>CM070789.1:31401206-34241206 GCA_036346955.1 Dipus sagitta
CCCTCCCCTCCCTGGACTTGAAGCTACTAGGTCCACGCTTCAGAGGACAACGTGGGGGGCCACACCTTCTGTGAACTGGTCCATGGAGGGACGGTGCACCAGGTTGCTAAAGGAGTCTGTTACAGAAGACTTCCTCCGGTGCCTGGAGAGGGAAGGGGATGTCTCAGGTTATTTCCTAAGATAGATAGATAGATACAGAGAGAAAGAGAGAGAGAGAGAGAGAGAGACCCAGCCTGGGTCACACTTATCTTTATACCCTTTGGCCATATACCAGAAAATTCTAAGGTATGAGGTCCCCCCACCCCACAGCATTCCCCAGACACTGGACTACCCAAGATCCCCCAGCCAGGGGCTTTCTAATCCACTGGCCCTGCTGCTACCTGGAGTCACCCTGTCCAGGCATCCCTGACCTGGGCTGGACCCTTACAACGCCTCCAGCTTTTCTGCCTCGTGCTAGATGTCTCTGTCCGGGGCTGTGCCCTGCAGATGATGTGATCGTCAGAGCTGCCCTGGGCCTGATATCTCTTGGGTCGCCAGGACGTGGCCCACAGTGGACGTGTGCGCCCAGTAGATGATGTCACCACCAGTGAGGAACAGTCTGGATGTATTCGTTCATCCCTCAGCAGTGACTGGGGGCTACAAACTCATTCACCTCCACACCAGCTCCCGTCACGGGTGCTCCCAGGACAAGCCTGCGATGCGTGCATCATCGCATCTATTTTATCCGCAAGCAAAATGGGGTCCAGAGAGAGCCTGCTCCCACAGAGGCAAGATTCGTTTTCTCCCCAGGGGCTGGCTCAGACAATAAGGCTCTCTCAGTGGTACTTGCCGGACAGTTTTCACCACCTGGGGACACACAAGTCCTTAGCCAAAAGACGCAGTACTAACAATGGGCACGGTGACCTGGGCGTGGTGGCGCACACGCCTTCAATCCCAGCACTCGGGAGGCAGAGGTAGGAGGATCGCCATGAGTTCGAGGCCATCCTGAGACTCCATAGTGAATTCCAGGTCAGCCTGGGCTAGAGTGAAACCCTGCCTCGAAAAACCAAAAAAAAAAAAAAAAAAAAGGGCTGGAGAGATGGCTTAGCGGTTAAGCGCTTGCCTGTGAAGCCTAAGGACCCCGGTTCGAGGCTCAATTCCCCAGGACCCATGTTAGCCAGATGCACAAGGGGGCGCACGCATCTGGAGTTCGTCTGCAGTGGCTGGAAGCCCTGGCGCGCACATTCTCTCTCTCTCTCTCTCTCTCTCTCTCTCTCTGCCTCTTTCTCTATCTGTCACTCTCAAATAAATAAATAAATAAATAATAAAATAAAATAAAATAGAAAAAAGAAAAAAGGTGGAGCTCACCACCCTCAATCCACACCCCCACCCCCAGTCCCCGACCTCTGACACAACGACTGTGCCTCCTTCATCATGTTGCCCGCGATCAAGATGTCCTGGGGGTCAAAGGTCATCATGGCCTGCATCTCAAGGATGGTGGCATACGTCAGTGAATGGTACATGCTCTCCTTGGTTCTGTTGGGGGACAGGAGACACAGAATCGCGGCGTTGCCTGGGTCTACCTCCTGTTAGGCCTGGTGATGGTGGTGGTGGTGTGTGGGGGGGAACAGGGCCAGGAAGGGACTGCTCATCCCAAGACCCGACAGCTCATCCCAAGACCCGACGCTTTCATCGCTTTGGTCCAACTCCCAGCTCTTCAAAAATGCCCCTGGGCTGCCCCGATGGCTTAGTTGTTAAGGCATTCGCCTGCAAAGCCAAAGGACCCAGGTTCGATTCCCCAGGACCCACGTAAAGCTGGATGCACAAAGGTGGGACATGCGTCTGGAGTTTGTTTGCAGTGGCTGGAGGCCCTTGTGTGCCCACTCTATCTGTCTCTCAGATAGATAGATAGATAGATAGATAGATAGATAGATAGATAGATAGATAGATAAAATATTTTTTAAAAAAGAAAGAAGCCAGGCGTGGTGGCGCATGCCTTTAATCCCAGCACTCAGGAGGCAGAGGTAGGAGGATCACTGTGAGTTCAAAGCCACCCTGAGATTACATAGTGATTCCTGATCAACCTGGGCTAGAGCGAGACCCTACCTCCAAAAACCAAAAAGAAAGTGTCCTTAAGTGATCTTTCTTCCTTCCTTCCTTCCTTCCTTCCTTCCTTCCTTCCTTCCTTCCTTCTTTCTTTCTTTCTTTTTTTTGGCAGGGTCTTGCCCAGGCTGACCTGGAATTCACCATGTAGTCTCAGGGTGGCTCAAACTCACGGCGATCCTCCCACCTCTGGCTCCCGAGTGCTGGGACTAAAGGCGTGCGCCACCACGCCCAGTTTAGGTGACCTTTCAAGCCAGCACCCCAGCAGCAGGGCAGAGTGAGGCAAACACAGGCTGGCACTGGCTTGAGGGTGCCCTTGCCCCTACCTCCAGCGGGCTGACCAGAGTATATGTAGCTTGGGCTATGATGTGACATGCATGTGGTGTATGCATGTGTGTGCGGATACTGGAGCCCCGTGTGCCCACATGGAGAGGCCTGAGGAGAAAGTCGAATGCCCTCCTCTTCTGTTCAGCTGCCTGTTTCTTTGAAACAGAGTCTCTCATTCAGCCCCAAGCTACCATTTTTATAAAAATTTATTTATTTGGGAGAAAGAGAGAGAGAATAGGCGTGCCAGGGCCTCCAGCCACTGCAAGCGAACTCCAGACGTGTGTGCAACCTTGTGCATCTGGCTTACGTGGGTCCTGGGGAATTGAACCTGAGTCCTTAGGCTTTGCAGGCAAGCACCTTAATTGCTAAGTCATCTCTCCAGCCCCAGAGCTACCATTTTTGCTGGTTTTTCTGTTTGTTTGTTTGTTTGTTTGTTTGTTTTGTTTTGAGGCAAGGTCTCAGTCTAGCCTAGCCCAGGCTAACCTGGAACTCAATCTGTAGCCCAGTCTGGCCTTGAATTCATGGAGATCCTCCTACCTCAGCCTCCCCAGTGTTGGGATTAAAGGTGTGCACCACCATGTCTGTTTTCTATAGTTATTTATTTATTTATGAGGGAGGAGGAGGAGAGAGAAAGAGAATGGGCACACCAGGCCCTCTAGCCACTGCAAAGGAACTCCAGACGCATGTGCCATCTTGTGCATCTGTCTTACTTGGGTACTGGGGAATCGAATCTAAGTTCTTAGTCTTTGCAGGCAAGAACCTTAACCGCTAAACCATCTCTCTAGCACCCAGCTTTTTTGTTTGTTTCTTTCTTTCTTTTGTTTTGTTTGTTTGAGGTAGGGTCTCACTCTAGCTCAGGCTGACCTGGAATTCACTATGGAGTCTCAGGGTGGCCTTGAACTCACGGTGATCCTCCTATCTCTGCCTCCCGAGTGCTGGGATTAAAGGCGTGCACCACCACGACCGGTAGCACCCAGATTTTTAAAAAATATCTTTTAAAACATTTTATTTTATTTGCAAAGAGAGAGAGAGAATGGGCATACCAGGGCCTCTAGCCACTGCAAATGAACGCCAGATGCATGTGCCACTTTGTGCATGTGGCATTATGTGGGTACTAGGGAATTAAAGCCCAGTCATTAGGCTTTGCAGGCAAGCACCTTGACCACTGAGCAGTTGCTCCAGCCCCTCCTCTTGTTCTCTTATCTTTTTTAAAAAATATTTTATTTGCAAGAAGACAGATAGAGAGAGAGAGAGAGAGAACGGGTGCTCCAGTGCTTCCAGCCAGTGCAAATGAACTCCAGATGACATCACTTTGTGTATCTGGTTCACATGGGTCCTGGGGAACTGAACCGGGGTCCTTAGGTTTCATAGGCAAGTCTTTTTTTTTTTTTTTTTCCCCCATAGGCAAGTCTTAACAGCTAAGCCATCTCTTCAGCCCGTTTTTATTTATTTATTTATTTATTTATTTTTATTTATTTTTTGAGGTAGGGTCTCGCTCTAGTGCAGGCTGACCTGAAATTCACTACGTAGCCTCAGGCTGGCCTGGAACTCACATCAATCATCCTACCTCTGACCCCCGAGTGCTGAGATTAAAAGTGTGTGCCACCACGCCCAGCTCCAGACCTTTTCTAAATGTTTTACTTATTTGAAAGAGAAAGAGAGAGAGAGGGAGAGAGAGAATGGGCATGCCAGGGTCTCTAGTCACTGCAAACAAACTCCAGACACGTGCGCCATCTTGTACATCTGGCTTACGTGGGTCCTGGGGAATCTAACTTGGGACCTTAGACTTCACAGGCAAGCATTTTAACTACTAAGCCATCTCCCCAGCCCCTACACCCGGCTTTTCGTTGTTGTCGCCACCAAGCCCAGTGAACCCCAGCAGGACTGTGGTTACAGAAGTGAGTGGCCACTCTCTCTCTGTTTACAGGCATGCTGGGGAGTAGAACAAGGAGGGTCTCGGCCCTCTAAAGTCCTCATGCTACAGCAGCAAGAGCTCTTAACCAGTGAGCCACCTCTCAAACCCCCACCCCGAGCCCCAGACTTTCCCCAAGAAAATCCTACACTTCCGGGCTAGAGAGATGGCTTAGCGGTTAAGGCGCTTGTCTGCCAAAGGACACAGGTTCGATTCCCCAGGACCCACGTAAGCCAGATGCACAAGGGGGCGCACGCGTATGGAGTTTGTTTGCACTGGCTGGAGGCCCTGACGTGCCCATTCTCTCTCTCTCTCTCTATCTGCCTCTTTCTCTCTCTGTCGCTCTCAAATAAATAAATAAAAATGAACAAAAAACAAAACAAAACAAAATAAATACATCATCCCAGCACTTGGGAGGCAGAGGTAGGAGGATCGCCATGAGTTCGAGGCCACCGTGAGACTACATAGTGAATTCCAGGTCAGCCTGGGCCCGAATGAGACCCCTACCTTAATAAACCAAAAATAAAATAAATAAATAAATAATTAAAAATTTAAAAAAAATCTTCAAAGTTTTTTTAAAAAATCGAAGTGTTGTCATGCACACACACACACACACACACACACAAATGAATACAACAGTTTTGTTAAATATTAAATCAGGGGCTGGAGAGATGGCTTAGCGGGTAAGCGCTTGCCTGTGAAGCCTAAGGACCCCAGTTCGAGGCTCGATTCCCCAGGACCCACGTTAGACAGATGCACAAGGGGGCGCACGCGTCTGGAGTTCGTTTGCAGTGGCTGGAGGCCCTGGCACGCCCATTCTCTCTCTCTCTATCTGCCTCTTTCTGTATCTGTCACTCTCAAATAAATAAATAAAAATGAACAAAAAAAATTAAATCATTCACCCAGATCAGGGGCCACATTACCCCTTGTCAGTAAATAGGAGATCCTCTATGTTCTACCAAGGTCAAAGGCATAGAATCCTTCTCCCTGATGGCTTCTCCCCCAGCACTGCTGACTCCATTGCCCCCCACCACCCCATCAAATGTCCCCTACACCCCTCCTCAGGTCTGTCCAAGTCTCCACTCTTCTTTCTTTCTTCTTCTTCCTCCTAAGTCTTAAGCCCCAAGAAGCAGACCCACGCCCCTGGCTACAGCTGCTGGGCCCACAAGGAGAGACAAGGCTGAGCCCAGAGAACTGGTACGACAAAGTGGAATTTCTAGTCTGAGGCCCAAGGTTCCAATGTGTACCCGTGGCTATCAATCCCAGCTCTCTCCAGCCTGTTAGACGACCCCCCCCCCAACTCTGGCCTGGAGTGAGAAGAGGAGTACACAAGTATGGCAAGTCCCAAACCTCAGGCACCCCAAGTTTAACACAACCCCTGAGCTGATCCCTGCTCTGTGAAATGATTCTCATATCCCCCCCCCACCCCACCCCCGTGGCCCAGGTCCCACCTTACTGTTCAAACTAACTAACTGTGAAGATGGGAAAGTCAATGGGAAAAAAAAATCAACAGAGCAGGGTGGTGGGACCGGGGGGGGGGGGGGGGCCTGGGGCCCTTTCAGCCTTGCCCACTCTGCCAGCCTCCTTGCTCTGCCCTTGTCCCCACTATCTGGGGCCCGCTTCACCCAAAAATACTCAGCCTTCCGCTGGACCCGGCTTCAAACCCCAGGCCCAAGGGGTCACAGGACTGGCTGCCTCCTCCACACTGTTATTGAGTCACACTAAAGAGATCAGCCCTGCTGTGAGGGACAGCCTCGACTGCTCAGAAACACCCTTTTCTTTTTTATTTACTTTATTATTTATTTGAGAGAGAGAGAGAGAGTGGGCATGCCAGGGCCAAACAAACTCCAGATACATGTATCACCTTGTGCATCTGGCTTACGTGGGTCCTGGGGGATCGAACCCGGGTCCTTAGGCTTTGCAGGCAAGCGCCTTAACCGCTAAGCCATCTCTCCCGCCCGAGAAACACCCTTTTCATTTCCCCTGACATCCCTACACTATCGCCTGGTCCCTCAGAGAAACTCAGGGCACTACACGGCCAACAGGCCTGAGCTTGCTGCACCCCAAACACACGCAACTGAGGGCGAGCCAGGACTCAAATCCAGGCTCTGCCACTTACAAACTACCATCAGGCCTCTCACTGTTGGCATCGCCCGTGTCCCAGAGACAGTGACTAGAAATGTAGGTTTTATTTTTTTTCTTTTTCGAGGTAGGGTCTCACTCTAGCCCAGGCTGACCTGGAATTCACTACGGAGTCTCAGGGTGGCCTTGAACTTGCGGCGATCCTCCTACCTCTCTGCCTCCCGAGTGCTGGGATTAAAGGCGTGCACCACCACGCCCGGCTAGAAGTGTAGTTTTGAGTACCATAAACTAGCAGTGCAGACAACATTACTCAGAGATGTGCCATCCAGAAAGCAGATTCAAGGAAGGAAACTTGGTAAATCCTCCCAAGGAGCAAAAGGGGCAATTTTTCTCCACAGCTAGGGGTTTAGGAAAGCTAAACACGTGTGCAAATGAGGAACTGCGAACCAAGTTGGACCTCAACCTGCTTCAACTTTCAATGGCTCAAATGGAGCCAAGGAATATATATATATATATATATATATATATATATATATATATATATATATATATAATTTTTTCTGATTTATTTATATTTATTTATTAGAGACCAAGAGAGGGGGAAGAGAGTGTGTGTATGTGTGTGTGAGAAGGGGCCTCTAGCCACTGCAAACGAACCCCAGATTCATGCACCACCATGTGCATCTGGCTTATGTAGGACCTGGAGAATCGAACCTGGGTCCTTAGGCTTTGCAGGCAAGCATCTTAACCGCCAAGCCATCTATCCAGCCCAATGTATTTGTATTTTTGGCAAGAGCCAGACGTGGTGGTGCACGCCTTCAATCCCAGCTCTCGGGAGGCTAAGGTAGGAGGATCGCTGAGAGTTCGAGGCCACCATTGAGACTACATGGGTCAGCTTGGCTAGAGTGAGGCCCTACCTCAAAAACAAAACAAAACAAAACAAAAAATGCTATTCTCTAATCAGTGGTTCTCAGAAGAGGTTCGCCCCTTCCAAAGTGGTGAGGTATTGTTTTTATTCTCTTTTTTTCCCAAAATATTTTATTTTTATTTATTTATTTGAGAAAGAGGCAGAGAGAGGGAGAGAGAGAGACTGAGAGAGGAGAGAGAGAGAATGGGCGCGCCAGGGCCTCCAACCACTGCAAACGAACTCCAGATGCATGCGCCACCTTCTGCATCTGGCTGAAGTGGGTCCTGGGGAATCGAACCTGGGTCCATAGGCTTTTCAGGCAAGTATCTTAACCGCTAAGCCGTCTCTCCAGCCCGGGTGAGGAACTTTTAATCCCCACCCTCTGTAAGGAAATTTGGCAATTTTTGTAAACATTCTTTTTTATTTTATTTTTTTCTGTAGACATTCTTTTTGGCCGTCATAGAAAGAACGTGATTTTTTTAACACTCCTGGGGACCTCTGGCAGTCATTTTGATTGCCACCAAGCTGGATTCAGGGAAAGGTGTGTGTCACCCGTCTCCCACTTGCAGGTAAGCTCCTGTCTGAAAGGCACAGGGAAAGGGGCTGTTCTGGAAGGGGGGCAGGCCTGAGGTCCACAGGCTAATCTCCTCCACCTCGGGGAGAGGGGCTTCTCTCTTCAGAATGTCCCAGCCCGCCCCATGGTTAGAAAGAGGAAAAAGCCTCTCACCCAGGAGGCTAAAACGAAAGGGACCTCATGGGACAACACGGAGCACAGTTGTAAAGCCTGGGTGCTCCACCCCAGGTGGCTTGAGTGCTCTTCTCTTCTTCTCTTTTATTGTTTTCTTATTTATTTATGGGTTTTTTTGAGGTAGGGTCTCGCTGTAGCCCAGGCTGACCTGGAATTCACTATGGAGTCTCAGGGTGGCCTCGAACTCACGGTGATCTTCCTACCTCTGCCTCCTGAGGGCTGGGATTAAAGATGTGTGCCACCACGCCCAGCTCTTTTTCTTTCTTTTCTTTTCCTTTCCTTTCCTTTCCTTTTCCTTCCTTCCTTCCTTTTTGAGGTAGGGTCTCACACTAGCTCAGACCCATGTAGTCTCAGAATGGCCTTGAACTCACAGCGATCCTCCTACCTCTGCCTCCCGAGTGCTGGGATTAAAGGCATGTGCACCACCACACCCGGCTTTTCTTTTCTTTTCTTTTCTTTTCTTTTCTTTTCTTTTCTTTTCTTTTCTTTTCTTTTCTTCCCTTCCCTGTCCAGTCCTGTTCTCCTTCTTTCCTTCTCTCCTTCCTTCCTTTCTTTTTGACGTAGGGTCTCACACTAGCTCAGACCATGTAGTCTCAGGGTGCCCTTGAACTCACGGCGATCCTCCTACCTCTGCCTCCCAGTGCTGGGATTAAAGGCGTGCGCCGCCACACCGGGCTCCAGGGCTCTTTTCATGTTCTCCTGTTGCCTCCACATCTGCAGTACAGTCTCAAGTAAGACCAGGGTATGGCCTGACTTCAGTGGGTCTCAGAGGAGGAGATGAAAAGTCTGCGCTTGTAGGCGTGGTGGCGCACGCCTTTAATCCCAACACCATGGGAGGCAGAGGTAGGAGGATCGCCGTGAGTTCAAGGCCACCCTGAGACTCCATAGTGAATTCCAGGTCAGCCTGAGCTAGAGTGAGACCCTATCTGGAAAAAAAAGAAAGAAAGGAAGGAAGAAAAGAAAAGTCAGCTTGTTGGCAGCAGGACAAGCCAGGACAGGCAGTTTCCAGTGAAGGTCATAGCTACAGTCTGGGGTCTGGGCCAGTAAGAGATATGAAATGACCAGAAGCGGGGCTGGAAAGATGGCTCGGGGGTTAAAGGCGCTTGCTTGCAAAGACTGCTGGCCTAGGTTCAATTCCAAAAATCAAAAAAAAAAAAAAAAAAAAGGCATAAGAACGCCAGACACTTGCGCCACCTAGTGGGCATGTGCGACCTTGCACTTGCCTCACCTTTGTGTGTCTGGGATCTGGAGTTTGATTGCAGTGGCTGAGGCCCTGGTGTGCCAACTCTCTCTGTCTCGCTATCTAAAATTAAAAAAAAAAAATTTTTTTTTTTTTTTTCCGAGGTAGGGTCTCACTCTAGCCTAGGCTGACCTGGAATTCACTATGGAGTCTCAGGGTGGCCTCGAACTCACGGAGATCCTCCTACCTCTGCCTCCCGAGTGCTGGGATCAAAGGCGTGCGCCACCATGCCCGGCTAAAAAAAATTTTTTTAATGGCACAAGAGACTAGTGTTTGTAGCAGCAAGAGGCCCTGGTGTGCTCAGATGCATGCACCTGCACATATGAGAACATGCACAGAAATAAATATTTGTTTTTATTTGAGATAGAGGGAGAGAGAGAGAATGGGCATGCCAATGCCTTTAGCCACTGCAAACTAACTTCAGACACAAGCCAGAAGAGAAAGGGGAGTCAGGAGCCCTCCAAAACTTCTGGGAGGGGGGTGGACTTGGAACCTGAAGTGATGGAACAGGATGGGGTCTGGCTCACCTCTGACCAGAGCCAAACTCGGGTCCCCTCGGACCCAAAGGAAGGCATGGTTCGCTCTTGGGACTTGCTACAGTCATCAGCTTGGGTCCCACCTCCCACAGCCCAGATGCCAGACACACACACACACACACACACACACACACACGACTCCAGGCAGAACGGCAGGTCAGTCAGATCCGCAGAAAAATGAACAGATGAGGCTGGGGGGTGGGGGAAATTGCAGACTCCAGATCCCTGTCCAGGCACTAGCTATCCCAGGGATTGGGAAGAAACAGGAATAGCCATGCAGAGGGTCATTAAGAGGGGATTTAAGGATTAAGAGAAAGTGGGCAGCAGATGTGTGAGAGCCCTATCTGTACCCCCACCTCGGAATTAGCCCCCACCCTGGGGGACTCTCTATCCAAATCTGGCAAAGCGATAATCCTCGGTGGTAAAGCTGACTGGCTCAGGCCAGCCTCCGCGGGGTGCCTCCAAGCCAATCCCACTAAGCACTAAGCTGCTTGGCATGGTCCTCCCGACCTCCGGTCAGCATTTGAGTGAAGTCATTCTGAACTGCGACCAGACAACTAGGCAGAGATCAGCAGTGACTGGAAGAAAAGCCTTCCCTCCCCCCAAGAAGAGGTTGTCCACTGTCAAACAGGAATGTCCCCGAGCCTATAAGGAATTAGTTAGACTTTTTCTTCCTTTTCTCTTTTGCCCCTAAAACCACACCAGAGCATGGGATTAGGGGCCTCTGGTGTTACCTTTCTTCTGGGAAGAGAAAGGAATGTAGGATTGGTGCCTTTCCTGAGAACCTGGCTGCGCCTAGGCACTCTGGCATGTGATCTGAACTGGTTAGCCAACTCATCCTTTAACAGACTTCACTCTTGGGCTGGAGGCATGGCTTAGTGGTTAAGGCATTTACTTGCAAAGGCAAAGGACCCAGGTTCGATTCGCCAGGACCCATGTAAACCAGATGCACAAGGTGGCACATGTGTCTAGAGTTCGTTTGCAGTGGCTGAAGGCCCTGGGGTGCCCATTCTCTCTCTATCTGCCTTTCTCTCTGTCTTTCAAATAAATAATTAAAAAAAAAAAAAAGACTTCATAGATGGGCATGGTGGTGCACGCCTTTAATCCCAGCATTTAGGAGGCAGAGGTAGGAGGATCACCATGAATTTGAGGCCACCCTGAGACTACACAGTGAATTCCAGGTCAGCCTGAGCTATAGTAAGACCCTACCTCAAAAAACAAAACAAAACAAAAACAAAAACAAACTTTCATACTGGGCATGGTGGTGCACGCCTTTAATCCCAGCACTTGGGAGGCAGAGGTATGAGGATCATCACGAGTTCAAGGCTACCCTGAGACTACAGAGTGAATTCCAGGTCATCCTGAGCTAGATTGAAACGCTATCTCAAAAAATGAAAATTTTAAACACTTCCCTCTGGGTCTCTCAGTGGGATTTCCCATTTCTGGGAACCCCTTCCTGCGATATAAGAGCTCTTTCCTTCTCTTAAGCTTTATAAGCTCTCTATAGAAGATCAGGAATGGGAGGCCAGCCTGCCTACGGGCAGTTCCTGGGACTACCAAATTAACTGTGGAAGTGACCCGACTCTGTGAGCTCCTCATGATGGGTCAGGCCTGTCAGCCTCTAAGGGAAACTTGGGGAATTGATAATTTGCCTCCTAAGTTATCAGGAAAAGGTTCTCAATGCTTCCAAGAGGAACCGTACGGTCAGCAAGGCCCCGATTCATCCCAGCAAGGAGGCAAATGCTGAAGGAGCCGTGGGGCTCCTCTCAGGTCCCTTAAAGTCTCTCCTAAAGACGGCAAGTGTCCTTAAATTCTACAACATATACAAATACATAAGTTCTGTCGGGGTTGAATGCTGTGTCTACAGGCCCGATAGTTTTTACAAATGTTTCTCCTGCTCTGCAAGATCCACAAAAACAGATTGAGACTACGTCAGACAGCACCATGCCATCGGGTGAACAGGATTAAAAACAGACTTCTTAAACCCCGCGTGGTGGTACACACGCCGTTAATCCCAGCACTTGGGAGGCGGAGGTGGGAGGGTCGCCGTGAGTTCGAGGCCACCCTGAGACTATGTAGTGAATTTCAGGTCAGCCTAGGCTAGAGTGAGACCCCACCTTGTAGAACATTTTTTAAAAAGGGCTGGAGAGATGGATTAGCAGTTAACGTGCTTGCCTACGAAGCCTAAAGACTGATGTTCAACTCTCTAGATCCCATGTAAGCCAGACACTCCAGGTGACACAAGCACATGAGGTTGTCCACATGCACAAGGTAACACATGTGTCTGGAGTTTGATTACAGTGGCTAGAGGCCCTGGCATGCCAATTCTCTCTCTTTCTCTTTCTCTTTCTCTCTCACTCTTCTCACATAAAAAGGGGGGGCTGGAGGGATGGCTTAGCAGTTAAGGTGCATGCCTGCAAAGCCTAAGGATTCAGGTTCGATTCTCCAGATCCCATGTAAACCAGATGCACAAGGGGATGCATGCGTCTAGAGTTCATTTGCAGTGGCTGGAGGCCCTGGTGCGCCCATTCTCTTTCTCTCTTTCTCTGTGTCTCTGATTAAAAAAAAAAAAATTAAAAAAGGCAAGTCTATTGGACTTGCCTAAATAAATAAATAAACTAAGAAAAAAAAAAAAGAAAAAGAAGTCCCCAATCTGGGTCTCTTGGTGGGCTTTCCCACTTCTGGGGACCCCTTCTGCAACTCAGGAGTTCTACAGTCTTTCCTTCTTTAAGCTCCCTCTCTATAAAGATCTACAAGCAAATCTTTCTAACCCTGACCCTCTCCAGTCTGTGAACGCCATGCACTATATACTTCAGACAAGAACCCAGGGCCACCGATTCTAGAAGTTCTGCATGAGGGTGACCACCCGGCACCTTAATTCCCAAGGGACTGCCCACCGAAGAGCCAAGAGAGGCTGAGTCACTCTCAGAGACACCCGGATGTCCCTATCAACACCTCATGTTCTCCAGCCACTGCAGGCAAGCCCACGGCCACCACAGTGGGGTACAAGGGTGTCACATGAGCCATGCATACACCACATATACCACATAGCACACACACGCATGTATACACCACACACACCACATATACCATAAAGCACACACACATATATGCATATATACCAAACACCATGTATACCACATAGCACACACACGCATGTATACACCACACACACCATATATACCATAAAGCACACACACATATATGTATATATACCAAACACCATGTATACCATATAGCACACACACAAATATGTATATATACCAAACACCACGTATATCACATAGCACACACACACATGTATACACCACACACAGCACATATACCATAAAGCACACACACACACATATGTATATATACCAAACACCACGTATACCATAGAGCACACACACATATATGTATATATACCAAACCCCACATATACCATATAGCACACACATAATTACATACATCACACACACCACATATACCATAAAGCACACACACACATATGTATATATACCAAACACCATGTATACCACATAGCACACACACGCATGTATACACCACACGCACTACATATACCACATAGCACACACACGAATGTATACACCACACACACCACATATACCACAAAGCACACACATGCATGTATACACCACACACACCACATATACCATATAGCACACACACGCATGTATACACCACACACACCACATATACCACAAAGCACACACACGCATGTATACACCACACACAGCACATATACCATAGAGCACACACACATATATGTATATATACCAAACACCACGTATACCATATAGCACACACATGCATGTATACACCACACACACCACATATACCATAGAGCACACACACATATATGTATATATACCAAACACCATGTATACCATATAGCACACACACGCATGTATACACCACACACACCACATATACCATAAAGCACACAAATGCATAAACCACACACACCACATATACCATAGAGCACACACACACACACACACATATATATATACCAAACACCACATATACCATATAGCACACACACAAATACATACACCACACACATCACATATACCATAAAGCACACACATGCATGCATACACCACACACACCACATATACCATAGAGCACACACACACATATATATATACACCAAACACCACATATACCATATAGCACACACATGCATGCATACACCACACACACCACATATACCATAGAGCACACACACACACACACATATATATATATATATACACCAAACACCACATATACCATATAGCACAGACACAAATACATACACCACACACACCACATATACCATAGAGCACACACACATATACATACACCACACACACATCACATATACCATAGAGAACACACACATGCATACACCACACACATCACATATACCATATAGAACACACACATGCATATACCACACACATCACATATACCATATAGCACACACACATGCATATACCACAATATCACATATACCATATAGCACACACATATATACCATATACCACACACCCCACATATCCATATAGCACACACACACATGCATATACCACACACATCATGTATACCATATAGCACACACACATGCATACACCACACTCATCAGATATACTATATAGCACACACACATATGTATACCACACACATCACGTATACCATATAGCACATACACATATGCATATGCCACACACACCACATATACCATATAGCACACACACATGCATATACCACACATACCACATATACCATATAGCACATACACACATGCACACACCACACACATCACATATACCATATACCACACACACCACATATACCATATAGCACACACACATATGTATACCACACACATCACGTATACCATATAGCACATACACACATGCATATACCACACACACCACATATACCATATAGTACACACACATGCATACACCACACACATCACATATACCATATAGCACACACACATGAATATACCACATACATCACATATACCATGCATGCATACACCACATATCCATATACCACACACCCCACATATACCATATAGCACACACACACATGCATATACCACACACACCACATATCCATATAGCACACACACACATGCATATACCACACATACCACATATGCCATATAGCACACACACATGTATATACCACACACATCACATATACCATATAGCACACACACACACATGCACGCATGGGCATATACCACCCACACCACACCACATGCACTGCACACATGACGAACAAGGAAGATATTGCCATAAATCAAGAATAAGATTGTCACGGGACACACACCCATAATCCCAGCAGTGGGGATGATGAGATAGGGGTATGTCAAGTTTGAGGCCAGCCTGGGCTACAGTGAAAACTTATCTCAAAAACAGACAAGAAGGGCCAGGCGTGGCGGCACACACCTTTAATCCCGGCACTCGGGAGGCAGAGGCAGGAGGATCGCTGTGAGTTCGATGCCACCCTGAGACTCCATAGTGAATTCCAGGTCAATTTGGGCTAGAGTGAGACCCTACCTCAAAACAACAACAACAAAAAAGAAACAAACAAAAAAAAAGGGCTGGAGAGATGGCTTAGTGGCTAAGGCGCTTGTCTGTGAAGCCTAAGGACCCAGGTAGACTTGAACCCACAGGGAGAACTTCCGATAGGGTTGTTCTGCCAAGCGGCTATAAGGCGTTAAGCAGAGAGGGTAGCAAATTAGGAAGTGAAGAAACAAAATCATTACCAACTCCCCATCTACCTCATCTGCCACACTAGTATTCACAACAGAGCAGTAAGTACGAAGATGTAATAAATACTACTGCTTAATCAAATATTATGTTATAATAAAAGGAGGATGGGGGCTGGAGAAATGGCTTAGCAGTTAAGGCGCTTGCCTCCAAAGCCTAAGGACCTAGGTTTGGTTCCCCTGGACTCACATAAGCCAGATGCACAAGGTGGCGCATGCATCTGCAGTTTGTTTGCAGCAGCAGCTAAAGGCCCTGGTGTGTCCATTCTCTCTATCTGCCTCTCTCTCTCTCTCTCTCTCAAATAAATAAATAAATTTTTTTTTTAAATTTAGGGGCCGGAGAGATGGCTTAGCAGTTAAACGCTTGCCTGTGAAGCCTAAGGACCCCAATTCGAGGCTTGATTCCCCAGGACCCACATAAGCCAGATATATAAGGTGGAGGATGCATCTGGAGTTCGTTTGCAGTGGCTGGAGGCCCAAGTGTGCCCATTCTCTCTCCCTCCCTCCCTCTCTCTCTCTGCCTCTTTCTCTCTCTGTCTGTCTGTTGCTCTCAAATAAAGAAATAAAAATAAACAAACAAAATTTTTTTAATTTAAAGAGGATGAGGGAAGCAAAGTGTGAAAGGAGTGTCAGAAAGCTAAATTATTTTGGTTTTGGTTTTGTCATTTTTAGCCAGAGCCTCGAGTAGCCCAGGCTAGTCTTGACCTCTAAGTAGAAGATGACCTTACCTTCCTGTCTTTACCTCTCCTGGGGATTACCCAACTAAGAAAGCTAAGCTCTTTTTTATTTTATTTTATTTTATTTTTTGGTTTTTTTGAGGTAGGGTCTCACTCTAGCTCAGGCTGACCTGTAATTCACTATGTAGTCTCAGGGTGGCCTCGAACTCACGGCGATCCTCCTACCTCTGCCTCCCGAGTGCTCGGGTTAATGGTGTGCGCTACCACGCCTGACAGAAAGCTAAACTCTTGTCTGCCGAGAGATGAGGCTTGGGGTGATGGGAGGTGACTCAGCGGCCAAAATGCTTGCTGTGCACGCATAAGTACTCGAGTTCACATCTGTAGCACCCATATAAAAGTCAGAGGCTGGGCCTGGAGAGATGGCTTAGTGGTTAAGGCACTTGCCTGTGAAGCCTAAGGACCCAGGTTCAACTCCCCAGGACCCACATAAACCAGATGCACAAAGTGGCGCATGCATCTGGAGTTCATTTGCAGGGGCTGGAGGCCCTGGTGCGCCCATTCTCTCTCTCTCTCTCTCTCTCCCCCTCTTTCCCTCTCTGTCTGTCACTCTCAAATAAATAAATAAAAATTAAAAAAAAGAAAAGAAGATGGCTGGAGAGACGGAGTAGCAGTTAAGGTGCTTGCCTGTGAAGCCCAGGGACCCAGGTTCAATTCCCCAGGAACCCACAGGAGCCAGATGCACAAGGTGATGCAGGCATCTGGAGTTGGTATGCAGGGGCTAGAGTCCCTGGCATGCCCATTCTCTCTCTCTCTCTCTCTTTCTGTGTGTGTGTATATGTCTGCCTCTTTCTCTCTCAAATAAATAAATAAAAATATTTTAAAAAGGAAGAAAGAAGCAAGAAAACAAGGGAGCAGAGGGGTGGCAGAGATGGTTCAGTGGTCAAAGGAGCTTGCTTATAAAGCATGTTGGCCCAGGTTCAATTCCCCAGCACCCATGTAAAACTAGAAGCAAGGTGGCACATGCCTGGCTCACTTGTGTCCTCCTTTACATACATGCAGTAAGTAAATACAGTGCATAAAATAAGTGCACAGAAAATACAGGGTTTTTTGTTTGCTTGTTTGTTTGTTTACTAAAAGGAACAGTAAAGCTGGGGGGAATGGCAAGGCTCAGCGTTCACTATTTCCCGACATGCTCCGTGAATGGCCCTACAATGGGTCAAGGATCCATTTAGAGCTGCCTGGGAGAAACTGCAAGAAGATCCAGCAGAAAGAAGACTCCCTGGGGGCTGGAGAGATGGCTTAGCGGTTAAGGCGATTGTCTGCAAAGCCAAAGGACCCAGGTTCGATTCCCCAGGACCCGCGTAAGCCAGGTGTACAAGGTGGCGCATGTGTCTGGAGTTTGTTTGCAGTGGCTGGAGGCTTTCTCTCTCTCTCTCTCTCTCCCTCTCTTTCTCTCCCTCTCTGTCTCTCTCAAGCAAATAAATAAAAATATAATACAAGAAGAGAAAATTTAAAACAATATGCGTCTGGAGTTTGTTTGCAGTGGCTGGAGGCTTTCTCTCTCTCTTTCCCTCTCTGTCTCTCTCAAATAAATAAAACATAATACAAGAAAATAAAAATAAAAAAAAATATGCATCTGGAGTTTGTTTGCAATGGCCGGAGGCTTTCTGTCTCTCCCTCTCCCTCTCTGTCTCTCTCAAATAAATAAAAATATAATACAAATATAAACAAAAAAGAAGCCTCTCGGGATCCAGTCCCTGGGAGATCACCTGGCTGCTGATGTAAACCCTGCTCTATTGGATCCCTGGCTCAGGGATCATGTGACTCAGAAATCCTGGGAGACATTCCGTACTTAACAGTCTCCTCCCCCCAGAGCTTTGGCTCTCTGTGATCCGACACACAGAGTCACGCCCGTGTGCGCATCTGCAAATTGTCTCCCAGCCAGTCCAGGTGAGCTTACCTGGGCTTGAGGTAGCTGAGTGCTTCCGAAAACTGGTTGGTGAGGAAGAGGTCTAAGGCGATCATGCACTGGTCCAGGGCCTCATGAAGGCTGCTCACAGGAGACCTGCGGGGGGGGGGGAGAGACCTGGCCTGACCCTGGAGCCTGGTGCATCTCCCGGCCAGAGCCGAGCAGAGCCTCCAAGGCCCTTGATGCCTCTCGCGAGCTCCTCTGGGCTGCCCCTGCTGGACTGGGACACCAGAACATTTTGGACCCTACTTCTCAGTGCTTCCAGGGTGCGAGAGGGTATAGAAAGGGGTGTCGCCTAGAGCCGGTGGCAGGGTTGTGGGGGGCAAGAGAAGCCATAGAAATGAGCTTATCTTACCTTTTACAAGCATAAAGGGGATCCTTGTGGCCCTTCTGACCCATTGGGTTGTGCTGTCCCCTGGGGTGGGCATAGCCCACCACCAGTTAAGACAACCTCAATGCTGCTAGGCTTCTCCTGCCCTCTCACCCCTGCCCACACACTCTAGAACCTGACACGGTCACAATGGGCCAAGTGGGGCCCAGGGCCTAAAAGAGCAGTCCAGCACCTTCCTTACACAAGGGTCTCCTTTCCAACGGCATCTCTCAGATACCCAGCCTCTTTCCAGACTCTGTGGTCCTCTATAGCTCTTCTCATCCTCTGGCATATGCTTTATCTTGTCTATTTGTCTGTCTCCCTCCACTAAAATATAAGCTCCTGAAAAAAGCAGATATCTGAAAAGATGGCTCAACGGTTAAGACATTGCCTGCCATCCAGATCCCACATTAGCCAGACACACAAAGGTGAGGCAAGTGCAAGGTCACACATGCCCACTAGGTGGCGCAAGCATCTGGAGTTCATTTGCAATGGATGAGGCCCTGATGTGTCAATTCTCTCTAAAATTAAAAAAAAAAAATTAAGTTGAAAAATAAAAAAAAGATGGGCATAGTGGTGCTTGTCTTGAATCCCAGCACTCAGAGGACCACTGTGAGTTCAAGGCTAGTCTGGGACTACTGAGTGAGTTCCAGGTCAGCCTGGGCTAGAGTGAGACCCTGCCTTGAAAAAACAAAAACAAACAAACAAACAAACAAAACCCTCTTCTTAGTGACAGAGGAGCGCTCAGCACTGAAACATCTCCATCACACCTTCCAAGGCTCAAGGTCCATTGCGGAAGAGGTGGCGGAAAGAATGTAAGAGCCAAAGGAAGGGTAGGACTCCTTACAACGTGCTCCTCCAGACACAAAATGGCCTGGATATCCATGACCTCGCAGTGCCTGACACTACCTACACAAGACCATCATGAGAGGAGGAAAAGATAACATCAAAATAAAAGAGAGACTGATGGAGAAGTGGAGGGGATATGGAGAGTGGAGTTGCAAAGCAGAAAGCAGGGGGAGGGAATTATCATGGTTTATTGTCTATAATTATGGAAGTTGTCAATTAAAAAAAAAACCAACTCTGTTCTGGGGCTGGAGAGATGGCATAGCTGGACTCATATTCGACCCTCCAGGTCCCACAAAAGCCAGATGCACATCCACACGAGGCGGTTCCCGTGTCTGGAGTTTGGTGACAGTGGCTAGAGGCCCTGGTGCACCAATTCTCTCTCTCATTTAAAAACAAAAAACAGGGCTGGAGAGATGGCTTAGAGGTTAAGCGCTTGCCTGTGAAGCCTAAGGACCCCGGTTCGAGGCTCGATTCCCCAGGACCCATGTCAGCCAGATGCACAAGGGGGAGCACGCATCTGGAGTTCGTTTGCAGTGGCTGGAGGCCCTGGCGTGCCCATTCTCTCTCTCTGTCTGCCTCTTTCTTTCTCTGTCTGTCTGTTACTTTCAAATAAATAAATAAATTAATTAATTGATTAATTAAAAAAAAAAAACAAAAAAAACACAAAACACTTAACTCGTGCATTCTCCCATGTGGATTCTCCTGCAGTCTTGCCATTTTAATAAGTGACACATCTCTACCCAGTTTCTCAAGACAGAAATCCAGTCGCCACCAACATCCGTGGTCTCCACCATCATTTCATCCCTAACCCGCCTCCGTTCTACTTCCTAATCATCTCTCACCACTCACCTCCAGGGCCTGTGGGCCGCTACTCCAAGATGGAGGCATCTTTAGCTGTTCTGGAAAACTCTCTCTTTCCAATCCTGTGACCTCCTACCCATTCTCTCTTAGCGCTCTCTCTCTCTCTCTCTCTCTCTTTTGTTGTTGCTTTTCGTGGTAGGGTCTCACTCTAGCTCAGGCTGACCTGGAATTCACTATGTAGTCTCAGGGTGGCCTCGAACTCATGGCGATCCTCCTACCTCTGCCTCCCGAGCGCTGGGATGAAAGGCGTGTGCCACCACGCCTGGCTTTTTTTGGGGGGGGGGTAGGGTCTCACTCTAGCTCAGGCTGACATGGAAATCACTATGTAGTCTCAGGGTGGCCTCGAACTCACGGCGATCCTCCTACCTCTGCCTCCCGAGCACTGGGATGAAAGGCGTGTGCCACCACGCCCGTCTATAGGTCTTATTCCTATGAGTCTTGCTTCATTTTAGACTCCTGGAGAAACTCATTCTGATCTTTATAGTTTCTGGTGCCTCTGGCTCACAGAGGCTTGTTTACTTATGTACTTTGTAATTTTTATTACAAACTCATGTTTGACTAAACCCAATGGAACCTTGGGAGAAGGACCCATCCTTCGGGGAAGGACTCGTGTTTACTTTGGCCAGACTCCCTTGAGCACTGCCACTCAAGGAAGGATCTCACTCTAGCCCAGGCTGACTTGGAATTCACTATGTAGTCTCAGGGTGGCCTCGAACTCACAGAGGTTCTCCTACCTCTGCCTCCCGAGTGCTGGGCTTAAACGCGTGAGCCACCATGTCCAGCTATATTTCATTTTTATTTGTTAGTGATAGAGATGAAAAGGCAGATAGAGAGAGGTAGAATGGGCGCGCCAGGGCCTCCAGCCCCTGCAAACGAACTCCAGACGCGTGCGCCCACTTGTGCATCTGGCTCACGTGGGTCCTGGGGAATTAAACCTGGGTCCTTAGGCTTCGCAGGCAAGCGCCTTACCCGCTAAGCCATCTCTCCAGGCCTCATCCCTCTCTCTTAATAGCCAAAGACAGCTTTATTTCTATTTGTTGTGGGTATGCGTGCACGCGTGTGTGCCTCGGCCTGGGTGTGGAAGACAGAGGGTAGCATCCGGGTCAGCCTTCACGGATCCGCCTCATTTGAGGCCTGCCATAGAGGTTCCTGACACTTTATGTGTGCTCTGAGGACTTGAGTACTCAGGCCTGAGCAGCCTGAACCCAAGGGTAACCCTTTTGCTTATTTGGGTTTTTTTTGTTGTTGTTGTTTGTTTGTTTGTTTTTGTTTTGGTTTTGGTTTTTCGAGGTAGGGTCTCACTCTAGTCTAGGCTGGCCTGGAATTCACTCTGTAGTCTCAGGGTGGCCTCGAACCCACGGCGGTCCTCCTACCTCTGCTTCCCGAGTGCTGGGAATAAAGGCGTGCGCCACTACGCCCGGCTTTATCCCACACCTGTGCTTTCTTTCACTCTCTACCCATCTCTCCGTTCAGACCTGGCTCCGCCTTCCTCTGCTGATCCACCCCAGGCTTTCTAGTGTAGCTCCCGCCAGGGGCTTTCTGTGTAAAAGCACCAAACCTTTCTCCAAACTTTCCCCTGTCCTGATTGTGACAAGGGCCTTTGTCCCCACTGGATGCCCCCTTGTGTTCTAGAACACCGTGCTTATATTTTTGCTGGGTGTGGTGGCACACACCTTTATGAGAGAGAAAGAGAGAGAGAGAGACAAGGGAGAGAGAGAATTGGCACACCAGGGTCTCAGCCACTGCAATCGAACTCCAGATGCTTGCGCCACCTAGTGGGCGTGTGTGACCTTGCGCTTGCCTCACCTCTGTGCGTCTGGCTTTCGTGGGATCTGGAGAGTGGAACATGGGTCCTTAGGCTTCGCAGGCAAGCGCCTTAACCGCTAAGCCATCTCTCCCGCCCAGCAATTTATATTCTTGTGAAGATGGTGGCCTCTTGGCTGTGTTTGGGGAGACGCAGGTTGGGGAGGGGTGGGGGAGATGGAGATGAGCAGATGCTGAGCCAGATGGAGCATGAAGGTTGGTGACCCAAACCTGACTTCAGGCAAGTGGTGAAGGATTGTTCTATTCAGGTGCCCCCACACCCCACCCCATAAAGGCCCCAGTGAGAAGGAAGCCTCCTGTTTACGCAGTGCTTGTGAGAGAAGCCAGAGCTCTGTGCAGGCCAGGCAAACACCCTACCAACTGAGCTACAGTCTGAGCCCTGAGGAAATTCTTTCACCTGTTTCCTCCGCAGGACAATGGGCCTGAGAGTGCCTACATCCCAGAGTTGTTCCGAAGAATGACTGAGACAGGAAGTCCTCAGAAATGCTACTTTTTTCATCAATATATTCTATAATAATATATATATATATATTTTTTTTTTTCAAGGTAGGGACCATTATTAGGCTCATCCGTGACCTACCCCCAATAATTTTGTTTTTTGTTTTTGTTTTTTGAGGTAGAGTTCCCACTCTAGCCCAGGCTGACCTGGAATTCACTATGGAGTCTGAGGGTGCCCTCGAACTCACCGGCGATCCTCCCACCTCTACCACCCGAGCGCTGGGACTAAAGGCGTGCGCCACCACGCCCGGCTCCTAAAATAAGTTTTTGAAACTTTAAACTGGTGAAAATTTGAGGCTTGACCACCATGCCCAGGGTTGAACCTTGAGTGTTGAGTGACTGAATTAATGTCTGAGGTGAAAGTGGCCCCCATTTTGGTGTCTGTCTACTCAAACCCCACCAGGACGACACTGACCAGAGGTATGGACAGATGGACCTGTGTGGTCTCAAAAGAGGGTGCCCTCACAGACACACGGGGAAGGAGGCCAGCGTAGTTTTAATTTGTACTGGAAGAGTCAGCTTGCAGCCACGGAGGCCTGAAGCAAGGCCAGGATACAGGACTCGGGCACAGATGTATATAAAGAAAAGAGAAGAGGCTGGAGAGACGGCTCCGCAGTTAAAAGCGCTTGCTTGCGAAGCCTAAGGATCGGGGTTCAATTCCCCAGTACCCACGTAAAGCCAGACATACAAAGTGGCACATGCACCTGGAGTCTGTTTGCAGCGGCTGAAGGCCCTGGAACACCCATTCTCTCCCCCTGCCCTTTTAAAGAAAAAAAGACAGCCGGGCGTGGTGGCACACGCCTTTAATCCCAGCACTTGGGAGGCAGAGGTAGGAGGATCGTCTTGAGTTCGAGGCCAACCTGAGACTACATAGTGAGTTCCAGGTCAGCCTGGACTAGAGTGAGACCCTACCTCGAGAAAAAAAGAGAAAGAGAGAGAGAGAAGTGTGGCTTTCCACCCCAGAGCGTGGGGGCTCTGATTGGGACCCTTGCTCTATCCCTGTCTTCTAGCCTAGAAACTACTTTTCTGGAATGGTCTGTGGTGCTCACACAGGGCTAGACAGAAAGATACCTTCAGCAGGAAGGAGGCAGTTGGCCCAACCCCACTGTGTTTTCCAAAGGAGGGACCAGAAGTGCAGGGAAGGTAAAACAAAAGGAAAAAAAATAAATAAAATAAAAAAAATTATTTTAAAAGCCTTAGCCAAAGTCAGACAGAGACAGAGGTAGAGAGGCCAAAGATGAGGCGGGGAGGCAAAACTTAATAAACAATAACTGCCCCCCCTCCCCGCCCCCCAAGGACAGGGAGTTCCCCCCGCCCCCCAACTTTCTAAGCTCATGTTCCAATCATAGGTACGGGCGAGGCTTCCAGGCGGCCGGGTGGCACCAGGCTTCTCCTCTCTGCTCACCTGTCAGGCCTCAGGCCCTTGGCAAATATTGTCACTGGTGGTGAGTCTCCAACCACCCCTCCCAGGTTACCTGGGCAGGATTTCTGCCCAGCAACCTTCCAGTGGCGCTAGGATCCCAGCACCTGCCCGCCCCCAGCCGCCCACCCCCACCCCCCACCCCCGCCCCTGGCACTGGGCACCAGCAACCACAGAGCTGCCTAAAGTTTTGTCTTCCACAGTTAGCAGCTGTCACTGCCCAGGGACAGAATCTGGGGTGGGGGGTGGGGGGACGGGGTTAGGGCTGGCCAAGGAGAGGCCTGTTGACAGTTTCAACCCAAACTGGCCCAGGCTTGACCCTACTTAGCTCCTTGTAGGTTGCCCCCCAAAATGCCCTGAAGATGGTATGGGTGGGGACTTTGCCACCAGAGAGAGAGAGAGAGAGACAGAGAGAGCTGGGTGAGTTCCAATCCTAACTCCGGGATCATGGATGACAAGTCACTTAGGAGCCATATCACAGTGTCCTCATATGTTTGGAGGGTGTAGGGAGGGGGGGGAAGCAAGGTGATCAATAGCAGGGTCCACCGCACAGGTATAAACTCAGGACCCGGAAGGCTCCCACGGAAGGTGGCCGTGCCTTGCAGCTGTGCAAGCCACTTGGGACCTCACGGGTTGTAGGGGGGTCTCCCCCCCCTCCCGGGTGGCACCTCCCCTTTCCCAGCTCCGGGGAGCTGCTGGCTGCACCGGTCGGTCGGTCGGTCGGTCGGTCTGTCCCTAGCCGCAGTGCGGCCCGCAGGGGCGCAGCCCTGGAGGCCAGGCTGTCCGTCTGTCCGTCCATCCGCCTCCCTCCACCCCCCCCCCCGTCCCATCACTTACCCAGCGGGCAGGTCTCCCGGGGCGCCCTCCGTGGTCATCTCCGAGGGTGTCCCCACCCCCTACTCGCCCCCCGCCCAACACACACACACACACCCACCACCCAAAGCCGGACGCGAGGCCCAGGTGCTGCGCCGCCGCCGCCACCGCCTCCCGATGCCAAAGCGGCGCGCTGTGCCCGAGCCCGGCGGAGGGGGGGGTGGGGTGGGGGGACGGACTGACGGACGGACGGACGGACGGACGCGGGGGAGGGGCGCGCGCCGGAGGGGGAGGGCAGAGCAGGGGAGGGGAGGGCGGGGAAGCGGCGGGGCCGGGCCTCGATCTACCCACCCGCGCAGTGGGACCATGAGGTGCACGCCCCGTCCCGTGCACCTGCGCTCTCTCTCTCTCTCTCTCACCCCCCCACCCCGTGCATCTCCCTCCCCACCCTTTGCAGGACGGTCAGCCCCGGGGATCTGCATCCCAGACCGTTTTGCACACCCCAAAGGTTTCCGGGGGGGGGGGAATCAACCACCTGCGCGGAGGGGGGACGACATTGGAGGAGGATCAGCCCTATGGATTTGCACCCCAGAGCTTTTGCACCCCCAAGGGTTTGGCAGGGGACTGACCACCCCTGGGGGGGGGCGCCGGTGGAGGAGGGTCAGCCGTGGACCTTGCATCCCGAACTGTTTGCAAACCTAAGGGTTTCAGGGACCGATCTCCCCCCCCCACCCCACCCCCCCACATCTCCAGGGGCTATTGGAGGAGGATCAGCCCCGTGGATTTGCACCCCTAAGCTGTTTGTACCCCAAGGGTTTCGCAGGGGACTGACTCCCCCTCCCTGGGGGCCATTGGAGGAGGATCAGCCCCGTGGATTTGCACGCACCCAGGGGTTTCGCAAGGGACCGACCACCCCCCCCACCACCACACACACACTCCCTCACCCCCCCCACCCCGTCATGGGAGGAGGATCAGCCGTGGGTTTGTATCCCAAAGCGTTTGCACCACCCACGGGACCGACCAGAAGGCAGGGGGAGATAACCGCACACTGGCCACCCCATAATTGCCATTTTCCACATGCGGGAGACTGGGGCATAGAATCCATGGGCGCTGGCTCCAAGTCACTTCAATAAAAGTGGCAAGCTAGGGGTAGGGGATGATCAAGGGAGGTGGCTTAGCGGTTAAGGCACTTGCCTGCGAAGCCTAAGGACCCAGGTTCGATTCTCCAGGTCCCACGTAAGCCAGATGCACAAGGAGCTCGTTTGCAGCGGCTATAGGCTATGGCGTGCCCATTCTCTCTCTCTCTCTCCTTGCAAATAAATAAATATAAATAAAAATAAGCCCGGGCGTGGTGGCGCACGCCTTTAATCCCAGCGCTCAGGAGGCAGAGGTAGGAGGATCGCCGTGAGTTCGAGGACAGCCTGAGACTACATAGTGAATTCCAGGTCAGCCTGAGCTAGAATGAAACCCTACCTCAAAAACCCAAAACTAACTAACTAAATAAATAATAAAATAAATAAACTATTAAATGAGGAAATGACTGCAGTGCAGCAGTAATTATGGTGCACTTTTTCGCTATTTAATTGGATATTTCTCTACATTCCTGAAACAATTTTTTAGGTTATTTTTTTTTTGTACTAGAAAATGCAGGCAAGTGTTTTCACAAAAGTAACTGTACAGTGATTTGAAATACAATAAATGAAGGCAATAAAAGATATTGGAAGACTGAAAAAAAATATTTTTTTAAAAAAAGTGTCAAACTGGGGGGGCTCAGCCCTGTTGACTCCCCCCCACCCCACCCTTGGGTCTCCTCTCCTGTCACTTCCCGGTGCCCGTGGGGGTGGGAGAGTCAAGCCCTCAGATGCCCGCTGTGGACACCCCTCTCCCCCTACTGAGGGGAGTGCATAGGGTGAAGTCCGCCTGGTCTCCAGGCAGAGAGCGCCCTGGCCAATGAAGAGTTAACCGGCCTCCGCTTCTGGGCCCCAGACACTTGTTACTGTGAGTCATCATGGCCTGTGGCTGCTATTGAAGCCGTGTCCCTTTCCAAAGGCCAGGGACACAAAGAGGAAGTCCTGCTCCCCTGCGTTGGTTCTCACTCCAGGATGTCAGAGGAGGAAGCGGGAGGGAGCAGAGGGCAGAAGCTGCACTTTAGGGGAAAACTTGGACCCGGTGGAGCTTAGGAGTAGGGAGAAAGGCTTGGGGGGGGGGGGATTGTTCGGTCATCTCAGGCTGTCCACCCCGCCCTGTGTGTGAGCAGGGGCCAGGTGCCCGCTACTTGTAAGCATCAACCCCACCTCTCACACGTGGCCATGGAAAACATCATTGACTATTATCAAGTAGGCCATAAGAGCATAAGGCGCGTGGGGGCAGCACTGGGGAGGGCAGAGGTAGGAGCATCGCCTGTGAGTTCGAGGCCACCCTGAGACTGTATAGTGAATTCCAGGGGAGCCTGGGCCAGAGTGAGACCCTACCTTGGGAAAATCAAAAGGAAAAGAGAAGCTTTAGAAGGGAAGGGAAGGGAAGGGAAGGGAAGGGAAGGGAAGGGAAGGGAAGGGAAGGGAAGGGAAGGGAAGAAGGGAAGAAGGGAAGGGAAGGAAGGGAAGGGAAGGGAAGGGAAGGGAAGAAGGGAAGGAAGGGAAGAAGGGAAGAAGGAAGGGAAGAAGGGAAGAAGGGAAGGGAAGAAGGGAAGGGAAGAAGGGAAGGGAAGGGAAGGGAAGGGAAGAAGGGAAGAAGGGAAGGAAGGGAAGGGAAGGGAAGAAGGGAAGAAGGGAAGGGAAGGGAAGGGAAGGGAAGAAGGGAAGGAAGAGGGAAGGAAGGAAGGGAAGAAGGGAAGGGAAGGGAAGGGAAGGGAAGAAGGGAAGGGAAGAAGAAGGGAAGGGAAGGGAAAGAAGGGAAGGGAAGGGAAGAGGAAGGGAAGAAGGGAAGGGAAGGGGAAGGGAAGAAGGGAAGGGAAGGAAGAAGGGAAGGGAAGGAAGAGAAGGAAGGGAAGGGAAGAGGGAAGGGAAGGGAAGGGAAAGGGAAGGGAAGGGAAGAGGGAAGGGAAGAAACGAAGGAAGGGAAGAAGGAAGAAGGAAAGAACGACCAAGGAATACGTAGGACTCAGATGAGTGTGAAGGATGGTGAGGAGTGGGAGGGATGGGAGGGAGTTGGAGCAGATGGGGAAGAGCTGAGCCTTGAATGGGTATTATAAGAAATCGGAAGGAAGGGAGAAGGGGGGGGAAGGGGAAAGGGGAAGAAGGGAAAAAGGGAAAGGGAAGGGAAGGAAAGGGAAAAAAGGGAAGGGAAGGGAAGGGGGAAGGGAAAAGAGAAGCGAAGGGGGGAAAGGGGAAAGGGAAGGGGAAAAAGGGGGGAAGGGAAGGGAAGGGAAGGGAAGGGAAGGGAAGGGAAGGGAAGAGGAAGGGAAGGGAAGGAGAAGGGAAGGGAAGGGAAGGAAAGGGAAGGGAAGGGAAGGGAAGAAGGGAAGGGAAGGGAAGGGAAGAAGGGAAGGAAGGGAAGGGAAGAAGGAAGGGAAGAAGGGAAGGGAAGAGGGAAGGGAAGAAGGGAAGGGAAGAAGGGAAGGGAAGGGAAGGGAAGAAGGGAAGGGAAGGGAAGGGAAGGGAAGGGAAGGGAAGGAAGGAAGGGAAGGAAGAAGGAAGGGAAGGGAAGGGAAGAAGGGAAGGGAAGGGAAGGGAAGGAAGGGAAGGGAAGGGAAGGGAAGGGAAAAGAAGGGAAGGGAAGGGAAGAGAAGGGAAGGGAAGGGAAGAAGGGAAGGGAAGGGAAGGGAAGAAGGGAAGAGGAAGGGAAGGGAAGAAGGGAAGGGAAGGAAGAAGGGAAGGGAAGAGAAGGGAAGGGAAGGGAAGAAGGGAAGGGAAGGGAAGGGAAGGGAAGGGAAGGGAAGGGAAGGGAAGGGAAGGGAAACCAAACAAACAAAAAGAAGTAGGCTATAAGAACGCTACCAACAACTACGTGGACTCCAGATGAGTGTGAAGGTGTGTGAGTGGTGGGGGATGGGGGGAGGTTGGAGCAGATGGGGACAGAGCTGAGCCTTGAATGGGCATCTTATTAATGAAATCGGAAGCAAGTGTGCCAGACGGGAGACATGGGCAAAGGCACAGATGTGGGCAAGGGCACCCCGGAGGGTCCAGCCATGTGTAGAGAAGCCTACACCATAAGGCTGAGAAGCCTTGCCACACTTCCCCACAGGGCACACTTTCCAGTTTCCAGGCACGGGCACGTGCCAGCCCTTCTGCCCAGAACACGTGGCACGTAGTAGGATTCATTTATTCATTCGTAGAGGCCGGGCAGGTCCAGAAGTTTACCATGCAGAGGTCTCCCTTCGAAAGGGAAGACAGGGCTGGAGAGGTTGCTTAGTGGTTAAGGCACTTGCCTGTGAAGCCTAAGGACCCAGGTTCGACTCCCCAGAACCCATGTAAGCCAGACGCACAAGGGGACACAAGGTGGCGCTGTGTGTCTGGAGTTCAACTGCAGTGGCAAGAGGCTCTGGTGTGCCAATTTTCTCTCTTGCTCATGCTCTCTCTCTCTCTCTCTCTCTCATTAAAAAAAAAAAAGAGGGCTGGAGAGATGGCTTAGCGGTTAAGCACTTGCCTGTGAAGCCCCAGGACCCCGGTTTAAGGCTCGATTTCCCAGGACCCATGTTAGCCAGATGCACAAGGGGGTGCATGCATCTGGACTTCGTTTGCAGTGGCTGGAGGCCCTGGCATGCCCATTCTCTCTCTCTCTGTCTCCCTCTTTCTTTGTCACATAAATAAAAACAAAATATTTAAAAATTTCAGGGTTTGGGGCTGGAGAGATAGCTCAGTGGTTAAAGGCTCTTGCTTGCTATTTTTATTTATTTGAGAGGAAGAGGAGGATAGAGAGAGAGAGAATGGGTGCACCAGGGCCTCCAGCTGCTGCAAATGAACTTCAGACACATGCACTACCTTGTGCATCTGGTTTACATGGGTCCTGGGGAATTGAACCTGGGTCTTTTGGCTTTGTAGGCAAGCACCTTAACCAACACTAAGCCATCTCTCCAGCCATACTGAGCCAATTTTTTAAAACGATTTTATTTTATTTATTTGAGACAGAGAGAAAGAGAAAGAGAGAGAAGGAGAGAGAGAATGGGTGCGTCAGGGCCCCTAGGCACTGCAAACGAACTCCAAACGCACGCACCACTATGTGCATCTGACTTAACCTGGGATCTGGAGATTGGAACCTGGGACCTTTGGCCTCTCAGGCAAGGGCCTTAACCGCTAAGCCATCTCTCCCGCCCTTGAGCCGATTTTTACTTAAGCGCCTGTTGCCCTGCCCTCACGCTGCAAGTTTCTGTTCAGGTGCCGCCTCTCAGCAGGCATGCCAGCTTCCTCTGCACTCCCGAACCTGGGCACCAAGGTGGGGCCGCGGGATAAATGTGAACGCGGGACCATCGGGAGGGCGGCCCACCACCTCTCCTGGCTCCCAGCAGCTCTGGTGTAGCTTCCAGTCAAGAAAGCCCATAAATCACCATCATTGCTTCTGCCTTCCAACCCTGCTGACCCTGTGGGTCATCAGCCCACCCCCAAACCCCACCTTCAGCAGACAGCCCAGGCCCCAGGCCAATTTGTCAGGCACCTGTTTCCTGGCTGGTGATGTCAGCTCTCCTCTCATTTCCTCTCCACCCTGCAAGAACGGCCTGCCTAAGGTCCACGGACTGCTTTTGACCTGAGTGATCGCCCACCTTGAGAGGCCTCAGTAGATAATCTGTTGAAGGGGACACCTCCTCAGAATGCTCTGCAGAGGACCTCAACCAAGGTCTAGTCACAGCTTAAACCAGATCTTGATTCCCTATCCTACAGAATGTTCCGGAAGGTCTGTTACATAGCATTACCTTCCATCTCTACAGACTGAGAAAACTCAGGCCTCAACCAAGGGCTAGTCATAGCTTAAACCAGTTCTTGATTCCTTATTCCATAGAATGTTCCGGAAGGTCTGTTACATAGCATTTCCTTCCATCTCTACAGACGAGAAAACTGAGGCCTCAACCAGGGTCTAGTGACAACTTAAACCAGATCTTGATTCCTTATCCTATAGAGATCATAGCTTATTTGTAATTTTTTTTTCAAGGCAAGTCCAATAGACTGGCTTTTTTAAAATTAATTAATTTATTTTTAAATGTGTGTGTGTGTGTGCATGAGAGAGAGAGAGAGAGATTGGATTGGCACACCATGGCCTCCAGCCACTGTAATCAAACTCCAGTTGTGAGCACCACCTTGTGCTGGCTTACGTGGGGCCTGGAGAGTCGAACCTGGGTCCTTTGGATTTTCAGACAAGCGCCCCAACCGCTAAGCCATCCCTCCAGCCCTTAAAAAGCTTTTGAAAATATTTTATTCATTCATTTGTTTACTTTGAGAGAGAGAGAGAGGGGGTGGAAACGGGCACACTAGGGTCTCTTGCTGCTGCAAACGAATTCCTGACACATGTACCACATTGTGCATCTGGCTTTAAGTGGGTTCTGGGGAACAGTAGTCAGGCCCACAGGTTTCCCAAACAAGTACTTTTGTTGTTGTTTTTCTCTATCTGTCTGTTTCTTTCTCTCTCTCTCTCTCTCTCTCACACACACACACACACACACATGTAAATACAAATAAGGAAAGAAAAGTCTGGGGCAAAAAAGCGGTTGCGGGCTGGAGAGATGGCTTAGCGGTTAAGCGCTTGCCTGTGAAGCCTAAGGACCCCGGTTCGAGGCTCGACTCCCCGGGACCCACGTTAGCCAGATGCACAAGGGGGCACACGCGTCTGGAGTTCGTTTGCAGTGGCTGGAGGCCCTGGCGCACCCATTCTCTCTCTCTCTCTCTCTGCCTCTTTCTCTCTCTGTTGCTCTCAAAATAAATAATTAAAAATAACAAAAAAAAATTAAAAAAAAAAAGAGGTTGCAAACAGAAAAATTTTACGAAGCTCTGCTACAAAGGTAGAAGGAGGAGTGCTTGAAACGGGATGTGGAGCCATGTGGCAGTGATGCCCTTGTCGTAGAAAGTTCCTGAGTGGGGTCTGCCTTCACCTCTGGGAACCTCCCTCTCCCACCACTCTGTAGTCTCAGGGTGGCCTCGAACTCACAGCCATCCTCCTACCTCTGCCTCCCGAGGGCTGGGATTAAAAAGGCGTGTGCGCCACCACGCCCTGGCTCTCCCATGTTTAAACCTGGACAGCAATCCCAAACTCTCAGAGATGCTATGACGATAACTGAGTGTGACCAGGGTGGCCCTGTCTTTCTCTTGGGTATGTATGTGTTCCCCCCCTCCCCGCCCCCCGGGCCTTTGTCGGGCATGAAGCGGCCTTTTCAGTCTCTGGTAGCCTGCCTAGACCTGTTCCCCTGACTGCAAAACTCTCTGGAAAGTAGGTTTTTTTTTTCCCCCGCATTTTTATTTATTTTTGGTTTTTCAAGGTAGGGTCTTACTCTAGCCCAGGCTGACCTGGACTTCACTATGTAGTCTCAGGGTGGCCTCGAACTCACAGCGATCCTCCTACCTTTGCCTCCCGAGTGCTGGGATTAAAGGCGTGCGCCACCACCACCTGGCTGAAAGTAGATTTTCTTAGAGAGTGGATCCCAACCCACAGGTTATATAGCCTCAGACTTGTTAATAATTTACAGGCATACAGGGCCATCAACATGAGCTCTTGAAGAGGGTTGTGACAGTCACAGCTTCTGTGTTTGTCTATTTGTTTTTGTTTGGTTTGGTGAGTCAGAGTCTCACTATTTTATATACATATATATTATATATTATATAATATTATATATTATAATATAATATATATTATATAATATTATATATATAAGACTAGGCTGGCCTTAAATAATAATAATAATTATTATTATTATTATTATTATTGGATTTTCAAGGTAGGATCTTACTCTAGCCCAGGCTGACCTAGAATTCACTCTGTAGTCTCAGGGTGGCCTCAAACTCATGGCAATCCTCTTACCTCTGCCTCCCGAGAGCTGGGATTAAAGGCATGCACCACCATGCCAACTTTGGCCTTAAATTTTCAATGATCTCCTTGCCTGTTTCCTAAGTAAGACATCTCTCCAGACCAGTAACAGCTGGTTAAATATTCCCTATCAAGGATCCTTCAGAGAGTAACTCAGCCTGCTCCTTGGTAATTCTCCTTCTCTGTCTGCACTGGCTGTGTGACCTTGGGACATGGCTACCTTTTAGTTTAGCTCCCTAGCTCCCCTCCCCTCCTCAAAATATGAAAGGGATGGGGCTGGAGAGATGGCCTAGTGGTTAAGACACTTGCCTGCAAACCCTAAGGACCCCAGTTCGATTCCCCAGGACCCACATAAGCCAGATGCACAAAGTGGCACATGCATCTGGAGTTTGTTTGCAGTGGCAATAGGCCCTGGTGTGCACATTCTCTCTCTCTCTCCTTCTCTCTTTCTCCTAGCAAATAAATAAATAATTTTTAAAAGGCCAAGCATGGTGGCACACGCCTTTAATCTCAGCAATCGGGAGGCAGAGGTAGGAGGATTGTTGTGAGTTCGAGGCCACCCTGAGACTCCATAGTGAATTGCAGGTCAGCCTGGGCTAGAGTGAGACCCTACCTCAAAAAAAAAAAAAAAAATCAGTAGCTTTTTGATATGCTAGTGAAAAAACTCACTGAAAAAGAAATCAGGAAAACAATTCCATTCACAGTCACCTTAAAAATAAATAAATAAATAAACAAATAAATAAATTACCCTGGAATGAATCTAAGCCAGGAAGCAGAGGGCCTCAACAATGAAAACTTTAAAACATTGAAGAAAGAAATCGGTGGGAAAGATGTTGGAAGAAGAGCTCTCCCACTTTATAGACTGGAAGAATTAATATTGTGAAAATGGCCGTCCTACCACAAGCAATCTACAAATTCAACACAATCCCAACTAAAATTCCAGGACCATTCTCCACAGAAATTGAAAAAAAAAAAAATCCTAACATTCATATGGAAGCACAAAAGACCCCAAAATGGCCAAAACAGTCTTGAGCAAAAGCTATACTGATGATCGGGGCTATAGGGGTGGCTTAGTCGTTTAAGGTGCTTGCCTGCAAAGCCAAAGGACCCAGGTTTGATTCCCCAGGACCCACGTTAGCCAGATGCACAAGGGGGTGCACGCATTTGGAGTTCCTTTGCAGTGGCTGGAGGCCCTGGTGTGCCCATTCTCTCTCTCTCTCTCCCCACTCCTTCTCTGTCAAATAAATTAATAAATAAAAATATTTTTAAAAGTTATACTGATGGATTTATACTTTATGCAACCCTAGTAAAAACACAACCCTAGTGGTAAAAACAGCATGGTACTGGTACAAAAACAGACACGTACATCAATGGAATAGAATAGAGGACCAGATACTAGTTTATGCAATGTTAATCACCCAGTGCTTGACAAAGATGCCCTAAAAACACACTAGAGAAGAAATAACATCTTTAAGAAATGGTGCTGAGCGTCTCTTAATGTTCATACTCTTATGTTAATGCTACTCTCACTTTTGGTAGAGAATATTCTCTTTTCAGATGACAGTGACCCTTGGGATGACTCAGAAGGCATCATGGTGCTGGAAAGAAGTGACCGGAGTGCTCAGTACTGCAATATCTCTCTCACACCTTCCAAGGCTCAGGGTCTAATGCAGAAGAGGTGGCAGAAAGAATGTAAGAGCGAAAGGAAGGGTAGGACTCCTTACAACGTGCTCCTCCAGACACAAAATGGCCTGGATATCCATGACCTCACAGTGCCTGACACTGTCTACACAAGACCATCATAATAGGAGGAAAAGATGATGACATCAAAATAAAAGAGAGACTGATTGAGAGGGGGAGGGGATATGATGGAGAATGGAGTTTCAAAGGGGAAAGTGGGGGGAGGGAGGGTATTACCATAGGATATTTCTAATAATCATGGAAGTTGTTAATAAAAATTTGGAAAAAAAAAAAAGAAAGAAATGGTGCTGAGGAGACGGGATACGTACATGTGGGCGAATGAAGCTAGCCCCTTATGTCTCAGTCTGCACAAAAGTCAACTCCAAACGGATCAAAGAACTCAACCTACAATACTGAGCTCTAAAACTGCTCAAAGAAAAAGTAGGGAGTACATACACGACAAGATACAGGCATAGGGGAGTGGGCTCAGCAGTTAAAAATGCTTGCCTGCAAAGCCTGCTGGCCTGGGTTCAGTGCACGTAAAGCCAGATACAGAAAGCAGTGTGTGCTATAGGCCTTCATTTGCAGTAGCAAGAGAAGAGGCTCTTGCATGCCCCCCCACACACACATATGTGTGTGTGTGTGTCTGTAAAAAATAAAAATATTTGGGGCTGGAGAGATGGCTTAGTGGATAAGGTGTTTGCTTGCGAAGCCAAAGGAGCCAGGTTCAATTCCCTAGGACCCATGTAAGACAGATGCACAAGGGGGTGCACGCATCTGGAGTTCGTTTGCAGGGGCTGGAGGACCTGGCATGCCCATTCTCTCTTTGTCTCCTATCTATCTCTCTCTCTGCTTGAAAATAAATAAATAAATAAATAAAATATTAAAAATAAAATATTAAAAAATAAAATATTAAAAAATAAAATATTAAAAAATAAAATATTAAAAAATAAAATATTAAAAAAATAAAATAAAAATATTTGAAAAACAACAACTATTTAAAAAAAAAAAAAAAGGAGCCGGGCGTGGTGGCACACGCCTTTAATCCCAGCACTTGGGAGGCAGAGGTAGGAGAATCGTGGTGAGTTCGAGGCCACCCTCAGACTCCATAGTGAATTCCAGGTCAGCCTGGGCTAGAGTGAGACCCTACCTTGAAAAACCAAAAAAAAAAAAAAAAAAAAAAGAAAGACAGACATATGGACATAGGTAAGGACTTTCTGAATAGGACTCCAGTCACTCAGAAAATAAGGTCAGTAATTTACAAATGGGATTGCATGGAATCAAAAAGCTTCTGTGGCTGGAGAGATGGCTTAGGGGTTAAGGCGTTTGCCTGCAAAGCCAGAGGACCCAGGTTCCATTCCCCAAGAACCACATAAGCCAGGTGCACAAGGGGGCGTATGTGTCTGGTGTTCGTTTGCAGTGGCTGGAGGCCCTGGTATGCCCACTCTCTTTCTCTCCCCCACGCTCTATTTGCCTCTTTCTCTCTCTCTCTCTCAAATAAATAAAATAAATTAATAAAATTTTAAAAAAGGAATGGCGGTGTCTTGGCTGAGCTACAGCTGGATGTGACATTTTATATCCTTCTTCTAATCCTGTTGGGGATTGCACATCAAACACACGTGCCATTTGTAGTAGTTTCTCTTGGAAAAGATTCTGTAGGCCTGGTGTGGGTGGCGCATGCCTTTAATCCCAGCACTTGGGAGGCAGAGGTAGGAGGATCGCTGTGAGTTTGAGGCCACCCTGAGACTGTACAGTGAATTCCAGGTCAGCCTGGGCTAGAGTGAGACCCTACCTCAGAAAATAAAATAAAATAAAAAGAAAGAAAGGAAGAAAGAAAGAAAGGAAAAGAGAGAGAGAGAGAGAATGGGTATGCCAGGACATCCAGCCACTGCAAATGAACTCTAGACACATACACCACCATGCGCATCTGGCCAATGTGTATCTTGGGGAATCAAACCTGGGTCCCTTGGCTTTGCAGGCAAATGCCTTAAATGCTAAGCCATCTCTCCAGCCCTTGTTTTGCTTTTTTTTTTTTTTTGAGGCAGGGTCTCACTCTAGCCTGGGTTGATCTGGAATTCACTGTGTATTCTCAGGCTGGCCTCGAACTCACGGCGATCCTCTTACCTCTGCCTCCCGAGTGCTGGGATCAAAGGTGTGCGCCACCCATTATGCCCGGCCTCAAAAATCTCTTTCTGTTCAGTGCGAACGCTCTGGAAGGCTACATTTCCTCGCCCTCACGCCAAGAAGAGAGCAAATTCACATTTACTCAACCCCAGCCATATCCCCATGCTGTCGTCACGTATGAGGTCACATGTTTGCAGATCACATATACATCCCCTCATATAGCTCCCCCTCCCCAGAGGGTGCAGAGGCCTCTACTTAGCCAAAGGACTCTTGTCCCTGATCCTGGTCCAATCATCGTGATTCTGAGTCTTCCTGGCTTCCTTTCTCATAACCCTCACCCAGGACCCTTCCGTTAGGTCATCATGCCAGCCTCCCGTCTCGTATCCTGCCTCCACTCTTCCCACGTGGTGGCACCAGCAAGCCACACGTAAAGACTACTCAGAAAGTGCCCTGGTGCCCACAGGATGGAAAACGGCTCAGTTCTCACTGGCAGGGCCGGTCCTAGACAAACAAGAAAATCCTCCCAACATAGCCAGCACTCACCTTACCAGAGAGGGGATCTTGCCGGCCTCAGAAATCATCCCTTGCGTATTAGTCAAACACAGGGCTGGAGAGATGGCTTAGCGGTTGAGGCGCTCGCCTGCGAAGCCTAAGGACCCACGTTCGACCCTCCAGATCCCACGTTAGCCAGACGCACAAAGGTGAGGCAAGCGCAAGGTCGCACATGCCCACTAGGTGGCGCAAGCGTCTGGAGTTCAATTACAGTGGCTGAGGACCTTGCGTACCAATTCTCTCTCTTCCTCTGTCTCTCTCCAAAATAATAATAATTTAAAAACTGAGCTAAGGGGCTGTAGGGATGGCTTAGCGGTTAAGGTGTTTACCTGCAAAGCCAAAGGACCCAGGTTTGATTCCCCGGGACCCACGTTAGCCAGATGCACAAGGGGGCCGCACGCATCTGGAGTTCGTTTGCAGTGGCTGGAGGCCCTGGCGCACCCGTTCTCTCTCTCTCCCTCTTTCTCTTCCTCTCTCCCCCTCTCTCTTTCTCTGATCAATAAATAAATAAACTAAAATATAAGTGCTATGCAGCTTGCTGGAGAAGTCACCAAACTGTCTTAACCAGCAGTGGACCCTGCAAACTTTACAGCTAGCCAGCCAGGCCAAAGGTGCCCACTGGTGCAATGATGCATGTCTGTCATGTCATGATTGGATTTGGGTTCCGCTCCACGGGAGGAATTCCTGCCTGATACTGAAAACCTAATGAAAAGCTTATGACTGGGTTAGTCGTAAGTCTTATGGGGGAAGCTATTACTTAAGACTCTTTTTTTTATTTTTTATTTTTGTTCATTTTTAATTTATCTATTTGAGAGCGACAGACCCAGAGAGAAAGGCAGACTGAGAGAGAGTGAAAGAGAGAGAGAGAGAATGGGCGCGCCAGGGCCTCCTGCCACTGCAAACGAACTCCAGACGCGTGCGCCCCCTTGTGCATCTGGCTAACGTGGGTCCTGGGGAATCGAGCCTTGAACCAGGGTCCTTAGGCTTCACAGGCAAGTGCTTAACCACTAAGCCATCTCTCCAGCCCAAGATTCTCTTTATTTTAAAAGTACATTTTTTTAATATTTTATGTATTATTTGAGAGAGTGGAAGAGGCAGAGAGAGAGAGAATGAGCACGCCAGGGCCTCCAGCCACTGCAAACGAGCTCCAGACGCATGCGCTACCTTGTGCATCTGGCTAACGTGGGTCCTGGGGAATCGAACCAGTGTTCTTAGGCTTCGCAGGCAAATGCCTTACCCGCTAAGCCATCTCCCCAGTCCAAGAAGCTTCTCTTTTCAGACCACTGGGGAGATTCAAATCTCATCAAAGTGCCGAGCAGTGACGGTGGAGTGTTCAGCAGTGAGGGAGACGTCTCGATCACACCCTCCGAGGCTCAAGGAACAATGCAGAAGAGGTGGGGGAAAGAGCATAAGAGCCAAAGGAAGGCAAGGATTGCTTAGCATACTGTCACACAAAGTGGCCTTCATATCCATGACTTCAGAACACTACCTACACAAGACCTGCGTAACAGAAGGGGGAAAATGATGCCATCAAAACAGAAGACGGGGCCGGGCGTGGTGACGCGCGCCTTTAATCCCAGCGCTCGGGAGGCAGAGGTAAGAGGATCACTGTGAGTTCGAGGCCACCCTGAGACGACATAGTGAATTCCAGGTCAGCTAGGGAAGAGCTAAAAGGAGGGTGATGGGAGGGGATTATGATCAGGGTATATTGTGTGTAATAAGTACGTCAGTAACAAGTTATAGCGACCCACGCCATGGTCTGAACCTCATTCTGGGCTGGGCTCTGGTGACTTAGGGATAGACAAGGCCTGTCCCCTCCCTTGTGTGGTAGGGAACAGAAAAGGACAAGAAGAACAAGGCCTTTCTCTTCCAAGGCTCAGGGTCCATTGTGGAAGAGGTGGTGGGAAGAATGTAAGAGCCAAAGGAAGGGTAGGACTCCTTACAACGTGCTCCTCCAGACACAAAATGGCCTGGGTATCCATGACCCCACAGTGCCTGACACTACCTAAACAAGACCATCATAATAGGAGGAAAAGATGATGAGATCAAAATAAAACACAGAGAGAGGGTTGGAGGGATGGCTTAGTGGCTAAGGCACTTACTTGCAAAGCCAAAGGACCCAGGTTCAATTCCCCGGGACCCACATAAACTAGATGCACAAGATGGTGCATGTGTCTGGAGTTCGTTTGCAGTGGTTGGAGGCCCTGGTGCACCCATTCTCTATCTGCCCATCTCTCTCTGTGTTTCTTTCTCTCTCTCAGATAAATAAATATAAATATAAATAAATACGTGAAAGAGAGAGCAATGGAGAGAGGGAGGGGACAGGATAGAGAGTGGAGTTGTGAAGGCGAAAGTGGGGGGGGGAGGGAATTATCATGGTTTATTGTTGGTAACTATGGAAGCTGTCAATAAAAAGGAGAAAAATAAAAATAAATAAAACATTGGGTTTTTAAGGTTAAAAAAATAAAATAAAAATAAATAAATAGTATTACTCTTTGGGGAAAAACAAAATCCTTTCTGTAGGCTGGAGAATTGGCTTTGATGAGATTTGAATCTCCCCAGTGGTCCCTGCCATCTGAAAAGAGAAGCTTCTCAGACTGGGGAAATGGCTTAGCGGTTAAGGTTAAGGCGCTTGCCTGCAAAGCCAAAGGACCCAGGATCCACATAAGCCACATGCACAAGGTGGCACATGCATCTGGAGTTCATTTGCAGTGGCTGGAGCCCTGGCACGCCCATTCTCTCTCCCTCTCTCTCTCAAATAAATAAATAAAAATAAAAAGATTAAACAGGTGCAATAGTGGCACGTCTGTCATGGTGGAAACCAACTGCCCTCCAATTGGACTGGAGGCCCGCTCCATGGGGGGGAATACATCCCTGATACTGAAAACTTAAAACAAGGGCAGTCATGAGCCCTAGGGGTGTAACGTCTGCTGCTGTCTGGCTAAATGTATATACTATGCTTATCAAACTGCCCAGTAAGCACTTCTCTTAATATTCATACCCTATATTAATGCTACTCTCACTTTGGGTAGAGAATCTTCTCTTTTCAGATGGCAGCGACCTTGGGATGACTCAGAAGGTATCATAGTGCTGGAAAGAAATGACTGGAGTACTGAGTAACATCTCGATCACACCTTCCAAGGCTCAGCGTCTAATGCGGAAGAGGTGGTGGAAAGAATATAAGAGCCAAAGGAAGGGTAGGACTCCTTACAACGTGCTCCCTCCAGACATAAAATGGCCTGGATATCCATAGCCTCACAGTGCCTGACACTACCTACACAAGACCATCATAAGAGGAGGAAAAGATGATGACATCAAAATAAAACAGAGACTGATTGAGATGGGGAGGGGATATGATGGAGAGTGGAATTTCAAAGGGGAAAATGGGGGGAGAGGGAGGGTATTACCATGGGATATTTTTTATAATCATGGAAAATGTTAATAAAAATTGAGAAAAAAAAAGAATGAATAAAATTCTTTTTCTGTAGGGTATCAGAGTCATCTTAAATTAAAGCAATGTCCTGCCTGAAGTCTGCTAGAATTTTCCAGCACACAGTGGAAGCCAGTCTCCTGTTTGATCTAGTCAGCCTGCCTCCTGGAAACTCCTCAGGCACAGATCTCCAATTCCTAGGCCCCTCTCTGTGCAGACACACACACACACACACACACACACAAACACACGCACATCTATCTCAGGCTTTGCGGTGCGTCCGCTCTAGAATCGCTCTGAGCACAGTCAGTAGTCATGCGCATCAGGTCACTTCATTACCAACCTTCCGTCTGTTTCTGATGCTTAGTTAGGCCAGCGTCTTGCACCAGAATATCGTCTCTAAGAGCAAGCAAGCTCCTGTCTGCCCCAAGGGGAAGTGTCACCACAGTACCTTACGCAACGCCTGGAACACGGAAAGAGACCCACGTGCGCAAAGACAGGATGACAGTCGTGAAGGAGAAGCAGCTGGCTAGGACCCTGGGCACGCTGACCCTCACTCGAGAATGGAGTCAAAAGCTCATCCAGAAGAGGTCGCTTCCCGCAGTGTCAGCGCAGTTCGTAAGAGGCCAGTTTACAACCCTTCCACTTGAGGACCTTGAATTTTATTTCATTTTTATTTTAAATTTATTTGTTTGAGAAAGAGAGAGAGAGAGAGAAGGGAGGCAGAGAGAGAGAGAGAGAATGGGCGCGCCAGGGCCTCCAGCCACTGCAAACGAACTCCAGACGCGTGCGCCCCCTTGTGCATCTGGTTTACGTGGGTCCTGGAGAATTGAACCTGGGTCCTTGGGCTTCGCAGGCAAGCGCCTTAACCGCTAAGCCATGTCTCCAGCCCCTGAATTTTTTAAATTTATCTTTATTTATTTATTTGAGAGTGATAAAGAAATAGGCAGAGAGAGAGAGAGAGAGAGAGAGAGAGAGAGAGAGAGAATGGGGGTGCCAGGGCCTCCAGCCACTGCAAACGAACTCCAGATGTGCGCACCCCCTTGTGCATCTGGCTAACGTAGGTCCTGGGGAATGGAGCCTCGAACCGGGGTCCTTAGGCTTCACAGGCAAGCGCTTTTTTTTTTTTTTTTTTTTTTTTTTTTTTTTGCCTTTTTGAGGTAGGGTTTCGCTCTAGCCCAGGCTGACTTGGAATTCACTCTGTAGTCTCAGGGTGGCCTCGAACTTACAGTGATCCTCCTACCTCTGCCTCCAAAGGGCTGGGATTAAAGGCATGCGCTGCCACACCTGGCTCAAAATATTTTTATTTATCTGAGAGGGAGAGAGAGAGAAAGAAACAGACAGAGAAAGAGAGAATGGGGGCACATCAGGACCTCCAGCCTCTGCAAATGAACTCCAGACGTGCGCGCCCCCTTGTGCATCTGGCTTAAGTGGGTCCTGGGGAATCGAACCTGGATCCTTTGGCTTCACAGGCAAACGCCTTAACCACTAAGCCAGCCCTCCAGCCCTGGCCCCTGAATTGTAATGCCTAGGTGAAGCCTTAGTAGGGGGTTTACAGAGAGAACAGATCACTAGCCTGCGTCTGAATGGGGGCGGAGTGCTGACAGAGCTTTTGTGCTTAGAAAGTCTGTGAGCTGGGAAGACCTCGTGGCTATTGCAACAGTGTAAGAGGAATGAATGGCTTCCAGAAGCATCCAGGAGATAAAAATCAGCAGGGCTGGAAGCCTGGGGTGAGGGCGAGGAGGGAGGTATCACAACTGACTACCAGATTGCAGGCTTGGGCAACTGGCTGGGTGACTGCGCCGTTTGCTGAGCTGGGGACTCGGGAGAAAGAACAGGTTTAGGGGTGAAGATGTGACGTTTGGATGGCTGCCTTGTTGAGCTGGAGAGCCTAGCTGCATATAGCCCTCTCCCTGCGAGAGCAGTAAGCCTTTTTTTCTCCTTCTTCTTCTTTTTTTTTTTTTTACTTTTATTTATTTGTGTGTGTGTGAGAGAGAGAGAACAGGCATGCCAGGGTCTCCAGCCGCTGCAAACCAACTCCAGACGCGTGCGCCCCCTTGTGCATCTGGCTTGTGTGGGTCCTGGGGAATCGAACCTGGGTCCTTAGGCTTCTCAGGCAAGCGCCTTAACCGCTGAGCCATCAATCTCTCCACGCCCAGCAGTGAGTCTTAAGATGTGAACATGAAGGGCTTGTGGGGAGAGTCACAGCTTCTAGAAGAGGAGGCTGGGGCTGTCACTTCTCTGGGGGAACTCACAGTGAAGGCACTGACCTAGCGAGGCTGTGGGGGGGGGGGGGGACGGCAGGAAGGGAAGGGAGTGGGAGTTGAACTTGAAGCTGCGGGCTCGTAATGGTGCCCTGGGACTTGGTGGGGGGGGAGGGGCTCAGGACCCAGGATTCCCTCCCAGCAGGAGGATAGCGCCTTGCTCTCTCTGGAACTGGCACATGGGGCAGGGTGCCTGCTGCCACCCATCTGCAATGCCAGCAGAGCCAGCTGTCCTCCCAGGTGGCTTGGGGAGGGGCTGGTCCCCTGCTGCCACCCATCGGCTTGGACCACAGCGACCCTTGGATGGCACACTCCCCAATCTCCCCCCCCCAACTCCCCAGTTGACCCCGCCTTACCTGGGCTCTCTTTTCCTGGAGGCTGCCTGCTTCCAGGCGGTCAGAAAGGCCATGGGCGCGGGCCGGGTTTGGACAGAGACAGAGATGAACGGCGGGCCTGGACGGGGACTCGCGGGGCGGGCCGGGCTGCTCCTCCCCGCCCAGGTCCTTGGAGCAGGCAGGGCTGCAAATGCCAAGTCCACGGGCATTTCTGACAGGTCGGGACTCATCCTTGGGCACAGAGGAGGGCCCGTGGCAGGCCTAGAGACCCGCCTTGGTGCCTTGTCAGGGTCTCTGGTGAGGTGGCTCCATCCTCTTCCTCCCCCTACTTTTATAGGCCTTGCCCTCCCCCCCCACCCCAGGGGGGCTGCCTGTGGCTGGAGGGGGTCGTGTTCAAGGGCACCGAGCTCACAAAATATTTTTATTTATTTATTTATTTATTTATTTATTTATTTATTTATTTATCTCAGAGAGTGAGAAAGAGTCAGGGAAAGAGAGGGCACACCAGGGCCTCCAGCCACTGCAAACAAACTCCAGATGCATGCACCATCTTGCACATCCGGCTTATGTGCGTCTTGGGGATCAAACCTGGGTCCTTGGTGCTCACAGGCAAGCGCCTTCACGCTAAGCCGCCCCTTCAGCCTTTTCTTTTTTCTTTCCTTTTTTTTTTTTTTTCTCGAGGTAGTGTTTCACTCTAGCTCAGGCTGACCTGGAATTCAGTATGTAGTCTCAGGGTGGCCTCGAACTCATGGTGATCCTCCTACCACTGCCTCCTGATGCTGGGATTAAAGACGTGCACCACTATGCCCGGCTTCTTTTCTATTTTTTTGTTCATTTTATTTATTTATTTTTTTATTTGAGAGTGACACAGAGAGAAAGAGGCAGATTGAGAGAGAGTGGGTGCGCCAGGGCCTCCAGCCACTGCAAACGAACTCCAGACGTGTGCGCCTCCTTGTGCATCTGGCTTATGTGGGTCCTGGGGAATCAAGCCTCGAACCGGGGTCCTTAGGCTTCACAGGCAAGTGCTTAACTGCTAAGCCATCTCTCCAGCCCTCTTTTCTTCTTTTTTTAATGAGACAGCATCTCACTCTGTAGAGCAGGATGACCATGAGCTCACGGTCATCCTCCTGCTTCCACCGTCCTAGTGTTGGGATTAAAGGTGAGAGCAGAGCTGGGCGCACGCCTTTAATCCCAGCACTCGGGAGGCAGAGGTAGGAGGATCGCTGTGAGTTCGAGGCCACCCTGAGACTACATAGTGAATTCCAGGTCAGCCTGGGCTAGAGTGAGACCCTACCTCGAAAAACCAAAAAAATAAAATAAAATAAACATAAGCCTGGCATGGTAGCTCACACTTGTAATCCCAGCACTGGGAGGCAGACGTAGAAGGATCACCGTGAGTTCGAGGCCACCGTGAGACTCCATAGTGAATTCCAGGTCAGCCTGGGCTAGATATAGCGAGACCCTACCTCGAAAAAACAAACAAACAAACAAACAAAAAAAAAAATGGTATGAGCCACCAGGCCTGGCTTGAATCAGGTGCCAACCTCTGAGCCACACATTTTGTACAGTTTCTTTTCTCCATCTCAGCAGACATCAACAAATCTCCATTTATAGTCGAGCAAGCTGCGGTTCAGAGTATGAAACCAGGCCTCAAGGCCCATCCGTGTGCCCCAGCATTCCACCTTGCATGTGGTCCCCAGGCGGCAGAGGCGTGGAGTGGGAGACCCCCCGACAAAGCCACCACAATGGCAAGTTCACCAAGCGCCAGGTGGGCGGTCATGCACGCGCGCGGTCCCCTTTCTCTGATCACCTGTGGCCTGGTCCTGGGAGACCGAGGGCCTGCGGACGTTGCCTTTGTGACCACAAAACCAGCCCTTGCAGATCTGGAAAGTCCAGTTAGTGTAGCTGCGGGCAGAAACCCCTCAGCCCACGGGCCTCTTCCAGCTCGGCAGTGTTGACCATGGCGGACGGCCGGCATTCTCCTGGACTCACGGGGCAAAAGCACGGGAACTAGCAAGCCTCGTCTCCTGCAGACCCCAGAGCCCAGTCTCTCTCTCTGTGTTAATTAAGAAAAAAATAAGGGGGGGGGGTGGGCTGGAGAGATGGCTTAGTGGTTAACGCATTTGCCTGCAAAGCCAAAGGACCCAGGTTCGATTCCCCAGGACCCACGTTAGCCAGATGCACAAGGGGGCGCACGCGTCTGGAGTTCGTTTGCAGTGGCTGGAGGCCCTGGAGTGCCCATTCTCTCTCTCTCTTCCTCTTTCTCTATCAAATAAATAAATAAATAAAAATTTAAAAAAGACGAAGAAGAAGAAGAGGAGGAGGAGGAAGAAGAGATAGGCAGAGAAGAGAATGGGCACGCCATGGCCTCCAGCCACTGGGAACGAACTCCAGACACGTGCGCCACCTTGTGCATCTGGTTTACGTGGGTCCTGGGGAATCGAGCCTGGGTCCTTTGGCTCTGCAGGCAAGTCATCTCTCCAGGCCTCATCATCTGCTTAGAGGCATACTGAGACAATTTGAAATTTTTCCCATGTACTCACTTAATGTGTGCCCTTTTATATCTCAATTTTAGTAGCTGAGAAGGAGAGAAAGGCAAGGGATTAGAGTAATTATCCACGAAACATATAAGCTAGCCCCAAGTATGAGTGGGGACTCAACACAAGCAGTGAGGCAGTACCTCACTCCCAGCCCTGGTCTGTGAAGGACTCAGGAACCAGATGGGCACCATGACAGGCTTCAGAGCCCTCAGTAGGCCTAAGTTTCTGTTTCCCAGCAAGGTCTAAGTTTTTATTTTTCTGGTAAGGGTGGGTTTAACAGTTACTGGAAACTGATTACGCCATACATTCCTGTAGTCATAGGTAAGTTCAATTCCCCTAACCCCAGCCCGCCAACCTTGCCCACCAATATCCTAAGCCAATCAGAAGAATGCACTGTTTAAATCAACCAATCGTGTACCCATCCCCTTCTCCTATGTTCAAATCCCTATAAAAACCCTGCCCTCCTGCTGCTCGGGGCTCTTGTACGGATCCACTGCGTTGGTGAAGTCAAGAGACAGAGCTTAAGCCTGAAACAAAGCTCCTTGCCCTTGCATACGTGTTTGGTTCTCCTTGGTGGTCACTGGGGGCGCCAAGAACTGGGCATAACAGTGTGCCCGCAGTACAGGTCCTTACGATGCACGAAGCATTTACGAGCCACTTTCCCAGGCTTATTTTATCTTGCAACCCAGGACCACCCCAAGGCGGAGTAGAGTTTTATGCCTGCCTTGCTCTAGAGCCACAACGCCTGGGTTAGAAGCTCGGTCCCAAGCATTTTGCTGTGTCTGACTTCAGGCCGCTGATCCTGGGTCCTGTTTTCTCAGCGGCAAAATGAGGAGCATGTCAGCAAGTAGCACAAAGGCTACTGTAAGGTTAGATGTGCACACGCCAAACACAGACTAGCCCGGGGCCCTTCTAGTCCGGGACAAGCGGAAAACGAAGTGTTCTCTACAGACGACTTTCAAGATGGCTGAGGCTTCTTCTCTTTATTCCAGATCAACATGTCCCTGAAACTATTATTTAAAAATAGATGCAACAGGGCTGGGGAAATGGCTTTAGCGGTTAAGACGTTTGCCTGCGAAGCCTGAGGACCCTGGTTTGATTCCCCAGGACCCACGTTGGCCAGATGCGCAAAGAGGCGCATGCGTCTGGAGTTTGGTTGCAGTGGCTGGAGGCCCTGGTGTGCCCATTCTCTCTTTCTGTCTGTCTCTTCTTCTCTCTCCCACTCTCTCAAATAAATAAAGAAATAGAATATTTTTAAAAAAAAACTGGATGCAACAGGGCTGGAGAGATGGCTCAGCGGTTAAGGCGCTTGCCTGTGAAGCCTAAGGCACCCATGTTTGACTCTCAGATCCCGCGTAAGCCTCACGCACAAAGGTGAGGCAAGTGCAAGGTCGCACATGCTCACTAGGTGGCGCAAGAGTCTGGAGTTCGATTTCAGTGGCTGAGGCCCTGGTGTGCTCATTCTCTCTGTCTGTCTTGCTTTCTCTAAAATAAATATAAATTTTTAAAATGGATGCAACAGCTCTGCCATGTAACAGAACCAAGATTTTTAAAAAACAGTTTTTATTTCCATTATCTTATTTGAGAGAGAGAAAGAGGGGGAGAGAAAGAGAGAATGAGAGAGAGAGAAAAAATGGGCACACCAGGGCCTCCAGCCACTGCAAATGAACTCTAGATGCATGTGTCACCTTGTGCATCTGGGTGACGTGGGTCTTAGAGATTCGAACCTGGGTCCTTTGGCTTTGCAGGCAAGTGCCTGCTAAGCCATCCCTCCAGCCCAAGAACCAAGATTTTCTATCACCTTTGGTCTTCCCAACTACCCTGTGAGGGAAGAGGAAAAGAAAGGCTAAGAGACTTACCTAAGTCACACAGCTAGGAAATGATAAGGCCAGCACCAAGTCACTAATTGAGAAGTGGGCAATCTCACAGTTGCCCAGGCTGGCCCCAACTTCCTGTACTTAAAACAATCCTCCTGAATCGGCCTCCCAAATAGCTGGGACTGCAGACATGTGCCACCATACCTAGTTTAAGATAATCTTTTATAGCACTTGCTAGATATCTAATATTGTGATCTGATTTTTTAAAAATATTTTTTATTCGTAAGCAGAGGCATGGAGAGAGAGAGAGAGGGAGAGAGGGAGGGAGAGAGAGAGAGAATTGGGTGCATCAGGGCCTCCAGCTGTTGCAAATGAACTCCAGATGCATGTGCCCCTTTGTGCCTCTAGTTTTACGTGGGTACTGGGGTACTGAACTTGGGTCATTAGGTTTTGCGGACAAGCACCTTAACTGCTGAGCCACTTCTCCAGCCCAGGATCTGATTTTTTTAAAAATATTTTTACTGGTGCTGTGGCTTTTTGACCTTTAGGCTTGTACTTCTCTCTCTCTCTGTTTGGTCCTGTGAAGGCAGGCCAGTTTCTTCTGCCATTTATGGAACTTCCCCTGGATCTGTACGTTTCAATAAATATCCCTTCCTCCATATATATATATATATATATATATATATATATATATATATATATATATATATTACTTATTTATTTATTTTTTTACTTATTTGAGAGAGGGAGATGGGGGAAAGAGGTAGGTATGTAGGTAGGTAGGTAGGTAGATGGGTAGATAGGTAGGTAGGTAGGTAGATAGAAAGATAGATAGATGATAGATAGATAGACAGACAGACAGACAGAGAAAATGGGTACACTAGGGCCTCCTGCCACTGCAAACTCCAGATGCATGCGCCACTTTGTGCGTATGGCTTTGCATGGGTCATTAGACTTTGCAGGCAAATACTTTAACTGCTGAGCCATCTCTCCTGCCCAAAGGAATTGGAAATTTCTTTCCTTTTTTTCCCCTCTTTTGAGGTAAGCCCAGCAGACTGCCTTTTTTTTTTTCCTTCTTTTTAATTTTTGTTTTTTTGAGATAGGGTCTTACTCTAGCTCAGGCTGACCATGGAATTCACTATGAAGTCTCAGGGTGGCCTTGAACTCATGGCAATCCTCCTATCTCTGACTCCTGAGTGCTGGGATTAAAGGTGTGCACTACCACGCCCAGCTTGCCTTTTTTCTTTTATGTGAGAGAGAGAGAATTGGCTCCCCAGGACCTCCGGCCAATGCAATTGAACTCCAGACGGTGTGCCCTCTTGTGTGCATGGGCGACCTTGCAGGCTTGCGTCACTGCATCTGGCTTATGTGGGATCTGGAGAGCTGAACATGAGTCCTTAGGCTTTGCAAGCAAGCACCTTATCCACTAAGCCATCTCTCCAGCCCTCTTTATTTAGTTAGTTTTGGTAGTGCTGGGAATTAAACCCAGGGCCTTGTGCATGGGAGGCAAATGCTTTCCTATTGAATTGATACTCTTAGCTCTGTTTGTTTTTTTCGAGGTAGGGTCTCACTCTATCCCAGGCTGACCTGGAATTCACTATGGAGTCTCAGGGTGGCCTCGAACTCTCGGCGACCCTCCTACCTCTGCCTCCCAAGTGCTGGAATTACAGGCATGCGCCACTATGCCCAGCTCTGAATTTTTTTAAAAAAATATTTGTTTATTTGAGAGAGAGAGAGAGAGAGAGAGAGAGAGAGAGAGAATGGGCACACCAGGGCCTCTAGCTGCTGCAAGTGAACTCCAGATGCATGTGCCACCTTGTGCACCTGGCTTGACATGGGTACTGGGGAATCGAGCCTGGATTGTCAGGCTTTGCAGGTAAGTGTCTTAACCTCTGAACCATCTCTCCTGCCCTGAAGTTTTTCATCTGGAGAGATTTTTTTTTTTTTTTTTTTTTATGGAGGTAGAGTCTTGCTCTAGCCCAGGCTGACCTGGAATTCCCTATGTAGTCTCAGGGCAATCCTCCTACCTCTGCCTCCTGAGTGCTGGGATTAAAGGCGTGCACCACCATGCCCAGCTGAAGAGATTTTCAAATATCAGAGGCTTTCAAACTTTTTGTTTTGTGACCCAGTCCATATTCCACGACAAATACTATGTCATGAGTTCAACATACTGAAAATTTACACGCAATGATTCAAAGAAAAGATATGCAGTCGTCCCAAAGAGACCTTCAGCTACCCAACTAGCAAAACCAGACTGTAACCTGATCACACATATTCATCTAAAAAAAACTGTGCCCATGGCTTGGGTACACCAGGCTGCTTAGATCAGGGGTTCAACGAAGAACAAAGAACTCAACAACAGAGAAACAACTTGAGCTGGGCATGGTGGCACATGCCAGCTCTTGGGAGGAAGACTGCTGTGAGTTCGGGACCACCCTGAGACTACATAGTGAATTCCAGGTCTGCCTGGGCTAGAGTGAGACCTTACCTGGAAAAACAAGTCATGTGCACTTTTAGACAAAGCCCTGTGACATTAAGTGACAGTTTAGTCTCTACATCAGTCTCTGGGAACTTGCTTTCAATAGGCACTCTCTCCCTCCCCCCCCCCCCAAGGTAGGGTCTCAGTCTAGCTCAGGCTGACCTGGAATTCACTCTGTAGTCTCAGGGTGGCCTCGAACTCACAGCGATCCTTCTACCTCTGCCTCCCAAGTGCTGGGATTAAAGGCATGTGCCACCACGGCCGGCTGCTTCAATAGGCACTCTCTTTAACTGATGAAAATCAGGTTTCAAAAGAAAAGCCACACTTGGGAGCAGGTTGGATTTACTGAAGTAATGAATGCCACTAAACTTGAGTCCTAGTGGGAGACTTAGCCTTTTCAAATACATCAAACACGATGGCCTTGTGGGAGCTGTCGCTTAAAAAAAAAAAAATTAATCAGGGGCGTGGAGAGATGGCTTAGCGGTTAAGGCGCTTGCCTGCAAAGCCAAGTACCCAGGTTCAATTCCTCCAGGACCCACGCAAGGCAGATGTTCAATGTGGCACATGCATCTGGAGCTCATCTGCAGCGGCCGGAGGCCCTGGAGCGCCCATTCTGTCCCTCCTCCTCCAATCTCTCTATAAAATAAATAAAAATAAAATATTTAAAAAATTAATCAGCTGGGTGTGGTGGCTCACATACCTTTAATCCCAGCACTCGGGAGGCAGAGGTAGGAGGATTGCCGTGAGTTCGAGGCCACCCTGAGACTACATAGTGAATTCCAGGTCAGCCTGGGCTAAAGTGAAACCCTACCTCAAACAAAACAAAACAAAACAAAAAATACTAATTTAAAGGGCTGTTGCAAATGTTACAGAGACGAAATGAAATGAATCAGGACAGAAATAGCACTGGGCATGGTACTATTCAGTGTGTGTGTGTTTTTGTTTTTTGGTTTTTCAAGGTAGGGTCTCACTCTAGCCCAGGCTGACCTGGGATTCACTATGTAGTCTCAGGGTGACCTTGAACTCACGGCGATCCTCCTACTTCTGCCTCCCGAGTCCTGGGATTAAAGGCGTGTGCCACCACGCCCGGCTTGGTGTGCTAGATTATTATTTATTTGCACACATGTCTGTGCTTGAGCACACCAGGGTTTCTGCCAGCTGCAAATGAAGCCTGTCTGACTTTACATTTGAATTGAAACCAAACAACTGAACCCAGGTCAGCAGGCTTTGCAAGCAGGTGACTTTAACCAGAGCCATCTCTCCAGCCCGTAGCGTATGATGAAAAATTGTGTGTTCACCAGAATGAGTGGTGTTTTACACTAGAAAGCCGAACCCACAGGTCAAGGACTGAATTACAAGGTTTAAGAGAACTGCAAGTTAAATAAGTGTATTTCATACATCTTTCAGGGGAACGGAGGGAATTAGAAGTCATCTTCTATTCCAGTGCTTTCAAAGTGGGGTGGGTATCCCTGCAAACTGGTTTTGTGTGTATTTTTACTTATTAATTTATTATTTGGTTTTTCAAGGTAGGGTCTCGCTGCAGCTCAGGCTGACCTGGAATTTCCTACGTAGTCTCAGGATGGCCTTGAAATCACGGCAATCCTCCTACCTCTGCCTCCCGAGTGCTGGGATTAAAGGCATGCGCCACCATGCCTGGCCTTTATTTTATTTTTTGTAAAAACAATTTATTAGTCCTGTTTTCCAGTAATATATTCACATAATGTCAAAAGAATGGAATGAGCCAGGCGTGGTGGTGCACGCCTTTAATCCCAGCACTCGGGTGGCAGAGGTAGGAGGATCGCTGTGAGTTTGAGGCCAGCCTGAGACTATAGAGTGAATTCCAGGTCAGCCTGGGCTAGAATGAAACTCTATGTCGAAAACAAACAAACAAACAAACAAACAAAAAAAAAAAAAAAACGAAAAAAAAAGAATAGAATGGAATAGAATGATAAAGATACAGCTGGCTACCTTTAATTAATCCCACATAAATATTTAACATCTAAAACCCTCAGAGGATCATCAGGACAAGTAGAAATTTGATTCTTCAAAGCAGGTATTGTTTTGCTGTTGTTATTAATCCAGTCAGTAAGATGACCAATAATGGGCACTGGTAAACAAAGTGTTTGCAGAGTTCTTTCAAAGCTGTTCTGGTCAGGCTGGAGGGATGGCTTAGCGGTTAAGGCATTTTCCTGCAAAGCCAAAGGACCCAGGTTTGATTCCCAGGACCCACGTTAGCCAGATGCACAAGGGGGCGCATGTGTCAGGAGTTTGTTTGCAGTGGCTGGAGGCCCTGTTGTGCCCATTCTCTCTCTCTTTCTCTGTCAAATAAGTAAAAAATATATATATTTTTAAAAGCTGTTCTGGTGAGCCACTGTCAGTCCAAGAAGATGTGACTGAACTATGTGGCAAAGAGCTTCTTGACCCCTTGGTTGACTTCGATCAGGTTCACGTTGTTTTGATTCAGAATCACATAGAGCTCCTGTTAGTCAGATTTTTTTTCCCCCCAACAGCCTGATAATCGCTCATGGCTTTCATCTTCATCCGCTCTAGTACAATCACTGTCGATGTCACCTAAGATCTTCATTAACTCTGGATGGACAGATGTCACTGACACACTGGGTGTTCTCCTCATGTGAATTGTACTTTTCTCTGCTAAATCCATATGACTGAAGTAGATGAACTTAAACTGGGGCCTCTTTTTTCAGACCCAGATATTCTCTTGTTGATGTTAAGCTGCTCAGAGATGTCAGAAGCCAGCACTGTGAGCTGGGGCCCAACGATGCTGACCAGTCTCTGGCAAAAAGCCAACGTCAACTGTATGGAGACATCAGTCATAAAGCACACAGCCCGGCGTGGTGGCGCACGCCTTTAATCCCAGCACTCGGGAGGCAGAGGTAGGAGGATCGCCATGAGTTCGAGGCCACCCTGAGACTACATTGTGAATTCCAGGTCAGCATGAGCTAGAGTGAGACCTTACCTCAAAAAACCATACGCCCGGCCAGAATGTACATTTCTTCTTTTTTTTTGTATTTTTTTAAATTTAATTTTTTATTTTTTCTTCAAAATTTTTAGAATGTATATTTCTAACAAGTTCCCAGGGCTGGGGAGATGACTCAAGGATTAGAGGTGCTTTCTTGCTTTCTGATGTTCTGGGTTTGATACCCATGTAAAGCCAGAAATAGAGGTGCTTGCACCTAGAATTCATTTACAGTGGCAAGAGGCCCTGGCATGCCCATAGTTATTCATCCCCCATGTCTCTCTCTCTCTCTCTCCATCCTTGCAAATAAATATAAAAATAAAAACATAGGAATGGAGAGATGGCTCAACAGTTAAGGCACTTGCCTGCAAAGCCTAAAGACCCAGCTTCAATTCCCCCAGTCCCCATATAAAGTCAGATGCACAAAGTGGTGCATGCATCTGTAGTTCATTTGCAGTGATTATATATACATATATATACACATACATACATACACACATACATACATATACAGTCTGGTTTGGGGAGATGGTGCAGAGGTTAAGGCACTTGCTTGCAAAGCCTGATAGCCCAGGTTCAATTCTACAGTACCCATGTAAAGCTGGATGCACAAAGTGGTACATGCATCTGGAGTTTATTTGCAACAGCAAGAAATGTAAATTCTTTGGTCCCACACTAGACTTACTAAGCCAGAAAGTCTGGGTAGGGTCTCCAGCAATCTATTTTAACAAGCCTGCAAGGTGATCTTGAAGCTTGCTAAATTTTTTAAAATATTTTTTTGTTCATTTTGTTTATTTGAGAGCGACAGACAGAGAGAGAAAGAGGCAGATAGAGAGAGAGAGGGAGAATGGGGGCGCCAGGGCCTCCAGCCACTGCAAACGAACTCCAGACGCGTGCGCCCCCTTGTGCATCTGGCTAACATGGGTCCTGGGGAATCGAGCCTCGAACCGGGGTCCTTAGGCTTCACAGGCAAGTGCTTAACCGCTAAGCCATCTCTCCAGCCCAGCTTGCTAAATTTTGAGAATGACTCCCTCACTATCTATCACCTAACATCCATTCAGGTCTTATGACCTCTTCATTCTAAACTGTTCTTTTTTTAAAAAAATATATTTATGGGTTGGAGAGATGGCTTAGCTGGTAAGGCACTTGCCTTCAAAGCCTAATGAACTGGATTCAATTCCCCAGTACCCACATAAAGCCAGATGCACAAAGTGGCACACGTATCTGGAGTTCATTTGCAGCAGCTGGAGGCTCTAGCGTACCCATTTCTCTCTCTCTCTTTTTGTTGTTTTTTTCAAGGCAGGGTCTCACTCTAGCTAATTCACTATGTAGTCTCAGGATGGCCTTGAACTCTTCTCTGCCTCCTGAGTGCTGGGATTAAAGGCGTGCGTCACCATGCCTGTTTTTTCTTTTTTCTTTTTTTTTTTTCCAAGGTAGGCCTTGAACTCATGGCGATCCTCCTACCGCTGCCTCCTGAGTGCTGGGATTAAAGGCGTGCACCCAGCTTTGTTGTGATATTTCCTTCTACTCTGGGAAGTAGTGGTTGGAACTTTGGAGCCAGTCTCCTGGGTTCTAACCCTACCCCATGCTAGCTATGTAACTGCGGCCTCACTGGGCACTTCTGTAAAATGGACATAATTGTAGTACCTGTTTCTTTTTTAAATTTTTTTGTTTATTTTTATTTATTTATTTGAAAGCGACGGACAGAGAGAGAGAGAGAGGCAGATATAGACAGAGAGAGAATGGGCGCGCCATGGCCTCCAGCCACTGCAAACGAACTCCAGACGCTTGCGCCCCCTTGTGCATCTGGCTAACGTGGGTCCTGGAGAATCGAGCCTCGAACCGGGGTCCTCAGGCTTCACAGGCAAGCGCTCAACCGCTAAGCCATCTCTCCAGCCCCATCTAGTACCTGTTTTTTTTCAGGGTTGTTGGTATATTAAACAGACCAGTACATGTAAGACCCCTAAGGTCATGCTTGGAGCTTAAAGTGGTATCAGAGGAGTGGGGGCCATCGCTGCTAGACAACTGACTGTGAGGCTTTGGGGACTGATGTGAGGGAGGAATGTGGAAGGATTTGAAACCTTGACCTAAGAGACGCCTTGCAGTGCTGTAAGTACAGCTTGATGGTCAGAGTTGAAAGACCTGAATGCAGTAAGAACTATGGACTGTGAGATTTGGCTTATGAGGGTGAGAAAAAGCTTTGCTTGGACTGGGCTAGAAGCAGTTTGTGTGTGAGGCTTGCTGTTATGCCCGTGTCCTGAGAAGTTGTGCAGGGTTGCATTGCATAGAAATGGACTGGTGTGAGCAGAGGGATATGGCACAGAAAGAAATGATTATCTTTGGGCTGAAACTTCTGTCCATTCAGTTGCAACTGTTAGAGAGATTATAGCCCTTGAGATTGCACTGGGACAACAAAAGAATACAGTCTTTTATTTTTATTTGAGAGTGACAGACAGAAAGAGGTAGAGAGAGAACAGGCACGCCAGGGCCTCCAGCCACTGCAAACGAACTCCAGATGTGTGCGCCCCCTTGTGCATCTGGCTAACGTGGGTGCTGGGGAATCGAACCGAGGTCCTTTGGCTTTGCAGGCAAGCGCTTAACCGCTGAGCCATCTCTCCAGCCCAAGAATACAGTCTTTTTTGAAAGGGTCTGAATGCTGAAGGAGTGTCCTGTTCTTCAAAGTCTGCCTTATTCCACCTCCCCCCAGATTAACAAGTTGGCAGCCCACCTGGTATTATGGAGCATAACAGAGGCAGGGAAGAGAGGGTTGTTGAATTTGCAACATGGTTTTGTATTTTGGAAAATGGCCATGGGCAGTGTGAAGTACATGCATGAAGACCCCAGGGAGCCGTGTGAGTGTCAAGTGTGGACTGCAGTGGAGACCCAGCAGAGAGGCCAGGATTATAAGTGGCTGCCAAGGAGAGCTACCAGCGCCTAACGAAGTTTCCCAGGACTGTGAGTAGCCTAGCTAGAGGGGCAGAACCAGAACTCCAGAGACTTGTCACTGGTTAGAATTGAACTTGGAGCTAAAGGTTGATGTTTTCTCCGTTTCAAATCTTGTATTGGTTGAATATCACTTTGCTAATGCCCAGTGCCATCTTTTGCAGTGTGAATGCTTATTCTGTGCCATTATGGTTTTATTTCTTGGTATTATGGCTCAGTTAAAAGACCTTGGACTGGGCTGGAGAGATGGCTTAGTGGTTAAGCACTTGCCTGTGAAGCCTAAGGACCTCGGTTCGAGGTTTGATTCCCCAGGACCCGTGTAAGCCATAGATGCACAAAGTGGTGCATGCATCGGAGTTTGTTTGCAGTGGCTAGAGACCCTGGCGTGCCCATTCTCTATCTATCTGCCTCTTTCTCTCTCTGTCACTCACAAATAAATAAAAAAACAAACAAACAAACAAAACAAAAAAGACCTTGGACTATGGGGATGTTTGAACAGAACTGAGAATGGATAAAAACTATGGTGACTTTTAAAGTTGGGTTAAGTGCATTGCATTTGATATTGTGGATGGTTGTCAGTTTATGAGGGCCAGGGCCAGAAAGAAGGTGGTGGTTTGATTCTGGTGTCCCCCCAAAAGCTCGGGTGTTTAGAACACTACGTCCCTGGTGGGTGGCAACTTGGAAATTGAAGTCTGGAGGCGGTGTATTGTTGGGGGTGCGCTTATGACTGTTATAGCCACCTTCCCCTTACCAGTGTTGGGCACGCTCGTTCCTGCTGCTGTTGTCCACCTGATATTGGCCAGGGGGTGATGTCCACCCTCGGCTCATGCCATCGTTTGCCCCCTGCCACCATGGAGCTTCCCCCTCGAGCCTGTGAGCCAAAAATAAACCCTTTCCTCCCACAAGTTGTTCATGTTCCAAGTGTTTTCTGAAGCAGCAGCATGAAGCTGACTGCAAGAGAACTTAAGCAATTTTGTCGCATGAAATTCAAACATACGGAGTAGAAACAGTACTGTGTAGAGCATCAGAAAGACCAGAACCCATTCCGGTTCGTCTGCTCATGAGCTGTATGATCTAAAGCGCGTGACTCAAACTTTTCTGAGTACTGGTCCCTCCATCTCTGAAACGGTGGGCAACGACTCCGCTTAGTACTTAAGCGACGCTGTGAAAGCTGGACCAGAAACACGAGCAGAGGCATCACATGCTCGGCGCACGGTACTGTGCGGTCTGTGAGGAAGAGCTACTTTTCTCCCGTGAATAATGTAAGGCTGGGCTGGAGAGATGGCTTAGCGGTTAAGCGCTTGCCTGTGAAGCCTAAGGACCCCGGTTCGAGGCTCGATTCCCCAGGACCCACGTTAGCCAGATGCACAAGGGGGCGCACGCGTCTGGAGTTTGTTTGCAGTGGCTGGAGGCCCTGGCGCACCAATTCTCTCTCTCTCTCTCTGTCTGTCACTCTCAAATAAACAAAAAAACAAACAAAAAAATAATGTAAGGCTGGTTTTATAATCAATCAATCAATCAATCTAGCTCAGTGGTAAAGCAAGCACTGGCCTAGGATGCACAAGGCCCCAGAGGCCCATAACCCAAATACTTGAGATGAGGCAACATTGCAAGAGCCAGTGGCAGAGCTGTCAGTGAAACCCTTACTAGCCATCCCAGGAGTTCTACACTAAGACATTTATTATGTGAGGAGAATAAGGTTCCGGGAATAAGGGAAGATAAATAACTTTATCAAAAAAATTTATTATTATTATTTTAGCTGGGCATGGTGGCGCACGCCTTTGATCCTAGCACTCGGGAGGCAGAGGTAGGAGGATGGCCGTGAGTTCGAAGGCCACCCTGAGACTACATAGTGAATTCCAGGTCAGTCTGAGCTAGAGTGAGACCCTATCTCGCCAAAAAAAAAAAAAAAAAATAAAAAAAAAAAATTTTTTGTTTGGTTTTGTTACTTGCTCAAAGATGGCAGAATAGAGATTTAAGCCCAGGAATTTTTGAATTAAAAAAATATGTATTTCTTTATGAGAAAGAAAGAGGCAGAGAGAGAATGAATGAATATGGGCGCACCAGGGCCTCCAGCCACTGCAAACTCCAGACGCATGCGCCACCATGTGCACCTGGCTTGACGTAGGTCCTGGGGAACTGAACCCAGGTCCTTAGGCTTTGTAGGCAAGCGCCTTAACCGCTGAGCCCTCTCTCCAACCCTTGAATTTATTAAATCATAGCGCCTTTTCAGGGTCAGTGTCACAAATCCTTATCCAACAAAGCCATCTGTGTTTCAGGCACTGTATACATATGTCCTAATTTTCTTTCATAAAATAACTGCGATGGTGAAACTTGACAGGATTTAGAATCAGCGTGGCAACGAGCCTCTGGGCATGCCTAAGAGGGGTTAACTGGATTAGGTAAACTGAGGTGAGAAGACTCAGCCTAAAGGCGGGCCGCACCACTCCGTGGACTGGGGTCCTGGAGGGAACAAAAAAGACAAAGTGAGCTGAGCTCCAACATCCACCTCTGCTTCTTTGTTATTTTGGTTTTTCGAGGTAGGGTCTCACTCTAGCCCAGGCTGACCTGGAATTCACTATGGAGTCTCAGGGTGGCCTCGAACTCACGGCGATCGTCCCACCTCTGCCTCCCGAGTGCTGGGATTAGAGGAGTGCGCCACCACACCTGGCCCATCGCTGCTTCCTGAAGGTGGATGCCATGTGAGGTGGCCCCCAGCACCTGCCACCATGCCCCTCCATGATGAACTTCACACTGTGAGCCCAAACGAGCCCTTTCTTTCTTAGGGTGCCTCTGTCAGGTACCTTATCAGGGCCACGAGAAAAGTAACCCAGTTACCGTATCAGTAGCTAAAAATGCCAGTTAACACTTATGGAGTCTTCTAGCGTCACGTTAACGTGTGCTGCTGACTGCAATGACATGCACCCAGTAAGTCATGTAGAGCTCCGAGAAAGGTGGATGTATGAAATATGTGCTTTTCTTGTAACTTAAAAGTTTATTGTCCTCGTAATTACAGGCGATCACTCAGAAGTTTAAAACAAGAGAGAGCTTGAAGACGGCTAGCGCAAATAAAGCTGAACCCGTAAGTAGAAGACGGTCAGAACATTCGAGTAGCGCCACTTGGTGCTTCACAATATGTATTTGTTCTAGCATAGGCCCTAGAGCCAGGGTCAACACCATAAGCAATCACATTATCAGTGAGACATTCATCTTGTACAAGCGAGCAAGGAGATACTGATATATATTTATATATACAGACTTTCATATTATATTGGTTCACTAAGCATACATATTTTAACAGAAGACTATATAATCCAGTTAAACATACATTAAGGGTGCACTTATTACATCAAAAGTTGGTGTTTATAAGTTACAGATATTTAATGTTTTCCAGAGTTTTTTTTTTTTAATTAAAAAATTCCTTAAAGCATTTCAAACATTTGTTCATTTTCCCCAGTGCAAAAGAAGGTTATTCAAGCCCACTTACCTTTTCCCAGAACGGTAATGGGAAGGTGAGGGCGGAAGCCCTTCCCCCCCCCAATTCCACCTACCACAACCCCCCAAACTACCTTCTCAATCAGTCGACTTTTACAGTGTCCTCTGAGCTCACTGGATCAGTTTATCAAAACCTAAGTTTTGTGACCGTGTCAGCCCTCGCTTCATGTGTGTGACTTTTCTGCCCAAGTATTTCTATTCATAACAATAGAAATTAGCAGTGCAAGAAAGTGGTTTATAATTCCAGCCACCTGACAGTGTATGGAGAAGGGGGGGAGGGGGGAAGCACCACTCCAAGATGAGCTGAATTAGATCTGGGTGGAATTTATTTGTTAAGCAGTTTCTCTGATTAACACAGACCCATACCACCTTTACTTAGCGACTCCAGAGTTTAACTCGTTTGCAGATGCCTTTCCCTTGATCCTGGTATTCAAAATATTATCTGAATCAGTAACTCGTGTTAAAAAAATAAGATTATAATTTACAGTCTACTTCACCGTCCGTTTCAAACGCAGCCATCTGCTGGGTCAGCTTCATAGAAAGTGGGCTTCTGATAATATGGCAGGTCTTTTTGCTTCTCAGTGTAAAATAAAAATTCTTTCTGTTAGCTTGCTGACTTTATGGGTGAGAACATGACAGGCATAAACAAACTCATTTAAACCACAAAGATGGACAGACAGCGGTAGAGTACGTGCAACTCCCCCCCACCCCCCAATTTGTACCCGGTGGAAGTTTTTCCATTTCAAGTGGTTGGGCCTTTACCAAAGAAAAGGAAATGCAGAAATGAAAATCAAAGTAGCTTCCAGTCCTGGCGCCCTGTATTTTCTTCTGCCAAGTTCAAGAACGAATCAGTCTTTCAAGGAGGAGGGACAGTGGCATAAGAGAGGCAGAACGGCGACATGGTGAGTTCTATTTTCAGCTATACGTTTTCTCCGCTGTCTGGTACTTCAAACGGGCGTTTCCTTACAGACTATATGTAAGAGACTTTTTTTTTTTTTTTGCTAATTAGCAAACATATGGCAAGATAGCTATTGATCTAAAATCTTCAAGTCCAGAGAAAATTTATTCGTAAAAAGTTATTTCACACGTGACGTTTTAATGCTTTTATTTAGGAATCAGTGAGTCGGAAGCGACAAGAGTCCAACCTAATGTATCTCTTTTTCAACAGCGGAGTCAGTGTCTATCAAATTGTTTTCCCATGTTTAAGAAACCAAATGAAGCTGTATTATTATTATTAATTTTTTTTTCCATACAGAAATACAAAAGTGCCTCAAAAGTAGCCAATCTGTACGAACCAAAAAAGAAAACACGATGCTCTTCCCCGTCCCTCCTTAAGCCATTCAAACCAGGGGAGAGTATCTGCAATTTGCTAAGAAGCCCACCAGCCACCAGGACGGTGACAGTGGCCGGGCAGTGAGGGGGTCTCTCCAATGCCTGGATGCATGAGACACACACACAGCAGACAGGGCTCAGAGGATCTGAGAGGTTACTGCTTTTGGAGGAAAAGAAAAAAAGAAAAAAATGAAAGACACACTTGAAACTGTGTGGTTTCCCACCACCCCCAACCCCCCCACCATAAAGTAGACGTGTCACATTTCGAGAGATCAGGAGGCGGAGTCGATCCGCCCGGTGGTGAATGTGAGCGAACGGGAGGCTCAGGCTTCTGATGACATCTCCGACTTGCTCAGCGCGATGGCCAGCTCCAGGTCTTCCCGCTCCTGCTGGTTCAGCCGGGCCAGCCTCTGTTCCTCCTCTTTCTCGCTTTCCCTCTTGGCCCACTCAATCATATCTTCTTCAGAAGGATACTGCCATTTAAAAGAGCAAGTGAGTGAACGAATGAGTAATCAAAGAGACAGAAGAAAAAAGAAACTTTTTTTTTTTTTTTTTTTTTTTGAGGTAGGGTCTCGCTCTAGTCCAGGCTGACCTGGAATTCACTGTGTAGTCTCAGGGTGGCCTCGAACTCACGGCGATCCTCCTACCTCTGCCTCCCGAGTGCTGGGATTAAAGGCGTGTGCCACTGCACCCGGCTCAGAAAGAATTTTTATTACAAGAGTATTAGCTACTTATTTCACCTGAAGAACTGTGGGAATAGGGTTATGATTGGTTCATGGTTTTTTCGGACAGTATGCTTAGTTCTGACCACCTATTAAGCGGTGGTTTACTTTTCAAAAAATTAATGCAATATATGGGTAGGAAGTTCCTGAAAATAACCACTGAAGTCTATAAAGTATAACATTAAAAATATCACTGACAGGCTGGGGAAATGGCTTAGCGGTTAAGGCGTTTGTCTATGAAGACTAAGGACCCTGGTTTGACTCCCCAGGATCTATGTAAGCCAGACGCACAAGGAAGCGCATGCATCTGGAGTTTGTTTGCAGTGGCTGGAGGCCCTGCCTCTTTCTCTGTATCTCTTTTTCAAATAAATAAATAAAATATTAAAAATAAATTTCAAACATCACTGAAAAAGTAGAAACTACAGGAATAGCGGCACATGCTTGTAATCCCAACACTGAGGAAGGTCAGTATGTGATACATAGTGCAATCATGTCTCAAAAAGGAGAAAGGTGGGCTGGAGAGATGGCTTAGCAAGCCTAAGGACCCAGGTTTGCTTCCCCACGTAAGCCAGATGTACAAGGTGACACATGTGTCTGGAGTTCATTTGTAGTGGCTAGAGGCCCTGGCGTGCCCATTCTCTATCTCTCTCTGCTTCTCTCTCTCAAATAAGTAAAAATATTTTGAAAAATGAGAAAAAAGGAGAAAGGTCAAAAAACTGAGAGAGAGAGAGAGAGAGAGAGAGAGAGAGAGAGAGAGATGCTTAAGGTAGAAAAGGAATTTGAAAACCAGGAGAGAGACATCTAGCCTTCTGATCTAATGATAACTTTTTAAACAATATTTTGTGAGACAGGGTCTCACCATGCAGCTCAGGCTGCCCCCATCTCATGACCCCGCTGTGCCAGTCTGCTGACAGGTGAGATCACAGCTGTGTGCCACCGCGCTCATAAACCACAGAAATCAATGTCACTAGTGATTTTCTATATTATCCTAGTTCTGCAGGGCACAGAAAACCTAAGAAGTAAAAAAACAGGCAGATTTGTTGAGAGCATTAGGTATATGAAGCAAGATGTGAACCAAATTATTAATGTCGTTGTTTTCTGAGGCAGGTCTCACTCTAGCCCAAGCTGCTCTCAAACTCACAGTGATCCTCCGACCTCAGCCTCCCCGGCGCTGGGACTAAGGACGTGCCCAGATAATGCTATTGTGTTTTTGTTGAGGTACAGTCTCACTCTAGCCCAGGCAGACCTGGCACTTACTCTGTAACCCCAAGCTGGCCTCAAATTTACAATAACCCTCTTACCTCTGCCTCCTGAGTACCAAGATTAAAGGTATGCGCCACTATATCCCGCCCAATTCTTTTTTTTTTTTTTTGGTTTTTCAAGGTAGGGTCTCACTCTAGCCCAGGCTGACCTGGAATGCACTATGGAGTCTCAGGGTGGCCTCGAACTCACGTCGATCCTCCTACCTCTGCCTCCTGAGTGATGGGATTAAAGGTGTGTGCCACCACGCCCAGCTTTTTTTCCTTTTTAAAGAACATAGAAGACAAGATTTTTGAATAATTTTTAATTTTTATTTTATTTGAGAGAGAGAGATAGTGAGAAAGAGGCAGATAGAAAGAGAACGGGCACACCAGAGCCTCCAGCCACTGCAAACGAACTCCAGATGCATGTGCCCCCTTGTGCATCTGGCTTATGTGGGTCCTGGGGAATCGAGCCTCAAACCAGGGTTGGTCTTTAGACTTCACAGGCAAGCGCTTAACCGCTAAGCCATCTCTCCAGCCCACAAATCAGTTTTTAAAGGAGCATTTTGACGATTCTGACAGATTTTTAAGACCATTTCCCCCAAGTTTGTGCTTGCTTAAGCAGTTTATACCAAAATTGACCCAGTTTAAACAATACCTTAATATCAGATCGGAGAAATCTCTCACTATTCTAAAATGTAACTTGGGGAGAAACAATGTAAAATTATCTTTGCTGTCAAGTGTTTCACACATGGGAGAGACCCATAAAAGGCAGTAAAAGAAAACTTATCAGGATTTTTGAAAGTGGTGGTATTTTCTCCTGGAAAAAATGAGAGGCTCTGTCGATCTTACAATACTCAGTCCACGTTTCAGAAGGAAGAATGCAGCATCCGCCCTGCCTCTCATGCGCGGGAGGCTCTTCACGCTCTCTCCTCCTTCCTTCTCTCTCGCTCTCTCTTTTTCTTTGGCCTTTCAAGGTAGGGTCTCACTCTGGTCCAGGCTGACTTGCAATTCACTATGTAGTCTCAGGATGGCCTCGAACTCATGGCGATCCCTTCAACTTTTTTTTTTGAAAGTCTTTTGTTTTTCAATTAACATCTTAGAGTAACAGTTCATTTCCCTGATTCTTCCCCCCCCCCCCCAAGTGATGCAGAGTGTTTCTTCTGTAACACAGGAATGTCTTTCTGGGATCACGTTGTGCCCTTGATTTTTGGAGACAGGAGATCTAGTTGAGGAGAAGGCAGGCGGGAGGTGGGCGCAGCTAAGGAAAGTGTGCTTTCTGTCACCTTCTGAAGTCTGGACTCCAGGAGCTTGACCTGAATGTGAAGGAGCCCACTGGAGAGGCAGGTTCTGAATGCTGAATGCTGGATGTCAGGATTGTCCTGACGGAAGCTTCAGGTGGAGAATGAGGGGTTGGCGCTCGCAGGAGAGTCTAATTCTCTCGGTATAAAGCACCCCTCCAGCAGTATGGAGCATCCACTGTGTTAAATATGGTTCCAGCCAGCCAGAACTTGAGTAGAAGGAGTATTGAGCAATTTATTTCTTACTCCATAATCTCAATATGGTATCATCTGATACAGCTCGAAATAAAGTCTCTCTTTTTTTTTTTTTAATTTGGAGAGATTTTATTAATTTAAGAGAAGGAAAGAGGCTGGGTGTGGTGGCGCACGCCTTTAATCACAGCACTCAGTAGGCAGAGGTAGGAGGATCACCGTGAGTTCAAGGCTACCCCGGGACTACAGGGTGAGTTCCAGATCAGCCTGGGCTCAAGTGAGACTTGATTTTATCTGAAAAAAATGATAAAATCTATGATTTTATATGGTTGGCGACCGTGTGTCCATGACCTCACAGGTTTTGCCTATGCTATGATCACAGTACCTGCCTATGGTTTATTTTATTTTTTGGTTTTTTGAGGTAGGGTCTCGCTCTAGCCCAGGCTGACCCGGAATTTATTACGTAGTCTCAGCCTCGCCTCTAACTCACAGTGATCCTCCTACCCCTGCCTCCCGAGTGCTGGGATTAGAGGTGGGTGCCAGCTGCAGAGAGTAAACAAGTGAGGCTAGGGAATTAGAGGGGCCCCAGGTAATGAACGACTGTTTAGATCTGAACAATAATTTATTCCATAACCCTAACAGTAACATTCTTAAAAAGCTACCAGGAGTCTGGGGTAGAGCTCAGCATATATGTAGAATGGGCTTTGATCCTCAACACTAAAAAAGTAACAACAAACCATGAAATTCACTATGTAAGCGTAGTGAATAAATACTCCCACATTCTAGTCTAAGAACTCCCTCTCATATAGTAGTTGCTGACTGGCCTCTATGCATTACCATTTTACACACAAACACTCAGGCACAATTACAAAATACAAGCTCATCCCTGGCACTATTCACCAAATGGGCAGACAGTAAATTATTCTCTAATGAGCTATTAAATCATCATCATCCATAGCCATTTACAAAAATAGCGACTGCCAAGACTTTACATTACTAAGAGAAGGGTTTAAAAAAACACTCAGCATATCCGAAAGAACTGAGGCTACTAAAATCATTGAACAGTGGAACAATGTCAGAACCGTCAAAATAGAGTCAAACACTGGTTTTGCTTGGGGAAGAGTGAAAGACGATTTTTAGTATGTTGGTAAATTTAATTGAAATGATGAACACTTGGCAGACTACAAGGTCATCTTTGAAAACTCTTCATCTTCAAAATGTAAAGGGAATATGAATATATATACATATATATACATATATTTTTCCCCCAAATGGCCCATTCGTTCACAGTGTACTTACAGCACTGAAGTGAGCGACATTGCTTGGGTCAGCCTCTTTATTGGTAGTGGCGGAAGTGAACGGATCTGTGGGACTGTCATGGCCTGGGAAGGGCTGACGTGGGTCACTCGGTTTAAATGGATCGGAAGACTCCGGTTTGTTGCTGGGTCTTTGCCCTGGATCAAGATGGTTACAGTAACCAGTAAATCCAGCACACACAAGCACACGTCAACATGCGCACGGCAGCGTCACGGGGTGCAGCGTGGTGGGCTGCCCGAGAACCTGGAACATTCTTCACATCGTCTTAAATGGCCACAATCGGTTCCCAACTTCACAATCTCTGATTTTCAAGGTATGGTCTCACTCTAGCTCTGGATTCACTATGCAGTCTCAGGCTGGCCTTCAACTTGTGGCAATCCTCCTACCTCTGCCTCCTGAGTGCTGGCATTAAAGGCGTGGGACACCACACCTGGTTGAAAAATTGTTTAAAAAGAGAGATCACGGCTGGAGAGATGCCTGTTAAGGTGCTTGCCTGCGAAGCCTAAGGACCCAGGTTCGATTCCTCAGAACCCGCATAAGCCAAATGTACAAGGTGACACATGTGTCTGGGGTTCATTTGCAGTGACTGGAGGCCCTGGAGCGCCCATTTTCTCTCTCTCTCTTCTCTATCTGCCTCTTTCTCAAATAGATAAATAAAAAATATTTTTAAAAAGCTTTACAAAAAAGAGGGCTCGGGCAAGAATCAACCTTTTGTCCACAGACTAAGTCTTCCTCTACTCAAAGCAGCACATTCCTAAGAAGACAGGCAGGTAAGGATGAAGCAGGACAGAAATGGCAACAGACTGACCATAGCAATGGCCTCTGCTCTTCTAACTTCAGCAGGATACACAATTATCCACTAGTGGCAATGATGGCAAAAGCACTTTGAAAACTAGCAAATTTTGGGCTTATTCTCCAATATACATGAATAATTCCTAGTAGTAAAAAGTGTGAAATTACCGTGGCAAGGCCCTGTTTGAGATATATATTTATAAATAAAATTTTTTTGTTGTTTTTTGGAGGTAGGGTCTCACTCTAGCCCAGGCTGACCTGGAATTCACTATGGAGTCTCAGGGTGGCCTTGAACTCACAGTGATCCTCCCACCTCTGCCTCCCGAGTGCTGGGATTAAAGGCGTGTGCCATCATGCCTGGCTTTAATTTTTTTTGTCATGTATAACATTTCAAACTGAGAATAAGTAATGCTTGGAAGACCTCTATCTTTGTGGCTGCCAATACACTATTCTTTGATGGAACAATAGTATACTATCTTGTTATTAATCACTCGTTAGTTCAATACCATTTTCAAGCAAGTTATCTAATTTTCAAGCTTTATTTAAACTTAGTATTTTTAAAATACATATATATATATATTTATTAACAGCTTCCATGATTAAAGCTTAGTACTTCTTGAAGAAGAGTGGAAGTACTTCAAGTAAGCTGGTGACAGTAACAACTGATTCTTTCTATCAGTGGAGTAGCTTATGAAAGCTGTGTAGATCTCACATCGCTACGACTCACTCCCCAAGTCCTAGGAAGGCTGGCCAAACTAGAACTATGGTTACTATTTAACAACGGAGGCACCGACGCTTCGGCACCGGACATTAATCACACACTCGGGATCACAGAGCAGGGCAGAGGAGATGGCTCAGCGGTTAAAGGCACATGCTTGCAAAACCTGCCAGCCCTGGGCTCGACTCCCCAGTCCCCGTGCAAAGCCAGATGCACAAAGCGGCACATGCAGCTGGGGCTCATTTGCAATGGCGAAAGGCCCTAGTGGGTCCATTTTTCTCTCTCTCTGCAAATAGACAAGTAAGATCGCAGAGCAATGGCTGGGGTTGGTAAGAGCTTATAAGGAAGGCCCTGGGTTCAATCCCTGGCACCAACGAGAAAGGGGGGAATCCATGGAGTGAGGTAGGGGCTGTCTAGTATGTGAGCACAGATGTGTGGGCTTCCAAAACTGCCCTTCCTCCCTTGATCTTTCCACAGTGACATACACTGAAGGGTTTTACCTCTTATCAAGGCATGAAATATGTCACGTAGGGTTTGGAAAATAACCTCACTATCGGCATCACACGTAACATGTAAAAGGTTAAGTGAGCCAACTATTATTTTTTTGTTTTTCAAGGTAGGGTCTCACTCTAACGCAGGCTGACCTGGAATTCACTATGTAGTCTCAGGATGGCCTCAAATTCACAGTGATCCTCCTATCTCTGCCTTCTGAGTGCTGGGATTAAAGGCATGTGCCACCATGCCCAGCTCTAGCCCCCTTTTAATTCTTTTTGTTTTTTTGAGGTAGGGTCTCACTCTAGCCCAGGCTGACCTGGAATTCACTATGGAGTCTCAGGGCGGCCTTGAACTCACGGTGATCCTTCTACCTCTGCCTCCCGAGTGCTGGGACTAAAGGCGTGCGCCACCACGCCCAGCTTTTGACCAACATTCTTCTAGCAATATATGCTATAGCTGACTCCTTAAAAGACAGAAATCACCTGACCTACCTGATATTTAACGAATAATTATTAGTAATTGTATGCACAACTTGCTAAGTCAAAAAAGAAAAGAGGGTTGGAGACACTGTTCAATGATTAAGGTGCATACATGCAAAGCCCAAGGGATCTGGGTTTGATCCTCCAGTGCCCACATAAAGGTGGTGCATGTGCCTGGAGTTTGTTTGCAGTGGCTAGAGACCCTGGTGTACCCATTCTCTCTGTATCTACCCCCCTCCTTCAATACTCAAAAAAAAAAAATTTTTTTTTTTTGAAAAAGGAGGGGCTGGATAGATGGCTTAGTGGTTAAGGCACTAGCCTGTGAAACCTAAGGAAGCTGGTTCGATTTCCCAGTACCCACATAAGCCAGATGCAAAAGGTGGCACATATGCTTGGAGTTCGTTTGCAGTGGCTAGAGGTCCTGGTGTGTCCATTATCTCTCTCTCTCTCTCTTTCTGCCTCTTTCTCTCTTTCAAAAAAAAAAAAAAATCAATATGCCAAATATGTATCCTCATAGGACAGCTTAGGAACTGGAGGGGGAGGGTTATTGCCTGTTTAGTCACACTATTCTGTGTTAAAAAACAAATCTTTTCTTTGTATGGTGCTAAACACAAAATGTAACACACACATCAAGTTAAACAAAAATAACAAATAACCAGGTGTGGTGGCGCATGCCTTTAATCCCAGCACTCGGGAGGCAGAGGTACGAGGATCACCGTTGAGTTCCAGGCCACCCTGAGACTACAGAGTGAATTCCAGGTCAGCCTGAGCTAGAGTGAGACCCTATCTCAAAATACAAAATAAACAAACAAACAAACAAACAAACAAACAAACAAACAAAGCTATTAACAATTTAGTGGCGCTGGAAAAACGGCTAAAGGTTAAGGTGCTTGCCAGGAAAGCCAAAGGACCCAGGTTCGATTCCCCTGTATCTGCGTAACCAGATCCTGACGCACAAGGTAGCGCATGCATCTGGGGTTCATTTGCAGTGGCTAGAGGCCCTGGTCTGCCTCTTTCTCTCTCTCAAATAATTTGTTCCAGGCTGGGGAAATAGTCCAATGATTAAAGCGTTTGCTTGCAAAGCCTAATGACCTAGGTTTGATTCCCCACATAAAGCCAGATGTACAAAGTGGCCATGCATATCTGAAGTGCATTTTCAGTGCCTGGAGGCCTTGGTGCATCCATTCCCTCTCCCTCTCTCTCTCTCTGCTTGTAAATAAATAAAAATAAAAAGACGTTTAAAAATATAACTAGCGGTGTGGTGGCGCATGGCTTCAATCCCAGCACCTGGGAGGCAGAGGTAGGAGGATTGTCGTGAGTTCGAGGCCACCCTGAGACTCAGTGAATTCCAGGTCAGCCTGGGCTAGAGACCTTACCTTGAAAAAAAAAATAGTTTCTAGACTAAATTATTTTAAAATCACCCTTATAATACAAAAAAGAGGTTTAAAGCTGGGCGTGGTGGCACACGCCTTTAATCCCAGCACTTGGGAGGCAGAGGTAGGAGGATTGTCATGTGTTTGAGGACACTCTGAGATTACAAAGTGATTTCCAGGTAAGCCTGAGCTAGTCAGACCCTACCTCAAAAGAGCAACAAAAAAAAAAAAACTTTTTTGGGCTGGAGAGATGGCTTAGCGGTTAAGGCATTTGCCTGCGAAGCCGAAGGACACAGGTTCAATTCCCCAGGACCCACGTAAGCCAGATGCACAAGGAGCACGTGCTTCAGGAGTTCGTCAGCAGTGGCTGGAGGCCCTGGCGTGCCCATTCTGTCTGCCTCTCTTCTCTCTATCTCTGCTTACAAATAAATAAATAAATAAATAAAATTAAAAAAATAATACTTTTTTCCTCCCTGAATTCCGGACACCTGGGCCATATCTTCTCCTACTAAACACTCTAAGGGCAGGCAGTTCTGTCGCTACTCGTGGCCCTGGTACCCCACCATTGTACTCTGGGCACAAGTTTCATACCAGGTGGTGGAGGGCAAGGTCTTGTTGGAGTTCCAGTCTTTGGTGGCAGTGCTGGGGGGACATCGTCAGTCTTCAGTGGTGTTTCCTCAAACCCAGTTTTTGGAATGACCTCAGTGCTGGCAGAGCTCGGTATGGCAGGACTGAAAGGGTCATCACTGTCGGCCTTTGTTTAAAGAGAAAAGTTTATACAGTTTGATATGCATGTGGTCACAGAGCGCCTGGAAGAATGATTTTAACCATGCTTTTTTCTTTTCTTTTTCTTTTTTTTTTTTGTTTTTTCGAAGTAGGGTCTCAGTCTGGTAGTCTCAGGGTGGCCTCGAACTCATGGCGATCCTCCTACCTCTGCCTCCCGAGTGCTGGGCTTTTAACCTTGCTTTTCAAGAACCAATAGGACTTTTCTCTCCTTGCATACCAGAGCCAGGTGAGAGTGAAACAGAAGGAATTGACTCTCTCGATGCACTTAAATATGGGAAAACTTTAATACTAATGTAAAGGAAATGGCATCTGGACAACCTAAAAGCCATTTTTTTTTTTTTAAGAGCAACACAATCCCATGGAATGATGTCTCTTAATGAGTGGGACCTGAAGATCCTACCTTTCAAATACACGGAGAAATGAAAGAGATACTCTTTCCTGGAATGAATCAGTTTCTGATTTTTAGATCTATCTGGGCTCGTGTTTGTCCGTACTGGCACTCTGGGGATTGAATGACTACATTTCAGGGGTATTACGTATCGTAGAAAAGTTAACAGCATCCCTGGCCTCTGTTCACAAGATTGGTTATAATCTAGTCATAATGTAGTTACGAAAATCAAAAAAATCTCCACACACTGCCATGCTCCTTGGTGGATAACACTATGGATAATCTGCCTGTATCTTCAATCCTTCTACTACTATGCTCTAAAATAGGTAGTGGCTATGCAGGTACCAATACCTATGTGCAATTTATCCTAGTACTGACCCTCAATCACCTCGAAGCATAAGACCAAGTGACTAATATATGGGATAAACGCGAACGTTACTGCTACTGACCCGTCCAGTACCATGGGGGAAAGTGCAGTTCAACTAGGAAAAAACACGACAAAACATGTTTAAACAGAAGGCTCTAAATACCACATCGAGCAAAGGCCGCAGTGGAAGGTGACAACACCCTCGGCCAGCACCAGCGTGTGTGAGTGTGCAGCAGCCAGGTCGCTTTTTGACGGCTCTCATCGAGCTCGAGCTGCCTCCTCGCGTGACGCAAGCACGCATGTACGTACGTGTGTGTGTGCGTGTGTGTTTCTCATGACTCGCTGCAGGTTACCTTCGCCAGTGTGCTGAAGTCAGCAAACCCGTCTCCGAATGGCTCGTTTCCGAAAACAGAAGCAAACGGGTCAGCGGCTGAAAGGGAGAAATCACAGCAGTGGGTTGGGACGGGAGGGACGTCACATTCCGTGTCCAATTTTCTTTGGTCGCATTCAGACAAGTATTAATTCTAGAGTTTATGAGCGATGTCCGCAGACAAGGGTGCACGCTAAAACCTCGTAGGACGTAGGCCTCTGTGAAACGTCTAGGAAACATGTCTAAGGCTCTGCAATACATGTCATTAAGACAACTCTCATGAACACGAGCCTCCTGGTGGTTCTTTGTCTGGAAGCATGTTCAGCTAGGGCTTGCCTCTGATCTAAGAACCTTGTGTTTTAGCCTCCCAACTGCCAAAACCACGTGCCACCTGGCCTGTGCAGATCTTTTTTCAATTTTTTTTTTTTTTTTTTTTTTCCTGAGGTAGGGTCTCACTCTAGCCCAGGCTGACCTGGAATTCACTATGTAGTCTCAGGGTGGCCTCCAACTCTCGGTGATCCTCCTACCCCTGCCTCCCGAGTGCTGGGGTTAAAGGTGTGTGCCACCACGCCCAGCTCTAAAATATTTTTATTTATTAGAGAGAGAAAGAGGCAGATAGAGAGAGGGAATGAGCACACCAGAGCCTCCAGCCACTGCAAATAGACTCCAGCTTGTAAGCGTCACCTGGTGCAACTGACTTATGTTGGTCCTGGGGAATTGAGCCTCGATTCTGGGTCCTTAGGGTTCACAGGCAGGCGCTCAACCAGTAAGCCATCTCTCCAGCCCATTTCTTCTTCTTCTCTCTCTCTCTCTTTTTTTTTTTTTTAATATTTTTTATTTACTTATTTGCAAGGAGACACAGAGACAGAGAGAGAAAGGGCACACTAGGGCTTCTAGCCACTGCAAATGAAGTCCAGATGCATGCACTACCTTGTACATCTGGCTTTACTTGAGTACTGGGGAAATGAACTTGGGTCATTAGGTTTTGCAAGCAAGTGCCTTAATCATTAAGTCCTCTCCCCAGGCCCAGATTATTTCTAATCGAGGCATAAGGAATTAAAAAATTTTTAAATTTATTTTTATTTGAGAGAGAGAGAGAGAGAGAGAGAGGGAGAAAGAGAGAGAAAACAGGCAGGCCAGGGCCCTCAGCCCCTGCAAATGAACTCCAGATGCATGAACCACCTTGTCCATCTGGTTTACATGGGTCCTGGGGAATTGAACCTGGGTCCTTTGGCTTTGCAGGCAAATGCCTTAACTGCTAAACAATCTCTCCATCCCAGGAATTTTTTTTTAAAACCATTAATTCCAGATTTCACACTCATCCTTCAAGACCCATTTCAAATGCTACTTTATCATCCAGATACCAGGCTATGTACATGACTTTTTTACCGTAGTTATCTGAGGCTGATCATCATCTGTATTAGATGGTAACATTCTTTAAAACAATGAAGAATGAGCAGTCAATAAATACTTATTAACCCTACACCAAGTCTAAGGAAATAAAATATTAACTCCTAACCTTGCAATAATGAGGGGCTGGGGATTTGGCTCATCAGTAGAGTAATATGCACAAGGCTCTGAGTTCAATTCCCAGGAAAGAAAAAAGTAAAAGAAAGAAAAGGAAAGCTCTAAAGACATGTAAATAAAAATAAAGTTGTAGGGCTGGAAAGATGGCTTGGTGGTTAAGGCACTTGCCTTTAAAGGCTAAGGACTCAGGTTCGACTCCCCAGAACCCACGTAAGCTGGATGTGCATGGTGGTGCATGTGTCTAGAGTTCGTTTGTAGTTGATGGAGGCCCTGGCTTACACTTTCTCTCTAATAAGTAAATATTATTTATTTATTTATTTTAAATTAGGTTTTGTTTCTAAAGATCTGCCTATACACAGTTGTGGTTATGACATTCACAAATATAAATTCTGACAATGAAAAAAATTTCCGAATGAGGTGGACAACAGGATGGCAGATGAAGAGACCAATTAAAAGGGGCATTTTAAGGGCTAGTTAGCAGAGTACTTGCCTGGTGTGTACAAGACCCTTGGTTCAGTCCCCAGCACCAAAAACAGAAACAAACAAAAAAGTCAATGTAATTTACTAGTCTATGAGAAACACAGTGAGGTCCCAAACTAGGCCAGTGTGAGGAAGACGACATGATGAGATCCCACTTGGGAATTAAGACGACCAGACGGTGTACGCTATTGGTTATGGGGAACGCGGGAGATATGGATGACTGGCAGAGCGCCGACAGCCTCAGTGTTACGAGTGCAGGGCAAACGCAGGAGGAGGTGCGGACTGGCCTCTTGTCTTTGTTTTTCTCCTTGAGAACAGACTGATTAGAAAGATGGTCACTGGGGCTGGAGAGATGGCTTAGCGGCTAAGCGCTTGCCTGTGAAGCCTAAGGACCCCGGTTCGAGGCTCGATTCCCCAGGACCCACATTAGCCAGATGCACAAGGGGCGCACGCGTCTGGAGTTCGTTCGTTTGCAGTGGCTGGAGGCCCTGGCGCGCCCGTTCTCTCTCTCTCTCTCTCTGCCTCTTTCTCTCTGTCGCTCTCAAATAAATAAATAAAAATAAAAAAAAATTTTAAAAGAAGAAAGGTACCATTTAAATTTTAAACACTGAGCCTGCAGTACCTCTGTGACACCTATAGGGATATACGCAACAGGTCATCTGAAACGCAGCACTGGGAGAAGACTGGGCGGAACCCCTTTCCTGGACACGTCGCAGCTGCTGCACGCGTGAGCTCGGATCAGCTGTGATCACTGTATGCGAGCGGGCTCATCCACATGCCACCGTGGGGGGGGGGGGGGAGAAGAGTCTCCTGGGACCGGCAGTGAATGGTCGCTGGGGCAGGGAGAGACATTCCATGTGGTGGAATGGCCACTGGGAAACTATGCATGCCCCAGAAAACCATCTCTCGGCCATGGTAAGGCGCTCTCTTTACACTTACTGGGTCACCAAGAAAAATACATTCAAAACGAAAACCTTAAAGGAAAGGGTCATGGTTAACATCAGTAAAGTACCATTTATTTCTCTTTTTTTACCTGAGTCACTTGCTGCGACCACAACTGTTCCACCCGGAGCAAAAGGATCATTGTGATTCAGGGTTCCCACCTGAGCAGACACAAAACACGGGACTCAGTAACACTCCAGGGCTGACGTTTCTCGTAAGCCTACAGAAAGACTTTCTTTTTCTGGCTTCTGTGTGTATGATGTGGCACCCCATATTCTAGCCTGCAGTGTTGGGGGGGGGGCGGTGCTTGCCCACACCTGCTCAGTGGCAAGTCTGGAGTTCCGCTCCATCGCCCTTCAGCTGGTCTTTGCTTTGAGTGCAGAGTTTGGGGGGGGGGTCTCCAACAATTCTGTGGTTTCTGCTCTCCTGTAGGACTGGGACTAACAGACAGGTGTGGCCATACCCAATTTAGTAGGTTCTGGAGATTAGAACTCAGGCAGTCTCAGGCCCTAATGCTTGTGCAGGAAGCTCCCTTAACCTGTGAGCCATCTCTCCAGAGCCTTCTTTTTTTTTCATAGTTTTATTTTATAATAATAATAATAATAATAATTATTATTATTATTATTTTGGTTTTTTGAGGTAGGGTCTCACTCTAGCTCAGGATGACCTGGAATTCACTATGTAGTCTCAGGGTGGCTTTGAACTCATGGTGATCCTCCTACCTCTGCCTCCCCAGTGCTGGGATTAAAGGCGTGCGTCACCACGCCCGGCTAGTTTTAATTATTTTTATTTGAGAGAGAGGAGGAGAAAGAGGCAGACAAAGAGAACTCCAGACACATGCACCACCTTGTGCATCTGGCTTACGTGGGTCCTGGGGAATCGAACCTGGGTCCTTTGGCTTCGGAGGCAAGTGCCTTAACCACTAAGCTATCTCTCCAGCCCCAATATTTTCTTTTTAAATTAGGAAGACTGATTTGGCTTACTTGTTCTTTAAATTGGCAGCAAAGGAAAGTGATGGCAAACTAAGGTAAGAGAAGAATTCAGACTGCAATCAACTTTATTTTTTTGGTTTTTTGTTTCTTGAGGTAGGGTCTCCCTCTAACCCAGGCTGACCTGGAATTCACTATGGAGTCTCAGGGTGGCCTTGAACTCACGGCGATCCTCCTACCTCTGTCTCTCGAGTGCTGGGATTAAAGTCATGTGCCACCATGCCTGGCTTTTTTATGGGAGGGGGGGTTGCAATCAATTTTAAAAGAATGTGGCGAATGGCCCTATGGTAAACTAAGGCCCATATGGAAAAAGCACCCAGGAGCCCATGGAACTTCAAATACTCAGAGCTGTTTGTCTGATGGTGAATCGATGGAAAATAACAGCTGCTGGACAGCTGTATTCTTCACTGAGTACAGGAAAGATATTTTTGTCGTTGTTGTTTTGCTTTGGTTTTTGGAGTTAAGGTCTCACTCTATCCCAGGCTGACCTGGAATTCACTATGTAGTCTCAGGCTGGCCTCGAACTCACGGTGATCCTCCTACCTCAGTCTCCCAAGTGCCAAGACTAAAGGCGTGTGCCACCACCCTGGTTAAAACTTACTCTTTAAAGAAAGAAATCTTAATCTGAACTATCAGAAGACAAAATAATTTATTTAAAATGGCTGTCAATCAATTATCGCTTTCTGAGTCTAGTTTGCTTAGAGAAATGACACTACTACCTCAAAAAACTTATTTCCAAATAAAAGCAAACAAAATTTTCCAAATCCTCTGTACTAAAGTTATATGATGGATACATGGAGGTTCATTATACTACCCTAGTTTGAATATTTTCAAATTTCCAAGAGATTTTTTTTGGGGGGGGGGCAGGGGGAGATTTTTGAGGTAGGATCTCACTCTAGCACAGGCTGACCTGGAATTTCACTATGTAGTTTCAGGGTGGTCTTGAAACTCATGGCGATCCTCCTACCTCTGCCTCCCGAGTGCTGGCGTTAAAGGCGTGCAACACCATACCTGGCCATGAGATTTTTTAAAAAAGCCTCCTATTAACAATTTTTTTTTTTTATTTTAGCTGTATGACCTTAGGCACATTAATTTTCTTTTGGAGACAGGGTCTTATAACTCAGGCTGGCCTTGAACTTGGTATGCAGTCAAGGCTGGCCTTAAACCTCTTCCTGCCTCTACCTCCTTAATACTGGGATTATAGGCATCCACCATTACTCCTGACAAGTTAAATGTTTTGTCTTAGTTTGCATATTTCTTTTTAAAATTTATTTTATTTTATGAATGAGTGTGTGTTGGGGGGGGGCAGCTGGTGCACCAGTGCCTTCAGCCACTGGCATTGAATTCCAGACACGTGTGCCACCTTGTGTGCATATATAACCTTACATGCTTACATCACCTTGTGCATCTGCCTTACATGGGACCTGGAGAGTTGAGCATGGATCCTTGGGCTTCACAGGCAAATGCCTTAACTGCTAAGCCATCTCTCCAGCCCAGTTTGCATATTTCTTTAAATATTTATTTATTTATTTGAGAGAGAGAGAGAATATGAATGGGTGCACCAGGGACTCTAGCTGCTCAAACAAACTCCTGACGCATGTCCCACCATGTGCATCTGGCTTACATGGGCTCTGGGGAATCAAACCTGAGTCCTTAGGCTTCACAGGCAAGCGCCTCTCTCCAGCCCTCAGCTTGCATATATATATATATATATATATATATGTATATATATATATATATATATATTTTTTTTTTTTTTTGGTTTTTCGAGGTAGGGTCTCACTCTAGTCCAGACTGACCTGGAACTCACTATGTAGTCTTAGGGTGGCCTCAAACTCACGGCGATCCTCCTCCCTCTGCCTCCCGAGTGCTGGTATAAAAGGCGTGCGCCACCATGCCCGGCTGCATATTTTTTAAATAGGCATGTCAACATTTATGTTGCAGAGTTAAAGTGAAGAACAGAAATAATGAATGTAAAGCCACCAGAGGCAACTGGATCACAGTGTGTGGCTACTAAACAGTGCCTGAGTGGATACAGACACACTCACAAAGGCTTGCCCTTTACTGAGAATTTGTACAGATCTATAAAAGACATGCACAGCAGTATATCTAGGCTGCAGAGATGGCTCGGCAGTAAAGGCGTTTGCCTGTGAAGCCTAAGGACGCAGGTTCGATTCCCCAGGACCCACGTTAGCCAGATGCACAAGGGGGCGCACGAGCCTGGAGTTCCTTTGCAGTGGCTGGAGGCCCTGGTGCGCCCATTCTCTCTCTCTCTCTGATGCTCTCAAATAAATAATTAAAAATAAACAGAAATAATCAGAAGGAGGATTTCATTGCTATATACTGAGGAAATTCACTTAGATACTTGTTATCGGTTCACGGTGAGAGATTGAATCCCTGACACTTACCAATGTATTACTGCTACTGCTAGATGCACTGAAGGGATCAGTGGTTGAATTGGCAAAAGGATCAGAATCAGAAGTCTGCTTAAAGAAGCAGTCAGATGCAAATGGATCTGAGCCTTTAAAAGGATCACCACCAAAAGGATCTACAGGAAAAAAAAAAAAAAAAAAAAAAACAGAGACACTAAACAATACAGACTACACAATCATTTACTACCCCATCTCTTAAACAATTCTCAACTGCTACAGAACCTGGTATCTTTTTTTTTTTTTAAAAAAAAGACTTTATTTATTTGCACTCATGTGTGTATGGGTGCATCAGGGCCTTTTGCTGCTGTGAAGAAACACCAAATACTTGTGTTACCTTTTGCATCCAGCTTACGTGGATGGCTTGGGAAGTGAACCCGGGCTGGCACGCTTTGCAAGCAAGTGCCTTTAACCACGAAGTTATCTTTCCATCCCCTATGTTACCTTTTAGTTCACAGATTCCTTTGTGATTTTGATAAAATAGTCTTTTTAATTTTTTTTTATTTTTTATAATTAACAACTTCCATGACTGTAAACAATATCTCATGGTAATTCCCTCCCCACCCTTCCCATTTGAAACTCCACTCTCCATTATATTGATAAAACAGTCTTTCACCTGCTAAACTTATTATCATATAACTTTAAGGGATCCAATTTTAGGTTCTTTTATCCTATGCTTATCATAAAGGGAAAAAACTTTTTACTCACAGCCATCCTCCTACTTCTGCCTCCAGAGTGCTAGGACTAAAGGCGTGCGCCACCACGCCCGGCTGACCAGAACTTTCCAATGTACTCCTCTCTCTGAGCTCTAGGCTGAATGTCTAATATTCTGGTGCAGATTAGGGAGGCAGAACTACATGGTAAACAAAATTCCCTTTCTTCTAATGAAACATCCCACAAAAAGGATAGCTTGAAAAACCCAACATTTAGTAATTCTTCACGGTGTTTCCTCTTCCCCCTACTTCTGGTCTTAATTTTTATTTATGTATTTGCACTTGTGCGTGTGCAAGAGCCTCTTGTCACATCACTGCAAACCTCTGCTACCTGTGCCGTGTTTTGCATCCAGCTTACATGGGTGGCTTGGGAACCGAATCCAGGCCGGCAGGCTTTGCAAGCAAGTGCCTTTAACTGCTGAGCCATCTTCCCAGGCCACTTTCCCCCTATTCTTATAGTCTTAATTAAGTTAGGTAATGTTCTAACCCTCTAGTAGTGTGCAGATTCATCATACTCATCTAACCTTTAATTAATACAGAGAAATCAGAGTTAATGTTACTAAAAAAATTAAGGACTGAAGATACGGCTCAGTGGTTAAAGGCACCTGCTTATAAAGGTACCCACATAAAACCAGAAGAGCAAAGTGGTGTACACATCTGTAGTTTATTTAAGTGGCAGAAACCCCTGTTTCATCCACTCTCTCTCTCAAATAAATAAATATAAATATTTTAAAATAAAAATAAAAGAATATTAAGGTTATTACTTTATTTATTTATTTGACAGAGAAAGAGGGAGAAAGAGAGAGAGAAGAGAGCACCAGGGCCTCCAACCACTGCAAATGAACTCCAGACGCATGTGCTCCCTTGTGCATCTTGCTAACGTGGGTCCTGGGGAATCGAACCTGGGTCCTTTGGCTCTGTAGGCAAACCAAACGCCTTAGCCACTAAGCCATCCCTCCAGCCCCATAATTTTTTTTTAAATTCCCTGGGAGGAAAGGGGAAAGAAAGGGAAGCTGAGGGCTGGAGAGATGGCTTAGCAGTTAAGCGCTTGCCTGTGAAGCCTAAGGACCCCGGTTTGAGGCTCGATTCCCCAGGACCCACATTAGCCAGATGCACAAGGGGGCACACGCGTCTGGAGTTCATTTGCAGTGGCTGGAGGCCCTGGTGCTCTCTTCTCTCTCTCCCTCTTTCTATCTACCTGTTGCTCTCAAATAAATTTATAAAAATAATCAAAAAACTTTTTAAAAAAGGGAAGCGGAGGTTGGGGATGTAGCTCATTGGCACAGCACTTGTCTGTCTAGTATGTACAAGGTCCTGAGTTCAATCCCCAGCAGCACACACACAGTAAAACTAAGTTTCTAGAGCAAATTTACAAGACTCTAACCACCCTGAAAAATGGCAGAGATACGCAACATGTTACTATGGCTTTAGAGCACTTTAAAATTGAACATTGAGCTTCCTGTAAGTAACCAATCTGTGACTGCTCATTTCTAAACACTGCCTAAGGTGTGCAGGCAGAGCAGAATTAAAGCTAAGAAGGAACTTAGCAACATACTGACCAATTTTCCCGAAAGGGTCATCCTTGAAAGGGTCACCTGTGACAAAGCAAGCAGAAATCAGACATTATTCTCTGTCAGGGTACCATTAAGGAGTATATATATACATATATATATATATATTTTTTTTTTTAAAGATATTTTATTTACTTATCTATCTATCTATTAGAGAGATTAGGGCGGGAATGGGCGGCCCCGGGACCTCCAGCCACTGCAGATGAACTCCAGATACATGCACCACTTTGTGCATCTAACTTACGTGGGCCCTGGGGAATTGAATCTGGGTCCTTTGGCTTTTGCAGGCAAACCCCTAATGGCTAAGCCATCTCTCTAGCCCGTAAGAGGGATTATTAGTGAAAGCAAAGAAAAAAAAAATTCAAACTAGTTTCAAAAGCTCTACCTCAAAGTAAAATTATGAATGTAATCACCTTAGGAAATATTTAAAATACAAAAGAAAAAAAATCAAGGCTGAACTCAACACACCCCATAGAAAGGGGCAAATGTTAAAGAGAACCAAATATATTCATTCTTGGTTACAAGATATCACAGATGATGGAGAAGACAGGCAAAATAGCAAGATTTATTTTTTTTTTGTTGTTGTTGTTTTGGTTTTTTGAGGTAGGGTCTCACTCTGGCCCAGGCTGACCTGGAATTCACTATGTAGTCTCAGGGTGGCCTTGAACTCACGATGATCCACCTACCTCTGCCTCCTGAGTGCTGAGATTAAAGGCATGTACCACCACGCCCAGCTCAATAGCAAGATTTTACTAACAAAAACTCACTCTCTGGGGCTGGACAGACGGCTTAGCGGTTTAGGCACTTGCCCACAAAGCCTAAGGAACCAGGTTCAATTCCCCAGGACCCACATAAACCAGATACACAAGGTAGTATAAGAGTCTGGGGTTCATTTGCAGTGGATAGAGGCCCTAGCATGCCAATTCTCTCTCTGTCTCTGTCTCTCTCTCAAATAAATAAATAAATAAACAAAATATTTTCAAATGAAAAAACTTAACCCTCACGGCTGGAGAGATTGCTCAGTGGTTAAGGCACTTGCCTGCATACCTTAACAACCCAGGTTCAATTCCCCTGTACCTAGGTAAAGCCAGATGCACAAAGTGGCATGTACATCTGGAGTTTGTTTGCAGTGGCTGGAGGCCCTGGCATGCCCACTGTCTCTGTCTCTCTTCTAGCAAATAAATTTAAAAAACTTAAATATTTTATTTATATTTATTTATTTATTTGACAGAGAGAAAGAGGCAGAGAGAGAGAGAAAGGGAATGGACATACCAGGGCCTCCAGCCACTGCAAACGAACTCCAGACACATGCACCCCCTTGTGCATCTGGCTTATGTGGGTACTGGGGAATCGAATCTGGGGTCCTTTGGCTTTGCAGGCAAGTGTCTTAACTGCTAAGCCATCCCTCCAGCCCCATAATTTTTTTTTAATTAAAAAATTATACCATGGGATTTTTTTTTATAATCATGGAAGATGTTAATAAAAATTTGAAAAAAATTACTCTATTATTATTTTTGTTTGTTTAAAAGAGTTCAACTATTTGGGCCACTTCTGCCATGACCCTGAGCAAGTTATTTTGCCTGTGTGCCTAGTTTGCACATCGCTGCTTGTTTGAGATAAGTGCTCGTTCCCGGAACTCGCTACGAAGACCAGGCTGGCTTCACACGACAATGAACTCCTGCCTCTCTTTTCTAGATGCTGGAATTACAGGTGTGTGTCACAGGACTGGCAGTCGTTTCTCATCTTTAAAACCAATGCCAAACTTGGTTTTCGCAAGGTAATTTTGGGAATAAAATACAGTGCAAAAGACCTCTGACACAAGTAGCATGTGACATAGCTTACACTGTCATTGGACATTTTACTTTATCAGAATTATGTTTCTTCAATAAGACAGAAATACCTTAAGGAGAGGGAGTCACACTTCTGATTCTCGTTCTCGACCCTCCCCCCAACCCAGACAGGGTCATACCACTTGCAATTCTCCTGCCTCAGGCTCCCGAGTGCTGGGATTGTAGGCGTGTGAGTCTATGCCCAGCCTGATGTTGGCATTTTACTAAATAACTACTGGCTGACTTAAGGCTGTTTAAAGCTCCACTACTGGTCTGGAACATCACTTTCTTTTTGGTCCCTATTCTGAAGAAACATGCTCTTAATCAGAGGTTCACAGGGCATAATGTGGAGGAGATGAAAACTAGCAAATTTAAGAACAGAAACGCCTTTCCTTTGAGGTAACATGTATGCTCTCATAACTGAAGGCCTAATTCTTGTTCCTTTTTTTTTGTTTGTTTGTTTTGATATTTATTATTTATTTATTTGAGAGAAAGAGGGAGAGAGAGAAAGGGTATGCCAGGGCCTCTAGTCACTGTAAACAAAGTCCAGATGCCTGTGCCACCTTATGAATCTGGCTTACGTAGGTCCTGGGAATTGAACCTGGGTCCTTTGGCTTTGCAGGCAAGTACCTTAACCACTAAGCCATCTCTCCAGCCCCCATTTTTCTTTTTACCTTTTCCCAGGTAGGTTCTCACTCTAGCTCAGGCTGACCTGGAATTTACTATGTAGTCTCAGGGTGGCCTTGAACTCACAGCGATCCTCCTACCTCTGCCTCCCGAGTGCTGGTTTTGTAAAGTAGGATCTCACTCTAGCCGAGGCTGACCTGGAATTCATTACGCAGTCTCAGGGTGGCCAAGTGATCCTCCTACCTTTGCTTCCTAAGTGCTGGGATTGAAGGCGTACACCACCATGTCCAGCCCTGAAGACCTAATTCTTTTTTTTTTTTTTTTTTTTGAAGCCCTAATTCTTACATAGTTCATACATTCAGAAGCCTCTTCATGGGTTAGCATATAGAAGAAAGATACTTACTGCCAACAAAAGGATCAGACTGGAAAAAGTCCAAGTTTGTATCTGTAACTGGATCTGTCAGAGAACTTGATTCTCCATTAAATGGATCATCCTAAAAATAATTTTCAATTAAAACAATTTTTGGGGAGGAGAACCCAGCTTTTAAAGGTAACATTTAAAAATAAAATAACCCACATCCAGATCATACATAGGCTTTAAAAAACCAACAAATATTGTGCACAGCCTCCAAGAATATGAGACATCAATGATAAGAGTATTTAAAAATAAAAAAAATATTTTTTTTACCTCTTTTGAGTGCTTGTCGCTGTCAAATCTGGGACAAAGGTTTTCACTAGCAGCTGTGGCCGCCACTTCACTGTCATCAGCCGTATCAGAAGGTGGTATTTCGGGACTGCTTCTAGCCTACCAACAACAGTATGTATGTAGAGCCACATGCACATATTTAGAGTGGATCCAGGACCTCACACATGCTAGCAAGAGCTCTGTCACTGAGCTATGCCCCAGCCCTGCCTGCAAGACATTAATGTCACACTGTCTTGACCCTCTACTTTGGGAAAGGAAACTGAGGAAAAAAAAATTATTTTAAAAACAACAAAAAGATTAACTCCAATGTATTCATTGAAGGATTTCTTTTCTATAATCTTTCTTAGAAAAATGGTGTCACCATGCATCAAAACCACAAGCCCAAAGCTAACAGGTCATCTTTACTTCACTTAAAAAAAATTGTTTTTGTTTATTTTTATTTATTTATTTGAGAGTGGCAGAGAGAGAGGAAGAGGGGGAGGTAGAGACAGAAAGACAGAGAATGGGAGTGCCAGGGCCTCCAGCCATTGCAAATGAACTCCAGATGTATGCGACCCCTTGAGCATCTAGCTTACGTGGGTCCTGGGGAATCGAGCCTCGAACTGGGGTCCTTAGGTTTCACAGGCAAGCGCTTAACTGCTAAGCCATCTCTCCAGCCCTCTTTACTTCATTTTTGTTGTTGTTTTGAGGTAAGGTCTCAGTCTAGCCTAGGCTGACCTGGAATTCACTATGGAGTCTTAGGGTGGCCTTGAACTCACGGTGATCCTCCTACCTCTGCCTCCCGAGTGCTGGGGCTAAAGGCGTGTGTATACCACCATGCTAGCCCTTCACTTCCTTTTTACAAGATCATCACACTCCTTTCCCCCACTCCAAGCCAGAATAAGACTCCAAGTTTTTACTCAGTCTACCTGTTAAAGCCTGCTTTTTTCCTTTTTTTTATAAACTACCTCCACTTTCCCTTTTGATTGTTTTTTTTTTTTTCTGTTTGTTTTTTAAAATATTTTTATTTATTTGCAAGCAGAGGGTGGGGGAAATAAGTGCACCAGAGCGTCCTGCCACTGCAAACACATGCACTCCACCACATGAGCCACTTTGTGCATCTGGCTTTATGTTGGCACTGAGAAATGGAACCCGGGCTTGGAAGCCCCGGCAAGCCTTTGACCTCTGAGCCATCTATCCAGCCCTAAAACTCTTCCTTAAAGTCTCCCCTTCTTCTCCATCCTTCATTGCGAGTGAAAGAAATATATACTGCATAATCTCTGTTTCAGATTGCCACAGTGGACCTCCAATTGCCTCCCCGCCTCCAAGATGGACTCTTCCAACCTACCATCCTTACACTGGCCAAAGTCACTCGTCATAGACCTGCGGGGTGAAAATCCTTCAGTGGCTTTCCACTGTTTCCGTGGTTTGGATTATCAGGTCAAAAGGTGTGAAAAGGAAGGTAATCTGTTTTATACCACCCTTGTGTATGTAGGCAGAATCCCATCACTTGCCTTTAGGCATGAGAGAATGTAAAATAACATCCATGATTAATGTCTACACATACGGAAGCCTATACAATTCTGGATCCTTAATCTCTCTCCTTCTCGCTACCTTCTCATCACCATTTTGAAAGTGTATAAATTTAAGCTGAAACCACTCACACAGACTAGACGCCACCCCAGTAGCCTCGTAACATATCTCTATATATTTCCCACATTATTAAAAAGTAAATTTAGAGCCGGGCGTGTTGGTGCACGCCTTTAATCTCAGCACTGGGGAAGCAGAGGTAGGAGGATCGCTTTGAGTTCGAGGCCACCCTGAGAATATAGAGTGAATTTCAGGTTACCCTAGGCTCCAGTGAAACCCTACCTCGAAAAACAAAACAAAACAAAAAAGTAAATGTAATCATGATACTTTCTTCTTTTTTGGGGGAAACACAGTTTTACTCGGTAGACCAGGCCAGCCTTGAACCTGTGATCCTCTTGCCTCAGCCTCCCGGGTACTGAGATTACAGGCACGAGCCATCACATTCACATCATGCTGCTGTTTGCTTAAAATTCTTCAGTGGGGGCTGAAGAGATAGCTTAGCGGTTAAGGTGTTCGCCTGAGAAGCCTAAGGATCTTGGTTTGATTCCCCAGGTCCCACGTAAGCCAAATGCACATGGTGGCACATGCATCTGGAGTTCGTTTGTAGTAACTGGAGGCTCCGGAGTGCCCATTCTCTCTCTCTGTCTCAAATAAAAAAACTAAATATCAATCTTAAAAAAAAAAAATTCTGGACTTCCAGCCAAGATGGCGACCGCCTAGCTGCGCTGCAAATCCCAGGGAAAGAAAGGCAAGATATTAAGGATAGATGTAGATCCTAAGGAGAGAGCTACCCCATCATACCTCAAAAGGGCCCCGGCTGAAACTAAGAAAAATTGGAGAAACAAGCAAGGGCGCTGTTTTCCTGATGAACCGGATACCAGCACAAGGGGGAAGGAGATCAGCACAGAGAAAAATCAACTCCTACCAAATCAGAGAGCCAGAGCCTCAGAGGCCCCCAACACCTCATCACTGAAGCAGACCCAACATGGCTCAGGGAAATTTTGCGGAAGAGGGGGTGGAAAGAATGTCAGAGCCACATGTTGGGTCATGATATGCAGAGAGATTTAGCTTACCCATAACTGTGGGCTAACTCCACAATGCATGACCCATATACCTCAGCAAGGAGGGGCCAAGGGGAGGGGGTAGGTCATGGATGAGCCTAATAATGGTACCAAACTGACTGTAAAAAAATAAAATAAAATAAAAAATAAAAATGAAAAAAGAAATTCTTCAGTGGTTTCTCACAGCAGTGACACAAATCCCACAACGCTTTAAGATGAGTCTTTTTTTTTTTTTTTGGCTTTTCGAGGTAGGGTCTCACTCTAGCCTAGGACGACCTGGAATTCACTATGTGGTCTCAGGGTGGCCTCAAACTCACAGAGATCCCCCTACCTCTGCTTCCTGAGTGCTGGGATTAAAGGCAGGCACCAACACGACCAGCTAAATTTCTTATTCTATGGCCCCATCTAACCTAAATGCCACTTTTCTTTAGGTATACATCAGCTCACCCATGGTAGAGACTTTAGAATCTCTAGTTCATCAAATCCAGCAAAGGACATGTATGTCTATTCCTCTGATAAATTGCTGAAGTAAGGCACATGCCCACATGAGCCTTATTTCTTACCAATGTCCTCTCTAGAAGGCCAGGATATCCCTTAAAAATTATGATTTTTACACATCACCTTGCTAATGCTGTTCTCTTCCAAGAATGCATCACCTTCTTGCTTAATCCCTTTTCACTTGCCAAAGCTCACTTTTAAGGCTTTCCCTACAAAAATCTCTTTTTAAAAAACATTTCACTTCTATTATTTATTAGAGAGAGAGAAAAGAAGGGGAGGGGGAGAGAAAGAATGGGCAAGAGCCATTGCAAACAAACTCCAGATGCACGTGCCACCATGTGCATTTGGCTTACGTGGGATGTGGGGAATTGAACCTAGGTCCTTAGGCTTTGCTGGCAAGAACTTTAACTGCTCAGCCATCTCTCCAGCCCCTAATCTATATATTTTTTTAATAAATTTCTTGTTTTATTTTTATTTATTTGTTATTTGAGAGCGACAGACAGAGAAAGAGGCAGAGAGAGAGAGAGAGAAAGAGAAAGAGAAAATGGGCACACCAGGGCCTCCAGCCACTGCAAATGAACTCCAGACGTGTGTGCCCCCTTGTGCATCTGGCTAACGTGGGACCTGGAGAATCGAGCCTTGAACTGGGGTCCTTAGGATTCACAGGCAAGCGCTGAACCGCTAAGCCATCTCTCCAGCCCACTGACCTATAATTTTATTCCTTCTAAAAACCTTTTCAAGGGCTGGAGAGATGGCCCAGGCTGACCAGGAATTCACTATGTAGTCTCGTGGTAGCCTTGAACTCATGGCGATTCTCCTACCTCTGCCTCCATAGTGCTGCGATTAAAGGCGTGCGCCAACATGCCTGGCCACCCCAGCTGTGTTTTGTTTTTCCCATTTTTGTTTCTTTAAACATGCCCTAACCAGGTGTGATGACACACACTTGTAACTCCAGAATCTGAAAAGTAGGAGGACCAAGAGCTCAAAGCCAGCTCAGTTGCATAGTGAGTTCAAGGCCAGCCTGAGCTTCATGAGACCAGTCTAACAAACAAACCACCACCCCTAACAACAACAACAAACCCCACCAGACAAATAAATCCATCTTTTTTTTAAATCAATTAAAATTAAACTTCACCACTACTTTAAACTGATGAAAAGAAAGACAGCTCAAATGTCCTAACATAAGACATGGTTAATATTTATGTTATTTATATATGATGCCAACACATTTTTGTCTGCGTGAAAATCTGTGAAGTCACGGCAACAGTAGACTCACCGGTGACCCTTGGTGCATGGGCTCAGGTTCTAGGTTGCCCTGGCCTTCCGCATGCTCATTCAAGTTGGCCGCCTCACTGCTGCTGGTGCTGAGGCTGCAGTAGTCGGCACCACCGTTTACCAGAAGGCTGTGTGGGCTGCCACACCAGTGTGACTGGTTATTAGGATGCTCCCCCTCTTTCATTTCCATCAGCCTCATTTGCATCTACGAAAACACAAAAAGGAGAAACGCAAAACACAGTTTACACTGGAAATCATAACATAAAAATAGCTATGTGCCTAGGCTAGTAAGTCAAGGATGAATTTGCTTCCAATCACTAGAAACCTCCAAGAAGCCCCTTACTTAAGAGAAAGGAGTTGGGCGTGGTGGCGCACGCCTTTAGTCCCAGCACTGGGGAGGCAGAGGTAGGAGGATCTCCGTGAGATCGTGGCCTCCCTGAGACTCCATAGTGAATTCCAGGTCAGCCTGGGCTACAGTGAGACCCTACATCAAAAACTGAGATAGATAGATAGATAGAGAGACATGATTACAGGGTAGGGGTTAAGGCGCTGACAGACCGGACAGGTGAAGGAGGAGGAGCGCTGACTGACACACAGGACAGGTGAAGGAGGAGGAGCGCTGACTGACACACAGGACAGGTGGAGGAGGAGGAGTGCTGACTGACACACAGGACAGGTGAAGGAGGAGGAGCTGACTGACACACAGGACAGGTGAAGGAGGAGGAGCGCTGACTGACACACAGGACAGGTGAAGGAGTAGGAGCGCTGACTGACACACAGGACAGGTGGAGGAGGAGGAGTGCTGACTGACACACAGGACAGGTGAAGGAGGAGGAGCGCCGACTGACACACAGGACAGGTGGAGGAGGAGGAGTGCTGACTGACACACAGGACAGGTGAAGGAGGAGGAGCTGACTGACACACAGGACAGGTGAAGGAGGAGGAGGAGCGCTGACTGACACACAGGACAGGTGGAGGAGGAGGAGCGCTGACTGACACACAGGACAGGTGGAGGAGGAGGAGCACTGACTGACACACAGGACAGGTGGAGGAGGAGGAGTGCTGACTGACACACAGGACAGGTGGAGGAGGAGGAGCTGACTGACACACAGGACAGGTGAAGGAGGAGGAGGAGCGCTGACTGACACACAGGACAGGTGGAGGAGGAGGAGCTGACTGACACACAGGACAGGTGGAGGAGGAGGAGCGCTGACTGACACACAGGACAGGTGGAGGAGGAGGAGCGCCGACTGACACACAGGACAGGTGGAGGAGGAGGAGCTGACTGACACACAGGACAGGTGAAGGAGGAGGAGGAGCGCTGACTGACACACAGGACAGGTGGAGGAGGAGGATTGCTGACTGACACACAGGACAGGTGAAGGAGGAGGAGCTGACTGACACACAGGACAGGTGGAGGAGGAGGAGCGCTGACTGACACACAGGACAGGTGAAGGAGGAGGAGCGCTGACTGACACACAGGACAGGTGAAGGAGGAGGAACACTGACTGACACACAGGACAGGTGGAGGAGGAGGAGCGCTGACTGACACACAGGACAGGTGGAGGAGGAGGAGCGCCGACTGACACACAGGACAGGTGAAGGAGGAGGAGCGCTGGCTGACACACAGGACAGGTGGAGGAGGAGGAGCGCTGACTGACACACAGGACAGGTGGAGGAGGAGGAGCGCCGACTGACACACAGGACAGGTGAAGGAGGAGGAGTGCTGACTGACACACAGGACAGGTGAAGGAGGAGGAGCGCTGACTGACACACAGGACAGGTGAAGGAGGAGGAGTGCTGACTGACACACAGGATAGGTGGAGGAGGAGGAGCGCTGACTGACACACAGGACAGGTGAAGGAGGAGGAGCGCTGACTGACACACAGGACAGGTGAAGGAGGAGGAGCGCTGACTGACACACAGGACAGGTGAAGGAGGAGGAGCGCTGACTGACACACAGGACAGGTGAAGGAGGAGGAGCGCTGACTGACACACAGGACAGGTGGAGGAGGAGGAGCGCCGACTGACACACAGGACAGGTGGAGGAGGAGGAGCGCTGACTGACACACAGGATAGGTGGAGGAGGAGGAGCGCTGACTGACACACAGGACAGGTGGAGGAGGAGGAGCGCTGACTGACACACAGGACAGGTGAAGGAGGAGGAGGAGCGCTGACTGACACACAGGACAGGTGGAGGAGGAGGAGCGCTGACTGACACACAGGACAGGTGAAGGAGGAGGAGCGCTGACTGACACACAGGACAGGTGGAGGAGGAGGAGCGCTGACTGACACACAGGACAGGTGGAGGAGGAGGAGCGCTGACTGACACACAGGACAGGTGGAGGAGGAGGAGCGCTGACTGACACACAGGACAGGTGGAGGAGGAGGAGCGCTGACTGACACACAGGACAGGTGAAGGAGGAGTAGCTGACTGACACACAGGACAGGTGGAGGAGGAGGAGCGCTGACTGACACACAGGACAGGTGAAGGAGGAGGAGTGCTGACTGACACACAGGACAGGTGGAGGAGGAGGAGCGCTGACTGACACACAGGACAGGTGGAGGAGGAGGAGCGCTGACTGACACACAGGACAGGTGGAGGAGGAGGAGCGCCGACTGACACACAGGACAGGTGAAGGAGGAGGAGCGCTGACTGACACACAGGACAGGTGGAGGAGGAGGAGCGCTGACTGACACACAGGACAGGTGGAGGAGGAGTAGCTGACTGACACACAGGACAGGTGGAGGAGGAGGAGCACTGACTGACACACAGGACAGGTGGAGGAGGAGGAGCGCTGACTGACACACAGGACAGGTGGAGGAGGAGGAGCGCTGACTGACACACAGGACAGGTGGAGGAGGAGGAGCGCCGACTGACACACAGGACAGGTGAAGGAGGAGGAGCGCTGACTGACACACAGGACAGGTGAAGGAGGAGGAGTGCTGACTGACACACAGGACAGGTGGAGGAGGAGGAGCGCTGACTGACACACAGGACAGGTGAGGAGGAGGAGCGCTGACTGACACACAGGACAGGTGGAGGAGGAGGAGCGCCTGACTGACACACAGGACAGGTGGAGGAGGAGGAGCGCTGAACTGACACACAGGACAGGTGGAGGAGGAGGAGCGCTGACTGACACACAGGACAGGTGGAGGAGGAGGAGCGCTGACTGACACACAGGCACAGGTGAGGAGGAGGAGCGCTGACTGACACACAGGACAGGTGGAAGGAGGAGGAGCGCTGACTGACACACAGGACAGGTGAAGGAGGAGGAGCGCTGACTGACACACAGGACTGGTGAAGGAGGAGGAGCGCTGACTGACACACAGGACAGGTGGAGGAGGAGGAGCGCTCGACTGACACACAGGACAGGTGGAGGAGGAGGAGCGCTGACTGACACACAGGACAGGTGGATGGAGGAGGAGCGCTGACTGACACACAGGACAGGTGAAGGAGGAGCTGACAACAGGACAGGAGGAGGAGAGCGCTGACTGACACACAGGACAGGTGAAGGAGGAGGAGCGCTGACTGACACACAGGACAGGTGGAGGAGGAGGAGCGCTGACTGACACACAGGACAGGTGGAGGAGGAGGAGCGCTGACTGACACACAGGACAGGTGAGGAGGAGGAGAGCTGACTGACACACAGGACAGGTGGAGGAGGAGGAGCGCTGACTGACACACAGGACAGGTGAAGGAGGAGGAGCGCTGACTGACACACAGGACAGGTGAAGGAGGAGGAGCGCTGACTGACACACAGGACAGGTGAAGGAGGAGGAGCGCTGACTGACACACAGGACAGGTGAAGGAGGAGGAGCGCTGACTGACACACAGGACAGGTGAAGGAGGAGGAGCGCTGATGACACACAGGACAGGTGGAGGAGGAGGAGCGCTGACTGACACACAGGACAGGTGAAGGAGGAGGAGCGCTGACTGACACACAGGACAGGTGGAGGAGGAGGAGCGCTGACTGACACACAGGACAGGTGGAGGAGGAGGAGCGCCTGACTGACACACAGGACAGGAGGGGAGGAGAGGGCCTGACACACAGGACAGGTGGAGGAGGGAGCGCGACTGACAGACAGGAAGGTGAGAGGAGGAGCTGATGACACAGAGGACAGGTGAAGGAGGAGGCTGACTGAACAAGGAAGGTGAAGGAGAGGAGCACTGTGACACAGGACGTGATGAGACGACTGAAGAGGAGGTGAGAGAGGACGTGACGACACAAGGACTGTGACAGGAGGGAGGAGCGCTGACTGACACACAGGACAGTGGAGGAGGAGGAGGCTGACTGACACACAGGACAGGTGAAGGAGGAGGAGCGCCGACTGACACACAGGACAGGGAAGGAGGAGGAGCGCTGACTGACACACAGGACAGGTGGAGGAGGAGGAGGCTGACTGACACACAGGCAGGTGAGGAGGAGGAGCGCGACTGACACACAGGACGGGGAGGGAGGAGGCACTGACTGACACACAGGACAGGTGAGGAGAGAGGAGGCTGACTGACACACAGGACAGGTGAAGGAGGAGGAGCGCTGACTGACACACAGGACAGGTGAAGGAGGAGGAGCCTGACTGACACACAGGACAGGTGAAGGAGGAGGAGTGCTGACTGACACACAGGACAGGTGGAGGAGGAGGAGCGCCGACTGACACACAGGACAGGTGAAGGAGGAGGAGCGCTGACTGACACACAGGACAGGTGAAGGAGGAGGAGCGCTGACTGACACACAGGACAGGTGGAGGAGGAGGAGTGCTGACTGACACACAGGACAGGTGAAGGAGGAGGAGTGCTGACTGACACACAGGACAGGTGAAGGAGGAGGAGCGCTGACTGACACACAGGACAGGTGGAGGAGGAGGAGCGCTGACTGACACACAGGACAGGTGAGGAGGAGGAGAGCTGACTGACACACAGGACAGGTGAAGGAGGAGGAGCGCCTGACTGACACACAGGACAGGTGAGGAGGAGGAGTGCTGACTGACACACAGGACAGGTGGAAGGAGGAGGAGTGCTGACTGACAACAGGACAGGTGAAGGAGGAGGAGCAGCTGACTGACACACAGGACAGGTGGAGGAGGAGGAGCGCTGACTGACACACAGGACAGGTGAAGGAGGAGGAGTGCTGACTGACACCAGGACAGGTGAAGGAGAGGAGCGCTGACTGACACACAGGACAGGTGGAGGAGGAGGAGAGCTGACTGACACACAGGACAGGTGTGAGGAGGAGGAGCGCCTGACTGACACACAGGACAGGTGAAGGAGGAGGAGGAGCCTGACTGACACACAGGACAGGTGAAGGAGGAGGAGGCCTGACTGACACACAGGACAGGTGAAGGAGGAGGAGTGCTGACTGACACACAGGACAGGTGAGGAGGAGGAGTGCTGACTGACACACAGGACAGGTGGAGGAGGAGGAGTGCCTGACTGACACACAGGACAGGTGAGGAGGAGGAGCGCTGACTGACACACAGGACAGGTGGAAGGAGGAGGAGTGCTGACTGACACACAGGACAGGTGGAGGAGGAGGAGCGCTGACTGACACACAGGACAGGTGAAGGAGGAGGAGTGCTGACTGACACACAGGACAGGTGGAGAGGATGGAGGTCGAGGGCGCTGACTGACACACAGGACAGGTGAAGGAGGAGGAGCGCTGACTGACACACAGGACAGGTGGAGGAGGAGGAGCGCTGACTGACACACAGGACAGGTGGAGGAGGAGGAGCGCTGACTGACACACCAGGACAGGTGGAGGAGGAGGAGCGCTGACTGACACACAGGACCAGGTGAAGGAGGAGGAGTGCTGACTGACACACAGGACAGGTGAGGAGGAGGAGGCTGACTGACACACAGGACAGGTGAAGGAGGAGGAGTGCTGACTGACACACAGGACAGGTGAAGGAGGAGGAGCGCTGACTGACACACAGGACAGGTGGAGGAGGAGGAGCGCTGACTGACACACAGGACAGGTGGAGGAGGAGGAGTGCTGACTGACACACAGGACAGGTGAAGGAGGAGGAGTGCTGACTGACACAGGACAGGTGAAGGAGGAGGAGAACTGACTGACACACAGGACAGGTGGAGAGGAGGAGCGCTGACTGACACACAGGACAGGTGGAGGAGAGGAGCGCTGACTGACACACAGGACAGGTGAAGGAGGAGGAGCGCTGACTGACACACAGGACAGGTGAGGAGGAGGAGTGCTGACTGACACACAGGACAGGTGAGGAGGAGGAGCGCTGACTGACACAGGACAGGTGGGGGGGGGGGGGGGGGGGGGGGGGGGGGGGGGGGGGGGGGGGGGGGGGGGGGGGGGGGGGGGGGGGGGGGGGGGGGGGGGGGGGGGGGGGGGGGGGGGGGGGGGGGGGGGGGGGGGGGGGGGGGGGGGGGGGGGGGGGGGGGGGGGGGGGGGGGGGGGGGGGGGGGGGGGGGGGGGGGGGGGGGGGGGGGGGGGGGGGGGGGGGGGGGGGGGGGGGGGGGGGGGGGGGGGGGGGGGGGGGGGGGGGGGGGGGGGGGGGGGGGGGGGGGGGGGGGGGGGGGGGGGGGGGGGGGGGGGGGGGGGGGGGGGGGGGGGGGGGGGGGGGGGGGGGGGGGGGGGGGGGGGGGGGGGGGGGGGGGGGGGGGGGGGGGGGGGGGGGGGGGGGGGGGGGGGGGGGGGGGGGGGGGGGGGGGGGGGGGGGGGGGGGGGGGGGGGGGGGGGGGGGGGGGGGGGGGGGGGGGGGGGGGGGGGGGGGGGGGGGGGGGGGGGGGGGGGGGGGGGGAGGACTGACACACAGGACAGGTGAAGGAGGAGGAGTGCATGACTGACACACAGGACAGGTGAAGGAGGAGGAGCTGCTGACTGACACAGGACAGGTGAAGGAGGAGGAGCAGCTGACTGACACACAGGACAGGTGAAGGAGGAGGAGCAGCTGACTGACACAAGGACAGGTGGAGGAGGAGGAGTGCTGACCTGACACACAGGACAGGTGAAGGAGGAGGAGCGCTGACTGACACACAGGACAGGTGAAGGAGGAGGAGTGCTGACTGACACACAGGACAGGTGAAGGAGGAGGAGCACTGACTGACACAAGGACAGGTGAAGGAGGAGGAGCGCTGACTGACACACAGGACAGGTGAAGGAGGAGGAGGCTGACTGACACACAGGAAAGGTGGAAGGAGGAGGAGGCTGATGACACACAGGACAGGTGAAGGAGGAGGAGCGCTGACTGACACAGGACAGGTGAAGGAGGAGGAGAGCTGACTGACACACGGACAGGTGAAGGAGGAGGAGCGCTGACTGACACACAGGACAGGTGAAGGAGGAGGAGCGCTGACTGACACACAGGACAGGTGAAGGAGGAGGAGCTGCTGACTGAACACAGGACAGGTGAAGGAGGAGGAGGCGCCTGACTGACACACAGGACAGGTGAAGGAGGAGGAGCGCTGACTGACACACAGGACAGGTGAAGGAGGAGGAGCGCTGACTGACACACAGGACAGGTGAAGGAGGAGGAGCGCTGACTGACACACAGGACAGGTGAAGGAGGAGGAGAGCTGACTGACACACAGGACAGGTGAAGGAGGAGGAGTGCTGACTGACACACAGGACAGGTGAAGGAGGAGGAGCGCTGACTGACACACAGGACAGGTGAAGGAGGAGGAGTGCTGACTGACACAGGACAGGTGAAGGAGGAGGAGCACTGACTGACACACAGGACAGGTGGAGGAGGAGGAGTGCTGACTGACACACAGGACAGGTGAAGGAGGAGGAGTGCTGACTGACACACAGGACAGGTGAAGGAGGAGGAGGGCTGACTGACACACAGGACAGGTGAAGGAGGAGGAGTGCTGACTGACACACAGGACAGGTGAAGGAGGAGGAGTGCTGACTGACACACAGGACAGGTGAAGGAGGAGGAGCGCCGACTGACACACAGGACAGGTGGAGGAGGAGGAGCGCTGACTGACACACAGGACAGGTGGAGGAGGAGGAGCGCCGACTGACACACAGGACAGGTGGAGGAGGAGGAGTGCTGACTGACACACAGGACAGGTGAAGGAGGAGGAGCGCCGACTGACACACAGGACAGGTGGAGGAGGAGGAGCGCTGACTGACACACAGGACAGGTGGAGGAGGAGGAGCGCTGACTGACACACAGGACAGGTGAAGGAGGAGGAGTGCTGACTGACACACAGGACAGGTGAAGGAGGAGGAGCGCCGACTGACACACAGGACAGGTGGAGGAGGAGGAGCGCTGACTGACACACAGGACAGGTGGAGGAGGAGGAGCGCTGACTGACACACAGGACAGGTGGAGGAGGAGGAACACTGACTGACACACAGGACAGGTGAAGGAGGAGTAGCTGACTGACACACAGGACAGGTGGAGGAGGAGGAGCGCTGACTGACACACAGGACAGGTGGAGGAGGAGGAACACTGACTGACACACAGGACAGGTGAAGGAGGAGGAGCGCTGACTGACACAGGACAGGTGAAGGAGAGGGAGCACACTGCACGCTTGTCTTACCGCACTGAGTTCCTGCTGTGAATCCTGTAGGTGTTGTTGAAGAGGCTCTAGCTGAGCCTTTCCTGACTCCACACTCTCTTCCAACTCTGCGGTTTCTTGTTGCAGGCGACTCAGTTCTTTCCTCGCTCTTGCCAGCTCTTCTTCGTAAGTGGAGATCTGTGATTCTTGACTGGTTATTTCAACTTTCAGAGAAGAGATCTATATACAGAGATGAATGAGAAAAAATGAATTAAGAGAAGAGATGCCATTTAGAAGTTGTATAATACAATACTTATTTAGTTTTCTACTTTGGTCTTTTGTTTTTTGTTTTTGTTTTTGTTTTTGCTTTTCAAGGTAGGGTCTCACTGTAACTCAGGGTGACCTGGAATTCACTATGTAGTCTCAGGGTGGCCAAGTGATCCTCCTACCTCTGCCTCCCGAGTGCTGGGATTAAAGGCATGAGTCACGACACCCGGCTACTTTGGTATTGATTTATTTATTTGAGAGTGGGGGGCAAATATATAGATGGAGAATGGGCATGCCAGGGCCTCCAGGCGCTGCAAACGAACTCCAGATGTGTGCGCCCCCTTGCGTATCTGGCTTATGTGCGTCCTGGGGATGTGAACCTGGGTCCTTTGGCTTTGTCGGCAAGCACCTTATCTGCTAAGCTATCTCTCCAGTCCCACACTTTGGTATTTTTCTTGATGTGCTTTTTGTAGTGTACTTTTTAGGGGAGGGCTAAGAGGGACATGAAGGCAGGGATACACTTCCAATTCAAAATTTGGAGAAATAGTGCCCTTGCATTTTCCTCTGAAGAGAACCTGTGATTTTTTTTTTTTTTTTCCTGGTGCACTTCACTCCACCCCCCTCGTGTGCCGACTGCTGACTGAGACTGCCTGAGCTGACAACCGCCGTCAGGGGCGGACGATGTGAAGCCGGGAGCGGCCACGCAGGCAGCGATTGGGCCTGACGCACCAGCTGGGCCTCCTCCGCGCACTTCTTCCTGACTTCCTGCAGCTGCTCCTCCAGCTGGGCTTTCTGCTCGTCCAGTTCCCCCAGGAGCTCCTGCGCATGCTGCTTCTGCGCCTGCAGCTTCTGCAGGTTAGCGGTCTCCCTTTGAACTTCATCCTGCAGGTCCTGAGACAGAACATTACTATTATTTGCTTTAGTATATATATATATATTTTATTTGAGAGCGGGTAAGAGGCAGAGAGAGAAAAATAGAGAATGGGCGCTCCAGGGCCTCCGGCCACTGCAAACGAACTCCACACGCGTGCGCCCCCTTGTACATCTGGCTTATATGAGTCCTGGGGAATCGAACCTGGGTCCTTTGGCTTTGCAGGCAAACGCCTTAACCGCTAAGCCATCTCTCCAGCCCGAGACATAAGATTATTAACATATCTATTCTCTTTGAGGGCACAGGTTGATTTTTAAATCCACCTCATGGGAAAAGTAACCTCATTAAGTAGTTTTCATTGCTGGGCTGAAGCATTCAATGTCATTATTCATTGTTTTGCATGTAGATGTGAGTGCACGTGGGTATGCGTGTTGTCACGTGTGTGGGTATGTGCGCAGGTGCACAGAGCCCACTGATTCAACTAGCCAGCCAGCAAGGTCCGGGGATCCTCCTGTCGCCCTCCTCCTCACAACTGGGGCAAGAGGCCCATGCCACCATGCCTAACTTCTGCATGGGCTTTGGGGATCCAAACTCGGGTTTTCATGCTTGGAAGGCAAGCACTTTACCAAATGAGCTATCTCCCAGTCTCTTTACTTCCTTCCTTATTTATTTATTTATTTAGGTTTTTTGAGGTAGGGTCTCACTCTGGTCCAGGCTGATCGGGCATTCACTCTGTAGTCTCCGGGTAGCCTTGAACTCATGGTGGTCCTCCTACCTATGCCTCCTGAGTGCTGGGATCAAAGGCGTGTGCCACCACGCCCAGCTTTGCTTAATTTTTAAATTATTTCTTCTTTTAAATTTATTTATTTTTTAGAGAGAGAGAGAGAGAGAGAATGGGTGCACCAGGGCCTCCAGCAACTGCAAACAGACTCCAGATGCATGCGCCCCCTTGGTCATCTGGCTTACGTGGGTCCTGGGGAAGCAAACCCTAGGTCCTGTGGCTTTGCAGGCAAGCGCCGCCTTAAAACAACTAAGCCATCTCTCCAGGCCCCTTATTTATTTATTTATTTATTTATTTATTTATTTATTTATTTATTTATGGAGACAACATCTCACATAGTCCAGGCTGGGGCTTGAACTTGCTATGTAGCCCAGGCGCACGTATGACCTTGAAATTCTGACCCGCCTGCCTCCACTGCCCAGGTGGCGGCAGGACAACTGCGCACACCATGTCCAGTTTTAGGTGGTGCCGGGCCTGGACCCAGGGCTTCGTGCACACTGGGCAGGCACTCCACCACCCAGCACCCATCTTCACTTGTAATCGTCACTGAGCAATCCCTTCTGGATTTAGAAATGCAGCTTGCTGACTCAGCTCTGTCCCTGGGTGTCTGATGGCTCCCTTTACCGTGTTGACAGAGAACTCCTATTTCCACCCACGCATGCTTTACCCTCGGTCTTTTCCTTCTAGGCTTTTCTGGCAAAACCATGGCTTCTTTGGTAACTTTTTCATGTCTCTCTCGTGTTATCCCCAACCTGCCAGAAAACCCGGTTGTTACTTCCTCCAAACAATTGAGAATGGACGTTATTTTTTTTTTTTTCTTTCAGTGCTAGCACAAGTCACTCATCTTTCTCCTGGGTGCCTGTCTTCCAACCAGTTTCACTGCTAAGCTAGCTAAGGCCGGGCGCGGTGGCGCACGCCTTTAATCCCAGCACTCGGGAGGCAGAGGTAAGAGGATCGCTGTGAGTTTGAGCCTACCCTGAGACTCCATAGTGAATTCCAGGTCTGCCTGGGCCAGAGTGAGACCCTACCTCGAAAAAACAAACAAATAAAAAAAGCTAAGTATGGACTGGAGAGTGGCTTAAGTGATCAAGACACTTGCCTGCAAAGCCAAAGGATCCAGGTTCAATTCCCCAGGACCTATGCAAGCTAGATGCAAAAAGTGGTGCATGCATCTGGAGTTCATCTGCAGTGGCTGGAGGTCCTGGAGCACCCATTTTCTCTATCTGACTCTTTCCCTCTCTCTCAAATAAATAAATACATAAATAATTTTTGTTTGTTTGTTTTTGGTTTTTCGAGGTAGGGTCTCACTCTAGCCCAGGCTGAACTGGAATTCACTATGGAGTCTCAGGGTGACCTTGAACTCAAGGCGATCCTCCTACCTCTGCCTCCCAAGTGCTGGGATTAAAGGCGTGCGCCACCACGCCCAGCTAATATTTTTTTTTTAGAAGAGAAGGGGAGGGGATAGGATGGATAATGGAGTTTCAAAGGGGAAAGTGGGGGGAGGGAGGGTATTACCATGGGATGTTTTTTATAATCATGGAAGTTGTTAATAACAAATTGGAAAAAAAAAATTAAAAAAAGAAGCTAGGTCAGGGGTTGGAGAGATTGTTCAGTGATTAGAGGCACTTGCTTGCAAAGCCTGCTAAAATTTGGACTTGAAGTGGTGCATGCATCTGTGATTCCCCACATGCCTACCACAGTGGGAGGCATAGCTAGGAGAATCCAAGGCTCATGGCCCGGCTAGTCTGACCTTCCTTTACGGCAGTAAGAGACCCTGTCTCAAATTATGTGAAAAAAGAACACAGACACCTTCTTGAGGTTGTCCTTCGACCTCCACACATGTGCTCTCGTAGACACAAATTTAAAAAGAAGAGGCTGGGCTGGAGGGATGGCTTAGCAGTTAAGGCGTTTGCCTGCAAAGCCAAAGGACCCAGTTCAACTCCCCAGCACCCACGTTAGCCAGATGCACAAGGGGGCGCATGTGTCTGGAGTTCGTATGCAGTGGCTGGAGGCCCTGGTGTAGCCATTCTGTCTCTCTCTCCCTCTTTCTCTGTCAAATAAATAAATAAAAATAAGATATTTTTTAAAAATAAAAATAATTTTTTTTTTTTTAAAAAAGAAAAGGCTGTGTCAGGGCTGAGGATGTAGCTCAGGATACAATGCTTGCCAGCATGTGCCAGACCCCGACTTCAATTGCCAGCCCTGAACTAAACCAAGGAAACAAACACCCAACTCATGTCAATTGCCACATGGTCTCATTTGTATGTGGAAGTGAACGGTAACTAACTCTATTAAGTAGAGGACAGAACAGCACCAGCAGCCGGGGCTTTGCACGTTCCCAACACAAAGAGATGAGGTGTCTCTGAGGTGACAGGCCAACCAGTGACCACACAACTTTATCACTGTGCATTTGTCTATACGTACTGAAACCTCACCCTGTTCCCTTTAAGAATGGACGACGGTGACTGAAACGAAAAGAACAACCTGATTTTTTTGTTTTTTTATTTTTTGAGAAAGGGTCTTATGTAGCCCAGGTTGGCCCATAACTTTCAATGTAGCAGAGGAAAGCCTTGAACTCTTGATCCTCCTGACTATACCTCCTGAGTGCTGAGGTTACAGGCAGACAATACACACACACACACACACACACACACACACATACATATATTATTAGGACAACAATGAACAATGTCATATAATATAAACTATAATATAACATGTATCAAAAACTAGTACTGTAAGGCAACACATAAAATATCCCATATGAGTAGAGGGATGTTCCTCTAGGGATTCCCACACAGAAAAGACTGCTGTCTACTAAAAATACAGAGAACAGACAGTATCTGAGTGGGAGTGGGCTTAAGCTGGGCTTTAAGGCACGAATGGAATTCACATAAGCAGGAATCAGGAATCATTTCAGATTTTACCAACAAGATGTACGAGTGGGAATAAAAAGTAAAAAGGAGAACACAGGGCAAGAGAGATGGCTCAGCGGTTTAAAATCACTTGCCTACAAAGCCTACCGACCCGGGTTTGATTCCCCAGGACCCACACAAAGCCAATCGCACAAGGTGACGCATGCATCTGGAGTCTGTTCACAGCCAGCCGTTAACAGGCCCTGGAGCCCCTTATCATTCTCTTTCTCTCTTTCTGCTTGCAAATGAATAAATAAAATTTTTATTTATGTTTATTTATTTGAGAAAGAGAGAACTTTTTAAAAACTAAAAATAATTTTTCCAGGTGTGGTGACACGCACCTTTAATCCCAGCACTCGGGAGGCAGAGGCAGGAGGACTGCCGTGGGCTCAACACCAGCCGGAGACTACATAGTGGATTCCAGGTCAGTCTGAGCCACAGAAAGACCCTACCTCAGAAATCAAAAGAGAGAGAGAGAACAAGAGAGAGGGACAGAATGGATGTGGCACAGAGTCCAGGATCAGACAGTGAAAGATAAAACAAAAAACTCCAAGTGTGGGGATAGAGCTCTGGGTTCAATTCCTAGCACTGCAAAAACAACTCCACTTTTTTTTTGTTTTTTAAAGCTGAGTCTGTTGGCACCACCATGTGCCTGCAATTCTAGCAGCCCAGGAGGCAGAGGCAGGGATCAGTAGTGTGTGCTGGTTTGACTCAGGTGTCCCCCCATAAACTTAGGTGTTCTGAATGCTAGGTTCCCAGCTGATGGAGATTTGGGAATTAGCGCCCCCTGGAGGCGGTGTATTGTTGGGGGCGGGTTTATGGGTGTTACAGCCAGTTTCCCCTTGCCGGTGTTTGGCACACTCTCCTGTTGCTATTTTCCACCTGATGTTGGCCAGGGGGTGATGTCCACCCTCTGCTCAGGCCATCGTTTTCCCTGTCATCATGGAGCTTCCCCTGGAGTCTTTAAGCTAAAATAAACCTTTTTCCCCCCCCCCACAAGCTGCTCTTGGCCGGGTGATTTCTGCCAGCAATGTGAAACCAGACTGCTGAACACAGTACAAGGCCAGCCCTGGATACAAAACAAGTTCATGGCCAGCCTGGGCTACAGTGTGAAACCCTGTATCAAAATCTAACAAAAATCAAACAAAAGAAAAAAGAAAAAAAGGAAAAGGGAGTATTTCATCTTCTTCCCCCCACCTTTCACATATTCATGAGGTATGGAAGTATGGAACCACAAGGGTTTTTCACATCTGAGGGTCACGATCCTAAAACTGGTTTAGGAAGAAAGGAAAAAGAAGGTAAACAATGGGCTGGAGAGATGGCTTGGTGGTTAAAGCGCATTCCTGTGAAGCCTAAGAATCTAGGTTCGATTCCCCAGGACCCACGTAAACCAGATGCACAGGGTGGCACATGATTCTGGAGTTCGTTAGAATTGGCTAGAGGCCCTGGTGTGCCCATTCTCTCTCTACATATATATCTGCCTCTTTCTCTCTCTCTCAAATAATAAGTAAATATTTTTTTTAAAAAGAAGGTAAACACTCAGGATCTGATTTTAAATTTTTATAAAAGTGTCAATGAAGAGAAATAAAAATACTGACAGAAAAAGGGAAGTCCAAACTTGAAGCCATTTTGTTTCAATAAGACATATTTTAGGGCACGCTGATTGTGAAATGATAAGACACTAACATGGTTAACTGGAGATGTGCAACTGGTACTCAGGGGCTGAGTGTGATAAAAAGTTAGAGTCAAGGCAGAGGTGGGAGGATCGCCGTGAGTTCGAGGCCACCCTGAGACTACAGACTGCATTCCAGATCAGCCTGGGCTAGAGCAAGAAAACAAAAAGACTCAGGTTCAATTCCCCCATACCCATGCCTCTCTCTCTCTCTCTCTCATAAATAAATAATTAATTAAAAACCAAACAAGCTTGCTGACTTCGTTTGGCCTGCGCATGCCCCTCCTTGAGGAGGAAGAGTATGTGTGGTACTCAGACTGCGGGCCCCAGAGATGGCTGAGGGACACAGGCAAGGGAAGGTAGATTTGTGGTGCACTGGGGTTCTCTGCTACGGCCCTCTGGGAGCCCTAACCACAACGAGACATATCAGATTGTCAAGGTGGACCTGAAGGTCCCCCCTTTTGTGCCCATGGGAGCCCAGGGCCTCATCTCCAAGGTGCTCAAGCAGAACCCCTCCAAAGGCTGCTCCTAGCGCAGGGTGCCGCCCACCCTTGGGCCCAGGGTTCACTCACGGAGGGTGCTGCGTGCCTCTGCCCTTCAACCTGACCCACGACTGACCCTAACATTTACTCAGTCGTGTCTGCCTGTGTATCTGCGCATGTGCTGGGAGAAAGGGTGACGCTGGCCTGTTCCTTGGGTGTTTTTTTTGTTTGTTTTTTTGTTTTTTTTTTTTTTTTGCTGTTGTTATTTTTACCTCCCGTTTATTTAATAAAGTCTGTAGCTTTAAAAAAAAAAAAAAACCTTAGGGCTGGAGAGATGGCTTACTGGTTAAGCACTTGCCTGTGAAGCCTAAGGACCCCGGTTCGAAGCTCGATTCCCCAGGACCCACGTTAGCCAGATGCACAAGGGGGCGCACGCGTCTGGAGTTCATTGGCAGTGGCTGGAAACCCTGGCGCGCCCGTTCTCTATATATATCTATCTGCCTCTTTCTCTCTCTGTCACTCTCAAATAAATAAACAAACAGTTTTAAAAAAAAAGTTAGCCGGGCGTGGTGGCGCACGCCTTTAATCCCGGCACTCGGGAGGCAGAGGTAGGAGGATCGCCGTGAGTTCCAGGCCACCCTGAGACTACATAGTGAATTCCAGGTCAGCCTGGGCTAGAGGGAAACCCTGCCTTGAAAAAAAAAAAGGAAAAAAAAAAAGTTAGAAGTCAGATCCACCAGGATAATAGGACACAGGGAAAGTTTTCAGATGTGAGCTAGGCTACAGAAGAAATTAGAGGCTCCAGGTAAACACAAAGCAAGCTTGGGATGGGGTACGTGGTATGCACAAGGCCTCAGGTTCAAAACTCTGCACCACAACCAGAACCAAAACCAACCTAGGTCTCCTACTTTTGAGACTTTGGTATATATGCTTAAGATATGACATCACGGGATCACTATCTTTATGATATGTACGAAAGCAACAGCACTCAGGAAATTCAAGTATGAATTAAACAGATATTGATAGGCTAAAATTCCTTTTGCTGATGATTTCATTTTTCTTTTTTTTTTTTCCTTGGAGGTAGGGTCTCACTCTAAGCTCAGGCTGATCTGGAATTCACTATGTAGTTTCAGCCTTGAACTCACGGTGATCCTCCCACCTCTGCCTCCTGAGTGACAGGATTAAAGGCGTGTGCCACCACCTTTCCTATTTCCTTTATTTCCTATTTCCTATTTCTTACTAGCAACTCCATTAGAAAGAGGAGTCAGGGGACTGGGGAAATGGCTTAGGGGTTAAGGCATTTGCCTGCAAAGCCTAAGGACGCGGGGGTTCGATTCCCCAGGACCCACGTAAGCCAGATGGACAAAGTGGTGCATGTGTCTAGGCTTTGCAGTGGCTGAAGGCCCTGGCGTGCCATTCTCTTTCTCTCTGCCTCTTCCTCTCTTTCTCTCTCTCTCAAATAAGTGAATAAATTCAATATTTTTTTTAAAAAAAGAGCATTCAGAAAGAAGCAGTAAAGAATGCTTTCTTACATTCTGATTTATTAAAAGCTCTAGCAAATTACCTTTTGCCAGAAAAGTTAGAAAATAAGTCCTGAAAGCAGGTATACTCTGTAATCCCAGCACTTGACAGGTAGAGGCAGGAGGACCAGGTAGTCAAGGTTATCCTCAACTACACAGTGAGTTCAAGGCCATCCCAGGCTACATGAAACCCTGTCTCAACATTCCCACACCACCAAGAAAGAAAAAAATAGATTAAAAAAAAAGAAGTCTTAAGAGTTGGAAATACCTATAGATTTTAATGATAAATGCTAGTCTGTGACTCATTACCAAAAGTAAATCAGAGTTCATTCAGTAGGAAATGAATTCTCCTTGTTACCAGTTAGTATATCTTCTTGTGCTTCAAAAATTGATAATGATCATGAAAGCATTTTATCAATTTATGTATCAATTATCATCATTCTTAGTCTAGTATTTTATTACCATTGATAATAGAGGTATCCATATTAGGGTGGAATGAGTCATGAATCCACTACTCAAAGCTTTAATAAAATTAAAATACTTTTCAATGAATTTATTTTCAGCCATTACTACTTGGGCTGTACTCAGCAAATCAAAGATGCCTTATAATTAGAAACACCCTGTAACAAAAAAAAAAATTTCAACATTTTGAACTTGCTGTGCCAGTCACACATGTCAGACCACATCCAAAGCTTCAGGTGACCTTATTGTTCCCTCTAGTGAGAAAAACAAACAAATCACAAGGACATTCTGACTGACAACAAAACTTCAAGATATCACCAGGCGTGGTGGCCCATGCCTTTAACCCCAGCACTCAGGAGGCAGAGGTAGGAGGATCACTCTGAGTTCGAGGCCACCTTGAGACTACATAGTGAATTCCACGTCAGCCTGGAGTAAAACCCTACCTCAGGAAAAAAAAAAAAGAAAAAAAAAACTTCAAAATATCAAATGCCCAAGACAACCCACTGGGTCTGAAAGCAACAATGTAAGTTTCTTTATTTTTTTAAGAGAGAGAGAGAGAGAATGGGCACACCAGGGCCTCCAACCACTGCAAACGAGTTCCAGATGCATGCGCCACCTTGTGCATCTGGCTTTACGTGGGTCCTGGGGAATCAAACCTGGGTCCTTTGGCTTTGCAGGCAAGTGCCTTAACCGCTAAGCCATCTCTCCAACCCACAATGTAAGTTTTAGTGCTCTTGTAAACTGGCTACTTAAGACTCCATCCTTTCAAGATACAGTACAGAAAAAGGAACAGGGAGATATACTGCAATAACCAAACACCGTCTATCACAAGGACCTGAGTATTTATAATCTGTCAATAGCTAAACCTAGGAGCTGTTGAAATTCCTATTTCTTCATATTGAAAAATAACTTGGTAGATTTTGTCTTTAATTCTCAATCTATTTTCAGCAATAACAGTTTAAAGTCATTAACTTTGTATTTCTTAAGAAGCTTTAAAAAGCCGGGCGTGGTGGCGCACGCCTTTAATCCCAGCACTGGGGAGGCAGAGGTAGGAGGATCGCCGTGAGTTCCAGGCCACCCTAAGAATATATAGTGAATTCCGGGTAAGCCTGGGCTAGAGGGAGACCCTACCTCAGAAAAACCAAAAAGAGAGATAATATAAGTAACTTACCCCTCCCACACCTAATCTCATTAGCAGAAACAGGAATTGCTGGTGGGGCTGGGGAGATGGCTCAGTGGTTAAAGGCACTTGCTTATAAAGCCTGCCAGCAGGGTTCAATTAATTCCCTAGTTACCAAAAAAAAAAAAAAAATGCTGGATGCATAAAGTAGAGCATGCATCTGGAGTTCATTTGCAGAAGCAAGACCCAGGCATGCCCATACATTCTCTCTCAAATAACTAAACATGTTTTTAAAAAGGAAAGAAAAATACGTTAGTGACAATCTCTTGATGTTCACATCACTTCTAGGAAAATTCCAGTAGCTACAATAATTATAGGAACCTAATCAGAGTCAACTACCCACAGAAAGCCTCTCTGATGAGTCTTCCTCAATCTGTCGATCTCCGCAGCCTGGGATGAACATTCTGTACATAAACAAAACAAAGGGGCTTGACAATTCAGAGTCCTCGTCTCCTTCGAACTAGGAGCACGAAGCAGGAAGACCCACGGGGCAGTGCCACCCTGACCACAGCCAACCTCCCGTATGTGCCTGTGCTTCAGGAAACGGCACCCCGATAACAGGGCCACATGCGTGCTTTACTGCTGTACAGTAACACTGCCAGGTTTCTTTGCTTTTCAAAATGTTTGAAACGCCCCATTTTGCCACGTTTCTCGAACGGAACTGGATTTATCACCTTGTCTACCTCTCAAATTCAACTACTCGGCAGGACAGTAAAAGATGAATTAAGTCTCTTTATGGCAAAGTTTAAGATACCCTGGCTATTACACGGGTCATAAAAAATATTATCTTAATTGTTCGCCGTCTCCCACGGCGCCAGTCAAATGAGAAAGCAGTCTTTGGAAACAGAGGGCTCCTCTCCAGTGAAATCTTGCATGCATGAAAAAGCAATCTGGGATTTCATGATGATGCTGATGCTGATGGTGATGAAAACAAACCTCACTTAATTTTATGGGTGTCGAGAATATTCACATCAAAAGTGATTCTAAGTTCCCTTCAATGCTATGCAGTGCAGATTGTTATCACGAGAATACTCTCAAAAGTAGAAATAGGTGATGAAAGATGCTGCTTTCTCATTGCAGTGTAATCTTTAAAGGCTGGAATTTCAAGGCAACAACAATCAGTTTACAAAAGACATGTAGACCATACAAATGTCAGATGTGCTCCACCCCTAAAACCATGCACCAAACTGCAAAGGCATTTAACGTGGATATTCCTGACTCGGCAACGAAGCCGTGCATCTTACCTGCACCTCGCATGTCCTCTGCTTGACGGCGCCTTCCTTCTCCCGGAGGTCCTGCTCCGCATTGTTCTTTTCCCTAGAAGACCAGCAAACAATGCAAGAATATCTGAGCACATCAGCTACAGCTGGTATGGCTATCCATCCTCCTGAGCCTGAATCGTTTTTTAAGTACATGGTCAAACATTCAATTTCTAGATGAAGGGCAGACTTGTCTACCCTTTTAAATTATTTACGGAATGGAAATCAATAGAAGCTCAGTTTGGGGGGAAAAAAATGCTTCTTCACTAAAATGTGGGTGAAAAGATAATAGATTAAAAAAGGACGAAGAGGAAAGTGATCAATGAAACGCTCGGGTTTCGCTGACCTCACTGTTGCTATGGGAAAACCGGCCAATGAAGATGGCCGGTGAAGAAAAGGAGGCGTCGCATCCGTTCTGTAAGCTTAACCCTTAAGTCCCACTGTCACATAAAATTAAAATGGCTAATACAAACAGTGAACGGGATTAAGAAAAAAAAGCCATTTGCTGAAGTGTTAATTTTCCCTTAAATCACTGGTGTGCATTGATTTTCCAGAAAACATAAAGACTGCTAACACACAGGTCTTTTGCCCTATGAAATACCACATCTGCTTCAAAAAACTATTTTGGGAACCATCCGTGAAAACCGATTGATCAAATATGTGAAACAACATACGGTATGTATTTTTTCAAGTCATAGCAGAATTTATATTGTCTAGTCCTCAAATCCCACTCACTGGACTCCACTTTTACTCTGAAACATCATTATATAAATTCTTTTATGGTTTTGTCAAAACCGGGTTCCTATGAATGAGTCTTAACCTTAGGTTCAGACTTGTAAGATAAAGCTATTTCTTTTTTTGTTTGTTTGTTTAATTTTAACTTTTTTTTTATTGACAGCATCCACACATATGGATAATATACCATGATCATAAAAGCTACTTGTTTTCATAAAACAAATTTATCTGCCCAGATTTATCAAAATCATGGACACACAATCTGCTCCCTCCCCTTTCTTTTCTTTTCTTTTCAAAAATATTTTATTTTTATTTACTTATTTATTTGACAGAGAAAGAGTAAGAGAGGAGAGAGAATGGGCGCACCAGGGCCTCCAGCCACTGCAAACGAACTCCAGACGTGTGTGCCCCCTTGTGCATCTGGCTAACGTGGGTCCTGGGGAGTTGAACCTGGGTCCTTTGGCTTTGCAGGCAAACGCCTTAACCACTAAGCCAAACCTCCAGCCCCCTCCCCTTTCTTTCCTACGAAATAAAAGCAAGGCACGGTGTTCTTCAGCAATGCATTTGGGGCGGGATAGCAGGAGAATAGCCGTCTAGAGTCCTCCAGACTCTATGGCCCTTTCACCCTAGAGTGCCATTATTTTAATAACTAGCATAACTCAAGACCTAATGCAACTTAAAATGTCATTTCTGACTCCATTTAGCTGCAGCATAAAGGAAAATGAGGAAATTATGCAAACTGCATTCTTTATTTGTATTTCTCACCTTGTATAATAAAGTGAGGCTTTAGATGCAGACAAGCCAGGCGTGGTGGCGCACGCCTTTAATCCCAGGGCAGGCTGGGGTAAGAGGATTGCCTTGAGTTCTAGGCCAGCCTGAGACTACATAGTAAAATCCAGGCCAGGATGAGCTAGACTGAGACCCTACCTTGAAAAACAAAACAAAAAACAGAAACAAAATGTGGACAAAACACAACTGTTTTGGATATGTAGACACCATGACCTTAAGATCAGCATGGAAGAAAGCAGCACACAAGGCAAGCTGTTGGTACACTGTTATTTTAAGTATCTGAGATGGCCGAGCTCAGCTCACTGTTGGTCAGATGGGTGGCAATGTGGGTGGTGATGTCCTGGGGATTTCAAACAGCCCCTCACCTTGTGAATCGCTGCTGCCACCTCGTCCTTCCGTCTACTCATTGGCAAAGGAGACCCCCCCCCTTTCAAACCGCATCAAAGTAGGTAAAAATCAAAATATAGAAAAACACAGGGGGAACATATCTGAAAATATCACACAAATTCCGCAAGCTCAATCTTGGAATTGCATTCTTTCCTCCCTACGTGGGCAGATGAGTGTTCTCGGTCCCTCTGCAGTGTGTCAGAGAAAAGTCCCAGGAAAGCCAGGCCCGCTCCCCCGCCCCAGGTCCTCTCAGAAGCATTCCGCACCAAGTCAGTACCCCTTCCGAGCAGACGGGGGCACAGATGGGAAACATTATATGGTATTCTGGATGGGCACTGCACACACGGGCGTGCATCATTTCCACTCTCTCTGCTGCTCCTTTTTGGCTTTTCGGCTCTGCTGGCCGCTCCAGTCCAGGGCCTGCTCCAAGGATCAAGGTGCGGGCAGGAGAACAGGGCCACGAGGGGAGCCAGGGGAGCCCCGCAATAGACTCGCCCTCGCCAGCCACGACCCTGAGTAAGATGGAGGAAGCCCAAAGGATATGGCTTCCTGTGGGGGACCCTGGGGTGGGGGATCCGTGGAGATGCCTCCAAACATATGCTCAAGACTACTGTCGGTTCAATAAAATGTGAGCATCTTTAGGAATTCCTAGCACAAGGCGGTCACTAGAATTGGACTTCCAAGTCATGTTTATCTAGTGAAATTTGAAAAGCGCCCTGTAATTCAGACTGAAAACCAAGTGATTTTTCTCGTTAACTTAGATTAAATTTCAGAGATGCGAGTTGTTCTTTTCTTGACTCAAGACGAGTCTAGGGCCACGCTCATTTTCAGGGGTGAGGACATCTAAATAGACATCCACGTTATTCTCGTGTCTCAAGGCGAGTCTAGGGCCACACTCATTTTCAGGGGTGAGGACATCTAAATAGACATCCACGTTATTCCCGTGTCTCAAGACGAGTCTAGGGCCACACTCATTTTCAGGGGTGAGGACATCTAAATAGACATCCACGTTATTCTTGTGTTTCAAGACGAGTCTAGGCCACACTCCTCTGACCAGCAAGAACACCTAAACGTAGCTTGGTGTAGGAGAGTCACGGGACCATGCGTTTTACTCTCTTTTGAAGAAGCAGTTATTTTCCTAAAGGTGATGTATGCATGATCAATGCAGAGCACGCTGTTAAACAATTGGCAAACTTTTCTTTTTTTTTTTTTTTTTTTGGAGGTAAGGTCTCACTCTGGCCCAGGCTGACCTGGAATTCACTATGTAGTTTCAGGGTGGCCTGGAACTCACGGTGATCCTCCTACCTCTGCCTCCCAAGTGCTGGGATTAAAGGCATGCGCCACCACGCCCTGCTGAATTTGAGAACTTTTCAAGAATCTGCACTATAATGAAAAGTGACAATATGCAACTTTCCAAGGTGCCCACCAAAATATTAGGTGGACAAAATAAAAATGATATATTTCAAAAATAGATGTGCAAGAGCCGGGCGTGGTGACGCATGCCTTGGATCCCAGCACTTGGGAGGCAGAGGTGGGAGGATCGCCGTGAGTTCGAGGCCACCCTGAGACTACACAGTGAATTCCAGGGCAGCCTGGGCTAGAGTGAGACCCTACCTCAAAAAACAAAACATATATAAAAAAAAAAAGTGTATGAGCATTTTCCCCAAACCACCACTCATCTTAGATGTCACGACACAAACATTATTGCCTTTACCTTAGAAATTTCCAGAAAGGGGACAGAAATCCTCATCACCTCCCCTTTGTTTTAGATGCTCTCTGGCCACATTCACTCCCACAATGACAGCACTTCCCCAGGAAGCCCTAGGAACCAAAGCTAAAGAAAGAGGAAAGGACGGGGCTCCCTGGTGCTTGAAAGACGGGCAGTTCTAATTCCAAATACCCTATTATCACAACCATCAAGAAAAGTCAAGTTGGGCTGCAGAGATGGCTTAGCGGTTAAGCTCTTGCCTGTGAAGCCTAAGGACCCGGGTTCGATGCTCGATTCCCCAGGACCCACGGTAACCAGATGCACAAGGGGGCGCATGCGTCTGGAGTTCTCTCTCTCTCTCCCCCTTTCTCTCTCTCAAATAAAAGTAAAAAAAAAAATATAGTCTTTAACTCAGTGAACCAGTGAGTTTAGTGGGTTACATACAGAAGCACGGGTGAGAGAGTACTTGAAAGGTCACACATGAGAAGTCCACCCTGGCCTAGGTGACGTCTGTCACACAGAAGCTGCACCCCTGAAGTTCTTAGCAAGGTTCTCAGGCACCTATGTGGATAGGACGGTCTCCTCTCCCCAGCAACTATCACTACCTGCATAACTTTGTGCTACCTGAGAGAGACACGCCGGTGCGTTTCAGGAGCTTCTGGGGACTTGCAAATTTGTGGGCTTTTTTTTTTTTTAACTTCTTGTAAGTTTTGTTATTTCTGAAGCTTTTCCAAAAAATTTTTTAAAAATTATTTATTTGCATTTCTATTATCATAGAGATAGGGTTAGATCACCCTCAAAGTCCTTCCCAGATATATTGAGCTTTTGTGGGCTTTGCCTTTTTTTCTGAATATAGGAGTCTCTGGGACTCTAACCAAAAAAAAAAAAAAAAAGGTAAAAACTAGATCATTAGAAAATAGTCAGGCGTGGCAGCACACACCTCGAATCCCAGCATTTGGGAGGCAGAGGTAGGGGGATCGCTGTGAGTTCGAGGCCACTCAGAGACTACAGAGTGAGTTCCAAGTCAGCCTGGGATACAGTGAGACCCTACCTTGAAAACAACAACAACAAAAAAAAAAAAAAAAAGAAAGAAAAGAAAATAGAAAGCTTATGAACATTCATGAAGCTGTATTCCTAACAATTCAATCTTGATACTTAGCTGTAAAATTCCTTTAGGGTAAATAACCTTTAATATGTTCTTACTATTAAGTAGCTTAAGTATTATAAGGCATGCTATTCTCATTATACAGTGTTTTCTCATTATGTAGTCTTCAGTAGTCTAAGAACAAGAAAACAAACAAAAACCCGGAGACCTGGATTCTAATCTCACCTGCCATGAAAGCTTTTTTTTTTTTTTTTTTTTAAATTTTTATTGATTTTAGAGAGACAGAGAGAGAATGGGCGCGCCAGGCCCTCCAGCCACTGAAAACTAACTCCAGATGTGTGAGCCCCCTTGTGCATCTGGCCTATGTGAGTCCTGGGGAATAGAACCTGGGTCCTTTGGTTTTGTAGGTAAACGCCTTGACTGCTAAGCCATCTCTCCAGCCCCCATGAAAGCTGTGTGATTTAACCTTTTAGAGGCGATGTCTTAGTTTTCATATGCAGATGGCAATAACGTCACCATTTGGATTTACATGGTGAAATACACAAAATGTCATGTAATTAGAAAGATACAGGCTTTCGACCTGGGGATTAATGTTTTACAGTACTTTAAATAATGTTGATGCGCTGCCAATGTAGTGCTTATGGTTACAACAATCTCTGAAGACAGTCTAGAAGGCTGTGGAAGACATGATGTGCTCACTGAATCCTCTGCCTCCAGAGCGGGGTTGAATCATTCACAACTATCTGTTCTCCACTTTTAGGAACTCGCTGTACGGTTTTCTCAAAGCACGCAATTTTAGAAACAAAATAGTCCAGAATTAAGGGCTGGAGAGATGGCTCAGCAGTTAAGGCACTTGCCTGCAGAACCCAATGACCCGAGTTCGATTCCTTAGTATCCACGTAAAACTCGAAGCACAAAATGGCACATACATCTGTAGTCCATTTGCAAGGGCTGGAGGTCCTGGCCCACCTATTCTCTCTATCTTCTGTCTGTGCTTGCAAATGAATAAACACACATTTAAAAATATTTAAAAAAATAGTCTAGAGAGATGGCTTAGCGGTTAAGGTGCTTGCCTGCAAAGTCAAAGGAGCAAGGTTCAATTCTCTATGACCCATGTAAGTCAGATGCATAAGGTGGCACATGTGTCTGGAATCTGCAGTGGCTGGAGGCCCTGGCATGCCCATATTCTCTTTGTCTCTCTCAAATAAATAAACATTTAAAAATTAAAAATAACTGGAGGCCCACTCCATGGGAGGGAATATATCCCTGATCCTGGAAACCTACAACAGGGGTAGTCATGAGCCCTAGGGGTGTAACGTCTGCTGCTGTCTGGCTAAATATATATACTATGCTCACCATCTATGGGCACACACAGACACTCAGGAGGGCAACTTGAAGGGCACAACATGCCCCTTTAGCCAAGTGGTGGGTATAGCTTCCTTCCTTATGCCTGGGGCCTCCTCAGCCATGGGATTTTTCACTTGGTTTGCAGTGCCAGGCATGGAAATTCTTTCCCGTGGACGGGGCTCCAAATCCAGTCACAGACGCTGGCAACCACCACAGCAGAGTGGCACAGTAGACATGCCAGTCTGGCATCAGTGTACACAGCTTGCCAGGCTCGACAGTTGTGTGTAACGCAAGGTCCACCCTGGGTAAGGCTTCTCTCCTCAGCACCTTCCAACACTATGACAGCTAACCAGCAGCGGTCAGATTCTTTTTTTTTTTTTTAGAATTTTCTTTTTTTACAAAGAGCCGGGCATACACAGCCCAGTGGGAAGCATCTCACACATTGGTGCACTGTCCATAACACAACATGGTTAAAATTGTAAGTGAAAAAGAAAAGCAGACAGACTGGAGGAAATTCTAGGCAGATTCATTTTTCTGGGATGGAAGGTTCATATATGGTAGATATGGCTGAAATGGCCCATGGGGATGAGATTATAAAAGAACTTCGGAACTATGGTAAAACGATGCGGACTTTGGGTATGCAGGAAATGCTGAGCCTCCACAGGTTTCTGGGTTGTGTCGGGTTTTACTTATTTATTTTTGAACCTCTCAATGACAACTGCCGGAAGGCCACGGAATATCCAGACTCTCTGCTGCATCTTGGAAACCAGAAGCCCGGAGCCAGACGACAGCAGTTAAGTATAGAGAGTTGGTGAGAGGGCGTTAGCCTTTTTTTTTTTTTAGTTCAAATGAGTCTGAAGTTAGATGCTTGTTTGCTCTAAGAATTCACTGAGTTGATAAAGACTTAAAAGTTTAAGGAGAGGGCTGGAGAGATGGCTTAGCGGTTAAGCGCTTGCCTGTGAAGCCTAAGGACCGCGGTTTGAGGCTCAGTTACCCAGGACCCATGTAAGCCAGATGCACAAGGGAGCGCATGTGTCTGGAGTTTGTTTGCAATGGCTGGAGGCCCTGGCACATCCATTCTCTCTGCCTCTTTCTCTGTCCGTTGCTCTCAAATAAATAAATAAAAATAAACAGAAAAAAAAGTTTAAGGAGAAAGACTGCTTTTCAGTTTTAAGTGTTTAATTTCTTTTTTTAAAATATTTACTTATTTGAAACACATAGAAAGAGGAAGATAGAGAGAGAATGGGCACACCAGGGCCTCACTACAAACAAATTCCAGACATGTGCACCACCCTGTGCGTCTACTTTTACATGGGTATTGGGCAATCAGATCTGGGTCCTTTGGCTTTGCCGGCAAGCACCTTACCCACTACGCCATCTCTCTAGCCCCCAGTTTTTAATTTCTCTAAAACTTGCATTAATTATATATTACTTCGTTCTTTCAACGAATATTTATTAAACATCTACCATATGCCAAATAAGATTAAAATTGGGCACTTATTTATAATTTTCTGGGGAATAGCAGACAAACACACAAGTTTTAAATTTTTTAAGATACAGACTGCAAATATTTGTAGGCATATGATGTATTATTTATTTATTTGGAGATAGATGGGTCTCACTCTAGCCCAGGCTGACCTGGAATTCATTATGTAGTCTTAGGGTGGCCTCGAACTCATAGTGATCCTCCTACCTCTGCCTCCCAAGTGCTGGGACTAAAGGCGTGCACCACCACGCCTGGCTCTAAAATGTTTTTATATTTATTTACTTATTTGAGAGAGAGATAGAGAAAGAGGCAGAGAGAAGAGAAAGGGAAGGAAAGAGGAATAGAGAGGGAGAATGGCGTGCCAGGGCATCCAGACACTGCAAATGAACTCTAGACTCATGAGTCACCTTGTGCCTCTGGCTTACATGGGTCTTGGGAAATCGAACCTGGGTCCTTTGGCTTTGCAGACAAGTGTCTTAACTAAGCCATCTCTCCAGGCCTTAACTACATATGTGTTTGTATATGTGTATATATATATGTGTGTATGTATGTATGTACGTATTTCATTTATTACAGAGAGAGAGAGAAAGAGAGAGAGAGAGAATGGGCGCACCAGGGCCTCCAGCCACTGCAAACAAACTCCTGATGCGTGCGCCCCCTTGTGTATCTGGCTAACATAGGTCCTGGAGAGTCGAACTGGGATCCTTTGGCTTTGCAGGCAAAGGCCTTAACTGCTAAGCCATCTCTCCAGCCCAGCCCCTGAACTTTTTATTGAGCTTTATTTTTGAAAAATAAGTCAAAGAATATATTTATGAGCATTTTTTTGTTTGTTTTTCGAAGTAGGGTCTCACTGTAGCCCAGGCTGACCGGGGAATTCACTCTGTATTCATGGTGGCCTCAAATGCACCACACGCCCAACAAGCAAAAATTATTAAAAACAGATCCCTTGCCAGGGTGGTGGCACACGCCTTTAATTCCAACACTCGGGAGGCAGATGTAGGAGGATTGCCATGAGTTCGAGGCCACCCTGAGACTCCATAGTGAATTCCGGGTCAGCCTGAGCTACAGTGAGACCCTACCTCAAAAAAAAAAAAAAAAAAAAAAAAAAAAAAACACAAAACAAAACAAAAACCAGATCCCAACTACAATGCAACAAGAAATAAACTTTGGGCCATGGCTTATATATGAAACCAAAGCATCAAAAATTAGATGGCTCATTTTTTTCAGAGGAGAAATAAAAGTTTACTTTTTGAATCCAAAATAATTCATTTTGGATACTTATCCAGCAGCTACTATAGTAATCATCTGCCCTGTTTCGTGGCCCCAAACCAGACAATGCAGACATGACGGGATGTGGCTTTCACTTCCCCATGTCCTTGCTAAAAGGACAGCGACAAGAAGGAAGTGGACACTAGCACAAGTTACAATGGTTAACTCCTGCTTCAGCATAATTTACGGGGACACTGTTACCCAAGTGACTGAAGCCATCTCTAAGTTTCTTCCTCCTTTTCCTATTCTCTACTGAAAGCATTTTGCTTTCAAAGCAAAGATTCCTAAAAATTGATCTTTTTTTTTGTTGTTGTTGTTTTGAGGTAGGGTCTCACTCTAGCCCAGGCTGACCTGGAATTCACTATGGAGTCTCAGGGTGGCCTCGAACTCATGGCGATCCTCCTACCTCTGCCTCCCGGGTGCTGGGATTAAAGGTGTGCGCCACCATGCCTGGCAAGCAGCTTTAGAAATAAAAAGCGGGATATATAGATGGCTGAGGCTGGCTGCCTTCCCTTGCATCTCTCCTCCTCGGTTTTTGAGATCGAGTCTCACACTGAGCCTGGAGCTGACAAATCCACTCAGACTACCGAGCCAGGAAGCGCTAGGAGGCCTCGTGTCTCTGCCTGCCTGGTGCTGGGATTACATGTCTACACCACCGTGGCTTTTACATGTACGCCAGGGGACCACATTTAGGTCCTTACGTTTGCACAATTCTCCCTGAGCCATCTCCCAGCCTCACACTTTTTCTTTTTCTTTTTTCCTTTTTCTTTTTTAAAGAGGCAGAGAGATTTCATCAGATTCTCAAGGAAAATCCCTAACATACAAACAGATGGGCAGTTAAGTAATGATTCAGCCAATCCCACTTTGGGGTATATACTTCAGAGAATGGAATGCAGAGCTGCCAAGACTGGGCACGGTGCTGGTATTCACAGTAGTTAAAACGCAAACAACCCTCTCTCTGCCTCTTTCTCTCTCTCAAATAAATAAATAAACAAGTATATATATATATATATATATATATATATATATATATATATATGTATGTATATTTAAGGGCTGGAGAGATGGCTTAGCAGTTAAGCACTTGCCTGTGAAGCCTAAGGACCCCGGTTCAAGGCTCGATTCCCCAGGACCCGCGTCTGGAGTTCGTTTGCAGTGGCTGGGGGCCCTGGCATGGCCATTCTCTCTCTCTCTCTCTCTCACTGTGCCTGTCTGTTGCTCTCAACTAAGTAAATATAAATAAACAAAAAAATTTAAAAAAAGAAAAGAGAACCGGGCTGAAAGGAAAGGGAGTATGAACAGGTACCGTTTAACGGGCACAGTTTCAGCTCTACAAGAGGAAAGTGTCCCGAAGATGTAAGTGGCAACAGGACCCACGTTAGCCAGATGCACAAGGGGGCGCACACGTGTGGAGTTCATTTGCAGTGGCTGGAGGCCCTGGCGCACCCATTCTCTCCCCCCCCCCCTTGTTCTCTGTCAAATAAACTTAAAAAACTAAAACATAAAAAAAAGGAAGGAAGAAAGGGAGGGAATGAAGGAAGGGAGGGAAAGAGAGAGGGAGAGAAAAGAACCCAAAGTAAAAGGTAATAAAAAGTTTAATCTAATCTTTTATTCGAATATCTAAAGTTAAGGAAAAATTATCATCTGATCCATTATAAACCACACATTTAATCTCGCATGCTAGGTTAAGTACCCTACACTACTGAGCTCTATCTCTAATCCCCTTTGAATTTTTAACTTTGAGACAGGGTCTCAAAGTCACACAGGCTGACGTTGAATTTGTAATTCTTCCCCCTTGGCCTCAACAACAGCTGATCAGTAGGCCTGCGCCACCAGACCCAGCTTTTTTTTTGGGGTGGGGGGAGGTCTCACTCTAGCCCAGGCTGACCTGGAACTCACCATGTAGTCTCAGGGTGGCCTTGAACTCACAGAGATCCTCCTACATCTGCCTCCCAAGCGCTGGGATGAAAGGCGTGCGCCACCACGCCTGGCTCAGACCCAGCTTTTAAATACTATCTTATAGTTAGTGGCATGCCAGTGGCTACTGGGTAGTGGTTTTGATTTTTTTTTTTCCCCAGTGGTAAATTAAAAAAAAAAAAAAAAAAAAGCACATTTTGCAATGAAAAGTTGCCTTACATTTAAGGAAATAAAACCTGCTAATTCCATTCGAATTGAAGTAAACCAAGTAGCATGTGTCAGAGCGTGCTTTAGAAACAGAAGGGATATGCCTATGTAACATACGAATGCTACACGCGCACTCCCCTCTCCACAGATGCACTTGTACCGTCAGCTGGAAGGTGACTTTACGTACCTTTGCAGGTCAACAATTTCATTGTTAAGGGTATCTAGCTCCTTAATAGCAGAGAAATCTGCAGCGGGACTTGATCCTATGGTGCTCTAAAAGCAAAGAGTTCATAAGTTATATATACATCATTGCTGCCAATTACGTAATATAAATCTACACACTGAAACAATGCTAAAAGCTATGCACGCATGCATACAGAGGATTGCATTTTACCACAGTATGAACACTTGTAATACATTTATACATCATATATAACTACAAACACGTCATTATAATTATGTGTTCAGCTGTATGCCAAAACAGTTCCGATTCAACCAATTTAATTTGTCAAATAGTGCCTATTTACCAACTGTTCAGGCATGTTCCACAGGAGTATTCGTTACCACTGCATATGAAATTGTTTATATATGAACATCTTTTTATATTAGTTGTCTGTTTTTTTTCTGCCATCTTTCTTGTTTATTAATTTCTGAGGCAGGAGCTCATGAAGCTCAGGTTGGTGACCTTGAACTCCTAACCCTCCTGCCTCTACCTCGCGTGTGCTGGGACTATAGGCAGGAAGGGCTCTGCCCAGCATTTGTGGCTTTCTTTCCATAACAAACGTTAACAGAATTGGTTTCTGAATAATACCTGTCGATCGAAAATTTAGGTTTAATCTGAATCCTGTTTGCTGACTGGCTGCATGATTTTCATTTCTAACGCAGAGACTTTTCCTGTATGGACTGTGACTGATGTCCTACTTGATTTACACCCAGTGCTACAGTCGGACTGACAAATCAGTCACCAGCATTGGTGAGGTGAACGTGCTAACCACGGCACCATGGAAACCACTTTCCTCACCTTCCGGAAATGTTAAAACTGACACTTGAGCCGGGCGTGGTGGCGCTCGCCTTTAATCCCAGCACTTGGTGGCAGAGGTGGGGGGGATCGCTGTGACTACAGAGTGAGTTTCAGGTCAGCCTGGGCTACAGTGAAACCCTACCTCGCGGGCTGGAGAGATGGCTTAGCGGTTAAGCGCTTGCCTGTGAAGCCTAAGGACCTGGGTTCAAGGCTCTATTCTCCAGGACCCACGTTAGCCAGATGCACAAGGGGGCTCACGCGTCTGGAGTTCCTTTGCAGTGGCTGGAAGCCCTGGCGTGCCCATTCTCTTTCTCTCTCTCTTTCGATCTGCCTCTTTCTCTCTCTGTCACTCTCACATAAATTAAAAAAAAAAAAAAAAGAACAACAAAAAAAAAGAAACCCTACCTCAGAAAACAAAAGCAAAAACAAAACCCTGACACTTGAACATGTGGAGTCTAAGCTCTACTGATGACCTCGTTAGTAGAACGTGGGACTTAACAGAACGAATACTTACGTAAGTCTAATGTATGCCGCCAACAGGCACATCAGAAGAAACGTAAGCCGTTCACAGTAGCCTATCTCCTCACCCTTTCATGGTCACTGAAAGTACACTAAGCACTGTCAAACGCATTAGTCATTTCCCAAAAGCAACATGAAACATGGATTGTTAAGTAGGGCAGTTGTTACTAACCCCATTTCAGAGCTGAGGAGACAGACTGCTCTAAGTGAATTCTTTGATCGATAAATAATTGTCTGATCCAATTGAAGGGTCATTTCATTCCATGCCCTTTGGCACTGATAGGTCCGAGATCAGTTAGGAAACTATTACGCTAAAAGTAAAGTTGATAAAGAGATCAATACAATTGGGCACATAATTCCTCCTGTGTGTGTGGAGGCCAGAGAGAGTGGCTCCTCAGGCGCGCTGCCCACCATGTCGAGACGAGGCCCCTCACTGGCTTGGAACTCAGCAGGTGGGCTAGACTGGCTGACCAGCAGGCCCTGGCAATTGTCCTGGTGCCACTTCCCCACAGCTGCCACTACAGGCACATGCCACCACGCCCAGCTTTCTTATGTGGGCTCTAGGGAAGGAACTCAGGTCCTATGACGTGGGGCTGGCACGTTCCCAGCTGAATTCTCCCCCCACTCCTCCTACATGTTTTTTAATCAGTGCAGCTTGAGTCCTGAGCGATCGACACTAAAACTCATCTATGCTGATTCAACTGATGATACTTTCAACTTCAGGTTAACTGCAAGTTCATACTGAACACACTTCTTTTAAGAGGGAGAGCTGAGGAAGGGTATCCCTACACAGAGCCAAGGCGAGTCTTGAACTCACTACGTAGCCCAGGCTCATACCTGCTACAATCCTCCTGCCTCAGCCTCCCAAGTGCTGACATTACGAGCCTATGTGATCACGCTCGGCTCTTAACCATAATGCTTAAGTGTTTAACTGTTGTACCCCACTGATCAACAGACCCTTCTTAGCGATATATAAAGAACGTTAAACTGTATTTCTGAATGAGATCTTTATACTATGAGTAAATCTGGGCCAGACAGCTAGACAGGCGAACAAAAGTTTGAAAATAGCACCCAATCTCACTTTCACCACCAACAGGAACTTCTACACTTCAATGCTGCTGAGACATTTGCGGCCAGGGGTGCAAACACACCAAGAAACACGTGATTTCCACACCTCTCCTGTCACTCTAACTTCAGAAAGTAACGCGCATTTAACCGTTTTTCTATTAAGGTACCATTAAATAAGAAGAGGAAGTGAAACGAATTAGCTTAGCCTCCAACGACACGGGGGACGAAAACGGCATGCAAGCACGAAGCGTAGAAAGGTTCGGCTGACGTTGCATCTAAGCATGCGTCAGGTGCACAAACGATGCAGCACGTCCTTGTTTCAAAGCATTTTTCTCACACTGCTTTGTGCATCTCGTAGAAATTACACAATGGTGACTTTCAGCGGATCCATGCGCCTATGAGCCACATGCACAGCGGACCAAGCGGCGTGACGGAAAGCATGCTGCTTAACTGCTTTTTCTTTGCATTAACTTTGCTGCACATAAAAAGCCTCTGACTCCAAAATCTATTTTGGAAACCAAAGCTACAGTGACGGAAAAAGGCGTAACGTAAAGCTCTGACCTTGAGGAAGGAGGGTTAGCACTCTAACCTTGAGAGGGGAAGAGTTAAGGAACGGACAGGAAAGAAAGGCGAAAGCGGAGTATTGCGGAAACTGAAAAGTCCAAGCTAGAAAAAACACAGAAAGGGAAGCAACATTCAAAAACAGGATTAGTTCAAGTGGCCAAAAAAAAAAAACCAAAAAAAAATTTCTTCCTTAAAAAAAACAACCAGGATCTATAGAAAGGACACTATTTGAAGGATAAATGCAAATTTCAATTTTTAAAGTTACAATTTTTAGTCAGTAGATAAGACAAGAGTTATAAAACCCTGTATCGATGAATCAGATACAAAGAAACGATCAAATGCTCCAGTGAGTGGACTTCTGATGAATCTACTGAATTGAAAACTGCATACAAACTCCAAGTGTCTACTGCTATGGAGATTCCAATGGACAGGCCTAAGTCAATTCTGCAGTTTGTGTTGGTGGGAGTCTCAGGAATTTATAAAAATTAAGAAGGCAGAGAAAAAAAAATCTACATAGGAGAAATTTCCAGTGCTGCATAGGCGAGACAGTTACAGTAACAGCATAAACAGAAACTCAGTAACCTTTGTCTTTCGGGGTACCAGCACTTTCAGCCTTTTCCACAACTTAGGGAGCCCATGACATCTACCAAGAAGGAGCTAAAAAAATTCATAAAATGCCTTGCCCAAAAACTCACAAAGCAAACAATCGAATGTTATTTTACTTAAAAAATAAAGACAAAAAACTCTGTACCTGGTAGTGGTAAATTCCACTTAGCTTACTTGAAACAAAATCCAATTTTGATTTTTCTTAGGTTAAAATGGATTTTTAAAATGTCTGTTATAAAATTAATGCAAAAACCAAATATTTAATTTTTTTTTTTTTCCCTGAGGCAGGGTCTCACTCTAGTCCATGCTGACCTGAAACTCACTCTAGAGCCTCCCAAGTGCTGGGATTAAAGGCGCATGCCACCTTACCCAGCTCGAAATGCTGACTCGCACGTATCTGACTCGTGCTGTATGCAACACTGAAGAGTTGGCAAATAACACCCCGTTTAAGTGGAAAGAGGGTTGAAGCTGTGAAGTCTGCATGGTAGTTCTGTTGTGTTTCTTGTTCTTTTGAGATGGGGTCTTTCTGTGTTGCATGACAGGTGCTATTCCACAGTTGGTTGAAGAGTTTAGTTTTAAACTAGACACTACAGTGCGCAAGTCCTTCTAAGGGTTTATTAAGGACCAAGATATGCATGTGATAAGTTAGGAAGGGTTTTTAGATGGGGGAAGAGGAGGAATTAAGGCACAGGGTGGCTAAAATGAAGTTGTTTTGAAAATTCCCACTCTAGTTGGAAACCCGAGGTAACGGCTTCTCGCTGTTCAGATAGGCAAGTTCGACTTGTACAGTTGGGAAACAGGCTCATCCTGTGGCAAGAACCACATGGAGATGTGTTCTCAACATGCTGCTGTCCTTAAGGGCAATTCTGATGTCAACCTGACACCAAGCAACTACCATTCCTAGATTTTGCTTCCAAATCTGTATTTTTATAACAGTGAATCGAGTGAGACAGAGTAATTTAATTCCTACAAATATCATTTCACTTTTTACGCTGTTCATAAGAAGTGAGCGAGGCAAGATGGCACACACCGGCGACCCCAGTACTTAGGAGGTGGGGTCAGGAGTATGGAGAGCTCAAGGTTATCCTCAACTACGTAGTAAGCTAGAGGTCAGCCTGGGATGTATGAGACCCTGCCTCCGAAATAAAATAAAATAAAATAAACTAAAATCCAATTTAAGGTGGACAGATCAAGTTGTCATCTAAGTAATGAACAGTGAGGGTAAACGAGCTATAGTCCACAGGTGTTCTAGAAGGCACGCGAGCATGTTTACAGGTACGTGCTAAACCCCTAACAGTGAGTGTACTGCTCCACTCCTAGCCAGATCTGTTTCCTCCAGTACTCGATGGAAATCGACGTCACGCCCTCGAAGAGTACTTGCCCCTCTCTGGCGTCCATACAGGTCTGCCCTTCGCTGTCTTACCTTGTGTGGGCTGCTCCTGTCCGACGGCGGGATCATCTCGGGAGGAAGGACGTGAGGGGGGTCGATGCCCTTCAACAGCTTCTGGTTGATCAGGTGAAAAGCCAAGGCGAACTGATCCTTCGAAAGCTTCCCGCAGCCCTTGGTGTCGCATAAAGCCCTGTGCGAATCAACAAAAAGAACAATGTCCAAGTGCCACAGGTACCAGCCCTAGAAGTCCAAAAATCACTACACGCTTTCCAAAACAGGATTTATTTTTGACTATGCGTACTTTTTTCAAAAAAAATTTTTTTTATTAACAGCTTCCATGATTGTAAACAATATTCCATGGTAATTCCCTCCCTCCCCCCACCTTCCCCTTTGAAACTCCACTCTCCATCACATCCCCTCCCCCTCTCAATCAGTCTCTCTTTTATTTTGATGTCATCATCTTTTCCTCCTCTTATGATGGTCTTGTGTAGGTAGTGTCAGGCACTGTGAGGTCATGGATATTCCAGGCCACTTTGTGTCTGGAGGGAGCACGTTGTAAGGAGTCCTACCCTTCCTTTGGCTCTTACATTCTTTCCTGCCACCTCTTCCTCAATGGACCCTGAGCCTTGGAAGGTGTGATAGAGATATTGCAGTGCTGAGCACTCTTGTCACTTCTTTCAGCATCATAGTACCTCCTGAGTCAACTATGCGTATTTTTGAAAAATAATTATCTGAATCAAAAAAAAAAAAAAAAAAAAGAGCCGGGCAGGGTGGCACACGCCTTTAATCTCAGCACTCGGGAGGCAGAGATAGGAAGATCACAGTGAGTTTGAGGCCACCATGAGATTTCAGGTCAGCCTGGGCTAGAGTGAGACCCTACCTCGAAAAACCAGAAAAAAAAAAAAAAAGACACACCAACTTGCAGTTTGGCCAAAACACTCAAATGTTAAAGAAGTAGACCAAATTAAGATGCCAAAAAGAGGGATGGAGAGGTGGCTTAGTGGTTAAGAAGGCATCTGCCGGCAAAACCAAAGGACCCAGGTTCGATTCCGCAGGACCCACATAAGCCAGATGCACAAGATGAGCCATGTGTCTGGAGTTCGTTTGCAGTGGCTGGAGGCCCTGGCATGCCCATTCTCTCTCTCTCTTTCTCTCTCTGCTTGCAAATAAAAAAAAAAATTTTAAAGATGCTAAAAAGAGCATATTTAGGGCTGGAGAGATGGCTTGGCGGTTAAACGCTTGCCTGTGAAGCCTAAGGACCCCGGTTCGAGGCTCATTTCCCCAGGACCCATGTTAGCCAGATGCACAAGGGGACGTACACGTCAGGAGTTCATATGCAGTGGCTGGAGGTCCTGGCGCGCCCATTCTCTCTGTCTCTGTCTCTCTCTCTCTCTCTCCCCCTCTTTCTCTCTCTGTTGCTCTCAAATAAAAACAAACAAAAAAGAGCATATTTACCCTGATGCTAAGCAGAAGGCCTCTATGTGGCTTCCTCTGTGCTTGTACCAGTTTTCTGAACAACTACACAGGAAAAGCAGTAGTGGGCCAAACAATTCCAACATTACCTTACTTCAATGATAAGTTTTTAACATTAAAAGATGTTGAAGATGAAACCTAAGTCTCAGAAAATCTAGCTCAACTGTGGCACCGAAACGACTGTAAAACAAGTAAAAATGTCTGTGTCAGCTTGTTTCCCGCAAGTCTGGGCGGAGGGCACAAGGGTCACGAGCCACAGCAGGGGGATCAGTGCCATGGAGATGACTCCCAGACCACAGCAGCCCCAGTGCGTCCGTCCGTCAGCCCAGAACGGCTTGAAGAGACTCCGCAAACATTCCTTCCATTGTCTTGTTCAAGTTCAGCTTTCTGAACTGTTTAGTTCTCTGAGTGGCCCGGTGAAAAGACCAAGGGTCATGCTACCAGACATCTTGACTTCTGGCTTTTCTCCAAAGTGCTTGTCATAACCTCTCCAAGTCTTAGTTTCCCCTCTAGGAGGTTGAGATAACACCCATTCTGTGAGGTTACCATGAGAAAGACAAAGCACGATCAAAATATTACCAGAGGGCTAGAGAGATGGCTTAGCGGTTAAGGCATCTGCCTGCAAAGCCAAAGGATCCAGGTTCAACTCCCCGGGACAGATGTATGAGGGGGCACATGTGTCTGGAGTTTGTTTGCGGTGGCTGGAGGCCCTGACGTGCCCATTCTCCATCTGCCTCTGTCTCCTCTCTCTCTCTCTCTCTCTCAAATAAATAAACGAAAAAAAAATTTTTTTAATCTTAGCATAATGCTAAGCCTGTATATGACAACTGCCTTCCCTAGGCACTCAAAGGAAGTAGCCATTAGCATTTACGTAAGTTTAATCTTTCCAAGTCTTGAGTAATCATCTCTTAAATTTTTCTTCTATCTTTAGTAACTTGTGTGTGTACGTGCGTGAGTGTGCATGTGTGTAGTGTGTAAGGGCACATGAGTGCTAGCCGGGCTTCTTGCTGCTGCTGTTTTCAAACCTGGGTTGTCCTAGCTCTGTCTCTCATTGCAAAGATACACTGTGGTTACAGACGCTTGGCCACACAGTGTCCTGCTCTACCTGGGCACTGAGGGAGATCGAACTTGTATCAGCAGGTTTAAAAGCAGGCGCCTTTAACTGCGGAGCCATCTCCCCAACCCAGCAGTCATATTTATTTTATGTGAGAGAGAGAGAGAGCGATGGACAGAATGGGCACCCCAGGGCCTTCAGCCACTGCATATGAACTCCCGATGCATGTGCCACCTTGTACATCTAGCTTATGTGGGTCCTGGGGAAACTGAACCTGTGTCCTTTGGCTTTTGCAGGCAAGTGTCTTAACCACTAAGCTATCTTTCCGGCCCATCCTTTCTTTTTCTTTTCTTTTTTTTTTTTTGTTGGTTGTTCGACATAGGATCTCACTGTAACGCTGCAGCTCAGGCTGACCTGGAATTCACTCTGTATTCTCAGGGTGGCTTCAAACTTCTGCAAAACTCCTACCTCTGCCTCCTGAGTGCTGGGATTAAAGACACGCACCACCACGCCCAGCTCAGCCCATCATTTCTTTTAAAGGAGATCTATTCACTGGTTTTTTTTTTTTTTTTTCCCAAGTGCCTCCTTGAAACTATGTAGTTCTACCTCTGCTACCTGTGGTGTCCGTTGCCCCTCTATACTTAGGCTGGTGACAAGCAGACACTATAAAACATTTGCCCATGCATTATCACATGTAACATGAAGTCATTAAAGACATTACAATTTGCCTTTTTAAGGAAAAAAGTGTGTTATGCAAATATATAATATATATAAGCCCTACAGAATTATACAGAAAAATACTTTTTTTTTTTTTGAGACAGAACCTCATGTATTCCAGGTTTTCTTTGAATTTCCTATGTATCAAAAGATGGCCCTAAGGCTGCAGAGATGGCTTAGCCATTAAGGCGCTTGCCTGCAAAGACTTAGGACCCAGGTTTGATTCCCCAGGACTCACGTAAGCCAGATACACAAGGTGGCGCAGGCATCTAGAGTTTGTTTGCAAATGGCTGGAGGCCCTGGTGTGCCCATTCTCTCTCTGTCTCTTCCTCTCCCTCTCTCAAATAAATAAATAATAAAAAGTTTTTTATTAAAAAAAGTTTTTAAAAAAGACAAAGAAAAAGAATGTACAAAACTAGAGTTGATGCAAAACCATATTTTACAAAATCCTTACCAGATGCGGGCTAGTAAGGCAGAAGGTAGGCCTGTCTTCAGGAAGATTTCCCGGGCCTCCGATCCGGACACGAACCCATCCATATCTGTGTCGGTTTTCAGGAAGATGTCATCATATTTAGCTTTTTCTGCAGAGGACACGACCCACTAAAGGCGGCGGGGGGCGGGGGGGGAGAGAAAGATTATTTCTGCCAAAATGAAACAGACTCGAAACAACACTTTCAAGCTATCACAGCATGTCGCAAACTGTGAACAAGACAGACTAGATCAAGTCACCTCAGTGACAGGGTACCGCCTCACATGGCAACCAAAACACTGGAAAGAGAAAAACGACAAAACTACACGTCGGCTGGGACTGTACTTACGGATGCCACTTTTACTGTTTTCGAAAAAGTAATGAGCAAATGAATTTAAGCACAGCTAATGCTTGACTTATGAACTCCCTTACTAACCCAGTAACTGGAAAAGTCTTTTTATTGTTTATTGTTTGTTTTTTTTTTATGTAGGGTCTCACTGTAGCCCAGACTGACCTGGAATTCACTGAGGAGTCTCAGGGTGGCCTCGAACTCACAGCGATCCTCCTACCTCTGCCTCCCGAGTGCTGGGATTAGAGGCATGCGCCACCACGCCCAGCTTTGGAAAAGTCTTTATCAACAAAAATATTCAGACAATCCTCCATCTACATTTCCTGTAGCTTCACACAGCATCCTTTGCTATAGCGAAAGCGCCCACCTTGGGCTGCTACAGTTATTTTGCTTCCTCTACTCAACCTGACAAGGGGCAGGGCAGAGGAGGTGAAAGGCCACGGGCCGATCAGAATTAATCATTTGACTCCCCCGCACCCCGAAGAATCAGGAGTTAACTACAGTGTACACAAAAACAATTATGATGCCAAGGCAAGCATGCCGTGTTAGCATGTGGCATCTTCCAGGTCCAACTTTTTAGTTTCACGGGAATCCCAGCGAAGCCAATGAAACACACGCGTGACCCCAAGCAGAGCCAGGGGGGAGGGCACCCCGCCATGCAGGTTCGAGCAGAGACCAGCACGTCTTTATCGCATAGCGACTGCTGCATGCCACGCACTTGTGCAGCGACCTCTGTAAAGCGACACATCTCTACCTGTCTGATCGGGGCTTTGGTAGAGAAAATGCCTACTGGTGTCATTGAGTGGGACGGTTCCCGGGCTGACGCTGAAGAGGGGACGGGTCGCAAAGAGCCTGATATACTGACCGTCTGTCTCTTGGAGGGAGGCACCAAGGCTGGAGGCAAGGACATTGGCACAGGTTCCTTCTCCAGGGCGCAGTATACCAAAAACATGGCCTTCAAAATAAATGAACCAGGATCATCTATATTGATGAGTTAAAGGTATTCACCTACTGAATTCACCTACTGCTCAACAAATCACCCTCAAGGTGTCTCAATTTTTTAAAACTTGTTCTCCCCCACCCCCACCCCCCTGAGGTAGGGTCTCACTCTAGCCCAGGCTGACCTGGAATTTACTATGTAGGCTCAGGGTGGCTTCAAACTCATGGAGATCCTCCTACCTCTACCTCCTGAGTGCTGGGATTAAAGGCGTGCGCCACCACACCTGGCAATTTTTCTTTTTTCTTTTTTTTAAATTGAGATAAGGTCTCACTCTCACCTAGGCTGACATGGAACTCACTATGTAGCTCCAGGCTGAGATTCTCATGAGATTCTCCTAACTCAGCCTCCAGAGTGCTAGGATCAAAGCATGCACCACCACTCCTGGCTCAAATCCTTTTTCTTTTTCTTTTTCTTTTTTTTTTTTTTTAAAGATTTTTATTTATTTATTTGAGAGTGACAGAGAGAGAAAGAGGCAGATAGAGAGCGAGAGAGAGAATGGGCGTGACAGGGCTTCCAGCCACTGCAAATGAACTCCAGACACATGCGTCCCCTTGTGCATCTGGCTAACGAGGGTCCTGGGGAATCGAGCCTCGAACCGGGGTCCTCAGGCTTCACAGGCAATTGCTTAACCGCTACGCCATCTCTCCAGCCCTCAAATCCTTTTTTAAGAATCTAGGTTAAACACGGGCTGGAGCAATTGTCCAGTCGTTAGAGGCACTTGCTTACAAAGCCTGCCAGACCAGGGTTGATTCTCCAGTGCCCATGTAGAGCCGATGAACAAGGTGGTGCATGTATCTTAAGTAGGTATGCAGTGGCAGGAAGCCATTCATTCTCAGTTCTCTCTCTCTCTTTCTCAACAAGTGTTTTTAAAAATAAACTAGGTTAAACTTTGTATGCTAATTTTAAAGACTTAAAGTACTTAAAGAAAAAAAAAACAGTAAAAGGAAGAAATTAAGGACTGGAAACAGCTCAGCCGGTGACTGAATGCTGGGCATGGCGGCACTTGCCATCCCAAAGCTGAGGATGCGGAGACAGGCAGATGGCTGGGAGTCCCTGGCCAGCAAGTCTAGCCAAATAGGTGACCTCCAGGATAATCATAGACCCTGTCTCAAAAATGGTAAATGGGCTTTTAAAATATATATTTTTTATTTATTTGAGAGAGAGAGAAAGAGGCAGAGAGAGAAAGAGAGGGAGAGAAAGGGCACGCCAGGACCTCCAGCCACTGCAAAAGAATTCCAGATGCTTGCGCCCCCTTGTGCATCTGGCTTACATGGGTTCTGGGAATCGAACTGGGATACTTTGGCTTTGCAGGCAAATATCTTAACCACTAAGCCATCTCTCCAGCCCCTGGTAAATGGGCTTTTCATCCCAGCTCTCAGGAGGCTGAGGTAGGAGGACTGCTGTGAGTTTGAGGCTAGCCTGGGCTAGAATGAGACTCTGCCTAGGGAAAAAAAAAGGGGGGGGGTAATTGGTGTATTCCTAAGGAATGACACATGAGATGTCCTCTGGCCTCTACATGTGTACTCACACATGCACACCCACACACATGAAAACATATATACACAAATATTTAAAAATTTAATTAAAAATTATTCTGAAGGGCTGGAGAGATGGCTTAGTGGTTAAGGCATTTGCCTGAAAAGTCAAATACCTCGGTTCAATTCCCCAGGACCCATGTAAGCCAGATGCACAAGGGGGCGCATGTGTCTGGAGTTCATTTGCAGTGGCTGGAGGCCCTGGTGTGCCCATTCTCTCTCTCTCTCTGTCAGTCTGCCTCCTACCCTCTCCCTTCTCCTCCTCCACTCTCTCTCTCTTTCTCAAATAATAAATAAATATTTAAAAAGTATTCTGAAACATTTTACTTTAGTAGCAATAATCAAAGTTTCATAATATACTTTGTTGTCTAAACTATAGGAAAACTGCAGTCATACATTGCTGATGGGTACTGAGTGGTAACAGAATATGCCACTTTGGAAGAAAGAATATTTTGAACTGAAGAAGCAACAGATACAAAACAACATTTTGGCCGTGCGTGGTGGCGTACGACTTTAATCCCAGCACTCGGGAGGCAGAGGTAGGAGGATCGCCATGAGTTCGAGGCCACCCTGAGAATACACAGTTAACTCCAGGTCAGCCTGGGCTAGAGAGAGACCCTACCTCGGAAAAAAAAAAAAAAATTTAAAAATTGCTTGTACAAGCCAGGGCGTGGTGGTGCCATGCCTTTAATCTCAGCACTTGGGAGGCAGAGGTAGGACGATCGCCTATGAGTTGGAGACCACCCAGAGACTACATAGTGAATTCCAGGTCAGCCTGGGCTAGGGTAAAACCCTACCTCAACCCCCCCCCCCCCAATTTTTTTTTAAATAGAGTTTGAGTACAATAGAACTCCAGATGCATGCACCACTTGGTGCATCTGGCTTTTATGTGAGTACTGGGGAACTGAACCTGGGCCATCAGGCTTTTCAAGTAAGTGCCTTTAACCACTAAGCAATCTCTCTAGCCATCCTTCCTTTATTTTGCCACTTCTTTGAAAACAACAATTGTTTTTGTTGAAGATGCTATAAAAGCTTGAGTCCTAAACTTCTTGGAAAGCTACTATTTCCCTGTCTGTCTCCCCGTCACGTGTGAAATGTGCACATTAATAAACATGTTTTTCTCTTGTGACCCTATCTATTGTTACATGGTCCTAGTCAGGAACTTAGAGAGTAGAAGGAAGCTGTTTTCCTCTTCTCCAGGGCTCAAATTAATACCATTCCTCAAAAGGGCAAATTGGCAGCATCTACTAAATGGCAAATGTATTTTCCTTTTGCTTAGCCATCTCACATCTGGGAACCTACCCTCAGACTAATTGGTCTGCATATGAAATGCTGTAGGACAAAGTTATTAACCACAGCAACTGTTTGAATCAGTACCCAAGTGTCCAGCAAAAAAGACTGGCTTAAAAAGAAAACTGTGGTATAAGGACACGGTGGTGGTGCATGCCTTTTAATCCCAGTACTCAGGAGGCAGAGGCAGGAGGATCGCCGTGAGTTCGAGGCCACCCTGAGACTACATAGTAAATTACAGGTCAGCCTGGGCTAAAGTGAAACCCTACCTCAAAAAAAAAAAATATATATATATATATATACACACATATATGGTCTATCAACATAATACAATACTATGATACAATACAAATTGTATCACGGAGAAGCATTCTGTACCTTTGCTGGGGTTCTGCCTACACAAGTGTGTAACTGTCAAAAGTCATCAAGTTATCAACTTAAATTGGATGTAGTTAATTGTATGTGGTTTTCAATAAAGTAGATCAGGAAAAAAAAGAATGGCATAATGTTCTGTGTGGGAAAATATATCTGAGAAAAACTGAAGAACATGAAAAAGTATAGTGGTGAATAGTATTATCTGTATTATCTTCTGCAGGAAGGAGAAAATAATTATTCATTATTTGTGCATATTTGCATCAATAAATTCAAAGAGGATAAAGCATAAATGAAAAGGAATGGGTCATGGAGAAGGAAATAAAGAAGTTAAGGGCAGACAGGGTATTGAGATCTTTTTCACTGACCTATCTTCTTTTTTTAAAAAATCGTTTTCTGTTTATTTATTCTTATTTATTTATTATTTGACAGAGAAAGAAAGAGAGACAGAGAGAGAGAGAATGGGTGCACCAGGGCCTCCAGCCACTGCAAACGAACTCCAGATGCGTGCGCGACCTTGTGCATCTGGCTAACGTGGGTCCTGGGGAATCGAGCCTTGAACCGGGGTCCTTAGGCTTCACAGGCAAGCGTTTAACCACTAAGCCATCTCTCCAGACCCTGATCTATCTTATTGCATTGAGTTTTCAACTATTAGAAAGTATTTCTTACTTTAAAAAAAAAACAAACTTTATTTTGTTTGAGGACCAAACCCAATGCCTTCCTCTTCCACTAACCTAAATGCCAGTGCCTACATTTTTAAGTAATACATATTTAAGGTACTTTGTAGAAAATTAAATAACTTGTCTATCAAATATCCCAGGATAAGAGCCGGGCATGGTGGCACACGCCTTTAATCCCAGCACTCAGGAGGCAGAGGTAGGAGGACCGCCGTGAGTTCGAGGCCACCCTGAGACTACATAGTGAATTCCAGGTCAGCCTGGGCCAGAGTGAGACCCTACCTCGAAAAACAAAAAACAAAAAACAAAAAACAAAAATCAAAAAACAAAAAAAAAACACAAAAAAATCCCAGGATAAAACCTATCCATTTTATTTACTTTCTAAAGAAACATTTTAATGTTAGCACATATTACTTATACAAAATAATGTGGGCCGGAGAGATGCCTTAGTAGTTAAAGCACTTGCCTGTGAAGCCTAAGGACCCAGGTTCGATTCCCCCGTACCCACCTAAGTGGTACATATGTCTGTCTAGAGTTTGTTTGCAGTGGCTAGAAACCCTGGCACACCCAATATCTCTATCTGCCCCCCTCTCTCAAAGAAATAAAATAAATTTTTAAAAATGTACCCTCCCTCCAATTGGACTGGAGGCCCTGCTCCATGGGAGGGAATACATCCCTGATACTGAAAACTTAAAACAGGGGTAGTCATGAGCCCTGGGGGTGTAACATGTGCTGATATCTGGATAAATGTATATACTATGCTTATCAAACTGCCCAGTAAGCACTTCTCCTAATATTTATACTCTTATATTAACACTACTCTCACTTTGGGTAGAGAATCTTCTCTTTTCAGATGGCAGTGACCTTGGGATGACTCAGAAGGTATCTTAGTGCTGGAAAGAAGTGACTGGAGTACTGAGTAACATCTCGATCACACCTTCCAAGGCTCAGGGTCTAATGCGGAAGAGGTGGCGGAAAGAATGTAAGAGCCAAAGGAAGGGTAGGACTCCTTACAACGTGCTCCCTCCAGACACAAAATGGCCTGGATATCCATGACCTCACAGTGCCTGACACTACCTACACAAGACCATCATAATAGGAGGAAAAGATGATGACATCAAAATAAAAGAGAGACTGATTGAGATGGGGAGGGGATATGATGGAGAATGGAATTTCAAAGGGGAAAGTGGGGGGAGGGAGGGTATTACAAAAAAAAATAAATAAATACCAAAAAAATGTAGCCTACCCATTCATTTTTAAGTATACACGGTCCCTTCAAGACTTTACAAAAAGAGAGGGGTGGAGGAGTGAAGGAAAAAAAAAAAGAAACAGCAATTTCTATATCTTCAAGTGTATGAAATTACTCAAAGTAATTTAGAAGCTCTGGGAAGATTCCAGCAGCAACTGGGAGAAGTGTGCATATATCTTCCACTGAAAATCGTAATTCTCTCAAGAAGAAATCTTTCTGACTCTAAATTAAGCTTAAGTTTTACAGAGCATTCAAATCAATATTTACTGGATGTCCATACAACAGTAGTCTGTGATTTCTACGATGACTAACATTTTATAAGTGATGAAATTGAGGGTCACAGATGATATATTGACCAAGTTGCTTAGCATGATTTTTCTTTTTTCTCGAGATAGGGTCTCACTCTGGTCCAAGCTGATCTGGAATTAACTATGTAGTTCCAGCAGTATTTTTAAAACTGTTTATTGGGCTGGAGAGATGGCTTAGCAGTTAAGGTGTTTGTCTGCAAAGCCTAAAGACCGGGGTTCAGTTTCCCAGTACTCACATTAAGCCAGATGCACAAGGTGGTGCATGCATCTGGAGTTCATCTGCAGTAACTAATAGCCTTGGAGCTCCATTCTCTATTTCTCTCTCTCAAATAAAGAAATAAATAAGAAAAAAAGAAGTACAATATATACTCCAGCACACACAAGAACCGCTCCTTCATAAATTTCCAAGTGTCAGAAAGCCCTCAAAAGAAGGACTCAATGAACATGGGACAAAAATTTAGATCATTTTACCTGCCAGAAAAAAATTTAAAGACTTGGGAAGAGCAGTAAAATGAACAAACAGATAGAGACAAAGACAGCAAAGTAAAAAATGGCATCAGTGCACACTTTGCAAGAGCCAGGCTCAAACAAGGGAAAAGCAGTGACTTTATCAAGGAGAATCCGGCAACCTCTCTGACCGAGGGACGTGGGTTAGAACCACCAGCATTGTGAAGCCCTGATACTGGATGACAAAGCATTTTGGCCCCAGGGTGCTCACTGCAGAAGCTTGTGCCTCTGATCTAACTGTGAGGAAATGTAAGGAAACTTCAGATTCGGAGGCGTTCTGTGGGATACCTTGGCCAGTATCCCTCAAAGCTGTGAAGGTCATGTAAAAACAAGGAAGACTGACTAAGGGTTCGTTGCAGACTGATGAGACCAGAGAGTCAAGACAACGGAACGCAGGGGACACCAGAGACCGGCTCTTGCAGTGCAAAATGCAGGTGGTGAACTCTAAAGAGAGGGTGGAGGTGGGCAGCATTTGCCAAGGCTGCTTCTCTCGGCTTTGAGACCATCACAGCGGTGGTCAGCGTGAACGACGGGGGAGCTCGAGGGTACTGGCAAGCGACCATCTCCGCGCTATTTCCGTAACTCTAACAATCATTCCAAAAGCTAAGTTTAGCGCCTCTAGGAGGCTCTGCCACCAACTGCTCAAGTGAGAGGTGCTAATTTAGAGGCTCTTGCCAGACTAAAAAAAGCACAAACGTAAGACCCGACACCAAACCCTGCATGACTGGATTTGGAGCCAGCCCTAAGGGCAGTCGTGTGCCGGGCGTGGTGGCGCACGCCTTTAACCACAGCGCTGGGGAGGCAGAGGTAGGAGGATCGCCGTGAGTTCGAGGCCATCCTGAGACTACAGAGCGAATTCCAGGTCAGCCTGGGCTAGAGTGAGACCCTACCTCAAAAAAAAAAAAAAAAAAAAAAAAAAAGCAGTCGCGTTAGCACTCTCCACAAAGAGCGACGTCACAGACTAGAACTGCACCCTTGCGGCCGAGCTCCATTTAGACAACAAGGATTATGACCATTAGTCCCTTCGGTCAACAGCGGCAGCAGAATTACAGAGATACAGATACAGTGAGTTTTCAACTTCCTGCCAGAAGGAAAAGTTGGCCATTCTGCAAAAATGCCTCTTTAACGCTCCAGCAGAAACTCTGGGACAGAAGGAAAATTCGGGAAGACAGATTTCTAGCACCTTCAGATCCGAATCAGACTATTCTTGAATGAGTACACAGAACATGATGATACACAGTCACAGATTTCTAAAATCCACACTCAAGAGACACAATGCAATTTAAACCCTACAGTATGTCAGTGTGTGTATGCGTGCATACATAGAAGAGTCTCAAAAGTTTTTGTTATTTTTTTTTTTTTCTTGTTGTTCTTTTTTGTGTGTGTGGTTTTTCGAGGTAGGGTCTCACTCTAACCCAATTCTGACCTGGAATTCACTATGGAGTCTCAGGGTGGCCTCGAACTCACGGTGATCCTCCTACCTCTGCCTCCTGAGTGCTGGGATTAAAGGCATGCGCCACCATGCCTGGAAGTCATTTTAGTTGTGGCCACAATAATCATGTCATGTCAAATTCACTCTAAAAAACACTCAGCAATGATTTAGATTGTAGGGTTTTTTTCTTCTCTATGTTATGAACTCTATTTCCAAACTTTAGATATTTTATATATCCTTCTTACATTTATTTGCCTCCACATTTTAAATTTTATTTTATTGAGAACCTTACTTTGTGAACATAATGCATATTGGTCATATTCCCATCAGGTTATTGAATTTTTAATTAAACTACTGGGTTTCCAAGAATATGAAAAGATTGTATTTGAGAAGAAATGAGGGCCATTCATTAAAAGTTTACATGGAGAAGTCATACAAATTAAAATCTCCTACTAACTTTATTAATTTGAACTAAAGAACTTAACCAGCCAAAATTCCACTTATGCTATAAAAGAAAGAAAAAAAGAAATTGATTTTAAAAAGTAAAGGTCAGCGGGCATGGTGGCACACACCTTTAATGTCAGCATTCAGGAGGCAGAGGTAGGAGTATAGCCATGAATTCGAGGCTACCCTGAGACTACATAGTGAATTCCAGGTCAGCCTGGGCTAGAGTGAGACCCTAACTTGACAAGAAAAAAAAAAAAAGTAAAGGTCTAGGATATAAAAATTGAAACTTAATCTGGTTTAATTATGAAAAAAAAAAGTTCCTTAAGAAAGAATCTGCGGGGCTGGAGAAATGGTTTAGCAGTTAAGGTGCTTGCCTTCAAAGCCAAAGGATCCAGGTTCGACTCCCCAGGACCCACATAAACCAGATGCAGAAGGGGGCGCTCACATCTGGAGTTGGTTTGCAGTGGCTGGAGGCCCTGGCGTGCCCATTCTCTCTCTCTCCCTCAAATAAATAAAAATAAAAATAAACTATTTAAAAAAAATAATCTGGTTCCCAGACGAAACCAAATAGACAAGTTCAAAACAGGACAAGAAACGTGAAGATGCTCTCTGTTCTGTCGTTCCCTTGTGCTCTTGTTTACTATGATATGCTACTTAAAGCCACAGCAAACTGGACTCTGGAAAAAAGCATGGCACCCCGTTATCTCAGACCCCATGCGGGTTTAAGCCCTGTGTCCCCAGACCCTGTCCACAGACAAAATGGCCAATTGTCTCTGACAAGGAAAAGGGCGTTACAAACAGCATGTAACTTTGGTTCTCTTTATAGCCCCTCTCTTTTAAACACCTGAAGTCACCTCTGTCAGATGAAATGTCTCACTAGCCAAAATAGGTCAAATGGGTAAACTGAGTCAAGGTATTTGATCGGAGTACAAAAAAAAAAAGCATAAGGCTTGCCTGAAGTGTGTATCAGGTAAAAACAGATATGACAGAAAGGCATTAAGTAAGTGATCGCTCATCTCTCTCTTTCTCTCTCTCTCTCTAATATCGACAAAGAGAGGATTCTGCTGGATAGAATAGGTCACACCTCTAATCCCTATATTTAAGGTAATGAAACTGAAGATTAGCTTTAAAATAATACCCTTTATGGTCTCTAGACCTTTCTGAAAAATTTACAAATGGGGGGATCCACATCCCAGGCTCCACAGAGCAGAGAAGGGAAAGGGGTGCTAGGAACACCCCCCAGTACGACATTTAGGCTGTCAAGACAGGGGTAAACGTGGAAGGCTTCGCACCCGGGCCCATCTTCCCGGCGGCACCGCTTGTATGCCGTGAGACACAGGGGCGGGGCGGGGGCAGGGCGAGAGGGACTGCAGCCTGGGAGCTGGCCTTGTAGGATGAACACGGACATCCTACCTGTTTTTTTTTTTTTAATTTTTTTTGTTTATTTTTATTTATTTATTTGAGAGCAACAGACAGGGAGAGAAAGAGGCAGAGAGAGAGAGAGAGAGAGAATGGGCACACCAGGGCCTCCAGCCACTGCAAACGAACTCCAGATGCGTGTGCCCCCTTGTGCATCTGGCTAATGTGGGTCCTGGGGAATCGAGCCTTGAACCGGGGTCCTTAGGCTTCACAGGCAAATGCGTTACCGCTAAACCATCTCTCCAGCCCCAGATATCCTATCTTGGGTCTTCCTTGCTCCAGGAGGCACACGGAACACCCTACGTGTTCTATTTGATTGAGGAGGAAAGCAGGAAAGGTGGGTTAGGACTCCTATAGGAAGGAGATTAAAAAAAGAAGAAGGAGGAATCTAATTTCTTCTCCCAAATCTGGTCAGAGAGATGCCCCTCCGCTGAGGAGATGCTAGACAGGATGGGGCATAACCTGACTCTAGAATCTTCTACTTTTCCCTCCATTTCATGTCAGATGGGACAAGCCCCTTCTATGATAGCCCCAAAGTCTGCAGTGGCCTGTCTCTTCGAGAATTCAGCTCATCTAGTCAATACAGGGAGAACATCACCCACTGCTTTTCTCCAGAGACTAAAGGAGACAATTATAAACATGCTAATGTAACTCCAGATACCATGGAGGAGGAAATTCTCCTAAAAGATACATTTTTAACTCAGTCAACACCTGATGTTCCTAAGAACTTACAAAAATTGGTAGCCGAACCAGACAAGAGTTTACAACAGTTGCTCCAGGCTACAACTTCTGTTTATTATAATCAGGAAAATGAAAGAATAAAAAGGGAAACAAAAAGGGGGGGAAAAAGGAAGTACAAAAGAAAAGGGAGATGGAAAGAGCAGAAAGGGAAATACAAAAAGAGAAAAATAAGGGGCTGGAGGGATGGCTTAGCGGTCAAGGCACTTGCCTGCAAAGCAAAGGACCCAGGTTCAATTCCCCAGGACCCACGTTAGCCAGATGCACAAGGTGGCGCATGTGCCTGGAGTTCGCTCGCAAAGGCTGAAGGCTCTGGCATGCCCAGTCTCCCTCTCTGACTCTTTCTCTCTCACAAATAAATATTTTTTTTTAAAGAAGAAAAATAAGGATAGACATCACCAGGAGATCATAACAGTAATGAAGGATGCTCAGGGAAGGGCCACTCCATTGAAACATTTAATTTCATAAAATCTAAAATGTCTACTTGGGCGGGAGAGATGGCTTAGCAGTTTAAGACACTTGCCTGCAAAGCCTAAAGACCCAGGTTCAATTCCCCAGGACCCACGTAAGCCAGATGCACAAGGTGGCGGTGATGCACCCATCTGGTGTGTGTTTGCAGTGGCTAGAGGCCCTGGCTCGCGCTCTCTCTCTCTCTCTCAAATAAATAAATAGGATATAAAATATGTTTACTTGATGCCAAGGTTTAAACTAATAGAGAAACTGAGTCCAATAGTTCACTATGTTCATGGCTTAATAAAGTTAACCATGTTTCTCTATTTACAAAGACATTAACTACTGGGGAAACTGGATCTTGAGGTAAAGGTTCTCGTATAAGGACTTAATTTCCAAACATAAGGTTGTCATACCTAGGTACATCATGACTTTAAAGACAGCTCCTAAATATATGCTAACTCCATCACAAGGTCATCACTAGGTTTAACCACTTAGGTTTAAGTGATTTAATTTCAGCCACAGGCTGGAGAGATGGCTTAGTGGTTAAGGCGACTGCCTGCAAAGCCAAGGAACCAGGTTCGATTCTCCAAGTCCCACATAAGCCAGATGCGCATGGTGGTGCATGAGTCTGGAGTTCATATGCAGTGGCTAGAGGCCCTGGTGTGCCAATGCTCTTTCTCTTCTCCTCTGTCTCAAATAAATAAATAAATCTTTAAAGCAATTAATTTCAGTCACTATAATCTTTATCCTCCTGTTAGGTAAAATATGTTGGGATAGCTTGCCTAAGCTTTATCAATTTTAAGTCTTGGGTAAGACATTAAACTGGTTTATGTTAATAAAAAATTGTAACGTACATCAGATTAATTGCTACCCAAGATTAAGCTCAAAATATTGGTTGTCAAAAAGTGTTCTCTCTTTGAAAACAGATTTGACAAGGGGTCACATTACAGCTCAGCTGTTCTGGCTCAACAATAATCAAGTTCTACTCCATTAAGTGTGATCAAATAATATAAATCAAGATTGTTTAAATGATTGCCTCATTTTCTAATATCCCTAGTCCATTGCTTATAATAAAATCAACTCTTAAGACATGTTTCCTGCTTTAGGGTACAGTCTCATGCTCAAACAATGGTCCTCATCTGAGAGAAATAATTTTGAGCTCTGTGGTTCTGTTTCCTACATTTCCTTGGTGATTGGTACCCACACAGGTATCTGGACTAATCTAAGATGCTTTCAAACACAGGTGACAAGACTTTATACTGTCTTACTTGTCTTTCTGCTGACAGTTTTTAGGTTAAATTAATTGGTTTGGATTTGTTAATGGAAATATTGATTTGAGGACCAGTTACATGCTATGCCTGTATTTATAACTATTATGTAGTTAAGGGACAAGTCGTGCCTGCTTTCTATGCTTCTCATGTGACCTGTCCTGTCACAGGGTTGCTGAACGTAGAGGCTAGACAAAATAACTTAAAGCAGTTGTGTCCTTCTTTAGCTGGATATGTTTCACCAATCAGATGTGCTGTAAATGTACACCCTTCAAGGCTGGTGTAACTTCCTTTCTGACTGTTCGAATAACCAATTAGAAGCCAAAGCCAGTTGGATTCACTGGAGCATTTGTCTGCAAAACCAAAGACCCCCGGTTTGATTCCCTAGGACCCACATGAGCCAGATGCACAAGGAGGTACATCCATCTGGAGTTCGTTTGCAGTGGCTGGAGGCCCTGGCGTACCCATTCATTCCTCCCCCCTCTTTCTCCTTCTCAAATAAATAAAATTTTAAAAAATCGAAAAGAGGCTGGGCATGGTGGCACACGCCTTTAATCCCAGCACTTGGGAGGCAGAGTTAGGAGGATCACTGTGAGTTTGAGGGCACCCTCAGACTACGTAGTTAATTCCAGGTCAGCCTGGACCAGAGTGAGACCCTACCTTGAAACCAACCCCCCCAAAAAAAGAAGAAAAAAAAATCCAAAAGATAGCTCTGGGATAGTAAGATGACTCAGTGGTTAAAGGTACTTGCTTTCAAAGCCTGTCCTGCCAGATTTCAGTTTCCCAGTGCCCACATAAAGCCAATGGCACAAAAGATAGCTCTTCTGAAAGATCATTAAACTAGAGGATAGGTTAAACAAAAATAATAATAATGAGGGGCTAAAGAGATGGCTTAGTGGTTAACGTGCTTGCCTGCAAAGCCTAAGGACCCAGGTTTGATTCCCCAGGACCCATGTAAGCCAGATGTACAAGGTGGTACACGTGTCTGGAGTTCATCTGCAGTGGCTAAGGGCTCAGGTGTACCCATTCTCTATCTGCTTCTTTACCTCCCTCTCTCTCTCAAACATTTTTAAAGAAACAGATTAAAAAACAAACCAAAAAAAAAAAAAAAGATTCCTTAAAAAACAGAGGTAGAAAATTGCCTAACTTCCAACTAGAGAGTAAATGGGGAACTATTCACCACTGATGAGTTTATAGCAGCTTTATGTAACATATCAGAAAGAGACAAATACCCTATTTCAAGATAACTGCCCAATTTCTAAAATGATGGGGTCTTTAAAACAAAGATGTCAAAAATGTCCCTTTCTGAAGAACCGCAGTGCAGCTTCCTTTTAATGAAATCAAAGTGAAAACTGGGGAATGTATTTGATTGAAGCAAGACCCCAAAAGCCACCACTAGATCATCTTCGCAGCACTGTAAGCAAACAACCTCTCCTGGGTACCTTCAAGTCAAACAAAAAGAAGGTGGCAACACACACACCTGGCCGTTTGTTTCAAGATGAGCATCTGTCTAAAAATTCCAGGCTAACGTGTCGATGCCTATAGTGTCACGGGTATGTGAAGGGGACATGCTCACTAGGCCTGGTGATGCGGACCTGTGATTCCTAGCACTCAGAGGCTCAGGCAGGAGAATCACCAGTGTGAAGTCGGCCTGACGCCTGCCTGTACTTCCTACTGCACCATTGCCAAAAAAGAAAAAACAGGCTGGTGGCTTGGGGAAGGGGATGTTCACGTTACAAAACTATTAAGGGGGATTTCTTCAGTGATGCGGCCAGTAGAAAATTTGCCGGGGCTGTGGTCCACGACCCCTCTCCCATGCTCATGTAAATAACTCTCAACTTACTGGGTCACAAGAAGGAAAAAAAAAAAACAAAAAAAAAACCAAAGGGTTGGAGAGATGACTCAGTGGTTAAAAAGACGCTTGCCTGCAAAGCCTAACGACCCAGGTTTGATTCCCCAGAGCCCTTATAAAGCCAGATGCACAATGTGGTGCGTGCATCCGGGTTCATTTGCAGTGGCTAGGAGACCTTGGTGTGCCCATTCTCCCCCCCCACACACACACACCCCACTGTCTCCTTCAAATAAATAAATAAAATTCAGATGTTTCAAACTTTAAGACCATTAGGTTACTTACAACTGCAAACTCATCTCTGTCAAGTTTTCCATCATGGTCAATGTCACTCAGTTCCCAAACCTTAAAAAACATAAGTGAGAATGATTAGTTTTCTTGCATTTCTCGTGCTTTTAGGGGAGAGGAAGAGAACCCACACAGATGTCATATGGAGCACACAAGTAACTGTCTTGAAAGGAGTCTGGATTTTATCTCAGCCTCGATGCAAAGTTACAAAAAGGCAAGTTTTCATGAGTAAAATGACAACAGTTATAGTCTAGGAATCTCACCCTACACAGTAGAGAACTAGTCTAGAAGACACCTTTTGAAATCGGTGCTTATTGAGTACGTAAGTAAGTATCACCACCCCGGGAGCACTGCACTAATACTGGCGGTGATGTGGTGGTGAACTCCATTCAGAGTACATACCAAGTGGCACTACGTTAAATTCTTCACATTTAATCCTCAGAACCCTATTGACTGGGAAGTGTGCCCATTTTAAAGATTAGAAAACTGACACAGGACTTTCTAAGGATGTGCACAAGGTCACGTAACCAGGATGCAGTGTAGCCAGCGGTAGACCTTATGGAAACCTGGTGCCCAGGCAGGGAATTAAATTTAAGAGCTGGCAACGTGGGAGAGGAGTAGAAACAGCAGGGAGGAGGGAGCAGCCCGCATGACTGGTGGTCACGAACTTGTCTTAAGCTTTCTCAAAACTCAGTCAGGGAAAGGAAGAGAGTAAACTTTTGTACAAAACTGAATTAGTAGCAAAATCATAGACTTCAAAGAGTTAATTTTACAAGCATTTACCAAAAAAGTCTAAAATGACAGGAAACTCAAGTTGGTATAGTTTATGATTTCGTTAAGCAAAAATGGAAGCATGGGGCTGGAGAGATGGCTTAGCAGGTTAAGCGCTTGCCTGTGAAGCCTAAGGACCTCGGTTCGAGGCTCAATTCCCCAGGACCCACGTTAGCCAGATGCACAAGGGGGCGCACACATCTGGAGTTCGTGTGCAGTGGCTGGAGGCCCTGGCGTGCCCATTCTCTCTCTCTCTCTCTAAATGCCTCCTTCTCTCTGTCTGTCACTCTCAAATAAAAAAAATTAAAAAAAAATGGAAGCACGATGGGGGAAAGGAGCTAACAAATATGGAATCATGGACACACACAAGGTGAATAGAACAAAAAGACGGGGAGACTTTTAGCTTTTCCTGATGAAAAGTGGCAGAGCTGGGTGGTGACGGTTGTGGCACAACAATTTGAACGTAGTAATGAACTCTACATCTAAAATTAGCTGTGATGACCAATTTTATTTTGTATGTGACCACAATAAAAATAAATAAATAAAACATGAACGATGGGGCTGGAGAGATAGCTCAGCAGTGCGAACAACGTGCTCATCCGTAAAGCCTGATGGACCGGGTTCGATTTCCCAGTATCCATATAAAGCCAAATACACCGAGTGGGGCCCGCATCAGGAGTTCGTTTACAACAGCGTGAGACCCTACCACCTGCTCGTTCTCTTTCTCTCAAATAAACAAATAGATATCTTTTAATTTAAAAAAATGAAATCTGAGAGCGTGGTGGTGCACACCTTTGATCCCAGCACTGGGGAGGCAGAGGTAGGAGGATGGCCATGAGTTCGAGGCCACCCTGAGACTACATAGTAAATTCCAGGTCTGCCTGGGCTAGAGTGAGAGCCTACCTTGAAAAACGAAACAACAACAAAATCTTTAAAAAGAGTTTTAGAAAGTAAAGGAACTTAAAATTTAAAGATCTCAGCAAAGTCAAAAATTAAGTCTTGCAAACATTTAGGAAAAGATCTAGAAATATGCTTCAAGTTACAGAACAGAATTTATGATGTCAGAAATGAAACTATTCCTTATAACAAGCCCCATGATAGGGTAAGACAGCAGACATAAAATAGTAAAGGTCTCTCAAAATCCTCAAGCAACTAGGAGATCAAAGTATATATACAAAGAAAAGCAGGTTTGCTTAAGGGGCTACATATATAACTAACTTTAACTACTCATATTTAATCAGAAATATCCAAAATCATAAAATGACAATAATTTATATATAACAAACAGAAAATTCTACAATGATACAACTTTAAAATAAGTCCTGCTTTTTTTTTCTTTTTGTTTTTTCAGAGGTAGGGTCTTACTTTAGCCCAAGCTAACCTGGGATTTACTATGTAGCCTCAGGGTAGCCTCGAACTCAGAGTGATCCTCCTACCTCTGCTTCCCGAGTGCTGGGATTAAAGACATGTACCACTACACCTGGCAAGAACTGTATATTTAAAAAAGAGATATAAAGCCGGACATGGTGGCGCATGCCTTTAATCCCAGCACTTGGGAGGCAGAAATAGGAGGATTACCGTCAGTTCGAGGCCAGCCTGAGACTCCATAGTGAATTCCAGGACAGCCTGGGCTAGAGCGAGACCGTACCTCGAAAAACTAAAAAAATAAAAATAAAGAGATATAAGAGGCTGGAGAGATGGCTTAGTGGTTAAGGCACTTGCTGGAAAAGCCAAAGGACCCAGGTTCGCGTCCCTAGTATCCACCTAAAGCCAGATGCACAAAGCGGCGCCTGCGTTTGGAATTTGTTTGTAGTGGTTGGAGGCCCTGGCACACCCAGACTCACTCACTCACTCTCTCCCCCGCCCTCTATCTGCCTCTTTCTCTCTGAAATAAATAAACAAATAAAATATTTTTAAAAGTTCTATTAACTGTTTCTCGTGAATACAAAACTGCAATACATAAAAATTACATGTAGCATAACCCTGTAGCCTCATCATCAGAAAGCTGAAGCAAATGGAAGGATCAAAGGTTCTAGGCCACACTGAACAAGTGAGACCTCTTGAAAGAAAAGAAATTAATTTAATTCATGTCTTACTCTTCCAAGGATTTCCACAGGTAACTTAGAGTTCAGCAACACTGGCTTCACTTTATCACCAGACAAAAGTCCATCCACAGGGCTTAAACTATCAAAAATTGCATCGTATTTGGCCTTATCTTCAGGCTACAATATGAGATGAAAAAAAAATGACAAGTTAAATAATGGTGAGAAAGATTTACATGCACTTATGAAAACCAAATCGTCAGAGACAACATATTTCTAAGATCACATTTTTTAAAACATTTTCATTTTCAGATACTCAACAGTGGACACTACAAGCCTTATATATAGCCAGCGAGGCCAAATGAGCCAACGGGTGTAATATTGGCACGTCTGTCATGATGGAAACCAACTGCCCTCTAACTGGACTGGAGGCCCGCTCCATGGGAGGGAATATATCCCTGATCCTGAAAACTTAAAACAGGGGTAGTCATGAGCCCTAGGGGTATAACGTCTGCTGATGTCTGGCTAAATGTATATACTGTGCTTATCAAACTGCCCAGTAAATACTTCTCTTAATGTTCATACCCATATATTAATGCTACTCTCACTTTTGGTTAGAGAATCTTCTCTTTTCAGATGGCAGTGACCTTGGGATGACTCAGAAAGCATCATGGTGCTGGAAAGAAGTGACAGGAGTGCTCAGCACTGCAATATCTCTATCACACCTTCCAAGGCTCAGGGTCTGTTGTGGAAGAGGTGGCAGAAAGAATGTAAGAGCCACAGGAAGGGTAGGACTCCTTACAACGTGCTCCTCCAGACACAAAATGGCCTGGATATCCATGACCTTGCAGTGCCTGACACTACCTACACAAGACCCTCATAATAGGAGGAAAAGATGATGACATCAAAATAAAAGAGAGACTGATTGAGAGGGGGAGGAGGTATGATGGAGAATGGAGTTTCAAAGGGGAAAGTGGGGGGAGGGAGGGTATTACCATGGGATATTGTTTATAATCATGGAAGTTGTTAGTAAAAAAAAATAATCTAAAAAAAACATTTTCATTTTCATCAACATATATTAAAGAATTATTTCAACATGACTCTACTTGGCAGTCCAGTGTCCTCTGTTCCTCTAGCTATTAGAACCCTGTCTATTTTTCTACTGCCGAGCTAGAAGTGATAGACGTCAGAGGCAGGACAGCGGGCCTTGCGGAACTTTCTAGACATGGCACTATGCATGTTGCAAATTCAAAGAAGTAACCTTTAAGAAAGTTCACACAAAGTGACTTGCAGAGGGCTACAAACTCCCTCGAAGGTGTTCTGTCACAACTCTATCTTCAAGCACACAGCGGGAGGTCTAACACAGACCCCCGTGTCTTTTGGAAGTCGGGGGCTGCAAGGCAAAGGGAAGACGCCACTGACCTTCACGGACCACGGCAGCTCAGCCGCTGAGAGCCCGCCGGTCAGCAAAGGACTGCCGGGATCGTGCTGGAAAGGAAAGGACACAGGCAGCTGTCAGGACCCTCAAACCCGCAGCCAGTACATTTTTACAGAACACTGGACAGCAACGCTGCTTTACATTAACTAGATCTTCATCTGTTTTCCTCTGGAACAAAAACTTCTGTTTAGCCACAGTAGATCATAGTGGAACATTAACAAATGTGTAATAGGAGAGATCCTGATACAGCCAGGGACACCGTGATGTGTGTTAATAAAGCAGATTATGTAAGGAAAGCAGACTGGAAAACAGATTAATTGAGCATTTGTTACTAGCACACGATGCCCGTTATTACAGATAATAAAGCAAGTTATTTTCTTTAACTGGCTGGAGAGACAGGTACACGCATTTGAAAAACATAACTAGGCAACAAGTCCCTCCAGTAGCCCTGATATGCCACGTCTAGACAGAGAAATAGACATTCTCGAAACTGAAGTTTAAATAATTTTTTTGAGGAAGGCTCTCACTCTAGCCCAGGCTCACCTTGAACTCAGGATCTTCCTATGTCAGCCTCCTGAGTGCTGGGATTATGTAGGCATGAGCCATCATACACAGCCCAAAGTTAAATTTTTAACACCTCCAGAATATTAAGTTAAAAAACAAGAGATGGGCTAGGGAAATGGATTAGTGGTTAAAGGCACTCGCCTGAAAAACCTGCTGGCCCAGGTTCAATTCCCCAGTACCCACATAAAGCCAGATGCACACAATATAGCATGCATCTGGAGTTCATTTGCAATGGCAAGAGGTCGTGGTGTACCTGTGCACTTTCTCTCTCCTTTTCTCTCTAATAAGTAGAAATGTTTATTAAAAAAAAAAAAAAAACAGGGCTGGAGAAATGGCTTAGCGGTTAAGCGCTTGCCTGTGAAGCCTAAGGACGCCGGTTCGAGGCTCGATTCTCCAGGACCCACATTAGCCAGATGCACAAGGGGCCGCATGCATCTGGAGTTTGTTTGCAGTGGCTGGAAGCCCTGGCGCGCCCATTCTCTCCCTCCCTCCCTCCCTCTCTCTACCTATCTGCCTCTTTCTGTCTCTGTCACTCTCAAATAAATAAATAAATAAAAATGAACAAAAAAATATAATTAAAAAAAAAACAGGCTGGAGAGATGGCTTATCAGTTAAGGCACTTGCCTGCGAAGCCTAAGGACCCAAGTTTGACTCTCCAGAACTCATTTAAGCCAGAGTCACAAGGTTACACATGCATACAAGATCATGCATGTGCAGAAGGTGGCACATGCACCTGGAGTTCAACTGCAGTGACTAGAAGTGTGGCAGTTTCTTTTTCTCTCTCACTCTCTCACAAAAAAAAAAAAAAAAAAAGTTTAAAGAACAGGGGCTAAAAACCTAGCTCAGTGGGAGAGCACTTGCAACAAGGCTCTGAGACTGAGTCCCAGCAACACAAAAATTAAAATTAAAAACACCAAAAACAAGAAAAGCCATTAAGTTTCTGAGGAAAAGTTTGGGATGGGAAGGACAAGTGGTATTGCATATAAAACCACCCTCCATGTAATGATAATTAAGACAACATAAAACCAGCACATGGACAAAATGATCAGTGGATAACGACATAAAAAAAATCCAGAAAGAAATCAAAAGACATGTGACTTTAGTGAAAGGTCATCAGGAATGTGACACTTTAAACTGACAGGGGAGAGACTGATTATTCAATATGCTACATTAAGTCCATAGGACCGCTATGATTAAAAATGAATTTGAATCCATATTCACACCTAGATCAGTACTAACTTAAATATGAAAAATAAAAATAGTTTTTTTTTGTTTGTTTGGTTCTTTTGAGGTAGGGTCTCCCTCTATTCACTACGTAGTATTAGGCAGCCTTGAAATCATGGCGATTCTCCTACCTCTGCCATCCAAGTGCTGGGATTAAAGGCATGTGCCACCACACCCAGCTAAAAATAGGTTCTAACTTGATAATGTGTTCACATATAAACAGCTCTGTCATATACTGCAGAGATGGCTCAGTGGTTAAAGGTACTTTTTTTTTTTGCAAAGCTTGATGGCCCGAGTTCAATTCCCCAGTACCCAAGTACAGTCATATGCACAAACTGGCGCATGCATCTGGAGTGAGTTTGTAGTGGCAAGAGGCCATGGCCTGCCTGCCTGCCTCCAGGCTTGCAAATAAATAAATAAAACTATTTTTTAAAAACAACTTTGTCAGGCTGGAGAGACAGCTTAGTGGTTAGGGCACTTGCCTGCGAAGCCTAAGGACCCATATTCAACTCTCCAGATGCCACATAAGCCAGACACACAAGGCGATGCAAGCGTGCAAGGTCGTGCATGTGCACAAGATGGCATGTGTGTCTGGAGTTCAACTGCAGTGGCTGGAGGCCCTGGTGTGCTAATTCTTTCTCTCTCTCTCTCTCTCTCATAAAAAAGTAAAAATAAAAATAATTTAAAGGGGCTGGAGGAATGGCTTAGCGGTTGGGGCGTTTGCCTACAAAGCCAAAGGACCCAGGTTCGATTCCCCATGACCCACGTAGGCCAGATGCACAAGGGGGCGCACGCATCTGGAATTTGTCTGCAGTGGCTGGAGGCCCTGGCGTGCCCATTCTCTCTCTCTCTCTCTCTGTCTCAAATAAATAAATTAAAAAATATTTTTTAAGAAAACATATTAATTTTTAAAAAACCAACTTGGTCATGAGGGGAGAGAGAGAACAACTCTAGGCTAAAAGACAAATCACGAACTGGAAAAAAATATGTATTTGATATAGACAAAAGTGTAATTTCCGTAACTTTAAAGAACTTTTAGAATTCAAAACAAACCAAAAAAAATAATAATAATAATAACATACAAAGCCAGGCATGGTGGCACATGCCTTTAATCCCAGCATTCGGGAGGCAGAGGTGGTAAGATCACTATGAGTTCAAGGCCACCCTGAGACAACATAGTGAATTCCTGGTCAGCCTGGGCTAGAGTGAGACCCTGCCTCAGGGAAAAAAAAAAAAAAAAGACCTTCTAGAATTCTCTAGAAAAAGAATAACAGCTCAAGAAAAATAGCCACAGAGGGCAATCAGACGTTCACGTCACACGGAACGTAAACAGCTCACAAGCGTGGAAACTATTCATACTCACTCCACAAAACCAAGAGCAGAGATACACTCACATACCATCTGCCACCAATCCAGTAGGCCAGGACACACAGTGTGACAACAGCATGCAGGGAGAGCCTTAGGGAAACAGGCATTTCAAGGAACTGCTGGCAAGAGTGTAACTAGGACAGCCACGAGGCAAGGCAGGTTAACAATATACATGCAAATTACATTATTTGAAAACTTTTAGAGCAATTCTGCTTTTGAGAAGTTATGACACACAGCTGTTCACTGTAGCACTTTTATCTGAATGAAGATTATAAATTATGTAGATTATCTGCGTATAAACATATTAAGATATCTCTAAGAAGTATAAAATCAAGTGAACAGGATGTTACAATTAATAGAAAATGAGGGAATATAAATTTATATTTTTTTCCTATGCTCCTATAATACCTCTGAAGGGCATACAGAAAACTAGCAACCGTCACTAAGAAAGAAAATCAGGGGGCTTGGGGAGATGGCTCAATGGGTTAGAGACATTTGCTAGCAAAGCCAGCATGCTAAGCCAACCATGTAAAGCCAGACAAGCATTCGTACAGCCGCGGGAGACCCTGGCACGCCTGTACCCACACATGCACATGCACTTTTTAGAAAAGAAAACCAGGTAGCTGAATGACAAAGGTTAAGAGTGAAAAATCAATACATTGATTTAAACTTCAAATTATGTGGTATCATTTCTAATTAAATAAAATTTATATCTAATAGCATTTCTTACAAATCTTGGTGGAGGAACAGCCAGATTCAAGCTATTCAATGAAACCTCCAGTCCATTCTGGGCACATGCCACAAGCCGCAAAGCAATAAAGAACTCCTGAGAAAGAAAATTAGAATATTAGGAGCATTATCTACCTATCTTCCTATCATATCTACTTTATAATTTACAGATATGAAATAATCCACAACTACTCAATGTTTTCTGTATCAACAAATATAACAGCACATTGGAGTCAAACACATTTGCTTTAAAATTCAGAAAAGAGCTGGGCGTGGTGGCCCAAGCCTTTAATCACAGAACTCAGGAGGCTGAGGTAGGAAGACTGCTGTGTATTCAAGGCCAGCCTGGCCTACAGAGTGAGTTCCAGGTCAGCCTGGACTACAGGGAGACCCTACTTCAAAAAACGAAATTGAGAACAGAAAGACATGTGCAAAAATTAAATAAAGAAAAGAAATTAAAACAAAGCCATGCAATGAATAAAATTAATTAATAAAACTAAGAGACATGTACAAAGATTTTCCTAAATTATTAATAAATAACAATATGTAATGAAAAAAATTTTTATGATGAATGAATGCTGACTCCTATGAAATCAGCAGTACCCTAACACGAAAAAGAGACACAAAACAAGAAAATTACAAACCAATCTCCCTGATTGACTTATGTAAAAATTCTAAAAAAAAAAAAAAAACCCTTGCTGGGGGGATGGCTTAGTGGTTAAGGCATTTGCCTACAAAGCGAAAGGACCCAGGTTCGATTCCCCAGGACCCACATTAGCCAGATGCACAAGGGAGCGCATGCATCTGGAGTTCGTTTGCAGTGACTGGAGGCCCTGGTGAGCCCATTCTCTCTCTTTCTTTCTCTGTCAAATAAATAAATAAAAATAAAATATTCAGGGCTGGAGAGATGGCTTAGTGGTTAAGGCGCATGCCTGCAAAGCCTAAGAACCCAGGTTCAATTCTCCAGGTCCCATGTAAGCCAGATACACATGGTGGTACATGCATCTGGAGTTTGTTTGCAGTGGCTAAAGGCCCTGACATGTCCATTTTCTCTCTTTCTCTGTCTGTGTCTCTCTCTTTCTCCCTCTCTGTCTTAAATAAACAAATAAATAAATAAATAAAAATTAAAAAATAAAACATTCTTTTTAAAAAACCTTGCAAATCAAATCCAGGAACACAGCAAAAGTATCATCCGTCCCGAGCAAGAAGGTTTCATCCCAGCGTTGCAGGGACGGTTCAACATATGGAAATGGATAAATGTAATACATCACCATATAAACAGAATTAAGGACTAAAATCACATGATCGTTTCAATAGCTGCAGAGAAAAGGCCTCCGCAGACAAAATGCAACATGCCTTCATCATTACAATGCTGGAGATATCAGGGGTAGCAGGATCACCTCTCTCTATTTATAACAGACCTAAGGCCCACATCACACTAAATGGGGGAAAACTTGGAGCATTCCAACTGAGGCCTGGAATAAGACAGGGGTGTCCATTCTCCCTGCTGCGATTCAGCATGGGACTTGAAGCCTTAGCTCAAGCAGTAAGACAAGGGAAAGAAATAGAAGGGATCCACACTGGAAAGGAAGAAGTCAAATGAGTCCTAAGTGACCCAAAGACTCCACCAGAAAACTCCTAGAGCTAAGAAACTCAGCGAAGTGACGGGATATAAAATCAACACACACACAAAAGTGGTAGCTTTCATATATACCAACAACAAACATACTGACAAAGACATCAGGGAAGCAGGCCCACTTACAGTAACTATAAAAAACATTCATTATCTTGGGATATCCCTAACCAAGGACGTGAAGTACTTCTACAGTGTAAACATTAAAACACTGAAGACAGAAATTGAGGGCTGGAGAGATAGCTTAGCGGTTAAGGCGTCTGCCTGCAAATGCCAAAGGATCCAGGTTCGAGTCTCCAGGACCCATGTAAGCCAGATGCACAAGGGGGCGCACACATCTGGAGTTTGTTTGCAGTGGCTGGAGGCCTGGCGTGCCCTCTCTCTCTCTACCTGCCTCTTTCTGTATCGCACACTCGCGCGTGCTCTCTCTCTAATAAATAAGTAAACATAAAATATTTTTTAAAAAAAGAATGGTACTGGTAGTTATCACCAAGGTGGCACTTGTGTGGGGAGTTTGTTTGCAGCAGCTGGAGGTCTGGCACACCCACTATCTCTCTTTCTTGCTGTCTCTATCAAATAAATAAATAAATAATAAATAAATAAATAAATTTTTAAAATACAGGTTTAAGTTCTAGGAACTACAGCTACCTGATCTTTGACCAAGAGGCCAAAATGCACACACTACAGCAAAGACAGCATTTTCAACAAACTGCTGAAGAAACTGGGTAACCACATGTGGAAGAATGAATCTAGACCCACTTCTTGTACCCTGCCCAAAGATCAACTAGAAATGGATCAAGGACCTCAACATAAGACCTGAAATGCTAAAACAGCTACAATAAAGAATGGGGGGGGGGCTGGAGAGATGGCTTAGCAGTTAAACGCTTGCCTGTGAAGCCTAAGGACCCCGGTTCAAGGCTCGATTCCCCAGGACCCACGTTAGCCAGATGCACAAGGGGGCGCACGCGTCTGGAGTTCATTTGCAGTGGCTGAAGGCCCTGGCGCACCCATTCCCTCTCTCTCTGTCACTCTCAAATAATTAAATAAAATAAAAAAATTAAAAAAAAAGAATAGGGGACACTCTAAGATATAGGATAAATATAAAAGATATAATGTTTTTAATACAGGAAGAGAGCACGCGTAGGGGAGTGGTTTGGGCAGAAGCACCCTGTAGGGGTGAAATGAGCTTTACCCTAAAACTACAACAGACCGTTGCTGGTAAATCCCAGGGCCAGAACTCAGTTACCCCCCAACAGTGAGCTGTTGCTCAGGGAGGACCATGAGGGCCCTAAAGCAGAGCAGACCATTGCCAAAGCACTTGGTTACACACCAGACCTAGACCCTACTACTGAAGACACCACAGGCTGTGGTCACAGACCACTGAGCCATCATGCTGAAACCGAGATGGAGCTAATCAGAAGCCTGTGGCTCGGAAGGTCACGGACCCTACAGGGAAGCTCCCACGGTCCTTTGGCTAAAAAGACATGTTACGCCTGTCAGAAAGTATTCTAGGGCTGGAGAGATGGGTTAGCGGTTAAGTGCTTGCCTGTGAAGCCTAAGGACCCCTGTTCGAGGCTCGATTCCCCAGGACCCACGTAAGCCAGATGCACAAGGGGGCGCACGCGTCTGGAGTTCGTTTACAGTGGAGGGAGAACCTGGCACGCCCATTCTCTCTCTCTCTCTGCGTCTTTCTCTGTCACTCTCAAATAAATAAATTAAAATAAACAAAAAAATTTTTTTTAATTTTAAAGAAGTGTTCTAAATGTATATGTTTACCCCCTGTGATTAATAGTGCTCTCACTCTTGGTTAGAGAATCTGCTTTTTACAGATGGCAGCAAATAGCAAGGAGGCTCAAGAGCCACGAGTCCGTCCGACAAGAAAACAAGGCCAGCTGCCTAGACGAGATGAGTCACCTCCATCACTGGTGCCATCACAGCTTCCCGGCCGGGAAACGTGACAGAGGAAGCGGGGGATTAAACGTGAGCCCTGCTCTCCCTGCTGAGGAGACAGCAACTCATCACTGCAGAACTCCAGGGACTGCTGAGAGCACAAAACTCAAGGACACTTCCGACACACCCTCCCAGGCTCAGGCAGCACTGGGGACGCGGGGTGGAAAGCACGTAACAGGCGGGGGGGGGGGGGGAGTATCCTGAGGCAGTGACCCCCCCCCCCACCACACACAGACTGGTGCATGCAGGACCCCACAGTGAATACCAATAACCCCACTGAGGAGGGACGTCTGTGGGAGGATATAAGACGACAGCCTAGAGGGAACAGGACCATTAGGCCATATGGTCATACAGTACATTTCTCCAGTTTTAGAAAATGGCTTCTTGAAATCTGGGGCCTGAAATCCTAGCTGATCGCCAACCCAAATTCCACTTGAGTTCAATTTAATAATTCGGACAGAATACTACTCATGTGTATATGATTCACTCAAAGTGAATTCTCTATTTAATACTAATATTCTTTTACAAAGGTAAAAGAAATAACAGACAACATGCTGTGTTCACAATCTTATTAACCTCATACTTTAAAATCTCCATTTTTAGCGCTTCTCAGCATCTCACACAAGTAATACTGTTAAGAATTCTTTTTTTCTCTGCAGGAAAAAAATCCTATTAAGTATTGCTGCCTCTTTGATTTGTAGATGGTTTTAAGGATCAACTTTCAAGGAATGGCTTTTTTTTTATGTTTCCTTGGTGTTTGAGCAAAATAAAAGAAATAAAAAATGTTCTCACCAAGCGTGTGCACGCCTTTAATCCCAGCACTCGGGAGGCAGAGGTGGGAGGATCACCACGAGTCCAAGGCCACCCTGGGGCTACATAGTTAATTCCAGGTCAGCCTGGGCCAGAGTGAGACCCTACCTCGGGAAAAAAAAAAAAAAATTTATGAGAGCTCAGTGGCACACCACTACCTCACCCTCAAAGGCTCAGGAAGAGGGGGTGAAAGAACGTGATAGCCAGAGAGTGGGGAGGAATTCTCTGAGACATTATCCTCTGAACATGAAGTGACCAGTAGCTGTCCACCTCAGTTACCTCTAAAAGTCCTCCTTGCACAATACTGAGCCCATCAACATTTTGACATGGACGACGGACAAGGGCTAAAAGAAACAGATATCAAAATATATGTCCAGGGCTGGAGAGATGGCTTAGCAGTTAAGGCGCTTGCCTGCAAAGCCAAAGGACCCAGGTTCAATTCCCCAGGACCCACATAAGGTAGTTGTACAAGGGGCGTCTACATCTGGAGTTTGTTTGCAGTGGCTGGAGGCACTGGCACACCCATTCTCTCTTTAATCCTAGCACTCAGGAGGCTGAGGTAGGAGGATCGCTGTGAGTTCAAGGCCACAAGGTGGTGCATGTGTCTGGAGTTTGTTAACAGTGGCTGGAGGCCCTGGTGTGCCCATTCTCTCTTTCTCTCTCTGTCTCTCTCTCTCTCAACTCTCAAATAAATAAACAAAAATAAATTATAAATTATTTAAAATATATATTCTTCAAACTTCTTTTGAGTCTGAAAATGTACCTCAGATGGTTGAGGCCTTTAGTTTGATCCTCAGCACTGGAGGGATGGACAGACAGATGCACACCCATTGATTCTCCCTTTTCCTTCACCTTACAAGCATGACACTTCAACTCCCACAATTAGCTATAAAACTACTGCCTGAGTACAAATAATCTACTGGCTATCAAATACATCAGTCTCTTAAAAAAAAAAAAAAAAAGGACAGGGCACTGGAGAGATGGCTCAGTGGTTAAGGCGCTTGCCTGAGAAGCCTAAGGACCCATGTTCGACTCTCCAGATCCCACGTAAGCCAGACGCACAAAGGTGAGGCAAGCGCCAGGTCGCACATGCACACTAGGTGGCGCGAGCATCTGGAGTTCAATTTCAGTGGCTGAGGCCCTAGAGCACCAATTCTCTCTCTCTAAAATAAGATAAAATAAAATTTGAAGGGTTGGAATGATGGCTTAGTGGTTAAGGTGCAAAGCCTAAGGATCCAGGTTCGATTCCCCAGAACCCACATAAGCCAATGCACATGGTGCCACATGCTCGCTTGCAGTGGCTGGAGGCCCTGGTGTGCCCATTCACTCTGTCTTTCTCTCCCTAACAAATAATTAATTCTTTTTAAAAAAGGCTGGGCGTGGTGGCACATGCCTTTAATCCCAGCACTTGGGAGGCAGAGGTAGGAGGATCGCTGTGGGTTCGAGGCCACCCTGAGACTACATAGTGAATTCCAGGTCAGCCTGGACTACAGTGAGGCCCTACCTCGAAAAGCAAAACAAAAACAACAACAAAAAAAAAACTTTATTGTCCTCACTGTGTCAGCTGGGGAGGTAGGAGACTATCAAAGTTCTCTTACGGTCACATAGCATTCCTTCCTCTCCTTGGACTTCCTGGGTCTCTTCTACTAGAGTGAGCGGCTCAGCCGCTACGCTGTGAGCATGGGATTCCTGCACTTTCTCCGTCCTTTCCTTGCTTACTCTGAGAGAAATCCCGTTAGTCTTAGACAATCAAGTCATTTCCACAGTGTGGGCGGGTTCTGAGGTGAAATATTCCTCCACTCACTAAATCCGAGTTTGGGGGACTGGAGAGAGGGCTCAGCAGTTCAAGGTGCCTGTCTGCAAAGCCTGCTGGGCCAGGTTCAGCGCCTCAACCACCCACCTAAGACCGAATGGGTGTTTGGTTGTGGTGACAAGTGAGCCTGGCTTGGCCCCGCACCGATAACTAAATCTTCAGTTTCTAGTCCTGCTCCTTCAAGTGGTGATGACCAGGGGCTGGAGAATTACTAGCCACCGTGCAATGCAGTAACAGCAGCAGAACAAAGATCACCGTGGGAGCAAAGTACCAAGTGTCCCTTCTGGCACGCAGACACCCGGGCTTGGCTTTTCCTTCTTTCACCCGCTCATCCGCAGTGTGGCTTTTTATGGTTCAGGTGTGAAATGTCCTGTCCAAGCTCCTCTGCGGGGGAGGACGTGAATTTGAGGTCAGCCTGGGACTGCAGAGGGAGTTCCAGGTCAGCCTGGGCTAGAGTGAGATCCTACTTCGAAACACCCCCACCAAGAAAAGGGTGTTCATGTATGAAAATTCTTAATGAAAAAAGTGTTTTTTTCATTAAGAGTTTCCTCTGCTGAAAGGGATCATGCCCCTGGGAGATGCTGGGAGCTTCAGGCAGTGGGCCTGCTTGCAGAAAGTAGGTCACTGGGAGGATGCCTGTGAAGGGGACACTGGGGACAGCTCTTTCCTGCCTCCTGCCCTCCCCTTCTCGGCAGCAGGGAGCTAACGAACCCCCCCCCGCCCCCCGTCCTGCTTCCCGATCCAAAACATCGGAGCCGAGTGACGAGGGGCGGACAGCTTGTGATGATGCATCAATGCAGATGCTCTCCAACACAAAGCCAGCGTGGACGCAGACTCAAAGTTCAACTACACAAGTCCAGCCACGTGCATCTGACAGACGGCTCAGACGGCCCCAAATGCCCGAGGAAGACCTACACACTCCTAAGACGTGGACTACACCCCTCACGTTCACTGCTGAATTGCCAAAGCCTGGCTCTTAACAGATAACTCAATAAGTACCTGCTAAGGGACCATACCCACGTGCCCATATAAATTATTTTCCTGGGGCTGGAGACATGGCTTAGCAGTTAAGGTGCTTGCCTGAGAAGCCTAAGGACCCAGGTTCGATTCCCCAGGACCCACGTAAGCCAGATGCACATGGTGGCGCATGTGTCTGGAGTTCGTTTGCAGGGGCTGGAGGCCCTAGAACACCCATTGTCTCTGTCTCTCTAATAAATAAAAATCTTAAAAAAAAAAATTGTTGGGCTGGAGAGATGGCTTATCGGTTAAGCGCTTGCCTGTGAAGCCTAAGGACCCCGGTTCAAGGCTCGATTCCCCAGGACCCACGTTAGCCAGATGCACAAGGGGGCACACGCATCTGGAATTCATTTGCAGTGGCTGGAAGCCCTGGCGCACCCATTGTCTCTCTCTATCTGCCTCTCTCTCTCTCTCTCTCTCTCTCTGTCACTCTCAAATAAATAAATAAAAATGAACAAAAAAAATTTTTTAAAAATTGCTTTCCTGTGTCTCTGATGTCCTGAACTAACAGTCCTACTCAGAGGTGCACTACAATCGGTGTTTCTCTAAAGCTATCGTCCAATTCTTCCCATCCCTTTTCTAGGTTTGACTTGCTTCTGCCATGCCCTCAGGAGGAAATTACCTTTAGGCAGTGGGAGGTAAACCAAATATCAGTATGCACCGAACTTTCAACAAGCCATACAATGAAGCATGGAGATGGCATTCACTAGCCCTGGCCACACCTTCATACATTTATAGATTACATGTAAGAGGTTAAGACCTACACAAGAGTATTCCGGTCTGATTAGCCCAGAGGTTTCTTGCAAATGTACTTGGCAGTCTTATCTCAACATTAATAAAATCAACGGTGATTTGTAATCTTATGTATCCAAGAAATTTAGTCAGTGAGCTACAAACAGCAAAGCCTCTCTGTAGAATAAAAATAAATAAATAAATAAAATAAACCTCAGAAGAAAAATGTTAGCAGACTTCAGGAACCAGATAGTCTAACGTTTAGTAGTTGGAAATATTTTCAATGCTCTATTACACAGGGTCTTGAAAAACTAAGTCTTGGCCTAGTATTACAAAAATCTTCTAGCAATTTCCATTTCAAACCCACAGAACCAGTTCACATTATTCTCTGGACCTTACTTGTTTGCTGAGGAAACCTTTGCCATCCGTGTCGGCTAAATCCCAAATCTGAAATTTAAGGGGGGGGGAGAAAAGAGTTAATCTATATTGCAACAGAAATTATTGTTTTTAAATATTTGATTTATTTACTTGTTTATTTGCAAGCAGGGAGAGTGTGTGTATGCGAATGGATGCACCAGAGCCTCTTGCCTCTATGAACAAACTAGAGATGCGTGCGCCACTTTGTGCGTCTGGCTTTACATGGGTACTGGGAAATTGAATCTAGGCTGGCAGACTTTGTAAGCAAGGCCTTTAACCATTGAGCCATCACTTCAGCCCAAAAAATGATTTTAAAGATAAGTTACATTTATAACCTCATGTCCTCTGGCAATCAGACCTAAGAACCAAGAAACTCGAAATGGAAAGAATAGGGGCTGGAGAGATGTCTCAGTGGTTAAAGACCCTTACTTGCAAACCCAGGTTCGGTTCCCTAAGACCCATGTTAGCCAGATGCACAAGGGGGTGCATGCGTCTGGAGTTCATTTGCAGTGGCTGGAGGCCCTGGCACGTCTATTCTCTCTCTTTCTCTGTCAAATAAATAAAAATAAAATAAAAAAGAATTGGACAGGAGAGGAGTTTTCCACCGGTGTTCTTGTCCAAAGCTTCCCATCCCCCGCTCTATTCATCATACTTAGAGAGACCGCAAGCGTGGAGAGAGCCCGCTCTGTGTACGTGGGTGGCAAGGTTCCCACTCTGTACTGCATCTGCCCACAATCCCAAATGTGCGATGACTTCCTCATTTCATTCTACTCAAAAGTGGTTTTTTGTTTTGGGTTTTTTGTTGTTGTTGCTTTGTTTTTGTTTTCTGAGGTAGGGTCTCACTCTGGCCCAGGCTGACCTGGAATTCACTCTGTAGTCTCAGGGTGGCCTCGAACTCACGGCGATCCTCCTACCTCTGCCTCCTGAGTGCAGGGATCAAAGGCATGCGCCACCGCGCCGGGCGAATGTAATTTGTTTCTCAAGTCCTGCCCTCGGCCTTACTTTGCATTGCACCCCAAATGCAGCCTCAGCCCTTTGCAACCTCCAGCCGCATCTATGGCTCCGTCCTGGGTTGGAAGTGAGGACCTGAGGGTGTCTTTCGCAGTCTGCACGCACTGCCCTCTGGATGTGCACGCTCACGACAATGCGTACCTTGCCGAGAACCAGGTCCGGGAGCCCCGACTTCTTCAGCAGAGCAGCGGCGTCCGAGGCCAGCACCCTTCCAGCGCGGCCGGCGTCCACCTGGGAAGAGAAAACCTCGTGAGCTCGCGTCGCGGCACAAGGTCTTCGCGGGCTCCAGGGACGCGGGGACAGCCGCAGGACAACTGGCACGTGGCCAAACACTGCTTATCGTGCCCACTCCACAGGCAAGAAAGCTGAAATTCAGAGGAAGGAAAAGCAAAAGAGCCGAGTCAGGCCGAGCCACAGCGCTGGACTCCACGTCTCTGTGGTCATCACTCGAATGCCAGCAAGCTTTCCTGAAAGGACTTTTCGCAAACAGGAAAAGCCGCCTATGGTATCTGCCTCATCAGATAGTTTTTAAAAGAGCAACTTCTGCTTTCAGAATGGCTCGTAGAAACTGTAGGGCTTTTAAAAACTCTATCAAAGCAGCACCGGCTCTACGGCCAGCGCTGAGTCCACGGTGGTAAGAAACCAACGGTTTAGTTTCTGAAGCACATTGGGGGAAACATACCAATTTTAACTAAAGGGGACTTTCCTTAAGACAGACAAGGTCACTAACTACAGTGGGGAGGAAAAAACTTTCCAAAATCGTCACTCTTATTCTGGTAAGGATTTCCAAAACTTTCCATTTCTAAAGAAGAAAAGTAAATTGTAAAACGTCATGGGAGGGCTGGAGACACGGTTTAGCTGTTAAGGTGTTTGCCTGCAAAGCCAAGGGACTCAGGTTCGACTCCTCAGGACCCATGTAAAGCCAGATGCACGAAGTGGCGCATGCATCTGGAGTTCATCTGCAGAGAGGGTGGAGACCCTGGTGTGTTCATTCTCTCCCTCCCCCACCCCCAGCACTTTAATCCCAGCACTCAGGAGGCAGAGGGAGGAGGACTGCCGAGAGTTCCAGACCACCCTGAGACTACACGGCGAGTTTCAGGTCAGCCTGGGCTAAAGTGAGACCCTACTTCAAAAAGCCAAAAAGAATGCCAGGCATGGTGGCGCACACCTTTAATCCCAGCACTCGGAAGGCAGAGGTAGGAAGATTGCCGTGAGTTCGAGGCCACCATGAGACTCCATAGTGAGTTCCAGGTCAGCCTGGGCTAGATTGAGACCCTACCTCGAAAAACCAAAAAGAAACAAAAACAAAAAGCAGGGGAGAAGCCAATGTACTCCTCTAGCCCCCACATGTGTGCATAACACACATACGCACACACTACACACATATCACAACATACATGCCAAACTCTACACGCACATGTGCCCAAAAAAAGTCCCAGGAAGAAAAAAAATAAGTTTTATTTCTGATGTGGTTAAAACAGTAAGCTTACCGTGAACACAAAGTATTCTAGACAGTCCAGTCCCAGGAAAAAGAAGAAAAATCCTTTCTTTCAAGAGGAAGAGCGTAGCATGGGGTAAATCAGGAACTCAGCAAAAAAACATAGAATTGCCTAATCCTTCCATTTTGGAGTAAGGAGGAGCCGCAGACAGTGTTGGGAACCTGCCTTTGACTTCTCCACATCTACTTTGCTTTCCCCACTCCCTGATCAGGACAGGAGTGGAATACTCACACTAGCACAGCCTGAAGATGGACGGAAGCACTCGGGGGCAATCATCGATCAGGCTCATGAAATAGTCATGTATATAACCTCATAAGGAATTTTACTATCTTCCATCCCTTCAATCATCATGATGCATTAAACACAGCCATTAAAACCGGGCGTGGTGACGCACGCCTTTCATCCCAGCACTCGGGAGGCAGAGGTAAGAGGATCATTGTGAGTTCCAAGCTACCCTGAGACCTCATAGTGAATTTCAGGTCAGCCTGAGCTAGAGTGACACCCTACCTCATAAAACCAAAAGGAAAAAAAAAAAAAAAAAAAAAAAAAAAACTAAAATAGGGCTGGAGAAGATGGCTTAGCAGTTAAGGTGTTTTTGCCTACAAAGCCAAGGACTCAGGTTCGACTCTCCAGGACCCACTTAAGCCAGATGCACAAGGGGGCGCAGGCGTCTGGAGTTAGTTTGCAGTGGCTGGAGGCCCTGGTGCGCCCATTCCCTCCCTCCCTCCCTCTAATAAATAAAATATTTAAAAAAACAAAGACAAGGAAAGAATACAGAGCGCCTATAGAGCAGGAAAAGCTCCAAGTGGGTAATCCCCTGTTTGGGGATTGTTATAGAGGCAGCGTCTCATATAGCTCAGACTTGCCTTGAACTCCTGATCCTTCTTCTGCCACTTCCGGGTGCTGGGATTTCAGACACGCACCATAAAGCCTGGCTTGCTTTTTACAAAACAGGGTCTTGCTGTGTATCCCACAGTAACCTCAACCCGTGATCCTCCGGCTTCAGCCTAAATGCTGGGAGTATAGGCATCATGCTCTAATATGCTCTGTGTGTGTGTGTGTGTGTGTGTGTGTGTGTGAGAGAGAGAGAGAGAGAGAGAGAGAGAGAGAGAGAAAGAGAGAGAGAGATTGAAAGAAAGTACAGTGAACTTCTAAGATTTTTCGGGAAAAAAAAAATTAGTTCTCTGGCCTCAGAAGCGGCTAGGTAGGGCATAGCTCCAGATTTGCAAGTCAAAAACCAAAAAGACTGACAATAGCAAATTAATATTTGCTAAAGGGAAGGAGAGAGCCAAGCCAGATGAGCCCAGACTTTTCCGTGATCATAATCAAAGTATGAAGGCTTCGGGGAAAAATTATCGAATACTCAAGAGATGGGCCAATGAGGCTGGATGGCTTAGCAGTTAAGGCGCTTGCCTGAAAAGCCTAAGGACCCAGGCTCGATTCCCTAGTATCTCCCGTAAACTGGATGCACAAGGCGGCGCATGTGTCTGGAGTTTGTTTTTGTTTACAGTGGCTGGAGGCCCTGGTGCATCCATATTCTCTCTCTCTCAAATAAATCTTAAAAATATTTTCTTTGTCGGGCGCGGGTGTGGTGGCACTTGCCTTTAATCCCAGCACTTGGGAGGCAGAGGTAGGAGGATCGCCGTGGGTTCGAGGCCACCCTGAGACTACAGAGTGAATCCCAGGTCAGCATGGGCTAGAGTGAGACCCTACCTCGAAAAACAAAAAAATTAAAAAACTTCTTTAAGAAAAAAATGGTTAAATGAAATTAGACCTTCTGATCCCACTTCTACCTTTCAAGTGCTGAAGTGCTGGGATTACAGGTGCGCACTATCAGGCCTGGCCTCATAGTCTCACTTGTTTGTTTCGTGTTGTTTTTTGAGGTAGGGTCTCTCTCTAGCCCAGGCTGACCTGGAATTCACTAGTCTCAGGCTGGCCTCACGGCGATCCTCCTACCTCTGCCTCCCGAGTGCTGGGATTAGAGGCGTACGCCACCACACCCGGCTCATGGTCTCACTTTTATACTTGGCTGTTTCCCAAGTAATCACTCAGCTGGATAAAATCCTTGGTTTCTTCTGTGGTGCTAAGGACTGAACCCAGGGACTAGTGCATGCTAAACACACAATCCACACTGCTGAGCCACCGCGCCGGCCGTCATATACATTTCTGATTCAGGTAAGAGCCCTAGTTTCCCATCTGTAACAAGCATGCGCTAGTACACCTTCAAAACAGCATCAAATCCGGGCATGGTGGCACATGCCTAGAACCCTAGCACTGCAGAGTCTAAGGCAGGAGGATGGTGATGAGTTTGAGGTCATCTACACTTAGTCATTCCTATTATATTTAAATGAATATAGCTAATGTACATTTTTTAAATTTTTTGTTCATTTTTATTTATTTATTTGAGAGAGAGAGAGAATGGGCGTGCCAGGGCTTCTAGCCACTGCAAATGAACTCCACACACATGTGCCCCCTTGTGCATCTGGCTTACGTGGGTCCTGGGGAATGGAGCCTCGAACCGGGGTCCTTAGGCTTCACAGGCAAGCGCTTAACCGCTAAGCCATCTCTCCAGCTCTAATGTACATTTTTTAACACAGGTATTTCATTTTTCTGGCTTTTTGTTTTGTTTTGTTTTGTTTTGAGGTAGGGTCTCACTCTATGCCAGGCTGACCTGCAATTCACTATGTAGTCTCAGACTGGCCTCAAACTCATGACAATCCTCCTACCTCTGCCTGTAACCCCAGCACTCAGGAGGCTAAGGCAGGAGCATCATGTATTAGAGGCCAGCCTAGAAAGACCCTATAATAAAAGAAAACAAAGACAACAGTGGAATAGTTGTATCAAATACTCAAAGTTAGAGGTTAACACATAAATTGAAAACATGATACACCAAAGTTATTCAGTGGCTGGTATTGAAATGCACATAATCAACAATTGACAGTCTATTTTATGTTCAATCCAAAAAAGCAATAAAAAAGTCTTACCTGTCTGTAGTACTTTTCATATACAGGATTCCCACTTGACAGCTAAAATAAACAATAAACAGTAATTATATTTTGTTCAGTAATTCCTATGATACATTTGGCATTCACTCTAAATGTATGTGAGAAGCAAAGATGAATAAGATAAAATAACCTTCATTTCAACAGGCTGATTTCATTTCTTTTGGGGGGAGGACAAGAGCAAGAATGAATAAAACAGTCATGAGTATTACAAGAAATCAGGAACACAAGGATCTTACACTTGGGCTGGGGAGGTGGCTCAGTGGTTAAAGGTACTTGCTTGAAAGCCTAACAACCTAGGTTCAATTCCCCAGTCTCAAGGAAAGCCAGATGCACAAAGTGGTGCATGCATCTGGAGTTCATTTGCAGGGGCCCTACCATACCCATTTTCTCTCTCTCTCTCTTCTTGCATTTTATATATATACACACATATACATGTATATATGTGTGTGTGTGTATATATAAGTATATATATATGTATATATATATGTATGTGTGTGTATGTGTGTGTATATATATGTATGTGTGTGTGTATATATATATATATATATATATATATATATATGTAAATTTCTTTTTGGTTTTTTAGACGTAGGGTCTCACTGTAGCTCAGGCTGACCTGGAATTCACTACGCAGTCTCAGGGTGGCCTCGAACTGATGGCAATCCTCCTACCTCTGCCTCCCGAGTGCTGGGATTAAAGGCTAAATAAATTTTTTTTAATTTGTTTTTGTTTATTTTTATTTATTTATTTGAAAGTGATGGACAGAGAGAGAGAGAGAGAGAGAGAGAGGCAGATATAGACAGAGAGAGAATGGGCGCGCCAGGGCCTCCAGCCACTGCAAACGAACTCCAGACGCTTGCGCCCCCTTGTGCATCTGGCTAACGTGGGTCCTGGACAATCAAGCCTCAAACCAGGGGTCCTCAGGCTTCACAGGCAAGCGCTCAACCGCTAAGCCATCTCTCCAGCCCTAAATAATTTTTTAAAAGAGAATCTTACACCGGACATGGTGGCGCACGCCTTTAATCCCAGCACCTGGGAGGCAGAGGTAGGAGGACTGCCATGAGTTCGAGGCCACCCTGAGACTGCGTAGTGAATTCCAGGTCAGCCTGGACCAGAGTGAGACTCTACCTCGAGAAACCAAAAAAAAAAATTAAAGAGAGAGAGAGAGACTCTTACAATTATTTTTGAGACCACAACTTTTACTTACACAAAATGCTACCCAGAAATCCAACAAATAAATTTGAGATGAAATGTTTTCCTTAAGGCCAGCTCAGAGGTAAATATCCCAAGTTCTCATGCTCTACCCCACTCTCAAGGTGCCTATGAATTCACAAACTCCTGCACCACATCAAATGAGGAGCTGGGAGGCAGCAGAGCACTTGCCTAGCGTGCAAAGGGCTTCAGTGTGAGCCCAGTGCCGCAATAAACACAAACAAACTGACGTACAAGAAGACCCTGCTCTGATGTCATCTGAACTGCTTGTCCACTCATGCCACGCCGCGGCTCACAGGGTCCCTTGTTCAGCTCATGAACGTGACACTCGTCTGAGAGAAAGGCCGCTTAGGAGCACCGCGGCTTGAAGGCTCAGGTCTGGCTGAACATGGAATGCGTAAGAAGATTCTGGACCAGGAAGGGAATTCAAGAAGGCTTCATGAGGTGACGGCAAAACAGACAACTCGCAGCAGGCAAGGATGACAAGAGGGTGAATCTACAGAGAGACAGCAGCAGATACAAAGGCATGCAGTTAACAAAACTCCAGCAAGTCTAATAAAGGACAGCAAGAAGCAACCCGGCAAGACGGCACACGCCTGTAATTCCAGCACTCAGAAGGCTGAAGCAGGAGGATTTTGAGTAGGCCGCCAGACTGAGCTACATAGCAAGATAATATCTCGAAGAATACTGAGAATTTCCAACAAGAGACAGGATTGTGCTGCTGGAGAGATGGCCTAATGGTTAAGGTGCTTGCCTGTGAAGCCTAAGGACCCAGGATCGATTCCCCAGGACCCACGTAAGCCAGATGTACATGGTGACACATGCGTCTGGAGTTTGTTTGCAGTGGTTAGAGGACTTGGCACGCCCATATTCTCTCTCTCTCTCTCTCTCTCTAATAAACAAAAATTTAAGTTGAGGCTTTTTATTTGGTTTTTCAAGGTAGGGTTTCACTCTAGCTCAGGTTGACCTGGAATTCACTATGTAGTCTCAGGGTGGCCTTGAACTCATGGCAATCCTCCTACCTCTGCCTCCCAGGTGCTGGGATTAAAGGCATACACAGCCACACCCAGCATCTGGGGCATTTTTGAGAATATAAGGGGGGTATTTATATATACTTAACATTTTCTATACTTTTTGAGATTGTGTTTAGGATTGTTCAAATTGTTTTCTTTTTTTTATTAGTTATTTATTTTGGTTTTTCAAGGTAGGGTTTCACTGTAGCCCAGGCTGACCTGGAACTCACTATGTAGTCTCAGGGTGGCCTCGAACTCATGGCGATCCTACTACCTCTGCCTCCCGAGTGCTGGGATTAAAGGCGTCTGCCACCACGCCCAGCTGTTTTCTTTCTTTTTACAGACTAGCCTAGAGCTCACTACGTAGTTCAGGCTGGTCTTGAACTGACAGCAAACCTGGGAGCCTCGGTCTCCCAGGTGCTGGGATTACAGGCATGAGCCACCATGCCCAGCTCTATTATGATTATTTTACATGTTCCACCAAGTTTAAATCTGTAAAATTATATATCCTTTGTACATCCATTCATTTCTATTACAGAAGAGAAGTTAATCCAGTTTTAAAAAAAAATAGCAAAACTGGGCTGGAGAGATGGCTTAGTGGTTAAGGCATTTGCCTACAAAGCCAAAGGACCTCGGTTCGATTCCCCAGGACCCACGTATGCCAGATGCACAAGGTGGCACGTGCGTCTGTCTGGAGTTCGTTTGTAGCGGCTGGAGGCCCTAGGGATGACCATTCTCTCTCTGTCTCGCTCTCAAAATAAATAAATAATTAACAAATACATAATTTCTGAGACAAAGCACAGGAAATGTTGCCTAGTGAATGAAGAGTTAGTTTTAGTTGAATTTTTGGTAGCCAGCAGGGAAGGGGATTCTCACACACGTTAAGAGATCACGAGCTCCCGCAGTTTCTGCCACACTGCAGAATCCTAGGTGACGGCATGAACGCATACCCACACACCGGGTGGGGGCTGACTGAAGTCCTCCTGCGCTGCTGATTAACATGACACTGCTAAGTAAGGACAGAGTCACTCACTCATGAAGACAGACGGCCCAGGAGTATTGATGCATCTCAGTAAAACTGGCTTTTGTCATTGATGATGGACTATGAATATCATCACTCCTCAGATGGTTAAGAAAAAAAAAAAATTCCACATAGGCAATGTAGTGCCTGAGGGAAGAGAAGCAACGTAAGTTTGTAACTAGCCTAGGCAACCAGTTGAGTTCCATGTGAACCTGGGCTAGAGGGTGACACTGTTTAAGGAAAAACAGATCACACATGGACTGGAGAGACGGCTTCACAGTTAAGGCGTTTGCCTGTGAAGCCAAAGGACCCAGGTTCAATTCCCCAGGACCCACATAAGGCAGATGCCTAAGGTGGCACATGCGTCTGGACTTCAAATGCAGTGGCTGAAGGCCTTGGCATGCCCATTCTTGCTCTCTGCCTCTTTCTCTCTCGTGAAAATAAATAGAAGTTTAGCCAGGCATGGTGGCACACGCCATTAATCCCAGCACTGGGGAGGCAGAGGTCGGAGTTCAAGGCCAGTCAGAGACTACCCAGTGAATTCTAGGTCAGCCTGGGCTAGAGCGAGAGCCCTACCTCAAAAAAAAAAAAAGACAAAAAATAGATCACATAAAATGAACAATTACAGAGGAAAAAAATATTCAGAAAGGCACGACTACAGTGATCACAGTTTAAATAATGGAATTATGATATTTTTAACATTCTTTATAGTACTGTGTTTTCTCTGAGGATATTTACATACTGAAAATGAAGTAATAAAGATACTTTCAATCTAGGAAAATATATATATATAAATAGACTGCTGTAACCAGCAGACCATTTGGGGTAATTAATAAATTACGTCACAGCTCTGTAGATGAGGAAGTTCAGTAGCAAGGTACCAGCACCTGGTGAGGGCTCCTAGTTGTGTCTTAACACGGTGGACGGCATCACGTGACAAGAGCTCCGACGTGAAGCCACTCCCAATACGATCACCCTGCCGCCCCCTGAGGGGACAGCACTGACCTGTTCATGAAAACAGGGGCCCTCGCCCACAGTCACCTGTCCTGTGCCCGACACCCCTCGGGGCACCCAGATCAACAGCTTGCGAGAAAACATTCAAACCACACCGATACAGAACTACATCTATCAAACTCGGAGATCTGAGGAAGGTCTGCAGCGTGAGGCCAGCAGATAATATAGGAACACAAGATGTGACACCAAAGCAGTTTTGTTTTCCTTTTATTTTTTTAAGATTTATTTTTATTTTTTTGAGACAGAGAGAGAATGGGCACGCCAGGGCCCCAGCTATTGCAAAGGAACTCTAGATGGATGCGTCACCTTGTGCATCTAGCTTACGTGAGCTCTGGGCAATCAAACCTGGGTCCTTAGGCTTTGCAGGCAAGCGCCTTAACCGCTAAGCCATCTCTCCAGCCCTTGTTTTCCTTTTTATTGACAGCTTCCATATTTACAGACAATAAACCGTGATAATTCCCTCCCCTTCGCCACTTTTCCCTTGACAACTCTATTCTCCATCATATTCCCTCCCTCTCTCCATTTGTCTTTTATTTTGACGTTATTGATTTTTTTTCTCCTATTATGAGGGTTTTGTGAAGGTATTGCTAGGCACTGCAAGGTATTGGATATCAAGGCCAATTTCTGTCTGGTCAATTGTATTGTAAGCAGTCCTACCCTTCCTTTGGCTCTTACGTTCTTCCCGCCCCCTCTTCCGCAATGGGCCCTGAGCCTTGGAAGGTGTGATAGAGATATTGCAGTGCTGAGCACTCCTATCACTTCTTCTCAGCACCATGGTGCCTTCCGAGTCATCCCAGAGGTCACCCACCAAGGCAGTTATATGAAGAGGGTACGGAACTTCTCTGAAATACTTCTTGCAACTTGCCAGCAAAAGACTGTTAAAGAGGAAGTAGCACTTCAAAGAGAAAAAACACTGTATCTAGTAAAAGGATGGTTGAACAGCTGCTCAAAATCTTGTTAGTTTTCGTTTTCCTGTCTCAGAGTTAAAGCAAATGAGAGCCAGGCGTGGTGGCGCACGCAGTTAATCCCGGCACTCGGGAGGCAGAGGTAGGAGGATCGCCGTGAGTTCGAGGCCAGCCTGAGACTGCATAGTGAATTCCAGGTCAGCCTGGGCTAGAGTGAGACCCTACCTCAAGAAAACAAAAGAAAAAAAAAAAAAAAAGCAAATGAGGGACAGTATGGTACTAGAAGACACAAAAACCAGTGTTATAATGCAACCTTTTGTATGTAATCTGTCATAAGATCTTTAACATACTAACATAAAATTGCAACTACCCAGAATTCCGCCTTCTACTCCTGTACTTTCCAGAGGACTGAAAACTAGAAGGGCACTCGCCAGTCCTTGTATGCTTTCAAGCGCTCCGTCTCCACTACCACGACCCTCCCTTTGGCGGAACAACAACTGCTAAAGGCCAAACTACTAAATGAATATAACCAAAAGCCTTTTTAAATTTTTTCTGGAGGGTAGGGGGGACTGGAGAGATAGCTTAGTGGTTAAGACACTCGCCTGCAAAGCCAAAGGACCTAGGTTTGATTCTCCAGGACCCATATAAACCAGATGCACAAGGTGGCGCATGCATCTGGAGTTCATCTGCAGTGGCTGGAGGCCCTGGCACGCCCATTCTCTCTCTCTTCCTCTCTCTACCTCTTTCTCTCAAATAAATAAAAATAAAAACATTTTGGGCTAGAGGGATGCTTAGCAGTTAAGGCATTTGCCTGCAAAGCCAAAGGACCCAGGTTCGATTCCCCAAGACCCATGTTAGCCAGATGCACAAGGGGGTGCACAGCATCTGGAGTTCGTTTGCAGTGGCTGGAGGCCCTGGTGTGCCCATTCTCTCTCTCTCTCCCTCCCTCCTCTATCAAATAAATAAAATTAAAATAATTTTTTAAAAATAAATAAAAGTTTTTTTTAAATGTTGGCATATGTGTGGTGTGGTGTGCATGGTGTATGCACGCATGCACATGTACACACACGTGCCCCACGTGCTCACATGGGAAGGCCCGAGAGTGTCATATCACTCATCTGCACGTATTCTTGAGATTGGGCTTTCTCACTGAGCCCACAGTTGCCGTTATTTTTGGTGATTTGGCTTTTGTCTGCTTTCAGTCAGGTGAGCTGAGCCTCAAGCCCCATGGATGCTGCAGTCTCTGCTCTCCACAGCACTCGATTAAAGCGGGTGTCCTAGCTGTTGACGTGGGTGCTGGGGAATCAAACGCAGGATGAACCGGGTCCTCTCAGCCCGTCACGCCGAGGCGAAGGCAGTCATGCCTGCCTGGATCGTACTAATGGAGCCCCGTCCCTGCTGCTTTACTGAATGTTAAATTTTCCCATACGAGTTTTTCATGTGGTGTTTTCCCTTGACCTCAGTACGGAAGAACATTACCCTGAATGCTTTTCATAAGACGAATCAGCTTTCTATGGGTTTTGTCTTTTCCTGCAAATACACCCAAAAGCCCAAAACCAAAATGCATTTTTTCAGGCAATTCACAAATTCATACTGTAAGCTTACATATACTATAATGTAAAAAAACAAAAACCTGTTTTACTTTAGTTTCTACAGTAGTAAAATATTAAGAGTAGGGCTGGAGAGATGGCTTAGCAGTTAAGGTGTTTGCCTGCAAAGCCAAAAGGACCCAGGTTTGATTCCCCAGGATCCACATTAGCCAGATGCACAAGGTGGTGCATGTATCTGGAGTTCGTTTGCAATGGCTGGAGGCCCTGGAGCGCCCATTCTCTCTCTCTTTCTCTCTGTCAAATAAATAAAAATAAAATATTTTTTAGAAAGAAAAAAAAAGAAAGCACTATGAGTTTAAAAAATAAAATAATTTGTTTTCAAAGGTAGGGTCTCACTCTGGCCCAGGCTGACCTGGAATTCACTACGTAGTCTGAGGGTGGCCTCGAACTCATGGTGATCCTCCTACCTCTGCCTCACGAGTGATGGCATTAAAGGTGTGCACCACCATGCCCGGCTATAAAATAAATTTCTTAAATTAAAAAAAAAAATTCCCAAGATAGGGTTTCACTCTAGTTTAGGCTGACCTGGAATTCACTATGTAGTCTCAGGGTGGCCTTGAACTCATGGTGATCCTCCTACCTCTGCCTCCCGAGTACTGGGACTAAAGACATGTGCTACCATGCCAGGCATTAATTTTTTTTAAAAAAAAAAAAAAAAAAGAAAGTTCTAGGAACAAAAAATTCTAATGTGGGGGCTGGAGAAGATGGCTTAGTTAAGGTATTTGCCTGCAAAGCCAAAGGACCGCAGTTTGATTCCCCAGGACCCACGTAAGCCAGATGCACAAAGAGGTACATGTGTCTGGAGTATGTTTGCAGTGGCAGAAGGCCCTGGCATGCCCATGTTCATATTCTCATATTCTCTCTCTCTCTCTATGTATATATATATATGTGTGTGTGTGTATATATGTATATACACACACACATATATATATACACATATATATGTGTGTGTGTATATATATATATATATGCATATACATATATATATATATATCTCACACACACATATACCTATTTCTCTCTCAAATAAATAAATAAGATATATTTTTTAAAAATCCTAACGTGGAATTAGAAGCAGATACAACTTTGGAGCACACTTACAGAGTCCTGAATTTCCACCCTCCTGTGTAAGTACCAGACATTTCCATCTCTACTTGAAACACACAGTAACTGTCACGGGGAGACTTACAGAAACAGACCTGATAAGACACCACTAGGGAAGAGAAACCACAGGAAAAGAACATCTAACAATAGCCGGGCATGGTGGCGCACCCACGCCTTTAATCCTGGCACTCGGGAGGCAGAGGTAGGAGGATTGCCATGAGTTCAAGGCCACCCTGAGACTTCACAGTGAATTCCAGGTCAGCCTGAGCTACAGTGAGACCCCACCTCGAAAAGCAAACAAATAAATATTTAACAAAATACTTGTGTGCTTGAAAGGTCTTTAGAGCCTGTTGGGAACAGTGTGTAAGTGTGGCTTACACTACAATAACATGGATTAGGATCAAGAGAGGTTTTCTTTCTTTTTGTTTTGTTTTGTTTTGCTTATTTCTCCTGGTAGGTAGTTAGCTAGGGACTGGCCCACAGAACCACGGATGCCCCCTTGCCTGCTCGGCTCTGATCCAGTCTCATCCAAGATGGCTTCAGTCTCAGTAGTGCTTCCTGCTTCCGTCTTGCCTTAGCACCCCCGTGGGCTGTGGGCTGGCCCCTCCTGAGTCACCTCTCGAGTCCACCAACCGGTCAGGTCCCTGCCTTACACACCTCAGTCTGCTTAACCCACACAAATCTCCTAAGGAACACACATGATCTCTCTCTCTCTTGCCCTTGGCCCTCTTGGTCCCTGTGGTAAGCTTTTGGCGCTCCCCTATGTGAGGGGGTCTTTTAGGTCTCCCTCCCTCTCTGTAGCCTGGCCAGGAAAGAGGGGGGGTTTCTTTTGGCTTGGGCCTCCCTGCTTGCCTTCCCTCTGGATCTGATCTCTCCCTAAAATAAACCTCATAATTCTTTTTTTTTTTTTTTTTTTTTTTTTTTGGTTTTTTCGAGATAGGGTCTCTCTCTGGCCCAGGCTGTCCTGGAATTCACTACGGACTCTCAGGGTGGCCTCGAACTCACGGCGATCCTCCTACCTCTGCCTCCCGAGTGCTGGGATGAAAGGCGTGCGCCACCACGCCCGGCCCAAATCTCATAATTCATAAGTGACCCTTCTCTATGTTTTCACTTCTTTGAGAACTTGGACAAAACCAGACGTTGGGGTCCAAGGGCCTGGGGACTCCTGCATCTTTATGGACACCTGTTCTCCCCTGGACTCCAACAACCTGATCGGTTAGTCTCTGTGACTCACAAGACTCTAAACTGGGTGTGGTGGTGCACGCCTTCAATCCTATCCCAGCACTCAGGAGGCTGAGGTGGGAGGAGAATGAGTTCAAGGCACCCTGGGCTACAAAGTGAATTCCAAGTTAGCCAGGGCTAGAGTGAGACCCTGACACCCCCCCCCCCAAAAAAAAAAAAAAACAAAAAAAAAAAGAGAAGAGAGAAGACAACTTATCAACATACCAGCGTGACCTCTGTTATGCTAACAATTACTTTCCTCTGTTATGTTCACAATTACTAAGTATTCTGTGTTATGGGGATAACAAACTGCTCTCTGAATGGATCTGAGGCCTACTCCACAGGAAAGAATTCATGCCTGGGACTGTAAACTAGTCAAAAGCCTGTGTGGTAGTTTAATAAAATTCTGAATACGGGCTGGAGAGATGGCTTAGTGGTTAAGCACTTGCCTGTGAAGCCTAAGGACCCCGGTTCGAGGCTCAACTCCCCAGGACCCACGTTAGCCAGATGCACAAGGGGGTGCACGCGTCTGGAGTTCGTTTGCAGTGGCTGGAGGCCCTGGCGTGCCCATTCTCTCTCCCTCTGTCTATCTGCCTCTTTCTCTCTCTGTCTGTCGCTCTCAAATAAATAAATAAAAATAACAAAAAAAAATTCTGAATATATTGGGGGCCATCCATTTCAAGTTTGGAATTTAGATCTGCAGCCACCTGCCTGGAGGAGGCGTCACTGGGTGGATGTGGAATTCCAATCTAAAGATATGCAAAGTGCCTAAATTCTGCCCAGAGTTCCTCAAGTGTGCTGTGTGCTGTGGCTTTGGGGTTTTGGCTTGTGGCCTTTCTCTCTCTCTCTCTCTCTGCTTGGTCCTGTGAAAACAGGCCAGCTTCTTCTGCCATTATGAAACTTCGCCTGGATCTGCAAGCTTTAACAAACATCCCTTCCTCCATAACTGTGCCTGGTCTGGAAGTTCATCTCAGCGACCTGAAGCTGTCTACCACAGCCTGTTAGGGGCAGAAGTGTCCCGTGGAGGTGGATAATGTTGTGACCAGAAGCCATAGATTGTTATAAGAAAAATTTCAGTACAGGGGGTGGAACACTTTCCAGCGAGTTACTGGTCAGGAAAGGCTCTGATGTCCTCAGAACATTACAGGCTATTGCCAAGGCTCGTGACTGCCCACCAGAAAGGCTACTGCTAAAGGTTCCACAAACTTGGGCTGCAGGTCACTGAGAAATCAAGCTGGAGCTGAGCTGGAAGCCCCCTCCCTGGTGACTGGCTGTCAGGGCGCTGGAAAGAGCCTGTTGGGGGAGAAGAGGCGTCAACGGTCTTAACCAGCAGTGGACCCCACAACCTAGACAGCTGACCAGCAAAGCCAAAACCAACTGCTGCAATGGTGGCATGTCTGTTGTGGGGGAAACCAACTGCTCTCTAATTGGACTTGAGGCCCACTCCAGGGGAGGCTAGTCCTGCCTGGTACTAAAAACCTAATCAAAAGCCTATGGTTTGGGAGCCGGGTGTGGTGTCGCACGCCTTTAATCCCAGCACTCAGTAGGCAGAGGTAGGAGGATCACGAGTTCGAGGCCACCCTGAGACTACCTAGTGAATTCCAGGTCAGCCTGGGCTAGAGTGAGACCCTGCCTCAAAAAAAAAAAAAAAAAAAAAAAAAAGCCTATGGTTTGTGGGCTGGAGAGATAGCATAGCGGTTAGGGCGCCTGGCTGCAAAGCCAAAGGACCCAGGTTCAATTCCCCAGGACCCATGTAAGCTAGGTACACAAGGCGGCTCGTCTCTCCAGCCTGAGAGCTCGTTCTTTTAACCTTACCTAAAGGCACAGAAAACTGTCAGCTTTTCTGGAAGGGCCGGTACAAGCACTGCGACACACAAGTGTGGTTTTCTGCAGACGCCAGCGACTACTGCACAGAGCCAAGACTCACCACGGTGATAAGGAGTGACCGTTGAGTGCTCAGAGCCAGATGAGATAGCTCTGTCCCAGATGCCAGGGCTCAAGGAACCCTGGGAGGAGGTGGTAAACAGACTACCAGTGCTGTCACTGCTGGTCAGAGAAGCTTCTCTTTGCAAGTGACTCAAAACTGAAAGTACTGAAAATAATTGGCTGTTGAGGGCTGGGGAGATGGCTTAGTGGTTAAGGCATTTGCCTGTGAAGCCTAAGGACCCAGGTTCGATTCCCCAGGACCCATGTAAGCCAGATGTAAGCACAAGGGACATAGGCATCTGGAGTTCATCTGCAGTGGCTGGAGGCTCTGGCACGACCATTCTCTCTCTGTCTCTCTTCTCTCTCTCTCTGCTTGCAAATAAATAAAACTAAAAAAAAAAAAAAAAAAAAAAAAAAAAAAAAAGGTTGGAGGGATGGCTTAGCAGTTAAGGCATTTGTCTGCAAAGCCAAAGGACCAAGGTTTGATTCTCTAGGACCCACGTTAGCCAGATGCACAAGGGGGCGCAAGCGTCTGGAGTTCCTTTGCAGTGGCTGGAGGCCCTGGCATGCCCATTCTCATTCTCTCTCTCTCCCCCCTTTCTCTGTTAAGTAAATAAAAATATAATATTAAAAAAGTTTAAAATAGCCAGGCATGGTGGTGCACACCTTTAATCCCAGCACTCTGGAAGCAGAGGTAGGAGGATCGCTGTGAGTTCGAGGCCACCCTGAGACTACATAGTGAATTCCAGGTCAGCCTGGGATAGTGTGAGACCCTACCTTGAAACCCCCCCCAAAAAAAAAAAAAACGAAAAAGGAAGAAAGACAGAAGCAAAAGGGCAATGGCTCAGTGGTTAAAGACACTTACCTGCAAAGCCTCATGGCCTGAGTTCAATTCCCCAGGACCCACGACAAGCCAGATGCACAGAGTGGCACATGCAGTTTGTTTGCGGTGACAAGAGGCCCTGTGTACATATTCTCATTCATTCTCTCTCTCCCCCTACTTCCAAGTAAATAATAAAAAATATTTAGAAAAAAAAAGAAAGAAAGAAAGGAGAGGACAGGACAGAGGAGAGGCAGACAGGAGAGTTGGCGGCAGGGAAGGAATATGAGCCCGTGTTCTGTAACCTTGAAACCCTGTATGTGTTACGCATTAGCAGCATGAGTTGTGTTTTCAAGATGAACTACAGTTATTATGCAACACGCTAAGAAACTCTGGACCTTCAGTTTCTGGCTCGTAAGTGTCTGTGAAGTGAAATATGAGTATTTGCAGGTCTAACAGGCTCTCAGGTGATCCTGACGGAAGGTGCCAGGATGACCCTCAGGAACTTGTGAGCAACAGAACCTAAAATGTAAATTAACCCGCATCTGGCTAACCTGAAGATCAGCGGGGCTGCCTCCCCGCAGATCTAACCTTTCCTCTATGCCTGAACGAGGCACCTTCATGGTGCCGAGGTCTGCGTGGACGAGACGTCTGCATCTGAAGGTGCTTTTCATTATTATAATGGAGATCAGAACAAGAAATAAAAAAGGAAGTACAATTATCCACCGGCACAGAACAGGACCTTTAATAAATGAAAACCTTTCTTGTTGTTGTTTTTTGAGGTAGGTTCTCACATAGGAATTCAGTATGGAGTCTCAGGATGGACTCGAACTCACAGCGATCCTCCTACCTCTGCCTCCCGAGCGCTGGGATTAAAGGCGTGCACAACCAAGGCCGGCTCAGCCTTTCATGTTTTTTTTTTTTTTTTTTTTTTTTTTTTTGAGAGAAAGAGAGTGGAAGCCGGGCGTGGTAGCACACGCCTTTAATCCCAGCATTTGGGAGGCAGAGGTAGGAGGATCACTGTGAGTTCGAGGCCACCCTGAGAATGCATAGTGAATTCCAGGTCAGCCTGAGCTAGAGTGAGACCCTAACTCGAAAAAAAAAAAGAAAAGAAAGAGAGAGGTAAACTAAGGAAAAAAGTAAGGCCTGAGAAGCTGTGTGAGAATAGGAAAGAACTATCTTGCAAAGCTGAGACACACAAGAACATTTCAAGCAAGTACACGGCTCAAAGCAAAGGCAGTAAAATTCAGTTTTTGAACTGTTCTAAAAGCACCAGATGGTCCAGAATCTATCCCCAGATCTTACAAGGCCATGCAGAAAAGTGTGCCAAGAAAAAAAAAAAATTGAATATAAAGAACAGACTAAGAAAAAGGACATCACAGACCAGAACGAACATGAAAACTGTATGCAAATGAAATGTCTCAATCCTTTTCAAGCTCACAACTGTGTTTTGCAATTTTTTTTTATGAACAGAGAGATAGAAGTGGCGTGCCAGGGGCCTCCAGCCACTGCAGTCAAACTCCAGAGGCGCGTGCCACCTTGTGCGCATGTGTGACCTGGTGCATTTGCGTCACCTTGTGGTTCTAGCTTACGGGGGACCTGGAGTTGAACGTGGGTCCTTAGGTTTTGCAGGCAAGGGCCTTCACCACTAAGCCATCTCTCCAGCCCAGCTCACAACTTAAAAAAATAATAATAATAATATGTTGGGCTGGAGAGATGGCTTAGCGGTTAAGCGCTTGCCTGTGGAGCCTAAGGACCCCGGTTCGAGGCTCGATTCCCCAGGACCCACGTTAGCCAGATGCACAAGGGGGCGCACGCGTCTGGAGTTCCTTTACAGTGGCTGGAGGCCCTGGCGCGCCCATTCCCTCTCTCTCTGCCTCTTTCTCTCTCTGTTGCTCTCAAATAAATAAATAAAATATTTTTTTAAATTTACTTGTGTGTGGGGGTGGTGCACATTTGGCATGCATGCAACACTTTGTATGTGACTTTACGTGGGTGCTAGGGAATCTAACCTGGTCAACAGGCTCTGTAGCAAACACCTTTGACTATCTCCCTAGTCCCAAAATCACAACATTGTTCACCCAGAACTTTCAACCTTAATGTGACTTTTTTTATTTTTTACTTTTTATTGACCACCTCCGTTTATATACTCCTTTGTCCTTTCTCCACAGAATCACTTCTTTCGAACTAGACCCTATACTATATTTGAGGTTTTCTCTGCGCCCCACCCCACGTAGGGTCTCGCTCTAGCACAGACTTGCCTGGAATTCGCTCTGTAGTCTCAGGGTGGCCTGGAACTCACGGTGATCCTCCTACCTCTGCCTCCCAAGTGCTGGGATTAAAGGTGTGCACCACCATGCCTAGCTTTGGTGTGTGATATTCTTTTATTTAAGCAAAAGGACTTAATTTTTTGAGATCCTAGTAAATAATAAGACACTATGAGAAAAAATTAAGGAGAGAAGATGGCTTGAGAGGAAGTGCTTGCTGGAAGCACTAAGGACCCCGGTACTGAAGGCGACTCCCAGACCAGGCCCCAGATGCACAAGGGGCGCCGCATCTGGAGTCAGTTTGCATTGGCTGTTAGGCCTGGCCAGCCATTGCTTCCTCCTCTATTGCTTCATCTCTCTGTCTGTGTGTCAATCTTAATAAATAAAATACATAAAAAATTTAAAAAAAGAAAAGAAAAGAATATTAGGGGCCAGAGAGATGTCTTAGCAGCTAAGGCACTTGCCTGCAATGCCTAAGAACTAATGTTCAAATCTCCAGGTCCCACGTAAACCAGACACACAGTGACTCAAGTGTGCAATGCTGTACAGAGCAGAAGGGGACATACGCGTCTGGAGTTCATTTGCAGTGGCTGAGGCCCTGATGCACCCTCTCTCTCTCTCTAATAAATTTTTAAATTAAAAAAAAAAAGAAAAGAGCCTGACATGGGTGATGCATGCCTTTAATCCCAGCAACTTGGGAGACTGAGACTGGAGGTGCTCTGTGAGTTCAGGGCCAGCCTGAGAGTACACAGTAAATTCCAGGTCAGCCTGGACTACAGTGAGACCCTACCTCGAAAACTCAAAAAAAAAAAGAATATTAGATATACATTGGAAGAGAAAGTGGATACCAGCAGCACCATTGAGAAGAAATTTATTAACTTTTATTTCCCTAAGGTCTTTATTTTTATTTTTATTTATTAATTTATTTATTTTAGAATGACAGAGAGAGGAAGAAGCAATAGAGAGAGAGACAGAGAGAGGGAATGGACGCGCCAGGGCTTCCAGCCTCTGCAAACGAACTCCAGACGCGTGCGCTCCCTTGTGCATCTGGCTAACGTGGGTCCTGGAGAATCAAGCCTCGAACCGGGGTCCTTAGGCTTCACAGGCAAGCGCTTAACCACTAAGCCATCTCTCCAGCCCTCTTAACGTCTTTTAATGCAAGACTTTAAAACGAGGGAGGTCATTCCCTTACCTCTGGTATACAACATGCATTGCCCCAGTGTAGCTTTTTGCTTGTTTGTTTGTTTTTATTTATTTATTTGAGAGCAACAGAGAGAGAAATAGGCAGATAGAGAGAGAATGGGCATGCCAGGGCCTCCAGCCACTGCAAACGAACTCCAAATGTGTGTACCCCCTTGTGCATCTGGCTAACGTGGGTCCTGGGGAATTGAGCCTCGAACCGGGGTCCTTAGGCTTCACAGGCAAGCGCTTAACCACTAAGCCATCTCTCCAGCCCCAGTGTAGCTTTTCAACAAGAACCAGGTGTGACATTGCTGTATGCTGCTGCTGGAAGAAACTTGATCATTTCATAGCACAGTGATTACAGATGAGGGCGGAGAAGAGTTCCTTACAAGAAATGCTGCTTTCATAGTCTTACTAACATTAACGTAATGTAATCCCTAGCGTCAACTCTTCCCAAAAGACAGATGTGCAAGGATTTACACTGGCCATGACTGCCGGTAACTCATGTGCTTTATTTAAAGCAGCTTAAAATTTGGTGCATTAAACAGAAATACCTGGTTCCATTAGAGCTGCTATGACACACTCACTCACAGTACCTTGCTATCACCGTAATCAACTAATGCCTAATAAATGTTTTATAATAAAACTGTAGATGTACCTATAAACCAACAAACAAAAAAAAAGGTAATAAATTTGTAAATGAGAAACACCTAAAACAATGTTCAGGGCTGGGGAGATGGCTCAGAGGTTAAGAGTAACTTGCATGCAAGGCCTGCTGGCCCAGGTTCAATTCCCCAGTACACACATAAAGCCAGAAGCATATGACACATGGGGCTATAGAGTTCATTTGCAGAGGCAAGAGGCCTTGGTGCACTCATCTCACTCACAGTCTCTCTTTTGCAAATAAAGAAAATATGTTTTAAAAAGAAAAGAGGGCCAGGTGTGGTGGTGCACGCCTTTCATCCCAGCACTCGGGAGGCAGAGGTAGGTGGATCACCATGAGTTTGAGGCCACCCTGAGACTCCATAGTGAATTCCAGGTCAGCCTGGGCTAGAGTGAGACCCTACCTTGAAAAGAAAGAAAGAAAGAAAAACAGGGAAAGGAGGGAGGAAGGAAGGAAGAGAGAAGAGAGGAAGGGAGGGAGGGAGGGAGGGAGGGCGGATGAACAGACTCAAGAGATGGTTTAGTGTTTCAGGCACTTGCCTGCAGAGCCAAAGGACCCAGGTTCAATTCCCCAGGACCCACACAAGGCAGATGCACAAGGTGGCACATGCATCTGGAGTTCATTTGCAGTGGCTGAAGGCCCTGGTGTATCCATTCATATCCGCCCCCCCTCAAATAAAAGAGAAAACAGAGGCTAGAGAGATGGCTCAGTGGTTAAGGCACTAGCCTGCAAAGCCTAAGGACCCAGGTTCGATTCCCCAGAACCATGTAAGCCAGATGCACAAGGTGGTGCATGTATCTGTTTGCAGTGGCTAGAGACCCTGGAGTGCCCATTCTCTCTCCCCTCTTTGTCTCTCTTTTATTTGTCTCTGCTCACAAATAATTTTTTTTAAAATTTTAAATTAATTAAATAATTTAATTAATTAATTAAAATTTTAAAAATTTTTTTTAAAAAAAGAGAATACGCATTATGGATTCCACATGTGAAGTATCAGTAATGAAAAACAGCACCTCTGACCTCTCCTATGTCTCAACAATGCAGTTGTCTGAGCATCTCTAAAGGATTGGTTCTAGGACATCCTGCAGATGCTAAGTCCCTTATTCACCAAGAGGGTGTAATATTTGCATATAGCCTGCACATATCCTCATATATACTTTAAATCATCTCCACTGTATAATATCCAATATTTTTCCCCTGGGGAGATACAGATGCGTATCTTCACCCCAAATAGGGCTCAGATGGCAGACCAAAGTATGGTTACACCAATACCAGTCCGGTGAACCAATGAGTTTATGGGGGTTCACTTTCAGAGCATTAAGTGGGGTTACTCATAGAACCTGGGGCTCCCCAAACAGCCACTTTGATAGGGCTCCCTGTGTCAAGGCTACTCGCTGGATGCTCCTCCCTCAGCCTCGGGATGAGGGTTCACTTACAGAGCGAGGGGACCCCAGAGCAGCCGCACCACAGAGAAGTCTCTTCCACCCAGAATGACAGCTTCCCTGTGACCACTTCTAGATGGCCCTTGTTCCTGTCCAGGAGTGTAAGACCCCAGAGGAGCCCTTCAGAGGGGCTCAGTGTAATGGGATATCCCCCGAGGATGCTCTTCCCTAGGTCTTGGGGTGAGGGCTTACTTACAGAGCACAGGGAATCCAGGGACCCACCTCAGTGGAGCTCATTGTATCAGGGCTCCCCCCCGCGGATGCTCCGTCCTTACCCTCGGGGTGAGGGCTTACTTACAGAGCATTCACAGTCCAAAGAACCTGCCACGTGGACCTCACGGTTCCTCGGGCTTTTCCTCTCTATATACTCCATCTCCCCCAGAGGTCATGGGATCTTGTGCATTATTGTACACAGCTGGTGCAGGGGGGTGCCTAAATCTCAGGTGGGGTCCGATGAGCCCACGCCTTTACTCATGAGCACACCCACCTGCTTTTCATAAGGCCGGCACAGTCGTTTACAGCTTTCAATGCAGAGGAGATTTGCTATACAACAATGTAAATGCTGTAGGTTACCCTGAGTCCCATAGGAATAACAAGGGGAAAAGTCTATACGTGTTTAGTACAGACATAACTTTATTTTCAAATAAAAAATTTTGGTGTTTTTGTTTGTTTGTTTGTTTGGTTTGGTTTGGTTTTTTGGGAGGTAGGGTCTCACTTGAGCCCAGGCTGACCTGGAACTCATGGCAACCTTCCTAGAATGCTGTGTTTAAAGGCATGCATCACCACACCCAGCTCATTTTCAACTGTTTTTGATCCCAGTCAGCTGACTGTGTGAATGCAAAATCTACAGATATGAGGAAAGTCTAGAGATCCTAAGGAACCTCATGGTCACCCAGAAGTGAAACAAACAAGCAGAGGCAGAATTCAAATCCAGATTTGACTTGTAATAAGTCAGTGTTCAAAATTTAGTATTCTGGTCTGGAGGGAAGGCTTAGCAGTTAAGGCGTTTGCCTGCAAAGCCAAAGGACCCAGGCTTGATTCCCCAAGACCCACGTTAGCCAGATGCACAAGAAGGCGCATGCATCTGGAGTTTGTTTGCAGTGGCTGAAGGCCCTGGTGGGCTCATTCTCTCTCTCTCTCTCTCTCTCTCTCTGTCAAATAAATAAATAAAAATAGAATATGCTTTTTAAAAATTTCAGTATTCCTGAAATTCTCCAGTGGCTGGAGAAAGGGCTTTGTGGTTACGCTGCTTGCCTAAGTACCCAGGTTTGACTTCCCAGAACCCACATAAGCTAGATGCACACGGTGGCACATGCGTCTGGAGTTCAGTTACAGTGACTAAAGGCCCTGCCATACTCATTCTCCCTCCCTCTTCCTCTTGTTTTTTATTTTTAATATTTTATTTATTTATAGCCGGGCATGGTGGCGCATGCCTTTAATCCCAGCACTCGGGAGGCAGTGGTAGGAGGATTGCCATGAGTTCCAGGCCACCCTGAGACTACATAGTAAATTCCAGGTCACCCTGGACCACAGTGAGACCCTACCTTAAAAAACCAAAAAATATATTATTTTATTATTTATTTTTTTATTTATTTGCAAGCAGAGAGAGTATGGTAGTCTGACTGGATGTCCTCCAATAGATTCAGGAGTTGTTTTTTAAGCTTTATTTTATTTATTTATTTATTTATTTATTTAAGAGAGCAATAAAGAGAGAAAGAGGTTGAGAGAGGGAGAGACAGAATGGGTGCACCAGGGCCTCTAGCCACTGAAAACGAACTCCAGATGCATGCATCCCCTTGTGCAGCTGGCTTACATGGGTCCTGGGGAATCGAACCAAGGTCCTTTGGCTTTGCAGGCAAACACCTTAACCACTAAGCCATCTCTCCAGTCCCCCTCCCTCTTTCTCTTTCACTCACAAATAAATAAACTTAATTTAATTAAAAAATTAGTAGCCAGGTGTGGTGGCTCACGCCTTTAATCCCAGCACTTGAGAGGCAGAGGTAGGCGGATCTCCATGAGTTCGAGGCCACCCTGAGACTACATAGTGAATTCCAGGTCAGCCTGAGCTACAGTGAGACCCTATCTCGGAAAAAAAAAAAAAAATAGTAACCCTAGCATGAGAATCTTGATATTCTGTTAATAAGCAAAATAATAATTAATAAATGCTTAAATAAACAAGACAAGCCTATAATTCCAGCACTCAGAAGAGTAAATTAGGAAGATCATGAGTTCAAGGTCAGCCTGAGCAACACAGTGAAACCCTGCCTCAAAACCAAACAAATAGTTTAAAAAAAAAAAAAAAAAGAAAAGGAGCCAGGCATGGTGGTACCATGCCTTTAACCCCAACATTTGGGAGGCAGAGGTAGGAGGATCGGCACGAATTCGAGGCCACCCTGAGACTACACACTGAATTCATAGCGAATTCCAGGTGAGCCTGGGCTAGAGTGAGATCCTACATCGAAAAAAAAAAAGGGGGGTGTTGGAGAGATAGCTTAGTGGTTAAGGCGCTTGCCTGCAAAGCCAAAGGATCCAGGTTCAGTTTCCAAGAATTCACGTAAGCCTGATGCACAAGATGGCACATGTGTCTGAAGTTCATCTCTACAGAAGCTGGAGGCCCTGGCACAGACATTCTCTTTCTCTGTGTCTTCCTCCCAAGCCCCCTCAAATAAATAAATAGAAATGAAATATTTGAAAATAAATAAATAAAACATGGGGCTGGAGAGATGGCTTAGCAGTTCAGGCGCTTGCCTACAAAACCTAAGGACCCAGGTACAATTCCCCAGGACCCACATAAGCCAGATGCACAAGGTGGTGTATGCATCTAGAGATTGTTTGCAGTGGCTAGAGGCCCTGGCATGCCTATTCTCTATCTGCCCTTTCTTTCCTCTCTCAAATAAATGAATAAATAAAATATTTTAAAAATATATTAAATATGATTTTGAAGTGAAAGATCTTTACAAATTTATACTCAACCCTCTTCCTAATATCATAAACTAAAAATTAAAAATTACTGTTTCATACAAAGAGAAGGAAAAGGGCTGCAGAGATGGCTTAGTGATTAAGCGCTTGCCTGTGAAGCCTAAGGACCCCGGTTCAAGGCTCAATTCCCCAGGACCCACGTTAGCCAGATGCACAAGGGGGCGCACACATCTGGAGTTCGTTTACAGAGGCTGGAAGCTCTGGCGCACTCATTCTCTCTCTCTCTCTCTCTCAATCTCTGCCTCCTTCTCTCTGTCGCTCTCAAATAAACAAACAAACAAATTTTAAAAAAACAACAAAGAGAAGGAAAATACAAAATAAAATATAAGAAAATGGCTGGGGGTTTAAGTCAGTTGGCAGAGTAATTGCTTAGCATTCATATGACCCTAGATTCAATTCCCGGCACTGCATAAACAGGGCATGGTGGTATATGCCTGTAATTTCAGCACTGGGGTGTGGAGGCAGGAAGATCAGGAGTTCAAGGTCATCCTCCCTATACCAGGCTGAGCTACTTGAGACATAGAAAAGAGAAAAGAAAGTGAGAGAAGGAGAGGGGGAGGGAGGGAGAGGAAGGAAGGGGAGAAAGGGAGGGGGCAAAGAGGAAAAGAAAGAGAGAGAAGGTGAGGGAGGGAGAGAGGGAAGGAGGGGAGAAAGGAAGAAAAGAGAGAGGGGGAGGAAGGAGGAAGGGAGAGGGGGGAGGGAGAGCGGGAGAAAGAAAGGAAATGAGGTCAGCCCGGACCAGAGTGAGACAGACCCTACCTCGAAAAAAAATAAAAATAAAAAAAAAAGAAAGAAAGAAAGAAAAGAAATGGGTGCTATGTTCCTACAGTTGAGTTTTTTAGTTGAGTTGCGTTTAGTGTTCAGTGGCCTCTTGTTTCACTTTTTCAAGGCTAAAGATACCAAACCAAGGGCAGGGGACATGCTAGGAAAAGACCTACTACCACTGAGCTGCATCCCTAGCCCTCTTCTCCTTTTAATTGCAATGTGCATGTTAGACCAAAAAAAGAAAAAAAGAAAATGTCATCTCCATTATCAACCTTGGATATTGTAAGTAATTATAAAATTAAAAGCCATCAAAAAGTCCCATAATCTGGCCAGGCGTGGTGGTGCACGCCTTTGATCCCAGCGCTCGGGAGGCAGAGGTAGGACGATCGCCGTGAGTTCAAGACCATCCTGAGACTATGTAGTGAATTTCAGGTCAGCCTGGGCTACAGTGAAACCCTACCTTGAAAAACAAACCAACCAATAAAAAAGAAAAAAAAAAAGTTCCATAATCTCAGTTTACTCCAATGTCTAACTTCTGTCAACTTTCATCACAAAACAGATCTCACTAGAAAGTCGGTGCTTAACACCTGAGACACTACTGCAGCTAAGTGTCACAGTCTTATTTTCCTTTTATGTCCAAGGCCTACAGTAGTAGTGGCACACGGGAAACATCCAGAAAATGTTTCTTTAAATAAGAGGTTATAAATGAGCTTGGTATTTTAACATGTTGGATCACAAATCCAAGCCACTGCTACGGAATACAAATGGAGCGACGTTATCAGTAATCTATGTGTTAAATCTACCAAAATCGAACACCTCATTTATAAAATATATGCTTTTTAATTTTTTTATTTTATTTATTTATTTGACAGCGATAGACAGAAAGAGGCAGATAAAGAGAGAGAGAGAGAATGGGTGTGCCAGGGCCTCCAGCCACTGCAAACGAACTCCAGACACGTGCGCCCCCTTGTGCATCTGGCTAACGTGGGTCCTGGGGAATCGAGCCTCGAACCGGGGTCCTTAGGCTTCACAGGCAAGCGCTTAACGGCTAAGCCATCTCTCCAGCCCATAAAATATATCTTATTTATTTATTTATTTGAGGGAGAGAGAGAGAGAGAATGGGCGCACCAGGGCTTCCAGCCACTGCAAATGAACACCAGACGTGTGCGCCTCCTTGTGCATCTGGCTTACGTGGGCCCTGGGTAATCAAACCAGGATCCTTTGGCTTTGCAGGCAAACACCTTAACCACTAAGCCATCTCTCCAGCCCTGAATAACTTTTTCTTTTGAGGCAGAGTCCCAAAAATCCCAGGCTGGCCAGGAACTCACTGTGTAGCCAAGGATAGCCCTGAACTTCTGACCCTGTCCTCTCCACCTCTGAACGCTGGAACCACAGGCACGTGCTAGGACACCCGGTTACTGTTCCCCCTTTTGCCACTCTGGGGATCAAAGCCAGAGCTCTGTGGGCTAGGCAAGGATTCCACTTACCAGCTAAGCTACAGTCCCACACCAAAACTACAAGACATCTCATAAAGGTAACAACTGCATGCAAAACTGAACTTGTTAAAATATATTTTATTTTTATTTTGTTTATTTGAGACAGAAAGAGAGAGAGAGAAATAGGCAGAGAAAGAAGAGACAGAGAGAGAGAGAGAATGGGCGTGCCAGGACCTCCGACCACTGCAAATGAACTCCAGATGTGTGCGCCCCCTTGTGCATCTGGCTTACGAGGGTCCTGGGGAATCGAACCTCAGTCCTTTGGCTTCGCAGGCAAGCGCCTTAACCACTAAGCCATCTCTCCAGCCCCCATAACTGAACTTCTTAATTAAGCTAAGACATTCTGACTTCGGCACTCAAGACCTCCCTTGTTTTATTTCCCACTAATTTCAAAGCAGAAGCAGCAGAAATGGAGAACTAGTGAGTTTTGGAGCCAGAAAGTAAATATTGATATAATATGCGCTAACATAGATAAGCTTAGGTTTTCATGATCAGTAAATTCCCATAGTTTACAATATATAAAACTAATTTTTATGTCTACAAAACCCTTTTTCCCATCCAAGTACTAACCGGGCCTAATCCTGCTTAGCTTTGGAGGTCAGAGGAGATGGGGTGGGTTCAGGGTGGTACGGCCACAGACTACAAAAACCTTCCTCTGTAGTTTGATACAACAATCACTTTCTTCTTGTTGTTTATTTCATCTTGTCAATTTTTACATTTGGATTTATTTATTAACTTACTGACTTAATTTGCAACAGGGTCCCATGTCTCCTAGGCTGGCCTGCTAGAACTCCTTATGTATCTGAGGATGATCTTGTCTCCAGTTTTGTTTGCTTCATTTTTTTTAAATATTTTCTTTTTATTGATCTATTTGAGAGAAAGAGGCAGAAAAAGAGAGAGAAAGGGAAGGAGGGAGGGAGAATGGGCACGCCAGGGCCTCTAGCTTTTCAAATGAACTCCAGAAGCACACGCCACCTTGTGCACCTGGCTTACGTGGGTCCTGGGGAATCGAACCTGGGTCCTTTGGCTTTGCAGGCAAGCACCTTAACCACTGAGCCCTCTCTCCAGTCCTGCTTTGTTGTGTTTTTAAGACAGGATCTCACTATGCGCCCAAGGCTGACCTGGAACTTGCTAGGTAGCCCAGTCTGGCCTCAAATTCATGACCCTCTTGTCTCAGCTTCCCAAGTGCTGAGATTAGATGCTCAGCCACCACACCTGAAATGTCACTTTCTAGAGGCAAGGCCTATGCAATGCTAAGTTGCACAGAAAATGTTATAGCCTACAACATATATTCAGCTATTGCCAAGACAACCACTCGGATCTATCAAAGCCAGTTTGCCCTCATAGGACATATACCTGCAGTGCCAGCTACTCAGGAAGCAGAGGCGGAGGTGAGCCCGGACAACACAGTGGAAGTATAACTCAAGAAAAGAAACGAGGGGGAGGAGGGAGGGGGAGGGCTGGAGAGATGGCGTAACAGTTAAGGCACCTGCCTGCAAAGCCAAAGGACCCAGGTTCAATTCCCCCAGAACCCATGTGAGCCAGATGCACAAGATGGCACAAGCATCTGGAGCACATTTGCAGAGGTTGGAGGCCCTGACATGCCCATTCTCTCTTGCGTACCTTCTCTCTCAAATAAATTAATTAAATTAAAAAAAAAAAAAGCCAAGCGTGGTGGCGCACACCTTTAATCCCAGCACTCGGGAGGCAGAGGTAGGAGGATCACCATGAGTTCAAGGCCACCCTGAGACTCCATAGTGAATTCTAGGTCAGCCTGGGCTAGCGTGAGACCCTACCTCAAAAAAAAAAAAAAAAAAGAAGAAGAAGAAGAGGGACTGGAGAGATGGCTTAGTGGTTAAGGCATTTGCCTGCAAAGCCAAAGGATCCTGGTTCTATTCTCCAGGACCCACGTAAGCCAGATGCACAAGGGGACGCACGCGTCTGGAGTTCGTTTACAGTGACTGACGGCCTTGGTGTGCCCATTCATTGTCTGTCTGTCTGTCTCTCTCTCCCTCTTTCTTTGTCAAATAAATAAATAAAACTAAAATGTTAAAAAAAAAAGAAGGGTAGAAAAGCCGCATAAGATTAAATTCATGATTTCAAGTTGTCAAAAAGGCTTTTAAGCTCAAAATCCACATTCATAGCTCATGGCAGGTTCAGGTTTATAATTTTTATGCCCAAGAAATCCACAGCGATGTCTAGAGAGATTTTTGATTTTCACAACTGGGGTTGGTGCTATTAGCATCACATGCATAATAATGCTACAAAACACCCCACAATGTACAGGGGGGGGCCTTTCACAGTAAGTATTTGGTTAGGCACAGGGGCTCATGCTTTAATCCCAGCACCTAGAAGGTTGAAGCAGAAGAAATGCTGCAAATTCAAGGCCAGCCTGGGTTACAGAGTGAGTTCCAGCTAGCTCCGGCTGTACTAAGAAACACTGGCAAAAAAAAAAAAAAAAACCTCTGCCCAAAATGCCAACAGTGCTGAGGTGATTGCAAAACCAAGCACAGAAAAAGTACTGTAATATACAAACACCCCCAGGTGTGTTCTTGGCCAAATTTGTGTTGCTATAGATACGACAGGACCAAGCAGCTTCATTATCTGAGATGGGGAGCTCCTGGTATGATTAAGTTCTCACTATAAAACCCCCATCAGAGAAGAGGCGAGGCAGAGGGGGAAGGGAAAAGGAGAGGGAGAAGGGAAGGGGGGGTCGAGGAGAGCGGAGCTGGCTTTCTCGGTGAACACGCACCACATAAAAACAAACTTTCTTTTGTTTTCCAGTGATATAGGGCTCGAGCCCATCGGGCTTCACTGAGCTTTCTCCCCAGCCTTCATTGTTCACTGTCTTGCGAACTCACTTGAAAGCATTGTTTCTTCTATCTCACTTGTATCATATTTTTATATAAATTCTCCAAGTCTACATTCCTGTCATAGGATGAAATCACAAAGCAAAATGCAGGGCATCCTAGCAAAAATGAAAAAAACTACAGGAAGTCTGAAAAGAAATACTGAAAATCCCACTTATGCCATGTCCCTTTTGATTCATCAGTTCATTTTGTTAACTGCGACAATACCTAAAGGGTTTCCGTAATCGATTTCTGCTATACAAATAGACGGTGAGCCTAGAGATTAGTAAGTGGATCCCAAGATCACAGAGCTCTTCAGGGAAGAATGGGTGTTCTCGCGGGGGTATTACGCTGCCTCGGCTCGGGACGCTTCAAAAGTGTAACTTTGGGGCTCGGGATGCAGCGCAGGGGTACAGTGCTGGCCTAGCGTGCACAAGGCCCTGATTCAACCCCAAGCACTGAAAAACAAATCCAGACTTGGCAGAGGCGCAACCAGAAAAAGACTGGTTTTAAACATGTTTAAATATGCATGTGTATCTTCCAAAGTGCCATAAACAAAAAATTTTAATGCTTTTTAAAAATTTATTTATTTATTTGACATAGAAAGAGGGAGAGAGCCAGAGAGAGAGAGAATAGGAGCACCAGGGCCTCCAGCCACTGCAAGCAAACTCCAGATGTGTGCGCCCCCTTGTGCATCTGGCTAACGTGGGTCCTAGGGAACTGAACCTGGGTCCTTTGGCTTTGCAAGCAAACGCCTTAACCGCTAAGCCATCCCTCCAGCCCTTCAATGCTTTAAGATTTATTTTTATTTATTTATTTATTAATTAGAGACAGAGAATGGGCACACTAGGCCCTCTAGCTACTGCAAACAAACTCCAGATGCAGCATGCACCACCATGTGCATCTGGCTTACGTGGGACCTGGAGAATCGAACCTGGGTCCTTAGGCTTCGCAGACATGCACCTTAACCACTAAGCCATCTCTCCAGCCCCATAGACAAAAAAAAAAATTAAGAGAAAAACATTTGCATGAATTTAGAAAAAAAGTAGAAATTTCCTAAACACACACAGTTCTTACAAATCAGTAGGATGACTGAAAGCCCAGTAGAAGGCCACATAAGCAGCCTGGTGTGTGGTGGCGCACACCTTTAATCCCAGCACTCGGGAGGCAGAGGTGGGAGGATCGCTGTGAGTTCGAGGCCACCCTGAGACTACATAGTGAATTCCAGGTCAGCCTGGGCTAGTGTGAGACCCTACCTCAAAAAAAAACAAAAAAAAAAAAAAGAAGGCGGGGGCCACATAAAAGTAGTAAACTGGAAGTTTACCAAAAATAAAACACAAATGAATAAAGAAAATAAGTTCAACCTTAACCATAATCATAGAAATGATAGATTAAAACAATGAAGTATAATTTCTACGTGTCAGATTCACAATGATCAAAAAGCTTGTTATTATGTTGATAAAGTTGTGGAAAAAATGACACCCTTAAACACAGTTGCCAGGATACTTACCTATGAAAATTAGCAATGTCTACGTTAACAATACCCTCTGACCCAACAATTACACCTACTAACCCACATAAATTCAGGCACAAAAATATGTCTTAAAAAATATTCAGGGCTGGAGAGAGGGCTTAGCGGTTAAGCGCTTGCCTGTGAAACCTAAGGACCCCGGTTCGAGGCTCAATTCCCCAGGACCCACGTTAACCAGATGCATAAGGGGGCACACGCGTCTGGAGTTCGTTTGCAGTGGCTGGAGGCCCTGGAGCGCCCATTCTCTCTCTCTGCCTCTTTCTCTCTCTGTCACTCTCAAATAAATAATAATAATAATTAAAAACTTAAAAAAATATATTCACTGTGGTGTTACTAATAGTGAAAGATGGGAAACAACAAAAAATGTCCAGCAATATTAGATGACTAGTTCAATAAACTGAACACATTCATCTACAGGGTTACCCTGGAAATTTTAAAACAATGAAGTGTACCTATATAGAACTTCCTAGATCTGATAAGCTAAAAATAATAAACTGTGCTAATAAGCAGCTTACTCAAAATACAGAGAGAGAGCCGGGCGTGGTGGCGCACGCCTTTAATCCCAGCACTCGGGAGGCAGAGGTAGGAGGATCGCCGTGAGTTTGAGGCCACCCTGACACTCCATAGTGAATTCCAGGTCAGCCTGGGCCAGAGTGAGATCCTACCTTGAAAAAACAAAACAAAACAAAACAACAACAACAAAAAAAAAAAAACAGAGAGAGGAGACTGTCACAAGGACCACCTCTGGAAAATGACTGAGAACACAGGGCAGGGAGGGGACTTCGCTAGACTGACTTTAGTTTCAAACATGGATTCCAGGCTGTGGCTTTTACTTTTTGCAATAAAACACAAGACAGATGGCTTAGCAGTTAAGAGGCTTGCCTGCGAAGCCTAAGGACCCAGATTCGATTCCCCAGAACCCATATGCCTGATGCACAAACTGGTGCATGCGTCTGGAGTTGCTAAAGGCCTTGGTGCCGGCATTCTTTCTGTCTCTCCCATTCTCTCTCTCTGTCTCTCTCATAAATAAATAAATATAACAAAATATTTTTTAATTTTTGGTTTTTTATTTATTTGAGAGCAACAGAGAGAGAGAGAGATCCAGATCCCATGTAAACCAGACTCACAAAGGTGAGGCAAGCGCAAGGTCGCACATGCCCACTAGGTGACGCAAGTGTCTGGAGTTTGATTGCAGTGGCTGAGGACCTGGTGTGTCAATTTTCTCTCTGTCTCCCACTCTCACTTGCTCTCTCTCTAAAATAAATAAATAAGCTAGGCATGGTGGCACACGCCTTTAATCCCAGCACTCGGGAGGCAGAGGTAGGAGGATCGCTGTGAGTTCGAGGCCCCCCTGAGACTACATTGAATTCCAGATCAGCCTGGGCTAGAGTGAAACCCTACCTTGAAAAACCAAAAAAATTAAAATGAAAATAATTTAAAAAAAAAAAAAGAGTACAGGTATACATCACAACATCCAGCCTTCTTCTTGTTGATATTTTATACTATACTTCTTAACTGCTGAAATATCTCTCCAGCCCTTTTCTAAAGATTTTGTTTATTTATTTACTTATTTATGTGAGAGAGAGAAGCAGATAGAGAGAGAATAGGAGCACCAGGCCCTCCAGCCACTGCAAACGAACTCCAGAAGCATGTGCCACCTTGTGCATCCAGTTTACATGGGTCTTGGGAAAGCGAACCTAGGTAGGTCCTTTGGCTTCTCAGGTAAATGCCTTAACCACTAAGCCATCTCTCCAGCCCCACCCTTTTTTAATACTATAACTCTATGCCTGGCCTGGAAGTCACCATGAAGTCCAAGCTGACCTCATACTCATGATACCCCAGTCTTGGACTCTTGAGTGATTTTTTTTTTGCTTGTTTTGTTTTGTTTTTGTTTTCCGAGGTAGGGTCTCACTCTTAGCCTAGGCTGACCTGGAATTCACAACATAATCTCAGGGTGGCCTTGAACTCACGGTGATCCTCCTACCTCTGCCTCCCGAGTGCTGGGATTAAAGGTGTGTGCACCACCACGCCCAGTTCTTTGAGTGATTATTTGTTTTAGATTATACATAAGAATTTGTTTTATTAAGTCCCAGTTTAAGAGGGCTTTTTTTTAATTATTAAAAAAAATATTTAGGCTGGGCATGGTGGCACATGCCTTTAATCCCAGCACTTGAGGCAGAGATCACTGTAAATTCGAGGCCACCCTGAGACTACATAGTGAGTTCCAGGTCAGCCTGGCCTAGGGCAAGACCCTACCTCGAAAAACTTAAGTCAAAGGTAGTGCACGTGCCCAGCACCACAAAACCAAACATCAAAACTTTCTACACTAAACAACAACAACAAAAAAAAAAAAATTAATAGAAAGCAAATCTGCCAAAGAAGTGTAAGATACTCAACGGACCATATTTTGACAAAATGCAGCCTAAATCACAATCAAGAGCACTGACATACTCCCACACACTGGAGGCTCAGAGGACAAAGGGAAGACGCTTCACAAGTGCAAGAGAGCCGAACACGCCGTGTCTCTGGCACACGCAAGTGCAGGGGAAGACGCGGCTGTCAGTTCTACAAGTCTTAGTTAAGTCTCTGAGCTCAGCCAGGCGCGGGGGCGCGTGCCTGAGACCGAAGCTCTTGGGAGGCGGAGGGATGAGGGTCTAGAGCCCAAGGCAGCCTGAGCCCCCGCCAGTCAGAAGTCAGCCTGGAGCCAAAACAATAAAATAATTTTTTTTTTTTTTTTTTGGTTTTTCGAGGTAGGGTCTCACTCTAGCCCAAGCTGCCCTGGAATTCACTATGTAGTCTCAGGGTGGCCTCGAACTCATGGCGATCCTCCTACCTCTGCCTCCCCGAGTGCTGGGATTAAAGGCGTGCACCACCACGCCCGGCTAAAAATTTTTTTTTAAATGATAAATAATAAAATCAAAAATAATACATATAATAAAAAAAAATTAATTTTTTTAAAAAAACCTACCACTTACTAGCAAAAGTTACTTTCCCTTCCCCATTTGCAAAATGGATTGTTGGAAAGTACAGTTAAATTTCTGGCAAACAAGCCGGGTGTGGTGGTGCACGCCTTTAATCCCAGCACTCAGGAGGGAGAGGTAGGAAGATCACCCCAAGTTCGAGGCCACCCTGAGACTACATAGTAAATTCCAGCTCAGCCAGGACTAGAGTGAAACCCTACCTCAAAAAAATGAAAAAGAAATTAAATTAAATTTTTAAAAAATTCTGGCAAGCAGTAAAACTGAAAGTGATGCTAACAATAATGTTTAGGAAGTATACAGATACCAGAAGAAACGGAAAAGTGGAATTTTTTTCTTGAATTTTTATTTATTTATTTGAGAGAGAGAGAGATAATGGACATGCCAGGGCCTCTAGCCACTGCAAATGAACTCCAGATTCATGTGCCACCTTGTGCATCTGGCTTATATGGGTCCTGGGGAATTGAACCTGGGTCCTTTGGCTTTGCAGGTAAACGCCTTAGCAGCTAAGCCATCCTGCCAGCCCTTGATTTTTTTTTTTTAATTGACAGTTTCCATACTTTCAGACAATAAACCATGATAATTCCCTCCCCTCCCCCACTTTCCCCTTCACAAATCCTAGAAAAGTAGAGATTTTTTTTTTTTTCTAGGTAGGGTCTCACTCTAACTCAGGTTGACCTGGAATTTGGAATTCACTATGGAGTCTCAGGGTGACCTCGAACTCACGGCGACCCTCCTACCTCTGCTTCCCCAGTGCTGGGATTAAAGGAGGGCGCCACCACGCCTGGCTGAAAAGTGGAAATTGTTTTTAAAGAAAGGATTACATATCACTGGGCTTATAGTTCAGTGGTAGAGCATTTGCCCAGTATGCACAAGGCTCTGGGTTTAATCATTAAACATTAAAAAAAACATTAAACATTAAACATTAAAAAAAAAAACATGTGCTGGAGAAATGGCTTAGCAGTTAAGGCATCTGCCTGTGAGCCCAAAGGACCCAGGTTCGATTCCCTAGGACCCACATAAACCAGATACACAAGGTGGAGCATGTATCTGGAGTTTGTTTGCAGTGGCTGAAGGCCCTGGTGTGCCTATTCTCTCACTCTCTCTCTCTTCTATCTCTTTCTCTGCTTGCAAATGAATAAATAAGAAAATTTTTTTAAAGACCTTTAAAAATACAAACATAAAAGCAAAAGTCAAAATCATCCTCAGGACTAGAGAGATGGCTCAGTGGTAAAGGCACTTGCCTGCAAAGCCTAATGACCTGGATTCCCTTTGCCAGGACCCACGTAAAGCCAGGTGAACTGGCACACGCATCTGGAGTTTGTTTGTAGCAGCTGGAGGCCCTGGCGTGCCCATTCTCTCTTTCTTCCTCTCTTTCTCTCTCTCACTCTCTCTCTATTTAAACAAGGCCTCACTCTGCAGCCCAGACCAGCCCAGAACTCACTTTATCACCCATGCTGACCTAAAACAGCAATTCCTCCTGCCTCAGGTTCCCAAATGCTGAGATTACAGGTAGTGGGCTCAATCTCTCTCTCTCTCCCTCTCTCTCAAATAGGTAAGTAAATAAACATTAACTCCTCTGTTTTTGTCTTCAACCTCCAAAAATTATTACTCCGTTCACAGTATATCCCAAATAGCTAAAATGATTCCTGGCACGTAACGAATGCTCAACAAGCATATGTCGAAAGACGTGTGTGTGTGTGTGTGTGTTCAGTATGACACGTGGTGTACAGAGGTGTGAATGGATTTTCAAATGAAAAATGCTGAGACCTGGTGATGTGACACACTGTCACAGCTGCTGGCCAAGCTGAACCAGTGACGTTTCCTTACAGTATTCTATCACCTCAGGAAGCTAGGACGGATGACTTCAGCCTTTCAGGGGAAGGGGGGTTGGGGGACTGGGTGGAAGGCAGAGAAAGAGAAAGCATAAACTAGAACAGTTTTCATGTTTTTGTCCAACAGTCAGTTTTGTGTTTATCTGAGAGAATGAGATAGAGAAATAGGCAGACAGACAGACAGAATGGGCGCGCCAGGGCCTCTGGCAACTGCAAACGAACTCCAGACGCGTGCGCCCCCTTGTGCATCTGGCTAACGTGGGTCCTGGGGAATCGAACCTGGGTCCTTTGGCTTTGCAGGCAAGTGTCTTAATAGCTAAGCCAGCTCTCCAGCCCAGCACAGAAGACTTTAAAGGTATTTGCCATTACCAGAGGCCTCAGCATCTGTGTAACCTTTGTAACTGTCCTTTGGAATTTTTTTAAATCTGTATTTACTTATTTGTGTGTGTGTATGTGAGAGAGAGAGAGAGAGAGAGAGAGAATGGGTGCATCAAGCCAATGAACTCCAGACACATGCGCCCCCTTGTGCATCTGGCTTACATGGGTCCTGGGGAATCGAACCTGGGTCCTTAGGCTTCGCAGGCAAACACCTTAACCGCTAAGCCATCTCTCCAGCCCTCCCCTTTGGAATTCTTGGCAGGGACAAGAGTTACCAATCACTGTCTTCCAGATAAACAATGAAGGGGAAAGGGATGAATGAGTCTTTAAAATATCCTTTGCTGGGCCCAGTAGCACACACCTGTAACCTCTGCTTCTTTCATAGGTTGAGCCCAACACCTCCCACCCTCTAAACACACACACACCCCTGCCATGAAGAATCACCCACTGAGTACAGCTATGTTGACCTGTGTGTTGGGAGGGGAGAAGAGAAACAGGTAATGAAAATAGGTAAATGAATGTGAAATCAGTTATCTGACTTTATTGTGTTCAAGCAGTTAAAAAAATTCTGGGGGGGGGGGGGCTGGAGAAATGGCTTAGCAGTTAAGTGCTTGCCTGTGAAGCCTAAGGACCCTGGTTCGAGGCTCAATTCTCCAGGACCCACGTTAGCCAGATGCACAAGGAGGCACACGCATCTGGAGTTTGTTTGCAGTGGCCGGAGGCCCTGGTGTGCTCATTCTGTCTCTCTCTCTCTCTCTCTCTCTCTCTGTCTCTTTCAAATAAATAAAAATAAAAACAAAAAAAAATTTTTTTTTTTAAATTTCAGATAGGATCTTGTTATACAGCCCTAGCTCACTCAATACGTAGCCCAAGCTGGCAGCAAACTCACAGCAATCCTCCTGCCCCAGCTTCGCAAGTGCTGGGGTTACAGGCGTGCGCCACCAGGCCCAGTTAATTTTTTAAAAATTAAACCTGGGGACTGGAGAAATGGCTCAGCCGGTAAAGTGCTTACCATGCAAGCAAGAGGACCTAAATTCAGATGCCCAGCACCCACTCGACAAGCTGGGGGAGCCTGTGCCCTGTAATCCCAGCCCTGATGAGGACAACACAGGAGAAACCCAGGGACTTGCTGGCCAGCTGGTCCAGCCAAATTCAGGGGCTCCACGTCCAGTGAGAGACCCTGCCGCAGAAAGCCAGGCGGGGCTGGAGAGATGGCTTAGTGGTTAAGGCGCTTGCCTCCAAAGCCAAAGGACCTAGGTTCGATTCCCCAGGACCCACGTAAGCCAGATGCACAAGGTGGAGCATGCATCTGGAGTTTGTTTGCAGCAGCTAGAGAGCCCTGGCATGCCCATTCTTTTTTTTTTTTTTCTCTCTCTCTCTCTCAAATAAATAAATAAAAATAAAATATTTTTTAAAAAAGAAAGAAGCCTGGCATGGTGGTGCATACCTTTAATCCCAGCACTTGGGAGGCAGAGGTAGGAGGATCGCCATGAGTTCGAGGCCACCCTGAGACTCCATAGTGAATTCCAGGTCAGCCTGCGCTAGAGTGAGACCCTACCTCAAAAAACCAAGCCAAAAAAAAAAAAAAAATTAAAAAAGAAAGAAGCCGGGTGTGGTGGTGCACACCTTTAATAACAGCACTCGGGAGGCGGAGGTAGGAGGATCGCTGTGAGTTCGAGGCCACCCTGAGACTCCATAGTGAATTCTAAGTCAGCCTGAGCTAGAGTGAGACCCTACCTCGAAAAAAAAAAAAAGAAGAAGAAAGGAAGGAAGGTGGACAGCAATCAACCAAAGAAAACACCTGATGTCAATTTACGGCCTCCACATGCACATGGGCCACGCCTGCACACGCATGAACGCACACACAATCAAATCTGAAAGCCACAAATAGAAGCTCTGAAGGAAAGGAGGCACAGAAGTAAACTACAAACTGGGGAAGTTCTTTTCTGGGCCTTTCCAATACAACCGTACTCCATCTTGGTGTCTTAAAATCAAAATAATTTAAAGTGGCTTATTTGAATCATCACTACGTATATCAAAAAAGAGACACTACAGAACTGCCCTCGGTGACTGGGCGCTCGCTCTGGAAACGATGCTAATACCTAAAGACGTTAGCATAAGAACATATGTAAATCATGAAAGTGACAAGAAAGCAGACGGAGCCTGAAGCACATCTGAGAGGAACTGTAGTAAACAGAAACCAAAACAGTGGCCAAGGGAGAAAATGAAGCGAGACACAAGAACAATTGTACGGAAGTCTTCAAGAAAATAAACTCAGAATAATAAAAAGAAAGAAGAAAGAGAGAGAGAAAAAAGAAGAGAGAGAAAGAAACAGAGAGAGAGAGAGAAAGAAAAGAAAGAAAATAAACTCTTTAAAATGAAGGGAAAACTGCCAGAATTAGCCAACAGAGCCAGAAAACCAACAACCTGCCAACAGAGATCTGGTTTAGCGCAGGTCACTAACGACACCGCGGAAAGAGAACACCCCAAAACTCAATGTTTCCGTTCCTCAAATTTAAGGTTCAGAAGGACCCTTCCAAAAGACCAGGACTAAACAAGTGAAAGGTTTCGTGTGCAAAGTTCTTCCCTGTTTTCTGTTGCTGAAAACAGGGCAACATTCCCCCCCTTCTCCCCACCCCCAGCAAAAACCGTGGGATGTACACTTCACTTAGAAGATTTACAATTGTAAGATTTATAATTATAAACACTTGTAAGATTTATAATTATAAACACTTACACGATTTATGATTACAAACACTTATAAGAGTCACAATTCCTTGTGATATGTTTTGTTTTCTTTGCCCCCCCCCCCCTTCAACATCTTTGTACAGAGCTGGGTCAGGGACACATACACACACACACACACACACACACACACGTGTGGCACCTCGTCCTCTGGGACACCACGGGAAGGTTATAACTGACTTTTTTTTTTTTTTTTCCTTTTTCCACAGAGAGGGGAGAGCCAGGCTCTCCGAGGGAATGATGCTCACATGCTTCCTGGGAATCGCAAGCCCGGGCTCTGAACCAAGCAAAATGCAAAAGGAAAAGAGCCGTCCACCCACCAAGCACGTTTTGAGGAAACTCGTCCAAGGATAAAGCCACCAGGTACGGGCCCTGGCACGACCTCGGCACCTGCCAAAGGCTGTCTCCAGCCCCAGCTCTTGGATGGGAATGAGAGAGTGGACTTGTTGGAGAAAAAAAAAGTCTGGACGGCCGGGTGTGAGCCCTTCAGAAGTTAACGTGAAGCCGGGCGTGGTGGCACATGCACGCCTTTCATCCCAGCACCCGGAGGCAGAGGTAGGAGGGAGACGCCGTGAGTTCGAGGCCACCCTGAGACTGCATAGTGAATTCCAGGTCAGCCTGAGCTAGAGTGAGACCCTACCTTAAAAAAAACACAAAAAAGTTTTAAAAAAAAAAAAAAAGAAAGAAAGAAAGAGAAAGTTAGTGGCCGGGAGAGGAGGGACAGTCAAGGACAGGAAAGGCGGGACAGTGGACAGGACAGGGGGACAGTGGACAAGAGACAGGGGGGGGATCAGTGGACAGGAGAGGGGGACAGTGAACAGGAGAGAGGGGATCAGTGGACAGGAGAGAAGGACAGTGGACAGGAGGGGGACAGTGGACAGCAGAGGGGGACAGTGGACAGGAGGGGGGACAGGAGAGGGGACAGTGGACAGGAGAAGGGGACAGTGGACAGGAGAGGGGGACAGTGGACAGGAGAAAGGACAGTGGACAGGAGGGGGACAGTGGACAGCAGAGAGGGACAGTGGACAGGAGAGGCGACTTTCGGGGACAGCCGGGCGCGGACTCGGCGGCGTGGGCTCGCGGGCTCGGGACGGCGCCGCGCTCTTCCGCTCACGTCCGTCCGTCCGTCCGTCCGGGCAGCCGCGGCCATGGTGTTTCCATCCTGCACGCGAGCGAGCGGCGACGGCGGGACGCGGGGCTCGGGGGCCGGGGGACGAGGACGACGAGGGCGGGGAGGACGGCGAGGAGGACGAGGAGGAAGCCGAGGCCCCGGCCGGCGGGATGGAGGACGCGAGGAGGGCGTCTCCCCGAACTTCGACAACTTCCCTCGCCGCCGCCCCGCCCCGCCCCGCCCGGCCCGGCGCCTGCAAAACCGGAGCCGGATCGCCAGCCCGAGCCCGAGCCGTGCAAAACCCGGAGCTGGATCGCCAGCCCGAGCCCCCGAGCCGTGCAAAACCCGGAGCTGGATCGCCAGCCCGAGCCCGAGCCGTGCAAAACCCGGAGCGGATTCGCCAGCCCGTCCGTCCGTCCGTCCGTCCGTCCGTCCGTCCGTCCGTCCGTCCGTCCGTCCGTCCGTCCGTCCGTCCGTCCGTCCGTCCGTCCGTCCGTCCGTCCGTCCGTCCGTCCGTCCGTCCGTCCGTCCGTCCGTCCGTCCGTCCGTCCGTCCGTCCGTCCGTCCGTCCGTCCGTCCGTCCGTCCGTCCGTCCGTCCGTCCGTCCGTCCGTCCGTCCGTCCGTCCGTCCGTCCGTCCGTCCGTCCGTCCGTCCGTCCGTCCGTCCGTCCGTCCGTCCGTCCGTCCGTCCGTCCGTCCGTCCGTCCGTCCGTCCGTCCGTCCGTCCGTCCGTCCGTCCGTCCGTCCGTCCGTCCGTCCGTCCGTCCGTCCGTCCGTCCGTCCGTCCGTCCGTCCGTCCGTCCGTCCGTCCGTCCGTCCGTCCGTCCGTCCGTCCGTCCGTCCGTCCGTCCGTCCGTCCGTCCGTCCGTCCGTCCGTCCGTCCGTCCGTCCGTCCGTCCGTCCGTCCGTCCGTCCGTCCGTCCGTCCGTCCGTCCGTCCGTCCGTCCGTCCGTCCGTCCGTCCGTCCGTCCGTCCGTCCGTCCGTCCGTCCGTCCGTCCGTCCGTCCGTCCGTCCGTCCGTCCGTCCGTCCGTCCGTCCGTCCGTCCGTCCGTCCGTCCGTCCGTCCGTCCGTCCGTCCGTCCGTCCGTCCGTCCGTCCGTCCGTCCGTCCGTCCGTCCGTCCGTCCGTCCGTCCGTCCGTCCGTCCGTCCGTCCGTCCGTCCGTCCGTCCGTCCGTCCGTCCGTCCGTCCGTCCGTCCGTCCGTCCGTCCGTCCGTCCGTCCGTCCGTCCGTCCGTCCGTCCGTCCGTCCGTCCGTCCGTCCGTCCGTCCGTCCGTCCGTCCGTCCGTCCGTCCGTCCGTCCGTCCGTCCGTCCGTCCGTCCGTCCGTCCGTCCGTCCGTCCGTCCGTCCGTCCGTCCGTCCGTCCGTCCGTCCGTCCGTCCGTCCGTCCGTCCGTCCGTCCGTCCGTCCGTCCGTCCGTCCGTCCGTCCGTCCGTCCGTCCGTCCGTCCGTCCGTCCGTCCGTCCGTCCGTCCGTCCGTCCGTCCGTCCGTCCGTCCGTCCGTCCGTCCGTCCGTCCGTCCGTCCGTCCGTCCGTCCGTCCGTCCGTCCGTCCGTCCGTCCGTCCGTCCGTCCGTCCGTCCGTCCGTCCGTCCGTCCGTCCGTCCGTCCGTCCGTCCGTCCGTCCGTCCGTCCGTCCGTCCGTCCGTCCGTCCGTCCGTCCGTCCGTCCGTCCGTCCGTCCGTCCGTCCGTCCGTCCGTCCGTCCGTCCGTCCGTCCGTCCGTCCGTCCGTCCGTCCGTCCGTCCGTCCGTCCGTCCGTCCGTCCGTCCGTCCGTCCGTCCGTCCGTCCGTCCGTCCGTCCGTCCGTCCGTCCGTCCGTCCGTCCGTCCGTCCGTCCGTCCGTCCGTCCGTCCGTCCGTCCGTCCGTCCGTCCGTCCGTCCGTCCGTCCGTCCGTCCGTCCGTCCGTCCGTCCGTCCGTCCGTCCGTCCGTCCGTCCGTCCGTCCGTCCGTCCGTCCGTCCGTCCGTCCGTCCGTCCGTCCGTCCGTCCGTCCGTCCGTCCGTCCGTCCGTCCGTCCGTCCGTCCGTCCGTCCGTCCGTCCGTCCGTCCGTCCGTCCGTCCGTCCGTCCGTCCGTCCGTCCGTCCGTCCGTCCGTCCGTCCGTCCGTCCGTCCGTCCGTCCGTCCGTCCGTCCGTCCGTCCGTCCGTCCGTCCGTCCGTCCGTCCGTCCGTCCGTCCGTCCGTCCGTCCGTCCGTCCGTCCGTCCGTCCGTCCGTCCGTCCGTCCGTCCGTCCGTCCGTCCGTCCGTCCGTCCGTCCGTCCGTCCGTCCGTCCGTCCGTCCGTCCGTCCGTCCGTCCGTCCGTCCGTCCGTCCGTCCGTCCGTCCGTCCGTCCGTCCGTCCGTCCGTCCGTCCGTCCGTCCGTCCGTCCGTCCGTCCGTCCGTCCGTCCGTCCGTCCGTCCGTCCCGGAGCTGGATCGCCAGCCCAAGCCCCCGAGCTGTGCAAAACCCGGAGCTGGATCGCAAGCCTGAGCCCGAGCCGTGCAAAACCCGGAGCTGGATCGCAAGCCCGAGCTGTGTAAAACCCGGAGCCGGAGCCCGAGCCCTGCAAAACCTGGAGCCAGAGCCGGAGCCCAAGCCAGAGCCGTGCAAAACCCGGAGCTGGATTGCAAGCCCGAGCCGTGCAAAACCTGGAGCTGGATCGCCAGCCCGAGCTCTGCAAAACCTGGAGCCCAATCAAGAGCCCGAGCCAGAGCCATGCAAAACCCGGAGCCGGATCGCCAGCCCGACCTGTGCAAAACCCGTAGCCAGAGCCCTGAGCCATAGCAAAACCCGGAGCTGGACCGCCAGCCCGAGCTCTGCAAAACCTGGAGCCCAATCAGGAGCCGGAGCCAGAGCCATGCAAAACCCAAAGCTGGAGTCATGCAAAACTCAGAGCCCGATCCATGCACAACCCGGAGCCAGACCACCAGCCCAGGATCCGGGCTAGATCAGAAGGCCTAGCCCAGAGCCCAAACTGGAGCCAGAGCGGAAAACCTGGGCCCGAGCCCCAGCCTTGCAAAACCCGGAGCCTGAGCCGGGCCACAGGAAAACCCAGCACTGGCTGCTGCGGAGCTGGAGTGTCCTGAGAACCCTCCTCCTCCCCTCTCCTCCCCCTCCCCCTCCCCTTCGTACACCCACTTGCCCCAGCGCCTTGTGAGCACTTCACCATGGTGGCAAATTATAACAACAGTACTCAGGCTGGAGAAATGGCTCAGCACTTGCCTGCAAAGCCGAAGGACCAGGGTTCGATTCCCTGGGAACCACAGAAAACCAGATGCACAAGATGGAGCATGCATCTGGAGTTCATTTGCAGGGGCAGGCAGGCCTTGGTGTGCCCATTTCCTCTCTCTCTCTCTCTCTCTCTCTCTTTCTCTCCCTTCCTCCAATAAATAATAAGAGGCAGAGAGAGAGAGAGAGAATGGGCCGACCAGGAACCTCCAGCAAACGAACTCCAGATACATGTGCCACCTTGTACATCTGGCTTAAGTGGGTCGTGGGGAATCAACCCTGGATCCTTTGGCTTCACAGGCAAGCACCTTAATCATGAAGCCACCATTCCAGTCCCTAGAAGTGCTTTTCTTTACAAAATCTAGAACAACTCCTGATATCTTTGATGTTATAGAAGTTTGTTGAGCCGGGCATGGTGGCACACGTTTTTAATCCCAGCACTCGGGAGGCAGAGGTAGGAGGATCGCCGTGAGTTCGAGGCCACCCTGAGACTACAGAGTGATTGATTTCCAGGTCAGCCTGAGCTAGAGTGAGACCCTACCTCGAAAAAGCAAAAAAAAAAAAGAAAGAAAGAAAGGAAAAGGAAACAAAAAAGAAAAAAGTTTGTTGAGGGGAGAAGGAGATGGCTTGGTGGATAAGAGCACTTGAACATGAGAGCCTAAGAGGGCCTGAGACCACCTTAGCTCAATTACCTAGCACCCACATTAAAAGCTCGACATTGCTACAACATGCCTGTGACCCCAGTCCTGAGGGAAGATTTAGGATCTAAGACTTCAGAATCACTGGAACTCACTGACCGGAGAAATGGCAGCTCTGGGTTGAGAGAGAGACTCCATTTCAAGGAAATCGCAGATGAGCGATAGAGGACTCTTGAGTTCAACTCCACACAGGCACACGCAGGACATGGACGTCCGCATAAGCCGCACAGGTCGCATTAGACACCACACCACCACACATACTCTCTATATGCACACACACACTTGCAAAAAAAAAAAAAAAAAAAAAGCTGGGCATAGTGGCACACGCCTTTAATCCCAGCACTGGGGAGGCAGAGGTAGGAGGATCACCATGAGTTCAAGGCCACCCTGAGACTCCATAGTGAATTCCAGGTCAACCTGGGCTGGAGTGAGACCCTACCTCAAAACACCAAAAAAGCTGGACCAAAAAAAAAAAAAAAAAAAGCCGGGCGTGGTGGCCACTCGCCTTTAATCCCAGCACTGGGGAGGCAGAGGTAGGAGGATCGCCGTGAGTTCGAGGCCACCCTGAGACTCCATAGTGAATTCCAGGTCAGACCAGGCTAGAGTGAAACTCTATCTCGGGGGGAAAAATTAAAAAAAAAAAAAAAAAAAAAAAAAGCTGGACATAGTGGCTCACCTCTTTAATCCCAGTACTAAGGAATCTGAGGTAGGAGAAGGTCCATGAGTTCAAAGCCTGCCTGAGCTACATAGTGAGTTCTAGGTCAGCCTGAGAGAGAGAGTAAAACCCTGCACCCTCCCCCTCCCCTCTCCCCAAAGAAAAAGGAGGACAAAGAAGCCAGAAAGACAGCATGGGAAATGAAAGTATCAAACCACTCGGGAAGGGAAGAGTAGATTAAATTCATTATGTAGGAATTGCTCCAAGTCCCTGCTAGAACACCGGTAATTGATAGTGCCTTCTATCTCCACTCCGGAGTTGTGGTTTCAATTAATAACTTTATGTGCAGTAGGAGACAGAACGAGGCCTATAGGGATGGTCCAAACTCCCAAGTCCTATAACTTCTGAGACCAGATTATTATTTTTTTTTTTTAATGACACACCGATGACAATTTGCATGTGTGTCCCAGATTTCATCAAAGCACTGGGTCACATCCTAAAGCTATTTTAGGAAAATAAATGTAGCTAATGAAAGAAAGATAAAATATGAATCTAATTCATTATAACACAAATGAACTGCATAGAGCAGACAAAGAAAAAAAGACTTATTACAGGGCACGGTGGCATATGCCCTTAATCCCATCACTCCGGAGGCTGAGGTAGGAGGAACGCTGTAAGTTTGAGGTCAGCCTGGGCTACAGAGAGATCCTACCTAGAAAAAGAAAGAAAAAAAAAAAAACTGGGTGTTGTGGTTTTCATATGGTTCATGTGATATGAAAATTTGATATCATGCATAAATAGCCCATGAAAGCTCCTAACCTGAACTATATATGTTCAATTAGTAGCACCTGCACAATACCATTCTTTAATTTTAATTTTATTAAATCTATTTGGGGGAGAGAGAAAGGGGCACGCAGACACAGAGAGAGAGAAAGAGAATGGGCACGCCAGAGCCTCTGGCCGCTACAAACTCCAGAGGCATGTGCCACCTTGTGCATCTGGCTTATGTGGGTCCTGGGGAATCGAACCTGGGTCCTCTGGATTTGCAGGCAAGTGCCTTAACCGCTAAGCCATCCCTCCAGCCCCCATTCTTTAAGGTCACTATTTTTTTGCAGTCACCTTCTCTCTTTTTATTTTTAAAAAAATTTTAATTTGAGAGAGAGAGAAGAGTTGGCGTGCCAGGGCCTCGGCCACTGAAATCGAACTCCAGACGCTTGCACCACCTAGTGGGCACGTGCGACCTTGCGCTTGCCTCACCTCTGTGCGTCTGGCTCACGTGGGATCTGAAGAGTCGAACACGGGTCCTTAGGCTTCGCAGGAAAGCGCCTTAACCGCTGAGCCACCTCTGCAGCCCACAGTCACCTTCTTGTTGCTGGGACAAGACACCCAACCAGAAGTAGTTCAAGGGGACCGGGGGGTGGGGGAAGGACAGGGTTTATTTTGATTTACAGGCTGAAGGGGAACTTGTATCATGGTAAGGAGACAATGACCGAGTGGAGGTTGGCCATTACATCCTGACACGTCAGCTGGGAGGTGGCATCAAGGGCAAGCTGCCTATGATCATCCAGTAATATTAGACTAGTAAACCCCAAGCAAGGTCTTTTGCCAGTGACATGCCCCCCTTCAGCAAGGGTCCACTTCCCAAACTGCCACCAGCTGGGGACCAAATATTCCAAACACGTGAGGACGTTTTACATTCAAACCTCCGCACTATTGGACCTCTCCTCCCTTCATTCAACCCTCCAGTTAACAAATTAGGTTTGCAGATACATTAGTTACAAGGAGGAGGGGGAGGGCTGTCCTGATCACATGACACGTGTCCCCTTGTCATTGGAAAGGTAGATGTGGAAGCCGGGCGTGGTGGTGCACGCCTTTAATCCCAGCACTCCGGAGGCAGAGGTAGGAGGATCGCCGTGAGTTCGAGGCCAGCCTGAGAATACACAGTGAATTCCAGGTCAGCCTGGGCTAGAGTGAGACTCTACCTCGAAAAAAACCAAAAAGAAAAAAAGAAAGAAAGAAAGGTAAGCCAGGCTTAGTGGAGCATGTCTTTAATCCCAGCACTCAGGAGGCAGAGGTAGGAGAATTGCCAGGAGTTCGAGGCTACCCTGAGACTACATAGTGAATTCCACAGTCAGCCTGGGCCAGAGTGAAACCCTACCTCGGGGAAAAAAAAAAAAAAAAAGAAAGATAGATGCCATACTTGCTTTTAAAAGTCTGATGGCCTGGGTTCAACTCCCCAGTACTCACACAAAGCCAGATGTACAAAGTGGCGCATTCATCTGGAGTTTATGCATAGTGGCAAGAGGCACTGACACACCCATTCTCTCACAAATAAATATTTAAAAAAAGATCCAGCCATGGTGGTACATGCCTTTAATCCCAGCACTAGGGAGGCAGAGGTAGGAGGATTGCCGTGAATTAGAAGCCCTGAATTGCCCACTCTCTCATTTTCTGTCTCTATCTCTCTGGTTTCAAATTAAAGAAATTTTTTAAAAAAGAAAGTCAGACATTCCCTAAGTATGTAAAGTTGTGTGGTGGCTATAATATGATACTTATAACCGACCATTTTTTGTGTGTATTATTTAGTTTTTCACAACAGTCCTATCAGGATTATTTTTAGGCCAGGCGTGGTGGCACACACCTTTGATCCCAGCACTCGGGAGGCAGAGGTAGGAGGATTGCTGTGAGTTCAAGACCACCCTGAGACTACACAGTGAATTCCTTATCAGGCTGAGCGACCTTGAAAAACCAAAAAAAAGATTATTTTTAGGACTAGAGAGATGACTTAGCAGTTAAGGCGCTTGCCTGCAAAGCCTAATGACTCAGGTTCAATTCACCAGCACCCACATAAGCAAGATGCACACATCTGGAGTTCGTTTGCAGTGGCTGGAGGCCCTGGCGTACCCATTCTCTCTCTCTCTCTCTCCCTCTTTCTTTCTTTCTTTTGTTTGTTTTGGTTTGCTTTTTTGATTGTTTGTGTTTCGGTTTGGGTTTTTTTTTTTTTTTTTTTTTTTTTTTTTGGTTTTTCAAGGTAGGGTCTCCCTGTAGCTCAGGGTGACCTGGAATTCACTATGTAGTCTCAGGCTGGCCTCGAACTCAGGGCGATCCTCCTACCTCTGCCTCCCGAGTGCTGTGGTTAAAGGTGTGCGCCACCACGCCTGACCTATCAGCCTCTTTCTATCTCTCTCTCAAATAAATGAATAAACAAATAAGATGTTAAAAAAGATTACCTTCACTTTGTTTTACAGAAGAGTAATTTGTTTAAATTCATGACAAGGCTTGGAATTCATTGTTCACGGGCCTTTTGATTCGTCTCTTTCTTGTGGGTGTGTGGGGGAGTATAGCATGTGCGGTGTGTAGTATATGTGTGGTGTGTGTGGTGTATGCACATGTGTGTGCACAGATGCACACACACGCTGAGGGCAGAGGAGGGTGTCAGGTGTTTTCCTCTCTTGCTTTTCCACCTCATTTCCTTGAGACAGATCTCTCACTAAACCTGGACCTCACCATTTTTTTTCTCTCTCTCTCTCTCTTTTTTTTTTATTAGAGAAAGAGAGGAGAGAAAGAGAGATAGAGTAAAAATGGGCATGCCAGTGCCTCTAGCCACTGTAAACAAACTCCAGACACATGCACCACCTTGTGCATCTGGCTTACATGGGTCCCGGAGAATCGAACCTGGGTCCTTTGGCTTTGCAGGCAAGTGCCTTAACCGCTAAGTCATCTCTCCAGCCCTGAGGGGGGAAATCTTAAATCATCTTACTATGCTATTCTGACTCCGCTCATTCCCCAACCCGTCCTTTAAAAGAAATCACAACTACTTTAATATCTTTTTATTTTTATTTATATATTTATTTTGGTTTTTCAAGGTAGGGCCTCGCTCTAGCCCAGTCTGACCTGGAATTTATTTATTTACTTATTTGAGAGAGGAGAGAGTGAGAGAGAGAATGAGTGCACCAGAGCCTCCAGCCGCTGCAAATGAACTCCAGACACACACGCCACCTTGTGCATCTGACTTACGTGGATTCTGCAGAATTGAACCTGGGTCCTTTTGAATTGCAGGCAAGCGCCTTAACCTGCTAAGCCATCTCTCCAGCCCAAAATCACAACTACCTTTTCTTCTGTGTTTTCCTAACTTTCGAAGGCAGCTTTCCTATCATAAGCCATTACATATCTGTGGTGTTTTCATTTATAAAGTTGAGAAACAGCGGATGATTGGTTGAAGCCATGAGGGGAGGACTGTGAAGAACTCTCTGATTACACAAAGTTAATTTGCACGATTCTGTAAGAAAGGCCTTCCACATAAATGAGGCTAAGCTTTAAAATAAAGCTGTACTGTAGGTGCTGGCCATGGCAGCGCACGTCTTTAATCCCAGCACTTGAGAGGCAGAGGCAAGAGGATTGCCACGAGTTCAAGGCCACCCTGAGACTACGTAGTGAATTCCAACTCAGCCTGGGCTAGAGTGAGACCCTGCCTCCGAAAATTAAGAAAACAAGAAACAAAAATAACTGTTTGATCATTGTCATGGTGACGTGGAGTTCATGTTTCCAAACAGCTGATTTCATAAATAGAACTCATCACTGTTCATATTTGCCTAGGACAAAAAAAAAATGTGAGCTGCATAATTAATAATAACAATTGTGCTAGGTCAAATCACCGTCCCTGTGCCCGCGTCTGAGCTACGAAAAGGAGCAAGCAGTGGAAGACTTTTAACTGCCACACACACTCAGGGAATGAGAGCACAGCGTGAAACTGTCGCTAATATGTCGGTGTAGTGGGATGCCCTGGGAACGGCCTCCATTTAGAAGTGGGGAGGCTAGGTGCTGGAGAGATGGCTTAGTGGTTAAGCGCTTGCCTGTGAAGCCTAAGAACCCTGGTTCGAGGCTCGATTCCCCAGGACCCATGTTAGCCAGATGCACAAGGGGGCGCACGCATCTGGAGTTTGTTTGCAGTGGTTGGAGGCCCTGGCACACCCATTCTCTCTCTGTGTGTCTCTCTCTGCCTCTTCCTCTCTCTGTCTGTCACTCTCAAATAAATAAATAAATAAAAAGAAGAGGGGAGGCTCAACTTGGCAAACACAATTCTACACTTGCCCTATTTTCTCCTTTTCCTTTCCCTCTCTTATGTAAGGTTCTGGAAACTGTTAAGAAATCAGAAAGAAGATTTCTGGAGAGACGGTTTAGCAGTTAAGGCGCTTGCCTGCAAAGCCAAAGGACCCAAGTTTGATACCCCGGGACCCACATAAGCCAGATGCGCAAGGTGGCACATGCATCCGGAGTTCATTTGCAGTGGCTGGAGACCCTGGTGTGCCCATTCTTTCTCTCTCTCTCTCTCTCTCTCAAATAAATAAAAATGAAAAATGGGGCTGGAGAGATGGCTTAGCGGTTAAGCGCTTGCCTGTGAAGCCTAAGGACCCCAGTTTAAGGCTCTATTCCCCAGGACCCACGTTAGCCAGAGGCACAAGGGGGCACATGCATCTGGAGTTTGTTTGCAGCAGCTGGAGGCCCTGGTGTGCCCATTCTCTCTCTCTCTCTCTCTCTTTATCTCTGTGTCACTCTCCAATAAATAAAAATAAACAAAAATTTAAAAAATAAAGAAATTTTTTTTAAGTTTTAAAAAAAGAAGAAACTTGTCTTAAATCACAAGTCAAGTCAGAGAATGGGCTACAGACAGAACGAAGCCAATCTAGTTTGCCAGCTTTGGGCTCTAAAGTGGGGCACATGAGAATTAACAAAAGCCTCAAATATTGAGGACAGAAGTTTAAGGAATCCTGATTCCACGCCTTTGAACCAGTGCAGTGAGAGACACATGAACTTCTGAGTCAAAACGGACTGTACATCTCAGCTCAGTACCTTACTAGGTATATGGATACCTTCCGTCAAATCACACACCAAGTCTTAGTTTCTTTCTCTCTAAAATAAGAGATAGGGGGGCTGGAGAGATGGCTTAGTGGTTAAGAAGCTTGCCTGCAAAGCCTAAGGACCCAGGTTTGATTCCCCAGTACCCATGAACGTCAGATACACAAGGCGGCACATGTGCCTGGAGTTCATTTGCAGTGGCTGGAGACCCTGGCACGCCCATTTTCTCTCTCTCTCTCTCACTGTAATAAATAAATAAAAGTAAATAAAATCCTAATATGAGGGCTGGACAGATGGCTTAGTGGTTAAGCGCTTGCCTGTGAAGCCGAAGGACCCTGGTTCAAGGCTTGATTTCCCAGGACCCACATTAGCCAGATACACAAGGGGGCATATGCATCTGGAGTTCATTTGCAGTGGCTGGAGGCTCTGGCGTGCCCATTCTCTCCCTCTCTCCCTCTCTCTCTATCTGCCTCTTTCTCTCTTTGTCTGTCACTCTAAATAAATAAATAAATAAATAAATAAATAAAATGAACAAAATCCTTTTTTTAAAAAAATCTTAATATGAGCCAGGCATGGTGGCACATGTCTTTAATCCCAGCACTCGGGAGGCAGAGGTAGGAGGATCACCGTGAGTTCAAGGCCACCCTGAGACTACACAGTGAATTCCAGGTCAGCCTGGGCCAGAGTGAGACCCTACCTCCAAAAAAAAAAAAAAAAAAAAAAAAGCCAGTCTATCAGGAACAGGGCTGGAGAGATTTCTCAGTGGTTAGAGATGCTTATTTGTAAAATGGGGATATGCTTCTCAGGGCTTGGGGCAAAGCTCAATGATACAGTTTTTGGAAAAGAACCTAGCTCAGCGTCAGGCAGATGCTGACAATATTGCTTCATAAGGTTGGGAAAAGTGAAGACATCCCTCTTATACAGATATAACGACAAATAACTCAGTCAACCATTATTTATTTATTTGCCAGGAGAGAGAGAGAGACTATAGTCCCACCAGGGACTCCTGCCACTACATGCAAACTCCAGACGCATATGCTACTTTGTGTACCTGGCTTTATGTGGGAACTAGGGAATCAAGCCTAGGCTGTTAGGTGTAGGATCGCCGTGAGTTCGAGGCCAGCCTGAGACTACATAGTTAATTCCACGTCAGCCTGGGCCAGAGTGAGACACTACCTCAAAAAAAAAAAAAAAAAAAATTTATTTAGGCTGGAGAGATGGCTTAGGGATTAAGGCACTTGCCTACAAAGCCAAAGGACCTCAGTTCAATTCCCCAGGACCCATGTAAGCCAGATACACAAGGGGGCACATGTGTCTAGAGTTTGTTTGCAGTGGCTGGAGGCCCTGGCATGCCCATTTTTTTTTCTCTCTCTCTCTCTCTCCCTCTTTTCCTCTCTCCCCTCCCCCCTCTCTCTTTCTCCCTACGTCTTTCTCTCTCTCAAATAAATAAATACAAATAAAAATTAGTATTTAATTTTTATTTATTTGAGAGAGAGAGAGAGAAGGGGAGGTCAGATAGAGAGAGAATGGGCATGCCAGGGCCTCCAGCCACTGCAAACAAACTCCAGACATGTAAACTACCTTGTGCATCTGGCTAACGTGGGTCCTGGGGAAACGAACCTGGGTCCTTTGGCTTTGCAGGCAGGCGCCTTAACAGTTAATCCACCTCTCCAGCCCTCTTATAATTTTTCTATTTAAAGCCTACAGGAACTTCTCACAACCTCCTGCCTGTGGCCTACAGTAGAGACCAGGTCCTTGCAGGTAAAGGATATATCTGTCCTGTTCTCAAAACTCCAAAGAACAAGCGTGTTCTGGGCATGCTGAGGTGTTTGATGTAATGAGCTAGGGAAGAGCTAGCAGTAGGTGGAAGAGGAGCTAATCAATATCTAAGAGGATATAAATAAATCATATGAATCCTACTTTTTTGGACAATGGAACACTCAGGAGCCATAGATTGTTGCTAGAAAATTTTCAGTGCCAGAGATGGGATGCCTTCCAGTGAGTTGTTGACCAGGGTGGTCCCTGATGCCCCCAAAACATTACAGGCCATTGCCGAGGCCCTTGCTTTCCCACCTGGAATAGATGGTAAGACCCTATTGCTGAAGACTCCACATACTTGGTCTGCAAAACCACTGAGAAATCCTGCTGGAACTGAGCTGATAACCTCCTCCATGTAGACCAGCTGACAGAAAGCTAGAAGAAGCCATTCTGCATGCAGTTCAATGGGAGAGAGAGACATCACCAGTGAAGATACTCAACAGTGGACACTGCAAGCCTTATATTTGGCCAGCCAGACCAAATGAGCCAACAGGTGCAATAGTGGCACATCTGTCATGGTGGAAACCAACTGCCCTCTAATTGGACTGGAGGCCCGCTCCATGGAAGGGAATACATCCCTGATACTAAAAACCTAAAACAAGGGTAGTCATGAGCCCTAGGGGTGTAACGTCTGCTGCTTCTGTCTAAATGTATATACTATGTTTATCTAACTGCCCAGTAAGCACTTCCCTTAATGTTCATATTCTTATATTAATGCTACTCTCACTTTTGGTAGAGAATCTTCTCTTTTCAAATGACAGTAACCTTGGGATGACTCAAAAGGTATCATGGTGCTGGAAAGAAGTGACCGGAGGGCTCAGCACTGCAATATCTCTATCACACCTTCCAAGGCTCAGGGTCCATTGCGGAAGAGGTGGCAGAAAGAATGTAAGAGGCAAAGGAAGGGCAGGACTCCTTACAACGTGCTCCTCCAGACACAAAAAGGCCTGGATATCCATGACCTCACAGTGCCTGCCACTACCTACACAAGACCATCATAATAGGAGAAAAAGATGATGACATCAAAATAAAAGAAAGACTGATTGAGAGGGGGAGGGGATATGATGGAGAGTGGAGTTTCTAAGGGGGAAGTGGGGAGAGGGAGGGTATTACCGTGGGATATTTTTTATAATCATAGAAGTTGTTAATAAAAATTTGAAAAAAGAAAAAAATTACCCAGATGAAATCATGGGTAAGCTAGAAGAGGCTGAGAGAAATTAATTGGTCTCTATTGAGCGTCTCAGAGATGAAGAACAGATCTCCACAGGAAGCAAATGGGATACCATTTTGTGTTGCTGGCATTTTCAAATCTAGTGCCTTAAAAAAGTCCTAATAATGCTGGGCGTGGTGGCGCCTGGCTATAATCCCAGCACTGGGGAGGCATAGATAGGCGGGTCGCTGTGAGTTTGAGACCACCCTGAGACTACATAGTGAATTCTAGATCAGCCTGGGCTACAGCGAGACCCTACCTCAAAAATCAAAAAGAAAAAATCATAATAAGGAAGGATGGTTTACTCTTTCAAAAGAAAGCTCAAAAAAGAAAGAAAGAACCGGTTGTGGTGGCGCACACCTTTAATCCAGCACTCGGGAGGCAGAGGTAGGAGGATCGCCATGAGTTCAAGGCCACCCTGAGACTCCATAGTGAATTCCAGGTCAGCCTGGACTAGAGTGAGACCCTACCTTGAAAAACCAAAAAAAGAAAGATTGTTCAGTAGTTAAAAGTACTTGCTTGCAAAGCTTCATGGCCCAAGTTTGATTCCCCAATATCCACACATAAAGCAAGATGCACAAAGTGGTGCATGTGTCTGGAGTTCTTTAGCAGGGGCAGGAGGCCCAGGCACGCCCAATCTCTCTCTCTCTCCTACATAAATAAATATTTAAAAAAGAAAACTAAGGACTGGAAAGATGGCTTAGCCTTTTTTTTTTTTTATTTATTTTTATTTATTTTTTTTTTTTTGGTTTTTCGAGGTAGGGTCTCACTTTAGCTCAGGCTGACCTGTAATTCTCTATGTAGTCTCAGGGTGGCCTCGAACTCACGGTGATCCTCCTACCTCTGCCTCCTGAGTGCTGGGATTAAAGGCGTGCACCACCACGCCCGGCTATGGCTTAGCTTTTAAGATGTTTACCTGCAAAGCCAAAGGACCCAGGTTAAACTCCCCAGGACCCACATAAGCCAGATGCACAAGGGGGCAGATGCAACTGGAGTTCGTTTGCAGTGGCTGGAGGCCCTGAGCACCCATTCTCTATCTGCCTCTTTTTCTCTCCTCTCTCTCAAATAAATAAATAAATAAAAATACTTTAAAAGAAAGAAAACTAAAAAGAGAAAATCAGAATTATAGGCCAAGAGCCCTAACGTTAAAACAGTGGTTAAGAGGGTGGCTTTGGGATCAAATCTGACATAAAATTAAGTCCTCCATCTATCAGTAATCATGCCATAGATAGGTCCTTTGAGCTTTAGTCTTTTTTTTTCCCCTTTGGTTTTTTGAGGCAGGGTCTCACTCTAGCCCAGGCCGACCTGGAATTCACTGTGTAGTCTCAGGGTGACCTCGAACTCACAGCTGATCCTCCTACCTCTGTTTCCCGAGTGCTGGGATTAAAGGTGTGCGCCACCACTCCCGGCTTTGAGCTTTAGTCTTGATGCAAATTACCTCAAAGAATAATGAAGAGAAATTAAGGACAGTGCTTACAAGCAGGTGCCTTTAACCACTGAGTCATAGCCCCGGCCCCATAGACAGTACTTATAAAGCACTTTGCAAAGTATCTGGCACATGGAATTAAGTAATTAACCCTCTTCTCCCAATGCTTTTTTTGTTGGTTTGTTTCTTGAGGTAGGGTCTCGCTCTTGCCCAGGCTGACCTGGAACTCACTATGTGGTCTCAAGGTGGCCTCCCAAGTGATGGGATTAAAGGCATGCGCCACTACACTCGGCTAAACATATCTATTGTTTTAAACTTTTTGTTGTATTTTTTGAGGTAGGAGGTAGGGTCTCAATCTATCCCAGGCTGACCTGGAATTCACTATGTAGTCTCAGGGTGGCCTCGAACTCATGGTGATCCTCCTACCTCTGCCGTCCGAGTGCTGGGAATAAAGGCGTGCGCTATCATGCCTGGCTGTTTTAAGCTTTTTATTGACAGCTTCCATAAATATTGGCAATATACCATAATCATAATCCCGTCCCACTACTCTCCTTTCCCCCCTCTGCTGAATTCCCACTCCACTAAATACCTTCTTTCCGAGTAGCCTGTCTTCTTTTTTGGGGGGTGTTCTTTGTTTGTTTGTTTGTTTGTTTTGGTTTTTGAGGTAGGGTCTCACTCTAATCCAGGCTGACCAGGTATTCACTATGTAGTCTCAGGGTGACCTCGAACTCATGGCGATCCTCCTACCTCTGCCTCCTAAGTGCTGGGATGAAAGACTTGAGTCACCAAGCCCAGCTTGTCTTCTATTTTGATATCATCACTTTCTTTCCCTCCTACTATGCAGGTCTTGTATAGCATCAGTCACTGTGAGGTCCCTTTGTGGAGAACAGTATTGCAAAGCATTCCCCTTGCTACCACTTCTTCTTCAATGGTCCTTGAGCCTTGGAGGGCATGATGGAGATGACTCACTTGGCGTAGAACACTTCACTGTCACTTCCTCTTAGCACTTTAGTTAGTTGAGTCATCTCAGTGGTCACCACCATCTGAAAAGAGAAGCTTCTCTCAGCGAAAGTGAGAGTAGCATTAATATAAGGGCAATATATGTAAGTATTTAGGGGGCAGTTTGGTGGTCATAATATAGCCATTTACCCAGACAAGAGTAGAGCCTATGATCTAGGGCTTATGAGCTTCCTAGCCATAGACTTTTAAAAAAATATTTTTATTTATTTATTTATTTGAGAGAGAGGCAGAGAGAGAGAGAGAGAGAGAGAGAGAGAGAACGGGTACACCAGGGCCCCCAGCCACTGCAAACCAACTCCAGAAATATGCACCATCTTCTGTAACTGGGTTATGTGGGTCCTGGGGAATCAAACCTTGGTCAAAATCTCAGTGGTTGTAATCTCTCAAACAATTGCAGCTGAGCTAAGCAGTTGTCTCCAGCTTGAAACTTTCGTTTCTTTCTGTGTCGAATCCTGTTCACACCAGTCCATTTCCACTCAAGTTCTCATGACACGGGAAGAGTCAGGAAACCTCTCACACAAACTTCTTCTCGTCCAGTCCACGCAAACCTTTCCTCCCCCGATAAGCCAAACCTCACAGTCCATAGTTCTCACTGCATTCAGATCTTTCAACTCTGACCAGTATGGTCCACCCAAACTCTGCCTTCAGTACTGTAAGGTGTGTCTTAGGCCAAGACTTCAAACCCTTCCACTTTCCTCCTGCAAAATTCCAAAAGGCGGGATTCCAGCAGCAGCAACCCCTCTCCTGGTACTAATTTTCTTTTCCTTTTCTTTTAATTACTTAATTTATTTGAGAGAGAAGAGGCCAATAGAGAGAAAGGGAGAGAGAGAGAGAGAGAGAGAGAGAGAGAGAAAGGGGGGGAAGAGAATGGGTGTGCCAAGGCCTCCAGCCACCACAAATGAACTCCAGATGCATGCGTGCCCCCTCCTTGTGCATCTGGCTAACGTGGGTCCTGGGGAGTCGAACCTGGGATCCTTTGGCTTTACAGGCAAATGCCTTAACCACTAAACCATCTCTCCAGCCCCTTGGTTGTTTTTTCTTAATAATTAATTAATTTGAGCGAGAGGAAGACGGAGAGAGAGAGAGAGCGAGAGAGAGAGAGAATGGATGTGCCAAGGTCTGCAGCTATTGCAAATAAACTCCAGATGATACTGCCACCTTGAGCATCTGGCTCACGTGTGCTCTGGGGAATCGAACCTGGGCCCATAGGCTTTGTAGGCAAGTGCCTTAACCCCTGAACCATCTCTCCAGCCCCGACTTTTCTGCTCTAGTCACATTTGTGTCGCTGAGTCAGAGCCCCTGACCAAAAGCAGCTGATGGGAGGAAAGCATTGATTTTGGTTTACGGTCTAGAGAGGGAGCTTCGTGATGGCAGGAGAAAGAATTGGCATGAGCAGAGGCTGGACGTCTCCTCTGTCACAGCACGTGGACAACAGCAGCAGGACAGTGAGTGAGACTCTGGCAAGGGGGAGCTGGCTACAACACCCCTAAGCTTACCCCCAACAACACACCTCCCCCAGTAAGCATCCATCCCCTGAATTGTCACCAGCTGGGGACCAAGCATTCAGAGCACATGAGTCTCTGGGGGACATCTGATTCAAACCACCAAACCCCCGATGGACACTGAATCGGTACACCACAGAAATATTTATACGTCGATGTTTTATTGCTGCGCTACTCACAGTAGCCAAAATAATGGGATCAGCCTGGATGTCCATCAACAGATGAATGGATAAAGAAAATGTGATAAATATACACAATAGTATTTTCTTTAGCTGCTTAAAAAAAAAGGAGTGAAATTGAGCCAGGCGTGGAGGTGCACGCCTTTAATCCCAGCATTTGGGAGGCAGAGGTAGGAGGATCGCCATGAGTTCAAGGCCACGCTGAGACTACATAGTAAATTCCAGGTCAGCCTGGACTGGAGCAAGACCCTACCTCAAAAAAAATAAATAAATAAAAGAGTGAAATCATGACATATGCAGGAAAACGGATGGACCTGCAGATCATGGTGTTAAGCACAGTAAGATTCAGAAAATGTAAGCCGGGCGTGGTGGCGCATGCCTTTAATCCCAGCACTTGGGAGGCAAAGGTGGGAGAATTGCCGTGAGTTCGAGGCCATCCTGAGAATACAGAGTGAATTCCAGGTCAGCCTGGGCTAGAGTGAGACTCTACCTCAAAAAACAAAAAAAAACAAAGAAAGAAAGAAAAAAGAAAATGTTACTTTTCTCTTATATATGGAATCTAGATTTAAACTTATATATACCTCTCTCTCTCTGTGTGTGTGGGGGGACATGAAAGTAGAAAGGAGACTTTTAGAGGGAAGGAAGAAGTCTAAACAGAAGGGAAGAGGGGAACAAGAGAGAAGAATGGCGCCTTTAATCCCAGCACTTGGGAGGCAGAGGTAGGAGGATCGCTGTGAGTTCAAGGCCACCCTGAGACTACATAGCTATTTCCAGGTCAGCCTGGGCTAGAGTGAGACCCTACCTCAAAAAAAAAAAGGGCTGGAGAGATGGTTTGGTGCTTAAGCACTTGCCTATGAAGCCTAAGGACCCCGGTTCGAGGCTCGATTCCTCAGGACCCACGTTAGCCAGATGCACAAGGGGGCGCACGCATCTGGAGTTCGTTTGCAGTGGCTGGAGGCCCTGGTGTGCCCATTCTCTCTCTCTCTCTTCCTTTTTCTCTGTCTGTTGCTCTCAAATAAATAAATAAATTAGAGAAGAATGGAATACTGTGAAATGAAACCATAAATAGGGACAACTTGAAGGGAGGATATAGACTAGCAGTGGGGCTGGAGAAGAACCGTGGGGGTGAATAAGAGAAAGTATGATACATGCAAAAAAATATCAGAATGAAAAAAAATATATATATGTATATATATATATATATATATATATATATATATATATATATATATATATATATCAGAATGAGGGGTTTGGAGAGATTGCTCAGTGGTTAAGGCGCTTGCCTGTGAAGCCTAAGGACCCATGTTCGACTCTCCAGATTCCACGTAAGCCAGACACACAAAGGTGAGGCAAGCGCAAGGTCACACGTGCCCACTAGGTGGCGCAAGCATCTGTAGTTCAGTTGCAGTGGCTGAGGACCTGGCTCCCTCTCCCTCTCTCTCTCTCTCTGTCTGTCTCTCTCTCTCTGTCTAAAATAAAAAATTAAAAAGAAAATATATCAGAATGAAACCTAATACTTTGTATGTGAAGAAAATGTAATAAGAAAAATTTAGCCTGATGTGGTGGCACACATCTTTCATCCCAGCACTCGGGAGGCAGAGGTAGGAGGATCCCTGTGAGTTCAAGGCCACCCTCAGAATACATAATGAATTCCAGGCCAGCCTGGGCTACAGTGAAACCCTACCTTGAAAAAAATTTAATAGAGAGAGCCGGGCGTGGTGGCAAGCGCCTTTAATCCCAGCACTTGGGAGGCACAGGTAGGAAGATCGCTGTGACTTCGAAGCCACCCTGAGACTCCATAGTGAATTCCAGGTCAGCCTGGGCTAGAGTGAGACCCTACCTCGAAAAACCAAAAAAAAAAAAAAAAAAAAAAAAAAAAAAAAAAAACCTGCAATGAGGAAGCTGGGGAGATGACTCAGCATCGGATGACCCAGGTGATTGCTTGCAAAGCCTGCCATCTTAGGGTTCAATTCTCCAGCACCCATATAAGGCTGGATTAGCATTTATTTGTTGCACCATGAGACCCTGGTGTCCCCATACAACACATGCATACAAATAAATAAATAAATAAATTTATTTTAATATTTATTTATTTGCGAGGTGAGAGAGAGAGAGAGAAAAAGAGAGAATGGGCATGCCAGGGCCTCTTGCCACTTCAAATGAACTCCAGACGCATTTGCCACTTTGTGCATCTGGCTTTACGTGGTTACTGGGGAATCAAAGTCAGGCCATCAGGTTACGCAAGTAAGTGCCTTAACTGCTTAGCCACCTCTCCAGCCCTAAATAAATTTGTTTTGGTTTATTTTTATTTATTTATTTGAGAGTGACAGACAGAGAGAGAAAGAGGCAGAGAGAGAGAGAGAGAGATTGAGAATGGACGCGCCAGGGCTTCCAGCCACTGCAAACGAACTCCAGACGCATGTGCCCTCCTTGTGCATCTGGCTAACGTGGGTCCTGGGGAATCAAGCCTCGAACCGGGGTCCTTAGGCTTCACAGGCAAGCGCTTAACCGCTAAGCCATCTCTCCAGCCTCCTAAATAAGTTTTTTTAAAAAATTAAACATTTTTCATTTTTGTTTATTTATTTGAAAGAGCGAGAGAAAGAGGGAGGCAGGAGAGGGAGACAGAATGGGCACGCCAGTGTCTACAGCTGCTGCAAGTGAACTCCATGCCCCACCTTGTGCATCTGGCTTACGTGGGTCCTGGGGAACCAAACCTGGGTCCTCTGTCTTTGCAGGCAAGTGCCCCAATCGCTGAGCCATCTCTCTAGCCCTTTTTTTAATTCATCTCAAAGGTCTAATTTCCCTTGTAATATCTTTTTTTCATATTTATTTAGTTATTGGGGGGAGATGAAGAAAGAGAAAGAGAAAGAGAGAGAGAGAGAGAGAATGGGTATACCAGGGCCTCGAGCCACTCTGCAAATTAACTCCCGACGCATGTGCCGCCTTACGTACTGGGGAATTGAACCTGGGTCCTTAGGCTTCACAGGCAAATGCTTTAACTGCTAAGCCATTTCTCCAGCCCATAAACAAAAGATTTTAAAGACACAACTCATACCACTTCATACCCATTAAAACTAGCTATTATTTTAAAAATAGGTACCAACTTAATATCTACGTATAAAAGACATTATTGCAATACTCCACGTTTGGCAAAGATACGAAGAAATTAGAATCCTTGCCTGTTGCTACTGGAATTGTGAAATAGTACAGCCGTTTTGCAAATCAATGTTTCATTTCCTCCAAAAGTTTAACATAGAGTTAACATATGCCCCGGCCATTCTAGATTTGTACCAAAAGAATCAAAAACATTTGACTACACAAAAGCATGTATATGAATGTTCATAGCAGTATTCTTCTCATTATTTTTAGTTTGAGAGAGAGAGAGAGAGAGAAAGAGGCAAGAGAAAGAGAGAGGGAGAGACAGAGAAAATGGGCACGCCAGGACCTTCAGCCTTCTACAATTGCGCCCCAGACACGTGCGCCCCCTTGTGCTCATGTGTGACATCGCATGCTTGCGTCACTGTGTGTCTGGCTATGGGGGACCTGGGGATTTGAACAGGAGTTCTTAGGCTTTGCAGGCAAGCGTCTCAATGCGAAGCCATCTCTCCAGTCCATAGCAGCATTCTTTGCGCTAGCCAAACAGAAACAACCCAAATGTCTGTCAACTTGCAATTTGCAAGCAAGAGTCCTTAACCACTAGGCCATCTCTCCCCAGCCCTGACTTTGAAATCTTGATCCTCTTTCCTCTGCCTACCAAGTGCTGAAATTGTAGGCACTTACTTTCATAGCCTCATCACACTGTTTCTTTGTGGGGGGGGGGTTAACAAAACTTTCTGCAATTAGATACTGGTGAGGGTTTTGCAAATATTTATATTTTTTGAGAGAGACAGAAAGATAGATGATGATGATGATGAAGATAGATAGATAGATAGATAGATAGATAGATAGATAGATAGATAGATAGATAGATAGATAGAGACAGAGAGAGAAAGAATGGGTGTGCTAGGGCCTCCAGCCACTGCAAACGAACTCCAGACACATGCGCCACCCTGTGCATCTGGTTTATGTGGGTACTGAGGAATCAAACCTAGGTCCTTAGGCTTTGCAGGCAAGTTTCCTTAACCAGTAAGCCATCTCTCCAGCCCGTGTGTATGTGTGTGTGTGCTTTTTTGTTTTGGTTGTTTTGTTTGGTTTGGTTTTGTTTTGCTTTGTTTTCAGAGCAGAATTTCACTCTAGCCCTTGCTGATCTGGAACTCACTCTGTGTCCAGTCTGGCCTTGAACTGACAATGATCCTCCTACCTCTGCCTGATGAATGCTAGGGTTAACGGTGTACACCACGCACACACCCGCTTCAGTTTCCATTGTTTGTGATTGTTGTTTATTTTCACTTATTTATTTTGAGAGCGACAGACAGAGAGAGAAAGAGCAGATAGATCGAGAGAGACATTGGGTATGCCAGGGGGGCCTCTAGCCACTGCAAATGAACTCAGGACACGTTGTGCCCTGGGGGATGGGGCCTCAAACCGGGGTCCTTAGGCTTCACATGGCAAGCGCTTAAACGCTAAACCATCTCTCAGCCCCGATTTTCTCTCTAGTCACATTTGTGTCGCTGATGATCAGAGCCCCTGACCAAAAGCAGCTGATGGGAGGGAAAGCATTGATTTTGGTTTACGGTCTAGAGAGGAAGCTTCGTGATGGCAGGAGAAAGAATGGCATGAGCAGAGGCTGGACGTCTCCTCTGTCACAGCAGGAGGACGACAGCAGCAGGACAGCGAGTGAGACTCTGGCAAGGGGGAGCTGGCTACAACACCCCTAAGCTTACCCCCCAACAACACACCTCCTCCAGTAAGCATCCATCCCCTGAATTGTCACCAGCTGGGGACCAAGCAATCAGAGCACATGAGTCTCCGGGGGACATCTGATTCAAACCACCAAACACCCAATGGACACTGAATCGGTACACCACAGAAATATTTATACGTCGATGTTTTATTGCTGCGCTACTCACAGTAGCCAAAATAATGGGATCAGCCTGGATGTCCATCAACAGATGAATGGAAAAGAAAATGTGATGAATATACACAATAGTAATTTTCTTTAGCTGCTTAAAAAAAAAAAACAAAAAAGGATGAAATTGAGCCAAGGCGTGGAGGGTGCACGCCTTTAATCCCAGCATTTGGGAGCAGAGGTAGGAGGATCGCCATGAGTTCAAGGCCACGCTGAGACTACATAGTAAATTCCAGGTCAGCCTGGGACTAGAGCAAGATCCTACCCCAAAAATAAATAAATAAATAAAAGAGTGAAATCATGACATATGCAGGAAAAGGATGGACTGCAGATCATGGTGTTAAGCAACAGTGTAAGCCGGGCGTGGTGGCGCATGCCTTTAATCCAGCACTTGGGAGGCAAGGGTAGGAGGAATGCCATGATTTTTGAGGCCATCCTGAGAATACAGAGTGAATTCCAGGTCAGCCTGGGCTAGAGTGAGACTCTACCTCAAAAAACAAAAAAAAAAAAAAAAAAAAGAAAGAAAGAAAAAAGAAAAAAAATGTTACTTTTCTCCTATATATGGAATCTAGATTTAAACTTATATATACCCTCTCTCTCTGGTGATGTGTGGGGGGGACTGGGGACATGAAAAAGGTAGAAAGGAGACTGTTAGAGGGAAGGAAGAAGTCCAAAGAGAAGGGAAGAGGGGAACAAGAGAGAAGAATGGCGCCTTTAATCCCAGCACTTGGGAGGCAGAGGTAGGAGGATCGCTGTGAGTTCAAGGCTACCCTGAGACTACATAGTTATTTCCAGGTCAGCCTGGGCTAGAGTGAGACCCTACCTCAAAAAAAAGGGGGGGCTGGAGAGATGGTTGAGTGTTTAGGCACTTGCCTATGAAGCCTAAGGACCCCAGTTCGAGGCTCGATTCCCCAGGACCCACGTTAGCCAGATACACAAGGGGGCGCACACGTCTGGAGTTCATTTGCAGTAGCTGGAGGCCCTGGTGTGCCCATTCTCTCTCTCTCTCTCTCCGTCTTTCTCTATCTGTTGCTCTCAAATAAATTAATAAATAAATAAATAAATAAATAAATAAGAGAAGAATGGAATACTGTGAAATGAAACCATAAATAGGGACAACTTGAAGGGAGGACATAGACTAGAAGTGGGGCTGGAGAAGAACCGTGGGGGTGAATAAGAGAAAGCATAATGATACATGCAAAAAAATATCAGAATGAAAAATATATATATATATATCAGAATGAGGGGTTTGGAGAGATTGCTCAGCTGTTAAGGCATTTGCCTGTGAAGCCTAAGGACCCATGTTCCACTCCAGATCCCACGTAAGCCAGACACACAAAGGTGAGGCAAGCGCAAGGTCGCACGTGCCCACTAGGTGGCGCAAGCATCTGTAGTTCAGTTGCAGTGGCTGAGGACCTGGCTCCCTCTCCCTCTCTGTCTCTCTCTCTCTCTCTGTCTAAAATTAAAAATTAAAAAGAAAATATATCAGAATGAAACCTAATACTTTGTATGTGAAGAAAATGTAATAAGAAAAATTTAGCCTGATGTGGTGGCACACATCTTTCATCCCAGCACTCGGGAGGCAGAGGTAGGAGGATCCCTGTGAGTTCAAGGCCACCCTTAGAATACATAATGAATTCCAGGCCAGCCTGGGCTACAGTGAAACCCTACCTTGAAAAAAATTTAATAGAGAGAGCCAGGCGTGGTGCAAGCGCCTTTAATCCCAGCACTCGGGAGGCAGAGGTAGGAAGATCGTTGTGACTTCGAAGCCACCCTGAGACTCCATAGTGAATTCCAGGTCAGCCTGGGCTAGAGTGAGACCCTACCTCGAAAAACCAAAAAAAAAAAAAAAAAAAAAAAAAAACCTGCAATGAGGAAGCTGGGGAGATGACTCAGCATCGGATGACCCAGGTGATTGCTTGCAAAGCCTGCCATCTTAGGGTTCAATTCTCCAGCACCCATATAAGGCTGGATTAGCATTTATTTGTTGCACCATGAGACCCTGGTGTCCCCATACAACACATGCATACAAATAAATAAATAAATAAATTTATTTTAATATTTATTTATTTGCGAGGTGAGAGAGAGAGAAAAAGAGAGAATGGGCATGCCAGGGCCTCTTGCCGCTTCAAATGAACTCCAGATGCATTTGCCACTTTGTGCATCTGGCTTTACACAGTTACTGGGGAATCAAAGTCAGGCCATCAGGTTACGCAAGTAAGTGCCTTAACTGCTTAGCCACCTCTCCAGCCCTAAATAAATTTGTTTTGGTTTATTTTTATTTATTTATTTGAGAGCGACAGACAGAGAGAGAAAGAGGCAGAGAGAGAAAGAGAGAGAATGGGCGCGCCAGGGCCTCCAGCCACTGCAAACGAACTCCAGACGCGTGCGCCCCCTTGTGCATCTGGCTAACGTGGGTCCTGGGGAATTGAGCCTCGAACCAGGGTCCTTAGGCTTCACAGGCAAGCGCTTAACCGCTAAGCCATCTCTACAGCCCCCTAAATAAATTTTAAAAAATTAAACATTTTTTATTTCTGTTTATTTATTTGAAAGAGCGAGAGAAAGAGAGAGGCAGGAGAGGGAGACAGAATGGGCACGCTAGTGTCTACAGCTGCTACAAGTGAACTCCATGCCCCCCCCTTGTGCATCTGGCTTACGTGGGTCCTGGGGAACCAAACCTGGGTCCTCTATCTTTGCAAGCAAGTGCCCCAATCGCTGAGCCATCTCTCTAGCCCTTTTTTAAATTCACCTCAAAGGTCTAATTTCCCTTGTAATATCTTTTTTTCATATTTATTTATTTATTGGGGGGAGATGAAGAAAGAGAAAGAGAGAGAGAGAGAGAGAATGGGTATACCAGGGCCTCGAGCCACTCTGCAAATTAACTCCCGATGCATGTGCCGCCTTACGTACTGGGGAATTGAACCTGGGTCCTTAGGCTTCACAGGCAAATGCTTTAACTGCTAAGCCATTTCTCCAGCCCATAAACAAAAGATTTTAAAGACACAACTCATACCACTTCATACCCATTAAAACTAGCTATTATTTTAAAAATAGGTACCAACTTAATATCTACGTATAAAAGACATTATTGCAATACTCCACGTTTGGCAAAGATACGAAGAAATTAGAATCCTTGCCTGTTGCTACTGGAATTGTGAAATAGTACAGCCGTTTTGCAAATCAATGTTTCATTTCCTCCAAAAGTTTAACATAGAGTTAACATATGCCCCGGCCATTCTAGATTTGTACCAAAAGAATCAAAAACATTTGACTACACAAAAGCATGTATATGAATGTTCATAGCAGTATTCTTCTCATTATTTTTAGTTTGAGAGAGAGAGAGAGAGAGAAAGAGGCAAGAGAAAGAGAGAGGGAGAGACAGAGAAAATGGGCACGCCAGGACCTTCAGCCTTCTACAATTGCGCCCCAGACACGTGCGCCCCCTTGTGCTCATGTGTGACATCGCATGCTTGCGTCACTGTGTGTCTGGCTATGGGGGACCTGGGGATTTGAACAGGAGTTCTTAGGCTTTGCAGGCAAGCGTCTCAATGCGAAGCCATCTCTCCAGTCCATAGCAGCATTCTTTGCGCTAGCCAAACAGAAACAACCCAAATGTCTGTCAACTTGCAATTTGCAAGCAAGAGTCCTTAACCACTAGGCCATCTCTCCCCAGCCCTGACTTTGAAATCTTGATCCTCTTTCCTCTGCCTACCAAGTGCTGAAATTGTAGGCACTTACTTTCATAGCCTCATCACACTGTTTCTTTGTGGGGGGGGGGTTAACAAAACTTTCTGCAATTAGATACTGGTGAGGGTTTTGCAAATATTTATATTTTTTGAGAGAGACAGAAAGATAGATGATGATGATGATGAAGATAGATAGATAGATAGATAGATAGATAGATAGATAGATAGATAGATAGATAGATAGAGACAGAGAGAGAAAGAATGGGTGTGCTAGGGCCTCCAGCCACTGCAAACGAACTCCAGACACATGCGCCACCCTGTGCATCTGGTTTATGTGGGTACTGAGGAATCAAACCTAGGTCCTTAGGCTTTGCAGGCAAGTTCCTTAACCAGTAAGCCATCTCTCCAGCCCGTGTGTATGTGTGTGTGTGCTTTTTTGTTTTGTTTTGTTTTGTTTTGTTTTGTTTTGTTTTGTTTTGTTTTCAAGAGCAGAATTTCACTCTAGCCCATGCTGATCTGGAACTCACTCTGTAGTCCCAGTCTGGCCTTGAACTGACAATGATCCTCCTACCTCTGCCTGATGAATGTTGAGGTTAAAGGTGTACACCACCACACCCGGCTTCAGTTTTCCATTTTTGTTATTGTTGTTTATTTTCACTTATTTATTTGAGAGCGACAGACAGAGAGAGAAAGAGGCAGATAGATCGAGAGAGACAATGGGTATGCCAGGGCCTCTAGCCACTGCAAATGAACTCCAGACACGTGTGCCCTGGGGGATGGGGCCTCAAACCGGGGTCCTTAGGCTTCACAGGCAAGCGCTTAAACGCTAAACCATCTCTCCAGCCCAGTTTTCAGTTTTTAATGGACTTGGAAACAAAAAGTTCCCATTTCAAAATAAAAAAGAGAACCCAGATCATATAGATGTTTACAGTGATTCCATTTATCTAGGCAGCATGCATACATGTTCAGCTGTAAGATGTTAACTATATTTGTGACAAATATACCTTTTCTTTAAACACCAAGAGCATTACTATAGAGTTAATGCAGAGTCCTAAGGATAATCTAGCAATCACTGTTTTTCTTTATATGTATATAGATATAGATACACACACACACACACACACACACACACACACACACACACACATATATATTTTTTAAGAGAGACAGAGAGATTGAAAGAGAGGAGATATGGTGCACCAGGGCCTCAGCCACTGCAATCGAACGTCAGACACTTGCGCCACCTAGTGGGCATGTAAGACCTTGTGTTTGCCTCACCTTTGTGCATCTGGCTTATGTGGGATCTGGAGACTAGAACATGGGTCGTTAGGCTTCGCAGGCGAACACCTTAACCACTGAGCCATCTCTCCAGTTCAAAGAATGCTTTAAGCAAGCAGCCTACAAACCTCAGGGATGGAAAACCCCCAAGAATACACACTTGTGAGCATTCATGACCGTCACAGCTGTGGCTGAAGACCATTCATACCATTCTGACATGAGATCTCAAAGCAGTATAGTTCAAAATAAAACGTTCTTTCTTTTTTTTTTTTAACTGAGGGTTGGAAAGGTGGCTTAGCAGTTAAGGCGCTTGCCTGTAAAACCAAAGAACCCCAGTTTGATACCCCAGGATGCACATAAGCTAGATACCCAAGGTGGTGCATGTGTATGGAATTAGTTTGCAGTGGCTAGAGACCCTGATGCACCCATTCTCTCTCTCTCCTTCTCTCTCTCTCTCTCTTAAATAAGTAAATAAAAAAATATTTTTTTAATTGGTATATGAGCTGGGCATGGTGGGGCACACCTTTAATCCCAGCACTCGGGAGGCAGAGGTAGGAGGATCACTATGAATTCAAGGCCACCCTGAGACTACATAATGAATTCCACGTCAGCCTGGGCTAGAGCAAGACCCTACCTTGAAAAACAACAACAACAACAATAAAAAAAAATTGGCATATGCATAACTTCCCCACACCAATTTCTGTGTGTTAACCACTTGAAAAAAAAGAAAAAAGAAATTGGGCTGGAGAGATGGCTTAGCGGTTACAGCACTTGTCTGTGAAGCCTAAGGACCCAGGTTCAATTCTCCAGGTCCCACATAAACCAGATACACATAATGTCACATGCATCTGGAGTTTGTTTACAGTGGCTAGAGGCCCTGGCGTGCCCATTCTCCCTCCCTCCCTCTCTCTCTCTCTCTGTCAAATCAATAAGTGAAAATTTTAAAGAAAACGAAAACTGGACACCACGTTTTCAGTATTTCAGTTAATATTCACAATGACAGAGATTACTCAACTCAGGACACAGCATCACCCCCAAGTAAAATGGTTGTCCCACAACCGATGACCAGTGTATGTGTATATAGGAGCTAAAAAAAAAAAAAAAACTTTTCTAGATCTGGGGGCGGAAAACCAATGCTGCTCCAGTCATCTTGCTGTAGCTTCTCGGCGCGTCTGGATCGAGGACGGACGCTTAGAAACCCTTGGCGTTGTTATTCTTGGTCTTGTCATTTGGCTTGCCCGTGGGGCTTTGGGCCTGCTGAGCCTGCTGAGCCTGCTGGGCCTGCTGAGCCTGCTGAGCCTGCTGAGCCTGCTGAGCCTGCTGGCCACTGGAAGAGGCTGCCTGCTGGGCCGCTTTCTGCTTTAACATTGTCCAGTCAAAGGTGTAGTCGTACTGGTGGTTCAGGGTCCTGAAAAGGATGCGGAACAGCTGTCTCAGGTACATGTAATCGGGAGCCTCTTCGAAGCGCAGCCCGCGGCAGTAGTTTAAGTACATGGCAAACTCCGTAGGGAACCCCTTGCACAAGACTTCCACGGGCGTGGACATCTTCTTCTCGCTGATCTTCTCGTATTTCTGTTTCTTGGTGGCGGCCTTCAGGCCCTGCCAAGGCAGGCTGGTTCTGTTGAAATACATGAGCACGTAGCCCAGGGACTCCATGTCGTCCCTGCGGCTCTGCTCGATGCCAAGGTGTGCGTTGATGCTGGCATAGCGGGCAGTGCCCGTCAGGTTTTTGTCCTCCCGGTAAGGGATGTGCTGCCTGGTCCTGTTGTCCCTGTACTTCTTGGCCAAGCCGAAGTCGATGAGGAAGAGCTTGTTGCAGTGACGTCCGATGCCCATCAGGAAGTTGTCGGGCTTAATGTCCCTGTGGATGAAGCTCCTGGTGTGCACGTACTCGATCCTGCTGATCATCTGGTCGGCCAGCATGAGCACGGTCTTCATGGTGAACCTACGCGAGCAGATGTTGAACAGGTCTTCCAGGCTGGGGCCCAGCAGGTCCATGACCAGCACGTTGTAGTCCTTCTCCTGGCCATACCAGCGCAGGTGGGGGATGCCCACGCCGCCCTGCAGGATCTTGTACAGCTTGCTCTCGTACTGCAGCTGCGGGTGCCGAGCCTTCTGCGACTCCAGCTTGGCCGCCACCTCCTCGCCGTTGCTGATGCTCACGGCCAGGTAGATGTCGCCGAACGAGCCGGCGCCGATCTTGCGCATCAGCTTGTATTTCCCGCCCACCACGAACTCCGCCTTGACGTTCGCCATCCTCCTCCTCCTCCTCCTCCTCCTCCTCCTCCTCTTCCTCCTCCACCAGCCCTCCCCACCCCGCCCCAGAGGTGACACAGGCACCTGGGTACCACTCAGGCAAAAAAAAAAAAAAGGATGCAGGCCTGGGGATGCTAGGGCAATGGTGTGGACCCCCCACCTCCCCGACCACCACCACCACCACCCCTGCAGATGGCAAGGAAACTGCAAAAAAAAAAAAAAAAAAAAAAAAAATCAACCCCCGGGGGCGGCCTTGTTTCAAGGGGCCCACGATGGGTGGATGGATGGATGGATGGATGGGTGGTGGTGGTGGGGGGCCCACAGGAAACCGGCCTGCTTCCTTCTTTGCCGGGGGGCAGTTTATGGAGGGGGGGGGCGGGGGTGTTCTGCGGTTACTCAGGCGAGGTCACTTGTCCCTAGGTGGCTGCCGTAGCCTCGCCTTGAAAAGGGGGGTTGGGGGAGGGGAGACTTTCCAGCCTGCGGGGGGGGGGGGGGGGTCCTTGGGTGAGTTAAGCAATCAGTGACTTCTGAGCTATGACACCCTTCATGTCAGAAGTCTCAGGGAGGGCTGGGGAGAAGGGACTGATGGTTAAGGCACCTGCCTGCAAAGCCAAAGGACCCAGGTTCGATTCCCCAGGACCCACGTAAAGGCAGATAGATTGCACGAGGGGGCCCGCACGCGTCTGGAGTTCCGTTTGCAGTGGCTGGAGGCCCTGGTGCGTCCATTCTCTCTCTCTCTCTCTCTCTCTCTCTCTCTCTCTCTCTCTCTCTGCTTCTTTCTCTCTCAGCTTGAAGAAACACCCTCAGCGTTCACTACAGTCCAGCTCAGAGCAGGGGTGGGTGCTTTGGTGAAACATGAGACTGACTAAACAGTAGGCTGAGTGAGGCTAGCTTTGAATGTCAGGAGGTGTTCCCCAAAGGCCCACGTGTTAAAAGGCTTACACTCTAGCTGTGTGCTGTTAGGGTGTGGTGAAAACTTTAGGAGATGGAGTCTGATGGGAAATCTTTTATTTACTTATTTATTTCTTTTTCTTTTTCTTTTTCTTTTTTTTCAATTGACAACTTCCAAATTGTAAACGACATCCCATGGTAATGCCCTCCCTCCCCCCACTTTCCCCTTTGAAACTCCATTCTCCATCATATCCCCTCCCCCTCTCAGTCAGTTTCTCTTTTATTTTGATGTCATGATTTTTTCCTCCTATTATGAGGGTCTTGTGTAGGTAGTGTCAGGCACTGTGAGGTCATGGATATCCAGGCCATTTTGTGTCTGGAGGAGCACGTTGTAAGGAGTCCTACCCTTCCTTTGGCTCTTACATTCTTTCCGCCACCTCTTCCACAATGGACCCTGAGCCTTGGAAGGTGTGATAGAGATATTGCAGTGTCTAGCACTCCTCTGTCACTTCTTCTCAGCACCATGGTGCCTTCTGAGTCATCCTAAGGTCACTGCCATCTGAATAGAGAAGCTTCTCTAACCAAAAGTGAGAGTAGCATTCATATATGGGTATGGAGATTAAGAGAAGTGCTTACTGGGCAGTTTGGTGAGCATAGTATATACATTTAGCCAGACAGCAGCAGATATTACACCCCTAGGGCTCATGACTACCCCTGTTGTAGGTTTTCAATATTAGGGATTCCCTCCAATGGAGCGGGCCTAACAATTTTGAGCAACAATATAAGGCTAGTGGTTTTACCATACCTGACTTTAACCTATACTGCAGAACCATAATAACAACAGCAAGGTACTGGCACAAAAGCAGATATGTAGATCAATGGAACAGAACTGATGGGAAATCTTTAGATCACTGGAGATATAACCTTGAAAGGAATTGTGGGACCCCAGGGACTCCCTTCTCTCTCTTTTTAATATTTTTATTTTCATTTATTTATTTTTATTTTATTATTATTTTTATTATTTTTGGTTTTTCGAGGTAGGCTCTCATTCTAGCCCAGGCTGACCTGGAATTCACTATGGAGTCTCAGAGTGACCTCGAACTTATGGTGATCCTCCTACCTCTGCCTCCCGAGTGCTGGGATTAAAGGCGTGCGCCACGACGCCTGGCCCATTTATTTATTTGAGAGAGGGGGGAAGAGAGAATGGACATACCAGGGCCTCCAGCCACTGCAAACGAACTCCAGATACATGTGCCACCATGTGCATCTGGCTCACATGGGGTCTGGGGAATTGAACCTCAGTCCTTAGGCTTCACTGGCAAGTGCCTTAACTGCTAAGCCATCTCTCCAGCCCATCTCTCTCTCTTTCTCTTTTTAAAGATTTGTTTTTATTTATTTATTAGAGACAGAGAGAGGAAGAGAAAGAGAGAGAGAGGGGGAGAATGGGTGTGCCAGAGCCTCCAGCCACTGCAAATGAACTCTAGACGCAAGTGCCACCATGTGCATCGGGCTTACTTGGGACCTGGAGAATCGAACCTGGGTCCTTAGGCTTCGCAGGCAAGCACCTTCACCACTAAGCCCTCCCTCCTAACCCCCTTTCTCTCTTTTGTTTCTGCTCATGAAGGGAGTGGTTTGTTTGGCCATATCTTCCACCAAGACCATGGGCCCATCAAATGGAGCCTATCAAATGGAGCCCAAATAAACCTCTTTTCTTTAAGCGTTGTCTCTGGATATTTGTTACAGTGCTGGGAAGCCACAGAAAAGCTTGATGCCTAAACGTTTACTTGTATGTCATAATGAGATGAAGGGCCATTGTAAGTATTTGAGCCTAGTCATTGGCAGAGTGGGGAGTCATTTTCCCTCCTGAATTTTGACCAATCCACGGTTATTTCTTAGCTGGGCTTGGAGGTGCATGCCTGTCATCCCGAGCACTTGGGAAGTAGAAGCAAGTGGAACAGGAGTTAAAATTCATCCATGGTGCTTCACGGTGCTGGGATGAACCTCCAAACAAGACACAGTTTAACACCGCGGAGTGGGGTGGCGCACATGGCCTTTAATCCCAGCACATCGGGAAGCAGAGGTAGGAGGATCGCCATGACTTAAAGCACTTGTCTGTGAAGCCTAAGGACCCAGGTTCAATTCTCCAGGTCCCACATAAACCAGATACACATAATGTCCATGCATCTGGAGTTTGTTTACAGTGGCTAGAGGCCCTGGCGTGGCCCATTCTCCCTCCCTCCCTCTCTCTCTCTCTCTGTCAAATCAATAAGTGAAAATTTTAAAGAAAACGAAAACTGGACACCACGTTTTCAGTATTTCAGTTAATATTCACAATGACAGAGATTACTCAACTCAGGACACCAGCATCACCCCCAAGTAAAATGGTTGTCCACAACCGATGACCAGTGTATGTGTATATAGGAGCTAAAAAAAAAAAAAAACTTTTCTAGATCTGGGGGCGGAAAACCAATGCTGCTCCAGTCATCTTGCTGTAGCTTCTCGGCGCGTCTGGATCGAGGACGGACGCTTAGAAACCCTTGGCGTTGTTATTCTTGGTCTTGTCATTTGGCTTGCCGTGGGGCTTTGGGCCTGCTGAGCCTGCTGAGCCTGCTGGGCCTGCTGAGCCTGCTGAGCCTGCTGAGCCTGCTGAGCCTGCTGGCCACTGGAAGAGGCTGCCTGCTGGGCCGCTTTCTGCTTTAACATTGTCCAGTCAAAGGTGTAGTCGTACTGGTGGTTCAGGGTCCTGAAAAGGATGCGGAACAGCTGTCTCAGGTACATGTAATCGGGAGCCTCTTCGAAGCGCAGCCCGCGGCAGTAGTTTAAGTACATGGCAAACTCCGTAGGGAACCCCTTGCACAAGACTTCCACGGGCGTGGACATCTTCTTCTCGCTGATCTTCTCGTATTTCTGTTTCTTGGTGGCGGCCTTCAGGCCCTGCCAAGGCAGGCTGGTTCTGTTGAAATACATGAGCACGTAGCCCAGGGACTCCATGTCGTCCCTGCGGCTCTGCTCGATGCCAAGGTGTGCGTTGATGCTGGCATAGCGGGCAGTGCCCGTCAGGTTTTTGTCCCTCCCGGTAAGGGATGTGCTGCCTGGTCCTGTTGTCCCTGTACTTCTTGGCCAAGCCGAAGTCGATGAGGAAGAGCTTGTTGCAGTGACGTCCGATGCCCATCAGGAAGTTGTCGGGCTTAATGTCCCTGTGGATGAAGCTCCTGGTGTGCACGTACTCGATCCTGCTGATCATCTGGTCGGCCAGCATGAGCACGGTCTTCATGGTGAACCTACGCGAGCAGATGTTGAACAGGTCTTCCAGGCTGGGGCCCAGCAGGTCCATGACCAGCACGTTGTAGTCCTTCTCCTGGCCATACCAGCGCAGGTGGGGGATGCCCACGCCGCCCTGCAGGATCTTGTACAGCTTGCTCTCGTACTGCAGCTGCGGGTTGCCGAGCCTTCTGCGACTCCAGCTTGGCCGCCACCTCCTCGCCGTTGCTGATGCTCACGGCCAGGTAGATGTCGCCGAACGAGCCGGCGCCGATCTTGCGCATCAGCTTGTATTTCCCGCCCACCACGAACTCCGCCTTGACGTTCGCCATCCTCTCCTCCTCCTCCTCCCTCCTCCTCCTCCTCCCTCTTCCTCCTCCACCAGCCCTCCCCACCCCGCCCCAGAGGTGACACAGGCACCTGGGTACCACTCAGGCAAAAAAAAAAAAAGGATGCAGGCCTGGGGATGCTAGGGCAATGGTGTGGACCCCCCACCTCCCCGACCACCACCACCACCACCCCTGCAGATGGCAAGGAAACTGCAAAAAAAAAAAAAAAAAAAAAAAATCAACCCCCGGGGGCGGCCTTGTTTCAAGGGGCCCACGATGGGTGGATGGATGGATGGATGGATGGGTGGTGGTGGTGGGGGGCCCACAGGAAACCGGCCTGCTTCCTTCTTTGCCGGGGGGGCAGTTTTATGGAGGGGGGGGGCGGGGGTGTTCTGCGGTTACTCAGGCGAGGTCACTTGTCCCTAGGTGGCTGCCGTAGCCTCGCCTTGAAAAGGGGGGTTGGGGGAGGGGAGACTTTCCAGCCTGCGGGGGGCGGGGGGGGTCCTTGGGTGAGTTAAGCAATCAGTGACTTCTGAGCTATGACACCCTTCATGTCAGAAGTCTCAGGGAGGGCTGGGGGAGAAGGGACTGATGGTTAAGGCACCTGCCTGCAAAGCCAAAGGACCCAGGTTCGATTCCCCAGGACCCACGTAAAGGCAGATAGATTGCACGAGGGGGCCCGCACGCGTCTGGAGTTCGTTTGCAGTGGCTGGAGGCCCTGGTGCGTCCATTCTCTCTCTCTCTCTCTCTCTCTCTCTCTCTCTCTCTCTCTCTCTCTCTTTCTCTCTCTGCTTCTTTCTCTCTCAGCTTGAAGAAACACCCTCAGCGTTCACTACAGTCCAGCTCAGAGCAGGGGGTGGGTGCTTTGGTGAAACATGAGACTGACTAAACAGTAGGCTGAGTGAGGCTAGCTTTGAATGTCAGGAGGTGTTCCCCAAAGGCCCACGTGTTAAAAGGCTTACACTCTAGCTGTGTGCTGTTAGGGTGTGGTGAAAACTTTAGGAGATGGAGTCTGATGGGAAATCTTTTATTTACTTATTTATTTCTTTTTCTTTTTCTTTTTCTTTTTTTTCAATTGACAACTTCCAAATTGTAAACGACATCCCATGGTAATGCCCTCCCTCCCCCCACTTTCCCCTTTGAAACTCCATTCTCCATCATATCCCCTCCCCCTCTCAGTCAGTTTCTCTTTTATTTTGATGTCATGATTTTTTCCTCCTATTATGAGGGTCTTGTGTAGGTAGTGTCAGGCACTGTGAGGTCATGGATATCCAGGCCATTTTGTGTCTGGAGGAGCACGTTGTAAGGAGTCCTACCCTTCCTTTGGCTCTTACATTCTTTCCGCCACCTCTTCCACAATGGACCCTGAGCCTTGGAAGGTGTGATAGAGATATTGCAGTGTCTAGCACTCCTCTGTCACTTCTTCTCAGCACCATGGTGCCTTCTGAGTCATCCTAAGGTCACTGCCATCTGAATAGAGAAGCTTCTCTAACCAAAAGTGAGAGTAGCATTCATATATGGGTATGGAGATTAAGAGAAGTGCTTACTGGGCAGTTTGGTGAGCATAGTATATACATTTAGCCAGACAGCAGCAGATATTACACCCCTAGGGCTCATGACTACCCCTGTTGTAGGTTTTCAATATTAGGGATTCCCTCCAATGGAGCGGGCCTAACAATTTTGAGCAACAATATAAGGCTAGTGGTTTTACCATACCTGACTTTAACCTATACTGCAGAACCATAATAACAACAGCAAGGTACTGGCACAAAAGCAGATATGTAGATCAATGGAACAGAACTGATGGGAAATCTTTAGATCACTGGAGATATAACCTTGAAAGGAATTGTGGGACCCCAGGGACTCCCTTCTCTCTCTTTTTAATATTTTTATTTTCATTTATTTATTTTTATTTTATTATTATTTTTATTATTTTTGGTTTTTTCGAGGTAGGCTCTCATTCTAGCCCAGGCTGACCTGGAATTCACTATGGAGTCTCAGAGTGACCTCGAACTTATGGTGATCCTCCTACCTCTGCCTCCCGAGTGCTGGGATTAAAGGCGTGCGCCACGACGCCTGGCCCATTTATTTATTTGAGAGAGGGGGGAAGAGAGAATGGACATACCAGGGCCTCCAGCCACTGCAAACGAACTCCAGATACATGTGCCACCATGTGCATCTGGCTCACATGGGGTCTGGGGAATTGAACCTCAGTCCTTAGGCTTCACTGGCAAGTGCCTTAACTGCTAAGCCATCTCTCCAGCCCATCTCTCTCTCTTTCTCTTTTTAAAGATTTGTTTTTATTTATTTATTAGAGACAGAGAGAGGAAGAGAAAGAGAGAGAGGGGGAGAATGGGTGTGCCAGAGCCTCCAGCCACTGCAAATGAACTCTAGACGCAAGTGCCACCATGTGCATCGGGCTTACTTGGGACCTGGAGAATCGAACCTGGGTCCTTAGGCTTCGCAGGCAAGCACCTTCACCACTAAGCCCTCCCTCCTAACCCCCTTTCTCTCTTTTGTTTCTGCTCATGAAGGGAGTGGTTTGTTTGGCCATATCTTCCACCAAGACCATGGGCCCATCAAATGGAGCCTATCAAATGGAGCCCAAATAAACCTCTTTTCTTTAAGCGTTGTCTCTGGATATTTGTTACAGTGCTGGGAAGCCACAGAAAAGCTTGATGCCTAAACGTTTACTTGTATGTCATAATGAGATGAAGGGCCATTGTAAGTATTTGAGCCTAGTCATTGGCAGAGTGGGGAGTCATTTTCCCTCCTGAATTTTGACCAATCCACGGTTATTTCTTAGCTGGGCTTGGAGGTGCATGCCTGTCATCCCGAGCACTTGGGAAGTAGAAGCAAGTGGAACAGGAGTTAAAATTCATCCATGGTGCTTCACGGTGCTGGGATGAACCTCCAAACAAGACACAGTTTAACACCGGCCGTGGTGGCGCACATGCCTTTAATCCCAGCACTCGGGAAGCAGAGGTAGGAGGATCGCCATGACTTCGAGGCCGCCCTGAGACTCCATAGTGAATTCCAGGTCAGCCTGGGCTAGAGTGAGACCCTACTTCAAAAAAAAAAAAAAGAATGTAAGAGCCAAAGGAAGGGTAGGACTCCTTACAACGTGCTCCCCCCACACACAAAATGGCCTGGATATCCATGACTTCACAGTGCCTGACACTCCCTACACAAGACCCTCATAAGAGGAGGAAAAGATGATGACATCAAAATAAAAAAGAGACTGATTGAGATGGGGAGGGGATGTGATGGAGAATGGAGTTTCAAAGGGGAAAGTGGGGGAGGGAGGGAGGGTATTACCGTGGGATATTGTTTATAATCATGGAAGACGTTAATAAAAATTTGAAAAAAAAAAAGCAAAAAAGACACAGTTTGTAGGAGGAATGGAATTTATTGAAGCTTACAGATCCAGGGGAAGTTCCCTAATGGCAGAAGAAGCTGGCCTGTTTTCACAGGTCCGTGTAGGGAGAGCTATAAGCAAGGCAGCTCCAGGAACCCCAGGAAGATCTCAAGCACTCTGCACCTTTTACTGGAAACCCAGGTGCACCCCTAAACACATCTTCCAATCCTCCGCCTACAGTGACACCTCCTCTAGCCAGGTTCCACGGAGACCTAAGTTACAGGCTTGAATAAACTCCTGAATCTATTGGGAGACATCCATTCAAGCTGCCACACTTGGTTCAAACATTGCGTTTGAGACCAGCCTGGACTACATGAGGCTCTATATTAAAAACTAATAATGGGCTGGGGAAATGGCTTAGCAGTTAAGGTGTTTGCCTGTGAAGACTAAGGACCCCGGTTTGATTCCCCAGGGCCCACGTAAGCCAGATGCACAAGGGGGCACACACGTCTGGAGTTCGTTTGCAGTGGCTGGAGGCCCTGGCTGGAGGCCCTGGCGTGCCTATTCTCTCTTTCTATCTGCCTTTCTTTCTCTCTCTCTCAAATAAATAAATAAATAAAAATATTTAAAAAAAACTAATAATAGCAACAACAATAATAGCTATTTTATTCCCCACTAATTAAATAAAATATCCCAGTATGGATGCTAAGGACGAGCAGTCGGTGGCAGAAGTATGTGTGATGTCATCTGAAAACACCAAGGTCTCTGCCCAGATCAACCAGGTGAGCGTCCATTTTCTTCTCTACTCTGCGGTGAGGCTTTGGTCGAGTCCCATGCCTCTTTCACATTCAAGGGCTTTCTTATAAAATGAAGGCTCTGGGGCTGGAGAGATGACTTAGCGGTCGAGGCACTTGCCTTTGAAGCCTGAGGACCTAGGTTCGATTCCCCAGTACCCATGTAAAGCCAGATGCACAAGGTGGTGCATGCATCTGGAGTTCGTTTGCAGTGGCTGGAGGCCCTGACGCACCCATTCTCTGTCAGTTTGTCTGCCTCTTTCTCTCTCCTCTCTCACATAGAATAAATAAATAAATAAATAAATAAAAAATATTAGCCGGATGTGGTGATTCATGCCTTTAATCCCAGCACTCGGGAGGCAGAGGTAGGAGGATCGCTGTGAGTTCGAGGCCACCCTGAGAATACATAGTCAATTCCAGGTCAGCCTGAGCTAGAGTGAGACCCTACCTCGAAAAACCAAAAAATAAAATAAAATAAATATTAAAAAGAAGGCTCTAAGCCAGCCATGGTGGTTCACGCCTTCAATTTCAGCACTAAGGAGGCGAGGTTGGAGGATCGCTGTGAGTTCGAGGGCACCCTGAGACTATATAGTGAATTCCAGGTCAGCCTGAGCCAGAGTGAGACCCCACCTTGGGGGGCGGGAGGGAAAGAAGGCTCTGCATTTGGTTTTCAAGTCTCCTCTAGAGACCTTTTTTGGAGACAATGTATCCCTTCCTGGCCTGGAACTCACTTTATATAGATCAGGCTGGCCTCGAACTTGAGCCGTGAGTGCTGGGATTACAGACATATGCTACCACATTTTTTTTTTTTTTTTTTGAGGCAAGCCCAACATACTGGCCTTTTTTTATGAGAGAGAGAGAGAGAGAATTGGCTCACCATGGCCTCCAACTTGTGCAATCGAACTCCAGACACGTGCGCCACCTTGTGTGCATGCTCAACCTTGCATGTCATTGTGTGTCTGGCTTACGAGGGTCCTGGAGAATTGAACATGAGTCCTTAGGCTTAGCAGCAGTAGCAGGCCAAAGAATCAAGGAGCCCAGTAGCTGCTCAGTCCACGTGGCCAGATGCCCCAGCAGTCCCGATCCGGCACCAAAGGCCTGGAGGCTTCCCTAGGGGCCGCTGGGTTTCAGTCCACATGGGTCTTCAGTCCACGCTGGTCTTCAGTCCACGCTGGAAGGCAGCGAGCAGCTCTGGCAGCCACGTGGAAGGAAGGAAGGGGCTCTTTTCACCCAGAGGCTTCCTGATATAAAGTCCCCCTCCGAGAGGGGCCGCCGGCTCTGGGGGCAGGACTTCCTTCTTCAGTGAATCCCTCCTGGATGCAACCACGGAGACCCACCTGAAAGGGATTTCTGTGGGTTACTAAACAGATCAAGTGGACAACACCTTACCCATCACGGTGGGTAACTGCTAAGCCATCTCTCCAGCCCCCACATTTATTTTTTTATGAGACTCATACCATGTGCCACTATTCTTCCAAGCCATGAGGAATTGCCCACCCATGATTTTACTCCTGTCCTCAACCCCTGCTATGAATTATGCTGGGCTTCTCTTGTTTGATGGTCAGGGACAGAGGTTGGCACTCGGGAGCTTTATGTCTTATAACACTTTGGAGAGAGAGGAAAAAAAAAATCACGTGAAGGGCTTGGTTTTGTTCCTGTGAAGAGCTTTGGTTATGGTCAGAAACAATAAACCACCAGAAACATGCAAAATCGTCTTATACTGCCCCCAAGTGGCGGTGGCTCAAATGTCTTCTTCTGGTTGCAGTTTAAGGCATAAAAAAAAAAAAAAAAATGTGATTTCACGGGCTGCAGAGATGGCTTAGCGGTTAAGGCACTTGCCTGAGAGACCTAAGGACCCAAGTTTGATTCCCCAGATCCCACGTAAGCATCTGTACAAGGTGATGCATACGTCTGCAATGGATAGAGACCCTGGCATGCCCATTGTCTGTCTCTCTGTCTCTCTCTCCCTCAATTAAATAAATAAGCCAGGTGGTGGCGCACACCTTTAATCCCAGCACTTGGAAGGCCAAGGTAGGAGGATCGCTGTGAGTTCAAGGCCACCCCAAGACTACAAAAAGTAAGAATAAAATAGAATAAATTAAAAAAGGTTTTTTAAAAATGATTTTAGAAAAGCTAATGGTGTCTAAAGGCAGGCAAGTCACAAAGAACCTCAGGTAGAAAGATCCTAACCTCCCCTCTCTCTCTTTTTTATTTTATTTTATTTTATTTTATTTTTTATTTTTCGAGGTAGGGTCTCACTCTAGCTCAGGCTGATCCGGAATTTTCTATGTAGTCTCAGGGTGGCCTCAAACTCATGGTGATCCTCCTACCTCTGCCCCCCGAGTGCTGGGATGAAAGGCGTGTGCCACCACACCCAGCTTCTAACCTCCTCTCTTAAAAAAGGGGATCATGCCAGGTGTGGTGGTACATGCTTGTAATCAAAGCACTCAGGAGGCAGAGGTAGGAGGATCACCATGAGTTTGAGGCCACCCTGAGACTACATAGAAAATTCCAGATCAGCTTGGGGTAAAGCAAGACCCTACCTTGAAAAAAAAAAAAAAAAACAAGTACTTGATGGGCTAGAGAGATGGCTCAGCAGTTAAGGCACTTGCCTGTGAAGCCTAAAGACCCAGGTTCCATTCCCCAGTACCCAAGTAGAGCCAGATGCACAAGGTGGTGCGTGTGTCTGGAGTTCATTTGTAGTGGCTGGAGGCCCTGGCATTCTCTCTATCTGCCTTTCTCTCTCTCAAGTAAATAAAACATTAAAAAACAAAACATAAGGGACCAGAGATATGCCTCAGGTGGAATAGAAAATGAGTTTGGATCCCAGCACACACTTAAAACGCTGGCTATGGGCTGGAGAGATGGCTTAGCAGTTAAGCGCTTGCCTGTGAAGCCTAAGGACCCCGGTTCGAGGCTCGATTCCCCAGGACCCACGTTAGCCAGATGCACAAGGGGGCGCACGCGTCTGGAGTTCATTTGCAGTGGCTGGAGGCCCTGGCGTGCCCATTCTCTCTCTCTCTCTCTCTGTCTGTTGCTCTCAAATAAATAAATAAAAATTTTAAAAAATTAAAAAAAAAAAAACGCTGGCCATGGTGGTGTGCCCCGATAATCCCCGCACTGGAAAGGCAGAGATAGGAGAAGCCTTGGTCAGCCGGCTGCAGGTTCACTTAGAGACGCTGTCAGCTTAGACCAACCACTTCCTGCAGCAAAGAGATTCTGGCCTCACACACACAGAACAAGTTACCGTCTTAACAAACCTTAAGGATACTATTAAATCCAAACTGCTTACTCTTTTTCTACCTCTTTATTTTATTTTATTTTTATTATTTTGTTTTGTTTTTCAAGGTAGGGTCTCACTCTAGTTCAGGCTGACCTGAATTCACTATGTAGCCTCAGGGTGGCTTCGAACACTCGATGATCCTCCTACCTCTGCCTCCCGAGTGCTAGGATTAAAGGTGTGAGCCACCACGCCTGGCTAGCTTTTTTCTTTTTTGTTAATTTTTAAAATTTTTTTAAAAAAATTTACTTATTAGAGATAGAGGGAGAGAAAGAGAGAGGATGGGTGCACCAGGGCCTCTAGCCACTGCAAACTAACTCTAGATGTATGCACCACCTTGTGCATCTGGCTTACATGGGACCTGGGGAAATCAAACTTAGGTCCTTTGACTTTGCAGGCAAGTGCCTTAACTACTCTCAGGTTTTTTTGAAAACATTTTAAAGTATATTTTAAATATTTTTTAAACTTATTGGAGAGAGAGAGGTTGGCAGAGAAAGAGAATGCGTGCACCAGGGCCTCCAACCACTGCAAAAGAACTCCAGACACATGCATCACCTTGTGCATCTGGCTTATGTGGGTCCTGGGGTGTCAAACTTGGGTCCTTTGGCTTTGCAGGCAAGCGCCTCAACTGCTAAGCCATCTCTCCAGCCCTCAATAACCTTTTCATCTTCGAATTTTAGGACACCCCAGAGGAACATAAAGTGACTCAGTTTAAGGATGTGATGTGGTCTAGGATTTTTATGTATCTGCAACACTGCGTCACTGGGGCGTGGATCTGAATTGCAGCCCTAAGGTCTGCAGAGAGGTTTGTGGTCTGGGAGTCCTGCTTGCCGCTTTTTTAATGTATGCTGGCTGCTGGGGGTTTCTCTCTCTGCTTGGATTTAGGAATGGGAGACAGCTTCTTCCGACACCGAGGAACTTCCCCCGGATCTGTACGCTTGAAATAAATCCCTTCCTCCCATAAAACTGTTCGGCAATCCAGCGACGTGAAATCGATCTTAAAAAGTTACCTTAGGTGGAAAGCAACTGCCCTCTAATTGGACTGGAGGCCCGCTCCATGGGAGGGAATACATCCCTGATACTGAAAACTTAAAACAGGGGTACTCATGAGCCCTAGGGGTGTAACGTCTGCTGATGTCTGGATAAATGTATATACTATGCTTATCAAACTGCCCAGTAAGCACTTCTCTTAATGTTCATACCCTTAAGTTAATGCTACTCTCATTTTTGGTAGAGAATCTTCTCTTCTCAGATGGCAGTGACCTTGGGATGACTCAGAAGGTATCATGGTGCTAGAAAGAAGTGACAGGAGTGCTCAGCACTGCAATATCTCTATCACACCTTCCAAGGTTCAGGATCGAATGTGGAAGAGGTGGTGGAAAGAATGTAAGAGCCAAAGGAAGGAAGGGTAGGACTCCTTACAACGTGCTCCCCCCAGACACAAAATGGCCTGGATATCCATGACCCCACAGTGCCTGACACTACCTACACAAGACCATCATAATAGGAGGAAAAGATGATGACATCAAAATAAAAGAGAGACTGATTGAGGTGGGCAGGGGATATGATGGAGAATGGAGTTTCGAAGGGAAAGTGGGGGGAGGGAGGGTATTACCATGGGATTTTTTTTATAATCATGGAAGTTGTTAATAAAAATTTGAAAAAAAACTGTTACCTTAGGTCATAATGAAATCAGGTTTGTTGCCGGGCGTGGTGGCGCACGCCTTTAATCCCAGCACTCAGGAGGCAGAGGTAGGATCACCGTGAGTTCGATGCCACCCTGAGACTCCATAGTGAATTCCAGGTCAGCCTGGACTAGAGTGAGACCCTAGCTCAAAAAAAAAAAAAAATCAGGTTTGTTGATCTTTCAGTTATGAGCTCAAAGAATTTATTCATCTATAACATGATACTGGAAAATAATGGACAAACGCAGGAAAAATGTGAACACTGACTGGTCTTTTTTTTTTTTTTTTTTTTTTTTTTTTTGGTTTTTCGAGGTAGGGTCTCTAGCCCAGGCTGACCTGGAATTCACTATGGAGTCTCAGGGTGGCCTCGAACTCACGGCAATCCTCCTACCTCTGTCTCCCGAGTGCTGGGATTAAAGGCGTGCGCCACCACGCCTGGCTCTGACTGGTCTTTAAAGGTTCTGGAAGTGGTAGGTTTGTTTTCCTTGGAATATTTTTCCTGAATTGTTTTGAAGTTTGGGCCTGGGGAGAAACAAGTTTCTGAAATGGGATATTCTGAATTTTCAAGTGTAAACTTTTAGAATGTCATTTTATTTATTTATTTGATAGAGAAAGATGAAGAGAGAGAGAGACAATGGGCGCACCAGGGCCTCCAGTCACTGCAAATGAACTCCAGATGCATGCGCCCCCTTGTGCATCTAGCTAACATGGGTCCTGGGGAATTGAACCTGAGTCCTTTGGCTTTGCAGGCAAACACCTTAAGCGCTAAGCCATCCCTCTAGCCCTAGAATGTCATTTTATAAATAGCAGTTTGGAGAATAAAGAGCTTTTGAAAATGAAAAGATTAGAATGGCCAATTTTTAAAATTGTGTTGTTAGGTTCCTTATGTTTTATTGTCTTTCCTCAGTTTCCATTTCGTTATTTCTTTCCTACTTTTGGTGACAGTAACTTTGTTACTTTGTTTTTTTAACATCAACTCATGGTCTTGTTTTTACATGGTAATTGCATGTATTTAGGACCTATCTTACAGGGGCTTAAAACAAATTTGGTCATATTTATGTGTAAGCACACTTTCCTGTAAATATTTGGGTTTCTGAATTTACAATGGCTGTTTATTTCAGAATGTAGTAAACAGTATCTTAAAGTGTCCTCTTCACTACTTGTTAATTAAAAAGTTATGATTAATATATATTAAAAAAAGTTACCTTAGCGGGGCATGGTGGCACACATCTTTAATCCCAGCACTTGGGAGGCAGAGGTAGGAGGATCACCATCAGTTTGAGGCTATCCTGAGACTGCATAGTGAAATCTAGGTTAGCCTGGGCTAGAGTGAGACCCAACCTTGAAAAACAAAACAAAAAAAGTTACCTTAACATACAATAAATAGGGCTGGAGAGATGGCTTTGAGGTTAAGTGCTTGCCTGTGAAGCGTAAGGACCCCAGTTCTAGGCTCGATTCCCCAGGACCCACATTAGCCAGATGCACAAGGGGGTGCACGTGTCTGGAGTTCGTTTGCAGTGGTTGGAGGCCCTGGTGCGCCCATTCTTTCTCTCTCTGCCTCTTTCTCTCTCTGTCACTCTCAAATAAATAAATAAAAATAAACAACAACAATAATAAATATAAATAACATAAAAATAATGCAAGCTTATTACATGTGGCAGCACACACTTATAATCCCAGTACACAGGAAGCTGAAACAGGAGGAATATAAGTTTGAGGCCAGCCTGAGCTACATAGCAAGACCCTGTAATAATAATTATTATTATTATCACTGTCATTATTATTTCTGTTTACTGGGTGGCTGCTATATGCAAAAACCAATCTACCTGCTTTACATAGCTACTTAATTTTCACAATAATTCTTTGCTTTAACTTTTTAAATTTTTATTTATTTTATTTATTAGAGAGAGAGACAGAGAAAGAGGCAGATAGAGAGAGAGAATGGGCGCGCCAGGGCCTTCAGCCATTGCAAACAGACTCCAGAAGCATGCACCACCTTATGCATCTGGCTTACTTGGGTCCTGGGGAATCGAACCTTGGTCCTTTGGCTTTGCAGTCAAGCACCTTTACCTCTAAGCTATCCTCCAAGCCCCTAATTTCCTTAATAATTCTATGAGGGCTGGAGAGATGGCTGAGTGGATAAAACACTTGCAACACAACTCTGAGAACCTGAGCTCAGATCACCAAACCTCACATAAAAACTGGAAGCTGGCCGGGCGCACGCCTTTAATCCCAGCACTCGGGAGGCAGAGGTAGGAGGATTGCCGGGAGTTCAAGGCCACCCTGAGACTACACAGTGAATTCCAGGTCAACCTGGGCTAGAGTGAGACCCTACTTTGACAAACCAAACCAAACCAAAACAAAACAAACAAAAAAGTTTCATGTGGTAAATCCAATCTATTTTAACTTTGTAGGGCACAGAGAAATGAATTTGATCACACAGCTGGTAAGTGGTCGACGTTGATGGCCTCTCAGCAGTCAAGGCGCTTGCCTGCAAAGCCAAAGGACCTCGGTTCGATTCCCCAGGACCCATGTAAGCCAGATGCACAAGGTGGCGGCGTGCATCTGGAGTTCATTTGCAGAGTGGCTAGAGGCCCTGGCACACCCATTCGCGTGTGCTTTCTCTCTCTCTGCCTCTTTCTCTCAAATAAATAAACAAAAATAAAATATTTAATTAAAAACACACACACACACACACTGGAACCAAAATCTCAATTTACCAACACCCTGTGTGACATATGTGCCTCCTGTCAGGCTGTCCAAACTCACCATTTCCTCCTTATTCTTTGCTCATGCATATGGCTTCTCCCCCCAGTCTTTTATTTATTTATTTATTTATTTTTTGGTTTTTCACTGTAGAGCCTTGCTCTAGCCCTGACCTGGAATTCACTATGTGGTCTCGGCAATCCTCCTACCTCTGCCTCTCGAGTGCTGGGACTGAAGGCGTGCGCCACCACGCCCAACCCAGCCTCCTTTAAAAAAAAAATTTTATTTATTTATCTGAGAGACAGAGACAGACAGACAGAATGGGTGTGCCAGGGCCTCTAGCCACTGCAAATGAACTCCAGACGTGTGCGCCACCTGGCGCATCTGGCTTTACCTGGGTGCTGGGGAATCAAACCTGGGTCCTTTGGCTTTGCAAGCAAGCGCCTTAGCTGCTAAGCCATCATCCTCCTAGACCATGACAAGTTACTTCCTGCCAGCAGCCACGTCACATCCACTTCTCCCCTAGCTGCCACATGGCTAGCTCCATCTTGTCCTTGAGGTGGCCTTTTATCCAGAGAGACCGACCATCCTTCCCTTGCTAATTTCCTTCTTTTTTTTTTTTTTTTTTTTTTTTTTTTTGCGGGGGGGAATGATTTCGAGGTAGGGTTTCACTCTAGCCCAGACTGACCTGGAATTCACTATGTAGTCTCAGGGTGGCCTCAAACTCGTGGTGATCCACCTACCTCTGCCTGCCAAGTGATGGGATTAAAGGTGTGCGCCACCACGCCTAGCTCTGCAATTTTAAAAAATATATTTATTTATTTGTTTAATTTGAGAGAGAGGAAGTGGCAGATATAAATGGAGAACGGGCACACAAGGGCTTCTAGCCACTGCAAACGAACTCCAGGTGCTGGTACCCCGCCTTGTGATCTGGCTTTCAGTGGGTACTGGAGAATAGAACCTGGGTCCTTTGGCTTTGTAGGCAAGCGCTTTGACCACTAAGCTGTCTCTCTCCAGCCCTAATGATTCACAACACACACGGTTTTATTGAGATAGGGTCTCAGTGCAGCCCCCGCTGACCTGGAATTCACTATGTAGTCTCAGGCTGGCCTCAAACTCACAGCGATCCTCCTACCTCTGCCTCCCGAGTGCTGGGATTAAAGGTATGTGCCTCCAGGCCCAGCTCTGCAATTGTTATTGTTGTTGTTGTTGTTTGTTTGTTTTGTTTTTCAAGGTAGGGTCTCTAGCCCAGGCTGACCTGGAATTCACTCAGTAGTCTCAGGGTGGCCTTGAACTCACAGAGATTCTCCTACCTCTGTTTACAGAGTGCTGGGATTAAAGGCGTGCGCCACCATGCCGGGTTTAGGATAAGCTTTGAAACGACTCAAACTTGACCCTGAATGCATGACTCGCCTGCTCTGAACAGTGCCTGCTTCTGTGAAAGGCAGATAACGGCGTCCTCTATCTACGCTGACCACTGTGAGGACTAAATGAACACATTGTAGGAGCTCTGCAAAGTCACGGGGAAACCTTTCTAATCGGTAAAGTACTGCAGGGATCATTATCAGCCGATAACGATGTTCTGAGCAAGCGGGCGCAGAGAAGACACAGAAGACCAGAAAACTTGCAAACTAGTAACAGTTAGCTGAAAATTAGGTCACAGGACAGCAGAGAAATGAAAACTGCCTTTGAGAAAGTAATTTTCCTTATGTTGAGAAGTTACTCAATTTTTATTTATTATTATAATATTATTATTGTTGTTGTTGTTTTTAAGGTAAGGTTTCACTCTAGCTCAGACTGACTTGGAATTCACTATGTAGTCTCAGGGTGGCCTCAAACTCGTGGCGATCCTCCTACCTCTGTCTCCCAAGTTCTGGAATTAAAAGACATGTGCCGGGCTGGAGAGATGGCTTAGCGGTTAAGTGTTTGTCTGCAAAGCCAAAGGATCCCTGTTTGATTCTCCAGGACCCAAGTAAGCCAGATGCACAAGGGGTCGCATGCATCTGGAGTTTGCAGTGGTTAGAGGCCCTGGCATGCCCATTCTCTCCTTCTCTTTCTCTCTTAAATATATATGGCATGTGCCACCACACCCGGCCCTTGTCTTTGTTTTTAATTTTATTTATTTATTTTTATTTGAGAGAGAGATAGAGAAAAAGAGACAGATAGAATGGGCACGCCAGGGCCTCCAGCCACTGCAAATGACCTCCAGATGCATGTGCCACTTTGTGCATCTGGCTTACATAGGTACTGGGGAATCAAATCTGGGTCCTTGGGTTTTGCAAGCAAGTGTCTTAACCGCTGAGCCATCTCTCCAGCCCTTGATTTTGTTTTTAAGTGCTTACTTAATATGTTGTAAGAAGAAAACATTGGATACAAACATCAGCACCGCCCAATAAATATTAAGTAATAGAGGTATCTACCTGGATGAACCGAAAGTAAGAATCAAGCTTATCAAAAGTTTATGTAGGTAATAGGAGGAAAAGATCATGACATCAAAATAAAAGAGAGACTGATTGAGATGGGGAGAATGGAGTTTCAAAGGGGAAATTGGGGGGAGGGAGGGCATTACCAAAGGATTTTTTAAATAATTATGGACGTTGTTAATAAAAAAAAAATTTGGAAAAAAAAGTTTATGTAGGGCTGGAGGGATGGCTTAGCAGTTAAGGCATTTGCCTGCAAAGCCAAAGAACCTAGGTTCAATTCCCCAGGGCCACATTAGCCAGATTCACAAGGGGGCGCACGTGTTTGGAGTTCGTTTGCAGTGGCTGGAGGCCCTGGCACACCCATTCTCTTTCTCTCCCTCTTTCTCTGTCAAATAAATAAATTAATTAATTTTTTAAAAAAGTTTATGTACCAAGTTGGGCATGGTGGTACACGCCTTTAATCCTGGCACGCGGGAGACAGAGGCAAGATGATTGCCTTGAGTTCAAGGCCACCCTGAGACTACATAGTGACTTCCAGGTCAGCCTGGGCTAGAGCGAGACCCTACCTCAAAAAACCTCTATGTGTTTATTTACCAACAATTAATTTCATATACACCATGTTAATGATAGTAGTTATAGCTACTATTTTGGCAATATATTTACTGCACACACGTTACCTCACTTAATCCCTACCGTCACTTCATGAAATAGAAATTATCATCACTCCCTTCCCAGTACTATGAAAGCAGGGCAAAAGGAGAGAGGTGGCCGGGCGTGGTGGCGCACGCCTTTAATCCCAGCACTCGGGAGGCAGAGGTAGGAGGATCTCCATGAGTTCGAGGCCACCCTGCGACTACATAGTGGATTCCAGGTCAGCCTGGGCTAGAGTGAGACCCTACCTCAAAAAAACAAAAAAAAAAAGAGAGAGAGAGAGAGACGTGGAGCTACGTACTCAAAGCTGATCTAAAAGGAGGGAGTTATTTTGCTGACCTCATGCTATTTCTCCTAAGCACCGTCATTTGGTTCCCAAGCGTCATCACGCCCTCCCGTCCCCAGTTACAGCTCATCCTTCTGGCCAAAATGGAGTACGTTTTTACCCAGAAACGGTAGCTCAGCGCCATCTCTCTGTGTCTGCCTGTTGTTTCCTTCCTCCTCAGCATCCTCTTCAATGTCCTCGTCTTCATCATCAAGTCCCCAGATGTCCTCTTGCCGATCTCTCATCTTCGCCCTTCTCTTCTTGGCGTCTTCGGCCTGCTTCTTTTTGTCCATTTCTTCATACAGCTCTCTCCACTGGGTCTCTACATCCTGTGCAAAATGTGCAATTTCAAAATTATTTATTCATTTATTTTTCTATTTTTTAAAAAATTTCTTTATTTGAGAGTGACAGACAGAGAGAAGGAGGCAGAGAGAGAATGGGCGCGCCAGGGCCTCCAGCCACTGCAAACAAACTCCAGACGCGTGCGCCCCCTTGTGCATCTGGCTAACGTGGGTCCTGGGGAATCGAGCCTCAAACCAGGGACCTTAGGCTTCACAGGCAAGCGCTTAACCACTAAGCCATCTCTCCAGCTCGTTATTTATTTATTTTTAAGGTAGGGTCTCACTGTAGCTCAGGCTGACCCTGGAATTCACTATGTATTCTCAGGGTGGCCTCAAACTCACGGCTATCCTCCTGCCTCTGCCTCCCAAGTGCTGGGATTAAAGGTGTGCGCCACCACGCCTGACTCTATTTACTTTTTAAAATTTTTTTATTTCTATTTATTTATTTGAGACTGAGAGAAAGCAGACACAGAGAGAGGAAATGGGTACCAGGGCCTCCAGCTGCTGCAAACAAACTCCAGACACATGTGCCACTTTGTGCATCTGGTTTATGTGGGTCCTGGGGAATTGAACCTGGTTCCTTTGGCTTTTCAGGCAAGTGCCTTTACCACTAAGCCATCTCTCCACTCCTCAAAATAATTCATGATTTATAACAATGATGGCATAAACAAAGTTAGCCGACTGCAGAAATTTCTGTTGTCTTCCTGTTGTCTTTAAGATTGCTGGAATGGTATTTATATATATAAATATTTTCAGTACTAGTATGGTGGAGGTGAAGAGAAGTGTGCGCGTGTTTATGTGTATGCATTATTTGTAAATAAAATAGATTCAAAGCCAGGCATTGTGGTACATACCAGTAATCCTAGCAAAGGAGGCAGAGGCAGGAGGATCAGGAGTTCAATATCATTCTTGGTTACATAGAATGTTTGAGGGTCCTCTCTCTTTATCTGCCTCTTTCTCTCAAATAAATAAATAAGATATAAAAAAAGAAAGAAAGAAAGAAAAGGGGGGACTGGAGAGATGGCTCAGTGATTAAGGCACTTGCCTGCAAAACCTAAGGACCCGAGTTCTATTCCCCAGAACCCACGTAAAGCCAGATGCACAAGGTGGCGCATGCATTTGCAGTGGCTGGAGGTCATTGTACACCCATTCTTTCTCTCTCGTCCTCTCTCTCTCTCTCTCTCTCTCTCTCTCTCTCAAGTAAATACATAATGTATTTTAAAAAAAGAAAAGTTTGAGGCTAGCCTGGGATACATGAAAATTTGTTTCATGCTAGGTGTGGTGGCACACACCTTTAATGCCAGCACTCGGAGGAGGGATTGTCCTGAGTTCAAGGCCACGCTTTTAATCCCAGCACACGGGAGGCAGAGGTAGGAAGATCGCCGTGAGTTCGAGGCCACCCTGAGACGACATAGTGAATTTCAGGTCAGCCTGGGCCAGAGTGAGACCCTACCTCGAAAAACAAAACAAAAAAAAAAAAAAAAGGGGGGGGGGGAGAGAGAGAGAGGAAGAAAGAAAATTTGTTTCAAAATAAGCTGAAATAAATTCGTGTTTGCCAAATATTTATTGGATGCCTATTCATTGTCCTGCACTAAACCATCTTGCAATTGTTTGTACTCTTCACAATCATGTCTGCAGTTAGGTGTTGCCCATCCTTCCTTATAAATGAGAGGCTAACATTGGCACTTATTTATTTTTCCATTTATTATGTAGCCCAGGCTGGTCTGAACTCTTTTAGTTCCCCTCCCCCCCCGAGGTAGAGTCTCACTCTAGCTCAGGCTGACCTGGAATTCACTATGGAGTCTCAGGGTGGCCTCGAACTCACGGCGATCTTCCTACCTCTGCCTCCCGAGGGCTGGGATTAAAAGCGTGCACCACCACGCCCGGCAGTCTTTTAATTTTTTTTTTTTCTTTTGGTGTTTCCAGGTAAAGTCTCACTCTAGCTCAGGCTGACCTGGAATTCACTATGGAGTCTCTCAGGGTAGCCTTGAACTCACGGCGATCCACCTACCTCTGCCTCCCAAGCGCTGGGATGAAAGGCATGCGCCACCACGCCCAGCATTCTTTTAGTATTTTTAAAAAATTTTTTTAATTCACTTATTTGAGATAGAGAGAGAATCAGCACGTCAGGGTCTTCAGCCGTTGCAAGGGAACACACCAGATGCGTGCACTACCTTGTGCATCTGGCTTAAGTGCTTCCCGGCAAATCAAACCTAGGTCCTTTGGCTTTGCAGGCAAGCGCCCTAACCGCTAAGCCCTCTCTCCAGCCCTGGCCTGAACTCTTGATGGTCCTCTCTCAGCATCCTCCGTGTTGGGAGTACAGTCTGTGTAGCCTCACCGTTCTCCCCAAAGTGAATATAAGCCCTGGGAGGACAGACGCCCCCCTATTTCGTTTTTGCTGCTGTATTCCTGGCAATTACAAAAGTCCTTTGCATAAGCCTCTGCCAAATATCTTGCCAGTAACTGCGTGGTTTAACAGTAAGAGAGCTGTCATGTATTGAATGCAAGCTGTATGCGGAGAACTTAAAGATAGTTATAACCGTTATTCCCAACTGATAGATGAGGAGAGGTTAAATAAATCGTTCAAGCTCATAGTAGGGGGGGGCGGGGGAGGGAGCCTGGATTTGAACCTAAGCAGTTAAAGTTCACTTTCTTAACTAGTATGGAAATACAAAATACCACAGGATTAGAGTTCTGGGGTCATTGCTCAGGGGTAGAGTGACAGAATCTACGGATTTGGTCCCAAGAAACGCACGCATGCCGGCACACACCCAACAGAGGTGTTGGTATGGTCGGATGTAGTTGTTGCTCTGGGTGGGTATTTTGGGGTATCTCTGTTTGCTCGGTGCCCATGATTTACTGGTGTTCTAAACATAAGCTTCCTGTTGGATTAACAAGCGTTGGTTATAACCCTTCTTATTTATTGATTTATGAGGGAGAGAGAGAGAGATTGGGAGAGAATGGACACGCCAGGACCTCTAGTCACTGCAAATGAACTCCAGACGCATGCGCCACCTTATGCATCTGGCTTACATAGGTCCTCAGGAATCAAACCTGGGTCCTTTGGCTTTGCAGGCAAGCGCCTTAACCGCTAAGCTGTCTCTCCAGCCCCATAAGCCTTCTTGAGTGGCTCTTCCTATAGGACCAGGACATCCGGATGCAGGTTGTCACCCTCATCCTCCTGAAACCATTGCTCCAAATATCACTCCTCTCATAAAGTAGTTCTGGGGCTGGAGAGATAGCTTAGTGATTAAGGCATTTGCCTGCAAAGCCAAAGGACCTGGGTTTGATTCCCCAGGACCCGTGTAAGCCAGATGCACAAGGGGGTGCGTGCATATGGAGTTCATTTCCAGCAGCTAAAAGCCCTGGTGCACCCATTCTCGCCCCCTCTCTGTCTCTCAAGTAAATAAAATAAAATTTAAAAAAGACTTTAAAAAAATGAAGTAGTTCTGAGAGAGTACAGCATCTGGCAAACAGCACTGTGATTTTCTTTTTTCTCCAAGATATACAATGGAAATAGATCACTGGATGGGTAATAGGAAGCATGATCAATGTTCAAAAGGAGTATGATCCAGGCATGGTGGCGTACACCTTTAATCCCATCACTTAGGAGGCAGAGGTAGCAGGATTGCCATGAGTTCGAGGCCAGCCTGAGACTACACAGTGAATTCCAGATCAGCCTGGGCTAGAGTGAGAACCTACCTCAAAAAAAAGGGGGGTCTGGAGAGATGGCTTAGAGGTTAAGCGCTTGCCTGTGAAGCCTAAGGAACCCAGTTCGAGGCTTGATTCCCCAGGACCCACGTTAACCAGATGCACAAGGGGGGCGCACACATCTGGAGTTCGTTTGCAGTGGCTGGAGGCCCTGGTGTGCCCATTCTCTCTCTCTCTCTCTCTCTCTGCTTCTCTTTCTCTCTCTCTGTCACTCTCAAATAAATAAATAAAAATAATAAACAAAAACATTTGAAAAATAAAAATGAAAAACAGGAATATGAGTTCTGCACCGAAATTCTAACTCCACAAGGTAAAGGCTATGGGTAATGTTGGGCACTTCATATACCAAATCTCACTTCCTACATCTGAGGGATGGATCTAATAATATTGTCCATATTGTGGCTGGAGAGATGGCTTAGCAGTTAAGACGCTTGCCTGAGAAGCCTAAGGACCCATGGTTTGACTCTCCAGATCCCTTGTTAGCCAGATGCTCAAAGGTGAGGCAAGTGCAAGGTTGCACATGTCCACTAGATGGCAAAAGCATCTAGTGTTTGATTTCAGTGGCTGAGGCCCTGGTGCACCAATTCTCTCTCTTTTGCTCTGTCTAAAATAAAAAAATTATTTAAAAAAACATGTGTCTGGAGTTCATTTGCAGTGGCTAGAGGCCCTGGTGCATCCATTCTCATTCTCTCTCTTCCTCCCACCCCTCTCTCTGTCTATAATAAATAAATAAGTAAATGAAAATAAATCTTAAAAAAAAAAGATTTATTTTTAAAAATGTAGAATAGCTAGGTATGTTGGCACACACCTTTAATCCCAGTACTTGGGAGGCAGAGGTAGGAGGATCACTGTGAGTTTGAGGCCACCCTGAGACTACAGAGTGAATTCCAGGTCAGCCTAGGCTAGAGCGAGACCCTACCTCCAGAAAAAAAAAAAAAAAAAAAAAAAGTAGGAACGGCTTAGAGGTTAAGGCACTTGTCTACAAAACCTAACAAACCAAAATTGGTTCTTCAGTACACATGCACCTGGAGTTCATTTGTGGAGTGCCATTCTCGGTCTCTCTTCTATCTCTACTTCCAAATAAATAAAGCTTTAAAAATTATTTTTTAAAAAAAGAGGGCTGGAGGGATGGCTTAGAAATTAAGACACTTGCCTGCAAAGCCAAAGAACCCAGGTTCAATTCCCTAGGGCCCACATAAGCCAGATGTACAAGGTGGCCCATGTGTGGAACTCGTTTGCAGTGGCTGAATGCCCTGGCACGCCCATTCTCTCTCTCTTTCTCTACCTGCCTCTTTCCCTCTCTCTCTAATAAATAAATAAATAAATAAATAAATAAAATTTTAAAAAGAGGGCTGGAGAGATGGCTTAGCAGTTAAGCACTTGCCTGTGAAGTCTAAGGACCCCGGTTTGAGGCTCGATTCCCCAGGACCCATGTAAGCCAGATGCACAAGGGGGCGCACGTGTCTGGAGTTTGTTTGCAAGTGGCTGGAAGTCCTGGTGTGCCCATTCTCTCTCTCTCTCTCTCTCTCTCTCTATCTATCTATCTATTTGCCTCTCTCTCTCGCTCGCTCTCAAATAAATTAATTAAATTAAAAATAAAAAAGAAACATTAATAATGTCCATATTGCTGCATCATCTTAAGGGCTAAGGGAGATACTTTTTGCAAAGTGCCCACAGTCACAAGTATAGAACTGTAGATGTATGATAAGTATGAGTGCTTTGGCCCATCTTTTAAGGCCGTGTGACCAGAATTGCCACGTGGCTGTGAGTTTGATTTTGCAGTGTACATCTGAAGAGTTCAGACACCTGGAATTCAGGGGTGGAGGAATGTGGTGGCTTGATTCAGGTATTCCCCCATAAACTTAGGTGTTCTGAACACTAGGTCCCCAGAAGATGGCAATTTGGGAATTGAAGCCTTCCCGGAGGCAGTGTATTGTTGGGGGCGGGCTTACGGGTGTTTTAGCCAGCTTCTCCTCGCCAGTGTTTGGCACACTCTCCTACTGCTGTTTTCTACCTGATGTTGGCAAAGAGGTGATGTCCACCCTCTGTTCACACTGCATTTTCCCCAGCTATCATGGCATTTCCTCTGGAGACTGTAAGCCAAAACAAACCCTCTCCTCCCATAAGCTGCTTTTGGTTGGGTGTTTTCTTTTTCTTTTCAATATCTTATTTTTATTTATTTATTTAACAGAGAGAGAGGGAGAGAGAGAGAGAGAGAGAGAATGGGAGCATCAGGGCCTCCAGCTACTGCAAATGAACTCCAGATGCATGTGCCCCCTTGTGCATCTAGCTAACGTGGGTCCTGGGGAATCGAACCAGGGCCCTTTGGCTTTGCAAGCAAGTGCCTTAACCACTAAGCCATCCCTCCAGCCCTGGTTGGGTGTTTTCTGCATGCAATGAGAAAGTGAACACAAAAGCAAAATTGGTACTGAGAAGCGGGGACCCTGCTACTAGAAACCTGACTGTGTGGCTTCTGACCTTTGGGGACAGACTTATGCGAGGAACGTGGAAGGATTTGAAACCCTGGCCTAAGAGACGCCTTGCAGTGCTGTAAGTACAGCTTGATGGACTATTCTGGTCAGAATTGAAAGACGTGAATGCAGTAAGAACTACAGACTGTGAGGTTTGGCTTATGAGGGTGAGAAAGAGCTTTGCCTGGACTGAGCTAGAAGCAGGTTGTGTGAGACACTTGCTGCATTCTGCCTGCCTGTGTCCTGGCAACTTGTGCAGGGTTGCACTGCATAGAAGTGGACTGGGGTGAAAGCTGGGCATGGTGGCACACACCTTTAATCCCAGCACTCGGAAGGCAGTGGTAGGAGAATCTCCGTGAGTTCGAGGCCACCCTGAGACTCCATAGTGAATTCCAGGTCAGCCTGGGCTGGAGTGAGACCCTACCTTGAAAAACCAAAAAAAAAAGAAAGAAAAACAGAGAAAAGAAATGGACTGGGGTGAACAGAGGGATATGGCACAGAAAGAAAGAAATCTTTGAAACAAAACTTCTGCCAGTTCAGCTGGGATTGTTGAGAGATTACAACCATTGAGACTGGGCCCGCTGATCTGCACTGGACAGCAGGGAGAAGGTGGACTCTTTGGAAAGTAGGGCCCTGCTCTTCACAGTCGACTTTATTCCCTACTGGATTAAGAAGTTTCCAGCCCACCTGGCACTGTGGAGTATAACAAATGCAGGAAAGAGAAGGCATCGGATTTGCAATGCGATTTTGTTCTTCTGGAAGTGGCTACGGGCAGAATGAGGCTATGAGCGAAGCTATAAGGATGAACCATGGGTTGCAGTGGAGACCTCCAGGACTCTTTGAAATGCCAGAAGTATAAGGCAGCCACCAAGGAGAGCTGCTGGCTTGGTGTGACTGTTCCCCAGGCTGTGAGCAGCCCAGCTGGAAGATTGGAAGGGTGGAATTTGAACCCTAGAGACTCATCACTGGTTAGAGTTGTTGGACTTAGAATATACATATATATTTTTTGGGGGTGGGGAGGTTTGGAGGTATGGTTTCGCTCTAGCCCAGGCTGACCTGGAATTCACTATGTAGTCTCAGGGTGGGCTCGAACTCACGGCGATCCTCCTACCTCAGCCTCCCGAGTGCTGGGAAAAAAGGCGTGCGCCACCACGCCGGGCAGAACTACAAAATTCAATGTTTGCCCCGTTGTTTTAAACCTTGTATTGGTTTAATCTTTCTCTGCTATGCTTGATGCTATTTTTGTGTTTTGTTTTTTGAGGTAGGGACACACTCTAGCCCAGGCTGACCTGGAATTCACTATGGAGTCTCAGGGTGGCCTCAAATTCACTGCGATCTTCCTATCTCTGCCTCCCGAGTGCTGGGATTAAAGGTGTGTGCCACCACGCCCGGCACTGTGAGGACTTTTAAATTGGCTGAATGCATTGAATTTTATGAGTGGTCATGAGTTTATGGGGGCTAGGGACAGAATGTGGTGGTTTGAACTAGGCATCTCCCCCCCACCCCGCCCCAAACTCATGTGTTCTAAATGCTAGATGCCCAGCTGGTGGCAATTTTGGAACTGGAGACTCCCGGAGGAGACGTATTGTTGGGGGGGGGGCGGGCTTATGGGTGTTATACCCAGCTTCCTCTTGCCAGCGTTCCGCACGCTCTCCTGCTGCTGTTGCCCCCCCACCCCCCGATGTTGGCCAGGAGGTGATGTTTAGTCTCTGTTCATGTCACGTTTTCCCCTGCCACCACGGAGTTTCCCCTGGAGATGCCGTAAGCCAAAGTCACCCCTTTCCTCCCACAAGCTACCCGCGATCAAGTGCTTTGTGCCAGCACCGAGGAAGCAGCTACGGCAAGGAACATCTTACCTTCCTTAGGCCCCAGGTCTGATTGCCAACCTCTTCAGCAAATTCCTCATCATTTGTAAGAAGGAAGTTGTCAAAGATACTGCCAGATGTCACCTGTCACAATGGAAAACTGTCATTACTACAACTAGGTACCTACGTAGCAACAGGCTTAGAAGTCACCTGGAGGGTTTAGAAACCTGACAGCGTATTGTAGGCCGAGCAGACACGAGCGCCTGGGGTCATCTCCAGTGTGTATATGCACGCGCATAAGCATGCACGAACACACACACACACACAAGGGGAGAGAGGAAGAGGGAGAGATTCACCCCTTGCTAAGTGTAGGTTACCAGGCCATGGATCCAGAGATTTAATCAATAATGGAGTTTTGGAGATGGAACACAACAATTATTATAAATTATTATTATTTTTTTGAGGTAGGGTCTCACCATAGCCCAGGCTGACCTGGAATTCACTATGTAATCTCAGGGTGGCCTCGAACTCACGGCGATCCTCCTACCTCTACCTCCCAAGTGCTGGGATTAAAGGTGTGCACCACCATGCCTGGCTTCAAATAAATAATTTTTTTATTTTTATTTATTTATTTATTTATTTTGGTTTTTCGAGGTAGGGTCTCACTGTAGCCCAGGCTGACCTGGAATTCACTCTGTAATCTCAGGGTGGCCTCGAACTCACGGCGATCCTCCTACTTCTGCCTCCCGAGTGCTGGGATTAAAGGCGTGCGCCACCACACCCGGCTTCAAATAAATATTTTTTTTAAATTTTTGTTTATTTATTTATTTGGTTTTTCAAGGTAGGGTCTCACTGTAGCCCAGGCTGACCTGGAATTCACTATGGAGTCTCAGGGTGGCCTCGAACTCACTCACGGCGATCCTCCTACCTCTGCCTTCCGAGTGCTGTGATCAAAAGCGTGCGCCACCACGCCCGGCTAACAATTACTAATAATATGGCAGGCCCAGAATGCTATGCTGCTTTAGGAAGAAGTTACTGTTTTCCCGGGGTTCTGCCCTGCAGGCCTCTGTGTTACGTGAAGGGGTTGTGAAAAAACTTTCGCGCTAGCTTCCATGTTGTACCCAGTGCTCTTGCCCCCGGTCAGATTGGCAAATTCTGCTTCTGATAAGGCTTATACGTAGATTCTATTTATTTGTTTATTTGAGAGAGAGAAAGAGGGAATGGGCACGCCAGGGCCACCAGCCACTGCAACTGAACTCCAGATGCGTGCGCTTACTTGTCCACGTGGCTTACGTGGGTCCTGGAGAGTCGAACAGGGATCTCTTGGCTTTGCTGGCAAATGCCTTAACCGCTAAGCCATCTCTCCAGCCCTAGATTCTACTTTGTGAAAACGTTAATTTTTATTTATTTAGTAGAGACAGAGAGAGGGTGAGAGAGAGAGAGAGAGACAATGGGTGCGTCAGGGCCTCCAGCCAGTGCAAACAATCTCCAGACGCGTGCGCCCCCTTGTGCATCTGGCTAATGTGGGTCGTGGGGAATCTGAACCTGGGTCCTTTGGCTTTGCAGGCAAACGCCGTAACCGCTAAGCCATCCCTCCAGCCCCAGGTCCTCCCATTTTAAAGATGAGTAGCTTGATACTTGGAAAAAAAAAAAAAAAACCAAGACTTGTTCAACTGTGTGATTTCTAGCCTGGGAGCTCTTTCCACCTTGGGAAAGCTGGAGGCATTGACAGTCAGGAGCTCTGAGCATAGGAGGCTTTTTTACCTGCCAAAGGTCCAGGCCAAGGACACTGATGTTATGATAGTGACAAATGGTGGGGTCGGGAGTATATTCAGGGTTGTCTATTTCTGGATGAATCCACTCCCCTTGGTAATTAGGATTGTCAATGATCCGAGGTTTCCATTGTCCCTAAAGCAAAAGAACCAACAGTGAGCATGTCATTAGTAATTTTCCATTCCTCTAATCACATATAATGAAGAAAAGGGAAGTCGGTTTATAAACACAGTTGTGTATTAAAAAAAAAAAGATTTCTCTGACCGGGCGTGGTGGTGCACGCCTTTAATCCCAGCACTCGGGAGGCAGAGGGAGGAGGATCGCAGTGAGTTCGAGGCCACCCTGAGACTCCATAGTGAATTCCAGGTCAGCCTGGGCTAGAGTGAGACCCTACCTCGAAAAACCAAAAATAAATAAATAAATAAATAAACAAAAATAAAATAAAATAACAATTTCTCTGACTGGGCGTGGTGGCACACACCTTTAATCCCAGCACTTGGGAGGCAGAGGTAGTGAACTCACGAGTTCGAGGCCCACCCTGAGACTACATAGTGAAGTCCATGTCAGCCTGGACTAGAGCGAGACCCTTCTACCTCAGGAAACCAAAAATAAATAAATAAATAATCATAGCAAGGTACCTGGGGTTTCTTCTCCAAGCACTATATATTCCCCATTGCACCCAAAGGGAGCTAAATGACACGCCAGAGACCTAGCTCTATCTCTGTAGGTGCTTATTCATGAAATTAAGAAAAGGTAGTTTTCGGCTGGAGAGATGGCTTAGCGGTTAAGGCGTGTGCCTGCAAAGCCTAAGGACCCAGGTTCGATTCTCCAGGCCCGACGTAAGGCAGATGCACAAGGTGGCGCCTGTGTCCAAAGTTCGTTTGCAGTGGCTGCAAGCCCCGGCACACCCACTCTCTCTCTCTTTCTCCCCCCACCTCTCTCTTTCTGTCTCTAACAAATAAATAAAAATAAATCTTGGTGGGCATGTTGGCACATGCCTTTAAGCACTCGGGAGGCAGAGGTAGGAGGATCGCCTTGAGTTCGAGGCCACCCTGAGACTACATAGTGAATTCCAGGTCAGCCTGAGCTAGAGTAAGACCCTACCTAGAAAAAACAAAACAAAACAAACAAACAAACAAAAAAATCTTGGGCTGGAGGGATGGCTTAGTGGTTAAATCATTTGCCTGCAAAGCCAAAGGACCCAGGTTCAACTTCCCAGGACCCACGTTAGCCAGATGCACAAGGGGGCACATGCATCTGGAGTTTGTTTGCAGTGGCTGGAGGCCCTGGCGCGCCCATTCTCTCTCTCTCTCTGCCTTTCTCACTCAAATAAATAAATAATAAATAATATAAATATATTAATAAAAATATTAAAAATGTTGGTATCTCGGCACTTGGGTCTGCTCTCTTCCTGATGTGTGGCACAGGAAACTGAGGCCAAATGAAAAACTTGCCTCGGTCAGTTCTGTTGCTGGGACATTTGTCAGCTGATTTCTTTAGCTCTTGCTTCTGACCAAGGGGGGGGGGGCACGAGTTGGCTCTTAGAAAGCTTCCCCATCCTCTAGATACAGTGGGCGGCCTGCATGTCCCAGCCTTTCCCCTTCTGTCTAGAACTTCCTGACCCCAGACTCGTTTCCTGCTTGGATCATGTGCCTTTGGCAGTTTTCCACCATTTTTGATTAACCCCTTGTCCAGGCATGCCTGGGTATCTCAGTACTGACTCCACCAGCCCTCTCTCTCCTAGGTAGGTTCAGTCCTGAAAGCCAGACTCCCATAAGACCACAGTCCTTTTTGGGATATGGAGGGAAGGAAAATGACCACAGGATTTCAGAACGTCTGTTTTGTTTTGATTTTTCTTTTCTTTTCTTTTCTTTTCTTTTCTTTTCTTTTCTTTTCTTTTCTTTTCTTTTCTTTTCTTCTTTTTGAGACAGTCTTTTTGTTGTTGTTGTTTTCAAGGTAGGATCTCACTCTAGCTCAGGCTGACCTGGAATTCACTATATAGTCTCAAGGTGGCCTCGAACTCACGGCGATCCTCCTACCTCCGCCTCCCGAGTGCTGGGATGAAAGGCGTGCTATCACCACGCCCGGTTTTGAGACAGTCTTCATACCTAGGCTGGCCTCAAACTTGCTGTCCTCCGTCCTCAGCCTCCTGGGTACTAGGACTATACTGGCTGACGCTACCAGGCCCAGCATAGAATTTTTGTTTCGCAAGTTAGAATTCCTGTCTCTCTAATAGATCTTTTTAGAAATTTCTTTTGTTGTTGTTGTTTTTGATCTTTTGAGGTAGGGTCTCACTGTAGCTCAGGCTGACCTGGAATTCACTATATAGTCTCAGGCTGGCCTCGAACTCACGGCGATCCTCCTACCTCTGCCTCCCGAGTGCTGGGATTAAAGGCGTGCGCCACCACGCCCGGCTCTTTAGAAATTTCTATAGAAAAGTAACACCCCCACACACACCTCACCTTATACTTTAAATTTGGTATCAGGGGCGGGTCCCACTCGCCATCCATTGCCTCATCCCAGTCATACGGTTTCTTAGCTTCTGGGTCTGGAATATATTCGAAGTCTTCCCAGTCCTGAAACGAAATGGTCCTTCGTGAACACAAGGGCAGGTGGGGAAGTTGGCTCCGCGATGCCGTGTTCCTGCCCCCTTCTCCTTATGATGGCCCCAGTGCAGGGCTTTGCAAACCAGTAACTGGAACTCTACCTCCGGGTTCACTGTCACTCGGACCTTGAGTACCTTAAATTCTCCTAAGGCAGTGTCATTCATTCTCATCTCAGATCTCTTGCCCTTCCCACAGTCTTGTGTGCTGCTATGGCTTGGATGTGGTTTGCTACCACAGACCTTCATTTTAAAAACCTAAGGTTAGGCCTGGAGAGATGGCTTGGCAGTTAAGGCGCTTGCCTGCAAAGCCTAAAGACCCAGGTTCGATTCCACGTAAGCCAGATGCACGAGGTGGCGCATGCATCTGGAGTTCGTTCGCAGTGGCTGAAGGTCCTAGTACGCCCATTCTCTCTCTCTCTCTCTCTCTCTCTCTCTCTCTCTTTCTCTCCCTCTCTCAAGTAAGTAAAATAAAAATGCAAGGTTAGGGCTGGAGAGATGGCTTAGTGGTTAAGGAGCTTGCCTGCAAAGCCTAAGGACCCAGGTTTGACTCTCCAGATCCCACACAAGCCAAATGCACAAAGGTGAGGCAAGAACAAGGTTGCACATATGCACAAGGGGGCACACGTGTCTGTAGTTTGACTGCAGTGGCTAGAGGCCCTGGCACACCTATTCTATCTCTCTGTCTTTCTGACTCTCTCAAAAAAAAAAAATTAAATAAAACTTAAAAAATAAAATTAAGGGGCTGGAGAGATGGCTTAGCGGTTAAGGCGTTTGATTGCAAAGCCAAAGGATCCCGGTTTGATTCTCCAGGACCCACGTTAGCCAGATGCACAAGGGGGCGCATGCGTCTGGTGTTCATTTGCAGTTGCTGGAGGCCCTGGTGCGCCCATTCTCTCTCTCTCTCTGCCTTTCTCTATCTCAAATAAATAAATAAATAAATAATATGTTTTAAAAATTACAAAAGTAGAAAAAGTACGGGCTGGAGAGATGGCTTAGTGGCTAAGGCGCATTCCTGTGAAGGTGAAAGATTACCAATAAATACAACTAACCTGCTTCTTTGGCTTCTGTACAATTGCTTGCTTTACCTAGACATAAGGACAACCATTTTATGAAGGAAAAGCATGTTGTACGTGACTTTCTGCAGTACGTGACTTTCTGCAGTACGTGACTTTCTGCAGTACGTGACTTTCTGCAACTAGCCGCCTGGGCCCAGATAAGGAACTAGTTAACTGAAATGCTGACCTTTGCCCTAGAAATCTGGGCCCTAGCTCCCTGCCTGAGGTCACGATCCCTGAGCCGAGGCGACACCCTGACGACATCTGAAGAATCCCTGAGCTGTAACATGTTTGAGATATATCCGCATGTTTTATGATTTTTTTTCCTTTAAAACCCCTACCTCCCGGCTGCTCGAGGCTCTTCACCCCTCCTGCGTGAGGACTTCGTGTCGAGCCCCGGTGCACCGGCTTCAATAAACCTCTTGCGTCTTGCATTGAGAGCCCTCCGTGTGAGTGTCTTCGGGTCTGGTAGACAATCCCGCTTGGGGACCCTCCGGGGGCTCCCCACATTTTGGAGGTCCCACCGAGATTTTCGGGGATCTCTACAAGACCCCAGACCTCATTCCGGATCCCTCAGAGGTAAGAGGCGCCTCCTGTTACGTCTGTCTGTCTGTCTGTATGTTCATTGTGTTTTTTGTTTTTTGTGTCTGTCTAACCTCGTCTGGTCTTGAGAATTCTCCATCTGGGTACCTTGCTCTGGGGTGTGGCAGGTCGGGGCTGACGGGCCTGAGGACCACCACCCAAGCAATCTGGAGGACGCTCTTGATTGCCCGGAGGAGACAGACCTGTTTTCTGTCTCCTATCTGAAGAACTCTGACCGAGTTCTTTTCTGTCGCAAGGTACCATCCGGGCCTAGCCCCCCGCCCTCTGAATCGCTTTCGTTTTTGTTCAGGCGGCGGGCAGGCCAACTCAGTCTTTTTGTTTTCTGTGTTTTTCTGTTCATTTTGTTCTACTTTTCCTATCCTCCTCCCAATATGGGACAGACTGTTTCTACCCCTCTGGACTTGACTCTAACACATTGGACTGACGTTAAGACGAGAGCTCATAACTTATCAGTAGAAGTTAAGAAGGGAAAATGGCAAACTTTATGCCAAGGAGAATGGAATTTGCTGAATGTGGGATGGCCTCAGGAGGGAACTTTTGACCTAGAGGTTATCCAAGCTGTCAAGAAAGTTATTCTACAGGAGCCCGGAGGCCACCCTGACCAGCTACCCTACATTTTTACCTGGCAGGATTTAGTGCAGGACCCTCCCTCTTGGCTAAAACCCTGGATTTCCCCCAAATCTGCTAACAAGGACTCCTTGCAGTCCGCCACAGTTCTTGTTGCAGGTTCAGGACAAAGGAAGAAGATCTATCCGGACACACAGACAGACTTACTCCTGTTAGACACCCCACCGCCATACCCGCCATCTCATGCTCCCACTGCTCCGCCTAACCCCTCAGCCGAAGGAGCACGTGGGGGGCCGGCAGCGGGGACCAGAAGCAGACGGGCCCAGACTCCAGATGCCGCTATCACCCTGCCCCTTAGGGCTATAGGTCCTCCTCCTCCCCTAGGACCAGGAGATGACCCAGATCAAAGACCCCTGCCACCACTTCAATACTGGCCTTTCTCTTCTGCGGACTTATATAATTGGAAGGCTAATCACCCCCCTTTCTCAGAGGATCCCTCTAAACTAACTGCTCTCATGGAATCTCTAGTTTTCTCTCACCAGCCCACTTGGGATGATTGTCAACAGTTACTCCAAACCCTCTTCACAACAGAGGAGAGGGAACGCATCCTGTTGGAAGCCAGGAAAAACGTTCCTGGGGATGATGGACGTCCCACACAGCTCCAGAACGTGATAGACGACGGTTTTCCCTTAACCCGCCCCAACTGGGACTTCAACAACCCTGAAGTGCAGGACCTAAGAGAAGTTAACAGAAGGGTGGAGGACCTACACCCAACAGTCCCCAACTCTTACAACCTATTGAGCTCACTCCCACCTGAAAGGGATTGGTACACCGTCCTGGATTTAAAAGATGCTTTCTTCTGCCTACCTCTACATGAAAAAAGCCAGCTCGTCTTTGCCTTCGAATGGAAAGATCCGGACATGGGACTCTCCGGACAATTGACTTGGACGAGATTGCCGCAGGGCTTCAAGAATTCACCCACCATCTTCGACGAAGCCCTCCACCGAGACCTAGCGCCCTTCCGAGCCTCCAACCCTCAGGTAACACTCCTCCAGTATGTTGACGATCTTCTCCTTGCAGCTAACAGTCAGGCTGAATGCGAAAAGGGAACAACAGCGCTGTTGGAGGAGCTGGCCCGTTTGGGATACCGAGCCTCAGCCAAGAAAGCTCAGATCTGCAAAAGGCAAGTCACATATCTGGGATACTCTTTGAAAGGAGGACGGAGGTGGCTGACGGAGGCCCGTAAACAGGCCGTGGAGCAGATTCCAGTCCCAACAAATGCCAGACAAGTACGGGAATTTCTGGGGTCCGCTGGGTTTTGCAGACTTTGGATACCCGGATTTGCCTCCCTGGCTGCTCCGCTTTATCCTCTGACTAAGACAAATACAGTTTTTAAATGGGAAAAAGAACACCAGCAGGCTTTTGACAGCATTAAGCTTGCCCTGCTAACAGCACCTGCGCTCTCACTCCCGGATATCACCAAGCCCTTTTACCTGTACGTGCATGAACAGAAGGGCATTGCTAAGGGAGTGCTTACCCAAAGAACGGGACCTTGGAGGAAACCAGTAGCCTACTTGTCTAAGAAATTAGACCCTGTAGCCGCGGGATGGCCCCCTTGCCTAAAGATCATTGCAGCCGTAGCGCTACTTCTAAAGGATGCAGACAAATTGACTTTGGGACAGACTGTTACTATCATTGCTTCACATGCTCTGGAGAGCGTTATCCGCCAGCCTCCAGACCGCTGGCTCTCCAATGCCAGGGTCACTCACTACCAGAGTCTCCTCCTTAATTCAGACCGGGTCAGATTTGCTCCCCCCACCCAGTTGAACCCCGCTACCCTCTGGCCGGACACGGATCCCACCGTACTACATAACTGTGGGGAAGTCCTGGCCGAAGCCACCGGAGTCAGACCCGACCTTATGGACCAGCCCCTACCAGATGCTCAGGTGACCTGGTTTACGGACGGCAGCAGCTACCTCCTTGAAGGATGGGTAGAGGCCTATCCCACTAAGAAAGAGACCATTACTAAATTGTCCATGGAGACTGGCTGTACAGACTGGACGATGCTCCTTCCCTGGGCCCTTTTCAGGGTCCGCAATACCCCCTATAGATTTAACCTCACCCCCTTTGAGATACTTTTCGGAGTCCCAACTCCACTCAGCACATTGCTGACCCAGAGAGGGCCAGATACAATTTCTAACTCTGATTTGAACTGCAGGCTGCAAGCGCTACACCTCCTTCAGAGTGACTTGTGGCCTAAATTGAAGGAAGCCTATTTGCCTGCTAAGGACCCAGTTCCACACCCGTATCAGCCTGGAGACTCGGTCTACGTGAGACGGCATCGACCCACAAACCTCGAACCTCGCTGGAAGGGACCCTTCACTGTGCTCCTGACAACACCAACGGCCGTGAAGGTGGACGGAATCGCCGCCTGGATCCACGCCTCTCACGTTAAACCGGCTCCCTCACCTGACTCTCACTGGCAGCTGACAAAGACTGACAACCCCCTCAAGTTGCGTCTCCGCCGTGTTCCCACTACTGTCCCGAGTCATAATGATTCATCTTAAGGTTTGGTTACAGTTACTACTAATGTTCTTGTTGCTACCATTCCCGCTAGCCGCTGCTCCCTACCAACTCTATAACTATACATGGCAGATCATTAATCAAGCGGGTGACGTTGCTAATACCACCTCTCAGCTATCTATAACCATTCCATGGCCCACCCTTGAAGTAGACCTTTGTAGGCTAGCATTAGGGGCCGATTCGGCTTGGGGGACCCCTGACCATTTCCTCCCCCAGGCAACTCCTGTTAACACCCTGAAGGACAACCTTAAGGGAATATTTGCCCCAGGATGGGAAGAAAAACCAATGGGCATCCCAGGCTGTGCTAGTCCGGCTCGACGCAGCCATTTAAGAAAGACACCTATATATGTCTGCCCGGGAACTCATAGAGACCGTTCTCTGGGCTCAAAATGTGGACATGCTACAGATTATTTCTGTGCTTCTTGGGGATGTGAGACTACGGGTGACACTTATTGGAACCCCTCTTCCACATGGGACTATATTAAAGTAAGCAGGAAAAATCCTCTACCCCCCTCAGATGACCTCTCACTAAAACAGCTCTCCGAATGTAAAAACTGGTGCAACCCCTTGTCTATCTCTTTCACTGACTACGCTAAGACTCAAAATTGGGAATTCCGGGGATTCGAATGGGGCCTTCGCTTGTATGCCTCTGGAAAGGACCCAGGACTAACTTTCAGAATTAAGCTTAGTAAGGCATTTCCGGACTTTCAGAAGATTAGCATGGGACCTAACCCCTTACTTCATAATCAACCTCTTCCTCTTCCCCCATCACCCAAGCCTGCCTCCCTCACTTTGATCCCCGTGGCTCCAACTCTTTTTCAACCCACTCTGCCTCCTAACCCCCCTTCTTCAGCGGATCTAATTTTGACTGTGGTAAATTCCTCTGTCCAGTTCTTTAATATGATTAACCACACTTTAGAGGACTGCTGGATATGCTATTCCTCCAGCCCTCCTTTCTATGAGGGACTGGCCACTACAGGAAATTTAAATTTTGCCAACAGTACTGCCAATTTGCGTTGGAGACCCCCTCCAGGCTCTCAAGGGTTGACTATGAGCTTTGTTTCCGGTGCCGGACTATGCCTACTAGGACCTAACATGCTTCCCCCCCGCTCCCTCTCTGAGATCTGTAATCAAACTATCACTATTAACTCCCGCCTCTCCTCCCAATATATCTCTGCACCACTAGATACCTATCTCGCTTGCTCTACAGGACTCACGACTTATGTAGAAAAAGAGACCTTCCTAGCAGAAAAAGACTACTGTATACTAATAAGCCTATTGCCCAGACTTACTATCAGAGACGCAGATGATTTCCAGAAGATATGGAATACTGATTCTACTTCACCTCGATTCAAGAGAGAGCCTATCACTACTTTAACCTTAGCATTAGTAGTAGGTCTGGGGGCAGCGGGGGCAGGAACAGGAATAGCTTCTTTAGTCACCTCTAACCAGCATTATGCTACCCTCAGTGCCGCAATAGATAAAGACTTGCAAGAATTACAATCAGGCATGCAGAATCTAAAAGACTCAGTCTCCTCTTTGTCAGAGGTTGTTTTACAAAATAGAAGGGGGCTAGACTTATTGTTTCTACAGCAAGGGGGGTTATGTGCAGCCTTAAAGGAAGAATGCTGCTTTTATGCAGATAAGACGGGCTTAGTTGAGGATAGTTTGAAGCGGGTGCGAGAAAGCTTAGAACAACGTAAGAGAGAGAGACAGCAACAACAGTCATGGTATGAGTCTTGGTTTTCCAGTTCTCCTTGGGTGACCACCCTGATCTCTACCCTACTCGGACCTCTCTTAATATTACTTTTGCTTCTCACTTTCGGCCCTTGTATTTTAAACAGACTACTCACTTTTATTAGAGAAAGAATTAGTGCTGTGCAGATAATGGTGCTTAGACAACAATACCAGCAGTTGGCCCAGGCAGATAATGAATCCACAATTCCATGATTGGAATTATGACAAAGAAAAGGGGGAAATGAAAGATTACCAATAAATACAACTAACCTGCTTCTTTGGCTTCTGTACAATTGCTTGCTTTACCTAGACATAAGGACAACCATTTTATGAAGGAAAAGCATGTTGTACGTGACTTTCTGCAGTACGTGACTTTCTGCAGTACGTGACTTTCTGCAGTACGTGACTTTCTGCAACTAGCCGCCTGGGCCCAGATAAGGAACTAGTTAACTGAAATGCTGACCTTTGCCCTAGAAATCTGGGCCCTAGCTCCCTGCCTGAGGTCACGATCCCTGAGCCGAGGCGACACCCTGACGACATCTGAAGAATCCCTGAGCTGTAACATGTTTGAGATATATCCGCATGTTTTATGATTTTTTTTCCTTTAAAACCCCTACCTCCCGGCTGCTCGAGGCTCTTCACCCCTCCTGCGTGAGGACTTCGTGTCGAGCCCCGGTGCACCGGCTTCAATAAACCTCTTGCGTCTTGCATTGAGAGCCCTCCGTGTGAGTGTCTTCGGGTCTGGTAGACAATCCCGCTTGGGGACCCTCCGGGGGCTCCCCACAAAGGCTAAGGACCCAGGTTCTATTCTCCAGGTCCCACGTAAGCCAGATGCACATGGTGACATATGCGTCTAGAGTTCGTTTGCAGTGGCTGGAAGCCCTGGTGTGCCCATTTTCATTCTCTCTCTCTCTCTCCCTATCTCTGTCTCTAGTCAATAAATAAAAATAAATCTTATAAATAAAAATGTAAGGTTATTGAGAAGCTTTTGCAATTCTGGAGACAGATTAGTAAGGTGACGGTCTATCAAGACCATAGCTCCCAGAATAAGACAGTTGTTGTCGATGAGGACGCCGTGGCTCGGCAAGCTATTAATCAGTTTCCATCTTCCTCTGGTCCACTCTGAAGGTAAAGCTAAGGCTGACAGGCTCTTGGCCCTCCCTCAGGCCTTGACTTCCGCAGGCACATGGTTTCACCAGAAGACACGCTGTGTGGTTAGTCTTGCTGCCCCCAGCATATTTACTGGGCCTGGCTAGAATTTAGCCTCTATTTTCTCCCAGTGCTAAAAAAAAAAAAAAAAAAAAAAAAAAAAAAAAGCCAGGTGTGGTGGCGCACACCATTAATCCCAGCACTCGGGAGGCAGAGGTAGGAGGATCACCTTGAGTTCGAGGCCACCCTGAGACTCCATAGTGAATTCCAGGTCAGCCTGGACTAGAGTGAGACCCTACCTCGAAAAACCAAAAAAAAAAAAAAAAAAAAAATTTGCAGGGCTGTAGAGATGGCTTACAAACTAAGGCGCATACCTGTGAAGCCTAAGGACCCATATTCGACTCTCCAGATCCCACCTAAGCCAGACACACAAAGGTGAGGCTAGCGCAAGGTCGCACACGCCCACTAGGCGGCACAAGCATCCGGCGTTCGATTTCAGTGGCCAAGGCCCAGGTACGCCAATTCTCTCTATCTCTCTCTCTCTCAAATAAAAATAAATAAATAGCCAGGCATGGCGGCGCACGCCCTTTAATCCCAGCACCCGGGAGGCAGAGGTAGGAGGATCGCCGTGAGTTCGAGGCCACCCTGAGACGACATAGTGAATTCCAGGTCAGCCTGGACTAGAGTGAGACTCTACCTCGAAGAAACAAAAATAAATTAATAAAATAAACTGGGGTTAACATCCAAGCGGAACTCCCTCTGACCTCCGGTTTCTTATCCTCGGGATCTTCTATTTGCAGACGTTCATCCCACTTCCTTGGCTTCCTGGCATAGGGGTCTTTGATCTTCCTGGGAGGCAGGAAGTCCCAGTGCTCCTCCAGTCCGCCAGTTATTATTTTCTTGTTGTCAACCTTGATCTCGTAAGTAGCATTGGGGCGAAGGATGAGGGTGTACAGGTGAGTGTCTTTATTGATCTATAAAGAGAACGAGGGGAGGAATCTTCGTTCCATCATTTGACTTCTCAGAGTGCATGCGGTAAGCATTCTCTGAATACTGCCGACCACTTATTCACACACACTTTAGCCCCTTTTCAAAAGATGTTTTTAAGCCGGGCGTAGTGGCGCACGCCTTTAATCCCAGCACTCGGGAGGCAGAGGTAGGAGGATCACCATGAGTTCGAGGCCACCCTGAGACTATATAGTGAATTCCAGGTCAGCCTGGGCTAGAGTGAAACCCTACCTCGAAAAACCAAAAAACAAAAATAAAAAATAAAAATAAATAAAAGCAGGAAAAGATGATGACATCAAAATAAAAGAGAGACTGATTGAGGGGGGAGGGGATATAATGGAGAATGGAGTTTCAAAGGGGAAAGTGGGGGGAGGGAGGGAACTATCGTGGTTTATTGTCTGTCATTATGGAAGTTGTCAATAATTTTTAAAAAAATTGTTTACTTATTTATTTGACAGAGAGAGAGGGAGAGAGAGAGAGAAAGAAGTAGGCAGAGAAAGGATGGGTGCCCCACGGCCTCCAGCCACTGCAAACCAACTCTGGACACATGCGCCACCTTGTGCGTCTGGCTTACGTGGGACCCAGAGAATCGAACCTGGGTCCTTAGGCTTCACAGGTATGCACCTTAACCACTAGTCCATCTCTCTAGGCCCCCAAGTCTTTTTTTTTTTAATGCAAGACAGCGAGAGTGAGAAAGAGAGAGAGAATTGGTGTACCATGGCCTCTAGCCACTGCAATCAGACGCCAGACATGTGCGCCACCTAGTGGGCATGTGTGACGTCTCGTGCTTGCGGCACCTTGTGCGTCTGGCTTACATGGGATCTGGAGAGTAGAGCCTGGGTCCTTAGGCTTCACAGGCAAGCGCCTTAACTGCCAAGACATCTCTCCAGCCCGAATCTTATCATTACTTGACTGTGAAGGTTTTTGTTTTGTTTTAGTAAGATCTTGCAAAGTTGCAAGGTTGGCCTTGAACTCCCAATTCTCCCACCTCAGCCTCCCAAGTAGCTGGAATTATAGGCACAAATCACTGTCTGGCTTTACTAAGAGTCTTTTCGTTCAGGAGCTCCGTCTGGCTCACTCTGTCCCCAACCAAAGGCCCAGCACAGAGTTAGTATTTGGTTAATGCCTGTTGGAACTCTACCTACTATCTTCCCGACAGCCTAGATGTCTCTAACCTGATGATACTAAAATAACCTTGCCTACTACATCTCTTTCCATCCGTATCTCTCCCTCTTTCTTTTCTTTCTTTCCTTCCTTCCTTTTCTTCTTCTTCTTCTTCTTTTTTTTTTTTTTTTTTTTCTGAGCTAGGGTTTCATTCTAGCTCAGGCTGACCTGGAATTCACTATATAGTCTCAGGGTGGCCTCGAACTCACGGAGATCCTCCTACCTCTGCCTCCCAAGTGCTGGGATTAAAGGTGTGCGCCACAGCGCCCGCCTCTATTTTGTCTTTTTTTTTTTTTTTTTTTTTTTTGAGGTAGGGTCTCACTCTGGCCCAGGCTGACCTGGAATTCACTATGTAGTCTCAGGGTGGCCTCGAACTCACAGTGATCTTCCTACCTCTGCTTCTTGAGTGCTGGGATTAAAGGCGTGTGCCACTGTGCCTGGCCTTTTCTTTTTTTTCCTTTCCTTTTTTTTTTTCTTTTTTGTTTCTTGGTTTTTTGTTTTTCAACGTAGCGTCTCGCCCTAGCCCAGGCTGACCTGGAATTCATAATTCACTCTGTAGTCACAGGGTGGCCTTGAACTCACAGCAATCTTCCTACCTCTGCCTCCCAAGTGCTGGGATTAAAGGCGTGCGCCACCACACCAGGCCTCTTTCTTTTCTTTCCTTTCCTTTCCTTTTTCCTTTCCTTTCCTTTCCTTTCCTCTCCTCTCCTCTCCTCTCCTCTCCTCTCCCTCCTCTCCTCTCCCTCCTCTCCTCTCCTCTCCTCTCCTCTCCTCTCCTCCCTCTCCTCTCCTCTCCTCTCCTCTCCTCTCCTCTCCTCTCCTCTCCTCTCCTTTCCTTTCCTTTCCTTTCGAGTCAGGATTTCACTCTAGTCCAAGCTGACCCAAAACTCACTCTTGCCCAGACTGGCCTTGAATTCACGGAGATCCTCCAACCTCCGTCTCTGGAGTGCTGGGATTAAAGGCGTGCGCCACCGCACCCAGCTCCAACCCACCACATCTGTAAGCCCAGACTTCTTCCCTCCGCCATCGTCTCCAATATGGAGCAGTGGGTGACTAGGCTGTGCTAAGCACTGAAGACGTTCTATGACTTCCAAGGCTTTTATATCAGCGGTTCTTCTGTGAACTCTTACAATTTATAAAACTTCCCTAGGTCTTCTTTTTAATCTACAAAAGGGAGATGATCGTATACAATTTATAGAGTAGTTCATGATGATTAAATGAGATACCATATATAAAATTGGGGCTGGAGCGATAGCTTAGCAGTTAAGGTGCATGGCTGTGAAGCCTAAGGACCCAGGTTCGATTCTCCAGGTCTCATATAAGCCAGATGCACATGGTGGCACATGCATCTGGAGTTCGTTTGCAGTGGCTAGGGGCCCTGGTGTGCCCATTCTCTCTCTCTCTCTCTCTCTCTCTCTCTCTTTCTCTCTGTCTCTCCCTCTTTCTATCTGTAACAAATAAATAAATAAATAAAATTTTTTAAAAATAAAATCTTTTTTTAAAAAAAAGTCTTTCCTTCACCCCAGGCTGAGAACCAGTCCACATACTCACCCTGCATCTTAGGGGCTGGTTGTTCTCGTAGTATTTCCCTTGGTGGTAAAGGATGATCTGCAATTTGTTGTTGCCAAAACCACAGATGTCCGGGCCTGGAAATTAAATTCCAAAGCATGATTTCACATCAACTTCAGGCAGCGTCGCTCTGTCTGAGGCCAAGACCCAAGACCGGCGCAGTTAATCAGTCTTTCCAGAAGGAGATAGATGGCATATTCAAAGTCAGGACGATTTGACAAGGATTTCATAAAAGGGGTTACTTGAGGGCTGGAGGGACGGCTTAGCCGTTAAGGCGTTTGCCTGCAAAGCCAAAGGACCCAGGTTCGATCCCCCAGGACCCACTTCAGCCAGATACACAAGGGGGCGCATGCATCTGGAGTTCGTTTGCAGTGGCTGGACGCCCTGGCGCGCCCATTCTCTCTCCCTCTTTCTCTGTCAAATAAATAAATAAATAAAAATATTTTTAAAAAGGGGTTACTTGAGAAGGGGGGAGCAGTATATTGAGGACACACAAGAATGCAATGCTGTGTTCAAACCTCGTAGAAGTGGAATTGGTCCCACTAGAGGCCCAAAGGAACCAGGAGGAGAGTCCTGCGAGAGGGCACGGTCAGGAGAGAGAGAAGCAGACATTCCGTTGAAGGATACAACTGTCTTCGCTTCCTCTGGACTTCTACCAGGGACCCCGTTGACCAAACTGGTTCCAGTCAGGCATTTTCCTAGGGAGTCACTGCTCACAAGCAAGCATTCCTACCCCCCACTTGCAGCTGGGAGAAGTGTGACTCAGGAAAGTGAAGGTGCTTGTCCAAGGTCAAACGGCTGATAAGGAGTCTTCCTAGGGCTGGAGAGATGGCTTAGCGGTTAAGGCGTTTGCCTGTGAAGCCTAAGGACCCAGGTTCGATTCCCCAGGACTCAACGTAACCAGATACGTGCGTCTGGAGTTCCTTTGCAGCAGCTGGAGGCCCTGGAGTGCCAATTCTCTCTACCTGCCTGTTTCTCTTTCTCTCAAATAAATAAATGAATAAAATATTTCAATGGGGAATCATGTTATTATTATTTTTCTTTTTCTTTTTTTTCTTCTTCTTCTTCTTCTTCTTCTTCTTATTATTATTATTATTATTATTAGTTTTCCGAGGTAGGGTCTCACTCTAGCTCAGGCTGACCTGGAATTCACTATGTAGTCTCAGGGTGGCCTCGAACTCACCATGGTCCTCCTACCTCTGCCTCCTCAGTGCTGGGATTAAAGGTGTGCACCACCATGCCTGGCTTTTTTTTTTTTTTTAAGTTATTTATTTGAAAAAGAGAATGGCCACTGCAAATGAACTCCAGATGCATGTGCCACTTTGTACATCTGGCTTACATGGATCCTAGGGAATTGAACCAGGGTCCTTAGGCTTTGTAAGCAAATATATATATATATATACACACACACATATACATATGTGTGTGTGTGTGTGTGTGTTTTGGTTTTTCGAGGAAGGGTTTCACTCTAGCCCAGGCTGATCTGGAATTCACTCTGTAGTCCTAACCCTAACTCCAGATGCATGCACCCCTTTGTGCTTCTGGCTTACGTGGGTACTGGGGAATCAAACCTGAGTCCTTTGGCTTTGCAGGCAGGTGCCTTAACTGCTAAGCCATCTCTGCAGCCCTTAAAAATTTTTTTAAATGTTAAAAAAATAGAAAGATGCTTAAGCAAAGACACTTTTTATTTATTTGAGAGAGAGATAGAAAAAGAGGCAGAGAGAGAGAATATGGGCGTGCCAGGGCCTCCAGCCACTGCAAATGAACTACAGGCATGTGTGCCACCTTGTCTATCTGGTTTACGTGGGTTCTGGGGATCGAGCCTGGGTCTTTAGGCTTTGCAGGCAAGCACCTTAACTGTTAAACCATCTCCCCAGCTCCTGCTAAGACACATTTAGACATGTAGTGTTACACCGCTCTACATATGAAAGAGATGGAAATTTAAGAAAACCAGAATTGGGGAGACGGAAAAGGGGCATTGAGGCGGAAGAGGAGTATTTGAAAAAGGAGGAGGAAGGAAAAGAGGGAGGAGAGGTAGAGATAAAGAGAGAATGCGTCCTTGGGAAAAGAAAGAACTGTGTAGAGAGAATTGAGAATTTTCTCTCTAGTAGCCGGGCGCTGGTGGCGCACGCCTTTAATCCCAGCGCTCGGGAGGCAGAGGTAGACGATCGCCGTGAGTTCGAGGCCAGCCTGAGACTACAGAGTGAATTCCAGGTCGGCCTGGGCTAGAGTGAGACCCTATCTCGAAAAAACAAACAAAAAAAAAAAAAAAGGAAAAAAGAAAGAAAGAATTTTTCCTCTAACTGTACAAAAAGCAATCGGCCCAACCCTCTAGGAAGCCTAATTACATATGAGATTACAAATGTCCCACTGGGGACGCATGACAGATGCTTGCTGAAATGAAGGTTGTTTCCCTGACTTTGGAGTGCCTCTCTCTCTCTCTCTCTCTCTTCTCTCTCACTGAAGCACAGTATAGTGCCTTTTGTAGGTACATTTGAGAATATCTACACTGTTTATGAGTGTCTCCCTGTACTTCAGAATAGTCTATTTATATTACCATTTAGGTTTGGAATTGTCTTTCTTTTTTTTTTTTTGTTTATTTTTTTCAGGTCTTTGAAGAGTCCTGTTGCTCAGGGGTAATGGAGCCGTCACACTAGAACATCTGTGGTCCAGATCTCCACCCCTGTCAACAATGACAGCCGTTCTCATCACGACCGACCGCAGGGGACGGTGGGACAGCTTACCGAACATGATGTAATACTGGGACTCTGAGTGCATGTCCTCCTGGTCCAGGGAGGCGGGGAAAGAGTTTCACGTACCCGCCACCGCAGTCGATCCCCTGCTCGTGTTTTATGGAAAACTGAACCACCAACGTCTCGTTCTCATTGCTGAACGGCTCAAACCTAGCGGAGAGGCCGTAGAACTTGGCATCTTCGCTCGTCTGCAGACCTAGGAGCGGGGCAGAGAGTACAGAGACTTCAGGTTGGAGCCGGGGCGCGGTGGCACATGCACGCCTTTGATCCCGGCACTCTCGGGAGGCAGAGGTGGGAGGATCGCCGTGAGTTCGAGGCCACCCTGAGACTCCATAGTGAATTCTAGGTCAGCCTGGGCTAGAGTGAAACCCTACCTCGAAAAACCAACAACAACAAAAACAAACAAACAAACAAAAAATCATGCTTCAAAAAGGGAAAGCTACTTGTTAAAGATCTCATCGTCTCAAATAACAGACATCTAGCTACATCACCTGGCTCCTAGGCCTGTAGTGTTTCTCCTGTATCATGTGGCTGCCTACCTTACTGGTAATGGATGTGCCACTTTAACTCTCTGAGTCTCATTTATTCATTAAGAAAACATGGTTGGGCTGGAGAGATGGCTTAGTGGTTAAACTCTTGCCTGTGAAGCCTAAGGACCCCGGTTCGAGGCTCGATTCCCCAGGACCCACGTAAGCCAGATGCACAAGGGAGCACACGCATCTGGAGTTCGTTTGCAGTGGCTGGGGGCCCTGACGTGCCCATTCTCTCTCTCTTCACTTGCCTCTTTCTCTCTCTGTCTGTCGCTCTCAAATAAATAAATAAAAATAAACAAAAAAAAAATTCAAAAAAGAAAAGAAAACATGGTTAACTCTCTGTCCCATAAAAAGGGGAGGGGGCTGAAGAGATGGCTTAGCAGTTAAGGCTCTCCCCAGGTCCCATGTAAGCCAAATGCACAAGGTGACACACGTGTAAGGTCACGCATGCCCACAAGGTGGCACACGTGTCGAGTTCGATTGATTGCAGTAGCTGGAGTCCAATGCCAATTCTTTCTCTGTCTCTTTCTCTCTCTCTTTGTTCTGTCTCTCATTTAAAGAAACAAAAAAACAAACAACAAAAAAACATGGTTAGTTATTTCCATCTTATAGCATTCCCAGTGAGGGTGAAATGAGTAATAGTTTACAAACTTAACATGAAATGTAAGGGGCTGTCATCATTCACACTTGCTGAGGGTCCCTCCTTCACAATCCCATCAATCTCTGTACTTCCCCGGGCCACACTCTGTTGAAATGAGATTTATTTCAATCTCTGAGTAATTTTTAAACTCCTGAAAAATGAGAGATCCTTGTATTTGCAGCATCTAGGACAGGGTCTGACATGGAGGAAATACTCAGTAAGTGCTAAATCAAGCTGGAGGGGGGGGCGGCTGGAGAGATGGCCCATGTTCCACTCTCCAGATCCCACGTGAGTCAGACGCACAAAGGTGAGGCAAGCGCAAGGTCGCATATTTCCACTAGGTGGCACAAGCGTCAGGAGTTCAGTTGCAGTGGCTGAGGCCCTGGTATACCAATTCTCTCTCTTGCTCTCTCTACAATAATAATTTTATTTTTTTTTATTTTTATTTTTTTTAAATTTTTTTTTGTTTTTTTATTTATTTGAAAGTGACAGAGAGAGAAAGAGGCAGATAGAGAAAGAGAGAGAATGGGTGCGCCAGGGCTTCCAGCCACTGCAAACGAATTCCAGACACGTGCACCCCCTTGTGCATCTGGCTAACGTGGGTCCTGGGGAATCAAGCCTCGAACCGGGGTCCTTAGGCTTCACAGGCAAGCGCTTAACCACTAAACCATCTCTCCAGCCCTACAATAATAATTTTAAAAAGGCAGTCTGTTGGACTTGCCTCAAACAAATTAATTAATTAACTAACCTGGGCATGGTAGTACATACCTATACCCTCAGCCCCAGGATGCAGGATACATGAGGAATTTGAGGGCATTTCTTGCCAAAGCTATTTGCAAAAGCATCTTCATGTCTGGCACCTTGTTAGGATATCTGCTATTTGTTGGTTTTTGTTTTGTTTTGTTTTCCAAGGTAGGGTCTTGCTGTAGGCCAGGCTGACCTGGAATTCACCATGTAGTCTTAGAATGGCCTCGAACTCACAGCAATCCTACCTCTGCCTCCCAAGTGCGGGGATTAAAGGCGCGCGCCACCACACCTGGCAGGGAGAGAAAGGGAGAATGGGCACTCTGGCCGCTGCAAATGAACTCCAGATGTACGTGCCAGTCTGGCTTTACGTGGGTAGTAGGGAATTGAACCTGGGTTGTTAGGGTTTACAGGCAAGCGCCTTAAACACTGAGCCATCTCTCCAGACCCGAATGTCTGCATTTTGAACAGCCTGCTGGTTTCCCTAAAGGACCATAATAAGGTGGCTAGAGGATGCGTGGAAGACTTCCTGGGGGCAAAGCGTGGGCACAATGCCAAGGGACCAAGTTTTGAGACTCTGTTCTGCCAAGCTCATCTATGAAATCCAAGTTAGTCCTCCCTCTTACAGCGTTGGCTTTACTCTAGGACCTTTCCAGAACAACCAGGGCGGGTGTTTTCATGAAGCCTAGTGTGGGGGCTGTGAAGGGAAGCGATCACAAAGCCAAACCGTGAGGAGATGCGTGGCTTTAAAGCCCATGGACTTTACCAAAGTTCCCCAAGGCACAGGTGTCCCGTGGGACACTCGGTCTCCAGTTCTCTCTGCTCCGGAGACAGTTTTCTAGAGTGAATGGCCTATGAGATTTAAAAATGCTCAAAGCCAAGCTCGTAATTCTGCCCTTTGATCAACATGAAAATGAGACTCCTAACAGCAGCCCCAGGGGAAAAAAAAAGATGAGAAACCACTCTAAGGGATGATCAATGAACTGTTTATGGAACGAAAGCTTTCTCAGAAGGAGAATCCAGACCCAAAACCCTTGTACTCAGAGCTCGCCCTTCCTCCACCATATTGTGTGGAGCCCAGGCGTGATGGCGCACGCCTTTGATCCCAGCACTCGGGAGGCAGAGGTAGGAGGATCGCCGTGAGTTCGAGGCCACCCTGAGACTACAGAGTGAGTTCCAGGTCAGGCTTGGCTAGAGTGAGACCCTACCTTGAAAAACCAGAATAAATAAACAAACAAACAAATAAAATAAAAATTAATTAATTAATTAAAAAAAAATAAACTAAACCCGGTGTGGTGGCGCACGCCTTTAATCCCAGCACGCGGGAGGCAGAGGTGGGAGGATCGCCATGAGTTCGAGGCCACCCTGAGACTACATAGTGAATTCCAGGTCAGGCTAGGCTAGAGTGAGACCCTACCTCGAAAAAAACCACAAAGATAATAGTATTTGGCTTTCACAGAAGCCCTGTCTAAGGCAGGTGGTGAGCACTGTCTCCCAGTCATGTAGCTAGTTGGCACGTGTGCCAATCCGATAGCTGATCGTTTGGCTGTAGGTCCGTCTGCTTTCCTGCCGGTCACACGGGGCTCTCGGGAAGACCAGCATCTGATTGCTTTACGGTGCGGTCTTCTGTTTCTACTGCAGAGCGAAGGCAGCATGGTCTAGAGGTATTGAGCACAGCGCTTGGAGTCACACCCAAGAGTCAGAACTTGTCTCTTCCTCCCAACTGTGCAACAACATCATAGCCGTGGGGGCAAATATCTTTTTTTTTTTTTTTTCTTTTCTGAGGCAGGGACTCACTCTAGCCCAGGCTGACCTGGAATTCACTATGTAGTCTCAGGGTAGCCTCGAACTCATGGCGAACCTCCTACCTCTCTCTGCCTCTCAAGTGCTGGGGACTAAAGGCGTGCGCCACCATGCCTGGCTTGGGCAAATAACCTTAACCCTTTGAGGAACCTAGTAAACCTGGGAAAATAGCCATTTCACAAAGCTGTTAGGAGGATTAATGGGATAATGTATATATAGATTTAATGTAAAGTGGCCACGATTCAATGAATGGTTATTATAAGTTTTGTGGAGAGTTAATCCTTTTCTATCTACTCTGTGTGTTTTTGTTTTTGAATATTTTATTTTTATCTATTTATTAGAGAGAGAGAGAGAGAGAGAGAGAATGGGCACGCCAGTGCCTCTAGCCACTGCAAACGAACTCCTGACGCATGCACCACCTTGTGCATATGGTTTCCATGGGTCCTGGGGAATCAAACCTGGGTCTTTAGGCTTCACAGGCAAGTGCCTTAACTGCTAAGCCATCTCTCCAGCCCAACTCCTTATGTTTGCTTGTTTGTTTGTTTATTTGAGGCATGGTCTCACTCCAGGGGAGATGGAAACTCACTGTCACTATATATCCCAGACTGGCCTCAAACTCATGGGAATCCTCCTGCCTCAGGTTCCCAAGTACAGGGATGAGTCACCATGTCCAGCTTCATCTAGTGTTTTTTTTGTTGTTGTTGTTATTGTTGTTTTAAGTAACAGAAATGAATTGGTGATTTGGATAAAAACAATTGTGTAGGGGCTGGAGAGATGACTCACAGGTTAAGGCCCTTGTCTGCAAAGCTTAAAGATCTTGGTTCGATTCCCCAGTACCCACATAAAGCCAGATACACAAGGTGGTGCATACATCTGGAGTTTGTTTGTAGTGCCTAGAGGCCCTGGCATGCCCATTCTCCTCTCTCTCCCTCTGTCTCTGTCCTTGCAAATAAATAAATAAAATATTAAAAGCAATTGTGGGGCTGGAGAGATGGCTTAGTGGTTAAGACACTCACTTGCAAAGCCAAAGGACCCAGGTTCAATTCCCCAGGACCCACGTAAGCCAGATGCATAAGGTAGCGTGTACACCTGGAGTTTGTTTACAGTGCCTGGAGGCCCTAGCACACCCATTCTCTCTCTCTCTCTATATATATATATCTTTCTCAAATAAATAAATAAGTAAATAAATAAATTTTAATTGTGTAAAAGTCATTAATTGTTTTTTTTCAGTCTGTTTGGTGCATTCCTGAATTCAAACATTACCTTTATCTCTCTCTTTGTCTTCATAAAATTTCCCGGCAGAGAGCTGAAATTTACCATAATCTGGCTGATGTTTAGACTCTACCCACCGGTTTTTCCATCCGTCTGTGGAACAAAGGAGAGAAAAAGAAACATGTCTAAATTACTTACGTTTGCAATGCTGACCGAGCCCTGTGGGAAGCGTATGAGGGTAACAGGATGACCTGGACTTTCCTGAAGTCCTGCTCAGGGGTCCAGTGCCGGAATACTATTGATGCACCATCACGTGGAATGATTGACTGCTTAGGACTTCCCATGAATGGCCTGCCCACCTCCTTCATGACAACGAAGTCCTCAAAACCACTACTGCGGATGTATGATTAAAGGACACGAAATATTTATTCTCAAAAAAGTAGATGGAAGCCGCCTTTAATCCCAGCACTCGGGAGGCAGAGGTAGGAGGATCCCCGAGAGTTCGAGGCCACCCTGAGACTACAGAGTGAGTTCCAGGTCAGCCTGAGCTAGAGTGAGACCCTACCTCGAAAAACCAAAAAAAAAAAAAAAGTAGATGGATGGGGCTGGAGAGATGGCTTAGTGGTTAAGGCACTTGCCTGCAAAGCCAAACGACCCAGGTTTGATTCTGCAGAACCCATGATAGCCAGATGCACAAGGGGGTGCACGCAACTGGAGTTGGTTTGCAGGTGCTGGAGGCCCTGGTGTGTCCATTCTCTCTTTCTCTCTCTCAAGGAAAGGAAGGGAGGGAGGGAGGGAGGAAAGGAGGGAGGAAGGAAGGAAGGAAGAAAAGAAGACAGACCAAAAAAAAAAAAAAAAAGAAAAAAGAAAAAGGTAGCTGGGTGTGGTGGCACACGCCTTTAATCCCAGCACTCGGGAGGCAGAGGTAGGAGGATCGTGTGAGTTCGAGGCCATCCTGAGATTACATAGCGAATCCCAGATCAGCCTGGGCTACAGTGAGACCCTAACCTTAAAACAACAAAACAAAACAAAAGTAAATTGAGGGCTGGGAAGATTGCTTAGTGGTTAATTTGCCTGCAAAGCCAAAGGACCCAGGTTCGATTCCCCAGGACCCACATAGGCCAGATGCACAAGGTGGTATATGCATCTGGAGTTCGCCTGCAGCGAAATTCTGAAATGAAGTTGATAATTTTTTTTAAAAAAGTAAATTGAAAAATGTACTCAGGGACACTAAGCCTTACGTATATATTCTTTTTGTTTAGTAAAATAAAATGATAAAATGAGCTCACTAGAGATTAGCGATAGCATTTTATGCCTCTTGAATTAGTAATGATGATAATGACCGATCAATTTCCATGACCCCTTTTGGTTGCCGAAACTTTTTAGACGGCCCCTTGCAATTTCAAGAGGGTGCTGACAACTAACTGTGCTTTGCTTGGGCACAGATGGCACACAGACAAAGAGGCGTTCTTTGGAGGACCTGGCACTTTATCCAGACACTCAGGGTCTTTCTGATTTTATGGCTTCAGACTTGCATTCCATTTCCTGGGCCAACCGTGGTCTCAGAGTCACAGAGCCATTGGGCAGCTTGAGACGGACGAGATGAACAGTTTCTTTTTCTTTTCAAATATTTTATTTTTATTTGCTTATTTATTTGACAGAGAGAAAGAGGGAGGGGGAGAGAGAGAATGGACGCACCAAGGCCTCCAGCCACTTCAAATGAACTCCAGACGCTTGTGCATCTCGCTAATGTGGGTCCTGGGGAATTGAACCTGGGTCCTTTGGCTTTGCAGGCAAGCGCCTTAACCGCTAAGCCATCCCTCCAGCCCTTGAACAGTTTCTTAAACTTCACTCCCTAGTACGTAAGTGTACAAGGGCAATGCCTTTCATCTCCCTGCGAAAACTCCAGTGGTACATCTCTGTCGGCTTGTGCCAGTCAAGACTCTCTCCTGAACTCCAGGAAGACTTAGACATGCTTGTATTTTTTATTGTTTTTATTTTCTTATTTGTTGGAGAGAGAAAGAGAGAGAGAGAGAGAGAGAGGGAGAATAGGCACACACCAGGGCCTCCAGCCACTACAAACAAACCCCAGATGGATGCCGACCCCCTTGTGCATCTGGCTTATGTGGGTCCTGGGGAATAGAACCTGGGTCCTTTGGCTCTGCAGGCAAATAAATGCCTTGACTTCTAAGCCATCTCTCCAACTCTTGCTTTTCTTTTTTTTTTTTTTTTTTTTTTTTTGAGGTAGAGTTTCACTCTAGCCCAGGCTGACCTGAAATTCACTATGCAATCTCAGGATGGCCTTGAACTCACGGCGATCTTCCTACCTCTGACTCCTAGTGCTGAGATTAAAGGTGTGCGCCACCACGCCCAACTCCCTTGCTTTCATTTTTTTGAGACAGGGTCTCATGAATCCCAGGCTGACCTTGAACTACTGATCTTCATACACCTAACAGATCTGGCTTGAAGTTACTCTTGAAGGAGTTAAGAATATAAGCACACCAGTGAGTATGGTGGCACACACTTATAATCCCAGCACTCAGAGGCTGAGGCAGGAAGATCATTGTCATTGTGAGTTCAAAGCCAGCCTAGTACATATAGTGCGTTCCTGGTCCAGGCTACATAGAGAGATCTTGTCTCAGACAAACAAAACAAAGCAAAAGGTAAAAGAAAGCAAGCAAAACAAATAAACAACAACAACAAAAAAACCCGCCAAATATACTACCCCAAAATTTGCTGTCTGGTATATTGACTGCTTTGATTTAATTCTACTTAAAAAATAGCTGGTACAGCACGCCTTTAATCCCAGCACTCGGGAGGCAGAGGTGGGAGGATCTGCGTGAGTTTGAGGCCACCCTGAGACTGCATAGTGAATTCCAGGTCAGCCTGGACTAGAGTGAGACCCTATCTCAGAAAAACAAAACAAAACAAAAAATAGCAGGTACAAGATGACAACTCAAACCTTCATTCTATTTCTTTTCTTTTTTCTTTTTCTTTTTTTCTTTAATGAGACAGAGAGAGAAAGGGAGGGAGAATGGGCACCCCAGGGCCTCCAGCCACTGCACTCAAACTCCAGATGTGTGCGCCACCTTGTGCGCATGTCCAATCTTGCGTCACGTTGTGCATCTGGCTTACGTGAGATCTGGAGAGTTGAGCATGGGTCCTTAGGCTTCACAGGCAAGCGCCTTAACCACTGAGCAATCTCCCCAGCCCTCATTCTGTTTCTTAAAAGCCAGAATGAAATTCCCATCCCATGTGCACAAGCTTTTCTTTATACAAAACGGAAAGTAGGGCTGGCAAGATGGCTTAGTGGTTAAGATGCTTGCCTGCAAAGCCGAAGGACCCCAGGTTCGATTCCCCAAGACACACACAGGTCAGATGCAGAAGGTGACGCATGTGTCTGGAGTTCATTTGCAGTGGCTGGGGGCCCTGGCACATCCATTCTCTCTCTCTCTCTCCCTGTCTCTTTCTGTCTGTCTTTCAAATAAATAAAATATATATGTATATATATTTTGGGTTTTTGAGGTAGGGTCTCACTCTAGCTCAGGCTGACCTGGAATTCACTATGTAGTCTCAGGGTGGCCTCGAACTCATGGCGATCCTCCTACCTCTGCCTCCCGAGCGCTGGGATTAAAGGCGTGCGCCACCCCACCCAGCATAAAATATTTTTTTAATAAAGGAAAGTATCATTCTTTTTTTTTTTTTTTTTTTTTGGTTTTTTTGAGGTAGGGTCTCACTCTGGTCCAGGCTGACCTGGAATTAACTCTGTCATCTCAGGGTGGCCTTGAACTCATGGCGATCCTCCTACCTCTGCCTCCCGAGTGCTGGGATTAAAGGCGTGCACCACCACGCCTGGTGGAAAGTATCATTCTTACACAAACAAACCTTGTTATAGTAACCCTTATCTTCCTGGTCACTTTGTCCAATTTGCTTCCTGGTCACACTTCACAATTCACTTTTCTTTGTCCAGTTCAGCATATAAGTGATTGCATATGCATAACTGCTCCACTAGTCTTTCTGGTTATTTTAAAAATATTTTTATTTTATTTATTTATTTGAGAGAGAGAGAAAGAGACAGATAGAGAGACAGAGAGAATGGGTGCACCAGGGCCTCTAGCCACTGCAAACAAACTCCAGACGAATGCGCCACCTTGTGCATGTGGTTTTAATTGGGTCCTGGGGAATCAAACCTGGTCCTTAGGCTTCTCAGCCAAGCACCTTAACTGCTAAGCCATCTCTCCAGCCCTGTAATTACCTTTTAAAGATTGTTGTGTTCAATAGACTTGAATGTTTGCCTTGGGCTGGAGAGATGACTTAGCAGTTAAGGCGCTTGGCTGAGAAGCCTAAGGATTCTGGTTTGATTCTCCAGGTCCCACGTAAGCCAGATGCACAAGGAGTGCACAAGCACACATCTGGAGTTTTAGTGGCTAGAGGCCCTGGTGCACCCATTTTCACTCACTTTCTCTCAAATAAATAAATAAATCTTTAAAAAAAAAAGAGAAAAATGCATTTTAATAATAACTACTCAAAAGGATACTTTTTTAAATGGCATTTTAAAAAGGATGGGAGATGGCACTGTGGTTAAAGATGCTTTCTTGCAAAGCCTGCCAGCCTGGGTTCGATTCCCCAGCACCCACCTAAAGCCAGATGCATAAAGTGGAGCATGCGTGTGGAGTTTGTTAGCAGCAAGAAGCCCTGGTTCTTCTATCCACACACATTCTCTCTCTCTCACACACACACTCTCTCTCCTTCTCTCTCTTGCAAATAAATAAATAAACTTTTTTAAAAAGAAAAACAAATAGCTACTGTGTAACAGCAATCTACCAGACACTGTTCCGAGTGAGGCACACACTATCTCACTGCTGTCTCACGATAGCCTTGTGATGAATGTCCTATTTATTTATGCATTCATTTTGGCTTTCCAAGGTAGGGTCTCGCTCCAGCTCGGGCTGACCTGGAATTCACTATGGAGTCTCAGGGTGGCCTCGAACTCATGGCTATCCTCCTACCTCTGCCTCCTGAGTGCTGGGATGAAAGGCGTGCGCCACCATACCTGGCTCTGTTGACAATTCTTTTTTTAAATTTTATTTATTTTTATTCATTTATTAGAGACAGAGAGAGAGAGTGTGTGTGTGAATGGGCACGCCAGGGCCTCCAGCCACTGCAAATGAACTCCAGACATATGCGTCACCTTGTGCATCTGGCTTACATGAGTCCTAGGGAATCGAACCTGGGACCTTTGGCTTTGCAGGATAACACCTTAACCCCTGAGCCATCCCTCCAGCCCTTCTGACAATTCTTAACTGAGCCTAAGAAGCATATAGAAAGAATCAGGCAACCGCAGGGCACGGTGGTGCACGCCTTTCATCCCAGCATTTGGGAGGCAGAGGTAGGAGGATCACCGTGAGTTTGAGGCCACCCTGAGACTACATAGTGAATTCCAGGTCAGCTTGGGCTAGAGTGAGACCCTACCTCAAAAAAACCACACACACACAAAAAAAAGAATCAGGTAACCTTTAGCCCCCTTGTGCACTTGGCTTACGTGGGTCCTGGGGAATCGAACCTGGGTCCTTAGGCTTCGCAGGCAAGCACCTTAACCACTAAGCCATCTCTCCAGCCCACTACCTCTTTCCATTCCCTAGTCACAGTGCCTGCAGGGAAGTTAAGACAATCACCTCTGTTTTCTGGAAACTCCTACAGGTCCAGGGGCCAAAGCCCAGTTATAAAGCATGGGCAAGGCTTTAGGTACAATTCACCACAAAAACAAACCAACAAACAAGAAAAATCTACGTCAGTCAGTTACCAGTCTCATGTGTGCAAGGCCCTTTTCTTGCCTCCTCACCTCTTTGACCTCCAGAGAGAGTCTGACCATCAGTTTGTACCTGAGCCCTGGGAAGCCCGGCTGGATCAGGCCGCTCTGGTCCTGGGCATCTGTCCAAGACAATTTTTCCCCAGGCTCAGCAGATCCAACTATCTCGGATTCACAGATGGTCTCAACTGCTTATCAGTGGGAGGCCCGAACAACAGGGTGTTCCTCCGGCCTGCTGGGCTTGTGTTCAGCGTGTCTGTGCCAACTGGGCACAGAGGCCCTTTGTATCAGAATGTCTTTTCAGCCAAGTGTTCATGGGCAGTTTTGAGGGTGAGCAGAATTAACATGCATGCTTTGTGACTCCAGCATCATTCAGACCCTCATTTGAATTCCAGTTTCTTCCTGGAAGATTTTGTGGTTATTTTTTTCTTAATATTAAAAAATATTTTAAATATTTAATATAGGGCCTGGAGGGATGGCTTAGCGGTTAAGGTGTTTGCCTGCAAAGCCAAAGGACCCTGGTTTGATTCCCCAGGACCCATATTAGCCAGCTGCACAAGGGGGCGCACGCGTCTGGAGTTTGTTTGCAGTGGCTGGAGGCCCTGGTGTGCCCATTCTCTTTCTCTCTCTCCTTTTCTTTCTCTGTCAAATAAATAAATAAAAATAAAATATTAAATATTTAATATGTTTTAAAAATATATTTTTAAATATTTTATTTGCCGGACATGGCGGCACACGCCTTTAAACCCTGCACTCAGGAGGCAGAGGTAAGAGGGTCACCGTGAGTTTGAGGCCACCCTGAGACTACATAGTGAATTCCAGGTCAGCCTGGGCTAGAGCGAGACTCTACCACAAAAAAAAAAAAAAAACCACAAAAAATCCGCCCCAGACACAAAATGGCCTGGATATCCATGACCTCACAGTGTCTGACACTACCTACACAAGACCCTCATAATAGGAGGAAAAGATCATGACGTCAAAATAAAAGAGAGACTGATTGAGAAGGGGAGGGGACATGATGGAGAATGGAGTTTCAAAGGGGAAAGTGTGGGGGGAGAGGGAGGGCATTATCATGCATAGGATATTGTTTATAATCGTGAAAGTTAATAATAAAAACAACAACAACAAAATTATTTATTTATTTATCTATATATTTATCTTGTGAGGAAGAGAGAGGCAGATATAGAAAGAGAATGGGCAGGCCAGGGCCTCTAACCACTGCAAATGAAATCCAGACGCCTGTATCACCTTGTGCATCTATCTGGCTTCCGTGGTGACTGGGAGATGGAACCTGAGTCCTTGGACCTTAACAGCTAAGCCACCTCTCCGGCACCTGATTTTGTGTGTTCACTATGGCCACTACTGTGGCCGTTCACATCCCCTGGCTTCATCAGGGAGATGGCTGTCCAGTCCAGTCGGCCAGTAGTCCTACATGGGATAATTAGCCAGTCCCCGTGCAAGTTCTGGGACTCCAGAAGCTCATGTCATCCCTGACGTCGCTGGTATTAATGCAGCTGGCCTTCAGACACAAGGCAGCGTTCAGCAACGGCCACTGGATCTTTTGTGAAGGGAGGAGACCGGGACTCAACAAGCATTCCTGCCATGGACTTACTGTGTGACTTTCTCTGGGGCTCAGTTTCCCTATCTGTAAAGAGAAGGATGGGTACAAAGGGTCTTTCACACACCTGCACATTCACGGCCTGGAGTAGTTTAGGGAGACTGCAGAAAACAAAGAGCCTGAGTTAATCTGGACCCCAAACCCCTCTCTCTGAGCCTCTGTTTTCTCACTTGTACATGGGGGAGCAAGGGGGGCATTCTGGTTCTAACATGAAAAACATCTTGGAAAAGATGATGACATCAAAATAAAAGAGAGACTGATTGAGAGGGGAAGGGGATATGATGGAGAGTGGAGTTTCAAAGGGGAAAGTGGGGGGGGGATGAGAGGGAATTACCTTGGGATATTGTTTGCAATTATGGAAGTTGTCAATAAAAAATAATATATAAGAGATAAAAAAAATAAATAAAAGCATTGTGGGCTGGGCGTGGCGGCACACGCCTTTAATCCCAGCACTTGGGAGGCAGAGGTAGGAGGATCTCCATGAGTTCGAGGCCACCCTGTGACTAGCCAGTGAATTCCAGGTCAGCCTGGGCCAGAGTGAGACCCTACCTCCCTCCCCCACCAAAAAGCTTGTGAAACGTAAGGACCCATGTTAGACTCTCCAGATACCACGTAAGCCAGACGCACAAAGGTCAGGCAAGCAGAAGGTCACACATGTCCGCTAGGTGGCGGAAGCGCCTGGAGTTCAATTGTAGTGGCTGAGGCCTTGGCACACCAATTCTCTCTCACACACACTCACTCTTTCTAAAAAAAAGAAAAAGAAAAAATAGCATCTTAAGGCCAGGCATGGTGGTGCACACCTTTAATCCCAGCAGAGGCAGATGATCACCATAAGTTTGTGGCCAGCCTGAGACTACATAGAGAATTCCAGGTTGGCCTGGACTAGAGCAAGACCCTACCTTGACAACCATAAAATAAAAAAGGGAGGGGGTGGAGAGATGGCTTAGCGGTTAAGCGCTTGCCTGTGAAGCCTAAGGACCCCGGTTCGAGGCTCAATTCCCCAGGACCCATGTTAGCCAGATACACAAGGGGCCTCACGCATCTGGAGTTCATTTTGCAGTGGCTGGAGGCCCTGGCGCGCCCATTCTCTCCCTCTCTCTCTCTCTCTCTCTGCCTCTTTCTCTGTCTGTCACTCTTAAATAAATAAATAATAAACAAAAAATTTTAAGAAATCTAAGATTTACCTTCCTTAAGGTTTCCAAGGTAAAAGGTCTTCACCTTATTGAGGGGGAGGGCAGCAGGAGAGATACAATAATGCAAGGATAATCACTTTTGACTAGTATCCTATTCTAATCCTGGTTTTTCTACTTAATAGCTACCTTCTCTGGGCTATGCTGTCTGTAGATTGGGAAAATGAATAACTACTTGAACTGCGGACTGGAATGTGTACAGCATCATACACAGGGAGTGATATTGTGCTTAGCAAAGCTCACTTAATGCATTAGTACAATTGAGCTATAAAAACATAGAACTTGGACTGGAGCGTTGGCTTAGTGGTTAAGGCGTTTGCCTGCAAAGCCAAAAGACCCAGGTTTGATTCCCCAGAACCCACATAAGCCAGATACACAAGGTGGCGCATGCATCTGGAGCTCATTTGCAGTGGCTGAAGACCATGGCGTGCCCATTCTCTCTCTGTCTCTACCTGTCTTTCTCTCTCAAATTAATAAATAGAATTAAAAAAAAAAAAACTGGCTTCAGGGCTGGAGGGATGGTTTAGCAGTTAAGGCATTTGCCTGCAAAGCCAAAGGATCTCAGTTTGATTCTCCAGGACCCACATAAGCCAGATGCACAAGAGCGCGCATGCATCTGGAGTTCATTTGCAATGGCTGGAGGCCCTGGTGCACTCATTCTCTCTCTCTCTCTCTCTTTTCCTCTCTCTCTCTCTCAAATAAATAAGAATATTTAAAAAAAAAAAACTGGCTTCAAACTCACAATGATCCTCCAACCTCAGCCTCCCAAATGCTGTGATTAAAGGCATGAGCCACTGCACCCAGCTCCTGATGAAAATATGACCAATTTATAATATGTTCATATATTAAAGCTCTCAATAAAAGAGAAAAAAAATGGAGCTAAAAAGCGTAGTGGCACACGCCTTTAATCCCAGCACTGGGAAGGCAGAGGTAGGAAGATCACAGTGAGTTCAAGAGCACCCTGAGACTACCGAGTAAATTCCAGGTCAGCCTGGGCTAGAGCAAGACCCTGCCTCGAAAAACCAAAAGAGAAGCCGGGCGTGGTGGCGCATGCCCTTAATCCCAGCACTCGGGAGGCAGAGGTAGGAGGATTGCCGTGAGTTTGAGGCCACCCTGAGACTAGACAGTGAATTCCAGGTCAGCCTGGGCTAGAGAGAGACCCTACCTCGAAAAAGCAAAAAATAAAAAATAAAAAAGAGAGAGAGAGAGATGGCATATAAACATATGAAAAAAATGTTTCATACTACATGTCATCACAGAACTGCAAAATTAAAACATAATGCATTTCGGAGTTCTCATTCACTCCTAGCGACAGAAGAAATTCCGTAATCACTATGGAAGTCAGGCCGTTTCTCACAAAATTAGACATCTTCTCACATAATGATCTGGCAGTTGTGCTCACTGGTATTGAGCAAAGGAGTTCAAAGCTTATGTCCACAAGAAGCAGCATGCACAGACATTTGTGGTAGCTTTATTCATAATTGCCAGAACTCAGAGGCAACCAAGATATAAGTCTGTATGTGTGAACAACAGATTCAGATATCCAGCCACTGCAAACGAGCTCCAGACGCGTGCGCCCCCTTGTGCGTCTGGCTTATGTGGGTCCTGGGAAGTCGAACCTGGGTCCTTTGGCTTTGCAGGCAAGCGCCTTAACCGCTAAGCCATCTCTCCAGCCCCATTTTTATTTATTTATTAGAGACAGAGACAGAGAGAATGGGTGCACCAGGGCCTCCAGCCACTGCAAACAAACTCCAGATGAGTGCGCCCCCTCGTGCGTCTGGCTTATGTGGGTCCTGGGAAGTCGAACCTGGGTCCTTTGGCTTTGCAGGCAAGCGCCTTAACCACTAAACCATCTCTCCAGCCCTATTTTTATTTATTTATTAGAGACAGAGAGAGGGAGAGAGAAAGAGAGAGAGAGAGAGAATGGGCGTGCCAGGGCCTCCAGCCACTGCAAACATACTCCAGACGCTTGTGCCCCATTGTGCATCTGGCTGACATGGGTACTGGAGAATCGAACCTGGGTCCTTTGGCTTTGCAGGCAAGCGCCTTAACCGCTAAGCCATCTCTCCAGCCTTCTTCTTCTTTTTTTTTTTTTTTTTTTTTGATTGTAACAATTCAGCGCTCTCACTCCACAAGGAACATTTCAGAAACATTTATCCATAAAACCCCAGGGCATTTCATTCCTACCACGCTGAATGAGTGGTGCACAGTCCATGGGGAAATGACTGCAGGTCTATCCATGTTCTTTTTCTGCCTGTGGCAGGAGGGATGAGGATGTGAGAGAGGTCTCACACAAAGCGCGGCCCAAGTCAATCAGAAAGCCACTAACTTGTCCTTGCAAAGAGCTGAGCTCGTGCACAGGTCCCTATAGCAAGTCAAGCTACCGAGGGCTTCTCGCATTCAGCTCTCATTTATTATTATTGTTGTTGATATATCTGACAGACAGAAAGAGGGAGAGAGAGAATGGACACACCAGGGCCTCTAGCCACTGCAAACAAACTCCAGAAGCATGCGCCACCATGTGCATCTGGCTTACCTGGGGACCTGGAGAATCGAACCTGTGTCCTTAGGCTTCGCAGGCAAGTGCCTTAACCTCTAAGCCATCTCTCCAGCCCTAGTGTGTGTTTTCAGGGTGAAGGGATGTTTGTGCACAGCAAGCATTTATTGCACCCCTGCCGTTTCCTAAGGGCAGAGCTTTGCACACCTTATCTTAGTTAGCTGAATCACTTTGCAAGATCCATATTGTCCTCTAATAGAAAACTGAAGGCTCGAGAGATGGCTTAGTGGCTAAGGCACATGCCTGCAAAGCCAAAGAACCCAGGTTCGATTCCCCAGGACCCACATAAGCCAGATGCATAAGGGGGGTGCATGCATCTGGAGTTCGTTGGCAGTGGCTGGAGGCAACGGTGCACCCCCCTGCCTATTTCTCTATCTCTCTCAAATAAATACATAAATTAAAAGAAAAAGAAAACTGAAATACAGGGCTGGAGGGATGGCTTAGCATTTAAGGCACTTGCCTGCGAAGCCAAAGGACCCAGGCTTGATTCCCAAGGATCCACGTAAGCCAGATGTACAAGGTAGTACAAGCTTCTGGAGTTTGTTTGCAGCAGCTGAAGGCCCTGGTGTGACCATACCCATTCTCTCTCTCTCTCTCTTTATCATCTATCTATCTATCTACCTACCTATCTATCTATCTATCTATTTATCTATCATCTTTCTTTCTCTCTCTGTCTCTCAAATAAATAAAATAAAAATAATTTTAAAAAAGCAAACTAAAATACAGACATGGTTAGCTACTCCCCGAGAGTCATACAGCTAGAGATTTGTAACTGGGAATCTTCTTGCTCTAAATGGACTCGAAAGGGCAAGGTCAGCCTCACACCTGGAGCAGGTGAATTTCGGTCTCTGGTCCCCCCCCTCCCTCTGGACTACTCACCCCCGTCTTCGAACTCCTCACGGAAGTAGACTCGGCGTTGCACCTGGGCTCTCAACGTGCAGGTGGTCAGCAATAGAGGCAGCAGTTGCAGCCCCTTCATCTTCCAAACCCCCCCCCCACCCGCCCGGACCTGGAGTGTAGCCAGGAGAGCTGCCAAGGTGCTTTGAGCTCTAACCTTGACCTCACTGAGGCTGGAGCTGAGATCAGCGACTCCGGCACCTGGCTGCCTCTCATTGGTAGCCCAGGTAGGGGTAATATGGGTTGCAACCAATGGTTGGGGACCACGCTCTGAGAGGAACTAATGTGTGTGTGTGTGTGTGTGTGTGTGTGTGGTGGGGGGGAATTAAGTGTCAAGGAAGGTCCCTAGAGAAAGGGAGAGTGGCAGGGCCAGCTGAGGCTGGCCTCTGGAGTGCTATGATGCAGCTGGAATCAGACTCACACTCTATATTCCTTCTTCTTTTTAAATTTATCTTTTATTGACAACTTCCATAATTATAGACGATAACCCATGGTGATTCCCTCCCTGCCCCCGCTTTCCCCTTGGAAACTCCACTCTCCATCATATCCCCTTCCCCCTCTCAATCAGTCTCTCTTTTATTTTGATGTCATCATCTTTTCCTCCTATTATGATGGTCTTGTGTAGGTAGTGTCAGGCACTGTGAGGTCATGGATATCCAGGCCATTTTGTGTCTGGAGGAGCACGTTGTAAGGAGTCCTACCCTTCCTTTGGCTCTTACATTCTTTCGGCCACCTCTTCCACAATGGACCCTGAGCCTTGGAAGGTGTGATAGAGATATTGTAGTACCGAGCACTCCTGTCACTTCTTCCCAGCACCATGATGCCTTCTGAGTCATCCCAAGGTCACTGCCATCTGAAAAGAGAAGGTTCTCTACCAAAAGTGAGAGTAGCATTAATATATGGGTATGAACATTAAGAGAAGTGCTTACTGGGCAGTTTGATGAGCATACTATATACATTTAGCCAGACAGCAGCAGACGTTACACCCCTAGGGCACATGACTATCCGTGTCGTAGGTTTTCAGTATCAGACATGTATTCCCTCCTGTGGAGCGGGCCTCCAGTCAATTTAGAGACTGGTTCGTTTCCCCCATAACAGACGTGCCACTATTGCACCCGTTGGCTCATTTGTCCTGGCTGGCCAAACCTAAGGGTGGCAGTGATCCACTGTTATTTATTTCCACTGATGACTTACTTCTCTCTCTCCCATGGAGCTGCATGCAATGTAACTTTTTCCAGCTTTCTGTCAGCCGGTCTACATGGAGGAGGTTTTCAGCTCAGCTCCAGCAGGATTTCTCAGTGACCTTGCAGCCCTCACCCTCTATCTTTCATATCACACAGCTATCCTTGTTTCTTTTCTTTTCTTTTTTTGCTGTTGTTCTTTTGTTTTTCTAGGTAGGGTCTCTCTCTAGCTCAGGCTGACCTGGAATCCACTATGTAGTCTCAGGGTGGCCTCGAACTCACGGCGATCCTCCTACCTCTGCCTCCCGAGTGCTGGGATTAAAGGCGTGCGCCACCATGCCCGGCAGAGGGAGGTGGAGTCAGGAGAATCTTGAAACTCATGGGCCAGCGAGTCTGGCCTGTCTAGGAGTAAGAGAAACCCAATCTCTAACAAGGTGGGAGGCAAGGACTAATGTCCTGAGACTGTCCTCTGACCCCCAACCTCCATGTGTGTACCATGGCCTACATGTGCCCCCCAAAAAACACACCTCTTACACACCTGCAAACAAATAGTAATTTAAAAAAATGTGGGCTAAACCTTGGATTCCCACCAGGAATAGATGGTAAGACCCGATTGCTGAAGACTCCACATACTTGGGCTGCATGGCTACTGAGAAATCCTGCTGGAGCAGAGCTGATAACCTCCTCCATGTAGACCAGCTGACAGAAAGCTGGAAGAAGCCATTCTGAATGCAGTTCAATGGGGGAGAGAGAGAAATCATCAGTGAAGATACTCAACAGTGGACACTGCAAGTCTTATATTTGGCCACTCAGGCCAAATGAGCCAACAGGTGCAATAGTGGCATGTCTGTCATGGTGGAAACCAACCAGCCTCTAATTGAACTGGAGGCCCACTCCATGGGAGAGAATACATCCCTGACGCTGAAAACTTAAAACAGGGGTAGTCATGAGCCGTAGGGGTGTAACATCTGCTGCTGTCTGGCTAAATGTATATACTATGCACTTCTCTTAATGTTCATACCCTTATATTGATGCTACTCTCACTTTTGGTAGAGAACCTTCTCTTTTCAGATGGCAGAGACCATGGAAAGACTCAGAGGGTATCATAGTGCTGAGAAGAAGTGACAGAGGAGTGCTCAGCACTGCAATATCTCTATCACACCTTCCAAGGCTCAGGGTCTAATGCGGAAGAGGTGGCAGAAAGAATGTAAGAGCCAAAGGAAGGGTGGGACTCTTTACAACGTGCTCCTCCAGACACAAAATGGCCTGGATATCCATGACCTCACAGTGCCTGACACTACCTACACAAGACCATCATAATAGGAGGAAAAGATGATGACATCAAAATAAAAGAGAGACTGACTGAGAGGGGGAGGGGATATGATGGAGAATGGAGTTTCAAGGAGGAAAGTGGGGGGAGGGAGGGTATTACCATGGGAGATTTTGATAATCATGGAAGTTGTTAATAAAAATTTGAAAGAAAAAATTTTAAAGCTAAAAAATCATATATACATATGAGCTGGATAGATGGTTCCGCGGTTAAGCGCTTGCCTGTGAAGCCTAAGGACCCCGGTTCAAGGCTCGATTCCCTAGGACCCACGTTAGCCAGATGTACAAGGGCATGCATGCATCTGGAGTTCTTTTGCAGTGGCTGCAAGCCCTGGTGTGCCCATTCTCTCTCTCTCTCTGTCTGCCTCTCTCTCTCTCTCTCTGTCACTCTCAAATAAATAAAAATGAACAAAAAAAGTAAACAAACAAACAAACAAACAAAATGTATATATATTTGAGACAGAGGGAGAGTGAGAGAGAAAGAGTCAGTATGGGCATGTCAGGGCCTCCTGCCACTGCAAACAAATTCCAGACACATGTGCCACTTTGTGCATCTGGCTTTTTACATGGGTACTGGGGAATTGAACCCAGATCATTAGTCTTTGCAGGTAAGTGTCTTAACCACTGAGCCATCTCTCCAGCCCTAAAAATTTTAAGCTATTAAATAATAGAAATTCATGATACTGGGCTGGATTGATAGCTGAATGTGTATGTTTGGAGTTTGTGTGCAGTGGCAAAAGGCCCTGGTATGCTCTTTCTGTCTCTCTCAAATAAATAAATAAATAATTTTTTTTAAAAAAAGAGAAATTCATGGACTGGAGAGATAGTTTAGTGGTTAAGGCACATTCCTGCAAAGCCTAGCAAACCAGGTTTGATTCCCCAGTACCCATGTAAGATAGATGCACCAGGTGGCACTTGCGTCTGGAGTTTGTTTGCACTGGCTAGAGGCTCTGGAGTGTCCATTCTCTCTCTCTCTCTCTCTCTCAAATAAACAAGTTAAATATTTTAAAAAAGAAATTGAGGGTTAGAGCGATGGCTTAGCAGTTTAGCGCTTGTCTGTGAAGCCTAAGGACTCCAGTTTGAGGCCCATGTAAGCCATATGCACAAGGTGGTACATGCATCTGGAGTTCATTTGCAGTGGCTGGAGGCACTGGTATACCCATTCTCTCTCTCTCCCTCTCTCTGCTTCTTTCTCTCTCAAATAAATAAATAAATAGAAATAAAAAATAAATAAATTGAGCCAGGCATGGTGGCTCATGCCTTTAATCCCAGCACTTGGGAGGCAGAGGTAGGAGGACTGCTGTGAGTTTGAGGCCACCCTGAGACTACATAGTGAATTCCAGATCAGCCTGGGCTAGAGTGAGAACCTACCTCGAAACACCCCCCTCAAAAAAGTTTTATTTTTATTTATTTGAGAGACAGAGAAAGAGACAGAGAAAGAATGGGCACGTCAGGGCCTCCAGCCACTGCAAACGAACTCCAGACGCATGCGCCACCTTGTGCATCTGGCTTACGTGGGTCCAAGATTTTCGAACCTGGATCCTTTGGCTTTGTAGGCAAGTTCCTTAAGAGCTAAGTCATCCCTCCATCCCTCTCTCTGTCTCTCTCTAGTAGTACTGATCCATTGGCCTCTAAGCAGTACTCTCCCATTTCCTTTCATTGGTATGTGTGAAATATCTCTGCTTGTAGCCTAGACCAACCCTTTGCCTTGAGTTTACAGTGTCTTACCAAGGACTTATCACTACTGCCTTCTCTCCTTTCTTCATGACGTCTGTCATCAGTCTTTCCCTCTATCGGACATCAGCAAAATAGCATTTTCTAGTATCTTAAGTTTTTTTTTTTTTTTTTTCTGGTTTTTCGAGGTAGGGTCTCACTCTAGCCCAGGCTGACCTGGAATTCACTATGGAGTCTCAGGGTGGCCTCGAACTGACGGCCACCCTCCTACTTCTGCCTCCCGAGTGCTGGGATTAAAGGAGTGTGCTACCACGCCCAGTTTATATTTGCATTTAAAAATATTTTATTTATTTATTCGAGAGAGACAGACAGAGAGAACGGGTACCACAGGGCCTCCTGCCCTGCAAGCTAACTCCAGACGCATACAGCACTTTGTGCATTTGCTTTATGTGAGGATTGGGTAATCTCACCCAGCAAGTCAGGCTGTAGGAGTTACTGCCTTTAAGGGCTGAGCCATCTCTTCCCCCAGATATTTGCATTTTTATCCTTCACATTTTAGTTTAAATGCCACTTCCTCAGGGGCTTGCTTTGACTATAGCATAAAGAAACTGCCCTTTGACTTCCACTATCAGCTTCTTTTCGTTTACATCAGCTTAGTAAATTCTCTCCTAAACAGTACTGGTCAGTTTTCTTGTGTCTGTGTCCATCGCTAATTTAGTCTCATGGAGATCACTCATTCTCTGTTTATTCTCAGGATCTCCAGTGGTGCTTGGTAATACTTAAATTGCCCTCATAGTTTCTCCCCCCCTCCCCGCTTTGGGTTTTTCGAGGTAGGGTCTCACTCTAGCCCAGGCTGACTTGGAATTCACTATGTCGTCTCAGGGTGGCCTCGAACTCATGGAGATCCTCCTACCTCTGCCTCCCAAGTACTAGGATTAAAGGTGTGCACCACCACACCTGGCAGTTTTTGTTTTTTGAGGTAGGGTCTCACTGTAGCCCAGGCTGACCCGGAATTCACTCTGTAGTTCCAGATTGGTCTTGAACTCTCAACAACCCTCTCTCCTCAGCCTCCTCAGTGCTGGGATTAAAGGCCTGCACCACCACACCCTGCAAGCATCACAAATTTTAATATGCTACATCACTTAAAAATTTTATTCTTTCTTTCTCTCACTCTTTCTCTCTTGGGCTGTCTCACGTAGTTGAGGCTGGTCTTGAACTTCTGATCCGTTCCACCTCTGCCTCCCAAGTGCACCACGACCACCACCACATGGGCTTGAATACATCATGTAGGGCTGGAGAGATGTCTTAGCGGGTAAGGCCCTTGCCTGGGAATCCTAAGGACCCAGGTTCAATTCCCCAGGACCCACATAAGCCAAATGAAGAAGGTGGAGCATGCATCTGGAGTTCATTTGCAGTAGTTAGAGGTCCCTAGGATGCCCATTCTCTCTCAAATAAATAAAATATTTAAAAAATTTTAAAAAGGGTTGGAGAGAGGACTTAGTGGTTAAGGTGCTTGCCTGTGAATCCTAAGGACCCAGTTCAATTCCCCAGAACCCATGCAAGCCAGATGCACAAGGTAGCACATGCCTCTGGAGTTTATTTGCAGTGGCTAAAGGCCCTAGCATGTCCATTCTCCCTGTTTCTCAAATAAATAAAATATTTTAAAAAGGCCGAAGAGATGACTTAGTGGTTAAGGCGCTTGCCTGTGAATCCTTAGCACCAACGTTCAATTCCCCAGGACCCACTGTAAGCCAGAGGCACCAGGGGGCACATGCATCTGGAGTTCCTTTGCAGTGGCTGGAGGCCCTGGAGCACCCATTCTGTCTCTCTCAAATAAATAAAAAATATATTCTAAATATATTATTTATTTATTTGCAAGCAGAGGGAGATAAAAGAAAGACAGAGAGAACGGGTGCACCAGGACCTCTAGCTGCTGTAAATGAACTCCAGATGCATGCACCTCTTTGTGCATCTGGCTTTTTACATAGGTACCGGGGAATCAAGCCTTGGTGGTTAGACTTTGCAAGCAAGTGCCTTAACTGTTAAGCCATCTCTCCAGGCCTAAATTTAATTATAAAAAAAATATATATATATATATACATATATATATATATGTGTGTGTGTGTATTTTTTACTCTTAACAATTTTTATTTATTTTTTAAAAATATATTTTTCCAAAAACTTAAAAAAATTTTTTTTTGTTCATTTTTATTTATTATTTATTTGAGAGTGACAGAGAGAGAGAGAAAGAGAGAGAGGCAGGTAGAGAGAGAGAGAATGGGCACACCAGGACTTCCAGCCACTGCAAACGAACTCCAAACGCGTGCTCCCCCTTGTGCATCTGGCTAACGTGGGTCCTGGGGAATGGAGCCTCGAAGCGGGGTCCTTAGGCTTCACAGGCAAGCGCTTAACCGCTAAGCCATCTCTCCAGCGCCCCCCCCAAAAATTTTTTTATCAACAACTTCCATGATTATAAAAAAATATCCCATGGTAATACCCTCCCTCCCCCCACTTTCCCCTTTGAAACTCCATTCTCCCCATCTCAATCAGTCTCTCTTTTATTTTGATGTCATGATCTTTTCCTCCTACTATGATGGCTAAATACAATATTTAACAAAATTAAAAAAAAAAAAGTCATCTCGATATGCTCCACGCTCGCTTTGTGGCTTCCAGCGCATACCTCGCCCTACACACACATAGCCTGGAGAGCGAGAAAGCGCGCTGGATGGGAGAAAAAAAAAAAAAAAAAAAAAAAAAAAAAAAAAAAAAAGCCGCGTAGGGGGCGTGGCGCCACGCACAGACCACGCCCCACCAACGAGGCCACGCCCCCTCCCGCCCGCGACCTATATAAGCGAGTGACGTCAGGCCGTTTGTTGTCATCGGCGGCTCCCAAGATGGCGTCGATGGTGGAAGGTCCGCTGAGCAAATGGACTAACGTGATGAAGGGCTGGCAGTACCGCTGGTTCGTGCTGGACTACAACGCGGGGCTGCTGTCCTACTACACGGTGGGTGTCCGGGCTTGGGGGCGCTGGCCAGGGTTCCGGGGTGTGTGTGTGTGTGTGTGTGTGTGAGGGGGGGACCGGGGTGTGTGCGTTTGTGTGTGAGGGGCCCAGTGTGTGTGTGTGTGGGGGGGGAGCGACGCTGGGCCGGGGGGGGGGTTCCCGACGGACGGAGCAGCGGGCTCGGCCGGCCGCCGCGCCATCGGTCGCGGGTTCGTGTCCCGGCTGTGCGGGGAGCGTGGGAGGGAGGCTTGGGTCCGGCAGAGGACTTTACGGAAGGACGAGGGGGGGGGGTGGTCACTGGACAACGGCCGCACCCCTCGCCGTGACCCGTCCTCTGTCCATCCCTGCTGACATGTCACTCCCGGTCCCGCATCCTTCCTCGTATGCAACCCCGGGGCCGCTCGCTGCATCCCACCCAACTTTCCAGACAGGGTTTCCCCCGAGGCTCCTCGGTGTTCCCCCCCCGCCCCCGACACACCCCGAAAGTTGGGTCCTGTCCGGAGACATGGAAGGTGGGCGGTATTAGAGGAATTGCTTTTCTTTTCTTTTTGTCTCCTCCCTGAATATTTTATTGATTGATCTGCAAGCAGAGAGAGATGGAGACAGAGAGGATTGGGTGGTGCCGCGACCTCCAGCCGCCGCAGACGAACTCCAGATGCACGTGTCACTTGGCGCATCTGGCTTTTAAGTGGGTTCCTGGGGACCCGAACCTGGGTCCTTTTTGGCTTTGCACGCTGGCGCCTTAATTAACCGCTGAGCCATCTCTCCAGCCTGCTAACCGTTCTTTGAATGGTGTTGAGTTCGTAATAGCCGGTGAGAGGACAACATACAAAGTCTCGAAGGCTTTAGGACATGCTTGTAAGACAAACAGAAAGACAGTTGCAGGGGAGTTACGTGTTGATGACAGAAATAGGCATGCGTAGTTTACTCATTCATATATATATATATATATATGTAATCTCCAGTAGTTTCCATGCCAGCAAGAATGACGGAGATGAAGACATCCAACTGTTTTCTCAGTAGCTTTTATTTTAATCTAATGTGTGTGTGGGGAATCCCTTAATTCATTTTACTGTCAATAACTTTGTAAGGTAGGTGTTCATTATCCCCATTTAATGTCCCTTCTCCATTTTACAGTTTTGGAATCTGAGGCTCGGGGCTTTGAAGTCATTATTAGCTCAAGTTCACGTAGCTAGCCCTACGTGGTGGAGTCAGGGTTCCCCATTTACGTTTCCCATCGCTTTTGCCACGGAAAAAAAAAGGAAAGTGAGAGCTGTGAATCACTAAGGCAAGCTTGCAGGAGCAAAAAATATTGCTGCCAACTTCCTTTCGCTGTATGTTGTGTGTGTGTGGGGCGGGGTGAGGGGGAGAGGATCAAACTCATGTTCTTGAACACCACTGAGGTCTAGCCTCTTTGTACATCATTAAAAAAAAAATCAGGGCTGGAGACATGGCTTAGAGGTTATGTGCTTGCCTGTGAAGCCTAAGGACCCCGGTTCGAGGCTCGATTCCCCAGGACCCACGTTAGCCAGATGCACAAGGGGGCGCACGCATCCGGAGTTCGTTTGCAGTGGCTTGAGGCTCTGGCACACCCATTCTCTCTCTCTCTCTCTCTCCTCTCTGTCTGTCACTCTCAAATAAATAAATAAAAATAATAAAAAAAAATCAGGGTGTGGTGGCGCACGCCTTTAATCCCAGCACTCGGGAGGCAGAGGTAGGAGGATCACCATGAGTTCAAGGCCACCCAGAGACTACATAGTGAATTCCGGGGGCCACAGTAAAGACCCTACCTTGGGAAAAAAAAAAAAAAAAAAAAAAAAAAAAGGAAAATCAAGGCTGGAGAGATGGCTTAGTGGTTAAGGTGCTTGCCTGAAAGCCTAAGGACCTGGGTTCGATTCCCCAATATCCACTTTTAGATGCACAAGATGGCACATGTGTCTGGAGTTTTGTATACAGTGGCTAGAGGTCCTGACTTGCCCATTCTCTATCTATCTGCCTCTTTCTCTTGCAAATGAAAAAATTAAAAAGAAAAGTCAGGGCTGGAAGGATGGCTTAGCAGTTAAGGTGCTAGCCTGCAAAGCCAAAGAACCGAGGTTCGATTCCCCAGGTCCCATGTAAGCCAGGTGCATAAGGTGCCTCATGCTTCTGGAGTTTGTTTGCAGTGGGTGAAGGCCCTGGCACACCTGTTCTCTCTTTCTTCCCCTCTCTCTCTCTCTCTCTCTCTCTGTCTGTCTCTCAAATAAATAATTAATTAATTTAAAAAAAAAAGAAAAATCAGCTGGGCGTGGTGACGCATGCCTTTAATCCCAGCACTCGGGAGGCAGAGGTAGGAGGATTGCTGTGTGTTCGAGGCCACCCTGAGACTTCAATATTGTTCAAGGCCAAGTGCAATGGTCCATGGCTAGAACCCCCACATTTTGGGGGCTGAGGCAGGAAAGTTGGGAGTTTAATAGGAACAGACTGGGTTATATAATAAGACCCTATGTCAAGGGCGGGGGGGGAGCAAAACTATGAGGCTTGGTGGCTCATGTCTATAATCCCAGCACTTGTGGGCTAGAAGCTGGTGGGTCAGGAGTTCAAGGTCGTTCTCAGCTAAACAGCAAAGTTTGAGGCCAACTTGAATAAAAACGAAAACCTAAAAACACATTGGTCAAGATTAGATAGTCATGGGCTGGAGAGATCCCTTAGTGGTTAAGGCGTTTGCCTGGGAAGCCTAAGGACCCAGGTCCAATTCCCCAGTACCTGCATTAGCCAGATGCACAAGGGGTTACACACATCTGGAGTTCGTTTGCAGTGGCTGGAGGCCCTGGTGTGCCCATTCTCATTCTCTGTGTGTCTCTCTTCCCTTCTCTCTATCTCTCTGCTTGCAAATAAATAAGTTAAAAATTTTTAAAAAAGATCAGATAGTCATGAAGCTAGGACATTTTATCCTGAAAACTCTGGAGTTGTCTTTTATCTGAGCCATGGGGTTTCCACAATTCCAGAGTTGCCCTAAACACTGGGGTGGAATGATTTATTTTATTTTATTTTTTGTTTTTTGAGGTAGGTTTTCAATCTAGCCCAGGCTGACCTGGATTCACTATGTAGTCTCAGGCTGTCCTCTTACAGTGATCCTCCACCTCTGCCTCCCCAGTGCTGGGATTAAAGGTATGTGCCACCATGCCCAGCTATTTTTATTTTATTCTTTTCTTTTTTTTCATGATCTTTTGTAGGCTGGGCCTGGTGGCTCAGGCCTTTGATCCCAGCACGGGGGAGCCAGAGGTATGAGGATCACTGTAAGAGGACAGCCTGAGACTACATAGTAAAGTCCAGGTCAGCCTGTGGTAGAATGAGACCCTACCTCAAAAAAAAAAAAAAAAAAAAACCCAAAACAAAAACAAGGTTCAGTTGCAGTGGCTGGAGGGCCTGGCGTGCCAATTCTTTCTCTCTCTCGCTCTCGCTCTCTCTCTCTCTCTCTCTCTCTCTCACACACACACACATTAAAAAACAAAACAAAAAAAACAACCGAGGGGCTGGAGAGATGGCTTAGCGGTTAAGCGCTTGCCTGTGAAGCCTAAGGACCCCAGTTCGAGGCTTGATTCCCCAGGACCCACGTAAGCCAGCTGCACATGGGAACACACGCGTCTGGAGTTCGTTTGCAGTGGCTGGAGGCCCTGGTATGTCCATTCTTTCTCTCTCTCTCTTTGCCTCTTTCTCTCACTCTCAAATAAATAAATAAAAATAAACAAAAAAAATTTTTTTTTAAAAAAAAGGCCAGTCTGTTGGACTTTCCTCAAAAACAAAAACAAAAAACAGTGTGACAGATTTTACCACAGAAGTAAGAGTGTTGTGGGACAATTGTCTGGAAAAGGCCCGAGGGACATGTGAGCTGAGGCCTGAAGGTTAAAAGTAGAAGGCCAGATGTGGTGGCGCACACCTTTAATCCTAGCACTTGGGAGCCAGAGGTAGGATTGCTGTGTCTTGGAGGACACCCTGCGACTACATGGTGAGTTCCAGGTCAGCCTGGGCTTATAGCAAGAAGCTACTTCAAAAAAAAAAAAAGTAGAAGAGAAAAATGACATGTTAGGCATGAATTCAAGATCTGGGGGTGCATCATTGGGGGGCATTTTGAAGCACTGTAAGCAGCTCTAATGTGACAGTATTAGTGGGAGCTTATAGGAGATTGAGCCCAGCCATACAGGCCCAGAAATAAGGATGATTGCATTATTGCAAAAAACTTGTTTAGTTGTATTACTATTTTTTTTGAAAGAATACCTTTTATTACTTCTTTGTAATTATTTATTTATTTGAGTCAAAGAGGGAGGGAGAGAGAGAGAGCAAGAGCGAGAATGGGCACGCCAGGGCTTCCAGCCACTGCAAATGAACTCCAGACAAGTGCGCCCCCTTGTGTGTCTGGCTAACATGGGTCTTAGGGAACCGAACCTGGGTCTTTTGGCTTTGCAAGCAAACACCTTAACCTCTAAGCCATCCCTCCAGCCCTAGTTGTGTTACTATTATTATTATTATTTTGAGACAGGGTCACATGCAGCCTGGCTGGCCTCCAACCCACTACATAGTAGAGAGTGAGTTTGAACTTCTGATCCTCCTGCCTCCACATTTGTAGCCAGAAGTGAGAATACGGGTGGCCACGCTGGAATATTTCAAAGAAGATTCCAATTACAGTATGAATGTATTTTATTTTGGAGTATTTTAGTACGCATCAGTACATGTTAAGACTTCTCTTTGAGCCAGGCGTGGTGGCACATGCCTTTAATCCCAGCACTTGGGGAGGCAGAGGTAGGAGGATCCCTGTGAGTTCGAGGCCACCCTGGGACTACAGAGTGAATTCCAGGTCAGCCTGGATTAGAATGAAACACTACCTCAAGAAAAAAAAAAAAAAAAAAAAAGATTTCTCTTTGAAAAATTGAAAAATGTTAAATACCTTTTATTACAGCACACAGTAGTGAGTTGTTTCCATTAACTGTGCAGTCTGATTGGTTCACTTCATCGTCTCTTCTGTTTGGAGTCAGAGTTCCAGACATAAAATTCCCAAGTACCTTTAACCGATAGGTTCTTTTTCCTCTTGCCTTGTGATCTGTAGGTCTTCTGTCCTGTTTTTCTTTTCTAGTTATTTGCTTGAGAAACCAGGGCAGGATCTCACTCTTACCCAGGCTGACCTGAACTTCACTCTGTAGCCCCAGGCTGGCCTCCAACTGACGGATCTGTTTATTTTAACCTCACAAGTGCTGGAATTAAATGTGTGTGCCAGGAAGCCCAGCTTTTAGGCTTTCACTCTGGTTTTTATTTTTAGTTTTTAGGTTTTTCAAGGTAGGGTGTCACTCTGGCCCATGCTGACCTGGAATTCACTATGTAGTCTCAGGGTGGCCGCGAGCTCACAGGCTGTGATTTAATCACAGCCTCCAGAGGGCTGGGATTAAAGGTGTGCACCACCACACCTGGATGAACGAATACTTCTTTTTTTTAATTTTTGTTTGTTTATTTATTTATTTGAGAGCGACAGAGAGAAGGAGGCAGAGAGAGAGGGAGAGGGAGAATGGGCACGCCAGAGCTTCCAGCCTCTGTAAACGAACTCCAGAAGCGTGCGCCCCCTTGTGCATCTGGCTAATGTGGGTCCTGGGGAATTGAGCCTCGAACCGGGGTCCATAGACTTCACAGGCAAGTGCTTAACTGCTAAGCCATCTCTCCAGCCCCAAATACTTCTTAAATACGTAATTTATTTATTTGTTTATAGAGAGAAAAAGAGTGAGATGAAGAGAGAATGAGCATGCCAGGGCCTCCAGCCACTACAAATGAACTCCAGACGCACGTACCACCTTGCATGTATGACTTATGTGGGTACTGGGGAATCGAACCTGAGTCCTCAGGCTTAACAAGCAAGTGCCTTAACCACTGAGCAGCCTCTCCAGCCCTAAACAAATACTTTTTTGAGTCTCTATGAGAGATTATTATTATCCTAGAATTTCCATTCTGTTGAGGCCATTAAATAAGAAGTTTCAAAATCAAGTAGTTTTAAGTATTGGCAGGTTTCTGACATAAGCTTTGCATCAAGTCATAGCAACTGATTAGCATGAAGACTGCTGGAGATAAGTTTTGGTTAAATAGTGTGCTGTAACAGAGCTCAGGGCTCTTGTATGAACGAGATATAAAAACTCAGTGATTGATAGTGCACGCCTTTAATCCCAGCACTGGGGAGGCAGAGGTAGGAGGATCACCATGCGTGTCAAGGCCTCCAGCCACTGTAATCAAACTCCAGATACAGGTGCCTGTTTTGTGCACATGTGCGATCTTGCACACTTGGATCACCTTGAGTCCGGCTTACGTGGGACCTGGAGAGTCAAACGTGTCCTTAGGCCTTAACTGCTAAGCCATCTCTCTAGCCCAGTATCCTTCCTTCTTGTCCAGCTCTGTGTGTGTGTGTGTGGGTGTTTGTGTTAAAAATATTTAGCTGGGCGTGGTGGCACTCGCCTTTAATCCCTAAGAAAAGGGAAGAAAACAGTAGGTTGCCTCTTAGGTTATAACTTCTTATCCTTTCTTACAAATGTCGCCATAGTATGAGATGGTTAAAAAAGGCCAAAGATAAAAGGTTTCATTTTTTCCTTTTTTGTCTAATAAGTAGTTGGTTTGTATGAGATGGTTAAAAAGAAATGTCTCCGTGGACATTATATCACATGTCTTCTTTTTAAATAATTTTTTTTGTTGTTTTTCGTTTTGGTTTTTCCAGGTAGGGTCTTGCTTTAGCCCAGGCTGTCCTGGAATTCACTCTGTAGTCTCAGGGTGGCCTCGAACTCAGGGTGATCCTCCTACCTCTACCCCCAGAGTGCTGGGATTAAAGGCGTGTGCACCACCACGCCCAGCTCACAAGCAAGCATCTTCAACTGCTGAGCCATCTCCCCAGCTCTCTCTGAAGCCAAGCTTGGCCCATCTCCCAACATGAGCTAAATTGTCATTGACGTGAACGTCTTCTCTCTCTCCTCTTCCTCCTCTTCTGTCTTTCTTCTCCTCCCTTCTCATTATTTCCCCTCTCACTCCACCTCTTCTCCCTCCTAACTTTTCCTCTTCTCTTCCCTCTCCCTTCTCCTCCCCCTCCCTCTTTTCTTTTAAGCTTCAGATTGAAACTTGATGCTTCCTGGCATGTATAGCACTTTGTGCTTTTTATAACCGTCACACTTTTTTTTTTAATTTTTAAATATTTATTTATTTATTTGAGAGAGAAAGATGAAGATATATAGAGAAAATGAGCACACCAGGGTCTCCAGCCACTGCACATAAACTCCAGACACATGCACCACCTTGTGCATCTGGGTTATGTGGGTCCTAGGAAATTGAGCCTCAAACTGGGGTCCTTAGGCTTCACAGGCAAGCGCTTAACCGCTAAGCCATCTCTCCAGCCCTGTTACACTTATTTTTACTCTGTGTTATAGTTAACACATTAGTCTCTCTCTCTTTTTTTAAGATTTATCTTTATTTATTTACTAGAGACAGAAAGAGGGAGGGAGAGGGAGAGAGAGAATGGGCGCGCCAGGGCCTCCAGCCACTGCAAACTAACTCCAGACGCATGTACCACCATGTACATCTGGCTTACGTGGGTCCTGGGGAATAGAACCTGGGTCCTTAGGCTTCACAGGCATGTGCCTTAACCACTAAGTCATCTCTCTAGCCCTAGTCTCTTTTCTGACATTTTGTAAAAAGAATCTGTTATTTGAGAGAGCAAATGCATATATGTGCATGTGAGTGTGTATGTGTGTGTATGTATGGGTGTGCCGGTGCCTTATACCACCACGAACTCCAGACACATATGCCACTTTGTGCATCTGGCCTTTCATGGGTACCTGGGAATTGAACCCAGGCTGTTAGACTTTACTAGCAAGCTCCTTTCACCACTGTGCAATCTCCAGCCCTGCATCTATTGTTATTTTATCGAATGTTCTACATTCTTTAAATCTGGATTAGCCTATGTCCAACGACTTGGCTTCATTTTCAGTTATTTCTTCCTGTGGTTTCAAATTCAGAATCTGAACTGGAGTGCCGTCATTGTGAGGAAAGTCTAAGAGAAAAGCAAAGGGGAACATGTTATGTTACTTGATCTCTACAGACAGACTGTTTGTTGAGGTACAGCAAGGGGCAGCAGTCTTCCCGCGGGATGAAGCCTGAAGCACTGAGCCGGGCTGGGGTGCAAGTGTTTTTTCTTTTTTCTTTTTTCTTTTTTTTTGTTTGGTTTTTCGAGGTAGGGTCTCACTCTAGGTCATGCTGACCTGGAATTCACTATGTAGTCTCAGGGCGGCCTTGAACTCACGGCGATCCTCCTACCTCTGCCTCCCAAGTGCTGGGATTAAAGGCGTGCGCCACCATGCCCAGCATGGGGTACAAGTTTATAAGGAGGACCCTAAGATAAACAGACTGGACTAGGTGCAGCAGATAAGGAACTTGTAGCTGTGTGTGTCCTTGTTCAGAATAGGCTTCTTCAGCCAGGAATGTCTAAGGGAGGGTACCCGGATGGTTTCTGGTCCTTCAAGGCCATCTGAAGTAAGGGGAGTGCCAGTCATGGGAGGTGCCAGGCTTATCTGGTGCTGAATGCCTCTGCTGTTTCTTTTATGACCTTCTAGTTCTTAGGGATAGTTATTAACTCTTTAGTTCCCTCTGGTTCTCAGGGAAAGCTGTTAACCCTTCAATCATTGAGGCCTGTCTGGTCCTATGTCTTTGTAATGTAATTTAAAAAATGACGTTACAGTCAGAGGATCAAGAGGAATATACTGGCATTTCCATTATTTAAGTTCACTTTGCATCCTAACCTCACCTTCTAACTTAATTATTGTTTTGGTATACTGCCTTTATCTTTTAGAGGGAGGATAAGTATACAGTAGAATAAAAGGGTTATTAAATGCTTAAGGAATGTTTTTCTTAGGTATTCTTTCTTAGCTGCTTTAGTGGTAAAGAATGCCTTGATCTTGCTTGGTGTTGAGATTTTTTTATTTTTTTTCTAAAACATATGAGACTTTCTTCTTGTATTTGTACAATAGGCTAAGAAGGCTGTGTTCAGTACATCTATAATCATTCAGACTCTGACGTTCTTGTGGCTTAGAGGTTTGGAGATGTAGGGGGTCTGATTTCATTATTATTCATCTGCTTATTTATTTATGAGAGAGAGAGAGAGAGAGAATGGACATACCAGGGCCTCCAGCCACTGTAAACCAACATCAGACGCGTGTACCACCTTGTGTATCTGGCTTACGTGGGTCCTGGGGAATCCAATCTGGGTCCTTTGGCTTCCCAGGCAAATGCCTTAACCACTAGGTCATCTCTTCACCAGCCTTTTGTTTTTTTTGTTTCTTTTTTTTTTGTTTGTTTGCTTTTTTTGTTTTTTCGAGGTAGGGTCTCACTCTAGCCCAGGCTGACCTGGAATTCACTATGTAGTCTCAGGGTGGCCTTGAACTCACGTCAATCCTCCTACCTCTGCCTCCCGAGTGCTGGGATTAAAGGCGTGTGCCTCCACACTCGCCTTTTTTTTAAAAATATTTTATTTTTATTTATTTATTTGAGAGAGGGACCGGGGGAGGGGAGAGAGAGAGAGAGAATGGGCACACACCAGGGCTTCCAGCCATTGCAAATGAACTCCAGGTGTATGCGCCACCTTGTGCATCTGAACCGAGATCCTTTGGCTTTGCAGGTTAAGCCATCTCTCCAGCCCTCTTGTTGTTCTTTTCTCAATCCCCAGATGATTCTAAAAACAGTGTCCAGTCTATTAACTTTTATTTACTGAGTGTTTTGTTTTTCTTCTAGTCCAAGGACAAAATGATGAGAGGCTCTCGCAGAGGATGTGTTCGACTCAGAGTGAGTATCTATGCATTGTATGAAAACCAGTTTTAAAAAGTATTTTAATATTTTTACTTACTTATTTGCAAGCTGGGGGGGGGCAAGAAATGGATGCTCCAGGGTCTCTAGATGCTGCAAATGACCTCCAGGTACATATGCCACTGTCTGTCTGGCTTTATATGGGTACTGGGGAATCGAGCCTTGCAGGCAAGCACCTTAACTGCTGAGCCATCTCTCCAGCCCTGAAATCTGGTTTTGATAGGAAAAGATATTTGATTGAATCATGGGACTAAATTTAGTCTAGCTTCCTTACATAGGTGTTGGGCCAAGTAACCAAATCTCAGAAAGGAAAATTGAATTTCTCCAAGTGACTTTTAGGCATTAGCAGAACCAGTACTAGGACTCCATTATTTGGATCCACAATTTATTTATTTATTTATTTATTTATTGATTGATTGATTGATTGATTGATTGATTGAGGTAGGGTCTCAGTCTTGCCCAGGCTGACCTGGAATTCACTCTGTAGTCTCAGGGTGGCCTCAAACTCACAATGATCCTCCTACCTCTGCCTTGAGAGTGCTGGGATTAAAGGCACGCGCCATCATGCCCGGCTTTGGATCCACAATTTAAAGTTACTCCATGACTTAAAGCACCTACTGATTTTTTTTAATTAATTAAAAACTTTTTTTATTAACAACTTCCATGATTGTAAACAATATCCTATAGTAATGCCTTCCCTCCCCTCATTTTCCCCTTTGAAACTCTCTTCTCCATCATATCCCCTCCCCTCTCAATCACTCTCTCTTTTATTTTGATGTCATGATCTTTCCTCCTATTATGATGGTCTTGTGTAGATAGTGTCAGGCACTGTGAGGTCATGGATATCCAGGCCATTTTGTGTCTGGGGGGGAGCACGTTGTAAGGAGTCCTACCCTTCCTTTGGCTCTTACATTCTTTCCGCCACCTCTTCCATAATGGACCCTGAGTCTTGGAAGGTGTGATGGAGATATTGCAGTGCTGAGCACTCCTGTCACTTCTTTCCAGCCCCGTGATACCTTCTGAGTCATCCCAAGGACACTGCCATATGAAAAGAGAAGGTTCTCTACCAAAAGTGAGAGTAGCATTAACATATGGGTTAAGAGAAGTGTTTACTGGGCAGTTTGATAAGCATAGTATATACATTTAGCCAGACAGCAGCAGACATTATACCCCTAGGACTCATGAGCCCTAGTTTTAAGTTTTCAGTATCAGGGATGTATTCCCTCCCATGGAGCGGGCCTCCAGTCCAATTAGAGGGCAGTTGGTTTCCACCATGACAGACGTGCCACTATTGCACCCGTTGGCTCATTTGGCCTGGCTGGCAGAATTTAAGACTTGCAGTGTCCACTGTTAAGTATCTCCACTAGTGATTTCTCTTTCTCCCATTGAACTGCATGCAGAATGGCTTTTTCCAGCTTTCTGTCAGCTGGTCTACATGGAAGAGGTTATCAGCTCAGATCCAGCAGGATTTATCAGTGGCCTTGCAGCCCAAGTATGTGGAGTCTTCAGCAATAGGGTCTTACCATCTATTCCTGGTGGGAAACCAAGGGCATCGGCAATGGCCTGTAATGTTTTCGGGGCATCAGGAACCTCCCTGGCAAACAACTCACTGGAATTTAAAATTTTTAATGTGCGTGTATATGTGAGAGAGAGGGAGAGAATTGGCATTCCAGGGCCTCCAGCCACTGCAGTCAAACTCTAGACGCATGTATGTGCCACCTAGTGCGCATGTGCAGCCCTTCCACACTTGCGTCCCTTCTGCGTCTGGCTTATGTGGGATCTGGAGAGCCTGACATGGGTCCTTAGGCTTTGCAGGCAAGTGCCTTAACCACTAAGCTATCTTCCAGCCCACCTACTGAGTTTTTTTTTAAATATTTGTTTATTTTTATTTATTTATTTGAGAGTGACAGAGAGAAGGAGGGAGGGAGAGAGAAAGAGAGAACGGGCGTGCCAGGGCCTCCAGCCACTGCAAACGAACTCCAGATGCGTGTGTCCCCCTTGTGCATCTGGCTAACGTGAGACCTGGGGAATCGAGCCTCAAACCGGGGTCCTTAGACTTCACAGGCAAGCGCTTAACCGCTAATCTCTCCAGCCTCCTACTGAGTTTTTAAAACTTTCATTTGGAGCCTGGCATGGTGGCACATACCTTTAATCCCAATACTCAAGAAGCAGAGGTAGGAGGATTGCCGTGAGTTCGAGACCACCCTGAGAGTACAGAGCGAATTCCGGGTCAGCCTGGGCTAGGGTGAGACCCTACCTCGGTGGGGGGGGGAACTTTACCCGCAAGGGACAGGGCTAGAAATTCAGTGAGTTGTAATTTGGTGGCATAGCAACCGTTAATATGGTTAAGAGCGGGCTGAGGAGATAGCTCATTCATAGCGCTTGCCTCGCAAGTATGACGAGTTACGTTTCATCCTCAGTGCCACGTAAGCTGGGCGTGGTGGCCCTGGCCTGTGTAATCCTTGCTCTGGGGAGTGGAGACACGCACGTCTCTGGGGCTTGCTGGCCGGCCAGAGTAGCCTGACTGGTGAGCTCCAGGCTAGTGAGAGATCCTGTGTCCCAGACTAGTTCCCATGTGCATGTGCACACACACGCCCCACACACGTATGCACTCACATGACTATCACGTACATACACGACACACACACACAGACTGAAGCAATCTCACTATTAGCTGTTTGCTTTTCTTTCTTTTCTTTTTTTTTGGTTTTTGGAGGTAGGGTCTCACTCTGGCCCAGGCTGACCTGGAATTCACTATGTGGTCTCAGGGTGGCCTCGAACTCATGGTGATCCTACCTCTGCCTCCCGCTCCTACCACTGCCTCCAGAGCGCTGGGATTAAAGGCATGCACCACCACGCCCGGCTGTTTTTTATTTTTCTTATTCAACACTGTTTAATGATGTATCTTTAGTTCTATACAATAGAAATAGTATATTAAATAATAATATAAGGGCTGGAGAGATGGCTTAGTGGTTAAGCACTTGCCTGTGAAGCCTAAGGACCCCAGTTTGATTCCCCAGGACCCATGTAAGCCAGATGCACCAGGGGCACATGTGTCTGGAGTTCGTTTGCAGTGTCTGGAAGACCAGGCATACCCATTCTCTCTCCCTCCCTTTCTTTCTCTCTCTCTCTCAAAAAAAAAAAAAAAGTAGAAGTAAAAGGTAACAGGTAAAATTAGCATTTTATCTAGCCCATTATATCCAAAATATTATTTAATATGCAGTCAATATAAAATAATTAACATGTTTTACATTACTTTTTTCATACTGATTCTTAAAGTCTAGTGTATATATATTTTTTGGTTTATTTTATTTATTTTGTTTTATTTTTGAGGTAGGGTCTCATTCTAGCCCAGGCTGACCTGGAATTCACTATACAGTCTCAGGGTGGCCTCGAATTCACAGTGATCCCCCTGCCTCTGCCTCCCCATTGCTAGGATTAAAGGCATGTGCCACCACACCCAGCTCTAGTGTATGTTTTTAAATTTTATTTATTTATTTGAGAGAGAGAGAAAGAGGCAGATAAAGAGAGAGAGAGAGAATATGAATATGGATGCACCAGGGCTTCTAACTGCTGCAATGAACTCCAGATGTATATGCCACTTTGTGCATCTGGCTTTATGTGGGTACTGAGGAATTGAACCCAGGTTATTAGGCTCTGCAGGCAAGTGCTTTAACCACTGAGCCATCTCTCCAGCCCTCCTTTTACTTTTTCATGGGTTTTATTTTATTTTATTTATGTATTTACTTATTTATTTATTTTTGGTTTTTCAAGGTAGGGTCTCACTCTAGCCCAGGCTGACCTGGAATTCACTGTGGAGTCTCAGGGTGGCCTCGAACTCACAGTGATCCTCCTACCTCTGCCTCCCGAGTGCTGGGATTAAAGGCGTGTGCCACCACACCCGGCTTCGTTTTACTTTTTAAATGTAAACTACCAGAAGAAGTTAAATTACATATGGCTCAAATTATATTTATATTATTATTTATTATATTATTTCTATTGTAATTATTCTATTCTGTCTGGGGAATTGAGCCTGGATCGTTAGGCTTTTGCAAGCAAGCACTTTAACCGCTGAACCATCATCTCTCCAGCCCTGGCCCAGGGATGCGGGGGGAAGGACGACTTTTTTATTTAAATTTTCCATTGGTTCCTCTTTCGTCTGTGTGGACTAATTGCTTTTCTAAGTACTTGCTATTGACTTCAGCCACCACTCAGTGTGGCTTTAAGTGCTTTTCTGGCTTGAGATGGGCCGTCAGTGAGGTTTTGGCCGAGCTGTGTGGAGACGGCACTGAAGTCCACTGCCTTCGCCGTCACAGTTAATGCATGGGCTTTGTTTTTAGATGCAGTTTATTAACCACTGTTGCAAATTATGCTTCCTACCTGTCTCTTGAGTAAGCATATGTTAAAAATATCTATTTAAGCCGGGCGTGGTGGTGCACGCCTTTAATCTCAGCACTCAGGAGGCAGAGGTAGGAGGAACACTGTGAATTCGAGGCCAGCCTGAGAAATTCCATGTCAGCCTGGGTTAGTGAGAACCTACTGCAAACAAATAAAAACCCCAATATTTATTTTTATGAGAGAGAGAGCAAACATGAACATATCAGGGCCTCTTGTCACTGCAAATGATCTTTCTCCAGGCACATGTGTCTGGCTTTCTGAGTATGCACTTTTGTAATCACTTCCTGCATCTCTTTCTAATTTGAAAGTATGAGCCAGTCGTGGTGGCGCACGCCTTTAATCCCAGCACTCAGGAGGCAGAGGTAGGAGGATCGCCATGAGTTCGAGGCCACCCTGAGACCACATAGTGAGTTTCAGGTCAGCCTGGGCTGGAGTAAAACCCTACCTCAAAATAAATAAATAAATAAATAAATAATTTGAAAGAATGGCACTCCTAAATTTTACAACTTTTTTGTTCTTGTTGTTTTTTCAAGGTATTATGGTCTTGCTGTAGTCCAGGCTGACCTGGAATTACTCTCAAGGCTGGCCTCAAACTCACAGCAGTCCTACCTCAGCCTCTATGTGCAGCACCACACCCCACTCTTGGGTTTGGTTTTATTTTGAGATGGTGTCTTGCTGTGTTGCCCAGGCTGGTCTCAAAGTCCTGAGTTCAAGTTATCCTTCTGCCCCTGCAACTGAGTGCTGGGCGTCCAGGAATGTGCCACCATGCTCAGCAACTCCATAGTTTTGTCTTGCCTCTTTTAATGTCTTTTAAAATTTAAATGTTTATTTGTTTTTGTTTTTTTGAGGTAGGGTCTCACTCTAGCCGTGGCTGACCTGGAATTCACTCTGTAGTCTCAGGGTGGCCTCAAACTCATGGTGATCCTCCTACTTCTGCCTCCGGAGTGCTGGAATTAAAGGTGTGTGCCACCACGCCTGGTGCCTTTTTCTTTTTAATTTATGTGCATTTGAGAGAGAGGGAGAGAGAGAATGGGCACGCCAGGGCCTCCAGACACTCCATATCAACTCTAGGTACATGCACCACTTTGTACATCTGGCCTTACATGGGTCTTGGGGAATTGAACCTGGGTCGTTAGGATCTTCAGGCAAGCAAGCGCCTTAACCGCTGAACTACCTCTCCAGCCCTGTCGTGCCTGTTTTAAAAATATCTTTTGTTTGCAGTTGAGGAGTCTGGACCCTTTGGCCTAGGGAGTTTGCGTAGTGCAATTTTCCTGGTCGCATGCTGGCACAGTTCAGTGTGTTCCCCTCTGTTCCTTTCTGCTCCGATCCCTCTGGCAAAACTGTAGGTTTGTTCTTTTAGCAGGAGACACATGTGCCTGGTCTTTGTTCTCTATTGCTGTGAACAGGCCTTGTTGCTCAGTACCTCGTCAACTCCCTGGGCAGGGTGTTGCAGAATGGAGTTAGTTTATCATTGTGTATTATCTGGTTAGGTGGTGGTGCAGTTCAGGTAATCGGGATGAGTGCTTTATTATTTTCTTTAACTTGCCCAGGTTGGTAGCTTGATTCAGGCATCCCCCATAAACTTAGGTGTTCCGACTGCTTGGTCCCCAGTTGAGGGAGATTTGGGAATTAACACCTCCTGGAGGCGGTGTATTGTTCTTTGTTGTTGTTGTTTTCAAGTGAGGCTCTCACTCTAGCCCAGGCTGGCCTCAAACTCATGGCCATCCTCCTGCCTCTGCCTCTTGAGTGCTGGGATTAAAGGTGTGCGCCACCACACCTGTTTTAAGTGTCAGTCTTGCAGTTGGGGATGTGGCTCAGTCATTTTTGGGTCCTGAGGAACTGAACCTAGGTCCTTTGGCTTTGCAGGTAAGCGCCTTAACTGCTAAGTCATCTCTCCAGTCCTGCAATTGCTTTTGACTAGAATTCATGCACATAGGACAGGCTGCTACAGGGTAGTATAAGACCTGTGCAGGAAGACAGGAAAATGAAAAACTTTTAAAAAAAATTTTATTTATTTATTTGAGAGTGACAGAGAGAGAAAGAGGCAGAGAGAGAGAGAGATAGAGAGAGGGCGTGCCAGGGCCTCCAGCCGCTGCAAATGAACTCCAGACCTGTGCAATCCCTTGTGCATCTGGCTAATGTGGCTCCTGGGGAATGGAGCCTCGAACCGGGGTCCTTAGGCTTCACAGGCAAGTGCTTAACCGCTAAGCCATCTCTCCAGCCCCCCTCCTTTTTTGAGATAGGGTCTTTTTCTCTTTTTTTTTTTTAATCTTATTTTATTTCATTTTTTCTCAATTTTTTAAAACATTTTCCATGATTATAAAAAATAACCCATGGTAATACCCTCCCTCCCTCCCCCCTTTTCCCCTTTGAAATTCCATTCTCCATCATATCCCCTCCCCATCTCAATCAGTCTCTCTCTTATTTTGATGTCGTGATCTTTCCCTTCTCTTATGATGGTCTTGTGTAGGTAGTGTCAGGCACTGTGAGGTCATGGATATCAAGGCCATTTTATGTCTGGAGGGAGCACGTTGTAAGGAGTCCTGCCCTTCCTTTGGCTCTTACATTCTTTCCTCCACCTCTTCCGCATTAGACCCTGAGCCTTGGAAGGTATGATCGAGATGTTACTCGGTACTCTAGTCACTTCTTTCCAGTACCATGATACCTTCTGAGTCTACGAGATAGGGTCTTTTTCTGTCATCTGCTCTCTACTCACTGTTTAACACAGGCTGGCATGGAGTTTAAGATATTCCTCCCTCGTCCTTCCAAGTGCTAGCGCTGCAGGGTTGAAAACAACTGTTGGAGCGTCCACCACTAGATGGTGGCCTTGCCGTAATGAAAAAGTAATGTGTTGCTTGATGCCTAGTTTATGGGGTGCTGTCTTCCACCTCCCCTGCATATTCTAGCCCAGAGTAAAATTAGTGATGTTGTCTCATAATACGGAGAAACAGCAACAGAAGTCGGAGTGCATCTTACAATCTTTCCGCCCCCTCTTCCGCAAAATCCCCTGAGCTGTGGTGGGCGTGTGCAAAGTCGGCTTCAGTGATGAGCTCTGCGGAGCCTCTGCATCTCTGCTCTGGTAGGTGTTGAGCATCAGGGTCACCATGGAAGCAGCTCTCCTGTGGTTGAGGCACCATGCCCAGAGGCATTCCCCCCCCCCAAATAACTGACTGCTCCTCCCACAATGCATAATCCACAGCCCCATAGGGAACACCTGCAACCCCACTGAGGAGGGTCCCCAGCGGAATGGGGGCAGGGACGAGGGAAAAGCAGCTACCGACACATGATGTGTCCATACAAAATACGTTGTTACAATGATAATAATAGCCTGGCATGGTGTCCTACGCCTTTAATCTCAGCACTTGGGAGGCAGAGGTAGGAGGATCGCCATGAGTTCGAGACCACCCTGAGACTACACAGTGAATTCCAGGTTAGCCTGGGCTAGGGTGAAATACTACCTCGAGCCCCCCTCCCCCCAAATAATAAGATTTTTAAAAAGTTTGTATGAGGTAAGGTAACACTATGTGTGGGGCCTGTGGTGTGACATTCAACTTAGAATTCTGCACTTAACTGTGAATTGAGCCAACCCATCCATTCAACTTTGAGCTCTTTGTTTTTTTGTTTTCTTGAGGTAGTGCTGACCTGGAATGCACTATGTAATCTCAGGATGGCATTGAACTCTTGGCAAACCTCTTAATACTGCCTCTTGAGTGCTGGGATTAAAGGCGTGCGCCACTATGCTATGCCTGTCTGAGCCATAGTTTTGATTTTTTAAAGATATTATTTTGAGTGGATATCTTGGATTTTTTTTTGTTTGTTTGTTTTGAGGTAGGGTCTTGCTCTAGCCCAGGCTCACCTGGAATTCACTGTGTAGTCTCAGGGTAGCCTGGAACTCAGGGCAATTATCCTACCTCTGCCTCCCGAGTGCTGGGATTAAAGGTGGGAGCCACCACGTCCAGCTTTCAAGATGTTTTAAAAAGGCAGAGTCAGCTGTGTATGGTGGTACACACCTTTCGTTCCAGGACGCTGGAGGCAGAGGTAGGAGGATTGCTGTGAGTTCAAGGTCAGCCTGGGCTAGAGTGAGACCCTACCTCGAAAAATCAAAAACAAAACAAAAAAGCCCGTTTCCTTTATTAGCAAATGTCAAAGTCCTAAATGAAATACAGAAAAAAAATGCCCTGCGATGTGTAAAAAAGTATTATAATCAAATAGGTGTTACTCTGAGAAGAATAAGGTGCTATTTTGTTGTTGTTGTTGTTGTTGTTATTTTCGAGGTAGGGTCTCACTCTAGCCCAGGCTGACCTGGAATTCACTATGTGGTCTCAGGGTGGCCTCGAACTCATGGCGATCCTCCTGCCTCTGCCTCCCGAGTGCTGGGATTAAAGGCGTGCGCCACCACGCCCGGCTCCATTAAGGTGCTATTTTTAAGATTAATTAACATGATCACCACATTCACACTAATTCTTTGAGGATAAAGCAAGTCCGGAACAGGAAAACATTTTCTTTTTATGAAGCTGGGGATTAGCCAAGGGCTTCGCATGTGACTAGACAATGGTTCTAACTTCCCCAGAGTTAGAAAAGAACCTTGAACTATGTTGCTGAGGATGACCTGATCCTTCTGTCTCTGCCTCCAGAGTGCTTGGGATGAGATGCATAAGCCATCTTGTGCTGCTTCCAAAGAAGTCTTGACCTGAAAAGAATGTTTGCTAAGAGGCTGCTCTAGACCTAACAGTGAAGCAGTATTGGCATTCTTTTTCTTTTTTTATTTATTTAAAATTTTTTTTGTTTATTTTTATTTATTTGAGAGCGGCAGAGAGAAAAAGAGGTGGATATAGAGAGAGAATGGGCACGCCAGGGCCTCCAGCCACTGCAAACGAACTCTAGATGCGTGCGCCCCCTTGCATCTGGCTAACTGGGTCCTGGGGAATCGAGCCTCGAACAGGGGTCCTTAGGCCTCACAGGCAAGTGCTTAACTGCTAAGCCATCTCTCCAGCCCCAAATTTATTTTATTTATTTGAGAGAGAATTAGAAGAGGCAGAGAGAGAGAGAGAATATGGGTGTGCCAGCACCTTCAGCCACTGTAAATGAATTTCGGACACACGCACCACTCTGTGCATGTGGCTTTATGTGAGTCCTGGGGAATCGAACCTGGGTCCTTTGGCTGTGCAGGCAAGCGCCTTAACCCCTAAGCCATCTCTCCAGCCCACCCCTAGAGTTATTCAAGGTATAAAAAGAGAATTTAAATTTAGAAGGAAGTGCAGAAGAATGTCTTTGTGATAGTAAGACAGAGGAGACTGCCTTAAAGCCCCAACTGTAAGGACAGTGACTGGTAGATAGGACAGTATTCACAGCGTAACATCTTTGACTGTCAACAAGGAGAACGGGAAGCCCAAAAGAATGCGTAAAGCAGGTCAGAAGCCAAGCGTCCTGGCCCATGCCTGGAATCCCAGCACTCTGGAGGCCGAGACAGGTGAATTGTCATTGTTTCAAGGGTAGCTTAGTTTACATAGTGAATTAGTGCAATCTGAGCTACAGAGTGAGTGATCTTGTCCCCAAAACAAAAAGCATGAAGTCAGTAAAAAAAAAAAAAAAAAAAAAAAAAGACAAAAGGATACTCAAAAAGGAAATGGAGGGCTGGAGAGAGGCTTCGCAGGGAAGTGCCTTAACTGCACTTCCCTGCGAAGCCTAAGGACCCACGTTCGACTCCCCAGATCCCACATTAGCCAGATACACAAAGGTGAGGCAAGCGCAAGGTCGCACACGCCCACTAGGCGGCGCAAGCATCTGGAGTTCAGTTGCAGTAGCTAGGCTCTAGCACACCAATTCTCTTTCTGTCTCTCTAAAAAATAAGTTTTTTTTTTTTTAGACAGGAAATATATAAAGAATATATATGTTGGGCTGGAGAGATGGCTTAGTGATTAAGGTGTTTGCCTGTGAAGCCTAAGGATGCGGGTTCAATTCTCCAGGTCCCATGTAAACCTGATGCACAAGGTGGCGCATGCCTCTGGAGTTCGTTTGCAGTGGCTAGAGGCCCTGGCGTGCCCATTCTCTCTCTCTCTCTTAATAATTAAATTTAAAAAAATTTAAAAGAAAGAATATGTATGTCAACATCGAAGCCATGTTTCTGTGTGTGCATATACATGTATATATATCCTCTCCTTACTCTTCTTGAGTAAGCATCAAGACAGTGCTGAGTGGAAAAAAGAAACTGTTGGGCAGTCTGGTACTGGCCCTTAGAGCAAAGTCTGGACAGTTGAGTGTACATTTGTTGAGTGAGTGCGTGAAGGACGCTAGAGCCAGTCCTCTATTCAGCATCTTTGGTGAGCAGGCTGGGCACCTCCTCCTCCTCCTTCTCATGTTGTTGACTCCTTTTTCTTGCCTCTTGTGTGTTTCTCCAGGGCAGAGACATACCCTAATCCTCTTTCTTATTCCCTTGCTGTTAGTGTTTTCTGGCCCAGAATAGCACTTAATGAGTGTGTTGAAGTAATTGGTCAGTGTTGCTTATGAAAGGGCTCACGATCAGAAATTGCTAGAACGAACATCTGCCTTTCAGTTGTTGATCTTTGAGCAGATGTCACTCCCGAGCCTGTTTGCCCATGTTTACAGAAGAGCCACAGCCCGCTCAGCCTCAGTCTCGGAGAGCTCAGGATCGGCTGTGTGAGTACACGGCAGGTCTTCCACGTGGCCTCGGCATTGGGAGCATGGACCGGGAGTAGCCGTGCTGTGTGGGCTCCGCCTTACGTACAGGAGCTGTTGGAGCGGTCTGTGTTCTGGAGTCGTCACCGTTGCTCTTCTCTGGTCTGTGGAGTTGGGTCATCAGCCTACTTCTCTCCTTGCCAAGGGAAATTGACCTCAAAATAGCCAGAAATCCACCCTGTTTTGTCTCGTTTTCCCATCATGGCATCACAGCTGTTTCCGTCTCAGGCACCCGAACCATTGTTCACACCTAAAGTGTGTTTGCGTGCGCAGAGAAAAGAGAAAGGGGGCGCCAGGAAGTTGATCCCTCTGGACAACACTCTGAAGCTCTAGTTACTTCCTGTCCGGCATCCAGAGGAACAGGCACCTTGCGGAGCCTGGTGCTGGCAACGTGAAAAGCTGACCACCTGAAAGCTTCAGGAAAACTCGGGAGAGACTGTGAAAGATGAATGTATGCTACGTTGGTGTCATGAGCCACAAAATCAGAGTTGCAGTAAACATGTTGATATTTCGGTGGGTATAACAGTCTCTGGGGCAGAACACCCAGCCAGCATGGCATCCCACCTCCACAGCTGCAGGAGGGAAGTAGTCCGTCCACTGCTCTGGGACCTGAGCTGTGTCACCCCAAGGCCAATCCCAACAACATAGCAACTCCGTCTCTCAACTCTGCCAGAATGCCACTAGCTGGAGACCAGGTATTCAAAACACATAGTAGGTTAGCATAAAACTTTCTTTCGGGGCTGGAGAGATGGCTCAGTGGTTAAGGCGTTTGCCTGCGAAGCCTAAGGACCCATGTTCGCCTCTCCAGTTCGCACATAAGCCAGATGCACAAAGATGAAGCAAGCGCAAGGTCACACATGCCCACTAGGTGGCGCAAGCGTCTGGAGTTTGATTGTAGTGGCTGAGGCCCTGATGTGCCAATTCTCCCTCCCCCTCTCACTCTTTCTGCTTTTTTCTCTCTCTGTCACTCTTTTTTATTTATTTATTTATTTATTTATTTGAGAGCGACAGAGAGAAGGAGGCAGAGAGAGAGAGAGAGAGAGAGAGAGAGAATGGGCGCGCCAGAGCTTCCAGCCTCTGTAAACGAACTCCAGATGTGTGCGCCCCCTTGTGCATCTGGCTAACGTGGGTCCTGGGGAATTGAGCCTCGAACCGGGGTCCTTAGGCTTCACAGGCAAGCGCCTAACCACTAAGCCATCTCTCCAGCCCTCTCTCTGTCACTCTTGCTTTCTCTAAAAAAAAAAAAAAAAAAAAAAAAAAAACTTTAAAGACGTGAATCTAGGCTGGAGAGATGGCTCAGTGATTAAGGAGCTTGCCTGCAAAGCCTAAAGACCTGGGGTCAATTCCCAAGTACCCATGTAAGCCAGATGCACAAAGTGCTGCATACTTCTGGAGTTCATTTGCAATGGCTGGAGGCCCTGGTATGCCCATTCCCTCACTCAGATAAATAAATAAAATATATATTTTTTAAAAAGTCCATCATCCATGGACAAGAAACAAGCCTTCTCACAAAGGTGAACATTCAAAACCATGAAATGATACTTAACCTTAATCATCACTAGGCAAGTGGAAATTAAAAACTATTAGAAGGCTGGAGAGATGGCTTAGTGGTTAAGGTGCTCTCTTGCCAGGCCTAAGGACCTAGGTTCAATTCCCCAGGACCCACGTAGTGCAGATGCACAAGGCGGTGCATGGGTCTGGAGTTTGTTTTCAGTGGCTGGAGGCCCTGGCACGCCCATTTTTTCTCTCTCTGCTTCCTTCTCTTTCTCTGTCTCTCAAATAAATAAAAAAGAAGTGATTAACAAAAAAACACTTATCAGACATCAGTAATCCTTGGCTAGGGCAGCTAAAAAAGTGTTTGTGAAGGTATGAAGCAATTTTTAAAACTGCATACAACCGGCGGTCGTGAAGATATGAAGCAATTTTTAAAACTGCATACAACCGGTGGTCGTGTAACCGGCACAACTCTTTTGGCAGCCTTGACGGAGTCTACTGAAGTCTGCATGTCATGCGCTGTATGATCTTCCAGACCCAGTCAGCTTCGTATCTAACAGGAATACAAGCATACGCACAGCGAAAGACATGTGGACTAGTGTTGGTGGCAGCGTTAGTCCAGTGTAAAACCGGAAGCAATGAAACAGTGGAATTGATAGACTGTGAGTACTCATACAGATGAATACTATATGTAGCTAGAAACCAAACTGGGCCACTTGTAACATGCATGCATTCCACAAACATTTTGTGTGAAGGAAAGCAGAGAAAAAAGAAGATATATGAGTCCATAAAGTTCAAGAGAAACCACAGTATTTGTGATGTTGAAATTAAGAATGGTGTTTCGGGGCTGGGGAGATGGCTCAGAGGTCAAAGGCACTCGCTTGCAAAGCTTGCTGGCCCAGGTTAAATTTCCTGGCACCCACTTACAGCCAGACACATGTGTCCGGAGCTCATTTGCAGCAGGAGTCCCTGAGGTGCCCACACACACGCATACATACAACAGCGTGCAAACAGATACGCGTATTAGACAATCATGTTGCATTTCCACAGAAGCTTCACAATACCTTTCACTGTATGTGAGGGCGGTCTGGCTGTAACACATCACTCCACGGTGTGGCTGCAACAGCGTCTGTCAACAAGGTTGATTTGGCTAAACTGGCCCCTTCCATACCTGCCCCTCCCAAAGATACCATGACGACTTCTCTGGTAGAGGACCGTTCCTTTGGTCAAGGATATTTGCAGATCTGTACCCTCTTTTTTTTTTTTTTTTTTTTGGTTTTTCGAGGTAGGGTGTCGCTCTAGCCCAGACTGGCCTGAAATTCACTGTGTACTCTCAGGGTGGCCTCAAACTCATGGCGATCCTCCTTACCTCTACCTCCTGAGTGCTGGGATTAAAGGTGTGCGCCACCAGGCCCAGCTTCCCTCTTTTTTTAAAAAAAAAAAATTTATTATTTATTTGAGAGATAGAAAGAATGGATGCGCCAGGGCCTCCAGCCACTGAAAACAAACTCCAGATGCATGCGCCCCCTTGTGCATCTGGCTTACGTGGGTCCTAGGGAATCGAACCTGGGTCCTTTGGCTTTGTAGACAGGTGCCTTCACCACTAAGCCATCTCTCTAGCACCTGCTGTACCCCTCTTGCCAGAACCTTCACAATAGCATCTGAAGACTGTTGTTTACCTTTGGCCCCTACTGGAGGATGAGAGATGAGGAAGAGTTTCAAGGCGAGAAACTTGCTACTTAATGAGCTTGTTCCATTTCAAAATCATTTCTTCCAAATAAACGTGTGTAAAGTACTTAACAGTTCTTCATTCATTGGAAATGTTAAATAATTGGCATCATTAACTTTTTTTGTTTCTTTGCTTGTTTTGGTTTTTGAAGGTAGGGTCTCATTCTAGCTCAGGCTGACCTGGAATTTACTATGGAGTCTCAGGGTGGCCTTGAACTCACAGCGATTCTCCTACTGCTGCCTTCCAAATTATGGGATTAAAGGCATGCATGTGCCACCACGCCTGGCTTGTTATTAACTTTATTAAAAAAATTTTATTAGCTTTATTTTTTAAAATATTTTTATTTATTTATTTGACAGAGAAAGAGGGAGAGAGAAAGAAAATGGTGTGCTAGGGCCTCCAGCCACTGCAAACGAACTGGACATGTGCGCCCCCTTGTGTATCTGACTTACGTGGGTCCTGGGGAATTGAACCTGGGTCCTTTGGCTTTGCAGACAAACGCCTTAACCACTAAGCCATCTCTCCAGCCCTTGTCATTAACTTTTTACTGTCGTTGTGTTCTTGGTGATGACAGCGAGGCGTTGGACATGTCCCGTCCCTTGCAGTACTGCAGTGCTTGCGACTTTTGCAGCGGGTTAAACTGCCTGCATTAGTGCTGTGTGGTTCCATAGCCACGCGCCCCATGTGCCATGAACATTGGGAATGTGGCTAGTGTGTCTGAAGAACTGTTTTTCTGCGACTGGAGATTGAACTCAGACCTGTATGTGCTAAGTACTGCTTGGCCATAAAACTACCCTCTGTGTATTATTTTTAAATTTTGCTTAATTAAAAAAATTTTTAAAAGCAAGTTTATTTTTATTTATTTATTTATTTATTTGAGAGCAACAGAGAGAGAGAGAATGGGCGCACCACGGCCTCCAGCCACTGCAGACAAACTCCAGACGCGTGCGCCCCCTTGTGCATCTGGCTTACGTGGGTCCTGGGGAATTGAGCCTTGAACCGGGGTTCTTAGGCTTCACAGGCAAGCACTTAACTGCTAAGGCATCTCTGCAGCCCTAAAAAAATTTTTTTTTTAGCCAGGTTTGGTGGCACATGCCTTTAATCCCCACACTCAGGAGGCAGAGGTAGGAGGATTGCCGTGAGTTCAAGGCCATCCTGAAACTACATAGTGAATTCCAGGTCACTCTGGTCTAGAAAAACCAAAAAAAAGTAAAAAAATTTTTAAAAATTTTTTATTTATTTGAGAGAGAGAAAGAGAGAGAGGAGGAGGAAAGAGAGAAAGAGGCAGATAGAGAAAGAATGGTCATGCCAGGGTCTCCAGCCCCTGCAAAAAAAAACTCCAGATGCAAGTATCATTTTGTGCATCTGACTTATGTGGATGGTGGGGAATCGAACCTGGGTTCTTGGGCTTTGCAGGCAAGTGCCTTAACCATTAAGCCATCTCTCCAGCCCAATTTTGCCTAATTTTAATTAATAATTAAAATTTGATACCATGGGCTCATGACTATAGTATTGGACAGTGCAGATCAATGATATTGCCATGGGAAGTGACATCTATTTTTATTTTGTAAAATATTTTATTTATTTATTTATGAGAGAGAGAATATGGGTGTGCCAGGGCCTCTAGCCACTGCAAAAGAACTCCAGACGCATGAGCTGCCATGTGCATCTGGCTTACGTGGGTCCTGAGGGATCGAACCTGGGTCCTTTGGCTTTGCAGGCAAGCACCTTAACCACTAAGCCATCTCTCCAGCCCGTGACATTTATTTCTGAACAGATCCAGAAACTAAGTGGCTGGAGTGTCCGATGAGTTGTGCATGTGTACATTGAAGGCTCCTCAGGACATTGGCAACACTTGATTGGGGTGGAAGACTCTTAGCTAAGTCCCAAGCCTCCAGAGAAGCCTTTGGGTAGAGAGGGGAAGTGCTGTGGACCCGAAGGGAATGCTTTCTCCCCTCCAGGTTATCAGAGTACTTCCGGGAAGTCTCTGCAGCGCAGCATAGGCGCTGATGGCCATAGAAGGAGGTCACCAGAAAGAAACGGGCTGTAGCAGCAGTGAACGCGCCAGCTATGTGCAAGGTTAAGAGTAGTGTCTGCAGCCAGGTGTGGTGGCGCACGCCTTTAATCCCAGCACTAGGGAGGCAGAGGTAGGAGGATCACCATGAATTTGAGGCCACCCTGAGACTCCATAAAAAATTCCAGGCCAGCCTGGGCTAGAGTGAGACCCTACCTCGAAAAAGCAAAGTAAAATAAAATAAAAAACCCACCTGGGGCGATCCCCGCTACTCACCCAGCTGCACCCAGTTGTGTCTTGTGTGTGAGGTCAGATGTCACGCCCAAACTTGTGCCGCCTCTGGCACCAGCACTACTGGACATTGTTGGTGGTTTTCCAGAAACTCCATGGTGAGGCGCTCAGTGGTTGCCAGTTCTTCACAAAGGGGGTCCCACTCCTGCAATCAGTCTGTCCTTAGTCCACCCCCCTCCTCTAGGCCAAAGTGTGGCCTGGCTTTTTTCTAAAATTTAATTTATTAATTTATTTGTTTGAGAAAGACGTAGAGAGCATGGGCGCACCAGGGCCTCCAGCCACTGCAAACAAACTCAGACGCATGCGCCCCCTTGTGCATCTGGCCAACGTGGGTCCTGGGGAATTGAACCTGGGTCCTTTGGCTTTGCACGCAAATGCCTTAACTGCTAAGCCATCTCTCCAGCCCGGACCTGCCTTTTTGTCTTCTCATTTAGTTTTCCTCTTTGTGCTTAATTTATTAAAATAGTTGCTGTATAATTTATAATCATAAAGTATAAAATAAATGGTCAAAATAGACTTGCTGGCCAATCTTAAATGGGGTAGGGGGGTTTGGGGTGGGATGGGGAGAGGGAAAGATGTTTCGCTATAAACAAAACAAATGTACTTTGGGTGTGTTTTGGTATTTTTCTGAACATAGAGGCGTGGGTGCTGGGAACATCCCTGTAAATTAGTTCCAGAGTGGGGTGTCTGTAAATACTGTATTAATAGGCATGTCTGACGCTTATAAAGGGACATTAGTAGCTGCTACAGGTCCTGTTTGGAAATCCCATGCACAATTCCCAGTTTTTTGTTAAGTGTCAGTGCGGGAGACATCGAACTAGTGTGTTTGTATCTCTTTTAAAAATTTTTTTTGTTTTATTTTTATTTATGTATTTGAGAGCGACAGACAGAGAGAGAAAGAGGCACAGAGAGAAAGAGAGAGAATGGGCACACCAGGGCCTCCAATCACTGCAAAGGAGCTCTAGATGCATGCACCACCTTGTGCATCTGGCTTACATGGGTCGTGGGGAATTGAGCCTTGAAACCAGGGTTCTTAGGTTTCACAGGCAAATGCTTAACCACTAAGCCGTCTCTCCAGCCCTGTATCTTCTTAAAATATATGTATTATTTATTTATTTATGTGATGGGGGGGAGGCAAAGAGAGAGGAGAATGGGTACTCTCGGGCCTCCAGCCACCGCAAACGAACTCCAGACGCATGCACTCCCTTGTGCATCTGGCTTCTGTGGGTCCTGGGGAATTGAACCCCAGGTCCTTTGGCTTTGCAGGCACACACCTTAACCAGCTAAGCCATCTTCTCCAGCCCTTTATCTCCTTTTTATGACTGCTGTACTGAACCATGACTTTTGGGGAGGTGTAAAAAGCGATTTGAAATAGAACTATTTAGAAATTAGAGCCGGGTATGATGGCACATGCCTTTAGTCCCAGCACTCGGGAGGTAGAGGTAGGAGAGTTGCCATGAGTTCGAGGCCATCTGAGACTACATAGTGAGTTCCAGGTCAGTCTGAGTGTGGTGGTTTGATTCAGGTATCCCCTATAAATTTAGGTGTTCTGAATGCTACGTTCCCAGCTGATGGAGATTTGGGAATTAATGCCTCCTGGAGGCAGTATGTTACTGGGGTCCGGCTGAAGGCTGTTATAGCCAGTTTCCCCTTGCCAGGGTTTGGCACACTCTCCTGTTGCTATGGTCCACCTTCTGTTGACCAGGGGATGATGTCCACCCTCTGCTCATGTCCTTGTTTCCCCTGCCATCGTGGAGTTTCCCCCTCAATCCTGTAAGCCCAAATAAACCTCTTTTCTCCCCACAAGCTGCTCTTGGTTAGGTGATTCTACCGGCAGTGTGAACCTGACTGCAGCACTGGGCAGGAGCAAGACCCTACCTCGAAAAATAAAACAAAGTGTTTTCTAAAGTCTGTGCTCAGATCCTTTTCTGGTGATAGCCGACTGTGGAGTAGGTGTTCAGGCTGACGGCAGACTGCACCAGTGTGCAAGTTTCAATTACAGTGGTAGCTGTGAGGGAGGAAGATAGTTACGGTGATAGTTCAGGGCTAGAGCCGGGGCTGGCCTAACATGTGTTAGGTCCTGGGTTCAATTCCCAGCACCAAAAAAAGGAAGAAATAGAGTTGAGAATGAAAGGGGCTGGGAGGTGACCCAGTTAGTAAAGTGCTTGCCTTACAAGCATGTGGACCTGAATTCAGTCCCCAGATCCACTTGAGAAAAAAAAAACCAAACAACAAGCTGGGGTGGAGGGATGGCTTAGTGGTTAAGGCTCTTGCCTGCAAAGCCAAAGGACCCAGGTTCGATATCAACCCCTGGCCAACTTAAGGTGGACAATAGCAACAGGAGACTGTGCCAAACACTGGCAAGGGGACACTGGCTGTAACACCCTTAAGCCCGCCCCCAACAATACACTCCCTCCAGGAGGCGTTAATTCCGAAATCTCCATCAGCTGGGAACCTAGCATTCAGAACACCTAAGTTAATGGGGGACGCCTGGATCAAACCACCACAGTTGCTAAGTTAGCCACAAGATTAAGGCTCACCAGGATGAAAGCTCACATGCACACTGAGGTGTGCTGGTGTTTTCTGTCCTGGACTCTATAGATAGATGCTAGTCGTCATCCAGCCCTGGGCCTGCTGTTACAGCTCTTCGTGTGACCCTGGCCAGGTCATTACATTCTTGGGGGGGGGCGGGGAGAGGGGACTTTCCTTATTTGAAAATGGAAACACAGTTTCTTAGTCTGAAAGTGAAGAGTGAATAAGAATTCAAGTGCTTGGAATCATTGAGATGGTCTCAGAGAAGAACTGAAGAGATATGGTGGGCATGGGTCACTTTAAAAAATTTATTATTTATTTATTTGCAAGCAGAGAGAGATAGAAGAGAGACAGATAATAGGCAGGCCAGGGCCTCCAGCCACTGCAAACGAACTCCAGATGCATGCACCGCCCTTGTGCATCTGGCTTACGTGGATCCTAGAGAATCGAACCTGGGTCCTTTGGCTTTGCAGGCAAACGCCTTAACTGCTAAGCCATCTCTCCAGCCCTGCATGACTCACTTTTAATCCCAGCACTGAGGTAGGACGGTTGTTGTGAGTTTGAGGCCAGCTGAGTTCCAGGTCAGCGTGGGCTAGAGTGAGACCCTGCCTTGAATAAACAAAACCCAAAAAGTGAATAAATATTTGACTTATCCCCGTGACTCTCATCTTCAATGTCTCTAAAATTGGGCTTGTCTAAGTAATGTGCTATTTGGCCTGTGGCATAGTACTCTACCCTGTCCCTCAGTGTTGGCTCTGGGACATGCGCGGTGCTTCCTCCTTAAGGACACTGACTAGTAGACTCCCGATTTCAAGCAGCATTTTGTCTTCTCCCTTAAATTCCATCTGAACAGGATGCATATAGTTCAATATTTTTAAAAAGTTAAAAGTTTAAGAGCTGGGCATGGTGGTGCATGCCTTTAATCCCAGCACTCGGGAGGCAGAGGTAGGAGGATCACTGTGAGTTCGAGGCTACCCTGAGACTCCATAGTGAATTCCAGGTCAGCCTGGGTACTTGCCTGCAAAGCCAGAGGACCCAGGTTTGATTGCAAGGACCCACGTAAGCCAGGTGCACAAGGGGGCGCATGTGTCTGGAGTTCCTTTGCAGTGGCTGGAGGCCCTGGGGTGCCCATTCTCTCTCATTGCCTCCCTCCCTCTCTCTCTCTCTCTCTCTCAAATAAATAATTAAATAAATAAAAATTAAAAATTAAAGCCGGGCATGGTGGCACATGCCTTTAATCCCAGCACTCGGGAGGTAGGAGGATCACCATGAGTTCAAGGCCACCCTGAGACTACATAGTAAATTCCAGGTCAGCCTGGGCTACAGTGAAATGCTACCTCACCCCCCCCAAATAAATAAATAAACATACCCACTCTAAAGCTGGGTGTGGTGGCACATGCCTTTAATGCCGATACTTGGGAGGCAGAGGTAGGACAATCGCTGTGAGTTCGAGACTAGTCTGGAGCTAACGAGTGAGTTCCAGGCTAGAGTTAGACCCTGCCTCAATAAATGAACAATCAATCAAACCACACTCTATCCACCTTCTTAAAACAACTTATAAATGCAGCTCCCTGCCTTCTTCTTGTTTGGAGTTGTTCATGCTCTTCTTTAGAAAGCATATACTGTGTCTAGTCGAGTGCCATGTGTCACGATGAATAAAACTGTCCTGATTCCCACGACCTCCTGGCATGATCAGTGTGAGGAGGCCAACATCAGCAGGTCATCATAGTGTAGCGTGAACAAAAACTGCAGCGCCGCGGCAACGTGCAAGTGGCGTCAGGAGCCGTGGGAGCCGAGGGATCCGAGGACGGTGTTCTGCAGCATTGGCAGCTGGCGTTTGTGCACTAACAAGCACAACCCAGCAGGGCCTGCCGAGGAGCACCTGCCGGCTTCCAACCCCTCAGCAACCTGGGGGAGTGTCGGTCGGTGTCCCGCTGCCCTTGCAGAGAGCTGTTTAAGGCTCAGCCCTTACTAAACAGGTTCCAGGTTTGGCTTCTGTGTGTCCCCTCCTCCTCCCACCACATCCACGCCCTTTAAATATCCAGGCATGGGCTGGAGAGATGGCTTAGCAGTTAAGCGCTTGCCTGTGAAGCCTAAGGACCCCAGATCGAGGCTCGATTCCCCAGGACCCACGTTAGCCAGATGCACAAGGGGGTGCATGCATCTGGAGTTCCGTTTGCAGTGGCTGGAAGCCCTGGCGCGCCCATTCCCTCTCTCTCTCTATCTGCCTCTTTCTCTCTGTCTGTCGCTCTCAAATAAATAAAAATAAATAAATAATTCTTAAAAAAAATATCCAGGCATGGTGGTGCACGCCTTTAATCCCAACACTCGGGAGGCAGAGGTAGGAGGATCGCCATGAGTTTGAGGCCACCGTGAGACTCCATAATGAATTCCAGTTCAGCCAGAGCTAGAGCGAGATCCTACCTCGAAAAAAAAAAAAAAATCCAGCTCAGAGCCAGGCTATTAAAGAAAAAGCTGGGATTTGCTCAAATACATTCATATATGTGAGTGTATCTTCAAGTGATGGAATGAGGGGCCTGCCAGTCGCCCCCCGCTCCCCTCCCCCGTTTCTGATCTTCTTAAGCACATCAAAGCTTTGTGATTTGTCTGTCACCTCCGTAGCTGGCAGTGTCCTCTGGGAGAGCATCCAGGACTGCAGCGGGAGGGAGGGAGGGAGCGTTGCTGATGTCATTGTTGGCTCTTTGTTTCGCAGGGAGCTGTGATTGGTATAGACGACGAGGACGACAGCACCTTCACAATAACCGTGGACCAGAAAACCTTCCACTTCCAGGGTGAGCCGAAAGCGGGGATCCTTCCTCCCCCTCGCCCCAGCCGCGACTTTATTCCCGGGCAGGACTCTGAGTGGTTCTGCAGCGCCCAGCAACGCTCTGGATGAAGGGGCACCGCAGGCTAGGCAGGGATCCGAATCCCTTTGGAGCGGCTCTGCAGTGGGAGATGAGGAGCTGAGAGCAGAGGAGTCAGTGGAAAGAGAGTGATGGGCCCGTGCCCACCTGAGGTGCTCGAGGCTCTCCACGGAGGAGCGCGCTTCTGCTTGTGCGCGGAGGCTAGGCTCACCGCACGCTGTAAACTGCACTGCAGCGGCGGCCACCTCGACTTCAGGCTTCGCCCTGCTTCCCCCACTGCGGCTTTGCGTTCCTCTCGTCTGCGTTGCTGTGGCCTGCCTGCCAGCCAGCACTCCTCTGCCGCTCTCCTTTGTGTAGTTAACAACTCCAGGGCTGCCTGCCACGGCTATGTTTTGGCACTGCATGCTATGGCTCGCCGGTAGAAAGGGTAAGGTGCTATAAGATCACTCCCATTTCATCGCATCGGCTCCGAAAGCTAAAAGGCAGCAGATGAAAGTTGATCTTGCCGGGCGTGGTGGCACATGCACGCCTTTAATCCCAGCACTCGGGAGGCAGAGGTAGGAGGATCGCCTGTGAGTTCGAGGCCACCCTGAGACTCCATAGTGAATCAAGTGAATTCCAGGTCAGCATGAGCTAGAGTGAAACCCTACCTCGAAAAACCGAAAAAAAAAAAAAAAAAAAAGGTGTGGGGGGGGGTTGATCTCAGTGACCTTGTCCTGAGGTCCTGAGAAATCTCTCTTCTGTCAGGAGTGCCTGTTAGTTTTGGTACTAATGTTTTTTGTCAACTTGACCTGTCAAAGAAAGTTAGAATGTTTAGCAATGTTAGTATTTCTTCTGTAAGTGATGGTGCACTGTTGTCGTGGCTGTATCTTATCAAACCTGAATGAGTATCAGATAAATTTAGAGCGTAAACATGTTTTGCTTATAAAGTTTAATGGTGACCAGACATGTTGTATGGAGGCTGTCCTGTTCTGAGACAGTATATTTCAGTTGTTTTTCTTCATGGTCTTGCTTAAGAAATCGACACATAGTAATGAAAGCTGCAGCTTATGTATAATAATGACAGGCTGGTATACTCAACAGTGATTTTTCTTGTTTTTTTGAGGTAGGGTCTTACTCTGGCCCAGGCTGACCTGGAATTCACTGTGTAGTCTCAGGGTGGCCTCGAACTCACGGCGATCCTCCTACCTCTGCCTCCCTGAGTGCTGGGATTAAAGGCAACAGTGATATTTTTAATGCGTTATCCTTAAAATCTTTCCTGTGTTTGATAAGATTTGTTCAGGAGTGCTTAAAGAAGGATGCTTTCCTAAAATTTCCCACCATATTTAACTTCACAAAGCATTGTTAATCATATCACAAAAGCCCTGACTTTTAGATTAAATAGTGCAGTGCCGCTTAAAAATCAAAGCACCTTTACTTGGGGTAAGGTGGAAAACTGGAGTCATTTCCAGAGGAGCTGCTGGGCACAGACGCAGAACAACATTCTTTCTCTGGGGAGCAGTCCTGTGGCTTTCCTAAGCATTGCTGTTTGCTTGCTTAAAGGCAAGGAGACGCAGCACAACACTCTTTCTCTGCAGTCGCTGTGGAGAAGTCCTCTGGCTTTCCTGAGCATTGCTGTTTGCTTGCTTAAAGGAGAGGAGACACAGCACAACACTCTTTCTCTGCAGTCGCTGTGGAGCAGTCCTCTCTGGCTTTCCTGAGCATTGCTGTTTGCTTGCTTAAAGGAGAGGAGACACAGCACAAGACTCTTTCTCTGCAGTCACTGTGGAGCAGTCCTCTCTGGCTTTCCTGAGCACTGCTGTTTGCTTGCTTAAAGGAGAGGAGACACAGCACAAGACTCTTTCTCTGCAGTCACTGTGGAGCAGTCCTCTCTGGCTTTCCTGAGCACTGCTGTTTGCTTGCTTAAAGGAGAAGAGACTTGGGTCTCTGGAGCAAAGGCAGCTTGGTCTTATTTATGTTAAACTGATCTTCCCATTAACATGTCTGTACTTATGTGACTTGCTTATATAAGTCAAGACCTTCCTCTAAAGTTATTTGAATGCTACGGATAAATAAGAACTGTTTATAATTTTAAAATGAACTCTCAGTTACCAGACTATTTTCTACTGCAGTAGTTGTGGGATCCATCAACATCATAAGAGAAGATCTAGCTTACACAAAGAATATACTAAGATTATATTTAATTTCAGCAGTTATGAGAGCTACTCATAGTGACAAATCCTTGTTTTTGACTTTTTTTTTTTTCGAGGTAGGGTTTCACTCTAGCCCAGGCTGACCTGGAATTCATTATGAAGTCTCAGGGTGGCCTCGAACTCACAGCGATCCTCCTACCTCTGCCTCCCAAGTGCTGGGATTAAAGGAGTGTGCCACCACGCCCGGCTTAGAAATCCTTGCTCAGAAGAAAATCTGCAAATTTCATAGAGTATTCTCAGTGTCTGATACATTCTTAATTTTGTTGTGTTCTGTTTGATTTTTAAATTCTTGATGAGAATTGAAAGAAAATCTTGGTTGATATACATTAGCACAATATTTTAAAATGTGTTGAAATGTTTATGTTTTGGCTGTGCCAAGGTTAGAATCTAGGGTTCTGTGCATGCCAGGCAAGTGCTGTGAGAGTGAGCTGTCTGTACCACAGCCCCGTTTTTATCTAATGTGCCAGCATTCTTGAAAGCCAGTGATGAACAGATTCTACTGTCAGCTATTAAAGAAAAAGCTGGGATTTGTTCAAACACATTCATATATTCATTTAGCATCTATTATAGAAATTATTGTGGGGATATAATGGTCTCCAAAACAAAGTAATCTCCTTACCTTCTTGGATCATCTGTTTGTTCTGGTAGAGGGAAAACCTTTAATAAATAAGATATTAGTAAAATATGTGGGTAAATAAGAGAGTGGTAAAGCCTAGAGAGAAAAAAGTCAAGCAGGAAAGGAAAAAATATATATATAGTGTGTGTGTGGGAGGGTGTATTTTGAAAATTTAGGTATTGGATGACCAAGGAAAGACCCACTGAGATGGTGTCTTTAAGAACTAAAAAAAAAAAAAAAAAAAAAAAAGAACTAAAGAAAGTAAGGAACAAACTACATGGCTGTCTTGGGGCGTGAGGTAGGCAGGCATATCACTCTGGACAGAGCCAATCAGAAATGCAAAAGCGAGCTCCTGGCATATTTGAAGAATAGCAAGGAGGCCAGCTCTGGTGTGAACGTGGTGTATGTATGTACTGTGGAGGAGAGCAATGAGAGATGAGGCCCGAGAATGTAACAAGGGAGCCAATCAGATGAGGTCTTTATGAGAGGGTTGAACTTTGAACCAGGTACAGTGGCCCATGCTTGTAATCCTAGCATTTGGGAGGCTGAAGCAGGAGGATTACTGCTAGTTCATGGCCAGCCTGGACTACGTTGTGAGTCCCAGGTCTGTCTGGATTACAGAGTGAGATTGTCTCAAAACACCAAAGTGGTGGTGGGGGGGAATAAAAAAACAGATTTAAAAAATGTTTTAAATATTTTATTAGAGAAAGAGGGAGAGAGAGTGGGCACACCAGGGCCTTAGCCACTGCAGAGTAAATCCAAATGCATGCGCCACCTTCTATATCTGGCTTTATGTGGGTACTGGGGAATCAAACCTGGGTCCTTGGGCTTTGCAGGCAAGTGCCTTAACCACTAAGCCATCTCTTCACTCCAAACATATAACATTTTGTTTTGTTTTGTTTTTGTTTTCTGAGGCAGGCTCTCACTCTAGCGCAGGCTGACCTGGAATTCACTCTGTAGTCTCAGGGTGGCCTCAAACTCATGGCGATCTTCCTACCTCTGCCTCCCGAGTGCTGGAATTAAAGGCGTGTGCCACCATGCCTGGCTCAAAGATAGAATTTTATTGAGATAAAAGACCGTTAATGAGGGCTGGAGAGATGGCTTAGTGGTTAAGCCTAAGTGGTTAATGCCTGCGAAGCCTAAGGACCCAGGTTCAATTCCCCAGGTCCCACATAAGCCAGATGCACATGCTGGTGTATGCGTCTGGAGTTTGTTTGCAGTAACTAGAGACCCTGGTGTGCTCATTCTCTCTCTCTCTCTCTCTGTCTCTAATAAATAAATAAAAATAAATCTTAAAAAAAGATCATTAATGACATGGTGTGGTACATGTTTGAGCAGGCTCACTGTGGTCTTGGTGTTGAGAACAAAATTCCGAGGGGCAAGGACAGAAAGAGGGAAATGTTTTGGAGACTGTTCCAAACCAGAAGTGAGATCATGTTTCCTACATGTCAAATTTCGTGTGTGTGCTAAACATTCAACTTTAGTCAGGTACAGTTAACATTAAAAAAGTTATCATACAAGCCGGGTGTGGTGGCGCATGCCTTTAATCCCAGCACTCGGGAGGCAGAGGTAGGAGGATCATCGTGAGTTCGAGGCCACCCTGAGACTCCATAGTGAATTCCAGGTCAGCCTGGGCTAGAGTGAGACCCTACCTCGAAAAACCAACAACAACAACAAAAGTTATCATACATAATATACATAATCTTTTTTAATACTTATTTATTTATTTGAGAGAAAGAGGCAGAGAGAGAGGGAGAGAATGGGCACGCCAGGGCCACCAGCCACTATGAATGAACTCCAGATGCATGTGTCCCCTTGTGCATCTGGCTTATGTGAGTCCTGGGGAATCAAACCAGAATCCTTTGGCTTTGCAGGCAAATGCCTTAACCACTAAGCCATCTCTCCAGCCCAAATTTATTTATTTATTCATTTTTTTTGAGGTAGGGTTTTACTCTAGTCCAGGCTGATCTGGAATTCACTTTGTATTCTCAGGGAGGCCTAGAACTCACCGCGATCCTCCTGCCTCTGCCTCCCGAGTGCTGGGATTAAAGGCGTGCGCCACCACGCCTGGCTTTATTTTCGATGAATTTCTTTACATATAACTGTCACCACAATCAAGGTATGGGCATATTCTCTTCACTCCAGAGGATCCCTTTTCTGCCCTTTTCTGTGAGCACCCCCAATCCCTACACCTAATCCCAGGTAGTCACTGAGATTGTTGATTAGACACTTTCACAGAGATGCAGTCGGCTCTGCTTTCCCTGAGCACCATGTTTTCAGATCCTTCCATGTGGCATAGATTTGTGCCCTTCCTGTTTTGCTAAGTGGATGGTTGTATGAGGTTATTGTTATGTTGAAGGTTGGGCAGAAAGCTGGGACAGAAGATGCATCTAGACTCACACCAGGAGTTAGAGAATGGAGTGTCCATCAGCCTAGGGGTGGTCCCAGAAAGATCTGGTTTGGTGTGGGAAGGGTGATGTGTCTTCCAGAAAGCCAGCTTTGGACCTACTTAATAGGTGTCAGGTGTCCACCACGCATCCGCATGGAGATGTTGGGGAAGCCGTGGGAGTATGGTGCTCTGTGGAACATTTCAGATTAGGAAAACAAATTTGGGGGCTCACTGGCCCATCAGTGTTACTTAGTGCTGTGAGAACTTGGGAATGGACGTAGAAAGAAAGGTAGTCTGAATGCTGAGCTGTGGTCATTCAAACATTTGCTTAGAGGGCACGAGACTAGGCAGAAGAGCAAAAGAGACGGAGAAGAGGCAGAAAATGAGGTGAAAGTGACACCCCGAGCGGGGTTCAGCAGTGTGTCAAGGCTGCTGTCAGTTGAAGGGAGATGACTAGGGAAGGGTGCCGTAGTGGATTTAGTCACAAGGAATGCATCTATATAACCTTGGAAAGAGCCTTTTTTTCATTTTAAATATTTTATTTTATTTATTTGGTTGGGGGGGGGGCAGAGAATGGGCGCACCAGGGCCTCCAGCTGCTGCAAATGAACTCCAGATGCATGCACCATCTTGTGCTGGGTACTGGGGAATAGAACCTGGATCCTTTGGCTCTGTAGGCAAGTACCTTAACCACTAAGCCATCTCTCCAGCCCCAGAAAGAGCCATTTTTAAGCTATGGTGTATAGACAGTACCTTCACATGGTGCTGTAAAGGGAAGGTGAGAAATATAGCACCAGCTGACGAGGGCATGTGGGGCGTTGTCACCTCAGGACATGTCTGTGTGCTGCTGGCAGCGGGACAGTGAAGAGGAAAAACTGACGATGGGGGGGGGTGTTGGGAGGGTTGCTAGGTCTTATGGGCGGCCGTGTAGCAGGGGATGGGGCCTAGGGGCGCAGATGCGAGTATGGCTTGTGACAGGAGAACGGAGGGTTTGTCTGTACTGAAATAGCTGTTGGTGGAGTCCTGAACAGAAACAGTGGGAGTGGGGAAGGCAAAGAATCATAGGTCTGAGATTTATTTATTTATTTGAGAGAAACAGAGAGAGAGAGAGAGAGAGACAATGGGTGCGCCAGGGCCTCCAGCCACTGCAAACGAACTCCACATGCAGATGCGTGCGCCCCCTTGTGCATCTTGCTTATGAGGGTCCTGGGGAATTGAACTCCAGCTGTGTGAGAGCCACTGATACTCCGTCCAAAGGTAAGGCTCACCAGCGTTGCAAGAGTCTCCACTTTTTTTTTTCTTCAAGAGAAGCCAGATTTTGCACCCTCTAAACGGGGTTCTGTATGTGTGTGTGAATCTTGTAGGTGTAACTTAATTTTTTCTATGTTGGTGAAATGAAGCACATTTATGGCCGCTGGATTTTCAGTCTTCAGTTAAAACCGTGGCAGTGGTGGGACTGGAGAGATGGCTTAGCAGTTAAAGTGCTTGCCTGAGAAGCCAAAGGACCGAGGTTTGATTCCCGATGTCCCACATAAGCCGGATGCACAAGGGCATGCGAATGGAGTTGGTCTGCAGTGGCTGGAGGCCCTGGTGCGTCGTTTCTCTCACTCTCTCTCTGTCTCTCTGTGTCTCTTTCTCTGCCTCTCTCTCTCTTACATACACTCACATAAATAAAATAAAACTTCTCCCAAAAGCTGCTTAAAAAAAAAAAAGAAAAAAAGCAAGGCTGGAGCTGGAGAGATGGCTTAGCAGCTAAGGCGTTTGCCTGCAAAGCCAAAGGACCCCGGTTCGAATCCCCAAGACCAACATGTAGCCAGATGCACAAGGTGGTGGCGCATGCGTCTGGAGTTGTTTGCAGTGGCTGGAGGCCGTGGCACACCCATTATCCCTCCCTCCCTCCTGTCTGCTTCTTTCTCTCTCAGTAAATAAAAGTAACTTTTTTTTTTTTTTTTTAAAGCAAGGCTGGAGAGATGGCTTAGCGGTTAAGGCACTTGCATGTGAAGCCTAAGGACCTAGGTTCGATTCTCCACATAAACAACATGCACAAGGTGGCACATGCATCTGGAGTTTGTTTGCAGTGGCAGGAAGCCCTGGTGCGCTCATTCTCATTCCTTCTCTCTCTGTCTTTCTCTCCCTCTCTCAAATAAATAAATAATATTTTTAAAAACAAAAAAACATGGCAGTGGTGAATGTTACCGGCTAGGAGATCAAAATGAGAGGAGAGCTGAATATTGACCCTTGATTTTACCAGAATGGAATATCATCACCAGGCTCACAAAAGGGATCAGAGAAGTTGGGATGGAAGCGATTGATCTTCATTATACAGAATTACTGTGTTTATAGCTTAAGTGGTCTCATGTCTGCAGTTCCCATGGCTCAAACAAATAGAAGACAAGATAGTCCATAGTTGACATTAATAATTGAAAAAGGAGCCGGGGAGATGGCTTAGCGGGTAAAGGCACTTGCTTGTAAAGCCTGCCTGACAAGCCCAGCTTCTGTTCCACAGAACTCACATAAAGCCCATACACAAAGTGGCATATGCGTCTGGAGTTCTGTTTACAGTGGCAAAAAGGCCCTCTGTCTCTGCTTACAAAAATAAATAAATGAAAAACAAATAATTATCTGGGTGTTGTGGCGCACGCCTTTAATCCCAGCACTGAGGAGGCAGAGGTAGGAGGATCACCGTGAGTTTGAGGCCACCCTGAGACTACATAGTGAATTCCAGATCAGCCTGGGCTAGAGTGAGACCCTACCTTGAAAAACCAAAAATAAAATAAAAATAAATAAAAAGAAAGTATGAGCCTTTAATCCCAGCCTGTAAAAAGGGAAGTGAGGCAGAGAGGAGCCATGCTGAGCAGGCACGTGTAATCCCTGTGGGTGCCCTCACGTACTATGAGGTAGCTCTCTTTATCACCAATGTCAGAAGTGGCAGGGCCTTGATAAGCTGCAAGCTGTTTGCATTACACAATGCTCCAGAGCTGCTTTTTCGCACCTTCCTTATCTGTGGCCCGGAATCTCCCGGCTGTAGCCTCTCTTCAGCCCTGGTTTCACTGCTGCAGTGTCTAACAGGATGCCAGGCTTTCTGCTGTGCCACATGGCCAGGGCTTTCAGGGTAGCAAGTGGTTTGAGTTGCCAGTTCCTGTGCTCAGCGGAAGTCCAAGTGGAGGTTTGTCACTGCCTGGGCCCACCGAAGCAAGGGAACCGAGAGAGACCCTTGTCGGAAAGGCGGGAGGACCCATGGTGGGCAGCGTCAGCACGTCTGTGACCTGCCTCAGAGAGGTGGGGAACCAGGCCCTAGCTAGACATCGACCACGCCTGAGTCTGACTCGTCTCTTCTTTCAAGTGGGAGGCTGAAGCAGGAGGACTGCTGTAAGTTCAAGGCCAGCCCGGGGTACACAGTAAAACCCTGCCTCAAAAATAAAATAAAATAAAATAAAATAAATAAAATATAAAAATTAAATTAAATAAAAATGGCCGGGCATGGTGGTGCATGCCTTCACTCCCAGCACTCGGGAGGCAGAGGTAGGAGGATCGCCTGTGAGTTCAAGGCCACCCTGAGACTACAGAGTGAATTCCAGGTCAGCCTGGGCTAGAGTGTGACCCTACCTCGAAAAACCAAAAATAAATAAATAAAATAAAATAAAAGTCAGGGACCTGGGGAGGTGGCTTAGTGGTTAAAGGTGCTTGTTTGCAAAGTCTGTTGGCCTGGGTTCAGTTCCTCAGCCACCCATGTAAAGCCTCCAGGCTTTCATTTGCAACTGGCAAGGACCCTGGCGTCTACTCCCACATGCATGCATGCAAAGAAATAAAGGACCCAGGTTCGATTCCCCAGAACCCACGTAAAGCCAGATGCACAATGTGGCGCATGCGTCTGGCGTTTGTTTGCAGTGGGTGGAGGCCCTGGCGTGCCCATTCGCTCTCAGTCTCTGTGTCACTCCTCCTCTCTCAAGTAAAAAATAAGAACAATTCTTAAAAATAAATTAATTAATTAAACAACAACCCCCTCAAAACAAAACTCCCCCCAAATCATTAAACTTGTTTCACTAATAACGCTCTGTGGCAAAATAACCACACCTACCTCTCAAGTAGAAAACAATGCTGTGAGTGAATTTGTACAATTCTCTGTTTGGCTTTAGTAGAAGATAGCTGGATTCTCTCATCTGAATTCAACCCATTATAGATTGTTTTTATTGACCGAAGTGAATATATAGCCTCATGTAAATATGTAGCTTAAAAAGAGAGGAGTTGGGCTAGAGAGATGGCTTAGTGGTTAAGGCACTTACCTGCGAAACTTAAGGACCCAGGTTCGATTCCCCAGTACCCACGTAAACCAGATGCACGAGATGGTACATACGTCTGGAGTTCGTTTGCAGTGGCTGGAGGCCCTGACATACCTATTTTCTCTCTATATCTGCCTCTTTTTCTGTCTCTCTCAAATAAATAAATACTTTTAAAAAGAGGAGTTTTGCCAGGCGTGGTGGCGTATGCCTTTCATACCAGCACGTGGGAGGCAGAGGTGGGAGGATCACCGTGAGTTCGAGGCCACCCTGAGACTCCATAGTGAATTCCAGGTCAGCCTGGGCTAGAGCGAGACCCTACCTCAAAAAAACAAAACAAAACAAACAAGAGAAGCTTTAATAGCTTTTAAAGAAAGTTGTGAATACATTCAATTGATAGTTTCTTTTTTTTTTTCTTTTGGTTTTTCGAGGTAGCGTCTCACTCTAGCCCAGGCTGACCTGCAATTTGCTCTATAGTCTCAGGGTGGCCTCGAACTCACGCTGATCCTCCTACCTCTGCCTCCCGAGTGCTGGGATTAAAGGCGTGCGCCACCACGCCCAGTTTACCTTTGCAGCTTTTATTGCCGTTGCTCTTGCCTCACCTGACACAACAAATGTCAATATAGTTAAAAATACAGGGAAGTTAAAAAAAAAAAATAGTCACTTTACCATGAAACCATCTGACTGCTTTGGATCACTCGAGTTGCTGTTTCCTATTTCATCTCATTTTTATCATAGGCTGTGGTGGTTGGATTCAGGTGTCCTCCATAAACTTAAGCATTCTGCATGTTAGGTTCCCAGCTGATGGAGATTTGGGAATTAACGCCTCCTCGAGGCAGTGTACTGTTGGGGGCGGGCTTATGGGTGTTATAGCCAGTGTCCCCTTGCCAGTGTTTGCAAACTGTCTTGTTGATGTTGTCCCCCTGATGTTGGCCAGGGGGTGATGTCCACCCTCTGCTCATGCCATCGTTTTCCCCTGCCATCATAGAGCTTCCTCCTCAAGCCTGTAAGCCAAAATAAGCGTCTTTTTCTCACAAGCTGCTCTTGGTTGGGTGATTTCTACCAGCAACTGAGAACCTGACTGCAACAGTAAAGTGGTACCGAGGAGTGGGATTGCTTGCTGCTAGACACCTGACTGTGTGGCTTTGGCCTTTTGGAGCTGATTTTCAAGAGGAATGTGGAAGCATTTGAAACATTGGCCTAAGAGACGCCTTGCAGTGCTGTAAGTACAGCTTGATGGACTATTCTGGTCAGAGTTGAAAGACCTGAATGCAGTAAGAACTGTGGACTGTGAGGTTTGGCTTGTGAGGCTGAGACAGAGCTTTGCTTGGACTAGGCTAGCAGTTTGTGTGAGGTTTGCTGTTATGTCAGTGTTCTGAGATGTTGTGTAGGGCTGCACTGCGTAGAAATGAACTGGTGTGAGCAGAGGGATATGGCACAGGAAAGGGGGAAAAAAAATCTTTGGGTGAGCCGCTGCCCGTTCAGCTGTAAGTGAGAGATTACAACCCTTGAGATTGGGGCAGGTGACCTGCGCTGGGGCAACAGGAAGAATGTAGACTCTTTTGAAGGGGCCTGAGTGCTCAAGGAGTGTCCTGTTCTTCAAAGTCTGCTTTATTCCCCCCTGGATTAACAAATTGGCACCCCACCTGGTATTGTGGAGTATAAGAAATGCAGGAAAGAGAGGGTCATTGAGTTTGCAACACAGTTTTGTGTTTTGGAAATGGACATGGGCAGTGTGAAGCAGGTTTGCAGGATGCCTGCATGGAGACCCCATGGGGCCATGAGGATGGACCGTGGGTTGCAGTGGAGACCCGGTGGAGATGCCAGGGACCACGAGATGGCTGCTAAGGAAAGCTGCCGGCCCCGATGAAGTTTTCCAGGACTGTGAGTAGCCTAGTTGGAGGGGCGGAATTGGAACTCCAGAGGCTTGTTGCTGGTTAGAATTATCGGACTTGGAGATTTGTCACTAACTAGAGTTGTAGGATTTGAAGCTACAGAGTTTGATGTTTGCCCTGGATGTTTTAAATCTTACATTGGCTGAATTATTTCTTTGCTATGCCCAATGCCATTTTTTGCAGTGTGAATGTTTATTCCGTGCCATTATGGGTTTTGGGGGGATTTTTTTCAGATAAAAGATCTTGGACTATGGAGATGTTTGAACATCATTGGGATTGATAAAAACTATGGGGACTTTAAAAGTTGGGCTGAATATATTGTATTTTACATCATGTATGGATATCAGTGTATGGGGGCCAGGGGCGGAATGTGGTGGTTTGATTCAGGTGTCTCCCATAAACTCAGGTGTTCTGAATGCTAGGTTCCCAGCTGATGGAGATTTGGGAATTAGCGCCCCCTGGAGGCGGTGTATTGTTGGGGGTGGGCTTATGGGTATTATAGCCAGTTTCCCCATGCCAGTGTTTGGCACACTCTCCTGTTGCTGTTGTTCGCCTGATGTTGGCCAGGGGGTGACGTCCACCCTCTGCTCATGTTGTCATTTTCCCTGCCATCATTGCGCGTCCCCCTTGAGTCTATAAGTCAAAATCTTTTTCCCACAAACTGCTCTTGATACCAGTAGTGCCAACCTGACTGCAACATAGGCCTGTCAGGTAGGTGGTGACACTAGCCCTTGTGGAAATATGCGAGTCTAAATCCGAAAAACTATTCCCCTGATGTCACACAAAAGCACTGGAGTTGGGATGAATCTACATTTTCACTAGAGTTTCTGGATGTCATTTCATACACTGTCCCCAAAATGTAAAAAGTATGTTATATTGGGGGGCCGGGAGAGGTGGCTGAGCAGTAGAGGAGCTTGCCTGCAAAGCAGAATCACCTGGGTTCAATTGCCCAGTACCCACGTGATGCCAAATACACAAGGCAGCACACGCATGCGTCTGGAGTTCGTTGGCAGTGGCTGGAGGCCCTGACATCCCCTCCCTCCCTCCCTCACCCTCCCCTCTCTCGGTTTGCAAATACATAAAAATATATTTATAGTGTGTGCTGTATAGTATTGTCCTTATGGCAAGCTTTGGCAAGAAGGGAACGGAAGGATATATATTTAACAGAATTAGAAGTGTTTGAAGTCTAGAGTTTTTAATTACTGCCTCCTAGATACTTCATCTTGAAAAGTACTTTCCAGTTTGTGTTTTTCTTTTTTAATTTTATTTATTTGAGAGAGAAAGAGGGAGAGAGAATGGGTGCGCCACGACCTCCAGCCGCTGCGAACGAACTCCAGACACATGCGCCCCCTTGTGCATCTGGCTTACGTGGGTCCTTGGAGATTATCTTAACCACTAAGCCATCTCTCCAGTCCCCCCCTTTGAGGCATTCTTGATGTATGACCCCCCCCCCCACCTCCACCGTAGGCTGGCCTCAGCCTCCCAAGTGCTGTGGTTATAAGCATGTGATAGTTAAACTTTTCTGTTTTTTTTTTTTTTTTTTTTCCTTCAAGATAGGGTCTCACTGTAGCCCAGGCTGACCTGGAATTCACTATGTAGTCTCAGAGTGGCCTCGAACTCACAGCGATCCTCCTTCCTCTGCCTCCCGAGTGCTGGGATTAAAGGCGTCCGCCACCACACCCGGCTTTTTTTTTTTTTCCCCAATATTTTTATTTATTTGGCAGAGAAAGAGGAGGGAAGGAGGGAGAGAGAATGGGCACACCAGGACCTCCAGCCACTGCAGTCGAACTCCAGATGTTTGTACCCCCTTGTGCATCTGGCTAACGTGGGTTCTGGGGAATCGAGTCTGGGTCCTTTGGCTTTGTAGGCAAGCGCTTAACCACTAAGCCATCCCTCCAGACCCCAACTTTTTTTTTTTGAATTCTAGAAAATAGAGACAATACCCATCTCATGTAGCTGTTGAGAGGATTTAATTAGTATATGTTACGTGTTTAGAACCATGTTGACACAAATTCAGTACTTAATGGGATTTAGTGTTTTTTATTTATAGAGATGAGTTTCAGGAATGTCAGTTGAGAGAATAGCTTGAGCAAGAGCTGGGAATTGTGATTGGTGCGGGTGTTAAGTACATTGTGACTGAAATGTAATGGATTATGTAAGAATATGTTGGGGGCCTGGAGAAATGGCTCAGCAGTTAAGGCACATGCCTGAGAAGCCTAAGGACCCAGGTTGGATTCCCCAGGACCCACATAAACCAGGTGCACACGGTGATGCACAACGCCTGAGTTTGTTTGCAATGTCTGGAGGCCCTGGTGTGGCGATTCTGTTTTCCTCTCCTCAAATAAATATTTTTTGAAAAAGAATATGTTGGGAAGTAACACTGGAAAAGTAGATTTGGATCCTGATTACTTCTGGACTAGAGCTATTTATTAACATCTTAGCAACAGCTTAGATGCTTATCATTATGGTTTACAATAATGACTGGTACATGGCACAAGTCTGTCTGTCTTTTCTTTTTTTTTGGAGGTAGGGTTTCACTCTGGCCCAGGCTGACCTGGAATTCTCTATGTAGCCTCAGGGTGGCCTTGAAGTCTCAGCGATCCTGTTAGCTCTGCCTCTCAAGCGCTGGGATTAAAGGCGTGCGCCACCACGCCCGGCTAGGAAACAAGCCTCCTTATCATGAGCAATAACAGGGAGAAAGTGACATTTCAGGGTAGCCTGAAAGAATGAATTCTAATAAGCACAGGTATTAGAGGGTGTTAGAATGAAATGACACTTCACTCGCTACTCTGCAGCTGTTGTTTTCCTGTTCACTGGGGCACAAGCGACCTGAGAGAGGAAAGGTGCGTCTGGCTCATGGTTGAGGATGAACCACTGTGTATGGTGACAGGAGGCACTGTGTACCTCTTTATTTATTAGAGAGGCAGAGAGAGAAAGAGAATGGGTGCGCCAGGGCCTTCAGCCGTTGCAAACAAGCTCCAGACGCATGCGCCCCCTTGTGCATCTGGCTTACGTGGGTCCTGGGGAATCGAACCTGGGTCCTTTGGCTTTGCAGGCAAACGCCTTAACCACTAAGCTATCCCTCCAGCCTGCTTATTTACCTCTTAGAGGACAGGACACAGTGCGGTCTGGTGATCTATAGCTTTCAAGGCCTGCCACTAGTGAATGGTCTGTATCTGCCGGCTAAGGCCCACATCCCAAGGGACCCTTATAGCCTCTCCCAAAACAGCTCCCCAGCTGGGGATGGAGTGTTGACACACATGAGATGGTGGGAATATTTCACATTTAACCCATGACAGCAGCCAAGCGGTGTACTTGCCCATTCCTTGTGATCGTGGCCTTGCAGAATAGGCACTTGGGGGCTCGGTGGCTGATTGAGCACAGCCCAAGCAGTTAATATTGTAAAATGAGTTAAGGCTTCCGTTTTGTAATAATAGTCAGAGAAAAAGAGGCCCTCCAGATTCTAGAGGTTAGTTTTTCTTTTTACCCCTTCCTTTTGCAAATAGGTGAACACTGATATTCACAGTATTTGTGTGTCTTAAAGGAGAAGAAAATATGACTTAGCACAGATTCCTAAGTAGTGGCTCAGGAATGATGGTAATGTTAGGGTTTTTGAACCTTTTTTTTTTTTTTTTTTTTGAGGTAGGGTCTCACTGTAGCTCAGGCTGACCTGGAATTCACTATGTAGTCTCAGGGTGGCCTCAAACTCACGGCAATCCTCCTACCTCTGCCTCCCAAGTGCTGGGATGAGAGGCGTGCACCATCACACCTGGCTCATGTTTTTCTTTCTTTCTTTTTTTTTTTTAAAAAAAAACGTTTTATTTATTTGTAAGCAGAGAGCGAGAAAATGGCATGCCAAGGCTCTAGCCACTTCCCAGGAACTCCAGATGCATGTGTCACTTTGCATAGTTGAACCATGTCTTTCAATCTATTTCTTGTGGCTTGGTTTGTAAGAATTACACTGGAAAAGTGCCATCTTGTGAACAAAAGCCAGGTTGTTATTCACGCATGCGTAACTTAGGAACAAAGATTAGACACGTCAGAAAGAAGCTAAGATTTGAAAGTGCTGGGAGCCCTGGTATCAGTGGACGAGCACTCCTTTTCGCCTGCGTGCCTTCTGTCATTTTCCCTATAAAGCAGGCGTGGTCGGAAACTAGGGTATACAAATAACACCTTCTTTCCCGATTTTCTCTGGCTAATTGACTAGTCAAACCTGCTCTCAGTGAAGACCGCGTATATCATAACCTACTGATACTTGAGCACAGCTTAGACACTGCGGTAAATACCTTGCACAGATCAGCGATCTCATTTGACCCCGTGGCAATCTTGTAAGGCCTGGATACTATTATCCTCAGCTGCTATGATCATCCTCGGATTACAGCCGAGACAATGAAAGCGCAGAGGGTTTAAGTAACTTGCCAAGGCCAGGGTAAATAAGGACAGAGCCGGGAATCAGAGCAAGGTGAGGCCCTAGGAGCCAGTCCTCTTGGCCTTCATACTGTACAACTTAAGGATACTGAAGAGCAGTAGCTGTGCAGGTCACTGAAGTGGTTTACAGCAGCCTTTTCCAAACAGGCTTGTAATCCATCAGTTGTCCGTGAATTGCATTTAGTGGGCCCCAAGGCAGCGTTTAAAAAGGTACAATACTCTTTGTCTGTCTTTCTCACATCCTCTCTAAAATAAAAAATAAAAATTAAAAAAAAAAAGGGCTGGAGAGATGGCTTAGCGGCTAAGGCGCTTGCCTGCAAAGCCTAAGGACCCATGTTTGACTGCAAAATCTACATAAACCAGGTGTATTTGGCTTATGTAGGTCCTGGGGAATCAAACCGGGGTCCTTAGGCTTTGCAGGCAAGCGCCTTAACCGTTAAGCCATCCCCCCCAGCCCTTGTTTTAATTTTTAATTTGTGTGTGTGTATTGGTGTATGTGTCTATATGTGTGTGTTGGTGTGTGCGTGTGAAGATCAGAGGACAGCGCTGGGTATTTCTCCCCTCCTTGCACCTCTTCTTGAGACAAGGTCTCTCTTGTTTTTCTGCTACAAGTGCCAGTTTAGCTGGCCCATGAGCTTTGGGATTCTCCTGGCTCCCTCTCCCCGCGCTATAGGCATTTTGGGATCACAGATGCACATGCCAATTGATGGAATCTGTTCCAAGAAACAATCAGGGGCTGGAGAGATGGCTTAGCACTTAAGGTACTTGCTGTGAAGCCTAAGAACCCAGGTTTGATTTCCCCAGAACCCACGTAAGCCAGATGCACAAGGTGGTGCATGCATCTGGAGTTCGTTTGTAATGGCTGGAGGCCCTGGTGTGCCCATTCTTTCTCTCCCTCTCTTTATCTATCTGTTTCTTTCTCTCAAGTAAATAAATAAAATAATTTTCAAAAACTGCAATCACAGCCGGGCGTGGCAGCGCACGCCTTTAAACCCAGCACTCGGGAGGTAGAGGTAGGAGGATCGCTGTGAGTTCAAGGCCACCCTGAGACTACAAGGTGAATTCCAGGTCAGCCTGGGCTAGAGTGACACCCTGCCTCAAAAAAAACCAAAACATAAATAAATAAATTAATTAATTAAAAAAACCTACAATTAGTCCAGCTTTTTGGTTGGTCTCACTAGGAAGCCCTATCTGAGCTAAGCACTTCCCTCTGTTATAAACCATTGCTGATAGCAGATGCTTGATAAGGTGAATCTCTTAAGGAAATGGTGTGACTGAACTCCTTGTCTGCTCCTTCGGTGCAGCTCGTGACACAGATGAACGAGAGAAGTGGATCCATGCCTTAGAAGAGACGATCCTCCGACACACTCTCCAGCTTCAGGTAGCAGTCTTTGCATGTTGTTTTCAATAGTTTACTAGGGCCTATTTTTTTCCCCCTTTTGGTCTGAGTTTTAAATAACATAACACAATGAGAAGTTTTAAGTTCTGAGTTTCTTACTCTTCTTGCCTTTCAGTATTATATACAGTAAAGTCATAGTTATTTATTTTCCTATGCTGGAGGGTTTACTGATTTCTTTTGGGGGGGGGAGCTCTGGAATGAAGACACTATAAGGCAATGTTGAAGTGCGTTGTTAAGATATTCCAGATTCATGTTAATATTTAGTATAAATGTTGGGTTGTTAGTATTTCAAAACTTACAGAATTAGAGATGATAATCGACAAGTGCTGAAAAATCGACCTCATTTTCTTTTTATAGAATCTGTCTACTACTATGCACCCCAGTTAGCCTGACAATTCTAACTAAAATAAAAGGGAAAGAAAACCCAATCCAAATAGGTTTCAGATTAAAAAAATAATAATAAGCCAATGTAGAGCCCAGTGTGGTGGCGCAGGCTTCTAATCCCAGCACTCGGGAGGCAGAGGTAAGAGGATCGCTGTGAGTTTCAGGCCACTGTGAGACTACAGAGTAAATTCCAGGTCAGCCTGGGCTAGAGGGAGACCCTGCCTCAAAACAACCAAACAAACAAGCAGACAAAAAAACCCACAATGTAATTGAGGCGTGGCTTGAAGCAAGCCCTTGCATTGTGTGACTCACATCTGTTCCTCGAGTCTGGCTCTTCTCCGTTGGCTCTATTTTCAGAAAGGCTTTTCCCTGTGTGGTCTCGCCTCACGTCACACTGCACGAACTCTGTCCATTAGATGCCGCTGCTCTCAGTAAGGTTAGCTGGAGCTCCAGATGACAGAGATGACTCCTCAGCAACGCTTGCTGCACAGGCACGAGGGGCTGTGCTCAGATCCCCAGAACCCACGTAAAAGTGCCGCGATTAAAGGCGTGTGCCTCCCATCCTGGCTTTCTACATGGGTGCTACAGAATCAGACTCAGGCCACCTCAGACCTTCATGCTTGCATAGAAAATCCTTTTGATGGGGCTGGAGAGATGGCTTAGCAGTTATGGCACTTGCCTGTGAAGCCTAAGGACCCAGGTTCGATTCTCCAGGTCCCTCGTAAACCAGGTGCACATGGTGGCACTTGTATCTGGAGTTTGTTTGCAGCGGCTAGAAGTCCCTGGCATGCCCATTTTCACTCTCTCTCTCTGTCTCTCTTTCTCTCCCTCTCTCTGTCTCAAATAAATAAAAATAAAATTAAAAAAGAAAGTGCTTTTACCTGCTGAGCTATATCCCTAGCCCTATGATCTGTTTTTATTGATGTGTTTTTATTATTTATTTTGCTTGCGTGCTTATACCATGGTGTGTAGTGCGGTGTGTGCGCCCTTGCAGCACTGTGATGCGGGGCAGGGAGAAGGTTATAGTGTTCTGGGAAACTGAGGCACACAGAACCAGCACCAGAGACAGACAGGAGAATCAAGATGAATGTTTACTCTCATGTCAGCATGGGCCCAGGGGAACCTCTCTACAGCCTGAGCACTGAGCTCTCATGGCTCAGAGGTTTTTTATTTTTATTTTTAAGAGGTAGCGAGTGAGAGAGAGAATTGGTGCTCCAGGGCCTCAGTCACTGCAATCAAACTCCAGACGCTTGTGTCACCTGGTGGCCATGTGCGGCCCTGCACTTGCCTTACCTTTGTGTGTCTGGCTGATGTGGGATCTTAGACTTCGCAGGCAGGCACCTTATCTGCCAAGCCATCCCTCCAGCCCTGATGGCTCAGAGTTCTTAAAGGCCGTATGGCAGGCAGTTTGACATCACCTTGAGTTCTTCCCATTATTGGTGGGTTAAATATCTCGGCTATGTGACTGGGACCTACAAGCAGAAAATTATAGAAGTTCAAGGGAGTTTGGCTATGGCTGCACTAACCAGGTAACATATTACAAGCAGGATGCAGCTGCATCGATTGGGAGGAGACTTGGGGTCACCCTGTCTTTAGGGCACAGTGTGGTTTCTCTGTCCAGTTTCTTCTACCACATTCCCCCCTTTGATGTCTTTAGCAGACACTGTCAAGAGACAGCATGTGTTCCTGTATCCTCATAGATGCTAATTCTCTGGTTGAAGGAGAATTTGAAGTCTGATGGCTTTTATTTTTATTTTTTGGTTTTCCGAGGTAGGGTCTCGCTCTAGCCCAGGCTGACCTGGAATTCACTCTGTAGTCTCAGGCTGGCCTCGAACTCACGGCAACCCTCCTACCTCTACCTCCCAAGTGCTGGGATTAAAGGAGTGTGCCACCACACCCGGCTCTGATGGATTTTAATTGGGTCAAGACAAAGTGTGTGATCAGTTAGATGATTCAGGCTCTGAAACGGAGGAATCAGGGAGTAGCCCACGTAAGCTGACCTTTTCTGGGTAAAAGGAGGCCCAGGGCTCTCTTGGGCTAAGACATGGGCTACAAGAAGCAGGTAATATGTCTCAGTAGACTACTTAAATATAGATAAATATATGTAGAGAGAGAGTCAAGGCTGTGGACTGTAATCTCCCAGGGCCGTTGCTCTCGGCTTGGAGAACGTGGCAGTCAACAGCACCCTGAAGCCCAGTGGGGCAGGATGACATCATGGCCAGGAACGCTGGGTGTCGCCCGTGGAGTTCCTCAGGCTTCAGCCTTGATAGATGAGCCCTCAGATCTAATGTTTAAGGTGCATTTAGCAAAGTGGCCGAGAAACCCATCTTTTAGTAACATTGAGTGCCTTGAGTCATGAGTAGTTAACTGGAACGACCTCTGTGTCTAAGTAGGTAACCAAGATTAATAGAAATCTTTCATTTTAAATTCTTTTTGCTTTTTTTGGTGTGTAGGGGTGTTGACAAGGTGGCTTATACCATGGCCTTGCAGGTTTTTAATGTATATAAACATTTTCAACTCCTTCAAATATCAAGGAGTGCCATTGCTGAATTATGTGGTAAGAGTATGTTCAGTGTTTTTATTTTTAGTTTCTAAAACTTTAAAGAAACTATTTATTTACTTGAGAGAGACAGAAAGAGAGAGAGAGAGAATGGGTGCACCTGGGTCTCCAACCACTGTAGATGAACTCCAGACACATGCGTCACCCTGTGCATCTGGCTTATGTGGGTCCAAGAGAATCGAACCTGGGTCCTTTGGCTTTGTGGGCAAGCGCTTTAACTGCTAAGCCGTCTCTTCGGCCATATATTCAGCTTTATAAGAAACTACCCAACTGTCTTCCGGAATGCTTTTACTATTTTGTATTCCCACCAGTGAGGAATGAGAGTTCCCTTGGCTCCACACCCTGGAAAGCATTTGGTATTTTCAGTGTTCATGATTTGGCAATTCTATTAAATGTGTAGTATTATCTTAGTATTATTATAATTTTCATTTCCCTTAATAACATACGATGTGTAACATCTTTTTTCAAATGCTTATTGAGTCCTTTGTACATTTTCGTTTACAGTCCTGTATAGGATATATCTTTTTAAAAAGTTTTAAATTGACAGTCTTATAACTACACACAGTATATCATGATCATAATTCCCTCCTACCACCCTCCTTTGCCCCTCCTCCATTGAGTTCTGTCTTTCCAGCTAGTCCCTGGTCTATTTTTAGACCATATATATATATATATATTTTTTTTTTTTTTTGCCCTTATAATATACTAGTCTTTTGTACATAGCATAGCCACTGTGGCGTCATGAATGATACAGACACTTTGTGTCTGAAAGACAGTCGTACAAAGCACTTCACCTCTTTCCTTGACTCTTTTTTTTGGGGGGGGGGGTTGAGGTAGGGTCTCACTCTAGTCCAGGCTGACCTGGAATTCACTACGCAGTCTCAGGGTGGCCTTGAACTCACAGCAATCTTCCTACCTCTGGCTCCCGAGTGCTGGGACTAAAGGTGTGCACCACCAGGCCCAGCACTCCTGTGACTCTTAGATTCTTCCCACCACCTCTTCTTCCTCAGGGGTCCTTGAGCCTTGGAGAGTGTGATAGAAATGTCTCAGTGCTGAACACTCCGCTGTCACTTCTCAGCCCTTTGATAAGTTTTGTCTTCCCCAGTGGTCACCACCATTTGGAAAGAGAATCTTCTCTAACCAAAAGTGAGAGTAGCATCAATATATGGGCATAAACATAAGTATTTAGAAGGCAGTTTGGTGGGCATAATATATCCATTCAGCTAAACAACAGTAATAGTTTCCCCTTAGAGAGTATCACCTCCCCAGTCATAGGCTTTTTTTTTAAAAAAAATTATATTTTATTTTTATTTATTAATTTGAGAGAGAGATACAGAAATAGGCAAGGAGAGAGAGAGTGAGAGAAAGGGCGTGCCAGGGCCTCTAGCCACTGCAAACGGACTACAGACACATGCGCCACTTTGTGCATCTGGTTTACATGGGTTCTTTGGCTTTGCAGGCAAACACCTTAACCACTAAGCCATCTCTCCAGCCCCCAGTAATGGGCTTTTGATTGGGTTTTCTGTACCAGGCATGAATTCCCTCCCGTGGAGTGGGTCTGAAATCCAAGCAGAGAACAGTTGGTTTACCCCTTAACAGACTTGCCACCATTGTATCAGTTGTTATGTTTGGCCTGGCTGGGCAGCCGTAAAACTTGCAGTGTCCACTGCTGGTTAAAACCATTGAGGACTCTTCTCCCCCAACAGGCTGCCCAGCTCTTCGCAGCGTCCTGGCAGCTAGTCACCAGGGAGGGGGCTTCCAGCTCAGCTCCAGCTTGATTTCTCACTGACCTGCAGCCCAGGGATGTGGCGTCTTCAGCAATTGGCTCTTACCATGGAGTTCTGGTGGGAAACCAAGAACCTTGGCAATGGCCTGTAATGTTTTATGGGAATCAGACGCCTCCCTGACTAGCAACTCACTGGATGGTATTCCATCCATGGCACTGAAATTGTCTTGTAACAGTCTGTAGCTTCTGGGCACAGTGGTGTCCACCCCCACCGGGAGGTATATCTAAACATTTTGTCCCAGCCAGTAGCTTCTCATCTTATTCTTTTGAGAGAGAGAGAGAGAGAGAGAGAGAGAGCGAGAGCGTGCACGAGATTGAGGCAAGCCCAACAGACTGCATCCCCCCCTTTTTAGTATATTTTATTTATTTATTTATCTACAAAGAGAGAGAGAATGGGCACGCCAGGGCCTCCAGCCACTGCAAACGAATTCCAGATGCCCCTTTGTGCATCTGGCTAACGTGGGACCTGGGGAATCGAACTAGGGTCCTTTGACCTTGCAGGCAAATGCCTTAACCACTAAGCCATCTTCTCCAGCCCTGCATCCCCCTTTCTTTAAATGAGAGAGTGAGTGAGTGAGTTGGTGCACCAGGGCTTCCAACCACTGTAATCAAACTCTAGACGTGTGCGCCACCTCGTGCGCATGTGCAACCTTAAGCGCTTGTATCACCTTGTGCGTCTGCCTTACATGGGACCTGGAGAGTCAAACATGGGTTCTCAGGCTTCACAGGCAAGCGCCTTAACCACTAAGCCATCTCTCCAGCCCTGTGTGTGTTTTTATATTTTATTTAGCTATTATTTGGGAGAGGGAGAAAATGGGAGCATGCCAAGTCTCGCTCGCATAAGAACAAAACAAGGCCAGTCTGTGGGGCTTGCCTCAAAAAAAGAAAGAAAAAAAAAGAGCCTGAAACTTTGCTACGTACTGTTCAGTACAATTTTCCTGTTGAACCCGTGTGTTTTTCTGTCTTGTTGAAAAGGCATAAAACTTATAACTGTCAAGGAAGAATTATATAGATAATTAACCAACATTGTAGTTAGTCCCCAACCCACAGCACACTTAAGTATACTGAACAGACTAGTCATCAAAAAATAAACACTCTTTCTCTTAGTGGGTCACAGTACCCAGACACAATTACAGATACAGACCTTTTTTGCTAACCCAGTGAACTATTTAATCAGCTAGGCTTCCCAAGTATAATATTAACTGTTAGTGAAGCAAATATTAAAGGTAAATTTGAAAAGATATTATACACTGGCCCTGTCCATCTGGCAAAAAAAAAAAAATTGTATTTCTTTTTCCATTTTGTTCTGTATCATATTTTTTTTCAGAATCTATTACCAAAGTTACCAAAGGATATTCTTTAAATTATTTTTTCTTTTATCTTTTTTCTTTTTTCAAGGTAGGGTCTTGGTTTAGCCCAGGCTGACCTGGAATTCACTATGTAGTCATGGAGTGGCCTGGAACTAACTCATGGTGATCCTCCTACCTCTGCCTCCCAAGTGCTGAGATTAAAGGCAGACACCACCACGCCTGGCTCTAAATATTTTATTTATTTGAGAGAGAGAGAGAAAGAGAGGGAGAGAGGGAGGGAGGCAGGCAGGCAGAGGCAGATTGAGAGAATGAGTACGCCAGGTCTCCAGCCACTGCAAACAAACTTGAGATGCAAGTGCCCCCTTGTGCTTATGTGGGTCCTGGGGAATTGAACCTGGGTCCTTAGGCTTCTCAGGCAAGCGCCTTAATCACTAAGCCATCTCTCCAGCCCTATTTTATTTAATTATTTGAGAGAAAGAAGCCAATAGAGAGAATGGGCGTGCCCGGGCCTCTAGCCTCTGCAAATGAACTCCAGACACATTTGCCACCTTGTGCATCTGGCTTTATGTGGGTCCTGGGGAATCAAACCTGGGTCAATAGGTTTTGCAGGCAGTGCCTTAACTGCTGAGTTGTCTTTCCAGCCCCAGGACATGCATTTTTGAGCAGTTAATATGTGCTGGGCGCTGGAGTAAATAATGATGGTAGTGCTGAATAAAAAATCAGACAAGCTCCTCGTTTCATTAAGCTCATAGTCTGCGGTGACAAGTGGCAGGCCAGCGCTCGTTTGAGTTGAGGGACATGAGGGAAGTTTGGGGGTGATGGAAATACTGTCATTTAATTCCTTTTTGTTTTGTTTTTCGAGATAGGGTCTCACTGTAGCCCAGGCTGACTTGGAATTTACTATGAGGTTTCAGGCTGCCCTTGAACTTACAGCGCTCCTCCTACCTCTGCTTCCCAAGTGCTGGGAACCAGCCCTATTACATCTTTTTTTTTTTTTAATTACTTTTATTTATGTGAAAGTGACAGAGAGAGAAAGAGGCAGAGACAGAGAGAGAATTGGCGCGCCAGGGCCTCCAGTCACTGCACATGAAGTCCAGACGCGTGTGCCCCCTTGTGCATCTGGCTAACGTGGGTCCTGGGGAACCGAGCCTTGAACCAGGGTCCGTAGGCTTCACAGGCAAGCACTTAACCGCTAAGCCATCTCTCCAGCCCCCTATTATATCTTAAATGCAGTGATTATTTGTGTACATTGTTCTATGACTATACCAGTCTGAACACCCCCAAACACTGGCATTGTGTATTTAAAATGGTTACATGTCATCATATGTAGATGACTCAAAAAAGTTGATTGAAAAGGATGACTCAAATAGAAATGTAAAATGTTAGCTGTGTTAAGACCCACAAGAGAGTATGTGAGTTTAGTAACAACATACTAAGAGGAATTGGCAGTGGTAGAAATTACAGTGACAAGCCAAGAGTTGGGATTGGCATCATTAAAGGTAGGATGAAGGTCACGGTTAAGGTTTATTACTGAACTATATCCTTTTGCACAGCGCAGAGCTGTTCCTTAATTGGTCATGAAATGTTATGAAAATGGTATTCTGGCTATGATACTGAGAATGAATTGGAGGACATGAGGTCGATTCAGGAAGACCTTAGATACTGTTCCAAGAGACTGCTGTCTGGAATTCGGGGAGAAGTAGAATTGAGAATGCATTTAGCACGTGACAGGGAGGTAGGAGGTGGATTGAGTGTGGACTAAAGGAGATGGCCAAGGAGGTCTATTGGGTTTATAATCTGCGTATTATTTATGGTGGTTGGTCACCGTTTCGTTGACTGACAGAGTGGGCCTGGGAGAATTACGGTGGGGGGGTAGAGAACGAATGTGGAATTGGTCATTTTGAACCAATCTCAGTAAAACAGCTATCCTTAGCAGGAGTACCGATTACCCAGCTCCCAGCACCTGAGCTTTTTGTGACCCATGCATTAGGACACTGAAACACCAGAGGGACTGCAGAACTGCTTAGTGTAGAGCAGGAAAGGAGAGATCGCCTTTAATCCCCGAACTCGGGAGGCAGAGGTAGGAGGAGCGCCATGAGTTCGAGGGCAGCCTGAGACTACATACTGAATTCCAGGTCAGCCTGGGCTAGAGGGAGACTCTACGTCAAAAAATGAGAAATGAGTAAGAAGTAGAGATTGTCAACAGATGCATAAGCGCATCTTCTTGTGTCCGCGCTTTCCTGCATCTGGGGTGTCTCTCTGCCGGGCTCCCCTGCATCTGGCATCTGGGGTGTCTCTCTGCCGGGCTCCCCTGCATCTGGCAGGCGACGCATCCTCACCGCCCCCTCTACTCCTTACGAGCTGTTACCACCGCAGACTCCCCATAGTACCTCCTCTCCTCTCCTCCCCTCCCGGCCCACGGGCCAAAACAACTTTCCGGAAGTAAACACTCGCCGGAAGTGAGCAAGCCCCACCCCGCCCAAGATCGAGGGTCCCCAGGTGCCACCCCAGGGCGTCTGCCCAGCCCAGACCCAGGCGGCCAGGGGCAGTGCAGCCCAGGACGTCCCGCGGCCTCCGCCCGCCTCTCCACCAACCACCAGCCACTCACCTCTATGCAGGTGACCTGTGGCCAATCGCCAGGGGCCTCTTTGCCAGGGCCAGCCAATCGGGGCGGCGCTTGGGCGGGCGGGGTCTCAGGGGTGGGCGAGGGGGGACTGGGACGGGCGGCGGCCGGCCGGGCAGCCCTGGTATCCAGGCTTCCGTGTCCATCCTCGGTGGCAGCGGGGCGGGAGGCTCGCGGGCGGGGCCTCGGCGCATGGCTTTCCTGCTGGCCTCCTGCGGAGTGAGTAGACGTGCGGGGCTGGGCAGCTAGTGGAGGGGGCTGCGTCCCCCCCAGTCCCCCTCCCGCGAGTTCCCCCCCTAGCCCCTTGCCCGAGCACTCCCCGCCCCCTGGGTGAGGGATGGGGCTGCCTCGGCCCTCCTCCTCCTCCTCCAACCCAGCTTTGCAGGGGGTGGCTTTCCTGTTTTTCTTCCCCAGGCTGACTCACCAAGTCCCTAGAAGCTGTCTTTTAATGTGGACGCCTAATGTTGACCCAGTTGCTCATTAATGGATTCTCCGCTTGGCAGGCCAGACAGAATTTCTGTTCTGGCTTTGGCGCTGCCCTTGTTTGGCTTGTGTTTTCCTGTGTGTATGTGTATATATATATGTGTGTGTGTGTCTATATATATACATATATATATATATATATAGACACACACATTTGCCGGATGCTGCTGTTGCTGTGTAGGTGGTTTTACGCTTTTGCGTAGTTGCCCCAAGTACCCTGGAAACCTGACTAGTTTCGTGGGGTGGCGAAGGGAAAGTTTTAGATTGTCCACCCCGGTTAGTTGTGGAAACTTGCCTGTAATTACACACCAGGAAGCATTTTAAAATCGTTCCCCTCCCCCTCCCGTTGGCTGGCATTGCTACAGTAGTTCACAAGTATTTCTATCCTGAAAGAGTGACGGATGTATTGAACAGGAAAACCTGCAAATGTAAAGTAACAGTTGGTTTTGCGTGGTGGCTAAACCGTTTGACTTTGTAGCAGTATGAAAACCCCAGTAATGATGTCAAGTTTCTCTAGGAGAAAGGTGGTGAAGACCTGGATTCAGTAGCACGTTTAAGAGCTTTTGCAGTGAATTTGACATTGGAAATTGTTGGGCAGTTATTTGCTAATCATCTCTTCTTAAACTGGCTATGTTGTGTTAAGTAGTAAAATCCTTTGATTGCTAGCACTAACATCTCTAGTTTCCTTGAGCTTGGGGAAAATCTTTTAGTTTTCTCATTTTTACTTTTTAAAATACATTTTAAGCCAGGTGTGGTGGTGCACGCCTTTAATCCTAGCACTGGGGAGGCAGAAGTAGGAGGATCGCCATGAGTTCAAGGCCACCCTGAGACTACATAGTGAATTCCAGGTCAGCCTGGGCTAGAGTGAAACCCTACCTCGAAAAACCACAAAAACAAAAACAAAAACAAACATTTTATCAGACCAAGAGATAGAGCAAGAGAGAGAGAATTGGTTCACCAGGGCCCTTCACCCACTGCAGTTGAACTCCAGATGCACGGACCACCTTGTGCGCACGTGTGACCTTGTACGCTTGCATCACATTGTGCGTCTGGCTTTAGGATCCAGAGACTGGAACGTGAGTCCTTAGGCTTCGCAGGCAAGCCCCTTAACTGCTAAGCCATTTCTCCAGCCCTTTTTATTTATATATTAAAGACAGAGAAAGAATGAGTGTGCCTGGGTCCTTCGGCTTCGCAGGCAAGCCCCTTAACTGTTAAGCTGTTTCTGCAGCCCGCTTTTTCTTTTCTTTTTTTTTTTTAAATAATTTATTTTTATTTTTATTTATTTCTTTGCAAGCAGAGAGAGAGAAGAGAGCCAGACAATGGGTACGCCACGGCTTATAGCCACTGCAAACGAACTCCAGAGGCATGTGCCCCTTGTGCATCTGGCTTACACGGGTCCTGGAGAATTGAACCTGGGTCCTTAGGCTTCTCAGGCAAACTCTTTAACCACTAAGCCACCTCTCTAGTCCTTTTTCTTTTAACTTTTGTTTTTTGGTGCATTCCAACAAGAAAGTACTTTAAAATGCCCCATTTCTTTTCTTACTCCAAGGGAGGGATATATCACTGAAAATCAAATTTCTAGTCTAAGTTCAAACGAGACACAAGAGAAGTACCCTGCATTTAGTTTGGGCAGGCATGAGACTGTATTGAAAGTGCCCCTCAGTAAATAAAAGACTGCAAAGGATATTGGGCACACCCGTTTTGGTAGTCCTAAACTTCTGGATTGTACCATTTCTTTTATTGTAGCTGGTAAAAAGATTAAAAGCAATAACGAAACCACTCAGACATCCCTAGTTGAGTTTAAGAAGAGCAGGGCCTTGGGTCAGTGTGAAATTTGATTTGAATAAGAAAAAACATTATGTTATTACCATATTCTGTTCATTGGAAAATCAGATAGTTGTTAAAATTTGAACTCCCTGTTGTGTTTTTTTTTTTTTTGAGACAGAGTCCAGCTACTTGAACTTAAAAAAAATCATTTTATTTTTATTATTTATTTATTTATTGCTTTTTGAGGTAGGGTTTTGCTCTAGCCCAGGCTGACCTGGAATTCACTATGTAGTCTCAGGGTGGCCTCTGACTCACAGCTATCCTCCTACTTCTGCCTCCCAAGTGCTGGGATTAAAGGCGTGCACCTCCATGCCCAGCATTTTATTTTTTTATGAGGGAGGGATGGAGGGAGGGAGGGAAGGAAAGAGAATTGGCACACCAGGGCTGTAGCCACTGCAGTCGCACTCCAGATGGGTGCACCGCCTGTGCACATGCGTGACTTTATGTGCATATGTCCCCTCTTGCGTCTGGCTCACATGGGTTCTGGGGAATCAGACCTGGGTCCTTAGTCTTCACAGGCGAGTGCCTTAACCGCCAAGCTGTCTCTCCGCCCCTCGCTACTTGAACTCTTGATCCTCCTGTCTCAGCTTCCTTGGTGCTGAGATTACAGGTGTGCACGCTGTTGACAAAGAGGAGACAACGAAAATAACTGAGCATCGTGCTTTTATTCTAAAATTCCAGGATAGCTTCTGGGACACATCCAGTCTGTAACTGTCTAAATGCTATTTTGGTTTTTCTAGGTAGGGTCTTGCTCTAGCCCAGGCTGCCCTGGAATTCACTCAGGGTGGCCTCGAACTCACAGCCATCCTCCTCCCTCTGCCCCCCGAGGGGTAGGATTAAAGGTGTGCTCCATCACGCCCGGCTTCCAGTTTATTTTTCTTTTTTTTCCCCCCAGTTTATTTTTCATTTAACTTACTTTCCATGCCTAAATTTCTGTTTACCTTCGAAATATCACTTGGATTTGATACTATTTCCTGTGTTATAGGGCTTTTTAAGTCCATCATCTCTCACCTAGACTATTTGATTAGTCTGTTGCAGGACTCCCTCTGCCCATCCTCTCTAGTAAAAAACAAATTGAGTCACTGCCATGCTTCAGAATCTGTTTGGGGGGTTGGGGAGACGGTTCAGTGGTTAGAGATGCTTGCTTGTTGGGCTGGGGAGACAGCTTAGTGGTTAAAGGAACTAGCTTTCAAAGTCTGTGCTGGCCTGGAACCAATTCCCCAGTACCCAGTAAAGCCAGACGCACAGACGCATGTGTCTGCATGTCTCTCTGCCTCGTTCTTTCTCTCTCTCTGAAGTTTTTTAAAGAGGGAAGGGAAGAAGGTAGCGTAGGTGGGTGGTTGGGTGGATGTGCTCCACTGTGATAACTAGGCCACAAAAGTCAAGTCTGCAAGTTCCTGTTTTGATGTTGGCTCCGTGGTGCTCAGTAGAGAATGAGAGGGAGCAGATCGAGAACAAAGCTTTTAGGGCAGTGAGATGGGGCACTAGATGGGACTCAGAAACTGCAGTAGAAAATCACAGTGACTCACGTTTTAGGTGACAGGTTCTCCGGTCTGCCGGAGGATGGGACCTTTCTGTACGCGCAGCGATCGATCATGCTGTCTGTGTCCTTGTCACCGTTTCTGGCCATTGCTCGCCAGGTGCCACTTACGTCCAGCCCTCCCTGTCCCTGTTCCCTTCCCATTCTCCTCTACCTCCTGGGAAGCTTGCAGGCTGTGTCTGTGTCCCCACTCCCATTTATCTTGGAGGGCTTTAGAGGGTCTGTGGTGCTGCCCCCTGCCCTGCTTGCAAAGGAACAGGCGAAGCAGGACGGGCGGAGGCCCACATCAGGTCGGTGCCGGACTGCGCTCCCAGTTGCTCCTGGAGGCGGCAGTGTAAAAGGGAAAAGAGATGCCCATGGTCAGAACTCACCCAGGGCGGTCCCTGCTGGACCCAGCTCAGGTGCAGCCGCAGACCCGTGCGACTACCATGTCCCTGGCACTTGCTAGAGGGAAGGCAGGGTCCGGACGCTGGCTCTGGACACTGTTGTGATGCCCAAACTGGGGCTGCCCCTGGCACGGGCACTGTTGTTCATTTTGGGGGGGACTTTTCAGAAGCTCCTACGTGAAGGGCTCAGTGGTTGCGGGTTCTTCACCACAGGGGGTCCCCACCCTGCAGCCACTCTAGCCACCCCTGCCTTCCTCCAAGCCAAAGCGTGGCCTGGCTTTTTGTCTTCCCATTAGTTTTTCTCCCTTATTCTCCCTTTTTGTGCTTAATTTATTAAAGTAGTTGCTGTATAATTTTACTGTAATAAAGTATAAAAATAAACCGGGCGTGGTGGCGCACGCCTTTAATCCCAGCACTTGGGAGGCAGAGGTAGGAGGATCGCCGTGAGTTCAAGGCCACCCTGAGACTACATAGTTAATTCCAGGTCAGCCTGAGCCAGAGTGAGACCCTACCTCAAAAAAAATAAAAATAAAAATAAAAATAATAAAGTATAAAAAAAAAAAGGTAGGGCTGGAGAGATGGCTCAGCAGTTAAGGTGCTTGCCTGCAAAGCCTACTGACCCAGTGCTCATGTAAACCCAGATGCATAGAAGTGGTGCATGCATCTGGAGTTAATTTGCAGTGGTTGGAGGCCCTAGTGTGCCCATATTCATTTTCTATCACCCCTCCCTAGCCTTGCAAATAAATAAAAATTTAAAAAACAAGTGGTTAAAATAAACTCGCAGGCCAGTCTTAACTGGGGTGGGAGGGTCTTGGGTGAGATGGGGAGAGGGAAAATTTCCTTTTCTTTTTAACAATTTTTTTTAATTTGAGACGCAGATAGATATAGAAATAGGCAGGTAGAGAGGGAGAGAGAGACAGAATGGGCGCATGAGGACCTTTAGCCTCTGCAAACAAACTCCAGATGCATGCGCCCCCTTGTGCATCTGGCTTATGTGGGTCCTGGGGAATCGAACCCGGGTCCTTTGGCTTTGTAAGCAAGTCTCCTAACTGCTGAGCCATCTCTCCAGCCTGGAAAATTTCTTTTAAAAATATTTAATTTACTAATTGAGGGGAGGGCACATAGAGTTATGGTGCACCAGGGCCTCCAGCCACTGCAAACAAATTCCAGATGCATGTGCCAACTTGTGCATCTGGCTTTATGTGGGTCCTGGTGAATCCAACCTGGGTCCTTTGGCTTTGCCAGCAAGTGCCTTAACCACTAAGCCATCTCTCCATGCCCCTCCCCAGTTTTTATATAAACAAAACAAATGTGGTTTGGCATTTTTCTGGGCATAAAGAGGTAGGTGTTGGGACATTCCTGTAGATGAGTTTCAGAATTGGTTGTTCACAGGCATGTTCGACTTCGGTACCAGTTAGTGTGGGAAACATTTATCTTAGATTTGTATCTCCATTTTATGACTGCTGGGCCTACCCATGCCTTTGGGGAAAGCGTGAAAAGAGATTTGAAACCCAAATGTTAAAGAATATGTAATTTTGCCATCAGAGACGGAAGGAAGTGAAGGACCCTATCATTTGAGACACCCCTAGCCTGCAATAAACTGGCTAATTTGTGTACCCCAAAGAAAGAGCAAATATTCAGTAGGCATGGCAAATGCTTATTAAGCGACCGAGGTATGAGGCATAATAACGTCGTAAATATGGAGTTAGCTTTTATCCTGCAAATTGAAATATTTCTCCTTCCCCCCCAAATCCATATGATCTCTAGTGTAGGGAACTAATGCTAACTAGCAGTATTAGCACACATTGATTTTGGTACCTTAATAACAGGTAATCCTAAATGGTATTTGCTGTTAACGCTCTTGTTCTTAAAGGTGTCCTGTGGCACTGCTGATGGTACGTGGTCACGATCCAGAGCCAGGAAACGCTGGTGCGTGGTCGTGGCTGCTCTGCCTGTGTGGGGGGCGCGGGGGGGGCAGTTCGGTGTCTGAGAACAAGAATGCGTAACAGTCTGTCTGACGCTGAAGTTCACTTTCTGTGGGCATTTTTATTTCTTTTTTTTTTTTTTGGTTTTTTGATGTAGGGTCTCACTCTAGCCCAGGTCGACCTGGAATTCACTAAGTAGTCTCAGAGTGGCCTTGAACTCATGGTGAGCCTCCTACCTCTGCCTCCCGAGTGTACCACCATGCCCTGCTGCATTTATTTTATTTATTTGAGAGAGAGAGGGTGGGGAGAGAAGAGAGAATGGGTGCGCCAAGGCCTCCAGCCACTGTAAATGAACTCCAGAAGCATGCACCCCCTTGTACATCTGGCTTACGTGGGGAATCGAGCCTGGGTCCTTTGGCTTTGCAGGCAAAAGCCTTAACCGCTAAGCCATCCTTCCAGCCTGCATTCTTTTTTGAGGCAGGGTCTCACTGTAGTCCAGTCTGACCTGGAACTCACTATTGTGCCAAGCTGGCATCTTGGGCATTTTAAAGAACTTATTTTTTTTTTTTTTACATTTTATTTATTTGAGAGGGACAGATAGAAAAAGAGGCAGATAGATAAAGAATGGGCATACCAGGGCCTCCAGCCACTGCAAACAAACTCTAGATGCATGTGCCACCTTGTGAATCTCGTGTCTGTGGGTCCTGGGGTATCAAGTCTCGAACCGGGGTCCGTAGGCTTCACAGGCAAGCGCTTAACCGCTAAGCCATCCTCCAGCCCAGAACTTATTTCTTTACTGTGTTGACTGTGACTCACTTTGTTTTTCAAAACTGTAACCAAGTGATTGTGCTTAGCCTGTTGCTTCTTGGTGCTCCGTGAGCCCCAGCAGGAAGGGCGTAGGAAAACGAGCCTCGAGTATCGGCTGCATTTCGCTGGCCGTTTTTCTTCTCAGCTGTTCATTTACTCCACACTAGTGGCGATGGCTAAGTTTTAAAGAACTTGTTTGTTGTTCTTCATTTGAGAAAAAGAGAGGGAGAAGTAGAAGGAGAGTTACGGACACGCCAGGGCTTCTTACCACTGCAAACAAACTCCAGACACACTTTGTGCATCTGGCTTTTTGTGGGTAGTAGGGAATCGAACCTGGGCCTTAAAGCTTTGTGAGCAAGTACCTTTAACCGGTGAGCCATCTCTTCCACCCCAGTTGCTAAGTTTTGTTGTTTTTTTTTCACTCAACTTTGCTTTACTATTGAATGACTTTACAGATTAAATTTTATTTTTGCTTCGAATGATAAAGTGCAGTTTCATTATTGCTAATTTGATTCTTTCTAGAGTTTTGTACCTTAAAATGCTGATGGCTTTGCATGTAAAAATTTTAGAAACTAGAACCTGTGGTTTCTGAATATTTTTACATGGCTTTCAAATTAAATTATACAAGAAACACCAAACATTAGATGAGCAAAGTGAAACACCGGGAGGCTCTGTATGAAATGCCCCTTTCCTCAGTCCCACTCTGGAAGTAACAGCATTTCAATTTTTTTTTTTTAATGTCTTTGCTTTCAGGTACACATGCATGTGTATATAACCTTTTCTATGAATACTTATATTAGTTATGTATTTAAAATGGATAATCAAAATAACTTTTGCCCTGGAATATGGCTTAGTGGATAAAGTGCCCACTGTGCAGCTTTGGGGGTACTTGAGTTTACATCCCCATTCCTCACAGAACTTCTCAGGATCACCAGGTCCTCACTCAGAAATAAACAAGGATTGTAAATGTTCTAGAGTGATGTTATCAAAGGATATCACAGATAGGTCTCACGTAAAGTCACAGTGATTGGAATACTATTCATAGTTTTGGTTTCTTCAGTATATTTTCTCATCATTAAACCAACTTGTAAGTCCTCTGATAGGAATAGAGAATGGTTTCACTCCTCTAAGAACTTTTAACTTGCTAATAACTAAATTTTCTAAGGAACAGAAGGGCCAGTGGGCCTGGCCTCGTGTTTTGAACTTGACCTTGCTGTGCATGTCCTTAACTGTTCTCTTGTGTAGTTACAGGTTTGTTCTCATCATTTCTTGACTTGTTTGTTGGGGTCAGACTCTCAGCATAGTAACTTTCTATTCTCTCTTTCCCTTACTTTCATGGAAGATCAGTACTACACTTGCTTTCTTCCAGTCTTCTGGTATCTCTCCAGTTCTTGAATTTTCAAAAATAATTGTAAGTGCTTCAATTGTAAGTATGCTCTATACTACTTTAATTGGATGAAAGCCTATCTGTAATGATAATACGTGCCATCTGAAATTGCTGATTATGAGCGGAAACTTTCTAAATGCTTTCTTCTTAATCAAAATGAAATTCTTGGAAAGTTTTCATTATTTTTAGGGTATGTGTTCTGCTAAGTTAAAAAGTCATCTGCTCTTTTTGTGTATTCGTGTCACTTCATTTTTCCTTAGGTTGCTTGGGGTCACATGTATAAACTGTTTTGCACATGGACACTTGGGCTGCCACCCTGCGTTCTTGTTACTTTGAACTTTCTGTGACGATTTACATGAAATATTTTATTTCTAATAAATTCTTTTTTCTTTCTGTTTTGGAGGGTGGGTGGTATGTGTGTGTGTATGTCAGAGCCTAGGATTATATGTATGTGCCTCTGTACCTCACCTGGCTTCCTTTTTTCCTTTTGCAAAGTCATTTTTAAAAATTTTGTTTGTTTATTTATTTGAGAGCGACAGACAGAGAGAGAGAGAGAGAGGCACGCCAGGGCCTCCAGCCACTGCAAACGAACTCCAGATGCGTGCAACCCCTTGTGCATCTGGCTAACGTGGGTCCTGGAGAATCGAGCCTCAAACCGGGGTCCTTAGGCTTCACAAGCAAGCGCTTAACCGCTAAGCCATCTCTCCAGCCCTGCAAAGTCATTTTTATGATGCACTACTTTGTCCTGTTTAAAAGGAAGCACTGCACATGGTACACTTAGTCCTTTTAAGTTTTCACTGAGAACTAAGATTTGATACTCGTGCCGGGCATGGTGGCGCACGCCTTTAATCCCAGCTCTCGGGAAGCAGAGGTAGGAGGATTTGCCGTGAGTTGGAGGCCACCCTGAGACTCCATAGTGAATTCCAGGTCAGCCTGAAAAAAAAAAAAAAAGACTCGTTTGTCAAGTTCTTTGAACCATGTTATTTCCTGGCTGCCCTGTTGTTTTTTTCAGTTCCTCAAATGATCCTGTAAGTTTCTTAATTATACTGATGCTGGGCTCAGGAAGACTGAAGGGTGTTGGGTGGCTCAGCCAGCCCGTGCTTAGCTCACAAGCATAAGGACCTGAGCTCAGGTCCCCAGCACGCATGTAAAGCCAGCTGTGGCAGGCTCACCTGTAATGCCAGCGCTCGGGAGGCAGAGTAAGAGGATCTCTGTGAGTTCGAGGCCAGCCTGAGACTGCACAGTGAACTCCAGGTCAGCCTGGGCTAGTGAGACCCTGCCTCGAAAAACCAAAGTAGATAAATAAGCAAACAGCCAAGCTTGGTGGCGCACGCCTTTAATTCCAGTACTTGGGGGACAGAGGTAGAAGGATTGCAGTGAGTTCAAGGCCACCCTGAGATTATATAGTAAATGACAGGTCAATCTGAGCTACAGTGAGGCTGTACCTTGAAAAACCAAAATAAATAAATAAATAAATACAGGTAAAATGGTTGAGGAAGACATCCAGTGTCCTCCGTGCCCATACATACACATGCATGTGTGCCCAAACACATGCAAACTCACATGCATGCAAAAGAAAAGACTTTAAACCGCCTTTGGCCACTTTTGCCTGGGCTGTTCTTCTCTGTCAATAGGAATTATTCTAAAAGCTTTTGCTGCAAAAGTTGTTTTACTGAGGGAATGTCTCCAAATGAAGCTACAGTTTGAATGTATTTTAGACAATTTTAAGGACTTCTTTTATAGCACACTTTTTTTTTTAGGAGACATTTTATTTTTGTTTTGTTTATCCATTTTGAGAGAGAAAGTGAAAAAGAGAGGCAGATAGAGAATGGGCATGCCAGGGCATCCAGCCCAGTCTAACCTGGGTTCTTGTGCATCTGGCTGACGTGGGTACTGGGGAATTGAACCTGAGGCCTTAGGCTCTGCAGGCAAGTGCCTTAACCGCCAAGCCATCTTAAAAAATTTTTTTTTAATTATTTATTTGCAAGTGTGGGGGGAGAGCGAGAGAAAGGTGAGAATGAGAATAGGCAGGGCTCTTGCTACTGCACATAAACTCCAGGTGCATGCTCCACTTTGTGCATCTGGCTGTACGTGGGTACTGGGGGCGCAAACCCAGACCAGTACCCTTTGTAAGCAAGTGCCTTAACAGCTGAGCTGTCTCTCTAGCCCAACACCCTTTTTTTTTTTTTTTTTTTTTTTTTGAGGTAGGGTTTCACTCTATCCATGCTGACCTGGAATTCACTATGTAGTCTCAGGGTGGCCTTGAACTCATGGTGATCCTCTTGTCTCTGCCTCTTGAGTGCGCTACCACACCCAGCTTGCAGCACACTTCTTTTTACTGGGAGCACAACATCCTATGTGTATTTTAAGTGTTCCAACTAACGTCATTAACAGAATTGTTTTAATTTTGCTGACATGTTAGCTTTAAAAAAAATTTGAGAGAGAGAGCACGCAAAAGAGGAAGAGGCAGATAGATAATGGGCACGCCAGGACTGGAGCAATGAAACTCCAGATACATGTGCCACCTTGTGCATCTGGCTTACGTGGGTCCTGGGGAATTGAACCTGGGTCCTTGGGCTTTGCAGGCAAGCGCCTTGACCACTAAGCCATCTCTCCAGCCCCAAGTTGACATGTTAGCTTTTAAGTGTCTTCTGAGAAGATTAAACCAGTTGTCTGTGTTAGAAAGACTTGGAATGTGCTGATGCAGTTCTGAGGCAGCAGAGAATAGATCTACTTTCACTTTCGTTTTTTTGGTTTTGTTTTGTTTTGTTTTGTTTCTGTTTTTGTTTTTGTTTTTCGAGGTAGGTCTCACTCTAGCCCAGGCTGATCTGGAATTCACTGTGGAGTCTCAAGAGTGCCCTCGAACTCATGGTAATCCTCCTTCCTCTGCCTCCTGAGTGCTGGGATTAAAGGCAGTGCGCCACCATGTCTGGCTTTTAGATCCACTTTTAAAAGGAGTAGGTTAGGCCTCGTGTAGGGTCTTTCTGGGTTCAGTGTAAAGGAGCATGGAGCTCCTTGCTGCTGCAGAAGAACGTGTTCTTGATTGCATGCCTGCACTGTAACTTCTTTAAGTGCACTCAAAAACCAAACTTCACACTTTACCCTGTTGACCACATGCTGGGGATTTTTATTTATTTATTATTTTGAGGTAGGGTCTAACTCTGGCCCAGGCTGACCTGGAATTCACCATGTAGTGTCAGGGCTACCTCTGCCTTCCGAGTGCTGGGATTAAAGGCGTGCACCACCATGCCCAGCTCATACTGGGGATTTTTTTAAAATATAGATTAGATTGAATTTAATTTCTAAGGAGATTGTTCTAATTTAATTTCTCATTTTTTTTGGTTTTCTGAGGTAGGATCGTAGTCTAGCTCAGGCTGACCTGGAATTCACTATGTATCCTCAGGCTGGCCTCGAACTCTTGGCAATCCTCCTACCTCTGCCTCCCGACTGCTGGGATTAAAGACGTGCACCACCGTGCCCGGCCCTAATTTAATTTCTTATTATATCACAGATTATTTTGTATTCGTTTCTATCTAATGGCTTAATTCAAACATTTTTTTTGCCTAGTTTTATTTTTTAAAATACTTTATTTTATGTTTTAAAATATATTTTATTTATTTATGAGAGAGAAAATAGGCGCACCAGGGCTTCCAGCCACTGCAGACAAACTCCAGACACATGTGCCATCTTGTGCCTCTGGCTTACATGGGACTTGGGGAATTGAACCAGGGTCCTTTGGCTTTGCAGGCAAATGCCTTAACCTCTAAGACATCCCTCCAGGCCCCCCCAAATATTTTATTTTTACTTGTTAGAGAAAAGAGAGAGAGAATGAGCACACTAGGTCCTCTAGCCATTGCAAATGAACTTCCAGATGCATGTGCCACCATGTGCATGGGCTCTGGGGAGTCTAACCTGGGTCCTTAAGCTTCATAGCCAAGCACCTTAACCGCTAAGCCAGCCCTGTTTGATTGTTTTGAGACAGGGCATATGTAGCCCAAGATGGCGGGAATTCTTGATCCTCCTCCTGAGTGCTGGGATTATAGGTGTGGACCACCAGGCCCAGCAGAATTCACATGTAAAATTTCTACATAAGTTGTCATATAATAGAATTATGGGGAGGGAAGGCCCCTAGGGAGCAAAGGACAGGAAGAACAGAAATGGGGGGTCGTCTGGAGGAAGGGTCAGGGGCTGCAGCCAGCGCCACCTGCGTTCATCTAGCACCTAGTTCCGCCCGGAGGGTAGTGAGGGGTGAGGGGCACTGTCTCCCTTTATTGTGCAGACATTCATTCAGTCAGCATTACTAACGTGCTCAGTGAGAGAAAAGTACCAGTACGGGCATGCTCTCCTGCTGCTGTTGTCCACCTGATGTTGGCCAGGGGTGCTGTCCACCCTCTGCTCATGACATCATTTTCCCCTGCCATCATGGAGCTTCCCCTCGAGTTTGTAAGCCAAAATAAACCCGTTTTCCCATTAAAAGGAGAGAGAGAGAGGGAGGGAATGAACAAGTACAGAGTCTGGGATGTGCATCTGCTTGACTCCCAACAAGTGTGAAGCCATGAATCTTTTTTTTTTTTTTTTTTTTTTTTTTTTCCCAAGGTAGGGTCTCACTCTAGCCCAGGCTGACCTGCAATTCACTGTGTAGTCTCAGGCTGGCCTTGAACTCACAGTTATCCTCCTACCTCTGATTCCAGAGTACTGGAATTAAAGGCATGCGCCAACACTCCCAGCTTGAAAAGGTCTGTCCTCTCTCTGTGCACTTCCTTTCCAAAGAAGACAGGCCACCCTCTATATAACAAGGGACTATGTTCTTAGCCTTATTTGAAAACACAACTCCTTGGGGGCAGGAGAAATGGCTCAGCAGTTACGACACTTGTTTGCGAAGGCTGCAGGCCCTGATTCAGTTCCCCAGCACCCAAATAGATGCACAGAGTGGCGCATGCCTCTGGAGCTTGTTTGCAGTGGCTGGAGGCTCTGGTGTGCCCATTCTGTCTCTCTCCTATGCTTGCAAATGTGTGTGTGTGTGTGTGTGTATTTTTTCCCCTGTTATTTTGAGGTAGGGTGTCGCTGTAGTTCAAGTTGACCTAGAATTCACTATGTAGTCTCAGGGTGGCCTCGAACTCATGGCGATCCTCCTACTTCTGCCTCCCGAGAGCTAGGATGAAAGGCGTGCGCCACCAAGCCTGGCTCAAAAAAAATTTTTTTTTCTTTTTGTTTCTTATCCGAGGTAGGGTCACACACCAGCCCAGGCTAACCTGGAATTCACTATGTAGTCTGAGGGTGGCCTTGAACGCACAGCCATCCTCTTGATCCTCTTATCTCTGCCTCCCCAGTGATGGGATTAAAGGTATGCACCACCACATCCAGCTGAAAATACTTTTAAAAAATAAAATAAAAAGAGCTCCAAGGGTGGGGAGATGACTCAGTGGTTAAGAATGCTTGCCACTTGCCGGGCGTGGTGACGCACGCCTTTAATCCCAGCACTCGGGAGGCAGAGGTAGGAGGATCGCCGTGAGTTCGAGGCCACCCTGAGACTCCATAGTGAATTCCAGGTCAGCCTGGGCTAGAGTGAGACCCTACCTTGAAAAACCAAAAAAAAAAAGAATGCTTGCCACTTAAGCATGAAGGCCTCTCAGGCTAGAAACAGCCAGGTTTGACTCCCCAGAACGCATGTAATTTCAAAAGCTATGTGTGGACACATGGGTCAGTAACCCTAGTCCATAGAGGGTGGAGACCTGAGCGTCGCTGGGGCTCGCTGACAGACAGCAGCTGTGGGCTGAGGGAGACCCTGTCCATCTCAGAAAAGAAGTGCATAGGTGAGTGTAAAGAGGGCAGCCTTGTTCTCCTCAGACTTTGCATGAATGCACACGGGGCACATGCCTCTGCACACATCACATAAACACACACATGTACAATCAAAAAATCAGTTAAAAAGGTTAGGATAAGTGTAGTACCTTACTGTTCTAAGTACCGAGGGAAGAGCAGCAGGTAATATGAAACTCAGAGATTTTGGTTTGGTTTGGTTTGGTTTTCAAGGTAGAGTCTCACTGTAGCCCATGCTGGCTGGAACTCATGGTGATCCTTCTACGTAAGCCTCCTGGGACTAAAGGTGTGTGCCACCAATAGTGGATTATTCAGCAAAGGAGGTTGTTAGGCTATCTGGAGAAAAATGAACTAGTGACATTGTTCACAGATGTTACAGAGCTCTGGGGTTCACTGTAAAGGTGAAGTAAAGTTGTGTAAGACTCCAGGAGGAGGTCTGAGAAGAGAGCCAGGTGAGATGCCTAGGATTCTAGTAACACTGAAGGTGTCTTTTTTATTTTTCCAGGTAGGGTCCCACTCTAGCCTAGGCTGACCTGGAAGTCACTATGTAGTCTCAGGGCTGGCCTTGAACTCACAGGTGATCCTCCTACCTCTGCCTCCCGAGTGCTGGGACTAAAGGCATGCGCCACTGTGAAGGGGTTATTTTTAAAGAATTAATTTAGGTGGGAGTTCAGATTAAAGAAATTTCAAGTCGGGCGTAGTGGCTCATGCCTTTAATCCCAGCAGAGGTAGGAGGATCACTGTGAGTTAGAAGCCATCCTGAGACCACAGAGTGAATTCCAGATCAGCCTGGGCTAGAATGAGACCCTACCTAAAAAACTGCGGCCCCCCGCCCCATAAAGTTAGAACAGTCAAACTTGTTCTTACTTACTCCAAGTTAAATTTTTAACATTTCCTTTCAAACTTTCAGTGTCCGTTTGAGGACAACACTGGCACTTGTGATACCGTTGTAGGTGGCCTGGCTGCTGCTTTAACGATAGAAGATGAACCCACGGTTCCTGAGCTGGGATTGAAAACTAGAGGTGGCAGCCCGTTGTCATTACCGTCTTGGTTTGATGTCTCCCAGGCTTTGAGATCGGGCTGTGGCACGCTTTAATAAGGAAGTGTTAAGCGTATGCAAAGTGGGGGTAACTGCTAGAGGTTCTAGCAGCAGTAGTTGACTCTCACCTTCATCACTGGGCGTACACCCAGATAGTTCAGGCTGGCAGCCTCGTTTTCTCTAGCAGTTCTCTTCTAAATACAGGGTTAATTTCTTTTACTCTCAGAGAGAACTTAAGGACGCAGAATTAATTAATTAATTAATTTATTTATTTATTTATTTATTTATTTTTCAGGTAGGGCCTCAGTCTGGCCCAGGCTGACCTGGAATTCACTCTGTAGTCTCAGGATGGCCTTGAACTCATGGTGATCCTCCTACCTCTGCCTCCCAAGTGCTGGGATTCAAGGCGTGCGCCACCACGCCCAGCTGTACTTATTTATTTTTGAGTAAAGTTAAAAAAAAAAAAAAAAAACAGACACCTATACTTTCTTGGAATTTAAGATTTAGTCGTACAGAGAGGAGACATGCCAATGGTGGAGTTTTAAGCCGAGTCCTCTGACCAGTTTACCATGTTCACAGACCTGTCCACACCGGGGGTGAAGGTGAGCAGGAACTTGATCAGGTGAGAAGAGGTGTCAGTTTCACTTACAGTGGGCCACGTAAGAGAAGGTGAGACTCGGTCAGTGCTCTTGGACTGTGGCCCTGGCTAATCTGGAGTTGGTGGTCTCCTCCTCCTTGCCTGGACCTCCCCTGTGCCAGGGTTTCCCATGTGTCCCCACACTTGCCTGTCTTTCTCTTGTTCTGTCTTAATGAGGAAAGAGGGTGAGATGAGGAGTGAATTGGACAACTCAAACTACGAATGTGAAGTTAAGAATTAGGGACTACTGGGCGTGGTGGTGCACGCCTTTAATCCCCGTACTCGGGAGGCAAAGGTAGGAGGATCACTGTTGAGTTCGAGGCCACCCTGAGACTCCATTGTGAATTCCAGGTCAGCCTGCACTAGAGTGAGACCCTACCTCGAAAAACAAAAACAAACACACATACACACACACCAAAAAAGAATTAGGGACTAGAGGAATGAACTGAAGAAAAACTCATGGGGTACTGGGCATGCTGGGGCACACCTTTAATCCCAGCACACTGCAGAGCCTGAGCTCAAGGCCAGCCTGGGCTACAGTGAGTTCTGGAGCTAAACTGTGTAGCTTTTGATTCCTTTAGCTGAATCCCTTTGGTTCTGGAGGTGAGTGGGAGCCCAGTACAGGAGCACGGAGGCTGGGGTTCTTTTTTCTTTTTAGTTTTTATTTATTTGAGAGCAACAGACAAAGAGGGAGAGAGGGAGAGAACGGGTGCGCCAGGGCCTCCAGCCACTGCAAACGAACTCCAGACGTATGCACCCCCTTGTGCATCTGGCTTACGTGGGTCCTGGGGAATCGAGCCTTGAACCGGGGTCCTTAGGCTTCACAAGCAAGCGCTTAACTGCTAAACCATCTCTCCAGCCTGAGGCGGGGGGAGGTCCCTCTTAAAGTAATTTTGGTTTTTCAATATAAGGTCTCGCTCTGGCTCAGGCTGACCTGGAATTCACTCTGTAGTCTCGGGGTGGCCTCGAACTCATGGCAATCCTCCTACCTCTGCCTCCGGAGTGCTGGGATTCTTAAAGTGATTTTTAAAGGCAGGCTACATTCTCATCTGAGCAGTCGCGCATGTAACTGATGACCTGTGGATAATGTTTGAGGCTAATGAGAGAGGTTGCTGGGCCATTATTCATGGAACCTGTTTGTGAAGGATGAAGGACTTCATGTGCACAAACACGGCTTGGGTACAGCTGAATTTACCGCACGTTTCCTTTTCCTCTAGGGTTTGGATTCAGGATTTGTTCCTACTGTCCAAGACTTTGATAAGAAGCTTACTGAGGCCGATGCTTACCTACAGATCTTGATAGAGCAATTAAAGGTACGGCGTTCCTTGGATGTTGTATCCATACAAAGTAACAAATGTGACTGAGCTGGCCTTAGAGTAAACAAAAGCTGACCCAGTCAGAAATCTTTAGTCATAATTGAATTATATTAATTAATCATGTATTTTTGGTTATTTACAGTAATGTAAATCTCCTAAGACCTTGGGTGGTGCTTTTTTTCTTTTTAATTTTTTTTAAATTTTTTGTTTATTTTTATTTATTTGAGAGTGACAGAGAGAAAGAGGCAGAGAGAGAGAGAGAGAATGGGCACACCAGGGCCTCCAGCCACTGCAAACGAACTCCAGACGCATGCGCCCCCTTGTGCATCTGGCTAACGTGGGTCCTTGGGGAATCGAGCCTCGAACTGGGGTCCTTAGGCTTCACAGGCAAGCACTTAACTGCTAAGCCATCTCTCCAGCCCTTAATTTTCATTTTTGAGGTGTGTTCCTTCTTTAAAGTGAAATTAGCAAACAGAAGTCATGTGTTTTCTCCGGCTGTAATTCCACCTTAAGTGACTCGTCTTGAACTGTCACTCACAGTAGAAGGTGGCTTGAGAAAAATGTGTGCTTCCTAAACACAGACAAACATCCTTAGAAACATACTTGAGAAGTGAGGTTCTTTTTCCCTATGTTTAGTAAATTGTAAATGCGGTAAAGTAGCTGTTACTAAAATCAGGTTTTTTTTTTTTTTCCATATCCTATAGCTTTTTGATGACAAGCTTCAAAACTGCAAAGATGATGAGCAGAGAAAGGTAACTTCTGTAATCATGGTTTTAATTAAAAAATTATTAAGTCAGAAGTTTTTGGAAAATAGTAGAAATGTATCCGTATTTTGAGTATTCAGTTAGTGTTATTGAAGTCAGGCATTGTAAACCCATAATCCTAGCACCAGGAAGGCTGAGGCTAGAAGATCAGGAGTTGGTGGCCAGCCAGGGCTACATAGCAAGACTCTGTTGGGAAACAAAATGAAACATCAAAAATAGTATTATTGAGCCGGGCGTGGTGGCGCATGCCTTTAATCCCAGTGCTCGGGAGGCAGAGATAGGAGGATCACTGTGAGTTCAAGGCCACCCTGAGACTACATAGTGAATTCCTGGTCAGCCTGGCCTAGAGTGAGACCCTACTTCGAAAAACCAAAAAAAAAAAAGCATAATTGATTGATTGTACTGATACTACTATATGGATCTCAAGTGGAGCTTTTAGGTGAATTTCTGTTGTGGTTTTATAGTTAGACAAAAGGATAATTAGTATATTTTAATGTAATGATATTTTCCTAAGTACGACATGTCTATATGGTAGTTCTTTTTTCTCTGCATATAATGTTAACGGTAGGAAGTTACTAAATTTCCACGTGGGCACGTCAGATGTCAGAGGACAAAAGGAGAACTTTCAGAATAAAGAAGCATTTAGATTGTTTATGTTCTAAAATAAAATAAAATATTTTTTTTAAAGAATGAATATATGAGGAAACAAATAGCACTTTACATTTCTGCTGTTGTGGTTTTTTGTGTGTGTGGTTTTTGTTTTTGTTTTTTTTTTTTTTCCTCCCTTGGATTTTGCATGGCCTTTGTAGTTGGCATATTGTTTTCTCTTTTCTAATTAACGTTCTGCTTTTCCTGGCTAGACTTCTGATCTACCATTTTTTTCTTGTGCTTTTGCTTTCCTGTTGACTATAGCCTCACATTTTGCTGTTATATACTTAATAATAGTAGTAATTCATGTTTTGGCACCTTGCATTAATACTTAATTGTGGAATTCAGTTACAGATCTTTTTTTTTTAAAAAAACTTAGGAAAGATGCTTTTGGATAAAAGAATCACAATGAAGTCTGTAAAAAAGACAAAACCTGTTTCAGGAAAGGAATAAGAATCTTCTATGTTGTACTAAGTATCTTAAATCACATGAATTTTGAGTTTAATCCATGAAAATGAAAATGTCTCAAATTTTTTTATTTAAACATTTGGTTTGAATTTTTTTTTTTTTTAATGGCAAGACAGTATTTCCTTCCCAACCTGAGTACACTGACCTTAGAGAAATGAATGCATTCTGGAAAAATCCTTTCAGTGACTAATCACTAAAAACAGTAATATCTCTTTGTGCGTCTCATTATTTCTATTTAAAAACTTATTTTTCACAGAAAATTGAAACTCTCAAAGACACAACAAATGTAAGTTCTGTGTTCGATAAACCCTGGCTTTGCATTGGAAGGTGCTTAAGCGTCCTGTTTCTATTTCCAGCTGCTACTATTAATAAGGACAATGGGTGGCTTAGGATCGATGTGTTTTTATGAGGGCACTTGGACTTGCATCACCACCCCAAGGAGCTTGGCTGAGTAGCCTCTGTACTTGCAGTGGCCTCTGTGTTCCATCCTAGGTGTCTGTGGTCTTGTCTGTCTGAGAGATTTTTTTGGATAAAAGGTGGCCTCCACGTTGGGCATAGTAGCACATGCCTATCACCCAGCCCCGGAGAGGCAGAGGCGGGCTTAGGACCCACAAGTATTTTGGACTTTGGGATTTTGCAATACTTGCACATGGATGATATGCGCTATCTTGAGGAAAGGACTCAGCGCTGAATATGAAATTCACTTATGTTTTGTAGACACCTTATGCACATAGCCTGAAGATAATTTTATATGTTATTAGTGCTCTTGCATTTAATGACAGTCACCTTGACGCATGAGATCAGAGGTGGCATGTTTTTTTTTCTTCTTCAAAATGTTTTTTTATTAACAACTTCCATGATTATAAACAATATCCCATAGCAATGCCCTCCCTCCCCCCCACGTTCCCCTTTGAAACTCCATTCTCTATCATATCCCCTCCCCCTCTCCATCAGTCTCTTTTATTTTGATGTCATCATCTTTTCCTCCTATTATGATGGTCTTGTGTAGGTAGTGTCAGGCACTGTGAGGTCATGGATATCCAGGCCATTTTGTGTCTGGGGGACAGAGGTGGCAGTTTAAAAAAATATTTTGTTTTTATTTATTTATTTGAGAGAAAGAGGGAGGGAGAGAGAGAGAGACAGACAGACAGAATGGGCGCGCCAGGGCCTCCAGCCACTGCAAACGAACTCCAGATGCATGTGCCCCCTTGTGCATCTGGTTAATGTGGGGAATCGAACCTGGTTCCTTAGGCTTTGCAGGCAAACACCTTAACCGCTAAGCCATCCCTCCAGCCCCAAGGTGGCATATTTTACTTGTGGCATCATGCCGCTCAAAAAGTTACAGATTTTGGAAATTTTGGATGTTTGGATTATCAACGGATATTCTGTTCCTTAAAACACAGTATTACTCAACTTTTTAATGTATTTGTCTTCTGTTGTTAGCCAATAGGCTACTGGTGAGATTTCTATTTTGATAGAACTGTTTAAAAAATAGATAAAAATAGGGCTGGAGAGATGGCTTAGTGGTTAAACGCTTGCTGTGAAGCCTAAGGATCGAGGCTCAATTCCCCAGGACCCACGCAAGCCAGATGCACAAGGGGCCTCGTGTGTCTGGAGTTCTTTTGCAGTGGCTGGAGGCCCTGATGCACCCATTCTCACTCTTATCTATCTGCCTCTTTCTCTCTATGTCTGTCTGTGTCAAATAATAAATAAATAAAAATATTTTAAAAAAAATAGACAAAAAGTAATCCTTCAGCCAGGCGTGGTGGTGCACGCCTTTAATCCCAGCACTTGGGAGGCAGAGGTAGGAGGATCGCCATGAGTTTGAGGCCACCCTAAGATTACATAGTGAATTCCAGGTTAGCCTGAGCTAGAGTGAAACTGTATCTCAGGGGGGAAAAAAAATCCTTCAGGTTTATCAGTATTATGACCAAATCCTTTACTCTCTGCTGCCATTAACCCTACCTTACCTCACCCTGGGATTTTTTTTTTTTTTTTTTTTTTTTTTTGCTATTGATCTAAGAATTTGAAGGTTAATGAGACTCATATCTTCCCCTTTCGATTGCTAAAAACAAATCACTTACAAATGATTCAGTACAAACACTATTTGATACTCCTTAACAAATCAGGAATTATTAATGAATGACTTAACTTTGATGCTATTGGCATGCGGGAATCTCCCAGATAAACCCACAGGAGAGTATTGGTTGTGTGGGGCAGACAACTCCCTTGTATGTGTGAACTCATTTTTATAATTTAAGCTTTAAAATCACGTACCAGCTTCTTGAGACAAGATCCTAAAATTGGTGTTTTGTTTTTATAGAGCATGGTAGAATCGATTAAACACTGCATTGTGTTGCTGCAGATTGCAAAAGTAAGTGAATTTAACTTTTTATTAATCTCTAAAATTTAAAAATTATAATGACTTTTTTGTGTTTGTTTGTGTTTGTTTTTCGAGGTAGGGTCTCACTCTAGCCCAGGCTGACCTGGAATTCACTATGGAGTCTCAGGGTGGCCTCAAACTCACAGCGATCCTCCTACCTCTGCCTCCCAGTGCTGGGATTAAAGGCGTGCGCCACCACGCCCGGCCTTATAATGACTTTTTTTTTAATGGACACAAAACTCAGTTCTGAAACATTCTATCTTGCAACAGTAAGCTGCATTATAGGGTTGTTGATACTGTTTAATAATTATGTGTTTGGATATTATTTTACATTCATCTGTCTTGTAATATTTGTGATGGTGGCCCATTATTGCAGCTTGAAAGGGGACTGTTTTTGTTAAAATTTTATTACAAAATAAAGTAATTTAGTTTTAACAGCTATCTTTCTTGTCTATAATGAAGAGTATAGTAGAGATATACTCTTGAAAATTGTTCTTGGTACAGAATGTCTTTGGGTAATGATCTATATTAATGAACCATCTTTAATTATTGTTACTTATAAAATAAAATATATGTTGAGTTATTGTGGGTTAAAATTTTTGTGTAAGCTGGGTGTGGTGCCACATGCCTTTAATCCCAGTACTGGGGAGACTGAGGTAGGAGGATCACCATGAGTTCAAGGCCAACCTGAGACTCCATAGTGAATTCCAGGTTAGCCTGGGCTACAGTGAGATCCTACCTCAAAAATGAAAACAAAAATTATGTGTGTGTGTGTGTGTATGTATATATATATATGTATTTTTATCTGCTTTTCAGGAAAACCTTTGGTGGTCTTAAATATATAATGGCCTGAAATTTCCAGAAAAAGAAGTTTTGTTTGAGAAAAGGCATTTTAAACTTATTTTTATTTATTTATGAGAGAGAGGGAGAGAATGGGCGCGCCCGGGCTTCCAACTGCTGCAAATGAACTCTAGACACATGTGCCACCTTGTGCATCTGGCTTACATGGCTCCTTGGGGAATCAAACCTGGGTCCTTTGGCTTTGCAGGCAAGTGCCTTAACTAACTGCTAAGCCATCCCTCTAGCCTGAGAAAAGGCTTTTTTTTTTTTTTTGAGAGAGAGAGAGAATTGGCACACGAGGGCCTCCAGCCACCTGCGATGGAACTCCAGACACATGTGCCCCCTTGTGCACATGTGCGACTTTGTGTATCAGGCTTACATGGAACCTAGAGAGTTGAACATGGGTCCTTAGCCTTCGCAGGCAGGCACCTTAACTGCTGAGCTGTCTCTCCAGCTCAAGAACAGGCATTTTGTTTAAAAAAAAAAAATTATTTATTTGACAGAGAAAGAGAGGGAGAGAGAGAATGGGTGTGCCAGGGCCTCCAGCCATTGCAAACGAACTCCAGACATGTGCGCCCCCTTGTGCATCTGGCTAACGTGGGTCCTGGGGAATCGAGCCTGGGTCCTTTGGCTTTGCTGGCAAACGCCTTAACAGCTAAGCCATCCCTCCAGCCCTGAACAGGCATTTTTAAAGAAACCTCTTCCTCCTCATTATTTCTACTGGACTGTGTATCTCCGTAGCCAGTGTCTGGAAGTGGGCAGGCAGACAGCTTCCCAGGCAACTTTGAAAATAACCTTCACAATCTTAGTGGTCTGGTTGCTCTGTTGCGAGCCTTTGTTTGCCCGTTTACAGACTCCTTTTGACCTAGCATTGCTAGTGGCCCAGTAGCACACGACAGACACTCCATTAGATTATGAGTGTTGTCGTCTTGTTAGTTAAAGGGGAGCCTTGTGATTTGCCTTTGAGGCCAGACTCACTGTTAGTACACTTGAAGTGCTAGAACTCAGAGCTATGAGCACCATCTAGACAGTATTATTTTTATTACTAGGTTTTGGTTTTTTGAAGTATGGTCTCACTCTAGCTCAGGCTGTCTCTGTCTCTCTCTCTCCCCCTCCTTCCTTCCCTCTTTCTCTCTGTCCTTTCTAATAAAATTAAAAAACAACACTAGAGTTAGCCGGGCATGCTAGTGTACGCCTTTAATCCCAGCACTTGGGGAGCAGAGAGCTCCAGGGCCTGTAGCCACTGCAAACAAACTCCAGATGCATGCGTCCCTTGTGCATCTGGCTTATGTGGGTCCTGGGGAATCGAACCTGAGTCCTTGGGTGTCACAGGCAAACGCCTTAACCGCTAAGCCATCTCTCCAGCCCTGCCATACCTTTAACGTGAAGTAAAAATGTAGGAGTTGGGAGGAGTTGGCATAACTTACTATAAAGTTCAGCATAGAAATGTTGGAGTCTTCGACCCTTTGTAACATATTCACTTCCAGTTGTCAGGTACCAGTGTAACTCAGTTTAATAGAGTATTTCCTTAATGATCTCAGGTGCCCGTGTAGAAAATAATTGTCATGTCCTTGGTGTTGACTGTTGTGTTGCCAGCGACAGAATTGTCATCTCAGTGGAAGCAGAAAACTAGAGTTCTGACCCCATTAACTTACTGAGTCAAACAGGCTTTCTTAGGTAAAGAATGCATGGCATTACTTAAAATGTAAGAATGAAGTTAATATCTTGAACATTTTCCCTTAAGGACCAGAGTATTGCGGAGAAGCACGCTGACGGAATGATAGTAAGTCTAATCTGGTCTTTTTCTCTCCCTTCACTCTCGCAGAGCATTGTAACCAGTCATGTCAGGAGAAGGCTGAATTTCTACTTAATTTTCAACGCAAATTCCTCTCTTCAACTATTCACTGCTTTCTGTTTTTAATGCTTGCGATTTTTCTTGAGCTCTTCAAGCTGGCCATCTTTCAACAATCATTTAAAGGGGAAATAATACTTAAAATTTTTTTTCTAAGTGTTGGTTCCAGTCGAATCATTTTGCATGTACTTAACTTGAAGAGTTAATCAGCTTTAATGAGTCATTGCCTACCATGCTACAATTCTTGTCAAACTTTCTCGGATCAAAGCAGAGGGGAGGTGTGTAAATATTGAACCATACCATAATCTATGTAAAAGTGTGCTTATGTTTCCTGTTATTTTTTTTATTCTGAGATTTTTGTATATTGTTAACTGTTGTGCTGCATTTTCATTAGAACAAGTAACATTAGTTCTTTCACTTACAGCCATTTTCCTATTCTAATTCCTTAGCTTTGACCTTTTCTTGTTATTTTTAACTTCCCCTTTAAAAAAAAGAGTTTGCTTAGTGGTTAAGGCGCTTGCCTGCAAAGCCAAAGGACCCAGATTCAATTCCCATTACCCATGTAAGCCAGTTGTACAAGGTGGAACATGCATCTGGAGTTTGCATTGGCTGGAGGCCCTGGTGTGCCCATTTCTCTCTATATATCTGTTCTCTCTCTTTCTCTTTCTCAAAAAAATAAAAATAAAGACTAGGCTGGTAAATGCACAAGGTGTCGTATGTGTCTGGAGTTCATTTGCAGCAGCTGCAGGCATACTCTTTCTCTCTGCCTCTTCTCTCTCTTTCTGTCAAATAAAACATTTTAAAAAATACTAAAAAAGAAAAGAAAAATGTCAGGCATCGTGGGGCACTCAGAGCAATCGGGAGGCTGAGGTAGGAGGATCACTGTGAGTTCAAGGCCGCCCTGAGACTGAGCCTGCAGCCTCCACATGCTAAGCATGTTCTCTGCTCCTGAGCTGCACCCCCAGGCTTTCTGATCTTGCAGTAAGAGGCCTTCAGAGAAAAAGCGGTGCATTAATTTATTTTGAGAACAGTTTCAAGATTTGTTGAAGCATTAATTTAATTACTACAACTTGGTTCAGATCTGAGAATCGAATCATAAAGTAATAACTAGAAAGCCTTTGGAGACCGTATGATCCAGGGTTAGAATTCTTGTGTTTAAATCACTTGATTTAAGAGCTGATCACATGATTGTTTTTTTAAAAAATTTTTGTTTATTTTTATGTAAGAAAGAGAAAATGGGCATACCAGGGCCTCCAGCCACTGCAAACAAACTCCAGATGCATGTACCCCCTTGTGCATCTGGCTTACCTGGGTCCTGGGGAATAGAGCCTTGAACCCAGGTCCTTAGGCTTCACAGACAAGTGCTTAACTGCTAAGCCATCTCTCCAGACCCCTGATTTTATGATTTTTAAAGTTTATGTAGAGAAGGGTTTTGGTTTTTTTTTTTTTGTTTTTTGTTTTTTTGGCTTAAAAGTTAATTTAGATTTTTTGTTTGTTGTTAGGGTTTCACTGTAGCCCAGGCTGACCTGAAATTCACTATGTAGTCTCAGGATAGCCTCAAACTCAAGGCGATCTCCTACCTCTGCCTCCCAAGTGCTGGAGTAAAAGGTGTGCACCACCACGCCTGGGCGTTAATTTAGAATTTGAGAATGTTCCAAAAAACTTAACCATTATCTTGATGTCTAGTGTTGGATGTCAAATTTTTAACTTTTTATAAGTTTTTCTTGGGCTGTCTGTATGAAAGACCTTGTTTAAGTAAACTGCTACAGTTCGCACACCCTTTAATCCCAGCATGTGGGAGACTGGGGCCTGGTATACATACTGACGTCCTGGGCAGCCTGGCCTATCTAGCAAGACCCTGTCAGTCTAACCTGTCACTCAGTCAAATTACATTCACCCAGATCGGGCCGGGCGTGGTGGCACACACCTTTAATCCCATCACTCGGGAGGCAGGGGTAGGAGGATCAGACCAGTAAGCTGTGGAGTTTCAGTTTTAAAAATGCTATGGCTGAAGAGATGGCTTAGCGGTTTAAGGCGCTTGCCTGGAAAGCCAAAGGACCTCAGTTCGATTCCCCAGTACCCATGTAAGCCAGAAGGACAAGATGGCGCATACATCTGGAGTTCTTTTGCAGTGGCTGGAAGCCCTGGCGCGCCCATTCTTTATCTCTCTCTCTCTCTCTCTCTCTCTCTCTCTCTCTTTCGCTCTGTCTCTGCTTCTTTCCCTCTCTCAAATAAATAAAATGTTTAAAATATTTTAAAAATCAAAAATGCTACCCCTCATGCTGTCAGAATCATTTGTTCATTTGGGATCCTATCTGGGTCTTCCCTAAAATTGCCACTACCCATTTGAGGGTGTGCATCCTTTCTAAATTCTCACAAAAAGAACCCCCCCTTTCCTCATGCCCAGGAGGCAGCAGCTTTGCGCCTATGCTGTGTGGCACGTAGTGGTGGGGGTCACAGGGGCGTGAGGTGCAAAGATGAGACCCGAGAGGCGTGACAGGTGTAAGCGCAGTGCTTGGGTGAGTCAGGGTGTTTTCAAGCACCGCGTGGAGTTCGAGGTGGTGGCGTGGCCTCCGCTCCACACAGGTTCTTCCACGTAGCTTTTCTTTCCTCGAAGACAGTGGTCCATTCACCTCGCACTCTGCGCTTCACCGGGAGAAAAGACGTTTCGTTTCATTCGCTCTCTGCGTGTTGACCAGCTTCCCTGTGTCTCGTCTGCCTTCAGGATCTTGGCTGTCAGAAATGTGGGCATTTCACTCGTTTGGGTGGGTCAGCCTGAGAAGGGCATTTAATTGAAAAGATAAATAAAACTGTTCTGTGTCTCTTTACCTCAGAGTACAATTAATCCTGTAGATGCGATATATCAACCTAGTCCTTTGGAGCCTGTGGTCAGCACTATGCCTTCCCAGACCGTCTTACCTCCAGGTACAGTATTTGTAAAGATGTGTTACAGACTGATAGGAAGAAACTTAAATTGTTTAATAATTGTAGTAATCTTAGCTTTTTTTTTTTTTAAGTAAAATCACACAAAAAAAAATACAGCTGAAAATGTCCTGGAAAAAAGATGGTAGTATTTTGTTATTGGGCTTTTGAAATTATTGGGCTTTTGAAGTTTTATAAAAGGGGTTTTGATTTTCGAGGTGAAAGACCACATACTTACAAAGACTCGGACTTGATAATAAGATCGAATTCTGTGACTCAGAACTCACAGCTGTGAAAGGAAACATAATGTACCATAATTTAGTGTAAGTGTAATCCAGGAATATTCAAATCTGGAGTATTTAAAATTGTGAGCAGTATAAATTCACAGTAGATCTTAAGATAATGAGAAAAAGAAGAAAATACTTGCTGCTTTTGGTCAGATGGCATCTGTGTTTTCAAGTGGGGAACAATAAATACTACTTAAAAACAAACAGAAGTGTGGTAGCTCACACCCATCACCCCAGGGAGGCTGGGCCAGGAGGGTCAGCCAAGTGGAGGCAGATAAAGTGAAATAAAACAAACCTGGCAAAGGAGGGCTCAGGGCGCACTCGCCACTCTGCGGCTGCTTTCTGCCTTTTGTCGCACTGAGTGGTTCCGTTTCTCAGTGAGGACGTAACGAAGCCAGGCGCTGTGCAGGGGAAAGGAAAGCCCTGCATGACGATGCTCTCCATGGGAAATTCCATTACGAAATTTCTCTCTCCTAAGAGAACGGGCCTAATGCCTTCTAGAGGACTACAGAGAAGATGCTGGGCCCCGTTTCAGATTTACGTGCCTCGAGGCTCAGAAGCTCACCAGGAGCCTTGGGTAGTTTCACAGGGCAGCGGTAGGAGGGTGTAACCACATCTGGGCTGCTGTGTTAGTGCCCTGTAGTATATCATTTATTTACTTATTTATTTTTATTTTTTATTTTATTTTTTTGGTTTTCGGAGATAGGGTTTCCCAGGCTGACCTGGAATTCACTATGGAGTCTCAGGGTGGCCTCGAACTCATGGTGGTCCTCCTACGTCTGCCTCCCTAGTGCTGGGATTAAAAGCGTGTGCCACCACACCCGGCTTCATTCATTTATTTTATTATTATTATTATTATTATTATTTGGTTGTTCGAGGTAGGTTCTCACTCTAGTCCAGGCTGATCTGGAATTCACGATGTAGTCTCAAGGTGGCCTCGAACTCATGGCGATCCTCCTACCTCTGCCTCCCAAGAGCTGGGATTAAAGGCATGCGCCACCACACCTGGCTTCATTCATTTATTTTATTATTATTATGATGATGATTATTAATTTTTTTTTTTTGGTTTTTCTTTTTTTTTTTTTTTTGGTTTTCCGAGGTAGGGTCTCACTCTAGCTTAGGCTGACCTGGAATTCACTATGGAGTCTCAGGGTGGCCTCGAACTCTCGGCGATCCTCCTACCTCTGCCTCCCGAGTGCTGGGATTAAAGGCATGCGCCACCATGCCCGGCTTTTTTTGGTTTTTCGAGGTAGGGTCTCACTCTAGTCCAGGCTGATCTGGAATTCACTATGTAGTCTCAGGGTGGCCTCGAACTCACGGCAATGCTCCTGTCTCTGCCTCCCGAGTGCTAGGATTAAAGGCATGCGCCACCACGCCCGGCTCATCATTTAGATTAAGAAGTGAATTTGACTAAATGATGTCTTGTTACTGAAAATTCTGATTAGAATTTTTGAATCCTGAGCAGTTGTCGTCAACAGAGTACGTGCTTAGCTGTTCTTACAACCTGCTTCCCACATTCACATCTAGAACCTGCTCAGTTGTGTAAGTCAGAGCAGCGTCCCTCTTCCCTGCCGGTTGGACCTGTGTTAGCTGCCTTGGGACATCGTCAGACTCCAACACCTAATAGTACAGGTACGGGTTTGTGTCACCTTTACTTCTAACTGCTCACTGACGTGTCACATCTGTTTGACCGCTGACTGGGGGGACAGGTAGACTCTATGATGGCCATGTCACGGATGTAGCTCACTTTTTAAACTACAGTTCTTTACATGAAGCGAGTGACCTTGTGATTAAACCAAGAGTTTTAATAATAATAATTTAACTTAAAATATTGCAGGAGCCGGGCGTGGTGGCGCACGCCTTTAATCCCAGCACTCGGGAGGCAGAGGTAGGAGGATTGCCGTGAGTTCGAGGGTTTTGAGCCGGGCGTGGTGGTACACGCCTTTAATCCCAGCACTCTCAGGGGGCAAAGGTAGGAGGATCACCGTGAGTTTGAGGCCACCTGAGATAACAGAGAATTCCAGGGCAGCCTGAGCTAGAGTGAGACTGTACCTTGGGGGAAAAAAATGCAGGGTTTTGTTTATATATCTTCAGAGTGACTTGGAAATCACTGTGTTTTGTTTGTTTGTTTTGTTTCTTTTTCAAGGTAGGGTCTCACTCTGGCCCAGGCTGACCTGGAATTCACTATGTAGTCTCTCTGGGTGGCCTCGATCTCACAGCGATCCTCCTACCTCTGCCTCCCGAGTGCGGGGATTAAAGGCGTGCGCCACCACACCCGGCTCGGGAATCACTCACTCTTGAGTTTTTTAAGACCATGAGTTAATTCCATTTGTACACTTTCTCTTCACTAAGGAGTCAGACAGCGTAGAAGTGTACAGAGCAAAGCTCAGTGGTGCAAGCCTGGGTCATTTGCATAAGTGTTTGTACACGTCCCCATCTGCCGGGTAACGTTATCACGGCTTCTTCTAACCTGGAGGAGGCTGCATCTTTCTCAAATGGGCTCTTTGTAACAGGGTGCTTTAAGACCGCGTCCCAGGCTTTCAGGACGAGGCCTTTGGTACTCGCTTCCTAGTTGCCTGGTCAGCTGTTCACTGTTTTTCCACTGATGGATACTTGAGGTGATTCCTGCACTATTTTCTGGGTCGATGCCTTTGGCACAAGCATACTCTTTAGGAAGCATTTATCAGTCACATTTTTGCCTTTTAAAAAAAAAGTTATTTATTTGAGAAAGAAAGAGGCAGACAGAAAGAAAGAAGAGGCGCGCCAGGGCTCAGCCACTGCAAACGAGCTCTAGATGTACGCGCCACCTTGTGCGTCTGGCTTACGTGGGTCCTGGGGAATCAGACCTGTGTCCTTAGGCTTCACAGGCAAGTGCCTTAGCCGCTAAGCCATCTCTCCAGCCCTGTTTTTGTTTATTGAGACGGGGTCTCACTTTAGCCCAGGCTAACCTAGAATTCACACTGTAGCCTAGGTTTGTCCCCCTGCTCAGTCCCACCTCCCACCACCAAGTGCTGGGATTATAGGTGTTTGCCACCACACCTGGCATTTGTGCCAGTTTTACAGAGAAAAAACACTTCATTTTCATTTGCTTTGTCTTTACTTAGAGAAAATAATAATAAAAGCCTTAATTCTCAGTCACAGGACTGTTCTCGGTGTGAATACTAGTTTTATTTCTTGCTTTGAAATGAATCACAAGCATTGTGTGACGTGTAGAGCCCAGAGTCAAGGAAGTACACTTAGTGTTTTTGTCCCTGTTAAGGGTCCCCAGACCCTCTTGTTTTCCACGCTCGTTTCCTAGTGGGGACTTGACTGTGGAACAGTGAGAAATACCATGTACATTTGGAAGTAGTCAAGCAACAAAGCTGTTAGTTTGCCTGAGTATGATGAATGCCTGCTGAGTTTGGAAAGTAAAAATTAAGGGCTGGAGGAGAGATGGCTTAGTGCTTAATTGGCTTACCTGTACCACAGAAAGGAGCAAAAATAAAAATAAAAGGCTTTGTTCCTATTCTGTGTCATGACTAGATGTTTTTCATTGTCTAATTTCAATGTTTTTTTTTTTTTTTTCCGGTAAATGTAGAGACTTGTACTAGTTGAATAAAACTCTTTCTTGACTTTAGAAAGATCCGCTTTGGCCCCCATCACCCTAAATTACCAACACTTTCCCCTAATTAAAAACTTTTTACCTTCCTAGGCAGTGGGAACTCACCACCCAGTAGCAGTCTCACTTCCCCAAGCCATGTCAACCTGTCTCCAAGTACAGTCCCAGAGTTCTCGTACTCCAGCAGCGAGGACGAGTTCTACGACGCTGATGAATTCCATCAAAGCGGCTCATCGCCAAAGCGCTTAATAGAGTAAGTGCGTGCGTAAATAAACGTCTCCTGATTGTTAAAAATGCGCTTTTCGAAACGGTTGCGACAGGCTTGCCTTAGGAAGTCTGTAAAGGTAGCTTGTTTCCATGGGCATGCTGAGCAATGCCAGTTCTGTCGCGGCTTTCGCTTTTACTCCTGACGTAATCCAAACAGAATCCATAGCATCCGTTGTGGCAATGTCAGGTCAGCTCTGGGCATTTCTACAGCAGCGTCAGGAGTAGACCCAACGAGAGTCACCGCCGGGGTATGGGACAAATGGGAGCCACTGAAATATCTTTGTGCTAGAGTTGGACATACTCAACAATACAAGCCAGGAACCACACGAGATATAAGGATGACACAGAAGTTTAAAAAGACCGTATCCCAGCCGGGCGTGGTGGCGCACGCCTTTAATCCCAGCACTCAGGAGGCAGAGGTAGGAGCAGCGCCATTAGTTTGAGGCCACCCTGAGACTACATAGTGAATTCCAAGTCAGCCTGAGCTAGAGTGAGACCTTACCTCGAAAAACTTAAAGAATTACCTGTAGGAAGCAATTTAAATAAACAATATGTCCACTCAGGGAGAGTGTGGGCAACTTTAGAAATGATGTCTGATCATGGCAGTACCTCAGGATACAGTTCAGTAAAAAAAGTAAGATGCAGGACTGGGAGATGGCTCACCTGGGAGATGGAGGTGCTTGCAAAGCCTGATGGCCTGGTTTCGATTCCCCAGCACCCTCACTAAGCACAATGTGATGCATGTGTCTGGGGTTCATTTACAGCAGCAAGAGGCACTGGCACACCCTCTCTCTCTCTCTCTCTCAAATAAATTAAAAACATTTTTAATGTTAGTATACTATCTTTTGTGTAAGGAGGGGAATGGAACTTTTTCTTTCTTTCTTTCTTTCTTTTTTTTTTTTTTTTTTTTTTAGTTTTCCGAGGTAGGGTTTCACTCTAGCTCAGGTGACCTGGAATTCACTATGGAGTCTCAGGGTGGCCTCGAAACTCACGGCGATCCTCCTACCTCTGCCTCCCGAGTGCTGGGATTAAAGGTGTGCGCCACCACACCTGGCTCCATAACTTGTTTTTTTGATGTTACAGGAGTTCATACTTAAGAAGTTGCTGGCCTCTGTGTGAATAGAAAATACTGTGGATGTTTTGAAAGTTGGACTGAATGCTGTTTTTGTTCGTTTGTTTATTGTTGTCAAGGATGCTTATATCAGGGCTTACATGAGTATTGGGGAATGGCACCTAAGCCACCAGGCTTTTCAAGCAAGCACCTTTGTTCACTGAGCATCTCTCCAGCCCCTGAATGAATTTTGTATTATGAGATAACCATGACCTTGTGTGAACAAGGACTGGAAGATGATGACTTGAAAGTGTTACATTTGGGGACTGGAGAGATGGCTTAGCGGTTAGGGTGCTTGTCTACGGTTAAGGTGCTTGTCTACAAAGCTTAAGGACCGAAGTTCAATTCCCGAGATCCTACATAAGCCAGAGGCACAAGGTGGTACATGCATCTGGAGTTCGTTTGCTGTAGCTAAAGGCCCTAACACAGCCATTCTCTCTCTTCTCCTCACTTCCTCTTTCAAATAAATAAATAAATAAATAAATATATGTGTGTGTGTGTGTGTGTGTGTATATATATATATATATATATATTTTTTTTTTTTTTTTTTTTTTTTTTTCCGAGGTAGGGTCTCACTCTGGCCCAGGCTGACCTGGGATGTAGTCTCAGGGTGGCCTCTAACTCACGGCGATCCTCCTACCTCTGCCTCCCGAGTGCTGGGATTAAAGGCGTGTGCCACCACACCCGGCTTATGGACTTTTTATTTTTGCTTTTTCAAACTAATGTTAACAGGGCTAGAGATGTAGCCCACTGGTAAAAATGCTTGCGTAGAATTCTGTGAGGCAAGAATGGTAACAACAGAAACAGTGCTGGAAGAGAGTGAAATTGGTGGAATTGCTCAGTGTGGTTTTGGCTCCTTGCAGTCAGCGTGACTAGTTTGAGATGCACACCCTCCGTGGCCTGTGTAAGCAGTTCACTCTGTCTCCATGTTGGGCAGTGCTTTGTGTATGGTAAGACTGTACTACAGTGTATTGATGGATTTCCAAACTACTGTCAGCTTCTGGCTGTTATAAGTGTGTACATCAGTGTACAATGAGTGAGGGGGCTGGAGAGATGGCTTAGGGGTTAAGGCACTTGCCTGCAAAGCCTAAGGACCTAGGTTCGATTCCCCAGGACCCCTATAAACCAGATGCACAAGGTGGCGCATGTGTCTGGAGTTCATTTGCAGTGGCTGGAGGCCCTGGCGCACCCATTCTGTCGCTCTCTATTTCTGCCTCTTTCTCTCTCTCGCTCTCTTTACTCTCTGAAGTAAGTAAATTAAAAAAGGGGGGGGGAGCTGGAGAGATGGCTTAGCGATTAAGCGTTTGCCTGTGAAGCCTAAGGACCCCGGTTTGAGGCTCGATTCCCCAGGACCCACATAAAGCCAGATGCACAAGGGGGCGCACGCATCTGGAGTTCATTTGCAGTGCGCCCATTCTCTCTCTCACTCGCTTGCTAATAAAAATAAAATATTACAGTAAAAAAATCTCTGGATTCTGGAATCACAGAAACAGTTCTAAATTTGTTTTGTTGTTTGACCTTGACCAACTTATGCATCCTGTGTAATTACTAGTTTCCTCATTTGTGTAATGGTTTCAACATCAAGGAGTCTATGAATATTTAAATAACAGTAATGTAAGAAGGGTGTTGAACTTTTATCTGACACATAATAGCAGTTATTATAGAAAACTTGTGTCTTTCTTGTTTGCTTTCATTTCACACGCATTTGTCGTAAGTATAATTGCCAGTGGTTTTTCTGAATTTTGTGCCCTGCTTTATGCATTCACGGCGTTGGTTACCATTGCTATAGCTTGAGTTTTGCTTTGAAAAATAATATAAACTTGGAACTAACTATATGTGAACTTGCAAGCTGTGTATTAACTGATCCTTCGACAATGAATGAATTCGCAAGTGCTGGGAATAAAGGCGTGCGCCACCACGCCGGGCTAAGTTTTTGTCTGACTGAATTTTTCCCTAGTGTGTTTCTAAAGGAAGAGAACTTGAAAGCTTAAGTCCTCTCAGTATTATTTCTAAAACTTGTTGTAGCAATAAACTCAATGTAAACTATTACTAAATAGTGATGTTTATATTTTTGTATAAGATGAGACGTCATGTTGGGGGGGGAAACATATCCTTGAAGTCAAATATGTATTTGAAATCACTCTGCTAACTTGGAGCTGTGTGACACCCCCCCCCCCCCGTCCCATTGATCCTGTTGAGCATTTATTTATTTTATTTTTTTTTTTATTTTTTGGTTTTTCTAGGGGTCTTGCTGTAGCCCAGTCTGACCTGTAATTCACTATGTAGTGTCAGGGTGGCCTCGAACTCACAGCAATCTTCCTACCTCTGCCTCCCGAGTGCTGGGATTAAAGGCGTGCGTCACCACGCCCGGCCTGTTGAGCGTTTCTATATTCTGAGTAATCTCGCTTCTCTCGCCGGTTTGCTAGGGAGAATTACTCTCATTGCAGGTGCTCAGTACTTCAGTGTAAGTTTTTGTATGTGACCTCGCAGGTAAATTCTAGGACATTAGCCCATTGCAAATAATCCTGTCCTATGCAAATACATGTTGTTGTCGTTCATCTATGTTATTATTTAACGCCTGTGTCCTGAATGAGGCAAATTGTGGAATGGCTGAAAATTTATTCCCCCCTCCTTTTTTTGTTGCTGTTTTGGGCTTCATGAATATTTTACATGTCTCCACAGTGGTTTGTTGTAACCCTGGATAAGGAGAAAGGCCAGAGCATCAATAGATGTGATCTTTAGAATTTGATCTAAAATAAAATGCATCTGTAATAGGATTTGAGCTTTTTAGGTCAACTGATTTAAAAGATCTATTTTGGACATAATTTTCATGTAATTATTTTATACAATGGTGATTTGATTTCTCTTATTTAGATTTTTTACTCACTTGTTCCATTGTGTCTCAGAATGGGTGAGGTAGACTTTAATTATAGTACTGTGTGATGTGTACTAATAAATTGTCAACGTGGTAGTATTTAATTACTTAAGAATTTAAGAAATATTTATTTATTTGAGAGAGAGGAGGAGGCAGGTAGAAAGAGATAATGGGCGCTTGGGGCCTCCAGCCACTGCAAACGAACTCCAGACGCATGCTCCCCCTTGTCCATCTGGTAATGTGGGTCCTGGGGAATCGAACCTGGGTCCTTCTGCTTCGCAGGCAACCGCCTTAACTGCTAAGCCATTTCCCCAGCCCTACCTAAGGATTTTTAAACTAGAATATATGTATGTTCTAATCTAACATGTCAGTAATATTTTAACATACATAGAGTCCAGAGAATTTCAGAGCACTGAAATTACTCTTTTCGTATCCTGCATTGGTCTCGTGCCCCATAGGCTGCAAAGCAGCGAGACTGCCCTGGAAACTGGGTTCTGGGTGGTTGCACAGTCAGCAGTTAGTTGTAGGCTACGCCATCTAGTGCAAACTGCTGATGGCCGGTGGTGTGCCCATGCACGGACAGGGCGGATGTGGAAACTCCTTACTTTCTAAAACTCAGTTTTGCTCTACACCTAACATTGCTCTATAGCTTATTTTTTTCCCCCCACTGATGGATTCTTTCAATTAGTTAAGAAAAACAATAATACCAGTGGTATACAAACTATCAGAATAATGAGACAAACAGTTTGGAGATGAGTTAAGCATAATCCTAATGCTCCGATCTGAAAAGTAAACAACGTGAGTTGTTCGAAGCTTATCAGTCCTGCATTGAGTAAAAGTAGTGAGTTCAAAAAAGCCGGGTGTATTGGCGCGTGCCTTTAATCCCAGCACTTGGGGAGGTAGAGATATGAGGATTGCTGTGAGTTCAAGGCCACTCTGAGACTAGATAGTGAATTCCAGGTCAGCCTGAGCTAGAGTAAGACCCTACCTCGAACAAACAAACAAACAAACAAAAAAGAGTAGTGAAAGTGAACCTGGGCATGGTGTTGTACACCTTTAATCCCAGCACTTGGGAGGCAGAGGTAGTAGGATTGCTGTGAGTTCGGGTTCAAGGTCAGCCTGCCCTAGAGTGAGACCCTACATGTTTTGTTTGTTATGTTTTGTTTTTTGAGGTATGGTGTTGCTCTAGCCCAGGCTGGCCTGGAATTGACAATGTATGCCCTGCACCACTGTGCCTGGCCATTTATTTATTTGCTTATTTATTTATTTATTTATTTACTTATTTTTCTTAGTCACGGTCATACTCGGTATGTAAACAGCACATGTTGGTACCATCCTTTCCCTCCTCCCTGCCCCTTTTCCGATGAGGCCCTCCTCGTTGGAGATGCCGGTCACCCCAATGGGGATTGTGGACCGTGCATTGTGGGGGCAGCAGTCAGTTATGGGGAGAGGCAATGTCTGTGTGCAGAACGTCCCAAGTTGTGGCTCTAACAGTCTTTCTGCCCCTGCTTCCACAAAATTCCCTGAGCCATGCTGGGAGTGTTTTCAGTCTACTTCAGTGATGGGCTCTTAGGAGCCTCTGGATCTCTGCTTTGGTGGGTGTTGAGTGTCCTCAGGGTCTGTCTCCTTCCCCCTGGCGCTGATTGTCAGGTTCATGAAGAAAGCTGCACTCTTGCTCATCTCCCCAATTCCTCTGTGGTCTCAGCTGGGGTCGGGGAAGTGCGCGGGGCCGTTTGTCTCCTCAGGTCCAGCTCCCATCGCACCGCACACCATCCCACGCAGGGAACCAGGACCTGGGAACTCCCTGCCATTTTTGTTGCTAATTATTTTTGGGTTATCCAAAAGTATGCTATATTACTATTTTTGGGGGGGGGTTAGTATTCTGTTTTTTTTATAGTTTCTATTGGCAACTTCTACACATACAATACGCTGGGATCTTGTAATGTACTTTCAAGATCCTGAAAGTGCGATGAAAGCCTGGGGTCTACAGACGTGAATACTCACCAGGGACCTGAAGTAAGCTCAGAGGCTACGGGTTTAGACGGTGGGTTTTAGACGTCTCCAGCAGGGCCTGGCGCCTCTGTGGAAAGATTCTCTCTTCATGCTCTGTCTCTGTTCCCGGGCCTTCAAAGATCTGTATGGTGGTTTGGACCCACCGTATCCGTGTGATCCTGGAGTGTATTTCCTCCTTCTCTGCTTCTCAGAGTCTGTAGACTTAAATCTTTACCACTGGGGCCCTCAATTTAGGGTCTAGAAATGTAGATCCTTACTGGTGGGTCCCTAAATCATAGGGCCTATGGATTTAGATCCTTATTGAGAGGAGCCAAAATGTCTTATGATCTATATTTGCTTGGATGATCTTAGGCAGGATATATCATTGATTCCTTTTTTTGGTGGGGGGTTGTTGAGATAGGGTTTCACTCTAGCCCAGGCTGACCTGGAATTTACTATGTAGTCTCAGGGTGGCCTCGAACTCATGGTGATCCTCCTACCTCTGCCTCCCGAGTGCTGGGGTTAAAGGCGTGTGTGCACCACGCTCCTCTGCCGAGCTGTGCTTGTGGCACATCTCAGCCACACATTTAGCCTCTAAGCACACTTAAGCTTGAAGTAGACTGACAACCGGACAACAAAACGAAACAACCTTCTGCAGTAAATAGAATGTAAGCATTCCCCATTTAAGTCGGTTAGGCTGTCTGGATTGAGAAAGCCATACTGAGCTGGGCGTGGTGGCACACGCCTTTAATCCCAGCACTCGGGAGGCAGAGGTAGGAGGATCGCCGTGAGTTCGAGGCCACCCTGAGACTACAGAGTGAATTCCAGGTCAGCATGAGCCAGAGTGAGACCCTACCTCGAAAAACTGAAGGAAAAAAAAAAACACCTGTGTTTTAAGCTACCACATGCAACATAGAAACCAAAAAACAGTTATAGGTAAAACATCTTTTCCTCTAAAACAAGAAGCAAACTCCAAAGCATCAGATGGGCAGGAGGGATGGTTTAGCGGTTAAGGCATTTGTCTGCAAAGCCAGATGCACAAGAGGGCACACGCATCTGGAGTTCGTTTTCAGTGGCTGAGAGAGACCTTCTGAGATTGAGAAGGAATGGGGGTGGAGCATGAGGAGCGCCTGCACATGAAACAGCAGGAAAGGGGTGAAACCCCTGCAAAAATCTGGTGTTCTTACCGTCAGGTCCCACGTAGCCAGACGCAGTGATGCAAGCATGCAATGCCGCACATGCCCACAAGGGGGCGCACACATCTGGAGATCGTGTGCAGTAGGCCGAAGGTCCTGTCACACCATTCTCTCTCCCTCCTCCCTCTCTCTCTGTTCAAAATAAAAATAATAATAAAAATATTTTTTTAAAAAAAAAAAAGGACTGGAGAGATGGCTTAGCAGTTAAGGCGTTTGCCTGCAAAGCCAAAGGACCCAGGCTCAATCCCCCAGGACCCACGTAAGCCAGATGCACAAGGGGGTGCACGTGTCTGGAGTTCGTTTGCAGTGGCTGGAGGCCCTGGCATGCCTCCACTGGGGGGGACACAGGGTGGGCTCAGGGCAGAATTTCACTAGTAATGGACACTAGTCTTTACCCAAAGCTCACTGGCTCTGGTCCTCCTTGGTGATCGATCAACCCACCTGGGGCAGGACTTGTACCGAGCTGATCTGCCTTGTTCTTCTGGATCCCTGGCAACCTACCCATGTCTGAGCCTGACTCTTAATTTTTTAAAAGATTAAAAGAAGGACATAGGGCTGAAGAGATGGTTTAGTGGTTAAGGCACTTGCCTGCAAAGCCTAAGGACCCAGGTTCTATTCCCCAGGACCCATGTAGGCCAGATGCACAAAGTGGTGCAAGTGTCTGGAGTTCATTTGCAGCTGCTGGAGGCCCTGTCACACCTCCCCTCTCTCTCTCTCTCTCTCCATGGAAATATATAAACATATTTTAAAAAATCATATCCGTAGGCCTGGAGAGATGGCTTAATGGTTAAGGCACTTGCCTGCAAAGCCAAAAGACGTAGTTTCGATTCCCCAGGACCCATGTAAGCCAGATGCACAAGGTGGTGCATGCGTCTGGAGTTTGTTTGCAGTGGCTGGAGGCCCTGGTGCACCTATTCTGTCTTTGTCAAATAAATAAATAAAAATTAAAGCCAAGTGTGGTGGTGCACGCCTTTAGTCCCAGCATTCAGGAGGTAGAGGTAGGAGGATTGCCTTGATTCAAGGCCACCCTGAGACTACACGGTGAATTCCAGGTCAGCCTGGGCTAGAGTGAGACCCTACCTAGAAAAACCAAATAATAATAATAATATCCTTTTCTTTGTTTTACAACTTCAAACATACTTTGTAGTTATTGGGAAGGGTGTTAATGGCACTGTGAGCTTTCATACAAGGGTCTCAAAAAGTAGACATCTTTCTGAGACTGTTGCCTTCTTTGGATCTCTGAGACAGGGTCTCATTCTAAACCATGTTGGCCTTGAAGTCCTGGCAATCCTCCTGCCTCAGCGTCTCATGTGCTGGGATTAGTGTGATCTGCAAGCCTCCATTCTGTTGTTTTTTTTTTTTGCCATTTTTTTTGAGGTTCTGGAAACCTTTGCCAATAATTGTAGCACATTTGCATGTATAAAAGCTACAAAGTGAGGCGGCATAGGAAAAAATCTGACTTTGGCTGGGTGTGGTGGTACACGCCTTTAATCCCAGCACTCAGGAGGCAGAGGCAGAGGTAGGAGGATCTCTGTGAGTTCGAGGCCAGCCTGAGACAGACATAGTGAATTCCAGGTCAACCTGAGCTAGAGTGAGACCCTCCCTTGAAAAAACAAAAAAAATAAAATGAAATAAAAAAAATCTGACTTTGATATTGACTGTGCCTAGCCTTCAGCGTGGCTTAGTTGAGGGCATAGAGGGCAAAAACCACACTTCGGTCACTAAAAGTGTCACCTCAGCCTTGTGTCTCAGAATGCGGGCCGTGGAGAGAATTGGAGACCAAGAGGAGGGGAAGTTTGCGTGTTTGCGCAGCCAACTGTCAGCGTCTGGTTTGGTTTTGTCATCTGTCTGGGTCCATTGGTCTCACGTGGTTTTCATCTTGTTATCATGAAGTATTGCTGTCTCTGGCAGAAGGTCATTCGTCCGTTTCTTTCTCTTTCTTTCTTCCTCAGCTCTTCTGGGTCCGCCTCAGCCCTGACCCCCAGCAGCTCGGGAAATAGCCTGAAGCGCCCGGATACCACCGAGTCCCTGAACTCCTCCATGTCCAACGGAACCAGCGACGCGGGTAAGTGGGGCCTGTGGGAAGAATGGCCCCGGGCCGCGTGGGGTGAGAAGCAGCTCACGAAGATGTGTCGTGTCGTGCCTTAGACCTTTTTGATTCCCACGATGACCGCGATGACGACGGAGAGGCCGGCTCAGTGGAAGAACACAAGAGCGTGATCATGCACCTGCTGTCGCAAGTGCGCCTGGGGATGGACCTCACGAAGGTGAAGAGGCGAGCGTGGCCTGGGCAAAGTCGGTCGTCCCATGCGCGTGTTGGCTGCCAGCAACTCGGCTGGAGGGTGCTTGCAAAGTAATACAGTGATGACATGTCTTGGTTTAACAAATATGTAGGTGAGGAGATGGAACATTTTTAAATATTTCATTTTGACTTACTTGAGAGAGAGGCAGGTAAGAGAGAATGGGTGTGCCAGGGCCTCCAGCCACTGCAAACGAACTCTAAATGCATGCGACACCATGTGCGTCTGGCTCTATGTGAGTACTGGGGAATCGAACATGGGTCCTTAGGCTTCACAGGCAAGTGCCTTAACCCCTAAGCCATCTTTCCAGCCCTTTTTAATTTTGCTAACCTGGAATTCACTATGTAGTCTTAGGGTAGCCTTGAACACAGTGATCCTCCTATCTCTGTCTCCTGAGTGCTGGGATTAAAGGTGTGCACCACCACACCCAGCTAAAATATTTTAGTTTTACTTACTGATTTCAGAGAGAGAGAGAGAGAGAAAGAGAGGCAGATAAGAGAAAATATGAACATTTTTATAGCTAAATGAAATGAGTAAAGCTAGAGTAATTTCCTAGACAATAGTATATGGCTTGTATTAAGATTTGAATTTTATTTATAGCAAATGAGAAACAGGGCTGTGTTCAATTAGCCACTGTTGTATATATAGAATGAGAATGAGAAGTCAAAGCTTGGAGTAAGCGGCCTGTAGAGATGGTTCAGTGGTTAAGGCATTTGCCTGCAAAGCCTAAAGACCCAGGTTTGATTCCCCAGGTCCCACATATAAAGCCAGATGCACAGGGTGGGGCATGTGTGTCTGGAGTTCATTTGTGGTGGCTGGAGGCCCTGGTGTGCCCATTCTCATTCATTCATATTCATTCTCTCTCTCTCCCCCCTCTCCATATATATAATCTGCCTCTTTCTGTCTCTTTCTTAATAAATATATATATTTTTAAAAGCTTAGGCTGAGGTGGCCTGTATGCGCACCCTACCTCTGCTTCTCCCTAAACACGAGCCTTCACTTGTCCCTCCTCTGTGAGCCTGCAACAGACCTATACAAGCTAATTTATAGGACATCCACTCCCCACTGGATCTCACTGGTCACAATCGGGTTCATAATTCTTGCCTCACATACCTTTTCTTTCTATTAATATAGATGGTCCATGGCTACTAAAAACTTATCTTGTGGATGGTATTAATAATCATTACTTTTAGCCGGGTGTGGTGACTCTACCTTGGAAAACCAAAAAAAAAAAGGCTATTTTAAAGAGGCTTTGTAGCACTAGACAATATGGACTTGGGCCACCCAGCTTTTTTGTTTCTGTTTTTTTGAGGTAGGGTCTCACTCTAGCCCAGGCTGACCTGGAATTCACTATGCAGTCTCAGGCTGGCCTCGAACTCACGATGATCCTCCTACTTCTGCCTCCCGAGTGCTGGGATTAAAGGCTTGCGCCACCACGCCCGGCCTCACCCAGGCCTAATTAAATTTCTTCCTGCTGTGTACAAAGAACACAGTGTGAATAAAGCTTAGTCCATCCATCTAGGAGCTCATCGTATATTTGAGGATATAAATACGTAAGTGCGTAGTTTCTGGGCACCCCTCCATCCAGGGCGAGGCCCAGTTCTGAACTCACGTTCGCTAGGGGACACTGAGAAGAATTCTCATCCTACTTGAGCTTGTTTTCTCTCTGCTGCAAAATAAGGAGTTTCTCTGTCTTCTGGCAATTGCGCACTTTACTGAGAAATACGTGTTACCACGCACGTACATATTTCCCGCACACAGGAAGGCTATAGCATGTTGTACTGTGGGAGAAAAGAGGACTTGCGAGAGGAGCATCTGCCGGGCAGGTCAGCGTGTACGTCAAAACAGAGCAGTTTGAGAAGTGGCCGTTTGAAGCATAACGGGGCAGGGTGAGGTGGATATAACCGCAAATGGAATATACTTTTTTAAAGTAATTATTTATTTATTAGAGACAGAGGGAGGGAGGGAATGGGACCATCAGGGCCTCTGGCCACCACAAACAAAATGCAGACACATGTGCCACCTTGTGCATCTAGGTTACGTGGAACCTGGAGAATCCAACCTGAGTCCTTAGGCTTCACAGGCGAGCACCTTAACCACTAAGCCATCTCTCCAGCCCGGAATAGGTACTTTTTATGTAAGGTGGACTCAGATCCTCAAGAGTGAAATGTATGTTTTACAGGTAGTTCTTCCAACATTTATTCTTGAAAGAAGATCTCTTCTAGAAATGTATGCGGACTTTTTTGCACACCCGGACCTATTTGTAAGGTATTTAAATGAAATAGTAGTTTTTAATCTTTAAACATGGGACTCAGCAGTTTTTGTTGTTGTTGTTGTTTGATGATAGCGAGGTTCCTTCTGACCGTAATTTTGAGTAAAAGTGGTATTGAATATTGTGCTGATATTGAATGTCTGTTTGCTTAGGTTATATGGTAGAGATGTTACTAGGCAATCAAGTTTACCTGCTTAAAATGTCTGTCAATAGGCAGACACTATTTATCAGGGTCTAAGCTAGAAGCTTATTTGATCCAGACCTTTGGTCATCACTGTTAATATTTTTACTATGTCCTGATGAAATTAATTTAGTTCAGCACACTTAGTTCTAAACCACCTGTTGTTTGCCAGATACTTGGCTATGAACTGCAGGAAGAGAAAAGTTCCAATTACAGACGGCTTGCATTGCTAGCTGTGTGTACAAGGGAGGGTTGACTTACAAGGAAAATCACTCATGCTGCTTTTCACTGGCAGTAGAAAAATCCCCCTGTTTAATCTGTCTTCTCACTGTGCATATACCTTGGCGCTTGTGGAGAATGAAACCATACACAAATCCCTGAGGTTTTCATAGTAGATGGGCACACTTGCTAGTGTTAACACGCACACACGCGTGCACACACATACACAGCCTTCTTGATGTAGATTCAGAGAACCTTGTAGCCAAGTCTCATAATGCAAAAAATTATTATGGATAATTTAGCAAATAATTTTAGAAAAAAAATTATTTATTTGAGAGTGACAGAGACCGAAAGAGGCAGAGAGAGAGAGAACGGGCATGCCAGGACCTCCAGCCACTGCAGACAAACTGCAGATGCATGCGCCCCCTTGTGCATCTGGCTCACGTGGGTCCTGGGGAATCGAGCCTCGAACTGGGGTCCCTAGTCTTCTCAGGGAAGCACTTAACCGCTAAGCCATCTCTCCAGCCCTTTTTATTTATTTGAGAGAGAGAAAGAGGTAGAGAAGAAGGGGCGCGCCAGGGCTGCCAGCCACAGCAAACAAACTCCAGATGCATGCCCCCCCTTGTGCATCTGGCTTTCGTGGGTCCTGGGGAATCGAACCAGGGTATTCTTTGGCTTTGCAGGTGAGCGCCTTAACCGCAAAGCTATCTTCTCCAGCCCCGTTGTTTTTTTAAGGTAGGGTTTCACTCTAGCCCAGGCTGACCTGGAATTCACTATGGAGTCTCAGGGTGGCCTTGAACTCACAGCGGTCCTCCTACCTCTGCCTCCCACATACTGGGATTAAAGGCATGCGCCACCACACCTGTTTTTAAACTTAAGTAAGTCTCCACAGTGTCAATCACCATAGGTCAAGGTAAATCATGCCAGGGATGCTACATGAGCTTGCATCCTGCCCAAAAAAATAGAAGAAACTTTGCATGCCATCTTTTTCTCTTGCAGCATCAGTGAGCAGAAGGACCCCAGGGACCGGATGGTTCAGGTGGTGAAATGGTACCTCTCAGCCTTCCACGCAGGAAGGAAAGGATCCGTTGCCAAGAAACCATACAACCCCATTTTGGGTGAGATCTTCCAGTGTCACTGGACGCTACCAAATGATACAGAAGAAAACGCAGTGAGTCCCCAGCTGCACTTGGGGTCATGTTGTGTGCCGCTGTGATTGGCTTTGGCCGAAGCCACACGGTGATGAAGAGTGTCAGGACAGCATTGGGTAACAAGCATATTGTGAAAACAGTGAAGGAGGTAGATTGGCATGAGGTGAGGGTGGAGACTTAAAAATCAGATCATATGGCTTAGTGGTTAAGGCGCTTGCCTTCCAAGTACCAACCAAGGTTCAATTCCCCAGGACCCACATAAGCCAGATGCACAAGGTGGCGCATGCATCTGGAGTTTGTTTCCAGTGCTAGGAGACCCTGGTGCACTCATTCTGTGTCTCTCTGTCTCTGTCTCTGTCTCTCTCTGTGTGTGTGTCTCTCCCTCTCTGCCTCTCTCTCTCTTTCTCTTCCCCACCCCAATAAATAAAATTTAAAAAAAAAAAAAAAAGCCGAGCGTGGTAGTGCCCGCCTTTAATCCCAGCACTCGGGAGGCAGAGGTAGGAGGATCGCCGTGAGTTCAAGGCCACCCTGAGACTACATAGTGAATTCCAGGGCAGCCTGGGCTAGAGTGAAACCTACCTCTGGGGGTTGGGGGGCGGGCGGTGAGAAAAGAAAAGAAAAAAGAAAAAAGAAGTCAGATCTCAAGGGCCTTTTGTAAACCATGATAGTAATTTATGGCTTGTCAAGGTCTCCGTTTTGTGCTGAAAAGTTCATTATAATGATTTTGTGAAAAATACACTTAAAAGCTAAGAGGTCATTCAGGAGGCAGGAGCCCAGAAACGACGACTGGTGTGTGCTGTGTGGCAGGAGGAGAAGAGACCACTAGGGATGAGTCCTTGGACGTGTGCTTCAGCGTTGGTGGTGTCCTTTACTGACAAGGACTAGACTTGGGGAGGGTAAAAAAAAAAACAAACCAAGGGCACTACTTGGAAATCAGGGCACAGTCAGTCAGACAAGAAAATGGGGCTGTCACTTTGGAATTGGAGAGTAGTTGAGGAGAGAGGTCTGAGACGGGGATCGTATACTTAGAAGAGGTTGTAAAGCCTTAGATGTGGATGCAGTCATGTAAGAAGACAGTGTGGGGGCTGGAGAGATGGCTTAGCAGTTAAGGGCTTGCCTGTAAAGCCTACGGACCTGGTTCGATGCTCGATTCCCCAGGACCCACGTTAGCCAGATGCACAAGGGGGCGCAATGCGTCTGGAGTTGGTTTGCAGTGGCTGGAGGCCCTAGTGCACCCATTCTCTATCTGCCTCTTTTTCTCTCTGTTTGTCTGTTGCTCTCAAATAAATAAAAATAAAGTGTGCCAGAGAAGATAGGTAACGCCGAACTGAGCCCCAGGGCCCTGCTACTTTAAGGTTGGTTTGAAACCGGCAAGAAGAGTCGGCTCCATGCGGAGAGGTTTCTAGGGATGGAGAAGGAAAATCCGCCCCCCACAGCACCTGGCACATCAACACCTTTCCGTGTATGTGGTCCTCACCCGTCGTCCTCTGCGAGCGACACTGCACACCGAGCGGACGGGTAGCATCTTGGTTGATTTGGACACTCGAGGACATGATCAGTGCCAGGCCTGGCTTCAGGACCTGAGTCAGAAGATGAGGCACATGGAAGCTTCAGGACTGTCTTAGTGTAGTTAGAGAAGCTGACACGAAGCAGTAATTGTAATACTGTCACTAGTGCCATAATGGAAGCATTCACGTGCGTGCGTGTGTGTGTGTGTGCGTGCGCGTCTGCAGGAGAGGTCGGAGGTGTCGATTATTAGATTGTGCATTGTTGTCTGTTCCTTCATCACAGTTTTTAAAAACAGATTTTGCATTTGCTTGCAGGAGCTAGTTTCAGAAGGACCAGTTCCCTGGGTTTCTAAAAACTGTGTAACCTTTGTGGCTGAGCAGGTCTCCCATCACCCACCCAGTAAGTTCCAGACCTTTGCTGCGTCGTCCCAAACACAGTCAGCAAGAGCTCCAAGGCTAAGGTCCTTTTGCTGTCAGTTATACGGGTAGCTTGGGGTGTCAGTTGGGGTGTACAACATAGGACAGGGCAAGTCAGGTAATTTAGTCACTTACAACGTTAATAAGAGAACCCCAGCTGTATTGTCCCTATTACTTAAACTGGAAACTCAGCTTTAAAGTAAGTTTCTGGCCTCGAACTCACAGCAATCCTCCTTCCTCTGCCTCCCGAATGCTGGGATTAAAGGTGTGAGCCACCATGCCTGGCCAATGTGTTGTTTTTGTAGTATACCAATCCTGTTTGATGGAGTATTAAGATAGGCCCAGATCTGAGTGGACAATGAGCACCTTGCTGACCAGGACAGATGGACTGTTGGATTTTAAACCACCTGGATTGGCTGCAGCTCCCCTGTTTCAGAGAAGTTCTTGCCAAGCCTGTCGTGGTGGTGCGCACTTTAATCTGCGCTTGGGAGGCAGAGGTAGAATCGCCTTGAGTTCGAGGCCACCCTGAGACTACATGGTGAATTCCAGGTCAGCCTGGGTTAGAGTGAGACCCTACCTTGAAAAGCCAAAAAAGAAAAAGAAAATAAGAAAACAGAAAAGCTCTTGCCCGCTTTGCTCTGAATGTGGCCTGTGTTGGGGAAAGAGTACAAATGGTAGTCAATATGCCCTGGCGTCACTCGATGCTGTTCTCTGTGGGGTGAAGCGTTTCCTGCCCAGCTAGTTTCTTTCCCCAGTTGCGTTTGGAGAAGTAACTCTGACTGTATTAGGACATCACTGGAACCCACTCTCTATTCAGTTTCAGCCTTTTATGCCGAATGCTTTAACAAGAAGATCCAATTCAATGCTCACATCTGGACGAAGTCCAAATTCCTTGGGATGTCAATTGGGGTGCACAACATAGGACAGGGTAAGTGTGGTAATTTAGTCAACCACAGTGTTAGAAAGAGAATCCCAGTATGTTTTAAATATTTTTTTAAATTTTATTTATTTATTTATTTGACAGAGAAAGAGGGGGAGAGACAGAGAGAGAGAGAGAATGGGTGTGCCAGGGCTTCCAGCCACTGCTAACGAACTCTAGACACTTGCGCCCCCTTGTGCATGTGGCTTACATGGGTCCTGGGGAATCGAACCTGGGTCCTTTGGCTTTGCAGGCAAGCATCTTAACCACTAAGCCATCCCTTCAGCCCCCCCCCCCAACAGTATGTTTTAACAGGAAGATTGTGATACAACCCTAGATATTTGTAAGGAAAAAGTATCCCCAGAAACCCAGGCTGGAAGCATGTGTGTTTGGAGGTGAGACCAGGAACAGGGTTGGAGTGTCCATCAGTCATGTGATGTGCTCATGGGATTCTGCTCGTCTCCCCAGGCTGCGTCTCGTGTCTTGACCACGACGAACATTACATTCTCACGTTCCCCAACGGTTACGGAAGGCAAGTGTCTGCGTCTCCTTTTTGTGGTCGGCTTAGGCCATACCCCTTCTCTCTGTCCTCTGCACTGTGAGCCTTACCTGAGAACCTTTCACTTTGCAGGTCCATCCTCACAGTGCCCTGGGTGGAATTGGGAGGAGAGTGCAATATTAATTGCTCCAAAACAGGCTACAGTGCGAACATCATCTTCCACACGAAGCCCTTCTACGGAGGGAAGAAGCACAGAATCACGGCTGAGATTTTGTAGGTATTTGGTGGCCGCGCCTCAGTGCCCCCTGGTTTTCTGAAATACTTGCCCCTCTATCTTGAGCTTGTGTTAGGAATTAACCACTTGAATGTTTGTGAGCACCTGATCTGTAATGGGGACTCTCTGCCAGGTCGGACAGACTTGTGATCCACCTCTCAAGTGTCTGCCACCTCTTTACCTAAAGCGCCTCCATTTTCTGAGCCTTTGCTCGGAGAACAAAACCAGAAACCATTGCATGAAGCAGGCCCTTGGCTTGTTCCATTCAACATGCTCTGGGTCCAGGAGAGGCAGCTGTGCTGGGTAACAGAAACCCCGGGAGGCCTTGGTGGGAATAGTGTCTAGCTGGAAAACGCATGTCTGGAACTGAAGGGACCTCCTCATCATAGGGACAGTGCCCGACCAGAAGTAGCTTACGGAAGCACAGGGCTTAGTCTCCATGGGAAGTGACGTCGCAGCACAGCAGACAGCAGGGCAGGAATGACACCTCCTCAGCAGCAGGAAGGAGGTGGTCTCGCGTGAGCTCCCCAGCATGGCAAGGGGGCCTGCACTTTGTACTCCCAAGGCCTGCCTCCAGTGACACCCTCCAGCGAGGCCCTGGAGTGCTGTGGGGAACACTGAGCTTCCACACCACCATAGCTGGCTAGTGAATGTTCTAGAGATGAGCAGCATGAAGCCACAGACAAAAAGTTTTCTAACCATCATTGTAAACCCGTCCCCCCACCCAAAAAAAATTGTTCATTCAGAAAATGTGAGCCTAGCATGGTGGTGCATGACTTTAGTCCCAGCACTAGGGAGGCAGAGGTAGGAGGATGGCCATGAGTTCAAGGCCACCCTGAGACTACATAGTGAATTCCAGGTCAGCTTGAGCTTAGAGTGAGACTCTACCTCAAAAAAAAAAAAAAAAAGAAAGAAAGAAAGAAAAGATAAAATGTGGGCAAGACTTACGGAACAGTTCACCACTGTAATTCTGCTGCCCTCTAAAAAGCAGGCAAAGGATGCAAACAGAGGTGGTTCAGAAGAAAGTGGGAATGGGCCTATTTCTTAGAACTGCCCAGAGATAAGCAATGTCTACAGGAGCCTCTGACTGACCAGGATGTTCTGCCCATCCAAGTCCTACCTAATAGAAAGGCTTCCCTCAAAGTTGTGAGCTGCCTCAAAAAAAAAAAAAAAGAATGAAGTGGGTGGCTCAGCAGATAAGATACTTGCTTGTAAAGCAAGCCTACCGGCCGCAGTTCAATTCCCAGCACCCGAGTAAAGGTGGAAGCAAAGCCGTGTGTGCTTTTGGCATTTGTTTGCAGCAGCAGCAGGAGACCCCGCTGTGTACGTGTACCACACACACACGCGCACACACGCACACGATGGCACTGTGCTTAGTACATCTCTAATATAACTCATAGGAGACGTGGATTCTCCTACACGCTGCGGGCATTGTTTGCTACTACATAGCAGAATTCCTGTGGCAAGCAGTATTCTTGTAGGAAAACTGAGTGGAAAAGGCCTGGGTAGTCAGGGTGCTTTGACCTTTTGGACCCCTCCCTGAAGGATCCCAGACGCACCATGAGGACCACTAACAGGGTCCCAGCCTTCAAGCCTGGGGACTTGCTGCTTTTCAAGTTGGCATCTTATGAATATAGCTTTCATCTCCCTACTTAGTTTTGCTTTTTTTTTTTTTTTTGAGGTAGGGTCTCATCTAGCCCAGGCTGATCTGGAATTCACTATACAGTCTCCAGGTAGCCTCGAACTCACGGCGATAATACCTCAAGGTATGGTGGTGCATGCCTTTAATCGCAGCACTCGGGAGGCAGAGTTAGGAGGATCGCCATGAGTTTGAGGCCAGCCTAAGACTACAGAGTGAATTCCAGGTCAGTCTGGGCTACAGTAACACCCTACTTCAAAAACAACAAAAAGAGAGAGACAGAAAAGAGGTCTCTGTAGACCTGAGGGTGAAATCTGGCCTCCAACATTACATCATGAAGCCAGGCCTCCTGAAACCAGCAGTTCTGCCCTTGATCCTTGCTGTCCATATCCACTACCTACCACCAGAATCTTACTAGTGATCTCTTCCCACTGGGTCACGGGCATCCCAAGCCCCAGCCGGGCTCTCGCCTGTCTCCTACCCGCTCCTCATGGCATGAGCATCTGGTCCAGGTCCCTCTTCACAGCTGGCCCATGAGTTCAGTTCTGTTTAGCCACTGTCAAGACTCCAGTTACTTGAAGCAAGTCATCCTGACCATATTTGGGTAATTTTAACTTGAGACTAACACAGATGTTTCATTTTTTATTTTGTTTAGTTCTCCAAATGACAAGAAGTCTTTTTGCTCGATTGAAGGGGAATGGAATGGTATAATGTATGCAAAATACTCAACCGGGGTAAGAGCTTATATTTTGCCCCTCCTTTTCTGCTGCATTGAATTGTATAGTCTGTTCGTTGTGCTTCTTTCCTTCTGGAACTTGACCCCCCAGGCTAGGCTCGATCATGTCTTCAGAGCAAGCCGGGCCCTTCGTCCCCACCTCCTCTCCCCACTGCTGATGAGACAGTGACATTTAGTCTTCTCTGCCTAAAACAGTGCTTGACGCAACGTAATCACCTGGCTAACGTTATGTAGACTGTCGGAATGATTCATATGATTATAAAATGAAGTGCTAAGATAATTTGTGTATGTTATATACTTAGTCTTACAATTAACAAATATCCATTTATTGCTGGCTGTGGTGGCGCACGCCTTTAATCCCAGCACTCGGAAGGCAGAGGTAGGAGGATCGCCCTGAGTTCAAGGCCACCCTGAGACTTCAGAGTGAATTCCAGGTCAGCCTGGGCTAGAGTGAGACCCTACCTCAAAAAAAAAAAAAAAAAAAATAGGGTGCTTCATGTGAAGTTTAGTTGTTCAGGGTGTCTAGCTCCATGTCAGATTTTTTTCATTAAAATATGAAACTGAGCCTCTCAGCTTAAAAACACACAACTCTTATTTTAGGCTCATTACTATTTATCAGTCAAACTTATGGTCTGCATCATCAAAACACATGGGATTGATATGTTCAAGCCATCTGGGAATGGCTGGCTCCTTGTCTAATAAGAGTTTGAAAAGTGCATTGTCTTACTTATTTTCTAGGAAAATACAGTATTTGTTGATACCAAGAAATTGTCTATAATCAAGAAGAAAGTGAGGAAATTGGAAGATCAGAAGGAGTACGAATCCCGCAGGTAAGGTGGCTTAGCTGCAACAGCTGCTGCAGAGCCTACACGTTGCAGGCTGAGCTTGAGAAACTCACTCCTGGCTGGGAAGGTGGATCAGAGGCTCCCAGCACTCAGGAGGCAGACGTAGGAGGAGTGCTGAGTTTGAGGTCTGCCCAGGTTTAGTGAGACCCTACTTCAAAAATACCAAAAAAAAAAAAAAAAGGCTGGAGAGATAGCTTAGTGGTTAAGGCATTTGATTGCAAAGCCAATGGACCTCAATTTGATTCCCCAGGACCCACGTTAGCCAGATGCACAGGGTGGTGCATGCATGTGGAGTTTGTTTGCAGTGACCGGAGGCTCTGGTACACCCATTCTTGCTCTCTGCCTCTCTATCAAAAAAAAAAAAAAAAAAAAAATGTGGGTCTGCAGAGATGGCTCAGTGGCAAAAAAAGGTGCTTGCTTGCAAAGCTTACTGGCCCAGGTTCAAATCCCCAGCTACCCACATAAAGCCAGATAGGCATCTCTTTGTACCTGCGAGAGATCATGGCATGGGCGTGCACATGTATGCATGCATGCACGAACAAATAAATACAAATTTAAAAGAACATGAGGTGGAGATGAAGAGAAGGCACGAGCCTGTGGCTTCCACCCACACACATGTGCCCCTAGCAAAAGGAAACATCTAGCTCGGGACTGGTGACACGAACCTGCAGTTAAAAGTCCTTGCTTGTAAAGCCTGCCAGTCTAAGCTCAGTTCCCCAGCACACAGGTGACACAAGCATCAAGTCCATTTGTAGCTGCAAGAGGTGCAGGGCCCTGGGTGTACACATAACTGCATTTCTGTTTTTTCAAGGTAGGTTCTCAGGACACTTTTTTTTAAAATTTATTTGAGAGAGAGAGAATGGATGCTCGTGCATCTTCTTACGTGAGTCCTGGGGAATGAAACCAAGGTCCTTTGGCTTTGCAGGCAATTGCCTTAGCTGCTAACCAGCCTGCCACTGAGTTTTGTAGGGTTTTTTGTTTGTTTTTTACTTATTTACTCTTTTACTTATTACTAAGCTCAAATGCCTGTGTAGTCCCAGCACTCACTGGCTTTAGAACCATGACTGCATCTGCCTCTTGGTCTCCATTCTGGCAAGGGGAGACTAGCATCCGTGGAAGCAGTCGCCCCTGCCGTTGATCTTGAATTCTGCAGGCTCGCATGATAAGTCTGACTTTTTCTGAACGAAGCTTCAGCTCTTCTGCTGTAACCCTTTCAGTTTATGTAGGGCAGTCTAGAGAAGTAAACTGATCCCTCCACGGTTGCGCAGTGAGAGCCACAAGGTGATGCCAAGCCCTGTGCTCCCACTGTCCCCTCCTGCTGCAGTGTCCTGTTGAGTTGACAGCCAGCAGTGGCTCTCGCAGGCCGCACTGAGCTGCAGGCCCTCATCTCACGCTTGCGACCCCGTTTCATCTTTCTCTTCATTCAGCCTCTGGAAGGATGTCACTTTCAATTTAAAAATCCGAGACATCGATGCAGCAACGGAAGCCAAACACAGACTTGAGGAGAGACAAAGGGCAGAAGCCCGAGAAAGGAAAGAGAAGGAGATTCCCTGGGAGACGAGGGTAAGCTGCAGTCACCCAGCAGGGGGCACAGGGGGGGGGGGGATGCAAAATGAGGCGCAGGAACCCGCCCCTAACCCAGTGCTCCCTCTCTCCTAGCTGTTCCACGAAGACGGAGAGTGCTGGGTCTACGACGAGCCCCTGCTGAAGCGCCTCGGCGCCGGGAAGCACTAGGCGGCGGCGGGCGCGGGCCTCCTTCTGCAGCCGTTCCTAGCTCAGGGACACCGGACTTGACAGTGCACGTGGACATCAAGGCAAGACACGCCTTCCTTTATCCCCTCTGTGGCACCTTAACAGTTGCAACTTCAGTCCTAAGAACTTGTACAGGTTTTGAAACATGAACTCTCTCTCGTTTTCCAAGCCCCATGCTTTGAAAACATTTATAAACGCAAGTCCCAGCCTTCTGTACCCATTCTGCCACGGAGGTAGAAGACTTATGTTGGCTGCGTGGCTCATATTATCTTGAGTTCTACGTATACCTATATATACATACATATACATTATATATATATACACACACATGAATATAGCCGAGGGCAGATTTTTCATAAGTACTCCCCTGTACTGTAAATAGATTGGTTCCTCAGAGTTTAAAAAAAGTCACCATTAAAATCAAGTGTTGGGGAAGTCCACGATTCTGCCTACAGTAACTTTTATTTTGAAGCTGAGTTATTGAATTGTATCTCAATGTGGATTACAGTTTAATTATGAGCTGTGCTTCTCAAGACTTCATAAAGTAATTTTTCCAACCTTTTTAAAAACGTGTTTGTTTCGTTTTGTTTTTGGTGACAGCTGCAGCCAGTCTGCACTTTCTCAGAAAGAGTCGCACCATCAGGGGCAGGCAGCCTCGTACCGCTCTTGTGTGCTGCGCCGGTCCCCCCGTGCCACATGGAGCTGAAAACAGTCTTGCCTTACAGGGTAGAGTATACACGTTTAGATCCTAACCCCACGTCAAACAGCATTTTTAAAAATGTTGCTGCCAATGTCTGCATCTGAAGGGAAATACAGAACTAAAGATAGTTCTATATTTTAAAATACATTAAAAAGACAGGTTTTCCAAAGTTTAGTAAAGGCACGTAACATTGATTACAGGCCTAGAGGACACAGCCAGGGCTTCCCGAAACAGCCGATGTACTGTTTGGCTCACACCACCCAACCCAGGCCCCTGGGGTTGGATTGTTTTAACTGAGAAAGAAGAAAACAAACTCCAATCCGAGGATGCCAGTGCAAAAAAACCAACAGATGCCCCCCCCCAAAAAAACCGAACACGTCTTTGAGTACACACCGCTTCAGGCCAGTGAGACTGTGGTTTATTTGACTATTTTATGGAAGGGGAGGAGGTTGAGTGTTGACGTGAAGGCCCTGATGTCAGTGATGGGGATGGTGGAATCAGCCAGAAGAGGAGACGGCGGCAGGTACAGGAGCTGCATCCCTTCACAGGCGCCGGAGTCCTCGCCCGAGGGGGCGCCCTCCTCTTCCGGCTCGTGCTTCCCGTATCCTACAACCTGGGAGAGGCCAGAGAGGCAGGGTGACCATCCTGAGGGGCTCGGGGCCGGGCGCGCCGCCGCGGAGGGTGGGGGGACACTTACATGCACGCTGAGCATCTTACTTCCCGGTCCTCTGTGAGCCTTGAACCAGCTGGCCAGGTCTGACTTTGAGAATGACTTCAGAGCCTCGATCTGACAGAGGAACAGACAGGGAAGAGGGGAAAGAGGTTCAGGAGCCTGACCCTGGGGCAGAGCCCCTTGGGCCTGCGTGGCATCAAGTACTCCCTTTGAGTCTCCGCTGGCCCTTCCCTTGCCCTGCACAGAAGCTAGGCATGGTGAAAACCCTCCACAGCCTTAGGCCTTAGGTTTCTTAGCCAAGAAACAAGACAGAGGGTTACGCTGGACTGCGGGACCCAAAGCTCTGTTTCATCGACTTTACTACCTTCAGCTCCACGTTTCCAAAAGATGTGAAGGAGAATCACACACAGGAGAGCGCTCCGTTTTCTTTCGTTCTATCTATATCTATATATATATATTTTTTTTGATTTTTCAAGGTAGAGTCTCATTCTAGCCCAGGCTGACCTGGAATTCTCTCTCTGTTCTCAGGATAGCCTCAAACTCTAGGTGATCCTCTGACCTCTGCCTCCTGAGTGCTGAGACTAAAGGTGTGCGCCACCATGCCCAGCCTATTTTTCAATTTTCATATACTTTTTATTTCTTGGCGGGGGGCAGATAGAGAATGGATGCACCAGGGCAAACAAATTCCAGACACATGCGCCACCTTGTGTAGCTGGCTCACGTGAGTACTGGGGAATCGAACCTGGGTCCTTTGGCTTTGCAGGCAAGGTCATTAATTGCTAAGCCATCTATTCTCCAGCCTGAGAACTCTATTTTCTTTTAGCACTTTTTTTTTTTGGGGGGGGGGGTTCGAGGTAGGGTCTTGCTCTAGCCCAGGCTTTCACTGTGTAGACTTAGGAAGGCCTTGAACTCAGTGATCCTCCTACCTCTGCCTCCCAAGTGCTGATTTCTTTTAGCCTTTCTTATCCCATAAAACCTTGTGCTGAATCAATATATAACACAAACTGGAGCTGCTCTGACTGAAAATGTCTTGTGGGGGAGGAGGAGGGATACAGCTTAGCAAAACACTACAGAGGTGGGAACTAAGGCAGATCACCAAGCGAGGACAAATGTCCTTGATTGCCCTTCCACACAGTCCAGGGGACCTGAGGCTTCACCAGTGTGACGGGCATTACCTACCTCGTGGGCGAGGCGGTCAAACAGATACTGCTGAGTTACCACTTCGTTCCAGTTCCTGTCCACCTCCTCCCCGAGGTGGGTGTCCTCGCACTCTTTGAGCTTGATCAGAGCGGTGACCTGTTCCCGCAGAAAGGGGACACGCTCAGCTGCCATCCCGCAGAGCCAGCCTCCCGGGGGGCACCGCGCTGGGGTGGGACTGTAGAGCCCCGGGGCTCTTCACCTGAGTATTGAACGCCTCTTCGGTGAGATTCTCGATCTTCTCCTCAAAGCTGGCAAGAAACTCTTCGATCTTCCTGTCGACGACCTCAGAGCTGAAACAAGACGTCGTGGATGAGCAGTCACTACAGACCTAGTCTCGCAGGCCAAAAGAAGTCAACTGAGCCATGACTTTCAGGGAAAAATAGCAAAACAAAGGCTGAACCGTGTGCCCCTAACCGAGGGGAGAGAGGAGAATGGGGAGGAAACCTTCCTGTACCCCAGCCCGCAGCCCAGCGCCAGAGTCGTCCTGCTACGCCAGTCCTGTCGTGTTCCTCATGCCGACGCAGCGACAGTCGGGCTGGGCGTTCTGAAGCCAAGAACCACGGCGACGCCTCCCCAGTCACCGGGCCCCAACCACCCAATGCTCTGAGCACCACCCCCACTTTTCTGTGGTGCCCAGGGTTTTGAGCAAGCTCGGCAAGCACTCTGCCAACTTGAGCTGCACCCCTAGCCCAACGTCCTGTCTCATCCCCATCCTTGTTCCCCTATCTCTGAGGAGGCCAAGCCCTGTTGGAGTGACCTGAAGGGTTCCATGAGCTAAATCCTACACCACCAGTGAAACCCTTGATTCGTCCTGGATCAAGCCACCTGTTAACTGGCAACCCCCCCCCACACACACACACACAACGAAGCTAAGCTTGGTTCCAATTGCCCAAGGGTCGGGACAGTCCCTTTAGACCCCCCTCTCTGCATCTACAGAACAAGCTGGACCCATCTATTTGTCCTTACTTGTACTTGGTGGCCTGAGTCCCAACGGTGACAGAGAATCCTAGAATCCCAGATGTATTCCTGCAGGTCGGGTAGACGTGGTACCTGAAAGCCCGAGTAAGACGTGGCATGAGACATAGGGTCACCTGGGGCTGCCCTCTAAGGCGGGAGGCACGTAGGGAAAGGGTTTCTGCCTACCACAACCTCATGTGGAGGCCCCCAAAACAACCAGCAATGAGGGTGCAGCTACGCTGGCCTCTGGTGAAGGAACCCACCCTTCCTGGAAACTGGGGACAAGCTGGCTCTTTTCCTGGCTTATCCTGAAGCTTGACTGAACGGGCTGGAGAGAGGACTTAGCCGTGAGGGCGCTTGCCTGTGGAGCCCAAGAACGCATGTTCGAATCTCCAGGTCTCACATAGTCCAACACAGTGACACGCACACAATGCAACACAGGCAAACAAGGGGTGCATGCGTCTGGGGTTTGTTCGCAGTGGCTGAAAGGCCCAGGCACGCCCATTCTCTCTGTCTCTCAAAAAAATAGGCTGGGCATGGTGGCTCACACATTTAATCCCAGTACTTGGGAGGCAGAGCTCAAGGCCAGCCTGAGACTACATAATGAATTCCAGGTCAGCCTGGGCTACTGCAAGACCCTACCTCAAAAATTAATTAAATTTTAAAAATCTTGATCATAACCTAGATACAAATCTCAGATGACCAGGTTCTAATACAGGGTATGGAAGGGCCAAAGATTGTGCAACAAGCTGTTTGTGACGCCCGGGAAGCCTCAGCCTGCCGAGCCCCAGACCCGTACATGAGCGTGGGGCTCTCCTGCCAGCAGACTTACCCAAGGGTCTGCTTGGTTCGAAGGAAGTCGAAACAAGGCTCTTCCATGTGCATCTGTAATTCCACATAACTATCCGTCAGCGCAACACCCAACACAAACCAGGCTTCTTTCCCCGAGGTGTGCGATACATCTGGGAAGCCGGCTTCCCTTCCTGCTTTCCCCCTCAGTGGTCCAGGGCCCTGTGCTCAAGCCTGGTGACCATCTCTCCTCCCCACCCCAGGTCTCTGATGGCCCCAAGCCACTGCTCAGTGGCAAAGCTTGGCCTCGCAGCGACCCGGGAGCTCCCAGACACCTTTGTTCTCCTCCGTGCACTTACCACAAGTAGCTCCATCAGCGTGTATTCTCTTAGACTCCTGGTACCTGACTAAAAGGAGAGGGCGATCAGACAACAGCCGAAGGCCTGCAGGGCGATTTCATAATCTGGCTATTCTTGGCAACTACATATTCAGGGACCATCCTGTCTCCTTCCCCCAAGACAGAGGCATGCTTTGTTGCCCATTCTCCCTTTTGCTTTATCTGCCTCTCTCTCAAATAAAATAATTTAAAAATAAAGAATGGATGCACCAGGGCCTCAGCCACTACAACTCAAGACGCTTGCGCCACCTAGTGGGCATGTGCAACCTTGCACTTGTGTCACCTTTGTGCATCTAGCTTACATGAGACCAGGAGAGTCGACCATGGGGCCTTGGGCTTCGCAGGGGAGAAGCTTAACCACTAAGCCATCTCTCCAGCCCCACGGACATACTTTCAGTGATCTGGTTTTCACGTATGACTTCCTACTGGCTTGAAGGACTCAGAACAGGAATCGTGATAGAGCACTGGTATTTCCAGCACTAGAACACACTCCTGACCTGACAGCTCTTGCCTTGAAGACCCAGGATGCGTGCTAAAATTGCCTACCTATAAGTCCAGGTCCCAAGGACAGTAGGAAACGTCTGGGGACAATGAGGGCTATCTGGATCCATTTCTCCAAAGGGAAGAATGATTAGGAACTTCGGTGGTTGTAAACAGATACAAACCAGGTTCTATGAAATGACCCAGGGGGCAGAAACGTAGCAACAGCTAACTAACTTGGAAACGAAAGAGGCCAAACAAGGTGCTGCTGGTGCATCCTGAGTCACTTCTCTTGCATACTTCTGACAAATTCATTTTCCTTCCTAGGGCACCAGAGGAGGGGGCCAGAGCCTGTGGCACTAGCTCCAAGGGCTGCAGCCATCACAGTGTCCCTGGGTCTTGTTCAAAATGTGCTGTGAGGCTGGGTGTGGTGGTGCACACCTTTCATCCCAGCACTCGGGAGGCAGAGGTAGGAGGATCGCTATGAGCTTGGGGCCATCCTGAGACTACACAGTGAATTCCAGGTCAGCCTGAGCCAGAGTGAGACCCTATCTTGAAAAGCCAAAAAAAAAAAAAAAAAAAAAAGAGGAGGGCTGGAGAGATGGCATAGCAGTTAAGGTGCTTGCCTGCAAAGCCTAAGGACCCAGGTTTGATCTGCAGGACCCAAGTAAGCCAGATGCACAAGGTGGCACATGCATCTGGAGTTTGTCTGCAGTGGGTAGAGGCCCTGGCATGCCCATTCTCTCCCACCACCAATCCCCCCCACCTCACTGTCTCTAATAATTTTTTTTAAAGGAGGGGTTCTATGTACCAACAGTTTTTTTTATTATTATTTCATTTATTTATTTGAGAGAGAAAGAGAATGGGCACGCCAGGGCCACTAGCTACTACAAACTAACTCCAGATGCATGTATCCCTTATGCATCTGGCTTACATGGGTCCTGGAGAATCGAACCTGGGCCCTTAGGCTTGCAGGCAAATGCCTTAACCGCTAAGCCATTTCCCCAGCCCTATACTGAGAGTTTTTAAATGTGTAAGTTCCAGGAGGACAAAGGGCCCCAAGTTTAAAACTGTGACTATACGGAGGTCAGAATGAAAGGGCTCTGAGCTCTTGGCCGGACAGTGGGGCCGACTGACCTGATAATACACCGTGACTTCAGAGTTGGCGTCACCTTTGTTCAGAGCTCTGACTTTGCATAAGTGGTGGCCGCTGGGCAGCTCCACCACCTGGAACTGCACTGGCATCTCCTGCTCCAGGGGCATGAAGTTCAGCTTCCTGGAAAAGAGCCGCAGGGGTCACTGAGGTGGCCCGTCAGCTCTTACCCCGGCTCCAGACTGGAGCCGCGGCCGGGCCCTCCAGTGCCTCCGGAGCTACAGAAAGTCCACCTCAGGTAGAATGCAGGATGGGACTTGAAGGGCCCCTGGATGGTTAGAACATGGACGGAAACCACAGAGACAAAACCCAAATCAATGCTTACTCAACGACGTATTTCAGGAAATCCATCGATTCCTAAAAGTAAAAGAAAAGAACTGCCATTATTCCCCCGCGACATTAATTTCATCCAGAACCAGGTAATACCAGTTTCCTAATTTCTTTTTAAAATATGTTATTTATTTATTTCAGAGAGAGAATGGGTATGCCAAGTGCCTTCAGCAGCTGCAAACGAACTCCAGACACATGCGCCACCTTGTGTATCTGGCTTACGTGGTTCCTGGGGAATTGAACCAAGGTCCTTTGGCTTTGCAGGCAACTGCCTTAGCCGCTAAGCCATCTCTCCAGTGCCACTTTCTTTCTTTTTCTTTCTCTATTTTTCTTTTGTTTTGTTTTGTTTTCGTGGTAGGGTCTCACTCTAGCCCAGGCTGACCTGGAATTCACTCTGCATTCTCAGGGTGGCCTTGAACACATAGCAATACTCCTCCTCTGTCTCCCGAGTGCTGGGATTAAAGGCGTGCGCCACTACGCCCTGGTTCTGCCCCAATTTTCTTAGAGCACCGTGGATTAGTTTTAGGAAAGCAGAAATAGGCTGCCACCTAAGTGCCAGACAAGCACTCATTCACCATCTGAGTAGCTATTATGTTAGCAAATACAAGTGACCCCAACATACTATCCATCTTCCGGCTCACCTGGCGCTCTGTATGGTACATCTGAACCCTCTCCCTGCTGTACCAAACTTAACTGTCAGCGCCAGCTTACTCAGCTAGGCCATGCTACCTATGACGACTGTGACAATATTTTACAACCTGGGCCCACTGACACAAACCTGCACAGAGTAAGCAACAGAAAAGCCCTTGGAGAGATGGCTTAGCGGTTAAAGCATTTGCCTGCAAATGCCTAAGGAACCATTTTCAATACTCCAGGACACACTTAAGTCAGATGCACAAAGAGGTGCGTGTGTCTGGAGTTCGTTTGCAGTGGCTGGAGGCCCTGGCGCACCCATCTCTCTCTCTCTCTCTCTCTCTCTCTCTATATATATATATATATATATATATATACATATATATATATATATATATATATCTGTCTCGTTCTCTCACTCAAAATGAATACATAAAGTGTACAATTCAGTTAACTATATTCACACTGGTGAAACAGATTTCTAAAACTGCTACATTTTGCACAATCAGAATTCTAGATCCTTTCAACCACTCACTTCCTCCCTCCCCAACACTAGCAGCACCTGTAAACCACCATGGTACTTTTTCTGGGAATCTGACTACTTTATGGATTCCTCATAAGTGGGGGCATATTTTATTTCTGACCTGGATAAAGCCTGGCAGGTGTGTGTGCGTACACATCCCTGAACACTTCCCTCCTTCCACTTTAGTCTCCACGTTAAACTTTAAACAAAAGCATACACACACGCCAAATTTCTTCACCATTCAAAGCCGAGGTAGGGTCTCACTCTAGCTCAGGCTGACCTGGAATTCACTAGGTCATCTCAGGATAGCCTCGAACTCATGGCGATCCTCTTACCCCTGCCTCCTGAGTGCTGGGATTAAAGGCGTGCGACACCACACCCAGCTCATCTTTTTTTTTTTTTTTAACTGAGAGATAGAGAAAGAGAGAGAATTGGCGCGCCAGGGCCTCAGCCACTGAAATCAAACTCTAGATGCCCATGCTACCCAGTGGGTATGTACGACCCTGCGCCTGCCTCACCCTTGTGCGTCTGGCTAATGAGGGATCTGGAGAGTTGAACATAAGTCCTTAGGCTTCACAGGCAAACACCTTATCAGTCAAACCATCTCTCCGGCCCCAGGCTTCTGTATAAGAACAAGGTTGCCTAGCATCAGGACGTCAGGAACTTGGTAATGTTGGCCCACCAAAACAACAGAGCTTCCTCTTGAAGAAAAAAATCTAATGTAGTTGTAGACTCCCCCAAATGCATTCGGACCCAGCCTATAGAAAGAGAAAAACGTCACACTCACCGTGCTCGTAACATTCCCTTGAACCAGACCCTCAACGAAGAGCTGAGACTTGAACTCTTGCACAAAGCTGAGCAGAGAATCCAGGGAAAGGCCATCCATCAGAGCCCGGTACTTGTCAATCATGGACCAGCGGGCGTATTCCAGGATTAAGAGTCTCACATCTCTATAGGAAGGATATTGGAAAAAGAAAGCCACAAAGTTTTGTTGTGAGCAATGTATCTATCGAAGGCTGGTGAGATGGCTTAGCAGTTAAGGCACTTGCCTGTGAAGCCTAACAACCCAGGTTCAACTACCAAAGACCCACTAAGCCACATGCACAAGGTGGCACATGCATCTGGAGTTCATTTGCAGAAGGTGGAGGCCCTGGTGTGTCCATTCTCTCTCTCTCCCTCCCTCTCTGAAATAATTAAAAATAAAATTTTAAAAAATTTGAGGTCAGCGTGGTGGCACATGCCTTTAATCCCAAGACTTGGGAAGCAGAGGTAGGAGGATTGCCCTAAATTCAAGGACAACCTGAATTCCAAGTCATCCTGGGCTAGAGCAAAACCCTACCTAAAAAAAAGGAGGGGGCTAGAGAGATGGTTTAGTGGTTAAGGTGCTAGCCTGTAAAGCCTAAGGACCCATGTTCAACTCTCCAGATCCCACATAAGCCAGACCCATAAAGGTGAGGCAAGCGCAAGGTCACACATGCCCACTAGGTGGCGCAAGCATCTGGCATTCAATTGCAGTGGCTCTGGTCCACAGTGAGGCTACCCTGAGACTACATAGTGAATAACAGGTCGGCCTGGGCTAGAGAGCAAGACCCTACTTTGAAAAACATAAGAAAAAAAATAAACTATTCAATCAAGTATTTTTCTATATAAACTATTTAGGGGTTATATGGTGCACCCAGCTATTTGGGAGTGATTAGGTACAAAAACCTGTAGCAAGAGTTACAGAACTGGGCATGGTTGCGCACGCCTTTAATCCCAGTACTCGGGAGGCAGAGGTAGGAGAATCGCCAAAAGTTCGTGGCCACCATGAGACTACATAGTGAATAACAGGTCAGCCTGGGCCAGAGTGGGACCCTACTTTGAAAAACATAAAAAAAGAAGAAAAAACTATTCAATCAAGTATTTTTCTATATAAACTATTTAGGGGTTATATGGTGCACCCAGCTATTTGGGAGTGATTAGATACAAAAACCTGTAGCAAGAGTTACAGAGCCGGGCGTGGTGGTGCATGCCTTTAATCCCAGCACTCAGGAGGCAGAGGTAGGAGGATCGCTGTGAGTTCGAGGCCACCCTGAGACTACAGAGTGAATTCCAGGTCAGCCTGGGCTAGAGAGCAAGACACTACTTTGAAAAAAACCAAAAAATATAAAAAACAAAGAAGTTACGCATAATTCTATCCAACTTCTATTTGATTATCTGATTATTCATTTTTGTAACCCTTTATTCATACATTCATTTGTGCTGGGTTATTATTAAAAGCTGCTTTTGTGATCACATTTGCAGCCATCACTGGCCTCACCTCCTTTCTCCCCGCGCTTTCCAGTCATGGGGGCTGAGGAGCTCATTGGAACTGGGGGAAAAGTCGGGTGTGGGTCTTAAGCCCAAGCCAAGAAGTCAAGAAGGGGCTTGAAGCCATGTGGACAAGGGACTGTGTTTATAGGTACACCACCGACAGGTGCTTTTTCCTGACATTCACAAAGGTATCAATGGGCAACTATTAACTAGCCTTGGGCCAATGTAAGAACAGGCTCTGATGCAAGGTGAAAGCTTCTTTTGTTTTTTGTTTTGCTTTTTTGGTTTTTCAAGGTAGGGTCTCAGTCTAGCCCAGGCTGACCTCGAGTTCATTAGGGAGTCTCAGTACTGGAGGAGGGCTTTTTTTTTTTTTTGGTAATTTATTTATTTTTTAATTTATTTCACAGAGAAAGAGGGGGAGAGAGAGAGAGAGAGAGAATGGGTACGCCAGGGCCTCCAGCCACTGCAAACGAACTCCAGACGCGTGTGCCCCCTTGTGCATCTGGCTTACGTGGATCGAACTGAGGTCCTTTGGCTTTGCAGGCAAACGCCTTAACCTCTGAGCCATGTCTCCAGCACTGGAAGGTTTTACAAACAGCATAAAGACTACTCGGCTGCCCACTTGCTGTCCACTGGAAGATTAGTTGAATTTTAGATAGACAGGCTGTAGAGATGGCTTAGCGGTTAAGCGCTTGCCTGTGAAGCCTGAGGACCCGGGTTCGAGGCTGGATTCCCCAGGACCCACGTTAGCCAGATGCACAAGGGGGCGCATGCGTCTGGAGTTCGTTTGCAGTGGCTGGGGGCCCTGGTGCACCCATTCTCTCTATCTGTGTCTTTCTCTGTCTGTTACTCTCAAATAAACAAATAAACATAAACAAAATTTTAAAAAATTGTGGATAGACAAGTTTGTAAGTTTGTAATAAGCGCGAATGGCAGGCAACTGAGGCCAGGCAGTTCTCCCGCGTGCACTCACGGCGTCCCAAAGCGCACCCCGACCCCGAGCGCACACACGTACTTGGCCAGTGTCTCGGGCTTGATGAGGATGTTGAAGTAGGTCTTCTTCAGCTGCTCAGTGATCATGGCAAAGACCGCGGGCGTGGAGCTGAACTCGGCCAGGTAGTCGATGATGAGCTGAAATAACAGCTAGGGAGAAAGGAAAGGACACTGTAAGCGGTAGGCAGGGCATGGACAGCCACCAGGGCCAAAATGTGTCCTTTCAGCCGGGCGTGGGGGCACATGCACGCCTTTAACCCCAGCACTCGGGAGGCAGAGGTAGGAGGATTGCCGTGAGTTCGAGGCCACCCTGAGACTCCATAGTGAATTCCAGAGCAAGCTGGGCCAGAGTGAGACCCTACGTCGAAAAAAGAATAAAAAAAAAAACACGTTTCCTTTTGTTATTACCAGGGCAGAATGGTATTACAGAAGGAATATGCCAGAAGTGCTAATGACTGAAAGAATTCTCAGAGGCTGAACGTCTCCACATTTGTGAAAGATGAAGCAATGCTTCTTCACTTTATCATTTTCCTGGGTAGTCACAAACATTTTGTCTTACAAATTATCTTAAAAATAATCTTGGGCTGGAGAGATGACTTAGCAGTTAAGGCGCTTGCCTGCAAAGCGAAAGGACCCAGGTTCGATTCCCCAGGACCCACGTTAGCTAGATGCACAAGGTGGCGCACGTATCTGGATTTCGTTTGCAGCGGCTGGAGGCTCTGGAGCACCCATTCTCTCTCTCTCTCTCAAATAAATAAAATTTAAAAAATAATAATCTCAATTGGAAGGGCGTTATTTATAAACACCCGTACATCAAGGTGCCTCATGCAGAAACAAAGCTTCCTAGTCTTTAGATAAACTATACACTTTCCTGTTTATTTCTTAGCACTCCATTGTGAATGGAATACTTGTTTTCATTCAGTTCTAAAAGGTCACTGTGGCTGAGGGAAAGGCCACTGGATTTTGAAGCAGTGAGTTCGTGACTAGCCACAACACACTTCCTAAAATACAATCAACCATACTGTCTATAGAAAATAACTTTTCAAAAGAACATGAACGTTGTTGAATAAATAACAGAGGTAGGACATGGGTTATTCGTGGCTTGTTCCTGATTTTAATATTCACCACTTCACCATTGTTTTTTCGAGGTAGGGTTTCACTCTAGCTGAGGCTGACCTGGAATTCACTGGTCTCAGGGTGAGTTCAAACTCACGGTGACCCTCCTACCTCTGCCTCCCGAGTGCTGGGATTGAAGGCGTGCGCCGCCATGCCAGGAATTCCTATATATGGTTCAAGTTAGAATTGCTATCAGAAGCCAATAAAATTCAGGATCCACTCCGGGCATGAGGGCACGGGGACAGCAGAGGAAGGAGGATTGCTGTGAGTTCAAAGCCAGCCTGGACTACAGAGTGAATGCCAGGTCACTATGGGCTAGAGTGAGACACTACCTTAGGGGAGGGAAAAAAAAAAAAAAAGCAGAAAAAAAGAAAATAAATTCAAGGTCCTCCACATTAGTAGACATTTCTATGCAAGCATCCCACGCACAAGCCTCTACGTCTGGGGTCAGAGGAGGGGCAACACAATGAGTATATTTTAAAGCTCTCTCTGAGGAAAACACAGTGTGCGTACTTACAGGTAGTTTGTGGTTGAATCCTTTCACTCGGATAATTAAGCCGTGTTCTCCAGCTACCAGTTTATACTCCAGCTGTGCCACGTCAGCTTCGTAAGCTGGTTCTGCAAGGTTGTGGGTGAGGATATTCACGAAGATGTCAAAGAGGACCACGCTGCCAAGTACAAATGCAAGCATAGTCACTCACTGGCCAGAAAGGGAAAACTAAATGGGTTTGTTTCAATACAGAGTTAAGAACTGTCACTTTAAGGCCGGACGTGGTGGCGCACGCCTTTAATCCCAGCACTCGGGAGGCAGAGGTAGGAGGACCGCCGTGAGTTCGAGGCCACCCTGAGACTACATAGTGAATTACAGTGAGACCCTACCTGGTAAAACAAAAAAACAAAAGAAATACCACTTTTAGTAAGGTGTTAATTCTCTACTCCAGAATGTACAAGTGAAACCCATTTTGTTTAAAGGTAAATCTAGTTTACTCAAGACTTGGCTTCACAGACAAATCAGTGTTTCCTAAGCTTTTTCAGGTCGTGGACACACAGAAAATGAGAATATATACTGCACCACGAGGTGAACGTGAACTGGCATCAGAGGCCACTGGCCTCAAAGGTCCAGCTACGCGCCAGGCTTGAGCTTTCTGGCTGGAAAACTAAAAAATATGAGGGGCCGGGCATGGTGGTGCACGCCTTTAATCCCAGCACTTGGGAGGCAGAGGCAGGAAAATCACTGCGACTTCAAGGGCCAGCCTGGGACTCCAGAGTGAGTTCCAGGTCACACTGGGCTAGAATGAGTCCCTACCTTGAAAACACTGAGGTGGGGAAATACGCGACGTGTGTGTGTGTGTGTCAGAGACAGAGAGAGAGAAAGGGGGAGTGTGAGTGTGTGTGTGTGTGTGACACTAGTAGGTCTTAGTACTGTTTAGCACTTCTTTTTCCCTGACAAATACGTGTGCTAGCACTTTCTAAGCACGGCTGTGATTCCGGCACACTGTAGGCACTCATAGTGCAGCTAGATACCCAAATATATGAATAATTTGAGAATAACATGGTAATAAGTAAATCCCTTAGCCATCTTTAAGTACAAAATCAACAGATCAGTAGTCAGTCCTTACTTGAGTCCAGCTCCTGGTTGGCTCCAATCCTAATCTAGGATGGGGGTTGATCTTTAAGACACGTTTTTTTTTTTTTTTCCTTCTGAGGTAGGGTCTCACTCTAGCCCAGGCTGACCTGGAATTCACTATATAGTCTCAGGGTGGCCTCGAACTCACGGCGATCCTCCTACTTCTGCCTCCCGAGTGCTGGGATCAAAGGCGTGCGCCACCACGCCCGGCTTAAGGCACTTTTCTAATGAAGTAACTCTATGACTAGCTTACATTATTCTAACTTGTGTAGGGCACAGCAAAAATACATAAATAGGCAATATAGCTCTCAAGAGAAGAAAACACTCCTTACTTCACCGCAGACTTCTGTATCAAAGGTGAGATCAGATGGAAACGTATATAAGCTGGAAGAGAAAAGATAGTAGATAAAATAGACACACACACATGCATGCATACGTGTGTGCATACAAGATCAGAGGCCAAAAATATTTTAAACATCTGCTATTTTCTCCAAATACGGCTTTTAAACCCTAAATAAGCACACAAGGACAGATATTTAAAATGCAGCATAGTCTGGGCCAAAACCTTTCAGATAAGGACTTTAAGGGTCTGTTTAATCTCATACTATGCTTCCTTGATGCTGAAAAGCACAAGGAACAGAGGGTGACTACAACTTGTATAATTCTGGATTAGGCTACTGACTGTAAGAGTGATTTTCTTCATATGATCACTTTTAATAATTTTAAATAATTCCAATAATTAAAAAATTCTCTTTTGGGCATTTAAGGAGCTTGCCCGCGAAGCCTAAGGACCCATGTTTGACTCTCCAGATCCCATGTAAGCCACATGTGCAAAGGTGAGGCAAGTGCAAGGTCGCACATGGCCACTAGGTGGCGAAAGTATATGGAGTTTAATTGAGGTGAAGCCCTGGCGAGCCAATTATCTGTCTCTAAAATTAGAAAAAAAAATTATCTTTTTTAATAATAAATTTGATAAACTCCACACATGTAAACGATGTACCTTCATCATAATACCCTCCCTCCCACCACCCTTCTTTGTCCCCTACCCTCTGCCACCACCCCCCCCCACACACACACACACCTCTACCTCTCTGAAAAGCTAATGTTCAAATAATCCTTTAAGGTGGTTAAATACCTGGCTCTGCTTTCATTTATCCAAAAGAAAAATTTCAAGAGATAATTCCTTTGTAGAATTGAATTTTTTGTTTGTTTGTTTTTTTGTTTTTTGTTTTTCAAGGTAGGGTCTCACTCTGGCCCAGGCTGACCTGGAACTCACTATGTAGTCTCAGGATGGCCTCGAACTCATGGCAGGTCCTCCTATCTCTGCTCTCCAAGTGCTGAGATTAAAAGTGTGCGCCACCATGCCTGGCTAGAGTTGAACTTTACATTCCTGAAAAGCAGAGTTTCTAGATGCATTTCCGTGACCACACGTGAGCAGAGTATGACTCTGAGAAGCCTAGGGAAGGGGGTTTCAAAGGGAAGGAGCCAGGGCGAGGGAAATGGAGGCAGGACATAGGACAGGAGACACTTGGTGACTTCACACCTTGACAGCGGGTAGCATATTACCTTTGGGGATTTTGAATTTGCTGTCTTTCTTATACCACAGGCAACCTTGTGGTGTCTTCACAATCTTCACAGGGTATTCTGTTTCGGGACAGTCAAAAGCCTTCAATGTGAAGTCCGAGGCTAACAAAAGAGAAAAGTAACGAGTTAGTCAAATACTGGGGTCCAGTGAACACATCGAGGGGCCTACTCAGCTGAGGACACCGGAGGTAGCACTAGTGATTAACCAGAAAAGACGAGCCGCTGGTGCAACAGTGGCGAGTCTGCTATGGGGGAAAGTAACCACTTACTGACTGATGTGAGGCGTGCTCACGGGAGGGAGTTCATGTCTGACACCAAAAGCCCATGACTAGGGAGGTCATGGGAAAGGGGAGCTATTATTGTTTGAGTGGATACGTTGTGAACTGGACAGACAGCTCAGTGGTTAAGGGCACTTGCTTGCAAAGCACACACACAAGAGGTACACACATAAAAAACTTAACAATAGGGAGCTGGAGAGATGGCTTAGTGGTTGAGTGCTTGCCTGAGAAGCCTAAGGACCCCGGTTCAAGGCTTGATTCCCCAAGTCCCACGTAAGCCAGATGCACAAGGAGTGCATGCATCTGGAGTTCATTTGCAGTGGCTGGAGGCCCTGGCGTGCACATTCTCTGTCTGCCTCTTTCTCTCTCTGTCATTCTCAAATAAATAAATACAAATAAACAAGAAAGTTTTTTAAAAAACGTAATTAATCTATACAGAATGTTAAAAAATGAAAGATTTTCCCTCCAGTTGAGGTCAGAATCACGCGATAAAATGAGCCATTTTAGGGATACAGAAATGGCTTAGTGGTTAAGGTGCTTGCCTGCAAAGCCTAAGGACCCAGGTTCAATTCCCCAGTACCCATGTAAGCCAGATACACAAAGTGGTGCATGCATCTGGAGTTTGTTTGCAGTGGCTGGAGGCCCTGGTGCGCTCATTCTCTTTCTCTTTCTAATAAATAAATAAAAATACCAAAAAAAAAAAAAAAAAAAACCACAACAACCTATGGCACTGTGGAAAAGTGTTTTATCATCACATGGACAGATTTTACTACTCACCTATGTACTTATTTTCAGCTGGAAGATGAAGGTCTGGATTTAATTCAAAGTCATTTTTCCAAAGTTCAGCCCAGGAGTTTTCAACATCTGTGGAGAGGAAAACCAAACTCACAAAATACACAATGTTCAGAAGTCTCTCAGCAACAAACCAGTCAGCAACTGGCCTTCACAAACCCGCCTTGGGAAGCCCGTGTTCCGACATATCCGTGCAGTCTACAATTTCACTACTCGAAGTGTGACCCCAGCAGCACCGCTACTTGGGGTGGTGTTAGAAATGTCCTGCTCGGAGGACCACTGTGGGTTCGAGGCCAGCCTGGGACTACAAAATGACTTCTAGGTCAGCCTGGGCTAGAGGGAGACCCTGCCTCCAAAAAAATATATAAAAGAAATGCCTAGCCGGGCGTGGTGGCGCACATCTTTAATCCCAGCACTCGGGAGGCAGAGGTAAGAGGATCGCCATGAGTTCAAGGCCACCCTGAGACTCCATAGTGAATTCCAGGTCAGCCTGAGCTACAGTGAGACTCTACCTCAAAAAAAAAAAAAAAAGAAAAAAGAAATGCCTTAGCCACGTGTGGTGGCGCACATCTTTAATCCCAGCACTCGGGAGGCACAGGTAAGAGGATCACCATGAGTTCGAGGCCACCCTGAGACTACATAGTGAATTCCAGGTCAGCCTAGGCTAGAGTGAGACCCTGCGTCAAAAAAACAAACAAACAAAAAGCCTTATGCAGACTCCCAGAGCAGAATCACTTGATTCCTTCTTTCCTTTTTTCTCGTTCCTCCGTTATTTTTTAAAAATATTTATTTGAGAGAGGGAGAGGCAGAGAGAAAGAGAATGGGTGTGCCAGGGCCTCCAGCCACTGCAAACAAACTCTGATGCATGCGCCCCCTTGTGCATCTGGCTTACGTGGGTCCTGAGGGATCAAACCGGGGCGTCCTTAGGCGTCATAGACAAACACCTTAACCACTAAGCCATTTCCCTAGCCCCCCCTTATTTTATCTTTTTTTTTTCTTTTTTTTCGAGATAGGGTCATGGCCCAGACTGACGTGGAATTCATTACATAGTCTTGGGGTGGCCTTGAACTCATGATGATCCTACTACCTCTGCCTCCCATGTGCTTGGATTAAAGGCGTGCACCACCACACCCAGCTTTATTGCGTTTTTTTAACATTTATTTATTTACTTGAGAGAGAGAGAGACATACCAGACCCTCCAGCCACTGCAAATGAATTCCAGATATATGTGCCACCTTGTGCTTCTGGCTTTACATGGATACTGGGGAATCAAACCTGGGTCCTTAGGGTTTGATGAATGCCTTAACTGCTAAGCCATCCTTCCAGTGGTTTTTTTGTTTTGTTTTTTTGGTTTTTTGTTTTGTTTTGTTTTTTTTGTTTTTCAAGGTAGAGTCTCACTCTAGCCCAGGCTGACCTGGAATTCACAATTCACTATGTCGTCTCAGGGTGGCCTCGAACTCACGGTGATCCTCCCTCCTCTGCCTCCCGAGTGTCGGGATTAAAGGCATGTGCCACCACGCCCAGCTGTTATTTCATGTTTTTAATTTCACTTTATTAATTTTTCTTTTCGAGACAGTCTCACTAGGTAGTCTAGGTGGCCTGGGATTGGAAAGCATCTTGTCGTGTGTACTCCAGATCGCCAGGTGACATGCATGTGCAATGGAATCTGGGAGCCCTCTTCTTTCTTTTTAAGGAAGAGCAGTTTGTTGGGTGCACTACATGGCAACAGTGAGCAGGGCAGTAACTACAGTCTGCCTTCAGAGAAGGACTTTTCTAAAACAAGCCACACCAGATTATGACAACACATGCCTCTAATCTGAGTGCACAACAGGAGCATGCAAGGTGTGACTCTGAGGCCACTAAGTTATCTAGCAAGATCTCAATGACTTAATGAGTGAGAAAACGAAATAATAAAGTGACAAGTCTTCCTCCCAAATACCAAGAGCAGCAGGATATTTTCAACAGCAAACAAATATAAAGATAGAAGAAACGTCCTATCAAAATGAACTTTTAGCCGGGCGTGGTGGCACACGCCTTTAATCCCAGCACTCGGGAGGCGGAGGTAGGAGGATCGCTGTGAGTTCGAGGCCACCCTGAGACTCCATAGTGAATTCCAGGTCAGCCTGGGCTAGAGTGAAACCCTACCTCGAAAAACCAAAAAAAAAAAATGAACTTTTAGTCTCTGGTAATACCACCCCAGACATACCTGATCTTGTCAAAAATTATACTTTTGGGGGGCTAGAGGGACAGCTTAGCAGTTGAGGCTAAGCCGCCTTCGATTCCCCAGGACCCACGTTAAGTCAGATGCACAAGGGGGCGTATGTGTCTGGAGTTCGTTTGCAGTAGCTGGAGGCCCTGATGCGCTCATTCTCTCTCTCTTGGTGTGTGTCTACCTCTTTCCCTTCCTTGCTCTCTCAAGTAAATAAAATTTTTATTTTTTTTTTAATTTTACTTAAAAAATTATTTGAGAAAGAGAGGCAGAAAGAATGAAAGACAGAAAGAGAGAGAATAGGCGTGCAAGGTCCTTTAGCCACTGCAAGCAAACTCCAGATGCATGTGTCATGGTTTACACGGGTACTGGGGAATGGAACCTGGGTCCTTAGGCTTTGCAGGCAAGCACCTTGCCTGTTTTGAGGTGGGGTCCCATTTCAGCTCAGGCTGACTTGGACTTCACTATGCAGTGTCTGGCTGGCTTTGAACTCACAGTGATCCTCCTACCTCTGCCTCGCAAGCGTTGGGATTAAAGGCATGTGCCATCATACCTGACCAAAAATTGAGCTTTTGTACCCAACAAGAACCATCAGACAAATGATTACAGGATAAACATTACAAATGTGGGCTGGAGCGATGGCTCAGCAGTTCAGGCGCTTGCCTGCGAAGCCTCAGGACCCAGGTTCGAGTCCCCAGGACCCACGTAGCCAGGTGCACAAGGTGGCGCATGAGTTTGGAGTTTCTTTGCAGTGGCTGGAGGCCCTGGAGCACGCATTCTCATTCCCTCTCTCTCAAAGAAATAAAAGGCAGAGGTAGGAGGATCGCTGTGAGTTCAAGGCCACCCTGAGAATACATAGGGAATTCCAGGTCACCCTGGGCTAGAGTGAGACCCTACCTGGAAAAACAAATTTACATATATTAAAGAACTACGCGTGCGTCAGATATTCTCAAATAAAGGACAGCGGTTGCACTACTTTACCTTCCACGCTGTACTGAGTCCCAAACCACTTTTCCTTGAGGTCACACTTTCCCTCGTTAGCACCAGACAGTAAGACAAGGTTTGCTTTCTGAGGAACTAGCTGATTAAGGGCTTCAGCAATGACCTAGTAAAGGGAAGGGAGAAAGAGAGGTAAGGGGAAGAAAGCACACACAAGAACGACTTTAACTTAATATACTGCCTTTAAAAAAAAAAAAGCCAGGCGTGGTGGCGCACACCTTTAATCCCAGTGCTTGAGAGGCAGAGCAGGAGGATCGCCGTGAGTTCGAGGCCACCCTGAGACGACATAGTGAATTCCAGGTCAGCCTGGGCTAGAGTGAGACCCTACCACGAAAACAACAAAAAAGGGAAAAAAAACAACAACAGTAAAACTAGAGAGATGGCTCAGCAGTTAAGGCACTCATTTGCAAAGCCTAAGGACCCAAGTTCAATTCCCCAATACCTATGTAAAGCCAGATGCACTAGGTGGCCATGTGTCTGGAGTTCATTTGCAGATGGCTGGAGACCCTGGTATAGCCACATTCTCTCTCTCTCTCTCTCTCTGTGTGTGTGTGTGTGTGTGTATGTGTGTTATCTGCCTCTCTCTCTCTCTTTCAAATAAATAATTTTTTAAAGTAGTTACAGGCTACTGGTTAAGACACTTGGCTGCAAAGCCAATGAACCCAGGTTTAATTCCCCAGGACCCACGAAAGCTAGATGTGCAATGTGGCACATGCATTTGTAAACCCTGGCATGTCCATTCTCTTATCTCTCTCTCTCTCCCCCAAATAAATAAACCAGGTTCGAGTCCCCAGTACCCACATAAGCTAGATGCACCAGGTGGCACGTGTGTCTGGAGTTTGTAGTGGATGGAGGCCCTGGCATGCCCATTCTCTCTACCTCTTCCTCTCTCTTAAATAAGTAAATAAATGCTGGGCGTAGTGGCGCAGGTCTTTAATCCCAGCACTCGGGATCGCTGTGAGTTCGAGGCCACCCTGAGACGACATAGTGAATTCCAGGTCAGCTTGGGCTAGAGTGAGACCCTACCTCGAAAAACCAAAATAAATACATAAATAAAATAAAATCTTAAAAGAAAATAAAAGTAGGCCATGACAACACTCAAGTCCCTGGATCCACCAGCCTAAGAGGTGGCAAAAGTGCATGATGGTTATGTCCCCTTTACAAACCTTTCCACATCCTCTTTAAACTCAGGAGCTTCTAAATACATGCTTGCCCCGAGTTTCTCAGTGTGGCCCCATCTTGGACTGGGTCATCCTTAGCAGCCGGGCACTAACTTCTGCACTGTAGAATGGTTGGCAGCACGTCGGGCTTTATCCACCTAGAACCCAGCAGTGCCACACCCCCGTTGCCAGCTGGCTCAGACACCGACAAATACTCATTTAGTACCACTCACCCCCGGCTGACAAATGCTACCCTGTAATAAACGAGGTGACTTGTTCCTCGGCAGTGGAGGAATGACTGGCCGACACATCTCTATATTTGTATGGCATACTCTATGTCAGTCTTTTTTTCCCCCCCTGTAGAACTGGAGTTTGAACCTAGGGCCTTGTGCATGCTAGGCTGATAAATAGATTCATGCTCTACCACTGAGCTAGACCCCTAGCCTCCACCTGGCTTTTTGCTTGACACATGATCTCACTAAGTTGCCCAAGCTGGCCTGGAATCCATTCTGTAGCCCAGGTAGGCCATGAATTTGAGATTCTCCTGCCTCATCCTCCTCCGTAGCTACAATTACAGGCTGATGGTACACTAGGTCAAGACTAGAAGTCATATTTATAATTCAGGGACTCCTATATTGTTCTTGTTAATGTTTTTAAGCAATTAAAAACATTGGCTTAGCGTTTAAGTGCTTGCCTGTGAAGCCTAAGGACCCCAGTTCGAGGCTCGATTCCCCAGGACCCACGTTAGCCAGATGCACAAGGGGGCGCACGCGTCTGAGTTCGTTTGCAGTGGCTTCAGGCCCTGGTGCGCCCATTCTCTCTCTCTCTATCTGCCTCTTTCTCTGTCTGTCGCTCTCAAATAAAAATAATCAAAAAAAACATTTAAAAAAACTGTTTGGGGGCTGGAGGGATAGCTTAGCAGATAAGGCTGCTTGCCTGCAAAGCCAAAGGATCCGGGTTTGATTCCCCAGGGCCCACATAAGCCAGATGCACAAGTTGGCACACGCTTCTGGAGCTCGTTAGCAGCAGCTGGAGGCCCTGGTGCACACTATTCTCTATCTCATAAATAAAAATTAAAATTAAATAAATATAAATAGCAAAAAAAAAATTGTTTTGAGTTCCAATTAAGGTAAACCAAGTGGAAGCTGGGGCTGAAGAGAGGGCTCAGCAGTTAAAGGCACTTGCTTGCAAAGCTTGATGGCCTGGGTTCAATTCACCAGTGCTCATAAAAGGCCAGATGCACAAAGTAGCACATGCACCTGGAGCTTGTTTACAGTGGCAGGAGACCCCGGTGCACCAATATATATTTTTTTAATTTTGTTTATTTTTATTTATTTGAGAGTGACAGACAGAGAGAGAGAGAGAGAAGAGGGAGGGAGGGAGGGAGAGAGAGAATGGGCGCGCCAGGGCTTCCAGCCACTGCAAATGAACTCCAGACGCATGCGCCCCCTGGTGCATCTGGCTATCGTGGGTCCTGGGGAATCGAGCCTCGAACCGGGGTCCTTAGGCTTCACAGGCAAGCGCTTAACCACTAAGCCATCTCTCCAGCCCTGGTGCACCAATATTAATTCTCTCTTTCTTTCTCTTTACCCCTTTCTGTCTTGAATAAATAAATAAATTTTAAAAATATATATTTTAGGGCCAGACGTGGTGGCACACACCTTTAATCCCAGCACTTGGAAGGCAGAGGTAGGAGGATCACCAGGAGTTCGAGGCCACCCTGAGACTACAGAGTGAATTAATTCCAGGTCAGCCTGGGCTAGAGCAAGACCCTACCTCAAAAACCAACACCCCCCCAAAAAAATTAGGGCTAAAGAGATTGCTTAGTGGTTAACGCACTCGCCTGCAAAGCCCAAGGACCCAGGTTCAATTTCCCAGTAGCCATTGTAAGCCAGATGTACATGGTGGCACATACATTTGCAGTGGCTAGAGGCCCTGCTGTGACCTTTCTCTCTCTCTCTCCCAAATAAACAAAAAAATAAAAAAATATTTTAAAATAAAGTGAGAGTTGGGCATGGTATCGCATGCCTTTAATCCCAGCACTCAGGGGACAAAGCTGGGAGGATTGCCATGAGTTCAAGGCTACCCTAAGACTACATAGTGAATTCCAGGTCAGCCTGAGCTAGAGAGAGAGACTCTACCTTGAAAAACCAAAAATAAATAAAAAAAAATAATAAAATAAAATAAATAAAATATAAAATAAAATAAAATGAAATAAAATAAAGCGAAACCCTCCTTACTTGTGGCTTGTATTCAAACAGAAGCTGGTCTCCAGTGAGGAAGTCCTGTAGTGGGTACAGTTGCATGTTTTCACACATATTTTCCACGTATTCAACTGGATCTGTCTGTAAAAATGCAAACTTATTTCACATCAGAAACTCTCCATTATTGTCCTTAACTCGTCACAACACACATATATTTTCTTTTTTTTTTTTCAGCAAAACCAAAAGCTTTTGAATAGATATAATTAATTGTACCTTAAGAATCTGATGCTCAGAATTGCAAGGAAATGGAGCCAGAGCTACTGCGTTAGGCACATAGCCGCTGAGACCCGCAGCCCTCACCTGCCGATCACGTCATAGTTGCTTCCCGAAAGTGGTCGCCACACCGAAGCCACACCAGTCTAGTGGCCACGTGACGGAAATACAGTACGGAAGGGAACCTACCACTATCAACTAATACTGACTTGTAAGCACGAATCTGGTTAAAATGTAAACAACGTACCGGGTGTGGTGGCGCACACCTTTAATCCCAGCACTCGGGAGGCAGAGGTAGGGGGATCACCGTGAGTTCGAGGCCACCCTGAGACTACAGAGTGAATTCCAGGTCAGCCTGGGCTAGAGTGAGACCCTACCTCAACAAAACAAAAACTAACAAAAAAAAAATGTGAGGGCTTAGCAGTTAAGGCACTTGTTCAATTCCCCAGGACCCACATAACCAGGTGCACAAGGTGGCACATGTGTCTGGAGTTTGTTTGCAGAGGCTGGAGGCCCTGGCATGCCCATTCTCTCTCTTTCTCTCTAATAAATAAATAAATAAAAATAATAAAATATTTTTAAAAATATGAGCAACACCAGATAAGAATATTGAGAAGTGTGATTAACAAAGCGTGGGAAGTTGGGGGCCAGAGGGTTGCAGGCAGAACTATTAATGGGGTGTAAGGACACCACTGGGTAGGGGAATAACTTCTAACGTTCCATAGAACAGTAGGATCATTATGTGTAACAAGTAATTATTTCAAAATAGCCAAGAGAAAATTTTGAATGTTCTCAAAACAATAAATGTTTCTGGTAATGAATACACCACTTACTCTCACCACAGCATTACATATTGTATACATGTAGTAAAACATCATGCTGCATTCAGGTATATGTTAATTATTGTGTTATTTTAAAATAAAGTTTTAGGGGCTGGAGAGATGGCTTAGCGGTTAAGGCCCTTGCCTACAGAGCCAAAGGACACAGGTTCAATTCCCCAGGACGTATATAAACCAGACGTATAAGGTGTCTCAGGCATCTTGGAGTTCGTTGGCACAAGATGGAGGCCCTGGTGGGCCCATTCTCTCCCCCTCTCTCTTTCAAACAAATAAATAAAAATTTTTTTTAAAAAAATTATAAAAATAAAGTTTTGAGACTAGAGAGATGGCTCAGCAGTTAAGTCACTTCCTGTATAAGCTTGAGAAAGGGGGCCTAAGACCACCAAAGTTTGAATCTCCAAATCTCACCTAAACAGCTGGATGTGGCCATGCATGCTCTGAACCCCAGGCCCTCAGGGGAGCAGAGGCCCATGAATCTTTGGAGCCTGTACGCTAAGAGACCCAGGGTCGAAACAAACAAGACCAGCCTGACAGAGCAATGGAGCTGGAAAACCAACGCTGAGCGATGGAGCTTGAGAGAGAGAGAGAGAGAGAGAGAGAACGAGCCAGCGCGCACACCAGGGCCTCCAGCCACTGAAAATGAACTCCAGATAAATGTGCCACCTTGTGCATCTGGCTTATGAGGGTCCTAGGGAATCAGACCTGGGTCCTGTGGCTTGGCAGGCAAGTGCCGTAACTACTAAGTGCCATCTCTCCAGCATCCCCCCCCCTTTAAAAAATATTTTTATTTAGGGCTTAGTGGTTAAGGTGCCTTCCTGCAAAGCCCAAGGACCCATGTCCGAGTCACACAAGGTAATACATGCTTCTGGAGTTCATTTGCAGTGGCTGAAGGCCCTGGTACACCCTTCTCTCTCTCTTTCTCTCTATCTGGCTCTTTCTCTCTCTCTCTCTCTCTCAAATAAATGTATTTTTAGAAAATTAAACTACACCAATAAAATCCCAAAGCTAGTGTATCTAATACAATACATGGTAATTGCAATTTACTTTTTTTTGTTTGCTTGTTTCGTTTTTGTTTTTTCGAGGTAGGGTCTTGTGCTAGCCCAGGCTGACCTGGAATTCACCATGTTGTCTCAGGGTGGCCTCAAACTCATGGTGATCCTCCTGCCTCTGCCTCCTGAGTGCTGGATTAAAGGCACACGTGCGCCACCACTATCTTGTATAATATCTTTACAACAGTTGAAATTTCCAAGCTATTGAATTCCCTGAATGTTCTCCATGAGTATTTATCAAAGGGATAGACAAAACAGATGATTACGTAAATGACTATTGCACATTGTAACCTATGCCATCTGCCTAATATTGTTGTTCTTGCTAAAAATACTCAGAAATGGGGCTAGAGAGATGGCTTAGTGGTTAAGGTGCTGTTAAGGTACTTCCTGCAGAGGCTAACAACCCAAGTTCAGTTCCCCAGTAGCCATGTAAAGCCAGATGCACAAAGTGGCACACGGCTCTCTTCCATCTCTCTCTGCTTGCAAATAAAAAAATTAAGAAAAAAAAAAAAAAAAAGAAACTAGCCGGGCATGGTGGCGCATGCCTTTAATCCCAGCACTTGGAAGGCAGAGGTAGGAGGATCACAGTGAGTTCGAGGCCACCCTGAGATTACATAGTGAATTCCAGGTCAGCCTGGGATAGAGTGAGACCCTACCTCGAAAAACCAAAATAAAATAAATAAAAAGAAAAAATCCTCAAAAACATAAAAGGGGGGCTGGAGAGATGGCTTAGCAGTTAAGCACTTGCTTATGAAGCCTAAGGACGCCAGTTCAAGGCTCAATTTCCCCAAGGACCCACATAAGCCATATGCATAAGGGGGTGCATGCATCTGCAGTTCATTTGCAGTGGCTGGAGACCCTGATGCACCCATTCTCTGTCTCTCTCTCTCTCTCTGCCTGTCACTCTCAAATAAATAAATAAAAATAAAAAAAAAACATAACAGTGAATTCGTAGGCAGCCTCATAACCATCTTGATATGACAGAGACAGGCAGAATTAAATCCCAGGGACACTTCAGGAAGTAGAGCATAGGCCCACACCACTTTGAACGCGGTCACAGGTAATGGGCAATAAGAATTTGACGTCTAATACCTGCTCTTGGTAATGAAATTCATTATCCTCAATTTTTTGAATCTCTTCAAAAATTCTGTAAAACAAAAAGAAAAAAAGAACATAGTTAGGAGATTAATTAAAAACTCTTGTGCCGGGCGTGGTGGCGCACGCCTTTAATCCGAGCACTCGGGAGGCAAGGTAGGAGGATCGCTGTGAGTTCAAGGCCAACCTGAGACTACAGAGTGAATTCCAGGCCAGCCTGAGCTAGAGTGGAAACCCTACCTTGGAAAACAAGAAAAAAAAAATTCTTGAGTCAAGCATGGTAGTGCACACCTTTAATCCTGGCATTCGGGAGGCAGAAGTAGGAGGATCACCAGTAGTTTAAGGCTAGCCCAAGACTACACAGTGAATTCTAGGTCAGCCTGAGCTAAAGTGAAACACTAACTAGAAAAACCAAACTTCTTGGGCAGAAGAAATGGGTCAGTGGTTAAAGGTGCTTGGCACTTGCCTGTACACCATATTGATCCCAGTTCGATTCCCCAGTACCCATATAAAGCCAAATGCACAAAGTGGCACATGCATCTGGAGTTTGTTTGCAGGAGATAGAGGCCATTCTCTCTCTCTCTCTCTCTCTCTCACTCTCTCGGGCATGGTGGCACATGCCTTTAATCCCAGCACTTGGGAGGCTGAGGTAGGAGGATCACTGTGAGTCTGCAGCAAGCCTGAAACTACATAGTAAGTTCTAGCCTAGCCAGTGTGAGATTTTACTTTGAAAAAAACCAAAAAAAGAAAAAAAAAATCACACTTGAATCACTACCAAGAAAAGTCAAGCATAATCTGGGTGTGGTGGTGCACGCCTTTAGTCCCAGCACTAGGGGGCAGAGGTAGGAGGATCGCTGTGAGTTCAGGGCCACTCTGAGAATTCCAGGTCAATCTGGACTAGAGTTAAACCCTACACTGAAAAACAAAACAAAAGAGAGAGAGAGACGGAGTGAGGGAGGGAGGGCGGGCTGGGGAGATGGCTTAGCAACTAAGGCACTTGCCTGCAAAGCCAGAGGACCCAGGTTCGATTCTCCAGGACCCACATAAGCCAGGTGCGCAAGGTGGCACGTGCCTCTGCAGTTCATCTGCAGTGGCTGGAGGCCCTGGCACAACCATTCTCTTTCCCATAAATTAATATTTTAAAAATATTTAGAAAGAAAGAATAAAAAGAAGAGGAGTGGCCGAACCCGTGAAATCTCAGTGTGCGTTAACAGGTACAGGGTTATGAGCATATGCAGCCGAGAGAGGAAACGGAAGAGGAAATGAACGCAAGGATGTCCCAGGGGGCTAAAGCACAGCTGCTGGTAGGCCACAGGCTAAGACATGCCGGGATTGACTCTTGGCCTCATTCTAATAAGGATTTATTACCTTTTTTCTGGGCCTAGCTTCTGCAGCATTTTTAAATACTGAAAGACAGTGTGAGCAACCTGGAAATAAAACACCTCGTTACTCTTTTGAATAGGTGACATCGAGACAGAAGAAAAGCGATTCCATTTTAATGGCTTACCTCATAGAAGTGCTCAGAACCCTCATCAGTGAGTGTGATAGAAATGCTGAACACAGAGTACGTAGAATTCTGCTCGAACCCTGTCTCACCATTGCCACCAAACAATGCCAGAGCCCAGCACCTAGAGTTGGGAAGAATTAATTCAACTGGTATCACGGACTGAGAAGTCTACAAACCCTTCAAATTAACAGTATCAACAGGCTTTCAATGTAAGATTTGGGATCCTCAGTATTTGATGTAAACATATACTTCTAACAGTGAAAGAGATTGTTAAAGATATACACACAGGGGGCTGGACAGATGGCTTACTGGTTAAGGCACATGCCTGCAAAAACTAAGAGGAACCAGGTTCGATTCTTCAGGACCCACGTGAGCCAGATGCACATAGTGGCACATGAGGCTGGAGTTCGTTTGCAGTGGCTAGAGGCCCAGGCGTGCCCATTCTCCCTCTATCTCTCTCCCTGTCTCTAATAAATAAATAAATAAAAATCTTTTTTTAAAAAAAAGATGTACACATATAAGGCTGGGTGTGGTGGTGCACGCCTTTAATCCCAGAACTCAGGAGGCTGAGGTAGGAGGATTGCTGTGAGTTCGAGGCCAGCCTGAGACTACAGAGTTAATAGAGTTAATTCCAGGTCAGCCTAAAGTGAAACTTTACTTTGGGAAAAAAAAAAAAAAAAGATACACACATACATATACTCATATATTCTTAATGTCATTAAATGTCATTAATTTTTTGTAATAATGGCCCTCTCAATGCCTGTGAATGTTCTAAAAACTAGTATGTTAATTTTTCCCCATCTACCTTTTCATTCTCAAATTAGTCTCAGAAAACAAGCTAAGTAATTAATACACTAATACTAAATCTAAAGCACAGTTCTATTATTTGGATAGAAATGACTGAAACAGGGCTGGAGAGATGGCTTAGCGGCTAAGGCACCTGCCTGCAAAGCTTAACGGCCCAGGTTCAACTCCCCGGGACCCACGTGAGCCAGATGCACAAGGGGGCGCACGCGTCTGGAGTTTGTTTGCAGTGGCTGGAGGCCCTGGTGCACCCATTCTCATTCTCTCTCTCTCTCTAATTAATACATAAAAAATTTAAAGATAAATGACTAAAACAGGTGCTTCCACATAGGAGGACACATTCTACCCAAGAGCTGTGTACACTTTCCCCAGTCCCACACTTGGTAAGGGTTTTCTGCACATTGAAATCCATCTTCTGAGCCGGGCGTGGTGGCGCACGCCTTTAATCCCAGCCCTTGGGAGGCAGAGGTAGGAGGATCGTGAGAGTTCAAAGCCACCTGAGACTACATAGTGAATTCCAGGTCAGCCTGAGCCAGTGAGACCCTACCTCAAAATACAAAAAACAAAAAACAAAAAACAAAAAACAAAAAACAAAAAAAAAAAAAGAAATCCATCTTCTGAGAAGGAAAGCCTGGAGACACACAGCATTTAAATAACTGTCTGCCTTATCTTTTCAGTCAAATACGAATTCTTTTTTTTTTTGTTTTTGTTTTTTTTTGTTTTTTGGTCTTCCGAGGTAAGGTCTTATTCTAGCCCAGGCTGACCTGGAATTCACTATGGAGTCTCAGGGTGGCCTCGAACTCACGGCGATCCTCCTACCTCTGCCTCCCGAGTGCCGGTATTAAAGGTGTGCGCCACCACACCCGTTGCAAATCAAAATTCTTGATTAGTGCCAACCTTTTTATGTAACTATAGAACCCATTAGCTTATGATTTTTAGGATTTTGTGGACTTCTTTCCAACATGAACTAAAAAGGCAACTTATAAGGAAACGAGAAAGCCTATCAAAATTAAAATGAGCAAAAGCATTATGACTATAATCAGTAGGAAGCTTGACTGGAGACCTCATGCAAGCTAGAGCCAAAGAAGACAGGAGGACGTTTACTCCCTATTATTTTTCAGAGACTGTTACAGTGAAAATACTTATAACCAAATACTTGCTTTTTTCTAAGATAAGAAAGAATGCTGCCTTTGCCTTCGTGTCCAACCAGCCAGGAAATATAATGAAGTGGCTTCACCCTTAAAAGAAAATTAGGAGTCAGAAATCCAAAGAATCAAGTTTTAAGAACCTGAACTTATGAACATACTAAATGGGAATGTATGGTACATTTACTAGCAACAATATAAACTCAGGATATGGGATATCACTGAACACAATTTAAGGCCACTACTTCTCTTAATCATCCAATTCGTCTATGTGATACAATTTTTAGTTCTGACTTAAAGTGGAAATAATATAGATTATCATCGTAGAACCTAATACGAACATGAATCGCCATCCGTGAACGAGATTTAAAAAGGCTCTCAGTTCTGCTTCAGTCTCTGTACCAAAATGAAACACGCTGCTCTTAGGTATGGGGAGATGGCTCAGGGGTTACAAGGACTTGGCTGCACAGCCTGCTGGCCTGGGTTCAATGACCCAACCACCAGAGGAAAGAGCTGGTCAGGGTATTTGTTTGCAGCTGCAGGAGACCCCAGTACACATATACACACATGCAAATAAATTAATAAACTGTAAATTGTTTTCCTAGAGGTTGGAAAGACGTGGCCTCCAGTTTTAGTTTTCCCTTCAACTAAATTAGGACCTTGGGGACTGGAGGGATGGCTTGGCAGTTAAGCGCTTGCCTGTGAAGCCTAAGGACCCCGGTTCAAGGCTCGATTCCCCAGGACCCACGTTAGCCAGATGCACAAGGGGGCGCACGCATCTGGAGTTCGTGTGCAGTGGCTGGAGGCCCTGGCATGCCCATTCTCTCTTTCTTTCTCTCTCTCTGTCACTCTCAAATAAATAAAAATAAACAATAAAAACAATAAATTAGGACCTTGAACCAAAGCTATAAACTCATTGTATTTTTCTTTTTTTCTCCTCACTTGTTAAGCAAGCACGGTGACAGTTGTGTGTTGTTCCAGTTCTTTTTCTATTTGCTTCTACTCTATTTTTGAAAATGTATTCCTAACAAAACAAATATTAACAGAAAAACACTTAAGGGCTGGAGAGATGGCTTAGTGGTTAAGCGCTTGCCTGTGAAGCCTAAGGACCCCGGTTCGAGGCTCAACTCCCCAGGACGCACGTTAGCCAGATGCACAAGGGGGCGCACGCGTCTGGAGTTCGTTTGCAGTGGCTGGAGGCCCTGGCGCACCCATTCTCTCTCCCTCTCTCTCTCCCTCTTTTTGTCATTCTCAAATAAATAAAAATAAACCAAAAAAGAAAAGAAAAGAAAAACACTGAAGCGGTACACAGTGACACGCACGTCTGTGATCCCAACGTGCCTGCGGCAATGGGGAGACAAACACAGAAGAGTCCAGATGTTCATGGGCCAGCTAGACTGACCCACACAACAATAAACAATGAATGACCCCGTCTCAAAAAAGTTGGGGTGGGGAGAGCTAGAGAGATGGCTTAGCAGTTAAGGCGCTTGCCTACGAAGCCAAAGGACCCAGGTTCGATTCCCCAGGACCCATATGGTGGCACATGCGTCTGGAGTTTGTTTGCAGTGGTTGGTGTGGCCGTTCTCTCTCTCTCTCTCTCTCAAAATAATTTTTTTTTAAAAAGTTGGGGGCTGGGGAGATGTCTTAGCAGTTAACGTGCTTGCCTGCAAAGCCTAAAGACCCCTGTTTGATTCTTCAGGTCCCACGTAAGCCAGATGTACAAGGGGGCACATGCATCTGAAGTGGCTAGAGGCCCTGGCATGCCCATTCTCTATCAAATAAATAAATTTAAAAAAATTTTTTTAAAAAGCTAGGCATAAAGCTAAGTGTGGTGGCACACACCTTTAATCCCAGCACTGGGGAGGAAGAGGTAGGAGAGTCACTATGAGTTCGAGGCCAGGCTGGGACTACAGAGTGCATTCCAGGTCAGTCTGGGCTAGAGTGAGACCCTTTCTTGAACAACCCCACCACTCACCCCCCGGCCAAAAAGAGCCAGGGATGGCCATGACTGTCTGCAATCCCAGTCCACTGGAGGGCAGGGAGGACGGAGACCAGAGAATTTCTAGGGCTTGCTGACAGATAATAGCTCCAAGGTTGAAGGAGAGGCCCTGTTATAAGGATGTCTGTGGACACCTGGTAAGAGAAGACACCTAACATCTTCCCTGGCCTCTGCATACTTGCACGTACTTGGGGTACACATCTGCACACACATGTGCATACATCACACAATCTCTGCAAACATACATTAAAGATTACCTTTTTCTGACACATTTACATTTATTTCTAGTTATAAAGCATTTGTAGACACTAACTGATAACAAAATTGAAAACAAAAACAAAAAGAAAAAACAAAAAAACACTGAGCCCCCGGGGAATGGTGGTGCATGCCATTAATCCCAGCACCGAGGAGGCAGAGGTAGGAGGATCTCTGTGAGTTGGAGGCTAGCCTGGGACTACAGAGTGAATCCAGGCTAGCCTGGGCTAGAGGGAGACCATGCCTCCAAAAAAAATAAAACAAAACACACTAACAAAAAACAAAAAAAAACTGGAAAAAAGAAAGAAAAGGGCTGGAGTGATGGCTTAGTGGTTAAGGCACATGCCTGCAAAGCTAAAGGACTGAGGTTTGATTCCCCAGAACCCACGTGAAACAGATGCACAAAGTGGTGCATGCGTGTGGAGTTCGTTTACAGTGACTAGATGCCCTGATGCTCCCATTCTCTCTCTCTCTCCCTCCCTCTTAAATAAATTATTAACTGCTTGACCCAAGCAGCTTTTCTCATATATAGATAAACTGAAATGCTTTCTTAGATTAAATAAGTCCGCACTACCTCACAAAAGTAAGTCCTTGGGACTTAAGGATAGTTAACTTTAGTACTGACAAGTCAATAAATGGTGTACCCACTATCAAGTAAACTATAAGATGAATATTTTTACACTAAAACTACAGAAAATAATTACCTATGTTAGCATTCTTACAAAATATTAACTTTCAAAGACAAGAAAAGTGACTTGTTGGAAGAACAATCTAGTTTTTATACTTAGGAAGGTCATAAAATATGTGAGTTGAAAAATCTTCAAGTTACAAAACACCTGAACCCTCAAATTTAAACCAATTAGATAAAATACTATTTTAAAAAATATGACTCTCAAACAGCATCTACTGAAACAAATTTTCCCATAAACTCTTACCTGTAATGCTGCTGTTGGGGAGGAAGGGCCCATGTGATGGTCAGAGCATGAATTTTTCTGATTGGAACAACTAAACAAAAATATTTTTTAGAAGAACTGATATGAGTGTTTCTCCGCAACTCTTAACAATGCTACAAAAACATCTTTAATTCTATATATTTCATCCTCAAATAAGCAGAGGACCGTTAAATGAAATGCAGTTAGTGCTTCAAGTTGCCAATTTTCTAATTAGAAGAATTCCACTTTGGGTAAATTTCTTTACTTGGTTTCACAGACAGAGGAGGTGAGAATAAAGAGAATCATGGGCATATGAAATGCTGGTAAGGTTGGAGGTCTTCTTTCAAGGCAGGATGCAAGTCTGAGAGTTAGGAGGTCCATGGCAAAAATCCAGCTCTCCCCTTTTCTTAGATTGTGCATGTATGGCCTTGAGAAAACCCACCTGCATTTCAGTCTAAATCTGCTTTCTCATGGCAAGATGGGAGCACTGGGCTAAAGGATCGCGTAAGAGTCTCAAGTGCTGTTAGTCTAGGATTCTATAAATAGGAAATCTGAAGCTAGAAAAAAACAACTGGAGATTTAGCGTCACAGAACAAAAGTGGCCCCAGAAAGGATGTCTCAAAACAGCCACTGATCAGAAGAAGGGAAGAAAAAGATGGGCAGAGAAGACTTCAGGCAGTTAGAAGAAAGAGAAATCCACCAAACAAAAAGACGAAGAAGGGCTGGAGAGATGGCTTAGCAGTTGAGGCACTCGCCTGAGAAACCTAAAGGACCCATGTTAAAGTCTCCAGATCCCACGTAAGCCAGATGCACAAAGGTGAGGCAAATGCAAGATCTCATGTGCCCACGAGGGGGCGCAAGAGTCTGTCTGGCATTTGATTGCAGTGGCTGAGGCCCTGGTGTACCAATTCTCCTTCTCTCTCTAAAAATAAAATTTAAAAAATTTTTAAATTAAAAAAAAAAGACTAAAGAAAAAGAAATGGTGAACTAAGAATATTACTGTAACACTCACTACTGTCAAATAACTTACAGTGTAATCCTGTTATGACTCACTGTACAGTTACTATGAACATAATTCTAATGTATAAAAAAGGCAGACGTCTGTTTATAAAGATATACTCTTATTTTTTATTTTACTCTGTGTATTGTATATGTGCATGGGTGCATGTGTGTAGAGGCAAGAGGTCAACACTGGGTGTCTTCCTCACTCATTCTGCACCTTATTCAAAAAAAAAAAAAAAAAAAATAGGATCTCACACTGAGCCTAGAGTTGCTTGTCCAGACTATAGCCAGCAAGCCCTGGGGATCCCTGCTGCCTCCCTCTCCCCAGTGCTAGGAGCACGAGTTCAGGCCAGCATACCTGGCTGTTGCAAGGGATTCAAACTCAGATCCTTGTGCTTGCATAGCAAGCCCCTTACTCCTGAGCCATCTCCTGAGCCCCTAAAGTATTAATTTTTATTTTATTTTATTATTTGGTTTTTCGAGGTAGGGTCTCACTCTAGCCCAGGCTGACCTGGAATTCACTATGTAGTCTCAGGGTGGCCTCGAACTCACGGGGATCCTCCTACCTCTGCCTCCCGAGTGCTGAGATTAAAGGCGTGCGCCACCACGCCCGGCTAGTTTTTATTTTTAAGAAAACAGAACTAAAAAAAAAAGAAAAAGAAAAAGAAAAACAGAACTATAAAACATTAGAAGGGCTGGAGAGATGGCTTAGCGGTTAAGGCGCTTGCCTGTGAAGCCTAAGGACCCATGTTTGACTCCCCAGATCCCACATAAGCCAGACGCACAAGGTGACTCATACACAATGTCCCACATGTGCACAAAGTGGTACATGCACCTGGAGTTCATATTACAATGGCTGGAGACCCTGTCACACCAATTCTCTCGGTCTTTCATTAAAAAAAGGGGAGGGGCTGGAGAGATGGCTTAGTGGTTAAGGCACTTGCCTATGATGCCTAACGATCCAGGTTTGATTCCCCAGTATCCACGTAAAGCGAGATGCACAAGGTGGCACATGCATCTGGAGTTCATCTGCAGTTGCTAGAGGCCCTGGCACAACCATTCTCTCTGTCTCTGTATCTGCTTCTCTCTCTCTCTCTCTCTTTCAAATAAATGAATATAAATAAAATATTTTTTTAGAGGGCCATCTGGGGGCTGGAAAGATGACTTAGCATTTAAAGTATTTGCCTGCAAAGACAAAGGACCCAAGTGTCATTCCCCAGGACCCACATAAGCCAGATGCACAAGGTGGCACATGCTTCTGGAGTTTGTCCACAGCGGCTGGAGGCCCTGGCGTGCCCATTCTCTCTCTATCTGCCTCTTTCTTTCTCTCTCAAATAAATGTTTAGAAAATAAGGCCATTCTGTTGGGCTTGCCTCAAAAAAATTAATTAATTAATTAATTAAATAAAATAAAATAAAATTAGAAGATATATACCAAAAATATTCTTCTTAATAGTATGGCTGTAAAATAAGCCCTCCTTCCAGCCAACACTTTAAGTTCATCATTTAACAAATACTGTATTGATAATGAAGTCAAAAATTTCTATTCAGTTTTGCCTCCTATGGGCAAAAGAAAGAAGAATATAGGCCGGGCATGGTGGCGCACGCCTTTAATCCTATCACTCAGGGAGGCAGAGGTAGGAGGATCGCGGTGAGTTTAAGGCTACCCTGAGACCACATAGTGAATTCCAGGTCAGCCTGGGCTAGAGTGAGACCCTACCATGAAAAGCCAAAAATAAAAAATAATAATAATAAAATAAAAACTAAAAATAGCCGGGCGTGGTGGCGCACGCGTTTAATCCCAGCACTCGGGAGGCAGAGGTAGGAGGATCGCCATGAGTTCGAGGCCACCCTGAGACTACACAGTGAATTCCAGGTCAGCCTGGGCTAGAGGGAGACCCTACTGAAAGAAAGGAAGCAGAATGTAGATAAAGGGAAATGGAAAGGGTTAGAAAAGAACAGCCAAGGAAAAGTCGGGGAGAAAGTGTGAGCCAGGCTCAGGTAACAGCAGGGCCGTAGGGCTTGTGAGGGACCCGCTCCTCCCTGTTCCTATCTAGATCACCAATGCCCCTGTATACGCCCTTCCAGCACAGTCATATCTTCTACCGTGTTCACATTTTCACAGAAAATTGGCAGTCTTAAGTTGCAGAGAATGCGCTAAGTTATTTCAAACAATTTTAAACCTTAGGTTCACAAACCTCTATAAAGTTTGTTAAATGCAGGTGTGTCAAAAGGATCCGTTAAATGGCCAAAGTTTGGTTTGGGTAACCCACTGAAAATAAAACAAACATCAGAATTTAATTGGCAAAAGCCTTTATAAACAGTATCATTAGGGATGCTTAACGGATATACTTATTATCAATCTAGTCTACCTCTTTCTGGCTAACAAGCATTTTTGGCAGGAGTAAATGGGTAGCAACAAAGACATTAAAAACTGACTTTAATTCTAGTCTTAACCTCAGTCTCAAAAACTGAAGTGCTTTTATAACTTACAGGATATAGAAAATGATTAACTGAAGGGAATTCACCACCACCCCAAATTCCAGCATTTCCTGACTATCAGCTCTATTTAATTACAGTTCTCCTCCTTGAAACTGTAATTCGGTAAAAGTTACACTAGAAAACACACTTTATAAAAGTTAACAAACATATGAGAGAAATATTATGTACAAAATACTACATAAGACACTGGTATTTTAAAGACTTGGTTCCTCACTCTAAGGGCATCTAATCTACTTGGAGGTGTGTTTCTTAAGTATGTGGGGTGTTTATAATACAAAAACAAGTACATATATATACTTATATAAAAGTTCCCTGTCTTGTTACAAGGTTTGTTCATGTATGTGTATATACATATGTATGTGACGTGTATATCATTGTTGTTTTCTACACAGGGTCTTACTCTAGCACTGACAGTCCTTGCACTCACGCTGTAGTCTCAGGGTGGCCTCGAACTCACAACGATCCTCCTATCTCTGCCTCCTGAGTGCTGGGATTAAAGGCGTGCGCCACCACGCCTGGCTTGTTGATATATATTTTTAAAGACATGGTCAATGCAAGTTAGTATTACAGCAAAGATGTATATTGCATTAAGAAATCAATGTTATTGGTGACTAGTCCTTTGGACAAGGTTTAAATGCCTCTCAGGAATTGATATCTTCTATTAATTATAGCACTGACTTCATTGTTAAACTTTCACAGTGCAAATGTTCCCACCTGTCAGTTCACATTTCCATAATTCACACCCACTTTATCAGAAAAATTTAAAAATTTCTCAAATTTGGCATGGTTTTTATTAGCTTTCTATGTATTAAAAATTGCTTACCAATAAGGCTGGAGAAGATGGCTTAGTGCTTAAGGCATTTGCCTGCAAAGCCAAAGGACCCCAGTTTGATTCCCCAGGACCCACGAGGGCCAGATGCACAAGGAGGTGCATGCATCTGGAGTTCATTTACAGTGGCTGGAGGCCCTGAGGTGCTCATTTTCTCTTTCTCTCCCTACCTCTTTCTCTCTCTCAAATAAACAAAATATATTTTTTTAAACTGCTTACCAATAAATGCTTATTAAATAAAGTCAAGCTAGTAACAGCCAATTGTAGTCATTACAATTTATTCTAAGCTAATTTTTCTTTCATACATTTAAACTAACTGTGCATAAGGTGATGAATTGGAAAAAGCCATTAGTTTACACACCTGATGCCAAAAAAACAAGCCCCTGGCTTATTATTTTACTAAAATTCAAACTAAGAGTAGAAATAAAGACAATGTCTTCAAAATTAATTGTCTGTAACAAAGATACATTTATTGAGGGAGGGCATTACCATGGCCTATTTTTTATAATCATGGCAGTTGTTAATAGAAAAAAATTTGAGAAAAAAAAAGATACATTTATCTTTTACATTCTTTTGGTATTAGTTGTGTACATATAAGGTAGATTTAAAAAACATTTAAGCCAGATATGGTTGCCCATGCCTTTAGTCCCAGCACTTGGAGAGGCTAAGGCAGGAAGAATGCCATGAGTTCGAGGCCACCTGAAGACTACAGAGTGAATTCCAGGTCAGTGTGGGCTAGAGCAAGGCCCTATCTCAAAGAAAAAAAAAAAAAATTAGAAGTATCCAGGATTGGAACCCTACATGCACTTCCTAATAACAGTTTACTTTGGGGTTGGAAAGTTGGTTTAGCAGTTAAGGCGTTTGCCTATGAAGTTTTAAGGACCCATGTTTGACTCTCCAGGTCCCAATTAAGCCAGACACACAAAAGTGAGGCAAGCGGAAGGTCAAACATGCCCACTAGGTGGCGCAAGTGTGTGGAGTTCGATTACTATAGCTGAGGCCCTGGTGTGTCAAGTCTCTGTCTGTCTGTCTCTCTCTCTCTCTCTCTCTGAAATAAAAAAAAAAAAAAAATTTAATGTTTAAGTTTACTTGGATCAGCTATATAAAATTGGTTTTTTAGGCAGTATGAAAGTAAGATGCCTACAAAACTATTTCTTTTATGGGGAAAAACATTGCAAATTCCAAACAACTGACCTCGAAGAATAATCTTTTGGAAGCAGAAGTGCTATGAGGCAGGGGACATAAGTAGACATGTTCTTCAAACACCCTACCCAGTAACAGAAAAGCTCTGATTTGCATAAAAAGAGCCGTAAGTTCCTCAGAATTATTGCTTAATATAAGTTTACAAGCCTGTAAATTTTTAACTATAGAAACTATGGAAATGAATTCTTATCTTAGTTTTCCCTCTCAAAAGTCCTGTGACCTTAGTCCAGGCATGGTGGTGCACATCTTTAATCCCAGCAATCGGGAGGCAGAGGTAGGAGGATCACCATGAGTTCGAGGACAGCCTGAGATTATAGAGTGAATTCTAGGTCAGCCTGGGCTAGAGAGCGAGACCCTGCCTCAAACAAACAAAAGAAAAAAGTTCTGTGATCTTGCCAAAGGTACTAAACTTCTTTATGTCTCGGTTTTATAACCTTTTTTAAAAAAGGAAAGAAAAATGTCTTTGGGCTTTATACAAAAAGATATGTCCTTTAACTATAAGTGTACTCGTTACAAAAATAAACATCTTACTTGTTTGGTATCTGTGAGAAGATTTCAGTCACCCACTTTTCCAAAGTATCCAGTGTTTCTTAAAGGAGGGCAGGGAGAAAAAAGCAACATACAGTATCATTATTCACCATGGAAATACATAAATTGACAAACATTTAGCTACAAAACAGAGAAACATACTAGTAATGAATACCAAGAAAGATGAATGGCAGATAAGAAAATCTTTAAAATCCTACAATTTTGATAAACTTAGGAAAGATACACAAGTTAAAAAAAATAATAGAGACTGGACGGATAGCGTAGTGGATAAGGCACTTGCCTACAAAGCCAAAGGACCCAGGTTTGATTCCCCAGGGCCTACATAATCCAGATTCAGGAGGTGATGCATGCATCTGGAGTTTGTTTGCAGTGGCTAGAGGCCCTGACGTGCCCATTTTCTCTCTCAAATAAATGAATATGCCAATCTTCTTTTTACATCTGTTCAACCTTTAAGGTTTTTGTTCGGCTGGAGAGAAGGCTTAATGGCTAAGGTGCTTGCCTGCAAAGCCTAAGGACCCATGTTTAACCCTACATAAACCAGACACACAAAGGTGAGGCAAGTGCAAGATCACACATGCCCACTAGTTGGCACACACATCTGGAGTTTCAGGGCCCTGGCATGCCAATTTTCCCCCACTCCACTTCACATAAAAAGCAAAAGGGTTGGAGAGATGGCTTTAGACATTAAGGCATTGGAAGGCAAAGCCAAAGGACCCAGGTTCGATTCCCCAGGACCCATGTAAGCCAGATGCACAAGGGGCCACATGCATTTGGAGTTCGTTTGCAGTAGCTAAAGGCCCTCGCGTGCCCATTCTCTCCCTCCCTCCCTCCCTCCCTCTCTCTCTCACACACACAGAAATAAATTTAAATTTAAAAAATATTTTTTAAATATGATATATGGCTCTCTCTACCTGCTTTATTCTCTCCCTCTTGTTCTCTCTTAAATAAATAATAAAATTTTTTTAACAAAAAGAAGTAACAAAAGGCCGGGCGTGGTGGTACACACCTTTAATCCCAGCACTCAGGAGGCAGAGGTAGGAGGATTGCTGTGAGTTCGAGGCCAGCCAGTGAATTCCAGGTCAGCCTGGGCTAGAGTGAGACCCTAGATAAACGGGAGAATGGTTTTGTTTTCCACACAATGACTCACACTGTACCCTATTTCTTTTGGCATTGTATTGCTGTTTTGTTCTTCCGCCTGGTATGAGCCGTTATAGAAACTGCATGATATTTGTTGATGCTTCACCCTGCAAGTCTTTCTAGGGGCCATGCATGCACATTAGCGCTGGCCTTCACCCTCGCTTCGGGCTGGATTCACGACCCCCCAGGAGGCACACCTCTGGGCATGGCTGCAAGAATGCTTCCCGAGCCGGGCGTGGTGGCGCACGCCTTTAATCCCAGCAATTGGGAGGCAGAGGTAGGAGGATCGCTGAGAGTTCGAGGCCACCCTGAGACTACAGAGTGAATTCAAGGTCAGCCTGAGCTAGAGTGAGACCCTACCTCGAAAAACCAAAACGACAAAAAAAAAAAAAAAAAGAATGCTTCCCGGCAGTTCTAACGCCAGAGGGAAGCCCTAGCCTGACAACAGGTCAGTGTGGCAACATGCCAGGCACTAGTGTCCCAGACTGAACACGAAGGGACAAAGAAGCAAAAAGAAGCAAGCAGCTGAATACCAGTGTTCCCCTTTCTTTCTTCCTTTTTTTTTTTTTTTTTTTTTTTTTTTTTTTGGTTTTTCGAGGTAGGGTCTCACTTTAGCCCAGGCTGCCCTAGAATTCACTATGTAGTCTCAGGGTGGCCTCGAACTCATGACGATCCTCCTACATCTGCCTCTCGGGGGTGGTGTTCCCTTCTCTCTGATTCCTGGGGATATGAGGAGTCCCAGCTGCGTGCTTCCTACACCATGAACGCCACCCACTTCCAAGATGGGCTGTAGCCGCCAACCATGAGCCAAGGAAACTCTTCCTTAAGTTGGCTTTGAAAGGTATTTTGTCAGAGTAACTAGAAAAGTAACTAGTACAATGTGTGATCTCGAACTTTATTTATTCCTTTCTTTTTCAGCTTCTTGATGTAAGGTCTCACTCTAGCCTAGGCTGACCTGGAATTCACTCTATGCTCTCAGGGTGGCCTCAAACTCACAGTGATCCTTCCTCTGCCTCCTGAGTGCTGGATAAAAGGTGTGTGCCACCAAGCCCACCTTATGCCTTTCTTATATTTCTTTTTTTAATTAACTTATTTATTTGAGAGAATGACAAAGGCAGATATATAGAGACAAAGAATGGGTATACCAATGCCTCCAGCTACTGCAAACTAAGTCCAGATGCACATGCCATCTTGTGCATCTGGTCTATGTGGGCACTGGGGAGTCGAACCTGGGTCCTTAGGCTTTGCAAGCAGAGGGAGAGGGAGGGAGGAGAGAAGAGAAGAGAGAGGAGAGAAGAGAGGAGGGAGGAGAGAAGAGAGGAGGGAGGAGAGAAGAGAGAAGAGGGAGGAGAGAAGAGAGAAGAGAAGAGAGAGAAGAGAGAAGAGGGAGGAGAGCAGAGAGAAGAGGGAGGAGAGAAGACAGAAGAGGGAGGAGAGAAGAGAGAAGAGAGAAGAGGGAGGAGAAGAGAGAGAGATAAGGAAGAAGAGAGAAGAGAGAAGAGAGAAAAGAGAAGAGAAGAGAGACAGAATGCGTGTGTCAGGGCCTCTAGCTGCTTCAAATGGACTCCAGATGCACATGCCACTTTATACATCTGGCTTTATGAGGGTACTGGGGAATTAAACTCAAGTCTTTAGGCTTTGTCTTCAACACTTCACCACTGAGCCACTTCTCCAGGCTCTTTCTTATATTTCATAAGAAAGTCTTTTGAGGGGGCCGGAGAGATGGCTTAGTGGTTAAGGCATTTGCCTGTTAAGCCAAAGGACTCAGGTTCGATTCCCTAGGACCCACATAAGCCAGATGCACAAGGGGGCGCATGCGTTTGGAGTTCGTTTGCAGTGGCTGGAGGCCCTGGCGCACCCACTCTCTCACTGTCTGTCTCTCCCCCATCTCTCCCTCCTCTCTCTGCTTCCAAATAAATAAATAAAAATTGAAGTTGGGCATGGTGGCACATGCCTTTAATCCCCGCACTTGGGAGGGAGAGGTAGGAGAATCACCGTGAGTTCGAAGCTACCCTGAGACTACAGAGTGAATTCCAGGTCAGCCTGAGCTAGAGTGAGAGCCTACCTCAAAAAACCAAAAACAAAAATAAGCAATTTAAAAAAAAAAAAACCAAGTCTGTTGAAATTTCTTGTAAAACATGATAAAAAAGGAAACATTTTAGATTTAAGTGACCCATCACTACATCACACTATTTCCACCAGGGACACAAGTTTCAGTAATTCTCAGCAAGGAAGTCTGGGAACGTAGCTCAGTGGCAGGGCATGCACTTAGCATGACAGATGTCCTGAGCTCAACCCCCGGTACTAAAGGAGAGGGGGCATAAGAGCAACTGCGTTTGGATCTCTAGACACCATGTAAACAGCCCCTCAGGGGAGCAGACCCCAAAACAAAGACCTGTGGAAGAACAATGGAACCAGATACCCAGCGTTCCCCTTGGCCAGGGTGGCCAGCAACACCCCGCTGCTGGAAGTGTACAGGGCTCACGCACGCGTGCACACAAAGCAAAACGATGGGGACTGGTGAGCAATAATTTAGTAACCGATTCCGGAAAAGCCTAAAGAGATTACAACACCAAGAAGATAAAAGAAAGCTACTAGGGAAATATTAGGTTTAATTACAAAAGATGGTACAAGAAGGAAAAGACCAGACTAGAGTGAAACGCTACCTGGAAAAAACAAAAACAAACAAATATATATATATATATATATATATATATATATATATATATATGTATACACACACACACGACTGAGAATCTTTGCCTTTTCCTTTTTTTTTTTTTTTTTTTTTTTTTTTTTAAAGGTGTTTTTCGAGGTAGGGTCTCACTCTGGCCCAGGCTGACTTGGAATTCACTATGGAGTCTCAGGGTGGCCTCGAACTCACGGCAATCCTCCTACCTCTGCCTCCAGAGTGCTGGGATTAAAGGCGTGTGCCACCACGCCCAGCTTTCTCAGTTTTATATGTAAGATACTTCTGTCCCTACTACTGTAATTGTTCTCAATCACCCCTTAAAATATTTTTTATTTTATAAATGTGTATAAGGTATTTTTCTCATATTCACTTCCCATTACCTTCTATTTTTAATTTTTTTAATGTTTGTTTTAAAGAGAGAAAAAGACAAAGAGAGAGAGAGAGACGGAGAGGGAATGAGAATGGGCACACCAGGGACTCCAGTCAATGCAAACAAATTCCAGATGCATGTGCCACCCTGTGCATCTGGCTCACGTGGGTCCTGGGGAACCAATCGAACCCAGGTCCTTAGGCTCTGCAGGAAGTGCTTTAACCGGTAAGCCATCTCTCCAGTCCCCAATTACCTTCTCTTGACTCCTTTACTCCTCCCGCTGAACCCCTTCTTCCCAAATAGTCCCACTTCTACTTGGATGTCTTCGGAGGAGACTATGAAGACCGTAACAGATACCTTTGGATTGAACGACCAGAGTCATATAATGAGCAGAGTAGTGACGCATCCAGAACTCTCTCAGCCTGGCGTGCGTGTCGATGTTATTCTTCTTGGGTTCATGTTTGAGAGTATCAGCATTTCCTATAAAAAAAAAAAAAAGATAAATATAACTACAAGTGACTGAGTTTACTTTGTTCAATGTCTTCTATACCAACAAAGCATGTTCTAGAAGCTTACGAGAACTATGAAACAATCCAAGTGATGCAAGAATGTTAAGATAGCATATGACAGATGTGTAAGAAATTAATCTCTGGCTGGGAAAACCACCTCAACTTCCTTGCTTAACAGTCAAGTATTTGGGCTGGAGAAATGGCTCAGTGGAACCTGCCTGCAAAATCTAACGACCTGGGTTCAATTCCCTAGTACCTACATAAAGCCAGATGCACAAAGTGGCGCATGCATCTGGAGTTTGTTTGCAGTGGGTAGAGGCCCTGGTGCATCCATCCTCTCCCTCTCTCTCTTCTTGGTCTCTGTCGCTCTCTACATGCAAATAAATAAATAGTCAAGTATTTGATTTAGGATTTCCTCTCAAAATTATCTTACTCATATTCTGCCTAATTCTTAAAAATAAAATACATACAAGCCAGGATGCCCTGTAAAATGTACATAAACTACAAAGATACAAGAAACTAAAACACCCTCTAAATTAAGTACACTTTAGATCAACTCATCCCAGTCAGTTTGCACTCTAACTGAATTAACACTAGGTGTTAACTGAATTACACCACCAATAAAAAGCCATCATGAGCCAGGTGTGGTGGCGCACACCTTTAATCCCAGCACTTGAGGGGCAGAGGTAGGAGGATCTCCGTGAGTTTGAGGCCACTGAGACTACATAGTGAATTCCAGGTCAACCTGGGCTAGAGGTAGCACCCCCCGACCGACCGCCAGCCTGCGAAAATAAACAGTTTACCAGTTAAACAAAATTAGGTCACAGTTCAAAAGCTATTAGAGGGGTCTGGAGGGATGGCTTAGCAGTTAAGGCGCTTGCCTACAAACCCTAAGGACCCAGGTTCAATTCCCCAGATTCCATGTAAAGCCAGATGCACAAGGCGGCGCATGTGTCTGGAGTTTGCAGCTTTGGAACGCCCATTCTCTTTCTCTCTCTTTCTATCTCTCTCTCTCAAACTATTAGAGGGCTGGAGAGATGGTTTAGTGGTTAAAGCGCATGCCTGCAAAGCCAAAGGACCCAGGTTCGATTCACCAGGTCCCATGTACGCCAGATGCACATAGTGGCACATGTGTCTGGAGTTTGTTTGTAGTGGCTAGAGGCTCTGGCACGCCCATTCTCTCTCTCTCTCTCTCTCTGTCTCAAATAAATAAGTAACTAGAGAAAGCATTCCTGAGTCTCTGTTGGTAAATGGACACATCAAACTGGGGGATGGCACGGACTTACAATCAGATAACCAATACTCAAATCCCATAGCCAATCCTTACTGCCTGTGTGACTGAAGAAAATTGGACAACTTCCTTGTTCGTCTTCAAGTGAAGACGCTAATGGTACCCCATCCCTTATAATCCTGATAATGACCAAATGAGGTCATGCGTGTGCGCGGTTGAACACCAGGCTCTGTCCTCACTATATCCAGTACGGGGATCAGACAGACAAGCACACTGGCTAATGCCTTCCCGCTTGAAGCTATCCAGCTGCCCTAGGAGGGGAAGGGTTCCTAGGTTCCCTGGCTTTATAATTTCACTTTTTTATTTTATTTTTTGTTTTCTTTCGAGGCAGGGTCTCACTCTAGCTCAGGTTGACCTGCAACTCATTCTGTAGCTGTAAGGTTGGCCTCTTATCCTACCTCAGCCTCCCAACCCCTCAGTGCTGGGATTGAAGGCAAGCGCCACCATGCCCAGCTCTTTCTTCATTGTTGGTTTTTCGTGGTAGGGTCCTCACTCTAGCCCAGGCTGACCTGAGAGGAATTCATTCAGTAGTCTCAGGGTGGCCTTGAACTCACGTGATCCTCCTCCCTGTGCCTCCCTAGTGTTGGGCTTAAAGGTGGGCGCCACCATGCCTGGCTCTATTTGTTTCATTTATTTAAATATTTTATTTTTATTTATTTGAGATAGAGAGAGAATGGGTGCGCCAGGGCCTCCAGCCACTGCAAACGAATGCCAGACTCATGTGCCCCCTTGTGTATCTGCCAGCCCATATTTTTTTAAATATTTTTATCTATTTGAGAGAGAGAGAGAATGGGTGTGCGAGGGCCTCTAGCCACTGTAAACAAACTCCAGGCACTGTCACCCTATGCATCTGTCCTATGTGGGTCCTGGGGAATCGAACCTGGGTCCTTTGGCTTTGCAAGCAAGCACCTTAACCGCTAAAACATTTCTCCAGTGCCTGTTTTTTCATTTTTTTCGATACATAGTTTCATGTAAGCTGTCTTCAAACTCACTATGTAGCCACAGATCATCTTGAAATTCCAATGTCCTGCTGGAATTATAGGCACATACCACCATGCCGGGTTTTGTGTGATAATGGGGACTGAAGGCAGGGCTTTCTACATATGAGGCAAGCGCTCTACCAACTGAGCTACCATACCCAGCATATTCTTTATCAGCTTTTCTAATCGGTCTTCCTTGCCAAGAAAATAGGAAATAAGATGAATCACTTAGTATCTTACCCCAGAAAAATTTCCCCATAGGATGTCCTGGTCTGGCAAGGCTTCCAAACAACATCTCCTTTCTATTGGCATCAGAAGGTCTCGCAAGTTGATATTCTGTCAGTAGTAAAGAGACGCTTTTAAATAAAATGAAAATTTATTTTCTGGCAATTAAGAGCTTATAGATTTGAAAAAAAAAAGTAGAAAAGGTAGGTTTTATATACAAATTACATGTGCTTTTTTTATTTCAGAGAAAGGATGGACATGCCAGGGCCTTCAGCCACGGCAAACTCCAGACACACTCACTACCTTGTGCATCGAGTTTACGTGGGTCTTGGGGAACTGAACCTGGGTCCTTTGGTTTTGCAGGCAAGTGCCTTAATCACTAAGCCATCTCTCCAGCCCACAAATTATATGTTTTAAAATGGAAGTTGGATGCCGGGCGTGGTGGCGCACGCCTTTAATCCCAGCACTCGGGAGGCAGAGGTAGGAGGATCGCCGTGAGTTCAAGGCCACCCTGAGACTCCATAGTGAATTCCAGGTCAGCCTGGGCTAGAGTGAAACCCTACCTCGAAAAACCAAAAAAAAAAATAAATAAATAAAATAAAATAAAATAAAATGGAAGTTGGGAGCTCAGTCACCTAAGCTTGTTACTTTGGTAAATCACCTTTCTATAATTGCTTTATTATTATTTTTTCTTTTCGAGGTAGGGTCTTGCTCTAGCCCAGGCTGACCTGGAATTCATTATGTAGTCTTAGGGTGGCCTAGAACTCATGGTGATCCTCCTACCTCTGCCTCCCGAGTGCTGGGATTAAAAGCATGCGCCTCCACGCCCAGCTGTTTTGTTATTTTAAGGTGAAACAATGCAGGTAATCTGAAGTTTTCAGGCTTACAATTCACTAAAGGGCTAAAGAAATGGCTTAGTGATTAAGTTGCTTGCCTGCAAAGCCAAATGACTCAGATTCCATTCACAAGGATCCACGTAAACCAGATGCACAAGGTGGCACATGCATCTGGAGTTCATTTGTAGTGGCTGGAGGCCCAGGTGCACCCATTCTCTCTCTCTCTCTTTTTTTTTTTTTTTTTTTTTTGTTTGATTTTTTGAGGTAGGTCTCACTCTGGCTCAGGCTGACCTAGAATTCACTATGGAGTCAGAGGCTGGCCTTGAACTCACAGCGCTCTTCCTACCTCTGCCTCCTGAGTGCTGGGATTAAAGGCATGCACCACCACGCCTGCCTTATTTTTTATTTTTGTTACGTGTATATACTATATGGTTGTGCTGGAATTTCAGGTGCTGAGATTACAGGTGTGCACCACTACACCCAGCTCTATTTATTTGCGAGACAGAGAAGCAGATAGAATGGGCATGCAGGGCCTCCAGCCAGTGCAATGAACTCCAGATGCATGTGCCCCCTTGTGCATCTGGCTTACATGGGTGGTTACTGAGGAATCAAACTTTAGGCTTTACAGACAAGCACTTTAACCCCCTAAGCCATCTCTCCAGCCCAAGTTACACAACTTTTTGTTTCTTGTTTTTTCAAGGTAGGGTCTCTCTCTAGCTCAGACTGACTTGAAATTCACTATGTAGTCTCAGGGTGGACTTAAACTCACAGTGATCCTCATACCTCTGCCTCCCGAGTACTATGATTAAAGGTGTGTGTCACCACACCTAACTAAGCTACACAACTTTTGAAGCATAATAAAGTATATCATGACTTAAACTCTTAAACACAATTAAATATCTACTCTGATTTTTTTGTTATTTTTGTTTCTCAAGGTAGGGTTTCACTCTAGCCCAGGCTGACCTGGAATTTACTATGTAGTCTCAGGCTGGCCTCGAACTCACAGTGATCCTCCTACCTCTGTCTCCCGAGTGCTGGGATCAAAGGCATGTGTCACCACATGCGGCTTTCTACTCTGATGTTTTAAAAAAAAATATTTCTTTGTTTATTTGCAGGAAGAAAGGGGGGAGAGCAAGAGGCAGAGAGAGGGAGACAAGGGGCACACCAGGGCCTCTAACCATTGCAAACAAACTCCAGACACAGGCGCCACTTTGTGCATCTGATTTTATGGGGGTGCTGAGGAATCGAACCCTGGCCAGACTCTGCAAACAAGGGCCTTAACTGCTGAGGCATCTCTCCAGTCCCTACTCTGATTTCTGAGAACTCACTATCTAGATCACAGTCCTGCTGCCTCAGCCTACAGAGTGCTGGGATCACAGAGACGCACTAGCACACTCGGGGATACAGTGGTCACGTAGCGTGTGTGATACAGAGTTACACAGCCAGTACCACAAAGATGCATTGTGTATATATGTGTATACACACACACACACATATATATATAAAAGAATGCACTGAAGAAGGCATTAAACGTGCACATCAATCCACATATGCACTATGTGTATAGAAACACATACAAAGAAAAGCTGATGGAGGATGGTTTGAGTCATGGTCTAGTCATTCCCCATGGTTAACTCTGCTGTGTGCTTTAGCAGGGCCATTACTTTTATTTTTGTTGCTAATCACAATAGGACCTTGCATTATTAATAGATAGTTGCTTTTGTTAGGGAACGCATTAATACAGTACACCTTATGGTTTTAAGATCACAGTGTAACTCAACTGGGAGCCAAGATTGGCTCCTCATGGTACAAAGAGGGGGGGAATGAAGGACTCAGGAACCAGATGGACGCCATGACAGGCTTCAGAGTCCTCAGTAGGCCTAAGTTTCTGTTTCTCGGCAAGATCTAAGTTTTTTATCTTCTGGTAAGGGTGGGTTTAACAGTTACTGGAAACTGAATATGCAAGATCTCCAGTAAGGGTGGGTTTAACAGTTACTGGAAACTGACTATGCCATACATTCCTGAAGTCAAAAGATAAGCTCAATTCCCCTAGCCCCAGCCCACCAACTTTGCCCGCCAAAATCCTAAACCAACCAGAAGAGCACACTGTTTAAATCAACCAATCATGTACCCATCCCTTTCTTCTATGTTCAAATCCCTATAAAAACCCTACCCTCCCACTACTCGGGGCTCTTGTACGGATCCACTGCCTTGGTGAAGTCAAGAGACCGAGCTTAAGCCCGAAATAAAGCTCCTTGCTCTTGCAAAAAAAAAAAAAAAAAAACATACAACCACATACTATATACACATAAAAAAATATACAGGGATATGCAGGAATGGCTTAGCAGTTAAGACATTTGCCTGCAAAGCCAAAGGACCCAGGTTTGATTCCCCAGGACCCACGTAAGCCAGATGCACAAGGGGGTGCATGCATCTGGAGTTCATTTGCAGTGTGTGGTGGTTTGATCCAGGTGTCCCCCATAAACTTAGGTGTTCTGAATGCTAGGTTCCCAGCTGATGGAGATGTGGGAAATAGCGCCCCCTGGAGGCGCTGTATTGTTGGGGGGGGCTTATGGGTGTTATAGCCAGTGTCCCCTTGCCAGTGTTTGGCACACTCTCCTGTTGCTATTGTCCACCTGATGTTGGCCAGGGCGTGAGGTCCACCCTCTGCTCATGCCATCGTTTTCCCCTGCCATCGTGGAGCTTCCCCTTGAGCCTGTAAGCCAAAATAAATCTCTCTTTCCTAGAAGCTGCTCTTGGTTGGGTGATTTCTACCAGCAATGTGAACCAGACTGCAACACAGTGGCTGGAGGCCCTAGCATGCCCATTCTCTCTCCAATAAATAAAAGTAAATTATTTAAAACTGAAAAAATATATACATAAATATACATATTGTTGCAATCGGGTTCACACTGGCAGTAGAAATCACCCAACCAAGAGCAGCTTCTGGGAAAACGAGGTTTATTTGGCTTACAGGCTCGAGGGGAAGCTCCACGATGGCAGGGGAAAATGATGGCCTGAGCAGAGGGTGGACATCACCCACTAGCCAACATCAAGTGGACTATAGCAACAGGAGAGTGTGCCAACCACTGGCATGGGGAAACTGGCTATAACACCCATAAGCCCTCCCCCAACAATACATCCCCTCTAGGAGGCTTCAATTTCCAATTGCCATCAGCTGGGGAACCGAGCATTCAGAACACCTAAGTTTATGGGGGACACCTGAATCAAACCACCACATTCCACCCCTGGCCCCCATAAACTGATAACTATACATGATATAAAATGCAATGCATGCATCCAATTGTAAAATCCCCCATAGTTTTTATCAATTCCAATGATGTTCGTACATCCCCCTAGCCCAAGATCTTTTAACTGCGCCATAATACCAAAAAAAAAAAAATCCCCCAAAACCCCACAATGGAATAAACATTCACATTACAAAAGATGACACTGGGCATAGCAAAGAAAATAGTCAACCAATACAAGATTTAAAACATCAAGGCAAACATCAAATTCTGTAGCTTCAAGTCCAACAACTCTAGTCAGTGACAAATCTCCAAGTCCGATAATTCTAACTAGGAACAAGTCTCTGGCATTCCGATTCCGCACCCCGCCGCCGACGCCCCCACCTGCCAAGCTAGGCTATTCACAGTCCTGGAAAACTTCATCAGGCCGGCAGCTCTCCTTAGCAGCCATCTCGTGGTCCCAGCATCTCCACTGGGTCTCCACTGCAATCCACGGTTCATGCTCATGGCCCCGTGGGGTCTCCATGCAGGCATCCAGCAAACCTGCTTCACACTGCACATGGCCATTTCCAGAACACAAGACCGTGTTGCAAACACAATGACCCTCTCTTTCCTGCATTTCTTATACTCCACAATACCAGGTAGGGTGCCAGTTTGTTAATCCAGGGGGGAATAAAGCAGACTTTGAAGAACAGGACACTCCTTGAGCACTCAGGCCCCTTCAAAAGAGTCTACATTCTTCCCGTTGCCCCAGCGCAGGTCAGCTGGCCCAATATCAAGGGTTGAAATCTCTCAGTTGCAGCTGAACAGGCAGCAGTTGACCCAAAGATTTTTTTTCTTTCTGTGCCATATCCCTCTGCTCACACCAGTTTATTTCTACACAAAGCAACCCTACACAACTTCTCAGGACACGGGCCTAAACTGCAAGCCTCACACAAACTGCTAGCCCAATCCAAGCAAAGCTCTTTCTCACCCTCATAAGCCAAACCTCACAGTCCATAGTTCTTACTGCATTCAGGTCTTTCAACTCTGACCACAATAGTCCATCAAGCTGTACTTACAGCACTGCAAGGTGTCTCTTAGGCCAAGGTTTCAAATCCTTCCACATTCCTCGTGAAAATCAGCTCCAAAAGGCCAAAGCCACACAGTCAGGTGTCTAGCAGCAATCCCACTCCTCGGTACCACTTTACTGTTGCAGTCAGGTTCGCATTGCTGGTAGAAATCACCCAACCAAGAGCAGATTGTGGGAAAAGAGGTTTATTTTGGCTTACAGGCTCAAGGGGAAGCACCATGATGGCAGAGAAACAATGGCATGAGGAGAGGGTGGACATCACACCCTGGTCAATATAAGGTGGACACTAGCAACAGGAGAGTGTGCCAGACACTGGCTATAACACCCATAAGACCGCCCCCAACAATACACCACCTCCAGGAGGCTTCAATTTCCTATTGCCATCAGCTGGGGAGCCTAGAATCCAAACACCTAAGTTGATGGGGGACACCTGAATCAAATCAGCACAACACCCATAAGCCCATCCCCAACTACACACCACCTCCAGGAAGCGTTAATTCCAGAATCTCCACCAGCTGGGAACCTAGCATTCAAAACACCTAAGTTTATGGGGGACACCTGAATCAAACCACCAAACAAATACATATGAAGAAAACAATATTAGAAAGCATTGAAGATGCTTAAAACATTGGAAGGACAAGGTGGCGCATGCATCTGGAGTTCATTTGTAGTAGCTAGAGGCCCTGGTATAACCATATTCATATTCTCTCTCTCCATGTATATATGTGTGTATATGTGTATGTATATATATATATATATATGTGTGTGTGTGTGTGTGTGTGTGTGTATGTATGTATACACACAGACACACACATATATACATATATACATATATATGGCTCTCTCTTTCAAATAAATAAAGTATTCAAAAAAACAAGGGCTAGCCGGACGTGGTGGCACACGCCTTTAATCCCAGCACTCCGGAGGCAGAGGTAGGAGGATCGCCATGAGCTCAAGGCCACCCTGAGATGACAGAGTTAATTCCGGGTCAGCCTGGACCAGACTGAGACGCTATCTCGAAAAAAAAAAACAAAAAAAACACGGGCTGGATAGATGGCTTAGTGGTTAAAGTACTTGCCTGCAAAGCCAAAGGACCCAGGTTTGATTCCCTAGGACCCACATAAGCCAGATGCACAAGGGGGCGCATGCATCTGGAGTTCATTTACAGTGGTTAGAGGCCCTGGCGCACCATTCTCTTTCTCTCTCTCTCAAGTAATTAAATAAATATTTTAAAACTTTTAAAAAAAATCTCAAAAGATAAATAAACCACAACCCACCACCCTTTCATTTCTTGCGACTCTATCCTGAACGAGACATTTACTTGCTTCAGGAATAAAGGACACATCTCTTTCAATGTTACCCTTTAAAATACAAGGGGGAAAAAATGGCCAAGTTTGAAAAGGAACAACATATTTGATAAGCAGCTACTTCAGTAGAGGGAAAACAGCACTGCAGCAAGTCACAAAAGCCATTTTTACCACTGTCGACAGCTTCAACCTCACGGTCAATGGCATCTCTGATCATCAAGGGGTGGATGAAGAACTGGGCCCACCTGAAAAACAACACGCACTTCTGTTTTTGTTCGCTGTCTTCAATCAAAGTCCACGTATTTTTGTTTTAACCTATTTTATGAATTTGAGAGAGACAGAGGTAGAGAGAGAGAGAGAGAGAGAGAATGGGCATGGCAGGGCCTCCAGCCACTGCAAATGACCTCCAGACGCGTGCGCCCCCTTGTGCATCTGGCTAAAGTTGGCCCTGGGGAATCGCACCGGGGTCCTTTGGCTTTGCAGGCAAATGCCTTAACTGATAAGCCATCTTCTCCAGCCCCACTTATTTTTTATTTTAATATTTTATTTTTATTTATTTATCTGACAGAGGGAAGGAGGCAGGAGAGGGAGAGAGAATGGACATGGCAGGGCCTCCAGCCACTGCAAACGAACTCCAGATGCATGTGCCCCCTTGTGCAGCTGGCTTACATGGGTCCTGGGGAATCGAACCTGGGTCCTTTGGCTTTGCAGGCAAATGCCTTAACCGCTAAGCCATCTTCTCCAGCCCCACTTATTTTTTATTTTAATATTTTATTTTTGTTTATTTATCTGACAGAGGGAAGGAGGCAGGAGAGGGAGAGAGAATGGGCGCGGCAGGGCCTCCAGCCACTGCAAACGAACTCCAGACGCGTGCACCCCCTTGTGCATCTGGCTTATGTGGGTCCTGGGGAATCGAACCGGGGGGCCTTTGGCTTTGCAGGCAAATGCCTTAACTGCTAAGCCATCTTCTCCAGCCCCACTTATTTTTAATTGACCAATTTTACTACATTGGAGATTTAGCTCAGAATGATGTGATATAAAAATCAAAATAATCCATTTCTATAATTTAGAGACTTGTAGAGTAAATTTTTCTTTTTGAAATAAATCACTCACAGAAAAACACTTAAGACAACAATATATAGACTAATGCATAAGTACAGATATTTGGCCCTCCAAGTGAAGGAGAGACCAGGCAACACTAGAAGCACCTGGTGTCTATCTAACCCTCCTGTTATTCTATAAGGTCTGGTTTTGCTTACAGCTTTACAACCCTGTACCTATTTCAAGACCACTGATTGGCAACCTTTTTCAATAACAAAGATTTATTTTTATTTATTTATTAGAGACAGAGAGAGAGAGAGAATGAGCCACTGCAAACGAACTCCAGACACATGCACCACCACATGCATCTGGCTTACGTGGGACCTGGAGAATCGAACCTGGATCCTTAGGCTTTACAGACATGTACCTTAACCGCTAAGCCATCTCTCTGTAGCCCAACTTTTTTTTTGGGGGGGGGGTTCCGAGGTAGAGTCTCGCTCCAGCCCAGGGTGACCTGGAATTCACTCTGTGGTCTCAGGGTGGCCTCGAACTCACGGCGTTCCTCCTACCTCTGCCTCCCGAGTGCTGGAATTCAAGGCATGCGCCACCACGCCTGGCCTGTTAGCTTGCTTTTTTTTTTTTTTTTTTTTTTTTTTCTTCATCATTATCCCAAAAGACACCTTTCAGAAATTTCCTATCCATACCCCTGCCTTTTGTGGCAGTGCTAAGGATTAAACCCAGGGCCTCCTCATGCCAAGCAAGCACTCTGCTATTGGGCTATGCGTCCCTGTTTCAAGAGGTAGAGTACCGGCTGGGGGGATGGCTCAGTGGATCAAAGGACTTGCTGAGCAAGCCTGACAGCAATTTGGAATTCCAGCGTCCACATACAGCCCGGTGCAAGTAATGTGAGTTCCAGGCCAGTCTGAGACTACAGAGTGAAGTCCAGCTCAGCCTGGACTGGATCTGGAAGAAACAAAAAAAAAAAAAGAATTGGGGCCAGGCGTGGTGGCGCACACCTTTAACCCCAGCACCTGGGAGGCAGAGGTAGGAGGATCGCCGTGAGTTCAAGGCCACCCTGAGACTCCATAGTGAATTCCAGGTCAGCCTGAGCTAGAGTGAGACCCTACCTTGAAAAAACAAACAAACAAGAAAGGGCTGGAGGGATGGCTTAGCGGTTAAGGCGTTTGCCTGCAAAGCCAAAGGACCCAGGTTTGATTCCCCAGAACCCACATAAGCCAGATGCACAAGGGGGCACACGCGTCTGGAGTTCATTTGCAGTGGCTGGATGCTCTGACACACCCATTCTCTCTCTTTCTCTCTACTTGCCTCTTTCCCTCTGTCTAATAAATAAATAAAAATAAAATATTAAAAAAAACAAAAATTGTGTTTTGTAAATTACATAATTATAAGTGAGATGACTGCAGGTTAAGTAAGCATAGAAAGTATATGATCACACATGCATTAAAATATATGCATACCTTTGTAAAATTAATTATCTATAGAGTATAAAATTAGGACTATTCAAACAGTCAAATCACAAAACTTAAAAGATGTCTAAGTGTCGGTTTCATCTTTACTACAAAGACTGATTTATCAGAACAAGAAATAATGTGTTTTAGGGCTGGAGAGATGGCTTAGCAGTTAAGGCACTTGCCTGCAAAGCCAAAGGACCCAGGTTCAATTTCCCAGTACCCACATAAAGCCAGATGCACAAGGGGGCACAAGCGTCTGGAGTTTGTTTGCACTGGGTAGAGGCCCTGGCATGTCAATTCTATCTGCCTCTCTACACATACATACATACATACGTACATACGTACATACATATCTCAAATAAATATTTTTTTAGTTCTTTTTTTAAAAAGTAAGAAATGTGTTTTGGATTATTTGTTGGTTGTTTGAGAAGGGTTTTTTTGTTTTTGTTTTTGGTTTTTCATGTTAGGGTCTCACTCTAGTCTAGGCTGACCTAGAATTCGCTATGTGGTTTCAGGGTGGCCTTGAACTCACAGCGATCCTCCTACCTCTGCCGCCTGAGTGCTGGGATTAAAGGCATGCATCACCACGCCTGGCTTTGGTTGGTTTTTGAAGCAAGGTCTCGCTCTGCAGCCCACTCTGGCCTCAAACTCATGGTGATCCTCTTTACCCCAGCCTCTCTAGTGCTGGGGGTGCGCCACCACACCCACATGAGGTAAGGCGTATTTAATAGCTCTTTTTCCCAAACATTCTAGCTCTGTAGAATGAAACCACTGCTTGAAAAGACCATATAACATGTCCAGTCTCTTAACTGTACAATGTTACTAAACGATTAAGAATAAAATATACTCGGGCTGGAGAGATGGCTTAGCGGTTAAGGCACTTGCCTGCAAAGCCAAAGGACCTCGGTTCGATTCCCTAGTACCCACGTAAGGCAGATGCACAAGGGGGTGCATGCATCTGGAGTTTGTTTCAAGTGGCTGGAAGCCCTGGTGTGCCCATTCTCTCCCTCTCTCTCTCTCATTCTCTCTCTCTCTCAGCCTCTTTCCCTCTCTCAAATAAATAAATAAAAATATTTTAAAAGTATATATATATATACACACACTGATTTTGTTACCTGTCCAGGGCTTCCTTGAAATACTTCCGCTGGACGTCAAACTGAAAGACTGTGCGTTCACAGTCCGTTGAAGCGTTATCGCTGCCGCCGTGTTTCTTCAGGAAGGCATCAAACCCATTTTCATCGGGGTATTTCAAACTACCCATGAACACCACTAAAGAACAAGAGCAAAAAGTCACATGTACACAATGGTACAGACAACATTTTTACTTTCAAGAAGTAACTTTTTCTGTTGGTTCTAAGTATCAACTTTTTTTTTTTTTAATTAACTTTTTATATGTATAGAAAAACAGAAAATAAACTAACACCTTTAAAAATGTTCAGGTCAGCCGAGCCTTTAACCCCAGCACTCGGGGAGGCAGAGGTAGGAGGATTGCCGTGAGTTCGAGGCCACCCTGAGACTACAGTGAATTCCAGGTCAGCCTGGGCTAGAGTGAGACCCTGCTTCAAACATAGTCATGTTAGTTAATGACTTTATTGCACTGGTATTTTTGCAACATTCTATAATGCATAGATAGATAGGTACATAGATAGGCAGACAAACAGACAGATACACTGATTTTTTTTTTCTTTTGGCTTTTCAAGACAGGGTCTCACTCTAGCACAAACTGACCTGAAATTCACTATGTAGTTTCAGGCTGGCCTCAAACTAATAACGATCCTCCTACCTCTGCCTCCCGAGTGCTGGGATCAAAGGTAGGAGGACTGCCATGAGTTCAAGGCCACCCTGAGAGGCTATATAGTGAATTCCAGGTCAGCCTGAGCTAGAGAAAAACCCTACCTTGAAAAACAAAAACCAAAAAAAAAAAAAAAAAAGCAATTAAGGGGCTGGAGAGAGAGGAGAGAGATGGCTTAGCAGTTAAGACGCTTGCCTGTGAAGCCTAAGGACCGACCCATGCTCAACTCTCCAGATTCCATCTAAGCCAGATGCACAAAGGTGAGGCAAGTGCAAGGTCGCACATGGCCAATAGGTGGCGCATGCGTCTGGAGTTCGATTGCAGTGGCTGAGACCCTGGTGTGCCAATTCTCTCTCTCTCTCTCTCTCTCTCACACATAGTAAAAGATAAATAAATAAAGCAATTAAGTAAGAAGTTTACCTTCAAATACCTTTAAAAATACAATATAAAAAAGTGAGTAATTCAGAAGAACAAATACAGGTGTATGCACCTGCAGCAGTACAACATCCCCATAAGGTTTTACTTACGTATTTACAATGAAACTGTGGCTCTTGTTTTGCTTTGCTTGTATACTGATCATGCCTTTCTATTTTCTGGGGGGTTTTGGTTTTCTCTAGCCCAGGCTGACCTGGAATTCACTATGGAGTCTCAGGGTGGCCTCGAACTCATGGCGATCCTCCTACCTCTGCCTCCCGAGTGCTGGGATTAAAAGTGCGCACCACCACACGTGGCTTAAAAAAAGCCTATATTTTAAAAATGGGCTTCACTCAAATCCTTGATATAAATTATACTTAGAGTGCCTAAGTGTCAACCTATGATTAGTCATAAATCATCTTTCTTCTTAGCTTTGTCTCTTGTTAAATGTGCACATTCTGCGTCAAACCAATTTACTAATCACTGAGATCAATCCATACGGAGCTGGGGGGAGCGGGGTGGGGAGAAGAAGAAGGAAAACGCACACCACATCCAGGAAGGATGTGGCTCAAGCTCTTACTGTGTTCCAGAAAGTGTGCGAGCCCCGGCAGGTCGTCTGGGTCGGCGAAACTCCCAACTCCGACGCAGAGGGCGGCTGCGGACTGCAGTGAGGCGGGAGACACACACAGAGAGAGCGGGGGTCAGGCCTGCAGCCGTGGGGCCGCCGCCTCTCCTCTGGAGGAGCCGCTGTGCCAACACGGCTAACAGAACGCTGTCCCTGAGCATCGCATCGGGAGGAGGTGCAGCAAGGTGAAACTCACCAGAACTCTGTCAGTTTCACCCTGCTGCTCCTCCACTTGCCATCCTGCCAAAGGCTGACCAGGCACCGACCTGAGGGGAGAGAACACAAGGAAACAAAGGGGAAAAGGCCGCCCGCCCCAAATTCTGAAGCAAGCTTATTCCCCGAACTATCAGATGTTGGAAATCGGTAGGGACTGACAGGTAGGGCAAAGACCAGGGAATAATTCAAAGGTGGTGGCACACGCCTTTAATCCCAGCACTCGGGAGGCAGAGGTAGGAGGATCGCTGTGGGTTCAAGGGCAGCCTGAGACTACATAGTGAATTCCAGGTCAGCCTGAGCTAGGGTGAGACCCTACCATGAAAACACCCATAGGCTAGAGGGAGATCCTACCTCAAAAACACCCAGAAACAAATAAACAAAAAAAGGTAGTAAAATAATCTTTTTGGAAAATATTTTAACAAAAAAAAAATCACAAAAATAGCAAGTAAAGAGTTAAATGATAAAATCCTTAGCTATTAAAAAATTACAGGCCGAGCATGGTGATGCAGACCTTTAATCCAGTTCAGCCTGGGCTGCAGTGAGACCCTACCATGAAACCCCCCCCCCAAAAAAAAACAGGGCTGGAGAGATGGCTTAGTGGTTAAGGCGCTTGTCAGCAAAGCCAAAGGACCCAAGTTTGATTCCCCAGGACCCACGTAAGCCAAATGCTCAAGATGGTAAATGCATCTGGAGTTTGTTTGCAGTAGCTGGAGGGCCTGGTGTGCCCATTCTCTCTTCTATCTGCCTTTCTCTCTCTTGCAAATAAATAAATAAAATAAAATAAAATAAAATAGAGACAAACAAAAAAAATTGTTCAACTAGATTTTAAAGAGGCTTTCAGTTCTTTTTTTTTTTTTTTTTTTTTTTTTTGGTTTTTCGAGGTAGGGTCTCACTCTAGCTCAGGCTGACCTGGAATTCACTCTGTAGTCTCAGGGTGGCCTCGAACTCTCAACAATCCTCCTACCTCTGCCTCCCTGAGTGCTGGGATTAAAGGCGTGCGCCACCATGCCCGGCAGTTCTTCACTTCTTATAGTACAGATTTATTACTCAATATACATTTACTCAATTCCTTGGGAAAATAGTTTTAACAAAAAAGTGGCCAAGAGGTACACAAAACTCTGCATTTAAAATGATACCATTAGCCAGCCATGGTGGCACACACCTTTCATCCCAGCACTCGGAAGGCAGAGGTAGGAGGATCACTGTGAGTTCGAGGCCACCCTGAGACTATATAGTGAATTCTAGGTCAGCCTGGGCCAGAGTGAGACCCTACCTCAAAAAAACAAAACAAACAAACAAACAAAACTACCGTTATATCATTGGTTAAAGAACATTTTTCAAAAACAGAATAAAAGCAGTTAATTTGGAAACAGGAAAGTAAATATTAACTTTTCTGAAAAAAAAAAGGTAGAGTCTCACTCGAGCACAAGCTGACCTGGAACTCACTCTGTAGTCCAAGGCTGGCCAGAAACTTACAGCGATCCTCCTACCTCTGTCTCCTAAGTGCTGGGATTAAAGGCGTGTGCCACCATAGCCAGCTCCAAATTTTGTCAAGTGTCAATTTTATAGGGCTAATGAATTTCGTGACACAAATCTATTTTGGTAAGTTTGGGTATGAAAATATCCCAGTCCCAACACCGAAGCCACAACATATCAGCAAATAAGTTTGTTTTCAGAAGAACCACCAGCCTCGCTTGTCTACGAGTCTCATTTTTAAAGACGTAGGCACAGAAAACTCATTTGAAACATGGAAAAATAATCCCACTCTTTCAAGTCACAGTCTAACCTGTTCTGTGATGGTTAATAGGTGCCTAACCTGCTTTCAGCTCCAACTACCCCACAAAGATTTCTTGTTTCGACCAGCAGGTTTGAAGACATTTTTGAATAGGTTGATTTAAACCACAGTCTATCAGACAGCTTTGAGCACAGCAAAAACAGGTTCTGCGATTGCTAGAAAAGAAATTCATACTTGAGAATTTTCTACCTGAGAAACTTATACTTGAGAACTAAGGTCTAAAACTCAATTATGAAAAAAAACCATAATTCAGTATGTATCATACTTAAAATTTCAACTGTGTTAATTTATAAAATTTTTCGGGTCAAGACCAACTTCATTGGGGAGGAAGGAAAGGGAGGGGATACTCAAAATAGATATTTCAGGAAAGTAACTAACCTCTTAATTAGATGGATGGGGTCTCCAAAAGCTATCAGATATTTTTCCTACCCGCTTCCTTTATTATGAGAATTATTTACCTAAAACAAGGTTCACTTTTCTCAAATAAAAATTAAGTTCTGGGGCTAGGGAGATGGCTTGGCAGTTAGGGGGCTTGCCTGTGAAGCCTAAGGACCCATGTACCACTCTCCAGAGCCCACATAAGCCAGATGCACAAGGGGACTCATACCCACAGGTGGCACACACGTTTGTAGCTTAAACGCAGCGATTAGAGGCCCTGCTGTGCCAATTCTCTTCCTCTCTCATAAATTTTTTAAAAAATTAAATTCTAAAACTACTTCAAAATGTACACAATTCCCCAGCCACCTCTTAACTAAAACCAATTTATTTTCCCATTCCAGATACTTAGATATCCACTGAGCATAACCATTTCCCACGGTTACAATTGTGGCATCCTTTCCTTCAGTATGGTAGCTCCTGGCTCAGAATCAAAACAATTTGATCTCTTCAAACTGTAACTGCTTTCTCAGTTAACAAAAGATGTTTTTTAAAAGTTCAAAAGCATTAAAAAAAAAAAAAAAAAAGCAGGCTGGAGAGATGGCTTAGCAGTTAAGCACTTGCCTGTGAAGCCTAAGGACCCCGGTTCGAGGCTCGATTCCCCAGGACCCACGTTAGCCAGATGCACAAGGGAGTGCATGCGTCTGGAGTTCGTTTGCAGTGGCTGGAGGCCCTGGCGCGCCCATTTTCTCTCTCTGTCTCTCTCTATCTCTCTCTGCCTCTTTCTCTGTCACTCTCAAATAAATAAATAAAAATAACAACAAAAACATTTTTTTGAAGTTCAAAAGCACAGAAAACCTAAGAAATAAGCTAAGATTTATAACACTCTCATTTTTTGAGTTAAGATGGATCTCAAAAATTGTGCAAACTTGGTCTCTCTCTCTCTCTGTCTTTTTTTTTTTTTTTTTTTTTTTTGGTTTCAAGAGAGTGTCTCCCTCTAGCCCAGGCTGGCCTAGAATTCATTATGTAGTCTCAGGTTGGCCTCAAACTCTTGACGATCCTCCTACCTCTGCCTCCAGAGTGCTGGGATTGATTAAAGGTGTGTGCCAACATGCCTGGCAAGAAAACTGTGCAAACTTGTTGAAGTAGAAAAGAAAGAGGGGGAGAGTGAAACCCTACTTGAAAAAAACAAAACAAAGCAAAAAAAAGAAAAAGAAAAAGAAAAGAAAGAGGGGGATAGAGTGAGACCCCACCTCGAAAAACAAAAAAAAAAGGAAAGAAAGAAAGAGGGCTGGAGAGGTGGCTTAGTGGTTAAGGCGCTTGCCTGCAAAGCCTAAAGACCCAGGTTCAATTCTCCAGGTCCCACGTAAGCCAGATGCACATGGTAGCGCATACATCTGGTGTTCGTTTACAGTGGCTGGAGGCCCTGGTGCGCCCATTCCCCCCACCACCTCTCTCTCTCTGCCTCTTTCCCTCCCTCTCAGCAAATCAATAAAAATATTAAAAGAAAACAAAGAAAAATAAAAGGCCTAAGACAATTCAAGAAGACGGGGACAGCTAGAACTAGAACTGAGGTCAATTTCATGACATAATTTCTTCATTTCTATCACTGCTTTATTTAGAATTATGGCATCGATTATACATTAAAAGTAACCTTTGGGGCTGGAGAGATGGCTTAGTGGTTAAGGCGTTTGCCTGCAAAGCCAAGGACCCCGGTTTGATTCCTCAGCACCCATGTAAATCAGATGCACAGGGTGGCACTTGCATCTGGAGTTTGTTTGAAGTGGCTGGAGGACCTGGCGCACCCATTCTCTCTCTCTCTACTTCTCTGTCTCTCTCAAATAAATAACTAAAACTAAAATACAAAAAACAATTTTAATTAAAAAAGGAAAGTGCCTATTATACTGACAAATACATTTAACACATACATACATGCACCCACACTTGTGTTAGTGTCAGTTCATATCTAAAGTTTTCTGAGCTAACACCTTTCACCCCAGCACCCAGGAAGCTGAGGAAGAAAGATGAGTGTGCGTTTGAAGCCAGCTTGGGCTACAGATGAGCTTCAGCCAGCCTAAGTCAGAATGAAAGACCCTGCCTCAAATAAATAAATAAATAAATAAGGCAAGAACTAGGCTGGAGAGATGGCTTAGTGGTTAAGGCGCTTGCCTACAAAGCCAAAGGTCCCAGGTTCAACTCCCCAGGACCCACATAAGCCAGAGGCACGAGGTGACACATGCATCTGGAGTTCCTTTGTAGAGGCTGGAGGCCCTGGCGTGCCCATTCTCTTTCTTTCTGCCTCTTTCTATCTCTGAAATAAATTAATAAAAAAAAAAAAGTAAAATATTAAAAGAAAAAAAAAGGCCAACGTGGTGGCAGATTGCTTTACCCAGCACTGAGGAGGCTGAGGTAGAAGGACTGCCAGGAGTGTGAAGCCAGCCTGGGGCTACAGAGTGAATTGCAGGACAGCCTGAGCTAGAGTAAGACCCCACCTAAATCAACAAATTAGTAAGTAAGTAAATAAATAAATGGGGTGCGTAACAACAACAAAAAAGGCATTGATGCCAGGAGCAGCGGGGCATGCATATAGTCTGAGCTACCTGGCAAGATAACTTGAGGCCAGGAGTTTGAGACCCGTCTGAACAATACAGTGAGAGAGTGAGATTCCCACCTCAAAAAAAGAAAGAAAAAGAATGAGAAAAAGAAAAAGAAAGAGGAAAGAGAAGGCAAGTAGGATGACCGGGCATGTCTGTACCCATTTCTCTGTAATTCTAGGACTTAGGCTGAGGCAGGAGAATACAGAGTTCAAGGCTAGCTTGGACTACATTGCAAAACTTAGGTCTCAAACAAAAACAAAAATCAGGTTAGGGCCAGGCTTGGTGGCGCACGCCTTTAAACCCAGCCTGGGGGGTGGGGGTGGGGGGCAGCTCTGAGTTCCAGGCCAGCCTCAGCTAAAGTGAGATCCTCCTTTGAAAACTCACACACACACACACACAAAATCATTACATGACTGACATTTTCAAAATTTCTGAAGCGCAGGGCGTGATGGCGCACGCCTTTAATCCCGGCACTCGGGAGGCAGAGGTAGGAGGATCGCCTTGAGTTCGAGGCCACCCTGAGACTCCATAGTGAATTCCAGGTCAGCAAGGACCAGAGTGAGACCCTACCTTGAAAAACCAAAAAAAAAAAAAAAAAATCTCTGAAGCCTAACCACTTTTAAGTACTCCTTTATCTACATTTCAGTTTTAGTAATCTTATTATGCCTGCATGGACGAGGCCATGTTAATGTAGTGCTGATGTTCGAAGCGCTAACTTTCAGGCAGGCATTGAGGTATGTGCCTATAATCTCAGCACCGGGGAGGAGGCAAGAGAATCAGAAATTCAAAGTCACCCTCAGCTATATAGAGCTCAAAGCCAGCGAGCCTAATATCAGGCCCTGTTCTCCATAAAATAACAACAGGACTGGAGAGATGGTTTAGCGGTTAAGGCGCTTGCCTGCAAAGCCAAAAGTCTGCAGTTCGACACTCCAGGACCCACGTTAGCCAGATGCACGAGGGGGCGCATGCATCTGGAGTTCGTTTGCAGTGGCTGGAGGCCCTGGTATAATGACCCATTCTCTGTCTCTCTCTCTCTGTCTCTTTCCCTCTCTCAAATAAAGAAATAAAGAAATAAATAATTTTTTTTTAAATTGCAAATTCTGTGTGTGTGTGTGTGTGTGTGTGCGTGTGATATATGCGTGTATGTATGTGCTGGCATACACAAGCCACAGAATTCGTGTGTCAGTCAGAGTCAGGGGATAACTTTTGGGGGTCAGCCCTTGTCTTACACTTCTTTTTTCAGCCCCTGTCTCACACCTCCACTTTCAGCCCCTGTTTTATACCTCTTTGTTCAGCCCGTCTCACACCTCTTTTCTCAGCCCCTGTCTCACACCTCCTTTTTCAGCCCCTGTCTCACTCCTCCATTTTCAGCCCGTCTCACGCCTCCTTTCTCAGCCCCTGTCTCACGCCTCCTTTCTCAGCCCCTGTCTCACACCTCTTTTCTCAGCCCCTGTCTCACGCCTCCTTTCTCAGCCCCTGTCTCACACCTCCTTTCTCAGCCCGTCTCACTCCTCCATTTTCAGCCCGTCTCACGCCTCCTTTTCTCAGCCCGTCTCACGCCTCCTTTTCTCAGCCCGTCTCACACCTCCTTTTCTCAGCCCCTGTCTCACTCCTCTTTTCTCAGCCCCTGTCTCACGCCTCTTTTCTCAGCCCCTGTCTCACGCCTCCTTTCTCAGCCCCTGTCTCACGCCTCCTTTTCAGCCCCTGTCTCACGCCTCCTTTTTCAGCCCGTCTCACACCTCCTTTTTCAGCCCCTGTCTCACGCCTCCTTTTTCAGCCCCCGTCTCACGCCTCCTTTTTCAGCCCCTGTCTCACACCTCCTTTTTCAGCCCGTCTCACGCCTCCTTTTCTCAGCCCGTCTCACGCCTCCTTTCTCAGCCCCTGTCTCACGCCTCTTTTCACAGCCCCTGTCTCACGCCTCCTTTTTCAGCCCCTGTCTCACGCCTCCTTTTCTCAGCCCGTCTCACGCCTCCTTTCTCAGCCCCTGTCTCACGCCTCTTTTCACAGCCCCTGTCTCACGCCTCCTTTCTCAGCCCCTGTCTCACGCCTCCTTTCTCAGCCCGTCTCACACCTCCTTTTTCAGCCCCTGTCTCACGCCTCCTTTTTCAGCCCCTGTCTCACGCCTCCTTTTTCAGCCCCTGTCTCACGCCTCCTTTTCTCAGCCCCTGTCTCACGCCTCCTTTTCTCAGCCCCTGTCTCACACCTCCTTTTTCAGCCCCTGTCTCACGCCTCCTTTTTCAGCCCCTGTCTCACGCCCATCCCCTGTCTCACGCCTCCTTTTTCAGCCCCTGTCTCACGCCTCCTTTTTCAGCCCCTGTCTCTCTCACACCTCTGTTCTCAGCCCCTGTCTCTCTCACACCTCTTTTCTCAGCCCCTGTCTCTCTCACACCTCTTTTCTCAGCCCCTGTCTCTCTCACACCTCTGTTCTCAGCCCATCTCACACCTCCTTGAGGCAGGCCTCTCCGTTTGCCAGACTAGCTGGGCTGCAAGCTCCCAGTGCATTCTTCTGTCTCTACCTCCCTTCTGCAGGAGGCAGTCTGGAATTAGACACCAGGTACAGTGGCTTAGGGACCCGAACTCAGGGGCTCAGACTTGCAGGGCAAGTGTTCTTTACACTGAGCCATCTCCTCAGCACCAAAAGAAGTGAACTTCAGCAGGGCTGGAGAGATGCCTTGGCGGTTAGGGCGCTCGCCTGCCGAAGCCTAAGGACCCAGGTTCGACTCTCCAGATCCCACGTGAGCCAGACGCACAAACGTGAGGCAAGTGCGAGGTCACACGTGCCCACTAGGTGGCGCAAGCGTCACCAAGCCATTGCAGTGGCTGAGGCCCTGGCGCACCAATACTCTTTCTCTCTCTCTCTCTAAAATAAATACAAATAATAAACAAACAAAAATCATGCCAGAGTCCCCTAGTTAGAGAGAGAGAGACTATAGACAGGACTCATACCTGTTTCTCAGTGGTTTTCTTTCTGGCTTCTGTCCTCGATTCCAGTTCCTCCAGCTCATTGTCCTCCGTATCCAGGTCATCATCATGGTCATGCTCCTCGTCATCGAAGTCATCTTCCTCATCAAAACCCTCCTCATCGTCATCCTCTATCTCGGCTCCAGAATCTTCATCATCATCATCATCGTCGTCGTCCTCCTCGTCGTCATCGTCTTCGTCGTCATCTTCTTCCTCTTCCTCCTCCTCGTCCGTTGTGTTTCCTGTTTTCCCTTCCATGTTACTTATATCTGAAATCAAAAGTGCCTGCAAGCCATTCTGCAATTTGATGTATCTGGGGGAAAAAAAAAAAAAAAAGTCACAAAATATTTTGACTCTTCGGTAAATTTCCAACATACGTGATGAGCTCGGTGACGCTTAAGGAAAGGAAAATCCAAATACACACAAACATACACCCATAAAACCAACACTACGCTAGTATCCTCTCATCTATAGTTTCAGTTACCCGTAGCCAACCACAACCCAAACATACTAATTCAAGTTTTCAACGTCCAGGACATGAATAAAGATTTCGTAATAAAGCCGGGCGTGGTGGCGCATGCCTTTAATCCCAGCACTCCGGAGGCAGAGGTACTGAGAATCACTGTGAGTTCGAGGTCAGCCTGAGAATACACAGTGAATTCCAGGCCACCTTGGGCTACAGCAAGACCCTACCTCGAAAAACCACACACACAAAAAATAAATAAATAAATAAAGAGATTTCTTAATAACAACAATAATTTATCCAAGATATTCATCCTACATATCCTACCATTGACCATATGCCACAAGGTTATGGGAGCACAATGCTTGTGTTTTGAAGTAACCTCTAATTTACTTAACAATAGCCTCCACTTCATGTTGGTAATTCAGATACAACAAAGAAGAAGCCACACTGCTGCAGAGATGGCTTAGTGGTTAAGGTGTTTGCCTGCAAAGCCAAAGGACCCAGGTTCAATTCCCAGGACCCATGGAAGCCAGATGCCCAAGGTGGCATATGCTGCAAGAGTTCATTTGCAGTGGCTGGAAGATCTGGAGCGCCCATTCTCTCTCTCTCTCTCTTTCACTCTGCCTCTTTCTGTCTCATTCATATATATATATATATATATATATATATATATATGCCATAAAGTGCTTCCTTTAAGTAAAATGGTGGCAGGGGCCAAGCGTGGTGGCGCACACCTTTAATCTCAGCACCTGAGAGGCAGATGTAGGAGGATTGCCGTGAGTTCAAGGCCAGCCTGAGACTACATAGTGAATTCCAGGTCAGTGTGGGCTAGAGCAAGACCTTACCTCAAGAAAACAAAAAATAACAATATAAAAGATATAAACATAAAAAGGTAGTTGGGTTGGAGAGATGGCTTAGCGGTTAAGCGCTTGCCTGTGAAGCCTAAGGACCCTGGTTCGAGGCTCGATTACCCAGGACCCACGTAAGCCAGATGCACAAGGGGTCGCATGCAACTGGAGTTCGTTTGCAGTGGCTGGAGGCCCTGGCACGCCCATTCTCTCTCTCCCCTCCCCCTTTCTCTGTCTCTCTCAAATAAAAAAAAATAAACAAAAATAAATTTAAAATAAATAAATAAAATTAAAATTAAAAAGGTAGTGGCACACACCTTTAATACTAGCACTTGGGAGGCTGAGGTAGAAGGATTACCATGAGTTCGACACCAGCCTGGGGCTACAGTGTTCCAGGTTAGCCTAGGCTAGAGTGAGAACCTGCCTTAAAAAAAGGGCAGAAGTCTACAAACGAGTAAGAAAACAAAATATATGCTGAAGTCGCCTAAGATCTCTAGTAAGAAGTTGCGGTCACAGTTACATGACAAATGCTCAGTCAGGATCAAGATGGAAAGAGCCTGGTAGTGTATACTAGGATTTGGCTTTTAGTATCCACTGGGGGTCTGAGACTGGGTTCCCATGGTGTAGGAATTATTACCACAATTTGTAACAAATCATATTGATCGATCTGGGGAAGGAAACTCAAAAGCAAATTAGTTTGGGGCTGGAGAGATGGCTTAGCGATTAAGGCACTTGCCTCCAAAGCCAAAGGACCCAGGTTCGACTCCCCAGGACCCACGTAATCCAGATGCACAAGGTGGAGCATGTGTCTGGAGTTCGTTTGCAGTGGCTGGAGGCCCTGGAGCACCCATTCTCATTCTCTCTCTCTCTCTCCTCTTTCCCTCTCTCAAATAAATAAATAAAAAAATTTAAAAAGCTAATCAGCTGGGTGTGGTGGCGCATGCCTTTAACCCCAGCACTCGGGAGGCAGAGGTAGGAGGATCACCGTGAGTTGGAGGTGACCCTGACACTACATAGTGAATTCTAGATCAGCCTGAACTAGAGTGAGACTCTACCTCGAAAAACCAAAACAAAAACCAAAACAAAAAGCTAATCTGTTTTTTCTGCAGGTACATGCGTGCAGTATATGTGGTATACTATGTGTGTGTGCACATGTGCACATGCCCCATGGAGATGATTCTGTCATGTCTCACAGAACTGGGGTGACAGGCATGTATGATGAGACAGAGAATAATCAATGGTCCTAAACCTAATGCCTGCACAAGCAGGGCACTTAACTGCTGAGCTATCTCTCCAGGCCCCTTAATCAGTTTAAAGTGGAAGGGAATAGCCGGGCGTGGTGGCGCACGCCTTTAATCCCAGCACTCGGGAGGCACAGGTAGGAGGATCGCTGTGAGTTCGAGGCCACCCTGAGACTACATAGTGAATTCCAGGTCAGCCTGGGATAGGGTGAGACCCTACCTCGGAAAACCAAATAAATAAATAAATAAATAAAATGGAAGGAAATGAACGCAACCACTTTATTGTCTTGTTCTATTCTTTGTAGTGTATAATTTTTTAAGTATTTTATCGATTTCATAGAGAGAGGGACAGATAGAGAGAATGAGAACACCAGGGCCACTAGCCGCGGTAAACAAACCCCGGACGCACGCGACACCTTTCGCATCTGGCTTTTACGTGGGTCCTGGGAAACGGAACCTGCATCCTTTGGCTTTGCAGGCAAGCGCCTAAACTGCTACGTCATCTCTCCAGCCCCAACCTTTGTATTCTTAGTCATCTATTTCTATATACAAAAGATGTGTTTTAGGGTTGGGCATAGTGTTCAGTGGTAGACTGCTTGACAGGTTCGATTCCCCAAGACCCACGTCAGCCAGATTCACAAGGTGGCGCATGTGTCTGGAGTTCATTTGCAATAGGCCCTGGAATGCCCATTCTCTTTCTCTCTCTCTCTTTCTATCTGTCTTTCTCTCTCTCTCTCTCAAATAAATAAATATTTTTTTTTAAAAAGGAGAAGAAAAGGAGAAAGGAAGGAAGGGAGGCAGAGAGGTAAGGGAGAATGAACGACTGCTAGAAGGAGCCTGATACTTAGTATCTTCTAAATGAAACAAAATAGCAGTTAAAATTAAGTGCATATAAAGGGTAGCAAAAGAACCAAAGAACTAAAGAAGCAAAGAACTAAAACTATACAAACCAAATGTAACAATATATATCTGATAAGAGAATAAAAAGTAGATAAAGGAGCTGGGCATGGTGGCACACGCCTTTAATCCCAGCACTCAGGAAGGAGGCAGAGGTAAGAGGATCACTGTGAGTTCAAGGCCACCCTGAGACTACATAGTGAATTCTAGGTCAGCCTGAGCTGCAGTGAGACCCAACCTTGGGGAAAAAAAAAGAAAGTAGGGGAAAGAACAAAAAAGTTTTATGATTCATGGTGACCATATGTGTATATGAACGTGTGTGTGTGTGTGTGTGTGTGTGTGTGTGTATACATACATACATACATACATAATTTTTTAAAATTTTTTTTTAGTTTTTCAAGATAGGGTCTTCCTATAGCCCAGACTGACCTGGGATTCAGTCCCAGGCTGGCCTTGAACTCACAGTGATCCTCCTACCTCTGCCTCCCAAGTACTGGGAATAAAGGAGTATGCCTTTATTCGCCTAGCTCATGATGCCTATATTTTCCAACATTTTATAAAGATACATAAGATGATATATATTCTAAAGAGAATGTTTTAAAATGTAACAGAAAATATTGTAATATTTGAAGCCGGGTGGGGTGACGCACACCTTTAATCCCAGCACTTGGGAGGCAGAGGTAGGTGGATCACTGTGAGACTACATAGTGAATTCCAGGTCAGCCTGAACTAGAGTGAACCTTACCTTGAAAAACCAAAAAAAGAAAAAAAAAATCATAAACAAATCCACATAAACAGCTGAGCATGGCCACACGTCTATGGGCTATGGCAGGGAGGAGTGACAGTTTTTGAGTCCAGCCTGGACTACATAGTGAGTTACAGGCCAGCTTAGTGAGATCCCTGACTTAAAACAATGAAAATGAAACCAACATGATGGCTCCCACCTATAATCCCACTTCTTGTGACCCTGAGACATGACGGATCGTGAGTTCAAGATCAGTTTGGGCTACACAGTGAGTCCCTGGTCAGCTCAGGCTACATATTGAGATTTTTGTCTCTAAAATAAACAAACAAGGGCTGGAGGGACAGCTTAGCAGTTTGCCTGCAAAGCCAAAGGACCCTGATTCCCCAAGACCCTCGTAAGCCAGATGCACAAGGGGGCGCACGCGTCTGGAGTTCGTTTGCAGTGGCTGGAAGCCCTGGCGCGCCCATTCTCTCTCCTCTCTCTAATAAATAAATAAAATATTTTAAAAACTAAACAAGCTGGGCATGCTGGCGCATGCCTTTAATCCCAGCACTCAAAAGGCTGAGGTAAGAGGATTGCCCTGAGTTAGAGGCTACCCAGAGACTACATAGTAAATTCCAGGTCAGCCTGGGCTGGAGTGAGACCCTACCTGGAAAAACCAAAACACATAAATAAACAAACAGCCAACCTTGGTGGCACACGCCTTTAGTCCCAGCACTCAGGAGGCAGAGGCAGGAGGATTGCCAAGAATTCAAGGCCACCCTGAGATTATATAATAAATTCCAGGTCAGTCTGAGCTACAGTGAGACCCTACCTCAAAAAAAAAAAAAAAAAAAATCAGTTAATGTTAGTACAGCCATTAAGAACTTATGTATTCAAATCTAAAAGTGCCTGGACCAGATGGCGTGAGGTGAAGAGTTATACAGTTACAAAACCTTAAGTACCACCTTTTAAACTAAAAGGACTTAATACCATCTACTTAACCTGAAACTAATAATTTGTGGCTAGAATCTTAATGGCGAGTTACTATGAAGCACATGTGGTACTTTAGCTGCCTGTGCATGTTAAGGCCTTGTAAATAAAGTATTTTTTTGTTGTTCATTTTTATTTATTTATTTGAGAGTGACAGAGAGAGAGAAAGAGGCAGATAGAGAGAGAATGGGCAGCCGGGCGTGGTGGCGCACGCCTTTAATCCCAGCACTCGGGAGGCAGAGGTACGAGGATCGCCGTGAGTTCGAGGCCACCCTGAGACTCCATAGTGAATTCCAGGTCAGCCTGGGCTAGAGTGAGACCCTACCTCGAAAAACCAAAAAAAAAAAAAAAAGAGAGAGAATGGGCGCGCCAGGGCCTCCAGCCACTGCAAACGAACTCCAGACGCGTGCGCCCCCTTGTGCATCTGGCTAACATGGGTCCTGGGGAATCGAGCCTCCAGCCCTAAAGTATTTTTTTAATGGGCTGGAGAGATGACTTAGCAGTTAAGGAGCTTGCCTGTGAAGTCTAAGGACCCATGTTCAACTCCCTAGATCCCGCACTAGCCAGATGCACAAGGTGACACATGTGTAAGGCCGCACATGTGCACAAGGTGGCACAAGCATGTGGAGTTCAAGTACAGTGGCCGGAGGCCCTGGCATGCTAATTCTCTCTCTCATTTAAAAAAAAAAAAAAAAAAAAAAAAGCCAGTCTGAACGCCTTTAATCCCAGCACTCACTCAGGAGGCAGAGGTAGGAGGATCGCCATGAGTTTCGAGGCCACCCTGAGACTGCATAGTGGATTCCAGGTCAGCCTGGGCTACAGTGAGACCCTACCTCAAAAACTCCCCCCCCAAAAAAAAAAAATGTCCTCAAGATGAATTTGCTCAAGGTCACCTAAGTGCTAGGTAGAAAAGCAGACACACACAAAAAAAATCATACCTTATACATATTCTACTAGTCTCAGGCTGGCCTCAGACTCTCAACAATCCTCCTACCTCTGCCTCCCTGAGTTCCAGGAATAAAAGGCGTACACCACCACGCCCAGCCACATTCTAATTCCTACTCCACTTAACTTCTGAATCTGCCAAAAAGGAAAAACTTACCATAGTTACTCAGTCTTCAAAAACAACTTTTCAAAACTCAGTTCTCTTAACTAACCCATCAGCCCACGTGAAAGAAATCAGTCTAAGGAACTGGTAACAGACAAAAGATGTTTATTAGTCATAGTACTATTCAAAAGATTTAATGCAATTCAACCTTAATTTGTTAAATGAGCCTGCATCTCAAATTTCCTATTGCTTCTGCAAGGCTACATAGTTGCAAAGAAATGAAGATTTACATTCAGTCAGATAATAGACCAAGGAATTTGATGCCAAACTACTAGAAGGTATATACATATAATTAGATAATGATTTTATATAACTTTTATAAATCTAGTAATCTATGATCAGATTAATAATCTAGATATAACCATACAAATTTAATTAACCCTTTGCGTATTGAATGAAGCACTCACTACTAGTCCATGGGGTTTTAGTTAAAAGGAAAAAAAAAATCAAATAAACTCATGTCCTTACCACTCAATACAAAAAAAAAAAGAAAATCCCTCTGACTTTCTTTGGTACGGACTAAGGTTTTTGTCCAGTGAGCCCCTCACTACACTGCTTAGGAAGTAAGTCAGCAGACGTCACTTCTCTCGAGGCAATTGGACCCCTCCTCTGTTCAGCAGTATGGAACAGTAAATGACCTAATAAGCATTCACAAACAGCCTGCAGTGAGCATGTAGAGAAATCACTAAAGATAACTACCTCCTTACTTCTAATCTGACCAAAAAATTAAATTAGAATTCTGTTTACATGCCTTGTCATTTCCCCCCATCCCCCACATAGAAACAGAGATCTTTGTCGATTAAACAAGAAAAGTGCTTTATGCTTAGTCAGTCTAGACTTCCCAATACTAAGCACTTTCATTGCTACAATCATTTGCTCTTTAAAATGTTCCGCTACAAACCCTAATCCGTCAAGAATTTCACTCTATGCCAATAAAGATTTAAGTAACGCAACCTGGCATCCCGTAATCCTTCCAAAAGATAAGGAAATTGGGTTATCTAGCATTCAAACTCTCTAAGAAAGCATAACAGGTGTCCCAGAAATACTGTCAACAATTTTTTTTTAAAGCTGAACACAATTTACGCATATAGACAGGTAAAACTCTACATGCTATTACTTAACAAATACAGACTGACAAATCTTTCAAGGCATTACTTCAGCACAATATTTCTTTAAACAGGCCCTCTCTGGTGCTTATTCATACTTCCAAAAGACATTATTTCATGACGGCTGTGAAACATAATGGGTCATATACAATGTTCCGCCGAATACAATGGGAGAATTGGTTCTGCATAGAAAAGTTTCTTTCTTCACACTGACGACACCTACTCAAGTCCAAAAGGGTAATTTAGCACTCCCTGCTGTAGACTCCCTACATGTCTGGTCACAAAACTTCAAAAACTTAACTTCCCCAAGTCATTAAAAATCATCTAGGGGGCTGGAGAGATGGCTTAGCGGTTAAGCGCTTGCCTGTGAAGCCTAAGGACCCCGGTTCGAGGCTCCATTCCCCAGGACCCACGTTAGCCAGATGCACAAGGGGGCGCATGCGTCTGGAGTTCGTTTGCAGTGGCTGGAGGCCCTGGTGCACCCTCTGTCTGTCTGTCTGTCTCTCTCTCTCGCTCTCAAATAAATAAAAATAAACAACAAAAAAAAATTTTTTTAAATCATCTAATTCTAAGGTTTTCCACCTTTGTTTGTTGTAACAAAATCGAGGCTGGAGAGATGGCTCAAAGGTTCACATGCTTGCCTGATAAGCTTAACAACCTGGGTTCAATTCCCTAGTGCCCATGTAAAGCCAGATGCATGCACCTGGAGTTAGTAGCGGCTGGAGGCCCTACTGTGCCCATTTTCTCTCTCTCTCTGCTTGTAAAAAAATAAATAAAAATACTTTAATAGAGTAACAAAATCTCTGCTTCCTGAGTCTAACTGAAACTTCAATACCAAAACTGGTAAAGACAGACAAAAGAGGAAATTATTGGAAAATACTTGTTCTAATCAACCTCCTTCATTTTACAATTAAAAGAAGCTGAAGCACATAGTATATTGTCTATATTTACGGAAGTTGTCAAAAAAATGAAGCAATAAAACTATGGCTCAAGGCTCTATCAAGACAGAAATGTGGCCATTCATTCAGAAGTTCAGCACTGGGCTGGAGAGATGGCTTAGCGGTTAAGGCGCCTGCCTGCAAAGCCAAAGGATCCACATTCAATTCCCCAGGAGCCGTGTAAGCCAGATGTACAAGGTAGAGTTCGTTTGTAGCGAGCAAGTAGAGGCCCTCGCCCACTCATTCTCTATCTGCCTCTCAAATAAAGAAAGAAAGAAAAATAAAAAAAAACAAAGTTAAGTGCTACGTCTTCCCTAACATTCTTTGCAGGTGGGATTTATCATTTACTTTATTCCCCAATATATCTGGCACATACTTCCGTCATGGCTTCTGTAAGGGAACTTTTAAATGCTAATTTTACTGTTTTAAATTTGGCCGTATCTCTCCACTACACTGGACATTTCCTAAGAGACCCTCTTAGTCATCTTTGTGAACTGTTCTGGAGAAAAAGTTATCCATTACATTATATTTGAGCACGGTGCAGGAAAGTGAGCTTGGTACCCCATTACACAGAGGGTTTAATAAGTATCAGATCAATGTGCAGAAAATACTGTCACTTAAGTACATCCAAAGCAATTAGAACAGTGTCCAACATACTGTTTATAGGCATTAGCTCCTGGCTGGTTTGGAGTTTTATTTGTTTGAGACAAGACTCATGGAAGCCCAGCTGATCTAGAACTTCCTATTTAGCCTAAGAATGACCTTAAGCTTTTTTTTTTTTTTTTTTGCTTTTTTCTTTTTCTTCAAGATAAGGTCTCTAGCCCAGGCTGACCTGAAATTCACTATGGAGTCTCAGGCTGTCCTAAAACTCAGGGCAATCCTCCTACCTCTGCCTCCCTAGTGCTGGGATCAAAGGCGTGCACCACCACCGCCCCGGTCCACCTTAACCCTATGATCCTCCTGCCTCCACTTTCAGAGTGCTGGAAAAGCAGGCATCTGCCACCATGCCTGGGTCTTATGCATTGGCTGGGGATCAAACTCAGACTTTTGTACGTGCTAGCATGCTAGGTAAGCCCTCTACCAACTGAGCTACATCCCCAGACCAGCATTAACTATTAAGTATGTTTACGTGAAGAGAGAAAGAGACTTTTACTGAAAATTGAATCTGGAAGGCTAAATTTTTTTTTTTTTTTTTTGGAGGTAAGGTCTCACTGTAGCCCAAGCTGACCTGGAATTCACTATGCAGTCTCAGGGTGGCCTCGAACTCAAGGTGATCCTCCTACCTCTGCCTCCCAAGTGCTGGGATGAAAGGCATGTGCATCACCTCCTTGGAAGAAGGCATCTAACCACCCATGGAGACAAGGCACTTCATCTTCAGCCAGCTATGAATCAAAATTCTCTCCCTGAAGCCATACCGACCTCGGCAATTTCCACCTTGTACCTCTCTTTCACTTTAAAGAGTTCGGGATGTTTAGGCTGAGATTTGATGGTTAAAGAGTATTCACCTCAAATCTCCTCTCTTCCAAACTAAAGACTAACCGACTGTTGTCATCTTTCCTCCTAACAGGGTATCCAAACACCCTTCCCATCTGTCCTTCCACGAAAAAACTTCCTTTACTATAGCAAATGTCAAGTCTCCTCAAAATAATTAAATAAAATAATAAAATAAAAGTTCTTCCTGGTGGTTAGGATGCTTGCCTGCAAAGCCAAAGGAACTAAATTATTAAGGAAATAATTTGTTTTTCTTTGTTAAAGAGTCAAGAGACACAGAATGGGGTGCACCAGGGCCTCCGGCCACTGCCAACAAACTCCAGACACATGAGCCACCACGTGCATCTGGCTTATGTGGATCCTGGGGAATCGAACCCGAGTCCTTAGGCTTCGCAGGCATGTGCCTTGCCCTCTAAACCATCTCTCCAGCCTCTATTTTATTAATATATTTTTTTAAACCAAGCTCTTCCCATTGTGACATCCCGATTCCTTGTGAAACCCAATTATCTCCCACTTGCTCCGTGACACCCCAAAGTGCCCTTTGCCACACCCTCTCCACCCAACCTCTAGCACCTGGGGGTGGAAAATGAGAAGGTGACAGAAGTAAACGGCCTTGTTGCTCTTTCGGGGGGTGAGGTGGGGGGGACGTGGGGAGGCAAAGAAGTGATGGGGGAGGGGGCTTTTGCACCAACTGATGGCCCGTGCACCCCTCCTTCTCCCAAGGTCCGAAGCCTGTCTCCTCCCTCCCTCACCGGTACTGCTTGGGATCGCTGGGAGACTTGACGATCTCAGGGTCTCCGGCATTACCGAGAGACCCGCTCCGTCCTTCCTCGTCGTCGTCCTCCTCCTCCTCTTCCACTTTCTCCTCCTCCTCCTCCGATTGCTCCGATCCCACACGGACAACCCGGCCGCCGTCGCCCAAGTCCTGTCCATTGGGCCGCAGGTCGGGGCAGCTGCAGGTGGACTTGGCCTTGTTTCTTCCGGGCATGGTGGCCAGCAGCAGTAGACGAGAACTTTCCTTCCTTCCTCTTCTTCTCCTTCTTCCTCACCCCCGGGGCTTCGATCTCTCCCCCAGGCCCGGCTTCACTCCACAACTTCCTCCCGGTGACACCGACTGGCAGCAGCGATCGCGACAAACTCCCTCACCATTCACCGGCTCGGCGGCAACCTGCGATGGACATGCCGCTGCCCAGGCCCTCCTCTTCTTCCTCTTCCTCCTCCTCCTCCTGCACGGAGCTCCAGAGGCGGCGACCAGCCGGCGTTGTCGCTGCCGCAGCCGCTTGATGGGGTGGCGGGGGGGGAGTGGGGGAAGGACAGGCCCGAACCCCTTCCTCCAAGCCGGTCTCTCGCTCTCCCTCTCCCCGGGCCTCGCTCACGACGACTTCCCCTCATCCCCCCGGCAACCGATGACGCGGCGGGGTCCTGGCCAATCACAAAGCGGGAGGGCCGCCCGCGTGCAAGCAAGCAGCCAATGGACATGGACCCACCCAGAGAGCTTTTTTATTTTTTTAAAAAACTTAGAAACCGGAAGTGGGCGGGTCTAGGGGACCGCTGAGGATGACGGGAGAAAGGCCGCCTCTTGGCCGGACTGTGACGTCACCGATAGTTGATTTAAAGGGACAGGAAGCTACAGGGAGTCCTCCGCGCGTCGGAGTGGGGGGGAAAAAAGGAAAGTATTCCTCCAGGGGAAATACGGGGAAGCGAGGGGTGAGAGTGAATCTAGTGTTTTTGGTTGGTTTTTTTTTTTTTTCTTAGTTCTGGTCCAAGCTGACCTGGAATTCACTATGGAGTCTCAGGGTGGCCTCGAACTCACGGCGATCCACCTACCTCTGCCTCCCGAGTGCTGGGATTAAAGGCGTGCGCCACCACGCCCGGCTTCTTTTTGGTTTTTCTCACCCCCTCTCTCGTGTTTTTGGGAACCATTCACTGGAGGAGGAGGAGGCAGAGCCTTTGGTGTGACTCAGCGAGTGGGATAGAATACCGGAAGTGGCCTGGAGGGATGGCTCAGCGGTTAAGGGGCTGAGCTGCAAAGCCAAAGGACACAGGTTCTATGCCAGGTGCACGAGGGGGCCGCATGCATCTGGAGCTCGTTTGCAGTGGCTGGAGGCCCTGGCGCTCCCATTCTCTCTCTCTCAAATTAATAAATAAGGGCTGGGGAGATAGTTCAGTGGTTTAAAGCACTCGCCTACAAAGCCAAAGGACCCCGGTTCGATTCCCTAGGGCCCACATGAAAACCAGATGCATGCATCTAGAGTTTGTTTGCAGTGGCCCTGGTGCGTTCATTCTCTCCTTCCCCCTCTCTCTGTCTCGAATAAATAAATAAAATAACGAATACCTGAAAGTCTTTTTTTTCTGAAAGCAGGTTTTAGCTTGCCCACGCCTGGTAGCCTTCCTTGCAGCGGGGCCTTCTTATATTGAGCACAGCAGTAGTGTCAGGCTCCTGCTCTAAGTCTCTTCACAAGTTTTTACTGGGCAAAGTGGGGCTAAAACATATACGATAGCCGGGCGTGGTGGCGCACGCCTTTAATCCCAGCACTTGGGAGGCAGAGGTAAGAGGATTGCCATGAGTTCGAGGCCACCCTGAGACGACATAGTGAATTCCAGGTCAGCCTGAACTAGAGTGAGACCCTACCTCGAAAAACCAAAAAAAAAAAAATACGATGAAAAATGACAAAACCCTGGTAGTGAGATACAATATACTGGGACCTAGGGAGATGATGGCTCAGCTGTTAAGGTGCTTGTCTGCAAAGCCTAAGGACCCAGATTGGATTCTCCAGGTCCCACCTAAGCCAGATACACACACTGGCGCATGCCTCTGGAGTTCGTTTGGAGTGGCTAGAGGCTCACACCCTCTCTCTCTCTCTCTCTGTCTCTAAGAAATAAATTAATTTAATTAAATTTTTAAAAAAGATACAATATACTGTCACTATTGGATCAAGAGATCCTAGCTTATGAAAGGAATGTGTCTTGATCTTAGGGAGATGGCTCAGGTTCAAGGTGCTTGCTTGCAAAGTCTCCTGACCCTGGTTCAATTCCCCAGTCACCCACATAAAGCAGGACAAATGCTCCACTGCAGTGTCAAAAGACCTTGGTGCAAACAAGAAAGGAGTAAAAGTCTGTATAAATACATGGAAAGGGCGTTGGTGGTTATTTTCATTTTTTAAAAAAAAATATTTGTATTTATTTATTTGAGAGAGAGGGAAAGAGACAGAGTGAGAGAAAGAGAGAGGGAGAGAGAGAGAGGGAGAATGGGCACACCAGGGCTTCCAGCCACTGCAAATGAACTTCAGATGCATGAGCCACCTTGTGCATCTGACTTACGTGGGTACTGGGGAATTGAACTGAGGTCCTTTGGCTTTGCAGGCAAGCGCCTTAACTGCTAAGCCGTCTCTCCAGCCTGTTATTTTCATTTTTCTAGACCTCTTATAATGCGAAGGACACAGTTCTCAAAGGGAGAAATAGTTTTTTTTTTTTTAATTTTTGGTATTTGTATTTATTTATTTGAGAGCGACAGAGAAAGAAAGAGTCAGAGAGAGGGAGAGAGAATGGGCACGCCAGGGCCTCCAGCCACTGCAAACAAATTCCAGATGTGTGCGCCCCCTTGTGCATCTGGCTAACGTGGGTCCTAGGGAGTCGAGCCTTGAACCGGGGTCCTTAGGCTTCATAGGCAAGCACTTAACCGCTAAGCCATCTCTCCAGCCCGAGAAACAGTTTATTATGGAGCGAAATACAAGTGACCTTGGCTGGGGGAACAACAGATTTAGATGTTCTAATATAGTAACAGAACAAAGGCATAATTTTTTTTTTTTCGAGGTAGGGTATCACTCTAGCCCGGGGCTGACCTAGAATTCACTATGTAGTCTCAGGGTGGCCTCGAACTCACTCCTACCTCTGCCTCCTGAGTGCTGGGATTAAAGGTGAGAGCCACCATGCCCAGCAATTTTTTTTGCTTTTTGAGGTAGGGTCTCACTCTAGCCCAGGCTGACCTGGAATTCACTATGTAGTCTCGGGCTGTCTGCAGACTCATAGCGATCCTTCAACCTCTGCCTCCCAAGTGCTGGGATTCAAAGGGGTGCGCCACCACACAAAGATTTTTCAAATACATTGGTGTTGCAAGTGAGGTGAGTTACAGCAAGACGTTTCTGCTATGAGCCGCAGATGTTTCATGCTGACATTCTTAGCTTTTGAGTTTGGGGAAGGTGGGGGTGTATCCACACATTGCAAAGGATTTGCCTAATAAACACGAGATACTAGGTCAGACTCAAAAGAGGCCAGCAATAAACAGCCAAGACAGCCCAAGATAAACTGGTTCTGGATGGGCGACATTCCAGCACCCCATAATTATTGAGCTCCTAATCAGCTTTCACAGGCGTGACTCCTCTCCAGAAACTTTTTATCTTGCTGAGCTCCAGGTACTGGAGAAGACATGAGTAAAACACAAACACTTGCCTTCCCTGAGCTTACATCCTTTTAAAAATATTTTTATTTATTTATTTGAGAGAGAGTGAGTATGGGAGCTCAAGGACCTCGCCACTGCCAACGAACTCTAGAAGCATGGGTAACTTTGTGCATCTTGGCTTCACGTGGGTACTAGGGAATCGAACCCAGATCATCAGGCTTTGCAAGCAAGTGCCTTTAACTGCTCAACCATCTTCTCAGCCCTGAGCTTACATGCTTTTGTTTCTTTTTTTCTTGGGGGCAGGGGCCGTCAAGGTAGGGTCTCACTGTAGCTCAGGCTGACCTGGAATTCACTCTGTAGTCTCAGGGTGGCCTCGATCTCACAGTGATCCTCCTACCTCTGCCTCCCGAGTGATGGGATTAAAGGCATGTGCGAGCTTACATAAATGACATATTCAAAAAAAACAATAAATGTTATGGCTGCAATACAGGTATAGGAGAGAATGAGAAGTTGGGGATGACAGGGAATTGAGGCCAAAGACAAGGAGTATTGAAAAGTATCATTCATAGTGCTGGAGAGAAGGCTTAGCAGTTAAGGCATTTGCCTGCAAAGACAAAGGACCCAGTTTCAATTCCCCAGGACCCACATAAGCCAGATAGATGCACAAAGGGCATATGCATCTGGAGTTTGTTCACAGTGACTAGCGGCCCTGGCACGCCCATTCTCTCTCTGTCTGTCTCTCTTCTCTCCATCTCTCTCTGCTTGCAAATAAACAAATTAAAAAATGTTTTAAAGTATCATTCAGATTTCCCAGCTTGTTTCCATACATCTTCAAGAACCTATCAGTTGGGCTGGAGAGATGGCTTAGCGGTTAAGGTGCTTGCATGCAGAGCCAAAGGACCTCGGTTCGATTCCCCAGGACCCACATAAGCCAGATGCACAAGGTGGCACATGTGTCTGGAGTTTGTTTGCAGTGGCTATAGGCCCTGGTGCATGCCCATTCTCTCACTCTCTCTGTCTCTGTCTGTTTCTCAAATAAATAAATAATAAAGAAATGTATCTTTTAAAAAAATAAAAATAAGCCAGACGTCGTAGCACACGCCTTGAATCCCAGCACTTGGGAGGCAGAGGTAGGATGATCACTGTGAGTTCGAGGCCACCCTGAGATTCCATAGTGAATCCCAGGTCAGCCTGGGCTAGAGTGACACCCTACCTCCAAAAACCAAAAAAATTTAAAAATTTTAAAAAATAAAAATGAGATATGAGGACTGGAGAGATGGCTTAGCTGCTAAGGCACTTGCCTGCAAAGCCTAAGGAATCAGGTTCAACTCTCCAGACCCCATGTAATTCTATTGCAGTGGCTAAGAAGCCCTGGCATGCCAATTCTCCCTCTTTCTCTCTCATAAAATAAATAATAAAAAATTAGATATAAAGCCGGGCGTGGTGGCGCACGCCTTTAATCCCAGCACTCGGGAGGCAGACGTAGGAGGATTGCCATGAGTTCGAGGCACCCTGAGACTCCATAGTGAATTCCAGGTCAGCCTGGGCTAGAGTGAGACCCTACCTCGGAAAAAAGAAAAAAAAATTAGATATAGAATTAAGCAGCTCTCAAAGAAGACATGTAAATGATCAATAAATATGTTAAAAAGTATTTCGGGCTGGGGAAACGGCTCAGTGGTTAAGACACTTGCCTACAAAGCCAAAGGATCCAGGTTCAATTCCTCAGTAGCACATAAAAGCCAGATGCACGAGGTAGCACATGTATCTGGAGTTCCTTTGCAGTGGCTAGAGACCCTGGTGCACCCATTCTCTCTCTCTCTCTATCTGCCTCTTTCCCTCTCTCTTAAATGAGAAAGAAATGGACCCTGAGCCTTGGAAGGTGTGATAGAGATATTGCAGTGCTGAGCACTCCTGTCATTTCTTTCCAGCACCATGATACCTTCTGAGTCATCCCAAGGTCACTGCCATCTGAAAAGAGAAGCTTCTCTACCAACAGTGAGAGTAGCATTAATATAAGGGTATGAACATTAAGAGAAGTGCTTACTGGGCAGTTTGATAAGCATAGTATATACATTTAGCCAGACAGCAGCAGACGTTACACCCTTAGGGCTCATGACTACCCCTGTTGTAGGTTTTCAGTATCAGGGATGTATTTCCTCCCATGGAGCAGGCCTCCAATCCAATTAGAGGGCAGTTGGTTTCCACCATGACAGACGTGCCACTGTTGCACCCGTTGGCTCATTTGGCCTGGCTGGCAAAATATAAGGCTTTCAGTGTCCACTGTGGAGTATCTTCACTGGTGATTTCTCTCTCTCCCATTGAACTGCATGCAGAATGGCTTCTTTCAGCTTTCTGTGACCTGGTCTACATGGAGGAGGTTTTCAACTCAGCTCCAGCAGGACTTTTCAGTGACCTTGCAGCCCAAGTATGTGGAGTCTTCAGCAATAGGGACTTACCATCTATTCCTGGTGGGAAATCAAGGGTCTCAGTAATGGCCTGTAATGTTTTGGGGGCATCAGGGACCTCCCTGGCCAACAACTCACTGGAAGGTATCCCATTCCTGCCACTGAAAAATTTCTAGCAACAATCTATGGCTCTTGAGTGTTCCCTTGTCCAAAAAAGCAGGGTTCCATATGATTTATTTATATCCTCTTAGATTTTTATTTTTTAAATATTTTTATTTATTAGGAGGAGAGAGAGAGAATGAGTGTGCCAGGGCCACTGCAAACAAACTCCAGATGTATGCGCCACCTTGCACATCTGGCTTACGTGGGACCTGGAGAATTGAACCTGGATCCTTAGGCTTCGCAGGCAAGCACCTTAACCTCTAAGCCATCTCTTCAGCCCTTCCCTTAGATTTTGTTTAGCCCTCCCTCCACCTTTCCTTTACTCAATCTCTTCCCCTGACCTCACTTAGGAATTTCACCCCCATTAATCTCTTCTTCTACTTACATATATACAATACCATCCTATTAAGTACCCCCTCACTCCCTTTCTTTTCCTTTTATATCCCCTTTCTAGCTTACTGGCCTCTCCTACTGAATTTTATTCCTACTCACATAGAAGTTCAATTATTTGTAGCTAGGATCCACATATGAGATTTGAATGGATAGTTTTGCAGGATAAAGTAACCTTGGTTGACAGATGTTATCGTTCAGAACTTGGAAAACATCATTGCAAACTCTTCTGGCTTTTAAAATTTGTGTTGAATAATCTGCTGTGATCCTGATAGGCTTGCCTTTGTATGTGACTTGGTTTTTCTCTCTAACTGCTTTCAATATATTTTCTTTGGTTTGTATGTTTGGTAGTTTAATTATAATATGGCGAGGAGAGGTTCTTTCCAGGTTTTGTCTGGTTAGTGTTCTAAAGGATTCCTGTATCTGCACTGACACCTCTTTCCCAACTTGGGGAAAATTTTCTTCTATGATTTTGTTGAAAATGCCTACTATGCCTTTGGAGTGAAATTCTTCTCCTTCTACTATACCTTGAATTCTTATATTTGATCTTTTCATAGTGTCCTGAATATCTTGAAATTCCTATTCATACTTTCCTATTAGCTTGTCTTTCTCTTTGTTGGACTGTATTAGATCTGCCACCTGGTCTTCTAGCTTAGATATTCTGTCCTCTCCTTCATTCATTCTACTGGTGAGATTTTCTACACATTTTTTTTTTATTTCATTGACTGTGTTCTTCATTGCTAGTAATTCTGACTGGTTTTTCTTTATTATTTCTATTTCCTTATTTGTGTGTTATATTGACCTCCTGATTTCATTAAATTGGTTTCCTGTGCCTTTGATTTCCTTTTTAGTTTCTTTGAACATATTTATAATCATTATTTTGAAATCTTTCTCAGGCATTTACTCGAAATCAGTCTCACTGGAGGTCATTTCTGATGCATTAATACTTTTTGGTGGATTTATATTGTCTTTTTTTGTGTTTCTTGTGTTATAATATAGATATTTTTAAATTTGGATTAATATCTTCAGGGTAGGATCTTAAGGTGCTGGGTATGGCTCTTAAGACTTTCAGAGTAACTACAAAAGTGACCCTTGATGTTGGGTTTCCCTGCTATGAGAGTATTCAAGTAGCATGAGTGGAACAAAATACAGGCAGATTCTAAAATTTAACTAAACAATGTACACATTCAATGAAAAACAGCAGAGTATTTATGCAACAGTAGGTATTATGACAACCAGATCTTCTAACAAAGTCACTGTCCCTTAGGGTGTGTGGTGCCCCACACCCTTAATCCTGTCAAATTGGGAGGCCAAGATTTCTGGTCTGTTAAGGGTTCCAAGTCAGCTTGTGACCAAGTGAGACCCTTCCCCAGTGAACAACAGAAGAGGAAACAAAGGCACTACAAATCAGGAAGCAACAAATACAAGCCCAAAACATAGCTTTTTTAAGAATGGCAGATCCGACCATCCATCAGATTTAACATATAATTTCTCCTTACATGGAAGGGTGCAATTAGCACTTCCAATTCAAAGCCTATATGCCAGGCTTATTTGGTGGGGGACTGACCTGGTGTAATTCCCAGTTACCTTTTGGGATTGTTCTGGTCTCAATTACGCTGCGCTCCTGCTTGGGTCCCTCTTTGGTGGACTGTGGACTCAAGTAGGCTGGATGGGTCCGTGGATCGCTGCTCTGCTCACTGGTGCTGGGCACTGTGAGCTCCCTTCCCCAGGTCTCTGGTGCTTGCTGGTGTTTGCGCTGGCAGTAGGGGAGGGGAGGCTGTGGATGGCTGAAGTTATCCCTCTGGTCCTCACGATCCTCTTCCTCACGAACCGCCCTGTTGGTTCCTGCCGTCTTCCCTTCATGTTTCTTGAGTTTGCAAGCTGGCCGGTGTGAGTGGAAAAATCCCCTCACCTGGCTTTTCCTGCAGCTCAGGCCGGGCCTTGTGGCTGTGACCACATGGATCTGGTGCCGCCACCGCTGCCCCGCCTATGTGGGCTCTGGATGCTCTGGGTCTCCTACTTGTCTGCTGCCATTGATGCTTTTTTTTTTTTTTTTTTTTTTTTTCGAAGTTGGGCTCTCCCTCTAGCTCAGGCTGACCTGGAATTCACTATATAGTCTCAGAGTGGCCTCGAACTCGCAGCGATCCTCCTATCTCTGCCTGCCTAGTGCTGGGATTAAAGGCTTGTGCCACCACACCCGGCTCAGTTGATGATTTCTTTTTTTTTTTTTTAATATTTATTTAGTTATTTATTTATTTGAGAGCAACAGAGAGAAAGACAGATAGATAGAGAGAGAATGGGCGTGCCAGGGCCTCCACCCACTGCAAACGAATTCCAGACACATGTGCCCCCTTGTGTATCTGGCTAACGTGGGTCCTGGGGAGTTGAGCCTTGAACTGGGGTCCTTAGGCTTCACAGGCAGCAAGTGCTTAACCGCTAAGCCATCTCTCCAGCCCTGATGATTTCTTATACACCTTGCTTTTTAGTAAAAGAGTGTATTTTGCTGGTTTTTCTTTTTGGCTTTTTCTCTCCTAGGCTGCTTTGGTGTGGTTCCTACACCACCATCTTAACCGGAACTCTCCTATAAGTTTTTTTTTTTAAATATATATTTTAGTTATTTATGAGAGAAAGAGGCAGAGAGGGACAAAGAAAATGGGCATGTCAGCGCCTCCAGCCACTGAAAATGAATTCCGGATGCATGCACCCCCATGTGCATCTGGCTTACATGAGTCCTGGGGGATCAAACCTGGGCCCTTTGGCTTTGCAGTCAAATGCCTTAACCACTAAGCCATCTCTCCAGCCCTCCTGTAAGTTCGAAATTGTTTCAAAAGCAAAAGTAGGAATGGAATATTGGTGACAAGGCAAAAATGAGTACAGGCGGGCTGGAGAGATGGCTTAGCGGTTAAGTGCTTGCCTGTGAAGCCTAAGGACCCCGGTTCGAGGCTCAACTCTCCAGGACCCACGTTAGCCAGATGCACAAGGGGGTGCACGCATCTGGAGTTCGTTTGCAGTGGCTGGAGGCCCTGGCGCGCCCATTCTCTCAGTGTCTCTCTCTCTGCCTCTTTCTCGCTCTGTCTGTCGCTCTTAAATAAATAAATAAACAAAAAAAAATGAGTACAGGCTATCTGAAACACTAGAACTGACGACTGGAGTCTCGAATATGCAGTGTGACTCCTGGAATTATGGGCAGAAATCAGCGTATGGGGGCATTGGCAGCAATTATTCTCCATTTACCCACAACCTCCAAGATTCTACTGAAGACTTCTCTCCCACAAGCCTTATTTATTTATTTGTTTGTTTGTTTGTTTGTTTGGTTGGTTGGTTGGTTTTCCAAGGTAGAGTCTCACTCTAGCCCAGGCTGACCTGGAATTCACTATGTAGTCTCGGGGTGGCCTCGAGCTCATGTTGATCCTCCTACCTCTGCCTCTGAGTGCTGGGATTGAAGACATGTGCCACCACGTCCAACTTTTTTTTTAATTTATTTATTTATGTACAAGCAAAAAGAGACACAGAGGGCTCTGGCGGCTGCAAACCCACTCCAGATGCATGTGCCACTTTGGGCAGCCATACCAACCATTTTTCAGTATTTCCACCCATACTTATGACCCTTTTTTTTTTTTTCAAATTTTTATTAACAACTTCCATGACTATAAAAAATATTCCATGGTAATACACTCCCTCCCTCCCCCCATTTTCCCCTTTGAAACTCCATTCTCCATCATATCCCCTCCCCATCTCAATCAGTCTCTCTTTTATTTTGATGTCATGATCTTTTCCTTCTCTTGTGATGGTCTTGTGTAGGTAGTATCAGGTATTGTGAGCTTATGACCCATTTTTATGCCCAGACTCAGGACATATTGCTTGTGTTGCTTTTCCTGGGCAAGAAATCAGATAGACAAAACCTTGTGACTTCTCTTGTCCTATTACTGTCTCATATACATTTGAGTTCCTGGGCTGGAGAGATGGCTTAGAGGTTAAGCGCTTGCCTGTGAATCCAAGGACCCCCGGTTCGAGGCTTGTATTCCCCAGATGCACAAGGTAGCACATACATCTGGAGTTCCTTTGCAGTGGCTGGAGACCCTGGCATGCCCATTCTCTCTCTATCTGCCTCTTTCTTTCTCTGTGTGTCGCTCTCAAATAAATAAATAAAAAATAAACAAACAAATAAATAAATAGTTCCTGATTACGTCTTCTGGTGAACATGATCTCCCTAATTGTCTTGTAATCAATACGGAAAAAAATGCTACATGTGAGTCATTTTTCTCCCCGATGTACCTAACACATATTTTGCAATCACATTTCCACATGCCAAAGACTTTGAAATGATAATTAACCTCGGCAAGTATTTCTGGGATCCTATGTGTGGGGGACTATAAGCAATAATTTATGACATGCATAGGATGCATTACGGCTTATAAAACACCTACATACCCCATGATGTCACCTGCTGTCCATGACCACTTCGTGAGGTCGGCAGAGCCTCATGATAAACACGGACAGAGGAACTGGCTTACTGATCACATGGCTTTGAAATGGCAGAGTTGGAATGTGAATCTGTTGTTTATTTTTTAAGTGTTATTATTATTTTCCAAGGCAAGGTCTCACTCTAGCCCAGGCTGACCGGGAATTCGCCATGTAGACTCAGGCTGGCCTCGAACTCACGCCGATTCCTCCTACCTCTGCCTCCTGAGCACTAGGATTAAAGGTGTGCGCCACCACGCCCAGCTGAATCTGTTCTTTAGATTGCAAACCATCCTGCCATAGGTTTTCTAAGATCCTAAGCCTGGATGTGCTGATGGTCGTAGATATTATATTAATTTTCTCTTGAAACTGTGACAGATTGACACAAAGTTAGTGGTTTAAGCAACACAAATGTATTATCTTTGAAACGCCCTCAACGGACCAAAAGGAAGCCATTTTGGCATTCTCCAGGAGCGATAGGAGAATAAAGATTAACACAGAACAGTAGCTACAAGCCTGAGGACATGAATCCAATAAATATAATCTGGTGTTAGTTTTTCCCTAAAGTCGAGGCAACCTGGTCCCCATTACATGCTGCATACTGACCTCTGGTGTTTGGTCCCGCCCTTATCTGGTGCCTGCTCTGCGCTGACCGCCAAGTTCTGCTTTTGTTTTTTTTTTTTTTTGGTTTTTCGAGGTAGGGTTTCACTCTAGCCCAGGCTGACCTGGAATTCACTATGGAGTCTCAGGGTGGCCTCGAACTCACGGCGATCCTCCTACCTCTGCCTCCCGAGTGCTGGGATTAAAGGCGTGCGCCACCACGCCCGGCTCAAGTCCTGCTTTTGTAAAGCATGCTTGCTTGCCCTGGCAAAATTAATTAGGGGTGCGGGGGCTGGAGAGATGGCTTAGTGGTTAAGGCACTTGCCTGTAAAATTAATTAGGGGAAAGGAGGGGATGAATGAAGAGTGATGGGCAGGAATGTGGCTTTTGCCTTTAAAAATCTCACTGTAGAGAGAGGCTGTGGCTGTTCTCTTCCTTAGCATCCAGCTGTAGAGAGACAGACCCTCCTTTTAATTATTCATTTAATTATTTATTTATTTTTCATTTGAGAGAGAGTCACAGAGAAACAGAAAGAGAGAGACAGACAGACAGAGAATGGGTACACCAGGGCTTCCAGCCACTGCAAACGAACTCCAGATGCATATGCCACCTTGTGCATCTGGCTTACATGGGTACTGGGGAATCGAACCTGGATTCTTAGGCTTCGCAGGCAAGTGCCTTAACCAGTAAGCCATCTCTCCACTCCTCTCCTTTTAATTTTTTTTGTTTGTTTGTTTTTTTCGAGGTAGGGTCTCACTCTAGTTAGTTCAGGCTGACCTGGATTTCACTAAGTAGTCTCAGGGTGGTCTTGAACTCATGGCGATCCTCCTACCTCTGCCTCCCAAGTGCTGGGATTAAAGGCATGCGCCACCATGCTTAGCTCTCTCTACAATCTTAATAGTTCTATATAACAGGAATCTGACACAAGCTGCACTTGGCTAAAATCAAGACATTGAACATCAACTGTAACCCCAGCACTTGAGACCCAGAGGCAGAGACACCACCGCAAGTTTGAGGCCAGCCTCGTCTACAGAGGAATTCCAGGTTAGCCTGGGCTATAAAGTGAGACCCCCATTTCAATTTGTAAAAAAAAAAAAAAAAAAAAAGGAGTGGAGCAGGAGATATGGCTCAATGGATAAAGGGCTTGCTTGAGCAAACATGAGGACCTGAGTGTAAATTCCCAGGCCCGGTGGTGACACCTGTAATCTTCTGCCAGCTACCTAGTCTAGCTGCACAGGAGAACTCTAGGTTCAGTGAGATTCTGTCTCAAAAAAATAAGGAAAAGGGCTGGAGAGATGGCTTAGCGGGTTAAGATGCTTGCCTGCAAAACCAAAGGTCCCAAGTTCGATTTCCTAGGACCCACGTAAGCCAGACAGATGAGGGGGCACATGCATCTGGTGTTTGTTTGCAGTTGCTGGAGGCCCTGGTACGCCCATTCTATAAAAATTAAAAAAAAATAAAAAATAAAGTAAAGAAAGCCAGGAGTGGTGGCGCACACCTTTATTCCCAGCACTCGGGAAACAGAGGTAGGGGGATCGCTGTGAGCTCGAGGCCACCCTGAGACTACACAGTGAATTCCACGTCAGCCTGGGCTACAGAGAGACCCTACCTTGAAAAAAAATAATAATAATCAAAATCAAAATAAGGTAAAGGGGCTAGAGAGATGGCTTAGCAGTTAAGGCAGTTTGCCTGCAAAGCCAAAGGATCGCAGGTTCGATTCCCCAGGACCCACGTACACCAGATGTACAATGAGGGCGCATGCATCTGGAGTTTTGCAGTGGCTGGAGGCCCTGGCGTGCCCACTTTCTCTCTCTCTCTCTCTCTGCCTCTGCCCCTTTCTCCTTCTCAAATAAATAAATAAAATTTAAAAAAAGAATATACAATGTGTTGTACAGGGAGAAAAGCATGCTAGTTTGTGCAGTAATGCAGACAGTTATAAAAGAAAGGAGGGCTGGAGAGGTGGCTGAACATTTAAGCGCTTGCCTGTGAAGCCTGAAGACCCCAATTCGGGCTCTATTCCCCAGGACCCATGTTAGCCAGATGCACAAGGGGCACATGCATCTGGAGTTCCGTTTGCAGTGGCTGGAGGCCCTGGTGCACCCATTCCCTCTCTCTCTCTCTCTCTCTCTCTCTCTCTCTCTCTCTCTGCCTCTTTCTCTGTGTCTGTCACTCTCAAATAAATAAATAAATAAATAAATAAATGGAAAGGTGCAGACAGGCTTGGTTCAAATTTTGACCTCCACTCATCTTATATTTGGCAAGAGCTCAACTCTCAGAACCTCTTAACCTTGTTTCTCTCATCTATAAAAGAAAAGCACCCTCGGGCTGGAGAGGTGGCTCAGCAGTTAGGGCACTTGCCTGCAAACCCTAACAACCCGAGTCCGATTCTCCAGTACCACGTAAAGTGCAAAGTTTCACATGCGTGTGGAGTTCGTTTACATTGGCTAGAGGCCCCGGCCCACCCATTCTCTGTGTCTCTCTTGTTTCTCTCTGTGTGCCTGTGTAGAAATAAAAATTTTAAAAATATTTAATGTATTTTTTTTGCTTATTTATTATTTTTAAATTTTTATTTGAGAGCAACAGACAGAGAGAGAAAGAGGCAGATAGGTAGAGAGAGAATGGGTGCGCCAGGGCCTCCAGCCACTGCAAACCAGCTCCAGACACATGCGCCCCCTTGTGCATCTGGCTAACGTGGGTCCTGGGGAATCAAGCCTCGAACCAACGTCCTTAGGCTTCACAGACAAGTGTTTAACTGCTAAACCATCTCTCCAGCTCCAATGCTTTATTTTTATTTACTTATTTACTTATTTGAGAGAGGGAAAGAGGCAGAGTGTGCGTGTGTGTGTGTGTGTGTGTGAGAGAGAGAGAGAGAGAGAAAGTGGGCGTGCCAGAGCCTCCAGCCACTGCAAACGAACTCTATACACATGCACCACCTCGTGCATCTGGCTCACGTGGGTATTGGGGAATTGAACCAAGGTCCTTTGGCTTTCCAGGCAAGCACCTTAACAGCTAAGCCATCTCTCCAGCCCCCTAAAAAAACAAACAAACAGTGGTTAAGATGGCCGCGTAGGAACCACGCCAAAGCAGCCAAGGGGAGAAAAAGCAAAAAAAAACAAAACAAAACATCAAAGTACACTCTTCTACTAAAAAGTGAGGGGTATAAGAAATTACCAAGGGCAAGGGCTGCAGAGAAGTAGGAGAGATCCTGAGCATCCAGAGCCCACATGGGCAGGCGGAAGCGACTCCAGCAGGGGCGGCACCAGGTCTGCGTGGCCACAGCTGCCAGGCTCGGCTTGAGCCGCAGGAAAAGCCAGGTGAGGGGATTTTCCACTCACACCGGAGCTTCTCGCAAACTCAAAAAAAAAAAAAAAAAACCAAACAAACAAAAAAACACCCTCTTCCACGTGTTGCCGTGAGGACTAGGTGCCATTATCCCCAGGCATCATTTAGTGAGGACCCTGGGCCAAAGTACACGTTCAAAAGCTGTTTGTTGGGCTTGAGAAATGGCTTGGTGGGTAAGGTGCTTGCCTGCCAAGCCAGAGGACCCAGGTTCAATTCCCCAGGACCCACATAAGCCAAATGCACAAGGGGACACACGTGTTTGAGTTCATTTGCTGTGGCCCCCGCCCCTCCCTCTATCTCTCTATGCCTATTTCTGTATCTCTTTCTCTCAGATAAATACATTAAAAAATTGTTTTTAAGAAAAGAAGCCAGGCGTAGCGGCGCACGCCTTTAATCCCAGCACTTGGGAGGCAGAGGTAGGAGGATCACTATGAGTTTGAGGCCACCCTGAGACTACATAGTGAATTCCAGGTCAGCCTGAGCTAGAGTGAGACCCTACCTCAAAAAAAAAAAAAAAAAAAAAAAAGAGAGAGAGAGAGAGAGAGAGAGAGAGAGAATGAGAATAACAGGGCTGGAGAGATGGCTCAGTGGTTAAGCACTTACGTGTGAAGCCTAAGGACCCCAGTTCGAGGCTCGATTCCCCAGGACCCACGTTAGCAAGATGCACAAGGGGGCGCACGGGTCTGGAGTTTGTTTGCAGTGGCTGGAGGCCCTGGCACGCCCATTCTTTCTCTCTGTCTCTTCCTTTCTCTGTGTCTGTTGCTCTTAAATAAATAAAAATAAACAAAAAAAATTTAAAAAGAGAATAACATAGGGCTGGAGAGATGGCTCAGCGGTTAAGGCACTTGGCTGCAAAGCCAAAGGACCCAGGTTCAATTCCCCAGGACCCAGTTAAGCCAGATGCACAAGGTGGTGCATGCATCTGGAGTTTGTTTGCAGTGGCAGGAAGTCCTGGTGCACTCATTCTCTCTCTTTCTCTCTCAAACAAATAAATCAAACATTTTAAAAATAAATAAATTGGGCTAGAGAGATGGCTTAGCGGTTAAGCGCTTGCCTGTGAAGCCTAAGGACCCCAGTTGGAGGCTTAATTCCCCAGGACCCACGTTAGCTAGATGCACAAGGTGGTGCACGCGTCTGGAGTTCATTCGCAGTGGCTGGAGACCCTGGTACACCCATTCTCTCTCTCTCTCTCTCTCTCTCTCTCTCTGTATCTGCCCCACCCTCTCTTTCCCAAATAAATAAATAATTATTTAAAAAAACATGTATGAAAGTCTGGGCGTGATGGATTACACCTTTAATCCCAGCACTGGGGAGGCAGATAGGTAGGAGGATTGCTGTGAGTTCGAGGCCAGCCTGAGACTACATAGTGTATTCTAGGCCAGCCTGGACTAAATGAGACTCTACCTCAAAAAAAAAAAAAAAGTTTGAAGAGGATTCTTTCCTTTTTATTTTAAAATATTTTATTTTTATTGAGAGAGAGAGATATACAGAAATAGGCAGGTAGAGAGAGAGAGAGAGAGAGAGAGAGAGAGAGAGAATGGGCACGCCAGGGCCTCCAGCCACTGCGAATGAACTCCAGACGCATGCGCCCCCTTGTGCATCTGGCTAACGTGGGTCCTGGGGAATCAAGCCTCGAACCGGGGTCCTTAGGCTTTGCAGCCAAATGCCTTAACCGCTGAGCCATCTCTCCAGCCCTGTGTTATTCTCTTTCTGGGGACAAAAAGGCTCTCATGATGAAGGAGTGTGAGTGGCGGCTCAGAGGGAAGTTGTCATCTGTCCCGACAACACCCAGATAAGGCTGCTTCTTTCTCGCTGTCAGACACGCTGAAAGATACTCACTTCTGTGTCTCTACTTCCACCTTGTGGAAAATAAGGAAATCGCTTGTGCCAACATCAACAGGAGAATTCTGGTCAGAGGTTATCTGCAGCCCTGGTGGTGGCGCACTGAGACGACATAGTGAATTCCAGGTCAGTCCAGACTAGAGTGACACCCTGCCTCAAAAGCAAAACAGAACAAAACAAAGCAAAAAAACCTTTGGGGCTAGAGAGATGGCTTAGCGGTTAAAGCATTTGCCTTCAAAGCCAAAGGATACGGGTTCGACTCTCCAGGACCCAGGTAAGTCAGATGCACAAGGGGGCGCAGGCATGTGGAGTTCATTCGCAGTGGCTGGAGTCCCTGGCATGCCCATTCTGTCTCTCTCTCAAATAAGTAAAATATTTTTAAAAAAAAAAAAACTTTTTAAGAGGATTCTTTATTTATTTTATTTATTTATTTATTATTATTATTATTATTATTTTTTTTTTTTTTGGTTTTTCGAGGTAGGGTCTCACTCTAGCCCAGACTCACCTGGAATTCACTATGGAGTCTCATGGTGGCCTTGAACTCACGGTGATCCTCCTACCTCTGCCTTCCGAATGCTGGGATTGAAGGCGTGCGCCACCATACCTGGCTCTTTCTTTCTTTTTTTAAATTTTAAAATATTTTATTTTTATTGAGAAAGAGAGAGATACAGAAATAGGCAGGGGGAGAGAGAGAGAGAGAGAATGGACGCACCAGGGCCTCCAGCCACTGCAAACGAACTCCAGATGCATGTGCCACCTTGTGCATCTGGCTAACGTGAGTCCTGGAGAATTGAACCTGGGTCCTTTGGCTTTGCAGGCAAACACCTTAACGGCTAAGCCATCCCTCCAGCCCTATGTGTCATTTTTAAAAAATATTTTTATTTATTTGAGAGAGAAAGATACAGAAATAGGCAGAGAGAGAGAGAGAGAGAATGGATGCACCAGGGCCTCCAGCCACTGCAAACGAACTCCAGATGCATGCGCCCCCTTGTGCATCTGGCTTACATGGGTCCTGGGGAGTCAAACCTGGGTCCTTTGGCTTTGCAGGCAAACGCTTTAAGAGGATTTTTTTTTTTTTTTTTTTTTTTTGTGAGGGGCCACGTGTGTGTGTGCTTTTATAGGTGGGTGTGTGCAGTGTATGGATTGCATGTGCGTGTATGCGTTTGTGAATGTAGAGGCCAGAGGTTAATGTCTGGTATCTTCCTCATTGCCTTCTTTCTTATTTTACAAAGACGGGATCCCCCGCTCAAACCCAGAGCTCGCAGATTCCCCTAAACTAGCTAGCTAACTTGCCCCAGGGGGCCCCGTCTCTGTCTCTGGAGCACCGGGAAGGCAAACGGGCTGACATGCCCGTCGGGCATTTATAAGAGTTCTGAAAGCCGGGCGCGGTGGCACACGCCTTTAATCCCAGCACTCGGGAGGCAGAGGTAGGAGGATCGCCGTGAGTTCGAGGCCACCCTGAGACTCCATAGTGAATTCCAGGTCAGCCTGGGCTAGAGTGAGACCCTACCTCGAAAAACCAAAAAAAAAAAAAAAAGAGTTCTGAAGACGCGAACCCTGGTCCTCATGATCCGTGTCCCCCAGTTCTTTATCCCCTGAGCCGTCTCCCCAGCCCCTCCATGGGCATGCTTTAATGGTGTGAATTTCACTTCCACTCGGAGAATACATGTTATCTGATACTATAGTTATAAGAGAAAATCTAAAATATTTTCTTTAATTCATTATTATTTTTACTTATTTATTTGAGAGAAGGAGGGGAGGAGAGAGAGACAGAGACAGAGAGAGAGAGAGAGAGAGAGAGAGAGAGAGAATGGGTGCCCCAGGGCCTACAGCCACTGCAAATGAACTCCAGATGCATGCACCACCTTGTGCATCTGGCTTACACGGATACTGGGGAATCAAACCGGGGTCCTTTGGCTTTGCAGGCAAAGCCCTTAACTGCTAAGCCATCTCTCCAGCCCAATTTTCTTTAATTTTTGTTGACAACTTCCATACTTTTTTTTGAGGTAGGGTCTCACTCTAGCCCAGGCTGACCTGGAATTCACTATGGAGTCTCAGGGTGGCCTCGAACTCACGGCGATCCTCTTACCTCTGCCTCCCGAGTGCTGGGATTAAAGGAATGAGCCACCACGCCCGGCTTGTTTCACTCATTTTTATCCTCACAATCATCTATGACACTGTACATTGTACAAATGAGAGGCCTGTAACAGAGGTGCCATGTGAAACAAGTTAAGTAACTGCCCAGACCCAGGACTGACAGCACAGTCAGGCAAGGGTTCTGCTTCCATGAAACCTCACTAAGCCAACAAGAGAATTCCATGCTGGTGAGCGCAATAAGGAATCTGGAATAGGGCTGAAGAGATGGCTTAGTGGCTTGCCCGAATCGAACCTGGGTCCTTTGTTTTCACAGGCAAATGCCTTAATCGCTAAGCCATCCCTCCAGCCCCCATTATATCTTTTTTTTTTTTTTTCAAAGTAGGGACTCACTCCAGCCCAGGCTGACCTGGAATCCACTGTGTCGTCTCAGGGTGGCCTTGAACTCACGGCGATCCTCCTACCTCTGCCTCCTGAGTGCTGGAATTAAAGGCGTGCGCCATCACGCCCAGCCAAAATCTTTTTAAAATATTTTATTTATTTGAGACGAGAGAAAGAGGCAGATAGAAAGAGAGAGACTGGGCACTCCAGGGCATCCAGCTACTACAAACAAACTCCAGTGACATGTGCCATGCACATCTGGCTTACATGGGTCCTGGGGAATTGAACCTGGGTCCCTGGGCTTTGCCAGCAAGCACCTTAACCACTAAGCCATCTCTCCATCCCGTCCTTTGTTTTTTTGGGAAACAGGGTTTTGATATGTAGCCTAGGCTGGCCTGGGATTGACTTCCCTTCCTTGACCTCCCACACTCTTGGATTGTAGGCATGAGCCGTCACTCCTGCCTGCAGAGGTGTGTGTGTTAGAGGAAAGTGATTTGATTGTGAGGTCTCACAGCCACTTTGGGGATCCCACTAGTTCCAACAGAATCTGGGGTCTAAGAATCAATGGGCAACTTCATGGAGTCAAGAACCAGCCAGAGAAACTAGGCCCGGTAGCACACACCCGTAATCCCAGGACTGAGGAGGCCGCTAAGGACAGAGGGCTGAGAGTTCAAGGCCAGTCTGAGCTATGTTATATAGCAAGCGTGAGGCTAATCTGAAACTACTTTTTGTCGTTGTTTTGTTTTGTTTTTTCGAGGTAGGGTCTCGCTCTGGCCCAGGACTGACCTGGAATTCACTATGGAGTCTCAGGGTGGCCTCGAACTCACGGCGATCTTCCTACCTCTGCCTACCGACTGCTGGGATTAAAGGCGTGTGCCACCATGCTCCACTTTTGGTTTTGGTCTTACAAAAATAAATAAAAAGGCCTAGCTGTAACCATGTGAGCCATTCCTGCTCTCGTGTGTCTTTCTCTTTTCCATCCTCTACTTCCACGTGACAAGAGATCATCTTTTGACTTTTTTTTTTTTTAATAGCACAGAGCATGGTGGTGCACACTTTTTTTTTGTTTATTTTTATTTATTTATTTGAGAGCGACAGACAGAGAGAGAAAGAGGCAGAGACAGAGAAAGAGAGAGAGAGAGAGAGAGAGAGAGAGAGAGAATGGGCGCGCCAGGGCCTCCAGCCACTGCAAACGAACTCCAGACTGTGTGCGCCCCCTTGTGCATCTGGCTAACGTGGGTCCTGGGGAATCGAGCCTCGAACCGGGGTCCTTAGGCTTCACAGGCAAGTGTTTAACCACTAAGCCTCCACTCCAGCCCCGTCTTTGACATTTTGCAGGATATAATCTTTTTCTTCTAAGTATGTTTCTTTTTTTTTTTCTTTTTTTTTTTTTTTTTTGGTTTTTCGAGGTAGGGTCTCACTCTAGCCCAGGCTGACCTGGAATTCACTATGGAGTCTCAGGGTGGCCTCGAACTCACGGCGATCCTCCTACCTCTGCCTCCCGAGTGCTGGGATTAAAGGCGTGCACCACCACGCCCGGCTATCTTCTAAGTATGTTTCTGATTCTGCCTTTGGAACACCCTTAGTAGAGCCCTGTCCTATTACCACAGCAACTGCTCGGTCCCAGGGGCATCTGTGGCAACAGGCACTGGGTTTTAAACACCAAAACCTGACTAAAGTGAGAGTGAGCCCTTAGGGGAGTCTGAAGAGAACATGCATGTTGTACTTTGTGGACTTTTAAAAATATTTTATTCACTTATTTAGTTGAGAGAAGTGGGGGAGAGAGAGAGAAAGAGGCAGATAGAGAGAATGGATGTGCCAGGGCCTCCTAGCCATTGCAAACAAACTCCAGACACACACACCATGTTGTGCATCTAACTTTACTGGGGAATAGAACCTGGGTCCTTTGGCTTTCCCTGGCAAGCGCCTTCACCGATGAGCCATCTCTCCAGGCCGCAAAGTTTCTTTAATAGGATTGGCTGTGCCGGTGGGCCTGACTTGACACATTTGGCCAGCCCCTGAAAAATGTGTGTCGAATTCTGGTAAGTGGAGGAAATTTTATTTTCAAAGCAGAAAAGAGTCTCTTTCCATGTCCTTAAACCCTTTGGTAAAAGAGAGTTTTCTTTTCTTTTCTTTTCTTTTCTTTTCTTTTCTTTTCTTTTCTTTTCTTTTCTTTTCTTTTCTTTTCTTTTCCCAAGGTAGGGTCTCACTCTAGCCCAGGCTGATCTGGAGTTCACCATGTCGTCTCAGGGTGGCCTCGAACTCACGGCGTCCCTCCTGCCTCTGCCTCCCGAGTGCTGGGATCAAAGGCGTGGGTTTAAAGGGAGTTTTCTTCAGTGAAAGGAAATCTTTGGTCACACCCTGACCTGCACTGTACGTCTAGAGCTGAGTGTCTGTAATTAGGGTCATCCTTGGACAGCCCCAGGGCCCAGTAAAGGGCTCAGCTTGCCTGGGGCTGGTAATGGACAGAGCGTAACAGAGAAGCAAAACGCACGTGGGGCCTCAAGGTGGGGACCCAGGAGGACGGGAGACGGCGCCTAGCACGAGCAGGTCTCCTGCAGCAGCGGAGGGGTGTCTGAGAGCCGCGTGGTCTTGGAGGCTCCCAGCACGGAGGGATCGGTGTCCAGCGAATCAGACATCTTATCACATATGGCGTCCACCAGGCGCTCGAAGGTCTGCCTCACGCTGATGTTCTCCTTGGCACTGGCTTCAAAGAAGTCAAAGCCTGGGGAGAGAAGAGACGTTAAGTAACCTATGCTGCCCATTCTGTTAGCTGGAAAATGGGCGTGCCCCTTGGTTGGAGCACTCTAGATGCATGTGGTGAAGCAAGAAGGCCCAATTCCTTTCCTTCCTTCCTTCCTTCCTTCCTTCCTTCCTTCCTTCCTTCCTTCCTAACTTCCTTGCTTCCTTCCTTCCTTTCTTTAGAGAGGGAGAGAGAGACAGAGGGACAGATATAGAGACAGAATTGGCCACTGCGATAGAATTCCAGACTTGTGTACCATCTTGTGGGCATGTGCGACCTTGCGCTTGCCTCACCTTTGCGCGTCTGGCTAATGTGGGATCTGGAAAGTCGAACATGGGTCCTTAGGCTTCGCAGGCAAGCGCCTTAACTGCCAGGCCATCTCTGCAGCCCCCAGCTGGGATTCTTTTTATGTTTGTTTTTTTTTAATATTTTATTTTTATTTATTGGAGAGAAAGAGAGAGAGAGAGAATGGGTACGCCAGGGCCTCCATCCACTGCAAACAAACTCCAGATGCGAGCACCCCCTTGTGCATCTGGCTAACGTGCTCCTGGGGAATCAAACCTGGGTCCTTTAGCTTTGCAGGCAAATGCTTTAACGCTAAGCCATTCCTCCGGCCCTGTTTTTTTTTTTTTTTTAATATTTTTATTTATTTATTTATCTATTTGAGAGGGAGAGAGAGAGAAAGAATGGGAACGCCAGAGCCTCCAGCCACTACACATGAACTCCAGACACATGCACCCCCTAGTGCATCTGGCTCACATGGGTCCTGGGGGATCGAACCAGGGTCCTTTGACTTTGCAGGCAAATGCCTTAACCGCTAAGCCATCCCTCCAGCCCCTCCTTTTTTTAAAGACACAGAAAGGCACCAGGGCCTGTGGCCATTACAAACGAACTCCAGACGCATGTGCCACCATATGCATCTGGCTTATGTGGGACCTGGAGAATCGAACTTGGGTCCTTAGGCTTCACCTGCATGCGCCTTCACCGCTAAGCCATCTCTCCAGCCCCCTTTAGTCATGGGTCCTTAGGCTTCGCAGGCAATTGCCTTAACCACTCAACCATCTCTCCAGCCCCCTCTTCAGTCATCTTCTCTATAAAGTAAAGGGTCTTTTTGCTCCCCCTTCTTTGTGGTGGTTTGAATGTAAATACACCGTAGCCTCAAGGTGTCTGTGACCAAGTTTCCTGCTTAGTCCTCAGCTTGGATCATTGGGAGCACTTTGCTGGAGGAAGGTGTTACCAGCCGCAGGCCTGGAGGTGGAATCCAGCCCTAGGTGTGTGTCCAGAATCAGTTCTTGCTTGCTGTTGGCTGCGTTCGTTCCGTCTCTCTCCCTCCCTCTCTCTCTCTCTCTCTCTCTCTCTTTCTGATGTGGATGATGAAGGGATCCAGTTTCCTCCACCATACTAGAGCCTCCCCTGGAACCTGTAAGCCTGAACTAAACCCTTTCCTCCCATAAGCTGCTTCTGGTCAGATGTTCGTCCCTGCAATGACAAGGTAATTGCAACGTTCCTTCCCTATTACTCTACTGTCCTCCTGGAAGCCTGAAGCTCAGGTACAAACAAGGTTCCTTTCCCCCTGACCACACAGCTTGAAGGCTCTCGCACCTCCTCCAGCGCACCTCCAGCTGACAGCCTCTCCCCCGGTGGCCCCCAGAAAGGCAGGCAGAAGTGCTTGTTAACTGTGGACGTGTGGCAGAGGGGAAGGCAGCTGCTGGCTCAAGAGCCTCAGGCTCTTGCGTACCAGGAAGGTTGGCACCCGTAGCCCCCCCCCTGGTCTTTCACTGGCCTATATGACAAGTGGCAGCGTTTGGGGAGGAGGAGGGATGGATGTGTGTGGCTTGCCTAGGAAAGGGGTGGTGGTAGAAAAGAAGCTACAAATTAGCCGGGCGTGGTGGCGCACGCCTTTAACCCCAGCACTCAGGAGGCAGAGGTAGGAGGATCGCCATGAGTTCGAGGCCAGCTGAGACTACGTAGTGAATTCCAGGTCAGCCTGGGCTAGAGTGAGACCCTACGTTGAAAAACTGAAAAAAAAGAAAAGAAAAAAAAAGGTACCCAAATTGTGAGAGCTCTAAGTCCAGTTACCACCTCACGGGTCTAGTCAGCCCAGGGCTGTCTTGTGCTTAGCAGTACAACCTCTAATGTGCCTTCCCCTAATTACTGCAGACTCCTGGAAGGCCCTTCATTAGCAGGCCCAGGTGGTAACCTGTCCCTCAGTTTATTAATCAGGATCTCAGGAGCTGAAACTCTAGTGAGACCACGAGGAAGACAACCAATTAGGCAGACTAGTCACCCTGAGTCCTTTCGTCTCTCTAATTGGCTTCAGAACAAAAAGATTTCTGCCATCTTTAATGGAATCTGATTTTTTTGTTTTGTTTTGTTTTGTTTTGTTTTGTTTTGTTTTGTTTCCAAGGTAGGGTCTCACTCTAGCCCAGGATAACCTGGAATTCACTATGGAGTCTCAGGGTGGCCTCGAACTCACAGCGATCCTCCCACCTCTGCCTCCCGAGTGCTGGGATTAAATGTGTGCGCCACGCCTGGCCTCTCCCCACCGCCCCCGACCACCACCATTTTTCTTTGTGTGTGCTATGTATGTATGGTGCGTGCGTGCGTATGTGCATGTGTGTGAATGCATGTGAAGACTAGAGGTTGACATTGACATTGGGTGTCTTCCTCAGTCACTCTCCACTTTATTTACTGAGGCAGAGTCTCTCTAGCTAGCCAGTTCCTGACAGGGATCCTTTGTCTCCGTCTCCCAGGCTCTGGGATTATAGGCAAGCTGCCAACACCATGCCAGCGTTTATGTGGGTGCCTGGGATTTGAACTCCAGTCCTCATACTGCATGGCAGGTGCTTTATCCCCTGAGTCATCCTCCCAGTCCCATAGATTTCATTTTTTTAGTTTTTTAAAAATATATTTTATGTATTTATTTGAGAGAGAGAAAGAGGCAGAAAGAAAGAGAGCAAGCGAGCGAGCAAGAGAGAGAGAATGGGTGCACCAGGGCCTCCAGCCACTGCAAACAAACTCCAGACACTTACGCCCCCTTGTGCATCTTTGGCTTTGCAGGCAAATGCCTTAACTGCTAAGCCATCTCTCCAGCCCTTATTTTTTAAGTTATTATTATTATTATTTATTTGAGAGAGAAAGAGAAAGAGAATGGGCACACCAGGGCTTCCAGACAGTGCAAACGAATTCCAGACACATGCGCCTCCTTGTGCATCTGGTTTACGTGGACCCTGGTGAATCAAACCAGGATCCTTTGGCTTTGCAGGCAAACACCTTAACCGTTAAGCCATCTCTCCAGCCCTGATTTCTTTCTTCATAGAAAGGTAGTAGGGGCACTCTGGACCGCATCCCAGATTATGTTTCACTCTTGGTAATGGGTGCTAGGAAGCTCAGAGACAATATTTTGTTTTTGTTTTTTTTTTGTTTTGTGATGTAAGGTCTCACTCTAGCCCAGGCTGACCTGGAATTCACTATGGAGTCTCAGGGTGGCCTTGAACTCACTGTGATCCTCCTACCTCTGTGTCCCGAGTGCTGGGATTAAAGGCGTGCGCCACCACGCCTGGCTGGAGAACACCTTTAATCCCAGCACCCGAGAGGCACAGGTAGGAGGATCGCTGTGGGTTCAAAACCAGCCTGAGACGACGTAGTGAATTCCAGGTCAGTCTGGGCTAGAATGAGGCCCTATCTCAGAAAACAAAATTAACTTAAATTAAAACAGTATACACAAGCTGAATTGAGTATGATGGTTCACACTTATAATCCTAGCAACTCAGGAGGCAGAGGCAGGAGGATTGCTGCCAAGTTGTAGGCCAGTCTGGACTACATAATTAGACTCTGTCTCAAAACAAAACAAACCAAAACAAAAACCAACATACACAGACCATGTAGGTACCGAACTCATCGCTGCAATATATCCCAGCGTCGCAAACACAGATGCACACTTGCGCCCTCTGCTGGCCCCACGTGACAACTACATACCAAGCTGTTCTGCAAGCAGCTGGCCCTTCTCCGTGGGGACCACCCTCTGTTCTTCCATATCACACTTGTTTCCCACCAGAATCACCTGGGCGTTGTCCCAGGAATAGATCTTAATCTGAGTCGCCCTAAAAAGAGACACAGAGAGAAATAACGTATTAGTCACGCTGCTATCGACTGGAAGTTTGTGTCACACTACCTTTTTTTTTTTTTTTTTTTTTTGGTTTTTGGAGGTAGGGTCTCACCCTAGTTCAGGCTGACCTGGAATTCACTATGTCGTCTCAGGGTGGCCTCGAACTCATGGCAATCCTCTTACCTCTGCCTCCCAAGTGCTGGGATTAAAGGCGTGCGCCACCACGCCCGGCTTTTTTTTTAACTTTTTTAAATTGACATCTTCCATACATACTTAGACAATTAACCATGATAATTCTCTTCCCTCCCCCCTCACAATCCCCTTCACAAATTCACTCTCCATCATATCCCCTCCCTCTCCCCATTAGTCTCTCTCTCTCTCTCTCTCTCTCTTTTTTTTTTTTTCCCAAGGTAAGGTCTCACTCTAGCCCAGGCTGACCTGGAATTAACTCTGTAATCTCAGGGTGGCCTCGAACTCATGGTGATACTGCTACCTCTGCCTCCCGAGTGCTGGGATTAAAGGCGTGCATCACCACGCCTGGCTCTCTCTCTTTTTTAAAAAAATATTTTATTTATTTATTTACTTGAGAGAGAGAAAGTGGGGGAGAGAGAGAAAAAGAGAGAGAGGGAGGGAGGGAGAGAGAATGGGCACACCAGGGCCTCCAGCTACTGAAAATGCGCTCCAGACTCATGTGTCCCCTTGTGTATCTGGCTTATGTGGGTCCTGGGGAATTGAACTGGGATCCTTTGGCTCTGCAGTCAAACACTTTAACTGCTAAGCCATCTCTCCAGCCCTCTCTCTCTCTCCCTCTCTCTCTCTCTCTTATAATATATTTTATTTATTTATTTATTTATTTGAGAGAGAAAGAGGTAGAGAGTGACAGAGCCCTCCAGCTGCTGCAAACGAACTCCAGACGAGTGTGTCTCCTTGTGCATCGGGCTTACGTGGGTCCTGGGGAATCGAACCGGGGTCCTTTGGCTTCACAGGCGAACACCTTAACGGCTAAGCCACCTCTCCAGCCCCTGGTCTCTCTTTTGTTTTGACGTCATCATCTCTTCCTCCTATTATGAGGGTCTTGTGAAGGTAGTGCTAGGCACTGAGAGGTTGTGGATATCCAGGCCAATTTCTGTGTGGACGGGTTGCATTGTAAGCAGTCCTGCCCTTCCTTCGGCTCTTACATGTCATACCAACTTTACTTCACACGTTGAAGCCTGTGTGGAAAGCTGCCCTCCACGCGTGACGTGGCTGTTACCTGCATGACGTCCTCACAAGACAGCTTAACATTCCCCAGTACAGGCCGTCTTTGTTTCCGAGCGTGCATGTGTGTGGACAGGTGTGTACGTGTGGACGTGTGTGTGTGTGTCTGGAGGCAAGAGATCAACAGTGGGTGTCTCCTCAATTGCTCTCCACCTTAATTTTTATTTATTATTATTATTATTATTGGTTTTTTCAAGGTAGGGTCTCACTCTAGTCCAGGCTGACCCGGAATTCACTGTGTAGTCTCAGGGTGGCCTCAAACTCATGGTGATCCTCCTACCTCTGCCTCCCGAGTGCTGGGATTAAAGGCGTGCGCCATCATGCCTGGTTTCCACCTTATTTTTTTAAATTTTTTTATTTATTTACTTATTACTATATATAACATATATTATATAATATTATTTATATTATTATATATTACTATACTATATATATTACTATAGACAGAGAGACAGACAGACAATGCGTGTGCCAGGGCCACTGCAAACAAACTCCAGATGCATGCGCCACCTTGTGCACCTGGCTTACATGGATGCTAGGGAATCGAACATGGGTCCTTAAGCTTTGCAGGCAAGAGCCTTAATCACTAAGCCATCTCTCTAGCCCCCTTATTTTTTTTAATATTTCATTTATTTGACTGAAAGAAAGTATGGGCGCGCCAGGGACTCCTGCCACTGCAAATTAACTATAGACCCATGTGCCACTTTATGCATCTGACTTTAAATGTGTCCTGGTGAATCAAACCTGGGCCATCAGGCTTTGCTAGCAAGTGTCTTTAACCACTGAGCGATCGTTCCAGCCCTCCACTTTCTTTTCTTTATTTTTGTGTGTGTGGGGGGGTGGTTCGAGATAAGAGTCTCACTCTAGCCCAGGCTGACCTGGAATTCACTCTGTAGTTTCAGGGTGGCCTCAAACTCACGGCGATCTTCCTACCTCTGCCTCCTGAGTGCTGGGAATAAAGGTGTGTGCCACCATGCCCAGCCTAATTATTTATTTATTTGAGAGAGAGAGAGAGAGGGAAAATGGGCATGCCAGGGCCTCCAGTCCCCGCAAATGAACTTCAGATGCATATGCCACCTTGTGCGTATGGCTTTATTTTATTTATTTATTTATTATTTTTTTATTTTTATTTTTTTGGTTTTTCAAGGTAGGGTCTCGCTCTAGCCCAGGCTGACCTGGAATTCACTATGGAGTCTCAGATGCACACTTGCGCCCTCTGCTGGCCCCACGTGACAACTACATACCAAGCTGTTAAGGTTCCACCCTGTGAAGAAACTGATGTGATTCTTGGCTAACGTTTATGAGAACTATAAAAGAGCAAGGCGGAGCCGGGCGTGGTGGCGCACGCCTTTAATCCCAGCACTCGGGAGGCAGAGGTAGGAGGATCGCCATGAGTTCGAGGCCACCCTGAGACTCCATAGTGAATTCCAGGTCAGCCTGGGCTAGAGTGAGACCCTACTTCGAAAAACAAAACAAAAAAAGAATAAATAAATAAATAACAAATAAATAATAAAAGAGCAAGGCGGGGCGCGGTGGCTCACGCTTTTAATCCCAGCACTCGGGAGGCAGAGGTCGGGGGATCGCCGTGAGTTCGAGGCCACACTGAGGACTGCATAGTGAATTCCAGGTCAGTTTTGGCTAGAGAGAGACCCTACCTCAAAAAATTAAAAAAGAAAATAGCCGGGCATGGTGGCGCACGCCTTTAATCCCAGCACTCGGGAGGCTGGGCTAGAGTGAGCCCCTACCTCCAAAACCCCCTGTAGCAGTTAGCTTTAGGTTTGTTGAGATGAACTTTCAGACCAGGCACAGTTATGGAGGAAGGGATTTATTGGAGCTTACAGATCCAGGGGAAGTTCCATAAAAGCAGAAGAAACTGGCCTGTTTTCACAGGCCCAAGCAGAGAGAGAGACAAGCACAAGCCTAAAAGCCAAAAGCCACAGCACACTTTAGGAACTCCTGCTAGGCACACTTTGTATATCTTTAGATTGGAATCTGAAACCCACCACCACACCTTAAGATCCACACAATGGCACTGACTGACTCTAGCCAGGTGGCTGTAGATGTAAACTACAAACAACAACTGAATATATTGGGGGCCATCTATTTTATTTAAACCACCACATTCCGCCCCTGGCCCCCAACAGATTTATAACCATCACACATTGTAAATTGTACTCAGTTTAATTTCAAAAGGTCTCCACAGTCTTGACCAATTTAAGATATTAAGACCTGTAAAATCAAACAAGTTAAACATTTTTAACATATAAAGGCACAGAGTAAACATTTTTAACTGGTATAAGACATAGCAAGGAGAGACTGAAACAATGTAAACTCAACCACCATCAAACAAACATCAAACTTCTGCAGTTTAAGTTCAATATATCCAGAGACTAACAGTCTCCAGACTTTTCAATTTCGCCCCTCCAGCTGGGCAGAGTAGCCAGGGAACACTTTCATCCCAGGCCAACAATGTACTCTATGGTAGCCCTTGCATAGTCCTGGTATATTTAAAACATCTTTAGGTTTTCATGCAAACCACAGTCCATCTTCCAAAGGCTCTTTTAGCCTATCAGGGCATCATGCCCTGCCTAATGTCACATCTCAGCAGCAGCTCCTGGAACCATGTGTAATTTATGACCACTCTTCACATTTTCTAAAGGCTCTTTCAGCCTATCAGGGCATTAGGCCCTACTTTATGCTGCATCTCAGCAGCAGCTCCTGGAAGCACGTGCAATTTACAGCCACTCCATGTATTTTTCATGCTTCTGAAACCAATACCAGGTGTGCAGGACACAGCCATATTCTTAATTCACAGACAAAGTAAATCATAACCTTGAAAAGCAGGTTCCTTCTCCAGTCAACTCTTTTCAAAAGTGTTTGCATTTCTATGATAGTCTTTCCTCAGGCATCCTTTTCATTGTTTTAATGTAAAGCAGTTGGACCATCTTTTTTAAGACTGCTAATGTGTTTGACAATAGCAGGTTCAGTAACCTAAAAACAGTCTCAGTGTCTGTAATTTTAACTTGCTTGAGGTTTTTCAGTTTAAAAATCTTAAATCTTTCAGTCCAATATCTCTAGCCAAGCACATCGGTCCATTACAAATTTAACCTTGATCAAACACTCTGGGCCTGGGCAGCAGGACGCAGTCAGCCCTTATGTCAGTAGCCCAGTTCTAACAAAGCCCTCTGTAGTCTTTCCTTTCCCTTAGAAAGCTCATAAGCCAAGCCTCGAAGTTCAATGTTATCTGCACTTAGCATTCTTAGTCTCTCATCAGAATAGTGCATAAAACTTGGCTTACCACTCCAGACGACATCTTCAGTTGCAAGCACCAAGTCCATGCCTATTCCTCCAAAACAAAGGTTCCACAAGATCAACATCCACATAGTAAGGTTCATCTCACCCCACTCCTGGTACCAAATTCTGTAGCAGTTAGCTTTAGGTTTGTTGAGATGAACTTTCAGACCAGGCACAGTTATGGAGGAAGGGATTTATTGGAGCTTACAGATCCAGGGGAAGTTCCATAAAAGCAGAAGAAACTGGCCTGTTTTCACAGGCCCAAGCAGAGAGAGAGACAAGCACAAGCCTAAAAGCCAAAAGCCACAGCACACTTTAGGAACTCCTGCTAGGCACACTTTGTATATCTTTAGATTGGAATCTGAAACCCACCACCACACCTTAAGATCCACACAATGGCACTGACTGACTCCAGCCAGGTGGCTGTAGATGTAAACTACAAACAACAACTGAATATATTGGGGGCCATCTATTTTATTTAAACCACCACACCCCCCAAAAGCCGGGCGTGGTGGCGCACGCCTTTAATCCCAGCACTCGGGAGGCAGAGGTAGGAGGATCGCCATGAGTTCGAGGCCACCCTGAGACTCCATAGTGAATTCCAGGGCAGCCTGGGCTAGAGTGAGACCCTACCTCGAAAAGACCAAAGAACAAAAATAAAAAACAAAAACAAACAAACAAAAAAGAACCCCCCCCAAAAAAAAGAAAGAAAGAAAGAAAAGAAGATAAAACAGAGCAAGATTGGCCCCTCTTCTTGCTCTCTTTCTAGTTTCCCATCTTGCCAGGTAATCTTTTTATTTATTTATTTATTTATTTACTTACTTATTTATTTACTTACTTACTTACTTACTTATTTATTTTGAGGCAAGCCCAAATTTAAAAAAAAATGACTTATTTATTTTTGGTTTTTTTTTTCATGTGCCTGGCTTTATGTGGGCACCGTGGGATCGAACCTGGGCTGGGCAGGCGTTGCAGGCATGGGTCATGAACTGCGGAGTCATGTCCCCAGCCCTCGTGTGAGAACTTCTGGAGGGCGGGAGCTATGTCTCATTCATCTGGGAGTCCCTGATGCACAGCATGCAGCCTAGCACCGGTTGGGTTTTAATGGACAGCTGGCTGAGGGAGTTAAGTGAGGAAGCTTCTACCAGTCCTGAACAGCACTGAAGGACTCTTCGCTGGTGATGTCGTACATCAGAATGAAACCCATGGCTCCGCGGTAGTAGGCCGTGGTGATGGTACGGTAGCGCTCCTGCCCAGCTGTGTCCTGGGTGGAAAAAAGAAAAAGTCAGCTTCCTAGAAAATCTATCTGTGTGTGTGTGTGTGTGTGTGCACGTATGTGCGTGCGTGTGCGTGTGTATGCAGACAGAGATTATATTGTAATAAAATAGGAAGCAGCTTAAAATGGTACAGGGATATAGCTCAGTGAATAAAGGGCTTGTCTGGCACACGTGAAGCCCCAGTACCACATAAATTGGGCAACATGGCAGATGTCTAGAACTCACGTGGAGGCAGAAGGGTCAGAACCTCGAGGAAGGGCTGGAGAGATGGCTGAGCGGTTAAGGCGCTCGCCTGAGAAGCCTAAGGACCCATGTTCCACTCTCCAGATCCCTCGTGAGCCAGACGCACAAAGGTGAGGCAAGCGCAAGGTCGCACGTGCCCACTAGGTGGCGCAAGCGTCTGGAGTTTGTTGCAGTGGCTGAGGCCCTGGTGTGTCAATTCTCTCTCTCTCTCTCTTTCTATCTCTGTGTCACTCTCTCTAAAATTTAAAAAAAAAATTAGAAAAACAAAATTTTAAAGCTCAAAGTCATTCTCAGCTACATAGTGAGGCCACCTGGGCTCATAAAACCCTGTCTCAAAAGCAATAACAAAATAAGAGCATATAGGGCTGGAGAGATGGCTTAGTGGTTAAGGCGTTTGCCTGCAAAGCCAAAGGATCCCAGTTCAACTCCCCAGGACACGCATAAGACAGATGCACAAGGGGGCGCATGCGTCTGGAGTTCATCTGTAGTAACTGGAAGCCCTGGCATGCCCATTCTCTCTCTCTCCCCCTCTTTTTCTCTCTCAAATAAATAATATTTTTTAAAAGACCATGTATTTAACAACAGGAAATGTTTAAAATCTAAATATTTATTTATTTTATATATTTTATTTTTGAGAGAGAAAGAGGCAGAGAGAGAGAGAGAGTGGACATGCCAGGGCCTTTCAGTTGCTGTGGACAAACTCCAGATGCATGCCTGGAGGCCGTGGCATACTCATTCTCTCGTTCACTCTGTCTTTCTCCCTGCCTCTTTCTCTCTCTCTCAAATAAATTAAAAAAGGCTGGAGAGATGGCTTAGCAGTTAAGGCATTTGCCTGCAAAGCCTAAGAACCCTGGTTCGATTCCCCAGGACCTGCATGAGCCAGATGCACAAGTTGGCGCCTGCGTATGGAGTTCGTTTGCAGTGGCTGGAGGCCCTGGTGAGCCCATTCTCTCTCTCTCTCTCAAATAAAAATAGATAAATAAAATATTTTTTAAAAATAATTTTTTTAGGCCTGGAGAGATGGCTTAGCGGTTAAGCGCTCACCTGTGAAGCCTAAGGACCCCGGTTCGAGGCTCGATTCCCCAGGACCCACGTTAGCCAGATGCACGGGGGGCACACACGTCAGGAGTTCGTTTGCAGTGGCTAGAAGCCCTGGCGCACCCATTCTCTCTCTAGCTCTCACTCTCAAATAAATAAACAAAGATAAAAAAAAACAAAACAAAACAAAAAGATTTTAAAAAATAATTTTTTTAGAAAAAAAGACTTAATGACATGGCACATTGCTTACATGTGTGATATAATATCAGTATTGAAAACATATATGCAGAGATGAAAGTGGAGGACTACTGAAATTTTGGTTTTCATCATTTATTTTTACTTTCTTTACAATGATCAGGCATTATTCTTACATTAAGGGAAAGGAACATTTTTCTCTCCCTACAGTGCCTAAGATAAGTCTTGATCTCAAGCAGCTCATAGCTTAGCTTAAAATGCAAACACAGGGCTGGAGAGATGGCTTAGTGGTTAAGGTGCTTGCCTGCAAAGCCAAAGGACCCAGGATCAACTCCCCAGGACCCACGTAAGCCAGATGCACAAGGGGGCGCACGCGTCTGGAGTTCATTTGCAGTGGCTGGAGGCCCTGGCACGCCCATTCTCTCTCTCTCTCTACCTGCCTATTTCTGTATCTCTATCTCTCTCAAATTAATAAATAAAAAATAAAAGATATTTCAAAAAGGCAAAACCAGGGCTGGAGAGATGGCTTAGTAGTTAAGGCGCTTGCCTGAGAAGCCTAAGGACCCGTATTCGACTGTCCAGGTCCCAAGTAAACCAGACGCACAAAGGCGAGGCAAGCGCAAGGTCGCACGTGCCCACTAGGAGGCGCAAGAGTCTGGAGTTTGATTGCAGTGGCTGAGGCCCTGGCGTGCCAATTCTGTCTCTCTCTCTCTCCCTCTCTCTCTCTTTCTTGCTCTCATAAAAAAGGCAAACATAAGTAAACACAGGCCAAAAACTAAATATACTGGAGGACACGGGGGTGTCTCACAATGCCCACACTGTCCTGTGAGGGACCAGCCAATCTTCTCTATGTCATTACAGTTTTAGGACGTGCAATGCTTGAACACAAACAAAACATGTCCTCATGTATTATCTTATTGTTTTAAAAAAAAATAAAGGAAAAGAAAAAGAAATAGGGCTGGAGATGTAACTTAGTGGTAGAACATTTGCCTAGCATGCATGAGATTCTGGGTTTAAATCCCATCACTGAAAAAAAAAAAAAGCGGACTGGAGAAATCGCTTAGAGGTGAAGACGCTTGCCTGCAAAGCCAAAGGAGCCAGGTTCAACTCCCCAGGCCCCACGTAAGCCAGATGCACAAGGTGGCACATGTGTTCAGAGTTTGTTTGCAGTGGCTGGAGGCCATTCTCTCTTTCTGCCTCTCTCTCTCAAATAAATAAATATAGACGAGAGCTAGGCGTAGTGCGCACACCTTTAATCCCAGCACTTGGGAGGGAGAGGTAGGAAGATCGCCATGAGTTCGAGGCCACCCTGAGACTACAGAGTGAATTCCAGGTCAACCTGGGCTAGAGGGAGACCCTACCTCGAAAAACCGAAAAAAGAAAGACAGATTTATCTGCAAGAATTTGCTGAAGAGCATCTCTAATGATAATAAAAATAAACAATGAGGTAGGGCGTGGTGGCACACGCCTTTAATCCCAGCACTTGGGAGGCAGAGGTAGGACGATCGCCGTGAGTTCGAGGCCACCCTGAGACTACAGAGTGAATTCCAGGTCGGCCTGGGCTAGAGTGAGACCCTACCTCGAAAAACCAAAAAAAGAAAGACAGATTTATCTGCAAGAATTTGCTGAAGAGCATCTCTAATGATAATAAAAATAAACAGGCAAAGGTAGGGCATGGTGGCGCACGCCTTTAATCCCAGCACTTGGGAGGCAGAGGTAGGAGGATCGTTGTGAGTTCGAGGCCACCCAGAGACTACATCGTGAGTTCCAAGTCAGCCTAGGCTACTGTGAAACCCAACTCGAAAAAACCAAATAAATAAATAAAAAATGAGAACTATAAGAACTACAGAGTGCTTGGGCTAGGGAGGTAACTCGATGGATTTAAAGTGCTCACTGTGAAAGTGTGAAGGCCTGGGTTCAGCTCTCCAGAACCTACGTAAAGCAGGGTGGATTGGCACGTGCCAGTAATCCCCATGCTGGAGAAGCAGATGGGAGAATCCCCAGGGTTTACAAGATAACTTGTCCAGCTGGATGTGATGCTTTGATTCAAGCGATCCCAATAAACTTAGATGTTCTGAATGCTGGGTCCCCAACTAATGGCAATTTGGAATGAAAGTCTCCTGGAGGCAGTGTATTGTTGGCGGCAAGGGGGGTGGAGGAAGGAGAGGGTAACTAGAGAGATGGCTCAGTGGTTAAGGCAGTTGCCGGCAAAGCCAAAGGACCCAGGTTCGATTCCCCAGGACCCACGTAAGCCAGATGCACAAGGGGGCGCATGCGTCTGGAGTTCGTTTGCAGGAGGCCCCAGTGTGTCCATTCTGTCTCTCCATCCTTCTCTCAAATAAATAAATAAAAGTATATATATGATATATATTTTATATAAATATTTAAATATTACACTTATTATATTTATTTATATATTTTACATATATATATATATATATATATATATATATATATATATATATATATATATATATAAATGAAGCTGGGTGTTGTGGCACATGCCTTTAATCCCAGCACTCAGGAAGGCAGGGGTAGGAGGATCACTGTGAGTTCGAGGCCACCCTAAGACTCCATAGGGAATTCGAGACCAGCCTGGGTTAGAGTGAGACCCTATCTCAAAAAAGAAAAGAGAAAAGAAAAGAGAAGAGAAAGAAACAAAGATGGGCAGTGGCACTTGAGAAACAATACCCATGTTTGCCTTCCAGCCTCCACACACACATGAGCATACACAAGGAGAGAATGTGTTGTTCAAATTCAGACAGAGTCAAAACAGCAGTGTGGGGAAGTCACTGAAGATGTCAAAACAAGCGGTTCATGTCAGGCCACCCTGGCTCTTCCCAGTGACACACACGCATTAAGGGCTGGCTGTGGGCTCTGCTTTAATTCCTCTTTATTTCAAGATGACGGCTCTCAGAGCAGCCAGAAGGGAAGATGGTGTGTGAGTCACGTGTAGGCTCTTGAAGCGTCTACTTTTCCCATTTCACTAGGCAAAGCGAGTCACATATCCAGACACAACTTACAGGGGGCGAGAAAATACAATCCAGGGCTGGGGAGATGGCTGAGCGGTTGAGGCGCTTGCCTGCAAAGCCAAAGGATCTGGGTTCGATTCCCCAGGACCCACGTGAGTCAGTTGCACAAGGGGGCGCATGCGTCTGGAGTTCGTTTGCAGTGGCTGGAGGCCCTGGCGCACACACCCATTCTCTCTCTCCCTCTCTTTTTCTCTCCTCTCTCTCAAATAAATAGGGCTGGAAGAGATGGCTTAGCAGCTAAGGCACTTGCCTGTGAAGCCTAAGGACCCAATTTTGATTCTCCAGGTCCCACGTAAGCCAGATGCACATCGTGGCACATGCGTCTGGAATTCGTCTGCAGTGGCTGGAGGCCCTGGCGCGCCCATTCTCATTCCCTCTCTCCCTCTCTCTGGTCAAGGCATTTGCCTGCAAAGCCAAAGGACCCAGGTTCGATTCCCCAGGACCCACGTTAGCCAGATGCACAAGGGGGCGCACGTGTCTGGAGTTCGTTTGCAGTGGCCGGAGGCCCTGGCGCGCCCATTCTCTCTCTCCTTCCCTCTGTCTCTAATAAGTAAATTAAAAAAAAAAAACATTAATATAAATAAATAAATAAAACAAAAGTATTTTTAAAAAAGAAAAAAAAAACAGCCTAAAAAAGAAAAGAAGGAAAGAAAAGAACATACAATCCTAGAACAGGCCCCAAATAAGAAGTGGAAATATGGCGTGATGATTCCCACAGTTGGGGTCACAACAAAGACAGGAGCCCCCAGGACCCACGTTAGCCAGATGTACAAGGGGGTGCACTCATCTGGAGTTCATTTGCAGTGGCTGGAGGCCCTGGCGTGCCCTTTCTCTCTATCTGCCTCTTTCTCTGTCTGTTGCTGTCAAATAAAAAAAAAAAAAAAAAAAAAAAACAAAGACAGGAGCCTCGCCCGCCTCCCATGTGCTTATTTGACAGACAGGGAGCATGTAACATAAATTTTTCTCAGAAAAAAAGGGAAGGAAGTGTATTTTGGCTGTAGGAAGTTTTTGCCAGTGAGATGGCTTAGCAGTTAAGGCACTTGCCTGCGAAGCCTAAGGACCCAGGTTCGACTCCCCAAAACCCACATAAGCCAGATGCACAAGGGGGCGCACGCATCTGGAGTTCCTTTGCAGTGGCTGGAGGCCCTGGCATGCCCATTTTCTCTCTCTCTCTTAAATAAATAAAAATAAAATATTTTTTAAAAAGCTGGTGGGAGCCGGGCGTGCTGGCGCGCGCCTTTAATCCCAGCACTCGGGAGGCAGAGGTAGGAGGATCGCCGTGAGTTCGAGGCCACCCTGAGACTACATAGTGAATTCTAGGTCAGCCTGGGCTAGAGTGAGACCCTACCTAGAAAAAAAAATTTTTTTGATTTCCACTGATGAGAGTCAGAAACAGAATCCAAAGGAGACAGGAAGTGGCTATTTGAAAGGAGGCCACTCGTGAAGAATGATCAGGTCACTGGAGCACAGCAGAACCTTGGTGATCTCTCCAAATAGGCAGAGCATAATGCCAGGGAACGGACACCAGAGTGAGCAAGCCACTGCCCTGCCTTCCACCACCCCTACCCAGCGTGACAGACACACAGACATGGGCAAGGGCAACGGGAACCGAGGTCAATTGTTGGACACCTGCCCGCACACCAGGCCTTTTCGTTAGATCTGCAAACACGGGATCTCACTGTTTGTAGTGATAATCAAACAGAAACTACTTGAATAGCAGCTGCTTGAGGGGGGGTGGAGAGATGGCTCAGCAGGTAAGGCACTTGCCTACAAAGCCTAACCACCGGGGTTCAGTTCCCCAGGACCCACGTAAAGCCAGATGCATAGAGTGGGCGCACGCGTCCGGAGTTCGCTTGCAGCGGCTGGAGGCCCTGGAGCGCCCGTTCTCTTTGTCTGCCTCGCTTCTCTCTATATTTCTCTGCTTGCTGCTTTTATATATATATATATTGGTTTTTCGAGGTAGGATTTCACTCTAGTCCAGGAACCTGACCTGGAATTCACTATGTAGTCTCAGGGTGGCCTCGAACTCATGGTGATCCTCCTACCTCTGCCTCCCGAGAGCTGGGATGAAAGGCGTGCGCTGCGACACCCAGCTCAACCTCCAAACTTTTTTTTTTTTAAAGACAGGATAACATGTAGCCCAGGATGGACTCAACGTTTATTACGTAGCTGAGGGTGTCTTCTGATCCTCCTGTCTCCACCTCCCAAGTACTGGGATTGTGGGCATATGCCACCATACCTGCTTCATTCAGTGCCAGGGATCAGGCCCAGGACTTGGTACATGCTGGGCAAAACTCAAAAACTTTGTGCATCTGACGTTACCTGGATACTGGGGAATCAAACTCAGGTTGTCAGGCACGTGCTGAGCCATCTCTCCAGCCCTCAGCTAAGTCTTAAATTTAATATATTTTATTTATTTATTTATTTGAGAAAGAGAGAGAGAGAATGGGCGCGACAGGGCCTCCAGCCACTGCAAACAAACTCCAGACGTGTGCGCCCCCTTGTGCCGCTGGCTTATGTGGGTCCTGGGGAATCGAACCTGGGTCCTTTGGCTTTGCAGGCAAATGCCTTAGTCGCTCAGCCATCTCTCCAGCCTGGGACTTTTATTTATAAAACAGGTCTGAAGGATCTAAGAGGATGGTGCTCTTTCCACAAGGCTCTGTCACGATGCCTTCAGTCACCTGTCCCAGACACCTTGACAATTGGCTTCCTACACCTGAGCAGCGAAAGGAACGTGAAACCCACTGGAAGGAAGACGTTTAGCCCTCGCGAATAGTGCTTCTCTGTTGAAATATCCAACGGGTCTAAAAGGCTTGCCCTGTTTACTTTCAAATATTATTTATTTATCAATTCATTTATTTGAGAGAGAGGCAGATAGAAAGAGAATGGGCATGCCAGGGCCTCTAGCCACTGCAGAGGAACTCCAGACTCATGTACTACCTGGTACCCGTGGGTACTGGGGAATCGAACTTAAGTCTTTAGGTTTTGCAGATGAGCACCTTAACCACTGAGCTATCTCTCCAGCCCTTCTTTCAAATCTTTTTCATTTATTTTATTTTTTTTATTTTTTGAGGTATGGTCTTGCTCTAGCACAGGTTGTGACCTGGAATTCACCATGTGGTCTCAAGCTGGCCTCGAACTCATGGCGATCCTCCTACCTCTGCCTCCCGAGTGCTGGGATGAAAGGCGTGCGCCACCACGCCCGGTACTTCTTTCATATATTTTTTAAAAATTATTTATTTTATTTATTGGAGGGGGTGGATGGAGAATAGGAGAATGGGAGCCCCAGGGCCTTCAGACACTGTAAACGAACTCCAGACACATGCGCCACCCTGTGTATCTGGCTTTATGTGGGCCCTGGGGAATTGAACATGGGTCCTTTGGCTTCACAGCCAAACACCTTAACCACTCCAGCCCTCAAATCTTTATCTGGTACCATCTGGGACCCCCCCCCCAAAAAAATAAATTAATTAATTTAAAAAGTAGATACACCACAGTATTGGTAAGGTCAGTGTCACTCACAGAGCCTAAGCCTGTGTTGGAAGTGGGTTTTAAAGTAGGTGGGGCCAGAGAGGACCCCACCCTTGGAGCCCCCCCCCCCGCCCCCATAGAGCACTGGGGTTCACTCTTTTCCTGCACAGCTCAGCTCCTGAACATCCGGACAGACTCAAATGCCCTAATTATCTGCACTCCTGACACCACATTCCATGTCCTTGGCGGCACCCACCCCCTGGCTGTAATCTCATATTTATCTGTATAATTGTCTGATAAGGCCCGTCTTGCCTGCCAAGCAGAACATGACACAAAACAAGATGCCTGGTTTTGCTTGCTGTTACGTCTCCAGGGCCTGGCACGGCAGCGGGCACGGAAGGCTGGCGCGTCAATAAGCACTTGTTGAAACGATGGCTTACTGGGTGCCTTCGACACTTGGGGTAGAACGCACTGAATGCCAGTAGGGTCTTGGTAACATTTAAATCTTAGCCTGGCGTGGTGGCACATGCACGCCTTTTATCCAAGCACTCGGGGAGGCGGAGGTAGGAGGATCACCGTGAGTTCGAGGCCACCCTGAGACGACATCGTGAATTCCAGCTCAGCCTAGGCTACATTGAGAGCCTACCTTGAAAAGAAAAAATCTAGGCGTGGTGGTGCACGCCTTTAATCCCAGCACTCAGGAGGCAGAGGTAGGAGGATTGGCTGTGAGTTCGAGGCCACCCTGAGACTACAGAGTGAATTCCAGGTCAGCCTGGGCTAGAGTGAGACCCTACCTCGAAAAAACCAAAAATAAAATAAAAAGTATTACCATCTTTCCTGTGCCTAACTTTCTTCCCTGCTTTTCTCAAGCCCATAGCTTCTTCAGGAGAGCTCAGGGTTCCCTTCTAGTTCATTCTCTCTTGTTTGTTTGTTTGTTTTTCTTTTTTGTTAGGCTAGCCCAACAGACTGACCCCCCCCTTTTTTCCTTTTTTTTTTTTTGTTGTTTTTTGTTTTTTGTTTTTTCAAGGTGGGATCTCACTCTAGCTCAGGCTGGCTTCAAACTCAAGGCAATCCTCCTACCTCTGCCACCCAAGTGCTGGGATTAAAGGCGTGTGCCACAATGCCCAGCTTTTTTTAATTTTTATTTAAACTTTATTTATCTATTAGAGACAGGGGAGAGAGAGATTGAGAGGTAGGGGTGGGTGGAGAATGGGCGCGCCAGGGCCTCCAGCCACTGCAAACAAACTCTAGACGCATGCGCCACCTTGTGCATCTGGCTTAGGTGGGACCTGGAGAATCGAACCTGGGTCCTTAGGCTTTGCAGGCAAACACCTTAACTGCTAAGCCATCACTCCAGCCCAGAGTGGTTTTTTTTTTTTCCTTTTTTTATGGGAGAGAGAAAGAAAATGGGCACATCAGGGCCTCCAGCAACTGCAATCAAACTCCAGATGCGTGCACCTCCTTGTGCATCTGGCTTATATGGGTCCTGGGGAATTGAACCTGGATCCTTTGTCTTTGCAGGCACATGCCTTAACCACTAAGCCATCTCTCCAGCCCGTCTTTACACTCTTGGCAGGCTCCAGTGGCTTAATGAAGCCTCTCTCTGAGTAGTATGTACAGAGCCTTTTCGCCTAATAAGCTTCTCAACTTTACGGGCGTTTGCATATTCCTGCATCTAATTGTAATAAACTGAATTATGGGGTTTGTTTTTTAAAGGGGGGGGGGATTTCTAAGAAAGCTTTGGCTTATTTCAGGGAAGGGATCATCCTGAACAAACCTGGGATGGGGCACGGGGAGGCAGGCATTGAACCAAAGAAGAAGAATTGAGGAACCACGATTTGTAAGACGAGACACCCAAGGGAAGGGGGGGGGCATTGCCCCTCGGCTTGGGGCACCCTCCACTCTGAAGAGTGTATTTACTTTCTTCTTTTTTGTTTATTTTTATTTATTTATTTGAAAGTGACAGACAGAAAGAGGCAGAGAGAGAGAATGGGCGCGCCAGGGCCTCCAGACACTGCAAACGAACTCCAGACACATGTGCCCCCTTGTGCATCTGGCCAACGTGGGTCCTGGGGAATGGAGCCTTGAACCGGGGTCCTTAGGCTTCACAGGCAAGCGCTTAACTGCTAAGCCATCTCTCCAGGCCCAAACCATCTCTCCAGACCCTTTTTTGTTTATTTTTATTTACGTATTTGAGAACGACAGACAGACACAGAGAGAAAGAGGCAGATAGATGGACAGAGAATGGGCGCGCCAGGGCCTCCAGCCACTGCAAACGAACTCCAGACGTGTGCGCCCCCTTGTGCATCTGGCTTACATGGGTCCTGGGGAATCGAGCCTCGAACTGGGGTCCTTAGGCTTCACAGGCAAGCATTTAACCGCTAAACCATCTCTCTAGCCCGCTTTCCACTTTTTCTTTCTCATCTGCTAAAATTCCTTTTGCTTTCTTAAAATAAACCTTAATTACTTTCTTACCTAATCTGTGCTCCACTGTGAATTCTTCTCTCTCGGGAGTATGAGAATCAAGACTGTTGTTGTGGTTAAAATCAGGAGGGGAGCTGGCCATGGTGGCGCACGCCTTTAATCCCAGAACTCAGGAGGCAGAGGTAGGAGGAGTGAGTTCGAGGCCACCCTGAGACTACAGAGTGAATTCAGGTCAGCCTGAGCTAGAGTGAGACCCTACCTCAAAAAAAAACAAACAACAACAACAAAAAATAAATAAATAAATCAGGAGGGGGCTGGAGAGATGGCTTAGCAGTTAAGGCTATTGCCTGCGAAGCCTAAGGACCCATGTTCCACTCTCCAGATCCCACGTAAGGCAGATGCACAAAGGTGAGGCAAGCGCAAGGTTGCACATGACCACTAGGTGGTGCAAGTGTCTGGAGTTCAATTACAGTGGCTGAGGCCCTGGAGCACCAATTCTCTCTCTCTAAAAAAAAAAAAAAAACCAGGAGGAATGTAAGTAGAGAGGAGGCTGTTGTAGAGAGCTTCACATTGCTGGGATGAACATCCAAAAAGAGGCACAGTTTACAGGAAAAAGGATTTGTTTCAGCTTACAGATCCAGGGGGGGAATTCCATAATGGCAGAAGAAGCTGACCTCCTTTCACAGATCCAAGCAGGGACACCACTACCAGCCAACACCATGCACGAGCACACGTGGGCAGCAAGACAGCAGGGACCCAGACACAGCTCAGACGTCCCCTGCATACCTGTAGGCTGGAAATCATAAGCACCCCCAAACACACGTTAGGGTTGGACCCCTAGGATCCACCTCCAGTGACATCTCTTCCAGCCACGGGGCTGGAAAGCCAACTTACAACTTTAATAAAACACCTAAGTCGGGCTGGAGAGGTGGCTTAGCGGTTAAGGTGCTCACCTGTGAAGCCAAAGGACCCAGGTTTGATTCCCCAGAAGCCACCTAAGAAGACAGAAACACAAGGTGGCACAGACGTCTGGAGTTTGTTTGTTTGAAGCAGCTGGAGGCCCTGGCATGCCCATTTCTTCTCTCTCTTTCTCTCTCTCTCCCCCCCCCCTTTCTATATCTGCCTTTTTCTCTTGCTCAAATAAATAAATAAAATTAAAAAAAAAAAAGACACAGCTGGGCATGGTGGTTCACGCCTTTAATCCCAACACTCGAGAGGCAGAGGTAGGAGGATCACCATGAGTTCAAGGATACCCTGAGACTACAGAACGAATTCCAGGTCAGCCTGGGCTAGAGTGAGACCCCTACCTAAAAAGAAAAAGAAAAAAACCACCTAAAGAGAACCTTGTCTTTTCAGATGGCAGTGACCTTGGGATGACTCAGGAGGCACCATGGTGCTGAGAAGAAGTGACAGAGGAGTGCTCAGCACTGAGACATCTCTATCACACCTTCCAAGGCTCAGGGTCTAATGCGGAAGAGGTGGCGGAAAGAATGTAAGAGCCAAAGGAAGGGCAGGACTCCTTACAACGTGCTCCTCCAGACACAAAATGGCCTGGATATCCATGACCTCACAGTGCCTGACACTACCTACACAAGACCATCATAATAGGAGGAGATGATGATGACATCAAAATAAAAGAGAGACTGATTGAGAGGGGGAGGGGATATGATGGAGAATTGAGTTTCAAAGGAGAAAGTGGCGGGGGCAAGGAGGGAATTACCATGGGATATTGTTTATAATCACGGAAGTTGTTAATAAAAAAATAATAATTAAGAAAAAAATCTAAGTCTATTGGAGGCCACACATTCAAACTACCACAGAGGTCTACCTCCCCAGCCGTAACAGATATGATTATTGATTTCCATTGATTCGCAGAATGTGACTTCAAACGGGTGAACTAAACTAAAAGTCATAGGGCTTCCTTCCATCGTTCCGCACTGTATCTGGCATATCTTACATGTTCAGTAAATACTTGTTGAATGAATGAATCATAGCACCTATGTCAGGGATTTTTTCCACTCTCATCTACACTTCTAATTTTTTTTTTTTTTTTTTTTTGGTTTTTTGAGGTAGGGTTTCACTCTAGCCCAGGCTGACCTGGAATACACTATGGAGTCTCAGGGTGGCCTCGAACTCACGGCAATCCTCCTGCCTCTGCCTCCCAAGTGCTGGGATTAAAGGCGTAATTTTTTTTTTTTAATGAGAGAGAAAGAATAGGCATGCCAGGGCCTCCAGCCACTGCAATTGAACTCCAGATGCATACGCCCCCTCGTGTGCTTGCGTCACCTTGTGCGTCTGGCTTACGTGGGACCCGGAGAGTCGAACGTGAGTCCTTAGGCTTCGCAAGCAGGTGCCTTAACTGCTAAGCCATCCTCCAGCCCTATACTTCTAATTTGGCTGTGGGAGTGGGGCTGTACCTCATCTATTGATGCCTTCAGTAGCACAAAGTACAGCAATGCTTGACTAGAGCAATGTCAGGCACTTTGCAGCAGAAATACGAATCAAGAATGGAATGAAGAGCCGGGCGTGGTGGCGCACGCCTTTAATCCCAGCACTCGGGAGGCAGAGGTAGGAGGATCGCCATGAGTTCGAGGACACCCTGAGACTCCATAGTGAATTCCAGGTCAGCCTGGGCTAGAGTGAGACCCTACCTCGAAAAACCAAAAAAAAAAAAAAAAAAAAAAAAAGAATGGAATGAATGAAGGCTGGAGAGACGGCTTAGCAGTTAAGGCACTTACCTGTGAAGCCTAAGGACCCATGTTCAGATCCCACATAAGCCAGAGGCACAAGGTGATGCAAGCACGCAAGGTCACACATGTGCACAAGGTGGAGCATGTATCTGGAGTTTGATTGCAGTGGCTGGAGGCCCTGGCATGCCAATTCTCCCTCTCTCTCTCTCTCATGCACACATGTGCTCTCTTGCATTAAAAAGAGGGCTGGAGATGGGCTGGAGAGATGCCTTAGCGGTTAAGTGCTTGCCTGTGAAGCCTAAGGACCCTGGTTTGAGACTCGATTCCCCAGGACCCACATTAGCTAGATGCACAAGGGGGCGCATGCATCTGGAGTTCCATTTGCAGTGGCTGGAAGCCCTGGTGCACCCATTCCCTCTCTCTCTCTATCTGCCTCTTTCTGTCGCTCTCAAAGAAAGAAAGAAAGAAAGAAAGAAAGAAAAAGTTAAAAAAAAAAAAAAAAGAGGGCTGGAGAGATGGCTTAGCAGTTAAGAGCTTGCCTGTGAAGCCCAAGGACCCCGGTTCGAGGCTCGATTCCCCAGGACCCACATTAGCCAGATGCACAAGGGGGCACATGCGTCTGGAGTTTGTTTTCAGTGGCTGGAGGCCCTGGCACACCCATTCTCTCTCTATATATATATGCCTCTTTCTCTATCACTTTCAAATAAATAAATAAAAATAAACAAAAAAACTTAAAAAAAGAAAAGAAAGAAAGAAAGAAAGGCCAGGGCTGTAGAGATGGCTTAGCGGTTAAGTCACTTGCCTGAGAAGCCTAAGGATCCACGTTCAATTCCCCAGGACGCTTGTAAGCCAGATGCACAAGGGGGTGCATGCATCTGGAGTTCGTTTGCAGCAGCTGGAGGCCCTGGTGCTCCCATTCTCTCTCTCTTTCTCTATCTGCCTCTCTTCCACCCTCCCTCTCTCTCTCTCTCTCTCAAATTAATAAAATATTTTTTAAATAAAAGAAAGGCCAGTCTGTTGGGCTTGCCTCAAAAAAAAAAAAAAAAGGAATGAATGAATGAATGGCAGATAATATGATCTCCCTGTTACCCTAAATAACATCTCCAGGGCTGGAGAGATGGCTTAGCGGTTAAGCATTTGCATGCGAAGCCTGAGGATCCCGGTTCGAGTCTTGATTCCCCAGTGCCCACGTAAGCCAGATGCACAAGGTGGCACATGTATCTGGAGTTCATTTGCAGTGGCTGGAAGCTCTGGTGCACCTATTCTCCTCTCTCTCTCTCTCTCTCTCTCTCTGTTGCTCTCAAATAAATAAATAACATCTCCACAAACCACAGTGGCCTTCGTTGAAACCCCAGTCTTCACTTCCTTGTGTCTTCTCACATCGTGTCTGCCCGCTCTGGCTCTGTCGTTCCTAAGTCCTTACTTCCCAGTTACAAATGCAAATTTCCAAGTGTTTGCTAGATATTCCGCTTAGTCTCAATGTCTCGCCTGTACGTGGTTAACTAGTGGTTATCACTTATTCCCTGTGCACAAGGCCCTTAGGAGCACCCCACGTGCCTCAGGTATTGATTGTAGAAGATGTGCTTTCGCGGGGACGAATTTAGCATCAGAGACACCGGCCCACTTCCGCTTTCCTCCTTTTTGCCTCTCAGTTGACATCAGCAGCCGTTCACAGCCTTCTGAGAAGTCTCGCTGAGGAAGTCACTTAATTTGCAACTTGCTGTACCTTTTCTATGATCACCCGACCCCCTTTCAAGACAGGGGGAAGTGGGGAATAAAGTGAGGTGAGAAGGGACCAGGAGGAAAAAGTGAAGACGCTTGGAACAAGATTATGCTTAATATATGTGCTCCCCACCCCACCCCGTCACAGTGAGTAAAAGGAAATGGAGAAAAGTCAGGGGCTGAGAAATTGCAGGTGATAAAAATAGTTTTCTTGGGCTGGAGAGATGGCTTAGCGGTTAAGCGCTTGCCTGTGAAGCCTAAGGACCCCGGTTTGAGGCTCGATTCCCCAGGACCCACGTTAGCCAGATGCACAAGGGGTCGCACACATCTGGAGTTCGTTTGCGGTGGCTGGAGGCCCTGGTCCACCCATCCTCCCTCTCTCTCTCTGCCTCTTTTTCTCTCTGTCTGTCACTGTCAAATAAATAAATAAAAATAAAAAATATTTTAAAACTAGTATTCTTGCCAGGCGTGGTGGCGCACGCCTTTAATCCCAGTACTCGGGAGGCAGAGGCAGGAGGATCCCAGTGAGTTCGAGGCCACCCTGAGACTACATAGTGAATTCCAGTTCAACCTGGGCTTGAGTGAGACCCTACCTCGAAAACCCAAAACAACAAAAAAAAGTATTCTTGCCAGATGTGGTGACGCATGCCTTTACTCCCAATATTCGGGAGGCAGAGGTAGGAGGAGCACCCTGAGCTCGAGGCCACCCTGAAACTACATAGCGAATTCCAGGTCAGCCTGGGCTACAGTGAAACCCTACCTCGAAAAACCAAAACAACAAAAAAGAAATGGTTAATAAACAGATGGTTGTTCAATAAGTCATTGGAAAAATGCAATCTGAAATGTGGAGATAAGATTTCTATCTCTTGAATTCACTAAGCTAAAACCAATTAACATCCAATGTTGATGAAAACCAAGTAAATGGAAATTTCACTACTAGGAGAAGCTTTGCACACAAGAATGATCGTCCTGCCAGGCGTGGTGGCGCACACCTTTAATCACAGCACTCGAGAGGCAGAGGTAGGAGGATCACCATGAGTTCAAGGCCACCCTGAGATGAAAAACCAAAAAAAAAAAAAAAGAATGATTATTCTAACATTATTCACAACTCCAAACTGGAAATAGTTAAAGTGGCCAAAAATGAACAAAAACTAAACTTCAGGAGTTCCTCATTCTTTTTTTTTTTTCTTTCTTAAGTATTTATTTATTTACCTGAGAGACAGAGAGAGAAAGAGGTAGAGAGAGACAATGGACATGCCAGGGCCTCTAGTCACTGCAAACGAACTCCAGACACATGCACCTCCATGTGTGTTTGGCTTACGTGGATACTGGGGAATTGAACCTGGGTCCTTAGGCTTCGCAGACAAGCGCCTTAACCCCTAAGCCATCTCTCCAACCCGAGTTCCTCATTCTTTTACCAGTTTAGAGTACTGGGCACGAGGTAAGTGTCACAAATATTGTTGAATGATGAATTCATGAATGAATGTAGTACAACCTTCCCATACAACACAGTGAAATCATTACGTGCATAATCATGAAAACTTTCTAATAATGTTAAAATAAAAGGCAGGATAGGGCTGGAGAGATGGCTTAGTGGTTAAGGCGCTTGCCTGAGAAGCCTAAGAACTCATGTTCGACTCTCCAGGTCCCTACATAAGCCAGACACACAAGGTGATGCAAGTGTGCAAGGTCACACATGCCCACAAGGTGGTGCACACCTCTGGAGTTTGATTACAGTATCTGGAGGTCCTGGCACATCAATTCTGATTCTCTCTCTCTCTCACGTTAAAAGACAAAAGACCAGTCTGTTGGGCTTGCCTCAAAAAAAAAAGGGAGGATATTAAATTGAATATCGTGTAGTATGACCTTAGCTATGTTAAAATTTCATAGGAAAGCAACTGGAAATAAGCCAATAAAAGTATTAACATTTTTGGGCTGGAGAGGTGGCTTAGCGGTTAAGCGCTTGCCTGTGAAGCCTAAGGACCCCGGTTCAAGGCTCGATTCCCCAGGACCCACGTTAGCCAGATGCACAAGGGGGCGCACGCGTCTGGAGTTCATTTGCAGTGGCTGGAGGCCCTGGCGCGCCCATTCTCTGTCTGTCTCTCTATCTCTCTCTCTGCCTCTTTCTTTGTCTGTCACTTTCAAATAAATAAATAAAAATACACAAAAAATTTTTTAAAAGTATTAACATTTTTTATTATCTTTTGTTGTTATGTTTTGAGGTAGAAACTCACTCTAGCTCCAGGCTGGCCTCAAACTCGTAGTAATCCTCCGACCTCTGCCTCCTGAGTGCTGGAATTAAAGGCATGTGCCAGCACACCCAGCTTCAATTTTTTTCTTTATTGCTGACTATAATTTCAAGATATTTTAAATCAGCAGATATTACCCATATAAGAAAAAAATAGAATCCCTTGCAAGTAGTGGATTTGTAGCAGCCCAGGAAGAAAAAATTATGCTTATGTTGGATTTGAGGCCTGCTCCATGGGAGGGAATCCCTGCCTGATACTGAAAACCTAGCCAAGGGCTAGAGAGATGGCTTAGCGGTTAAGGCACTTGCCTGCGACAGCCCAAGGACCCAGGTTCAATTCTCCAGTACCCACATAAGCCAGATACACAAGGTGGCACATGCTTCTGGAGTTCCTTTGCAGTGGCTGGAGGCCCTGTTGTGCCCATTCTCTCTCCATCTGCCTCTGCCTCTCTCTCTCTCAAATGAATAATTAAAAATATTTACAAAAAAATCTTGCTTATCTTTGGATGCAGAACCCCACGTATGGGAAGTAAATTCCCCTCTTTGAGCTGGTGGGAACTTATTAATACATGTGGGTTGGCAATAGATTAAACCTCAATGTGCCTATTGCTAGCTATGTAACCTTAGGCATAAAATTCAGACACATGGTAGAGTACCTATGCTGTAGGCTTGCCACAAAAATTAAATTTGTTGAAATACATAGAATGTTTAGAACAATACTGACACATATGGGAGCTGTGCTAATTATTTGTTTTTATTTTTATAATTTTGGTTTTTCGAGGTAGGGTCTCCCTTTAGCCCAGGCTGACCTGGAATTCACTATGGAGTCTCAGGGTGGCCTCAAACTCACAGCGATCCTCCAACCTCTGCCTCCCGAGTGCTGGGATTAAAGGTGTGCGCCACCACGCCCATCTTGTTTTTGTTTATTTAAAAAAATATTTTTATTTATTTATTTATTTGCATGCAAGAGAGGAAGAAAGAGGGAATGGGTGTGCCAGGGCCTCTTGAGGCTGCAAATGAACTCCAGATGCATGTTCCACTTTGTATGCCTGGCTTTACATGGGTGCTGGGAATTAGAAGCTGGGCCAACAGGCTTTGCAAGAAAGCACCTTTAACCACTATTCATCTTTCCAGCCCCCGTGCCTCTCATTCTTCTTGGAATCTCACGCATCCACGTTCTCTTCTCCCTCATATCCTTCACATGACTTCCATTTTCCTCAAAGCAATGATCATTCCCGAGAACCTAAGCGAGCTCCGTGGGCGAGTGTCCTCTTATTTATTTATTAGGGAAAGAAATAGGCAGGGAGACAGAGAGAGAGAGAGAGAGAGAGAGAGAGGAAGGAGGGAGAGAATGGGTGTGCCAGAGCCCTTGGCCACTGCAAACGAACTCCAAACGCATGTGCCCCCTTGTGCATGTGGCTTACGTGGGTCCTGGGTAATCGAACCCGGTTCCTTAGGCTTCACAGGCAAACACTTTAACTGCTAAGCCATTTCCCCAGGCCCCTGGGCTGGCTCTTGCTCTTGGTCTCATAGCTGCTTTCTGGGAGATGGCTCCCTGAGGACCATTTGCATACAGGTGCTAGAGTATCCTAAAAATAGGACCGACACAGCTCCTGCAAGCAAAAGGCTTCAAAGTTATTTAGAAGGGAAGGAAGCTACAAGGTACAGGATCTGGGTATATGGTTTAATTCTACCACTCATTCACTTGGTAGACTTAAGAACAACCTCTACCCTGCGCCTTGCAAACTCCATCTTTTTTTTTTTTTTCTTCAAGGTAGGGTCTCACTCTAGCCCAGGCTGACATGGAATTCACTATGTAGTCTCAGGCTGGCCTCGAACTCATGGTGATCCTCCTACCTCTGCCTCCCGAGTGCTGGGATTAAAGGCGTGCGCCACCACACCCGGCTGCAAACTCCATCTTTAAAATAGGGATTTAGACAATATAATTTTGTTTTGTTTTGCTTTTGGGTTTTTTGAGGTAGGGTCTCGCTCTAGCTCAGGCTGACCTGGAATTCACTATGGAGTCTCAGGGTGGCCTCGAACTCAAGGTGATCCTCCCTCTGTCTTCTGAGTGCTGGGATTAAAGGTGAGCACCACCATGCCCAGCTCTAGACTGTATAATTTTTAGGGCACATCTAGTCTAAGAAGCCTGACCTCATCATCATCATCATCAATCCCACATCAGACACACAATAATAATAATATTAGATTATTGCAAACATAAACTGGATATTTACTGTCAAGTACTATAACAAGTGTTTTTTATGCATTTCTTCATCAATCCTCACAAACAACTCTTTTGTTTTGTCTTTGGTTTTTGAGGTAGGGTCTCACTCTAGCGCAGGCTGACCTGGAATTCACTATGTAGTCTCAGGGTGGCCTCGAACTCACGGCGATCCTCCTACCTCTGCCTCCCGAGTGCTGGGATTAAAGGTATGCGCCACCACACTCGGCCCCTTTTTTTTTTTTCCTTTTTTTCATTTTTATTTTTCAAACTCATTGGACAGATGAGGTAACTAAAACTGAGTTTAACCTCCCCTGAGGTCATACAAGTGGAAAAGATCTGAACCAGACAGGACAGTCTTGACCTCATGGCCTTTCTAGCCCCATTTGCCCCTCTGTCTAATGAAGCTCTGTATCAAGTACAAAAGGAGCTGGCCAGAGTTTTGAGAGATTTAAAAAAAATTTTTTTTGTTTATTTATTTATTTGCGAGAGACAGACAGAGACAGAGAGAGAGAATGGGCGTGCCAGGGCCTCCAGCCACTGCAAACGAACTCCAGTCGCGTGCGCCCCCTTGTGCATCTGGCTAACGTGGGTCCTGGGGAATCGAGCCTCGAACCGGGGTCCTTAGGCTTCACAGGCAAGCGCTTAACCGCTAAGCCATCTCTCCAGCCCATGTTTTGAGAGATTTAAAGTCACGGCCCAAGCACTCACTTCACTGAACCCTTCTTCTCCACAAGGCTCAGTGCCCAGAGCTGAAACTGCAAACACAAGTCAGACTAGGGTCACTGTCCTCAAGGAACCCGCAGTCTGGAGAGGAGGCAGGTAAGTTCTAGACACTCCCAGCATAGCTGACAGGTGTGGAAAGTTAAGAAGAGAGTTTGGGGGCAGGAGAGATAGCTTAGCGGTTAAGCACTTGCCTGTGAAGCCTAAGGACCCAGGTTCAATTCCCCAGGATTCACGTTAGCCAGATGCACAAGGGGGCACATGCATCTGGAGTTCATTTGCAGTGGATGGAGGGGACAATAACAGGAATCTGACCAGAAATGGGAGAAGGCCTGGAGAGATGGCTTAGCGGTTAAAGTGCTTGCCTGGGAAACCCAAGGACCCATGTTGGACTCCCTGGATCCCACGTAAGGCGACACATGCTCAAGGTCGTACATGTGCACAAGGTGATGCATGCATCTGGAGTTTGATTACAGTGACTAGAGGCCCTGACACAACAATTCTCTCTCTGTCTCTTTCACTCTATTCTCTCTCATTAAAACAAAAAGACCAGTCTGTTGCGTTTTCCTCAAAAAGAAATAAAAAATGAAAGGAAAAAAGAAAGGGAAATGAAAGGAAAGAAAGAGGGAGGGAGGGAGGGAAAGAAAGAGGACAGAAAAAGAGGAAGACCTCAAAAAAAAAAAAAAAAAGATTATAGGGCTGGAGGGATTGCTTAGCAGTTAAGGCGCTTCCCTGCAAAGCCAAAGGACCCAGGTCCGATTCCCCAGGACCCATGTTTGCCAGCTACACAAAGGGGGCACACGTGTCTGGAGTTCATGTGCAGTGGGTGAAGGCCCTGGCATGCCCATTCTCTATCTGCTTCCCCCCTCCCCGCGAATAAAGAAATTAAATTAATTTAAAAATATTTTTCAGGGCTAGAGAAGATGTCTTACCAGCTAAGGCCTTTGCTTACAAAGCCAAAGGTCCTAGGTTCAATTCCCCAGGACCCATGTAAGCCAGATGCACAAGGGGGCGCATGCATCTGGAGTTGGTTTGCAGTGGCTGGAGGCCCTGGGGTGTCCATTCTCTCTCTCTCTCTCACTCTCTTTCTCTGTCTCTCTTTCTTTCTCTGCCTCTCTCTCTCTCTTTCTCTCAAATAAATAAATAATATTTTTTTTCCAAAGGAAAGGATCATGGAACAAAATTGAGGAGATATGTTCAAGGAAAACTAGGGAGGCAGAATTGAGCCTTCACATGGCCCAATGGGTGAGGGCAAGTGCCTCCCATTTAGAGGTGCAGCAAATGTGGTGTATTCCAGAAGGGGAGGAGACAGAGCTCCTCGGACTTGACCTCCTGTCCTTCTGGGCCTGGTTAGAGCCTCTGCGTCATTAGCACGTACTTGACAGAGTTCACAGAGGAAAGCGAGAAGAACAGGAGTCCAGAGAGGGTAACAGCAACCTGGCAACCCTGTGGGGCAGTGGTGGTGAAGGGGTTAATAGCCTTCCTTGAAAACTAGAGGGAACTAAAGAGTTAATAATAAAGTGTGTGTCGGGGGAGAATTACCATGGGATATTGTTTACAATTATGGAAGTTGTCAATAAAAAAAATAAATAAAAATAAATAAATTAAAAAAAAAAACAACACTATCCCTAAGACCAGCAAGCAATAAAGCAGTCTCAGAAACATGCGGCATTGACAGACCGGTCTACTCCCGAGGGATAAACTTCCCTTGAAGGAACAGAAACCGTCTGGTGGGTTATCCTCCCTAGACAATTTTGCTAAAAAAAAAAAAAAAAAAAAAAAAAAAAAAAAAAAGCTGAGTGAAGATATAAATAGGGCTGGAGAGATGGCTTAGCGGTTAAGCACTTGCCTGTGAAGCCTAAGGACACTGGTTCGAGGCTCGATTCCCCAGGACCCCCGTTAACCAGATGCACAAGGTGGCACACACGTCTGGAGTTCGTTTGCAGTGGCTGGAGGCCCTGGCGCGCCCATTCTCTCTCTCTCTCTCTCTCTCTCTCTCTGCCTCTTTCTTTCTCTGTCTGTCGCTCTCAAATAAATAAAATTTTTAAAAAAGACACAAATAACTATAGTTCCTTATCTACTTCCTCAGACCTGCACCTGGTCTAGCCTGTTTATCTTAGGGTCCTCCTTATAAACTTGCACCCCAGCCCGGCTCAGTGCTTCAGCCTTCATCCCGCGGGAAGGCTGCTGCCCCCTCGCTCTTTTCTCTCAATAAACAGTCTGTCTGTAGAGATCAAGTCCGGTGATCTCTTTCGCTTTTTCTCTTACACTTTCCTTACAAGTGCTGGCTGGGGGAGGGAGGTGGCAGGTGAAGGGGTTTTATAGACCCTCAAATGAATGGCCCCCAGTACTCTCATCCCTTAGCAATGCATCAGGCGGAAACCAAGAAAGAGAGAGCCTTGCCAGCCTCTGGGCCAGGCTGGTGTCTCCATATTCAAATAGATATATTTATTTATTTGAAAGAGAAAGAGGCAGAGACAGAGAGGAGAAACAGACGGGGAGAGACACGGGCACACACCGGGGCTTTCGGCCACTGCAAATGAACCCCAGATGCAATGGGCCACCTTGGGCATCTGGCTTATGTGGGTCCTGGGGAATTGAACCTAGGTCCTTTGGCTTTGCAGGCAAGCGCCTTGACTGCTAAGCCATCTCTCCAGCCCTGCTATCTCGGTTTTCCATTGATATGGAAATAAAGGAGTCACATCTAATTCCTCTGCTGGTCCCTCCACCTTGTTATACCCATGGCCCACAATCCTAAAACCGCTAAGATCAGTGACAACAATAGAACGATCATAAACCAACCTTGACTGCCCCTTACTGTGTGACTGCTTGATGGTGGGAATCTGTTATAGACACCATGTTGGGACAGTTCATATATATATTTCAATTTTACTTATTTGCAAGCAGAGAGAAATAGAAGAAAGATAGAGACAATAGGCACACCAGAGCCTCTAGCCTGGTCCTAGAGAATCAAATCTGAGTCCTTTGCTTTTTTGCAGATAAGCGCCTTAACTAACCCCTTTTTTTTTTTTTTTTTTTGGTTTTTCAAGGTAGGGTTTCACTCTAGCCCAGGCTGACCTGGAATTCACTATGGAGTCTCAGAGTGGCCTCGAACTCACGGCGATCCTCCTACCTCTGCCTCCCAAGTGCTGGGATTAAAGGTGTGCGCCACCACGCCCGGCTCCTAACCCCTTATTTTTAAATTTAAATTAAATTTATTTATTTGCAAGCAGAAAGTGAGAGATAGAGAAGAGTCTTTTTAAAAAGATTTTATTTATTTATTTATTTATTTGAGAGAGAGAGAGAGATAAAGAGGCAGATAGAGAGGGAGAATGAGCACGGCAGGGCTCACTCCAGACACACGCACCCCCTTGTGCATCTGGCTTATGCGGGTTCTGGGGAATTGAATCTGAATCCCTAGGCTTTGCAGGCAAGTGCCTTAACCATTAAGCCCTGTCTCCAACCTGAGTCAACTGTTTTTACTGTCATTATTTTAGAGAGAGACAGAGACTAGGAGACACAGAGAATTGGCAACTTCGAACTTCCGACTCTTGCGCCACCTAGCGGGCGCGTGTGACTTTGCGCTTGCCTCATCTTTGTGCCTCGGCTTACCTGGGATCTGGAGAGTCCAACGTGCGTCCTTAAGACTTTGTAGGCAAGTGTCTAGACCACTAAGCCATTTCTCCAGCCCAAGATCTCAATTTTTTTTTTTTTTTTGAGTTTTCGAGGTAAGGTCTCACTGTAGCCCAGGCTGACCTGGAATTCACTACGTAGTCTCAGGGGGGCCTCAAACTCCTGGTGATCCTCCTACCTCTGCGTCCCGAGTGCTGGGATTAAAGGCGTGCACCACCATGCCCGGCTGAGAGCTCAGATTTTTAGCATGACTCTGGCTCTCACTTTCATGTGACTGTCCCTGGCATATCACAGGGGCGGTGGTAAGAAGTACGAAGGTAGCTGGGTGGGAAATTTGAATCCAAGTGGTGGCATCTATGAATCTCAGCAGATTTGAAGGAAGTCCCTTGTCTGAGTCAATTTCCTCATATTCGCACCATTAGCGTGAAAATTACATGGGGGAAAAAAGCATCTTCAAAAATAGATAGCTGTGTGGTGACGCATACATGGCATCTGCCTTATTTTTATTTATTTATTTATTTATTTATTTATTTATTTATTTATCTGAGAGAGAGAGAATTCACTATGTAGTCTCAGGGTGGCCTCGAACTCATGGCGATCCTCCTACCTCTGCCTCCTGAGTGCTGGGATTAAAGGCGTGCGCCACCATGCCCGGCTCTGCCTTATTTTTTTTTTGAGACAAGATATCTCACTTGAACTCAGATTTTACCAATTTGGTTAGACTAGCTAGCCAGTGAGGCCTAGGGATCCACGTCTCTCTGTCTCCCTGGTTCTGTGATTAAAGGTGTGAACCATCCTGCCAGGCATTTTATGTGGATGCAGAGGAGCTAAACCCAGATGCCCACACCTGTATGGTAAGCACTTTACGTACGGAGCCATCTCCCAGCCCTGTATCCACTTTTCTTTTTTCTTTTTATTTATTTATTTGAGAGAGAAAGAGGCAGAGAGAGAGAGAGAGAATGGGTACATCAGCCTCTGCAAACTAACTCCAGACGCATGCGCCCCCTTGTGCATATGGCTTTACGTGGGTCCTGGGGAATCGAGCCTCGGGTCCTTTGGCTTTGCAGGCAAACGCCTTAACCGCTAAGCCATCCCTCCAGCCCATATCCTCGTTTCCTAACCCTACGTGCTCCCCTCCTCTCGCAAACCTTTCCACGTGTCTCCTGAAATTCATAGTCATCAGGAAAGTCCCTTTTTATCAGCCTCTCATCTTAATATTTCCCTCTCCTCCTTGCCATAATTGAACCACCGTTCTCCTTGAACACACAGCTTTCCCCAGCGCCTCCAAATTCCTGCCTGCTTTCCTGGCCTGGTGATGAAGGAGACGTCACTCTGTAACGACTGGGTCGCGAGGTGGAATAGATGTGGCTAATCACCGTGCTCCCAGACCTGCTTCCCTCCTTCAGAAAGCGAAACAAAGCCACCCAGGGTCACTTCTATCGGCCAGTAGACAAGCTGCTGGCTCACCGTGACTTCCTCTGTGGGTCCTGGTGATTTGAATAACTACATAGATGAGAGTTCCAACCTGCTTCTTTTTTTTAAAATTTTTTTTTTTCCGAGGTAGGGTCTCACTGTAGCCCAGGATGACCTGGAATTCACTATGTAGTCTCAGGGTGGCCTCGAACTCACGGCGATCCTCCTACCTCTGCCTCCAGAGTGTTAGGATTAAGGGCATGCGCCACCACACCTGGCTTAAATTATTTTATTTATTATTATTATCATTATTATTATTATTTTGGTTTTTTCGAGGTAGGGTCTCACTCTAGCCCAGACTGACCTGGAATTCACTATGGAGTCTCAGGGTGGCCTCGAACTCTCCGCGATCCTCCTACCTCCGCCTCCTTGAGTGCTGGGATTAAAGGTGTGCGCCACCACACCTGGCTTATTTATTTTTAAAAATACTTTATTTTTATTTATTAATTTGAGAGAGAAAGAGAGAGAGAGAGAGAGACAGAGACAGAATGGGTGTGCCAGGGCCTCCGGCCACTGCAAACGAACTCCAGACGCATGCGCCCCCTTGTGCATCTGGCTTACGTGGGTCCTGGGGAATCGAACCTGGCTCCTTTGGCTTTGCAGGCAAACGCCTTTAACCGCTGAGCCATCCCTCCAGGCCAGGATTTTTCAAAAGGAAAACTGCATCCCTGTGCCGGAGAAGGCTCTTCTCTTAGGTTGCAACTGTGTGAGCCAGATGCCCCAGAACGCACATAAAGCCCCGTTCCCCCCACTCCCCCAGTGAGAGGAGAGGCAGAGACAGAGAGGAATCGTGGTAGCATGAGAGTCGGCTGGCCTGGCGGATGCGGCGCTGAACAACGTGAGCCCCTGCGTCCAGCAAGGTGGAAGGTGGAGGCCTCCATGCATGTGCCACGGTGCGTGGGCGTCTCTCCCCGCCCCCCAAAAATCGTATCCAAGGGAGCTTCTCCTAGCACTTGTAACCCTGAGCCCCACCTGGGCCCAAGCCTCTGTTTGTCTCCACTGTTGGCGGTGGGCGTTCCTGGCCGGGACCCTGCATGTCATTTCATCCCCTCTCCATAGCTCAGGGGATACAGGTCCCAGGACTCCTCCCTCCGTTACGCGTCTTGTGTTTCTGTTTCCACTTTGGTTGTTCTGCTCGTTGGTCCCTCTCGGATTGTTCCAACAGTGCGACAAACGAGCTGGTACTTTCCCCCATTTTAAAGAGGAAAAACAGGGGGCTGGAGGGATGGCTTAGCGGTGAAGGCGCTTGCCCGCGAAGCCTAAGGACCCAGGTTCGATCCTCCAGGTCCCGTGTTAGCCAGATGCGCACATCGTGGCGCGTGCATCTGGAGTAAGTTTGCAGTGGCTAGAGACCGTGGCGTGCCCATTCTTTCTCTCTCCCTCTGTCTCTCTGTGTCTAACAAATAAATAAATTTTATTTTTTTTAATTTTTTTGGTTTTTCGAAGTAGGGTCTCACTCTAGCCCAGGCTGACCTGAAATTCATTATGGAGTCTCAGGGTGGCCTCGAACTCATGGCAATCCTCCTACCTCTGCCTCCCGAGTGCTGGGATTAAAGGCGTGGGCCACCACGCCCGGCCTAAATAAATAAATTTTTTTAAATGATAAAAAAAAAAACTTAAAAAAATGAAAATCAGAAAAAAAAAACTAACTCAATTCCCCTTTCACCTTCAACAACCACCTTAAATGCCTCCTTTTCTTGTCTTTACTCTTTCTTTCTTTTTTTTTTTTGAGGTAGAGTCTTATTCTCACTCTAGCCCAGGCTGACCTGGAATTGACTATGTAGTCTCAGGGTGGCCTCAAACTCATGGCGATCCTCCTACCTCTGCCTCCCGAGTGCTTGGATTAAAGGCGTGCGCCACCACACCCAGCTGCCTCCTTTTCTTTGGGTCAAAAATCCTTGAGAAACCGTGTGTGGTGTGTGGCTAGAGTGAAACCCTACCTTGAAAAACAACAACAAAATGCTTGACAGTGGGCTGGAGAGATGGCTTAGTGGTTGAGGTGCTTGCCTTTGAAGCCTAAGGACCCAGATCCCATGTTAAGCCAGATGCAAAAAGTAGCACATGCAATATGGAGTTTGTTTGCAGTGGCTAGAGGCCCTGGTACACCATTCTCTCTCTCTCTCTCAAATAAATAAATTAATTAAATTAAAAAAAATTTTTAGCTGGGCATGATGGCGCACGCCTTTAACCCCAGCACTCAGGAGGCAGAGGTATGAGGATCACCATGAGTTGAAGGCCACCCTGAGACTACATAATGAATTCCAGGTCAGCCTGGGCTAGAGTGAGACCCCACTTCAAAAAAAAAAAAAAAAAAAAAAAAAAAAAAGAGGTTGCAAATAAATCATATGGAATCCTCCGGTTTTGGACAATGGAGCACTCAGGAGCCATAAATCGTTGCTAGAAAATTTTCAGTGCCAGGGATGGGATACCTCCAGTGACTTGTTGGCCAGGGAGGTCCCTGATGCCCCCAAAACATTATAGGCCATTGCCGAGGCCCTTGGTTTCCCACCAGGAATAGATGGTTAAGACCCTATTGCTGAAGACTCCACATACTTGGGCTGCAAGGCCACTGAGAAATCCTGCTGGAGCTGAACTGATAACCTCCTCCATGTAGACCAGCTGAGAGAAAGCTGGAAGAAGCCATTCTACATGTAGTTCAATGGAAGAAAGAGATACCACCAGTGAAGATACTCAACAGTGGACACTGCAAGCCTTATAACTGGCCAGCCAGGCCAAATGAGCCAACAGGTGCAATAGTGGCACGTCTGTCACGGTGGAAACCAACTGCCATCCATTTGGACTGGAGACCCGCTCCATGGGGGCGGGGGGAATACATCCCTGATACTGAAAACTTAAAACAGGGGTAGTCATGAGCCCTAGGGGTGTAACGTCTGCTGCTGTCTGACTAAATGTATATACTATGCTTATCAAACTGCCCAGTAAGTACTTCTCTTAATATTCATACACATATATTAATGCTACTCTCACTTTGGGTAGAGAATCTTCTCTTTTCAGATGGCAATGACCTTGGGATGACTCAGAAGGTATCATAGTGCTGGAAAGAAGTGACTGGAGTACTGAGTAACATCTCGATCACACCTTCCAAGGCTCAGGGTCTAATGTGGAAGAGGTGGGGGAAAGAATGTAAGAGCCAAAGGAAGGGTAGGACTCCTTACAACGTGCTCCTCCAGACATAAAATGGCCTGGATATCCATGACCTCATAGTGCCTGACACTACCTACACAGACCCTCATAAGAGGAGGAAAAGATGATGACATCAAAATAAAAGAGAGACTGATTGAGATGGGGGAGGGGATATGATGGAGAATGGAATTTCAAAGGGGAAAGTGGGGGGAGGGAGGGTATTACCATGGGATATTTTTTATAATCATGGAAAATGTTAAGAAAAATTGAGAAAAAAAAATTTTTTTAAATCCTTTAGAGTGCTATATAGTATTTAATGTCTCTAGTTTCTCTCCTCCCACACTTCCAGGGTTTTCATCCCCACCCTCTACCCAAACTGCTGGCAACGAGGTTATTAACCTCCCCGTACTGCTGAGTCTAGTGGTCAGTTGTCAGCCTCGTGGTGATGACACATAACAGCCACATTCCTCACAGGCACGCTTTGGTGTTTCTGTAAACTGCTTTAATTTGGCTGCCAAGACACCACACTTTCTATTCTCACTCACCCCTTTTCAGGGTCCCTTGCCAGATCTTCCTTATCCTCTCAACCTCTTCATTTTATTTTATTTTTTTATTTATTTATTTGTTTATTTTGTTTTTCGAGGTAGGGTCTCACTCTAGCCCAGGCTGACCTGGAATTCACTGTGTAGTCACAGGGTGGTCTTGAACTCATGGTGATCCTCCTACCTCTGCCTCCCGAGTGCTGGGATTAAAGGCGTGCGCCACCGCGCCCGGCTCAACCTCTTTATTTTAGTGTGTGTGTGTGTGTTTCTTCCTTTTTGTGTGTGTGGTTTTCCAAGACAGGGTCTCACTGTAGCCCAGGCTGACCTGGAATTCACTATGGAGTCTCAGGCTGGCCTCGAACTCACGGCGATCCTCCTGCCTCTGCCTCCCGAGTGCTGGGATTAAAGGCGTGCGCCACCACGCCCGGCTTGTGTGTGTGTTTATTACGTAGCCCAGACTAGCCTCAACCTTGTCATGTAGCCGAGGGTGTATAGACGTGAATTTCTAATGCTCCTGCCTCCGCCTCCCGAGTGCTGGGATTACAGATATGCGCCTCTGCCCCGGACAACCATCATCTCAACGTAGGAGTAGCTCTGGGCTTCCTCCTTAAATATTTTCTTTTTATCTTTGCTCTTCATCAATCTCATGATGAGTTAACATTTATTCATTCTTGAGGCTAGAGATGATTCAGTTAATCATTTGTACCAAGCGGTCTCCTAGTTTTTAGTTGTTGTTGGTTTTGGTTTTTTCAAGGTAGGGTCTCACTCTAGCCCAGGCTGACCTAGAATTCACTGTGTAGTCTCAGGGTGGCCTCGAACTCACAGCGATCCTCCTACCTCTTCCCCCCGAGTGCTGGGATTAAAGGCGTGTGCCAGCCACCACACCTGGCTTGTTTTTTGTTTTTTTTTTTTGTTTTTTTTTTATTTTTATTTATTTAAGAGTGACAGAGAGAGAAAGAGGAAGAGAGAGAGAGAGAGAATGGGCGCGCCAGGGCCTCCAGCCATTGCAAACGAACTCCAGACAAATGCGCCCCTTTGTGCACCTGGCTAACGTGGGTCCTGGGGAATCAAGCCTCGAACCGGGGTCCTTAGGCTTCACAGGCAAGCGCTTAACCACTAAGCCATCTCTCCAGCCCTGTACTTTTTTTTTTTTTTTTTTTTAATGAGAGAGAAATAATTGGCACGCCAGGGCCTCCAACCCCTGCAGTTGAACTCCAGATGCGTGCACCATCTTGTGCGCATGTGCGACCTGCTGTGTCACCTTGTGTGTCTGGCTTACGTGGGATCTGGAAAGTAGAACCTGGGTCCTTAGGTTTTGCAGGCAAGCGCCTTAACCACTGAGCCATCTCTCCAGCCCTTGTTTTTTTTTTTTTTTTTAATTTTGTGTGTGTTGGGATGTGTGCTCACTCTGGTGCTGTTTATTTGCAGATGTTGCCTACTTTTTTTTTAATCTTTTTTTTTTCTCACATTGGTCTGGAACTTGACTAATCAATCTAGACGAGCTAGCCAACAAGGCCCAAGGACCTGCCTCCCCAGCACTGGTATTTCAAGCAGGTGCTACCACACGCTTTTGTTTGGCTTTTTAAATATTTTATTTTTATTTATTTGTGAGAGGGGGAGAGAATGGCCACTCTAGGGCATCCAGCCACAGCAAACAAACTCCAGATGCGTGCGCCACCTTCTGCATCTGGCTTATGTGGGTCCTGGGGAATCGAACCTGGGTCCTTTGGCTTTATAGGCAAGTGCCTTAACCACTAAGCCACCTCTCCAGCCCCAAGCTAGTCTTAAATTGTGACTAGAGTTGAGCCTGGATCCGAGCTTCATGTCTGAGGACGGGGCTTAAGTCACGGTTAGTGCGTCATCCCCAAGCTCTGGGTCCTGGTGTTGAGGTTGAAACAGGTCTATTCCTTTGTTTGGGACCCGTGCTGTGGATGAAATCTTTCTCATTTGTGTACTTAGTGTCTCTCTCCCAGACTAGAGCACTGCTAAGCAGGAAGGATGTGTCCCCAGCTTAGCATAATGTCTTGCACAGAGTGAAGACTGAATGAATGAAACAAGGCACTTTGCCACCTGACTCTACGTAGGTAACTGGTCATCTCTGCCCTCAACTATCCCCTTCCTTAAGGGCATAACTATCTCTCTGGGTCAGAGGGAAGGTGTGAAAGGTACAAGGAGTGATTTAGAGCATTTACAAGGGGCTAGAGAGATGGCTTAGTGGTTCAGACGCTTACCTGCAAAGCCAAAGGACCCAGGTTCGATTCCCCGGGACCCATGTTAGCCAGATGCACAAGAGGGCACATGCATCTGGAGTTCGTTTGCAGTGGCTGGAGGCCCTGGCGCACCCATTCTCTCTCTCTCTCCCCCTCTTTCTCTGTCGAATAAATAAATAAAATATTTTAAGAAAGAATACTTCTAGGCAAAGGTAGGTGGATTGCCATGAGTTCAAGGCCACCCTGAGACTACATAGTGAATTTCAGGTCAGCCTGGGCTAGAGTGAGACCCTACCTCAAGAAACCACCCCCCCCAAAAAAAAAACTTTAAAACCAACAAACAAACCAAAAAAAGCTGTTCTCGAGGTAGAGCGTGGAGAAGGGAGGAGGGGAGGCACGGGCATGTCACAGCAGGACCATCCACAAGGGAGCTTCTGTCACCCCTGGGGGATATAGATAACGAAGGCAGCGGGAGTGCCTTGTTCTCATGGCTCATTTGCCGCACGGGTCCCCAAGAGTCCCTTCTGTTTCCTGAGAGACCAATTACCGAGCACGGGAGAAGACAACGTTGCCGAGGAATGGGGCCGGGGGTGGGCGCATGCACAAGTGTGCGGGGAGGGAGACTTAAGGACCTTCCTGACAACAGACCCCGCTAGAAGCCACAGGCTTGCTGGGTTCTGGTTGCCAAGCGACCCCTGGACAGCAGGAAGGGCCACATCGTGTGGGGCCAGCTGCAGAGGCTGGCACGTCTGGTGTGGGTCAGGGGAATCGAACCTGGGTCCTTTGGCTTTTCAGGCAAGTGCCTTCACTGCTAAGCCATCTCTCCAGCCCAGAAGTATTCTATTTGAGATACACACACACACAGAGAGAGAGAGAGAGAGAGAGAGGGAGAGAGAGAGAGACAGACAGAGAGAGAGAGAATGGCTATGCCAGGGCCTCTGGCCACTGAGAACAAACTCCAGATGCATGCACCACCTTGTGCATCTGGCTTATATGGGACCTGGAGAATCCAGCTTCACAGACAAGCACCTTAACCGCTAAGCCATCTCTCTCTCCAGCCCAAGAACAGCTTTTATTTTATCTTTTAAAATTCCCTGGGAGAAGCCGGGCGTGGTGGCGCACGCCTTTAATCCCAGCACTCGGGAGGCAGAGGTAGGAGGATCGCCGTGAGTTCGAGGCCACCCTGAGACTCCATAGTGAATTTCAGGTCAGCCTGGGCTAGAGTGAAACCCTACCTCGAAAAACCAAAAATAAATAAATAAATTCCCTGGGAGAGCTCAGTGGGCTGGAAGGATTGAATGAACACTTCCAACTCTGTGTCTCAGCCCTCTTGGAACCATAGTTGGGAAAGCTTCGGAGGGAGCCCAGTGAACCAGAAGGATAGAACTTATTTCTTACATTCCTAAGACGTGCTAGACACAGCAGTATGATATCACATTAGGTCGCAACAGACCTGCGGACCTTTTACAGTTGGAGATATTATATATTTACAGACACCAGAAAAAGAAAGAAAGAAAGAAAGAAAGAAAGAAAGAAAGAAAGAAAGAAAGAAAGAAAGAAAGGGAAAGGAAAGGAAAGGAAAGGAAAGGAAAGGAAAGGAAAGGAAAGGAAAGGAAAGGAAAGGAAAGGAAAGGAAAGGAAAGGAAAGGAAAGGAAAGATCAGCCAGGTGGCACACGCCTTTAATCCCAGCACTCGGGAGGCAGAGGTAGGAGGATTGCTGTGAGTTTGAGGTCAGCCTGAGACTACATAGTGAATTCTAGGTCAGTCTGGGCTAAAGTGAGAACCTACCTTGAGAAACAAACAGCAACAACAACAACAACAAAAAAAAATCATAGAACTTCATATCCAAAGTAGATGTCTGTTCTTCCTTTGACCTTTTTCAACTAATTGATCATCAAATCCAGCAAAAAATATGGGAGCACCGGTGCCTCTGGCCACTGCAAATGAAAAATGTCTGGCTTCGGGTGAAAGATACATGGAAATGAGGTAAAGTGACTGTGGTTTGGGTCCAAATTCATCAATTTGTACACTTCAAGTATGTATACTTTTGTATGTCAGAAATGCTCCGTGAACCTATTTAAAATAAAAACTGAGTGCTGGAGAGATGAGTTCGAGGCCACCCTGAGACTCCATAGTGAATTCCAGGTCAGCCCGGGCTAGAGCAAGACCTTACCTCGAAAAAATAAATAAAATAAAATAAAGGTACAAATCAAGTATATTAATCTACCTGGGTTACTCTAACTAATTTGACAAACAAGGTGACTTACACAACAGAAATTATTTTCTCAGCTATAGAGGCTTAAAGTCCAAGCTCAGGGTGACACCAGGGTTGCAAATGACTGCCTTATCACTGAGGGCTCACAAGGTCTTTTCTCAGGTATGCAGAGAAAGTACATGTGAAGACAAAGTAGAAGATCTTTGGTGTATCCCATGATACCGTTTCTTTTTTTTTTGGAGCTGGGCGTGGTGGCGCACACCTTTAATCCCAGCACTTGGGAGGCAGAGGTAGGAGGATCGCCGTGAGCTTGAGGTCACCCTCAGACTACATGGTGAATTCCAGGTCAGCCTGGGCTACAGTAGGACCATACCTCGAAAAAGCAAAAAACCAAACAAAACAAAACAAACATTGGATTTGAAGCCGGTTCTGTAACTCCAATGCCCAGTTTCTTTTTTAAAGCACCTTTATTTATTTATCATTATTTTTATTATCTTGAGAGAGAGAGAGAGGAGAGAGAGAGAATTGGCACACCAGGGCCTCAGCCACTGAAATCCAACTCCAGACGCTTGCGCCACCTAGTGGGCACGTGAGACCTTGCGCCTGCCTCACCTTGGTGCGTCTGGCTTACGTGGGATCTGGAGAGTGGAACCTGGGTCCTTAGACTTTGCAGGCGAGCGCCTTGACCGCTAAGCCCATCTCACCAGCCCCCCCAGTGCCTGGTTTCTTGCTCACTCCTCTATCCAAGCCAGAACAGGGGAGAACAAACACATCTGGCCAGCATGGGCAGTCCACAGTACCAGACCTGGTCCAGCATTATGACCTGTCCTCGCCTCCCAAACCTTGCATGGGCAGACTAGGTTCTAAGTCAGGACAGTGCTGCCCGCACGCCTGGCACTCACCCAGATCTGTAGCTTCACACGCTTCTCGTGGCGGTACACGGTCTTCACCTTGAAGTCAATGCCCACAGTGCTGACGAAGGCCGGGGTGAAGGTGTCGTCGGCATAGCGGAAGAGGAAGGACGTCTTGCCGACACTGCTGTTGCCGATGAGGAGCAGTTTGAACATATAGTCAAAGTTCTGGTCCGAGGCATCGTTGACTCCGGTCTTACCGTCGGTCACCGAAGCCATCTGCAAAAGAGACCTGCTGTCGGTCACTCGAGAAACTCGCCTCCGGTGTGACTCTCAAGTTATCAACTTCATTTTTTTTCTATTCTAAAAAATTTTTATTCATTTATTTATTTGACAGAGAGAAAGAGGGAGAGAGGGAGAGAAAAAACGGGCACCAGACATAGAGAGAAAGAGGCAGACAGAGAGAGAGAGAGAGAGAGAATGGGCACACCAGGGCCTCCAGCCACTGCAAACAAACTCCAGACACATGCGCCCCCTTGTGCATCTGGTTTACGTGGGTCCTAGGGAATCAAACATGGGTCCTTTGGCTTTGCAGGCATACGCCTTAAAAGCTAAGCCATCCCTCCAGCCCCCTCGACTTCATTTTTATTTATTTACTTTTTGCTTTTTGGTTTATCAAGGTAGAGAGTCTCACTGTAGGTCAGGCTGACCTGGAATTCACTCTGTAGTGTCACGGTGGCCTCGAACTCATGGCGATGCTCCTATCTCTGCCTCCCAGGTGCTGGGATCAAAGGTGTACACTACCATGCCTGGCTATAATTTTTTAAATATTTAATTAATTTATTTATTAGATTTTTATTTACTTATTTATGTATTCGACAAAAAGAAGGAGAGGGAGAGAAAGAGAGAGAGAGAGAGAGAGAGAGGCAGACAGAGAGAATGGGCACTCCAGAGCCTCCAGCCACTGCAAACGAACTCCAGACGCGTGTGCCACCTTGTACATCTGGCTTACGTGGGTCCTGGGCAATTGAACCTGGGTCCTCAGGCTTTGCAGACAAGTGCCTTAACTGCTAAGCCACCTCCCCAGCCCTTATTTATTTATTTATGAGAGAGGAAAAAATATGGGTGCACCAGTGCCTCTGGCCACTGCAAACAAATTCCAGATGCATGCGCCACCTTGTGCATCTGGCTTACGTGGGTCCTGAGGAATCGAACCTGGTTCCTTAGGCTTCGCAGGCAAGCGCCTTCACCACTGCGCAATCTCTCTAGCCCTAAGTTGTTGACTTTCTAATGGTCACTGCCATTCGCTCCGGCCTCACAGAGTAAATACTATACAGAGTCACTTCATCACAGAGCCTGCCCCCGTGTTGTCTCAGGGCTGGGGTGGAACACAGCCCCTTCCGTTCATTCCTTCAGCAAATATTTACTGAGCACCCTGCTCTGGGGCAAGCCTTGTGCTAAGCATGGGGTGGTAGGTATATACGTATGAGTCAGGCATAGTGAGTGATCTCTAGGTACCCAAGGGCTACAATACAAGAACAAGAAAACACACGAAACAGAATAACAGGTGAGTGGGTGATTGAGGAGCGTGTCCTCTAGGAGGACAGGCTCAGTATTGCACCATCATGTCCTGTTTTGTAACTCCTGTGGTTCCCTACAGCTCCACAGATCAAGCCCAAACCATTTAACTTGACAAAGAACCAGGTATTCAAATAATGACCAACTCTCAAGTCTCTCCCCCTAATCCTTCTCCCCACCAACCTGTGCTACCTGTATATTGAAATTTGCCACAGTGGGCTGGAGAGATGGCTTAGTGGTTAAGGTGCTTGCCTTCAGAGCCTAAGGACAAGAGTTCAGTTCCCCAGGACCCACATACAGGCAGATGCACAAAGGGGTGCATGCATCTGGAGTCTATGTGCAATGGCTGGATGCCCTGGTACACCCATTCTCTTCCTCTCTCTCTCTCTCTCTCTCTGCTTGCAAATAAATATATGAATTTATTTTACAAAAGAAGGGGCTAGAGAGATGGCTTAGCGGCTAAGTGCTTGCCTGTGAAGCCTAAGACCACGGTTCAAGGCTCAATTTCCCAGGACCCACTGCTAGCCAGATGCACAAGGGGGTGCATGCATTTGGAGTTTGTTTGCAGTGGCTGGAGGCCCTGGCGCGCCCATTCTCTCTCTCTCTCTCTCTCTCTGTCTGTCGCTCTCAAATAAATAAATAAACCAAAAAATTTAAATTAAAAAGATGAAGAAGAAGAAGAAGAACTTGGGCTGGAGAGATGCCTTAGCAGTTAAGGCGCTTACTTGCAAAGCCAAAGGACTCAGGGTTCGATTCCCCAGGACCCACGTAAGGCAGATGCGCAAGGCGGTGCCTGTGTCTGGAGGTCCTTTGCAGGGGCTGAAGGCCCTGATACACCAATTTCCTGCCTCTTTCTCTCTCTCAAGGACATAAAATAAAAATAAATGACTCCTCAAAGGTTTGTCGTGAAAAAAAAAAAAAAGCAATAACACTCAGTTTCAAAGGTGGCAGAAATAAGCACTAAAGGAAGAAGCCGACTTTAGTCAGGAAAGAGGAAAAAAAAGCCGTAAAATCAGCAGGAAGAGGTCAAATCAATAAATGTAGGGAAGGGAATGGATGTACATCTTTTACTTTTTTTTTTCTCGAGGTAGGGTCTCACTCTCGTCCAGGCTGACCTGGAATTCACTATGGAGTCTCAGGGTGGCCTCGAACTCACGGCGATCCTCCTACCTCTGCCTCCCGAGTGCTGGGATTAAAGGCATGTGCCACCACGCCCGGCTTCTTTTACTATTTTTTATTTTGTTTTTGGTTTTGTTTTTTGTTTTTTTCGAGGTAGGGTCTCACTCTAGCCCAGGCTGCCCTGGAATTCACTATGGAGTCTCAGGGTGGCCTCGAACTCACGGTGATCCTCCTACCTCTGCCTCCCGAGTGCTGGGATTAAAGGCGTGCGCCACCACGCCTGGCTTCTTTTACTATTTTTTATATGTGCTTTTTGTGTATGTGTACATGGGCGGTGTGCATATGTGTGTTGGTACGTGTGTAAGTACAAGTGTATGTGTGTGGAGACCAGAGGTGAACATTGAGTATCTTCCTCAATCACTCTCCACTTTATTCTTTGGGGGAGGGAGTTTTGTCCCCCCGCCCCCCCCCCACCACCGAGGTAGAATCTCCCTCTAGCCAAGGCGGACCTGGAATTCACCATGTAGTCTCAGGGTGGTCTTGAACTCGTGGTGATTCTCCTACCTCTGCCTCCCGAGTGCTGGGATTAAAGGCAGGTGCCACCGTGCCTGGCTCAATTTTATTTTATTCTTATGAGAGAGAGAGAGAGAGAATTGGCTCGCCAGGGCTTCTAGCCACTGCAACCAAACTTTAGACACATGCATCACCTTGGGTGTCTGGTTTATGTGGGTTCTGGGGAGTCAAACCTGGGTCCTTAGGCTTCACAGGCAAGCGCCTTAACTACTAAGCCATCTCTCTAGCCGCCCCCCCCCCTTTATTTTTGTTTGGTTTTTTCGATTTAGGGTTTCACTCTAGCCCAGGCTGATCTGGAATTTACTATGTAGCTTCAGGCTGACCTCGAACTCACAGCGCTCCTCCTACCTCTGCCTCCCCGAGACTGGGATTAAAGGCGTGAGCCACCTTACCTGGCTTTTTTTTTTTTTTTTTTGAAGTAGGGTATTACGATAGCCCAGGCTGACCCAGGACTCATTCTGAAGCCCCAGCCTGGCCTTGAACTTATTGGTGATCCTCCTACCTTGTCCTCCCAAGTGTACCACCTTGCTGGGCTGTACTTCCTTTTTTTGTTTTTAGAGAGAGAGACACACAAAGAGAGAGAAAGAAAGAGACAGAGAGAGAGAGAGACAAAGAGAGAGAACTGGCACGCCAGGGCCTCAGCCTCTGCAATTGAACTCCAGACACTTGCGCCACCTAGTGGGCACGAGTGACCTTGTGCTTGCCTCACCCTTGTGTGTCTGGCTTACGTGGGATCTGGAGGGTCCAACACGGTCCTTAGGGCTTCGCAGGCAAGCGCCTTAACCGCTAAGTCGTCTCTCCAGCCCCGTACTTCTTTTTTGATGGAGTCAAAAGACTGACCATGAGATTAAGTCTGAGAGACCTGGGTTGAACCTGGCTTTCTTAGTAATTGTATAACCATAGGCAAATTACACTATGAGCCTCAGTTTCTTCATGTGTAAAATGAGTGAATAAGGGCTGGATAGATGGCTTAGTGGTTAAGGCGCTTGCCTGAGAACCCAGATTCAACTCCCCAGAATCCACGTAAGCCAGACGCACAGGTGACACATGCACACAAGGTCTTGCATGCATACAAGGTTGCTCACGGGACTGGAGTTTGACTGCAGTGGCTAGAGACCCTGACACACCAATTTTCTCTCTCTCTCTCTCTCATTGAAAAAAAAAGTAGGGCCAGGCGTGGTGGCGCACGCCTTTAATCCCAGCACTCGGGAGGCAGAGGTAGGAGGATCGCCAAGAGTTCGAGGCCACCCTGAGACTACATAGTGAATTCCAGGTCAGCCTGGGCTAGAGTAAGACCCTACCTCAAAAAAATCAAAAAAAAAAAAAAAAAAGAAAGAAAGAAAAAAAAAGTAGAGCCAGGCGTGGTGGCGCACGCCTTTAATCCCAGCACTCGGGAGGCAGAGGTAGGAGGATCGCCGAGAGTTCGAGGCCACCCTGAGACTACAGAGTGAATTCTAGGTCAGCCTGAGCTAAGTGAGACCCTACCTCGAAAAACAAAACAAAACAAAACAACAACAACAAAAAAAGTATGAGTGAATAAAATGGCTTCCTTGTCAAGCATGGTGGTGCATGCCTTTAATCCCAGCACTCAGGGAGGCAGAGGTAGGAGGATCTCGGTGAGTTCAAGGCCACCCTGAGATGACAAAGTGAATTCCAGGTCAGCCTGGGCTAGAGTGAGACCCTACCTTGAAAGAAAAATAAAAAAGGCTTCCTGGCAAAACCACTGTAAGCATTAAAATCAGAATATGACAAAGTGACAAAGTGCTTTATAAACCTTTCTTTTTAAAAATATTTTTATTATTTATTTATTCATTTTTGTTTTTTTGAGGTAGGGTCTCACTCTAGTCCAGGCTGACCTGGAATTCACTATGTGGTCTCAGGGTGGCCTCGAACTCATGGCGATCCTCCCACCTCTGCCTCCCGAGTGCTGGGATTAAAGGCGTGGGCCACCACGCCCGGCTATTTATTTGTGTGCAAGGAGAGAGGAAGAGACAGAGAAAGAGAGAATGAACCCAGGCTGTTAGGCTTTGCAGGCAGTCACCTGAAGGGCTGAGCCATCTCTCCAGCCCCCTCTTCCTTTGTTTTGTTTTGTCTCTGTGCTTCACGTTTCCTTCTGGTCAGTCATCTGAGTGATGGAACTCATTTGGAGCTCAAAAAAAAAAAAAAAATCAAAGAAGCGAGATGCAGTTTTCCAGTTCTAAACCGGGCGTGATGGCGCACATCTTTAATCCCAGCACTAGGGAGGCAGAGGTAGGAGGATCGCCGTGAGTTCGAGGCCACCCTGAGACTACATAGTGAGTTCCAGGTCAGCCTGAGCTAGAGTGAGACCCTGCCTTGAAAAACCAAAAACCAAAACAAGAACAGTTTTCCAGTTCTAGAATTTACTAGCTGTGGACCAGAAATCTTACATGACTGGGACCCAGTTTTCTTCCCTCATTAAATAAGCATTGTAGGGATGATTGCAAGTAATGTGGGTCGCTCATTTAGCTTAGCATAATATATGGAACACAGCAGGTGTGGGATAAATGTAACTCTCGAGTGGGGGCGTTTGTCAACGGTGTCTAAGGAGGGATTGGGAAAAGGTGGATTTCACTCTATTATATGGCCTTCTTCCCAGAAGTCATACTTTTAAATTTTATTTATTTATTTATCTATCTATCTATCTATCTATCTTTGGTTTTTCAAGGTAGGGTCTCACTCTGGTCCAGGCTGACCTGCAATTTACTATGTAGTCTCAGGGTGGACTCGAACTCACGGAGATCCTCCTACCTCTGCCTCCCGAGTGCTGGGATTAAAGGCATGTGCCACCACGCATGACCAGCTTTTTTAAAAAAATATTTTATTTTTATTTATTTATTTATTTGACAGAGAAAGAGGGGACCCAGGAGAGAGAGAGAGAGAGGGAGAGAGACAGGAGCCTCCAGCCATTATAAATGAACCCCAGACATACGTGCCACCTTGTGCATCTGGCTTACATGGGTCCTAAGGAATCAAACCTGTGTCCTTTGGCTTTTTAGGCAAGCGCCTTAACCGCTAAGCCATCTCTCCAGCCCAGTTATACTTTCAAGTTTTAGTCTTTCTTTAGATCATGACCCACTGCTAAACAACCCCTCACAACATCCCAGCCCAGCCTACTCCCCGAGACTTTCCCAGGTCTCTTAGAGACACAGTATGTTTTTCTATTATAATTTATTTATTTGAAAGCAATAGACAGAGAGAGAAAGAGACCGATAGAGAATGGGTGCGCCAGGATCTCCAGCCACTGCAAATGAACTCCAGAGGCATGCGAGGTCCTGGGGAACCGAGCCTTGAACTGGGGTCCTTGGGCGTCACAGGCAAGCACTTAACCGCTAAGCCATCTCTCCAAGCCCAAGACACAGTATCTTAATAGCTACCGTTTCCTGAGCACCTGCTAAGCCTCCTAGCATGGCATGGCAGCACCCGAGACTTCTCTCTCTTTACAATCCGCAACTTGCAAAGTTCTTCCCACCCACCCTCCTCTAGTCCTCACAATGCTCTGGGTAGATGAAGAAAGACAATTCGGGACGTGGCCGCGCACGCCTTTCATCCCAGCACCCGGGAGGCAGAGGTAGGAGGATCGCCGTGAGTTCGAGGCCACCCTGAGACGACATAGTGATTCTAGGTCAGTCCTGGGCTAAAGTGAGATCTTACAAAAAAAAAAAAAAAAAAATTATCCCCTGGGTTGGAGGTCACTTTAGATTTTTGCCTTTTCCCACATTGTATCTTCTGATAGGAGCATACTTTACTGCTACCTAAATTCACACCTAGGAGGCTTCTGTGATCCATCCGCCTCCCCAAAATGCTTGTCTTCTGGTTCCCAGCACACTAAGGCTTCCCACTTCCACAGATGGCCTTTGAGAACTTCCATTGTCTTTCTGTTTGGACACAGAACAGGTGTGCGTCCACCTGTACACACACACACACACACACACACACCCTTTTACTGTTCTCCACTCTCTTCCATTTAGATTCTAGGAAGGTGAGATAGAGAAGCTTCACCATCCCTTGGGCTGGAGGGACGGCTTAGCAGTTAAGGCGCTTGCCTGAAAAGCCAAAGGACCCACGTTTGAGTCCCCAGTACCCATGTAAGGCGGATGCACAAGATGGCCCATGAGTCTGAAGTTCGTTTGCGGTGGCTGGAGGCCCTGGTGTGCCCATTCTCTCTCTCCCTCTCTCTCTGCCTTTTTCTCTCTCTAAAATAGATTAAATAATTTGCTTTTCAAGGTAGGGTATCACTGAGGCCCAGGCTGACCTGGAATTCACTATGTAGTCTCAGGGTGGCCTCGAACTCACAGCGATCCTCCTACCTCTGCCTCCCGAGTGCTGGGATTAAAGGCGTGCGCCACCACTCCCGGCTTATTTTTTTTAAAAAAATTGAAAGAGAAGTTCACCCATGCTTCTGTTAGCTCCCCAAAAGTCCCTTCCATCTTTCAGACTCCAGAGCAGAGTTGGCGTGTGCACGAATTTTTCTGTCTCCACCGTTCTCCGCTTGCCCAGGGTTCGATGCCTCCCTCCCTCCTCGGTGTTATGAGAAGCCAAGACACAGCTCATGCCGGAGGGGCCCTTCATCACCTTTCCATCCCCACCGCACCCTCACCTGGCTTCCTCCCCTTCCTGCACCCCAACCCTCACCACACCGCTCAAGGTTCAGCCACTCAGTGGTCAGGGTGGACCCAGCTGACCCTCTGCCCGAGCTGGTCGCCTCCACGTCCCTCCCCTTTCCTGCGACCCACCCCCCACCCACCCACCCAGGATGCCAGCCGGAGGTGGGGGGGGCTCTGCACCGCATCCCTCTCCCCAGCCATCCATACATCCCCTCTCCCAGCCCCCCCATCCTCTCCGGACCCGAGCATCCATCTCCCCCCCCACCCCAACGCCCCTTGAGCCTCTGGGCCCCAGAGCTCCTGCCACCCACCCCTGCCCCACTTGGCTGTCCACCTGCGCCCCCCTCCCTCCCCCTCAGCATCCCTGACCCCCCTCGCAGCACCAGCCGCGTTCAGCATCCCCTTGGTGCCCGCGGTCCCTGGAGCTCCACGCGCGGTCCCCGGGGTCTACGCACACCCATCCACCTGCCCTGGCAAGGCTGGCAAGTCCGGCTGTGCCATGGAGCTCTTCCCTGGTAGCCTGCGCCCCCCGCCACCCCCAAGCCCTTCTCTGGGTCGACTGCATCCCCAGTGGCCCGCACCCCGGGAGGGAGTGGGAAGGACGCCTGCATCGCACCCCTTACCTCGGACGCCCAGGGGGGACGCTTGGGAACAGCGCAGGGACAGGAGAAACGGCGGGGGGGGGGGGGACGGGTCTGGTGCCCACCTGGCGATGCAGCGCTTGGGGGGGCTCGGGCTCCAGCTGGTTCCGGTCTGGCTGTGGTCAGGTCCCGCCCAGCGCGCCTGTGTGTGTGGGGGGGGGGGGGGAGGGGTGGAGCCTGTGTCAGGTCAGCCCCGCCCCTCAGATCCCGGACAGGTGTGGGCAAACCGAGGTTTGCTGGGGACAGGGTGGTCCCAGGCCCCCATATATGTATCTGACTATCGTGGTTCTTTTTTTTGTATATATATCTATCTCTATATATTATATCTATCTATCTATATATGTATATACATATATATGTATATGTATATATGTATGTATATGTATATACATATATATGTATGTATATGTATATACATATATAGTATATGTATGTATATGAATATATGTATGTATATGTATATACATATATAGTATATGTATGTATATACATATATACATGTATATGTATATACATATATATATGTATGTATATACATATATACATGTATATGTATATATGTATGTATATGTACATACATATATACAGTATATGTATCTATATGTATATACGTATATATAGTATACGTATATATGTATATACATATATATAGATATAATATATAGAGATAGATATATATAGATATACAAATATATATACACAAATATATATATAAAACCATATATATATAAATATATATACAAACATGTATATATGTATATATTTTTTTGAGCTGGGTGTGGTGGCACGTGCCTTTAATCCCAGTACTCAGGAGGCAGAGGTGGGAGGATCGCCGTGAGTTCGAGCCCACCCTGAGACTACACAGTGAATTCCAGGTCAGCCTGGGTTAGAGTGAGACCCTACCTCGAAAAACCAAAAATAAAGTAAATAATAAAATTTTAAAAACCCATAGTTTTGAATAGTTATTTATTTGAGAGAGAGAGAAAAATAGGAAGAGAGAGAGACAGAGAGAGAGAGAAAGGGCGTGCCAGAGCCTCCAGCCACTGCAAACCAACTCCAGACACGTGCGCCCCCTTGCGCATCTGGCTTATGTGGATCCTGGGGAATCGAACATGGTTCCTTTGGCTTTGCAGGCAAGTGCCTTAACCGCTGAGCCATCTCTCCATCCCCTGAGGGACCTTTCCACATGTCATCAACCTTGTTAAAAGTAACTTTCAGCACTTCCCCATTGTCAACAATATTATGGCTGCCACCTGGAATGGGAAAATATTCTTGCCTGCCAGGGAGGAAGTCCCAGCTCTGCCAGGAGGGACAGGCACAGGGGGTACAAGGCACCTCACCTTCAAATTCTGATGCGGACTGAGCCTCCTGTGGTCCTCGGGTTACAGAAACCAGCTAACCATCTTAGTCTAGAGTTATTTTTCTTTCTTTTAAAATTGTTGTTTATTTATATTCATTTATTTGGGAGAGAGAGAGAGAAACAGAATGGGCGCGCCAGAGCCTCCAGCCACTGCAAACGAACTCCAGACACAAGCTTATGTAGGTCCTGGGGAATTGAACCTGGGTCCCTTGGCTTCGCAGGCAAATGCCTTAACCGGTTAAGTCATCTCTCCAGCCCTAAAGATAGAATCTTTTACAGCTAAGCCACAGAAAATTCACAGGAGACAATCTATTGGCCAAATCAGGCCAGGAGCCTCACTAGACTCAGGGGAATGGAGAAATAAGTCCACTTCTGTTTGGGATGAAGAGCCAAGCCCACCACATACACCGGGGAGAGAGAGAGAGAGAGAGAGAGAGAGGGAGAGAGAGAGAGAGAGAGAATAGGCACACCAAGGCCTCCAGCCACTGCAAACGAACTCCAGACACACGCGCCACCTTGTGCATCTGGCTTACGTGGGTCCTGGGGAATCGAACCTGGGTCCTTTGGCTTTGCAGGCAAGCGCCTTAACCACTAAGCCATCTCTCCAGCCCAGAACTATGGCCTTCAGCCAACCTACGCCAGGAGTGGAAACAGACTGAGTGATGAGAAAAAAAACAATGAGGACTTCAATGCTGCCTTGCGCAGTAATTGTCCTCTGTAGTTCGTTCAGTTTCTCCTACTGTAAAATGAATGAACATGGGTGATGGTTTATAGTAATCATTGGTTTTTTTTTTTAGTTCTTCTTTTAATATTTTATATTTATTTATTTAAAATTATTTATTTACTTTTTTTTTTTTTTTTGGTTTTTCGAGGTAGGGTTCCACTCTAGCCCAGGCTGACCTGGAATTCACTATGGAGTCTCAGGGTGGCCTTGAACTCACGGCGATCCTCCTACCTCTGCCTCCTGAGTGCTGGGATTAAAGGCGTGCGCCACCACGTCCGGCTTTTTATTTACTTTTTTGACAGAGAAAGAGGGAGAGAGAGAGGGAGCACCAGGGCTTCCAGCCACTGCAAACGAACTCCAGACACACGTGCTCCCTTGTGCATCTGGCTTACGTGGGTCCTGGGGAATTGAACCTGCATGCTTTGGCTTTGCAGGCAAACGCCTTAACCACTAGACCATCCCTCCAGCCCTTTCTTTAGTTTTTTTTTTTTTTTTTTTTTTGGATTTTTGATGCAGGGTCCCAGACTGATCTGGAATTCACTATGTAGTCTCAGGGTGGCCTCAAACTCATGCGGTGGCACATACCTTTAATCCCAGCACTCGGGAGGCAGAGGTAAAAGGATTATCTTAACTGTCAAGCAATCTCTCCAGCCCTTGTCTTTTTTTTTTTGGTTTTGGTTTTTCAAGGTAGGGTCTCAGTCTGGCTCAGGCTGACCTGGAATTCACTATGTAGTCTCAGGGTGGCCTCGAACTCATGGCAATCCTCCTACCTCTGCCTCCCAAGTGCTGGGATTAAAGGTGTGTGCCATCATGCCCGGATTTTTTTTTAATTCAATTTTAATTTATTTATTTGAGAGAGAGACAAAAAGAAAGAGAATGGGCGTGCCAGGGCCTCCAGCTGCTGCAAACGTACTCCAGACGCGTGCACTACTTAGGTGCCTGTGGTTTACATGGGTACTGGGGAATCGAGTCTGGGTCCTTTGGCTTTACAGACAAGAGCCTTAACCGCTAAGCCATCTTTCCAGCCCCTTTTGTCAGATATTTTGTTCTGTTAACTAACAAGAAGGTAACTAATACAACATGCGAGTCCATTTCCCCACCCACAGCTCCTGAAGTAAAACTGGTTAAGATGGGTGTGGTGGCACACGCCTTTAATCCCAGCACTCGGGAGGCAGAGGTAGGAGGATCGCCGTGAGTTCGAGGCCACCCTGAGACTACATAGTGACTACCAGGTCAGCCTGGGCTAGAGAGAAACCCTACCCTGAAAAACCAAAAAACAAAACAAACAAACAAACAAACAAACAAACAAATAACTAAACCCAGCACTCGGGAGGCAGAGGTCGGAGGATCGCCGTGAGTTTGAGGCCAGCCTGAGACTCCAGAGTGAATTCTAGGTCAGTCTGGACCAGAGTGAGACCCTACCTCGAAAAACCAATAAATAAATAAATAAATAATAAAAATAAAACAATAAAATAAACCTGGTTAAAATTCATAGTAAGACCACTGCCCAGCCACCCAGTCACTATTCTTCTATTTTCCTTTGCCTACCCTGCCAACCTTTTAGGGGCCCTCCATTCTCTATTTCCTGTCCCTTCCGCAGCTAACATCCCAGCCTTGAGCCTTCCCTGTAATTCACTTCCCCGTGGTAGCAGAGGTCTGTTCCTAAACTCGGCTTGGAAACTTCATTGCCCTCCTCAGAAGAGTAGCCGTTGAATGTGAATGAACACACGGCTCCTCGCATCTTTATAGACTCACTGCTGGTCACATGGTCCTCATGCTGGTCAAGCTGCGACTACCTTGACCTCTGGAATTCTCTGCACGTGACTTGCTCCGTAAGATCTCCATGAGTTTGATGAGTTCCTTCTCTCCCAAGGATGCTATTCACTCATTTGTTTATCCCTCGGCACCTTTGCTCTCTCTCTTTTTAAAATTATCTTATTATGATTTATTTATTTGACAGAGAAAGAGGAGAGAAGAGAGAGAGAATGGGCACGCCAGGGCCTCCAGCTACTGCAAATGAACTCCAGATGCATGTGCCCCTGGGTCCTTTGGCTTTGCAGGCAAATACCTTAACCGCTAAGCCATCCCTCCAGCCTTCCTCTCTCTTTTGTGTCTTGGCCATGAGCAATTTTCTCTACCAGACACTCCCACCACAGGTCCAAAACCAGCAGGGCCAATCTCTCATTCTCTCTCTCTCTACTTGCAAATATATATATATATATATATATATGTGTGTGTGTGTGTATATATTTTAAAGCCGGGTGAGGTGGCGCACGTCTTTAATCCCAGCACCTGGGAGGCAGAGGTAGGAGGATCGCCATGAGTTCGAGGCCTGAGACTACATAGTGAATTCCAGGTCAGCCTGTGCTAGAGTGAGACCCTACCTTGAAAAACCAAGAAAAAATTTTTTTTTTTTTTTTTTTTTTTTTTTTTAGGGCTGGAGAGATGGCTTAGCAGTTCAGGCATTTGCCTGCAAAGCCAAAGCATCCAGGTTCGACTCTCCAGAACCCATGTAAGCCAGATGCACAAGGAGGCGCACGCGTCTGGAGTTCATTTGCAGTGGCTGGAGGCCCTGGCGTGCCCAGTTCCTCTCTCTCTCTCAAATAAATAAAATATATTTTAAAATATACATATTTTTTAATGCATGGAAAGCTGGACGTGATGTCTCGCTTGGGACTACAGTGTGAGTTCCAGGTCAGCCTAGGCTATAGTGAGACACTACCTCAAAAATGAGAGGGTGGTGGGCTGGAGAGATGGCTTAGTGGTTAAGCGCTTGCCTGTGAAGCCTAAGGACCCCAGTTCGAGGCTTGATTCCCCAGGACCCACGTTAGCCAGATGCACAAGGGGGCGCATGCATCTGGAGTTCGTTTGCACGGGCTGGAGGCCCTGGCGTGCCCATTCTCTCTCTATCTATCTGCCTCTTTCTCTCTCTGTTGTCTGTTGCTCTCAAATAAATAAATAATAAAAAAATAAGAATTAAAAAAAATTTTTTTTTAAATGAGAGGGTGGTGGGCTAGAGAGATGGCTTAGCGGTCAAGGCACTTGCCAGCAAAGACAAAGGACCTAGGTTCGATTCCCCAGGAACCATGTAAGCCAGATGCATAAGGTGGCGCAGGTGTCTAGAGTTTGTTTGCAGTGGCTGGAGGCTCTGGCTTGCCTGTTTTCTCTGTCTCTCTTTTTTTCTTGTTAACTTTTTTCAATTTTATTTATATATTTATTTATTTGACAGAGAAAGAGGGAGAGAGATAGAGAGACAGAGAGAGAGAGAGAGAGAGAGAGAGAATGGGCGCGTTAGGGCCTCCAGGCAGTGAAAACGAACTGCAGATGCATGCGCCCCCTTGTGCATCTGGCTAACGTGGGTCCTGGGTTATCTAACCTGGGTCCTTCGGCTTTGCAGGCAAGTGCCTTAACTGCTAAGCCATCCCTCCAGCCCTGTCTCTCTCTTAAATAAATACATAAATCAAGTACTTAAAAAAATGAGAGGGTGAAGCTGGGCGTGGTGGCACCAAAGGACATAGGTTCAATTCCCCAGGACCCACATAAGCCAGATGCAGAAAGTGGCACATGCGTCTAGAAGGATGGAGGCCCAGGCGTGCCCATCCTCCCTCTCTCTCTCTCTCTCTCAAATATATAAATAAATAAAATATATTTAAATAAATAATTTTTTAAGCCCAGTTGGAGGCCATGGTGAGTTTTTTCTTCTTCTTTTCTGGCTCCTGGGCTGTTCATCACCCAGAACCTGAGGTTTTCATCACCAGTGAAGTTTTGTCACATTTTTGTATTTTTTTCTTAGGCCCACAGATTTCTACATAGGCCCTGAGACCACGTGGGCGCATCCATTCTCCTTTCTTTGGCCCACGGACTCTCCCTCACCCCTCCTGACTTCTGAATAAAAGATGTAATAATGTGGGGCTGGAGAGATGGCTTAGCAGTTAAGGCATTTGCCTGCAAAGCCTCCAGACCTTGGTTTGATTCCCCAGAACCCACATTAGCCAGATGCACAAGGGGGCGCACGTGTCTGGAGTTCATTTGCAGTGGCAGGAGGCCCTGGTGCGCCCATTCTCTCTCTCTCTCAATCTCTGCCTCTCTCTCTCAAATAAATAAATTTAAAGCTTAAAAAAAATTAAAAATGTAATAATTTGGGGCTGGAGAGATGACTTAGCGGTTAAGGCATTTGCCTGCAAAGCCAAAAGATCCCGGTTCGACTCTCCAGGACCCATGTAAGGCAGATGCACAAGGAGACACATGCGTCTGGAGTTTGTTTGCAGTGGCTGGAGGCCCTGGCACGCTCATCTCTCTCTCTCTGCTTTTTTCTCTCAAATAAATAAATAAAACATATTAAAAAATATGTAATAGTTTCGCTGGGCATGGTGGTGCACACTTTTAATCCCAGGACTCGGGAGGCAGAGGTAGGAGGATTGCTGTGAGTTCAAGGCCAGCCTGAGATTACATAGTGAATTGCAGGTCAGCCTGGGCTAGAGTGAGACCCTACCTCAAAAAAAAAAAAAAAAAATATATATATATATATATATATGTATGTATAATAATTTAATCCTGGCATGTTGGTACATGCCTTTAATCCCAGCACTTGGGAGGCAGAGGTAGGAGGATAACCATGAGTTCAAGGCCACCCTGAGACTACATAGTAAATTCCAGGTCAGTCTGGACTAGAGTGAAACCCTACCTCAAAAAAAAAAAAAAAAATATATATATATATATATATATATGTATGTATAATAATTTAATCCTGGCATGTTGGTACATGCCTTTAATCCCAGCACTCGGGAGGCAGAGGTAGGAGGATAACCATGAGTTCAAGGCCACCCTGAGACTACATAGTAAATTCCAGGTCAGTCTGGACTAGAGTGAAACCCTACCTCAAAAAAAAAAAAAAAAAAAAAAAAAGAAAGAAAAAAAGAAAAAGTTAATTAATAATTATCATTCTCAGTCTGCTTTATCCAATTCTTTGGTTAAAAAGAGACATGAGGGCCTGGCGTGGTGGCGCACGCCTTTAATCCCAGAACTTGGGAGGCAGAGGTAGGAGGATCGCCGTGAGTTCAAGGCCACCCTGAAACTCCATAGTGAATTCCAGGTCAGCCTGGGCTAGAGTGAGACCCTACCTCAAAAAAACAAAAAAACAAAAAGAGACATGAGGGGCTGGGCAGATGGCTTAGTGGTTAAGTGCTTGCATGTGAATGCTAAGGACCCAGGTTCAATTCCCCAGGACCCACGTAAACCAGATGCACATGGTGGCGTATGCATCTGGAGTTCATTTGCAGTGGCTGGAGGCCCTGGTGCATCCATTCTTTCTCTCTCTCTCTTAAATCAGTAAAAAATAAAAAAAAAATGTTTTTTAACTCCTGTTGGTTACACCTCTCTGATATACAGAACTTCCACTCCATAATTTAACACAATGACTAGATAGCATCCAGTTACTGGGGTGTTAGTTCCAAACTTTAGAGTTTATTCAGGATTCCAAGGGACCTCAGATCAGCCTTCCCCCAACAAAGCAACATGGGAGACCCCCTCAAGCCTCTTCTGAGCATGGGGAGAACACCTCCCTGAGGCACAGTACTATGCCTTTGGATAAATGCCATTGTCAAAGAAAGTCATGGGCTGGAGAGATGGCTTAGTGGTTAAGGCGCTTGCCTGCGAAGCCTAAGGTCCCAGGTTCGACTCTCCAGATCCCATGTTAGCCAGTCATGCAAAGGTAAGGCAAGCACAAGGTGCACACATGCCCACTAGGTGGCACAAGTGCCTGGAGTTCGATTGCAGTGGCTGAGGCCCTGGCGCGCCAATTCTCTCTCTCTCTCTCAAAATTAAAAAAAAAAAATTTGTTTTGTTTTTTTGAGGTAGGGTCTCGCTCTAGCTCAGGCTGACCTGGAATTCACTATGTCGTCTCAGGGTGGCCTCGAACTCACGGCGATCCTCCTACCTCTGCCTCCCGAGTGCTGGGATTAAAGACGTGTGCCGCCATGCTGGCTTCCCACATACGTCTTTCTTGCCTGACCACATGTGTTTCTCTTTCTTCTGGTTTCTTTTCCTTCCTCTGCATCTACACAAGTGTAAGTCTTTCTCAGTCTCCTCTCCCCTTCCCATCTTGGCTAGGAAAGGGGAGGATGTCTTCTGGTCTATATTCTTTCCTGCCTTGTTTTTTTTTTGTTTTGTTTTGTTTTTAGAGGCAAGCCCAACGGACTGACCATATATATATATATATATATATATATATATATATATATATATATATATATATGGCAAAGAAAGAGGGAGAGAGAGAGAGTGAATGGGTGCGCCAGGGCCTCCAGCCACTGCAAACGAACTCGAGACACATGTGCCACCCTGGGCATCTGGCTTACATGAGTTCTGGGGAATCAAACCTGGGTCCTCAGGCTTTGCAGACAAATGCCTTAACCACTAAGCCATCTCTCCCAGCACCCCCTGTTTTTTAATGAGAGAGAGAGGGAGGGAAAGAAGAAGGGAGAGAGAGATAATTGACACACTAGGGACTCTAGCCACTGCAACTGAACTCCAGACACGTGGACCCCTTGTGTGCTTTTACGACATTGCGAACTTGTGTCACTGTGCGTCTGGCTTACACGGGACCTGGAGGGTCGAACATGAGTTCTTAGGCTTCGCAGGCAAGCGCCTTGACCACTAAGCCACCTCTCCAGCCCTCCTGCCTTGTTTCTAGGAGTTCCCTTGCTTTGCTGTCTGTGTGACTCTCTAAGTCCTTCACTATCTCTAAACCCTCTCTGGTCTCTTAGGTGAGGGGAATCTTTTGACTTGGGCCTCTAATGCTTTGCCTTCCACACATGCGTGTGGAAGAATTTTCCCTATGTTAGGGAGACCTTCTCCATCTCCCCCACCCCCTTCTGGCTTGGGCTTCCTGCTAGCCCTCCCTCTGGATCATTTTTTTTAAAATATACTTTATTTTTATTTTATTTTTTGTTTGTCTTTTGATTTTTCAAGGTAATGTCTCCTGCTAGTCCAGGCTAACCTGGAGTTTACTCTGTAGTCTCAGGGTGGCCTCTAACTCACAGTGATCCTCCTACCTCTGCCTCCTGAGTGCTGGGATTAAAGGCGTGCACCACCTATACCGGCTTTGTTTTATTTTAGTTTAGTTGACAGAGAAAGAGGGAGAGAATGGCTCCAGCCACTGCAAACGAAGTCCAGACGCATGTGCCACCTTGTGTATCTGGCTAAAGTGGGTCCTGGGGAATCGAACCTGGGTCCTTTGGCTTTGCAGGCAAACACCTCAACTGTTAAGCCATCTCTCCAGCCCTAAAAAAATACTTTACTTTTATTTATTTGAGAGAGAAAGAGGGAGAGAGAGAGAAAGAGAGAGAGAGTGGGCACACCAGGGACTCTCGCAGCTGCAAACAAACTCCAGATGCATGTGCCACCTTGTGCATCTGCCTTATGTGGGTCCTGGGGCTTTGAACCAGGGTCTGTCAGCTTTGTAGGCAAGCGCCTTAACTGCTAAGCCATCTCTCCAGCCTTCTCTCTGCATCTTAAAGCTCCCTAAAATAAACTGTATAATTCAGAATTTGCCCTTTTTTTGGAGACCATGTTTTCAATTCTTTGCTAACTTGGATAAGGAGCCAAAAGTTGGGGTCCACAGACCTGGGATCGCCTATATCTTTATGGAATTTAACCTCTCCCAGGAGCCAAAATCCTGCAGTTTCATGGGATAGAAAGTGACTAGCGGAGCGAGCTATTTAGAGTGATTAAACAGGGAAAGCAGCTCTCAGGGACTGACATTTGAGTTGAGAAGGAGGAGAGCAGAGAGGGCAAGTGGGTCCCCCACGGTGGACCTGTGACTAAAGGACTAACACTACAGTCTTCTACCCCTTGCATTGTGCGCACACAGCAGCGGCTATGCACAACTGTGCGCTCAGGGCCTTCTGCGTTTGTGAGCCGACCCTATGTGCAAAGCCTTCCCTTGGCTTCATAAGTTATCACGTACCGCTGACAAGACCACTTGATGTGCCACCTTGGTTAAATAGGGGAACTTATTAAAAAATAAATACAGGCTGGAGAGATGGCTTAGTGGCTAAGCGCTTGCCTGTGAAGCCTAAGGACCCCGGTTCAAGGCTCAATTCCCCAGGACCCACGTTAGCCAGATGCACAAGGGGGTGCATGCGTCTGGAGTTCATTTGCAGTGGCTGGAGGCCCTGGTGCACCCATTCTCTCTGTCTCCCTCTCTGCCTCTTTCTCTCTCTATCTGTTGCTCTCAAATAAATAAATAAAGATGAACAAAAAAATTAAAAAAAAAATAAATACAACAGAGCTGAGAGTGGTGGCGCACGCCTTTAATCCCAGCACTCAGGAGGCAGAGGTAGGAGGATCGCCGTGAGTTCGAGGCCAGCCCGAGGATACATAGTGAATTCCAGGTCAGCCTGAGCTACAGTGAGACCCTACCTCAAAACACCAAAATGAATAAGTAAATAAGTAAATAAATACATCAGGGCTGGGGAGATGGCTTACTGGTTAAGGCACTTGCCTGTGAAGCCTAAGGACCCATGTTCGACTCTCCAGATCCCACATAAGCCAGACGCACAAGGTGACACAAGCACAAGGTCGCACAGGTGTGCGAAAGGCGGCACACATATCTGGAGTTAAATTGCACTGGCTGGAAGCCCTGGCATGCCAATTCTCTCTCTCTCTCTCTCATAAAAATAATAAATAAATAGGGGCTGGAGAAATGGCTCACTGGTTAGACAGTTGCCTGCAAAGCCTGATAGCCCAGGCTTCATTCCCCAGTACCCACGTAAAAAAGCCAGATGCACAAAGTGACACATGTGTCTGCAGTTTGTTTGCAGTAGCAAGAAGCCTTGGAGTTCTTTCTATCTCTGCTCATAAATAAATATATTTATTTTCATTTATTTATTTCAGAGAGACCAAGAAACAGAGAGAGAGAGAGAGAGAGAGAGAATGGGCGCACCAGAACCTCCAGCCACTGCAAACGAACTCCAGACCTATGTGTCACTTTGTACGTGAGTCTTGGGGAATCAAACCTGGATCCTTTAGCTTTGCAGGCGAGCACCTTAACCGCAAAGCCATCTCTCCAGCCAAAATAAAATATATTTTTTAATATTTTATTTTCACTTAATTGTTTATTTATTTGGGGGGGACAGAATGAGCTCGCCAAGGGCATTGCAAGCAAACTCCAGGTGCATGTGCCACCTTATGCATCTGGCTAAAAGTAAAATATTTTTAAAACAATAATAAATACAATAGACATAATTAGTTTTATTTTTTTAATTTTTAAAATATTTTATTTGAGAGACAGAGAAAGAAAGAGGCAGATTGGGAGAGAGAATGGGCACGCCAGGGCATCCAGCCACTGCAAACCAACACCAGATGTATGTGCCACCTTGTGCATCTGGCTTATGTAGGTACTGGGGAGCTGAACCTGGGTCCTTAGGCTTCACAGGCAACCATCTTAACAGCTAAGCCATCTCTCCAGCCCTAGTTTTATTTTTTTAATATTTAACTTTTTGAAAGAATGTACACATCAGGGCCTCTCTAGCCCTTGCAAATAAACTCCAGACACATGTGCCACCTTGTCCATCTGGCTTTGCATGGGTACTGGGGAATCAAACCTGGGTTCTTAGACCTTGCTGGCAAGTGCCTAACCACTGAGTCATCTCTTAAGCTCCCAATTTTTAAATTTATTATTATTATTATTATATTTATTTATTTTTGGTTTTGCAAGGTAAGGTCTCACTCTAGCTCAGGCTGACCTGGAATTCACTATGTAGTCTCAGGATGGCCTTGAACTCTCAGCAATCCTCCTACCTCTTCCTCCCAAGTGCTGGGATTAAAGGCGTGCACTTCCATGCCCAGCTCCAAATCAAACAAGCCTGCATTTAAATCCAATTTTTGCCATTTGCTAAGTATATGATTAAATTTCTCTAGGTGACAGTTTTACTCATCTGTAAAATAAGGATCAGAATTATTTCATGGGCTCCTTAAGAGAATTAAATTCAAAGTTATCATGTGAGAGTGATGCATGGTGGGAGAGTCAACAATTAAATGTAATATACATGCCAAATAGTTCTCTTTTTTGAATTTTTTAAAAATATCTTTTATTTTTATTTATTTATTTGATAGAGAGAAATAAGGGGAAAGAGAGAGAGAATGGGCGTGCCCGGGCCTCCAGCCACTGCAAACAAACTCCAGACGTGTGTGCCCCATTGTACATCTAACATGGGTCCTAAGGAATTGAACCTGGGTCCTTTGGCTTTGGCAGGCAAACGCCTTAACCACTAAGCCAACCCTCCAGCCCTTGAATTTTGTTTTATTGACAACTTCCATAATTGTAAACACTATCCCATGTTAATTCCCTCCCTCCCCCCACCTTTCCCTTTGAAACTCCACTCTCCATCATATCCCCCCCCCCAAAATATTTCTTCCTTCATCCTTTAAATACAATTCCACAGAACTGAGTCTTAGAATATATAAAATAAGTCAGAGTGCCTTCCTACTTTTAGAAGAACAGCTACTGTTTATTCTTTTCAAAAGCTTGCTAACGAGTCAGGAAGGACAGCTTAGAGGTTAAGGCACTTGCCTGCAAAGCCATAGGACCCAGGTTTGATTCCCCACGACCCATGTAAGCCAGATGCACAAGGGGGCCCAAAGTGTCTGGAGTTCATTTGCAGTGGCTGAAGGCCCTGGTGCACCCATTCTCTACCTTCCTCTTTCCCTCTCTCTCAAATAAATTAAGTAAATAAATAAACAACAAAAAAAGTTTTAAGAAAATGCTTGCTTGCTAAGGAGGGCTGATGGCTACCCTATGACCCTATGCAAAGATTCAATCGCATATACTCCCTCTTGTGGCACGAACGCAAACTGCACTCTGGACAGACCGGTGGCTACCGTTCTGAAACCAGCCTGGGTATACATTCGACACTTGAACAGCATTTAGTGTATTCCAAGAACATTCTAAGGTGACCTCTATGTTTGTTTGGTTTTTCGAGGCAGGGTCTCACTCTAGCCCAGGCTGACCTGGAATTCACTATGTAGTCTCAGGCTGGCCCTGAACTCATAGTGATCCTCTTGCCTCTGCCTCCTCAGTACTGGGATTAAAGGCGTGTGCCACCACACCCAGCTGTTTTTGTTTTAAAATATTTTATTTATTTATTTAAGTGGGGGGGGGGCGGAGAGAGAATGGGCGCTCCAGGGCCTGTAGTCACTGCAAACAAACTCCAGCCACATCTGGTTTTACGTGGTTAGCAGGGAATTGACGCTGGGTCCTTCCGCCTTGTTGGCAAACGCCTTAACTGTTGAGCCATCCCTGTCTTCCATGTTCTACCTTAGGTCTCTCATCAACCATTCAACAGAGTCAGAAACCAAAGCTCCACAAGGTTAAATAACTTTTCTTTTTAAAAACATATTTTATTTAGCCTGGCACACCTTTAATCCCAGCCCTTAGGAGGCACAGGTAGGAGGATCGCTGTGAGTTCGAGGCCACCCTGAGGCTACATAGTGAATTCCAGGTCAGCCTGAGCTAGAGTGAGACCCTACCTCCAAAAACAAAAACAAAAACAATTTATTTACGTATTTGTTTGTTTGTCTTCCTCCTACCTCTGCATCCCAAGTGCTGGGATTAAAGGTGTGCATCACCATGTCCTGCTAATGTTTTATTAATTTGTTTGAGAGACAGAGAGAGATCAAAAATATGGGCGGGCCAGGGCCTCTAGCCATTGCAAACAAACTCCAGATGGACATGCCACGTGGTGCATCTGGCTTTATATGGGTAGTGGGGAATTGAACCTGGGACCTTTGGCTTTTCAGGCAAGTGCTTAAACCACTAAGCCATCTCTCCGGCCCTTAAATGACTTTTCCAAGACAAAGCGAACCTAAACTTAAAAAGTCTCTCCTTATTTGGGGTAACCTAAATCAGGCCATGGTCACTCATATTTGGCTCCAGAATAAACTACCTTTTATCCACCTCCCCTCAAACAAAAAAACACCTCTCTCCATGGTTGAGGTGCTTGCCTGCAGAGTCCGACGACCTGAGTCCAAGTCCGAGGCCCCAGTACTCACGTAAAGCCAGTTGCACAAAGTGGCTCATGCATCTGGAGTCTATTTTCAGCGGCTGTTGGCCCTGTTCTGCCTATTCTCTCTGTCTGTCTGTCTTTTCTCTATGCCTGCAAATAAATAAATAAGTCAATATTTTTGTTTGTCTGTTTGGAGGTAGGATCTCACTGACCCAGGCTGAACTGGAATTCACTACGTAGTCTCAGGGTGGCCTCGAACTCATGGTGATCCTCCTACCTCTGCCACCCGAGAGCAAAGGTGTTCGCCACCACGTCCAGCTTTATTTTTTAAATATATTTTATTTATTTGAGAGAAAGATAGAGAGACAGAGAATGGGCATGCCAGGGCCTCCAGCCACTGCAAACGAATTCCAGATGCATGTGCCCCCTTGTGCATTGTGAATTCTGGGTTCACTTGGGCTAGAGTCAGAGTTTACCTTGAAAAACCAAAAAATAAAAAATAAATAGGGGGGCTGTAGGGATGACATGGAGATTAAGGCGTTTGCCTGCAAAGCCAAAGGACCCAGATTTGACTTGCCAAGACCCTTGTGAGCCAGATGCACAAGGGGGTGCATGCGTCTGGAGTTCATTTGCAGTGGCTGGAGGTCCTGGCATGCCCATTCTCTCTTTATCTCTGTCTTCCTCTGTCAAATAAATAAATAACTAAAAATTAAAAATTAAAACTTAAAAAAAAAAAGAAAGGAAGGAAGGAAGGAAGAAAATCTCAGAAAGGAAGGAAGAAACCAAGCTAGGTTGAGCCAGGGCTACAAAGCAAGACCCTGTCTCCAAAGACCAAAAGCAAACAAATAAAAAAGCAGAGAGAAGCTGGGCGTGGTGGCACATGCCTTTAATCCCAGCACTTGGGAGGCAGAGGTTGGAGAATCGGCCATGAGTTTGAGGCCACCCTGAGACTACATAGTGAATTCCAGGTCAGCCTGGGCTGCAGCAAGACACTACCTCGAAAAAAACACAAAAAAAAAAAAAAAAAAAGGGCAGAGAGATGGCTTAGTGGTTAAGGCACTTGCATGCAAAGCCTAAGGACCCATGTTTGATTCTCCAGGTCCCATGTAAGCCAGATGCACAAGGTGATATGTGCACACAAGGTGGCACTTGCGTTTGGAGTTCGATTGGCTGGAGGCCCTCGTGCACCAACTCTCTTTCTCTCATTTAGAAAAGAAAAAAAAAAGGGCTGGAGAGATGGCTTAGCAGTTAAGCGCTTACCTGTGAAGCCTAAGGACCCTGGTTCAAGGCTCGATTCCCCAGGACCCACGTTAGCCAGATGCACAAGGGGACGCACGCGTCTGGAGTTCGTTTGCAGTGGCTGGAGGCCCTGGCATGCCCATTCTCTCTCTCTATCTGCCTCTCTCTCTCTATCTATCTTCCTCTTTCTCTGTCTGTCGCTCTCAAATAAATAAAAATAAACAAAAACAAATTTTTAAAGAAAAAAAAGCAGAAAGAGAACGAGAAGGGAAAGGATGTAGGCAAGTGCACATACACACACACACACACACACACACACACACACACACACACACTCATTTGCAGGTGCCATACTAGGCTTTGATGATATAGCCAGGAACAAGACATGTATATAAGCTGAGCTCTGATGGATCTTCCTATGTGACACAGAAATCTGCCTGACAAATCCCGAGGGCTTTCAATAGCCCCAGTGGCCAGCCTGATGGTAATGAGGAGGATGAAGAGAGGTGAGTGCACTTGCTAGGACTGCGGTGACAAAAGCCCCCAGTGGAAAGGACAGCAGTTTATTTTCTCACACTGTGGGAACGAGAAATCTGCGATCATGATAGCTTTGGCTTGTAGGTGTCCATCTGTGACACCTGGGCTAGGATTTAAGTGACAACAAGGTAAAACCATGAGTAGGTAGCTCAATAGTTTTGACTTCCTCATCACTAGCAATCTGATATCAAAACATCTCACTGGGCTGCAGAGATTGCTCAGCAGTTAAGGCTCTTGCCTGCAAAGCCTGATGGCCTGGGTCGATTCCCCAGACTCACGTAAAGCCAGATGGACAGACACATGCATTTGGAGTGTGTTTGTAGCAGCTAGAGGCCCTGGCATGCCCATATTCATTCTCTCTCTCTCTCAAAAGTGTCTTTTTTTAAATCTCAATAATAAATCCACTGATAATTAGATTAAGTTCTCTTTTTTTTTTTGGTTTTTCGAGGTAGGGTCTCACTCTAGCCCAGGCTGACCTGGAATTCACTATGGAGTCTCAGGGTGGCCTTGAACTCAAGGTGATCCTCCTACCTCTGCCTCCCGAGTGCTGGGATTAAAGGCGTGTGCCACCACGCCCACACCCAGCAGATTAAGTTCTCTTTCATTCAAAGAAGAGAAAGTAATTTACAAAAGAAATTGTTAGCCAGGCTTGGTGGGGCACACGTTTAGTTCCAGCACTCAGGAGATTGAGATAGGAGGATTGCCGTAAATTTGTTGAGTTCAAGGCCATCCTGAGACTACACTGTGAATTCTAGGTCAGCAAGATCCTGCCCAGAAAAACCAAAAAGAAAGAAAGAAAGAAAGAAGGAAGGAAGGAAGGAAGGAAGGAAGGAAGGAAGGAAGGAAGGAAGGAAGGGAAGAAAGAAGGAAAGAAAGAAAGAAAAGAACTTGCTACCTGTATATTAGAGTCATTCTCTCTGTCAGAGTCGGGTACTACACCACTTATGAGACAGTTATTAACTCCTGCTCAAACTTTCTCACTCGCTAGAAGTACTTTTCATAATCCAAACTCCTCAGCAAGGGCTAAGAAAAAAAAAATTTTTTTTTTGGTAGGGTCTCACTCTAGCCCAGGCTGACCTGGAATTCACTATGCAATCTCAGGCTGGCCTTGAGCTCACGGCGATCCTCCTCTGTCTCCAGAGTGCTGGGATTAAAGGCGTGCGCCACCACGCCCAGGCTGTGATCTCTCTTTAAACTTCTCAGTCCTTTGCTATCTCAGTCTTTGGCTTTTTCTATGTGAGGTTATCTGGTTGCTTGGACTCTTCTGCATTGTGTGTGTGTGTGTGTTGACCAGACTTTTTCCTTTGTGAAGGGGGCTTCTCCATCTTCCCGGCTCCCTTTCCAGATGGACTAGGGGAAAACAATTCTTTGGCTTGGGCTTTCCTGACTAGCCTTCCCTCTGGATCCTAACGCTGCCTAAAATAAACCTTATAATTCATCATTTCTCCCTTTCTGAGTCCATGTTTTCAATCCTTTGCTAACTTGGGCAAAGGACCCAAAAGTTGGGGTCCACAGACCTGGGATCTCCTGAATTTTTTGTGGAATTTTTTTTGTTGTTTATTTTTATTTATTTGAGAGTGACACAGAGAGAAAGAGGCAGTTAGAGAGAGCGAGAGAATGGGCACGCCAGGGCCTCCAGCCACTGCAAACGATCTCCAGACGCATGCGCCCCCTTGTGCATCTGGCTAACGTGGGTCCTGGGGAATCGACCATCAAACCGGGGTCCTTAGGCTTCACAGGCAAGTGCTTAACCGCTAAGCCATCTCTTCAACCATCTTTGTGGAATTAAAAAAATTTTTTTAAATTTATTTATTTGAGAGAGAAAGAGGCAGGAATAGAGAAAGGAAAAAGAAAGAATGGGCACACCAGGGCCTCTAGCCACTGCAAACAAACTCCAAACACATGTGCCACCTTGTGCATCTGGCTTACTAAGCCATCTCTCCAGCCCTTTTATGGAATTTAATCCTTCCTTGGACCCAAAATTCCGCATCAAAACCATTTCCATGGACTTGAGAGATGGCTCAGCAGTTAAGGTGCTTGCCTGCAAATCCTAATGACCTTGGCTCAACTCCCCAATAGCCACATAACACCAAACACACAGTGACACACACATCTGGAGTTCATTTGTAGCAGCTGGAGGCCCATTTTCTCTCTGTCTCTTCTCTAACTCCCTCTGCTTGCAAATAAATAAATTAGAAATATTTAAGAAAAAAAAAAGGTTCAGGCTGGAGAGATGGCTTAGCAGTTAAGGTGTTTGCCTGCAAAGCCAAAGGACCCAGGTTCAACTCCCCAGGACCCTCGTAAGCCAGATGCACAAGGTGATGCATGTGTCTGGAGTTTTGTTTGCAGTAGATGCCTCTTTCTTTCTTCCTCTCTCAAATAAATAAAGAAATAAAAATATATTTTTTTAAAAGGGTCTTTGAGTCAGGTGTGGTGGCTCAAGGAGAGGAAGAGGTAGGAGGATCACCATGACTTTGAGGCCAACTTGAGACTACAGAGTGAATTCCAGGTCAACCTGGGCTGGAGCAAGACCCTACCTCAAAAACAAAACAAACAAACAAAACAAGAAAAGATGCATGCTTTCTTGGTAAGCCTGGCAGCCCTGGTTTGAATCCTCAATAGGCACAAAGTGGCACATTCATCGGGAGTTTGTTTGTAGTGCCAGGAGGCCCTACTGTGCCCATTCCTTCTCTCATTCTCTCCTTGCAAATAAATAAAATATTCTCTCATTGCAAATAAATAAAAAATATCCCCACATGTTATTTCAGGACAACCTGAACCTGTGTTCTGGGCTGTGGTCACTCATATTTGGTTAAAAAATAATAAACTTACTCCCTTTGAGGTGAGAGTTGTTTTTGTGTGTTTGTTTTGTTTTTGGTTTTCTTTCTTTCTTTTCTTTTCTTTTACAAAACACCTAATCATTTTACTGACAATGAATGAAACTTGGGTTTAGAAAAACCCCAATTTTGCTGGGGAAGGTACTATAATGTCACAGAAACCTCATGCAAGGCAGAGCATTAAAGTTCTTTGCTTTCTACGTAATGCTGTATGAAGAAGTAACCTGTAAATGACATTTTCCTAGCAGAAAGGTTCCCATATCCTCAACAGATGAGGGTAACTGCATTATTTGAGAACCTTGATCATTACAAATCACTAACTTTCTCTTCTCAAAAACTGTTTGCCAGGCGTGCTGGTGCATGCCTTTAATCCCAGCACTCAGGAGGCCCGATGAGTTTGAGGCCACTCTGAGATTACATAGTGACTTCCAGGTCATCAGCCTGGGTTAGAATGAAGCCTTATCTCAAAAAAGAAAAAGAAAAACTAAGTTTTGCAGCCAGGCTTGGTGGTGCACACCTTTAATCCCAGCACTAAGGAGGCAGAGGTAGGAGGACCACTGTGAGTTCGAGGCCAGACTGAAACTACATAGTGAATTCCAGGTCAGCCTGGACCAGAGTGAGACCCTACCTTGAAAAACCAAAAATAAAAATAAAAAATAAAAATAAAAAACACTAAGTTCTGGGGTTTGAGTGATGGCTTAGTGGTTAAGGTGCTTGCCTGTGAAGTGTAAGGACCCAGGTTTGATTCCCCAGTACCCACATAAGCCAGATGCACAAGGTGGCTCATGCATCTGGAGTCTGTTTGCAGTGGCAGGAGGCCCTAGTGTTCCCATTCTCTCTCTCTCTCTCTGTCTCTCTCTCTCTCTGCCTCTTTATCTCTCTCTCAAATAATCCAGGTCCAATTCCCCAGTCCCCATAAAAAGTCAGGTGCACAAGGTGGTGCATGTATCTGGAATTCCTTTGCAGTGACTAGAGGCCCTGGTGCACCCATTCTTTCTCACTCTGGGCTGGAGAGATGGTTCTATGGTTAAGGCCTTTGCCTACAATACCCTATTAACCTGAGTTCAATTCCCCAGTACCCACATAAAGCCAGACACACAAAATGGCACATGCATCTGGAGTCCATTTGCAGGGGCAGAAGGCCCTGGTGTGCCCATTCTCTGGCTGTCATCTTATCTCTCTGCTTGCAAATAAATGAGGGCAAATTTAAAAAACAAAACTAACTTTTTTTTTTTTTCATTTTATCCAAATCCTATACTGAAAAACAACCGAGGTGGTAAATGTCATCACCAGTCAAGTTAGGAATGTCTGAAGAAAATAAATTTTGAGGGCTGGAGATATGGCTTAGTGGTTAAGATGCTTGCCTGGGAAGCTTAAGGACCCAGGTTCGATTCTCCAGGTTCCACGTAAACCCGATACACATGGCGGTGATGCATCTGGAGTTCGTTTGCAGTGGCTTGAGGCCCTGGTGTGCCCATTCTCACTCACTCTTTAGCTCTCTCTCCATCTCCGTCTCTAATAAATAAATAAATATATCTTAAAAAAAAAAAAGAAAAGAAAATTTGAAACTTAAATGTTTTGGGGTCAAATTTCAGACATGCATGACTAGAAAAATGACTGGCCCTACCAAGTTAAAGATGGAGGGGAGACCTAAAGAAATCTAGAGAGCTTATACACACAAGTGTCACTTTAATATCCTAGTTTTATTAAATATTGCTTCTTTGGGATATGCTTATAACACCCAAAACATTTTCATATAAGGATTCAAAGTGGTCATATTAAAATACAGCTTCCATATAAAGTTTGTCACAGTTTTACAGTATTCAAAAATAACAGACCTGCCTTAAAAAACAAAAGGATTCAGAAACAGGACTATCACACCCAAATCATAAGAAAACCATTAAATTAACAAGTTTGGCATTTTCATTATTTTAAAGTATAAAACAGAATATTAAGCCTATTACTGGCAAGCGGACACAGATGTCTTGCCTAATTAATGCGAAAAGTGTCCCACTTCAACACGCTATACAAAGTCCACTGTACAAAAGGTTTATGGTCTTTTTGATGAAAGAAGTGCACCCTGAAAACAGTTTTTGCCAGCTTAGAATATTTAGTTAAAAATAAAATAAAAGTCCTTAAAAAAAAACCACAAGGCTGAATTCAGATTTTGGTTTTTTTTTTTTTTTGGTTGTCTCATTTGTCAGCCTTCCTCCTTTAAGTAGTTGTGTCTATGGACGCCCACCAGGAGGCAGTGTAAGATTAGCCATTAGATCACGGACAGCTGCAAATATTGTGCATTTACCTTGCCGAGGGGGATTCATCTCCGCAAACCTCTTCAGGATGTTGCTGACCATCACGGGAGCGGCGAGGGCAGGGTTCTGCTGCCTGGGAATGTCTGCCTGCTGCGTTGTGCCGGAAGCCATGTCATAAATGATCGGGACGATGATGCTGACGGGCTCTTGGGGAGGGACGGAGGCTTTCTGAGTGAGCTGAAGAAAAAACAACATTTTGGATTTCAGCACTACCGCCGGCGTCCCGGGGGGCGCGATTGGCGGCGCGCTGGGGGGGATGGTCAGGCAGAACTGGACGTTCCACTTCAGCTGTGTGGCCTGGTCAGGGAACAACTCGAGCTTCATGAGGTGCACACAGTCCCTGAGGATGTGCGTGGGCGCTCCCAACAGCTTGGTGAAGGCTATCAGGGTGTTGGCTTTGAACGGCGGCCCTGCGACTCTCGTCTCGAAGAATTTCTCCAGAACCTGCAGCTCGTCGCGCTTCCACGGCCCTGCATTCTCAGGTGTCACTTTGAGCTGCAGGGTCTGGTTGGTTTGGGGACTCAGGGCGACTCTGCACTTCAGGGCATCCGTCTTAAACATGATGACTCCGGGCTCGTTGGAGTTGATCAGCTGCAGCGTTTCTTGTTGAATGATCCTCTGAAGGTGTCGCCTCATGATCACCGACCCAAGGAACCTCTCGAGCGGGGAGCAGAGGTAACTACCTGCCAGGCCGGGCACGAGGCCGGGCGTCGGAGAGGGCAGCAGCAGGACGTTCAAGGCACTGTGCGTGAGGACGGTGGGGATGGACGCGGCCCAGGGGCGCTGAGGTAGTTTCCGGGGCGGAGGCATGCTCGCTGGCGTCGTCTGGGAGCTTGCTCCGGCACGAGGGGAAGGAGAGGCATCTGGAATCGGAGAATGCACAGAGGGGTTGGCTGGGGACATGCCAGGCAGACGGGTGGCCGGGGAGGGTCCGGACACTTGAGGAGAGCCTGGCCAGTTTCCCGCGCGCCCGCTCGGTGACACCATGGCGTACGGGGAGCTGGGGTCGAGAGTTCCTGGAGACTGCGTGTGCATCATAGACGGAGACTGGCTGACCGTGCTGTGGTAGGACGCGGGGGGTGAGGTAAGAGGGTGGGCGCCCGACGCGCCCGGCTGCTTTGGAAACGGCGGCTGGAGCTGGGACATCAAAGAGTCCATCACGTCGCCCCCTATCGGAGAAGGGGGGTGGTCATCCTCATTTACAGACCTTCTGCGAGCGTCCTGATTGCTGTCAACAAACATATTGAGGAATGTCTTTAATCCCGGTGCAGGGTAGAAACCCTCGACCAACTTGCTGTTATCAAAGAGGCTGTACGCGCCGTCCCGTATTGCCACGACGCCTCGACTGCGGCAGTATATGTCAATGCAGTACATGTTCCTGAAGGCCAGTCTGATGTGGGTGGACGACTGCGGCAGGATGGAGAAGCACTGATAGGCAGTGTTGGTCCTCTGGGTTAAACCCAACATGGGCACAGTGGGGAGTTTGTTGATGGCATTCAGTGGTGCCTGAGTATCAAACAAGACCTGTAACAACTGAACCACATTTGGAGTTTTGTTGAACATTTCTTGGAGCTGGTGGAGGATGGTGTTGTGACAGTTACTGCAACCTGAGTTTGGGCCAACAGTTCCCAAGGAAATGTGAAATTTCTGGTGGGCGGAATTCCACTGGATACTCACTGAGCTCCCCTTGGTGGCTCCGTAACACAAGATGAGTTTCCGGTAATTGTAAACACGAACTTCTGAGAAGGCGTTCAGGTGAGCAGGCATGTCTGGTAGAGAGCGAGCGAATTCCAGCACACACTCATATAGCCGTGCAATGCTGTTCCAGTCATTAAGGAACATTTCAACCACTTTTCTGCCACCAACGGGTTCGGACAACAGGTTCTCGTAGGTCAGGTACACGTGTCGGGATGGCCCTTGCTCCCGGGAAGAAGCGCCATGGAGAGGACAATTTGCAAACACTAACTCGGCCACCCACGTGCGGTTATTTCTGCCTTGCAATCGGAAAGCGCAGTCGAGAAGGGACCGGTCCAGAGCCTTTCGGGTTTCTTCACTGACGCCCTTACAGGGCGGGATCTTTAACAAGTGAATCGCATGGCTGAAGCCGTCGCCTTCCACCAGCACCCCCTGATGTGGAATCTCCAGGTTGGACAGCTCCACCCGGAGCGCTACAAACGGCATGTTGGTGTCGCACATGGCCACGATGTGGGCCAGGACTTTGTTGAAGGCACACGTTTCTCCCGATCGTCTGGACCTCTTGGATTCCACCGGGCACGGGTCATCGTTCAACTTGTGCTTCTTCCAACCGGTTCTGGCCTGTGTCCCGGCTTTCGCGCAGGAAACCAAGTCGTGGGTGTTGTCCTTGAACTGCTGCAGCAGCAAGGCCGTGACGGGGCCATCGTCGCGATCTGGAGTGGTCACAGACAGCAGATAGTACTTGTACGAGAGCTGTGTCGGCTGATCGGGAACTTCCAGCATCTCCACCACGACGTAGTACTGGGGAAGACGGGTAAGTTTAATGAAGAGCTTATTCTTGGAGAGGTTCCCGATGGGATGCGTGGCGTCATTGGAAAGCTGCAGAGTCTCGCTGCTGACGGCCGGCAGGTGCTTGACAGACTGTTTGCAACGCTGCTGTCCCAGCCAAAACTTAAGCTGCTGGATCCAAGGCAGGATCCGTCTCATGTCTTCATTCACAGCCTTTTCCATGTCATCCAGAGTGGCCTGGTCAAGTCCGTAAAGGGTCAGCTGGAACATCCCCGAGTGCAGGTCTACGAAGACGTGCAGGCACTCGGAAGTACAGCAGGGCTCCAGGATGGGAACCACGAGGGCGGGGAGCGCCGTCTCTACGGAGGAGTTCTCGTTGGCGTTGAAGCTTCTAAGCGTGGCCTTCAGCTGCTGGACCTTCTGGTGCGCTCTCGCGTGGACGCTGTCGATCAGCAGCTTTTCCACCGACAGGTGGTCGATCTTCATGGCTCTTTCCGCCAACTTGGACTCAGAGGTTGGCAGAGGCGGGTCGTGGAAAATCTGCAGAGGCTTGGAGACATCGTCCTCGTCGATCTTAATGGTAACTTTGTGCACAGGGGCTGTGCCTGTCTTTCTCCCCAGGACCTGTTGGTTCCAAACCGACAGGGTGAGGCACTTCCCCGCGTGGTACCTCTCCACCTGCACAAGGTCTCCCCACCTCTCCCGGATTAACGTCAGCGTCTGAGAATGTATCACTTCCAACTGCAGCGCCAGGCAGAAGGAATGCAGGCAGTGGTGCATGTCCCGAAGGGGTTTCTCATCGGCGAACAGCCTCGACTGCACCAGCTGGTGGATGAAGTTGATCTGCATGCTGTGAACCAGAGCTCGCCCGTCTCCCGTCTCCTCGTCCTCCACCAGGATCTCCAGCTTGAGGAGGCGCCAGGGAACCTCGGGGTCGTCTCCCATCACCGTCAGCGTGGCTTCGAACTCTCCTTCCACGCGAAACTTCACCCGGCCGTTCGCCACGGTGAGGTTCGCCAGCTGGGGGGGAAGTTCGGTGGTCACGAGCCTGTGCCTCAGGATCTGATTGAGCTGATGGAGCGTGGCCTGCTTCTCGACCTTGGTGATGGGGTCGGGAGGGATAATCTTATCTCTGATGCAGGTGGGGAGCCGTGGGTAAGAGCCGGTCGTCAGCACATCGATGGCGTAGGGGATGGCAAAGCTGGGCAGGCGCGCGTGCACCAGAGCATCCCTGGCCAGGGAGGCCAGGCGGTCGGCGGTGTCCACGAACAGGACGGCCTGCTGGTCCAGGAAGCCCGACACCATGGCACACTTCTCCACCCTGCCCGCGTCGTTCGCCCACTTGACCAGAGCCAGCAAGCGGACGAAGAGCTGGCGCGTGCGGCTGGCGAACTGCACGATCTCGATCTTCCGCTCCACGTCGGACTTCCTGGGCAGTAGGTCGGTCAGTACCATGAGTTCCGAGTAGGCCCGGTGCAGGAGGAATTCGACCAGGGTGCTCAGTCGGTAGCCGGGGCCCGCCGCCGCCACTGCTGCTGCTGCCGCTGCTGCTGCAGAAGCTGCTGCTGCTGCCGCTGCTGCCGCCGCCGCCGTGGGGCCGCCGCTTCCGGGAGCGACGAGCTGGTGGCTCTCCAGCTGCACCGGAGCCATGTTGGCGCAGCGGCCGCCCGGAAGCAACGACCCGAGCTGAGGTTCCCGCAGCAGCGTCCCGGGGAAAAGGCGCTCAGCGCGCCGAGCGGGGCGCGGGCACACGGGCGGCCGCAGGGCGCCAGGCCGCGGCTGAACAGGAAGCGCGGAGCGGCGCCGAGCCGAGCACCGCCCCCATGGGCGCGCAGGGACCGCCCGCCGGTCGGGTAGGCCGCTGTGGGGACCAGCGTGGGCGCGCGGCGTGGGCGACGGCGGGGGCGGGGCCTGCAGACGTCACCTAGCGCCGGGTACGCCCCTGCGAGGCCAGCGGGGGCGGGGCTAAAGGACGAGGGGCGGGGCTTGTGGTCGCCAGTAGAAGCTGCGCGCGCGCACGGGGGCGTGGTGGGGGGACGGCGGGGGCGGGGCCTGCAGACGTCACCTAGCGCCGGGTACGCCCCTGCGAGGCCAGCGGGGGCGGGGCTAAAGGGCGAGGGGCGGGGCCTGTGGGCGTCAGTAGAAGCTGCGCGCGCACACGGGGGCGTGGTGGGGACGGCGGGAGGCGGGGCCTACAGACGTCAGCCGGTGCGCCCCTGAGACGCTAGCGTGAGCGGACGGGGGCGGGGCTAAAGGACGTGGGGGCGGGGCCTGGGGACGTCCGCAGACACCGGGCGAGCGTGGACGGAGAACGGCGGGGACTGAGGGTGGGGCGTGGCCAGTGGCGTGGGTTTGGCCAATAGACGCTCACCAGCCAATCCCTGCGCGCCTCCGGGAGTCGAGCCTCTAAGGGGACGGTGCGTCGTTGACGTAGGGGGGCGGAGCCGGCAGACGCTCAGCAGTCACCTCTGCCTGCCGGGAAGGCGAGCGTAGACCGGGCCGCGGCGGATAGGGGGGTTTCGGGGCCGATTGACGTTCGCCATCCGCCAATGACGGCTGCTGGGAGCTGAGCGTAAAACGGAGTGCGGTGTGGGCGGGGCTAATGCTGTGGGCGGGGCTAGGAGACGCTCACCAGCCAACCCGTGCCTTTCGTTGGGGGCGGGGTGTGGGCGTGGCCTGCCGCTGGGAAGCAAGCGTGGAAGGGGCGGGGCGGACCCATGTTGGAAGAAACCTGAAAATCATTGTGCCCCACCAAGTTCCTTCCCAGAATAACTTCGAGCCCCACCCCCTCAGTGACAGCTCGGGCTCTTAGAAAAGATGCTGTGAAGACCCGGTCATGGTGGCGCACGCCTTTAATCCCAGCACTCGGGAGGCAGAGGTAGGAGGGTCGCGGTGAGTTCGAGACCACCCTGAGACTACATAGTGAATTCCAGGTCAGCCTGGCCTAGAATGAGACCCTATTTCGAACCGCCCTCTTCCCCCCCCCCCAACACACACACATAGGAGTCCTGCATGGATTCTGCTTAGAGAGATGGCTTAGCAGTTAAGGCACTTGCCTGTGAAGCCTAAGGACCCAGGTTCAATTCCCCAGCACCCATGTAAGGCAGATGCACAGGGTGACACATGTGACATATTTTGAAGTTTTATTGCACTGGCTGGAGTCCTTGGTGTGTCCATTCTATCTGCTTCCCCCCCCCCACCCCCCAATTTTTTTTCTAAATCCCTGGCAGGGCTGCAGAGATGGTTAAGGCGCTTGTCTGCAAGGCCTCAAAGTTTGATTCCCCAGGACCCCCATAAGCCCGATCAATGCACATGGTGGTGCATGCATCTGGAGTTCATTTGTAGTGGCTAGAGGCCGTGGGGCACCCATTGTTTCTCTCACTCTACCTCTTTCTCTCAAATAAGTAAAAATAATAATTTTTTTATCCATGACATTGTTGCTGCTTAGCTCAGCTCCCATTCAGAACTTATAAATGCATCCAAAGTTCGTTTGCAGAGGCTGGAGGCCCTGGGGTGCCCATTCTCTCTCTTCCGTTTTCTATTTTTATTTTATTTTTGTTTTTCGAGGTATGGTCTCCCTGTAGCCCACGCTGTCCTGGAATTCACTATGTAGTCTCAGGGTGGCCTCCAACTCAGCAGTCCTATCTCTGCTGGGATTAAAGGGATGGGCACCATGCCTGGCTCTAGTTTCCAATTTTGAAGTGACCTTTTTGCCCTTCCCTCCCCACGGTTTTTCACTAGCTAGGCTAATGGGTCTGTGAGCTTGAGAAATGTCTGGTGTCTGCCTCCCATCTCCCCTCAGCATGGTGGGATTACAGAAGTTCTGGATTCAAACTCAGCTACTGGCACTTGTGTGGTGAGTACTTCATCCACTACACCAGCTCCCCAGCCCACAAGACTCCATCTGAACACCACCACTTGATGTGGGCAGGGGTCTTCGGTTGGGACACAGAGCAAGCCCTCCGGCTAGGTGTCCCCCCACCCACCCACTCACCTCCATGATCTATAGAGCAATAAAATGCCATCACAGCACATTTCCTTTTAAAGTTTTATTAAAGTTCAATCAAACAATATTTCATCTTATATTTTCTGTTAATCCCAGTACAAAAATACAGTTGATGACAAAAAAAAAAAAAAAAAAAGGCTCCACAGGGGTTTGAGTTTCTCCAACACTAACAGGGAAAGCATGCTTCTAGCCCGGGCTCCGTCCAAGCAAACAGCCACTCCTGCACACACACATACACGTGCAAACTGGAAAGACTGCCCAAGACTGAGTAGGAGACATGGAGGCTGCAAGGATTCTGGAAGCCCAAGAGGATTTCCAACACAGCAGGAGAAAGATTGGCTGGTGGTTTATATTTAGGATTTGTTTATTAAAAACAAACAAGAAAAAAAAAAAACATTGATAAAGTATTCCTGAAATGTTGACGCTATAGAAAAGATGCTAATGGTCTCCTCTCATGGCGGAGCAGGAAGAAATGGGCCAAGACTCAAACACTGAAATGGGAGGAGTGAAATCTCCAAATGGCTCATGTTTGGTGTGGCAGAGTTTCACTGTTTACATTCAGAGGCAATGGACATTTAGGTGACGGGGAGCAGGAGAAAGTCTGCCATGCACTGCTGGGTCCGCAGACACACGGACAGCAGGCCTTGCCCGCAGTGACAGCTAGTCCGGGTGGCCGGTGGAAGCCAGGCTTCCCGGCGGTTCAATTGTTCTGGGCGATTCTCTCCCCTGCTGCTTTCCTTCCCCAAGACGAACTCTGATGCAGGAAGACTCATTCGTGTCACAACTCATCTTCAATGTGTTTCTTTCTGAAGGCGTCACCGGTCAGCCTCTCCTGGGCCTCCTTCATCCCCTGGACAACTGTGAAGGAAGGGGAGGAAGGGGAAAGGAAGACATTTCTTCAGTAGCCGGCACCTGACAACAAATGTCAACAATTTTTTTTTTCTTTTTTTGGTATTTCGAGGTAGTGTCTCACTCTAGCCCAGGCTGACCTGGAATTCACTATGTAGTCTCAAGATGGCCTCGAACTCACAGCGATCCTCCTACCTCTGCCTCCTGAGTGCTGGGATTAAAGGCGTGTGCCACCATTCCCATCCAATTTTTTTTTTAAGGTTTATTTTTATTTATTTATTTATTAGAGACAGAAGGGAGTATGAGTTGAATGGGCATGTCAGTGCCTCTACCCACTGCAAATGAACTCCAGATGCATGTGCTACCATGTGCATCTGGCTTACATGGGACCTGAAGAATCAAACCTGGGTCCTTAGGCTTCACAGGCATGTGCCTTAACTGCTAAGCCATGTCTCCAGCCCCAAATAATGTTTTGTTTTTTTTTTTTTAATTTTTGTTTTTTTTTGTTCTTTATGTAGGGTCTTGCTCTGGAATTCACTATGTAGTCTCAGGGTGGTCTTGAACTCATGGCAATCCTTCTACCTCTGCCTCCCAAGTGCTGGGATAAAAGGCGTGCACCACCATGCCCAGTGGAAAGAGAAAATGGGCACACCAAGGACTTTAGCCACTGCAAATGAACTACCGATGCATTTGCTACTTTGTGCATCTGGCTTTACGTGGGTCCTGGGGAATTGGCTTTAGGGTCAAGTGCCTTAACTGCTAAGCTACCTGGGGGGGGGGGGGAAGATAAGTAATAATAATAATAATAGTTGAGGATCCCTCACTTGTCAGGGCTCAAATGTTCACATGCCTCTTGCAAGTCTGGCACACCTCTACAGGCTGGGCTCGCCCCCCACTCCCTTGCTCCCCACAGTTTGAAATGCCCTCCTTACATAACAAATTATTTATTTTATTTTTATTTATTTTTTTAATTTTTATTTTATTTTTTTGGGGTTTCTTGAGGCAGGCTCTCTCTAGCTTGGGCTGACCTGGAATTCACTATGTAGTTTCAGGGTGGCCTCGAACTCACAGGAATCGTCTTACTTCTGCCACCCGAGTGTTGGGATTAAAGACATGCGCCACCACGCACGGCTTATTTTTATTTATTTACTGGGGAGAGAGAAAGAGGCTGGTGAGACAGAATGGGTGCACCAGAGACTCCAGCCACTGCAAACAAACTCCAGACGCATGTGCCACCTTATTCATCTGCATTACGTGGGTCTGGGGGAATTGAACCTGGGCCTTTTGGCTTCACAGGCAAGCAAGCACCTTAACAGCTAAGCCATCTCTCCAGCCCTTAAATAACAAATTCTTATACTTCTGGATCCAGTTGAAACCTCTTAGAATTGCTCAGCTGAGGGCTGGAGAGATGGCTTAGAGGTTAAGGCACTTGCCTGCGAAGCCTAAGGACTCAGGTTTGATTCCCAAGGACATAAGCCAGATGCATAAGGTGGTGCTGTGTCTAGAATTCGTCTGCAGAGGCAGGCATGCTGATTCTCCCTTTATATATGTGTGTGTGTGTCTCAAATAAATAAATAATTTTTTTTTTTTAAAAAGAATTGCTCAGCTGAAAGTCTGTATTCTTCTTCCCCTGATTGTTATGGAAAGAACAATATAGGTGCAATGGGAAAAAACTAGGTTCTGTGTTCAAATCCCAACTCTGTGACTTACTAATTGAGAGACCACAGGAGAGTGACAGTCTCCATGGGCTTGTCCTTCAGCCTCCTATGCATCGATTAGCCATGCCTCTGCATTGCAAGTAATGGAGAACAGCTTCTGTCCTATCTCTCCATTGCATCCTATACAGGAGCTAAGTCACAGGCTGGGGAAATGGCTCAGTGATGAAAGATGTTTGCTTGCAAAGCCCGATGGCTGTGTTGGGTTCTCCAGTACCCATAGAGCCAGATGCACAAAATGGCTCAGGTGTCTGCAGTTTATTCTGATGTGCCCATTCTCTCACTCCGTGCAAAATAAATAAAATTTAAAAAATATTCTATTGTGCCAGGCGTGGTGGCGCACAGTTTTAATCCCAGGACTTGGGAGGCAGAGGTAGGAGGATTGCCTGGAGTTCGAGGCCACCCTGAGACTACAGAGTGAATTCCAGGTCAGCCTGGACTAGAGCTAGACCCTACCTTGAAAAACCAAACACACATACACAAAAATTATTCTTGTTTATTGAATGAAAGAGAGCAACAGAGAGAACAGGCATGCCAAGACCTCTAGCCGCTACAAATGAACTCCAGACACATGTGCCACCTTGTTAATTTGGCATATGTGGGTACTGGGGAGTTGAACCTAGATCCTTAGGCTTTGCAGGCAAGTGCTTTAACCGCTAAGCCATCTCTCCAGCCCCCCCCACCAAAAGAAAAAAGCTAATTGGGGACCTGGGTTCGATTCCCCAGGACCCACGTAAGCCAGGTGCACAAAGGGGCACATGTGTCTGGAGTTCATATGCAGTGGCTAGAGGCCCTGGTGTGCACATTCTCTCGTTCTCTCTCTGTCTCTTTCTGTCTCATAAATAAATAAATAATAAAATATTTAAAAAAACAAAAAGCTAGTCATGGGGGAGAAGCTCAGCTAACAGGCTGATGGAGATCAAGTTCCCACCGCAGACGTTACGTAGCAGCCATTCTCCCTCCTCCTTCCCCTCTGCAGAACTGTACCTTGCTCAGCGCTGACGTAGAAATACTTGTAGCTGGGGTTTCCACTCTCGTTGATGATCTCAGGATGCACCTTGCCACTGGGGTCTGTTGAAGACAGAAGGCGCGAGGGCTTAAGTAGTTAGGACAGACAGTTCTTAAACCATACAGGAAATGAGGCCCTTCTGGCAAACAAGACTCACCCATCTTTTTAAGGCCATTAACTCGCCACGTTACCCTTGGCACATCAGAGAATTCCATGTATTTACCTGAACACAGCCTACAGTCCCACCCTATGCCTTGGCTATTTTCTTTCTGGAATTTTCCTTTTCTGCTTGATGATGATATTATATATATGTATGCATTTACTTATTTCCAAGGGGAAGGGGAAGAGAATGGGCATGCCAGGGCCTCTTGCCACTGCAGATGAACTTGATGCATGCACCACGTTGTGCATCTGACCTTACATGGGTGCTGGGGAATCAAACTTAGGCCAGCAGACTTTGCGAGTAGGTGACTTTAACTGCTGAGCTATCTCCCTAGCCTGAATTATCTATTTTTTTTTTTTAACTTGTTTCCTCCAGACAATCGGACCAATTATTTTGGTTGTTTTGTTGATTTTAGTTTTAGTTGTTTTATTTGCAGAGAGAGAGAGAGAATAAATGAGCAAGGAGTACTGCAAATGAACTCCAGATACAGGCATCACTTTGTACTTCCAGCTCTATGTGGGCACTGGGGAATTGAACCTGGCTCCTTTGCCTTTGAAGGCAAGTGCCTTAACCACTGAGCTATCTCTCCAGCCCTGGTTTTAGATCATCCCCCCCCCCCCCCCACACACACAAGATGGCTCTCATTCTAGCTCAGGCTAACCTGGAACTCACTCTGTAGTCCCAAGCTGACCTCAAACTCATAGCTATCCTCCTACATCTGGTTCCCAAATACTGGGATTAAAGACATGTGCCATCACACCTGCCTGGTTTTAGTTATTTTATTTATTTGATAGAGAGAGAAAAAATGGGTGCACCAGGGCCTCTTGCCACTGCAAACGAACTCCAGACTCATGTACCACTTTATGCATCTTGTTTTACATGGGTCCTGGTCAACTGAACCTGGCTGTCAGGCTTTACTAACAAGTGCCTGATTTAGTTGTTTTTTTGTTGAGGTAGAGTCTCACTCTAACCTAGGCTGACCTGGAATTCACTATGTAGTCTCAGGGCGGCCTCAAACTCATGGCTATCTTCATACCTCTGCCTCCCGAGTGCTGGGACTAAAGGCATGCGCCATCTCGCCTGGCTCTGATTTAGTTTTTGAAATAGGGACTTGCCAAGTGTGGTGGCACATGCCTTTAATCCTAGCACTCAAGAGGCAGAAGTAGGAGGATCATTGTGACTTTGAGGCCAGCTTGAGACTACATAGTGAATTCCAGGTCAGCCTGGGGTAGAGGGAGACCTTACCTCAAAAAAAAAGAAAGGGGCTAGAGAGATGGCTTAGCAGTGGAGTGCTTGCCTGAGAAGCCTAAGGAACCCGGTTTGAGGCTCGATTCCCCAGGACCCACATTAGTCAGATGCACAAGGGGGCACACGCGACTGGAGTTCGTTTCCAGTGGCTGGAAGCCCTGGCACACCCATTTTCTCTCTCTGCCTTTCTATTTGTCTGTTGCTCTCAAATAAATAAATGAATAATTAAACATCAACAACAAAAAAGGTCAGTCTGACAGTCTTGGAGCAATCCAGGATGGCTACTCTGATCTAAAAATGAAAGAAAAAGAAAAAAAAAAAAAAAAAACAGGGACTGATAGGCTGACCTTGAACTCCTGATCCTCCTACTTCTGCCTGTCAATACTAGGATTATAGGCATTTACCACCAGCCCCAGCCAGCCAAATGCTGAACTAAGATTAGATGGTCATTAACTCATACAATTGTTTGTCGAAGGACATTTGCCTGGTTATTATGTTGACTCAGGGGTAGGAACAGTGGCCTATCTCTGTCCTTATAGTCCCTGGCACAGTGTTGGACATATGGGTGATGTCCAGTGACAGCTGAATAAATACATGAAGATGAAATCCTTGTCGTTGCCCATAAAAGCTAATTGGAAGCTACAAATCTGCACTTTTGGTATTCTGAACTCTCTTATATTCAAATTTATATTCTCTCTCTCAAAGCATCTTACTATGTAGCCTAGATCAGTCTCCTGACTCAGCCTGAGTACTAGGATCTGAGGGCTAAGATTACAGGTGTGCACTAGCCCAAGTCCCTTACTCTTTTTTCCGTTTTGTTTTTTATTTTTTTTGTTTTTGCAATTTTTGATTTTTTCAAGGTAGGGTCTTACTCTAGCTCAGGCTGGCCTGAAATTCACTATGAAGTCTCAGGGTGGCCTTCAATTCCCAGTGATGCTCCTACCTCTGCCCCCTGAGTGCTGGATTAAAGTGTGCGTACTGGGGAATCAAACCGAGGTCCTTAAGCTTCTCAGGCAAATGCCTTAACTGCTGAGCCATCTCTCCAGCCCCCTAGGTTCCCCCCCCCCCTTACTTTTGTTTTCTCAAGGGAGGGTTTCACTCTAGCCCAGGCTGATCTGGAATTCACTATGTAGTCTCAGAGTGGTCTCAAACTCACAGCGATCCTCCTACCTCTGCCTCCCAAGTGCTGGGATAAAAGGCATGTGCCACCACACCCAGCTTTTCTCCTTACTCTTTTTTTTTTTTTTTTTTTTTTTTTTGGTTTTTCGAGGTAAGGTCTCACTGTAGCTCAGGCTTTCCTGAAATTCACTCTGCAGTCTCAGGGTGGTCTCGAACTCACAGTGATCCTCCTATCTCTGCCTCCCAAGTGCTGGGATTAAAGGCATGTGCCACCAAGCCCGGCTTTTCTTTTTTAAGATTTATTTTTATTTATTAGAGACAGAGAGAGGGAGAGACAGAGAGAAAGAATGGGCATTCCAGGTCTTCCAACCACTGCAAATGAACTCCAGATACAGGCACCACCATGTGCATCTGTCTTACGTGGGACCTGGAGAATCGAACCTGGATCCTTAGGCTTCGCAGGCATGCGCCTTAACCACTAAGCCATCTCTCCAGCCCTCCCCTTACTCTTACAGCTGGGTTAGTTTTGGTTTTGGAAATTTCAGAATGTCACTAAAGCAGTTCTAGTAGCTTGAATCTCTCCATCACATCTTAATCTGGGTCACTAAGCTAAGATCTCTGTCTTACCCAAGAAAAGGATTCGTGGAATGTACCCCCCATCAGGGCTGAAATCTTCCTCCTTGGGCTCCTCTTCATCCTGTTGAGGTCAAACGTAAACCTGACATGAGATCACGTCTTCCCTCTCCTCAGAGCTTGTCAGTGGCTTTTCCACTTGCTCAACCCACCTTCCTCCTTCACCTTGGTTAGTCCTCTTCAGCCATACTAAGCAACTCACTGTTGCCGTCATTCAATAAGCCAGACACACCCTTTACCGTACTCAGCTGAGATGGCTTAGTGGTTAAGGTGCCTGCCTGTGAAGCCTAAGGACCCAGGTTCAGTTCCCCAGGACCCACGTAAAGCCAGATGCACAAGGTGGCGCATGTGTCTGTAGTTTGTTTGCAGTGGCTTAGAGGCCCTGGAGTAAACATTCTCTCTCTCTCAAGCTAAAATAAATAATAAATAAATAAATAAATTATTGGGAACTAATGAAACTGAGGACTTGGCTCAGTGGTATGGGGCTTTCCTAGAAAGCATAAGGCTGTGGGTTCAATCCCCAGTACTGCAACAACAATAAAAATTTTCTGAGAATTAGTGAAACTGACAATTTTAACTGTGAAATGAAGGCTTTCAAAAATTTGCATTTTTCTTTTTTACAAAGAGGGAGAAAAAGTATGGGCATGAGGGGGCCTTTTGCCACTGCAAACAACAAACTATGGATACACACACCACTTGGTGCATCTGGCTTTACGTGGGTACTGAGAATCAAACCTGGGCCTGCAGATTTTGCGCGTAAGCACCTTTAACTGTGGAGTAATCAGACCAGCACAAGAGTTAAGTCTTCCCAGGAAATACAACCATATAACCAGTTTTTTAAATGGCTTTTCTTTTTCTTTTTTTTTGGGGGGGGGGGGGAGGCAGCCCCAAAAAACACATGTTCGAATCTCCAGGTCCCACATAAGCCAGACGCGCAGTGACGCAAGCACGCAACGTTGTACGTGCGCACAAGGGCACGCGTGCGTCTGGAGTATGCGTGCAACGCCTTTTGAGGAGGGGTCTCACTCTAGTCCAGGCTGACCTGGAATTCATTATGTAGTCTAAGGGTGGCCTTGAACTCACGGAGATCCTCCTACCTTTGCGTCCTGAGTGCTCGGCTAAAGGGGTGCTCCACCACGCCCGGCCCATTCTCGTTCTCTCAAAGTTTAAAAAAAAAAACAGCTAAAAATGATAGGCTGAAGAAATGATCTAGGGCACTTGCTTGCTTGATCCCCCAGTACCCATATTAAGCCAAATGCACAGACTGTCACATGCATCTGAAGTTCGTTTGCAGTGGCAGGAGACCTTGGCACACCCATCTCTCTTTCCCTCTCTCTCTCCATATATATAATCTGATTGCAGATAAATAGTAAATAATTTTTGGGGGGGTGAGGGTTTTGAGGTAGGGTCTCACTCTAGCCCAGGCTGACCTGGAATTTACTAGGTAGTCTCAGGGTGGCCTCGAACTCACGGCGATCCTCCTACCTCTGCCTCCCGAGTACAGGGATTAAAGGTGTGCGCCACCATGCCCAGCTAAAAATATTTTTCAAAGAAAAAAACTAAAAAGGAGGGACCGGAAAGATGATTCAACAGTTAGTTAATGGTACTTGCTTGCATAGCTTTCAGCCAAATGCACAATGTGTCACACAGGTCTGGAGTTTGTTTGCAGCACCAGAGACCTGAGTGGCCTATATTCACTCTCTTTCTCTCTCCTTCTCTCAAATAAATAAATAAATAATAAATTTAAAACCTTGACAATGTTCGGGTGTGGTGGCGCACGCCTTTAATCCCAGCACTTGGGAGGCAGAGGTAGGAGGATCGCCGTGAGTTCGAGGCCACCCTGAGACGACATAGTAAATTCCACGTCAGCCTGAGCTAGAGTGAGACCCTACCTCGAAAAACCAAACAACAACAACAAAAAATCCCTGACAATGAAAAGACCTTAAAATTTAGTCACTTATTAAGAGGTCGGGAGAAAAAAAAAAGTAAGTAGCCAGTTCTGATCATCACTATTACAATAAAATCTTAAAATATAAGCCAAAAAAAAGGGAGGATTTGAAAACTTGATGTCTTACCTCCAGATTTACCATAACAAAATTATGAGCCAATTCTGAAATTTCTGTAGATTCTGCAAATTTGGGTTTTAAAGCTAGAGGGAGAAAAGAAAAGATTTTGCAATGGAGAAAACAGCATCACGCCAACACTCATTAGCATGCACATTACTTACTAACTCTCCTTGGTAGTTTTTTTTAAAAATTTTTGGTTTGTTTATTTATTTATTTATTTTGAGACGGGGGAGAGAGAGAGAGAGAGAATGGGCACACTAGGGCCTCCAGCTACTGCAAACGAATACATGCACCACCTTGTGCATCTGTTTACTTGGGACCGGGAGAATAAAACCCGGGGGCCCTTAGGTTCACAGGATGTGCCTTAACTGCTAAGCCATGTCTCCAGCCCCAAATAATGTTTTTTTTTTTTTTTTTTAATTTTTGTTTTTTTTTTGTTCTTTTTGTAGGGTCTTGCTCTGGAATTCACTTGTGGGTTTAGGGTGGTCTTGAACTCATGGCAATCCTTCTACCTCTGCCTCCCAAGTGCTGGATAAAAGGCGTGCACCACCATGCCAGTGGAAAGAGAAAATGGGCACACCAAGGACTTTAGCCACTGCAAATGAACTACCGATGCATTTGCTACTTTGTGCATCTGGCTTTACGTGGGTCCTGGGAATTGGCTTTAGGGTCAAGTGCCTTAACTGCTAAGCTACCTGGGGGGGGGGGGGGAGGAAGATAAGTAATAATAATAAATAATAGTTGAGGATCCCTCACTTGTCAGGGCTCAAATGTTCACATGCCTCTTGCAAGTCTGGCACACCTCTACAGGCTGGGCTCGCCCCCCACTCCCTTGCTCCCCACAGTTTGAAATGCCCTCCTTACATAACAAATTATTTATTTTATTTTTATTTATTTTTTTAATTTTTATTTTATTTTTTTGGGGTTTCTTGAGGCAGGCTCTCTCTAGCTTGGGCTGACCTGGAATTCACTATGTAGTTTCAGGGTGGCCTCGAACTCACAGGAATCGTCTTACTTCTGCCACCCGAGTGTTGGGATTAAAGACATGCGCCACCACGCACGGCTTATTTTTATTTATTTACTGGGGAGAGAGAAAGAGGCTGGTGAGACAGAATGGGTGCACCAGAGACTCCAGCCACTGCAAACAAACTCCAGACGCATGTGCCACCTTATTCATCTGCATTACGTGGGTCTGGGGGAATTGAACTGGGCCTTTTGGCTTCACAGGCAAGCAAGCACCTTAACAGCTAAGCCATCTCTCCAGCCTTAAATAACCAAATTCTTATACTTCTGGATCCAGTTGAAACCTCTTAGAATTGCTCAGCTGAGGGCTGGAGAGATGGCTTAGAGGTTAAGGCACTTGCCTGCGAAGCCTAAGGACTCAGGTTTGATTCCAAGGACATAAGCCAGATGCATAAGGTGGTGCTGTGTCTAGAATTCGTCTGCAGAGGCAGGCATGCTGATTCTCCCTTATATATGTGTGTGTGTGTCTCAAATAAATAAATAATTTTTTTTTTTTTAAAAAGAATTGCCCTCAGCTGAAAGTCTGTATCTTCTTCCCCTGATTGTTATGGAAAGAACAATATAGGTGCAATGGGAAAAAAACTAGGTTCTGTGTTCAAATCCAACTCTGTGACTTACTAATTGAGAGACCACAGGAGAGTGACAGGTCTCCATGGGCTTGTCCTTCAGCCTCCTATGCATCGATTAGCCATGCCTCTGCATTGCAAGTAATGGAGAACAGCTTCTGTCCTATCTCTCCATTGCATCCTATACAGGAGCTAAGTCACAGGCTGGGGAAATGGCTCAGTGATGAAAGATGTTTGCTTGCAAAGCCCCGATGGCTGTGTTGGGTTCTCCAGTACCCATAGAGCCAGATGCACAAAATGGCTCAGGTGTCTGCAGTTTATTCTGATGTGCCCATTCTCTCACTCCGTGCAAAATAAATAAAATTTAAAAAATATTCTATTGTGCCAGGCGTGGTGGCGCACAGTTTTAATCCCAGGACTTGGGAGGCAGAGGTAGGAGGATTGCCTGGAGTTCGAGGCCACCCTGAGACTACAGAGTGAATTCCAGTGTCAGCCTGGACTAGAGCTAGACCCCTACCTTGAAAACCAAAACCACATACACAAAAATTATTCTTGTTTATTGAATGAAAGAGAGCAACAGAGAGAACAGGCATGGCCAAGACCTCTAGCCGCTACAAATGAACTCCAGACACATGTGCACCTTGTTAATTTGGCATATGTGGGTACTGGGGAGTTGAACCTAGATCCTTAGGCTTTGCAGGCAAGTGCTTTAACCGCTAAGCCATCTCTCCAGCCCCCCCCACCAAAAGAAAAAAGCTAATTGGGGACCTGGGTTTCGATTCCCCAGGACCCACGTAACACACACTACACAAATACAAAACCACCCACCCAACTACCCCACAAACCCCCCCCCACTATGATGACACCTACATTTTTCTTATCTGACTCTCTACCTTATGTATATGATGTATGATCCATCATCCACACCCCCCCCTCCTCCTAACTACTCCTCCCAACACCACCACCCAACCACATCTCCATACCCATCTCACCTTCAATCTACTCCACAATAATATTTTAAACCCCACACTAATCATCAACCCTCCTTCATCCCCAATCCATTTTACATAATCCTATCCTCCCTCCTTCTCTCTTTAAACATACTAACTTCCTCCCTAACAACCACCCCACCCTTACCATTTCCCAAATTCACCCCCTCCCACCCCCCACATAAACCTTCCAAACCCACTCCCCTAACCCCTATTTCCCAACTTCCAACCCATACAAACCCATCCCCCCTCACCCTACCCCCCCCACATCCCATTTCACAAAAAAACATTCAAAACCCAAAACATCAATCATCATCAAAACCACACACATACATCCCCACACCAACAAACCCCTTTTCCTTTTCCCTCTCACATTCCATCCCTTTCCACAATCCCCCATCCCCTCATCCAATCATCCATCCCCCCCCTAATATCCACATCCCAACCCATTTATCATTTCCCCCTACTTTTCCTATCCAATCTCTACTTATCCCCAAACATACCATCTCACAACCCACTATCCAACACACAAAAAAAAAAAACCCAATAAACACTCCCCATTCCCCAAACTAATTAATAAAATAATCTAAAAACTAAAACTAATAAAAAACAAATCCTATTATCTCTCTCCACCCCTTTCTCCTTCTACCATTCCCATCCCAACCCTCACCATTCTCCCAACTACAACCCTCAAATATTTCATTTTCCATCCCCATTCCACCAAATCCCAAATCCTCCCTATACCCCCCATCTCACACAACCCTCCCCATTAAAACTCACCACCCCCCCCCCCCCCCCCCCCCCTCACAAGATGGCTCTCATTCTAGCTCAGGCTAACCTGGAACTCACTCTGTAGTCCCAAGCTGACCTCAAACTCATAGCTATCCTCCTACATCTGGTTCCCAAATACTGGGATTAAAGACATGTGCCATCACACCTGCCTGGTTTTAGTTATTTTATTTATTTGATAGAGAGAGAAAAATGGGTGCACCCAGGGCCTCTTGCCACTGCAAACGAACTCCAGACTCATGTACCACTTTATGCATCTTGTTTTACATGGGTCCTGGTCAACTGAACCTGGCTGTCAGGCTTTACTAACAAGTGCCTGATTTAGTTGTTTTTTTGTTGAGGTAGAGTCTCACTCTAACCTAGGCTGACCTGGAATTCACTATGTAGTCTCAGGGCGGCCTCAAACTCATGGCTATCTTCATACCTCTGCCTCCCGAGTGCTGGGACTAAAGGCATGCGCCATCTCGCCTGGCTCTGATTTAGTTTTTGAAATAGGTGCAAGAGTGGTGGCACAGCCTTTAATCCTAGCACTCAAGAGGCAGAAGTAGGAGATCATTGTGACTTTGAGGCCAGCTTGAGACTACATAGTGAATTCCAGGTCAGCCTGGGGTAGAGGGAGACCTTACCTCAAAAAAAAAGAAAGGGGCTAGAGAGATGGCTTAGCAGTGGAGTGCTTGCCTGAGAAGCCTAAGGAACCCGGTTTGAGGCTCGATTCCCCAGGACCCACATTAGTCAGATGCACAAGGGGGCACACGCGACTGGAGTTCGTTTCCAGTGGCTGGAAGCCCTGGCACACCCATTTTCTCTCTCTGCCTTTCTATTTGTCTGTTGCTCTCAAATAAATAAATGAATAATTAAACATCAACAACAAAAAAGGTCAGTCTGACAGTCTTGGAGCAATCCAGGATGGCTACTCTGATCTAAAAATGAAAGAAAAAGAAAAAAAAAAAAAAAAACAGGGACTGATAGGCTGACCTTGAACTCCTGATCCTCCTACTTCTGCCTGTCAATACTAGGATTATAGGCATTTACCACCAGCCCCAGCCAGCCAAATGCTGAACTAAGATTAGATGGTCATTAACTCATACAATTGTTTGTCGAAGGACATTTGCCTGGTTATTATGTTGACTCAGGGGTAGGAACAGTGGCCTATCTCTGTCCTTATAGTCCCTGGCACAGTGTTGGACATATGGGTGATGTCCAGTGACAGCTGAATAAATACATGAAGATGAAATCCTTGTCGTTGCCCATAAAAGCTAATTGGAAGCTACAAATCTGCACTTTTGGTATTCTGAACTCTCTTATATTCAAATTTATATTCTCTCTCTCAAAGCATCTTACTATGTAGCCTAGATCAGTCTCCTGACTCAGCCTGAGTACTAGGATCTGAGGGCTAAGATTACAGGTGTGCACTAGCCCAAGTCCCTTACTCTTTTTCCGTTTTGTTTTTTATTTTTTTTGTTTTTGCAATTTTTGATTTTTTCAAGGTAGGGTCTTACTCTAGCTCAGGCTGGCCTGAAATTCACTATGAAGTCTCAGGGTGGCCTTCAATTCCCAGTGATGCTCCTACCTCTGCCCCCTGAGTGCTGGATTAAAGTGTGCGTACTGGGGAATCAAACCGAGGTCCTTAAGCTTCTCAGGCAAATGCCTTAACTGCTGAGCCATCTCTCCAGCCCCCTAGGTTCCCCCCCCCCCTTACTTTTGTTTTCTCAAGGGAGGGTTTCACTCTAGCCCAGGCTGATCTGGAATTCACTATGTAGTCTCAGAGTGGTCTCAAACTCACAGCGATCCTCCTACCTCTGCCTCCCAAGTGCTGGGATAAAAGGCATGTGCCACCACACCCAGCTTTTCTCCTTACTCTTTTTTTTTTTTTTTTTTTTTTTTTTGGTTTTTCGAGGTAAGGTCTCACTGTAGCTCAGGCTTTCCTGAAATTCACTCTGCAGTCTCAGGGTGGTCTCGAACTCACAGTGATCCTCCTATCTCTGCCTCCCAAGTGCTGGGATTAAAGGCATGTGCCACCAAGCCCGGCTTTTCTTTTTTAAGATTTATTTTTATTTATTAGAGACAGAGAGAGGGAGAGACAGAGAGAAAGAATGGGCATTCCAGGTCTTCCAACCACTGCAAATGAACTCCAGATACAGGCACCACCATGTGCATCTGTCTTACGTGGGACCTGGAGAATCGAACCTGGATCCTTAGGCTTCGCAGGCATGCGCCTTAACCACTAAGCCATCTCTCCAGCCCTCCCCTTACTCTTACAGCTGGGTTAGTTTTGGTTTTGGAAATTTCAGAATGTCACTAAAGCAGTTCTAGTAGCTTGAATCTCTCCATCACATCTTAATCTGGGTCACTAAGCTAAGATCTCTGTCTTACCCAAGAAAAGGATTCGTGGAATGTACCCCCCATCAGGGCTGAAATCTTCCTCCTTGGGCTCCTCTTCATCCTGTTGAGGTCAAACGTAAACCTGACATGAGATCACGTCTTCCCTCTCCTCAGAGCTTGTCAGTGGCTTTTCCACTTGCTCAACCCACCTTCCTCCTTCACCTTGGTTAGTCCTCTTCAGCCATACTAAGCAACTCACTGTTGCCGTCATTCAATAAGCCAGACACACCCTTTACCGTACTCAGCTGAGATGGCTTAGTGGTTAAGGTGCCTGCCTGTGAAGCCTAAGGACCCAGGTTCAGTTCCCCAGGACCCACGTAAAGCCAGATGCACAAGGTGGCGCATGTGTCTGTAGTTTGTTTGCAGTGGCTTAGAGGCCCTGGAGTAAACATTCTCTCTCTCTCAAGCTAAAATAAATAATAAATAAATAAATAAATTATTGGGAACTAATGAAACTGAGGACTTGGCTCAGTGGTATGGGGCTTTCCTAGAAAGCATAAGGCTGTGGGTTCAATCCCCAGTACTGCAACAACAATAAAAATTTTCTGAGAATTAGTGAAACTGACAATTTTAACTGTGAAATGAAGGCTTTCAAAAATTTGCATTTTTCTTTTTTACAAAGAGGGAGAAAAAGTATGGGCATGAGGGGGCCTTTTGCCACTGCAAACAACAAACTATGGATACACACACCACTTGGTGCATCTGGCTTTACGTGGGTACTGAGAATCAAACCTGGGCCTGCAGATTTTGCGCGTAAGCACCTTTAACTGTGGAGTAATCAGACCAGCACAAGAGTTAAGTCTTCCCAGGAAATACAACCATATAACCAGTTTTTTAAATGGCTTTTCTTTTTCTTTTTTTTTGGGGGGGGGGGGAGGCAGCCCCAAAAAACACATGTTCGAATCTCCAGGTCCCACATAAGCCAGACGCGCAGTGACGCAAGCACGCAACGTTGTACGTGCGCACAAGGGCACGCGTGCGTCTGGAGTATGCGTGCAACGCCTTTTGAGGAGGGGTCTCACTCTAGTCCAGGCTGACCTGGAATTCATTATGTAGTCTAAGGGTGGCCTTGAACTCACGGAGATCCTCCTACCTTTGCGTCCTGAGTGCTCGGCTAAAGGGGTGCTCCACCACGCCCGGCCCATTCTCGTTCTCTCAAAGTTTAAAAAAAAAAACAGCTAAAAATGATAGGCTGAAGAAATGATCTAGGGCACTTGCTTGCTTGATCCCCCAGTACCCATATTAAGCCAAATGCACAGACTGTCACATGCATCTGAAGTTCGTTTGCAGTGGCAGGAGACCTTGGCACACCCATCTCTCTTTCCCTCTCTCTCTCCATATATATAATCTGATTGCAGATAAATAGTAAATAATTTTTGGGGGGGTGAGGGTTTTGAGGTAGGGTCTCACTCTAGCCCAGGCTGACCTGGAATTTACTAGGTAGTCTCAGGGTGGCCTCGAACTCACGGCGATCCTCCTACCTCTGCCTCCCGAGTACAGGGATTAAAGGTGTGCGCCACCATGCCCAGCTAAAAATATTTTTCAAAGAAAAAAACTAAAAAGGAGGGACCGGAAAGATGATTCAACAGTTAGTTAATGGTACTTGCTTGCATAGCTTTCAGCCAAATGCACAATGTGTCACACAGGTCTGGAGTTTGTTTGCAGCACCAGAGACCTGAGTGGCCTATATTCACTCTCTTTCTCTCTCCTTCTCTCAAATAAATAAATAAATAATAAATTTAAAACCTTGACAATGTTCGGGTGTGGTGGCGCACGCCTTTAATCCCAGCACTTGGGAGGCAGAGGTAGGAGGATCGCCGTGAGTTCGAGGCCACCCTGAGACGACATAGTAAATTCCACGTCAGCCTGAGCTAGAGTGAGACCCTACCTCGAAAAACCAAACAACAACAACAAAAAATCCCTGACAATGAAAAGACCTTAAAATTTAGTCACTTATTAAGAGGTCGGGAGAAAAAAAAAAGTAAGTAGCCAGTTCTGATCATCACTATTACAATAAAATCTTAAAATATAAGCCAAAAAAAAGGGAGGATTTGAAAACTTGATGTCTTACCTCCAGATTTACCATAACAAAATTATGAGCCAATTCTGAAATTTCTGTAGATTCTGCAAATTTGGGTTTTAAAGCTAGAGGGAGAAAAGAAAAGATTTTGCAATGGAGAAAACAGCATCACGCCAACACTCATTAGCATGCACATTACTTACTAACTCTCCTTGGTAGTTTTTTTTAAAAATTTTTGGTTTGTTTATTTATTTATTTATTTTGAGACGGGGGGAGAGAGAGAGAGAGAATGGGCACACTAGGGCCTCCAGCTACTGCAAACGAATACATGCACCACCTTGTGCATCTGGCTTACATGGGACCTGGAGAATCAAACCTGGGTCCTTAGGCTTCACAGGCAAGCACCTTAATCATAAAGCCATTTCTCCAGCCCCTAGCTCAAGTATTTGATAACTATTTTTTTTTTTTTTTTTACTTTAAAAAGTTAGAAGATTCCAGTACACACACACAAAATAAAAAGTTACAGTTGGGGCTGGAGAGCGACGGTGGCCTGGTTCAATTCCCCAGTACCCACATAAAGCCAGATGCACACAGCAGTGCATGTGTCTGGAGTTTGCTTGCAGCAGTAGGAGGACCTAGTGTTGTGTGCCCATTCACAATTACTCTCTCCTTGCAAATAAAATTTAAAAGGGCTGGAGAGATGGCTTGGCGGTTGGGCGCTTGCCTGTGAAGCCTAAGGACCCCAGTTCGAGGCTCGATTCCCCAGGACCCACGTTAGCCAGATGCACAAGGGGGCGCACGCATCTAGAGTTCGTGTGCAGTGGCTGGAGGCCCTGGCGTGCCTGTTCTCTCTCTCTCTCTGCCTCTTTCTCTGTCTTTCACTTTCAAATAAATAAGAGTAAAAAAAATTTTTAGTGCACACTTGTAATCCCAGCTACTGGGAAAATGAAGGCAAAAGAATCACTTGGCTTAAGACCAGCGTAGGCAACACAGCAATAGCTTGTCTCAGCTTCTTAAAAAAGAAAGTGATGCCAGGAATGGTGATAGACACCTTTAATCCAGCACTCGGGAGGCAGAGGTAGGAGGATCACCGTGAGTTCGAGGCCACCCTGAGACTACATCGTGAATTCCAGGTCAGCCTGGACTAGAGTGAGACCCTACCCCGAACAGCCAATAAGGAAAACAAAACAAAAAAGTGATAATAAAAAGTGATAATAAAACCCAGAACTGGGATAGCTATATTATTGTCTTGCTTCTGTCAATTATTTAAATTTATTGTGTGACTTGCAAGTCTCTGAAGCTTTTCTTTCTTTTATAAACTAAGGATAATGGAGTTGGATACATGGCTCAGTGGTTAAAGATGCTTGCTTGTAAAGCATGTTAGCCCAGGTTCAGTTCCCCAGCATCAGTTCTAAGAAAAAACTCTAGCCCAGGTTGGTCTGGAACTTGGTCAAATCTTCCTGTCTTAGCCTCATGAGTGCTGGGAAACATACACTGAGTCACTATACCCAACCCCTGCCCCCTTTTTTTTTTGAGGTAGGGTTTCACTCTAGCCCAGGCTGACCTGGAATTCACTATGTAGTCTCAAGGTGGCCTCGAACTCACAGCGATCCTTCCACCTCTGCCCCCCAAGTGCTGGGATTAAAGGCGTGCGCCACCACATCTGGCTTCTTGGTAACACATGTGAAAGCCTGATTTTAAACTGGACACTTGTACTTACCCCTGCAAGCGCCACACCAGGATTTGTGGATAATCACCATCAGGGGCAATCCACTTAAAAAGAAAGAAATTACATTCCAGCGTCATTCTTCAAAGGCACTTTTATAAAATATCAGTTTATAGAAACAAAGGTTAATTAATGTACAGAGATGTCCCTGTCATGATTTCAAGTGGAAAATCTTAAACCAATCGGATTATGTGGAAAGAAAACATCAAATTGTAAGATTTAATGTTTTGAGGGGCTGGGAAGATGGCTCAGCAGTTTAAGGCACTTGATGGTAAAGCCTGCTAGCCTGAGTTCAATCCACCTATGTAGGCCAGGCACACAAATTGACAAAAATATCGGCCTGCTGTTTATAGTGTTGTGCCCCCCACCCCTACATGCAAATAAGTAAAAAACAAACAAACAAACAAAAACTCTTTCAAGGTAGGGACTTGCTCTGGCTCAGGCGGACCTGGAATTCACTATGTAGCCTCACGCTCAAACTGACGTGATCCTCCTACCACTGCCTCCTGTGTGCTGGGATTGAAGTGTGTGCCACCACACCCAACTAAAATAAAATTGTTAAAAATATTTTTTGTGGGGCTGGAGAGATGGCTTAGCAGTTAAGGCGCTTGCATGCAAAGCCAAAGGACCTCAGTTTGATTCTCCAGGACCCGCCACATAAGCCAGAAGCACAAGATGGCATATGCATCTGGAGTTCATTTGCAGTGGCTGGAGGCCAGGCATGCCTATTCTCCCACTCTGTCTCGCTCTCAAACAAAAATAAAATAAATATATTTTTTTGGAGCTGAGTGTGGTGACTCATGCCTTTAATGCCAGCACTCAGGAGGCAGAGGTAGATGGATTGCTGTGTGATATGTGTATGTGTATATAATACACATACATATATGTTTTGTGTGCACGTGGTATGTGTACACATTCACGTCCATATTGGTGCAGGCACATGCACATACGTATGTAGGTGCACAATGCATGTGGAGCCAGAGGCTAACACTGGGTGTCTTCCTCAGCCGGGTTCCACCTTATTTACTGAGGCAGGGTCTCTGCCCAGAACCCATGGTTTGTTGACTCCAGCAGCCTAGCTGGCCAGCCTGGCCCACGGACCTCATCTCTGCCTCACCAGCACCGAATTCCAGGAAGGCACCACAGCCACCTGGCATTTATACAGGAGCCGGAAGTGCAAATTCTGATCCTTCTGCCACAAGCCCATTATCCATTCCCTGTCCTCCCAGGCCCTACAGTACCTTCTAATGCTATCCTATTTCTAAATGACTGCTATTGAGATCGTGTTTTTGTTGGTTTTTTGAGGTAGGGTCTCACTCTAGCCCAGGCTGACCTGGAATTCACTATGGAGTCTCAGGGTGGCTTTGAACTCACAGCGATCCTCCTACCTCTGCCTCCCGAGTGCTGGGATTAAAGGCGTGCGCCACCACACCTGGCTTTTATGTATAATATATACACATATTTATATATATATTTGCATTTTATAAACTTATCTTTATTTAGGTTTCTGCTCCAGCACATGTATAAAAGACTAATCAACATAAAGTAAGACAGTAATCACAAGTCTTACATATCTCCAAACTCCAATCACGAATGTCAGGACTGCCACTATTATCAGAACTCCAACCTAGTCAAGTTGTAAACAAGAGATTGTGACAACCTTCAGTGCGCACAGGTATGAGAGGCAATTTAATATATTTTTTAATTTGATTTTTACTTATTTGTTGAGAGAGAGAGAATGGGCGTGCCAGGACCTCTAGCCACTGCAGACTAACTCCAGACACATGCACCACCTTGTGCATCTGGCTTACGTGGGTCCTGGGTAATCGAACCTTGGTCCAAGTGCCTTAGCTGCTAAGCTATCTCTCCAGCTCTCCCCCTGAGTTTTGAGATAGGGCCTCACTACATAATAGCTCAGGAAGACCTCAAATCTGTAGTGATCCTCCTGCTTGGGGATTAATTACAGGACTGTCACCACATTAAGTTGAGATAGATACTACTGTCTTACAAAAATGAAGACTGGGCCGGGCATGGTGGCGCACACCTTTAATCCCAGCATTTTGGAGGCAGAGGTTGGAGGATTGCTGTGAGTGCAAGGCCACCCTGAGACTACCTAGTCAATTCCAGGTCAGCCTAAGCTAGAGCAAAAACCTACCTCGAAGAAAAAAAAAACTGGAAGAGTCCAACATGCACGTTAGGCACTGATTCAATCCCCAGCCCCCACTAGAGAGAAAATGGAAACTTTCAAGAGGTTAAATATTAAATGTTTGTCAACGTTACGAATCTAAGGTCTGCCACCAACTAGCTAATTAGAAGAGCCTGCCTCCAAAACCAATCTTGTTGGCCGCTGTAATGTCCATCAGCCTAGAGTGCATGGGTTTAAACCCAACTCAACCAATTCTCAACAGGCTTCAAATCAGAAAAGGAAAGTCAGAAATAGCCTGTGAGGTACACTTTCCGAGCTCATCCTCTCCGGCGGATCTCCAACAGGTGGTGCATGCACCTAATGAGCAAGCAACACCATCAGCTTAGGGGACCCCCCCACCTGTTCACAGCTCCCCGTTTTCAGAGCACACACACATTTTAGACTAGCTTGCTTTCTTTTGTCTCCCCGGTAAACTTCTACTCCTAATTCTACAACAGGGTTTACAGGTTCGATTCCCCAGGACCCGTGTAAGGCAGATGCACGTGGCAGCACATGTGTCTGGACTTTATTTGCAGTTCTCTCTCAAATAAATAAAATTAAAATATTTTTTAAGGGCTGGAGAGATGGCTTAGCGGTTAAGTGCCTGCCTGTGAAGCCTAAGGAACCTGGTTCAAGGCTCGATTACTCAGGACCCACGTAAGCCAGATGCACAAGGGGGCACACGCATCTGGAGTTCGTTTGCAGTGGCTAGAAGCTCTGGCGCACCCATTCTCTCTGTCATTCTCAAATAAATAATTTAAAATATGTATATTAAGAAAAAAAGACAAGTGGGGAGACGGAAATACCATGGTTTGTTGTCTGTAAGTATAGAAGCTGTCAATAAAAAAATTATATATATGTAATTCAAAAACAACCAGTAGAGTGGGGTTTAGCATAGTAGTCTGAAAGCTAAATCCAGTTCACTGCCTGTTTCTGTAGGGACAGATAAAGCAATTTTTTTTGTTTTTGTTTTTTTTTTTTTTTTTTTTTTTTGATGTAGGGTCTTGCTCTAGCCCAGGCTGACCTGGAATTTGCTATGTAGTCTCAGGGTGGCCTCAAACTTACTGGAATCCTCCTGCCTTGTCCTTCCAAATGCTGGAATTATAAACCAAATGCTCAGGCATTTCATATGGTAACTGGGGATCAAGTTCAGGCCTTCATGCTTGGCCCAGCTCCACATCCAGAGTTTAGTTACAACACATTCATGTCTGCAGGAAGCAATACAGACCCAGAAGGTCTAAAATAGTTATTACTACGTGGCCCTTTGGCAGCCACTGTTATGAAGCGATGGTTCAAGCCAGGTGTGGCGTGCACGCCTTTAATCCCAGCACTTGGGAGACAGACGTAGGAGGATCGCCGTGAGTTCGAGGCCACCCTTAGACTACATAGTGAGTTGCAGGTCAGCCCAGGCTAGAGTGAGACCCTACCTTTAACCCTCCCCCCACAAAATAAAAAAAATAAAAATAAAATAAATAAAAATAAAAAAATGTAAATATCTAAAATTTTCCCCAAAGTATCTTTTCTGCAGACTCTTGCACCACTTTGTGCATCCGGCTTTATGTGGGTACTGGGGAATAGAGACTAGGGCAGCAGGCTTTAACCACTGAGCAATCTCCTCAGCCCCGAAGTCCCTTTATTTAGCATTATCATTATTTTGGCTACCAGATTTCTTCATCACAGTATTCATGTTCGTATGTCTCACAAGCACCTTCTCAAAATCAAAGACTAGTCTCTGAGAAACCAACACAGTTTATAAAGTACAGTACTATCCATGCAACAAGATAAAGATAATAAATAAAGATATCCATGCAACAAAATAAAGAGGGCTGGAGGCGGCGTGCTGGTGCATGCATAGGTAGGAGGACCACATGGAGTCTGAGGCCACCCCGAGACTACATAGTGAACTCCAGGCCAGCTTGAACTAGAGGGAGACCCTACCTGGGGGGGGGGGGGGAAGAGGGTTGGAGATTGCTTAGTGTTAAGTTAAAGTGCTGGCCTGAGAAGCTTAAGGACCCAGGTTCCATTGCCCAGTACCCATGTAAAGCCAGATGCACAAGGTGGTGCATGCATCTGGAATTTGTTTACAATGACTGGAGGTCCGGGCACACCCAATCTGTCTATCTTGTTCTCTCAAATGAGTAACAAAAACAAAATTTTTTTTGAGGTAGTCTCCCTCTAGCTGAAGCTGACTTAGAATTCGCTATGTAGTCTCAGGATGGCCTTAAACTCATGGCGAACCTTCTACCTCTGCCTCCCAAGCGTTGGGATTAAAGGTGTGTGCCACTATGCCCGGCAAGTAAGAAAGTAAGTAAGTAAATAAATAAATAAATATACATATGGCTGGAGAGATGGCATAGTGGTTAAGGCACTTGCCTGCAAAGCCAAAGGATCCAGGTACAACTCCCCAGGATCCATGTAAGCCAACTGCACAGGGTGACACATGTGTCTGAAGTTTGTTTATAGCAGCTGGAGGCCCTGGCGCTCCCAATTCTCTCTCTCAAGATATTTGCTTTGAAACACAAACTGATATAACCATTCTAGACAGGCCAATGTAGCCCCCTTTAAGCACTATCCCAAAATACTATTTGTGCCCAAGGTATAGGTAGGCCATTGTTACACGGAGAACGTTGTTACATTTAGTGACATCCCAGCAGCTTCTTCTATTTTTAAACAATGGGTTTATTAGAAGAAATATTCTAGTTTTCCAATGGGCAGAATTAAGTTTGCTAAGGTCACCAAACAATATATAGTGATCCTAGTTCCAAATTGGCTAGTGAAAAAAGTAGGTCCAGGAGCCAAAAATTTTCTTAGTATTAAAGAGGCAACAAAAATACAGAACTGTGCCATCTTCCGTTTCCATTTATACTCGTTTACAATTCTCATCCATGCAGATGTGGAGGTGGGAATCAGCGGTGTGAGATATCCGGAGTCCGAGCTGAGCAAACCTTGCCAACTGAGTTTTGTGGAGAGCTTTTTCACCAAGATCTCCCAAGCTAGTAATTCTGTTCTTCACCACATCAATTTACAAACGCAGGGGGGTATCAGAGTTATTTCAGCACTCAAGTCAGTATACCCTGCAGACATTCAGAACACCGTCCTAAAGTAACTTAGCTGCAAGCCAGGAGTGGTCGCATACGTGGCCTTTAATCCAGGCGGGCAGAGGTAGGAAGATCGCGGCGAGTTCGAGGCCACCCTGAGAATACACAGGGAATCCCAGGTCAGCCTGGGCCAGCAGAGTGAGACCCTAACCTCGAAAAGCCAAAAGCAACAAGAAGAAACGGCAGCATTAGTGAAGACTTCCATTACCGCTCTTTTTCAGTGCAAGTTCTGGCTGAGATACTGAAGAAACATGTTGGCCAGCTGAGGCAGGTTCTCGTTGTTGGGGTGCATCTTCGTGTAGGAAATAAACTGGCGGCGCAGGCGGCTCAGTTCGGCCAGGCTCAAGGGCCGCGTGAAGCGCAGGCGCTCCGTGGTGCCGGGCAGCGCCAGCAGGTCGCCGGGCAGCGCGCCCTTCTGGGCCTCCAGCAGCGCGGTCAGCAGCCGGGCGGTGGCGCGGTCCAGCTGGTGCAGGAAGTCGCCCGAGGCCAGCGGCTGACTCTGCGTCGCCTGGTGCGGCGGGGCCGCGCGCTTCTCGAACAGGCAGGCCTCGATCGCGGCCAGCGGCAGGGGCTCCTCCGGTCCCGCCACGGTGAACACGGGCCGCTCCCAGCGGTTGCGGGAGTCCGGGGCCTCGAAGCGCAGCGCCGGCTCGGCCTCGGGCTCCGGCGCGGGCAGCGCGCAGTACACCAGGCAGAGCGGCGTGCGCGCCGCCCGCGCCAGGCAGCACAGCTCGTAGCGGAAGCCCTTGACGTGGTTGACCGAGTCCACGACCACCACGTCGCGCCGATTCAGCCGCCGCTCCACCGCCGCGCGCAGCGCCCCGCGCAGCGCCTTCTCCCGGCCGCCGTCGCCGTACGCGGCGGCGTCCTCCGCGCCCGGCACCGACGCGTCCCCCACCACATGCACCGCGCGGCCCTCGGCCGACAGCGCCACGCGCAGCTCTTCGGCGCGGCGGCTACGGCCGCTGCCCGGCAGCCCGCAGAGCACCACCAGCGGCATCCCCCTCGTCCCCCTTTGCCGAGGCCGGCGTCGCGAGCGTATGCGCACGCGCGGGACACAACTTCCGGGGGGGACCGGAAGCGCAAGCTGGCCTGGTGGCCTCTCTAGCCCGCCCCTTGACATAGAATGCGCTCGCGGCCTCTCTAGCCCCCTTGTAGGCATAGAGTGCACTTACTGCCTCTCTAGCCCGCTGGCTGACATAGAGGGCACATGGGGACTCCCTAGCCCGCAGGTTGACATAGGAGCTATAGACACCAACAGAGGGCTGGAAAGAAGGTTTAGAGGTTAAGGCGCTTGCCTGCCCAAAGCCCAAGGACCAAGGTTCGATACCCCAGCACCCACATTAAACCAGATGCCCAAAGTGGTACATGCATCTGAAGTTGATTTGCAGCGGCTGGAGACCCAGGCCTACCCATTTCTGTCTCTCTTCTGACTCTGTCTTGCAAATAAATAAAAATATATTACCAAAAAAAAAAAAAAAAAAAAAAAGATGGCCGGGCGTGGTGGCACACGCCTTTAATCCCAGCACTTGGGAGGAGGAGATAGAAGGATTGCCATGAGTTTGAGGCCACCCTGAGCCTACAGACTGATTTCCTCAGCCTGAGCTAGAGTGAGACCCTACCTCAAAATGCAAAAATAAATAAATTGTCAATAAAAAATATGTTTAAAAACAGAGGGCTGGAGGAATGGCTTAGCAGTTAAGGTGTTTGCCTGCAAAGCCAAAGGACCCAGGTTTGATTCCCAAGGACCCACATTAGCCAGATGCATAAGTGGGAACATACATCTGGAGTTCCTTTGCAATGGCTGCAGGCCCTGGCGTGCCCATTCTCTCTCTCTCCCCCTTTCGCTGTCAAATAAATAAATAAATAAAATATTAAAAAAAAAAAACAAAAAAAAGGAAAATGAAAAAACAACTGAGACAGGGAGATTCAGGGATTATAACCACACTATAAGCCTTGGGACAAGAGAATGTCCTGCCATCAAACACTTATACCCAGGACTGGTGAGACGGTTTACGTTTAAGGTGCTTGTCTGCAAAGTCTAAGGACCCAGGTTTGATCCCCAGAACCCACATAAGCAAGATGCACAGGGTGGCGCATGCATCTTGAGTACATTTGCAGTGGCTGGAGGCCCTGGTATACCCATTCTTTCTCTCTCAGATAAATAAATACTTTTTTTTTTTTTTTTAAAGGTACGGTCTCACTCTAGCCCAGGCAGATCTGGAACTCACTGTGATGCTTCAGGCTGGCCTTGCCCCTTACAGTGATTCTCTTACATCCACCTCCCAAGTGCTAGGATTAATGACATGTGCCACCACGCCCCATGGCTGGGTTCTCAATTGCTAAATTCCATAATTCTAATGAAGAAGGTTTGAGACCTAAAGCCATGAAACCACAGGATCTGTTTTAGAAACCACACACACTAGCTTGGAAGGTGTTAGTATGAGCATGTGTGGGCGTGTGTGTACGTAGGTGACGTAGGGACACAACCTAGGGGGAGTAGGGGTACTGTTTTTCTCTAGAACAGTACGATCCAGACAATGCAAATCTTGGCTATGCTACTTACTAGAAATTTAAATATTGGCAAGGTAACTAACTTTCTTATCCTTCAATTTCTTTTTCTATAAATGATAACTGCTATTTCAGAAGTGTACCAGCTCCAAAGATTATTGTGATGATTAAACAAAATCAGTGTGTGTAAGGCTGTTCCCTCCTCTACCCTCCGCCTTCTCCTCCTCCGTGTGCACTGGGCCGTCTCTACACAAAGGAAATCCATCTGGAATGCGAGACTATTTCAACTGTAGCCTAGGAGGCAGCGTGGCTCATTGGAACCAGACTAAGTGGGTCTGAATCTTGGCTTTACTACTGACTAACTCTGTTATCGTGGGCAAGTTATTTAACTGCTCTTGGCTTAATGTTCTCATCCCCACAAAAAATGAACAACAGGGTTGGAGAGATGACTTAGCAGTTAAGGCATTTGCCTGCAAAGCCAAAGGGCCCAGGTTCAATTCCCCAGGACCCATGTAAACCAGATGCACAAGGTGCATATGCGTCTGGAGTTTGTAGTGGCTGGAGGCTCTGGTGTGCCCATTCTCTCTCTCTCTCCGCCTCCTTCTTTCTCTCTCAAACAAATAAATCAATATATTTTTAAAAATAAAACAATAACACTTCAAGGAGAAGCTATGCAAATTAAATGACAGCCAGGCATGGTGGTGCACGCCTTTGATCCCAGCACTCGGGAGGCAGAGGCAGGAGGATCACCGTGAGTTCGAGGCTACCCTGAGACTACATAGTGAATTCCAGGTCAGTCTGAGCTACAGCGAGACCCTACCTTGAAAAACGAAAAAAACAAACAAACAAAATAAGAATAGTAATTTATGAAAGAGTTAATTCATATTATTTAATACTAGCACCTAGTAAACATTGCTAATATTATTACTGTTTTAAGTGATCATTCAGTTCTGGTTCTGCCTTGGCATGGTCCTTCACCTAAAATTGATATTCTGTACCTTGCAGCCGCTTCCTTCTTCCCATCTTCCAGAGTCCTCCAATGAATATGATCTCCAAATCCTAGAAGAGGAGAACCTTATGAGTATTCAAAGGGCATGGACCCAAGAAAGGAGCAGGACATGCTCATAACATATCGATAAAAAATGCTACATCAAGCCGGGTGTGGTGGTGCACGCCTTTAATCCCAGCGCTCGGGAGGTAGAGGTAGGAGGATCGCCGTGAGTTCGAGGCCACCCTGAGACTACACAGTGAATTCCAGGTCAGCCTGGGCCAGAGTGAGACCCTACGTCGAAAACCAAAAAAATAAGCTACATCAGGGGCTGGAGAGATGGCTTAACAGCTAAGGTGTTTACCTGCAAAGCCAAAGGACCCAGGTTCGATTCCTCAGAACCCACATAAGCCAGATGCACAAGGGGGTGCATGCATCTAGAGTTCGTTTGCAGTGGCTGGAGGCCCTGGTGTACCCATTCTCTCTGTGTCTGTTTCTTTTCTATCTCTCTCTGCTTGCAAATGAATAAATAAAATAAAAAAAAAATACTACATCAGCCGGGCGTCGTGGCGCACGCCTTTAATCCCAGCACTGGGGAGGCAGAGGTAGGAGGATTGTCCTGAGTTCAAGGCCATCCTGAGACGACATAGTGAATTCCAGGTCAGCCTGGCCTAGAGCGAGACCCTACCTCAAAAACAACAAGAAAATATAGGAACACCTCCTTCTGAATGTTGGTTTAAGTAAATGAGATCATGTGTTTAAAGAAATTGCTATTATTGCCATTCATTTAGCCAGTGTGTTCCTCTCGGATGACATCACTGCTAAGCAAGACAGCTGTCACAGGCTTTCCAATGTCCTGAAGACAAAGTCCAACTCGGGCTGGCGAGATGAGTTGTTAAGGCGCTTGCCTGCAAAGCCAAGTCTTCAGTTTATATCCAGAAAATATTAGCGCTCAGAATAATGCTATTTTAACCACTTTATGTCTACAACATGAGACATGAACTAACTCATGTCAGCCTAGCTTTTCTTTTCTTTTTCCAAGGTAGGGTCTCACTCTAGCCCAGGTTGACCTGGAATTCACTATGTAGTCTCAGGGCAGCCTCGAACTCACAATGGTCCTCCTACCTCTGCCTCCTGAGTGCTGGGATTAAAGTCGTGCACCACTACACCTGGCCTTTTCTTTTTTGTTTTTTTGGGTTTTTTTCTAGGTAGGGTCTTGCTGTAGCTCAGACTGCCCTGGAATTCACTATGTAGTCTCAGGGTGGCCTCGAACTCATGGTGATCCTCCTACCTCTGCCTCCCAAGTGCTGTGATTAAAGGCCACCTCACCGGGCTTCTTTTTCTTTTTTTAATGAGAGAGAGATAAGAGATGAATTGTCATGCCAGGCACTCAGCCACCTTGTGATGTCCAGCTTACGAGGGACCTGGAGTGTTGAGCATAGGTCCGTAGGCTTCGCAGGCAAGCACCTTAACCACTAAGCCATCTCTCCAGCTCCCCCCACTTTTTTTTTTCTTTTTTTGGAGGTAAGATCTCACTCTAGCCCAGGTTGACCTGGAAATCCCTCTGTAGTCCCAGGCTAACCTCAAACTCACAGAGATCCTCCTACCTCTGCCTCTGGGAGAGTGCTAGGATTAAAGGCATGGGCCACCACACCCCGCTATCATTTGTCTTACAAACATTTCTCTCCTCCAAATAAATTCAAGTCTAATTCTCATTGGTGCTACCATAGGCAAGTAAAAGTTCACAAATATTAGCACGTAGAGACAGGATCCTCACCAATCTTAGCACATTCCAATCTCAACAGCACAGGCTGCTGGGGGGGGGCATTGCCTAAGGCTCAGAGTTTCAGCCTGAAGAGTGAATGATTGAGAGAGAAATTGGGAGGATGTCCAGAAATGTGGGGTACCTAAGGTGATCATCATCACTCTACCTTTAATATCTATACCAGCAGGAAGGAATCCGGCTTTGGTGCCACCAAACAGCGTGTTTGGGATGTCCTTTACACAGCAATGAAATCTCCGATAAAACAAACTTGCAGGTCACACTCACTAGACCACAGTAACAATGGCCAAACCCTCCACACAGAGTCAGCCACAGGGTGAGATTAAGAAACAGAAAGGGCAGAGGCAAGGCCACCCTAAAAGCAAACATGCACTAGAAACCAGCGGGGCACCCAACCCTCCAAAGACTTGCCTGATTCCAAGTCTGCAGTCTCCTCGGGTTTCCAGAAGAATCCAAGAACAAGCCATTTTATTGTACTTTATTTATTTTTTTTTTATTTTACTTCACTTATTTATCGTTTTATTTATTTATTTATTTATTGTTGGTTTTTCGAGGTAGGGTCTCGCTGTAGCCCAGGCTGACCTGCAATTCACCATGGAGTCTCAGGGTGGCCTCAAACGCACAGCGATCCTCCTACCTCTGCCTGCCGAGTGCTGGGATTAAGGGTCTGCACCACCATGCCTGGCTCCATCCTAATTTTTTTTTTTTTTCGAGGTAGGGTTTCACTATAGCCCAGGCTGACCTGGAATTCACTATGTAGTCTCAGGCTGGTCTTGAACTCATGACAATCCTCCTACCTCTGCCTTCTGAGTGCTGGGATTAAGCCTGACTTTTTGATCTGTAATTATTAGCTCATCATAGTGTCCTATTATTGACTGTCCTGGACTTTTCAAATAGGGAAAACTTCCTCTAAAATGGCTTGTTCCGTGGGGGAGTGATGGCGCACGCGTTTAATCCCAGCACTCGGGAGGCAGAGGTAGGAGGATTGTCATGAGTTCAAGACCAGCCTGAGACTCCATAGTGAATTCCAGGTCAGCCTGGACTAGACTCTACCTCAATAAATAAATATAGTTGTTGAAATACAAATGGCCAAATGACAGAGTGGTGCAATACTGGCATGTCTCTTAGGGGGGAAACCAATCACTCTCTGATTGGACTGGAGGCTCACTCCATAGGAGGGAATACAAGCCTGATACCGAAAACCTAATCAAAAGCCTATGCTGCCGGGAGTGGTGGCGCACGCCTTCGATCCCAGAACTCACGAGGCAGAGGTAGGAGGAGGATCGCCGTGAGTTTGAGGCCATCCTGAGGCTACATAGTGAATTCCAGGTCAGCCTGGGCTAGTGTGAGACCCTACCTGGGAAAAATAAAATAAAAAAGTCTATGCTGGGAGGTCATGAGCCCTCGGAATGTAACACCTGCTTGTCTGGCTCACCAATCTCCCCTCTAGGCACTTTTCTTAATGTTTATGCCCATGTATTAATGCTACTCTCACTTTTGGTTAGAGAAGCTTCTCTTTTCAGATGGCAGTGACCACTGGGATCACTCAGAAGGCACCACAGTGCTGAGAAGAAGTGACGGAGCAGAGTTCAGCACTATAACATCTCTATCACACCTTCTAAGGCTCAGGGTCCACTGTGGAAAAGGTGGTGGTAAGACTGCAAGAGCTGGGCATGGTGGTGCACATCATTAATCCCAGCACTCGGGAGGCAGAGGTAGGAGGATCACTGTGAGTTCGAGGTCATCCTCGACTACATGTGAATTCCAGGTCAGCCTGGACTATGGTGAGACTGTACCTACAAACAAACAAAAAAGAATGTAAGAGGGCTGGAGAGATGGCTTCGCGGTTAAGCACTTGCCTGTGAAGCCTAAGGAGCCCGGTTTGAGACTCTATTCCCCAGGACCCACGTAAGCCAGATGCACAAGGTGGCGCATGCATCTGGAGTTCGTTTGCAGTGTCTGGAGGTCCTGGCATGCCCATTCTCTCTCTCTCTCTCTGCCTGTTGCTCTCAAATGAATAAATAATAATAAAAAATTTAAAAAAAGAATGTAAGAGCCAGAGGAAGGGTAGGACGGCTTGCCATGCAATGGTTCAGACAAAAATTGGCCTCAATATCCATGACTTGGCAGTGCCTAGTACTACCTTCACAAGACCCTCATAACAAGAGGAAAAGATGATGACATCAAAATGAAGAAGGAAAGAAGATGTGGGAAAAGGGATAGCACTGGGTTCACAATTTCCCACTTTCATTCACAACCACTGATCTATCCCCCACCCCACCCCACAATTAGTTTTCTTCCAACACACTAGCCCATGAGCCACAGCAAACAGCAGAGATAACTGTTGGGGACTGTGTAACAAGACCTAGTCTTCATTTGGTCCTTTCTTATACATTTGCTGGGGAGCAGGCACAGCCTCCCCAGGCTCTTCAGGGAAAAGGCATCTTTTTTTGTTTTGTTTTTCAAGGTAGGGTCTCACTCAAGCCCAGGCTGACATGGAATTCACTATGTAGTCTCAGGGTGGCCTCGAACTCATGGCGATCCTCCTACCTCTGCCTCCGGAGTGCTGGGGTTAATGGCATGCGCCACCACAAGAGGCCCTGCGTACACATGGTCCCAGCGACCCTGTAGGTCTTCCAGGAGGGAAGGGAAGGTGACCGATAGTTCCTGGACGTGTAACCAAGTGCCCATCTCTCCTATGTGCTGGACTCTTTAAAAAAAAAATTTGTGTATAATTTTTGACAGAAAGAATCAAAACGACAGAAAGAGAGAAAGAATGGGCACACTGGGGCCCATAGCCAATGCAAATGAACTCCAGATGCATATGGCACCTTGTGCATCTGGCTTTAGGTGGGTACTGGGGAATCGAACCTGTGTGCTTGGGCTTTGCAAGTGCCTTTAACTGGTAAGCCATCTCTCCAAGCCCTGAAACCCCCCCCACCTTTTTTTTTTTTTTTTGGTTTTTCGAAGTTAGGGTCTCAATCTAGCCCAGGCTGACCTGGAATTCACTCTGTAATCTTAGGATGGCCTCGAACTCACGGTGATCCTCCTACCTCTGCCTCACAAGTGCTGGGATTAAAAGCTTGCGCTGGCCTCTCAAACGTACCAATTACCTTAACTGAAGGGCCACTGCTGTCTCGAACCTAAGAATTAACTGAGCGAGTTCGAGGACACCTTCCCTCTCTTCATCTTGTCCAGATGATCCTCCCTAACCCCCCACCTCCAAAAAAAAAAAAAAACATGCAAACTCTCCAGGAGCGGTTGGGAAAGCCCAAGCAGGAACGTGGCGCGTGGCCTAGGAGAGGACCATAGTGGGGGGTGGGGGGGAGAGGGGTACACAGTGATCAGGGGGCCCAAATGGTGGTAGGGGGAGGTTTACACCGAGCTGGGGCCCCGATCCGTAAAAAAGAGAGAGCAGAAAGACATCTGACCCTTTCCGAGCCCGCTGTGTCCATCCGAGCAGGCGACGAGAAGGAGCAGGACGAAGCCCAGCAAACAGGTGGCCATCTCGGCGGCGGCGGCGGGGACGCGCGGGGCGGACGCACCGGGCTCCGACTGCCTCCGGGGTGCAGCGGCTCAAATCCAGGCCCCGGAGGTCCCAGATCTCCCCACTCCCACCCCCAAACTCAGAAGGAAGTGATGTTAGACGGATGTGGGTGGTGCCTCCGAGGTCCGATTTGCATGGAGCTAACGTTTAAAGGTGCAGGGCTCGAGGAAGGCTTGCGGGCTGTTTCAGTGGCGAGTTGCTTCCCGTGGCTCCAGCGCGTCCTCGAACCAGGGATGCTGTGGGACAAGGTGGACCCCGAGAGTTGGGGAGGGGAGGGCGTCTGACAGCCGGATTTGCCACCACCACCCACCGATAAATTATTATTATTATTATTATTTTGTACTTTCGAGTAGGGTCTCCTTCTAGCAACTAGTGCAACTGACACTATAGCTGCAGGCTGGCCTCGAACTAACAGCGATCCTCCTACCAGTGCCTCCCAGGTGCTGGGATTAAAGGCGTGCTCCAGCACGCCTGGCTTTTTTGGAGGCATTTCTGCAGAAGCCTGGGCAAAGTCGGCCCTGGAGAATCGCAGGCCCCCATTTTCCCTTGCAATCGCTGCAAATCTTCCACTGGCGGTCCGGGGGTTGGGGGGGCGGATAGAGGGGAGTTAGAGAGGAGGGATGATGCAACCCAGTGATTCAAGCTTGCTGGGAAAACCAGGTTTCTGGGCCCTCATTTATTTATTTTATTGTTATCACTATTTATTGTTATTTTTTTTTTGGTTTTTATTTCTTTCTAAAGGATTTTAAAAAATTTTTATTGACAACTTCCATGATTGTAAACAATATCCCACGGTAATTCCCTCCTTCTCTCTCACTTTCCCCTTTGAAACTCCGTTCTCAATCATATCCCCCCCTCAATCAGTCTTTTATTTTGATGTCACGATCTTTTCCTCCTATTATGATTGGGTTTTTTTTGTTTTGTTTTGTTTTTTTCAAGGTAGGGTTTCATTCTAGCCCAGGCTGATCTGGAATTCACTATGGAGTCTTAGGGTGGCCTCGAACTCACCATGATCCTCCTACCTCTGCCTCCAGAATACTGGCATGAAAGGCGTGCGCCACCACGCCCGGCTCATATACATATGTATATGATATATATATATATGATATATATCATATATATTATGTATTTATGTATATATTATGTATTTATATATGTATATATGATATATATATATTATATATACATATCACCGTGGAGTCTCTGGCTGGCCTCGAACTCACGGGCTATCTTGCCACCTCCGCATCCCCGAGTGAGCAACATTTCCCTGGCGCTTGCTGAGCGCGTTGTCAAAGCACGCCGCGAAGCACGCTCGCCCCCACACGCGCTGGGGCTTCCGTAGCTGCGAGGGGGCGTGGCTAGCCGCGTAGGGGGCGTGGCCTGGGAGTCACGTGACCCGCTCCCGCCGCCGCTGCCGCCGCGGTCTTTCTCTGTTTCAGCGGAGGCAGCCATCTTGCTCTTGCCGCGTGCAGGTGTTGGAGGACCCCCCCCTCCCCTTTCCCTACTTCAGGTGAGACATCTCTCCCCTCTCTCCATTCCAACACACACACTCACCTGCGGTGCCGCCGCTCCACGGCCCTGCGACCGTCCGCGCACGCTTGTCCCCCGAGCCCCGCGCGTCCGCTTGCGCTGCCACTTCCGCCCGATCGCCGCGAGTTGTGCGGAGAGGAGGAGGGGGGGTGCCAGGGGGGGGTGCCGCGGAGGCGGCAGGCCGTCCGGCCGGGTCCTGGTCGGTTACTTGGGGGTCCTGGGGGGCATCGGAGCGAAGGTTCCTCTTCCTCCCTCCCCAAGCACCACGCCCGCCGTGGCGGAGAGCCCGGGCCCGGGCTTCTTTGCAGCCCAGATCCAGTCCCGGGAAGAAGTGGAGTGGGGGTGTGGGCCACGCGGACCCTCCTTAGTCTCCCCCCACAACCCCCCCCCGCTATCACTCCAGTGTGCCTCCAATACTAATTGTTATTCACAAGTAACCTATCCAAAGCTTCGAGCCTGGTCGTGCACGGGAAGGGAAACTGAGGCAGCCATCCCTCGCTACCACCCCCCCCACACCCCAAAGCCCTGACGGCCCCAACTAGGTTACTGCACGCTTCTGCACCTTGTGAACGGCGCTGTTCGTCTTCCCTGATGGATGATTGATTGATCCGCAGGCGCTGGTGGTTGATTGATTGATTGATTGATTGATACACGGGCACTGCTGATCGATTGATTGATCCGCAGGCACTTATGATTAGTCGATCTGCAGGCACTGCTCATGGGTCTATCCGAGGCACTGGGCAGTTGGTCGATCAGCAGGAACTGCCGATTGATTGATCCGCAGGCGCTGGTGGTTGATTGATTGATACACGGACACTGCTGATCGATTAATTGATCCACAGGCACTTATGATTAGTCGATCTGCAGTCACTGCTGATTGATTGGTCCGCAGGCACTGGTGGTTGGTTGATTGATTCACAGACACGGCTGATCGATTGATCCACAGGCACTGGAGGTTGATTGATTGATTCACAGGCACTTATGATTGGTCGATCTGCAGGCAATGCTGATTGGTTGGTTGACCCACAGGCCCTGGGGTGCATGGCGGTTTCAACTTCTGTGGTTCCCACGTTCTTTACCATAAGTTACCAACGCTTGAGTATCATCTGTGAGCCGTACCATGCATGCGCTTGGTGATCTGGGACTTAAGCCCTCAGAATAACCCTGCGAAACACGTGGTTGGTGTACTTTTCTTAACGCAGGAGAAGCATAAGTTCAAAGAAGTCAATGACTTTCCAGAGCCTTAAAGTGGCAGAACCTTGGTCTTCATGACTTCAAAGTCTGCGCTTCAATCAATGCCTTTCCTGCATAAGAAGTCAGGGTGAATGGCTTAGTGGTTATGACACTTGACTGCAAAGCCAAAGGACCCCAGGTTCGATTCCCCCCCGCCCCCCCGGACCCACATAAGTCTAATGCAGAAGGTGGTGCATGCATCTGGAGTTCATTTCCAGTGGCCAGAGGCCCTGGCCCGCACATATTCACTCTCTCTCTCTAAATAATAAAAATAGTAACAAAAATTTTTTTCAAAAGAAAGATGTGAGGACTAAGGGCTCCATTTTTTTCCCCTGTGTAAACCTGATGCATATGAAAATGCCTACCACACAATGCTTGGAACTTGGGGGACTCAGTAAATATCGATGAATCTCATTATTTACACTCTCCTTGAAGAAAGCACAAAAAAAAAGATTGTTGGACAACCCAAGGAGGAGCTCACTGGCGATCTGACCCCAGGGAAGTACTCCCTTTGGTTTTAGAAGGGAACGTTTTCCTTCTGGGGCCTCATCATCTGTTGTCTTGGGAAGGAGATGAACTGTTCAGTGATACTTTATGCCCAGCTGCTGGTAGCAGTCATCTGATAGGGCTTCACACATCAAACAAGAATGACAGCCACAATAAAGATGGATTCATGGAAGAATAGGGAATTAAACCAGGTGATCTTTGAGATCAGATTTTTTTTTAATTTTTTGTTTATTTTTATTTATTTATTTGAGAGGCAACAGACAGAGAAAGAGACAGATAGAGAGAATGGTCGCACCAGGGCCTCCAGCCACTGCAAATGAACTCCAGATGCATGCGCCCCCTTGTGCATCTGTCTAACGTGGGTCCTGGGGAATCAAGCCGCGAACTGGGGTCCTTAGGCTTCACAGGCAAGCGCTTAACTGCTAAGCCATCTCTCCAGCCCAAGAGATCAGATTTTGTTTTTTAACCAACCCCTTATATTTGTCTCTCCATCTTCCAACAAAGCTCCTGCCGCTCTCCCTTCCATCCCTTGCCCTGTGGAATAGGACACGGGTCACCCAGGTTTCAGCCAGAGCTTGCTGTCCACTCTGACGAGAAGGAATGCGTTGCCAGCAACTTTGAAAATTTTTTAATTTCTTAGTTTTTTTTTTTTTTATTAACAGCTTCCATGTTTGTAAACAGTATCCCATGGTAATGCCCTCCCTCCCCCCACTTTCCGCTTTGAAACTCCACTCTCCATCATATCCCGTCCCCCTCTCAATCAGTCTCTCTTTTATTTTGATGTCATCATCTTTTCCTCCTATTATGAGGGTCTTGTGTAGGTAGTGTCAGGCACAGCTGAGGTCATGGATATCCAGGCCATTTTGTGTCTGGGGGGAGTATGTTGTAAGGAGTCCTACCCTTCCTTTGGCTCTTACGTTCTTTCCGCCACCTCTTCCGCAATGGGCCCTGAGCCTTGGAAGGTGTGATAGAGATATTGCGGTGCTGAGCACTCCTGTCACTTATTTCCAGCACCATGATGCCTTCTGAGTCGTCCCAAGGGTCACTACCGTCTGAAAAGAGAAGGTCCTCTACCAAAAGTGAGAGTAACATTAATATATAGGTATGAACATTAAGAGAAGTGCTTACTGGGCAGTTTAGTGAGCATAGTGTACACGTTTAGCCAGACAGCAGCAGATGTTACTCCCCAAGGCTCATAACTAACCCTGTTTTAGGTTTTCAGTATCAAGGATATATTCCCTCCCATGGAGCAGTTGGTTTCCACCATGACAGACGTGCCACTATTGCACTCATGCCAGCAACCTTTTTTGTCGAGGTAGGGTCTCACTGTAGCCCAGGAATTCACTATGTCATCTCAGGATGGCCTCGAACTCACAGTGATCCTCCTACTTCTGCCTCCTGAGTGCTGGGATTAAAGGCGTGTGCCACCACACTCAGCAGTGCCAGCAACTTTTAAGTCCGCTTTTTAAAAGGCCTGTGAAACCAGTCGAGGCTTCTCCTTTGCATTAAAGTTTGTTGCTGCACTGAGACTTTAGAAGAAGTCAGGGCATCAGAGGCTTGGGGAAGTTACCTGGGCGAACCACTTGACAGCAAGAAGATTTGAATTGGGCAAGAAAGGGGAACTCCGTGGCCCGACTTGGGGCCGGAATCTGGAGCAAGGGGCTTGGATTTAAAAAAAGAGAGCCGGGCTGGAGAGGTGGCTTAGCAGTTAAGTGCTTGCCTGTGAAGCCTAAGGACCCCGGTTCAAGGCTCTATTCCCCAGGATCCACCTGCTTGCTATACCATGGGTTCCCTCATGGACACTCGGATAAAAGGTTGATTTTGCTGCAAACAAGTGAGAACACTCTGTCCCATCCTCCCAACCTCTCTCTAGCTCTTCTCTTGGGAATTTCTATTTCAAAATGCAGAAGAGTCCCAAAGGATACGTCCTGTGTTTGGTTCCAGCACTTTCACACGACCTTCTCTTTCGTAAGAAATTATTTTTTGAGGCAACCCCAACAGACTGGCCTGTTGTTGTTGTTGTTGTTTGGTTTTCCTAGGCAGGGTCTCACACTAGCTCAGGCTGACCTGGAACTCACTATGTAGTCTCAGGATGGCCTCAAACTCACGGCGATCCTCCTACCTCTGTGCCACCACACATCCGGCTTGGTTTTTGTTGTCTTATTATTTACTTATTTATTAGAGAAAGGAGCAGAGAGAGAGAGAGAATGGGCGTGCCAGGGCCTCTAGCTGCTGCAGGCGCAGGCACTACCTCGTGCATCTGGAATGGAACCTGGGTCCTTAGGGATTGCAAGCAAGTGCCTTAACTGCTAAGCCATCCCTCCAGCCCCTTGTTTTTGGTTTTCTGAGGTAGGGTCTCACTCTAGCTCAGGCTGACCTGGAATTCACTATGGAGTCTCAGGGTGGCCTGGAACTCTCTGCAAAGCCTATCGATTTCCCCAGGACCCACGCAAGCCAGATGCACAAGGTGCTACATGCATCTGGAGTTCGTTTGTAATGGCTTGAGGCCATGGCGTGCCCATTTTCTCTCTCTCTCTCTCTCTCCCTCCTTCTTTCTATATCTCTCAAATAATATATATACATATATTTTAAAGAGACTCTAGGCTGGAGAGATGGCTTAGCCTGCAAAGCCAAAGAATCCCGGTTCAATTCCCCAGGACCCACATAAGCCAGCTGCACAATGACAAAGAGAAGGAGAACTGGCACACCAGGGCCTCCGTCCACTGTAGTCGAACTCCAGACATTTGTGTTACCTTGTGCACATGTGCAACCTTGAGTGCTTGCGTCACCTTGTGCGTCTGGCTTACGTGGGATCTAGAGAGTAGAACATGAGTCCTTTGGCTTTGTAGGCCGTGTCCTTAACTGTTAAGACATCTCTTCAGCCCAAGAATTTCTTTTGGTGCTTCTTTTTTTTTTTTTTTTTTAATTAAGGGAGGATATATGAGAGAATGGGTGTGTCAGGCCTCTAACCACTGCAAAGGAACATGGGCCACCTTGTGCGTCTGGCTTACGTGGGTACTGGAGAATTGAACTCAGGTTCTTAGGCTTGCCTTAACCACTAAGCCATCTCTCCAGCCCTCTTTCAGTGCTTTGTTCACTATACCTTTGTGGACATAGTCCTTTAAGAAATGAAGCTGGGTGTGGTGATGCAGGCCTTTAATCCCAGCACTGGGGAGGCAGTGGTAGGAGGATCCCGGTGAGTTCAAGGCCATCCTGAGACTACATAGTGAATTCCAGGTCAGCCTGGGCTGGAATGTAACCCTATCTCGAAAGAAAGAGGGAGGGAGGGGAAGGAAGGAACTAAAGAAAGGAAGGAAAAAGAAAAGAAATATAAATATTGGTCCTTTTCTGTGGCTATGTCAATCTCATGACTGAAATTTAAAATTTTTTTGTTTATTTTTATTTATTTGAGAGCAACAGACAGAGAGAGAAAGAGAGTGGGCACGCCAGGGCCTCCAGCCACTGCAAACAAACTCCGAGACACGTGCGCCCCCTTGTGCATCTGGCTAACGTGGGTCCTGGGGAATCGAGCCTCGAACCGGTGTCCTTAGGCTTCACAGGCAAGCGCTTAACCCCTAAGCCATCTCTCCAGCCCTCATGACTGAAATTTATAGCAACTTATTCAGGTCTGTGGCAGAGCCAAGATTGGCATACACATAAGAATTAGTGTTTTGCCGGGTATAGTGGCGCATGCCTTTAATCCCAGCATTCTGGAGGCAGAGGCAGGTGGATTGCCTTGAGTTCAAGGCCACCCTGAGACTACAGAATGAATTCCTGGTCAGCCTGGGCTAGAGCAAGACCCTACCTCAAAAAAACAAAAAATAAAAATAAATAAAATAAAAAGAATTATTGCTTTGGAGTCTGCATACAATTTCTGTCATAAAAGAATGTTTTGGTTTGATTTTTCGAAGTAGGGTATAGCTCTAGCCCAGGCTGACCTGGAATTCACTATCTAGTGTCAGGCTGGCATTGAACTCACAGCGATCCTCCTACTTTTGCCTCCTGAGTGCTGAGATTAAAGGTGTGCGCCACCACAGCTGTCTAAAAGTATTTTATCTGCCTGGCCATTGTGATATAATGTTAAAGAGTGAGAAAACATAGGCTGTAATTTTTTTAAGCTCAGGTATATGTCCATGGCCAAGTTCAGTGTCAGCAGCACAAACAGTAATTTTATGATGTTTGATTCTCTTTTTCTTCCAAATGTAGAAGAGTTGTCATTTAAATGATATTCATGCAGGGGTTAGAGAATTATCCCCCCCCACAAAAAAAAGTATCAATAACAATATATTGATGGTATTCAACTCAGTAATGACCTGTTAAGCCACAAAACAAGTCAGATAAGACTTTGGAATGCTAAGACTGAATATGAACTTAAGAATGTTGAGCCGGGCGTGGTGGCTCACACCTTTACCCAGCACTAGGGAGACGGAGATAAGAGGATTACTCTGAGTTCGAGGCCACCCTGAGACATAGTGAATTCCAGGTCAGCCTAGGCTAGGAGTGAGACCCTACTTCGAAACACCTCCCCGCCCCCCACCCAAAAAAAAAGGAATGTTGTTTTCCCTAGGAGGAATATCTGACCAGACTAGAATTCATGATTTTATGTTGTTTGAATCCTCAAAAGTCAAGATTAGCTGTAAAAAGTTATTTATTTTCTATTTATTTTTTGAAGTAAGGTCTCCCTGTAGCTCAGGTTGATCTGGAATTCACTATGTAGTCTCAGGGTGGCCTCGAACTCACTGTGATCCTCCTACCTCTGCCTCCTGAATGCTGGGATTAAAGGCGTATGCCGCCATGCCCGGCTGTAAAACAAAACAAGACAAAAAGCTTAATTTTTAAGGGTTTACCTCCTATTTATTTAATTATTTATTTATTTTGGTTTTTCGAGGTAGGGTTTCGCTCTAGCCCAGGCTGACCTGGAATTCACAATGGAGTCTCAGGGTGGCCTCCAACTCACAGTGATCCTCCTACCTCTGCCTCCCGAGTGCTGGGACTAAAGGCGTGCGCCACCACGGCCTGCATCCCTTTCAATTTTGTAATTGTGTATCCAAGAAATATGTTTGTGAGAGTAACACTGTACCCTGTACACAAGCACATCACGCCAGGTGACGTAGTACCTCAGCAGACGTTTGGGAAGATCTTGGGAGTGCCGCAGAGGCCCTGGGCATCGGGAGGTCTGGGACAGGATGTGTCTTCTGTGTGTCTTGGCCACTAGACAGCCTGTTGTTGACTTTCTACTTTGCTAAGCCATCTTTTCTTCTTTATGCCATTCTTAGTGTAAATACACTATGTGATTCAAGAGAGAAAACAGTCCACTTGAAGGTTTTGGGTGTTTCTAAGAGAGGGGCAGAGAGTGAGCACACCGGGGCCTCCGCCTGCAGACACGTGCGCCACCTCGTGTGCATGTGTGACCTTACACACTTGGGTCACCTTGTGCGTTTGGCTTACTTGGGACCTGGAGAGTCGATACATGGGTCCTTAGGCTTTGCAGACAAGCACCTGAATCACTAAGCCATCTCTCCAGCCCCAATGGAAGGTTTTGCTAATAACATTTGATAACAGTTCTTTGCTGTAAAAATCTTTGTATTTGGGGGAAAGGCTGGTTTACCTAAACAGCTTTCATAATTGGTTAGATTTTACTGAGAGAGGGCAGTGGGCATGCACACAGCAGTGTGGTGGCTTATGCCCATGTGCATGTGCGTGCCTGGGTACCTGTGGCTGGAGGCCAAAGGATGACTTCAGATGTCCTTTGGTTTTTGAGGTACGGTCTCACTCTAGCCCAGGCTAACCTGGAATTCACTATGTAGTCTCAGCCTGTCTCCCAAGTGCTGGGATTAAAGGCGTGCACCCCCACCATGCCCGGCTTCCATTCTCCCCCACCCCACCCATCATTCCTCTGCCTTATTTCTGTGAGACCTAGTCTTACTGCATCTGGAGTTCTTGTGATTTGGCTCGACTGGCTGACGGGTGAGCCCCAGCCATGTTCCAGGTTCCACTGTCCTCCGTGCAGGAGTGTCAGGCGTGCCCAGCTCTTGACTTGGGTACTGGAGATCAGACTCAGGGTCTGAGGCTTGTGCATCAAGCGCTCTCAACCTACTGAGCCGTCTCCCTAGCCCCTGAATCTTGTCCTAAGGTGGGATCTTCAAGTAAGTGGCCTTGAATCCCATCCTTTATTTTTTTTCTGTTTCTATATTGGACTCCCTTCTGCTGTTTCTTCCCCCCTCAGGGTGGCCTCGAACTCACCTCCTACCTCTGCCTCCCATCCAAAGTGCTGGGACTAAAGGTGTGTGCCACCATACCCGGCTTGTTTTCATTTTTTTTACATGTCCATAGAGTTACAAGTTATGTATCTTTACTAAGAATATACAGTATTAGGGCTTAGCAGTTAAGCACTTGCCTGTGAAGCCTAAGGACCCCGGTTCGAGGCTCGATTCCCCAGGACCCATGTTAGCCAGATGCACAAGGGGCTGTGTTGGGCCTTGAGAGGCCCGGACGTGAGGCCTAGTGGAACTTCTGAGCCTAGCTAAAGCTTGGCGGCCTGCCTCTGGCCTGCTGCTTCTGCGTAGAAAGTTGGAGTTCTCACGTGCGTGAACCAATCATTTCAAAAGTCGTGGTATACTATTGGCCCTTACCTCTCCCCCATCCCGAAATCCCCACCCTCGTTCTCAACGCTATATAAGCAACTGTCTGTAACAATAAAGTGAGTTCCTGCTTCGAAGAGACTCCCGGCTCGGTGGTTTGTTCCTGGCCGTCGACACCCACCCTCCTCCTCAACCCCTTGGGAGGAACCAGCGGGCCTGGTCCTTCCTCAGCACTACCTGCCGGGGGAGCCCGACAGATTTGGAAAACTTAAATATCAGTTGATACTTTCTCCCGTGCATGTTGGGTATCTGCACATGCTGGGGAGAAATCTAAACATGCCATTAGTCATATGCTTCAATGTTTTGCCACTCTCGGGCTGCCCGATCAAGTAAGAACAGATAATGGCCCCTTCTTTGTAAGTCAAAACTTTACAAGTTTTCTCCAGACGTGGCAAATTACACATGCCACAGGCATTCCATATAACCCTCGAGGCCAAGCCATCGTTGAAAGATATAACCAAGCACTTAAATCACAATTACAAAAACAAAACGGGGAATCACTACCCCCACATGATCAGCTAAAGAAAGCATTATTCACCTTAAATATTTTAAATTTTTCTAGAAATGAAAAACTCTCCATTTCAAAAACATTGGTCATCCTCTGTCACATACAGCTCGATTAAGGTCAGATGGAGAGACTCGTTGACTGGGGCCTGGAGAGGACCAGACCCACTCCTCACAGCAGGGAGAGGGTTTGGATGTGTCTTCCCTCAAGATGAAAAAAGACCCATTTGGATACCAGCGAGGGACCTAAACTTACCCCAACAAGGGGACACTGATCATCACCCCTCCAGGGAGTGCTTCACCCCTGAGGATTGTTCCTCTTTTCTTTCCCCAAAAGCGATTAGAGATGTAGATGCTACCGCTCTTCCTGATGCTGGCGACGCTCACTCCGCCCAGTGATGAAGGGTTTGGAAACCCACATGACGCCAGAGCGATCTTGGCCAAACAGATGGGAAAACCTTGTGAATGTCAGGGAGGAACACATAAAACATTTCCTTTTGATGGGAAACAAATCCAAAGGGTAGACTGTGGTAACAAAATAGCATACAACTTTATTGATCTCTCTGGGAACCAACATCTCCCCCTACACTCCCATTCTAATACGTGGGTGTGCATAGAAAAATCCAAAATTATGCCTCAAGTGGGCGGCAAGCCAGGGCCCTGCCCTTGCACCACGTTTTATGAGACAATGCATTCTGCGTGCTATACTGCTGCACAACAATGCACCAACAATGGGAAACCCTATTGGACTCGTGTTAGGACCAGGGAGCGACCTCTGGAGGTGCTAGCGGATGGATAATAAGTGACATGGGATATGTCCTCTGCACCCTGCTCTGGTGAGACAGGCCAGACAATCTGCTGGAACTTTCAACCCCCCATCGGCTATTCGGATGGAGGGGGCGTTCAAGATACAGTTAGAGAACAACAGGTCAATAAAAAATCGAACAAATTATTTTGACCCAGTACCCAGAGCTTAACTGTCACCCTATAGCTTCCCTGAGGACTGAGGAGACCTAAAACTCGAGCCCCTTACGGAGACCCTGTTACAATCAAGTTTTTTTTTTTTAAATAATTTTTTGGTTTATTTTTTATTTATTTGAGAGTGACAGAGAAAGAGGAAGAGGCAGATAGAGACAGAGAATGGGCGCGCCAGGGCTTCCAGCCACTGCAAACGAACTCGAGACGCGTGCGCCCCCTTGTGCATCTGGCTAACGTGGGTCCTGGGGAATCAAGCCTCGAACCGGGGTCCTTAGGCTTCACAGGCAAGCACTTAACCGCTAAGCCATCTCTCCAGCCCTACAATCAGTTTTTGCCTTACTTAATCAAACCCTTCTCTGCCAAAAGACTGCTGGCTCTGTCTCCGAGTGGGACCACCCCGGCCACTAGCAGTGGTTGCTAATTACAACTCCACTTCTCAAAAAAAATTGCTCAGCTACATTCCCTATTCCTGTCCAGCTCCTTCCAATGTCCACTTCTGAAACTTGTACTTGGGCCTCACCTGCCCCTGACAATTCCAGTGTGGACGTGGGCCACATTGACCATTCCTTCTGTAACTCAAATACAACTAAGTCCAATGCCCAGCATTGCCCACCTCCTGAGATGGTCTTTGTTTGCGGGGCCGGGATGGCCTATGACTTTCTGCCTTTGTGTCCCAGCCACATTAATCCCAGATGTAGATATCATTTCTGGAGATGAAGCCCTCCCTATACCCTCTTTTGATTATATCGGAGGCAGACATAAGCGACCTGTACAAATGATACCTTTACTCATTGGATTGGGAGTAACCACAGGCATGGCTACCGGGACAGCCGGGATGGGCATGGCAGCCCATCTCTACAAAAAGCTTTCTCTCCAGTTGACCAATGACATAAAAGCCGTGTCTGGTACCATCCTTGATCTCCAACAACAGCTGGATTCCCTAGCTGAGGTAGTCCTACAAAACAGGTCGGGACTAGACCTATTAACGGCCAAAAAGGGAGGCGTATGCCTGTTTTTGCAGGAAAAATGCTGTTTCTAAGCCAGTAGATTGGGAATCGTTCAGGACAAGATCAAAAGACTTCAAGAAGACCTGGAGAAGAGACGGCGGGACCTCCAGGACAACCCACTGTGGACGGGCCTGCATGGCTTCTTACCATGCCTCCTCCCTCTACTTGGGCCCTTCCTTCTCCTCACGGTCGGGCCTTGTGTAATTAACAAAATTACACAATTCACTACCAGCGGCTAGAGGCAATAAAACTCCATCAGGTTGAGATACATTACCGCAGGCCGGCAACTCAGGAATTAAATTCCTCATGTGACCCACTGCCACCCCCTCTGCCCTCCATGTGCCCAATGATGGGTAAGATCTCAGACTGACTGAGACAACCTAAGACAGGCCATGGAGTGGGTTCTCAGCGAGCTAAACACATGGTACCCAGTGACGGGTAAGATCCCCAGAGGGGGACAATCTAAGACAGGGGCCATGGTGACTAATGCTCTTACAAAAACAAAAGGGGGAGATGTTGGGCCTTGAGAGGCCCGGATGTGAGGCCTCGTGGAACTTCCTGAGCCTAGCTAAAGCTTGGCATGCTTCCGCGTAGAAAGTTGGAGTTCCCACGCGCGCTTAGAACCAATCATTTCAAAAGTCGCAGGTATACTATTGGCCCTTACCTCTCCCCCCATCCTAGAATCTCCACCCTCATTCTCAACGCTATATAAGCAACTGTCTGTAACAATAAAGTGAGTTCCTGCTTCGACAAGACTCCCGGCTCAGTGGTTTGTTCCTGGCCGTCGACACCCACCCTCCTCCTCAACCCCTTGGGAGGAACCAGCGGGCCTGGTCCTTCCTCAGCACTACCTGCCAGGGGAGCCCGACAGGGGCGCACGCGTCTGGAGTTCGCTTGCAGCTGCTGGAGGCCCTGGCGCACCCATTCTCTCTCCCTCTCTCTCTCTCTCTCTCTCTCTGCCTCTTTCTGTCTGTCTGTTGCTCTCAAATAAACCAAAAAGGAAAAAAATATATGTATATATATAGTATTAATATGATCATAACATTAATGCATACTACAAGTGCCGTGAGCCAGAAGGTAGTTTGTATGAACAGTTGTTTGTTTGTTTGTTTTAATTTTTCTAAAATAGTGACTAACAGATCTGCTTTTCCCCTCCCCCACCTAGATCCACCAACAGCATGAATCAAGAAAAGTTAGCCAAACTTCAGGCTCAGGTCCGGATAGGGGGCAAGGTGAGTATGACCGAGAAAAGCTGATAAGCCAACATGTGATTGCCAGCCAGGGTTAAGCTTTGCGCTTGTGGTCATTGAAAGTCTTAAGATCTGTTCAGTAATCAAGATCAAACGTCAGTCCATTGTCCGGCTCTAAAGCAGGTAACTATAAGGTTTTTCTCTCAGATGGTGTGATGGAAGTAACCACCTTGGAAATCCTAACTCTCAATATCTGCTAATTAATAAGCCGTTACCTAGTTTTGTAAGCTGCCGTTACTTTCATCTGTTAAATAGAAGTTAACCGTCAAGATGCTCCTAAAAATTAAGAGCATCGGGCTGGAGAAATGGCTTAGCGGTTAAGCGCTTGCCTATGAAGCCGAAGGACCCCGGTTCGAGGCTCGATTCCCCATGACCCACGTTAGCCAGATGCACAAGGGGGCGCATGGGTCTGGAGTTCGTTTGCAGTGGCTGGAGGCCCTGCCGTGCCCATTCTCTCTCTTTCTCTTTCTGCCTCTTTCTCTGTCTGTTGCTCCCAAATAAATAAAAAGAAAAAGAAAAAATAATTTAAAAAATTAAGAGCATTATTTATAATACCCCCTAACTTGGTGTCTGATGTGGTGTGGATGCTTAATAAATGACAGCTATTAGGTTAGGCTCACTGGTAGGGACTTCCTGATATCAAAGTGATGTCATCTTAATTAAATATACCTGTCACGGAGCTAAGTGCGCAAGAGGTGTTCTGTAGTTTTGTTTATTGCTGCGTTTTCCTCTCAAATTCCTGCTTGTTACCTTTTCTTTTCCAAGCACTTTAAAGCCTAGGGAAGGGCTGGTTCTGAGTACCAAAAACCTTTGCTTTCGCCTTATTTGTAGCTCCAGGCTCAAGGAGACTGTTCACCTTCATCTTTGCCTAGTGCAGTACTTACTGTTCCATACCACACGGTGGAGAAAGGGCAAGTAGGCCTCACTGTGTGGTTTACACTGAGGGAGACGAGGGGGAGAAGGGAAGAGGTGCCTAGTGCTTTGTTCTTGGCAGTGATAAAGTTGTGTGACTCTGGAGCCACAGTAACACACTGATAGCTGCAGTCGTCACACTGTGGCATCAAGTGTGATACAGCGTGGCACACGCCTTTAGTCCCAGCACTCGGGAGGCAGAGGTAGGAGGAACACCATGAGTTCGAGGCCAGCCTGAGACTACATAGTGAATTCCAGGTCAGCCTGGGCTAGAGTGAGACCCTACCTCAAAAAACCAAAAAAAGCCGGGCATGGTGGCGCACGCCTTTAATCCCAGCACTCGGGAGGCAGAGGTAGGAGGATCGCCGTGAGTTCGAGGCCACCCTGAGACTCCATAGTGAATTCCAGGTCAGCCTGGGCTAGAGTGAGACCCTACCTCGAAAAAACCAAAAAAAAAAAACAAAAAAAACAACAACAAATAAAGGTAAGGATAGTCAATAACCATAGGGTATACTTGAAAGGGCCTAATACCATGTATCACAATTATTATTTATTAATAACTTCCATGATTATAAACAATATCCCATGGTAATGCCCTCCTTCCCCCTACTTTTCCCTTTGAAACTCCATCCTCCATCATATCCCCTCCTCCTCTCAATCAGTCTCTCTTTTATTTTGATGTCATGATCTTTTCCTTCTATTATGAGGGTCTTGTGTAAGTAGTGTCAGGCACTGCGAGGTCATGGATATCCAGGCCATTTTGTGTCTGGAGGAGCACGTTGTAAGGAGTCCTACCCTTCCTTTGGCTCTTACATTCTTTCCGCCACCTCTTCCGCAATGGACCCTGAGCCTTGGAAGGTGTGATAGAGATATTGCAGTGCTGAGCACTCCTGTCATTTCTTTCCAGCACCATGATGCCTTCTGAGTCATCCCATGGTCACTGCCATCTGAAAAGAGAAGCTTTTCTACCAACAGTGAGAGTAGCAGTAATATAAGAGTATGAACATTAAGAGAAGTGCTTACTGGGCAGTTTGGTGAGCATAGTATATACATTTAGCCAGACAGCAGCAGACGTTACACCCTTAGGGCTCATGACTACCCCTGTTGTAGGTTTTCACTATCAGGGATGTATTCCCTCCCATGGAGCGGGCCTCCAGTCTAATTAGAGGGCAGTTGGTTTCCCCCATGACAGACGTGCCACTATTGCACCCGTTGGCTCATTTGGCTTGGCTGGCAAAATATAAGGCTTGCAGTGTCCACTGTTGAGTATCTTCACTGGTGATTTCTGTCTCTCCCATTGAACTGCATGCAGCATGGCTTCTTTCATCTTTCTGTCAGCTGGTCTACATGGAGGAGGTTCTCAGCTCATCTCCAGCAGGATTTCTCAGTGGCCTTGCAGCCCAAGCATGTGGATTCTTCAGCAATATCGCAGTTGCATATTCTTAATTCGGTGCTTGGTACATTCATTAAGTAGTCACTGTTGCTGAGCACTTACTGTGTATTGGGCACGTAGTAGATCAGTAAGCATCTGTGATGCCCCAACCCTTTAATCCCAGCACTCGGGAGGCAAAGGTAGGAGGGTCCAATCACTGAGCTTGAGACCAGCCTGGCTGCAAAGTGAGTTCCAGGTCAGCCTGGGCTAGAGTGAGGTCCTGCCTCAAAAAAAACAAAACAAAAATAAACTCTACTTTGACAAATCCCTCAGAAGAGAGACATGCTCAGAATTACAGTGAACAACATTGAGCATTATAAAAAACAAGGCTTTTTCACCGGGGGAGGCAGGCTGGCATTTAAAGGTTGATCAGGAATTTATCACCCGACCAAGGTGAAAACATTAGTGGAAGAAGGACAAGGGCATTGTCAAAGGCACATGCCAAGGCACGTAGGTGTGCCGAGATCACATGGTGTTTAATAGAATGCCTGGCTTTCGTTAGGTACAGTTACCTTGAGAGGAGGTGATCGGAAATGACAGGAAATAGCCAGGCCAGGGAGCTCGGGTTTCCCTCAGAGTTGTATATACTGTGCTAAGGAGCTTGGGATTGTAGCTGTACACAGTGCACAAGAGAGAAGTGGAGGTCTAAAATGGCCACTTATGTCGTGGCCATGTAGAAAATGGAATGCAGTGGAAGCTTGGGGGGGGGGGACACACATTGCTCCATTATGTGGGACACCAATTTGAGTTGGAATTGACATGACGTAATGGCTGCTGGGACATGGGGAGCAGAGGGCAGAGAGGAGTATGGGATGTTCCCCAGATCTCTGATTTTAGAGAGTAGGTGTATCACACTGCCACTTTGTTTTTTGTTTTTTGTTTTTTGTTTTTTTGGTTTTCCGAGGTAGGGACTCACTCTAGCTCAGGCTGACCTGGAATTCACTATGGAGTCTCAGGGTGGCCTCGAACTCTCGGCGATCCTCCTACCTCTGCCTCCCGAGTGCTGGGATTAAAGGCGTGCACCACCATGCCCGGCTCACACTGCCACTTTGTAAAACACTGGCAATAAAGGCAAGTGTATTGTTACTGTTTTTGGTTTTTCAAGGTAGGGTCTCCCTGTAGCCCAGGTTGAGCTGGAATTCACTATGTCGTCTCTGGGTGGCCTCGAACTCACAGTAATCCTCCTACCTTCTGCAGCTAGATCCTAAAACCCCTGCCACCAGGGCAGTCTTCTCCCCACGTACAGAAAACCCCATTCATTTCCCATTACTCATTGATTTCTAAAAGATTTAGTCCTTAGATGTTGGGCTTTTGGCAGTATGTCAGCTCTGCTATTGGTTCTGTTTTTTGTTTTTTTTTTAATTGGCCTAGAAATTTTATTTGTCTCACTCTAGCTTAGGCTAACCTGGAACTCACTCTGTCTTCCCATGCTAGTCTCACATCAGTCATCCGACCTCTGCCTCCTGAGCACTGGGATTAAAGGTGTACGCCACCACACCCGGCTCTGGGCCTAGAAATTTAATCCACTATTTATTTTGGATGTTTCCTATCTTAGCAAATAGTGTAATTGTCAACCTCTTTGTTCAGACCTAAACCTATCTATATTCTCACGTTAAGTCCATCAGAAGCTACACCATCTCCTGTGACAGGCTGAACCATCTACACTACCACAATTCTCATTTCTCCTGTGCAGGGGCCCGGCCCCCCCGTCTTACTGTCTCCTAGTCCATTTTGCAAACAGCAGGCTCAGTCCGCAGTAAATAATAGTGTCCTTTCACATTTGAAGTAAAAAGAAGCTCCTGCCCATGAAATTCTAGGCTACGGGATCGGACCCTTGTCCATCTCTCTTTTTTATTTGTTGTTTTTCGAGGTGGGGTCTCACTCTAGCTCAGCCTGATCTGGAATTTACTATGTAGTCACAGGGTGGCCTCGAACTCAAGGCGATCCTCTGACCTCTGCCTCCCAAGTACTGGGATTAAAGGCGTGCGCCCCCACGTCCGGCATTGCCCGCCTTTCTGATTTTGTTTTCCTCTTCCTTTCCCTTTGTTCCCTCTGCTCTGGCCATGCTGCCTCAGTCTCTCTGGAAAGCACAAGCTCAGCCTTGTTTCCCTCCGCTTCCCTGGCCGGGTGTCTTGTTTCTACCGAAGCCTTGCCTTGCCCTCAATCCCCGCACCCGCCATGACTAGGTCTGGTTTTGTTTTGCTTCATGGCCTTCATTCTGTTCGAAATGCTCTCATTTATCTAAGTTTGATCGTATTCATTCCTGGATTCTCAGACTCCAGAACACTCACATTCTCAATCTGTCATTGTTCTTGGTCTTTTAGACCATCTTTACACTTAAGCTTTATGGGCAGAGGTTGGTAGGAACAGTATGAAAGCATCCCTTATTGTATTTGAAAAATACAATATTTGAAATTGAAATTTTTATTGTAATATTGAAACTGAAAAATACAATATTTGAACTTTGAAAATTTGTCATGAAGTTCCCTAAGTTGTCTTGAAGCTAGAAATTGTTGTTGTTTTTTCCTGAGGTAGGGTCTCACTCTAGCCCAGGCTGACCTGGAATTCACTATGTAGTCTCAGGGTGGCCTCGAACTCACGGCGATCCTCCTACCTCTGCCTCCCGAGTGCTGGGATTAAAGGCGTGCGCCACCACGCCCGGCCTATTGGAGCTAGAAATTTTGTCTTACTAGTAAATCATAATTTGCAACATACCGTGTGGAAATGCTAAAAGTTGGCTACTAGGTTAGAACTGACCTTGAGCCACCTGGGTGAGGCTGACAGTGGAAAGTCACTTCGGAAATGTGGCTCTTAGTTAGCTGCTTGCAGTGGGGTGTGTGTGCTTCTAGTTAAGCCTGTTAACACCTCTGCTTGTGTTTCAGGGTACAGCTCGCAGAAAGAAGAAGGTGGTACATAGAACAGCGACAGCTGACGACAAAAAACTCCAGAGTTCTCTGAAAAAACTGGCTGTAAATAACATAGCTGGCATTGAAGAGGTATGTATGGTCACTTTGAGAACTGAAATGACAGGCGAATGGCATGCGGACAAGTCTGTATTATTTTGTTTGCGAGTCAGGGTGTGTCGCTCTAGCACAGGCTGACCTGGAACTCGCTGTGTAGTCTCAGATTAGCTTAGACGTTAAGGTACTTGCCTACAAAGCCAAAGGACCCGGGTTCAATTCCCCAGTACCCACATAAGGCCAGATCCACAAGGTGGTGCTTGCACCTGGAATTTGTTTGAAACGGCTAGAGGCCCTGGCGTGCCCATTCTCTCTCTCATCTGTGTCTCCCTCCTTTCTCACAAAGAAAGAGAGAGAGAGAGAGAGAAAGAAAGAAAGATATGTGTTTTTTTTTTTTTTTAATCACCTTTCAAATACAATGGTAGGCATCAGTTAGGCAGGTTAGCAAAACAGGGAAATACATTCTTAGCTTCTTGATTGACTATCCTGCATGCCGGCAACTTTGTATCCCAGTGTCAAGGACTACTTTTCCCTTTATTGTGACAAACTACCTGACAGAAGCATTTTAAGGCAGGAAGTCTTTGTGCGGGCCCACAGATTAAACGTACAGTGGGAGGGGCACGAGGAAGCCAGCCATATTCCATCTGTACTCGAGAGCCTTTGCCTTTTTCTTTTTAATTTGTTTATTGATTAATTATTTGTGAGAGAAAGAGATAGAGGCAGATAGAGAGAGAATGGGCATACCGGGGCCTTTAGCCACTGCCAATGAACTCTAGACGCATGCGCCACCGTGCACATCTGGTGAATTGAACCTGGGTCCTTTGGCTTGGCAGGCAAGCACCTTAACCTCAAAGGTATCCTGCCAGCCCTGCTCTCGGTCCTGGATACCACCATGGGCGCTGGAGGGACGGTCCAGTGGTTAAGGTGCTGGCCTGAGAAGCCTAAGGACCTGGCTTCGAATCCCCGCCACCCACATAAAGCCAGGAGCGTGCGCTGTGCCGCTGGGAGTTCCTTTGCACTGGCTGGGTGCCACCATGGAATGGTGCCAGCCGCATTCAGGGCGGATCTTTGCTGTGGGAAACGTTCCCTGGGGAGACACTAACACAGGGCTGTTCACCCCACGCAGGACACACAGCAAGCCAGAGTGCGAGTGCACCCACGCAGCCGGGTGAAGGAGTGAGGTTATTGGGGTTACTTAGAGAGCAGGGTGAGGGCTTTCTTACTGGAACAGCGGAGGACTCAAAGGCGGCTGCACCACCAAAAAGCCCAGCCCATGGCGCACACCTTTCCTGCCTCAGAGGTAGGAGGACCGCTGTGAGTTCGAGGCCACCCTGAGACTACACAGTGAATTCCAGGTCAGCCAGGGCCAGAGTGAGACCCTACCTCGGGGGCGGGGGGGGGACTAAAATAATCCCACGCCAGCCCAGGAAACCGCTCCTGTGGGGCTCACTGCACAGTCTGCAGGCGGCTAAGCCCTGCAGGACAGGTGGGAGGGTCTCTCTCAAGCTCAGCTCTCCCAGGCTTCTTGACTCCCTCCTCCCCACTCCCCTGAGGAAGTAAGGAACGCTTCAATGCACAGAGCATTGCCACACAGCATTGGGCAGAGTCTGCCCTTCAACCTTGTTTACCAAAGGTCTCTTTGTAACCTTGGGGAATGGTCCAGTGACCTTGTGTCGGTTCTCTTCCCTCCCAAGAGGAAATACTTCATTTTATTTTAAAAAAAATTGGGGCGTGGTGGCGCACGCCTTTAATCCCAGCACTCGGGAGGCAGAGATAGGAGGATCGCCATGAGTTTGAGGCCACCCTGAGATTACATAGTGAATTCCAGGTCAGCCTGGACTAGGGTGAGACCCTACTTCGAAAAACAAACAACAAAACAAAACAAAAAATTGTTTTTTGTTGTTGTTGTTGGTGGTGTTTGGTTTTTTCATTGTACTTTTTTTTTTAAATTTTTTTTTTGTTTATTTTTATTTATTTGAGAGTGACAGACAGAGAGAGAAAGAGGCAGATGAGAGAGAGAGAGAGAATGGGCGCGCCAGGTCCTCTAGTCACTGCAAATGAACTCCAGACGTGTGCGCCCCCTTGTGCATCTGGCTATCATAAGTCCTGGGGAATCGAGCCTCGAATCAGGGTCCTTAGGCTTCACAGGCAAGCACTTAACCGCTAAGCCATCTCTCCAGCCCTCGTTGTATTTTTTTAAACACTTGCCATTTATTTCTTTTTATTTATGAGAGAGAGAGCTAGGGAGATAGAGAAAGGGCGTGCAAATGAACTCCTGGTACATGTGCCACCTTGTGCATCTACCTTATGTGGGTCCTAGGGAGTTGAACCTGGATCCTTTGGCTTTGCAGGCAAATATCTTGACCACTAAGCAATCTCTCCAGCTCTATTCATTGTATTTTGATGATACTTTTCTCATCTACTGGCTGATGATTCTATTTTTTTTTTTCCTTCTTTGGTTTTTGGTATTTCAAGGTAGGGTCTCACTGGCTCAGGCTGACCTGAAATTCCCTATGTAATCTCAGGGTGGCCTTGAACTCAAGGCAATCCTCCTACTCCTTGCTTCCCAGGTGCAACGATTAAAGGTGTGCACCACCATACCTGGCCCTTTTTTTTTTCTTTCTTTTTTTCCTCTAGGTAGGGTCTCACACTAATCCAGGCTGACCTGGAATTCACTCTGTAGTCTCAGTGTGGCCTTGATTGAACTCATGGCGATCCTCCCACCTCTGCCTCCTGAGTGCTGGGATTAAAGACGTGCGCCACCACGCTTGGCTCATTATTTTAAAAAAATTTTTTTAATTTATTTTGAGAGAAAAAAGCATATAGAATGGGTATGCCATGGCCTCTAGCCACTGCAAACAAACTGTAAATTTGTGCGCCACTTTGTGCATCTGGCTTTACGTGGGTCCTAGATAATCGAACCTGGGTCCTTGGGCTTTGTAGGCAAGCACCTTAACTGCTAAGACATCTCTCCAGCCCCAATTTTTTTTTTAATTATTATTCACTTATTTATTTGAGAGATAGTGGCAGGTAGAGAGAGAAAAATGGGCACCCCAGGGCCTCCAGCCACTGCAAATGAACTCCAGACACATGTGCCACCTTGTGCAGCTGGCCTTCATGGGTACTGTGGAATCGAACCTAGGTCCTTTGGCTTTACAGGCAAGTGCCTTAACCGCTAAGCCATCTCTCCAGCCCTAGAGATACTTTTTATTATACTTGCCATGTGAGATACATTGTTTTCTGTGCTCATACAGGTGAACATGATCAAAGACGATGGAACAGTCATTCATTTCAACAACCCCAAAGTCCAAGCTTCCCTGTCTGCCAATACCTTTGCAATTACTGGTCACGCAGAAGCCAAACCAATTACAGAAATGCTTCCTGGGATATTAAGTCAGCTTGGGGCTGACAGCTTAACAAGCCTTAGAAAGTTAGCTGAACAGTTCCCACGGCAAGGTAAGAGTTTCAACTTCCTACGTCTCTCCTCTCCCTATTTTAATTAATGACTCTAATGTTTATAAGAAACATCCCATCTCAGAATTGAGGGTGTAGCTCAATCGGTAGGGTGCTTGCGTAGCATGCATAAGGTCTTGGCTTCAGAACCCAGCACCACATACACCGGACACCGTGGCACATGACTATCACACCACTGGGTGTAGGGGGCAGGAGAATCACAAGTTCAAGATCCACCTCAGCTTTGTAGGGAGTTGAAGGCAACCCTAGGCTTGAGCCCTTTTCTCAAAACCAAAAATAAGTCTCATCTTAAACCAAGAGGATTCATTTCAGTATGTAATGATTTTTCTTTCTATAATATAGCTTGTAAGGGGCAGGAGAGATGGCTTAGTGGTTAAGGTGCTTGCCTGCAAAGCCGAGGGACCCAGGTTGAATTCCTCAGGACCCACGTAAGCCACATGCACAAGGGGGCGCATGCACCTGGAGTTTCTTTGCAGTGGCTGGAGGCCATTCTGTCTCTGTTGCTCTAAATCAAATAAAAATAAACCAAAAAAAAAAATTAAAAAAAAAATCTGACTGGAGAGATGGCTCAGTGGTTAAAAGCACTTGCTTGCAAAGCCTGGTGGCCTGGGTTCGATTTCCAAGTATCCATGTAAAGCCCGATGCACAAAGTGATGCATGTGTCTGGAGTTTGTTTGCGGTGGCAGCAGGCCCTGGAGCACCCATTCTTTCCCTCCTCTCTCTCTGCTTGCAAATAAATAAATATTAAAGAATCTCATTTCAATGTTCTTACATAGCCAGACATTTACATTAAATAAGGTGGAATAAATCCCTTTTATTTTATTTTCATCTGAGGGAGAAAGAGGAAGAGACAGGGATAATGAATCACACTATGCATCAATATACAGTAAAAATCTTACAATTTAAACTGCAAGTTTATTAACTGGGTCAGGCGTGGTGGTACACGCCTTTAATCCCAGCACTCAGGAGGCAGAGGTAGGAGGATCACCATGAGTTCAAGGCCACCCTGAGAGTACAGAGTTAATTCCAGGTCAGCCTGGACAGAGTGAGACCCTACCTCGAAAAACCAAAAAAAAAAAAAAAGTTTATTAACTGTTCATATTGCCGTGAGCTTCTCCCGGCTGTTGAAGAATAACCTGGGCAGTGGGACACCTGGCTTTGACAGGCAAGCCCTTTTAACGGCTAGGCGATCTTTCCAGCCCCCTCCTTTTCTTCCTTCCTTTCTTTTCGTTCGTTCGTTCGTTCTTTCTTTCGAGTTAGGGTCTCGCTCTAGCTCAGGCTGACCTGGAATTCACTGTGGGGTCTCAGGGTGGCCTCGAACTCATGGTGATCCTCTTACCTCTGCCTCTGAGTGCTGGGTGGGATTAAAGGCGTGCACCACCACGCCCAGCACTTAGTCATGATATTTTTATTCGAACTTGTCTGAATGATTCCATTTTGCAAATGCATTTTACTTTACACATTACTTGGCTCTAGTTCATATTATATTGTTTTGCTTTTTTTGTTTTGTTTTATTTATTTGAGAGACAGAGAGAGAAGCGGCAGACAGAGAGAATGGGCACACCAGGGCCTCTAGCCACTGCAAACTCCAGACGAATGAGCCACCTTGTACATCCAGCGTTATGTGGGTTCTGGGGGATCGAACCGTTATCCTTAGGCTTTGTAGGCAAGCACTTTAACCACTGAGTCATCTCTCTCACTCTAGCCCTCCCCTCAACTTCCCCTCCCCAGCCTGGCACTCACTCTGTACCCCAGGCTGCAATTACAGGCTTTAGTCACCATGCCGAGTAGTTATATGTACCTTACAGTTCGATTGTAATGTGACCTAAGGGCGGGGGGGAATGTGAATTTTGGATTGACAATACTTAGCTTTTTCTGAGCAGTATCATAGGTGTTCTGTAATGGTCTTTGTTCTCAATGACTAATATTACAATGCGCTTTTCCTAGTGTTGGATAGCAAAGCTCCAAAACCAGAAGACATTGATGAGGAGGATGATGACGTTCCAGGTGAGTGACATCCCCTTAGTCGTCAGGGGTCTCTCTGCCCTCATTGTGTTGGTGACTAAAGGGTTTTGTTTTTGGTGGTGAGCTCTGAGTTTAAATTGATCTACAGTGATCATGGATACTGTTAGGAATTCACTCTGTAGACTTGGGTGACCTCAAACTCACAGAGATCCTCCTACCTCTGCCTCCCAAGTGCTGGGATTAAAGGCGTGCACCACACTCCCGATCAACTACCTAGCTAGATTTTTTTTTTTCTTAATTTTTCAAAGTAGGGTCTCACTCTACCTAGCTAGATTTAAAAAAAAAATTTCTTTTTTATTTAAGGCTGGAGAGATGGCTTAGTGGTTAAGGCGCATGCCTGCAAAGCCTAATGACCCAGGTTCAATTCTCCAGGTCCCACGTAAGCCAGATGCACAAGGTGGCACATAGAGTTCATTTGCAGTGGCTAGAAGCTCTGGTGTGCCCATTCCCCCCCCCCCCACTGTAATAAATAAGTAAAATTAAAATGTTTTAAAAAAACTAATAAACAATTTTTATTTATGATGTTCAAGCAGAGTGAGAGAGACTGGGCACACCAGTGCTTCTTGCCGTGGCAAATAAACTCCAGGTGCATGCATCACTTTATGCATCTAGCTTTACCTGGGTACTGGGGAAGTGAATCCGGGCTGTCCGGCTTTGCAAGCAAGTGCCTTTAACCACGAGCCATCTCTCTAGTCCTGTTAGCAAGATGTTACCAGGCTTAGAGCACACTGGGGCTGGACCCCTCCTTCGTAATCAGTGGCCTATAAAATCAAAGGCTGGAACTGCAGGACCAGTTACTGGTCAGGAAAGTGGAGCTGGGATCACCCACCGTGACTTCGAGGCCACCCTGAGACTACACAGTGAATTCCAGGTCAGCCTCAACTAGAGACCCTACCTTGAAGAAACCAAATAAGAAAGAAAAGAAGGAGGGAAAGAAAGGAAAGAAAGGAAGAAGTGGCACCCTGTCCTGGCCAGAAAGTCCTAATAGGTACCTTTCTAAACCTGGTTTCAGGAGCTCTAACCTTACAAAGACTAGCATATGGCAGGAGGCTTTCTGATGAATAACATACTTCTGTACCCCTTTAAGAGACAAGCCCAATAGGCCTGTTAGTCACCTAGGTAGGACAAATTCCCTTGGGACAACTGGTTCTAGAGACCATAGTATAAAGCTTTTCTAGAAGGTAGCTTGGTACAGTGGTTCCTTGGTTGTACACGCTTTCCCCTACTTTTTTTTTTTAATTTAATTTAATTTAATTTAATTTATTTGAGAGAGAGAATGGGCATGGCAGGGCTTCCAGCACCCCCTTGTGCATCTGGCTAGCATGGGTCCTGGGGAATAGAACCTGGGTCCTTTGGCTTTGCAGGCAAACACCTTATCCACTAGGCCATCCCTCCAGCCCTCCCCTACTTTATAATAAGCTCTATCATTTACAGTACACCATGTCTCATCTAATTTTTATTTTTGTTTTGTGTTTGTTTGTTTGTTTTGTTTTTCAAGGTAGAGTCTTGCTCTAGCCCAGGCTGACCTGGAATTCACTATGTCGTCTCAGGGTGGCCTCGAACTCACAGCGATCTTCCTACCTCTGCTTCCCGAGTGCTGGGATTAAAGGCGCATGCCACCCCCGTGCCCAACCTAATTTGTTTTGATAGAGATCAGAAGGACCAGGGAACCAAGGGGGTCCAGACTGAGGTCACAGGAACAATAAGTTCTAATGAAAAGGAATAGGAGTCCTCTCATTTGGAACTTAGATATTGTCACATTAAGCTCTGTTATTTGAATTTATTACACACTGTGATTAATCATATACATAGTTATTGTTAAAATTTTCTGTGTGGGGCTGGAGAGATGGCTTAGCAATTAAGGCGCTTGCCTGTGAAGCCTAAGGACCCATGTTCAACCCTCCAGATCTCACGTAAGCCAGACACGCAAGGTGGCGCACACATCTGGAGTTCGATTACAGTGGCTGGAGGCCCCGGTGTGCCAATTTTGTCTCGCTCTCATTCTGCCATTTAAGAAAAAAAAAAAAAGGCCAGTCTTTTGGGCTTGCCTTAAAAAATAATTCTTTAATTTCTGTGGGAATTATAATTGACATGAAAATGATACTCACTGTTGATACTTTTGCATAGATTTTAAGAACATGAGCCGGGCGTGGTGGCACACCCCTTTAATCCCAGCACTGGGGGAAGCAGAGGTAGGAGGATCACTGAGAGTTCAAGGCCACCCTGAGACTCCATAGTAAAATCCCAGGTCAGCCTGGGCTGGAGTATAAATTACCAGTTCCTTTTTTCTTCTCTCTTTGATTCACTTATGCTTTCTTTGCTTGTGTTTTCTTTCCTTTTGCCAGATCTTGTAGAAAACTTCGATGAAGCCTCGAAGAACGAGGCTAACTAAAATCCTTTGCTGTGGTCTGGAAGCTGGCGCGGACTGGACGAGCGATCAGCCATGTGCTCCCCAAGTCTTACAGACACAGAGAACATCCGCTGTTGCTAGTTCAGTGATACGGATATTTTGTATATGAATTATGCTGTTTCTTCAGCGTTTTCTTGGTCATTTGATTTTTTTTTTTTTTTTTTTTTTTTTGCACTTCCTCCCAGGGTCTTTACTTTTAGTCAAAATCTGAAGCGTGTCGGTGCAGCTTGAGGGTATTTTGGATTCTGAACCTTTCGTTGTGGTTTTTGGGGGGGGAGGCGGTGTTCTTGGTGTATGTACGTATGTATGTATGTATAGGTGTGCGTGTGAGTATGTGTGTATACAGTGGAGAGCAAATTGGAAAACAGCTCTATTTATCATCTTCCTTCCCCCAGTAGAAGAAATAAAACAAATCTTTACATTTGTTATTATTTTTTTTTTGAATAATGCACTAGTCTAAAGTGAGTATCTGATTTCATATTTAAAGCGATTCTTGACCATTGGAGATTGGTTTTAACTGGCATGGTTAACTGTCATTTTTTTTTTTTTTTTTTTTTTTAATGCTTCTCAGTGGAAACTGTCCTGAGGCACTTTTCCGCCCGAGTGTTTTCTCTCCCCACCTTCTTCCTAGTGCTTCTGTTAACCTCTGCTGTCCCCTGAATGGACCAGCTGGCCTTTCTTCCTCATCTCCTGCCTAGCTTGAGAAGGATGTTCCCCATATAGAGTTGAGCGAGTGCCTGCTCCCTGTTTTTGTAAGATTTTAGTTCTTTATCTTGAGGACCAGGTCCATCTTTAACAATGTATTCCCCCTCATCTTATAGTTTGGGTAGACTTCAAACTGGAATAGCTAGCATGCGCTTGCTAAAGAACTACGCCGGCCTTATTCTGTGTCCTAGCCGTTCTGGGTCGCAGGTCCCAGAATGCTGCTTTTTCAGCAAGGCTGAAATTCAGAAGCCCCTTCTGAATGAGAAGAACCGAGGCCACCGGCCTCCCCTAGCGTCAGCAAGCATTCTGTGAAACGGTACTTGCCCCAGGAGGGTTTCTTCAGTCATTCTCCTGCTCTTGGCCTTGAACCTACCTCTGAGTTAGAGCTTCTTAGTGATGATAGCTGCTCACAGCAGCCTCCTGCATACTTGGAATAATGCTTTGGGGGAGCAATATAAAACACAGTATTTATTTTCTTTTTTAAACCTCCTCTCGGAAGACTTGGAGGTAAGTTGTATTCGTTCACTCACGTTTTCTCTCGCTGTTTGATAAAAGCTTACCTTTTGCATATCAGCATTTATTATAGGCAATATCTTAGGGTAAGAGTTCCAAATCTGTCCTTTCCTGCCCCATCACCAAGCTGACTGCAGCTTAACCTCGCGGCTTGCCAAATTGTTTCAAGCTAGTGACCTTCCCTTCCTAGCTAGTGCGAGACCAACAGCCCCGGGAGATCTACAGAGAGGAAGGCAATGATGCCCTTGTGTTTTGTTTTGTTTTTCTAGCCAAACACTTTCCGTTTTTATTTTAAAATCTGTTGGGTTTTCTTTTCCTGTTATGTTTTATATATTACATGGACTTAACAAAATAACGTTAATAAAACCATAATACAAATAGAGGAGCTTGACCCCTCTTGTGCCTCTCTTACTTACTGTTGTCCACAGTTTCTTCCTTTGGTTTCTCCTCTCCTCCCCACACTCAAATGAACTTTATTGCAGTCAGTGGCTTCATGATCGCCTCAGTCTAGAATTTTGTTCCTCTGAGTTCAAGGGCACAAGGTAGGAGACTGGTGTTCCTTCCGCTGTGCTCTGAAGTTAGCCGAATGTCTTGCCCACATTTACCAAACGACCCTGAAATTCGTCAGTCAAGTGAGATATTTATCGTTGTAAGCTTTTGCAGTTCTGTGCATTTCATCTCAAAATTCTCGTAGGAGATTTTAATCATCCATCAGAAATATCTTCGTTTTTCTCAGAACTCATAAAACTTGCTCATTTTCTGTTTTGTTCACACGTTAGCTGCTCACTCAGAGGCTCTTTGGTTACTGTTCCCTGTGAGCCCTTTAATACCAACTCTTTTTAAAAATATATATGTATATATATTATTTATTTATTTATTTATTTATTTGAAAGAGAGAGAATGGGCGCGCCAGGGCCACCAGCCACTGCAAAGGAACTCCAGACGCGTGCGCCCCCTTGTGCATCTGGCTAACGTGGGTCCTGGAGAATTGAGCCTCGAACCGGAGTCCTTAGGCTTTACAGGCACACGCTTAACCACTAAGCCATCTCTCCAGCCCCCTGATACCAACTCTTAATCCTGGTATCTCATGGACAAAGAGCCAATGTTCTTTTTTGCTACAGTTCCGTATCTTTCCCTTTTCTTAGAAAAGTATATTGAAACCCTCAATCTAAAGAAACATGTCTGCCTTTGGAGTGGATAGTACAAGATAAAAGGTACAAGCATGGGTGAAACGTAAACGGTAGAGTTCTTAACAGAAATGCGAATTATATAGTAATATAAACGTGTATATATAAAGAAGCAGTTGCTAAATACATGCTTTTTACTGACTAGGTAGGAATTTTCTGGGGAAATTGTTCTTCAGTCTGGGGGATAATTCAAGAAATGTCTAAAACAAAAAAAGAAGGAAGTTGGGAGGTCTGTAGAAAAGTGGTTCATGGTCTTAATTTTTATAGACTTAATTGTAATCTCTTCATCTGTTTTGGGGAAGCCCAAAATAAATGATTGGACCCTTGAATTTATATTACCCTCAATTCTCCTGTCAAGGAATAGTTTAAGGCTAGGGAGATGGTCCAGCAGTTAACCCACATAAAAAGCTGGGCATAGGGGCTGGAGAGATGGCTCAGTGGTTATGGCACTTTTCTGCAAAGCCTGATGACCCAAGTTCAATTCCCCAGTTCACACGTAAAGCCAGATGGATAAAGTAGGGCATACCTCTGCAGTTTGCAGCAGACAGGCCCTGGCACACCCATTCTCTCTCTCTCTCTCTCTCTCTCTCTCTCTCTCTCTCTCTCTCTCTCTCTCTCTCTGCCTTTCCTTTCTCCCCCACCCCCACTTAAATAAATAAAATTTTAAAAGATTTTTAACGAAAGAGCTGATTAAAGCACTTGCCTATGAAGCCTAGGGATCAATTCCCCAGTCCCCACATATGCTAGGTGCACAAGGGGGTGCGTGTGTCTTGAGTTCATTTACAGTACTTGGAGGCCCTAGTGTGCCCAGTCTCTCAAATTTTTTTTTTCCTTAAAGCCAGGTGTGGTTGCACACGCCTTTAATCCCAGCACTGGGGAGGCACACGTAGGAGGATCGCCATGAGTTCAAGGCCAGCCTGAGACAACATAGTTAATTCCAGGTCAGCCTGGGTTAGAGTGAGACCCTACCTCAAAAACAAACAATAAGCCGGGCGTGGTGGCGCACGCCTTTAATCCCAGCACTCGGGAGGCAGAGCTAGGAGGATCACCGTGAGTTCGAGGCCACCCTGAGACTACATAGTGAATTCCAGGTCAGCCTGAGCTAGAGTGAGACCCTACCTCGAAAAACCAAAAGAAAAAAAAAAAAAAAAAAAAAAAACAATAAAAGAGGCTGGAGGGATGGCTTAGCAGTTAAGGCGCTTGCCTGCAAAGCCAAAGGACCCACGTTCGATTCCCCAGGGCTCACAAAAGCCAGATACCCAAGGTGGCACAAGCATCTGGAATTCGTTTGCAGTGCCTGGAGGCCCTGGTGTGCCATTCTCTATTCTCTATCTCAAATAAATAAATAAATAAAAATATTCTTTAAAAAAGAAGAAAGGAAATCCTTAACAGGCAGAGATACCAAGAGATTTCTTTAAAAAAAAAAAAATGCCAGGCGTGGAGGCGCACATCTTTAATCCCAGCACTCAGGATGCAGAGCTTGGAGGATCACCTTGAGTTCAAAGCTGCCCTGAGATTACATAACTGTATTCCAGGTGAACCTGGGCTAGAGTGAGACCCTACCTCAAAACAACAAAAAGGGGCTGGAGAGATGGCTTAGCAGTTAAGTGCTTGCCTGTGAAGCCTAAGGACCCCGGTTCGAGGCTCGATACTCCAGGACCCACGTTAGCCAGATGCACAAGGGGGCGCATGCGTCTGGAGTTCCGTTTGCAGTGGCTGGAAGCCCTGGCGCGCTCATTCTCTCCCTCTTTCTGTCTGTGGCTCCCAAATAAATAAATAAATAAATAAAGGCTGGGCATAACCATGCATGTCTGTAAGCCTAGCCCACACGGGGCAGAGACCAGTTGATCGGCAGCCACTCCAGGTTAAGGGAGAAACCTCATCTAAAGGGGGGAAAAAAAGAACATGGACGGACAGACACCCAATGCTCTTATCTGGCCCGTGTAATCAAGCACAAGGGTACACGCATCTGTATATGCATGTGCACCGTACATTATACACACAAAAAGCAAAGGTTGAAGACTGCACCAAGGCTGGAGAGATGGCCTAGCAGTTAAGGCACTTGTCTGTGAAACCTAGGGACCAAGGTTCAATTCCCCAGTACCCACATAAGCCAGATGCACAAAATGGTGCATGCTTCTGGAGTTCGTTTACAGTGAGTGACTGGAGGCCGTGTGCACCCACTCTATCTCTCTGCTTTCTTTCTCTCAAATAATAAATAAAATAAAAATTATTAGGAAAAAACACTGCACCGAGTAGCTTAATTTTTTTTTTCAAGGTAAGGTAGCCCAGGCTGACCTGTCACTCACTCTGTAGTCCCAGGCTGGCCTTAAACTAACCCTACCTCTGCCTCCCCATGCCAAGCCTTAATTTGTTTGCTTCTTTCTTTCTTTTGGTTTTCTTTTTTAATTAATTTATTTGAGAAAGAGGCAAATGGAGACAGACTGAATGGGCGCACCAGTGCCTCCAACCACTGCGAATGAACTCCAGACTATTGCACCACTTCGTGCATCTGGTTTATGTGGGTACTGGGAGATCGAACCTGGGTCCTTAGGCTTCTCAGGCAAATGTCTTAACCACTAAACCATCTCTCCAGCCCCCCCACCTTTTTTTTGAGGTAGGGTCTCTCTCTAGCTCAGGCTGACCTGGAATTCACTATGACGTCTCAGGGTGGCCTCAAACTCACAGTGATCCTACAACCTCTGCCTCTTGAGTGCTGGGATTAAAGGTGTGCCTGTTTTTCTTTTCATTATGGTAAATGTACATCCAACATGCCATTTTAACTACCTCTGCTTCCCTAGTGCTGGGATTAAAGGTTTGTGCCACCACGCCCGGCTCAAAGGACTTCTTAGTGCTTAACTTACTGTCCTTTCTGGATAGTAGTTCCAGGCTAGCCTCAAACACACAACCATCCTCCTACCTCTTCAAAAGACTTTTTTTTTTTTTTCAGGTAGGGTCTCACTCTAGCCCAGGCTGACCTGGAATTCATTATGTAGCCTCAGGGTGACCTCAAACTCCCGGTGATATTACTACCTCTGCCTCCCGAGTGCTGGGATTAAAGGTTTGTGCCACCACGCCCGGCTCAAATTTACTGTCCTTTCTGGATGATGTAAAGGATAAACAACATAAAGACAAAATAGAAAGGAAAAAGAAATACAAAGATACAGTGTTTCTACACACCAGCCTCACGGCATGCTGTTCAAAAAGGGGACTGTATATATTTAAAAAAAAATTTTTTTTTAATCCCTTAGGGGCTGGAGAAGATGGCTTAGCGGTTAAGGCTTTTGCCTGCAAAGCCAAAGGACCCATATTCAAGTCCCCAGTACCTACGTAAGCCAGATGCACAAGGGGCACACGTGTCTGGAGTTTGTCTGCAGTGGCTGGAGGCCCTGGCGTGTGCCCATTCTCTCTCTTTCTCTCTACCTCTTTCTCTCTCAAATAAATAAATAAAATATATTTTTTAAAAAGTATTTTAGAGCTGGAGAGGTGGCTTAGCAGTTAACCGCTTGCCTGTGAAGTCTAAGGACTCTGGTTTGAGACTTAATTCCCCAGGACCCACATAAGCCAGATGCACAAAGAGGTGCATGCATCTGGAGTTCGTTTGCAGTGGCTGGAGACCCTGGTGCGCCCATTTTCTTTCTCTCTCTGTCACTCTCAAATAAATAATTGAAAATAAACAAAAAATTTATTTTTTAAAAAAAGGGGGATTATACCACCACCACCAAGAACCAGCTGGGCAGCCTTGCGCTGGCCTGGACGCTCTGGGGAGGACAGCAGCATGCACTGATAGAAGAGCTCTAGAGGGGAGACGTAGACTGCACTCTGATCCCTGCTCTGCCAATGACCAGCACTATCACAAAGTTACAAAGCCTGTTCTCTCACTTGCATGACTGAGTACTGGGGAGAAATAAAGGGTGGGTGGAGGGGGGACAGGCCTAAAGTAATTTAACCGGTACAAAGAGTCTAAGTTAGTTTCCACGCTCTGCGTGCTCATGTGTAAAGGGATGAGCTCCACAAAGCAGAGAACTGACTGGAAACACTGCACGTGAAGACACGGAGCCTGGCGGGAAGCAGGAGCCACCTGACCACACAGCTCAGGGCTGCAGAGACGCCTCAGCGGCTAAGCGATGCTAAGCCTGAGGAGCCATGTGGGACTCCCCAGATCCCACGTAAGCCAGATGCACCAGGTGACACATGTGCAAGGTCACACATACGCACAAGGTGGCACACGCATCATCTGGAGATCTATTACAGTGGCTGGAGGCCCTGAAGCACCAGTGTTCTCTCTCTCTCTCATTAACAAAAAAAAAAAGCGGGCTGGAGAGAAGACTTAATGGTTAAGGTGCTTGCCTGCAAAGCCAAAGGACCCAGGTTCGATTCTCCAGGACCCACGTAAGCCAGATGCACAAGGGGTCGCATGGATCTGGAGTTTGTTTGCAATGGTTGGAGGTCCTGGCGTGCCCATTCTCATTCATTCTCTCTCTCTCTCTCTCTCTCTCTCTCTCTCTCTCTCTCTGCCTCTTTCTCTCTCAATAAATAAATTTTTTTAAAAGCTGGGCATGGTGGCGCATGCTTGGGAGGCTGAGGGAGGAGGATCGCTGTAAGTTTGAGGCCACCCTGAGACTACAGAGTGAATTCCAGGTCAGCTTGGGCTACAGCAAGACTCTACCTCAAAAAAACTAAAAAGGGGGCTGGAGAGATGGCTTAGCGGTTAAGTGCTTGCTTGTGTAGCCTAAGGACACAAGTTCAAGGCTCGATTTCCCAGGACCCAAGTAAGCCAGATGCACAAGGGGGCACATGCATCTGGAGTTCCTTTACAGTGGCTGGAGGCCCTGGTGTGTCCATTCTCTCTCTCTCTCTCTCTCTCTCTCTCTCTCTCTCTCCCAATCTGCCTCTTTCTCTCTCTCTCTGTCTGTTGCTCTCAAATAAAAAAAATGGGCTGGAGAGATGGCTTAGCGGTTAAGCGCTTGCCTGTGAAGCCTAAGGACCCCAGTTCAAGGCTTGATTCCGCAGGACCCACATTAGCCAGATGGACAAGGGGGCGCACGCGACTGGAGTTCGTTTGCAGTGGATGGAGGCCCTAGCACCCCCATTCTCTCTCTCTATCTATCTGCCTCTCTCTCTCTCTCTTTCTGTCACTCTCAAATAAACAAAAATGAACAAAAATAAATAAATAATTTTTTTAACCCCCCCCCAAAAAAAATAAAAGAGAGAAAAAATCCGCTCAAGTCAGGCACCAGCCCTGCGCTGTCACAACCCAGTGTGTGAAGCTGCGCAGGGCTGCGATGCTTTGGGCCACAGCTTCCTTGTGTGCGAAATGAAAGAGGCACGAGTTGGGCGGGGAGATGGTTCAGAGGATGAAGTGCGGCTGAGCAGGCCCGAGGGTGTGAGTTTGGGTTCCCAGAGCTCAGGGGCGGCTCGCAGGGCACCTGGGGAAGGAGGAGGTGGAGACAGAGTTTCCCAGACACGCTGAGCCAGTGAGCAGGTGACTGCAGCCGGGAACCCGCAACAAGGAGAAGGCCAGGGCTGACGCTTGACGTTGTCCTGACTACACGTGTGTGCTGTGGTACGTGTGCACCTGCATGCACACACATATTCACACACACACACACACACACACAGAGCCAGAAGTCACAGAGTCACAGAATGTGTTTTGGTTTTTGAGGTAGGGTCTCATTCCAGCCCAGGCTGTCCTATAATTCACTTTCTGGTCCCAGGCTTGCCTCGAATTCGTGGAGATCCTCCTACCTCTGCCCCTGAGTGCTGAGACTAAAGACATGTGCCACTATGCCTGGATCAGGATTTTTGTTTGTTTATTTATTTTTGTTTTTTGAGGTAGGGTCTCACTCTAGCCCAGGCTGACCTGGAATTCACTATGGAGTCTCAGGGTGGTCTCGAACTCGCGGCGATCCTCCTACCTCTGCCTCCCGAGTGCTGGGACTAAAGGCGTGTGCCACCACGCCCGGCTTCGGACTGGAACTGGAAAGCTCCCTGCCTCAGCCTCCCAAGTGCGAGGACCACGGCACTGTTAATCCCAGGGCTCAGGAGGCCAGGGTAGGGTGGTTCCTATGAGTTTCAGGCCAGCCTGGGACTACAGAGTGAGCTCCAGGTCAGCCTGGGCTAGATTGAAACCCTACCTTGGGGGAATAAAACGAAACCAAACAAACAAACACAGATGCACAAAAATGGCACGTACATCTGGAGTTCAGGGCTGAAGAGATAGTTTAGCGGTTAAGGCACTTGCCTGCCAAGCCTAAGGATCCAGGTTTGATTCCCCAGTGCCCACATAAGCCAGATGCACAAGGCGGCACATGCGTCTGGAGTTTATTTGCTGTGGCTGGAGGCCCTGGTGTGCCCATTCTCTCTTTCTTTATTTGCTTCCTTCTCTCCCTCTCTTTCTCAAATAAAATAAGCTAATGGCTGGAGAGATGGCTTAGTGGTTAAGGTGCTTGCCTGCAAAGTCTAAGGAACCAGATTCGATTCCCTGGTACCCACATATGCCAGGTGTTCTAGGTGTTGCATGCGTCTGGAACTTGTTTGCAGTGGCTAGAGGCCCTGGGGCGCTGGCGCTCATGGTGGCTCGCTCCTTTAATCCCAGCACTCAGGAGGCAAAGGTAGGAGGATCTCTGAGTTTTAGGCCATTTTGAGTCTACATGGTGAATTCCAGGTCAGCCTGAGCTAGAGTGAGACCCTACCTTGAAAAACAACAACAACTAATATATATAATATATTACATATAATATAATATATATAATATATTATATATATATATATATGTGTGTGTGTGTGTGTGTGTGTGTGTGTGTGTGTGTGTGTGTGAAGAAGAGAGAATTGGTGTGCCAGGGCTGACAGGTACTACAGCCGAACTCCAGGTGCGTGTGCGATCTTGTGCTTGCCTCACTTTTGTGTGTCAAAGTAAAGTCTTGCTGTAGTCCAGGTTGATCTGGAATTCATTATGTAGTCTCAGGGTAGCCTCAAACTCATGGCAATCCTCCTACGTTTGCCTCCCAAGTGCTATGATTAACGGCATGCGTCACCACTCCTGGCTAAAATACATATTTTTTAATTTAAATAAGGGTTGGGGAAATGGCTTAGCAGTCAGGTTGCTTGCCTGCAAAGCCAAAGGATCCAGGTTCAATTCCCTAGTACCCATGTAATCTCAGATGTCCAAGGTGGCGTATGTGTCTGGAGTTCATCTGCAGTGGCTGGAGGCCCTGATACGCCAATTCTCTCTCTTTTTTTCTCTCTCTCTCTCATAACTAAATAAAAGTCTGATGACTCAGAAGGCATCATGGTGCTGGAAAGAGGTGACCGGAGTGCTCAGTAGTGCAATATCGCTATCACACCTTCCAAGGCTCAAGGTCTATTGCAGAAGATGTGGCAGAAAGAATGTAAGAGCCAAAGGAAGGGCAGGACTCCTTACAACATGATCCTCCAGACACAAAATGGCCTGGATATCCATGACCTCACAGTGCCTGACACTACCTACACAAGACCAGCATAATAGAGGTAGAAATTTAGGACCTTGCAAGGTGGGTTGACCCCCTGCGAATTCTTTTACAACTTTGCAAGTTGTAGGTACCCTATGGTGGTACATACTTTTGATCCCAACACTCGGGAGGCAGAGGTAGGAGGATCGCCATGAGTTTGCGGCCAGCCTGAGTGTAAATACTGAATTCCAGGTCAGCCTGGACTAGAGTAAAACCCTACCTTGAAAAACCAAACAGGAAAAAAAAAAAAATCCTGTAATTCAAAACCAGGAGAGAGATCTTCACATGACCTTCTGAGAGGATAACGGACACTGGGTTGGGTTTTGTGAGCAGAACAAGCCTTACGGTATGAGTGAAGGGGCGGCACGTGCTTAAGACCATCACCGAGAACGAGAGGGAAAGGAACATTGGGCTGGTGGGGAAACCAAGAGTTCTCTGAGACAGAAGGGACTCCAGCCAGTCAGAGAGGACCCCATGGGACATGAAGCATCCTTTGGGCTTTAATGTCCAAAAGCCTCAGTGTGAACCTCCTGTGACCCCCCCTGAGCCTCACACTGTCAAGGTCCCTTCTGAGACTGTTGGTCATGGCCAGCTGTGATTGGCCCAGTCCGTGTTCTCTATGAGCTCAGACAGGCAGGGGCATTGTGAGGTAGTCACCCCGAGCAGATATAAGGGGCCCTGGAGGGCCCTGGATTTGTCCGGGCCAACAGAGAGGAGAGAGAGAGAGAGAGAGATAGGCGAGAGAGGGAGAGTGGACCCGGACTGAGGAGAGTTGGTGGGGAGATTTTTGAGCGTTATTGAGAGGAGAGGAGAGGAGAGGAGAGGAGAGGAGAGGAGAGAGAGGAGAGGAGAGGAGAGGAGAGGAGAGGAGAGGAGAGGAGAGGAGAGGAGAGGAGAGGAGAGGAGAGGAGAGGAGAGGAGAGGAGAGGAGAGGAGAGGAGAGGAGAGGAGAGGAGAGGAGAGAAGGAGAGGAGAGGAGAGGAGAGGAGAGGAGAGGAGAGGAGAGGAGAGGAGAGGAGAGGAGAAGGAGGAGGAGGAGAGAGGAGGAGAGGAGAGAGGAGGAGAGGAGTAGGGGAGAGGAGAGGAGAGGAGAGGAGAGGAGAGGAGAGGAGAGGAGAGGAGAGGAGAGGAGAGGAGAGGAGAGGAGAGGTTTTTTGCTTTTGGATTTTTGCGTTTTAACTTTATTTTTTTCACTCTTCGCAATTTACTTTCTGGTTGGTTTCTTTTGTGTAGTCTTTGGTGAGGGATTTCTGTTTTATTCTGGTTTGGTTTTCAGTTTTGATTTTTACTTTGATTTTTTATTTCATTTTCTTTTGTTAAATATATCTTTCATTTCCATTTTTACTTTTACCTTTACTTTTGTTCTTTTGCTTTTGGCTTTTTGCCTTGGAAGTTTATTTTTTTGGCACTTTGGAATTTAATTTCTGGTTTGTTTCCTTTGGGTAGTCTTTGGTGAGGGATTTCTGTTTTATTCTGGTTTGGTTTTCAGTTTTGATTTTTATTTTGATTTTTTATTTCATTTTCTTTTGTTAACTATATCTTTCATTTCCATTTTTACTTTTACCTTTACTTTTGTTCTTTTGTTTTTGCCTTTTTGCCTTTGAAGTTTATTTTTTTGGCTCTTTGGAATTTAATTTCTGGTGTGTTTTCTTTGGGTAGTCTTTGGGGAGGGATTTCTGTTTATTCTAGTTTGGTTTTTAGTTTTAGTTTTTATTTTGATTTTTTATTTCACTTTCTTTTGTTAACTACATCTTTCATTTCCATTTTTACTTTTACTTTTATTTTTGTTCTTTTCTTTTGGCTTTTTGCCTTTTAACTTTATTTTTTTGGCTCTTTGGACTTTACTTTCTGGTTTGTTTCCTTTGGGTAGTCTTTGGTGAGGGATTTCTGTTTTATTCTGGTTTGGTTTTTAGTTTTAGTTTTTATTTTGATTTTTTATTTCACTTTCTTTTGTTAACTACATCTTTCATTTCCATTTTTACTTTTACTTTTATTTTTGTTCTTTTCCTTTTGGCTTTTAACTTTATTTTTTGGGGGGCTCTTTGGAATTTACGTTCTGGTTTGCTTCCTTTGTGTAGTCTTTGGTGAGGGATTTCTGTTTAATTCTGGTTTGGTTTTTAGTTTTGGTTATTATTTTGATTTTTTATTTCACTTTCTTTTGTTAACTACATCTTTGATTTCCATTTTTACTTTTATCTTTACTTTTGTTCTTTTGCTTTTGGCTTTTTGCCTTTGAAGTTTATTTTTTTGGCTCTTTGGACTTTACTTTCTGGTTAGTTTCCTTTGGGTAGTCTTTGATGAGGGATTTCTGTTTTATTCTGGTTTGGTTTTTAGTTTTGGTTTTTATTTTGATTTTTTTATTTCACTTTCTTTTGTTAGTTACAAATCTCATTTCCTTTCTTTACTTTCACATTTTGTTTGGCCTTCGTAGCCTTGCTACGATGTCTTGGACTGAGGAGACCCTGCAGTCTCAGTATGAGGTCTTCGACCTCATAGGCAAGGGCTCCTACTCGAAAGTCCTAAGAGCTCGCCACCGCCTCACCGGAGTGCCAGTTGCCATCAAGGTAATAGACAAGCAAGAGAAGAGATTTCTCAAAATTGCCGAGGAGGTGGAAATTCTGCAGACGACAACACACCCCAACATCGTGTCCCTGTTCCAAATTTTCGAAACTCACAAGAACATCTACTTGGTCCTTGAGCTGTGCCACACAGAGCTCCTGCAGCACGTCTCCAGGAGGGGCTGCCTGCACGAGGAAGAGGCCCGCAGGATCTTCCGGCAGCTGCTGGACGGTATCCGGTACTGCCACAACCAAGGGGTAGCACACCTGGACATCAAGCCGGACAACGTCATGCTGGACGGCAGCGGCAAGGCCGTCATCGTCGACTTCGGCCTGGCCACCAGGTTTTCTCCGGGGCAAAAGCTGGCCAAGTACTGTGGGGCTCTTATGTACATGTCGCCAGAAGTCGTGTGCTGTCAGCCATACGACGGCCCCAGAAAGGACATGTGGTCTCTGGGGGTCATTCTCTACCTGATGGTCACTGGCCACCGCCCTTTTAAATACAGAAGCTATTGGGAACTCAGGCGGAACATTATCACTGGCAGTTACACAATACCGAAAAACCTGTCGACACACTTAAGGTCACTAATCAGACAATTATTAAGCATCAACCCGAACCAGAGGCCCACGGCGATGGATGTCCTAAACCATCCCTGGCTCCGGCAAGACCAAGGGGAGGCCGGGGAGCCTGAGCCGCCGCCCCGAGAGCTGGACACTGACATTCTCTCGGTGATGGGCTTCATGCACTTCGACGTGGGCAAAACCGTGTGGTCCATTCGGAAAAGAAAGTTTAACCATCTGCTGGCCACGTATCGCCTGCTTCAGTACATGGCCAGGAGCGGCCCGGGGGCCATGGCCAAGGACAGGCCCGACCGCGCGGGGAGGTCGCCTTGCCCCTCCCTGGCCGACCCTCTGCTGCCCAGAAGGAGGCACTCTGCGCCCTCCCTGTGGCTCTTGTCTGCACCACTGCCAACATGGGAGCTGCCCAGGCCCCAGACCTTCTGCAGTGCCAGTGTCCCCGACCTGCGCCCGTCCAGTCTGCACAAGAGGACCTCAGAGAGGCCCCGCCCTGGACGTCCCGGCCCCCCCAGCGCCCCAGGCTCCCTGCTCCCCAGACCCAGCCCACAGTGCCCCAGGAAGGCAGAGCCTCCAAGGAAGGACGAGCCGCCTGCACGGGCCCCCGGAGAGCCCCGCCGAGGACGAGCCCACCTCCTGCGCCCCGGGCCTGGGAAGGTGCTGGAGGGCCTGCCGGGCAAGGGTCCGGCGCTGCCTGCGGAGGCTGTGGCCCCGCAGGCCTTCCCAGAGCTTCGGCCAGTGCACGAGCCGCGTGCTGCCCATGGCCAGCCCCGGACGGCCGTGAAGCCTCTGCCCATCCAGCCGTGTGCACACCCTGTGGTTGTGGCGGGAAAGGAAGAGCAGACCCTCCGGAGCAGTCCTCATGTGACATGCGTGCTGCGAGTCCCTCCCTGCCACGCCTCCTGCACCCCCTCCCTCCTCCTCCCAGAGCCTGGACAGAATATATCTGTGTTGAGTCTCATCCAGTGTGTGGTCACTTTGGATGGGTTGTGTTGTCTGCACTGCGTGTGGACTCGGCCCATGGTTGGGGGGCGCTGGTCCTCACCATCGGTCCTGACACGGGTTGTCACAGTCACGTCTTGTTGGCTTAAAAGAAGAAAACTCCCTCTGTCCAGTTGCACCACCAGAGCCAGTAAAAACCAGGTGGTAAAGGCCTGTCTACCATGTGTGACGTATCAAAAATTCTTAGTGGCTTTTTTAAAAAAATACTTTATTTATTTGAGAGAGAGAAAGAGGCAGACAGAGAGAGAGAGAGAGAGAGTACGAGGGAGAGAGAACGGGTGCACCAGGGCCTCCAGCCACTGCAAACGAACTCCAGATGCATGCGCCCCCCCCTTGTGAGTCTGGCTCACGTGGGTCCTGGAGACTCGAACCAGGATCCTTTGGATTTGCAGGCAAATGCCTTACCTGCTAGGCCATCTCTCCAGCCCCCTATTGCTTTTCCTATATACCACTTACTCTGTCAGAGTTGTCAAGACACTACTTAGATCTTGTAACGCTTATGTTCAATGTTTACAACAGTAAATACTTGAAAACTTTGAAGAGCAGTTTGGATATGAGCTGCCAACAGCACGTGCTGCTGACGACCCTGAAGGCTGTCCTACAGGGCCGGGGATGCATGCCAGGGTCACCTGGCAGCCATGCTGGCCACAGCCTGTATGGGTTTAGTCATGTTAAGCTGGGTCCCTTTATAGACACCCAAAGTGCTGCAGTCAGGTTCACATTGCTGGTAGAAATCACCCAACCAAGAGCAGTTTTTTGGGGGATAAAAAGGGGTTATTTCAGTTTATAGAATCAAGGAGACACTCCAAGGTGGCAGGGGAAACGATGGCATGAGCAGAGGGTGGACATCACCCCCTGGCCAATATCAGATTGAAAACAGGAATAGGAGAGTGTGCCAAACACTGGCAAGGGGACACTGGCTATAACACCCATAAGCTGGCCCCCAACAATACACTGCCTCCAGGAGGCGTTAATCCCCAAATTGCCATCAGCTGGGAACCTAGCATTCAGAACACCTAAGTTTATGGGGGACACCTGAATCAAACCACTACATTCTGTCCCTGGTCCCCATAAACTGATAACCATATGTGATGTAAAATGCAATGCATTCATCCAACTTTTAAAAGTCCCATAGTTTTTAAGCAATCCCAAAGACATTCAAACATTCCCATAGTCCAAAATCTTTTAACTGAGCCATAATTAAAAAAAAAAAAAAAAAAAAAAAGCAAACCAGAAAATCCACAATGGCACAGAATAAATATTTACACTGCAACAGATGTCACTGGGCATAGCAAAGAAATATTCAAACAATACAAGATTTAAAACAACCAGGGCAAACATCAAACTCTGTAGCTCCAAGTCCAACAACTGTGGCTATTGACAAGTCTGCAAGTCTGATCATTCTAACCAGCAACAAGTCTCTGGAGTTCCAATTCTGCCCCTCCAACTAGGCTACTCACAGTCCCGGAAAACTTCATCCTGTGCCAGCAGCTCTCCTTGGCAGCGCCACATAGTCCTGGCATCTCCATTGGGTCTTTGCTGTAACCCATGGTTCATCTTCAAGGCTCCAGTGGGTCTCTACGCAGGTAATCCAAAAAGCCTGCTTCACACTGCCCATGGCCATTTCCAAAATACAAAACCAGGTTGCAAATTCAATGACCCTCTCTTTCCTGCATTTGTTATACTCCATAATAACAGGTGGACTGCCAACTTGTTAATATGGGGGGAATAAAGCAGACTTTGACAAACAGGACACTCCTTGAGCACTCAGGTCCCTTCAAAAGAGTCTGCATTCTTCCTGTTGTTCCAATGCAGGTCACCTGGCCCAATCTCAATAGTTGTAATCTCTCATATAATTGCAGCTGAATGGGCAGCAGTTTCATCCCAAAGATTTCATTTTTTCTATGCCATATCTCTCTGCTCTCATTTCTATGCAAAGCAACCCTGCACAAGCTCTCAGGACATGGGCATAACAGCAAGCCTCTCACATAAATGTCACAATACACCATGAATTCGGTTCATATTTATATTATTACATGAAAGTATTTGGCAAAAATATTCATTTGTCTCATTGAGAGCTTGTTTGGAGGTTGGAGCAGGGGAGCGAGCTACTCGTCTACCCTTGACCAAAGACTGGTCCTCCTCTGATACAGGGAAGGAAGGTCGTCCTCTCAGACCAAGCGCACAGCTTCGAGGGGGACCCACATGGAGCGGTGGGGGAGGAAGGGGACACCCACCTAGACAACCCTGGCGACCAATGGGGTGACAGGTGTCGCAGCCAGGTCGTCCTCACATCCTAATTTATCATATTAAATCTATTTACTTATAGTCTCTCAAGAAGCATAATTCCACATCACATTTCTTCCTGTTTAACAGATTATAAAACTATGGCAGCTCTTATTCTCTCCTCACAGTGCTACTGTGTATGTCTAAGTAAAAGGAGTAAAGATGATCAACGGACTGGAGCGACGGCTCAGTGGTTAGAGGCGCTTGCTTACGAAGCCCGATGGCCGGGGTTGCATTCCCCGGTGCCCACGTGCAGCCGGATGCATGAGGTGGAGCACGTGTCTGAGGTGCATTCACGGTGACAGGAGGCCCTTGCGTGCCCATGCTCACCGCCTTCCTGTCTCTCTCATATAAATAACAAATGATGGGTTTGTGGGCTGGGGAGATGAATTGGTGGTAAAGTTCTTGCCACACAGCTCGGAGCACCTGTCTGGGTCTCCCAACCCCACGAAACCACAGACAAGGGGGAAGGTGAGAGCCCACCCGGAAGGTGTCCTCTGACACGTGTGCTGTGGCACGCATGCACTAGCACTCACACGGGAACACATACGCCAAGTAAATTAATGTGAAACATAATACACTTGCCAGGCGTGGAGGTGCACGCCTTTAATCCCAGCACTCAGGAGGCAGAGGTAGGAGGATTGCCGCGAGTTCAAGGCCACCCTGAGACTACAGAGTGAATTCCAGGTCAGCCTGGGCTAGAGCGGAATAATACCTCAAAAATCCAAAACAGAAAAAAAAAATTAATACATTTCTTTCATTTGCCTTTCAGTAACTGTTACCATGGTATTGACATTATGTAGAAATAATTTTAACATTAATCTTCAATGAACCCATATCACTTTATTAATGCCTTCATCAAGGCTTTTACTACACTGGAATGCAATAGGTTACTTCCCTTCTCTTTCATCCAGTGAATGATTTATGAAAGCAGAGGCCGATTCATTCCACTGGTGAAGTCCTCACTCTGCATAGCATCTAGTATGTAGCAGGTGTACACGAAAAATACAAGAGGGAGCCGGGCATGGTGGCCTTTACCTCAAGGGAAGCCTTTAATCCCAGCACTCGGGAGGCAGAGGTAGGAGGATCACCATGAGTTCAAGGCCAGGCTGAGACTACACTGTGAATTTCAGGTCAGCCTGGACTACAGTAAAATCCTACCTTGAAAACCAACAAAAACAACAAAAAAGCTGGAGTGATGGCTTAGTGGTTAAGACACTATACTACAATGTCAAAAGACCTGGGTTCAATTCCCCAGTACCCACGTAAAGCCAGTTGCACAAGGTGTCACATGCATATGGAATTCTTATGCAGTAGCTAGAGGCCCTGGTGAACCCATTCTCTCTATCTGCATCTCCCTCTCAAAGAAGCAATTTTTTCTTTTCTTTTGGTTTTTCGAGGTAGGGTCTTGCTCTAGACCAGGCTGACCTGGAATTCACTATGTAGTGTCAAGCTGGCCTTGAATTCACAGTGATCCTCCTACTTCTGCCTCCCAAATGCTGGGATTAAAGGCAAGTGTTATCACACCCAGCAGAGAGAGAGGGAGGGAGAAAACAGGCCTCCACCCACTGCAAAAGAACTCCAGATGCATGCGCCACTTTGTGCATCTGGCTTTATGTGGGTCCTGGGGAATCGAACCTGGGCGATCAGGCTTTGCAGGCAGGTGCCTTTAAGCATCTCTCCAGCCCGGAGGCTTGTAGCTGTGTGTTGATCAGGGCTCAGGAGGCAGAGGCAGTGTGTTCAGGTCGCTCAGTGCAGCATTAGGAGGGCAGCCCGAGTCAGGGACTGCCCTGGCCAAGAGGGAAATGACCTCCTTCCTGGGTCCCCGCAGGCCGACACCCCGTCTCGGGAGCCAGTGGCAAAGAAGCCAGCACAGCCTCTGGTCCCTCCACCCCACCTTCCTGAGACCAAGGCCTCAAGTTCTAAGGCGTCTCTGAGTCCCGCGGGTGAGCTGGGACGGGCAGCAGGAGGAGGTCGGGTCTAGTGACGGGCGGCTGTGGCCCTAACTCTTGGCCCTCTCGCTGCAGCCCGGGAGCAGCTGGCACTGCTGGAGGCTCGCAAGCTGCAGTACCAGAGAGCAGCCCTGCGGGCCAAGCGCGGGCAGGACCTGGAGCAGGCCAGAGCTCACCTGCGGGTGGCAAAAGGTCTCGAGGCCCAGATCAGCCAGGCCCGAGCAGGCCAACCTGTAGACCTGTCCACGGTGAGCCCGCCTGCTAAGCAGCAGGCCTCCTTAGCCGTGGAGGCAGGGCCAGGCTGGGCAGAGCCCTGAACGAGTGCGGCTGTGGGCAGCGGTGGACGTGGCCAGAATGGTGACAGCAGGGCCTGTGCCTCTCTGCCCTTCCTGGCTCTGAGGGGGAGCTGGGGGAAGGAAGGTGGGCAGCCCGTGGTCAGAGGGGACCGGGCAGGGCAGGGCGAGGGCCATGGGAGCCGAGGCCCAGCAGCAGGGAAGGGCACAGGAGGCCTGGACGCTCTGCGGCTGTAGGTTAGAGAGTTAGAGGTCGGCGTGGCTCCTGCTGATCGTGAGCCTGGGAGAGGAGTAGTGTGATTCTCGGGGCCCGAGGGCCCTTGTGACCTGGCAGGTGCCTTCGCCGCTGTCGGACGAGGACGGTGACTTTATCCTCATTCACCACGAGGACCTGCGGCTGTCCCAGAAGGCCGAGGAGGTGTACGCCCAGCTCCAGAAGATGCTCCTGGAGCAACATGAGGTCAGTAGTGCCCGCCTCCCGCTCCTTCCTTTCGGTGTGCGCCCTGGAGCAGGCCGCGGGCAGAGAGCAGGTGGCAGGGGTTCAGGTCCCAGCTCTTCATCAGTGACGGTGTGGCCTGGGGCAAGGCTCTGCCCTCTCCAGGCCACACTGCCTTTCTGTGTACAATGGGACGACAAGCCCCCCTTCAGGGTGGGTGTGGAGTGCGGATAGTGAAGTGCAGGGCGAGGTCTTGCTAGAAGAGGGGTGATCTGAATTGCTGTCTGTCTCGAGAAGGGAGCGTAAGTGAGTTTTCTCTCAGAGCTTACGTGTCTTGTTGTGGAAGTTCAGAGTATTACCGAACTTAAGCTAGAGAAGTCAGGAAGGCCGAGCTCTTGCCTGACGAGGCAAGGTTTCCAGAAATGGGGAAGCCCCTGAAATGCGTTTCGGTATTGTTTTGGGACACGGTCTTGCTTGCTAAGCAGCCAACGTTGTCTTGGAACTCACTGTGGGGTCTAGTCCAGGCCCAGGCTGCTCTTGAACTTGTGACCTGTCTACCTCCGTCTCCCAAGTGCTATGATTATAGACAATACCACCATGCCAGCTGATTTTTTTTTTTTTCGAGGTAGAGTTTCACTCCAGCCCAGGCTGACCTGGGATTCACTATGTAGTCTCAGGCTAGCCTCGAACTCATGGCGATCCTCCTACCTCTGCCTCTCAAGTGCCGGGACCACCATGCCTGGCTCCTCAATTGGTTTTGAAGGAAGGACTTTGCTAAATGAATTTTGGGGAACGGCTGTCCTCAGAAGAAATGTTAAGAGTGGAGGTCGAGCTGGGCATGGTGACACACACCTGTGACCTCAGCACTTGGAAGGCTGAGGCAAATGAGTTGCCACATGGTCTCGACCAGCCTGACTGTCCCGTGAGACTGTTTGGTAGGAAAGTGTGGCAGACGGGGCGCTCAGCGCCGTGGAGGCGGGTGGCAGGGGAGGTGCGGAGGGGCCGCGGAGGTCCGCTGGGAGCTTTGAGAAGTCAGCTTCGAGGGCCAGTCTCCTAAGCCCTGCTCCGGCTCTCGAGTCACTCTGGGCCCCCCTTTCCAGAAGTGCCTGCTGTTCTCCAAGCAGTTCATGCACCAGGGCAACGTGGCCGAGACTACTCGGTGAGTGCCAGGGCAGGGTTGGCGCTGGTGAGGAGGGGAGAAGCCAGCCTTGCCCTGCTGCCACGTGAAGCCCTTCCTGGCAGGTTTGAGGGACTCGCTCAGGACCGCAAGAAGCAGCTTGAGATTCTCCAGCTGGCCCGGGCCCAGGGCCTCGACCCTCCCAGCCACCACTTTGAGGTGAAGACATTCCAGACTGTGAGGTGCCAAGCCTAGGCGGGACGGGGGCTCCGCAGGGGTGGGGAAAGATTGGGAGCAAACCGGGAGGCTCCCCCCTCCTTAGTGAGGCTCCCCAGCGGCGTATGCACTCGGGCAGGGGCGCAGCAGGACGTGGTGCCTACCGGGCAGGAGCCCAGAGCTGTGGCGGTTGGGGACAGGCCGGGCACTGCCCTCTGGGCCACCACTCAGCTGGGTAGGTGGGCAGTGCCCGGACACTCTCCTTCACTCTGCTCTCTCCTTGTGGGCCGCAGGATCTTCTCAGAGCTCAACAGCACGGAAATGCATCTGATCATCGTCCGGGGAATGAACCTCCCAGTCCCGCCAGGTAAGCCCGGTGGGGGCTCTTGCCCAGGTGTGCCAATGGTCGTGTGGCCACCAGGCTCCTCTGACCTGACCCCTTCCTCTCCCAGGAGTGACCCCTGACGACTTGGATGCGTTTGTGCGCTTTGAGTTTCACTACCCTAACTCGGTGAGGCTCCGCTGGGGTCGGCTCCTCTGCACCCCAGGACGCTCTGGTCAGGTTCTGCCCAGCCTGAGAAGCTGTCTGTAGGGGGCTCAGGACCTCTGGCCCGTTCCCTTCAGGGGTGCTTCCATCACCGCCACCCACGGGTCCTGCTCCCGCACACTTGTTACTTGTGCTATCTTGACTTCTTCCCACTGCTTTAGGAGCAGGCTCAAAAGAGCAAAACGGCTGTGGTTAAGAACACAAACTCTCCAGGTGAGTGACCACCACGTTCGTCTCCTCGCTTTCTAAGGGACAGCACCCTTCCCTTCCAGGAGTCACACCTAGTGGCGTGCCCCATCCGAACCAGGATCAAAGGGAGGTGTTGTTAACACGTGTTACGGAATTGAGGAAACTGAGGCTTGAGGCTAGTTGAGGTGAAAGGACTTGTCTGGGGCCTTTATATGAGAGAAGTGTTAAAAATGGGGCTTGAAGCCTGGCATAGCGGCACATGCACGTCTTTAATCCCAGCAATCGGGAGACAGAATTAGGAGCATCATTGTGAGTTCGATGCTACCCTGAGACTACACAGTGAATTCCAGGTCAGCCTGGGCTGTAGTGAGACCCTACCTCAGAAAAACAAAACAAAACAAAACAAAAAAAAAAAAGAAAAAGAAAAAAGAAAGAAAGATAAAATGGGGCTTGAATGCTGGGCATGGTGGTACACACCTTTAATCCCAGCACTTGGGAAGCAGAGGTAGGAGGATCACTGTGGTTTTGAGGCCATCCTGAGAATACATAGTGATTTCCAGGTCAGCCTGAGCTAGAGTGAGACCCTACCTCAAAAAACAAAAACAAAAAAAAAGTGGAGCTTGAAGCTGGGCATGGTGGCGCATGCCTTTAATCCCAGCACTTGGGAGGCAGAGGTAGAAAGATCACTGTGAGTTCGAGGCCAGCCTGAGACTAGAGTGAGTTCCAGGTCAGCCTGGCCTAGAGTGAGACCCTGCTTAGAAAAAAACAAAACAAAACAAAACAAAACAAAACAAAAAAACACAAAAAGACCCCTCCAAAATAGGAATGAATGAACAAGAATTGAACCCAGAAATTCTTACTTCATGTTCCAAGTCTTTGCCACTTTTGTTACAATATTCGTCTCAGGATAATGAAACTTAAGGTCAGAAAATACATGTTCCGCCCTCTGCTGGCAGTCATGCTGAATTGCAGGCATAGTGACCCAGAGTAGAAGCTGGTCCTGGGCTTCCATTTCCACTTCCGCTGGCACTTCCCAGAAGCAAAGCCCCCCTCCCCACTTACTTTCTCCCCCGTTTTGCAGAATTTGATCAAGTCTTCAAACTCAATATCAACCGAAACCACCGTGGCTTCCGGAGGGTGATCCGGAGCAAAGGAATCAAGTTTGAGATCCTCCACAAAGGGTGAAGCTCTGTCAGCCTTCTGGACAGGGGCGTGGGGAGGAAAGAATGGAAACTCTGTCCCTGCCGCCTCTGCGTTGTCTTGCCCGGTTCACTGCTGCCCTCTGTGCCTGTCTAACCCCCGCTACCTGTTGCCCCCCAGGTCCTTCTTCAGAAGTGACAAGCTGCTTGGTGTAGCACACCTGAGATTGGAGCGGCTGGAGAAGGAGTGTGAGATCAGAGAGATTCTGGAGGTAAGGCTCCGGGAGTGGCGAGAAAAGGGCTAGTGCCAAGGTTGGTGGTGCACGCCTTTATGCCCAGCACTCGGGAGGCAGAGGTGGGAGGATCACCGTGAGTTCAAGACCAACCTGGGCTAGAGTGAAACCCTACCTCCATCAACCCCAAAAGAGAGGGGGGAGAGAGAGAGAGAGAGAGAGAAAAGAGCTAGTAAGCATGGAGTGTGAGTCCCTTGTGGTTTCTCTGTACTGTACTATGACGTAGGCGGCATCTCCTGTCACAGACGGAAGAGCCTGGAGCTCTGAAGGACTGGTCCATGCGGCCCCACTGAGGGTGGTTGAATCTCTCAGGCCTGCTGCGGTGCTGTTAAGTTGCACTTGCACTGAAGGGGTTCTAGTCCTGACTGCCACAGTCGTCCTCTTCTCTCTGGGCCATCAGTGAAATGAGGGGTAGGCTCTGGTTTTCAGGGTGCCCCTTGAAGCCAATGATTCTCGTAGGGGTTGATATGAGGATTGAGGAAAAACCAAGTAGAGCTCTAGGTTTCATTCTTTCATTTTTCTTAAATTGGGCTTAACCTTTCTCTAATCCAGGCTGACCTGGAATTCACTATGTAGTCTCAGGCTGGCCTTGAACTCACAGTGATCCTCCTACCTGTGCCTCCCCAGTGCTGGGATTAAAGGCATGCACCACCATGCCCTGGAAAGAGAGAGAGAGAAAAAGAGAGAGAGAGAGAGAGAGAGAGAGAGAGAGAGACTGACAGAGAATATGGGCATGCCAGGGCCTCCAGCCACTGCAGAGGAACTCTGGATGCACACACTACCTTGTGCGTCTGGCTTATGTGGGTCCTGGGGAATGGAATGCGGGTCATTGGGCTTTACAGGCAAGCGCTTAACTGCTGAGCCATGTCTCCAGCCTGAGCTCTGGGTTTCTCAGTGCTTCAGTCAGAGCACTGGTGCTTGTCTAGATTCGTGTTTTCCTTTGTACGAGTTAACTAGAGCTGGGTGTGGTGGCATAAGGCTTTAATCCCAGCGCTCGGGAGGCAGAGGTAGGAGGATCGCCATGAGTTCAAGGCCACCCTGAGACTACATAGTGAATTCCAGGTCAGCCTGGGCTAGAGGGAGACACTACCTAAAAAAAAAAAAAAAAAAAAAAAAAAAAAAAAAAAAAAAAAGTAAAAAAGAAGAGTTAACTAGATTAAGCATCCCGCCACCTGTCGTACTGCAGGAGGGAGGCAGCCGGTCCTTATAAAGCCTTGCAGGTCAGGATGTCCCAGCTGCTCTCGTTCCTTTCCTGGGACCCTCAGGATCTGTGCCCCCAGTGTGTCCCCTCAGTTACCACCTTCTCTGTGGCTGTCCCAGGTCCTGAACAGAAGGAAATTCACTGGGGGTGGGTGGGTGGGCGGGATAGAGGTGAGGGTGAGGCTGCGAGAGCCCCTGAGCGGCCAGGATGTGCAGATGGTCACGGAGAACTGGCTGGTCCTGGATCCCAGGAGCCGGTGAGGTTGCGCCTCTCGGGGCCGCGCACCAGGTCTGCACCGCCGTTTGCTGCCAGGCCCCCGAGGAGACCCTCCAGCTCCTCCCCTCCGCGGCCCAGGCCAGGAGCTCCTCTCTCGCGCCCCCGCACCCCCCCCCCCCCCCCGCTGCCCATGGCCCTTGCTCGGGACCCCCGCGGTCCTGGTGCCCCGGACCTCCGCCGAGCCCTGGGGTGCAGCTCGGCTTGGCCGTGCTGCCCAGCTGGTGGACATGCCTTCAAAGGACGGGCCTGCAGGGGTGGGGATCGGAGAGCTGCAGGTGTTGGGGTCCCTGCCGAGCAAGGTGGGGAGACCGTCCTCCCTGTGCCTTCGTCCTGACCGCTGCTGCTCCAGGCCTGCTGCTCCTGGGACTCGGGACTGAGAAAGCTGCTCTGGGCATGGCCAACTGGAAACGTGTGTCTTGGGTTGGGTCTGTGTGCTTAGGATGACACTGTTAACTAAGGGAAAAGAAAGAAAGAAAGAAAAAAAAAATATATATATATACACACACATATGTGTGTGTATAACTGTATGTCGTGTTAACTAAGGAAAAACATATATATATGTGTGTGTGTGTGTAACTATGTCGTGTTAACTACAGGAAAAGAAAAAAATATATATATACATATACATATATGTGTGCATGCATAACTTTATGTCATGTTAACTAAGGGAAAAGAATATATATATATGTATATATATGTATACATATATACACACACACACACACACATATATGTGTGTGTAACTATGTCAGGTTAACTAAGGGAAAAAGAAAAGAAAAAAATATGTGTGTATAATTTTATGTCGGGAAAAGGAAAAAATATATATATACATATGTGTGTGTGTGTAATTTTATGTAGTGTTAACTAAGCATAAACACACATAAACATGGAAATTCATTTATCCTCAGTCCCAGTTTCGTCATTCCATCTCCCTTCAGAAGCTTCAGGTGGGGACACAGAGCAAGGCAGAAGGCCTTGGCCATGTGCTGGTGTTTTGAATACTTTCAATTGAGTACTTTCAATTTGAATAGAAAAAAAAATCTCTTCAACAAATGTGCTGGGTTAACTGAATTTTCATGTGCAGAAGAAAGATGCTTGACCTTTACCCATAGTGTATACAAGAATGAACTCAAAATGGACCCAGGTCTCTTTTTGCATTTATTTTATTTATTTGAGAGAGAGGGAGAGAAAGAGGCAGAGAGAGAATGGGCGCACCAGGCCTTCAGCTGCAGCAAGTTAACTTCAGACGCACGCACCACCTTGTGCATCTGGCTTATTTTATTTTTCACTTGATAGTCATTTTAATTTTCTTTTGTGTGCATGTGTATGTGTGTTTATGCCCTGTTGCACATATGGAAGTCAGAGAAACTTTGGGTCAGATCTCGCCTTTCCACCTCCTTTGAGGCAGGGTTTCCCTTTCTGGATCTCCTTCAGCTGTGGTTCCTTGCTGTGCTGACAGCTGGGACATTCTCCTGTTTCTGCCTCCCATCTTGCTGTCAGCATTGGCTTCTGGCTTTTTGTGGGCGGGGGGGGGGGGGCTCTGGGGTTTGAACATGGGTACTTGGGTTTGAGCAGTGAGCACTTTACCCACTGAGCCATCTCCCCAGGAGGGCTGGAGAGATGGCTTAGTGATGAAGCGCTTGCTTGTGAAGCCTGAGGATCCCAATTCGAGGCTCAATTCCCCAGGACCCATGTAAGCCAGATGCACAAGGGGCACATGCATCTAGAGTTCGTTTGCAGTGGCTGGAGGCCCTGGTGTGCCCATTCTCTCTCTCACTCTGCCTCTTTCCCCTTCTGTCACTCTCAAATAAATAAACAAAACAAAAAATTAAAGACATTAAAAAGAGAGAGAGAAGGGCTGGAGACATGGTTTAGTAGTTAAGGTGCTTGCCTACAAAGCCTAATGCCTGGGGTTTGACTCCCAAGTAAAGCCAGATGCAGTGGCCAATGCATCTCGAGTTCATTTATAGCGGATGGAGGCCCTGGCACGCCCATTCTCTCTCCCTCTTCCTCCCTTTATCTTGTATCTCTCTCTGCTTGAAAATTAAAAAGTTATATCAAGAGTAATGTGGCCAGGTACAGTGGCACACACCTTTAATGCCAGTACTTAGAAGGCAGAGGTAGGACTACTGAGAGTTCGAGACCAGCCTGAGACTACATAGTGAATTCCAGGTCAGCTGGATTAGAGGGAGACCCTATCTTGAAAAACAAAAGTAATGTCAACAGCCTTCTTTTTGTATAACATAACATGAATGATCTTGTTGCTTTTTTGTGTTTTTTGCTTCATTTGATTTCTTTGCCAATTCTTTTTTGTTGTTGTTGTTTTTTGTTTTGTTTTTAGAGGTTGGGTTTCACTCTAGCCCTGACTGACCTGGAATTCACTATGGAGTCTCAGGGTGGCCTCGAACTCACGGCGCTCCTCCTACTTCTGCCTCCCAAGTGCTGGGATTAAAGGCGTGCACCACCACGCCTGGCTCTGCCAATTCTTTTTCCTTTTTTCCTGATTATTCATGTAGTGTTATGTTGCTGTGAACAAAGGAGCAACATAAGAGCTGCTTCTCTGGCCAGGTGTGGTGGCGCATGCCTTTAATCCCAGCACTCGGGAGGCAGAGGTAGGGGGATCGCCGTGAGTTCGAGGCCACCCTGAGACTCCATAGTGAATTCCAGGTCAGTCAGGGCTAGAGTGAGACCCTACCTCAGCAAAAACAAAAAACAAAAAAAAATTTGCTTCTCTGTTTTTGCTTTGTGGAAGAACTGAGTAGCAGTGTGCTGCGACCAACACTGCAGGGCTGGAAGATCCTGGTGAATCACGACATGCCTCTGTTGCCGTCGTAGAGACGGGCAAACCTGTACTCTTTGCAAGTATCTTTAGCTAATACACTGTGGAAAATGAAATCTGATATGCTGCTGGAGGATGGGCGTTAACTAAACTGTGTGCACGTGTTACTTTCCTTTTTCATTATTATTTTATTTATTTATTTTTTCCCGAGGTAAGTTCTCACTCAAGCGCAGGCTGACCTGGAATTCACTATGTAGTCTCAGGGTGGCCTCCAACTCACGGCGATCCTCCTACCTCTGCCTCCCCAGTGCTGGGATTAAAGGCATGTGTCACAACGCCTGGCTACTTTCCTTTTTTTTTTTTTTTAAGTACTTTATTTATTTATTTGAGAGTGACAGAGAGAGAACCGGCACACCAGGGCCTCCAGCCACTGCAAATGAACTCCAGACCCGCAAGGTCGCATATGCCCACTAGGTGGTGCACGCGTCTGGAGTGTGACTGCAGTGGCTGGAATCCCTGGCCTCTCATTCTCTCTTGTTCTCTCTTTAAAAAAAAAAAGTAATAGCCATGTTTAGCTGGGTGTGGTGGCACACGCCTGTAATTGGAGTACTTGGAGTACGTGGAGGCAGGAAGGTCAGAAGTTCAAGGCCAGCCAGGCTCAGAGCTACATAGTACATTTGAGGCCAGGCTGGGCTACATGAGACCCTGTCTCAAAACAACAACAAAACGCATGTTGAGCAATAAGCTTACAAAGTTTCCCTTGCTTTTACCTCATTTCTGGATTTTAGGATTCCTGTCTTCAACCAGAGCACACGTGCACACGTACACACACTCAAAACCAGGTGAACCACCATTTTTTCTTCTACTCTCTCTCTCGGCTAGAGTGAGACCCTACCTTGAAAAACAAAACAAAACAAAAAATTAATTTATGTCAGGGGTGGTGGCGCACACCTTTAATCCCTGCACTTGGGAGCCAGAGTTAGAAGGCCTGCTGCAAGTTCGAGGCCACCTTGAAAAACCAAAGAAAAAAATTATTTATTTGAGAGAGAGAATGGGCACACCACGGCCTCTTGCCACTGGAAGCTAATTTCAAATGCAAGCACCACCTTATGCATCTGGCCTTACACATGGATACTGGGGAATCAAACCCAGGCTTGTCAGGTTTTACAAGAAAGTGCCTTTAACCAGTGAGCCATCCTCTCCAGCCCTTGATAACCTTTTCAATTTGTACCATACAAATATGAGAGAAACGAGACTCAGAAGTGACTTCCTTCATTCAAATATCCTGGAATTCATGGAGTTATATGAACTCGGACTTATTCACTGCAAAGGGCTTCCCTACACAGTACACTGTAGCACCCATTGCCCTATGCTTCTATGCACACAAAGGGGAGTATGAATAGGCTGGTGGCCCAAAGGAGCCTTGACTGAATTGGACACTCGAGTAAAACTCAAGAGGCTCAAATGCTTAAAGGACAACTTTCTTCCATTGACCAATTTGTGTTTACATCATTAGAACTGCTATTTCTAAACCGGGCGTGGTGGCGCGTGCCTTCAATCCCAGCACTAGGGAGGCAGAGGTAGGAGGATTGCCTTGAGTTTGAGGCCACCCTGAGACTCCATAGTGAATTCCAGGTCAGCCTGGGCTAGAGTGAAACATTTACCTTGGAAAAACAAAAACAAACAAACAAACAACCTGCCAGGCATGGTGGTGCACACCTTTAATCCCAGCACAGCACTTGGGAGGCAGAGGTGGGAGGATCGCCGTGAGTTCGAGGCCACCCTGAGACTACATAATGAATTCCAAGGTCAGCCTGGGCTACGGTGGAAAACCAAAAAACAAAACAAAACAAAACAAAACAAAGAACAAAAAAATAACCAACCAAACAAACAAAAAAACCCTCATATTTCTAGTCTCTAGCCTGAGGTGTTTCCATTGTACAATACATCTCATACTGCTTCATATATAATCCCTACGAAAACACATCATAGGTTTTCTCCAGTGTCAGGTTGTTTCTCAACACTTCCTTACTGGAATCAGAGGACGGCAGTGTGAGTCATCATGACTAGAGCGTTAATGATACTAATTATGCTGTGGAAATACTCTCCTATGTTATTACTCAGCCAGATTTGACTTGTATGAAGGCACTGCACTCACGCTGTACGTGGTGCCCGCCATCAGCTCCGCCCTGAGCTGTGGGAGGAGGTGTGCCGGTACAAGGTGTGCCAGGTGGCATGGAAATTGAGAGTCACACAGAACTGGGTGGGAATCTTAGCTTTGCCATCCACAGTCACCCTGCAGGATCTTGGTTTCCTTTTTTCTTTTGGTTTTTCGAGATAGTATCTCACTGTAGCCCAAGCTGACCTGGAATGCAGTATGTAGTCTCAGGGTGGCCTCGAACTCACGGTGATCCTCCTACCTCTGCCTCCCGAGCGCTGGGATTAAAGGCGTGCGCCACCACGCCGGGCTTTTGGTTTCTTGAGTTTCATCAGTGTGTGGGAAACTCACCCCTCCTCTTTCCCCACAAGCCTACTCCCCGCTGCTCTGTGTCTCCCTGCCTGGCAGCAAAGACCAAGTCACTGAAGCTAGAAATCTGTCATTCTCCATTTTTCTTTTTCACATGGCTCTGTGGTTTTACTGCCCATATCCTCTTGCAGCTTTTGACATTTAGTTTTTATTTATTTGAGAGAGAGAGAATGAGGGAGAGAGAGAATGGGCACGCCAGGGCCTCCAGCCACTGCAAAGGAACTCCAGACGCGTGCGCCCCCTTGTGCATCTGGCTTATGTGGGTCCTGGAGAGTCGAAAGGGAATCCACTGCCTTTGCAGGTTTAGGTGGGTTTTCCTGGCTTAAATGATGTGATATTTTTGTACACTAGGTAATTTTCAGGATTCTCAACTCATACACAGTATTATTGGTGGCATCCCTCTACAGTGGTAATTTGTTTTTTTTTTTTTTTCGAGGTAGGGTCTTGCTGTAGCTCAGGCTGACCTCCAACTCAGAGCGATCCTCCTACCTCTGCCTCCCAAGTGCTGGGATTAAAGGCGTGCACCACCATGCCCAGGCTGACACTATCTTTTAAAAAAAAATCTGATATTTTTGGGCTGGAGGGATTGCTTAGTGGTTAAGACATTTGCCTGCAAAGCCAAAGGACCCAGGTTCAATTCCCCAGGACCCACGTTAGCCAGATGCACAAGGGTGTGCACATGTCTGGAGTTCATTTGCAGTGGCTGGAGGCCCTGGCGTGCCCATTCTCTCTCTCCCTTTCTTTGTCAAATAAACAAATATGTAAAAATAAAATACTTTAAAAAATCTTATTTTTATGTGTTTACTTATTTGAGAATGACGTGGGGGGGGGGGAGAGAGAGAGAGAGAGAGAGAGAGAGAGAGAGAGTGTGTGAGTGAATGGGCACACCAGGGCCTCTAGACACTGCAAACTAACTTCAGCTGCGTATACCAACTTGTGCATCTGGCTTATGTGGCTTCTGGGGAATCAAACTGAGGTCCTTTGGCAGGCAAGCACCTTAACTTCTAAGCCATCTCTGCAGTCCCCTTTTTTTGTTTTGGTTTTTTGAGGTAGGGTGTTGCTGTAGCCCAGGCTGACCTGGAATTCACTATGTAGTGTCAGGCTGCCCTCGAACTCACAGTGATCCTCTTCAGCCTCCCAAGTGCTGGGATTAAAGGTGTGCACCATCAGGCTTGGCACTATCTTCATTTTTACCTTCCTCCTCTTATTTAAAAAATTTTTTTTTTTTTTTGAGAGAGGGAGAGAATTGGCATCACGACAGGGCCTCCAGCGCCACTGCAATGGAACTCCAGACACGTTCACCACCTTGTGCACATGTGCGTCCAGCTTATGTGGGACCTGGAGATTTGAACATGAGTTCTTAGGCTTCAAGGCAAGTGTGTGAACTGCTGTACCATCTCTCCAGCTCCCTCCTCCACTTCCTCTTTTTTTCTTCCTGAGGTAGGGTCTCACTGTAGCCCAGGCTGACCTGGAATTCACTATGGAGTCTCAGGGTGGCCTCAAACTCACGGCAATCCTCTTACTTCTGCCTCCCCGAGAGCTGGGATTAAAGGCGTGCACCACCACTCCCGGCCTCCTCCACTTCTGGATAGACAGTCTCACTACACAGCCCAGGTTGACCTTGTACTATGTGGTCTATGCTGACCTGAAACTTGTGAGCTTATGGTGATCCTCTTGTCTCAGTCTCCTAAGAGCTGGGAATATAGGCATGCCCCACCATGCCCACCTGGCCTCATTTTACTGCTGAGGACAATATCCTCCCCCCCCCCGCCCCGCCGCCTTTTGGTTTCTGAGGTAGGGTGTCGCTCTAGCCCAGGCTGACCTGGAATTCACGATGTAGTAGTCTTAGGCTGACCCCAAACTCACAGTGATCCTCCTACCTGTGCCTCCAGAGCACTGAGATTAAAGGTGTGTGCCACGACGCCTTGCTCCTGCTATCCTTTTGAGATAGGGTTTGTCTTGCTGCTACTGCTTGTGAGTTTCTGGAACCCAAGTCTGTCTTGTTCCAAAGCCTTTCTCATTATATAGCCTTGAGATTGTTCTGTCTCTTATTATATAAGGTTTGACAGAAAGACGGGCATTGGCAGGGCAGAGGGATACTGATGTCATTGAGGTAATCCTTTGAAGGAGGAATTTGGTAGTTATCTATAAAAACTACATGAGAGTCTCTGGGTGTGGTGGCGCATGCCTTTAATCCTAGCACTGAGGAGGCATAAGTAGGAGGATAATCATGAGTTCAAGGCCACCTTGAGACTACAGAGTGAATTTTAGCCTGGCCTAGAGTGAGATCCTACCTTGAAAAACAAAACAGAAAAAAAAAAGTGTTAAAACTAAGGAAACATCTTAAGCAATTATTAAAATAATAACAGTGAGCCCATTATATGTTATATATAGTTTATTTTAATGAAGAATAACTATTATTTTCCTAAACAAGAACATAGTGTGAGAAGTGGCACTGTTCACATTTTTGCAAATCTCCTTCAAGTCAGAAAAAGTTAACTGGGTATGGTGGTGCATGCCTTTAATCCCAGCACTGGGGGCTTGGGGGGGGGGAGGCAGAGGTAGGAGGATACCTGTGAGTTCGAGGCCACTGTGAGACTACATTGTTAGGGTCTCAGTCCAGCCCAGGCTGACCTGGAATTTATTCAAAAAAACAGAAAATAACTAACTAAAATGAATAGAGATTTATAATAGAAAGAAAACATGGGAGAGCTGTTTCTGGTGAGGAAAAGCCAAAGCAAAGGAATGAAACCGCAGTAGAAGACAAGAGGACTGTGAGTGAACTTGGGGCTGGGGAGATCGTTCAGCTGGTTAGAGCGCCTGCCTCACAACACATGAGGACCCGAGTTTGATTCCCAGAACACATATGAAGAGCAGTGTGGTGGCAAGCACATGTAATCCCAGAGCTGGGGCGGCAGAGACAGGTGGAGCCCTGGAGCTCAATGGCCAGTTAGTCTGACCCGACTGGTCAGCTCCAGGCCAAGGGGAGACTATCTCAAAACAGAGGTACCTCAGCTGGGCCTGGCGGTGCACGCCTTTAATCCCAGCGCTTGGGAGGTAGAGGTAGGAGGATCACCGTGAGTTAGAGGGCCACCCTGAGAGTACACAGTGAATTCCAGGTCAGCCTGGGCTAGAGACCGTACCTCGAAAAACCAAATAAATAAAGGGGGGGGGGGTAGAATAGTGATTTTGTTTTTTTTGTGTGTGTGTTTGACATGAGGCTCAGCAGTAACTGGCAATGGCACACCTGGGGCTGTACAGGAACGGCTTTCATTGATGGGAACTGCTGGGTTGTATCTCAGTGTCTGCCCAGTGATTATTTGTCCATTTTCTGAAGACCTTATGTAATTTTCTCACTATGATCTATTATTATCATTAGGCCATAATCTAAGGTTAAGACTGCTTTATAATAATACGTCCATACAGAAAAGCACACTGGTTTTAGGTGGCTATCTGCTTTACAACAGAGTGTGAAAGGATCCAGTGAATTAGGCTGGGTTATTCAGATGTTATATAAATCCATTAGTGAAATTTACAAGAATGGCACCCAAACCAGGGATGATGACCTTTTGATGTTTTTAAACTTTTTTTTTTTTTTTTTTGGTTTTTCGAGGTAGGGTCTCACTCTAGCCCAGGCTGACCTGGAATTCACTATGGAGTCTCAGGGTGGCCTCGAACTCACGGCGATCCTCCTACCTCTGCCTCCCGAGTGCTGGGATTAAAGGCGTGCGCCACCACGCCCGGATTTTTTTAAACATTTTATATTTATTATTCTATTTATTTATTTGAGAGAGAGGGGGAGGGGGGAGAAACAAAAGAGATGGTTACAACATTAAGAAAGATTGAGGGCTGGAGAGATGGCTTTGCAGTTAAGAGCTTGCCTGTGAAGACTAAGGACCCCGGTTCAAGGCTCAATTCCCCAGACCCACATAAGCCAGATGTACAAGGGGGTACATGCATCTGGAGTCGTTTGCAGTAGCTGGAGGCCCCGGTGTGCCCATTCTCTATGTATCTGTCTCTTTCTCTCACTCTTGTCTGTCACTCTCAAATAAGTAAGTAAAACTAAACAAAAACTCTACGAAAAAAAAAAATTGAGTGTGTTAGAGGTTTTCTAGAATTAACAAAAATTGGAACTAACACTAAATTACCTTCTACAGGTCAGTCCTTCCATCTCCCAGACTTCATAGCCAGTCAGGAAGGAAGGAGAAAACCTAGGTTCAAAATGTTACATAACTTTCCAGGGTCATAAAGCACTACATGATGTAACTGGAACCGGCAGTATCAGGATTTGCCTGGCACCAAAGTCCTTACTCATTCTAGCATATGATCAGGGGAAAAAGAAAACCTGTATTTGGGAATTTTGTGGGCCACAGAATTTGGGGAGTTTCTCTGTGCTTTTTTATTTTCCCTTCCGGTTGGACAAGTCTTTCGTTTTTGGATATGATGTTCGCACCCTAGAGGCTAAGCAAGATCAAACAGGAGGCCTTTGTAAAAAGAATTATTTTATACCTACACACACACACACACACACACACACACACTTTCCTTTCTGCATAACTGCCTAGCATTTGGGAGGGATGGAGGGTGGAGAAAAGAAAGAGTAGAGGTGGCAGTGTGTGTGTGGGGTGGGGGAGATGTCAGTAAAAGGATGACTCTTAACTTTTTTTTTTCTTTTTTCTTTTGGTTTTTAAGGTAGGGCTCAGGCTGACCTGGAATTCACAATGTAGTCTCAGGGTGGCCTTGAACTCATGGTGATCCTCCTCTTACCCCTGCCTCCCGAGTGCTGGGATTAAAGTCATGCACCACCACTATTTCTTAATTTAATTTAATTTTGGGGTAGGGTCTCACTCTAGCCCAGGCTGACCCGGAATTCACAATGTAGTCTCAGGCTGACCTCGAACTCATGGTGACCCTCCTCCTACCACTGCCTACCGAGTGCTGGGATTAAAGTCGTCTGGTCCACCACATCCGGCATTGACTCTTGCCTTTAAGCTATTAATTTCAGGACAACCTATTGGTTATCCTGTCTGTACATTTGCGCCCCCCAATAAGAGATGTCCACCGAGATGAGCTCACACGCCGGCTGTCAGGTGCATCCACGTACCTTCTTAGGGGGTTGCGGGGGGGAGAAGGCTGGTGGGAACCTAGGGCTTCCGGCTCCCGGGGAGCATCGTCGGGGCGGACGGACGGGCTGAGGACGATGGTGATGGGAGGTGGGGTCTTTTCGCGGTCTACCTGTCCGCTAGTACCCAGCGGCCTCCGCAGTCCCAGGTCCAAGGGGCGTTGTGCAGCCTAGCACGCGGCCCCCCACCCCCTCCAACCGAGCCCGGTCTCAAGCTGTCTCCGGCGTGACTACGGTGGCCCGGGAAGCCCATACTGCAAAGGGAACGCGAGCCCCTCAGCCGCGTCAGGCCGGCTCCGGAGGGCGTCCTGCGGAGGCTTTTCGGCTCAGGGACGACTCCCCCTTCCAAACATCCCCTCACCCGCCCGGCCCTCCTCACCCGAGCCCGGCTTCAAGCTCTGCTGGGTGACTACGGTGGCCCGGGAAGCCCATACGGCGAAGCGAACGCGATCCCCTCAGCCGCGTCAGGCCGGCTACGGAGCGTGTCCTGCGGAGGCTTTTCGGCTCAGGGACGACTCCCCCTTCTAACCATCCTCTCACCCGAGCCCGGCTTCAAGCTCTCCCGGGGACCGAGCGGTGACTACGGTGGCCCGGGAAGCCCAAACGGCGAAGCAAACGCGAGTCCCTCAGCCTCGTCAGGCCGGCTCCGGAGCGTGTCCTGCGGAGGCTTTTCAGCTCAGGGACGACTCCCACTTCCAAACATCCCCTCACCCGCCCGGCCCTCCTCACCCGAGCCCGGCTTCAAGCGCTGCTGAGTGACTACGGTGGCCCGGGAAACCCATACGGCGAAGCGAACGCGAACCCCCTCAGCCGCGTCAGTCAGGCGCCCGAGCGTGTCCTGCGGAGATTTTTTTTTTTTTCCGGCTCAGCGACGACTCCTCGATCCAAACATCCCCTCACCCGCCCAGGCTCCCATCACCGGAGCCCGGCTTCTCAAGCTCTACATAGGGAACGAAAGCGGGGACTACGGTGGCCCGGGAAGCCCAAACGGCGACGCGAACGCGAACCCCGCATCCGCGTCAGTCAGGCGCCCGAGCGTGTCCTGCGGAGGCTTTTCGGCTCAGGGACGACCCCCCCCCCCCCAGCCGCCACATCCAACCCTCCCTCTCCGCGCCCCGGTCCAAGCGTCCCCACACTTCCGGCATGCTGAGGCTGCGGTGGCCGTCGTTGGAGGTGAGTGGCACGGAACGCTGCCCGAGGGGAAGGGGGACGGCTCGTCCTCGGTGCCGGTCGCGGCGGAGGACGGAACGTCCTGCCGCTCAGCACCCCCCCCCCCAGCCGCGGCTCCCCGCCCCTCCTCCTCCGTCCCCCAGGCTTCCCCGAGCGCTTCTCATCCCCACGGCGAGGCTCTGCAGACGACTAGGCCCGGTGATGATGCCCCGGGGTGGTGGTGGAAGAAGCCCCATCCCCGGGGCTTGGGGCTCCGGTCACCGTCCTCGTCCAACCTCCCCCACCCCCGGGGAAAGGAGCTGTCCGAGGCTTCGGGGTGTCCTTCGTGCGCGTCCCGGGGACCCTGCGGCACAAAGCCCAGAGAGACTGGCAAGGGACAGGCCGTGGACGCTTGTTTGCAAACAAGCTTGCTCTCTCTGGCTTCCCCAGAGTCTGGGAAGAGGTGCATGCAGTGCAGGGTATTGGGGAGGGGGGGTGTCCTTAGAGATCAACACCCCCCCACCCCGTCCCCGCGACATCCACGAGTGTCACTCACGGAGCCCACTCGCCTTTTTGCGAAATCTCATCACCTGCAGAGCTTTCGTGCTATCTTGAGTCCCCAGACAGTGATATCTTTGCGACGCTGTTTTCTAGATAAACACGCTTAAAAATAGCATATATATATGTATGTATGTACACTCCTATAAAGATATGCTTCGATAGCTTCTATAAAGATAGGCTTCCCCGGCATGGTGGCTCACGCCTTTAATCCCAGCACTCAGGAGAGGCAGAGGTTAAGAGGATCGCCGTGAGTTCGAGGCCAACCCTGAGAATACTTAGTGAATTCCAGGGCAGCCTGGACTAGAGTGAGACCCTACCTTGAAAACAAACAAACAAACAACCAAAAAAAAAAAAATCGCGTTTATATACCTATAAAGATATGTTTCAATAGCTTCTATAAAGATAGGCTTCCCCCGGCATAGTGGATCACACCTTTAATCCCAGCATTGGAGAGGCAGAGGTTAAGAGGATCACCGTGAGTTCAAGGCCACCCTGAGAGACTACATAGTGAATTCCAGGTCAGCCTGGGCTAGAATAAGACACTGCCTTTAAAAAAATTATATTATACACCACACACACACGCACACACCCTATAAAGATATAATTAAATAGCTTCTATAAAGATATGCTTGCTGGGCATGGTATCACACGCCTTTAATCCCAGCACTCAGGAGGCAGAGGTTAAAAGGACCACCAGCCGTGAGTTGGAGGCCACCCTGAGACTACATAGTGAATTCCAGGTCAGCCTGGGCTACAGTGAGACCCTACCTGAGAAACGAAAAAAAAAGATATGTTCTCCCTCTTCCACAATGAGGAAATGCTTTAATACTCAAGTCTTTGGCACACAGACAAAAATGTTCCACTGAAGAGGAAGGGTGGCAAGAGAATTTTTCAGTTGTGCTAACTAGCCCCATCGCAGGTACCTGCTAGAAACGGGATGTATTGGAAATTGCAGAGATTATAGAATGATTGGCAATCGTGATAATGAAAAGTGAGTGGTCGCAGTTTAATACCGTCAGTCAGATATTTTGGTGCTGCTGGTTTATGACAAATGCGATTACGGGTTAGTTTTGTTTTCCTATTGCGTGTGTAAAAGACTGGAGGATTTACAGCTACTTAAAAAACTTTTGTTAATTATGAAAAAAAAAACATCTTTGTTGAGGAAATTGGGAAAGCACACACACAAAAAAGGCACTATGGTGGCTTTCAAAGATATTTAAAACTAGGGGAAGATAACTTGTAGTCTCACAGTAAACTTTGATGGTCAAGGTTTAAAGTGGACTTGTACTAATGGTGATTATTAAAATTGTTTCATTGTATCCGATTAAAAATTGCTGACTGAGCCAGGCGTGGTGGCACACACCTTTAATCCCAGTACTCAGGAGGCAGAGGTAGGTGGATCACTGAGTTCGAGGCCACCACAGTGAGTTCCAGGTCAGCCTGGGATAGAGTTAGACCCCACCTCGAAAAACAAAAAAATTGCAGATTGATACATTTTACAAATTTTTAAAAATATTTTTTTATTTATTTACTAAGAGGCAGAGAGTGAATGAGCGAGAGAGAGAGAGAAAGAGAGAATGGGTGTGCCAGGGCCTCCAGCCACTGCAAACAAACTCCAGATACATGCACCCCATTGTGCATCTGGCTTACGTGGGTTCTGGAGAATAGAACTGGAATCCTTTGGCTTTGCAGGCAAATGCCTTAACTGCTAAGCCATCTCTCCAGCCCATTTTACAAATGTTTTACTAAATTATATTGGAACCACCCAACTAAAACTGAGTAATATGGGTAGCTACCTATAAGGTCCCCCACCCCCGATTTAACCTCTGAATTAGGAGCTCCTGAGGTAAACATTTTTGAGCTCATGTTAGCTGTTGGAGCCTTGGTGTTGTCAGATTTTGTTTAAGAATTTCTAGCTGTCAAAAACTGTCTTGAAACTGCCGGGCATGGTGACACACACACGTTTCATCCCAGCACTCGGGTGGCAGAGGTAGGAAGATTACCATGAGTTCAAGGCCACCCTGAGACTACATAGTGAATTCCAGGTCACCCTAGACTAGAGTGATACCCTACCTTGAAAGCAAAACAAACAAACAACAACAACAACAAAAAAATCGGCTTGAGCCAGGTGTGCTGGCACATGCCTTTAATTCCAGCACTTTGGAGGCAAAGGTAGGAGGATTGCCATGAGTTCGAGGCCACCCTGAGACTACATAGTGAATTTCAGGTCAGCCTGGGCTAGCCAAGATCCTACCTCAAAAAACAAAACAAGGGCTGGAGGGGTGGCTTAGCAGTTAAGGCGTTTGCCTGCACAGCCAAAGGACCCTGGTTTGATTCCCCAGGACCTACGTTAGCCAGATGCACAAGGGGGCGCGTGCGTCTGGAGTTCATTTGCAGTGGCTGGAGGCTCTGGCGCACCCATTCTCTCTCTCTGCCTCTTTCTCTGTCAAATAAATAAAAATAAAATGAAACAAACTTTTTAAAAAAAATTGGCCAGATTAAATTTTTTTTGGTACTTTAGGTTTTAAAAATCTAATCTGTTTCTCAACATGTTTCCGAAGACCAACATTAGAATCAGGTGGCAGTGTTGATTAAGATAATGCAGGTTCCTTGCCCCCCGAACCCAAAATGTAAAGGACAGTAGTGGCCCAAAGAACACAATTTTTCTGATGTTTGAACATCACTGATAAAAGTTAACATTTGCTGAGGTCGGATTTTGAGCAGAACTGTCATTATTATTATTATTATTATTATTTTTGCTTTTTCGAGGTAGGGTCTTAGTCTAGCCCAGGCTGACCTGGAATTCACTATGGAGTCTCAGGGTGGCCTCGAACTCACGGCTCCTCCTACCTCTGCCTCCCGAGCACTGGGATTAAAGGCGTGCACCACCACGCCTGGCTGAACTGTCATTCTTAACAGGATGTACATATGTTTCTCATAGCTGCAGATAATGGTGTTAGGATGTTAGAAAGAAAAACAGTGTTAGGCAGACAGCAGTTTCAGTCAGCCAACATTGATGTGGTGTTGTGGAAGGATTTCTGGCCACTTTTTTTCCTTTTGGCACTTACTAGATTCAGTATCACTGTCTAAATTGTAGATAGATATTATCCTTAACGTGCAGGTGTCTAGGATAAAGCGTATGGAAAAGTGTTACCTTTTTTTTTTTTTGTACTGTCAAGTTCTGTCTTTGGTGTTCTGGGAAATACAAAAATGACCAAGGCTTCTGGTAGCAATTAGCTAATTGTAGAAGCAGGACAAGTTTAATTAACTGTTACAAAGCAGGGTCAGAAAAGTGTTGTAATTGAGGAAAATGAGCTAGATCTCTGCTTAGGGCTTCAATGTCTCTCCAGTATCTTGCCCTATAAGAACATTCATAAGAGATGGTGGGGGGGGGATGTGGCCCAGTGGAAAAGTCTGTCTAGAATGCCCGAGACACTGGGTTTAAGTCCCAGGATTGAAAAGAAAAAAAAAAAAAAATCACATGTGATTAAACCTTCCAATTCCTTGTTCAGTGTTTTAAGGGACCAATTGCCTATGTTGCCGGGTAAGTGCCAGTTTTATATTAACTCCTAATGCGGAAGGAAGGAAAGAGTGGAGATGATCCCATGCCTTCCTCTGTTGCTAAGCTACCCCTGTTCATTCCATTCACTAAAGTTGATCCTGCACCTCCTACACACCGGCCACAGACTGGTTGGTTGCAAGGCACAAAGCTCGATTTAAAAAAAAAAAAAAAAAAAAAAGATTGCCTAGATTTTAACTGAAGCTCTGTTTCTAAAGGGATGGTATATGTATGAAGTACCACACGCTGCAGTCAAATGTGGACAGGAATCCTTACTACACCACTTAGAGCGATGTGACCTCTAGGATCTGGGATTCATATATTCCCGTGGACTGACAGCACCATGAGATCCAAGTCAAAAGCAATTACCCGGCTGGAGAGTTGGCTGAGCGGTTAAGGTACTTGCCTGCAAAGCCAGAGGACCTAGGTTTCATTCCCCGGGACCCACCTATAAGCCCACCACCTCCAGGAGGCTTTGATTTCCAGTTGCCATCAGCTGGGAACCTAGCATCCAGAACACGTTAAGTTCATGGGGACACCTGAATCAAATCATCACATTCCACCCCTGGCCCCCATAAACTGAGAACCATACATGATGTAAAATGCAGTGCATTCATCCAACTTTAAAAGTCCCCATATTTTTAAAAATCAACTCCAATGATGTTTATACATACCCATAGTCCCAAGATCTTCTAACTGAGCCATAATATCAAAAAATCCCCCCCCCCAAACCACAATGGCACAAAATAAACATTCACACTGCAAAAGATGGCATTGGGCATAGCAAAGAAATACTCAAGCAATACATGATTTAAACAGGGCAAACATCAGACTTTGTAGCTTCAAGTCCAATAACTCTAGCCAGTGACAAATCTCCAAGTCCGATAATTCTAACCAGCAACAAGTCTCTGGCATTCCAATTCTGCCCCTCCAGCTAGGCTACTCACAGTCCTGGAAAACCTCATCCAGGCCCGGCAGCTCTCCTTGGCAGCCATTGCGTGGTCCCGACATCTCCACTGGGTCTCCACTGCAGTCCACGGTCCATCCTCACGGCTCCATCGGGTCTCCATGCAGGCAATCCTGCTTCACACTGCCCATGGCCATTTCCGAAACACAAGACCAAGTTGCAAACTCAGTGACCCTCTCTTTCCTGCATTTCTTATACTCCACAATACCGGGTAGGGTGCCAATTTGTTAATCCAGGGGGGAATAAAGCAGACTTTGAAGAACAGGACACTCCTTGAGCACTCAGGCCCCTTCAAAAGAGTCTACATTCTTCCTGTTGCCCCAGTGCAGGTCAGCTCGCCCAATCTCAAGGGTTGTAATCTCTCAAACAATTTGCAGGTGAATGGGCAGCAGTTTAGGCCCAAAGATTTCATTTTTTCTGTGCCATATCCCTCTGCTCACACCAGTTCATTTCTACGCAAAGCAAACCTGCACAACTTCTCAGGACACGGGCTTAACAGCAAATCTCACACAAACTGCCAGCCCAGTCCAAGCAAAGCTCTTTCTCAGCCTCATAAGCCAAACCTCACAGTCCACAGTTATTCCTGCATTCATGTCTTGCAGCTCTGACCAGAATAGACCATGAAGCTGTACTTACAGCACTGCAAGGTGTCTCTTAGGCGAAGGTTTCAAATCCTTCCACATTCCTCTTGAAAATCAGCTCCAAAAGGCCAAAGCCACACAGTCAGGTGTCCTAGCAGCAATCCCACTCCTCGGTACCACTTTACTGTTGCAGTCAGGTTCGCATTGCTGGTAGAAATCACCCAACCAAGAGCGGATTGTGGGGGAATAAAAAAAGATTTTGGCTTACAGGCTCGAGGGGAAAGCTCCGTGATGGCAGGGAAAACTATAGTATGAGCAGAGGGTGGACATCACCCCCTGGCCAACATTAGGTGGTCAACAGCAACAGGAGAGTGTACCAAACACTGGCAAGGAGACACTGGCTATAACACCCATAAGCCCGCCCCCAACAATACACCGCCTCCAGGAGGCGTTAATTCCCAAGTCTCCATCAGCTGGGAACCTAGCATTCAGAACACCTAAGTTTATGGGAGACACCTGAATCAAACCACCACAATATTAAGATTTTGTTACTTAATTATCTGTTTTAGTTCTCCTTGCTAGGATAAAGCATATTACTAAGAGCAGCAGATGGGAGGAAATAATTTATTTTGGCTTACAGTCTTTTTTTTTTTTCTTGAGATAGTGTCTCACTCTCTAGCCCAGGCTGACCTGGAATTCACTATGGAGTCTCAGGGTGTCCTCGAACTCACAGTGATCCTCCTACGTCAGCCTCCCGAGTGCTGGGATTGAAGGCGTGCGTCACCACGCCCGGCCTGGCTTACAGTCTCAAGGCTCCACGATGTCAGGGGGAAGCATGGCATGAGCAGAGGCTGGACATCACCTCTGCCACAGCAGGTGGAAAACAGTAGCAGGAGAGTGAGCTGAACTCTAGCAAGGGGGAGCTGGCTGCGGCACACTAGGCTGTCCCCCAACAACACACCTCCTCCAGCAAGGCTCCGTCTCCCAGTTTGCCATCAGCTGGGGGCCAAGGATTTAGAACACATGAGTGTGTGGGGGACATCAGATTCAAGCCACCACATTATCTAGTGTGGTAGTTTTGTTGTATTTTTAAAAATAGGGGTAGGAACCAGGTGTGGTGGTGCCTGCATACAATCCTGGCACTGGGGTGGGTGAGCAGGAGGATCACCATGTGGTTAAGGACAGCTTGGGTTACATAGTGAATTTGAGGCTGGCCTGGGCTAGTTAGTGAGCCCACCCGGTGTCCAAAAAAAGAAAAGAAAAGAAAGAAAAGAAAAAAGAGAAATCTGTGGGTATATTCAATTCTGCATTCTTCTGGTAGCTTGAAGTGGCATTATCTGTAGAGATACTTTAAAATGTGAAGCGAAGACGGCATATATTTCACATTATATTAAGAGTGCTGGGCTGGAGGGATGGCTTAACAGTTAAGGCGTTTGCCTGCAAAGCCAAAGGTCCCAGGTTCTATTCCCCAGGACCCACGTTAGCCAGATGCACAAGGGGGTACTTGCGTCTGGAGTTCGTCTGCAGTGGCTGGAGGCCCTGGCACGCCCATTCTCTCTCTCCCTCTTTCTCTGTCAAATAAATAAATAAAGTAAGCCAGGCATGGCTGCGCACACCTTTAATCCCAGCACTCAGGAGGCAGAGGTAGGAGGATTGCCATGAGTTCAAGGCTGTCCTGAGACTACATAGTCAATCCCACGTCAGCCTGAGCTAGAGTGAGACCTTACCTTGGAATACCAAAAAAAAAAAAAAAAAAGTTCTTTTTATTTTTTACTTTTTATATTTATATATTTATTTATTTATTTGAAAGAGAGAAAGAGGTAGAGAAATAGGCAGAGAGAGATATAGAGAGTGGATGCACCAGGGCCTCTACTGGCTGCAAACAAATTCCAGATGTATGCACCACCTTGTACATCTGGCTTACATGGGTTCTGGGGAATCGAACCTGGGTCCTTAGGATTTGCAGGCAAGTGCCTTAACCGCTAAACCATCTCTCCAGCCTGCATGTGCCACTTTATACATCTGGCTTTACGTGGGTACTTGGAATCAAACCCAGGCCACCAGGCTTTGCAAGTAAGCACCGTTAACTGCTGAGCCATTTCAATAGCCACAAGAGTACTTTTTTTTTTTTTTCCAAGGTAGGGTCTCACTGTAGCCCAGGCTGATCTGGAATTCACTATGGAGTCTCAGGGTGGTCTTGAACTCATGGTGACCCTCCTATCTCTGCCTCCCGAGTGCTGGGATTAAAGGCATGCATTACCATGCGCAGAGAGAGTACTTTTTATTTATTTATTTGACAGAGAAAGAGAGAATGGGCACACCAGGGCCTCAGGCCACTGCTAACAAACTCCAGTCACATGTGCCACCTTGTGTATCTGGCTAACGTGGGTCCTGGGGAATCAAACCTGGGTCTTTGGCTTTGTAGGCAAATGCCTTAACCGCTAAGCCATCCCTCCAGCCCGATAATACTTTTTAAATGACAGCTTTATTGAGATATAATTCACACACATATTATTGACCTACTAAAATTCAGTGGCTTTTACTATATTCAGAGTTGTGTAAACATCACCACTAATTTTAGAATACTTTTACCACTGCAGACTGGCGCCCATTAGCAGTTACCCCAATATCTTCTAAACCCCACTAGTCCTAGGCAAACTCTAATGTGCTTTCTGTCTCTGGATTTGCTTATTAATTCTGGACACTTAATATAACCGAATTGTACAATATATGATTGATGGATTTTAACCTGTATAACACTTTCAGGGCTCAATAACAATGCACTAATAGTTCATTTCTTTTTATTGCCAAATAACATTCTGCTGTATAGCTATGCCACATAACTCATTAGTAAGTTAGGCTGTTATGAATAATGTTCTTAGAAATGTTTGTGTACAAATTGAGTATGCACGTGTTTTCATTTCCTTTCGTGTATACATAGGGGTAGAATGGCTGCGTCAAATAGGGTCTTTTTGTTGTTGTTGTTTTTCGAGGTAGGGTCTCACTCTGGCCCAGGCTGACCTGGAATTTACTCTGTAGTCTCAGGGTGGCCTTGAACTCACGGCCATCCTCCTACCTCTGCCTCCCGAGTGCTGGGATTAAAGGCGTACGCCACTACACACACCCAGCTTTGAGCTTTCCACTTTCTTTACACCCTCACCAACTCTTGCTACTTTTTTTAAAAATTTATTTATTTATTTATTTATTTGAGAGCGACAGACAGAGCAAGAAAGAGGCAGAGAGAGAGACACAGAGAGAATGGGCGCACCAGGGCCTCCAGACACTGCAAACGAACTCCAGACGTGTGTGCCCCCTTGTGCATCTGGCTAACGTGGGTCCTGGGGAGTTGAGCCTTGAACCGGGGTCCTTAGGCTTCACAGGCAAGCACTTAACCGCTAAGCCATCTCTCCAGCCCCTCTTGCTGCTTTTTACTATAGCCACCATCATAATAAGTATGAAGTGATAAGGTAAGGCTCTGTTTGAGCTCCGTAACTTTTATTTATAGTCATTAGGTAAATTGTTGAAATTTTTACTCGCAGACAAATTGCCAGATTCCTTGATGATAAATGTTTTTGCCTTCAGGATAAAAGCTATGAACTGGGCTGGAGCGATGGCTTAGCAGTTAAGGCGCACTTGCCTGCGAAGCCTAAGAACCCATGTTTTACTCTCCAGGTCCCACATAAGCCAGACACACAAGGTGATACAAGTGTGCAAGGTCACTCATGCACACAAGGTGGCGCATGCATCTGGAGTTTGATTACAGTGGCTGGTGTGCCAATTCTGTCTCTGTCTGTCTATCTTCCTCTCTGTTGCATTTAAAAAAAAGAGGGGGGGGGGTCCAGTCTGTTGGGTTTGCCTCAAAAGAAAAAAAGCTATGAATTTTCTAGCTTCCTGTGAACTCAGTGGTTAGCCTCATTGGGTGGTGTGGGAATAGGGTTATAAGGTCTGCAGCTCCCAAAGTCACTTTTAATTTATTTATTTGTTTTATTTATTTATTTTAAGGACTCCAGAGCTTCCAAAAGGTTCTTTGTATTTATTTGTTTTTAAAATTTTATTTATTTTCATACAGACAGAGATGGAAAGAAGAGTGATAGAATGGGTGATCCAGGGCTTCCAGCCGCTGCAAGCGAACTCCAGACGCATGCACCACCTGTGCATCTGGCTTATGTGGGTGTTGGGGAATCGAACCTGGGTCCTTTGGCTTTGCAGGCAAGCACCTTAATGGCTAAGCCATTTATTTCTCCAGCCCCATGTTCTGGTATTTTTGTTTGTTTTGTTTTTTTGATTTTTTTGATTTTTTTTTTTTTTTTTGAGGTAGGGTCTCACTCTAGCCCAGGCTGACCTGGAATTCACTATGGAGTCTCAGGGTGGCCTCGAACTCACGGCGATCCTCCTACCGCTGCGTCCCGAGTGCTGGGATTAAAGGCGTGCGCCACCACGCCCAGCTTTGTTTTGTTTTTTTTGACAGGGTCTCATGTATCCCAGGTTGGCCTCAAACTAGTTGTGTAGCACAGGGTGACCTTGAACTTCTGATTTTCCTGCCTCCCCCTCCCAAGTGCTGGAATTAACAGCATGGCATACCCGGTTCATGTGGTGCGGGACTCGAATCCAAAACCAGCATCCTGCCAAGTGAGTTAGGGCCCTAGCCTGGGGTTTGAGATTCCCTAACCTGGCAGTCAGCTCTTCGTGATCTGGTCCCAAACTGGCCACTCCTTACTCCTTTCCTATATCCAGTTCTTTCAAGATGCTAAGTCTTTGAAGTTTCTCTTAATGATTTTCACCTTATCTTACTTATTTCTGTAATACATGTTTGTTACAGTGTGCCGTCTTTTTGCTAAATGTTTCATGTGTATTGTTTTCAACTATTGGAATGTCTTTTATAACATTCATGTGTTGTGCATGTTTTTCAGCTGGGGAAGTTGACATTGGTGAGTTTTACTGGTTTTCCTAACCCTACATAGGTTCAAGCCCAGATATCTCTGACTGTAAAGTCCATATGAGCTTTTTTTTTTTTTTTTTTAATTTTTTCGGTTTTTCGAGGTAGGGTCTCACTCTAGTCCAGGCTGACCTGGAATTCACTCTGTAGTCTCAGGGTGGCCTTGAACTCACGGCAATCCTCCTACCTCTGCCTCCCGAGTGCTGGATTAAAGGCGTGTGCCACCGCGCCCGGCACATACTACTTTTATCTTGCACAAGCTCTGGAGTCAGTTTGCCTGAGTGCACATTGTAGTTACATAACTGTCCGTGTGTTTTGTTGTGCAAGCTCATGAAGTTCTCAGTGTCACAGCTTTCTCACCTGTACAGTGGGACTAGCAGTAATACCTTAATATTTTTGTTTGTTTGAGAGTGACAGACAGAGAAAGAAGCAGATAGAGAGAGAGAGAGAATGGGCGCGCCAGGGCCTCCAGCCACTGCAAACAAACTCCAGATGTGTGCGCCCCCTTGTGCATCTGGCTGACGTGGGTCCTGGGGAATCGAGCCTCGAACTGGGGTCCTCAGGCTTCACAGGCAAGCGCTTAACCGCTAAGCCATCTCTCCAGCCCAGAGCAGTAATACTTTAAATGAATTAATGAGATGGCTTGTGTAGGGAACACGTTGCACGGTGTGTGTTGGTTTGGGCTGTTTTTTAGTGGTATGGCCCACAGCCTCATTTCTGAGGCTGCAGTCATTGCATTTGTTCATTTGTAGTCATCATTAGGCAGGAAAGTAGCCAGCTGGTGCCCTGATCTCTGCTGCTCACAGGTTGGACGTTCAGAATTGAGCTCGGTAAATGAGAGTCCATGTTCCTTTCTCTTTCCTCCATCACCGTTTCTGCCACAGTGGACTATTCATTCGTACCCTCACATGCCAGCTCTGAGGTGGCATATATTAGTTAGTTGAGTCATTTTGTACATTTTGTGGTTCATTGGCTGTGAGAGTTAATCTTTTTTTTTTTTTTTTTTTAGAAAAGCAAGTTCATTTATTCAAATTAAGAGTCTCATATACAAATAGAATCTGTGCAAATATTTAAAAATATAAGATGCTATGAATTTCAGTCTTAAAAATAATATTACTGGGGAAATGGCTTAGTGGTTATGGCATTTGCCTGAGAAGCCTGAGGACCCGGGTTCAATTCCCCAGGACCCACGTAAGCCAGATGCACAAAGCGGGGCACATGTGTCTGGAGTTCGTATACGGTGGCTAGAGGCCCTGGTGTTCCCATCCTCTTTTTCTCTCTGTCTCTTTCTCTCTCATAAATAAATAAATAAAATATTGAAAAAAAATTCTACTATTACACACACAATTCATTTACTGTGACCAAAATACAGTAGTTGAGACAGTTTTTTTTTTTTTTTTTTTGGTTTTTCGAGGTAGGGTTTCACTCTAGCCCAGGCTGACCTGGAATTCACTATGTAGTCTCAGAGTGGCTTCAAACTCACGGCGATCCTTCCTACCTTTGCCTCCCGAGTGCTGGGATTAAAGGTGTGCACTACCATGCTGGGCTTAATTTTTTTTTTTAAAGTTTATTTTGTTGAGGCACGGTCACACTTTACCCCAGGCTGACCTGGAATTCACTCTGTAGTCCCAGGCTGGCTTCAGACTCACAGCCATCCTCCTACCTCTGCTTCCTGAGTGCTGGCATTAAAGGTGTATGCCACCACACCCGACTTTTAAAAATTTTTTAATATTTTTACTTATTTTCAGAGAGAGTGAGAGAATGCGAATGGGCACTCTAGGGCTCTTGCCGCTGGCAAATGAACTCTAGATGCATATATTACTTTGTACATCTGTTTTACATGTTTACTGGGGACTCAAACCCAGGCTGTCAGACTTTGCAAGCAAGCACCTTATCCACCGAGCCCTCTCTCCAGCCAACGTGTTTATCATGTCAATTTGATGGGATTTAGTCAGCAAGGAAACCAACCTCGACTTGCCTGTGAAGGATTTTCTAAATGAGGTCAAATGAATTGGGGTGACCCCACCTAACTGTGGGCAGTGCCATTCCACAGGCTGCAATAGAAGAGAGCGAGCGAGCAAGCGAGCGCTGGGCACCGGTGTTCGTGCTGCCCTGCTTCCTGGCCGTGGTGCAGTGTGGGCAGCTGCCTCCTGCGCCTGCTGCCTCCCCCCCCCCCCCCCCGCCTGATGCATTATCTCCCCTGGAACTGCGAGTGACGTCAGCGCTTCTTCCCTTAAGGGGCTTCTGATTGTATTTTAAATATTTTTACTTATTTAAGAGAGAGAGAGACAGCACGCGAGAGAGAAACAGAGAGAGAATGGGCGTACCAGGGCCTCCAGCCATTGCAAATGAACTCCAGACGCGTGCGCCACCTTGTGCATCCAGTTTAACGTGGGTCCTGGGGACTTGGACATTGGTCCTTGGGCTTTACAGGCAAACGCCTTAACCGCTAAGCCATCTCCCCAGCCCTTTTCTTTTCTTTTTCAGGTCCTTACGATCAGGATGTGGTCACAGCACGGAGAAAAGCCATGAGTACAGTGGTTCTTCTGCTCTGGCCGCTTTCTGGCGGCCTGACACAATAAGCAGATTTTCATGACTTTGCCCAGTCCCTAGTGATTTTCCTTTGCCTTCTGTCCTCAAGTCTTTAAAGGCCTGTTGTTGGCCAGTCTCTTTGCAGTTGCTCATGAGTCTGTGCACATTCTCATCTCAGGCAACTTTCCTTTCTATAAAAATTTTATAACCAGGTATGTCACCTGAAGCTCTATCTGTTCGGGAGATTTTCCTTTTCCGTTCTCAAAATCACCAAGATCACCCTTAAGCGAGGTGGCCCAAAGCAACTGTTGCATATTGTCAGCTTGCGTTCACATGCTGAGTTTTGTGTTTCCTTAGGTCTGTCTGGTGGACTCTCCCACAACAACTGTGAGTGTGAGCTGAGGGGAGGGAGCTCACAGAGCTGTGGCGGGTGGGGCCCGGCCTGGCCGCCTGCTTAGCTGCCGTTTCAGATCGTTCTTGATGTACTGTTTCCATCCACAGTGGAGTGCTGCGGAGCTCACCCACCTTTATGTCTCTGTAAGCTCAGCTCCTTCTGTGACGTTCTGAACACATGGCACCCAAAGCTTAAGAATTCTGTCTCTGCCGCGCGCGGTGGCGCACGCATTTTATCCCAGCACGCAGGAGGCAGAGAGAGAAGGGTCGCAGTGAGTTCGAGGCCACCCTGACATTACATAGTGAATCCCAGGTCAGCCTGGGCTAGAGAGAGGCCCTACCTCAAAAAAACAAACAAACGAACAAAATTCTGTCTGTGGGCTAGAGAGATGGCTGAGCGGTTAAGGCACTTGCCTGTGAAGTCTAAGGACCCAGGTTTGATTCTTCAGTACTCATGTAAGCCAGATGCACAAGGTGGCACATGTGTCTGGAGAGTTCGTTTGTAGTGGCTAGTGGTCCTGGTGTGCCCATTCTGGACCTTTTAATCTGTCCTCCACTGTGTCCTGTCAGTTCAGCCATTTTAATCTCATTCAGCATGGGCCATCATTTTTCTTGGAGCCGTCCAAATTGTTAATACCGCTCCTTAGCTCTATGTTACAGTTAATGCCCATGTCCTAAGACAGCGTGTTCCCCTGTCCTCTGCATCCCATTAGTCTTTAACTCAGTCTAATGTTTTTGCTTCTTTGATTGAGCACTCCCCAAGTCTAGCACTATGGATGTTTTCCATACCCTCCTGGTTTCTACTAGCCCATTCTTTTTTATTTTTTATTATTGACAATCTCCATAATTATAAACAATAAGCCATGATAATTCCCTCCCCCTCACTTTTCTCCTTACAACTCCACTCTCCATTATATCCCCTCCCCCCTCAAGCAGTCTCTTATTTTTATTATCTTTTTAATTTTTTTAATATATATATATTATTGACAACTTCCGTAAACAATATCCCATGGTAATGCCCTCCCTCCCCCTACTTCCCCTTCGAAACTCCACTATCCACATCCCCTCCTCCTCCTCTCAATCAGTCCCTTTTATTTTGATGTCATGATCTTTTCCTCCTACTATGATGATCTTGTGTAGGTAGTGTCAGGTACTGCGAGGTCATGGATATCCAGGCCATTTTGTGTCTGGAGGAGCACATTGTAAGGAGTCCTACCCTTCCTTTGGCTCTTACATTCTTTCTGCCACCTCTTCCGCAATGGACCCTGAGTCTTGGAAGGTGTGATAGAGATGTCAGTGCTGAGCACTCCTCTGTCACTTCTCAGCACCATGGTGCCTTCTTTTTAAAAATTTTTTAAAATTAAGTTTTATTTTATTTCCAAGCAGAGAGAGGGAGAGAGAGGAGAGACAGAGGGAGAATGAGTGTACCAGCCACTGCAAACGAACTCCAGACACATGCGCCCCCTTGTGCATCTGGCTTACCTGGGACCTGGGGAATCGAACCTGGGTTCTTTGGCTCCACAGGCAAGCACCTTAACCGCTAAGCCATCTCTCCAGCTCTCTCTTTTATTTTTATTATTGACAGCTTCCGTAATTACAGACAATATCCTATGGTAATTACCTCCCAACCCCCACTTTCCCCTTCAAAACTTCACTCTCCATCATATCCCCTCTCCCTCTCAAATCAGTATTTTATTCTGATGTCATCATCTTTTCTTCCTATTATGATGGTCCTGTGTAGGTAGTGTCAGGTGCTATGAGGTCATGGATATCCAGGCCATTTTGTGTCTGGAGGAGCACGTTGTAAGGAGTCCTACCCTTTCTTTGGCTCTTACATTCTTTCTGCCACCTCTTCCGCAATGGACCCTGAGCCTTGGAAGGTGTGATAGAGATGTTGCAGTGCTGAGCACTCCTCTGTCACTTCTTCCCAGCACTGTGGGGTCTTGTGAGTCATCCCAAGGTCACTGCCATCTGAAAATAGCAGCTTCTTTAACCAAAATGGCCCAATCTTGCTATTGGCTTGGGACATATATACTTTTTCTTCTTTTTTAGGCCCAACAATTTTTTTCTTTTTCGAGGTAGGGTCTCACTCTAGCCCAGGCTGACCTGGAATTCACTCTGGAGTCTCAAGGTGGCCTCGAACTCATGGCAATCCTCCTACTTCTGCCTCCTGAGTGCTGGGATTAAAGGCGAGTGCCACCATGCCCAGCCCAACATATCTTTTTAAAAAATACTTTTATTTATTTGACAGAGAAAGAGGGGGAGAGAGCGAGCGAGCAAGCGAGCGCACATGCGCCAGGGCCTCTAGCCACTGCAGACAAACTCCAGACGCGTGCACCCCCTCGTGCATCTGGCTAACATGGGTCCTGGGGAATCGGTAGGTCCTTTGGCTTTACAGGCAAACACCTTAACCACTAAACCATCTCTCCAGCCCCCAACATATCTTTGATAGGGGTAGCATTAACTTCTATCTTGGTAGCCAGGAGTGGAACTGAAGACACAGTTGGAGAAGGACCCATGTTACCTTGCAGAAGAAAGGCCTCTGAAGAGTGTTAATCAGCGTGGGAAATACTAACTCATTCCTGTAGATTCTGAGGGTTCAGAGGAGTTTGGAAAATGATAGTCCTCGAGAGCCCCATCTTAGGTGTACCTGTCTAATCTATCAGGCTTCTAGGTTTTCTTTTTCTTAATTGATTTTTGTTTTTTTTTAATATTTTATCTATTTATTTATTATACATTTATGGGGTCACAGATAGAGAGAATGGGTGCACCAGGGCTCCAACCACTGTAAATGAACTCCAGACGCATGGGCCACCTTGTGCATCTAGCTTATGTGGGTCCTGGGGAATTGAAACTGGGTCCTTAGGCTTCTCAGGCAAGTGCCATAACTGCTAAGCCATCTCCCCAGCGAGCCCTCCAGGTTTTCTAAACTCAGACCCTGAGACCCTGACCTTGACATACAGACTTGCCCCCTCCCCTGGCTAAGCATTTAGTTCTCTTAACCCTGTTTATTCTTTGCCTTTGCTTTTTTCCCAGTGTAGGTGATAAGATCTCTTGGTGTGCTTCCAAAAAGGCCTCTGGCCCTGACATTCGGGGTTCAGTTGTTTGTCAGCTGCCTTCTCCAGGGAGTCGGTGCAATAGAATAGCTCGCTCATTCCATTGTTGTCATACCTTACACCGGTCTGGGAGTTCCTCTCTGGAAACTCTCTCAGGTCACAGCCTGTGAAAGCATGGCCTGGGCCACCAGCCTGTGCCGCCCGTGCCTTACATGCCACTTGTGATGAGACTCTCTGGCAGTAGGATGGTAAGTGATCTCGTTTCCAAGCCTCACCTTTCCTCCTGCTCTCGCAGTCCATTTCTGGTCCCTTCTATGTCAGCGTGAGTCTTGGGAAGGACCCGGGAGACGGAATCAGGAAACAAGAGGTAGATATGCAGCAAGGGGACGCCCGAGAAGAGGACGAGGCACGTATCTGCCAGTCTCCCAACAACCACGTAAAGCCTCTGAACCGGAATTGCCCGTCAGAGCAGTTCTGAGTTATATAGAAGTGGCCAGCGCTCAGTGCTCAGGTGAGCTCGCTGGCTGGGGCTGCCACTGGCCTAAAACGAGCATGGCCGCAGTTGGAAAGCAGAGGACGCTGGAGGGAATGCACCTGGACTCTTAGATACCTGTGCACCCGGCAGCTTATTGGCCAGCTCTCTCGTGAAGGCTGGTACAGATGGCACACCTCCGTGCATCATGAGTGCTAAGCCAGTGTTAGCTAATAGTGCTGTAATGATCACTGGTCACATTTTCCTAAGTTGCTTTTGTGCTTACCAACGAAAACCTTTTCTAGATATATTACTTTTGTTGTTACTTTCTCTTGATATGTCTGTTAATATTTGTCACGACACAGAATATAATAACCCCCACTCCCCATAGCTTTTTTTTGGGGGGGGGGTCTCGCTCTAGCCCAGGCCGACCTGGAATTCACTATATAGTCTCAGGCTGTCCTCAAACTCACAGCGATCCTAATATCTCTGCCTCCTGAGTGCTGGGATTAAAGGCCTGCACCACCACACCCGGCTGTTTGATTTTTTTTTTTTTTTCTATTTTCAAGGTAGGGTCTCACTCTAGCCCAGGCTGACCTGGAATTCACTATGTACTCTCAGGGTGGCCTCAAACTTATGACGATCCACCTACCTTGGCCTCTGGAGTGCTGGGATTAAAGGTATACACCACCATGCCCAGCTGATGATATTTTTTTTTTAATTTTGTTTTTTTGAGATAGGTCTCATTCTAGCCCAGGCTGACCTGGAATTCACTATGTAGTCTCAGGGTGGCCTCGAACTCATGGCTATCCTCCTATCTCTGCCTCCCCAGTGCTGGGATTAAAGGTATGCGCCACCATGCCCAGCTGATTTTTTTTTAATTTATTTATTTGAGAGAGAGAGAACAAGGCAGAGGAAGAAAGGAGAGAGAGAGAGAGAAAGAATGGGTGTGCCAGGGCCTCCAGCCACTGCAAATGAACTCCAGATGCATTCATCACTCCGTACATCTGGCTGATGTGGGTACTGGGCAATCAAACCGAGGTCCTTTGGCATTGCAGGCAAGTGCTTTAACCATTAAACCATTGCTCCAGCCCCCCTCCCCTGGCTGATGACTTTAAAAAATATTAATTTGCGGGGGGGTGTGGGGAGAGAGAAAATGAGAATATGAATGGATTCTCCAAGGCTTCCAGCCACTGAAAACAAATCCCAGATGCATGCGCCACTTTGTGCATCTGGTATGTGGGTACTGGGAAATTGAACTCAGGTCTTTAGCCTTTGCAGGCTAGTGCCTTAACCACTAAGCCATCTCTCCCACCTCCCTGAACATGTGATGTATAATTATCTTCTTCCGTTCTGTGGGTTGTCTCCTCACTTTTGTGAGGTACCTTGTGAAGCACACTTGCGTCTCTCGTCATTTGTCCTTCATGCAGAGCCTCAAAGATCGGCCCTCTGTCCTCTGAGGAAGTCTAGCTCCTACATTTAGCTACACGATCAATTTTGAGTTAAATTTTCCATCTGATGTAAATCTGTTGAATTCTTCTGCATGTGAGCGGTCAATTGCCTTAGTGCCATTTGTTGAAAAGACTATTCTTTCATCATTTAATTATCTCAGCTGAAAATGAATTGACTGAGAATAGAGTGGCTGGGCTCCCACTTCTTTTCCATCGATCCATATTCCTATTCAGTTGTGCCACAACCACGCTGTCGAGATAGCTTTAAATGAACTTTGTAGTAAGTTTGTTAATCGGGCTGTGGGAGTCCTTCAACTTGGTTCTTCCTCTCTAAGATCATTTGGCTTACATTTCCACGTGAATCTTCACATCCTGTAAGATTATAAAAGAATTATCTTACAATTCTGGCAACACAGAGGACTCGGGATTTTGGTAGGGATTGTGTTTAATCTGTACACCAGTTTGGGAATTAGCATCTTAACAATGTTCAAATTTATGGACACTGGTAGTCTTTCCATTTATTTGTTTGTTTGTTTGTTTTTTGTTTTTTCGAGGTAGGGTCTCACTCTGGCCCAGGCTGACCTGGAATTCACAATGCAGTCTCAGGGTGGCCTCGAACTCATGGCGTGTGATCCTCCTACCTCTGCCTCCCGAGTGCTGGGATTAAAGGCGTGCGCCACCACTCCTGGCGTAGTCTTTCCATTTATTTAGATCGTTAACTTTCAGTTATACTTTTTCAGCTGTAATTTTCCATGTACAAATGTTACACCTCTCTCATTACATACTCATTCTGATGCTATGCTTCACACTGCCCATGGCCATTTCCAAAACACAAGACCATGTTGCAAACTCAATGACCCTCTCTTTCCTGCATTTCTTATACTCCACAATACCAGGTAGGGTGCTAGTTTGCTAATCCAGGGGGGAATGAAGTAGACTTTGAGGAACAGGACACTCCTTGAGCACTCAGGCCCCTTCAAAAGAGTCTACATTCTTCCTGTTGCCCCAGTGCAGGTCAGCTGGCCTAATCTCAAGGGTTGTAATCTCTCAATTACATCTGAATGGGCAGCAGTTTCGACCCAAAGATTTCATTTTTTCTGTGCCATACCCCTCTACTCACACCAGTTCATTTCTACGCAAAGCAACCCTACACAACTTCTCAGAACACGGACATAACAGCAGACCTCACACAAACTGCCAGCCCAGTCCAAGCAAAGCTCTTTCTCAGCCTCATAAGCCAAACCTCACAGTCCGTAGTTCTTACTGCATTCAGGTCTTGCAGCTCTGACCAGAATAGTCCATCAAGCTGTACTTACAGCACTGCAAGGCGTCTCTTAGGCCAAGGTTTCAAATCCTTCCACATTCCTCTTGAAAATCAGCTCCAAAAGGCCAAAGCCACACAGTCAGGTGTCTAGTAGCAATCCCACTCCTCGGTAGCACTTTACTCTTGCAGTCAGGTTCTCATTGCTGGCAGAAATCACCCAACCAAGAGCAGCTTGTGGAAAAAAGAGGTTTATTTTGGCTTACCAGCTCGAGGGGAAGTTCCACGATGTCAGGGGAAAACGATGGTATGAGCAGAGGGTGGACATCACCCCCTGGCCAACATGAGGTGGACAACAGGAACAGGAGAGTGTGCCAAACACTGGCATGGGGACACTGGCTATAACACCCATAAGCCCGCCCCCAACAATACACCGCCTCCAGGGGGCGCTAATTCCCAAATCTCCATCAGCTGAGAACCTAGCATTCAGAACACCTAAGTTTATGGGGGCACCTGAATCAAACCACCAGTGTCTTTTATTTCTCTCTCTCTCTCTCTCTCTCTTTTTCAAGGTAGGGTCTTACTCTAGCTCATGCTGACGTGGAACTCACTATGCAGTCTCAGGGTGGCCTCGAACTCAGTGCGATCCTCCTACCTCTGCCTTCTTAGTACTGGGATTAAAGGTGTACGCCACCACGCCTGGCCTTATTTCTCTTTTTTGATGAATTTTCCTGGTACAGTTTTGAATAGAAAGGGTTAGAATACACTCTGTTGACTTGTTCAGTTAGCAAGAAGGCATGCAGCACTTCCCCATTAAATGTGATATAAACCAAATTTTTGCCATTAATGACCTTTTTCAGGATGAATATATGGACAGTGTTGATAATGATGTAAAACATGTTTACTTTCTTATTTGCTTTGACCAGTAAATGGAGTTTGTTTTGATATTGCTTACATGATTAAATGATTTTGAAATCCATTAGCAGTAAATTGTTAGATTTAGGTTTACATAAAGAAGTACTTGTCTCTGAGAAGACTCTTAACTTCAGTGGTACAGTAATTCATTAAAAGGGTCTGTGGGGCTGGAGAGATGGCTTAGTGGTTAAGGAGCTTGCCTGCAAAGCCAAAGGACCCAGGCTTGATTCCCTAGGACCCACATAAACCAGATGCACAAGGTGGTGCAAACATCTGGAGTTTGTTTGCAGCTGCTGAAGGCCCTGCTGTGCCCATTCTCTATCTGCTTCTCTCTCTCTCTCAAATAAATAAATACTAATTTTAAAAAAATTTAAAAAGGGCTGGTCGTGGTGGTGCATGCCTTTAATCCCAGCACTGGGGAGGCAGAGGTAGGAGGATTGCCGAGTTCGAGGCCACCCTGAGACTCCATAGTGAATTCCAGGTCAGCCTGGGCTAGAGTGAGACCCTACCTTGAAAAACCAAAAAAAAAAAAAGAAAAAAAAAAGAAAAAAAAGTTAAAAAGGGTCTATGTCATATGAGTCACAGTGAACTGTAGCACCCTAAACTTGGGCTCAAATAAAACATTCATTTAATCACTTTGCTAAGTATCGGCTTTATTGAAAACAAAATGCAGATGATAGCATAATGTTCTTTGTCCCTGGATGAATTTGAGTTAGGGCTGGAGAGATGGCCTAGCGGTTATGTGTACTGCCTTCGTAAGCCTGAGGGGGCCGGAGACCGCCAGAGTTTGAATCTCCAGATCCCACAGAACACCAGCTGGCCGTGGCCACATGCACCTGTAACCCCAGTAAAAGAGACTCCGGCTGAAAACATAAGTGAGCCGAAGAGTGAGGGAGGGGACACCTGATGTACCACTCTTGCCCTGGTAGTCGCACACCCCCACCCCACAGGCAGACTTATAAGGTGACACACACACACACACATGCACGCAATACGGGTCTGAGTCAGAACCCATCGTTACTGAAATTTTTCTGTTTATTTTTATTTGAGAACGACAGAGAGAGAGAGAGAGAGAGAAAGAGAGAGAGGATTGGTGCACCAGGGCCTGCAGCCACTGCAAATGAACTCCAGATGCATGCGCCACCTTGTGCATCTGGCTTACGTGGCTCCTGGGGAATCGAGCCTCAAACCGGGGTCCTTAGGCTTCACAGGCAAGCGCTTGACCACTAAGCCGTCTCTCCAGCCCAGAACCCATTGTTATTAAACTTAACAGTACCTTTTTTTGTTGTTGCTGATTTTTTTTTTTTTTTGAGATAGGGTCTCGCTCTAGCCCAGGCTAACCGGGAATTCACTGTGTAATCTATTATTATTCCTGCTTGAAAACAAGGGAACTAAAATTTTGGAATAGTAAGATGGTCAGCCTCCAGGGATCCTGTCCTTTTTCCATTTCACCACATTGTCTCATTGTTTCACTTGAGGCTATGCGCCTAGATTACCAAGAGTGATACCCTGGAACGTAACCAGTCTAGCAGCATCACAAAGTGGGGTACGTATAAGGGGAGGAGGTGAGAGACCCAAACCACTGTGTCTGGCATGCTGGAGTGAGCTCATTCTTAAATAGTGCCCTAAGAAGAAGCCCTGGAGGAGACACGAGGAGAGCCTACATGGTGTTGTGTGGATAAAGTCTCCCCAGCACCCACAGCGCCCGATGGCCTGCGCTTGCCAGGGGAGTTCTCCCTCCCTTTCTCCCCTCTCTTTTCATCTTTGGAACAAAGACTTGAAACAGATAGTGAATTTAAGATTAAAGAGATCTAACTACCAGCAGAAGAACTGTCTGAAGCTGCAAATCAGAGTATCTTTATATATATATATATAATTTTATTTTATTTTATTTTATTTTATTTGTTTATTTGACAGAGCAAGAGGGAGGGAGAGAGAGAGAATGGGCGCACCAGGGCTTCCAGCCACTGCAAAGGAACTCCAGACGCGTGCGCCCCCTTGTGCATCTGGCTAACGTGGGTCCTGGGGAATCGAGCCTTGAACCGGGGTCCTTAGGCTTCACAGGCAAGCACTGAACCGCTAAGCCATCTCTCCAGCCCCCAGAATAGCTTCTTGTCGAGAAAGGAATCGCTTTTTTGACATCGATAAGTTCAGCTATTTTTGTGCATGTTCTCAGATTGCGGGCTGAGCAGTCAAGCCCCTTGAGCGCTTCCTCCGAGCACTGTGGAAGTGACACTAAGGTCAGGGTGGCACTGTCTTCACACACAAGGAGCCTGTAACCTCATGAGGTGATTTTACAGTCTCTCAGACATACTTACTCATTCAAAGCATATTCTATTCTAGACCCTATGCCAGATATTTAGGAGGAAACACAAAGGCACATTAGAAATTAGCTGTTAAACTTTTAACTTACTTTCCTTACTTTGCATTGCTTACAGTATTTCCCACTTTTCCTAAGTTAAAGCCTTACTGTTTTCGTTTTTGTTTATTTTGAGACAGGTCTGGCTGGGCTGGTACTTTTAACTAAGGCTGACCTTGAACTCATGCCAACCTTCCCAGCCTCTTGAGTGCTGGGGTGCTGTGTAGCAGATGCCTCCAAGTTGAAACAGTCCCTCCTGAAGAGAGAAAGGAGGCCCTGGGCATTGAGCCAGTCAAACCTGGGCAAACTGCAATGAAAAGCAGTCACAGGACCACTCCTCACGGTCCCAGGAGCGCTGATGTTTGAGGCTGCCTGGGCTCAATGTAATGTAGCGCGTGGAACTTCGGTCCTCAGAGCGGGGAGGAAGCCAGCAAGTCTGGGGAAGCTGTAGGACGCCTCCCTAAGACGAGATAAAGGGCAAGCGGCAGCTTGGAGACTCCCGTCTAGCTGCCGGCAAGTGGTACCCCATGCCCAAGATTAAGTGGCTGAGCAGCCGTGCTGCCTGCTGCTGGGGCAGTGAGCGCCAGGTGTGCAGCTTCCGTGAGTGGTCACCTTGCCGGCGTGGGCTTTTTTGTGATCCATTGCTCCTCTAAGTAACCCAATAAACTCATTGGTGGTGTAATCCTACTTTGGTCTCTCGTCTGTGCACCATCTAGGGTAAATAGATGTGCGTTTGCATCTTCCCAGGGAAAACGTTTCCTGTGTGGAATTATAGTCATACACCACCATGCCCAGGGCTCAGTTAAAAAATGTTTTAGCCGGGCGTGGTGGCGCACGCCTTCAATCATGGCACTTGGGAGGCAGAGTTAGGACGGTTGCTGTGAGTCCAAGTCTACCCTGAGACACTGTAGTGAATTCCAGGTCAGCCCGGGTGTGGCAGACAACCACATGTCGCTGAGATGAGCTTCTAGACGAGGCACAGTGATGGAGGAAGGGATGCTTATTGAAGCTTGCAGATCCAGGGGAAGTTCCACAATGGCAGAAGCAGCCGGCCTGGCTTCACAGGTCCAAGCGGAGAGACCCAAAAGTCACACCACAAATGAGCACACTTTCGGAACTCCCGGCAAAGTTCCAGAACTTTGTATATCCTTAGACTGGAATTCCAAATCCACCCCCACACCTTAGGGCTGGACCCTAGGACCCACCCACAGTGACTCCTCCTCCAGCCTGGTGGCTGCAGATCTAAATGACAAACTTTAACAAATTCCTGAACAAATAAAATAAAAAATAAAAGGTTCATAAGGACTGGAGAGATGGCTCAGCAGGTAAGGCGCTTGTCTGCGAAGCCTAAGGACCTGAGTTTGATTCCCCAGGACCCACGTAAGCCAGATGCACAAGGTGGCGCATGTGTCTGGAGTTTGTTTGCGGTGGCTGGAGGCCCTGGTGCGCCTATTCTCTCTCTCTCTGCACTTCTTTCTCTTGCCAATAAATAAATAAAATATTTTAAAAAATTAAAATACTTGATTCTGGGCTGGACATATGGCTCATTGGTTAAGGCACTTGGCTGCAAAGCCTAATGACCTGGGTTGGATTCCCCCGTCCCTATGTAAAGCTAGATGCACAAAGAGGTGCATGCATCTGAAGTTCATTTGCAGCAGCTGCAGGCCCTGGCTCACTTGCTCTTGCGCTCTCTCTCTCTCTCTCCTTGCACATAAATAAAAAAAAGTCCGGTTTTGGGGGAACGTACTTCCTGATTGAAATCACCACATACTCAATAAGCTCTTTTCCTCCAAGAGATAAAGCCCTGTAACCACATTTACGAAGCTAGGCGAGAGCTCTGGAGGCAAGCAGGTGGGAACCACTAGGAAGAGGCACGGGTCCAGGCGCCCAGCCAAACCAAGTGGCACCAGCTGCAAGAAAGTGCGTCTCGTGGTTGGAGCCACATAGAAACTGCTGGGAAGGGCTCCTCCTACACACGCCGGCCTTGGGACGGATGGGGATTAGCTGAGGTCCCTAGTGCCCCCTCCTCCAGGTGCCAGCATGAAGAACACTAAGACTGTCTTAAGCTAAGGGCTCCCACGTGCACCCCCCCAGCACCATGTGTAGGCAAGCGGGGTGTACACCAAGGAAGGAACTGACACCCCAACACAGTGCAGGTGGCTCTGTGGCTCGGTCACAGCACGTACCTCACATCTGGTTCTGTGAACTTGAACTGAAGTGCAAACCACACCTCCCCTGTCAGTGAAATATCACAGGGAAAGAAAGAATTCAAAACCAGCCGGGCGCGGTGGCGCACACCTTTAATCCCAGCACTCGTAAGGCAGGGGTGAGGAGCGCCAAGAGTTCGAGGCCACTCAGAGACTACATAGTGAATTCCAGGTCAGCCTGAGCTAGAGTGAGACCCTACCTCAAAACACCAAAGGGGGAAATAAAAAAAGAATTCAAAAATTCAAAACCTGTTGTACCAAGGATGCAATATTGAGTGAGATTTTTTTTAACTGTACATTTAGTAGGCTTTACATTTATACATATGGTTTCATTTTGTTTTGTTTAGGGCATCCAGCTAGCTCAGTTGGTGGAGCATTAGTCTCTTAAAAAAAAAAAAAAAGAAGCCAGGTATTGTGGCGTATGTTGTTAATCACAGCACTCAGGAGGCAGAGGTAGTAGGATCATATAGCGTAATGACTTTGCTTTTGTTTGTATCTTGCTCAGTTAGCTTAGTTAAATTTTAGTATCGTTCTGTATATTTCTCCACCTAGTCTACGGTGGGCACAGTCTTCTACTCATCCCATGCATAACTCAATATGCTTTTGCCCTATTCCAACCTTTTTTCCTCTTTCTCTCTGCCTTATCCTCTCCTCTTCATGCCTTATAACCACAGTCTTCCATAGCTTCATAGCCTTTAAAATCTGTGTGCCCTAACTGCACCCCAGATTTCCCTTCCTAGATATTTTTTCCCACTTTGATTTTTCTTCAAAATGGATTTAACACTAGTGCCTATCCTCACCCATCCTGCTTCCTCCCCACTTCTAATCTTAGTAACTGAAATCCTAGTATACTCAATACCATACTTGTCGATATATCCTCCAACAGTTACTGGAGTCCAAGAAACCGTTGTTTTTAACTGGCTACTATGGCATTTGCATGGTGGGCATAATAAATAGTTGTATTTGCTCCTTCAGCTAATATTCTACTCTGGACTGAAGACAGACATTCTGAGCTATTTACCTAAGAAAACAGCTGATGAAAAATCTAAACAGGGTGTGGTGGCACACACCTTTAATCCCAGCACTTGGGAGGCTGAGGTAGGAGGATCGCCATGAGTTCAAGGTCACTCTGAGACTACATAGTGAATTCCAGGTCAGCCTGGGCTAGAGTGAGACCCTACCTCAAAAAAAAAAAAAAAAAAAAGGAAAAAAAATATAAGCCGTGAAATGACCCCCAGATGTGTAAGTCCGAAAAGAGTAATACAAGAAACATGAACTGTCAAAGCAACTTAAGTCCTCCAAAAATGACTAATCCTGGCCAGGACTGGAGAGGTGGTTCAGCAGTTAAAGTGCAAAGACTAACAACCCTGGTTCAGCTCCCCAATATCCATGTAAAGCCAGATGCACAAAGTGGTGCATGCATCTGAAGTTCGTTTGCAGTGGTTGGAGGATCTGGCATGCCCATCTGCCCATTCTCATTTTATTTTCTCTCTCTCTTTCCTTGCATATAAATTTAAAAAGTCTAGGTCTGGAGAGATGGCTTAGCCGTTGAGGCGCATTCCTGCAAAGCCTAAGGATCCTGGTTTGATTCTCCAGGTCCCACATAAGCCAGATGCACACGGTGGTAGTTGCGTCTGGAGTTCGTTTGCAGCAGCTAGAGGACCTGGCACACCCATTCTTAGCCTCTTTTCTCTTTCTCTCTTTCCAATAAATAAAAATAAATCTTAAAAAAATTAAAAAGTCTAATCCTATAGGAATGGCCACCAGTGAGAAGGAACTGGATGAAATCCCAGACAGAAAGCTCAAAAGAATGATTATAAGTATGTTCAGTGAAAACAAAGAAAAAAAGCAACTCCAAAGAGAACACACACACAAAAATATAACTGAGTCAGGTGTGGTGGTGCACGCCTTTAATCCCAGCACTCGGGAGGCAGAGGTAGGAGGACTGCCGTGAGTTGTAGGCCACCCTGAGATTACATAGTGAATTCCAGGTCAGCCTGAGCTAGAGTGAGATTCTATCCCGAAAAACCAAAAAAAAAAAAAAAAAAAAAAGAGTTGGAGAGATGGCTTAGCAGTTAAGGTACTTGCCAGTAAAACCAAAGATCCCAGGTTCGATTCTCCAGTACCCACGTAAGCCGGATGCACAAGGGGGCGCAAGCGTCTGGAGTTCTTTTGCAGCGGTTGGCGGCCCTGGCGTGCCCATTCTCTCTCCTTCCCTCTTTCTCTCTCTTAAATAAATAAATAAATAAAGATAAAATAAATGAATCTTAAAAAACAAACAAACAATAAAAAAAGACACAGACTAGCAGAATGGATTACAAGACAAGCTCCAGGCTGAGGAGTCTGTTCTGCAGTTAAAGGCGCTTGCGTGCAAAGCTTGACGGTCCTAGTTCCATTCACCAGTCCCTACATAAAGTGAGATGCACCAAGTGGTGCATGTGTCTGCAGTTGGTTTGCTATGGCAAGAAGTCCTGGTACACCCATTCTTTCTCTCCCCTCTCTCCCTCTGCTGGAGAATAAATAAATAAATAAATAAAAGTATTTATTTTTAAGAAGGCAAGATCCTTCAATTTGTTGCCTCCAATAAACACAGCTCTCACAAAGGATGGAAAATGGCATTTCAAGCAAATGGGCTAGGAAACAAGCAAGTTCTGATATCTGACAAGATAGACCTCAAGCCACCATTAGTCAGAAGAGAGAAAGAAGATCACTTTATACCTATTAAGGAAGTGATCCATCAGTAGGTCGAAATATCTCTGTCCCAAACAGGGATGCACCCAATTTCATTCAACAGACATCACTAGATGTCAAGTCTCAGACTGACCCCAGCACGATCATGGTGGGCGACTCTAATACCCTATTCTTTCCACTTGACAGGTCATCCCAGCAGACAGTAAACAGAGAAGCATGTGCATTAAATGACGTCCTAGATGGATGGACCTAGCCTGTACCTACAGAACATTCCATCCAAACGCGGCAGAACATACATTCTTCTCAGCAGCACATGGGATTTTCTCTAAAACAGATTACATATTGGGACACGAAGTGCGTCTTAGCACATACAGGAAAACTGAAATGATTCCTTGTACTCTGTCTGCTTACCGTGGGATAAAACGGTAAGAGAGGGCTGGAGGGATGGCTTAGCAGTTAAGGCATTTGTCTGCAAAGCCAAAGGACCCAGGTTCGATTCCCCAGGACCCACATTAGCCAGATGCACAAGGGGGCGCACGCATCTGGAGTTCATTTGCAGTGGCTGGAGGCTCTGCTGTGCCCACTCTCTCCCTCTTTTTCTGTCAAATAAATAAATAAATATATAAAAAACAGTAAGAGAGTGTAGAACATATGCACAGACTCACGGGAATCAAACAATAGACTACTAAATGATAAGTGAGAAATTGAAGAAACCAAGAAGGAAATAAACTTTTTAGAATCAGTAGGACATTTAATGCCCTTTAATCGTAGCGTGCAGGAGGATGAGGTAGGGACCAGCCTTAGCTGCACAGTGAGTTCCAGGTCAGCTTGGGCTTGAGTGGGACCGTCCTTCAAAAACCAAGCAAAAAATTCTTACAATTAAATGGCAATGAAAACACAAGAGGCCCAAACCTATGGTATACAACGAAGGCAGTCTTAAGAGGGAACCTTATAACTCTTAAGTGCCTATATTAAGAAATCGGGCTGTGCCGGGCGTGGTGGTGCACACCTTTAATCCCAGCACTTGGGAGACAGAGGTAGGAGGATCGCCATGAGTTCAAGGCCACCCTGGGACTACAGAGTGAATTCCAGGTCAACCTGAGCTAGAGTTAGACCCTATCTTGAAAAACAAAAACAAACAAACAAACAAAAAAAAAAACAGGGGCTGGAAAGATGGCTTACCAGTTAAGGCACTGGGCTGCAAAGCCAAAGAACCTAGGTTAAATGATGTCCCAGGACCCATGTAAGCTAGATGCACAGGGCGGTGCATATGTTTGGAGTTTGCAGTAGCTGGAGGCCTTGGCATGCCCATTCTCTCCCTTCCTCCTCCCCTCTCTCAAAAAAAATAAAAATAGGGCCAGAGAGATGGCTTAACTGTCAAGGCCTGCAAAACCTAAGGACCCCATTTTGATTCTCCAGGTCCCACGTTAGCCAGATGCACCAGGGGGTGCATGCATCTGGAGTTCATTCGCAGTAGCTAGAGGCCCAGGCATGCCCATTCTCTTTCTCTCCCTCCCTTCCTCTCTCTGCCTCTAATATAAATAAATAAAAATTAAGAAATCTTAATAAACCAATAAAATTAAACTTTAACAAAATACAAAAAGAAATTGGGCTGGGAAGATGGCTTAGTGGTTAAGAGTGCTTGCCACTTGAACACGAATGAGGGCCGGAGACCTCTCTCAAGTCTGATTCTCTCAGAATATGTAATAGTTGGGCGAGACACAGGCATGCGGAACCCCACTCAGTGGGGGCTGCTGGAGCAGAGGAATTAGAAACCCGAGAATCAACCACTGGGCCTTGCTGACAGAGAGCAGCTCATGTCAAGGAAGTACACAGGAGACCAATACAGGAGAACGCCCGAAATCCTCCTCTGGCCACCATACACATTAGCATAGCCCTAGTACAACCATTCTTCTGGGGACGGACCTTGTTAAGAACAGAATGCTGGCTTATTCAAAATGATTCTTGTATTGCTCTTCTTGCCGGAAACACTAGATTTTTTTTTCTGATACTGACTATAATTTGAGTTCTTAGAGGTAAAACTCATACAAGGGGGGCTGGAGGGATGGCTTAGCGGTTAAGGCGTTTGCCTGCAAAGCCAAAGGACCCAGATTCAATTCCCCAGGACCCACGTTAACCAGATGCACAAGGGGGCGCACACGTCTGGAGTTTGTTTGCAGTGGCTGGAGGCCCTGGTGTGCCCATTCTCTCTCTCTGTCAAATAAATAAAAATGCAAAATATTTAAAACAACTCATACAAGGGTGGGGCCCTTTCCTATGACTGGGTCTTCGTGTAGCTCTTCAGAGCTGTCCACACTCAGCCTCTAACAACTCATTAATGACAGCTCAAGTTTTTTTTTTTTTTTTTTTACCGCAGCAATTAGCCCTGCACAGATTTCTGCCTAGGGATTTCGCCTCAGGTAACTTGCGGTTTTATATAACTCACCCGGCTCTGTCCAGATTTGAAAGCAGTCGTTTTGCCTGCGTTGCAGTTACCTTCAGGTTGCTGCCAGAAAAGCACCCAACCAAAGGGTTTATGTTGCCTTGCACACTTGAGGGGAAGCTCCATGATAGCAGGGGAAAATGTGGCATGAGTCGAGGCTGGGCATTACCCCCTGGCCAACATCAGGTGGGCAACTGCAGCAGGAGAGTGTGCCAAGTATCACTGGCAAGCTAGGGCCACTAAACCATCAAGGTCCACCCCCCAGCAACACACCTCCATCAAGGCATCCCTTCCCAAATGGCCACCAGCTGGGGCTCAGGCAGTCAGCACACATGAGTTTTTTGGGGGGATACCGAATTAAAATCACCACAGGCTGGTGACCTCACCTCTTTCATGGATCTTTAAAAAATTTTTTTTTGTTTATTTTTATTTATTTATTTGAGAGCAACAGACAGACAAAGAGGCAGAGAGAGAAAATTGGCACGCCAGGGCCTCCAGCCACTGCAAACGAACTCCAGACGCGTGCGCCCCCTTGTGCATCTAGCTTCTGTAGGTACTGGGGAAACAAGCCTCGAACCGGGGTCCTTAGGCTTCACAGGCAAGCGCTTAACCGCTAAGCCATCTCTCCAGCCCTCATGGATCTTTTAAAGAGGAGTTTGGTTGATTCTTCAGTTTGTTTGTCATTTTATTTTGGTGTCATTACCAAAGTGATTTCAAGCTTCTTACGTGCTAGAACAGAAGCTGAATGAAGTTGGACACATTGCCTCATTCATTTATTCTCGGTCTCATATTCATCCTCCCCCCCACTTCTCTGTGTTGACAAGGTCTTGCTAAGTATCCCTAACTAACCTCAAATTTCCAGTATAGACTAGCTAGCCTTGAAATTATAAAAATCCTCTTGCCTCTGTCTCCCAAGTACTGAAACTGAAGGTAGTGTACTACCATGCCAGGCCCCCATTTTTGACCTATTTCTTTTTTTAAAAGTGTTTTGTTCATTTTTATTTATTTATTTGAGAGCGACAGAGAGAGAGAAAGAGGCAGATGGAGAGAGAGAGAGAGAATGGGCACGCCAGGGCCTCCAGCCACTGCAAATGAACTCCAGATGCATTACCCCCCCCCTTGTGCATCTGGCTAATATGGGCCCTGGGGAATCAAGCCTCGAACCGGGGTCCTTAGGCTTCCCAGGCAAGCACTTAACTGCTAAGCCATCTCTCCAGCCCTTGACCTACTTCTTGTTATTTCTATTTTCAAAAAAAAAAATTTTTTTTTTCTTAGCCAGGCATGGTGGCGCACGCCTTTAATCCCAGCACTCAGGAGGCAGAGGTAGGAGGATCGCCGAGAGTTCAAGGCCACCCTGTGACGACCTAGTGAATTTCAGGTCATCCTGAGCTAGAGTGAGACCCTACCTCAAAACCACCCCCCCAAAAAATTTTTTTTCTTTATTTGCAAGGAGAGAGAAAGAGAAAGAGTGAGTGGTGCACCCTGGCCTCTTGCTGCCACAGACGAACTCCAGATGCATGTGCCACTTTGCACATGTGGGCACTGGGGAGTTGAACCTAGGTCGTCATGCTTTGCAAGCGAGCGCCTTGGACTGCTGAGCTGCCTCCCCGTCCCCTCTTGTTACTTGTCTTTGTGCTCACATTTTGCAGATGAGTTTGCCAACCCAAATCATCCATGATATAGCACTTATCTCCTCCTATGAATTTGCCCCATCTGCCATTTGTAAGTTACATCTGAGTCGATGTCTGCTCTTTGACATTTTAGCATGTGTCGCCTTGTGCATCTGGCTTACGTGGGTCCTGGGGACTTGAACCTGGGTCCTTTGGCTTTTGCGTTAAGCCATCCCTCCAGCCCCCATAACCCATTTTTTTTTTTTTTTGATTGGGTGGTTTGATTTCTTATTACTTAGTATTTTTGAGTTCTTGGTATATGCTGGATAATAGTCCTGTATCAGATTACTGGCAAAGATTTTTTTCCCATTCTGCAGATTGCCTCTTTTTCTCTATTTATAGTGTCCTTTGCTGTGCAAAAGCTTTTTAATTTCATGAGGTCCCAGTGGTAAATTAGTGGTTTTACTTCCTGAGCAGCTGGGGTTATTACTTAGAAAGTCATTGCCTATGCCAGTATGTTCAGGGTTTCCCCTGCCTTTTCCTCTAGCACTTTCAGAGTCTCAGGTCTGATAGTAAGGTCTTTGATCCGTTTGGATTTGATTCTTGCGCATGGGGAGAGATAAGGATCTCTTTTCATCCTTCTACATATAGATATCCGGTTTTCCCAGCCCCATTTGTTAAAGAGGCTGCCTTTTCTCCAGTGAGTATTTTTGGCATTTTTGTCAAAAATCAGATGGCTTTAGCTACCTGGGTTTACATCTGTCCTATCGATCTACATGTCTGTCTTTGTTACCATGGCTCTGTCATATATCATAAGATCAGGTATGGTGATACTACCAGCCTTCTTTGTGTTGCTTAGAATTGTTTTGGCTATTCGAGATTTTTTTTTTTTTTTTTTTGTGCTTCCAAATGAATTTTAGGATTGTTTTTCTATTTGCTTTTGGTAAGATTGATATTTTCACAATATTGGTTCTTCCACTCTAAGAACATGGGATGTCTTTCCATTTCCTAATGTCTTCTGCAATTTTTCTCTCCTTTTTTTTTTTTTTTCTTTTTGGTGTTTCAAGGAAGGGTCTCACTCTAGTTCAGGCTGATCTGAAATTCATAATGTAGTCTCAGGGCAGCCTCGAACTAACGGCAGTCCTCCTACCTCTGCCTCCCGAGTGCTGGGATTAAAGGCGTGCGCCACCATGCCTGGCTTGCAGTTTCTCTCTTGAGTGTTTTAAAAGTTTTCATTGTAGAGATCTTTCATTTCCTTGATTAGGTTCATTTCAGGGTTCTTTGTTTGTTTGTTTATTTATTTACTTTTGAGGCAATTGTGAATGGCAGTGCTTCCCTGATTTCATCCTTGGCATGTTTGTTGTTGGCATATAGGAAGGCTACTGATTCCTGTGTGTTAATTTTGTATCCTGCTATGTTGATAAAAATATTTATCAGCTCAGCCGGGCGTGGTGGCGCTGTTTGTTGTTGCTGTTGTTGTTGCTTTGGGGTTAGGAAACTTCCTGATGACAGAAGTGCCGCTAGTATTTTTAAGTCATCTTGAGGGAGTTACTACATGACCTAAGTTTTATTTTTATTTTTTAATTTTTTTTCAAGGTAGGGTCTCGCTCTAGCCTGGGCTGATCTGGAATTCACTATGGAATCTCAGGGTGGCCTCGAACTCACCACCACGCCTGGCCTTGACCTAAGTATTTGACATACTCTTGACGGAGTTGAATTTAGCTGGGCGTGGTGGCGCACGCCTTTAATCCCAGCACTCGGGAAGCAGAGGTAGGAAGATCACTCTGAGTTCGAGGGCACCCTGAAACTACGTAGTGAATTCCAGGTCAGCCTGGGGTAGAGTGAGACCCTACCTCCAAAAACCAACAACAAAAAAAAAACAGAGTTGAATTTATGTTTTCATACGTAGTGGTCCTTCTTAGCTGTTGTAATAAGATTGTGTCTTTGAGGCAAGAGTCACAGGAGGGAGAACACAAAGTCAGGTCATCCACACCCTGAGTTAAAGCAGATTCATCAGACAGTCGTAGATCTTGTAGGTCAGAGCTCAGAACTTGAGCCCCTGTGGCATCACAGTCCAGGTATACTGTCACTGTTCCCACGTGAAGGCAAACAGGGCATCTGCTGCAACAGGGATGTTAAAAAAAAAAAAAAAGCACTACACGGCTGGAGAGACGGCTTAGCGGTTAAGGCACTTGCCTGCGAAGCCTAAGCACACGTGTTCAACTCTCCAGATCCCACATAAGCCAGACACACAAAGGTGAGGCAAGCGCAAGGTCGCATATGCCCACTAAGTGGCCCAAACGTCTGGAGTTCAATTGCAGTGGCTGAGGCCCTGGCACACCAATTCTCTGTCTCTCCTCTCGCTCGCTTGCTCTCTCTAAAAAATAAATAAAAAGCTTCATAGGTGCTGGAGCGATGGCTTAGCTGTTAAGTGCGTGCCTGTGAAGCCTAAGGACCCCAGTTCAAGGCTCAATTCCCCAGGACCCACGTTAGCCAGATGCACAAGGGGGCGCACGCATCTGGAGTTCGTTTGCAGTGGCTGGACGCCCTGGCGCACCTATTCTCTCTCTCTCTCTATCTGCCTCTTTCTCTCCCTGTCTATCGCTCTCAAATAAATAAATAAAAATAAAAAATTTTTAAAAAGCATTATAGATGTCTATTACTGAAAAGTAGGCTGTATTTATGGGGATATTAGATAACAATTGTTTAAGGTCTTCAGTTAGCTAGGTATTAAAGGAAGGGACCTTACATTTTGTTTTGTTTGAGGCAGGGTCTCACTGTAGCCTAGGCTGACCTGGAACTTACTCTGTAGCTCAGGTTGTCTTCGAAGTCACGGTGTCCCTCCTACCTCAGCCTCCCTAGTGCTGGGATTAAAAGTGTGCACCACCATACTCCGCTTGGGACCTTACTTTTGCATCATTCTCATTTTAACTAGTTTACATCATTTAGCCAAGGTGATTCATTTGTTCCTTTACTTGTTAGATGCCCTTTTTCTTTCTAAGCACATCATTTTTTTCTCTCTCTCTCTCTTTTTTTTTTTTCTTTTCTTTTTCTAGGTAGGGTCTCACTCTAACCCAGGCTGACCTGGAATTCACTCTGTATTCTCAGGGTGGCCTTGAACTCTCTGTGATCCTCCTACCTCTGCCTCCCGAGTGCTGGGATTAAAAGTGTGCGCCACCACGCCCGGCTCATTTTCATATTAGATAATGCCATGTGATGCAGTCAGCTCCACGCTGCTGCTGGGACAAACATCCCGTCAAGCCAGGTGGAGTATGACTGGGCTCCAAAGAGGCTATTTGGAGGAACGGCAGTTGTTTGGTAATAAAAGTCTCATCAAGAAGTTTTTGAATTCAAATTTATGAATTCTGCATAATAAATAAATACTTTTTAAAAAAAGAATTCTTCCAGGCATGGTGTCATATGCCTTTAATCCCAACACTTGGGAGACAGAGGTAGGAGCATCTTCGTGAGTTCACGGGCACCCTGAGACTGTAGAGTGAATTCCAGGTCAGTCTGGGCCAGAATAAGACCCTACCTTTGAGGAAAAAAAAAAAAAAAAAAAAGTTCTCAATGTATAAGGGGGAGAAAAATCTTACCAGAGAACATTCTTGTAGTAGTGTTTAGTGTTTCTAGCTTTGAACAAGGCAAGTGGTATTTTTACAAATTCACAAAGTCACTGGAGAGAAGTTGCTTCCTGTTGTTTCACTATATATTGCACACTGAAAATGAACATGCAGAGTTTTTTACCCTTCCTTCCTCCCTCCCTTCCTTCTTTCTTTCCTTCCTTCCTTCTTTTGTTCCTTCCTTCCTTCTTCCTTCCCTCCTTCCTTCCTTCCTCCCTCCCTCCCTTCCTTCCTTCCTTCCTTCCTTCCTTCCTTCCTTCCTTCCTACCTTCCTTTTTTTTTCTTTCCTTCCTTTCTTTGTTTGTGTCTTTATTTATGAGAGTAACTACAGGTGCTCCAAGGCCTCTTGTTACTGCAAATGAACTCCAAATATATGTGCCACTTTGTGCATTTGGCTTTACATGAGTAGTGGGGAATCAAACCTGAGCCATCAGGCTTTACAGGAAAGCACTTTTAACCACTGAGCCATCTCTCCAGCCTAGAAATTTTTAATTTTTTTTTTATTTTAGAGAGAACAAGAGAGACACATAAAAAGAGAGAATTGGCATGCTAGGGCCTCAGCCACTGCAATAGAAGTCCAGATGCTTGCGCCACCTAGTGGGCATGTGCATCCTTGCGCTTGCCTCACCTTTGTGAATCTGGCTTACATGGAATCTGGAGAGTCGAACATGGGTCCTTAAGCTTCGCAGGCAAGCGCCTTGACCACTAAACCATCTCTCCAGCCCAGAAATTATTAACACGGTTAACTTTTGGACTTCTTCAGTAAAATGTGTGGGTGTCTACCTTCCATGCCAAATAGCTCTTTGAATCTGAAGATGTAATTGTAATTTAGTGTTAATCCCATTGCTTTTATTTGTCTGGCTATGGTAGGCTTACATGATGAAAATTAGGACTTGTTTTAACAAATGTTATGTGCTTTTTTTTTTTTTTTTTTTTTAAGGATCAGAGAGTACTGACTCAGCAGGACTGGCTGTTGTGCAGCAAGCATCATGAGTAAGCACGGAGAAGGCTGGCATTTATTATGTGTGTAAGGGGGAAAAGGTAAGAAAACCATTGTCCTGTTACTTTAACACACTGAACTAGAGAAAAGAATGAGACCTGTAAAAGATAGTACGGACACATATTGCCTGCTTCCTCAATAATACTGTTTCTTGCTGAGCATGGTGGCACACGCCTTTAATCCCAGCACTCGGGAGGCAGAGGTAGGAGGATCGCTGTGAGTTCGAGGTCACCCTGAGACTACATAGTGAATTCCAGGTCAGCTTGAGCTAGAGGAGACCCTGCCTTGAAAAACAAAACAACAACAATGTACATGCACGCATACATACATACATACATAGTCTCTTGTTAGGTCAGCAGTATAATTTTTCAAAAGGATTTTACTTTAAGTCAGAGGAAGAGAAGAATTTAATATATAAATTTTGAGACAGTCTCTTTATGTGGTCAGGCTCGTTGGGAACTCAATATGTAATCCAGGCTGGCTTTGAACTTGTGATTCTCCCGCCTGTTTCCCAAGTGCTGGATTATAGACTCAATCACCAATTAAAAAAAATTTTTTTTGAGGTAGAGTCTCACTCTAGTCCAGGCTAACTTGGAATTTACTATGTAGTCTCAGGGTGGCCTTGAACTCACTACGATCCTCCTACCTCTGCCTCCCGAGTGCTGGGATTAAAGGCGTGCACCACCGTGCCCAGCTGTATTTGTTTGTTTGTTTGTTTATTTATTTATTTTGGTTTTTCGAGGTAGGGTTTCACTCTAGCCCAGGCTGACCTGGGATTCACTATGGAGTCTCAGAGTGGCCTCAAACTCACAGCAATCCTTCTACCTCTGCCTCCCAAGTGCTGGGATTAAAGGCGTGCGCCACCACGCCCGGCTGTATTTGTTTATTTATTTATTTACTTATTTATTTGGGAGAGAGAGAGAGAGAGAAAGAAGTAGATAGCGAGAGGATGGGCATGACAGGGCCTTCATCCACTGCAGTCGAACTCCAGACACTGTGCTCACTTTCAGACCTCACCTCTTTAGTACGTTTTCCATCCACTGTAGCAAAGGCTATCCAAATCCACCAAAATGCATTTTTGTTTTGTTTTGTTTTGTTTTCTATAGTAGCTGTACCTAGGATGTGGCTGTCCAGTTAGCCTTCTTTGCAGTTCAGTATGGCTGTGTGACTAAGTTCCCAGAAGCAGAAATGGTGTGTGCTTTTAAGAGATGGAGTGTGCCTATTCTATTTTTTTAAAATTTAATTAATTCATTTTTTTTGTATTTATCTGACAGAGAGAAAGAGGGAGAGAGGGAGAGGAGGGGCATACCAGGGCCTCTAGCCACTGCAAACGAACTCCAGACGAGTGCACCCCCTTGTGCATCTGGTTAACGTGGGTCCTGGGGAATCAAACCTGGGTCCTTTGGCTTTTCAGGCAAAGGCCTTAACCACTAAACCATCCCTCCAGCCCTGCCTATTCTATTTTATCTTTCACGTCTTTGCCAGCTCAACCTAGATATGGCTGTCAGCCAACTTTCATGAAGTAGGTTAAAGAACTACACCCAGCCGGGCGTGGTGGCGCACGCCTTTAATCCCAGCACTCGGGAGGCAGAGGTAGGAGGATTGCCGTGAGTTCGAGGCTACCCTGAGACTCCACAGTGAATTCCAGGTCAGCCTGGGCTAGAGTGAAACCCTACCTCGAAAAACCAAAAAAAAAAAAAAGAACTACACCCTAGGACAGTGCTAATCATGTGTGGTCCACCAGAATATGTCTGTCTGTCTGCCTGCCTTACTCCCTCCCTCCCTCCCTCTCTTTATTTCTTTTTTTGGTGTTTCGAGGTAGGGTCTCACTCTAGTTCAGGCTGACCTGGAATTCACTATGCATTCTCAGGGTGGCCTCAAACTCACGGTGATCATCCTACCCCCACTTCCTGAGTACTGGGACTGAAGGCATGGGACACCATGCCTGGTTTTATCAGTATTTTTATGTTTTCTTTGTATAGGCCTTTCATTTCCTTGGTTAGTGACATTTCATGGTATTTAAAGTTTTTGTGGCTATTGAAAATGGGATAGCATCGCTTATCTTTTTCTCCATATGTTTCTTTGGCATATAGGAGGGCTATTGATTTTTGTGTGTTGATTTTGTATCCTACCACATTACTGAAAGAATTTATTACCTTTAAAAGATTTTTGTTTGAGTCTTGTTCAAGACCTTAATGGGAATGCTTCAAGTTTTTCCCCATTTACTGTGATCTGGGCCTTGGGTGCATGATAAATAGCCTTTATTATATTGAGATATGGTCCCTCCATCCCTCGTCTCTCCAGTGTTTCAATCATGAAAGAGTGTTGTATTTTTTCAGAGGTCTTTTCTGCATCTACTGAAATAGTCATGTGATTCTCTTGTTTAAGTTTATTTATGTGGTGAGTTGCATTTGTTAATTTCTGTGTGTTGAACCATCCTTGCATTTCTGGGATGAAGTCTACTTGATCAAGGTGGGTGATGCCTTTGATGTGTTTTTGATTTTGGTTTGCGAGGATTTTATTGAGAATTTTTGCGTCCAAGTTTATTAGGGATATTGCTCTGTAACTTTCTATTTTTGTTGTTTCTGTGGCTGGTTTAGGTTTTAGAGTAATGATGGTTTCATAGAAGTCTGGGAACCTACCCTCTTTTTCAGTTGTGTGGAATAATTTGAGAAGTGGTTTTAGTTCTTGAATGCAAATTTGGTAGAACTCAGTAGTGATTCTTTCTGGGCCTGGACAATTTTTTGTTGGAAGATTTTTAATTATTTTTAAAATTTTGTTAGAAGCAATAGATGTGGTTAGGAAATCTGTCTGTTCTGGATTTAGTTTTGGAATGTGATAATGAGTTAAAGAATTCATTCATTTCTTCTGGGTTTTCCAGTTTTGTGGAATACAGGTTTTTGAAATATGCCCTGATGATTCTTTCAATTTCATTGTGACCTCTCCATTTTCATTTTGAATGTTGTTGATTTGAATCTTCCCCTCCCCCCCCTTTTTTTTCTTTTAATCAGCTTGGTCAGTAGTTTATCAATCTTGCTTATTTTTTTCCAAAGAACCAGCTCTTTGTTTCATGAATTTTTAAATTCTTTTCTTAATTTCCAATTTGTAGATTTCTGCTTTGATCTTGATAATTTCTTTTCATCTGATATTTTTGGACTTGGACTGTTTTTGTTTTTCCAGTGCCTTTAAATAGATATTTATTTGAGAACACTCTCTCTCTATATATATTTTTTTCTTCAAAGTAGGGTCCCTACTGAAAAAAAGAAAAAAGAAGATGAATAGCCATAGTCGTCATTAGATTGTTGAACCTTTACTCCTGTATTAGCTACTTAGCACACATGTAGTTTTTTCCTGAATATTTTCCATTCAAGGCTGGTTGAATCCATAGATATAAAACCCATAGATAGGGCTGGAGAGATGGCTTAGTGGTTAAGGCGCTATCCTGCAAAGCCTTAGGTCTAGTGTTTGATCTTTCTCCAGATCCCACGTAAGCCAGATGCACAAAGGTGACGCAAGTGCACGGTTGCCCATTAGGTGGCACAAGCGTCTGGAGTTCGATTTCAGTAGCTGAGGCACTGGTGCGCCAAGTTGCTCTTTTTCTGTCTGTCTGTCTGTCTCTCTCTCTCTGTTTCTCTTTCTCTCTAAAATTAAAAAAAAAAAAGTAGATAGAGGGCTGTAGTGTATGAGTGTGTCTGTTCTATTCTGTGTGGGGCATGTGCATGTGAAGATTAAAGGACAATTTCAAGTGTCAGTTTTCACCTTCTACCTTGTTTGAGGCAGTTTCTCTTACTCACCAATGTGTTCACTAGGCTAGATGGTTGTGAGTTTCTGAGCAATTCTCTGTCTCTACCTCCTTGCCATAGGTGCACTGGCATTACAGAAGCCTGCCACAGCATCTGGCTTTTAAAAATATATGTATTTATTTATTTGACAGAGAAAGAGCGGAGAGAGAGGAGAGAGAGAATGGGCACCCCAGGGCCTCCAGCCACTGAAAACAAACTCCAGACGTGTGCGCCCCCTTGTGCATCTGGCTTATGTGGCTCCTGGGGAGTCGAACCTGGGTCCTTTGGCTTTGCAGGCAAATGCCATAACTGCTGATCCATCACTCCAGCCCCATTTATTTATTTATGTATGTATTTGAGAGAGAGGGGAGAGAGAGAGAGAAAGAGGCAGATCGAGAGAGTTGGCACACCAAGGCCTCCAGTGACTGCAAATGAACTCCAGATGCATGAGCCACCTTGTGCATCTGGCTTACGTGGGTACTAGAGAATCGAACCTGGGTCCTTAGGCTTCACAGGCAAGCGCCTTAACCTAGTAAGCCATTTCTCTAGCCCAGCATTTAGCTTTTATTTTTAAACTTTATTTATTTATTTATTTATTTATGTGTTTATGTATTGGAGAGAGAGAGAGATAAAGAGAGAGAAGAGAGACAGACACAGAGAGAAGCTAGCCACTGTAAACAAACTCCAGATGCACGTGCCCCTTTGTGCATCTGGCTTACGTAGGTCATCGTACTGGTGAATCGAACGTGGGTCCTTTGGCTTCATAGACAAGCCCCTTAACCGCTAAGCCATTCCTCCAGCCTCAGCATCTAGCTTTTTATGTGGGTTCTGGAGTTCTGCGCTCAGGGACTCACATCTGCACAGCAAATACTTCATCATTGAACTGTCTACCCAGCCCTAGGCCGAGTATTTTGATGACTGTCAGCTTACAGGTTTCTAGGTTTTAATTAACTTAAAACATCTCATATTGTTTGCCTTATCTGAATAGATTTGTAAGAGATTTTTCATACTTAAATACTTAAGAATTATAAATAGTGTTTAAGAATTCAAAGTATAATATAAATTTGTTGAACATTTTAGGTTTACACCAGTCTCTTAAGCAGTGTTTTCCTCACTGATGGAGAATTACTTCCAAGCAGAAGCTTACAACCTGGACAAGGTATTAGATGAATTTGAACAAAACGAAGGTGAGAATTGACATTGAAGAAGTTTGTTTGCATTTATGATATAGAGAGAATGAGGATAAGAAAACGCAGTTCTTGCCGGGCATGGTGGCGCACGCCTTTAATCCCAGCACTCGGGAGGCAGAGATCTGAGGATCGCCTTGAGATCGAGGCCACCCTGAGACTACAGAGTGAATTCCAGGTCAGCCTGAGCCAGACTGAGACCCTACCTCGAAAAACAAACAAACAAAAAAATCATATCTGTTAGTATAATGACAATAATATGTTATAATAATTAGAGGGAGAAATAACATTTTTAGCACTATGTGCTAGATAGTTGCATGAAGTAAATCATTTAATGTGTAAAACAGTTTCACAAGGGTAAACCTCACTTGTGTTTTACAGATGAGAGTAGAGGATAGAGGCTAGGCAACTTCTCTAGTTACTGTATTAGCTACTTTTCTATTTGCTGTGAAAAAATACCGACAGAAAGCAACTTAAGGGAGCCGGTGTTTGTTTTGGCCTTTTGTCTTGCCGTTGGAAGGGATAGAGTCCGTGGTGGGGCAGCTGTGCTCTCGACAGCACAAAATCGCTGGTCGCCTTCAATCCTCAGTCAAGCAGGGTGGGGCGAGGGAGGGAGATGAATGCTGGTGCCCATCTCTCCTTCACCTATTATTATTATTATTTTGTTTTTCCAGGTAGGGTCTCACTCTGTAGCTCAGGCTGACCTGGAATTCACTCCGTAGTCTCACGTTGGCCTTGAACTCACCGTGATCCTAATACCTCTGCCTCTGCAGGGCTGGAATTAAAGGCATGCGCCACCATACCTGGCTGAGAGTGTCTTTTACATGAAGTTAATTTTCATTTTATGTTGCTTTGTTTCTTATTTAAAGGAGAAATGTACAATAAATGACCAAGCTTGTTAGGATCACCACAAATTCAGGGCTAGCCTGATGTACATAGCTAGTTCCAGACCAGCCAGAGCTACATAGTGAGATCTTGTCCGAAAACCAAACAAAGCCGGTGTGGCAGCTCATGCCTTTAATCCCAGCACTCGGGAGACAGAGGTAGGAGGATTGCTGAGTTCGAGGCCACCCTGAGACTACATAGTGAATTCCAGGTCAGCCTGGGCTAGAGTGAGACCCTACCTCGAAAAATCAAAAAAAAAAAAATCCCCCGAAGTGTGTATGTGTGTCTCAAATGTACTATGAGGACACTAGGCAATTACCATGCCTAGATAGACCATTCCTGTTTTAGAATTATTAAATACTCTTAAATTTTACGAGATAGTATATTCCTTTTATTATTTCCAGGACCCAGCTTGGAAATATGAGTTATTTAAAATCTCAAATCTGTTAGCCTAATCTTTTTTTTATGTTCCATCAACCCTGTGCTTTTACTTATGTGAATTATATTCACTCTTGTATTTATTTGAGAGAGAGAGAGAGAATGGATGGACATACTAGGGCCTCCAGCCACTGCAAACAAACTCCAGACACATGCGCCCCCTTGTGCATCTGGCTTACGTGGGTCCTGGAGAATCGAAGTGGGATCCTTTGGCTTTATAGGCAAGTGCCTTAACCACTAAGCCATCTCTCCAGCCCTTGTATTTTTTTTTTTCTGAGGTAGGGTCTCGCTTGATGAAGGCATTAATAAAGTGATGCGGGTGCATTGAAGATTAATGTTAAAATTATTTCTACATAATGTCAATACCATGGTAACAGTTACTGAAAGGCAAATGAAGGAAAGGTATTAATTTTTTTTTTCTATTTTGGATTTTTGAGGTATTATTCCGCTCTAGCCCTGGCTGACCTGCAATTCACTGTGTAGTCTCAGGGTGGCCTCGAACTCACGGCGATCCTCCTACCTCTGCCTCCCAAGTGCTGGCATTAAAGGTGTGCACCTCCACGCCTGGCAGGTGTATTATGTTTTACATTAATTTACTTGGCATATGTGTTCCCGTGTGAGTGCTAGTGCATGCGTGCCACAGCACACGTGTCAGAGGACACCTTCGGGTGGGCTCTCACCTTCCCCCTCGTCTGTGGTTTCGTGGGGTTGGGAGACCCAGACACGTGCTCCAAGCTGTGTGGCAAGAACTTTACCACCGATTCATCTCCCCAGCCCACAAACCCATCATTTCTTATTTATATGAGAGAGACAGGAAGGCGGTGAGTATGGGCACGCAAGGGCCTCCTGTCACCGTGAATGCACCTCAGACACGTGCTCCACCTCATGCATCCGGCTGCACGTGGGCACCGGGGAATGCAACCCCGGCCATCGGGCTTCGTAAGCAAGCGCCTCTAACCACTGAGCCGTCGCTCCAGTCCGTTGATCATCTTTACTCCTTTTACTTAGACATACACAGTAGCACTGTGAGGAGAGAATAAGAGCTGCCATAGTTTTATGATCTGTTAAACAAGAAGAAATGTGATGTGGAATTATGCTTCTTGAGAGACTATAAGTAAATAGATTTAATATGATAAATTAGGATGTGAGGACGACCTGGCTGCGACACCTGTCACCCCATTGGTCGCCAGGGTTGTCTAGGTGGGTGTCCCCTTCCTCCCCCACCGCTCCATGTGGGTCCCTCTCGAAGCTGTGCGCTTGGTCGAAGAGGACGACCTTCCTTCCCTGTATCAGAGGAGGACCAGTCTTTGGTCAAGGGTAGACGAGTAGCTCGCTCCCCTGCTCCAACCTCCAAACAAGCTCTCAATGACACAAATGAATATTTTTGCCAAATACTTTCAGGTAATAATATAAATATGAACCGAATTCATGGTGTATTGTGACATTATTACAAGAAGAAATTCATATACTATGGAAAACTTTTAAAAATTACTGGAAATTTTAAATTTAGTTTACATACAAATTAAACAGAATAGTATGATAAACCTCAGTACACCCATCACACACCTTCAATAGTAATTTACATGTTGCCCGTTTTGTTTCGTTTATAAACCTCACTTCCTGTTTTAATATTAAGGTTTTTTTTAGAAGCTAAAAATTTTTTTCCCTCATTTTATTTATTTATTTATTAGATACAGAGGGACAGAGGGAGAGAGAGAGAATGGGAGAGCCAGGCCCTCTAGCCACTGCAAACAAACTCCAGATGCATGTGCTATGATGTGTATCTGGCTAACATGGGACCTGGAGAATCGAACCTGGGTCCTTAGGCTTTGCATGCAAATGCCTTAACTGCTAAGCCATCTCTCCATCCCATTCTTTAGTGTTTTTTAAAATATTTATTTATTTGAAAGAGAGGGATGGAGAGAATGAGCATACCAGGGTCTCCTTCCTGTGCAAAATTTCATATGCATATGCCACTTTGTGCATCTGACTTCACGTGGGTCCTGGGGAGTTGAACCTGGGTGTGCAGGCTTTGTAAGCAAGCACCTTTAACTGCTGAGCCATCCCTCCAGCCTCCCCTGCCTTTTTCTTTTTTTTTTTTTTTTAATTTTTTTTCACGATAGGGTCTCACTCTGGCCCAGGCTGACATGGAATTAACTATGTAGTCTCAGGGTGGCCTTGAATCATGGTGTTCCTCCTACCTCTGCCTCCCAAGTGCTGGGATTAAAGGTGTGCGCCACCATGCCCCGCTCTCCGCCCCACCCTACCCTGTTTTTTGAGGTAGGGTCTTACTCTAGTCCAGGCTGACCTGGAATGAATTCTGTAGTCCTAAGCTGGCTTGAACTCACAGTGGTCCTCCTACCTCTGCCTCTTCATTAAAGATATTGACTGCCACTCCCAGCCAAGTCAGTTATTAGATTTTGGTAAACTGTTTTGTTGTTTTATTTTATGTTTTAATTATTGAATTGTTATATTTACTTAGGGAAGTACAGAACCAAGGAAAGGCACACATACGGTTTGAGAGCCCATGTGGAAGGCCTGGAAAAACCTTGAAAAGGACAGAAATAAAAGTTCAAAGAGCTCCTGCCTTGTGGGAATGTGGAGGGGTAAAGAGCCCAAGTGAAGAGTAAGGGTAGGGGGCTCTCCTCTCCTCTCCTCTCAGCCCACGGAGGAGGAACTCACCAGTAGCTGGCGGTTCAGCAGAGGCCAGGTAGCACTGTTTTATTGTTTTAAATGTTCTCAGGTAATAGCATTAGCTGACATATATTTATATTTATTTATTTAAGAGAGAGAAAGAGGCAGATAGAGAGCAGATGGGCATGTCAGGACCTTCAGCTGCTGCAAATGAACTCCAGACGCATGTGCCACCTTGTGCTTCGGGCTTACATGGGTCCTGGGGGAATGAAACCTGGGTCCTTTGGTTTAATAGGCAAGTACCTTTACCGCTAAGCCACCCCTCCAGCCCTGGATGGCTTATACTTACAGGACATTGTCTTAAATATGGTTTCTTATTTCTAGCCAAAGATTTAATACCATCATATTCCAGGAATATTTTGTCTTCAGAGGGTAGTTGGAAATGTATTTAGAGCTTTTTAACGTTACCAGCAAACTTAGTATAGCTACTTTTTTTTTTTTTCAGATGAAACAATTTCTTCTACTTTATTGGAAACAAAGTGGACTAAGATTCTAGATCCCTCTTCCCATGGGCTGTCCTTTACCCCTGCCCTGGCCAGCGTGAACGAGACTACAGCTCCCCATGAGTCACGACCTCAGCTGAACGTCTTCTCCCTGAAGAGGGAGGGCGAGGAGCACTGTGCTAACGGACAAGACTGCAGCCTGAGGTCGGAGACGGCCACTATGTGGATTGATGACAACGCCACAGCCGAGGACCAGCTGCGTAAGAGAAACTGTGGTCGGGATGACCAGTTTCGTGCTGTGGAGGTGGGAGACGAGAAGCGTGCTAGCCTCACCTGTCTGCCCGAGGAGAGTGTTCTCGTCGTAGCCGTCACACATAAGTGCGACGGAAGGACATTACAGGGGCATTTTCACGGTTGTAATGATTACAACAGCCAGCCCCTCCTGGACTCTTTTAGCTGTCCACTGGACGATGAAAACAGACAAACTGATCAACTTAGTTTTAGCACGAATGGGTCCACCGACAAAACTATGAACCCAGAAAAGCAAATGGATCCTTTGAATAGACCAAAAACAGAGGGGGGCTCCGTTAATCATCTCTGTATGACTTCATCGAATAGTGTGGACAGCGTCTCACAATTAAAGAATGGTGGAAATCAAGATCAGGACCCCTCCATGCCTGCAGCTGCCAGTTTAACCGTTAATTCCATAGTCTCGTCCCAGGGAAGGGATGCAGGGCCTACAGGTAAGGAGCAAGGGAGCCATTTAGCCAGCGAGGACTTCACTGGCACAGACAGCTCTCCTGGGACAGATCGAGGGTGCCTCAACGCCCTGTCCCTCTCCACAGAGGAGATGGTGACAAAAGAACCAGCCGAGGGCAGAGGGACTGAGGAATCCCTGCAGTGTGGCTTATCTTCCTGTGTCACACCAGACATGCCCAGCGGGTCTGGAAGGAATAGTAATTGTGAACAGTCTTCAGATTGCCCTGTGCCTAGTGAAGTCAGAGTTGAGGAAAATGAAGGGCATGGGCACGGGCACGAAGAAATTCCTGGCACCACGGGATTTCTTAGTGTGACCGAGCCTTTCTCTGACTCTCGGATGACTAACCGGGAATTTACCAAAGCCTGTGAGACGGGTGACATCCACATCCGCGAAGGAGACCGGGAGGCTTTCCAGAACGGCAAGGCCGACGCTGGTGAGGGCACAGGAGAGGGTGCCAGGACGGCGGGTGCAGTTCTAGATTCCAAAGGCCCCTGTGTGGGTGAAAGTGGCGGATGCGGTTCCCCCGCCTCTGACGAGGAGAAGGACACTGCAGCTGCTGGTCCTCTCTCTAATGCCTGTGATTCCTGTGGCATGCAGAGCCCCGTTGTCTCTTTTGCTCCAAAGACTCTACCCTCTAAAGAAGACTCAGTAACGGAAGAAAAGGAAATAGAGGAGAGCAAGGCAGAGTGCCACTCAACTATTTATGAACAGAGAGGGGATGAGGCCACAGAAGGGAGTGGACTTCTTTTAAACAGCACTGGAGACCTGGTGAAGAAAAATTATTTACACGAGTTCTGTAGTCAGGTCCCGTCAGGGCTTGGGCAATCCTCCCCCAAGCTCGTAGCAAACCTGCAATCTGTCAGTGTACCTTTCGGTGGTGCAAGACCCAAGCAACCTTCTAATCTTAAACTTCAAATTCCAAAGCCATTATCAGACCATTTACACAACGACCTTCCTGCAAACAGTGGAAGTCATCTGAAAAACAAAAATGATATTCTTGGGAAAACGAGATCAGGGGAAAACTCAGCATCCAACATATGCAATGCGTCTTTGGGAAACATCCCTACGGCCGACACAAATGGGGAACGTTCAGAAAGTTATGAGGCTGAGATTTCCAGCAGACCGTGCCTTGCATTAGCTCCGGATAGTCCAGATAATGATCTCAGAGCTGGCCAGCCTGGAGTTCCTGCCAGAAAGCCATTTACCACCCTGGGCGAGGTGGCTCCAGTGTGGGTACCGGACGCCCAGGCTCCAAACTGCATGAAGTGTGAAGCCCGGTTCACATTCACCAAAAGGAGGCATCACTGCAGAGCGTGTGGGAAGGTAAGTGGCGTGGACCCGCTCGGAGGCTCATCTGGTGATGTCGCACTGGAAGTTAAAGCGGTCAGGATCTAAGCGAACACACTTTCAGCGATGACATGAAGAGCTTTAGTGAGTTTATATTCTAAAATCTGACCTTACTGATGTTAGTGGATATAATTTCTTTTGTTGCTGTTGTTAGAATTTATGTAGTATCAGTTTTGTTTTTTGTGTGTGAAGAGATGAGAATTGAGGAAGTGTTAACTTTGTGGTTTCTATATTGCGAGATCCTTGGTTAATGGATAGTATGAAATAAGGAAATGATTTTTTTCAACAGGAAATATTCATGATTGACTTCTTGTTTTTTTTTTTTTTTTGGGTTTTCGAGGTAGGGTTTCATTCTAGCCTAGGCTGACCTGGAATTCACTACGGAGTCTCAAGGTGGCCTCGAACACACAGCGCCACCACACCTGGCTTCCTTCCTTCCTTCCTTCCTTTCTTCCTTTTTGTTCTTCCTTTCTTTCGTTCTTTCTCTCTCTCTCTTTCTTTTTTCTCTCTCTCTCCTTCTCTCTCTTTTGGTTTTTCTAGGTAGGGTCTCTCTCTAGCCTGGGCTGCCCTGGAATTCACTTTGTACTCTCAGGTTGGCCTTGAACTCACACTGATCCTCCCACCTCTGCCTCTCCAGTGCTGGGATTTCAGGCGTGCACCACCACGCCCAGCTGTTGTTGGGTTTGTTTGTTTTTGCTAAGAGCATACTAGATATGGATTTATCATGTGTTGGTACCATCTTTTTCCTCGTCCCTGCCCCCATTCTGGTGGGGGCCCTCCTCAGTGGGGGTGCTGGTGTCCCCGAGGGGTTGTGGATTATGCGCAATAGTCAGTTATTGGGGGAGTCAATGGTTCTGGACATGATGTCTCAACCTGTGGCTCTTAAAATCTTTCTGCGCCCCTCTTCCGCAAAATTCCCTGAGCCGTGGTGAGTGAGTTTTAAGTCTACTTCAGTGATGAGCTGTCAGGAGCCTCTGGATCTCTGCTTTCGTGGGTGTTGAGTGTCCTCAGCGTCTGTCTCCTTCACCCTGGCGCTGCTTGTCAGGTTCACCATGGAAGCAGCACTCTTGCTCGTCTCCCCAATTCCTCTGTGGTTTCACCTGGGCCTTGGCTGAAGTGTGGGGGTGTGGTTCATCTCCCCAGTCTTGCTATCTCAGGAGCTGAAGTGTGGTTAGGCAGTCATGATCTTGACTGGAAGTCTTGTTTTGTATTTGAGACAGGGTCTCACCATGTAGACCAGGCTGAACTTGAGTGCTAGAATTACAGGCATGAATCCACCATGCCCAGTAGCTGATTTAATAGGTTTTTGTTTGTTTCTTTGTTTTGTTTTTGTGGTTTTTTGAGGTAGGGTCTCACTCTAGCTTAGGCCAACCTGGAATTCACTATGTATTCTCAGAGTAGCCTCGAACTTGCGGAGATCTTCCTACCTCTGCCTCCCTAGTGCTGGGAGGATCACTGTGAGTTCGAGGCCACCCTGATAATCTGAGAATAATGAGTGAATTCAGGTCAGGTCAGCCTGGGCTAGAGTGAGACCCTACCTCGAGAAAAACAAAACAAAACAAAGAAGTTATCAAACTGTTTTCCAAAGTAATGCTACCATTTTGCATTCCTATCAGCAGTAAAGTGTCTTTTTTTTTCACCTTTTTACCAGTATTTGTTATTCTTGTTTTGGATTTTAGTTATTCTAATGAGTGTATAATGATTTGTCAATTTCATTGTAATTTATAATTCCCTAATGACAAATGGTGTTTATCATCTTTGGTTTTTTAAAATTTTTTTTAAATTTCATTTATTTGAGAGTGACAGACAGAGAGAGAAAGAGGCAGATAGAGAGAGAGAATGGGCGTGCCAGGGCTTCCAGCTACTGCAAACGAAATCCAGATGCATGCGCCCCCTTGTGCATCTGGCTAACGTGGGTCCTAGGGAATGGAGCCTCGAACCGGGGTCCTTAGGCTTCACAGGCAAGCACTTAACCACTAAGCCATCTCTCCAGCCCATCTTTGGTTTTTTAAATTATTGACAACTTCCATAATTATAGACAATAAACCATGAGAATTTCCTTCCCTCCCCCCCACCTTCCCCTCTCAACTCCACTCTCCATCATATCCTCAGCTGGGCGTGGTGGCGCACGCCTTTAATCTCAGCACTCGGGAGGCAGAGGTAGGAGGATCGCCATGAGTTCAAGGCGACCCTGAGACTACATAGTGAATTCAGGTCAACCTGGACCAGAGTGAGACCCTACCTCAAAAAACCAATAAAAAAAAAAAAAGAGAGAGAGAGAGAGAACTTAATCTAATTATCAGTGTTGTAGGTTTTCAGTATCAGGGATGTATTCCCTCCCATGGAGCGGGCCTCCATTCCGATTAGAGAGCAGTTGGTTTCCCTCATAACAGACGTGCCACTATTGCACCTGTTGGCTCATTTGGCCTGGCTAGCCAAACTTACGGCTTCTGGTGTCCACTGTCATCTTTGATTTTTGAGTGACGTACTGAGGCTTGAACTCAGGGCTAGGCAGGTCTGCTACCACTGAACCACAACTCCAATCCCAGCATCTTTATAAATGCTTATTGTCATCTCTATATTGTTTTTGGTGCAATGTGTTTTAGATTGTTGTCTCACTTCTTTAATTGAGATATTTTATTTCTTGTTGAATTTTATGTATAAATTATTGTATTTTGCATATATTTTTTCCACTTTGTAGTCTTTTTTCCACTTTAAACATATCCATATTAAATTATTTTAGAAATAATTGGGGGTATTTATACTTTTTTTTTTTTTTTTTTTTGGCTTTTGCAAGGCAGGTCTCACTGTAAGCCAAGCTGTCCTGCTAGTCTGTAGCCTGTAGCTAGCCTCAAACTTATAGCAATCCTCCTACCTTAGCCTCCCAAGTGCTAGATATTTATACAGTTTCTTTTTTACTATGTATGTGTATGTGTATGTGTATGTGCCACAGCACACAGGTGGAGGTTAGAAGACAACTTCAAGGGGTCTGTACTCTGCCTTTTTTGAAATGGTCTTTTGGAGCCAGGTGTGGTGGTGCACGCCTTTAATCGTAGCACTCAGGAGGCAGAGGTAGGAGGATCACCTTGAGTTTGAGGCCACCCTGAGACTCCATAGCGAAATGGTCTCTTGGGCTGAAGAGGATAGCTCAGTAGTTAAAGTGGTTGCTTATAAAGCCTGAAATCCTGGGTTCCATTTCCAAGTACCCACATAAAGCTAGATGCACAAAGTGGCACTGAGTTTAGAGTTTATTTGCAATGGCAAAGGGCCTGGCATGCATGCCTATTCTCTCTGTCTTTCTCCCTCCCCCTTTCTCTCCTTATAAATGAATAAAATATGGGGCTAGAGAAATGGTTCAACAGTTACAGGTGTTTGCTTGCAAAACCTGATGGCCCTGGTTTGATTCCCCAATACCCATGTAAAGCCAGATGCACAAAGTGGCACATGTACCTGGAGTTCATTCACAGCGGCAGAAGGCCCTGGTATGACCTGGAATTCACTATGTAGTCTCAGACTGGCCTCAACTTCACAGCAATCCTCCTAACCTCTTACCTTGCGAGTGCTGGGATTAAAGATGTACATCCCCACATCAGGCTGAAGCAGTGCTTTTAAAAAATTTTAATTAATTTATTTATTTGAGAGAGAGAAAGTGGCACATAGAGCGAATAAACATGCCAGGGCCTCTAGCTCCTGCAAACGAACTCCAGATGCAGGTGCCTCTTTGTGTATCGTGCTTATGTGGGTCCTGGGGAATCAAACATGGGTCCTTAGGCTTTGTAAGCAAGTGCCTTAACTGCTAAGACATCTCTCCAGCCCTGAAGCAGTACTTTAAAAAAAAAAGGAAGAAGAGAGAGAGATATAATGGGTGTGCTAGAGCTCTTGCCACTGTAGGTGAACTCTGGCCCCATGTGCCATGCGCCACTTTGTGTCTGACTTTACATTGGTACTGGGGTATTGAACAGGTCGTCAGACTTTGCAAACAAGCACCTTTAACATCTGAACCATCTCCTCAGCCCTGAAGTAGTACTTTATTTATTTATTTTTTCAAGTTTTAAAAAATTTTATTAACAACTTCCATGATTATAAAAAATATCCCGTGGTAATGCCCTCCCTCCCCCCCACTTTCCCCTTTGAAACTCCACTCTCCATCATATCCCCTCCCCCTCTCAATCAGTCTCATGTCATGATCTTTTCTTCCTATTATGAGGGTCTTGTGTAGGTAGTGTCAGGCACTGTGAGGTCATGGATATCCAGGCCATTTTGTGTCTGGAAGAGCACGTTGTAAGGAGTCCTACCCTTCCTTTGGCCCTTATATTCTTTCCACCACCTCTTCCACAATAGACCCTGAGCCTTGGAAGGTGTGAGAGAGATGTCTCAGTGCTGAACACTCCTGTCACTTCTTTCCAGCATCGTGATGCCTTCTGAGTCATCCCAAGGTCACTGCCATCTGAAAAGAGAAGATTCTCTACCAAAAGTGAGAGTACCATTAATATAAGGGCTTGAACATTAAGAGAAGAGCTTACTGGGCAGTTTGATAAGCTTAGTATATACATTTATCCAGACATCAGCAGACGTTACACCCCTAGGGCTCATAACTACCCCTGTTTTAAGTTTTCATTATCAGGGATCTATTTCCCCCCATTGAGCGGGCCTCCAGTCCAATTAGAGGGCAGTTGGTTTCCACCATGACAGACGTGCCACTATTGCACCCGTTGGCTCATTTGGCCTGGCTGTCCAAATATAAGGCTTGCAGTGTCCACTGTTGAGTATCTTCACTGGTGTTTTCTCTCTCTCTCCCACTGAACTGCTTGCAGAATGGCTTCTTCCAGCTTTCTGTTTATTATTACTATTTATTTTATTTTATATTTTTGGTTTTTCAAGGTAGGGTCTCACTAGCTCAGGCTGACCTGGAATTGACTATGTAGTCTCAGGGTGGCCTTGAACTCATGGCAATCCACCTACCTCTGCCTCCCGTGTGCTGGGATTAAAAGCATATGCCACCACGCCTGGACTTTTTTTTTTTTTTTTTTTAGGCAAGGTCTTAAGTAACTGTGCTGTCTGGCCTTGTACTCCCTGTGTAGGAACTTCTGGTCTCCGTGCTTCCACCTCTGCAGTGCTGGGATGACAGCTATGCAGCACCACACCTGGTTTTTGTAGTGCTGGAGCTCAGTCCTGGAGCTTTGTACGCGCTAAGCAAGCACCCTACCAACGGAGCTCTGTCCCCAGCCCCAGAAATTGTCAGGTTGTGCTGTTTTTATTTTCTTATGTAATTATAGATTAAAGCAAAACCAGGTGTGTTTTCTTAGTTTCCTACTTATTCATGCACTGGTGTGAACCAACAGATAGGAGAGCAGCAGTGGCCGCCTTAAAAGAATTCTGCAGCCGGGCATGGTGGTTTGCACCTCTGATCCCAGCACTCGGGAGGCTGAGGAAGGAGGACGGCCCTGAGTTTGAGGCCAGACCAGGCTACAGAATGAGTGCCAGGTCCAGCTACTGTGAGATCCAACCTCAAAAAACTGAAAGAAGCCGGGCATGGTGGCGCACACCTTTAATCCCAGCACTCGAGAGGCAGAGGTAGGAGGATCGCCTGTGAGTTCGAGGCCACCCTGAGATTACAGAGTGAATTCCAGGTCAGCCTGGGCTAGAGTGAGATCCTACCTCGAAAAACAAAAAACAAAAAACAACAACAAAAAAAGCCTGAAAGAAAAAAACAAAGAGAATATTGCATTCAATACATTTTCTCTCGTATTCTGCTTGAACACCTATCAGTCTTGATTTATAGTTTTGTGTGTGTGTGTGTGTGTGTGTGTGTGCGCCTATGTACATGTTTTGTGGGTTCATGGCTGCATGTGCACGTTCTGTCAAGTACAACTCTGGGTGTCATCCACAGACGCACATTCACCTCTTCTCAGTCAGGGTCTCATTAACCCAGAACTCACCAGTTAGGCTGGGCTAGCTGGCCAGTGAATCCCAGGGATCTTCTTGTCTCTGCCTCCCTGGGGTTGCAGCACTGAATGTGTTAGCCCTGTTCTGGGCTTAAGAATACTGAAGTGGACTAGGCGTGGTGACACATGCCTTTAATCCCAGCACTCAGGAGGCGGAGGTAGGAGGATCGCCATGAGTTCAAGGCCATCCTGAGATTACGTAGTGAATTCCAGGTCAGCCTGGGCTAGAGTGAGACCCTACTTTGAAAAACCAAAAAAAAAAAAAAAAAAAAAAAAAAAAAAAAAAAAAAGAAAAGAAAAAAGAAACTTAGAAGTTGCATTCTCTCTCTCTCTCTCTCTTCCTCTCTCAAATAAATTTTAAAAAATTAGAAAAAGAAGTGTGGGCTGGAGAGATGGCTTAGCAGTTAAGGCATTTGCCTGCAAAGCCAAAGGACCTAGGTTCTATTCCTCAGGACCCACATAAGCCAGATGCACAAAGTGGCACATTCCTTTGGAGTTCGTTTGCAGCAGCTAGAGACCCTGGCGTACCCATTGTCTCTTCTGCCTCTCTCTCTCTCAAATAAAGAAATAAATAAAAACATTTGGGCTGGAGAAATGGCTTAGCGGTTAAGGTGCTTGCCTGCAAAACCAAAGGACCCAGGTTTGATTCCCCAGTACCCACTTAAGCCAGATGCACAAGGGGGCGCATGCGTCTGGAGTTCCTTTGCAGTGGCTACAGGCCCTAGCGTGCCCATTATCTCTCTGTCTCCTCTCTCTCTCTCTCTCTGTGCTTGCAAAAAAAAAAAAAAAAAAAATTTGAAAAACAAATCTTCAAGTTGGTTCTGATTTGACTTTGTTTTCCCAGTCTCTAGACAGCATCTGTCTGCTGCAAGGCACTCGATAATTATTTGTTAATGGTGAAGTCACTGTGATTGATTTGTAGGAGTCTGTTATTCATGTGTAACTGTGTTGAGTGCTGGTGGCACTGGTGACTGGTCCCTGAGGTGTAACGAATGAGGAAAGGCCTCCAGTGCAGCCAAGGGTAGCCAGTGAGGCATATGGTCAAGTGTAGTGAATGAGGAAAAGCTCTCATAGAGAGAAGCAGGAGAGAGCCGGGCGTAGTGGCGCACGCCTTTAACCTCAGCACTCACCAGGCAGAGGTAGGAGGATTGCCGTGAGTTCGAGGCCAGTCTGAGACTACATAGTATATCAGGTCAGCCTGAGCTAGAGTGAGGACTTACCTCAAAAAAAAAAAAAAATGAAAAAAAAAAAAAAGAGAGAGAAAAAGAAAAGAGAAAAGGAACTCAGTGTTTGAGGCGCTGGGCGAAGCAGAGGCAGGACCTGGCGTAACTGACTGAGAAGTGGTGAGCGGAAGTCAGAGGAAGAAGGTACTTTCTGCAGTGAAGGGTGACCATCTGTGTAGAACACCCATGAGTGCTCTCTAAGATGTGGCAGGAAAGAGACTCTTGGACTTCACTGGGCTCATTGGACATAGGAAGGTTTTATGGCATAGCAGGTAGAAAATCCAGATGAGTTGAAAATGGAGGAAGAAGTGAGGCCGCAGTTGCCTGGGGAGCTGGCTTAGTAGGGCAAAGTGTTTGCTGTGCGAGCACGATCAGCTGAGCCCCGGTTCCCAGAACCCACCTGACGCTGCTCCTGGCAGCTCGCACCTGTCCCCTAGCCCGCCTGTGGTGGCAACAAGAGAAGCCCTGGCGGCTTGCAGGCCAGCGAGGCTGGCATACCCCGAGGTGGAAACAAGAAGCCTTTCCTCCAGCAGGAGGGAACGTGACGGGCCAGCATGTGACATGGCCCTCTGACCTCCGCATGCGTGTCGTGAAACACCCACTCTTACACCCGCATGCACCAGAAAAGCGAGGAAGCCAGTATGGCCTTTTCAGGAACCTTCGGCACGAGGAAAAACACGAAAACTTGGCTCCCTTGTTTGCTGCAGATGGTGTTAGGGATCCTTCTTAAGGATGGGATGGGAAATGCTATCTCTGGTAATGGCAGAAGTGCTTTTCTACAGAAAGTTTTGGGAGAAAAAGGAAACTGATTCAAAAAAGGGAAAAACCCTTGAAGGCCAAAGGGATGGAATGTGCACACGTCAAGAGTTTGCTGTTCAGTAAGATGAAGGAGGGAGCAGAGCTGCTCCTATGGATTTACTGGTGTGAACGTCAAGCAGTTTATACCTGATTGCTCAGGCTTATAGAAAAGATTAAAGAGAAGGATTAAATCTGGATATTTAATGAAGTTTGAGGAGAGATGGACAGTTGCCTTGAAATGGGCAGGTGCTTTGCCATTGAGCTATACTTTAAGCCCCAATAACTGAATTTGTTAAAGAATATTTCAGTTATTTTTATTTATTTGGGGAGGGGAGATAGAAAGAGTAGAAAGAGAGAGAGGCAGATAGAATGGGCGCACCAGAGCCTCTAGCTGCTACAAACAAACTCCAGATGCATGTGCCAACTGTGCATCCGGCCTGTGTGGGTCCTGGGGAATCAAATCTGGGTCCTTAGGCTTCACAGGCAAGCACCTTAAACGTAAGCCATCTCTCCGGCCCAAGAACTGAAATTTCAAGAGCCCTTAGAAACTTTTAAGCTGTCTTTCTTTTGTTGATGTTGTTGTGCTTTTTTTTTTTTTTTAATTGCTCCAAATACAACAGATGACTAGGATCATTTAATCAAAGTGTTCAGTGAATGTTGCACATTAAGATGACTCTACTCCTGCATCTTCTCAAGGGTTTATTTATTTATTTATTTGATAGAGGGAAAGAGGTAGAGGGGGAAAGAGAAAGAGAGAGAGAGAGAGAGAGAGAGAGAGAATTGGCAGGCCAGGGCCTCAGGCCACTGCTAACAAACTCCAGTCACATGTGCCACCTTGTGCATCTGGCTTACGTGGGTCCTGGGGAATTGAACCTGGGTCCTTTGGCTTTGCAGGCAAGTGCCTTGACCACTAAGCCATCTCCCTGACCCTCAAGGGTTTCTTTCCTATATTTACCCCTTTTCTTTCCCTCGTGGCGACAGTTGGCTTTCTGTTCCAGAATCTTCTTGTGATCTTTATAGTTTTGGCCTGGTGATGACCACCTTGCCCGGCTGAATGCCCACACGGGCAGCTGTGCCATTAGCCTTTTCCTGTGACCGGCTCAGTGTGGGTGACACACCTATTCCTGCCAACCTAGACTCTCTGCTGATCTGCTGCCCCCACAGTGTTCCCGCACGACCTGACCCTCATGGTCCTTTGTGACAGGCACAGAACGAACGGTGCCCTTCTGTCTCAGCTCTTTGGAAAGAGAGGAAGACATAACCTTCCTCCGCATGGGTGAAGGTGCATTGACATCCACACCACTCCCTCCTGCTCTTTAAACAGGTCCAATTCTGATTTACTTGGATAGAAAGTGTGTGTTCTTAGAGACACAGTGAGATTGTTCTGGAGCTGGTCTTCAGTCTGGGCTGGCAACTCCTCGGGCAGGTGGGGCGGCCGGTCCTCCCGGACACGGGCACGTGCAGGATGGGAGCCCTGATCTCCGCACAGTCCGCACTGCGCACTGGCCAGGCCCACGTGGTCATGCCTGGGGCTGGGCTGCCACGTTCCCAGTTGCCCTAACACTGTGGTGTCTGCTCAGCTGGACAGGTGGGGCTGGCTGGTCTCAGGGCTGCTTCCATTGTACCTGAGCGAAGCCGGCTTGGGGCTCGGGCAGGTTGCTGCTGAGTTGAAAGACCTGAGTGCAGTAAGAACTATGGACTGTGAGGCTTGACTTATGAGGGTGAGAAAGAGCTTTCCCTGGACTAGGCTAGAAACAGTTTATGTGAGAGGCTTGCTGTTATGCCCGTGTCCTGAGAGCTTGTGCAGGGTTGCTTTGCATAGAAATGTGAGCAGAGAGATATGGCGTAGAAAAAATGAAATCTTTGGGCTGAAACTGCTGCCCATTCAGCTGAAATTATATGAGAGATTACAACTATTGAGATTGGGCCAGCTGACCTGCATTGGGACAACAAGAAGAATGCAGACTCTTTTGAAGGGGCCTGAGTGCTCAAGGAGTGTCCTGTTTTCCAAAGTCTGCTTTATTCCCCCCAGATTAACAAATTGGCAATCCACCTGTTATTATGGAGTATAACAAATGCAGGAAAGAGAGGGTCATTGAATTTGCAACCTGGTTTTGTATTTTGGAAATGGCCATGGGCAGTGTGAAGCAGGCTTTTTGGATTACCTGTGTGGAGACCCACTGGAGCCTTGATGATGAACCATGGGTTACAGCAAAGACCCAATGGAGATGCCAGGACTATGAGGCGGCTGCCAAGGAGAGCTGCTGGCACAGGATGAAGTTTTCCGGGACTGTGAGTAGCCTAGTTGGAGGGGCAGAATTGGAACTCCAGAGACTTGTTGCTGGTTAGAATGATCGGACTTAGAGACTTGTCAATAGCCAGAGTTGTTGGACTTGGAGCTACAGAGTTTGATGTTTGCCCTGGTTGTTTTAAATCTTGTATTGTTTGAATATTTCTTTGCTATGCCCAATGACATATTTTGCAGTGTAAATATTTATTCTGTGCCATTGTGGATTTTCTGGTTTGCTTTTTTTTAATTATGGCTCAGTTAAAAGATTTTGGACTATGGGAATGTTTGAATGTCATTGGGCTTGATTAAGAACTATGGGACTTTTAAAAGTTGGATGAATGCATTGCATTTTACATCAGTTTATGGGGACCAGGGACAGAATGTGGTAGTTTGATTCAGGTGTCCCCCATAAACTTAGGTGTTCTGAATGCTAGGTTCCCAGCTGATGGCAATTTGGGGATTACGCCTCCTGGAGGCAATGTATTGTTGGGGGCCGGCTTATGGGTGTTACAGCCAGTGTCCCCTTGAGAGTGTTTGGCACACTCTCCTATTCCTGTTGTCAATCTGATATTGGCCAGGAGGTGATGTCCACCCTCTGCTCATGCCATCGCTTTCCCTGCCACCTTGGAGTGTCTCCTTGATTCTATAAACTGAAATAACCCCTTTTTATCCCCAAAAAACTGCTCTTGGTTGGGTGATTTCTACCAGCAATGTGAACCTGACTGCAGCACTTTGGGTGTCTATAAAGGGACCCAGCTTAACATGACTAAACCCATACAGGCTGTGGCCAGCATGGCTGCCAGGTGACCCTGGCATGCATCCCCGGCCCTGTAGGACAGTCTTCAGGGTCGTCAGCAGCACGTGCTGTTGGCAGCTCATACCCAAACTGCTCTTCAAAGTTTTCAAATATTTACTGTGGTAAACATTGAACAGAAGCGTTACAAGATCTAAGTAGTGTCTTGACAACTCTGACAGAGTAAGTGGTATATAGGAAAAGCAATAGGGGGCTGGAGAGATGGCTTAGCAGGTAAGGCATTTGCCTGCAAAGCCAAAGGATCCTGGTTCGAGTCTCCAGGACCCATGTAAGCCAGACTCACAAGGGGGGGGCCGCATGCATCTGGAGTTCGTTTGCAGTGGCTGGAGGCCCTGGTGCACCCGTTCTCTCTCCCTCGTACTCTCTCTGTGTCTGCCTCTTTCTCTCTCTCAAATAAATAAAGTATTTTTTTTAAAAAGCTACTAAGAATTTTTGATACTTCACACATGGTAGACAGGCCTTTACCACCTGGTTTTTACTGGCTCTGGTGGTGCAACTGGACAGAGGGAGTTTTCTTCTTTTAAGCCCACAAGACGTGACTGTGACAACCCGTGTCAGGACTGATGGTGAGGACCAGCGCCCCCCAACCGTGGGCTGAGTCCACACGCAGTGCAGACAACACAACCCATCCAAAGTGACCACACACTGGATGAGACTCAACACAGATATATTCTGTCCAGGCTCTGGGAGGAGGAGGGAGGGGGTGCAGGAGGAGTGTCAGGGAGGGACTCGCAGCACGCATGTCACATGAGGACTGCTCCGGAGGGTCTGCTCTTCCTTTCCCGCCACAACCACAGGGTGTGCACACGGCTGGATGGGCAGAGGCTTCATGGCCGTCCGGGGCTGGCCACGGGCAGCACGCGGCTCGTGCGCTGGCCGAAGCTCTGGGAAGGCCTGCGGGGCCACAGCCTCCGCAGGCAGCGCCGGACCCTTGCCCGGCAGGCCCTCCAGCACCTTCCCAGGCCCGGGGCGCAGGAGGTGGGCTCGTCCTCGGCAGGGCTCTCCAGGGGGCCGTGCAGGCGGCTCGTCCTTCCTTGGAGGCTCTGCCTTCCTGGGGCACTGTGGGCTGGGTCTGGGGTGCAGGGAGCCTGGGGCGCTGGGGGGGCCGGGACGTCCAGGGCGGGGCCTCTCCGAGGTCCTCTTGTGCAGACTGGACGGGCGCAGGTCGGGGACACTGGCACTGCAGAAGGTCTGGGGCCTGGGCAGCTCCCATGTTGGCAGTGGTGCAGACAAGAGCCACAGGGTGGGCGCAGAGTGCCTCCTTTTGGGCAGCAGAGGGTCGGCCAGGGAGGGGCAAGGCGACCTCCCCGCGCGGTCGGGCCTGTCCTTGGCCATGGCCCCCGGGCCGCTCCTGGCCATGTACTGAAGCAGGCGATACGTGGCCAGCAGATGGTTAAACTTTCTTTTCCGAATGGACCACACGGTTTTGCCCACGTCGAAGTGCATGAAGCCCATCACCGAGAGAATGTCAGTGTCCAGCTCTCGGGGCGGCGGCTCAGGCTCCCCGGCCTCCCCTTGGTCTTGCCGGAGCCAGGGATGGTTTAGGACATCCATCGCCGTGGGCCTCTGGTTCGGGTTGATGCTTAATAATTGTCTGATTAGTGACCTTAAGTGTGTCGACAGGTTTTTCGGTATTGTGTAACTGCCAGTGATAATGTTCCGCCTGAGTTCCCAATAGCTTCTGTATTTAAAAGGGCGGTGGCCAGTGACCATCAGGTAGAGAATGACCCCCAGAGACCACATGTCCTTTCTGGGGCCGTCGTAGGGCTGACAGCGCACGACTTCTGGCGACATGTACATAAGAGCCCCACAGTACTTGGCCAGCTTTTGCCCCGGAGAAAACCTGGTGGCCAGGCCGAAGTCGACGATGACGGCCTTGCCGCTGCCGTCCAGCATGACGTTGTCCGGCTTGATGTCCAGGTGTGCTACCCCTTGGTTGTGGCAGTACCGGATACCGTCCAACAGCTGCCGGAAGATCCTGCGGGCCTCCTCCTCGTGCAGGCAGCCCCTCCTGGAGACGTGCTGCAGGAGCTCTGTGTGGCACAGCTCAAGGACCAAGTAGATGTTCTTGTGAGTTTCGAAAATTTGGAACAGGGACACGATGTTTGGGTGTGTTGTCGTCTGCAGAATTTCCACCTCCTCGGCAATTTTGAGAAATCTCTTCTCTTGCTTGTCTATTACCTTGATGGCAACTGGCACTCCGGTGAGGCGGTGGCGAGCTCTTAGGACTTTCGAGTAGGAGCCCTTGCCTATGAGGTCGAAGACCTCATACTGAGACTGCAGGGTCTCCTCGGTCCAAGACATCGTAGCAAGGCTACGAAGGCCAAACAAAATGTGAAAGTAAAGAAAGGAAATGAGATTTGTAACTAACAAAAGAAAGTGAAATAAAAAAATCAAAATAAAAACCAAAACTAAAAACCAAACCAGAATAAAACAGAAATCCCTCACCAAAGACTACCCAAAGGAAACTAACCAGAAAGTAAAGTCCAAAGAGCCAAAAAAATAAACTTCAAAGGCAAAAAGCCAAAAGCAAAAGAACAAAAGTAAAGATAAAAGTAAAAATGGAAATGAAAGATGTAGTTAACAAAAGAAAGTGAAATAAAAAATCAAAATAAAAACCAAAACTAAAAACCAAACCAGAATTAAACAGAAATCCCTCACCAAAGACTACCCAAAGGAAACAAACCAGAAAGTAAATTCCAAAGAGCCAAAAAAATAAAGTTAAAAGCCAAAAGGAAAAGAACAAAAATAAAAGTAAAAGTAAAAATGGAAATGAAAGATGTAGTTAACAAAAGAAAATGAAATAAAAAATCAAAATAAAAACTAAAACTAAAAACCAAACCAGGATAAAACAGAAATCCCTCACCAAAGACTACCCAAAGAAAACACACCAGAAATTAAATTCCAAAGAGCCAAAAAAATAAATTTCAAAGGCAAAAAGCCAAAAGCAAAAGAACAAAAGTAAAGATAAAAGTAAAAATGGAAATGAAAGATATAGTTAACAAAAGAAAATGAAATAAAAAATCAAAATAAAAATCAAAACTAAAAACCGAACCAGAATCAAACAGAAATCCCTCACCAAAGACTACCCAAAAGAAACCAACCAGAAAGTAAATTGCGAAGAGTGAAAAAAATAAAAGGCGAAAAGCCAAAAGAAAAGAACAAAAATAAAAGTAAAAGTAAAAATGGAAATGAAAGATGTAGTTAACAAAAGAAAATGAAATAAAAAATCAAAATAAAAACTAAAACTAAAAACCAAACTAGAATAAACAGAAATCCCTCACCAACGACTACCCAAAGGAAACAAACCAGAAATAAAATTCCAAAGAGCCAAAACAATAAAGTTAAAAAGCCAAAAGCCAAAAGCAAAAGAACAAAAGTAAAGATAAAAGTAAAAATGGAAATGAAAGATATAGTTAACAAAAGAAAATGAAATAAAAAATCAAAATAAAAATCAAAACTGAGAACCAAACCAGAATAAAACAGAAATCCCTCACCAAAGACTACCCAAAGGAAACAAACCAGAAAGTAAAGTCCAAAGAGCCAAAAAAATAAAGTTAAAACGCAAAAATCCAAAAGCAAAAAACCTCTCCTCTCCTCTCTCCTCCTCTCCTCTCCTCTCCTCTCCTCTCCTCTCCCTCCTCCACTCTCCTCCTCCTCTCCTCTCCTCTCCTCTCCTCTCCTCTCCTCTCCTCTCCTCTCCTCTCCTCTCCTCTCCTCTCCTCTCCTCTCCTCTCCTCTCCTCTCCTCTCCTCTCCTCTCCTCTCTTCTCCTCTCCTCTCCTCTCCTCTCCTCTCCTCTCCTCTCCTCTCCTCTCCTCTCCTCTCCTCTCCTCTCAATAACGCTCAAAAATCTCCCCACCAACTCTCCTCAGTCCGGGTCCACTCTCCCTCTCTCGCCTCTCTCTCTCTCTCTCTCTCTCTCTGTCTCTACTCTCTGTTGGCCCGGACAAATCCAGGGCCCTCCAGGGCCCCTTATATCTGCTCGGGGGGGACTACCTCACAATGGCCCTGCCTGTCTGAGCTCATAGAGAACACGGATTGAGCCAATCACAGCTGGCCATGACCAACAGTCTCAGAAGGGACCTTGACAGTGTGAGGCTCAGGGGGGTCACAGGAGGTTCACACTGAGGGTTTTGGACATTAAAGCCCAAAGGATGCTTCATGTCCCATGGGGTCCTCTCTGACTGGCTGGAGTCCCTTCTGTCTCAGAGAACTCTTGGTTTCTCCACCAGCCCAATGTTCCTTTCCCTCTCGTTCTCGGTGACGGTCTTAAGCACGTGCTGCCCCTTCACTCATACCGTAAGGCTTGTTCTGCTCATAAAACCCAACCCAGTGTCCGTTATCCTCTCAGAAGTTCATGTGAAGATCTCTCTCCTGGTTTTGAATTACAGGATTTTTTTTTTTTTTTCCTGTTTGGTTTTTCAAGGTAGGGTTTCACTGTAGTCCAGGCTGACCTGGAATTCAGTATTTACACTCAGGCTGGCCGCAAACTCATGGCGATCCTCCTACCTCTGCCTCCCGAGTGTTGGGATCAAAAGTATGTACCACCATAAGGTACCTACAACTTGCAAAGTTGTAAAAGAATTCACAGGGGTCAAACCACCTTGCAAGGTCCTAAATTTCTACCTCTATTATGCTGGTCTTGTGTGGGTAGTGTCAGGCACTGTGAGGTCATGGATATCCAGGCCATTTTGTGTCTGGAGGATCATGTTGTAAGGAGTCCTACCCTTCCTTTGGCTCTTACGTTCTTTCTGCTCCTCTTCCGCAATGGACCCTGAGCCTTGGAAGGTGTGATAGAGATATTGTAGTACTGAGCACTTCGGTCACTTCTTCTCAGCATGGTGCCTTCTGAGTCATCCCAAGGTCACTGCCATCTGAAAAGAGAAGTTTCTCTACCAAAAGTGAGAGTAGCATTAATGTATGGGTATGAACATTAGCAGAAATGCTTACTGGGCAGTTTGATGAGCGTAGTATATACATTTAGCCAGACAGCAGCAGACGTTACACCCCTATGGCTCATGACTACCCCTGTTGTAGGTTTTCAGTATCAGAGATGTATTCCCCCCCATGGAGCGGGCCTCCAGTCCAATTAGAGGGCAGTTGGCTTCCACCATGACAGACGTGTGTCTATTGCACCTGTTGGCTCATTTGGCCTGGCTGGCCAGTTATAAGGCTTGTAGTGTCCACTGTTGAGCATCTTCACTGGTGATTTCTCTCTCTCCCATTGAACTGCATGTAGAATGGCTTCTTCCAGCTTTCTGTCAGCTGGTCTACATGGAGGAGGTTATCAGCTCAGCTCCAGCAGGATTTCTCTGTGGCCTTGCAGCCCAAGTATGTGAAGTCTTCAGCAATAGGGTCTTACCATCTATCATCTTACCATCTCTCCAGCCCCAAAACTTCGTTTTTTAAAAAAAGTTATTTATTAAGAGTATTGCAGAGAGAAAGATGCAGATATATAGAGAGAATGGCACACCAGGGTCTCTAGCCACTGCAAACGAACTCTAGATGCATGTTCCACCTTGTGCATTTGGCTTACATGGGTACTGGGGTATCAAACCTGGATTGTTAGTCTTCACAGGCAAGTGCCTTTACTGCTAAGCCATCTCTCCAGCCCAAGGCTTACGTATTTCTTTCTTTTCAAATTAAAAAAAATTTTTGTTTACTTTTATTTACTCATTTGAGAGCGACAGACAGAGACAGAAAGAGTCGGAGAGAGAGAGAGAATGGGCTCTCCAGGGCCTCCAGCTACTGCAAACGAACTGCAGATGCGTGTGCCCCCTTATGCATCTGGCTAACGTGGGTCCTGGGGAATTGAGCCTTGAAGTGGGTCCTTAGGCTTTGCAGGCAAGTGCTTAACTGCTAAGCTATCTCTCCAGCCCGTCAAGTGTTCTCTCTTAAAGTCTGCTTCTTCCTCTTCCTGGCTGCCGTGATGTGAGCCTTTCTGTTTTGCCACACCATGTTCTAGCCCACCATGAAGGACGGAACCAAAATACATCTTTCCGCCCTCAAATTGTTTTTCTCAGTTACTGGGTCATAGCAGTGAAAAGCTGACAACACACCATGAAAACGAGGCTGTAGCCAGACGGGGTGGCTCACAATCAAAATCCCAACTTCTGGGGTGCTGAGCAGAAAGATTGCTGCAAGGTCAAGGCCAGCCTGAGCTACATAGTGCATTTCAGGCCAGCCTGGGAACTACAAAATGAGACTCTTTTCTCCAAAAACGGTAAAATAGGCCAGGCGTGGTGGCGCTTATCTTTAATCCCAGCACTTGGGAGGCAGAGGTAGGAGGATCACTGTGAGTTCGAGGTCATCCTGAGACTACATAGTAAATTCCAGGTCACCCTGAGCTACAGTGAAACCCTACCTCGAAAAGCCAAAAAAAACCGTAATAATCATATCTATATATATGGTGGCGCACGCCTTTAATCCCAGCACTCGGGAGGCAGAGGTATTAGGATGGCCGTGAGTTCAGGGCCACCCTGAGACTACATAGTGAATTCCAGGTCAGCCTGAGCTAGAGTGAGACCCTACCTCGAAAAACCAAAAAAAAAAAAAAAAAATGATTATATATATCATTTGTTATTTGAGAGACACAAAGAGGGAGAGAAGGAGAATGGGCGTGCCAGGGCCTCCAGACACTGCACAGAACTCCAGATACGTGCGCCCCCTTGTGCATCCGGCTAATGTGGGTCCTGGAGTGTCGAACCGGGGATCCTTTGGCTTTGCAGGAGAAAACCTTAACCGCTAAGCCATCTCTCCAGCCTTTTTTTTTTTTTTTGAAACAAATCATAGATGAAATGAATAAAGACTTGGACGTCTGGGTTTATTTTTATTTATTTCCGTGCGCACGTGGGCGTGTGATGTGTACATGTGTGTGCCAGGGTTTCTTGCCACTGCAAGCGAATGCCAGACACATGTGGAACTTTCTGGCTTAGGTGGGCTTCTTGGGAATTAAACCTGGCAGGCGGGCAAGCAAGCACCTGTAAGCACTGAGCCATCTTCCCGCTCCCACGTCTGGGTCTTAAGCTGTTTTCTATCTCTTCATGTGTGCGATAATGATGGAGAAGGGAAAAGATGATTCCCACACACATGATGTATCCACATAAAGTATGTTCTTAAAAAGAAAAAGAAAACCAAATCCCAAAGCCCTTTTGTTTGTTCCTCGTAAGGTAGGAAGGCATCACCTCTGTCCTCCATAAGATCGCTCACCATTCATTCTGAAATAAAAGCCCTTTGGAAAGCAAACCTTGGGTCATGGTGGCCAGATCTGTTCCCGTTTACCTCGCAGGCAGGAGGTGCTGTGTGCGCTCTCTTCACTAGAGAGCTGGGGTGCCACAGCTCATGAGAACTTGATAGGACTCCCCATCTGTCAGTTCAGCCTTCTAGGGCCTGGGGTAGCTCTTAGCCAGAAAAATGAGACAAGTAGAATTTGTTTTGCTCAGAGCAGCTTTCCTCCTCTGTGAAGCTCTAGTTTGTAACAAATGACTAGAGAACCCTCAAGACAACCAATCTTGGGCTGGGGACATGGCTTAGCGGTTAAGGTGCTTGCCTGCAAAGCCTGCAGATCCATGTTCGATTCCCCAGGACCCACGTAAGCCAGATGCACAAGGTGGCGCATGCGTCTGGAGTTTGTTTGCAGCGGCTGGAGGCCCTGATGCGCCTATTCTCTCTCTTTGTGTCTGCCTCTACTTCTCTCTTTCTCATAAATAAATAAACAAACAAACAAACAAAAAAAGCCACACGCCTTTAATCCCAACACTCTGGAGGCAGAGGTAGGAGGATCACCATGAGTTTAAGGCCACCCTGAGATTACACAGTGAATTCCAGGTCAGCCTGGACTAGAGTGAAACCCTATCTTAGAAAACCAAAAAAAAAAAAAAAAAAAAAAGAAGAAGAAGGGAGAGAGAATGAATCTTAACCGGAACTGAGGAGATCACTGTTGTGTGGTGTGGAGGGAGAAGAAAGCATAATTCCGAAACACAGAAGGTGAAAATGAGAGGCTGGAAACTGGGTGCTGTGGTTGCCCGCTTTGAGTTCTTGTGGAGACAGAATGGGGGCACCAGGGCCTCCAGCCGCTGCAGGGGAACTCCAGACACATGCGCCCCCTTGTGCATCTGGCTTATGTGGGTCCTGGGTAATCAAACCGGGGTCCTAAGGCTTTGCAGGCAAACACCTTAACCGCAAAGCCTTTTCCCCAGCCCTGGTCTTTGTTCTTCACAGCAGACCGGTGAAACGTCTACATCATTAACTGCACACATGAAGAGATAGAAAACAGCTTAAGACCCAGACGTGGGAGCGGGAAGATGGCTCAGTGCTTACAGGTGCTTGCTCGCCCGCCTGCCAGGTTTAATTCCCAAGAAGCCCACCTAAGCCAGAAAGTTCCACATGTGTCTGGCATTCGCTTGCAGTGGCAAGAAACCCTGGCACACACACGTACACATCACACACACACGCGCACGTGCGCACGGAAATAAATAAAAATAAACCCAGACGTCCAAGTCTTTATTCATTTCATCTATGATTTGTTTCAAAAAAAAAAAAAAAAAGGCTGGAGAGATGGCTTAGCGGTTAAGGTTTTTTCCTACAAAGCCAAAGGATCCCCGGTTCGACACTCCAGGACCCACATTAGCCAGATGCACAAGGGGGCACATGTATCTGGAGTTCTGTGCAGTGGCTGGAGGCCCTGGCCTGCCCATTCTCGCTCTCTCCCTCTTTGTGTCTCTCAAATAACAAATGATATATATAATCATTTGTTTTATATATATGTGTGTGTATGTGTGTGTATATATATATATATAATTATTATTTTTTTTCGGTTTTTCGAGGTAGGATTTCACTCTAGCTCAGGATGACCTGGAATTTACTATGTAATCTCAGGGTGGCCTCAAACGTACGGCGATCCTCCTACCTCTGCCTCCCGAGTGCTGGGATTAAAGGCGTGCGCCATCACGCCTGGCTTTAAGATATATTTTTTAAAAAAATAGCAGGTGCCACTGTCGCTAAGCTGGTGTGCTAGTGACAGCACAGGTGTTCTGCCTCATCTTCCCTACAGTGTATTTGTGGTGGGACTTTAGCCACCGTTTTTATTTGCGTAAGCTTTGTTGATTTCCTGATTGTTGAGACTTGTAAATCTCACTCTTGGATTTGAGTTCCAGCTTCTTAAGTTGAATATTCTTTTTCCTTTAAGTTTTTGTTTACTTACTTGAGAGAGAGAAAGAAAGACGGGAGGAGAGATTGGGCACGCCAGGGCTTTCAGCCACTGCAAACGAACTCCAGACGCGTGCACCCCCTTGTGCATCTGGCTAACGTGGGTCCTGGGGAATCGAACCTGGGTCCTTCGGCTTTGCAGGCAAGCGCCTCAACCGCTACGCCACCTCTCCAGCCCCAAGTTGGATTTTCTTTTGAAGTCCTTTGTGCTCTAGTCTAGTAGGGTTCTCTTTATTCATTTGATTCCTTGGTGTTTGATAAGTTCAGTGTGTTCTTTCTCCCCACACAGGTCTTCTGTGCTTCCTGCTGCAGCCTGAAGTGTAAACTGCTGTACATGGACAGAAAGGAAGCGAGAGTGTGCGTCATCTGCCACTCGGTGCTGATGAATGGTGAGTGTCGAGACAGGCTGACGCGCGCTCATGAGAAAGGGGGAGAAGGCCCGTGAGAAGGCTTTCTGCCTTTCCTCACCGCTTACTCCACTTCTCAGACGTTGTGCTTTAACAATGCGGATCTTCATTTCTACACATGAAAGTGTACTAGCACTTCAGAATTGCTGTGTCTGATATCTTGAATAAACACTAAAGCCCAGGTAAGTCTTGTGGGAAGAAGGACGGTCTTTGGACTTAGGATGCTGTGTGGCTATTCCTGTCAAATGCTTAGACAAATGAGGGGTCGGGATGCTGTTGACCACGTAGCTGATTAGAGTCAAACTGAGCTTCTTTATAGGGAATACCCTAAAACCTTAGGACCCATTATTATGAACATCTTGCTTCATTTTTTATTTTGTTTTACTATCTAAATATATAATTTAGAAAGTACTGTAGCCAGGCGTGGTGGCGCACGCCTTTAGTCCCAGCACTGGGGAGGCGGAGGTAGGAGGAACGCCGTGAGTTCGAGGCCACCTGAGACTACATAGTGAATTCCAGGTCAGCCTGGGCAAAAGTGAGACCCTACCTCAAAAACAAAAACAAAGTACTCTAATGATTTACTTTACATTGTGAAAAATCTACAAAACTACACACCCGTAGTTTACAATAATTCTTAGAAGCATATTCTTCATAAAGTGGAAAGGATTTTTTTTAATTGACCATCATTTCTGAATTTATTTATTTATTTATTTATTTATTTATTTATTTATTTATTTATTATGTACAAGGTGCATACAATCATGTTGGTACCATTGTTAGCCTCCTCCCTGTCCTCCTCCCAAATTTTCCTTGTTAAAAATAAATATTTTAGCCGGGTGTGGTGGCACATGCCTTAATCCCGGCACTCAGGAGGCAGAAGTAGGAGGATCTCCACAAGTTCAAGAAAACCCTGAGATTACGTAGTGAGTTCCAGGTCAGCCTGAGCTAGAATGAGATCCTAACTAGAAAAACCAAAGTAAATAAATGAATATTTTAGCATCTAGGGTGAAGTAGTGGATTACATTTTTTTTTGTTTGTTTTTATTTATTTATTTGAGAGTGACAGACAGAGAGAGGAAGAGGCAGATAGAGACAGAGAGAGAGAGAATGGGTGAGCCAGGGCTTCCAGCCACTGCAAACGAACTCCAGACGCGTGCGCCCCCTTGTGCATCTGGGTAACATGGGTCCTGGGGAATCAAGCCTCGAACCAGGGTCCTTAGGCTTCACAGGCAAGCGCTTAACCACTAAGCCATCTCTCCAGCCCCTGTATTACATTTTTTTACTGTTTCTTTTTTTAAATTTTTGTTGATTTATTTGACAGAGAAAGAGGGAGAGGGAGAGAGAGAGAGAGAGAGAATGAGTGGCCATACCAGGGCCTCTAACACTTCACTGCAAACAAACTCCAGATGTGTGCACCCCCTAGTGCATGGGTCCTGGGGAATCGAACCTGGATCCTGTGGCTTTGCAGGCAAACACCTTAACCACTAAGCCATCCCTCCAGCCCTGTTTGTTTCTTTAATATTTTCTTAGATTTGTTAGTTTTTTTTCCCCTGAGGCAGGGTCTCACTCTAGCCCAGGCTGATCTGGATCTCACTCTGTAGCCTCAGGCTGGCTTTGAACTCACAGCAGTCCTACCTCAGCCTCCTGAATGATGGAACTACAAGTGTGCACCACCACACCCAGAAAGATCGTTGTGTTTTTCTTTTTTATTTAGTTGCTATATAGATAAAAATATAGCCAAGGGAAAGAAAATACAACTTACTCATTGTTCTTTTTTTTGTCGGACTGAGAATGAACTGAGAAGCATTTTAGTTAAAGGTACAAAACGCAGACACCAAAACCGAAAAGCGCTGAGTGTTCCTGTGAAAAAAATACAGTAAACTTGATCAGATTATAGTCCTCTCTCTTCGGACGAGTGACTGAACTCGACACGAAGCGCTGACAGTGGTCCCAGCGCTGCCTGTGTCCTAACCGTGCGCCTCTGGGACCCTGAGCGGGCTTCTCCGCCCTGAGCTCCCTTCCGCTCTGTGTGTCTGCACCGCTCAGAGTGCTGTTTCCTCTCGCTGCCTTATTAACCCGCTGCATGTCACTTAGTCCGATCTGCTCCACTGTCCTGTGATCCACTCAATTTTCTCCCATTTCTGAATTCTTCTGATTTTGATAAGTGTGAATCATTCTCTCAACTCTTCAGAGTCACTTTTTGGGTGGTGACTGTTCACCGAGTGGCTCAGTTGATGATTTTTACTCTACTACGTTCATTTTCAGACACATAGCCACAGCCAAGAGCATGCAGCTTAATTAAAAATACCTTCATATCTCTTCTATTTGGTAGCCATTTTTTTTAACTTGGCATAGTGAAAGATGAAGGAAATGGCAGAGGATTCATATGGAATACTTACTTTTTGTTAAGCCAAGGAGGCCCTTAGCGGGGTATCCTAAGGCAATCCACTTCCTGGTTTTCCCAGCGTCTCTCCTCTTGCATGGCTTAGCCTGGTCTTTTTCTGAACATTTAATTTGACGCTTTTCAATGTTCCCTCTTTCCCCTTTCCTTCCTCCTCCTTTTCTCTTCCTCCCCTCTTCCTGCCAGTGCTTCCAAATGAACTTAGCTTTTGTTAGTAGCTTTGGAGGAAATAAGTATTCAAAATTAACATTCAAAATCTTGTGGATCGCTCTTTGACATTGAATAATACTTTTTAAAATAGATACTCAAAAATTAGGTGGTTTCTATTTCTGGGTATATGATATTACCCGCACCTCAAAAAAAATTTTTTATATCGTTGATGTCCATAGCATCATTCATCCTATTTACTTTGAAAAATAACAGTTGATATATCAATATTTACTTAGTAAAATTATATGGTGCATAGGCTGTCAATGTATTTGTGATCATATTGGTTGATCATGCTTACATGCTGTTGGCACATTTTCATGTTCAAATAGGTCCGATGTGACAGGGTTGTTGCTACTGACGCTTTTCTACAGGGCGATGAGTGCACTAAAGCCTAAGTCATAGAGACAGTGGTGTGAAAACTCCTGAGCTTTAGGCTCCTGAACTCTTCAAAGGAGATTTTCATCTCAGCTAAGGACAGCTTGAAAGTCTAGGAATGAGTTTTCTAAAAATCATGCAGTAGAGCCGGCCGTGGTGGCGCACGCCTTTAATCCCAGCACTGGGGAGGCAGAGGTAGGAGGATCCCTGTGAAATCTACATAGTGAATTTCGGGTCAGCCTGGGCCAGAGTGAGACCCTACATAAAAAAAAAAAAAAAGAAAAGAAAAAATAAAAAAAATCATACAATAGAATTATATAAATTTGCCCCTGGTTTTGATTTTTTGTTGATAGACGTTTATAAAATATGTCAAACCAGAAATGCCTAATGGCTTTCCTAGCTATAAATCCTTAAGGTCTGATGTTGTTTTATCCTTCTCAATGAAATACATGGTCTCCTTTCAAGACAGCCATGGACCTGTTTTTAATTCAGACCCATCAATTTAAGTCTGTGTCAACAGTCCTTCTATTATTATTTTTAAAAATGTTATGCAATCCTTATTTGCTCCAACCAAATAGTTGACTTAGTGAACCGGTCCCCTTCATAGAGTCAAGTCACCTGCCTCCTTAATATCTTCCCTAGCTGGAGGGGGAGACCTGCCGTGAGTATTAATGAGGAGGAGCTGGATTATTTACCCAGTGTTGTGGAGGTCTTGGTGTCCATATTTTGCAATCCATTCACATTGATTGTGTCTGTATTTGCTTCAGCTCAAGCCTGGGAGAACATGCTGAGCGCCTCCAGCCCGAGCCCTAACCCTAACAACCCTGCTGAGTACTGTTCTACTGTCCCTCCCTTGCAGCAGGCTCAGGCCTCGGGAGCCCTGAGCTCTCCACCTCCCACTGTGATGGTACCCGTGGGAGTTTTAAAGCACCCTGGAGCGGAAGGTAGGGGACCCTGTGCTCTTCTCTCTCTTTTCCTCACCAAGTTCCCCTGAAAAGGTGCTGCTGTGACGTCACAGCAGCACAGCTCTTTAAAACGCTGCAGGCGAGCCCCCGGGAGTGGTGGTCAGAGTCCAAGAGCCAGGTGAGAACAGTGCCCACGCCCTTACCTGGGCAGGTGAAAAATAAATAAACAAACAATACCGTGTGGCCTGATATTTCAGAGGGGCCTCTGAAAATATGCCAGTTTCCTCTGCCACTGGAGGAGGAAGGCGTTGATACTGTTTCTACGTGAGAAGAGCTGGAGAGTTTGAAGTCACCCTGTAAAACCCTGGCCTCGCACCGTCACTGATGTTCTCCGTAGGAGTTGACTAAGCGATGCCGCTGACCAGCCCGTTCTAGTGTTGCTTTCTGAAATATACCTTGCCATTGTCTCCTTCCATTTTGAAATCTGTCCGTTATAAAAATATGAAAATGCTATCATAGAGAGAGAGCGGGGGCCACCTCAAAATCTAGGACTTTAATTCTGATTATATCATATGATAGAAGCTCAACTTTTTTTGGATTATACTTCTTTATGATTATGATAGTGTCACATGAAAGGCACCTTGTAAATTTAGGGGTTCATAAATAATAAAATAGCAATTTTATAGTTCCTTAAAGTGATCTTGTCAAAATATTTACTTTTATACTTAAAATCAGCCTTCATTAATTTTATGTCTCTTCATCTAGTCATATCCCTTCCCCTTGTCAGATAGTCGTCCTCCCCTTTCGAAGATCACCTATAAAAATTATCACTTTTCCCCGTTTTCACCTCTTTCTAGGTCATCCCTTAGTAATTATCGCATTTTGGGGAGTCTAGCCTTCCTTTCTTAAGATCTTTATTCTCTTTACTTCATTTGTCGTTTTTGTTGATCTTCCCACGTCTCTTCAGACTGCTAAGTGGTGTTGAGATGTTGTCTCATCAGATGCCCTTTTGCAGCTCGTCCCTGTCTTCACACAAGTCAGGCTGCGTTTGCAGCGCCAGATCGGTCTTCGTCCTCAGTTCCGCTGTAGCCAACGATCTGGATAGTTTGCTCCCCAGCTCTTCTGTGCAGGTCTTCTTGGGCAGGTTAAGACGTCTTCGACATTCCTCATGGCATCTCTTCCCTGTAAACGCCCCTCGTCCCCTTGCGAGATGCTTACCTTCTGCACAAACCTCATAGTTTTAGGAGACAAGGATTTTGTTTACTACATATTTTTTTTTTTCTGCTATGAATTTATTTTCTAGGCACTTAAAAGACCTTCCTTAGTTTCTCTATCAATAATGCGGGTTAGAACATGGGACATAGTCATAGACATATTTAATATTTTTAAAGCAAAACAATTTAAATCTTTGCATGTACAAAGTAAAGTAGATATTGCAAAACGATGCTTACTCATTGATAAGAACATTACCGCCCAGTCGTAGTTCTGATGTGACCAATAAGTTGCTAAGGAGCAGTCTCTCTGTCCGTCGGGAGCTGGAGACCTTCTCCTCTTTGACATTGGAAGCCCTGCCCGTGTCACATTGATGCCTGTTTTGTTTTCCTGGCCCCCTCAAGTGGTGCAGCCCAGAGAGCAGAGGAGAGTTTGGTTTGCTGACGGGATCTTGCCCAACGGAGAAGTTGCTGATGCGGCCAAATTAACAATGACTGGGACTTCCTCTGCAGGCACCTTGGCTGTGTCCCACGACCCGGCCAAGCCCGCCACTGCCAGCCCTCCGCCGGCAGAGGTAAGAGAAACGACGCCTCTCCGAGCGCACACCTGCCTCCCTCAGCCTCTGCCGCCCCTCTCGGGCTTTGGCCGAGTTGAGTGATTGCTGTTTGGCCCCCAGGACTTGTGAATATACTTCAGTGTGAGCCAGTGTTCATCCGTGTATGTGTGTAAGTGAGGTAAATGTGACAAGATCACCCTGTGTTTCAGTATGTATAAGTTTTTCAGAGGAAGCATTGTCATGAAGGGTGTTCTCACAAGGGCTCAGGCTGCTGCTGTAGCTGCAGGTCGGGCAAGGAGGCGTCCTGCTCCCCTCGTAGACCGGTTCTCAAATCAGGCTCCCCAGGTTCTGTGGGGGCCCGTCAGGAAGGCCATGGTGAGGAAGTGTTGGGCGATCTGGAAATGACTGAGGAATTCCTCCGTCCCTGTCTCTTCAAGCCTTATAGCTACTTGTTTTCTAATCCTCATGTTTTTTCCATTTAGGATGTTTTTTGCTTTGTTTTTTGAAGTAGGGTTTCACTCTATCCCAGACTGACCTGGAATTCACTAGATAGTCTCAGGCTGCCCTCAAACTCACGGCGACCTCCTACCTCTGCCTCCTGAGTGCTGGGATTAAAGACTTCCGCCACCATGCCTGGCTCCTTATTTTTTTAAATTTTTTTTTTATTCATTTATTGGAGAGCGACAAACAGAGAGAGAAAGAGGGAGAGAGAGAGAGAAGTGGGCGCGCCAGGGCTTCCAGCCACTGCAAACAAACTCCAGACATGCGCCCCCTTGTGCATCTGGCTAACATGGTTCCTGGGGAATCGAGCCTCGAACTGGGGTCCTTAGGCTTCACAGGCAAGCGCTTAACCGCTAAGCCATCTCTCCAGCCCCTGGCTCCTTCTTTTTTAATTAAAGGAGAGAATAAGAGTTTGGATAGAATTCTTAAAGACTTTTTAGAACAGTTGTTGCAGGGTCATAGCAGTATTGGTGGGGAGATACGCAGATTCCTCATAAATTTCCTGCCGCACGTATGTCTAGCCTCTTCCACTATTAGTGTCTCCTACCAGCGTGGAACAGAGGTCACCCTTGGTGAAACACACTGAGACATCATGATTGTCAGAGGCCACAGCTCACTTTAGGGTTGGATGAAGCTTTTACTTCTGAAGTTTCCATAGAATTGTTTGTTACCAATTAATTAGTTAATTAATTAATTTTGTTTTTTCGAGGTAGGGTCTCACTCTGGCCCAGGCTGACCTGGAATTCACTATGTAGTCTCACGGTGGCCTTGAACTCACAGCAATCCTCCTACTTCTGCCTCCCGAGTGCTGGGATTAAAGGCGTGCACCACCACGTCTGGCTTTTTATATTTTTTCTTTTATTTCTTTTAAATTTTTATTTTTTATTAACAACTTCCATGACTATAAACAATATCCCATGGTAATGCCCTCCCATCCCCCACTTTCCCTTTGAAATTCCACTCTCCATCATGTCCCCTCCTCCTCTCAATCAGTCACTCTTTTATTTTGATGTCATGGTCTTTTCCTCCTATTATGATGGTCTTGTGTAGGTAGTGTCAGGCACTGCGAGGTCATGGATATCCAGGCCATTTTGTGTCTGGAGGAGCACATTGTAAGGAGTCCAACCCTTCCTTTGGCTCTTACATTCTTTCCGCCACCTCTTCCGCAATGGACCCTGAGCCTTGGAAGGTGTGATAGAGATATTGCAGTACTGAGCACTCCGGTCACTTCTTTCTAGCACCATGATGCCTTCTGAGTCATCCCAAGGTCACTGCCATCTGAAAAGAGAAGATTCTCTACCAAAAGTGAGAGTAGCATTAATATACAGGAATGAACATTATGGCTTTTTATTTATTTTTTATACTTATATTCAATAATATGTGTTCAGATATCTACTTCTATATTTGTGGACTTGATTGCAATAACAGTTGCATGTTGCTAAGTTCATTTTTGCTGTATAAGTCCATTTTCCATTGCTAATAACACAATGCCAGAGACTAGGTTAAGTTTTCTTTTTTTTTTTTCTTTATTTATTTGAGAGAGAGAAATAGGCAGGGAGAGAGAAAGAGAGAGAGAGAGAGAGAGAGTACGGGCATGCCAGAGCCTTCAGCCGCTGCAAACTGAACCAGATACTTGCACCTCCTGGTGCATCTGGCTTACGTGGGTCCTAGGGAATCAAACCTGGGACCTTTGGCTTTGCAGGCAAACACCTTAAACACTAAGCCATTTCTCCGTCCCAGTTAAGCTTTATGTTACTTTTTGTGTGTGGTATGTGTGCACGTGTGTGTGTGTGTGTGTGTGCGCACTGGTGCTCATGCACGTGTGTGCTCATGAAGGCCAGAGGTCAGTGTCAGGTGTCGTTCTCAGAAGCACTCTACTTTATTTTTTGTGACAGGGTCTCTCACTGAGCCGAGAGCTCACCAGCTCAGCTAGACTAACTAGTCAGTGGGCTCCAAGGGGTTCCCGTCTCCACCTCCCCAGTGCTAGAATTTCAGGCACACGTCGCCATGCCTGGCATTGGACGTGAGTACTGAGGTGTGACTCATGTCCTCATGCTCATACCCCAGAGCCGTCTCCCAGCCCTGTGGGTGTTTTGTTGAGAAGAGGGTTCTTTTGGGCCATGGCTCTAGATGTCCCAGGGGCTGCATGTGATGTTGCTCTGCTCTGCTGGAACCGTAGACCGTCACCTGGTGAGATCTGGGGCTATGTGCACACCTGCCTTTGGGTCTCTCTCTCTTGGAAATCATGGGTCTTCCACCATAACAATCCTTATTTAATCCTAATTGTCTCACAAAGAGCCCACCTGTGAATAGCATAGTGAGAAGAGTCTTCAACCCCTTTATTATCACACACTAGGAGTAAAATTTTCTCAAATAAGCCTTGGTGGGGAGAGGAACATTTAAGCCATATTTGAACCATAGCATGTCCTATATAATGGTTTTTGTGTAACTTTAAATGCTTAGTCTAGTATTTGTGACTTTGATCAGTGTTGTTTTGTGCACCAAGAATGACTTTTATTACGGCATAGTATTCCTTACGAATATACTACAGAGCATCTATTTCTGTGTGAACGGGCATGGGACCTCTCACTTCACACCGAAATAAATAAAGCTGCTGGGAGTATTCAGGGATCTCGGGCTGTCTTTCAAAGGCATGCATTCAGCTTTCCACCCAGATCCACCTGCGTTCGTGACTGAGCTCGGCTAGCCTCGTGTTGCTGGAATATTCACCTTGCTGCTTTGCTTCCTCAGGCAGACAGTTCTCTACTCTCTGGGAGCATAACTCAGGTTGGAAGTCCCGTCGGAAGTGCGATGAACCTTATTCCTGAAGATGGTCTTCCTCCCATCCTCATCTCCACTGGTGTGAAAGGAGGTAGATGCGGGCCAACTGTCGCCTCAGGATGAGGGGAAGGAGGGCACAGAACTTGGGTGACAGGCATCCTTCCATCCAGCCAAAACAACAACTACCGAGACGTCGTGAAGACGGTTGTTGTGGTTACTGGTTATGTTAGAGTAACTGTTTATAGTGTTACATTATAATGTCATTTTTCAATATTTGGTGGATGTGACATTAATTACACTATATAGTTTATGGTTCTGCTATTGGCTCAACCTGATCCACTTAGGACATTAACTTAGGTTTTGTTTTGAAGTATGATATTACATTCCAAAAGACAGATAAGTGTGAGGAAGATTTAATTTAACTAATGGCTTTGCTGTTAAAAATACCTTTTTTGAAAAAAAATACCTTTTTGGGGGGAAGGGAGGGTATTACCATGGGATATTTACTATAATTATGGAAGTGGTTAATAAAAATTTGAAAAAAAACAATAAAAAATAAAATGGGGCTGGGAAAAAAAAATCTTTTTCAAGGCCTGGCGTGGTGGTGCATGCCTTTAATCCCAGCACTTGGGAGGCCGAGGTAGGAAGATCGCCGTAGGTTCGAGGCCACCCTGAGACTACATAGTGAATTCCAGGTCAGCCTGGGCTTCAGCAAAACCCTGCCTCGGAAAACAAAGCAAAAAAAAAAAAAAAAAATATATATATATATATATATATATATATATATATATATATTTTTTTTTTTTTTTCAGGGCTGTGTGTGGTGGCACTGCTATTCAGTTCCTTTCTCAATTTGTCCCTTTAACTCATCTATCAAAACTCTTTTTCCTCTCCTTACAGACTATGCTGTGGAAGAGAAACCATCACCGATATCCGTGAGGCAGCAATTGGAGGATGGTGGTCCTGACCCTCTTGTGTTCGTTTTAAATGCAAATTTGTTGTCCATGGTTAAAATTGTAAATTGTAAGTCAAATTTATTTTTAATTTGAATGAGATACCTTAAACTCTAGGTTGTTTATTAAAAGGCTTTCAAATCCATTAACCAAAATTAGTCTTAAATGTTTTTAAAAAATATTTTATTTATTGATTTGACAGAGAAAGAGGGAGAGCGAGTGAGAGAATGGGGCACGCCAGGGCCTCCAGCCACTGGAAACGAACACCAGAAGCATGCGCCCCCTTGTGCATCTGGCTAACGTGGGTCCTGGAGAATCGAACTTGGGTCCTTTGGCTTTGCAGGCAAATGCCTTAACCACTAAGCCATCATTCCAGCCCAGTTTTAAATATTTTTACACGTTTATTTGTAAGGAGAATAGGGGAGAGAATGGGTACACCAGGGCCTCTTACCACTGTCAAGGAACTCCAGACGCATGTGCCACTTTGTGTATCTGGCCCTACGTGGGGACTTGGGAATTGAACCCTGGCCCTTAGGCTTGGCATGCGAGTACCTTAACTGCTGAGCCATCTCTCCAGCCCCAAAAATTGTTTGACATAGAGCTACATCTTACTGAACGCTAAATTCTAAAGAAGCTGATTTATGTAAAAGGACATGTCCCAGAGGACAGCCATGGCACAGACTATAACCTCTGGTCTTTGGTCTCAGGGGTGCAGTGGGTGACTTCTGTATGGAGGAGAAGGAAATCTTAAAATGAGATGAGCTAACTTGTTCTCCAGACGAGCAGGTTAAGTCACAACTCGTGACCAGAATGAATGTTGCTGAGTAACTTATGCAGGAGGGCCAAACCATTTACATCATAGGTCTGAAGGCCCAGAAACCTTAACCATGGTACAAAACCTATTTAGAAGAAGTGTTAGTTATATAGTACATGTCCAAACTTTGAAACTCATAAGTTAAGTAGTGTCAGAAGAAACTTCATTTTTTTTAATTAAAAATTTTTTTTAAGTTTATTTGAGAGAGAGAAAGAGGGAGAGAGAGAGAAAGAGAGAGGGAGAGAGAGAGAGAGAGAGAGAATGGGCGTGCCAGGACCTTCAGCCACTGCAAATGAATTCCAGACCCATGTGCCCCCTTGTGCATCTGGCTAACGTGGGTCCTGGGGAATTGAACCTGGGTCCTTTGGCTTTGCAGGCAAATGCCTAAACTGCTAAGCCATCCCTCCTGCCTGAGAAGAAACTTCTTAATCCTTGCAATCTAAAGTAAAAAACATTTTAATATACTGGCTAGTTTAATTATAGCCTTTTGGGAATGGATAAACAAATAAATAAATATTTAAATAAATAAAAATATTTAAATTTACGAACACATAGTGGTGTTCATAATCTTATTTGACTCCTTTTTCATTTCATTTAGGAGTTCTGATGTGTTGTGGTACAAATGATAAACTGCCAAGGACTGCATCCTGTTTAACTGTTTGTCTGTCTGTCAGTCTGTTTCGAGGCAGTGTCTCATTCTAGTCCAGGCTGACCTGCAATTTACTCTTGTAGTCCCAGGCTGGCTTTGAACTCACAGTGATCCTCCTATCTCAGCCTCCTGGGTGCTGGGATTAAAGGCCTGTGCCACCATGCCAGGTTTGAATGTGATTTTTGACTATGTGCTGCTTGTGCTTTGTGTGTGTGTGTGTGTGTTTGTTAGCTTGTTTTTTGAGGCAGGGTCTTGCTGTAGCCCAGACTGACTTAGAATTTCTTGTATGGTCTCAGGCCGGCCTCGACTACAGTGATCCTCCAACCTCAGCCTCCTGAGTGCTGAGATTAAAGGCATAGGCAACCACGCAGAGTGGTTTGAGGGAGTTTTTGTTTTTTTGAGGCAAGGCCAATAGACTGGCCTTTTTTTGTTTGTTTGTTTTTGTTTGATATTGCAAGAGAGAGCGTGACAGAGAGAATTGGCGCTCCAGGGCCTCCAGCTGGTGCAATTGAACTCCACCCCTAGTGGACATGTGCAGCCTTGAGCTTGCCTCACCTTTGTATGTCTGGCTTACATGGGACCTAGAGAATTGAACCTGGGTCCTTAGGCTGATTCACAGGCAAGTGCCTTAACCGCTAAGCCATCTTTCCAGCCCTGGCTTGTGCTTTTTGGACCCTTCAAGTGAAGAAATAGAGCGGCTGGAGAGATGGATTAGTGGTTAAGGTGCGTGCCTGTGAAGCCTAAGGGCCTAGGTTCGATTCACCAGGTCCCATGTAAGCCAGATGCACATGGTTGAGCATGAGTCTGGAGTTCGTTTGCAGTGGCTCGAGGCCCTGTCGTGCCCATTCTCACTCTCTCTGTCTCTTTCTCTCCCTCTCTCTGTCTCTAATAAATAAATAAAAATGAATGTTTAAAAAAAAATAAGTGGAAAGCCGGGCATGGTGGCACACGACTTTAATCCCAGCACTTGGGAAGCAGAGGTAGGAGGATCGTTGTGAGTTTGAGGCCACCCTCAGAGTACATAGTGAACTTCAGATCAGCCTGAGCTGGACAAGCCATTCTCTTCACTTTTTACAGTGTAAAGCCAAGCAAAGTAATTTTTACCAATTATCTAGTATTATCTCCCAAACAGTCTACAAATTAAACTAGCTAGTATATAAAAGTAATTTTTCTTTAGACTGCCACCTAAAGCCAGAGCTCTAATATTGACTTCTATTGTTGTTTCCAGTTTTATGTAACTATTTCCTCTGGCAGTTGTTTGTTTGTTTATTTTTTTAAATACAAATGTGGTCTGGCGTAGTGGCGCAAGTCTTTAATCCCAGCACTCGGGAGGCAGAGATGGGAGGATTGCCATGAGTTCGAGGCCACCCTGACACTACATAGTGAATTCCAGGTCAGCCTGAGCTGGAGCAAGACCTTATCTCAAAAAAAATAAAAATTAAATAAATAAGATAAAATAAAATACAAATGTGGACTATATCTTTTAATCATTATTATCTTTTGTTGTTGTTATTATTGTTGTTTTTGAGGTAGGGTCTCACTCTAGCCCAGGCTGACCTTGAATTCACTATGTAGTCTCAGAGTGGCCTCAGACTCACAGTGATCCTCCTACTCTGCCTCCTGAGTGCTGGGATTAAAGGCGTGCGCCGCCACGCCTGGCATTATTACCTGTTTTTTTTTTTTAAAAATGTTTTATTTGGCCTGGAGAGATGGCTTAGCGATTAAGGCCTTTAGCCACTGCAAACGAACTCCAGATGCATGATCCACCTTGTGGATCTGGCTGTACATGGGTATTTGGAAATCGAACTTGGGCCTCAGTCTTTATAGGCAAGTGCCTTAACTGTGGAACCATCTCTCTGGCCCCATTATTACCTATTTTAATTTTATTTTATTACTAATAGAATGTTTCTTTTATGTATACATTTTAACAACAGTTTAATATGTCTTGTGTGTTTTCTTTTTTTCTAAAATATTTTTTATTTGTTTGAGCGAGAGAGAGAGAGGGAATGGGCGCACCAGGACATCCAGCCACTGCAAACAAACTCCAGACGCATGTGCCCCCTTGTGCATCTGGCTTACGTGGGTCCTGGAGAATTGAACCAGGATCCTTTGGCTTTGCAGGCATATGCCTTAACCACTAAGCCATCTCTCCAGCCCCTTGTGTGTTTTCTTTTATTATTATTTCGTGCAGTCCCCTTCCAGTTGTTTTTCTGAATGTTGGATGAAAAGCCACAGCACTGATACGTTTGATTTTCTACAATGATTCTTTGACTTAGATAGTAGCAGTTTATATTTGAATTACCTAGAGCTACACAATCTTTTAAGTCTTTGAGATACTGTAACAGATTTCTGTGTATGTTTTTTAAAAGCAAGAATTGAGAATGTCTTTATATTTTTGTTCCACGTGTAGATGTGAACAGGAAGTGCTGGTGTTTCACAACCAAGGGGATGCATGCTGTGGGTCAGTCGGAGATGGTGATTTTGCTACAGTGTCTGCCAGATGAAAAATGTTTGCCCAAGGACATCTTCAATCACTTCGTGCAGCTTTATCGGGACGCTCTGGCAGGTGGGATTGTCTTGTCACTACACTTCATAGATGACTAAAACCGCAGCTGGGATTGCCTTGTAACTGGCGTTCAATTTCAGTGTCTGAGGCCCTGGTGCGCAGTTCCCTCTCTCTCTCTCTTTCTCTGTTTTTCTATCTTTCTCTGTCTCGCTAAAAAAATAAATAAATAAAAAATAAAAATAAAAAAGCCAGGTGTGGGGGCACACACCTTTAATCCTAGCACTCGGGAAGCAGATGTAGGAGGATCATCATGAGTTTGAGGCCACCCTGAGACTACGTAGTGATTTCCAGGTCAGCGTGGGCTAGAGTGAGACCCTACCTTGCAAAGCAAAATAAATAAATAAATAAATAAAAATAAATCTTTTTATCTTCCTGAGATCCCACTGGTTGTTTAATTTCCTGGGCTACTGAGGTAGTGTTCAGGAAGACTTTCCTCTTATGTCATGGAGTGTTCTCCCTACTTTTTCATCCAGTAGTTGAGAATTTCAGGTCTTATGTTAAGGTCCATAGTCCATTTGGAGTGGATGTTTTGTGCATGGTGAGAGGAGTGGGTTTAATTTCATTTGTCTACATGTGATTATCCAGTTTGCCCAGCAACATTTGTTGAAGATGCTGTCTTTTCTCCAGCGTACATTGTTAGCATCTTTGTCAAAGATCAGGCAGTAGTTATGTAAACTAAGGGCTGGGTCTTGTTCTGTTCCATTGGTTTGTGTTTCTGTTTATATGCCCATACCATGCTGTTTTTAGTATTGTGGCTTTCTAGTATAGCTTTAGATTGCATATGTTGATACCTCCAGAAGTGTTTCTTTTGCTGAGGCAATTTTTGGATATCTGGGGGCTTCTGCAATTTCATATGAATTTTGAGCTTTCAGATTTTTTTCTTTCTTTCTTACTTTTTTTTTTTTTTTTGAGGTAGGGTCTCACTCTAGCCAAGGCTGACCTGGAATTCACTATGTAGTCTCAGGGTGGCCTCCAACTCATGTCGATCCTCCCATCTCTACCTCCCAAGTGCTGGGACTAAAGGTGTGCGCCACCACGCCTGGTGGGAATATTTTTTTATCTCTGTGAAGAATGATGCTGGGATTTTTATTGGTATTGCATTGACTCTGTATATTACTTTTGGTAGAATTGCCATATTCCCAATATTAATTCTATAGACATCTTTCCATCTTCTTAGGTCTTCCTACCTCTGCCTCCTGAGTGCAGGGATTTAAGGTGTGTGCCACCACGCCCAACAAAATAACTTAAAAAAATTTTTTTTGGCAATACCATTTTTTATTCAGCACATTTTGAAGCAGACAACTGAAAACAGTTTCTCCCATAACTCTGCTACTACCATATTATATATTTAACATTAGGTTTTTTTATTAAAAAAATAATTTTTTTCTTGGTTTTTCAAGGTATTGTTTCACTCTAGTCTGGGCTGACCTGGAATTCACTATGTAGTCTCAGGGTGGCCTCAAACTCATGCCAATCCTCCTACCTCAGTCTCCTGTGTGCTAGGATTAAAGATGTGCACCACCATGCCCGGCTTTAAAAAAATATTTTATTTAGGGGCTGGAGAGCTGGCTTAGTGGTTATGGTGCTTGCCTACGAAGCCTAAGGTTCCCGGTTTGATTCCCCAGGACCCACATCAACCAGATGCACAAGGGGGCACGTGTGTCTGGAGTTCATTTACAGTGGCTGGGAGGACCTGGTGTGCCAATTCCTTCTCTATCTTCCTCTTTCTCTCTCAAAAATAAAACAATAAAAACTTTAAAAATATTTATTTACTTATTTACTTGAGAGAAAGAGAGAGAGAACGGGCACACCAGGGTCTCTAGCTTCTGCAAACGAACTCCAGACGCATTTCCCACTTTGTGCATATGGCTTTACATGGGTACTGGAGAATCCGACTTGGGTCCTTAGGCTTTGTAGGCAAACGCCCTAACCGCTGAGCCATATCTGCAGCCCTCATGTCAGCTTTTCACCCGTCACATACTTACCTAGGTTCTCCTGTGTGAGGCAAGCGTCAAAGGTACACAGTCCCTTCCGTCAAGCTTAGGAATAGAACAGGGAGTTAACAGACTATGGTCTCTGGTCTTATTGGGTGGCCAGCCTGCTGTATTGCAAACTGCAATGTGAGGGCTCAGGAGTGTCTACAACAGTGCATAAGGTAGGAATCTTCCAGCAAGGAGCTTGGAGTCTGTGGGCTACGTGATGAATGAGGGTCAGTTTTTGGTAACAATGAGCACTAATATGGCAAATTATTGTTGTCTGGAGGGTTAGGTTGTATATTAATTATAATTTAAACTGAAATGTCATGCAGTACAGAACATTTAAGGTAAAAACATACATAAGTAGAATATCCAAGGAACAGAGAAAATGCCATTTTTCTTTCAAAGCACCTTTCTAAACATGGGACTTTTTTTTCACAGTGAAAAACTGGAAATTAGTGTAGGTTATGTGTAGCCTGGTTTTGGATGATGACGACAATGATGATTACATTACGTATGTTGATTTCTTGATAGAAAATAATTAATGAACTTTTTGTTTTAGGGAATGTTGTGGGAAACTTAGGACATTCTTTCTTTAGCCAAAGCTTTCTCGGCAGTAAAGAACATGGCGGATTCCTATATGTGACGTCTACCTACCAATCACTGCAAGACCTCGTGCTCCCGACCCCGCCGTACTTGTTTGGGATTCTCATCCAGAAGTGGGAAACCCCTTGGGCCAAAGTCTTTCCCATTCGGCTGATGTTGAGACTTGGAGCCGAATATCGGCGTAAGTAAAAATGCCTTCCTCTAAGCCATGTTATGTGACCAGAGCCTGGTGAATCAATAAAATAAAGCTTGAGATAATTAGATCTCCTTCTGCTTGACCTGACAAGTCAGTGAAAATAATCCTTTGAAATGTCTAGGATAACGATGACTAGTGTGTGTACTTACTTGCATTTTGCCATAGTGACTGAACATATATCATCAAATGATGGAGGAAGTTAGTGGTATTTATTACTTGTAAACTTACTGTTTTATGGTTCATCGATAAAAGCATACTCATTTTTTAGCCTTTAATGCCCACACTTGGGAGGCAGAGGGAAGAGGATCCACTGTGAGTTTGAAGCCAGCCTGGAACTACAGACAGGGATCCAGAACTCCCTGGCTACGGTGGGACCCTACCTAGGGAAACAGAACAAACCCAAAGCAGCATCATCACCTTAGAAAAATTAACTGGAACTCACAACTTGGTTTTTATAGTATGTCTGTAGTCTGTGGTGAGCACGCTGTCGTCACTTTGTTGGGCACAAGCTCTGAAAGCTGTACTGGACTTAAGGCTAACGTGGGCTGCGTGCAGCGGGCCAGAGACCAGTCCCAGGACGCAGGCGCAGGGAGAGAGACGGCCCTGGCCATGGCTGTTGCCTTTCAACCAAGACGTGATTTCTTTTCTTAAGACATTAAAAGATAAATGCAGAACAAACAAGAAAAGAAAAAACCAGAAAAATGTCTACTTTATTTAAAATTTTATATTTTCACCTACTTAAATGTGCCCTGGTCTAGCAATCTGTAGCTTTGGGCAGCTTAACTCAAATTTCTGATTGTCAGCTTCTCAGTCTAATTATCAGATTGTTAGGGACGTATGTTTGTCTTTTACTGAATGGGTCATCTTAATGTTTGCCTTATATGTTACACTGGATTATTAAAAAGCGCAAATGAAGCTGGGCGTGGTGGCACATGCCTTTAATCCCAGCACTCTGGAGGCAGAGGTAGGAGGATTGCCGTGGGTTCAAGGCCACCCTGAGACTCCATAGTCATAGAATTCCAGGTCAGCCCAGGCTGGAGTGAGACCATACCTTGAAAAAAAGAAAGAAAGAAAGAAAGAAAGAACAAACCAACAAAAGAAAAGAAAAGAAAAATTCTGCTGGGTGTAGTGGCACACAGCTGTAATCCCAGCACTCGGGAGGCAGAGGTAGTAGGATTGCCATGAGTTTGAGGCCAGCCTGGGACTACATAGTGAATTCCAGGTCAGCCTGGGCTAGAGTGAGACCCTACCTCAAAAACAAAGAACAGAATTTAATCAAAGCTCACATGAATCCTGAATCCTGGGAATTCAGACATGGCTCAGGCATGGTTATAAGGTCTTAGGAATTTATTTAAGGAAGATATACAGAAATCATGATTATAGAAGTATATTATATGAAAACACACCCTTAAAGTTAATTTTTTTGGGAGCTCCAAGATAGTCTCTAGTTTGATCAAGATTAAAGGAGTTGGGGGCCTGGTGTGGTGGTGCAGGCCTTTAATCCCAGCACTCGGAGGCACAGGTAGGAGGATCACTGAGTTTGAGGCCACCGTGAGACTCCATAGTGAATTCCAGGTCAACCTGGGCTAGAGTGAGACAAAAAAAAAAAAAAAAAAAAAAAAAAAAGGAGAATAAAGGAGCTGGCCCGGTGAGGTGGCACACACGTTTAATACCAGTATTCGGGAGGCTGAGATCACCGTGAGTTCAAGGCCACCCTGAGACTACATGGTGAATTCCAGTTCAGCCTGAGCTAGACTGAGACTCTATCTCGAAAAACTGAGAAGGGAAAAAAAGGACACAGGAGTTGAAGCTGGGCATGGTGACTCATTCCTGTAACCCCAACAACCTGGGAAGCTGAGGCAGGCCGGCTGCCAGATTGCCCTGAGTTCAAAGCCAGATGTGGCTCCACAGTGCGTCCAGGACAGTGAGGACCCGTCTCAAAAGTGAAGGAGCTGGCTATGACACGCCTCCGGTATAAAACGTCTTGCCTCTGGATAGAAAGCGGAAGGAGGCACAAGACTCATTGAAGTCGATCGGGACTGCATAGGAAGATCTCACATTCAGTTACACCTGAGCCATGAACCTGCCATTGGCCACCTGGTATTTGGCTGTCCTAAGGCGGGACATGAAAGAGAGAGGACAGTCCTGAAGTTCTTCAGCTGGGGGAACATTTGTTTTCTGGTCACATCAATCCATGTCGAGAAGATTGCTTCCTGAGACCTGCTGTGTCCTTTTTGAAACAAATGCATCAAAAGAGTGACTGACTCAGAATGTGTCTGTTATCACATTAAATACATTTTTTATGGCTTTTCGAGGTAGGGTTCTGCTGTAGCCAGGCTGACCTGCAATTCACTATGTAGTCTCAGGCTTTTTGAGCCCTAAATTTGATATGTCAGGCCGGTCGTGGTGGCGCACGCCTTTAATCCCAGCACTCAAGAGGCAGAGAGAGGTAGGAGGATCGCTGTAAATTCAAGGCCACCTTGAGACTACATAGTGAATCCCAGGGCAGCCTGAGCTAGTGAGACCCTACCTCAAACAAACAAACAAAACAAACAAACAAACAAACAATGTGATATGTTCCTAATGAGCCATTGCAGTTGTATTTTGAAGTCTTCTTAGCGATGATGTCTCTTTTTCTAGAACTTTAAGCTGCCAAACTTGGTTTGATAGGTATTTCTCATTTCCACAGTTTACCCGTGCCCACTGTTCAGTGTCAGATTCCGGAAGCCGTTGTTTGGAGAGACGGGGCACACCATCATGAACCTTCTTGCAGTAAGTTGGGAACTGTCTTTTCTTCTGGAGTTTGGGAGAAGGAAGAGAGGAGTCTCAGGGTTTCCCTGATAGCCATGTCCCTGGTAATTCAGGCCGGTGACGACTCCTGAACAGGACATCCACACTCTTTCGGAAACAAACGGAGGCCATCTGGTGGCGCAGCCTTCCGTCCCAGCACTCAGGGAAGCAAAGCTAGGAGGATCTCCGTGAGCTTGAGGCCAGCCTGGGACTACAGAGCGCTCCAGGTCAGCCTGGGCTTGAGTGAGACCCTGCCTTGGAAAAACATAGAGGGCTGAGGCGGCCGTGGTGGCGCCCGCCTTTAATCCCAGCACTCAGGAGGCAGAGGAGGATTGCCATGAGTTCAAAGCCACCCTGAGAGTACATAGTGAATTCCAAATCAGCCTGGGCCAGAGTGAGACCCTATCTTGAAAAACAAAACACAAAAAAAAAATGCATCTACGGGCTGGGAAGGTGGCTCAGCAGTTAAAAATGCTTCTGGAGGTAGGAGGATTCCATGAGTTCAAGATCAGCCAGGGCCTAGAGTGAGTTCCAGGTTAGCCTGTGTTAGAGGGAGACCCTTCCTCTAAATTCATTAATTAAGTAATTAAATTCTAAAGAAGACTTTGTATAGGTAATACATAAATGAGATCAGACCTTTAAAAAGAAGAGAATATATATTTTGGGGGATTTTTTTTTTTTTTTTTTGGTTTTTTGAGGTAGGGTTTTACTCTAGCCCAGGCTGACCTGGAATTCACTCTGTATTCTCAGAGAGAGACAGAGACAGAGAATTGGGGCATCAGGGCCTCTAGTTGCTCATTCAAACTGCAGAGGCATGCGCCACTGTGCATCTGGCTTTACAAGGGCACTGGGGAATCAAACCCAGGTCACTAGGCCTTGCAGACAAGTGCCTTAACCACTGACTCATCTCTCCAGCTCCCTGAACTTTTTAAAAAAAAATATGTGTGTATTTGTGCACACGTCCATGTGTACACACCGTCACACCCGTGCACATGTGCACAAAAGGGTCCGAAGACAACTTTCACGTTGGTCCTGCCCTTCACCTCGTTTGAGGCCGGATTTCTCCTTGTTGGTCCTTTTGTGAGCTTCGGGCCGCGTCTGTGGGCCTCCCCTGCAGCAGGCATGCTGGGATTGCAGAAGCCGGCCCCAGCAGCTGGCTTTTACACTGGGGCGTGGGAGCCCAAACTCCGCGTTGTACCGCAAACACTTTACACCCTGACAACTCTCCCCAGAGCTGAGATTTGACAGCTGGGCACAGTGACTCCGGCCTATAATCCCAGCAGTGGGAGAGGAGGCAAGAGGATCCCACCAGTCTGAGAGAAGCCTGAGCTCCAGAACACGATCTGGGCCAACTTTAGCTACATAGCAAGATGCTGGCTCAAGAAAGGAAAGAGGGGGGAGGAAGAAGGGAAAACAGTAAAATAAAACAAAGGTGTTTGCAATAAGAAAACCATATAGATTTACCCCTATTCTTACCATTTCTAGTGATTTTTTTTATCCTTTTTTTTTTGTTTGTTTGTTTTTTGTTTTTCGAGGTAAGGTCTCACTCTAGTCCAGTCTGACATGGAATTCCCTATGTAGTTTCAGGGTGGCCTCAAACTAACCTCTGCCTCCAAAGTGCTGGGATTAAAGGCGTGTGCCACCACACCCAGCTTTTCATATTTTTTTTATTTATTTATTTGAGAGAGAGGGAGAGAGCCAGAAAGAGGCAGATAAAGAAACAGAATTGGCGTGCCAGGGCCTCTAGCCACTATATGTATATATTAAGGTTTTGCGAGGTAGTGTTTTACTCTATTTCAGGCTGACCTGGAATTCACTATGTATTCTCAGCCTTGAACTCACGGCAGTCCTCTACCTCTGCCTCCTGAGTTAATGCCTCCTGGGATTAAAGGCATGCGCCACCATGCCTGGCTTTGTTTACATAAAATTCCAATTGGTGGTATGTTCTTTGGGTGTTTAAGTAGATGTCTCACGAGCTTCTTGGCTGTTGTATTGTTTTCTTTGTTCTAAATGTTTTTATTCATGCATTCACTTGAGGGGGAGAGTATGTGTACATCAGGACCTGTTGATGCTGCAAACAAACTCCATACATGGGCTAGGGACATGGCTCAGCAGTTAAGGCACTTGCCTACAAACCCTAAAGACCTAGGTTCAATTCCCAAGTATCCACATAAAGCCAAATTCACAGTGGCACATGCATCTGGAGTTCATTTGCAGTGGCTAGAGATCCTGGCGTGCCCTTTCTCTCTCTCTCTGTCTGCTTGCAAATAAATAAATATATAACAAAGTATAAAAATATTCTTGAAAAGTCTCCAGATGCAAGTGCCACATTGGCCATCTGGGTTTTTTTGGGTCGTGGGGAATTAAGTCAGACCTGCAGGCTTTGGAAGTAAATGTCCTCAACCACCATCTCTCCAGCCTGTTGTATTGTTTGTTTTGTCTGTTTCAGATGAAAAATCTGCCTTCCCTCTTTGCATAAATTGTTTTCTTTTTGACAATTAATAAATACATATAGAAAATGTTAAGTGATGATGGAGCAAAGTATTTCAAATACTTGTTTGTGCCAGGCGTGGTGGCGCACGCCTTTAATCCCAGCACTCCGAAGGCAGAGGTAGGAGGATCGCCCTGAGTTCGAGGCCACCCTGAGACTCCATAGTGAATTCCAGGTCAGCCTGGGCTAGAGTGAGACCCTACATTCATTATTAGATGTAAGGGGCATAGGAAATTTTGGTTGGCAGTCTGAGTGCTAGGATATATACGGTAATGACTTTCATCACGCATTTGCTTGTTTCAATAAACGGGATCTTTCATTCGGTGTTGACTCCCTTCCACTTGTGCTGCTCTGGTTACTGACAACCAAATGCACCGTTTTAGAGGTTTTCTTACTCTCGTCTGCTTTTGTCCAGGACTTCAGAAATTACCAGTACACCCTGCCGGTAGTTCAAGGTTTGGTGGTCGATATGGAAGTCCGGAAAACAAGCATCAAAATCCCCAGCAACAGATACAACGAGGTAAGTTGTGTTTTTCTGTTGGTTTGTTTTGTTTCGTTTTATTTTTACTGGGTTTTGTTTGGTTGTTTTTGTGGTACGGTTTCACTGTAGCCCCGGTGGACCTGGAACTCACTCTCTAGATGCAGGCTGGCCTTGACGACCCCGCAGTCCTCCTTTCCTAGCCTCCCCGGCGCTGGGACTAAAGGTGTGCGCCAGGCCGCCCCGCTAGTGAGGTAAGGTTCACCATGCAGCAAGTCTTTCATAGTTGGAAAAGGTGAATGAAGGTTGAAAAAAAAATGCGTGACGACATATACATTTGATTTTTAATTGATAGCAAAATCACTTTAAAATATTACTTAACATGGGCTGGAGAGATGGCTTAGCAGTTAAGACGCTTGCCTTCAAAGCCCAAGGACCCAGGTTCGATTCCCCAGATCCCACCTAAGTCAGATGCACATGGTGGCACATGCTTCTGGAGTTCATTTGCAGTGCGTAGAAGCCCTGGCGTGCCCATTCTCTCTGTAATACATAAACAAAAATAAAAAAAAAATATGGGCTGGAAAGATGGCTTAGTGGTTAAGCGCTTGCCTGTGAAGCTTAAGGACCCCGGTTCAAGGCTCGATTGATTCTCCAGGACCCACGTTAGCCAGATGCACAAGGGGGCGCATGCGTCTGGAGTTCTTTTGCAGTGGCTGGAAGCCCTGGCACACCCATTCTGTCTCTCTTTATCTGTCTCTTTCTCTCTCTGTCACTCTCAAATAAATAAAAAACATGAACAAAAAAATTAAAAAAAAATAAATAAATAAAATATTACTTAATTCAGTTATGGAAAATTTCATGACAGAAAGGTATGATGGTAAACTCATGACTCATAGTCATTGGTTATATTATTTGATCTCTTGAGACTGGGGTACATTAGCGTTCTCATGGAAAAGTATAATGAGCTATGTTTCCATAATTACTGGTGGGGATTGTTTGTTCCTTTTTGCCTCTGAGGTAAGCATGTAACGGAGGTTAAGGGCTTGCCTGCAGCCCCTAACGACTCCCTCCAGTTCCTCGGGACCCACAGAAAGCCAGATGCACAAAGCGGTGCATGTGTCTGGAGTTCATTTGCTGTGGCTAGCGACCCTGGCACACCCATGTTATCTGTCTCTGTCTCTTTCCCTCCCTCCCTCCTTGCAAGTATATAAACCATTTTTTAAAGTGTTGTAGTACAAAGAATATTCTTTGTATGACAGTGAAGACTTTCTCCAGTTAAAATACTTGTTGAGGGAGCTGGGGTTTGCTTGCAAAGTTGTCAGCCTCCATTCATTTCCCCAGTTGCCCATGTAAAGACACATGAGCATTTGTTTGCCATGTCAAGAAAATCTTGCACGTACCCACGAGCAAATAAATAAATAAATGCATTTAATAAAAATAGGGCTGGAGAGACGCCTTAGAGGTTAAGGCACTTGCTTGCGAAGCCTAAGGACCCGTGTTCAACTCTCCAGATCCCATGTAAGCCAGACACAAGGTGACACATGCACACAAAGTGGCACTTGCATATGGAGTTCGATTACAGTAGCTGGAGACCCTGGTGTACCAACTCATTCTCTCTCACATAAAAACAGGCTAGTCTCTTGGGCTTGTCTCAATAATAATAAATAAAATATTTATTTGTTAATATTTTATTTTTATTTATTTATTTGAGAAAGTGAAAGTGGCAGAGAAAGATAGAATGGGCGTGCCGGACCTCCAGGCACTGCAAACCAACTCCAGGCGCATGTGCCATCTGGCTTACGTGAGTCCTGGGGAATCAAGCCTCGAACTGGGGTCCTTAGGCTTCACAAGCAAGAGCTTAATCACTAAGTCATCTCTCCAGCCCTTTAATATATTTTATTTATTTATTTGATGCGGGGCCTTCAGCCACTGTAAACGAACTCCAGATGCACATGCCCCTTGTGCATCTCGCTTACGTGGATCCTGGAGAGTTGTACGGGGATCCTGTGGCTTTGCAGGCAAATGCCTTAACCGCTATGCCATCTCTCCAGCCCTCCCCTTTTTTATTTTGGCTTACCGTCTTGAGGGAAGGATCCTAATGGCAGTGGACGTATGAGCAGAGACTGGACATCACCTCTGACACAGCAGGTGGAAACAGCAGCAGCAGAGTGAGCTTAACTAACATTGGCAAGCTGGGGGCTGATGAACCTAAGGTTCCCCAGCAACAGTCCTCCTCCAGGAAGGCACCACCCCCAAAACACTCTCTCAGCTACTGATCCAGAAGGAGACTCTGGAGATTGCTCAGTGGTTAGGCACATGCCTGTGAAGCCTAAGGACCCATGTTCGACTCTCCAGATCCCTCATTAGCCAGATGCACAAAGGTGAGGCAAGCGCAAGGTCACACATGTGTGCAAGATGGCGCATGCATCTGGAGTTTGATTGCAGTGGCTGCAGGCCCTGGCACGTAATTCTCTCTCTCCCCCTCTTGCTCTCTCATTTAAAAAAAAAAAAAAATACAAAAAAGAAAGTCGGATATGGTGGCACACGCCTTTTATCCTAGCACCCGGAATGCAGAGCTAGGAGGCTCGCCGTGAGTTTGACATCACCCTGAGAGTACATAGTGAATTCCAGCTCAGCCTGGGCCAGAGTGAGACACTACCTCAAAAAAAGAGGGGGGGGGGCTGGAGAGATGGCTTAGCAGTTAAGGGTATGCCTGTGAAACCTAAGGACCCAGGCTCAATTCTCCAGGTCCTCCGTAAGCCAGATGCACATGGTGGCACATGCGTCGAGTTCGTTTGCAGTGGCTGGAGGCCATGGCGCTCCCTTCTCAGTGACTTTCTCTTCCCCTCTCTCTGTCTCAAATAAGTAAATAAAATAGATAAATACAATGTTTTAAAAAATTAAAAATACAAAAAATGAGGTTTAGGGACTGTAGAGATTTCTCAGTGGTTAGGCACTTGCCTGTAAAGCTTAAAGTCCTGAGTTTGATTCCCCAGTACCCATGTAAAGCCAGATGCACAAAGGGGCCCGTGGGTCTGGAGTTTTTTTGTAGCTACTGGAAGCCCTGGTGCACCCATTCTTACTCTGTGTCTTTCTTTCCTTTGTCTTTCTCTGCTTACAAATATTTATTTATTTTTATTTATTTATTTGACAGAGAAAGAGGGAGGGAGGGAGAGGGAGAGAGAGAGAGAGAGAGAGAGAGAGGGAGAGAATTGGCACTCCAGGGCCTCCAGCCACTTCAAACAAACTCCAGTCACGTGTGCCCCCTTGTGCATCTGTCTTACATGGGTCCTGGGGAATGGAACCTAGGTCCCTTGGCTTTGCAGGCAAACACCTTAACCACTAAGCCATCCCTCCAGCCCCTTAATGTCACTTTTATATGAAGTGTCCTAAGAAACCCTGGACTTGCAGGTGTCCCCTGTGTCACACACATCCACTTTACCTCCACGCACCCTCCTTCATTTCTTTCTCAGGAGCTCAGTCTTGATTTGAGAGTCTTCCTTGTCGCATGTCTTGGTGCCCCTGGCTGGTGAGTTCAATCCAGCCCGTGCCAACGTTTTCCAGATGTCCACTTTCAGCGCAGTCCACCCCTGACTTTAGGCTCAGCTGAGTTTTTAAACTGGCGGTGTCTGTCATTTTTCAGTGTTAGTCTCTCAGGTTGTCTTTGGGAAGGCAAAGCTCGGCCATGCCAGGAAGGAGAACGTTTCCCCGTGGAGAACGAGGCTGACCTTGGCTCTTCCTTCATTGCAGATGATGAAGGTCATCAACAAGTCCAATGAGCACGTGCTGGCGGGAGGCGCCTGCTTCAATGAGAAGGCGGACTCCCACCTGGTGTGCGTGCAGAATGACGACGGCAACTACCAGACCCAGGCCATCAGCATTCACAACCAGCCCAGGAGAGGTGAGCTTCCCCCTGCGGAGGGCTTGGATCACGGAAGGCTGCTCAAGTCTGGAGACTGGATAGCGTAGCCCCTGTCATTTACTTCTAGTGCAGAGGTGGCCACAGACAAGTTAACTAACCTTTACCAGCATGTTTTTCAGGCTCACTTCTTCTTTTTTCTTTTTGGAGTTAGGGTCTCACTCTAGTCCAGGCTGACCCAGGAATCACTATGAAGTCTTAGGGTGGCCGCGAACCCTTGGCGATCCTCCTACCCCTGCCTCCCGAGTGCTGGGATTAAAGGCATGCGCCACCCCATCTGGCTTCAGGCTCATTTTTTGAGTGTTCAAAGTTGCAAATGGTACAGGAAGAGGTAAGAGGATCTTTGTGAGTTTGAGGCCAGCCTGGGACTGTTCAGTGAGTTCCAGGTCAGCTTGGACTAGAGGGAGACTCTACCTAGAAAAGAAAAAAGTTGCAAATAGGATGTCTGTTATTGAGGAAAACTATTGAAAAATGATGTCTTAGGGGCTGAAGAGATGTGCCACCTTGTGCATCTGGCTAATGTGGGTACTGGGGAATTGAGCCTCGAACCAGGGTCCTTAGGCTTCACAGGCAAGTGCTTAACTGCTAAGCCATCTCTCCAACCCTAGATCTTTATTACTAAAGATAGGGCATAAGCCAAGTAGTTTACTAATCCTCAGGCTAGATCATTAGATTTATTGTTTTTGTAAGATTTTTTTTTTTTTTTTTTTTTTTTGAGATAGGGTTTCACTCCAACTCAGGCTGGCCTGAAATTCACTATGTAGTCTCAGGGTGGCCTCGAACTCGTGGTGAGCCTCCTATCTCTGCCTCCTGAATCCTGGGATTAAAGGTGTGCGCCACCATGCCTGGCAGATTTAATTTTTTTTTCTTTTCTTTCTTTCTTTTTGTTTGTTTTTTTTTTTGTGGTAGGGTCTCTCTCTAGCCTAGGCTGACCTGGAATTCACTATGTCATCTCAGGGTGGCCTTGAACTCATGGCGATCCTCCTACCTCTGCCTCCTGAGTGCTGGGACTAAAGGCGTGTGCCACCATACCCGGCTCTTAATATTTATTTATTTATTTATTTATTTATTTATTTATTTGAGTGAGAGAGAGACAAGAGAGGCAGATAGAGAGAGAATGGGCGTGCCAGGGCCTGCAGCCACTGCAAAGGAACTCCAAATGTGTGCACCACCTTGTGCATCTGGCTTATGTGGGTCCTGGGGAATCAAACCTGTGTCCTTTGGCTTTGTAAGCCATGTCTCCAGCCCAAGATTTTTTGATTGTTGATTGGAGAAAGAGTTAAATAGAATGGGGTATATCTTAAAACTTCTTTCCTAAAGCTAGCATAAGAATCATAATTGGTTGATTATATATTGTGGTATGTAGATTCCATGCATTTTATTTTCTGTGTGCCAATATCTAAAATCCCCAACTGCCAGGTAGTTCATGATTGTTCCCACGTCTCCATCTCTTTCTGTTGCAGTGACCGGTGCCAGTTTCTTTGTGTTCAGTGGCGCTCTGAAATCCTCTTCCGGATACCTTGCCAAGTCCAGCATTGTGGAAGGTACAGGATGAATATTTTGCTCCTTGTGTCTCAGTTCAGTCCTAATTATACAGCTAAATGCAAGGGCAAGCTGGGCGTGGTGGTGCACACCTTTAATTCCAGCACTCGGGAGGCAGAGGTAGGAAAATCACCATGTGTTCAAGGCCAGCCTGAAACTACATAGTGAATTCCAGGTCAGCCTGAGCTAGAGTGAGACCCTACCTCGGAAAAAAAAATTATGAATTATTAGGCTGGAGTGATGGGCACACCAGGGCCTCAAGCCCCTGCAAAGGAACTGCAGACACATGTGCCACCTTGTGCATCTGGATAACATGGATTCCGGGGAATGGAACCAAGGTCCTTTGGCTTTTGCAGGCAAGCGCCTTAACCACTGAGCCATCTCTCCATCCCTAGGATTGTTTTGTTTTTTATTATTATTTATTTATTTATTTATTTATTTTGGTATCTTGAGGTAGGTTCTTGCTGTCGCCCAGGCTGACCTGGAATTCACTATGTAGTCTCAGGCTGGCATGGAACTCTCAGCAGTCCTCCTACCTCTGCTTCCCAAGTGCTGGGATTAAAGGTGTGTGCCACCACGTCCCGCATAGGATTGGCTTTTTTGTAAAGCATGTATTAGAGCCAGTTAGCACTGAAAAAATAATTACCACCCGTTGGCCATGTAGCCTACCTGAAACTCTTGTGTGTTTGCCTCGTAAGCTAGTTAATAAATGGGTTTAGTCCTAAACCTACTACAGTCAGTTATTCAGTATTTTTAAAATATTTTAAAATTTTATTTATGTGTGTGTATGTGTGTGTGTGAGAGAGAGAGAGCAAGCGAAAGAGCAGAGAGAGACAGAGAATGGGCATGCTGAGGCCTCCAGCCACTGAAATGCACTCATGATGCATGCAGCACCTTGTACATGTGGCTTATGTGGGTCCTGGGGGATTGAACCTGGGTCATGACTTTGTAGGCATGATCCTTAACCACTAAGAAATCTCTTCAGCCCATAATTTTTATTTATTTATTCATTTGAGATTGAGAGAGAGAGAGAGAGAGAGAGAGAGAATGGGCATGCCAGGGCCTCCAGCCACTGCAAATGAACTCCAGACTCATGTGCCCCCTTATGTATCTGCCAGCCCATATTTTAAAAAATATTTTATCTTTATTTATTTGAGAGAGAGAGAAAGAAGAACAGGCACAACAGGGCCTCCAGCCACTGCGAAAGAACTTCAGATGTATGCACCATCTTGTGCATCTGGCTTACTTGACTCCTGGGGAATCTAACCGAGGTCCTTGGCTTTGCAAGCCAGCGCCTTAACCACTAAGCCATCTCTCCCCATATATATACAGTTTTTGTTTTGTTTAGGTTTTTTGAGGGTAGCTCAGGCTGACCTGGAATTCACTATGTAGTCTCAGGCTGGCCTCAAACTCACAGCGATCCTCCTACCTCTGCCTCCCGGGTGCTGGGGTCAAAGGCGTGCGCCACCACGGCCGGCCCTGACCTTTCCTTTGACTGCTTCCCTGCAGAGCCATTGTGTGCTTCACCTGGGACAGCTCAGAGGGAGAACTTCCCGCAAGGCGCGCTGCTCTCCAGGGCTCGCGGGACACTTTGCTCCTGCTGTCCTCCTGCACGTGTCATGTGCTCACGTTTCTTGTTGACTCTCTCATCTCTCGCCCTGCTCTGACTGCAGTGAACGCAGTCTAAATGTTGAAATCTCACTGGGGAGGGGCTGGAGAGATGGCTTAGCAGTTAAGGCTCTCGCCTGCGAAGCCTAATGACCCAGGTTTGATTCCCCAGGAGCCACGTAAACCATGAGTTCCAGGCCACCCTGAGACTACAGAGTGAATACCTGGTTAGCCTGGGCTAGAGCAAGACCCTACCTCAAAACAACAACAATAAATAAATAAATAAAAGGGCTGGAAGGATGGATTAGCGGTTAAGGCACTGGCCTGCAAAGCCAAAGGACCCAGGTTTGATTCCCCAGTACCCATGTTAGCCAGATGCACAAGGCAGGGCATGCATCTGGAGTTCATTTGCAGTGGCTGGAGGCCCTGGCGCGCCCAATCCTGGCATTCACTCTCAGGCTCCCAGTAAGAGGCAGTGGAAGTGGAAAGCACTCCCCGCGTCAGCTCTGGGGACACTGCGCTGCCCATTGCGCTCACGGCCGCCGCAGCCCGGCCGGCTTCTCTCCGACGCTCACCGCCCGTCTCTTTGGTGCCGCTTCTCAGACGGCGTGATGGTCCAGATCAGCGCGGAAACCATGGACGCCTTGCGACAGGCGCTGCGGGAGATGAAGGACTTCACCGTCTCCTGCGGGAAGGCCGACGCCGAGGGTCCCCAGGAGCAGATCCACGTCCAGTGGGTGGCTGACGACAAGAACGTCAACAAGGGGTAAACACAGCCCCTCCCTGGGCCTTGTCGGCCGTCCACACTACCCTTAATCGCTTTGTTTAGGCTTTTCTTTTGGCCTTTGCAGTAGAGTCTCGCTCTAGCCCAGGCTGCCCTGAAGTCACTGTGGAGTCTCAGGCTGGCCTCGAACTCACAGCCAACCCACCTCTACCTGAGTGCTAGGATTAAAGGCGTGTGCCTCCACACCCAGCATGCACTGGTGTGTTATGGTTTTGCTGAAAGTCTGCCTAAGGGGGGGGGGGAGACTGTATAACATAATTATAAGTTTCTGTGTGTGTGTGTTTGTGTGTGTATTTTTCCAGCCCAGGCTCACCTGGACCTCACTCTAGCTCCAGGCTGGCCTTAAACTCATGGTGATCCTCCTACCTGAGCCTCCTCAGGGCTGGGATTAAAGGTGTGAGCCACCATGCACAGTTCCAAAAGTGACTTTCTATTCAGTAATCTAGGAGTTATAATTTAGCACTGAAGGGAGTTTGTTATTACAGATTCAGGGAGACCGATTCATCACTTTAGACAAGAATTTGGACAATTTTTTAAAAACTTTTTACGTTATTAGAGAGTGACGTTATACCTGCTAGACAAGCTCTCTACCACTGTGCCAAGTTCCCCAGTCTTAAATAGGTAGGGTCTCACTCGAGCCCAGGCTGACCCAGAATTCACTATGTGCTCTCAGGGTGGTCTTGAACTCATGGCGATCCTCCTGCCTCTGCCTCCCGGGTGCTGGGATTAAAGGTGTACGCCACCATGCCCAGCTTAAATAGTTTTGAGTAAACCTTCACTAAACTCCTGGCACTAGGTCAGTGGTGGACATATGGCCCGTCGAGGTGACTATGATGTACCGCTCCCCGAGAAGCCCCCTCGGAAGGCCGGTGTGCACACACAAAGAGCTGAGTGGGGACCATTAGAGTCTCAGAGCAGAATGGGAGCAGGTGAGAGCGGCCACGCAGCACACTCACGGAGAGAAGGACCACTCGAAAAAGAGCGGTGTTCATGCACCGCCTTGCTGACGTTAAAGAGAACCAGCTCCTGACAAACACCTCCTGTCTCACCCCACCGAATATTCTCAGCAGAATAGGCAGGGGAGAAGGAGTCTACGTGTGCACCCTTTTAAAAACTCTCCCCTGCCCCAGTTCTGCTGAGGGTCAAAGAAAGAAAGAAAGAAGGAAAGAAGGAAGGAAGGAAGGAGGGAAGGAAAGAAGAAAGAAAATCAATAACCTTTAAAAAAATATTTTATTTATATTTATTTATTTGAGAGAGAGAAAGAGACAGAGAGAAAATGGGTGTGCCAGGGCCTCTAGCAACTGCAAATGAACTCCAGATGCATGCGCCACCTTGTGCAGCAGGGTTCTGTGGGTACAAGAGAATAGAGTCTGGGTCCTTAAGCTTTGAAGGCAAGTACCTTAATGGCCAAGACATCGCTCCTGCCCCCAAAATCAATACTTTAAAAAAAAAGTAATTGGGGAAGAAAAAAATCTCTTGCAGGGCGTGGTGGCCCACATCTTTAATCCCAGCACACCTGAGGCAGAGGTGGGAGGATCACCATGAGTTCGAGGCCACCCTGAGGCTACATAGTGAATTCCTGGTCAGCCTGGGCTAGAGCACAAGATCTATCTCTAAACAAAGAAAACAACCAAACAAACAAATCTATTGTTTTGTATGTGTTTGAATGATTGCAGTGCATAGACCCTTCCCATGATAGCTCTGTTCTTGTAACTTTTGTATGCCTTTGACCATCACCTGATGCAGTTACGTTCATCAAGGTCCCCAGGGTAATTGACGGGCTCTCGCCTCCTCCTCTGTTTTAGGGTCATAAGTCCTATAGACGGGAAGTCCATGGAGTCTATAACAAACGTGAAGATATTCCATGGATCGGAGTATAAAGCAAATGGGAAGGTCATCAGATGGACGGAGGTAAGGAAATGAAACTTGGCCCCCTTGTCCTGCTTTGAACCCAGTTTTTGGCTGCTAGGCCAGGAGCTATATTTTGGCCTGGTTCTAAGAGATACGAAAAAAGTCTCCCTAAGAAAGCTAATTCTGGGCTGGAGAGATGGCTTTAGCGGTTAAGCGCTTGCCTGTGAAGCCTAAGGACCCCCGTTCGAGGCTCGATTCCCCAGGACCCACGTTAGCCAGATGCACAAGGGGGCGCATGCGTCTGGAGTTCGTTTGTAGTGGCTGGAGGCCCTGGCGCACCCATTCTCTCTCTCTATCTGTCTCTTTCTCTCTCTGTCTGTCACTCTCAAATAAATAAATAAAAATAAACAACAACAACAAAAATAAGGTAAATTCTTCCCATTTACCCAGAGATCGCAGATTTCCTGTGGTCTGTTGTAAAGACAGGTGGCTGGGAAGGAATGTAACCGCTCCAGCCTACAGCTCCCTGGAGTGTCTCCCTCCCTCTAAAGGCCCTGGAAGCCAGGTGCAGTGGCTTAGGAAAGAGGACGGCCATGAGTTCCAGGTCAGCCTAGATCCAGAGTGAGTTCCAGATGAGCCTGGGCTAGAGTGAGACCCTGCCAAAGCCAAAACAACTAAAAAAGCCACAGTGAGATCTACTGATTGGGATCAGGCAGGTGCGTCTGCTTGGCTCATCCCGTCTAGTGTGTCTTCCGGAAGCTGGCCTCCCTGCCAACTCACACTTATGCTTAAATCCATCCCAGACAGCATGACCTGAAAACATCGACCGTTCACAGTCAGAACAGGAAGGCTCAGAGAGTGAGTAGTTTGAGAAGGAACACAAGGCAGAAGCAAATAAGGGAGCTCCTGACTGAAGCCTGACCTGATGCATAGCTCTGGTCCTCGCACTTGGGAGGCTGAGGCAGGGAGCTTTCCAATTCCAGTCCAAAGCCGGGCGTGGTGGTGCATGTCTTTAGTGCCAGCACTCGGGAGGCAGAGGTAGGAGGATCGCTGTGAGTTCGAGGCCACCCTGAGACTACAGAGTGAATCAGGTTAGCCTGGGCTAGACTGAGACCCTACCTCAAAAACCAAAAATAAATAAATAAAAATTGAAAAACAAACAAACACAAATCCTGATCCAGGCATAGTGGCACATGTCATTAGTCCCAGTACTCAGGGGCAGAGGTAGGAGGATCTCCACGAATTCAAGGCAAGCCTGGGAGCAGAAAGTGAATTATAGGACAGCCTGGGCTACAATGAGACCCTACCTCAAAAACCAAAACACATTCTGTGACTCTGTGACTTCTGGCTCTGTGTGTGTGTGTGTGTGTGTGTGTGTGTGTGTGTGTGTGTGAATATGTGTGTGCATGCAGGTGCACACGTACCACAGCACACATGTGTAGTCAGGACAACGTCAAGCATCAGCCCTGGCCTTCTCCTTGTTGCGGGTTCCCGGGCTGCTGTCACCTGCTCTCTGGCTGAGCGTGTCTGGGAAACTCTGTCTCCACCTCCTCCTTCCCCAGGTGCCCTGCGAGCTGCCGCTGAGCTCTGGGAACCCAAACTCACATACTCGGGCCTGCTCAGCCGCACTTCATCCTCTGAGCCATCTCCCCGCCCAACTCGAGCCTCTTTCATTTCGCACACGAGGAAGCTGAGGCCCAAGGCATCGCAGTCCTGCCCAGCTTCACACACTGGGTTGTGACAGCGCAGGGCTGGTGCCTGACTTGAGCGGATTTTCTTTCTTTTTTTAGTTTTTTTTGAGGTAGGTTCTTGCTCTAGCCCAGGCTGATCTGGAATTCACTATGTAATCTCAGGTGGCCTCGAACTCACAGCGATCCTCCTATCTCAGCCTTCCAAGCATTCGCCATCATGCCCAGCTTGCTTTTTCTTTATTTTATTTTACTATTTATTGAGAGACAAAAGAGACAAAGAGAGAGAGAGAGAGAGAAAGAGAGAGAGAGAATGGGTGTGCCAAGGCCTCCAACCACCGCAAACGAACTCCAGATGCATGCGTCCCCTTGTTCATCTGGCTAACATGGGTCCTGGAGAATCGAACCTGAACCTGGGTCAGTTGGCTTTGCAGGCAAGCACCTTAACCATTAAGTCTTCTCTCCAGCCTGCTTTTTTTTTTTTTTTTTTTTTTTTAATGAAAGAGAGAGAGAACACTGCTTCAGGGCCTCCAGCCACTGTAATAGATCTCCAGATGATACGTGTGATGATACCTTGTGCGTGTGTGTGACCTTGCACATGTGTCTCCTGGTGCATCTGGCTTACGTGGGATCTGGGGAGTCCCACAGGGGTCCTCAGGCTTCGCATCGCTTAGCCGCTGAGGCGTCTCTGCAGCCCTGAGCTGTGTGGTCAGGTGGCTCCTGCTTCCCGCCAGGCTGCGCGTCTTCACGTGCAGTGTTTCCAGTCAGTTCTCTGCTTTGTGGAGCTCATCCCTTTACACACGAGCACGCAGAGCGTGGAGACTAACTTAGACTCTTTGTAGCGGTTAAATTACTTTGAGGCCTGTTCCCCCCACCTTTTTTTTTTTTTTTTTTTTTTTGCGCTCCCCAGTACTCAGTCATTCAAGTGACGGAACTGGCTTTGTAACTTTGTGATAGCGCTGGTCATTGGCAGAGCAGGGACCAGAGTGCAGTCTCTGTCTCCCCTCCAGAGCCCTTCTATCAGTCCATGCTGCTGTCCCCCCCAGAGCGTCCAGGCCAGCGCAAGGCTGCCCCCTGGTGGTAGTATAATCCCCCTTTTTACAAAATACTTAAACATTTTTTGTTTATTTTCATTTATTTATTTGAGAGTGACAGAGAGAAAAAGAGTGGGGGGAGAGAGAGAGAATGGGTGCACCAGAGCCTCCAGCCACTGCAAACGAACTCCAGATGCACACACCGCCTTGTGCATCTGGCTTCTGTGGGTCCTGGGGAATCGAGTCTCTAACCAGGGTCCTTAGGCTTCACAGGCAAGCGCTTAATTGCTGAGCCATCTCTCCAGCTCTAAAATACTTTCTTAAAAAAATAATTTTTATTTATTTATTTGAGAGAGAAAGAGGTAGAGAGAAAGAGAGAGAGAGAAAGGGCGCGCCAAAGCCTCCAGCCACTGCAGACGAACTCCAGACGCGTGCGCCCCATGTGCATCTGGCTAATGTGGGTCCTAGGGAATCAAACCGGGGTCCTGTGGCTTTGCAAACAAACGCCTTAACCACTAAGCCATCTTCTCCAGCCCTTGAGGGATTTTTTTAAAATACTTAAAAAAATATATATATATACAGTCCCCTTTTTGAACAGCATGCCGTGAGGCTGGTGTGTAGAAACACTGTATCTTTGTATTTCTTTTTCCTTTCAATTTTGTCTTTATGTTGTTTATCCTTTACATAATCCAGAAAAGACAGTAAGTTAAGCACTAAGAAGTCCTTTGAGCCGGGCGTGGTGGCACAAACCTTTAATCCCAGCACTCGGGAGGCAGAGGTAGTAATATCTCTGGGAGTTCGAGGCCACCCTAATGCTACATAATGAATTCCAGGTCAGCCTGGGCTAGAGTGAGACCCTACCTGAAAAAAAAAATAGTCTTTTGAAGAGGTAGGAGGATGGTTGTGTGTTTGAGGCTAGCCTGGAACTACAGAGTGAGTTCCAGGTCAGCCTGGGCTAGAGTGAGACCTTATCTTGAAGAAAAAAAATAAACAAAAAGTTCTTTGAGGGACTGGGGGGATAGTTCAAGAATTAAAGGGACTTACTTCTTGCAAAGTCTGCTGACCCAGGTTCAACTCCCCGGCCACCTGCATAGAGCCAGATGGACGTTTGTCTGCATGTGCAAGAGACCCTGGCACACCCATGCACACACACACATCCTTGCACATAAATAGATTTTTCCTTGCTTTTGAATTTTTTTTATTGACAACTGCCATAATTATAGACAATTTCCCTTTTTTTATTTTCCAAGGTAGGGTCTCACTCTATCTCATGTAAATGATTGTTTTTCAGTCCTGAATCCAGGCATGGTGGAGCATGCTTTTAGTCCTAGGTTTGCAAGCAAGTGCCTTTAACTGCTGAGCCATCTCCCCAGCCCAAGAAAAATCTTATGAAGTATGGTCAGCTGCAGAGGCTGGTCAGCAGAAGCTTGCTCTAAGTGAATGAAGAAAGCAAGGAGCCAGGCGTGGTGGCGCACGCCTTTAATCCCAGCACTGGGGAGGCAGAGGTAGGAGGGTCGCCAGGAGTTCGAGGCCACCCTGAGACTGCATAGTGAATTCCAGGTCAGCCTGGGATAAAGTGAAACCTTACAATTTAAGAACAAACAAACAAACACACAAACAAAAAAGATTAAGCCAGGCAGTGGGGTGGCTGAGGTAGAATTGCTGTGAATTCCAGGTCAATGTGGGCTAGAGTGAGGGCCTACCTTGGGAAAAAGAGAAAATAAGTAAATAAATAAATATGAAAGGAGGAAGTGCTATTAGGCCAGGGTGGACAGCTGGCTACTGGCAGTGTGGAGACAGACACTGGGAAGCCGGCCACTTCCCTGGCCAAGGCCTGCATTGTGTCCTGCTCCTGTCCGGTCATCTGACACAGCCTGGCGATCAGGATGCTCAAACACAGAAAGCTGGGCTGTTGTTGCAAAACCGAAGGCAAAAGTCCCACCACTCTTTGTCTGGGGCAGGTCTTCTTCCTAGAAAACGATGACCAGCATAACTGCCTGGGCGACCCCGCCGACCACAGCCGGCTCACGGAACATGTGGCCAAGGCCTTCTGCCTTGCTCTGTGTCCCCACCTGAAGCTGCTGAAGGAAGATGGAATGACGAAGCTGGGACTGAGGGTGACACTCGACTCAGACCAGGTAAGAAACCGCTGCAAGCCTGCCTCGGAAGGTGTTCCGTTTCTCCCGTTCTCCTGGTTCAGCCCAGGGCTTTGTTCTCCAGAACCTCTGACCCGAGTTGTTCTGGGGCCTCCTCAAATTGCAATATTCCCACCTGTGCTTCTTCCTGGGGCTCTTGGAACCAAGGCAGCCTTTCCTCTTGTTTGTTTTGGGTTTTCGAGGTAGGGTCTTGCTCCATTCAAGCTGATCTGGAATTCACTGTGTAGTCTCAGGGTGGCTTTGAACTCACAGCAGCGATCCATCTACCTCTGCCTCCCGAGTGCTGGGCTTAAAGCCTGCGCGTCCGCGCCCCGCTACCTCTTGGCTTTCTGCTGTTGTTGTTGATGTTAGCCTTTCTTCTCACTGTGGGGTTTGGAGGGGACTTTGAGGGCCTGCCACCTCACTAGCATCAGCGCCACCCTTGGAGGTTTCTCAGTCCACCCATGCGGGATTACTCTGCGCTCCCTCATCTTGTGTTGAGGTAGGGTCTCACTCTAGCCTAGGCTGACTCCAACTCACAGTGATGTTCCTACCTCAGCCTGCCTCCAAGGGCTGGGATTAAAGGAATGCACCACCTTGCCTGGCTTTATCACGTTTTCTTTCTTTTTATTTATTTGAGAGAGAGAATGGGTGTGGCTTCCAGCCACTAGAACTCCAGATGCATGTACCACCTTGTGCATTTGGCTTACATGGGTACTGGAGAATCCTTTGGCTTCACAGGCAAGCACTTTAACCACTAAGCCACCCCTCCAGCCCTTAATAATGTTTTCTTTCTTTCTTTTAATTTCAGGGGAAGGCCTTGCTCTAGCCTAGGCTGACCTGCAATTCACTCAGTAGTCTCAGGGTGGCCTTGAACTCAGGGCGATCCTCCTACCTCTGCCTCCCAAGTGCTGGGATCAAAGGCGTGCGCCACCATGCCCAGCTTTAATGTTTTCTTAATTCAGTTAGAGCAAGCTTCTGCTGATCAGCCTCTGCAGCTGCCTATGCTTAAAAAGATTTTCCTTGGCTGGGGAGATGGCTCTGTAGTTAAAGGCACTTGCTTCCAAAACCAGACAGCCCAGATTACATTCCCCAGTATCCACATATGGACAAAGTGTTTTATGCCTATGGAGTTCTCCCCCTTCTTTCTCTGCTTGCAAGCAAATATTTTTTATTTTTATTTATCTTATTTATTATTATTTTTGTTTTTTCGAGGTAGGGTCTCACTCTAGCCCAGGCTGACCTGGAATTCACTGTGGAGTCTCAGGGTGGCCTCAAACTCAGGGCAATCCTCCTACCTCTGCCTCCACGCCCAGTTTATTTTTATTTTTGAGAGAGAGAATGGGCGTGCCAGGACTAGCCTGCTGTGAATAAACTCCAGACGCCTGCGCCCCCTTGTGGGCAGGTGCAACATTGTGTGCCTGCGTCACTGTGCATATGGGACCTGGAGATGTGAATATGAGTTCTTAGGCTTCTCAGGCTAGCGCCCTAACTGCTAAACCATCTCTCCAGCCAATAAAAATATTTTTTAAAGATACAAAACAAGCCAGGCATGGTGACGCACACCTTTAATCTCAGCACTCGGGAGGCAGAGGTAGGAGGATCGCCATGAGTTGGAGGCCACCTGAGACTGCATAGTGAATTCCAGGTCAGCCTGAGCTAGAGAGTGAGACCCTTCCTCAAAAACCCAAAAAGAATCCCTCCCCCCCATAAAGAAAAACGACATAGGCTGGGGATATGGCTCAGTGGTTATGGAGCTAGCTGGCAATGCCTGACAGCCCAGGTTCAATAACCCAGGACACATGTAAAGTCAGATGCACAAAGTGACACGTGTCCGGAGTTCGGTTGCCATGGCTAGAAGCCCTGGTGTGCCCATTCTTTCTGACTCTCTCCCTCTGTGTGTGTGTGTGTGTGTATGTATTTTTAAAAAGTTTTTATTTATTCCTGGGGGAGAGAGAGAGAGAGAATGGGCATACCAGGGCCTCTTGCTGATGCAAACTGCAGACTCACGTGCCACGTTGTGCATTCAGGTGGGTTCTGGGAAATCAAACCCAGGCTTTCAGGCTTGACAAGCAAGTGCCTCTAACCTCTTAGCCATCCTCTCAGCGTCCCCCTTTTTTGTTGTTTTGTTTTCTGATTTCTTGAGGTAGGGTCCCACTCTAGCCCAGGTTGACCTGGAATTCACTATGGAGTCTCAGGGTGGCCTCGAACTCATGGCGATCCTCCTACCTCTGCCTCCCGAGTGCTGGGATTAAAGGTGTGCGCCACCAGGCCCGGCTCCTCCCCCCAGCCCCTTTTGAGGTAGGGTCTCACTCTAGCTCAGGCTGACGTGGAACTCACTGTTGTCCCAGGCTGGCCTCAAGCCCCCTGTGATCCTCCTACCTCAGCTTCTCCAGTGCTGGGATTAAAGGTGTGCACCGTCACAACCGGCCAAAAGTTAAGTTATTTCTGCCTGTCCGTATTTCCCCCACGTGCCTCACTTATGTTCCCGGGAAGCAGACCTTAACAGATGAGGTGACTAGCCCAGAACCGCCATCAAGTGGTCAGGAGGAATAAGGAAACATCGGCACGATGAGTGACCATTCAGGGAGGAGGAAGAGTTTGTGTGCACTGCCCTGTGCCCAGTGGGCTTGGCTCTCAGGCCTCCAGGGAGATCTCTGTCCGTGCTGTGGTGGCCTTGTTGGTGCTGGAGTAAGCAGCTGATGGGGGGAAAGGGTTCCCTGTGCCTCAGTCTCCGGGGGCAGCTTCGCCGTGGCAGGGGAAGGACGTCGCCTCTGCCACAGCAGGGGGACAACAGCAGCCAGAAGTGAGGCAAGATCTGGCAGGGGGCAAATCTGGCTGTGACACCCCTAAGCCCTCCCCCAAGAACACACCTCCCGCAGCAAGGCTCCCCCTGATCCCCCCCCCACAGTCCCGTAACTTGCCCTGTCCTCTCTGTGGCGCAGGTTGGCTACCAGGCGGGCAGCAACGGCCAGCCCCTGCCCTCCCAGTACATGAAGGACCTGGACAGCGCCCTGGTGCCCGTGATCCACGGCGGGGCCTGCCAGCTCAGCGAGGGCCCCGTGGTGGTGGAGCTCATCTTTTACCTCCTGGAAAGCATCGCCTCCTGAGCCCCTCCCGGCCCTTTCTGTGCACATCTCCCTCCCGCAGCAGCAGCCACTCCCGGATCATTTGCACTTTAAAACTGGAAGATGGAGCTTTCCTTAACACTATTGATGGGGCAGGGGAGAAGAAGGGAGGGAGTGGGGATCTCGGGGAGAGGGTGGGGAAGGGTGGTGGGGGGACAGATGTTCCACGATTCTAGGTCTTCTATGCATTGTCCCCTGAGACCTGGACAGCTTCTCTCACTGCACAGCAGTTCCGCTACCTTTGCCGCTAATCCCCTCCGTCACCGCCCCGCCGAGAACCTGCTCCTCCCTTCAGAGTACTTAAGGTCATGTGCTCAAACGCTTCAATGGGTGCAGCCGTCACCAAGGCCAGGGTGGGAGGAAAATAAACAGTGAAGCATCCAGTTCGCACTTCTCGTACAGAATTGGTATAAAAAGAATGTGACTCTCATCTTGTTCCAGTGACATCACAGCTGTCAAGAAAACACATCGCGGATCTCATGTTTGTTGGTTTTTTGTTTGTTTGTTTGTTTGTTTTTGTTTTATTTCGAGGTAGGGTCTCACTCTAGCCCAGGCTGACCTGGAATTCACTATGTAGTCTCAGGGTGGCCTCAAACTCACAGCGATCCTCCTACCTCTGCCTCCCGAGTGCTGGGATTAAAGTCATGCTCATGCTGCTTCATGGTTTTTCTTTTAATATTTTTATTTATTGGCTAGCAAAGAGAGAAAAGAAACAGCCAGAGTAGGCGTGCCAGGGCCTCCTGTGGCTGCAAACTCCAGATACATGCACCACTTTGTGCATCTGGCTGTACATGGGTACTGGGGAATTGAACCTGTACTCTTAGGTTTTGCAGGCAAGTGCCTTAATTGCTGAGCCATCCCTGAAGCCCAGATCTCATGTTTTTCATATTACTCATTGAGAGAAATCAGACCAAAGGGAGTATCTAGTCCTGTGGCCACGGGTGACTCAGAGAAAACAGGTCATTAACATAGCAGAGTTGAGTGCAGCTGTCGTGAGTGACGGGCAGATGGACACAGCCCTTCTGTGAAGGCTGGCAAAGTGCACCCAAGGCACGTAGTCACCGCATACTAGCTAGATGTATGTTCAAAACCATGTCACTGGGAAATCAAGCTTCTAGGAAAGTACTTTATCTAGATGTATTGTTCGTGTGTTAACATTGTTCCCCATTTGTCAGTGTTTATCTTTCTCCTTGCTTCTAGAAACCTGAAACATTTCAGATTAAGGTGTGTGCAAGGTAACCCTTCCTTCATAGGAAATGCAGGTAAATTCCCACCATCAGATAAGTCCACAACCTCCAGCCTAGGATCTTGTAGCTCTCATGACTTGCTTTGTCTTTTATTTATTTTATATTTTGGTTTTTAGAGGTAAGGTCTCACTCTAGTACAGGCTGACCTGGAATTCACTATGTAGTCTCAGGGTGGCCTCGAACTCACGGCGATCCTCCTACCTCTGCCTCCCGAGTGCTGGGATTAAAGGCCTGCGCCACCACACCCGGCTCTGCTTTGTCTCTTATGGCATGGGTGTTTTGTGACGATAACCCCCCCCCCCCCGTTCTGTTTTTTAGTCGAAAATACCTCCTCTTGAGTGATTCCTCAGTTAGAATCTGACCAGATCCTGCATTCTTGGCCAGGATCATTGCCATGGTAAATATGTCCTGGTCAAGATGACTATTTGCTGATCCCTCTCATTCATGGAAACATTCCCTTGGTGTTACCTGCACTGGTCTTTTACTACCACAGTTTCAAAATGATTTTCTAACCCTGCACTCCCTCTTTAGAGCTGGGCTTAGCAGCCTGTAAACAGAAGTCCTCCTTGTGCCCCTATTTATATTCGTTGAATTTTCATTTTGGTCTCATGGGTATTTTTTTAATAATTCTAATGAATCATTTTTGTGTTCAAATGGCTTCAGCTTTGGCCTGATAGAGCACCTTCAGGCTGCCTCCTACATCCTTGTGCATACTCTTGTTACTTATTTATTTGAGAGAGAGAGAAAGAGGCAGAGAAAGAGAATGAGCGCCAGGGCCTCCAGCCACTGCAAACAAACTCCAGACGCTTGCGCCTCCTTGTGCATCTGGCTTACTGGATTCTGGGGAATCAAACCGGGGTCCTTTGGCTTTGCAGGCAAATGCCTTAACCACTAAGCCATCTCTCCAGCCCCCATACTCTAAAAAAAAAATTTCCTTTTGTAGTCTAACACAATGTTGCAGGCTAATATTGCATTACTGTACTTACCCTGTCCCAGGCTTTTAATCAGCTTTATCTTCATGGAGCCCCTGGGTTTTTTTTTTTTTTTTTTCTTTTTAAAGATTTAAAAAAAATTTTTATTAGAGGAAGAGAGAGAGTGAGAATGAGCGCACTAGGGCCTCCAGCCACTGCAAACGAACTCTAGATGCATGCACCACTGTGTGCATCTGGCTAACGTGGGACCTGGAGAATCGAACCAGGGTCCTTAGGCTTCTCAGGCATGCACCTTAACTGCTAAACCATCTCTCCAGCCTGCCCTGGTTTAATAGGCATAGTATTAGAAACCAAGATCTGGCTTACCCAGGATACATGTGATAACACTTTTTATCTTTTGTTAAATATTTATTTTGGCCATAGAGCAAACAGATTTCACAACTTAGTATGAAAAAGTACTAAGTTGGGTGTAGTGGCACACACCTTTAATCCCAGCACTCGGGAGGCAGAGGTAGGAGGATCGCTGGGAGTTTGAGGCCACCCTGAGACAACATAGTGACCTCCAGGTCAGCCTGGGCTGGAGCGAGACTCTACCACAAAAATAAATAAATGAATGAATAAATAAATAAAACTGCTGTAGGACGACTCACTTGTGCCTTTGGACCCCCTCGTGCATCTGCCTTATGTGGGTCCTGGGGAATCAGACCTGAGTCCTTTGGATTTCCAGGTGAATGACTTAACCACTAAGCCATCCCTCCAGCCCAAATTCCTCCCATATTCTATCCAGATCATTAATTCAGAGGAATATGGGTCCATTAGACCAAAGAGAGGGTAAAGTTAGAAAGTAATTTGGGTTGTGGCTCCTTCCCAACTGCCCTTTAGTACTCATTTGGTCACTGTATGTGGATAACTCTTAGGACAAGATGAGGTTCTGTGAGCCTCTCCCCCGCCCCATGCATTGCTTGGTTACAAGGACGCCCTTGTAAGAGCCCAAATCCAGTGGGTGGCTTTGTCTGCATTTGCTCAGCCTCGAGGTTGATTTTCCAGGAGCAGAGCAAGGAGGCGGGACTGAAACTGAGCACGCCTTCATTCCCAGCCGAGGTAGGAGGATCGCCTTGAGTTTGAGGCCAACCCTTGGCTGTACACAGCAAGTCCCAGGTCAGCCTGGGCTAGAGCGAGACCCCGCCTGGGGGTACCCGGAACTGGCTGCAAAGTCCGTAAGCCTTAGACAAGGGACATTTCTAGCAGGGCCTGTAGTTAAGACTTACCTGGGGAACAGCGTAACTGGAACTAGAGTTATGCTTTGAGGTAACCCAAGGGGATCACTCCCTTGGCAAGCACCAGTAGGATGCAAATCCTAAGAGGAAAACTAGGCAGGGCCAGAACTCTTCTGACCAGCCCTCTTTGCTCTGGGTCACTTCATTTATTCATTTGAGAGGGAGAGAGAAAGGAGAAGATGGGGGGAGTGGAGAGAATGGGTGAGTCAGGGCTTCAGGCCACTGCAAACCAACCCCAGAGACATGCGCCACTTGGTGCATCTGTCTTATGTGGGTACTGGGGAATCAACTTCAGTCCTTAGGCTTCCCAGGCAAGCACCTTAACCTCTAAGCCATCTCTCCAGCCCCTGGTCACGTCATGAAGGCAGGTGACCCTCCCTCTCCATCCAGATTATTTCTTGTCCCACACGTGTAATTGCTAATCTCCTATCTGTGGAGGTGCTGGGAGCTGGGCGTGATGACTCGTATCTGTAATCCCAGCACTCAAGAGGCCAAGGCAGGTGGACTGCCACAGGTTTGAGCCCAGCAGCTTGGAATACTTGGCAGGTTCCACGATAGCCTGAACTACAGAGTGAAGCCCTATCTCATAAAAACAAAAAGGAAAAAAATAGAAAATGGTCATGAAGCCGGGTGTGGTGGCGCACGCCTTTAATCCCAGCACCCAGGAGGCAGAGGTAGGAGGATCATCATGAATTTGAGGCCACCCTGAGACTACTTAGTGAATTCCAGGTCAACCTGGGCTCAAGTGAGATCCTACCTCAAAAAACAACACCCCCCAAAGAAAAATCTTGAGGAATACTTTGCTGAACTTTGAGTGCTTCAAAATAGAGGGTAAGGTGGGAGTATTTCTAAGCTTTTAGAGCCCTGCAATTTTGACTGTGAAATCTGTGGCCACCATCCCTCCTTCCATCTCCACTCACGTCCAGCACACAAGGCTGAGACCTCTAGGACAGAAGAGGGCTTTCCCGGCAGGCAGCCGAGGACAGAGCGCTCCAAGCAGCAACGCACAGCTGCGGCGTTCGGGCTTCTCTCTGCTGAAGCAGGCTGGCCTCGATCTCCCGGCATCCTCCTGCCTTGGCCTCCAGAGTGCTGGCGTTGAAGGCTGCGCCCCCACGCCCGGCTTTGGATGGCTTTTAGACAGCGATGGGTCCTAGGGCTTAACAGGGATGCTCTACGGTGTGGCCAGAGTCCAATCGCCCTGCCATGATGTAAAACCATGTACTTTTTTCTTTTTCCCTCAGTTAACATAAGTTACACACACCCACAAACATGTGTATACATATATATGTATATATATTTTTTTCTTTTCCCTTAGTTAACAGTGTCATCCTAGGCACACAGACCCAACCCAAGACACACGTTTCCAGTAGGCCGTACCAAGAGCAGCTTTCCCAGTCCCGAGTCCCAGGAGCAGCAGCGGTCAGGACGAAGGCACAGGGAGGACGGTCTCCCCACCTTACTTGGCAGGGACCCCAACACCTGAAGCTCTCCCATCCCCACCCCGACAGGCCCATCCTTTGAAGGCACATCCACCAGTGGGTCAACACGGCCAGGCCGAGCTGCACCCCGGGGCTCAGCGGAGGTCTGGGGCAGCAGGACTGCAGGGCCCCTGGGCAGCGGGGGGCAGGAGAGGAGCTCCTGGGCCGGGCGGGGAGGGGAGGAGGGGGAGGGGAGGAGCGGGAGGCCGTCCGGGCCGCGGTCGGGGCTGAGCAGCTCTGGCTTGGGCAGCAGCATCTAGTGACCAGGCGTTCCAGCCCACGAAGTGGAAGCGGCTGGCTGGTGCCCACCTCTGCTGGCCACTCTCTCCGGCGCTGGCCGCTCCTAACCAGGCCCAGAGCGCAGAACGTGCGGAGTCACCCAGCGAGCCTCAGACCGCAGATGCAGCTCGTGGTCTGCACCAGCTCTGCGTCTGCTCTTCCTCGCGGAGAACCATGACCAGGGTCTCCTCGGGGCCTGGCAGCAAACGGCGGTGCAGACCTGGTGCGCGGCCCCGAGAGGCGCAACCTCACCGGCTCCTGGGATCCAGGACCAGCCAGTTCTCGGTGACCATCTGCACATCCTGGCCGCTCAGGGGCTCCCGCAGCCTCACCCTCACCTCCAGCTTTCCCCCAGTGGGCTTCCTTCCATCCAGGACCTGGGACAGCCACAGAGAAGGTGGTAACTGAGGGGACACACTGGGGGCACAGATCCTGAGGGTCCCAGGAAAGGAACGAGAGCAGCTGGGACATCCTGACGTGCAAGGCTTTATAAGGACCGGCTGCCTCCCTCCTGCAGTATGACAGGTGGCGGGATGCTTAATCTAGTTAACTCTTCTTTCTTTCTTTGCTTTTTTGAGGTAGTGCCTCCCTCTAGCCCAGGCTGACCTGGAATTCACTATGTAGTCTCAGAGTGGCCTTGAACTCATGGCGATCCTCCTACCTCTGCCTCCCGAGTGCTGGGATTAAAGCCTTATGCCACCACACCCGGCTCTAGTTAACTCGTACAAAGGAAAACACGAATCTAGACAAGCACCAGTGCTCTGACTGAAGCACTGAGAAAGCCAGAGCTCAGGCTGGAGACATGGCTCAGCAGTTGAGCGCTTGCCTGTAAAGCCCAATGACCCGCATTCCATTCCCCAGGACCCACATAAGCCAGACGCACAAGGTAGTGTGTGCATCCAGAGTTCCTCTGCAGTGGCTGGAGGCCCTGCCATGCCCATTCTCTCTTTCTGCAGGGCGTGTGGTGCACGTGTTTAATCCCAGCCATCAGGAGGTAAAAGGTAGGAGGATCACTGTGAGTTCAAGGGCAGCCTGAGACTATATAGTGAATTCCAGATCAGCCTGGATTAGAGCAAGGTGAGGCCCGACTTAAGAAAGAAGAAAGAACTAGAGCTCTACTTGGTTTTCCCTCAATCCTCATGTCAACCCCTACCAGAATCACTGGCTTCAAGGGGCACCCTGAAAACCAGAGCCTACCCCTCATTTCACTGATGGCCCAGAGAGACGAGGACGACTGTGGCAGTCAGGACTAGAACCCCTTCAGTGCAAGTGGAATTTAACAGCACCGCAACAGGCCTGAGAGATTCAACCACCCTCAGTGGGGCCGCATGGACCAGTCCTTCAGAGCTCCAGGCTCTTCCATCTGTGACGGTAGATGGCACCTTCGCCACAGCATGCTACAGAGCCCGCAAGGGACTCGCACTGCGTGCTCACTAGCACTTTTCTTTCTCTCTCTCTCCTTCTTTTGGGGTTTATGGAGGCTAGGGTTTCACTCTAGCCCAGGCTGGCCTCAAACTCACGGAGATCCTCCCACCTCTGCCTCCCGAGTGCTGGACATAAAGGCCTGCACCACCACGCCTGGCACTAGCCCTTTTCTCGCCACTCCCGGAGCCTTACCTCCAGAATCTCTCTGATCTCACACTCCTTCTCCAGCCGCTCCAATCTCAGGTGCGCTACACCAACCAGCTTGTCACTTCTGAAGAAGGACCTGGGGGCAAGAGGTAGCTGGGGGTTAGACAGGCACAGAGGGCAGCAGTGAACCGGGCAAGACAACGCAGAGGCGGCAGGGTCAGAGTTTCCATTCTTTCCTCCCCAGCCCACTGCCCAGGAGGCTGACAGAGCCTCACCCTTTGTGGAAGATCTCAAACTTGATTCCTTTGCTCTGGATCACCCTCCGGAAGCCACGGTGGTTTCGGTTGATATTGAGTTTGAAGACTTGATCAAATTCTGCAAAACGGGGGAGAAAGTAAGTGGGGAGGGGGGCTTTGCTTCTGGGAAGTGCCAGAGGAAGTGGAAGTGGAAGCCCAGGACCAGCTTCTACTCTGGGTCACTATGCCTGCAATTCAGCATGACTGCCAGCAGAGGGCGGAACATCTATTTTCTGACCTCAAGTTTCATTATCCTGAGACAAATATTGTAACAAAAGTGGCAAAGACTTGGAACATGAAGTAAGAATTTCACGGTTCAATTGTTACTCGTTCATTCCTTTTTTGGAGGGGTTTTTTGTGGGTTTTCTTTTTTTCTAGGCAGGGTCTCACTCTAGTCTCAGGGTGGCCTCAAAACCAAAGCGATCCACCTACCTCTGCTGCCCAAGTGCTGGGATTAAAGGTGTGCACCACCATGCCCAGCATTCAAGCCCCAGCTTTTCTTTCTTTCTTTCTTTTTTTTTTTAGTGTAATGTCTCTAACTTTATTATTTATCTAACGATGTCCAGCTTAATATTTAATAGACAAGCTTTATAAAATTTCTAACAGCAATCTTTCAAATGCATTATGAATTGTTATATCTTTTTTGTTTTTTTGAGGTAGGGTCTCACTATAGCCCAGGCTGACCGGGAATTCACTGTATAGTCTCAGGGTAGCATTGAACTCACAATGATGCTCCTAATTGTGTCTCCCGATTGCTGGGATTAAAGGCGTGCAGGTGCCGCTATGCCAGGCTTCAAGCCCCATTTTTAACACTTCTCTCATATGAAGGCCCCAGACAAGTCCTTTCACCTCAACTAGCCTCAAGCCTCAGTTTTCTCAATTCCGTAACACGTGTTAACAACACCTCCCTTTGATCCTGGTTCGGATGGGGCAAGCCACTAGGTGTGACTCCTGGAAGGGTGCTGTCCACTTAGAAAGCGAGGAGACGAACGTGGTGGTCACTCACCTGGAGAGTTTGTGTTCTTAACCACAGCCGTTTTGCTCTTTTGAGCCTGCTCCTAAAGCAGTGGGAAGAAGTCAAGATAGCACAAGTAACAAGTGTGTGGGAGCAGGACCCGTGGGCGGCGGTGATGGAAGCACCCCTGAAGGGAATGGGCCAGAGGTCCGGAGCCCCCCTACAGACAAGCTTCTCAGGCTGGGCAGAACCTGACCAGAGCGTCCTGGGGTGCAGAGGAGCCGACCCCAGCGGAGCCTCACCGAGTTAGGGTAGTGAAACTCAAAGCGCACAAACGCATCCAAGTCGTCAGGGGTCACTCCTGGGAGAGGAAGGGGTCAGGTCAGAGGAGCCTGGTGGCCACACGACCATTGGCACACCTGGGCAAGAGGCCCCTCCGGGCTTACCTGGCGGGGCTGGGAGGTTCATTCCCCGGACGATGATCAGATGCATTTCCGTGCTGTTGAGCTCTGAGAAGATCCTGCGGCCCACAAGGAGAGAGCAGAGTGAAGGAGAGTGCCCGGGCACTGCCCGCCTACCCAGCTGAGTGGTGGCCCAGAGGGCAGTGCCCGGCCTGTCCCCAACCGCCACAGCTCTGAGCTGCTGCCCGGTAGGCACCACGTCCTGCTGCGCCCCTGCCCGAGTGCATACGCCGCTGGGGAGCCTCACTAAGGAGGGGGGAGCCTCACTAAGGAGGGGGGAGCCTCACTAAGGAGGGGGGAGCCTCCCGGTTTGCTCCCAATCTTTCCCCACCCCGCGGAGCCCCCGTCCCGCCTAGGCTTGGCACCTCACAGTCTGGAATGTCTTCACCTCAAAGTGGTGGCTGGGAGGGTCGAGGCCCTGGGCCCGGGCCAGCTGGAGAATCTCAAGCTGCTTCTTGCGGTCCTGAGCGAGTTTTTCAAACCTGCCAGGAAGGGCTTCACGTGGCAGCAGGGCAAGGCTGGCTTCTCCCCTCCTCACCAGCGCCAACCCTGCCCTGGCACTCACCGAGTAGTCTCGGCCACGTTGCCCTGGTGCATGAACTGCTTGGAGAACAGCAAGCACTTCTGGAAAGGGGGGCCAGAGTGACTCGAGAGCCGGAGCAGGGCTTGGGAGACTGGCCCTCGAAGCTGACTTCTCAAAGCTCCCAGCGGACCTCCGCGGCCCCTCCGCACCTCCCCTGCCACCCGCCTCCACGGCGCTGAGCGCCCCGTCTGCCACACTTTCCTACCAAACAGTCTCACTGGACAGCCAGGCTGGTTGAGACCATGTGGCAACCCATTTGCCTCAGCCTTCCAAGTGCTGAGGTCACAGGTGTGTGTCACCATGCCCAGCTCGACCTCCACTCTTAACATTTCTTCTGAGGACAGCCGTTCCCCAAAATTCATTTAGCAAGGTCCTTCCTTCAAAACCAACTGAGGAGCCGGGCATGGTGGTCCCGGCACTTGGGAGGCAGAGGTAGGAGGATCACTGTGAGTTCAAGGGCAGCCTGAACATATAGTGAATTCCAGATCAGCCTGGATTAGAGCAAGGTGAGGCCCGACTTAAGAAAGAAGAAAGAACTAGAGCTCTACTTGGTTTTCCCTCAATCCTCATGTCAACCCCTACCAGAATCACTGGCTTCAAGGGGCACCTGAAAACCAGAGCCTACCCCTCATTTCACTGATGGCCCAGAGAGGACGAGGACGACTGTGGCAGTCAGGACTAGAACCCCTTCAGCGCAAGTGGAATTTAACAGCACCGCAACAGGCCTGAGAGATTCAACCACCCTCAGTGGGGCCGCATGGACCAGTCCTTCAGAGCTCCAGGCTCTTCCATCTGTGACGGTAGATGGCACCTGAACGCCACAGCATGCCTAACAGAGATCCCCGCAAGGGACTCGCACTGCGTGCTCACTAGCACTTTTCTTTCTCTCTCTCTCCTTCTTTTGGGTTTATGGAGCTAGGGTTTCACTCTAGCCCAGGCTGGCCTCAAAACTCACGGAGATCCTCCACCTCTGCCTCCCGAGTGCTGGGATTAAAGGTGTGCACCACCATGCCCAGCATTCAAGCCCCAGCTTTTCTTTCTTTCTTTGCTTTTTTGAGGTAGTGCCTCCCTCTAGCCCAGGCTGACCAGGAATTCACTATGTAGTCTCAGAGTGGCCTTGAACTCATGGCGATCCTCCTACCTCTGCCTCCCGAGTGCTGGGATTAAAGGTGTGCACCACCATGCCCAGCATTCAAGCCCCAGCTTTTCTTTCTTTCTTTGCTTTTTTGAGGTAGTGCCTCCCTCTAGCCCAGGCTGACCAGGAATTCACTATGTAGTCTCAGAGTGGCCTTGAACTCATGGCGATCCTCCTACCTCTGCCTCCCGAGTGCTGGGATTAAAGGTGTGCACCACCAGGACAGCTTCTACTCTGGGTCACTATGCCTGCAATTCTGCATGGACTGCCAGCTGAGGCGGAACATCTATTTTCGACCTTAAGTTTCCATTATCCTGAGACCAAATATTGTAAAAAGTGGCAAAGAAATGGAACATGAAGTAAGCAATTTCACGGTTCAATTGGTTACTGTTCATTCCTTTTTTTGGAGGGGTTTTTTGTGGGTTTTTCCTTTTTTTCTAGGCAGGGTCTCACTCTAGTCTCAGGGTGGCCTCAAAACCAAGCGAACCCTACCTCTGTCGCCCAGTGCTGGGATTAAAGGTGTGCACACCATGCCCAGCATTCAAGCCCCAGCTTTTCTTTCTTTCTTTCTTTTTTTTTTTTTTAGTGTAATGTCTCTAACTTTATTATTTATCTAACGATGTCCAGCTTAATATTTAATAGACAAGCTTTATAAAATTTCTAACAGCAATCTTTCAAATGCATTATGAATTGTTATATCTTTTTTGTTTTTTTGAGGTAGGGTCTCACTATAGCCCAGGCTGACCAGGAATTCACTGTATAGTCTCAGGGTAGCATTGAACTCACAATGATGCTCCTAATTGTGTCTCCCGATTGCTGGGATTAAAGGCATGCAGGTGCCGCTATGCCAGGCTTCAAGCCCCATTTTTAACACTTCTCTCATATAAAGGCCCCAGACAAGTCCTTTCACCTCAACTAGCCTCAAGCCTCAGTTTTCTCAATTCCGTAACACGTGTTAACAACACCTCCCTTTGATCCTGGTTCGGATGGGGCACGCCACTAGGTTTGACTCCTGGAAGGGTGCTGTCCACTTAGAAAGCAAGGAGACGAACGTGGTGGTCACTCACCTGGAGAGTTTGTGTTCTTAACCACAGCCGTTTTGCTCTTTTGAGCCTGCTCCTAAAGCAGTGGGAAGAAGTCAAGATAGCACAAGTAACAAGTGTGCGGGAGCAGGACCCGTGGGCGGCGGTGATGGAAGCACCCCTGAAGGGAACGGGCCAGAGGTCCGGAGCCCCCCTACAGACAAGCTTCTCAGGCTGGGCAGAACCTGACCAGAGCGTCCTGGGGTGCAGAGGAGCCGACCCCAGCGGAGCCTCACCGAGTTAGGGTAGTGAAACTCAAAGCGCACAAACGCATCCAAGTCGTCAGGGGTCACTCCTGGGAGAGGAAGGGGTCAGGTCAGAGGAGCCTGGTGGCCACACGACCATTGGCACACCTGGGCAAGAGGCCCCTCCGGGCTTACCTGGCGGGGCTGGGAGGTTCATTCCCCGGACGACGATCAGATGCATTTCCGTGCTGTTGAGCTCTGAGAAGATCCTGCGGCCCACAAGGAGAGAGCAGAGTGAAGGAGAGTGCCCGGGCACTGCCCGCCTACCCAGCTGAGTGGTGGCCCAGAGGGCAGTGCCTGGCCTGTCCCCAACCGCCACAGCTCTGGGCTCCTGCCCGGTAGGCACCACGTCCTGCTGCGCCCCTGCCCGAGTGCATACGCCGCTGGGGAGCCTCACTAAGGAGTGGGGAGCCTCCCGGTTTGCTCCCAATCTCTCCCCACCCCTGCGGAACCCCGTCCCGCCTAGGCTTAGCACCTCACAGTCTGGAATGTCTTCACCTCAAAGTGGTGGCTGGGAGGGTCGAGGCCCTGGGCCCGGGCCAGCTGGAGAATCTCAAGCTGCTTCTTGCGGTCCTGAGCGAGTCTCTCAAACCTGCCAGGAAGGGCTTCACGTGGCAGCAGGGCAAGGCTGGCTTCTCCCCTCCTCACCAGCGCCAACCCTGCCCTGGCACTCACCGAGTAGTCTCGGCCACGTTGCCCTGGTGCATGAACTGCTTGGAGAACAGCAGGCACTTCTGGAAAGGGGGGCCCAGAGTGACTCCAGAGCCGGAGCAGGGCTTGGGAGACTGGCCCTCGAAGCTGACTTCTCAAAGCTCCCAGCGGACCTCCGCACCTCCCCTGCCACCCGCCTCCACGGCGCTGAGCGCCCCGTCTGCCACACTTTCCTACCAAACAGCCTCACTGGACAGCCAGGCTGGTCGAGACCATGTGGCAACCCATTTGCCTCAGCCTTCCAAGTGCTGAGGTCACAGGTGTGTGTCACCATGCCCAGCTCGACCTCCACTCTTAACATTTCTTCTGAGGACAGCCATTCCCCAAAATTCATTTAGCAAGGTCCTTCCTTCAAAACCAACTGAGGAGCCGGGCATGGTGGTCCCGGCACTTGGGAGGCAGAGGTAGGAGGATCACTGTGAGTTCAAGGCTAGCCTGAGAGTACATAGTGAATCCCAGGTCAGCCTGGGCTAGAGTGAAACTCTACCCCGAAAAAAAAAATCAGCTGGCATGGTGGTGGTGTCTATAATCATCGCACTTGGGAGACTGAGGTAGACGGGTCACAAGTTCAAGAGCAGCCTGGGCCTGGACTAGACCCCACAGTGAGTTCCAAGACAGCGTTGGCTGCTTAGCAAGCAAGACCGTGTCCCAAAACAATACCGAAACGCATTTCAGGGGCTTCCCCATTTCTGGAAACCTTGCCTCATCAGGCAAGAGCTTGGCCTTCCTAACTTCTCTAGCTTAAGTTCGGTAATACTCTGAACTTCCACAACAAGACACGTAAGCTCTGAGAGAAAACTCACTTACGCTCCCTTCCCGGGACAGACAGCAATTCAGATCACCCTCTTCTAGCAAGACCTCGCCCTGCACTTCACTATCCGCACTCCACACCCACCCTGAAGGGGGGCTTGTCATCCCATTGTACACAGAAAGGCAGTGTGGTCTGGAGAGGGCAGAGCCTTGCCCCAGGTCACACCGTCACTGACGAAGAGCTGGGACCTGAACCCGTGCCACCTGCTCTCTGCCCGCGGCCTGCTCCAGGGCGCACACCGAAAGGAAGGAGCGGGAGGCGGGCACTACTGACCTCATGTTGCTCCAGGAGCATCTTCTGGAGCTGGGTGTACACCTCCTCGGCCTTCTGGGACAGCCGCAGGTCCTCGTGGTGAATGAGGATGAAGTCATCGTCCTCGTCCGACAGCGGCGAAGGCACCTGCCAGGTCACAAGGGCCCTCGGGCCCCGAGAATCACACTACTCCTCTCCCAGGCTCACGATCACCAGGAGCCACACTGACCTCTAACTCTAATGTACAGATGCAGAGCGTCCCGGCCTCTTGTGCCCTTCCCTGCTGCTGGGCCTCGGCTCCCATGGCCCTCGCCCTGCCCTGCCCGGTCCCCTCTGACCACGGGCCGCCCACCTTCCTTCCCCCAGCTCCCCCTCAGAGCCAGGAAGGGCAGAGAGGCACAGGCCCTGCTGTCACCATTCTGGCCACGTCCACCGCTGCCCACAGCCGCACTCGTTCAGGGCTCTGCCCAGCCTGGCCCTGCCTCCACGGCTAAGGAGGCCTGCTGCTTAGCAGGCGGGGCTCACCGTGGACAGGTCTACAGGGTGGCCTGCTCGGGCCTGGCTGATCTGGGCCTCGAGACCTTTCGCCACCCGCAGGTGAGCTCTGGCCTGCTCCAGGTCCTGCCCGCGCTTGGCCCGCAGGGCTGCTCTCTGGTACTGCAGCTTGCGAGCCTCCAGCAGTGCCAGCTGCTCCCGGGCTGCAGCGAGAGGGCCAAGAGTTAGGGCCACAGCCGCCCGTCACTAGACCCCAACCTCCTCCTGCTGCCCGTCCCAGCTCACCCGCGGGACTCAGAGACGCCTTAGAACTTGAGGCCTTGGTCTCAGGAAGGTGGGGTGGAGGGACCAGAGGCTGTGCTGGCTTCTTTGCCACTGGCTCCCGAGATGGGGTGTCGGCCTGCGGGGACCCAGGAAAGGGGTCATTTCCCTCTTGGCCAGGGCAGTCCCTGACTCGGGCTGCCCTCCTAATGCTGCTTTTACACACTGAGCGACCTGAACACACTGCCTCTGCCTCCTGAGCCCTGATCAACACACAGCTACAAGCCTCTGGGCTGGAGAGATGCTTAAAGCCGTTTGCCTGCAAAGCCTGATCGCCCAGGTTCGATTCCCCAGGACCCACATAAAGCCAGATGCACAAAGTGGCAAATGCATGTGCAGTTCATTTGCAGTGGGTGGAGGCCCTGGCAACCCCGTTTTCTCCCTCCCTCTCTCTCTGCTGGGTGTGATAACATTTGCCTTTAACCCCTGTACTTGGGATGCAGAAGTAGGCGGATTGGTATGAGGTCAAGGCCATCTTGAGACTACATAGTGAATTCCAGGTCAGCCTGGCCCAGAGCAAGACGCTGCCTTGAAAAACCAAAAAAAAAAAAAAAAAAAAAAAAAACCCGGAAAGGAAAAAAGGGGTTTGAATCCTAGGTCTGCCTCGGTCTGTCTTCCTGGAATGGAGGAAGAGGGTCCCTAGCTCACTGGACTTGGTAGTGTCAAGCCACAGCCTCTGCTGTCTGCCTCCAGCAAGCCTCAGCGCTACCTTGGCCTCATCCTCGTCCTCCTCATCCGGGGCTGGACCTGCAGAGGCCAGCTCTTCCGCAGCTGCCAAAGCCACCGCCACCGAGTCCTCCTCAACGCCGTCCGTGCGCTCCAGACCGGGGATAGGGGGAAACCCTGTGAGACAGAAGGGGGCAGAGGGAGCAGGGAGGTGGCCCCGGGACACGCTCGCCGCCACGGTCCCGCCCGGCTCTGCCTGCACGTGGCTGGCAGCACGAAGAATGCGTCTCCCCCTTCTTGCTCACAAACTGCAGAGAGGCCCTAGGCCAAGCCCCACGCACCTGGAGGCACAGGCAGCTCAGCAAGGTCGACTCTCCGTCCTGCCCGATGGGCTCGCATGGCGTCTTGGTATTGCTACACGGAAAGGAGGGAGGGAGGCCAGCTAGTGGACACGGTGCGCTCCCGTCCCCGTGGGCAGAGGACAGCGGCCTGGGAGCGAGAGCCCCAGACACACGAAGGAAAGATCGAGACTCATGGGGACAGCAAGCCACGGACAGGCCACCACCACAGGGGGGGGCTGCGCAGCGATGGCCCACCTTGGCGATGCGCTCGTGCATGCGGGCCTTGCGCTCGTTCCCACTGGCCCGGGCCTGCACGGCCGCCTCGCGGTACTTGTTCAGCCTCTGCTGAAGGGCGTCCAGGACCGTCTGTGGCTGTGCAGGGGCCCCTTGAAGGGGAAAGGAGAGGCCATCAGCTCATCCCGCCCCTGCCCAGGTCCCCGTTCCAGTTCCACTGGTCAGTCCTACCGGGAGTGGCTGGGACGTCAGGGGCCATCACTGGCTGCACTCGCTCCACGACGGGGGACAAGGCTGGGGACGTTGTGGGGGCCTCTGAAGCTGGCGGGAAGGCCTTCAGATCTGGGGATCCAGAGAAGCAGGGTAGGCAGGGTCCTGGCTGGACGCAACCTCAGCCTAAGGTGATGACCCAGCCACCCCACTGACCTTCAGGAGCCGGGGGCATGGCACTCAGATCCACAGGCTGGCCCTTGTCCAGGGCTTCCAGGACAGCACCAAATCTCTGCAGGAGAGCAGGAGTGGAGATAAACCCAGTAGCCCAAGAACCTGGCTTGAAAACAGCCCCTCGGGCTGGGCGGGCTGGGCAGGCTGGCGCACACCTTCAATCCCAGCACCAGGGAGGCAGAGGCCAGCCTAGGACTGCTGAGTGAGTCAGAGGTCAGCCCGGGCTAGAGTGAGACCCTACCTCAAAGAACCAAAAATGACTAAGTACCCGCAGGCCAGACTCACAAGCTCCCTCTGTGAGTTTCTGCTTCCCCATGGGGAAAGGGCGGCTGGGACAGCACCTCTGAGCTGGTATCCTACCTTCCCAATCCTCATGAGCTCTCGGGCTCGGTCTACATCTCCAGCCCGCTTGGCACCAAGGGCAGCCACTTTGTACTCTCTCTGTCGGGTCAACAACAGGACCCGTGGGTCTGGCTCCGAATCAGGCGGGGCGGGAAGGGCAGAGCTGCCAGGGAGGCTGGTGTCAGGCTGAGGGGGGTGATCTATGGGAAATAACCAGGGCCCAGACAGAGGGCGCAAGGGTCAAAGGAGGACATGCACTTTGGATTCCTGGTGCCCACAGTCCCTGTCTGGGGGCAGCATGTGGGGGTCTCCAGGCACCTGGCTCCAGGGCAGGAGGAGCTGCGGCGGGGGGCTTCTTGCCCAAGGCCACTGGAGGTGGGATCTCATCCTCGTTGATCTGCCGGCCCTTCCTCACAGCGGCGAGTTGCGACTCCAGGGTCTATGGGAGAGAGCTGGTCCAGAAACCCACCTGGGCTTGGGTCCTGCTGGAAAACAGGCCAGCAACCCACCGTGCCCAGCACACTCGTGAGTGGGCCCCTTCCCCTGCCCCCTGGCCCACTACCCTCTCCCCCAGTCCTCTCCAAAGAGCCGGGTTCACCTTCAGGCCTCGCTCACAGCGCCGGGCCTTGGCAGCGTCGCCTGCCTCCTTGGCGCCGGCCGCGGCCTCCCGGTAGTTGTGCATCCGCTCCTCCAGCAGAGCCCGCAGCCCTCCAGCCTGCACATACGTCAGCTCAGGGCCGGCCACTCCACGGCTAGCTAGGCCCTGGCCGCTCTCTCCCTGCAAGGAAGCTACCCCAGAAGATGGGGCTCTGGGACTCCAGCAGAAAGTGGAGCCTACACCCCACGGTGTAAGGCAAAGACCCGCTAGAGAGACGGGGTCCCATCAGCCAGACGGAGGTCCAGACAGTCACTGGCGGCTAAGAAATGCCTCCCAGCGATGGTCTGTCAGCCACAGAGGAGTTTCATGCGCAGCTTCTGTTTATACAGCTGCTGGAGGAGAGCTCCTCAGCAACGCTGCTGTGCGAGCCATGCTACACGCACGCTGTCCAGGAACACACGGAAGCAAAGGCACGTGAAGGCCATTCCTCCAGACCCTACCTGTGCGGCTGGGACCGAGGCCCCTGGGTGGGCCGTCTGCTCAGAGTTTCCCCGTCCCCTGCTCCTCGCAGACGGTGGGGCTGGAGGCTGCCTCCTCGTCCACACCTAGCACCTGCTGCAACTCCGTCTGCGAAGAAACGTTCAGGTGCTTAAGGCCTCACGGCCCCACCCAGGACAAAAAAGAATAAAGGACACTCATCCCCAGCAGTTTCTCAGCTGGAAACTTTTGCTTAGTCCCTTTTACCAAAGTAGTTTTCTTAAACCTGGCCAAGGAAAGCCTTGAAGACAGTGAGGCCTCCACATCTAAGCCCCATCTGTAGGGCGCTCAGACCGGAAGTCAAGGGATGAGTCTCCTGCTACGTGGCCAGGAAGATAGGCCTGGGAAGGGCAGGGCACCCAGCCAGCCAGCCACAAAGGGCCACAGCTCTCTCCTCTCCCAGGCCTGGGCTTGGCCACCCGCCCAGCAGACACACCAGCAGCTCTGCATCCTCTTCTAGCCCTTCTTCCTCCTCTTCCTCCTCCTCATCACGCATACAGTCTGCTGCCATCTTCTCAATGTGGTCCATGGGCAGGGGGGCTGGCAAAAGAGGGTTCCAGAGTGAGGGCAACCTAAACTAGGTGCCTGACAAGAACTGTGTCATCCCTGCTTCAGCAAAGTGCTACCTGAAAAGTACTCTGTTCTTACGACCCAGCTCCAAAGACCCTTGTCAGAGCCGGGCGTGGTGGCGCACACCTTGAATCCCAGCACTCGGGAGGCAGAGGTAGGAGAATCGCCGTGAGTTCGAGGCCACCCTGAGACTACAGAGTGAATTCCAGATCAGCCTGAGCTAGAGTAAGACACTACCTTGAAAAAAGCAAACAAACCAAAAAAAACACCAAAAAAAAAAAAAAAAAAAAAAGACCCTTGTCATGCCTCAATCTCTACCCTCTTCCAGGCTGTAGAGGGAAATTTTATTTAATCATTTCGCATTCCTTTTTCTTTTTCTCTTTCTTTTTTTTTCCCCTTTGAGGAATGGTCTCACTCCAGCCCAGGCTGACCTTGAATTCACTATGTAGTCTCAGGGTGGCCTTGAACTCATGATGATCCTCCTACCTCTGCCTCTCGAGTGCTGGGATTAAAGGTGTGAGCCACCATGCTGGGTTCATATGACATTTCTGTCCACTGACAACGTGCCCAATTCTTTGTGTTCATTGGACCGCTACAGTCTAAGTCTAGTGACCTGGGATCTGACTGGTCCATGAGGGCAGGGAGCTCCATCATATGCGTATGTGAAGACCAGGGGAGTTGGGGTCTCCTCCAGTCTGCAAGGCAACGACCCTCCCCACCGCTGGCTGTGAACACTCACCCGGCTCCGTGGGTGTTGTCTTCCTGACTGCGCTCCCGGCCTCCCCAGTGAGGGCCAGCAGCTCCGCCTCCAGGTCCCCTTCATCTTCAGTGTCATCGGCCCCCAGCAGGTCCTCGGGGCTGAACTCTACAAAAAGGCCCAGCTGAGGACAGAGGAGGGCTCTTAAAATCATCTAATTCAGGCCTGGGGAACGGCTAAGTGCTCACAGGGGCTTGCTGTGTAGCAAGCCTGACCATGGAGTATAGGTCCCCAAAACCCACCACAGCCACGTACAAAGAACAAACATGACTGCAACCCTCACCGGCCTGCGGTAACGGGAGGCGGAGGCAGAACCCCAAAGCTCACGGGCCAGCTAGGCTGCTGGAATTCACAGAAGCAAAGACACAAGAGCCTGTCTCAGACAAGGCGGAAGCTCAGGGCTGCTACTATGAGGGTTTTTTTTTTTCCCTGTTTTTCTTTTCAATATTTTTATTAATTTGAGAGGGGGGGGAGGGAGAGAGACAAAGAGGCAGATAGAGAGAGAGAGGGAATAGGTGCACCAGGGCCTCCAGCCACTGCAAATATACTCCAGATGCATGTGTCACCTTGTGCATCTGGCTAACATGAGTCCTGGGGAATCGAACCTGGGTCCTTTGGCTTTGCAAGCGAGTGCCTTAACCGCGAAGCCACGTCCCCAGCCAGATGCAGAAGATGGTGCATGCATCTGGGACTCATTTGCAGTAGCAGGAGGCCCTGGTGCACTCATTCTCTCTCTCTTCCCTTCTCTAAAAAATAAAGAATAAGAGCTGGAGCGATGACTCAGCATAACCACTCAGGTTCAATTCCCCAGTGCCCATGTAGGGCCAGCTGCACAAAGTGGTACATGTGTCTGGAGTTTGTTTGCAGTGGCTGGAGTTCCTGGTACACCCATTTTATCTCTCTTTCTCTGATTGCAAATAAATTTTAAAAAATTAACTGGGGCGTGGTGGTGCACGCCTTTAATCCCAGCACTGGTGGGGCAGAGGTAGGAAGATCGCCGTGAGTTCCAGGACCCCCTGAGACTACATAGTGAGTTCCAGGTCAGCCTGGGCTAGAACGAGACCCTGCTTCAAAAAAAAAAAAAAAAATAGAGTAGAAGAAATAAATTTTAATAAATAAATAAAATAAAAAGCAACCAGGCGTGGTGGCGCACACCTTTAATCCCAGAACTCTTGGGAGGCAGAGGTAGGAAGATCGCCATGAGTTTGAGGCCAGCCTGAGATTACATAGTGAATTTCAGGTCAGCCTGGAAAACCCCCCAAAATAAAAATAAAAAGCAATAAAATGGCTTGAGTAGAGTGTTTGTCTAGCATGCTCAAAGCCCTAGGTTCCATCCCTAAACTATGAAAGGAGAGAGAAATTAAAACACCCAATAAAGCATGGTAGAGCCCAGCCCCAAAGCCAGACTTGGGCTTCCCACTGTCTCAGACAGTTGCTACTTCCTCTTGAGGCCCCAATGGGTAGATAGAGAAATTGAGGCCTGCAACATTCAGATTATTTAAAAACAGTAGGGCTGGAAAGATGGTTTAGCGGTTAAGGTGCTTGCCTGCAAAGCCAAAGGACCCAGGTTCGATTCCCCAGGACCCATGTAAGCTGGATGCATGACATAGTGCATGTGTCTGGACTTCATTTGCAGTGGCTGGAGCCCTGGCGCACCCATTCTCTCTCTGCATCTGCCTCTCTCTCTCTCTGGACCAAAATAAATAAATACACAAAATATCAAAAAGATTATAGTGCCAATACTAAAATGACAGTAGTTGCAGGCCTCAATACTTAGCATTATTCCCGACTACACTAGTTAATTATCATAATCCTGAGATATCGCTCCAACCTAACACTCCAGCCCTTTCTCTCTCTCTCTCTTTTTTTGTGTTGTTCAGATAGTGTAACATAGGCTAGCATTGAACCTCACAATTCTCCTGCATTAGCCTCCCTAGTTCTAGGATTATTATTATTATTTATTATTATTATTATTTTTTTTCCTGAGGCAGAGTCTCACTCTAGCCCAGGCTGACCGGAAATTCACTATGTAGTCTCAGGATGGCCTTGAACTCATGGCAATCCTCCCACCTCTGCCTTTTGAGTGCAGGGATTAAAGGTGTGTGGCGAGCGTGGTGGCACACACCTCTTATTATTATTATTATTTTTTAAGACAACAAAAATAAGTCTTAGACATCTCGGAACTTGGGCCCAGCAGAAATGGGGAAAGCATGGAAGAAAGTCTTCCTCAGTCTCTCGCTGGCTTTATTCCTAAAATCCTGGCATCCTACACCAGCCAGCAGGAGCCCGAGAAGCAGTTTCCATCAGAAAGGTCTCAACTTTTGGTGACTCCCGAGCACTCCTGATTATCCATTTGGTGTGGTCACAGCAAACCTAGGATGGGCACTCGGGCCAGACAGACCCAGAGGTCTTTATGGGCCTCAGCCTTGGGACGAACAGGAAAACCACACAGGAAACCCAATTTGCCCAAGCTGTCTAGAGTCCCCCAGCCCAAACTGACCGAGGCGTTGAGGTGATTGTCCATACCTGCTTGGCGGCTGCCACACCCTGGCCACTGGTCCGAGGGCCTTTCCGAGGTCTCGGCCCTGGCATCTTGGCAGCCTAGGTACGACAATGAAGTGTGTCCCCATACTGGTGCAGGTAGCAACAATGTGGTTAGCAACCCCCCACCCCCAGGCCACCAGCAATTCACCCCAAAGGATGCGCTAACAACTGTGGGGTGAGAGCACTGGAGACGCAGTGCAGGGGTCCTGTCCACAGCCCGAGGGTGTCCACAGTGGCTGTAGCTATCTGTGGCTACCAGTGGGAAGCAAGAGAACATTTTCACCATTAGTTTCCTTGGACAGCTAGGCACTAGAGGAATCTGACATAGGGCTGAAGAGATGGCTTAGTGGCTAAAAGCGCTTGCCTGTGAAGCCCAAGGACCCAGGTTCGATTCGATTCTCCAGGTGCCACGTAAGCCAGACGCACAATGTGGCACATTGCAGTGGCTAGAGGCTCTGGTGTGCCCATTCTCTCTCTCAAATGCAAATAAATTAAAAAGAACAAGGCACCGGGCGTGGTGGCACACACCTTTATTACCAGCAACTAGGGAGGCAGGAGGAAGAGGATCGCTGAGAGTTCGAAGCCACCCTGAGACTAGAGTGAGACCCTACCTTGAAAAACCAAAGCGCTTGGCTGAGAAATGTGACATAAACTGAAGTCATCTCAGAGACCTCCGGCACACCCAGCTCTGCACTGAGAGCGCAGAAACTCATCTGCTACTACCTGGACCCTCAAGGAACTAACTCTTCCATGGTGGATAGGAATCCAAGAACAACTCCCCACAGGGCTGCTACAGGGGCTATGGGTACCCAGAGGTGGCACCTTAGCCAGCGCCAGGGCAGGGCTCAGCAAGGGAGCAGAGGTCCCGGGTCAGCGCCAGGAGCCGGGTCGGCACCTGGACCTGGAATTCACTATGTAGTCTCAGGCTGGCCTCGAACTCACAGCCAAATGCCTTAAATGTTAAGCCATTTCTCCAACCCCATTTTATTTTTTACACAGGGTGTCATTCTTGTCCAGGCTGAGTTGAAATTCACTCTGTCGCCCAGGCTGTCCTCAATATTACCTCACACTTGTAAATTCTGGGATTAAAGGCATGTGTGAGTGACCATACCTGTCTTACGACAAAATTGAAAGTTTCCAGTGGGTCCGAGCTGAGCCTGGCCGAGACAGGTGAGGCCTGTCCAAGCCTAGGTGAGCCCAGCAGGGACAAGCCCCGCCGAGCCTAGCCAGTCTGGGATGAGCCGATTCGGGCAGAGCAGGGCTGAGCCTAGCAGAGATGGTGAGTGGAGCTGGGATTAAAGGCGTGTGCTACCACACCAGGCTTGGGCTCCCTGTGCTGACCTGGCTGTGGGCGCTGACCCCCGGTGCTGACCCGGAATCCCTGCGCTGACCCCCGGTGGTGCTGACCGCGGCTCGCTGGGCTGACCCCGAATCCCTGCGCTGACCCCCGGTGCTGACCCAGGTTCCCTGCACTGACCCCGGCTCCCTGCGCTGACCCTCGGTGGTGCTGACCCCGAATCCCTGCGCTGACCCCCGGTGGTGCTGACCCCGGCTCCCTGGGCTGACCCCGGCTCCCTGCGCTGACCCTCGGTGGTGCTGACCCCGAATCCCTGCGCTGACCCCCGGTGGTGCTGACCCAGGTTCCCTGCACTGACCCCGGCTCCCTGCGCTGACCCCCGGTGGTGCTGACCCCGAATCCCTGCGCTGACCCCCGGTGGTGCTGACCCAGGTTCCCTGCACTGACCCCGGCTCCCTGCGCTGACCCCCGGTGGTGCTGACCGCGGCTCCCTGCGCTGACCCCCGGCGCTGGCCCCGTCACCCGCCCGGCCCGTCCCCTCCCCGGCCGCCCTCAGCGCTCCCCCACGGCGGGCACGCGGCCTACCTGGCGGCGGCGGCGGATCCGACCAGGAGAACCGGCCCGGCTTCCCGCGGCGCCCACAGCAAGCGCCCACCGGGGGGAGGCGGCTGACGCCGGGGCACGTGACCGCACGGCCCAGCGGGGGGCTCGCGGTGCGCCTGCGCGCGAGCCGGGCGACGGCGGGGCTGCAGCAGCGCGCAGGCGCCGCGGGGCGGATCCCGCGAGACTTCCTGGCAGCGACCGTCCCGCGCCCGCGCAGTCGCGGTAAGGCGTGCCCCTCGGCCCAGTAACTCCTGGGGGGCGGGGCGGCTCCCACGCGCAAGGGTGTCCGGGCACTCAGCGCATGCGCGCTAGGCTCTCGCGCCTCACGCCCGCGCACAGGCGAGCAGGAGCTCATCTGCAAGCGATGCTGTGGCTCCCAGTCCCTTCAAAACAGTCCTGTGCCGTGGCGATGGCTCTGCAGTTAAAGTATTTGCCTGCAAAGCCTAAGCTTAGAGCACGGTTCGATTCCGCAGTTCTCACATAAAGGCAGATGCACGGCGCACTGCACATGCATCTGGAGTTCACCTGTAGCAGCCAGAGGCTGTGGCATGCCCATCCTCTCTCTGCTTGCAAATAAATAAAGGGGGGAAAAATGCCGGACATGGTGGTGGAAGCCTTTAATCCCCGCAGTTGGGAGGCAGAGGTAGCAGGATTGCCTTGAGTTCAAGGCCACCCTAACACTACATAGTGAATTCCAGGTCAGCCTGGGCTAGAGACCCAACCTTGAAGAACCCCCCCGCCCCCGCTTAAAAAAAAGCTAAAAAGCTGGGATAGTTTTTTTTTTCTCAATTTTTTATGAGAGAAAATGAGTGTGGGCGCACTAGGGCCTCCAGATGCATGTACCACCTTGTGTGTCTGGCTTTCCATGGGTACTGGGGAATCAACCCCAGGCTGTGTCTTAGAGAGCAAATACTTGCTGAGCTGTCTCCCCCGTGCACTATGACAGCAGGCCAGTAGGGAAGCGGCTTCCAGCTCAGTTCCAGCTTGATTTTTCAGGACCCTGCAACCAACTGAAGCATGTGGTGTCTTTACGAAACAGGGTCTGACCATCAAGTTCTTCCGGGCAGGTCTCAGGGGCCCGCTTGATCAACTAGCTCACTAGCAGGTATCCCACCACGGGCACTGGGATTTTCCTGTAACCACTTGTGGCTTCTGGGAATAGCATTATCTACGTATTTGGGCTAGAGATGGCTTAGTGGTTAAGGTGCTTACCTGTGAAGCCTAAGGACCCAGGTACAACTTCCCAGAACCCACATAAGCCAGACGCACAAGGCGATGCATATACACAAGGTGGTTCACGTGTCTGGAGTTCGAATGCAGTGACAGGAGGTCCTGGTGTGCCAATTCTCTCTCTAGATCTCTCCCTCTCATGTGAAAAGAAGAATGTATTTACTGGGCATGGGGGCGCATGCCTTTATTCTCAGCACTTGGGAGGCAGAGGTGTGCTAACAATCTGAACCCACACTGGGGCAGCAAGGGGTCTCACCAGCCCCTCCTTTCTTTTGACACAGGGTCTCACATAGCCCATGATGGCCTTGAGCCCCTTCCATAGTTGAAGTGACCTTCCCTTCCCAAATGCTGGGGTTAGAGGTAGGTGTGTGTCACCATTCCCAGACACAGAGCACGCACTCCAGGGCTGGAAGTGAACCCAAGGCAGGCAGGCACTCTACGGAGATGTTTGGTTTTGGAGGTAGGGTCTCACTCCAGCCCGGGCTGACCTGGAACTCACGGCGATCCTCCTACCTCAGCCTGGGATTAAAGGCGTGTGCCCATATCCAGCTTCCCATTGAATTTTTACATGTGGTACCTTCTTCCAGAGCACTGGCATTACAGGGGGGCACCACCTTGCCCAGCTCAAGTGGCAGTGGGAAATGCAGCCAGTGAGTGATTCTTGCACACTAGGCACACGCTGTGCCACTGTGATACACACACAGTCCCAGCAGTTCCTTTTTTAATAAAATAATTTAATCTCATGTGTAAAATTTAAAACACATAATGACAATGAAAATCTTCATCTCACCGCGGACTTTGACCATCCAGGTGCTTCCCGGAGGTTACCAGTGTAACCAGTTTCTTATAAATTCTCTCAGAACTGTTTTACATAGATACAAGTCCACTGTGTGTATATTACTTATATACACGGAATGCTACCATTAAAATGAATGGCAGGGCTAGGAACAATAGCGCAAGCCAGAGGGAGGGCCTACGGTCATTCAGCTCAGCTTGGCTTTACGGTCTGAATTATTTGTGTTGACCATACATTTCCCAAACGCTGCAAAAAGCAGACGAAGTGAAAGAATTCCCTGTCCTTCGGCACCGGGAGTCAGGTAGGCAGCGCTCACTCTTCCTTCAGGGCGTACAGCACGTCATCCTGGCTCACGTTGAGCCGCACGCGAAGCAGGACGTCGTTCCTGCTGGGCTCCACCAGGAGGAGGCGGCAGGAGCCCAGGCGAGAGCACACGGCCATGGTCTCGGACATGGTAGGGTACGGCAGGCCCTCCATCCTGCACAGGGCCACGTGCTGGTTGTATATCTACACGAAGCAAGGCAAGGGTCAAGAGAGACTACCCCAGTCGCGATCACCCCCAGTCTAAAGCAGATACTTGGTGCCCTGGGTTTATTTCCCCCTCCTTCTTCCTCCCTTTGTTTTTTGGGGGCGCTTTTCAAGGTACTTAGTCTAAGTAAGGCTGACCTCGAATGCACACATGCCTATAACCCCAGTCCAGCCTTTGGGGAGCGGAGACCAAAGAGCGACTGGGGCTCAGCAAACTGCTGGGTGTCAGGGCGCACATGTTTAAACCCTACCTCTATATCCCGAGTGCTGGGATCAAAGGCATGCGCCACCATGCCCGGCGAGTTAATTAATTTCTGAAAACATTAGTTATTTGAGAGAAAAATAGGCGTGCCAGGGCTTCCACCCATTGCAAATGAATTCTAGACGCATGGGCAACTACATAGTGAATTCCAGGTCATCCTGGGCTAGAGACCCAACCTGGAAGAACCTTGAACTCACAGAGATCCTCCTACCTCTGCCTCCTCAGTGCTGGGATTAAAGACGTGCACTGCCATGCCCTGCGACTACCCTGATTTCTTTAGCACAGTGTGACGTGAAACAGATTAACAAGTTGTACAATGATTTAAATCCTCACATATTTTAAGAGCCCCAGAACTACTTCTAGAACGGTTTGAGAAAAGGCAAAAGAAAATAATAAAAATAAAATAAAATAAAAAAATAAATCACCTGTTGAAATGTTGCTTCCTCTAGTCCTGACTGCCGGAACTCTGCAAGAATGGCTCTCAGGAAGCCTTGTTCCAAGACGGAGGAATTTCTTAAAGGAAATGAGGAGATGTGAGCTTTCCCAAGAAGGATGCACCTACCACAGCACCAAACAACGTCAGAACCTTCTGTATCTTTTTGTTGTTGTTTTCTCGAGGTAGGGTCTCGCTCCAGCTCAGGCTGACCTGGAACTCGCTATGTAGTCTCAGGGTGGCCTCGAACTCACGGCGATCCTCCTACCTCTGCCTCCCGAGTGCTGGGATTAAAGGGGTGCGCCGCCACGCCCGGCTCCTGGCATCTTTCTCGCTTGCTCGTGTTATAGGCACCCCTGTGGCCTGGTGGTGCGCACGCGCTCTCCTGCAAGTCCTGCTCCATCACTTCTCAGCCTGCTGTCATTGCAGCGGGAGTCTCCTACCTGAGATGGCTGTTTTTGGCAAGCCCAGGACATTCCCTGCTCCCGTGAGGGGCTAGGACGACGGGTGTTATTTCTTTTCTTTATTTTTACTTAAGAGAGAGAATGGCTGCACCAGGGCCTCCAGCCACTGCAAATATACTCCAGACGCATGCGCCACCTCCTGCATCTGCCTTACATGGCACCTGGAGAATCGAACCTGGGGGTCCTTAGGCTTCACAGGCAAATGCCTTAACTGCTAAGCCATCTCTCCAGCCCTGTTTCACTATTTCTGTGAGATCTGGACATTCAAACTCGAGTGGTCTCAGGCTTCCCCACCCAGGCTCTGCTTATGCAGGAAGTACACTTAACCACTGACTGAGCTGTCTCTTTAGCCCACTTCTCTGGATCTTTAGAAAAAAGGATAGGTACACTGGGGAGGGGGGGGAGCAGTGTTTAAGCAGGTTCCTCATTTGCCCCCAAAGTCTCAAAGTGACATGAAAATGCCACTTCGGTGCTGGAGAGATGGCTTAGCAGTTAAGGCGCTTGCCTGCAAAGCCAGAGGACTCTGGTTCGATTCTCCAGGTCTCACGAAAGCCAGATGCACAAGGGGGCGCATGCGTCTGGAGTTTGTTTGCAGTGGCTGGAGGCCTTGGTGTGCCCATTTTCTCCCTCCTCCTCTCTTTGAAAGAAAGGAAATGTCATTTTGGCCAGGCGTGGTGGTGCATGCCTTTAATCCCAGCACTCGGGTGGCAGAGGTAGGAGGATCACCGTGAGTTTCAAGGCCACCCTGAGACTAGAGTGAATTCCAGGTCAGCCTGGGCTTATGAGAGACCCTACCCCAGCGGGGGAAGAAAGCCACTTTGGTAACTTTGGTAGCGGAGGAACCCAGCAATTAATGACACCTGGAACCACTCCCACACCCCATTTTGGAAATGGAGGGGTACGCCACTCACGAAAGCAGTTGTTTCTTACTTATCCCTGTAGCCTTTTGTCCCCTTGGGATATAGCTCAGCAATGGCAGGGGTCCGCCTGCCTTCCAAGTGGCTGGTCTGCCCAGGCCTCTACAAGGGTGCCTAGCTAAGAGCAGGTTGGGATCGCCCAGGCCGCAGGGTGTCTCACCTGATGGCGGTGATGTAGGAGGAGGAGGACATCTCGTCCACGGCTGCCATGAGGTGGGCCACGGTGACCGGGCCCTGGGTGCCGTCCTTCTGCCGGGAAAGCTCGCAGATCTCCGTGGCCCGTCTGCAAATGTCCAGGCAGCGCCGTGCATCTCCAGACAGGGCTGCTACCTGCAAGGGGAATGTTGCACTCCTGAGGCCCCTTGAGTGGTCAGCCAATGAAGAACCAAGGGATTCTGTTCAGCTAAAAAGATGAGGAGGATAGGCTGGGGAAATGGCCTAGCGGTTAAGGTGTTGGCCTGTGAAGCCTAAGGACCAAGGTTCGATTCCCCGGGATCCATGTAAGCCAGATGTACGAGTTCGTTTGCAGTGGCTGGAAGCTCCGGTGCACCCATTCTCTCTCACAAACAAATTAATTAAATAAAATAAATAAAATATTGAGGAGGGCTGGAGAGATGGTTTGGTGGTTAAGGCACTTGCCTGCGAAGCCTAAGGACCCACGTTTGACTCTCCAGGTCCCACGTAAGCCAGACGCACAAGGTGAAGCAAGTATGCAAGGTTATACATGCGTCTGGAGTTCAACTGCAGTGGCTGACCAATTCTCTCATACAAAAAAAAGATGAGAAAAGGATTATGCCCAAAGTAAAGGACAGCCTGAGAAATCCTCCTCCAGTCCAGGCCACTGTCTTTGGTGGCATGTGCCTTTAATCCCAGCACTCAGGAGGCAGAGGTAGAATTACTGTGAATTCAAGACCACCCTGAGACTACAGCCTGGGCTAGAGGAGACTCATCTCAAAAAACAAACAAACAAACAAACAAACAAGAGGCATAAAACTCTCAGCTTTATTTGTATTTAAAATTCAAGATCATGCAGCAAGAGACAAGCTCAGAAGTCGCTACCCAAGGCCAGAGGCTGAGACAGAACCTAGCTGGGGATAAGCTGACAGGCTCCCTCAGCATGCTGTGCATTTGGGGAAATGGCCTGATCTATGGCTAAGAGAATCAGATGGGGGGGGGGGGGAGGGAGAGAGAACAAAAAAAAACCCAAACAAACAAAGAACCAAAAAGCTGGAGGAACCAGAGAGTCTGTGCTGAACAGTTTTGTACTCCCTCTGTGTGACTCAGGCAAATGGGTTCCTGTATGCTCTCTTAAGAAGCCTTCTATTCTCCCGTGCTGACTGGGACAATTTTATTTTATTTATTTTTTCGAGGTAGGGTCTTGCTCTAGCTTAGGCTGACCTGGAATTCAGTATGTAGTCTCAGGATGGCCTCAAACTCATGGGGATGCTCCCTCCCGAGAGCTGGGATTAAAGGTGCACACCACCACACCCGATGTCCCACTTACTGTCTCAGCCCTCTTGTTAGTGAAGTTTTACTGGAACACAGACACAAGTACACGCTTATCCCCAGGTGCCTCACTGGGATAACAGTGAAGGAAAGGAAAGCAGACACACCTGAGGCCTGTCATGTCCTCTAGAAGTTTACGACACTACCCAACCTTTCACAGGAGAGTCAAGGGGTAAACCAAGGCCCCAGAGCATGCTTACGACACGCACACAGCAAGCAGGTCTCAGGACTCCAAGTATCCCCTAACTCCCAGAACCCTGACCACCGCGAGGAGAGCAATGCTGCAAGAGGTCACCCCCCAATACAGTAAGGCTCACCCCCACAAACCAGCATTTTAATTCATTATTATGTTTTAAATTTAATTGTGTTTTTTTTTTAAGATTTATTTTTATTTGAGAGCGACACAAAGAGGCAGAGAGAGAGAGAGAATGGGTGCGCCAGGGCCTCCAGCCACTGCAAATGAACTCCAGACGCATGCGCCCCCTTGTGCATCTGGCTAACGTGGGTCCTGGGGAATCGAGCCTCGAACCGGGGTCCTTAGACTTCACAGGCAAGCGCTTAACCGCTAAGCCATCTCTCCAGCTCTAAATTTAATTTAAAAAAAAAAAAAAAAACATTTTGGGTCCTTAGACTTTGCATGCACGTGTCATAACTGCTGAGCCATCATCTCTCCAACCCTGGCATTTTTACTTCGGGTTGTTAGCGGCACGGTGATACTCTGGCTCAGGCCGATCTGGGGGTATTTATAGAACAGGGCTTCTTAGAGTCCGCTTTATCCCCGGGGCACACAGCAGAGCTCACACTGTGAAAGGACTGGCTCATGACTGCAACAAAGAGCCCCTTGTGGTGACATACCTTCCTGGAGACCAGCTGGATGGCATCGTCCTCAAAGGCCTTCAAGTGCCTCAGTCGGGACACGAGGATCTGCTTCAGTTGGCTGTGAGTATAGGGCTGGAAGCACATCCTGGTAAGGCCCTGGAACATGACAGAGGGACATTTTTTTTTTTTCGAGGTAGAGATGGACTCACTCTGTATTCTCAGGGTGGCCTCGGAATGACAGCAATCCTCCTACCTCCAACTCCCGAGTGCTGGGATTAAAGGTGTGCGCCCATACCTGGCTTTGAGAGCCTTTTCATTGTTTTAAAAAAATATTTTATTTATTTATTTGACAGAGAAAGAGGGAGAGAGAGAGAAGGGGCGCGCCAGGGCCTCCAGCCACTGCAAACGAACTCCAGACGCGTGCGCCCCCTTGTGTGTCTGGCTAACGTGGGTCCTGGGGAATCGAGCCTGTGTCCTTTGGCTTTGCAGGCAAATGCCTTAACCGCTAAGCCATCCTTCCAGCCCCCCACATAACAACTTATCCATTTTCCCACCCCCAAGTCCTGCTGCTTCCTACTTGCAGTCACTTGACAATGCCTGGTGGGATCCTGTCATCCTTAATTTACTTAAGTAGCTTTCACTCTAGAGGACTCATCTGGGCGGAGAGGGACGCAGAGGTGCCCTGGTTAAGGCGGCGACACTGCAGGACCCGTGCTCTGCACCACACGGCCCGTCTTCCCGACAGTCTCGAAGGCTCGTAACAACAAATATGCACCCGACCGGCTCGCAGCTCTATTCCAAGTACCAAAGCAGCGGTGGGTAGCGGTAAGGCATTTTCTGCGTTAATTAAGCCTTTGGGGCTCGGTGTGATCATCCTACCTCTGCCTAGCAAGTGCTGGGACATAAGGTGTCCTCCAGGGCTGGAGAGATGGCTTAGCGGTTAAGGCGCTTGCCTGAAAAGCCAAAGGACCCAGGTTTGATTCCCCAGGACCCACGTAAGCCACATGCACAAGGGGGCACATGTGTCTGGAGTTCTTTGGCAGTGGGCTGGAGGCCCTGGCGCATCCATTCTCTCTCAAATAAACAAATAAATAATTTTTTTTTTTAAAGTGTACTTTAGCACACCCAGTTTGGAAGGGTTTTTAATTCCAACATACACATCACAATGATGGTAGAAACCATATTTCTTTGTGTTCTATTGCAGCGAGCTTCTGGCTGCTGGCAGAAAGCAGCCCCCAATCAAGAGCAGCTTGTAGGAGAAAAGGGGTTATTTTGGCTTAGAGACACGAGGGGCAGCTCCAAAACGATGGCATGAGCAGAGGGTGGAGAACAGGAGTGTGCCAAACACTGGCAAGGGAAGCTGGCTATAACACCCACAAGCCCCACCCCCTCCAGCAATACACTGCCTCCAGGAGGCTTCAGTTCCCAAACCGCCAGCAGCTGGGGGCCTAGCATTTACGTTTATGCTGGACACCTGAATCAAACAATCTCCACTTTTGCGTTTTCACTTCTGTAGGACCCGTGGCTGAAGTGCCCACGACCTACCAGTCGGCTCGATACCCGGTTCATCATGATCCGCTCCGGCAGGTCCATGGTGTTGGCGATGGTCAGGACCACCAGCCGGGCTTCCTTGTGGGTGGGCCAGTCAAAAAGGTTGTACAACACGTCTTGCTTGTGAGTCCACAGAAGGTCGAGCTGCCGGGGAGGAAGACAGACACGCGCGGTCACAGGGAAAGCCTGGGCGGGGCCTGTGGCTGCAGCATCGCCTCGGCCATTAAGGAAGTCAGCGAATTGGCTCAGGGGAAGGTATGGGGGGGGCGGGGGCAGCACCTCCACGGACCTCACTCACTCCTAGGGCAGCAGTGACATGATCACCCCCCCTCCTGCCCACCTCATCCACGAGCAGGACGGTGGTTTCCCAAGGCGCTTGGCCGCTGCAGAACTGCTTTGCCAGAAGCTCCGAGGCATGGCTGGCCGTGGCCTTTTCGCCTGTCAGCTTCTGCAAGGGGGAAACGCACTTCCGGTCAGTGGGAAGGATTTTACTGAGCTTAAAGTGCAGCCTATAAAAGGAAGTCGGAGGGGCTGGAGAGATGGCTCAGCAGTTAAGGTGCCTGCCTGCGCAGTGTAAGGACCCATGTAGGCAGATTCTGCACAAGGTGGCACATGCATCTGGCGTTCATTTGCAGTGGCTGAAGGCCCTGGTGTGCCCATTCTACCTCTGTGTGTGTGTGTGTCTCATTCTCATAATTTTTTAAAATATTTGAGAGAGAGAGAGACAATGGGCACACCAGGGCCTTTAGCTACTGCAGACAAACTCCAGATGCATGTGCCACCTTGTGCATCTGACTTACATGGGACCTGGAGAATCGAACCTGGGTCCTTTGGCTTTGCAGACAAGTGCCTTAACCACTTAGCCATCTCTCCAGCCCACGTTCTTGTAATTTATTTTATTTTTTTTTTAAAAAGGAAGCATGAAGACCTGTGTCCTATACTCTATTTCCTAGCCTAGTCCCTTCACTTGGAACACTGTGTGTTGGGAGGTAACAGCTAATGAATGGAAGAACAAGGCCCACACCCTACTCCAGGAGGGCACCCTGCCACCTGGGAACTAGTTGTTGCTGGCAGAAAGTCATTATCTAGCTCCAGAACAAGATTTCTTTAAAAATAATTCTATTTATTGATTTGAAAGCAGAGAAGGATAGAAAAGAGAGATAGAGAACGGGTGTCCCAGGGCTTCTAACCACTGCAAACAAACTCTAGATGGGTCCTGGGGAACAGAACCTGGGTAGTTAGGCTTTGCAGGCAAGAGCCTTAAACCACTACACCACTAGCTCCCAGAATGCCTCTTTTTTTTTATTTTTATTTATTTATTTGCAAGCGACAGACAGAGGCAGAGAGAGAGAGAGAGATAGAGAGAGAACGGGCACGCCAGGGCCTCCAGCCGAGGCAAACGAACTCCAGACGCACATGCCCTTTGTGCATCTGGCTTACGTGGGTCCTGGGGAATCAAAACGGGGTCCTTAGGCTCCACAGGCAAGTGCCTTAACCACTACGTCATCTATCTAGCTCCCAGGACAGTTATTGGAATTACAATTTTGCTACCACTGCACAAAGTCAAATGCATGGTGTGATTGTTGAGTTCTGGGTCTCTGAGAAGTCCTTCCTTCAGAGTGGGGGGCCCTACGTGTGGTGGAAGGAAGCGCTGAGAGAAAAGGGGCCCTCCCTCCTGCTGGCTGCTGAGCAGTCTCTTGGTGACTGCCTTCACATGTGCGTGCGCCCATCCTTCGCCGGCATTGGAAGCAAGTTCCCTCAGAAAGTGGATGGGGCCTGTGAGGCATCCAGCCAGTGGACAGAATGGCCACCAGCTTCTCTGACTCTCAGGCCTGCAAACTGCTACTGGTAGTGGATTGCCATAAACTAATCGAATAAATTCCACCCCCTACCACCTCCCCCTCCCCCAAGATAGGGTCTTGCTCTAGCCCAGGCTGAGCTGGAATTTACTATGTAGTCTCAGGGTGGCCTCAAACTCACAATGGTCCTCCTCCCCCTGCCTCCCAAGTGCTGAGATTAAATGCATGCCCCACCACGCACAGCAGATTCCCTTTTTATTTTTATTATCTTTTAAAAATTTTATTTATTTATTTGAGAGTGACAGAGAGAGAGAGAAAGAGGCAGATCGAGAGAGAGAGAGAGAGAGAATGAGTGTGCCAGGGCTTCCAGCCACTGCAAACGAACTCCAGATGCGGGGGTCCCCTTGTGCATCTGGCTAACGTGGGTCTTGGGGAATCAAGCCTTGAACCGGGGTCCTTAGGCTTCACAGGCAAGCGCTTAACCGCTCAGCCATCTCTCCAGCCCCCCTTTTATTATTTTTAAATTTTATTTTAAAGTAGAGAGAGACAGAGAGGGGGGAGAAAGAAAGGGCACTCCAGGGTCTCTAGGCACTGCAAACAAATCCCAGACACATGCACCACTTTGCACACCTGGCTTTACACGGATAGTGGGGAGTCGAACCCAGGTCATTAGGCTTTGCAGGCAAGCACCTTCGTTGTTGAGCCATCTCTACAGCCCCACATTCCCCTTTCAAATACGTGGGGGACAATAAATGTGCGAAACACACACAAAGCCAGCCTCTCGTTTTTCCCAAGTGCCCCGAGAAACGGTTTTCCAAAAAGCCAAACAAGCCGCTTTGGTCACCTGCAGGATCTGCACGTAGACTTGGTGGGGCTCCGTTAGCTTCATGCCGTTCACCTCTACGTACTGGAAAGCAGGAACGTCCTTTGTCTGGGCCGCCTGCTGCAGACAGCGTATCACTTCATGCACGGTGGCAGTCTTCCCCGTGCCGGGGACGCCGGAGATGTACATGCATCTGGTGCAAGAACAGAACAGCCAACCACTAGGACCACGCCAGCCACATCTCAGCTGGAAAGGGCAAGGCCTCTGACGCACGGAGGCTGAGCAGCCGGGGCCACCTGTGGAACCTCCTCAGGGTTGGGCTTATTCAGATACTCATCCATCCCACAAGCAAGGCTGTATGCAGAGTTTCTCTGACAGCAAGAGCTGCTTAAGGGCTGGACAGATAAAATGGTTAAGGCACTTGCTGGCAAAGCCTAAGGACCCAGGTTCGATTCCTCAGAACCCAGAGGCGCGAGGTGGTCCATGTGTCTGGTGTTTATGTGCAGTGGCTAGAGGCCCTGGCGTGCCCATTCGCTCCCTCTCCTGCTCTCTTTCACAAATAAATATTTAAATAAACCGGGCGTGGTGGTGCATGCCTTTAATCCCAGCACTCAGAAGACAGAGGTAGGAGGATTGCCTTGAGTTCCCCTGAGACTACATAGTGAAATCAAGTGAGACCCCACCAAGAAAAACCAAAAAACAAACAGAACAAAACAAGAGCTGCCAAGGATGGTGGCAGATGCCATTATTCCCCCCCCCCCAAAAATAAAAATAAAAATAAAAAATAAAAACTGCCTAAGAGCGCCAATGAAGGTTTTGCTAGCCTTCTGACCTCCAAAGTGCCTACTACCTGGCACAACTCACCCTCCAGTCCCGTCCAGAAGCTTGCTCTCCACAAAGTTGTAAATGTCTTGGAATTCCTGCTCCCGACAGGGAAGAGACTCGGGTACCACAGAAACGTGCAGCCTACAGTGGGTGGCGAAAGGAAGAAACGGAGAGCTTAGACGACTGTCGCCATCTACCCAATAATAAGACAAAAGACTGGTCTACTGTCTCCATGTGAGAACTCCAGCACAAGTCACTTCCAAATCCCTCCAGGGGGTTTCAATCCAATCAGACCGTGTGGGACCTTGCGGAGGTTTGATTCAGGCGTCCCCCATAAACTTAGGTGTTCTGAATGCTAGTCTCCCCAGCTGATAGCAATGGGAAATTAACGCCTCCTGGAGGCGGTGTATTGTTGGGGGCGGGCTTATGGGTGTCATAGCCAAGTTTCCCCATGCCAGTGTTTGGCGCACTCTCCTGTTGCTGTTGTCCACCTTACGTTGGTCAAGGGGTGATGTCCACCCTCTGCTCATGCCATCGTTGGGCTTCCCCCCTCAAGCCTGTAAGCCAAAATAATCCTCTTTTTCCCACAAGCTGCTCTTGGTTGGGTGATTTCCACCAGCAACGCGGACCTGACTGCGACAGACCTCAATCTACTGGAGTGTGCACTTCACTTGAGTTCTGACAGGTGCCGGCTCAAGGCAGGAGCACTCCTCCAGAGCCCAGCACGCCAGATCAGCCAGATGCTGCTCGGGAGGTAGTGTGGCCCCAGGCCCTGCTTTACTCTCCCGTTACCATGGCCTCCGGGGACTGCATCTCTCCTCATTTCACACAAAGGGGGGCCCCCACCGCGTTCGCCTGTCCGAAGAGGCGCCCACAAGCAACACTACCTCAGTCGGGCCTCCTCCAGCACATTGGCGGGCTCCTGGGCGGCAAGGCTCCGCCTGCGGATCTGAGGTGTGGCCTGGCGCGGAGCTCTGGGCTTAGGCTGGATTCAAAGAAGACAAGACACTGTTATTTGTAAGAGGGGGAAAAAAAAACCCACAAAATACCACACAGGACACAGGATGATGATGTGGTGATGCATCCCTCTTACCTCCCTCCTGTACAGCACCATGAGCTGTTCTCTCCTGTCTGTCTCACACCACACATACATTTCGTTCATAGCCTAAACATTTTTTTTTTTTGTTTGTTTGTTTTTGGAGAGAGGGTCTCACTCTAGCTCAGGCTGACCTGGAATTCACTATGGAGTCTCAGGGTGGCCTCGAACTCACAGCGATCCTCCTACCTCTGCCTCCTGAGTGCTGGGATTAAAGGTGGGCGCCACCACGCCCGGCTCTTTTTCGTTTTTAAAACGTCTATTTGATTTATTTATTCGCAAGCAGGGGAGAGGAAGGGGAGGAAAAGAGAGACAGAGAATGGGTGCCCCAGGGCATCTGGCCACTGCAAATGAACTCCAGATGCTTGTGCCACTTTGTGCATCTGGATTTACAGGGGAATCAAACCGGGGCTGTAAGATTTGTAAGTAAGTGCCTTACATGCTGAGCAGTCTCTCCACCCATCTCTCTTTAGTAGCAGCACTCGGGAGGCAGAGGTAGGAGGATCTCCATGAGTTCGAGGCCACCCTGAGACTACACAGTGAATTCCAGATCAACCTGAGCTACAGTGAAGCCCTACCTCAAAAAACAAAAACAAAAACAAAAAACAGGGGCTGCAAACACATGCACCACTTCAGACAGCTGGCTTTATTGAGTACCAGAAAATTGAGTCCAGGCACCCAAGCTTCACAAGCAAGCACCTCTAACAACTGAACCATCTCTCTAGCCCACGCCTTCAATCCCAGCACTTGGGAGGTAGAGGTAAGAGGATCGTGGTGAGGTCAAGGCCACCCTGAGTCTACACAGTGAATTCCAGGTTAGCCTGGGCTAGAGTGAGACCCTACCTCAAAAAAACAAAAAGATTAAAAAAAAAAGAAAGAAATTTTTTTGGTTTTGGAGAGAGGACTCAGCAAATGAAAGCTGGGGCTGGCTAGGGGTCTTAAAACCTGACCCAGGTTCACTTTCCAACCCATCCACCCATAGTGGATGCAAGAAGCAGTGCAAGCATCTGGTCTTTGCAGCGGCAAGAGGCCCTGGCATGCCGATGTGCATGCACAAACAACGCGCTGGAAGGCGCAGGACAATGTACCAGACTGTGCGCGGGAAAACAAAGCACAATGGCAGTGCAAGAAGCCCTTTCTCAATGAGGTGGGAAGGCAGAGCGCGACTTGAAAGCTGTCTTGTGACCTCCACTCGCATGCCAGGGCATGTGTACAAGCCCCCCGCCCCCACACTCTCTCTCTCACACGCTGGAGAGATGGCTTAGTGGTTAAGGGACTTGCCTGCAAAGCCCAAGAACCCAGATTCAATTCCCTAAGATAAATGTAAGCCAGATGCACAGGTGGCGCCTGCGTCTGGAGTTTCTTTGCAGTGGCCAAAGGCCCTGGCATGCCCATTCTCTCTATCTCCCTTAAATTTATAGTCCACTGGTTACAGTGTTTATACAGCTTTCCCATCACGTGGCATTAAAAGGATTGAAAAACAACCTAACAGAACATACAGCCGGGTGCGGTGGCACACGCCTCTAATCCCAGCACTTGGGAGGCAGAGGTAGGAGGATCTCCGTGAGCTCGAGGCCACCCTGAGACTACGTAGTGAATTCCAGGTCAGCCTGGAGTAGGGTTTGATCATACTTTGTAAAACCAACCAATCAACCAAACAAACAAAAAGAATTACGGTTTTCTTTGGGGTCTTGGAGGGGGTGCGCAGCGAAGGCCGCGTGGCTGTTTGCAGGTTCTTGTCCTGGCGCCGGCGCGTTCTCCTGGGAAGTGCGGATGCGGAAACATTCTCCTCCTCCTCCTCCTCACTGCTGGAGGCCAAATCCCCTGCTCCTGGCACAAACTCCTCCTCTTTCTCATCACTTTCCTTGAGGTTCAGGTACCTGAGTGGAGACAAGTCATTTTCTAGTCGTGGGTGCTCAGGCCGACCTAAGACCCGCGTGACAGTCAGCCGGAGTTGGAGGCTTCGCGGCGTCTCAGTCGATCGGTTCCGCTCTGTGGACATCTGCTTCTGAGACATTACTTACCCCAGCAAACCCTCCATGTGCTAACACTGTAACTTGTATGTTTTCCCTACTTTATGTCATTTCTTAAAATACATTTTCACTTATTTATTTGAGAGAGAGAATGGGCGCGCCAGGGACTCCAGCCACTGCAAACGGACTGCAGACACGTGCGCCCCCTTGTGCACCTGCTTACGTGGGTCGTATAGAGTTGAACCGGCTTTGCAGGCAAGTGCCTTAACTGGTAAGCCATCTCTTCAGCCCATTTTCCCTACTTGACACATAAGCAATCGAGGCTTATGAAAAACAACTTTCCCACCATTCATAGATTCAAAAGCAAAAACAGAGCCTTTAATCCCAGCACTCAGGAGACAGAGGTAGGAGGATCTCTCTGAATTCGAGGGCAGCCTGAGACTACACGGTGAATTCCAGGTCAGCCTGGGTTAGAACAAGACCTTACCTGGGGGAAAAAAGTGCCCATGCAACCTTGGGACATATCAAGTCTTTAACGATTTCCCTAGACAGTCTTTCTGTTCTTTAAAAGACTAATGTACAAACTGGGTGTGTTAGCCCAAGCCTTTAATCCCAGCACTTGGGAGGCAGGAGCCTAAGACTACACAGTGAATGCCATTGTCAGCCTGGGCCAGAGCAACACCCTACCTCGAAAAACCAAAAACAAGCCAGGCATGGTGGCGCACGCCTTTCATCCCAGCACTCGGGAGGCAGAGGTAGGTGGATCACTGTGAGTTCGAGGCCACCCTGAGACTACATAGTGAATTCCAGGTCAGCCTGGGCTAGAGTGAGACCCTACCTCAAAAAACCAAAACAAACAAACAAACAAAAAAACAAAAACAGCTGGGCGTGGTGGCACACACCTTTAATCCCAGCACTCACTCGGGAGGCAGAGGTAGGAGGAGGACCAGGAGTTCAAGGCCACCAGAGACTACATAGTGAATTCCAGGCCAGCCTGGGCTAGACAGGGCCCCTACCTCGAAAAACAAACAAACAAAAAAAGGAAAAACCAAAAACCCCAAAGTTTTCATTTCTTGGCAACGCATTCTCACAGTCTTGCCAGGAATGACAGCGATTGGTGGGCCCTGGACCCCATTTCTTGTCCCTTTAAAGCTGTGACGTGAGAATGTGGCACGAAGCAGATGTGCCCGGAGAAGTGGGTGACAGTGGGCACAGCGCACACCGAGGGGGCAGCAGCAGCCAAGCATGGCGGCGTGAGGCTCTTCTCACCAGAGCTGCTGCTTGATGCGGTTCAAGGTCAAGAGAGAGCTCTTCCTCTGGGCCCGATGGGGAGTAGTGACCTCCTCTGTATGAGCTTCCGGTTCCTTGGCCTCCCTGCAAGACACCACGGAGAGGTTATGGGAGGCAGGCTGGGGCACCAAGCATGCCCAGCAGGCAGTAGAAGCCAGCCAGGTGGTCTCCATGGCTCCTCTTGTCTTTATAGCAACCCTGGAAAGCTTTGCGAAGAGGTTGTTAAATGCAGTTTGACTCAAACACAGAGATCAGAGTTTGCCTAATATACCATTTAAATCAGACTTCTCGGGGTGGGGAGATGGCTCAATGGTTAAGGGCCTTGCCTGCAAAACCTGAGGACCCAGGTTCGATTCTGCAGCTCCCGCATAAGCCAGACGCACATGGTGGAACATGCATTTGGAGCTTGTTTGCAGTGGCTAGAGGTCCTGGCGTGCCCATTCTCCCCCCTCCTAATAATAAAATAATAAATCTTTAAAACAAATAAATCAGACTTGTCAACCTCCTCCAATTATAGGCCAGATTATACAAACAGTAACACTAATCTCAGGCAGAGGACCCTACCACACGATTTGACTTTTTTTTTCAGACACACTCTCATGTAGCTAGTGTTAAATTCATGTGGCCATGGATGACCCTGGTTTTCTTTTTTTTCTTTTTGAGGTAGGGTCTCACTCTAGCCCAGGCCAACCTGGAAGGCACTATATAGTCTCAGGATGGCCTCGAACTCTTGGCGATCCTTCTTTTATAAAGAGTATCATGGAGCTGGAGGAATGGCTTAGTGGTTAAGGCGTTTGCCTGCAAAGCCAAAGGACCCAGGTTTGATTCTCCAGGCCCCATGTTAGCCAGATGCACAAAGGGGCGCATGCGTCTGGAGTTCATTTGCAGTGGCTGGAGGCCCTAGCAGGCCCTTTCTCTCTCTGCCTCTGTCAAATAAACAAATAAATAGAAATTAAAAAAAAAAAAAAAGGGTATCATGAAGTAGCCCAAGCTGGCCTGGAACTCAGTGCTTTCTGCCCCAGCCTCTCAAATGCTGAGACCACAGCATGGAGCATCTCATCTAGCTTCAAAAAGCATTTAGGGGTCAATGATATGGCTTTGCAGTTAAGGTGTTTGCCTGCAGAGCCTAAGGACTCAGGTTTGATTCCCTAGGACCCACACAAGCCAGATGCACAAGGTGGCGCATGTCTGGGGTTCATCTGCAGTGGCTGGAGGCCCTGGAACACACCACACTCTCAATCTCTCAAATAAATAAGCCTTTTTTGTTTGTTTGTTTGTTTGTTTGTTTTTAACATGCCGCTGATGTCAAGGATCTGTTTGCTATGGAATGCGGTAGTTTCCGTTACCTCTTTTTGATATTTCCCGGTTTCAGGTTTATGGAAGGCGTCCCGGAGGGTCTTCGGTCCCCTCTGGTAGGGGTAAAGGTAATCCCCAGACTCATCTCTGTGGTGCTCGTGACAGGGATGTGGGCTCTCAGGATCATGCGGCATTCCGATGAGGACTTGTCCTCCCTGGCCTCACCCGGCGAAGATCTCTTGGAAGGCGAGGAGGCTGTGGAGAACGCCATCTTCCTCTTGGCTATCCCCGGAGACGCGGAGGCGGCACATGACGTCTGCCGGGCTTTCCTGGTGTTTGGCGTCTTGGGGAGGCCTGAGCCAAAGAGACATCACAAGTCCACGTGGGGCTGACACACCTGGCGGCACGCTCGCCAATCTCACATCGTACAGTGGTAGTTGCACGGACGGGAGCGGCAATCACTTGTTATCATTCTCTCCTTCCTTCCTCCAGGTCAGGTGGCTCTAATCATTGCCCATCTCCTGAGCGTCACAAGTGATTTTCCTAGTTAGGAAGATACTGACCTTCAAAGGAGCATCCACACTCTCTGCCTCTCTCTGCTCACAAACAATATTAAAAAAAAAAAAAAAAAAACAGGGGCATAATAGAGATGGCTCAGCGGTTAAGGCACTCGCCTGCAAAGCCTAACAACTTTGGTTCGATGCTCCAGTACCCATATAAAGCCAGATGCACGAAAGTGGAGTTCCTTTGTAGTGGCCGGAGGCCCTGGTGCACCCATTCTCTCTGTTTCTCTGCTTACAAATAAAGAAATAAAAATTTTCCACGCATGGTGGAGCACGCCTTTAATCCCAGCACTTGGGAGGCAGAGGTAGGAGGATCCCTGTGAGTTCGTGGCCACCCTGAGACTACAGAGTGAGTTCCAGGTCAGCCTGGGCTACAGTGAGACCCTACCTCGAAAAACCAAAATGAATAAATAAATAAAAATTTAAAAGGTATTTGAAAACAAACTGAAAAACTACCCAGATGTCCTTCCATGGAAATGGAAAAACTGTGGCAAACTCCAATGATGAAGTATTACTCAGCCATAAACAGGAACAAATTGCCTCGTATGGTGGTGCACACCTTTAATCCTAGCACTCGGAAGGCAGATTTCGGGAGTTATAAATTAAAGGTGAGCCTGCAACCACATAGTAATTCCGGGGTCAGCCTGGGCTACAGTCAGATCCTACTTTGAGCAGGCAGAGAAGATAACAAGTGTGGGCTGCAGAGACGGCATAGAAGTTAAGACACTTGTCTGCATGAGCTCGATTCCCCAGTACCCACAAAAACCAGATGCTGTGCATGCATATGGAGTTCGTTTGCAGTGCACAGAGGCCTTGGCATGCCCGTTCTCTCACACGTGTAAGTAATATTTATCTATAAATAAAAAAATTCAGCAAAGATGACATGCAAATTCGTGAAGCGTTCCATATTAAAAAAACAATAATGACAGGGCTGGAGAGATGGCTCAGCAGTTAAGGCGCATGCCTGTGGAGCCTAACGACCCAGGTTCGATTCTCTAGGTCCCATGTAAGCTGGATACACATGGTGGCAAATGCATCTGGAGTTTGTTTGCTTGGCTAGAGGCTCTGGCCCATTCTCATGCACTGTCTCTAGTAAATGAATAAAAGTAAAATCTTTAAAACACATAATGACAGGCATGATAACATGGATGACTCTTCAATGCAGGATATCAGTGAAGAGTCAGATGCCAAGTGCACAGGCTGTGAGTCCAACCGTATGACAAAACTAGAGAGAGCCAACACATCACTGGGCACCAGAGGCCATGGCAGGAGAAAGGACTGGTTGATTACCAACATCTCAATTATAACAACAGGTACACAAATCTATAAAATGGGCCCCAGTCAGAATGCAGGTGCCCTGCCAATACTGTGTAACATTACACTCAGGCCACACGTGTGACATGCGTGTTAGATATAAATAAATTTCCTGTTCATCACTTGGATTTTATCCACCAGATATCATTATGCAAACATTTGGAAATCTAAAACACTCTAGCTTCTAAGCATTTCAAGTAAAAAAAAAAAAAAAAAAAGACACGCAGAAGGGAAATTTTACAGGACCCAAATTATACCTAAATAAGCCTGTCTGAAATATTATTCATTTTTATTTTTACTTTTTTATTTGAGAGAGAGAGAGAGACGATGGGGAGGGGAGGAGGGGAGAGAAAGAATGGGCGTGCCAGGGCCTCCAGCCACTGCAATTGAACTCCAGATGCACGCACCTTGTGCATCTGGCTTACATGAAACCTGGAGAACATGGGTCCTTAGGCTTTGCAAGGTATTGCAGTCAGGTTCACATGGCTGGTAGAAATCAGCCAACCAAAAGCAGCTTGTGGGAAAAAAGAGGTTTATTTTGGGTTACAGGTTCGAGGGGGAAGCTTTATGCTGTAGGCTAAACGATGGCATGAGCAGAGGGTGGACATCAGCCCCTGGCCAACATCAGGTGGACAATAGCAACAGGAGAGTGTGCCAAACACTGGCAAGGAGAAACTGGCTATAGCACACATAAGCCCGCCCCCAACAATACACCGCCTCCAGGAGGCGTTAATTCCCAAATCTCCATCAGCTGGGAACCTAGCGTTCAGAACACCTGAGCTTATTGGGAACGCCTGAACCAAGCCACCACAGCAGGTAAGTGCCTTAACCATCTCTTCAGCCCATCTGACTTTATTTTAAATACTTTTGACTGTGTGATAATGCTTCACAGCATTCGTGGTGCATGTGTCCGGAGTTTGTTTGCAGTGGCTGGAGGCTCTGGTGCGCCCATTCTCACTCTCTCTGTCTCTATTAATAAATAAATAAAATGTTGCCAGGCGTGGTGGCACACACCTTTAATCCCAGCACTCGGGAGGCAGAGGCAGGAGGATCGCCATGAGTTCGAGGCCAGCCTGAGACTACATAGTGAATCCCAGGACAGCCTGAGCTAGAGCGAGACCCTACCTCAAAAACCAATAATAATAAAATAAATAAATAAAGACAAACGCCTGTCACTGCAGCACGCAGGAGCCTTGCAAGTTTAAGGTAAGCCTTTGCTACTCAGCCAAGCCCCAGGGCAGTCTGGGTAGTGAGACCTCATCTCAAGCAAGAAAAGAGAAATGGAAATTCTGACGCATGCTTCACAGTGAGCCGTGAGGTTATCACACCGAGGACGACACACCTGTCCCACCAAGCACTCATTCCACTCAGGGACCAACTGGAGCAGTCAAATCAATGAAGACATAGGGGAAGAGGCTCCCAGAATCTAGGGGATGTGGTAGGAATCACAAGGACTGGCCAACAGGCCCAGAAGTTTAAAGATGATGGGGGGGGGGGGCTGGAGAGATGGCTGAGCGGTTAAGGCGTTTGCTTGTGAAGCCAAAGGATCCCAGTTCGATGGCCCAGCACCCACGGAAGCCAGATGCACAAGGTGGCGCATGCACCTGGAGTTCGGTTGCTGTGACTGGAGGCCTTGGCACAGCCATTCTCTCTCTCAAATAAATAAAATATATTTAAAATAAATAAATAAGCCGGGCGTGGTGGTGCATGCCTTTAATGCCAGCACTTGGGAGGCAGAGGTAGGAGGATTGCCATGAGTTCGAGGCCACCCTGAGACTCCATAGTGAATTCCAGGTCAGCCTGAGCTAGAGTGAGACCCTACCTGGAAAACCAAAAAAATAAATAAAGATGATGGAAGGAGGGCATGGTGGCGCACACCTTTAATCCTGGCACTCGGGAGGCAGAGGCAGGAGGATCACCATGAGTTCGAGGCTACCCTGAGACTACATAGTGAATTTTCAGAGTGAGCCAGAGTGAGACCCTACCTCAAAAAACCAAAAGATGATAGGAACGGCTACATAAGGCTATGACCATTGTTAATGCCACAGGAAAATGGCAAACTTAAGTTACGTGCTCTCCGCGTGGGCCCAGTCCACAAATACCTGGCCTGCTGCCACACTAACCCGCACGAGTGATCGGTTTGCCCGTTGTGGGACCCCCGCCCCCCACACTTACCAGCGAGCTCCAGGCGCTTCCTGGCCCCGGGGGTGGCGGGGCGAGCGGCAGTTTGGCGAGATTTGGATGCGGAATGACTCGACTCAATCCGTCTGAGGGCGTGCTCGGATGCGGTCCAGGCAGGGCTCTCTGCCATCTTGGTCTGGGCTTGTACGGGATTCTGGGACTTGGGGCTGTCCCCTTGCCTCCTCAGCTCTGCGAGGAGCTCCGCTGACAGGGGTCGGAACTTCTTCGTATTCCAGGACAGCTTCACAAAGAACACCTTGTCATGTTTCAGCTCCGCGGGAGGTGACTCATCCGGGGCCAGGGCCACCACCTGAATTCAGGAGGAAGAGAGAATAGAAGACAGCAGCCACAGACCCAAGGGAAGACTGGGCATGAAGACCCACACAGGGCAGAGAAACTGAGCATCGGTTCACATGAATATTCATGCTAAGGCATCATTTCCCCTTTGTAAAAAAATCACTTGGGGGTGTGTGTGGGTGGGGTGCTGTAGAGATTGCTCAGCAGTTAAGGCACTTGTCTACCTAAGGACCCGAGTTCAGTTCCCCAGTGCTGACAATAGAGCCAGACGCAGAGTGGCGCATGCCTCTCTAGTTCATCTGCAGTGGCTAGAGGCCCTGGTGCACCCATCTTTTTTTTCTCTCTCTCTCTCTCTCTCTCTCTCTCAGTCTGCTTGCAAATAAATAAAAATATTTTTAGAAACTTTATTGTCCTGCTTCTGCCTCAAAGTATGCCTTACCTAAATACTCCTTCAAGACTACACTTTCAGGGGTCATTTCTTTCTTTCTATTTTTTTTTTTTTTTTGGTTTTTCGAGGTAGGCTCTCGCTCTAGCCTAGGCTGATGGAGTCTCAGGGTGGCCTCGAACTCACAGCGATCCTCCTACCTCTGCCTCCCAAGTGCTGGGATTAAAGGCGTGCGCCACCACGCCCGGCTTCATTTCTATAGTCATTAGTATAGGGGTCATTTCTATAGTTCCAAAATACTCCTTAACCTCTGCCCTCCAAATCCAGCTACCCTGTTGCTCCAACCTCTACGTCTACCTTTCTTCCCTTCATTCACTTAACTCGGAGATAGTACTACTAGAGGAGACCAGTCTAATCTCACTTTGGGAGCGTGCAGGAGGCTCTGAAAATAAATTATGTATTTTGTCCCCAAACCAGTGTCCCGTCGGCTTATAAAACAAATATCCCACAACCCATTTGCCTGCAGCAACCACAATTCCTTCTTCTTTTATTTCCAGGTAGGGTCTTGTTCTAGCCCAGGCTGACCTGGACTTCACTATGTAGTCTCAGGGTGGCCTCGAACTCACGAAGATCGACCTATCTCTGCCTCCCCACTGCTGGGGTTAAAGGCATGCGTCACCCCACCTGGCTTAGCAACCAGAATTCTCCGTACCAGTAAGTCACGGTGAAGGCCTCATTTCACAAAGCACACTCAGATGTACACTGCTGTATACCATAAACACCACTGACAATAACGTCCCCGAGACACGTTTGCGGATTCACACTCATCCTCCAGGTCATAATCCAAATGCACCTCCTCGAGGGGGTTCCTAACACATGCCATGTGCTCTCAATAGGTATTTGTGGAGATGAGACAAAACTCAACTTAGAACCGGTAATATTTCTTTTGTGCGTGTTTTATTTTTCGAGGTGGGGTCTCATTCTAGCCCAGGCTGGCCTGGAACTCAGTGATCCTTCTATTTCTACCTGCTTTATGCTAGGATTGAAGGCCTGTGTCACTTTGCCTGGCTTTTCTTTTCTTTTTTGGATTTTCGAGGTAGGGTCTCGCTCTCGCCCAGGTGGAATTCATTTTGTAGTCTCTGACTGGCTTTAATTTCACAGTGATCCTCCTACCTCTGTCTCCCAGCTGCTGGGATTTAAAGGCATGTGCCACCACACGGGTTAGCTTTTCTTTTCCTAAACAAATGTTATTTGTTTGAGAGAATCAGAGTGAATATGGGCATGCCAGGGCTTCCTGCCACTGCAAACCAACTCCGGAGGGTGCACCACTTTGTGAACCCGGCTTTATGTGGGTCCTGGAGAATCAGGCTTGGGAAGCAAGTGCCTTTAACCACTGAGTCACCGACCCAGCGCCAAAGAACTGGTAATTTCTGAGGCCACGTGGTGCTGGAAGCCGTCAGAACAAAGCTTCAGATAGAACCCAGGATCAAGGTGGCCCCTCACCTGGACGGTGTCAATGATGGTCTCAACGCTGACGATGCTGTCGCAGGAAGGGCGGTCATACCAGAAAATCTCCTGTGCCTCAGGCTTCCGGCCCAGCAGATGCTGCTTGGAGGGATGGATTTCAGAGAACCGGACAAACCACTGCACTCGAGCCCGTTTCTTGGAATGAGGCTTATAATCTAGGAGGGTGAGGGAGACAGGGGAAGATGAAGCATGAACGTTGAACACACTAAGCACTTCTTAAAAAAATATTTTGAGAGAAAGAATGGGCGCCTCAGGGCCTCCAGCTACTGAAAACAAAGTGCAGACACACGTGCCGCCTTGTGCATATGGCTTACACGTGGGTCTGGGGAATTGAACTGGGGTCCTTTGGCTTTGCAGGCAAACGCCTTAACCACTAAGCCATCTCTCCAGCCCTCCACTGAGCACCTTTTGCATCATCTTAATTTTATAAGAACTCTACCAAGTAGGTGCCATTCCTACTTCCTTTCACAGGCAACGGAATCGTGTTTCGGGGACCTTCAGGAAAGTCACGGGCCACAGTTCTTGTGTTATTCCACTTCCTGATGGCGTTGTGAGTAAACAAAGGACAGGGATTTGAGAGGTGCACTGCACAATTCAGGCGCAGTGGGCAAATCGCACATGACTGGGGACGTGGCTCTGTTGGTAGAGTGTGCCTAGCAGGCACAAAACCCTGGGTTTGACCCCCAGCACCGCAGCCACTGGGCATGGCAGTGAACACTTCAGGACCTGGAAGCAGAAAGACCAATCCAAGGCCGACTTCCGGCGCCACACGAGAACTTCTCTTAAAAAAAAAAAGAGGAGAAAAGAGGCAGAGGTAGGAGGATCGCCGTGAGTTTGAGGGCACCCTGAGACTACATAGGGAATTCCAGGTAGCCTGGGCTAGAGACCCTACCTCGGAAAATCCAAAGAGAAAAGAAAAAAAAAAGGAAGATACCAGCCACATGTGGTGGTCACACACCTGCAATCCTAGCACTTGGGGAGGTAAGGGTAGGAAGATCAGAATTCAAGGTCACATATCAAGGTTAAGGCCAGCTCGGGCTACACCAGACAAAACAAACATGCCAGGCCGTTGTGACACACACCTTTAATCCCAGCACTTGGGAGGCAGAGATAGGAGGATCACTGTGTATTAGAGGCTAGCCTGAGACTACATAGTGAACTCCAGGCCACCCTGGGCTACACAGCAAGACCCTACTTAAAAAAAAAAAAAAACCAATCCTAACCAACAAATAACCCCTCCCAAAGTCCCAGTAAGACTTCAACTTGCTTGCAACTGGCAGCTTTATTATGATAACACACTATTAACAGCACCTGCGAATGAAAGAGCATTAGCACACCTTCATCACTCCCTGAACTGTGAAATTTGAACACAAAGCTCAGGCCTGGCTGACGCGCGCCCCCTAGTGGATATTAGTTTGAACACCCTTCTTCAATTGTATCTGGAGGTGGCTTTTTGTAGCTCCAGATTTTCCTTGGCCCCAGGCCCCAAATCCTGCCTTAGCGGACATTATTCATGTGTGTATACATGCCATGGCACATGCGTGGAGCTCAGAGGATAACAAATGCACTTGGACTCACAGATACACGCACAACTTTGTAAAAATGAGTGGGCGTGCCAGGGCCTCCAGGCATTGCGGAGGAACTCCAGATGCACGCGTCACCATGTGCATCTGGCTTATGCGGGTCCTAGGGAACTGAACTGGGGTCCTTTGGCTTTGCAGGCGAACGCCTTAACCGCTAAGCTGTCTCTCCAGCCCGCCTGCGCCGCTTCTGCACACAGCTTACATGGGTGCTGAGGAAATGAAACCCGGCCATCAGGATTTGCAAGCAAGCCCCGTTAACTGCTGAGCCAGCTCCCCAGCCCCTTAGTGAACATTCTCACCGCCTCGTAGAAATAATAAAGATACATTCTTGGGCTGGAGAGATGGCTTAGCGGTTAAGTCATTTGTCTGCAAAGCCAAAGGACCCAGGTTGGATTCCCCAGGACCCACGTTAGCCAGACGCACAAGGGGGCGCATGCATCCGGAGTTCGTTTGCAGTGGCTGGAGGCCCCAGCATGTGCCCATTCTCTCTGTGTCAAATAATTAAGAAAAAAAAAAAAAGTTATTGAGACCTCCAGTCCCACTTTACCCAAGACTTCTCTAGTGAGAGGAAAGAGGGAACGGGTGGTGGCGGCTCCTTGACCTACCTCACAAGGCCACGTGCCTCTGAACCAAGTGCTTAGCAGCCTCCCTGCCCCGCCCCCGCACCTCACCAGCATTCCTAGCAAGATAAGCTGCTCATTCCAGTCCCCAGACTCACCATCTTCAAACAACTCCTTCAGCTTGGCAACATAGGGTTCTTCATTGCTGTCCCCTTCAATCAACACAAACTGTCCCCACCTCGATGAGCGTCTCAGTGCAGCCGCCCTCGTCCTGCACACATAATGCTCTAGGGAGGTATAAAGAAAGGTGCCATGTAGCTGGGCCTGTGGGGTGGCGCACGCCTTTAATCCCAGCCCTCGGGAGGCAGAGGTAGGAGGATCGCCGTGAGTTCGAGGCCACCCTGAGACTCCATAGTGAATTCCAGAGCAGCCTGAGCCAGAGAGAGACCCTACCTCGAAAAACCAAAGAGGAAAAAAAAAGAAAGTTGCCATGTAAAAAGCTCTTCAGGGGTTGGAGAGATGGCTTAGCAGTTAAGGCACTTGCCTTGGAAGCCTAAGGACTCAGGGTCGACTTTCCAGATCCCACGTAAGCCAGACCCACAAGGTTGTACAGGCACGCAAGGTCGCACATGTGCACAAGAGAGTGTACACGTCTGAGTTTGATAGCAGTTGCTGGAGGCCCTGGAGTACCGATTCTCTCTCTCTCACAAAGAATAAAAGGCCAGTCTGTTGGGCTTGCCTCAAAAAAAGTATCCTTGAACTGGAAATCCCGTCTTTATGCCGACCAATTCCCTTATTGGAAAATATACCCAGCTGTATATAATAGGCAAATAGGGCCTCTACCCACTGCAAACAAACCCCAGACGCATGAGCCACCTTGTATACCTGGCTCTACATGTTTCTGCACATCAGTATTAAAAATATATATATATACTGGGGTTGGAGAGATGGCTCAGCAGTTAAGGCATTTGCCTGTGAAGCCTAAGGACCCAGGTTCGATTCCCCAGGATCCACATAAGCCAGATGCACAAGTGGCGCATGCGTCTGGAGTTCGTTTGCGGTGGCTGGAGGCCCTGCCTGAGTATGGTGATTTAGGTCTATAAGCTCAGCACTTGGGAAATTGAGGCAAGAGGATGAAGAAAACCAGTTTCAAAAACAACAACTAAGCAGGCAGGGCAGGGCATGGGCTGAGAATGTAGCCCAGATGGTACAATGCTTGCCTAGCAATTACAAAGCCCTGGGCTTGATCCCCAACACTACATAAACAAGATGAAGAGGTGTGAGCCTGTACCCCCCAGCAGATGAAGACTGGAGAATCACATATTGAGTTTGAGGCCAGACTGGGCTACATAAGCCCCTAACTCAAAAAAAAGGGGGGGGCCTAGAGAGATGGCTTAGCAGTTAGGACATTTGCCTGCGAAGCCTAAGGCCCCAAGCTTGATTCCACAGTACCAACATAAGCCAGATGCACAAAGTGGTGCATCCAGTCTCCCTCTGTCTCTCTCAAATAAAAAAAATAAAATAAATTACTTAAATAGACTAGGCAAATGGTCAGGATAAGAGGTTTTAGCATAGCATATCCTTCATATAAACCCTAAGTTCTCTCAGTTACTGAGAAAGAATAAAGGGGTCTTAGGGCTAGAGAACTGTCAAGCTAGGAAGGGCACAGTTTCTGCATCTCTCATCACCCAAACCCCCCCTTTTCAAGCATCTACTGTCCCCTCAGCCCTCAATGCGTGGTAACCAGAACAGTGTGGATACAAGCGATTCACAACTGAGCTTGTGAAGTCGTACTTCTTCCAACCCAACCAAAGGGCCTGCCACTCACTTGTAGGTCTGCAAGTGCAGCTTTCGATTCAGCAACGGCCTGTCAACCCACGAGTACTTCTGTCTGAGCTTGTGCCTTGTGACGTAAGATGGCATGGCTCTGGTGGATTGTAAAACACAGTCAGTCCCCTTCCTGCACTTAGTTTACCTATTTCCTCCCCTCACCACCCCCCCCCCCCGCCTCACTCTCACAGATTTTAAACTCTGACGACATTTTCTCCGGAAAAGTGAAGGCTGGAGAAGATTAAACAGAGGCAATTTAGCAACGTTTATGCACATGCTGTACTATGCTTCACTTCGCCTTAGCCAGTGTGGAAGAAACTACATGTTTGGAAGTACTCACTAGGGGGCTGGAGAGATGGCTTAGAGGTTAGGCGTTTGCCTGTGAAGCCTAAGGACCCTGGTTCGAGGCTTGATTCCCCAGGACCCACGTTAGCCAGATGCACATGGGGGCGCACATGACTGGAGTTCGTTTGCAGTGGCTGGAGGCCCTGATGAGCTCATTCTCTGATGAGCTCATTCTCTCTCTCTCTCTCTCTCTCTCTCTGCCTCTTTCTCTCTCTGTCTGTCGTACTCAAATAAATAAATAAAAATAAACAAAAAAAAAAAAAAAAGATGTACTCACTAGGAACAAGGCACAGTAGGGACCCCAAAAGTCTAACAAAGCAAAATGTCTTCACATCAAGATAGGGGTAAAATATAAACCCGCAGCTGGGCGGGGTGTGGTGGCGCATGTCTTTATTCCCAGCACTTGGGAGGCAGGGCTAAGAGGATTCCAGTGAGTTCAAGGCTACCCTGAGACTAGTGTGAATTCCAGGTCAGCCAGGGCTAGAGGGAGACCTTATCTCGAAAAACGAAAATAAATAATAAAGAATAAATGCATAGCCGAAGGGACAGCCCAATGGTTAAGCATGAATCCTGCACTAGCAAGAGGGCCTGAGACTCCTGAGTTGAACCTTTAGAATGCACGTAAACAGGCGGTGGAGAAATGGCTTAGTGGCGAAGGCGTTTGCCTGCAAAGCCAAAGGAGCCCGGTTCGATTCCCCAGGACCCACGTAAGCCAGATGCACAAGGGGGCGCACGCATTTGGAGTTCGTTTCCAGTGGCTGGAGGCCCTGGAGTGCCCATTCTCTCTCTCAAATAAATAAATAAAAGAAAGACGGGCAGGTGAGTTCTGGAGGAGGGATCGCCTGATGGTCTCTGGCTGCTCAAGTGAGCCCATGGGGCTGCACAACAGCGTACTACGGTAGAGGCTAACTGTGGAGGTTGAGGACCAGGGCTCTGTTCAGGAAGGAGGAGCTGAAAGGTACTTGTTGAATACTAAGCAGTAGACACACCAATAAGACAGGCTAAAATGAAGAGCTACAAGGGTTGTGGGCAAAAGCATGTCAACTGTGCTCCAGGGAAAGGCAGTGAGTTCCATCAGACATGTCATTCCACTTAAAGTACAAAAGGAAGGTCGTCATTGTGACTTACCTGTGCCGCTCCAGAAATACGGGGGAGTAAATTCCTTTCCAGCTGGTATCAATATAACGACTGCAAATACCTGAAAAGAAAAGCTTGTATTGAGGCACATGCAGAGAAAAGACTTCTTTCATGTGGACCTGGAATTCGCTATGCAGTCTCAGGGTGGTCTCGAACTCACGGCGATCCTCCTACCTCTGCCTCCCGAGTGCTGGGATTAAAGGTGTGTACCACCACACCCAGCCTGAGATTTTTTTTTTAAATGACAGAAACAGAAATGTGACTGAAAAGTCCAATTGTAATAATCTTTACAAAGTCTCTGGACATGCTAGTCTGCTAGTTCTAATAACAACAACACATTACCTTAGATTTAAGTAACTTAAAAAAGTACTGAACCTGGGCTGGAGAGATGGCTCAGTGGTAAAGGCGCTTGTCTGCAAAGCCTAAGGACCCAGATTTGTTTCCCCAGTAAGCCAGATGCACAAGTTGGCGCCTGTGTCTGGAGTCCAAGGTGCACCATTTTATCTCAAATAAATAAAAATATATTTTTTTAAAAAAGTTAAAGCCATGGGCTGGAGAGATGGCTTAGCGGTTAAGGGCTTGCCTGTGAAGCCTAAGGACCCCGGTTCAAGGCTCGATTCCCCAGAACCCACGTTAGCCAGATGCACAAGGCGGCGTTCGTTTGCAGTGGCTGGAAGCCTTGGCGCGCCCACTCTCCTCTCTCTCTCTCAAATAAATAAATAAAAATAAACAAAAAAAAAAAAAAGTTAAAGCCAGGTAATGTTGACGCACGCCTTTAATCCCAGCATTTGGGAAGCAGAGGCTTAATACTTAAAGCTAACCACAAAGTGGCAATTATCTTTCTCCTAAATCCTATCACTATTACCCACGCACAGCAAAGGGACAAAAGATAAGAGAGTTTGGGCCAGGCGTGGTGGCACACTTTTTAATCCCAGAACTTGGGAGGCAGACATAGGAGGATCGCTGTGAGTTCAAGACCATCCTGAGACTACATAGTGAATTCCAGGCCAGCCTGGGCTAGAATGAAACCCTACTTTGAAAAAAACAAACCAACAAAATAAAAGCAGATATTTGAGCCAGTGTAGCAGAAGGTTGAGCATACTCTATACATGTTTCTAAATGTTATCCCTTTAAGATGACAGACAGCATGTCCAATCTTACACAAGATAACATAACCCTATCTGAAAAGCCAGATGCCAGTTTATAAACACAGTCACTGGGTGTGGTGGTTCACACCTTTAATCCCACCACCCTCGAGGCAGAGGTAGGAGGAGGCCCCGTGAGTTCAATACTACCCTGAGACTACATAGTGAATTCCACGTCAGCCTGTGCTAGAGTGAAACTGTACCTCAAAAAAATAAGTAAACAAATAAATATATCACGTGAAACTGGACAATGTTAGGTCCATGAGGGCTTGTTTCTTTCTGATGGCTTATCAGAGTAAGTCAAGCTTGCCAACCAATGAGTTAGAGAACTCCACTTGGCCTCAAGTTTCCTTACCCACGAAATGTAGATAATGCAATCCTCCTTTTAGTCAACCAATATTCCTTGAAATCTATTAAGAGTCAAGACACGCTTCTAAGATTATTAGTAAGTGAGAAAATGAAAAACGGTAAATCCACCCGCTACTTCCTGACATGAATTTGCAAGTGATTCTTATTTACTTTTAAAAATAGCATATTATAAAGCCGGGCGTGGTGGCGCACGCCTTTAATCCCAGCACTTGGGAGGCAGAGGTAGGAGGATCACCGTGAGTTCGAGGCCACCCTGAGACTACATAGTGAATTCCAGGTCAGCCTGAACTAAAGTGAGACCCTACCTCGTAAAACCAAAAAAAAAAAAAAAAAAAAAATAGCATATTATGAAAATCGCGTGCAAAATGCCATATTCAAGCATAGAGAACTCAAAATCATTCTTATGTTGTTGTTTTCAGATAGCCTTCCTCTAGCGCAGGCAGACCTGGAATGTAGTCTCAGGGTGGCCTCGAACTCACAGCGATCCTCCTACCTTTTTTAAAAGTAAAAAATGTTTCATTTATTTATTGGAGAGAGAATGGGTGCGCGAGGGCTTCCAGCCACTGCTCCAGATGCATGCGCCACCTTGTGCATCTGGCTTTTATATAGACCCTGGAGAATCAAACCTGGGACCTTTGGCTTTGTAGCGAATGCTTTAACCACGGAGCAATCTGCCCAGCACTTATTTACTAATTTGAGTTAGAGAATGTGCGTACCAGGGCCTCTAGCCAGTGCAAACAAACTCCAGATGCATGCACCCCCTTGTGCGTCTGGCTTACGTGGGTCCTGGGGATCGAACCTGGGTCCTTAGGCTTTGCAAGCAGGCGCCTTAACCGCTAAGCCATCTCTCCAGTTTTAAGTAATCTAATTTTTTAAAAATTTTATATTCTCTCCATCCCTGGAATTGCAGTCGGAAAGAAAGGCGGAAACCCTTGCAGTGCAAAGGATCTCTGGGAACCGGTTCGGAACGGTGCCGGGCGCCGGGTGCACGTACCGGAGCCCCGCGGGCACCGCACTCGCTCCCCTGGACGGCCGCAAGTCGCCCGGGGCTTTAACCGTCGCCACGGCTCGAAGCCCCGGCAGCAGCGCTGCTCACCTGCCCGGTCAGCCTCAGGCAGCAGCCCGCTCGCGCAGTTCCGCTCCTCGGCGCGTCCAGATCCCCGCTGCAAAGAGAAGGAAATTTCGCGCCAAGCGGCGTGGCTCCGCCCCTGGGCGGGCTCGGGGAGGGGGAGGAGTCTGCGTCAGCCGCTGGCCCCGCCCACTCGGGCTGCGCGTGGCGCACTTCCGCCATCATCGGCCCCCGCCGTCACGCCCTCCACGGAAGTCTCCCGGGTGGATGTTTTCGCGACCTATGCGCCCCGCCGGGTGTGACGCACTATTGGAGCGCCAAACTGCGGGCGACGCACTGAGGGAGCGCCGAGCCGGGCGTGCCGCTCTATGGTAGCGTCGAGACGGAAGTGACGTACTAACAGCGCGCCGAGTCGCTGAGTGACGCACTAAGGGAGCGACGAACCGGGCGTGTCGCGCATTTGGAGCGCCGAGCCGGAAGTGACGTACTAGCAGAGCGCCGAGCTGAGTGTGACGCACTAACGGAGCGCCGAGCTGGGTGAGACGCAGTGAGGGAGCGCCGGGCTGGGTGTGACGCACTAAGGGAGCGCCGGGCTTGTGTGACGCACTAACGGAGCGCCGGAGAGGGTGCGACCCATTGAGAGCGCGCCGGGTTAGATGTGCCGCACTAAAGGAGCGCTGAGCCGGGTGTGACGCACTAAGGGAGCGCCGAGTTGAGTGTGACGCACTGAGGGAGCGCCGAGGTGGGTTCGCCGCACTTAAGGGAGCGCCGCGCCAGGCGTGCCGCACTGAAGGGAGCGCCGCGGTGGACACGACGCGCTGAGGGAGCGCCGTCCCGGGTCTGACGCACTCAGGGGGCGCCGGAAGTAGCGCGGGAATCGTTCGAAGATGGCGAATCGTACGGTGAAGGATGCGCACAGCATCCACGGCACCAACCCTCAGTATCTGGTGGAGAAGATCATCCGCACGCGGATCTACGAGTCCAAGTACTGGAAGGAAGAGTGCTTTGGCCTCACGGGTGAGCGGGGGCACGCCGTGGGGGTGGTAACGAGCCGAGGTGGTAACGTATCGAGGCTCCGTATTTTCATTTGTATAGCCTGCCCGGTTCCAAACTGTTCATCGCAGGAATCCAGATGCAACTTCTTTCTTTCTTTTCAGCTGAACTTGTAGTTGATAAAGCCATGGAGTTAAGGTTTGTGGGTGGCGTCTATGGAGGAAACATAAAACCAACTCCCTTTCTGTGCTTAACCTTGAAGATGCTTCAGATCCAACCTGAAAAGGATATCATTGTTGAATTCATAAAAAATGAAGATTTCAAGTGAGTATGAGTACTAAATTTAGTGTCGTGTTTGAGCCTTGGGATAGTACTGTGAAGGAAGTTTATGGGTGATAGATCTGAAACTTGAGCACCATATACCAAGCTGGCATAGACAGTAATTCACAGACTTAAGAGTCGAACTTGGCTCTTTCACAATTGCAAGCAGCAGAAAGAAAATATTTCTTCATCAGTATCGTGAAAAACTTGTAAAACTCAGGCACTCAGGGCAGTCTGCTGTTTGTTTCACTGTCATCTCTGTAGGTATGTCCGGATGTTGGGAGCACTTTATATGAGGCTAACAGGCACTGCAATTGATTGCTACAAGTACTTGGAGCCTCTGTACAATGACTACCGAAAAATCAAGAGCCAGAACCGAAATGGAGGTTAGTCTAGCCTCTAGAGGCGTATTCTTAAGTGATTTGCTTTTATTTATTTGAGAGAGAGAGAATGGGTGCACCATGGCTTCTAGCCATTGCATATGAACCCCAGGCACATGCACCACCATATGCTTACATGGATCCTGGGGAATCAAACCTGGGTCCTTAGGCTTACATGGATACTGGGGAATCAAAGCTGGGTCCTTAGACTTCACAGGCAAGCACCTTAATCGCTGATCCACTTCTCCAGCCCTCCAGAAGCTTAGTCTTAAGCTATTGTTTCACCAGTGTCTCTCCTCTGACATTGTCGTCTGCTTTCCTACTGTCTTAGCCACATCTCCCACCTCCCTCGCCAGGAGTACTAGCTCTGACTGTTGGCTTCCAGTTGCCCTTAACCCTGTCAGCACCTGGCTGCCTCCCTTTCCAGCATCTGTGCAGCACCGCTGCATATCATGTGTCCTTTCTACACATGCTCCATCCCGTAAGGTCTAGCTCCACAGTGCTTTCTCCATTAACAGCCTTGGCCTGTCCTAGATCAGTTTTCCAAATGTGTCCCCCCAGTTCTCTCTATGGTCCTCTGTTCCAGAATTGCACTCTACTATATAGGCTGGACCTAATGTTACTTATGCAGGGATCTCACTGAAAAACATTGCGCGCATCCAACATGACAGCTCAATACCTTTTATGGAGACACCTATGCTGAGGATAGGGAATCCCCATGAAGAATACGGAGTAATGCACTCAAAACCCCACTTTCATTTGTTTTTGTGTGTTTATTTGAAAGTGACAGACTGATGAGAGAGAGAGAGAATGGGCACACCAGGGCCTTCAGCCAGTGCAAACGAACTCCAGACGCGTGTGCCCCCTTGTGCATCTGACTTACATGGGTCCTGGGGAATCGAGCCTTGAACTGGGATTCTTAGGCTTCACAAGCAAGCACTTAACCACTAAGCCATCTCTCCAGCCCCTCTTCCTTCTTTTTTTTTTTTTTTTTTTCCTCCTTAAATTCTTTTCTTTTCTCCCCCTGGTGTTGGAAATTGGACCCAGAGTCTCAAGCATACTTGGCATACCACTCAGCTATATGCCCAGCTCATCTCTTGCTCATTGGTTCAGATTCAATAATCCTTCAGTTACTTGGTTCTCAAGTTGCTTGGCACATAGATGGCCTCATATGAGATCTAATAATTCTTACATATTTATGTATATTTACCTAAAAATGTTGTTTTCGGGATGTTTGAGCTGATGATTTTGCTGTTTCAGAATTCGAACTGATGCATGTAGACGAGTTCATTGATGATCTACTGCACAGCGAGAGAGTCTGCGACATAATTCTGCCCCGGTTACAGGTATGAGACCCGACCTATCATTGTCACCTTCCCTCTAAGACGCGCCCTAGATCTCGTATTTGTCTTAATTCATGGTCCTCATATTTATGACAAAGACAGAACAGGAAATGCAAGGGAAGCAGGTAAAGTATTTCAAGGGTGAAAAGTGAATTACCTAGTGGAGGAAAAGTTTCTTCTTCAAGGTGTTACGTCAGGGCTGGAGAGATGGCTAAGCCATTAGGCACTTGCCTGTGAAGCCTAAGGATCCCGGTTCGAGGCTTGATTCCCCAGGACCCACGTTAGCCAGATGCACAAGGGGGGACACGCGTCTGGAGTTTGTTTGCAGTGGCTGGAAGCCCTGGTGCGCCCATTTTTTTTCTCTCTCTCTCTGCCTCTTTCTCTCTCAGTCACTCTCAAATGAATAAATAAAAACGAACAACAAAAAAGGATGTTACATCAGAGGTTTTATATGTAGAGTGAGTCAGGCTATAAAGGTCTAAAATGGAAGAAAAGAGGGCCAGGGGTTGGGAACCTGGTCCTAAGTCCTTTGGATTTCCTGTGTCATCCTGCCTCCCATCTGTAAAGCACAGGTCAAGACTTGTGGTAGGTTTTTGGGTTTGTGTGGGGTTTTTTGTTTGTTTTTTTGTTTGTTTGTTTTTGAGCCAGTGTTCTTGCTCTTAGAACTCACCATGTAGGGCCGGGCGTGGTGGCGCACGCCTTTAATCCCAGCACTTGGGAGGCAGAGGTAGGAGGATCGCCATGAGTTCGAGGCCCCCCTGAGACTACATAGTGAATTCCAGGTCAGCCTGAGCTAGTGTGAGACCCTACCTCGGAAAAAAAAAAAAAAAAAAAAAGAACTTACTATGTAGAGCAGGCTGCCCTCAGACTTCTGGTAATTTCCCTGCCTCGGGCTCATTGGTATTGCTCTAGTGCTCAGCCTCTTTTTTTCCCCCAAACTACCAACCAATGTAACTGCAGCCATGAACTTATTGGCCCTTGGATTTTTTGTGAGTGTAATTATGTATGTACTGTTTCATTTGTTTTAAGGCAGGGTCTCACTACAGTCCAGGCTGACCTGGAACTCACTCTGTAGCCCCAGACTGGCCTTGAAACACTGGTGATCCTCCTACCTCAGTCTCCCCAGTGCTAGGATTATAGGCATGAACTACCACATTGAGCTCCAAATAATCACTTAACATTTATTATGTTAGTTTCCTGAATGAGATAAGAATATTGCTAGAGAGCTGGAGAGATGGCTCAGCAGTTAAGGCACTTGCCTGCAAAGCCTAATGACTCAGGTTCAGTTCTCCAGAACCCATATAAAGCCATATGCACAAAGTGACACATGCATCTGGAGCTCATTTGCAGTGGTAGGAGGCCCTGATGTGCTTCTACCCCCCCCCCCATCTGCTTACAAGTAAATATTTTAAAAAAGAATGTTGTTAGAGTATATCTAAAAACATAACAGCATATACTATTACCATTCTCAGTTTTAAATCTTGTGCACAGCCTACCATTTTGATACTTGTTTTGTTTTTGCAAGGTAGGGTCTTTTTGTAGCCCAGGCTAGCCTGGAATTCACTACGTAGTCTGATCTTCCTGCCTCTGCCTTCCCAGTGCTGGGATTAAAGGTGTGCGCCACCGTACCCAGTATACGTTGGACTTCTAATCCTCCTGCCTCTGCTTCCCCAGTGTTGAGATTATAGGCATGGACCACCAAACCTGGTGAAGGCCACATCCTTCACTACATATAAACCTGTTGATACTCCAATGACGTTAAAATACAAGGTCACAGGAAACAGGCCCAGTAGAAAATGCATGGCTTACTGTTGTGGGGAATGTCAGAGAGCGTATAGAGTATACTACTAAACTCCTTAGAGAGATCTTGGCCTGGAATAAAGTTAGCACAGCTGCTGCCCCCTAACTTCTCTGTGGACCCCAGAAGCCCGTGGCGGGCGTCGAGGCAGGGCGGCGGCAGTGAGCCTTTGCTCTTCTTACCCTGTTCTCTGCAGAAACGCTACGTGCTGGAGGAAGCTGAGCAGCTGGAGCCTCGAGTGAGCGCTCTGGAAGAGGACATGGACGACGTGGAGTCCAGCGAGGAAGAGGAGGAGGAAGATGAGAAGGTGAGGCGCCCGGCAGTTGAAGGGGCTGGGGGGGGAGAATAGTGCTCTTAGCACGCTTTACTTCCAGTCGCTGCAAACCAACTCAGACATGAGCACCGCTTTGCGCGTCTGCTTATATAGAGGGACTGCGGAATTGAGCCCTGGCCAGCAAGCCTGGCAGGTAGTGCCTTTCACCCCTGAGCCATCTCTGCAGTCTAAACGGCCTTTTAGGTTTTGTGTTTTCAAGGTAGGATCTCAGTCTAGCCCAGGCTGACTTGGAACTCACTCTGTAGTCCCAGGCTGGCCTCAAACTCCCACAGATCCTCCCACCTGGCATCAAATGGCCTTTTTTTTTTTCTTCTTAGGTTTTTCGACATAGGGTCTCACTCTATAATCCCAGGCTGACCTGGAATTCACTGTGTAGTCTCCGGGTGGTCTTGAACTCACGGGGAACCTCCTGCCTCCTCCTCCCGAGTGCTGGGATGAAAGGCGTGTGCCCCCATGCCCGGCCAGATGCCCCCTTTTTATGTTCAAGCTTTCATGTGTAACTTTAGCGGTGAACCAGCCCTCCTTTTTCATATTGTGTGTGTGCGCGCGCATGTGTGTGTCTTGCTCTGCACTTTATTTTCTGAGTCAGGGTCTCTCCCTGAGCCTGGAGCTCACCCATGCAGCCTGACAGAGCAGCCGACAAGCCTGGAGTGACCCGTCTTAGCACTGGGATCAAGGCACTGGCACCACATTGGGCATTTTGCATGGGTGCTGGCGACCTAAACTCAGCTCCTCCTGCTTGTGCGGCGGGCCCTTCATCTCCTGAGCCATCTCCCGAAGCCACACATCAGCCGCTTTGGACGGGAGTGCTTTTGTCCGTCTCTGGAACGTGCGGTCTGCTCTTTGTATCGTTAGTCTGCTGGTGATACACTCAGTGTTGTAAAATGTGACGCTCTATAATTCTTTTCTTCAAACCCAGACCATCCTGGGCTAGAGTGAGGCCCTACCTCGGAAAACATGTATTTTAAAAAATATTTAATTGAGAGAGAGGCAGATGGAGAATGGGAATGGGCACACCAGGGTCTCCACCTGCTGCAAGCGAACTCCAGACGCATGCGCCGCCGCCTTGTGCATCTGGCTTTACCTGGGCACTGAGGAAATGAACCTGGGCTACTTGCCTTTGTAAGCAAATGCCTTAACTGCTGAGCCATCTCTCCAGTCCTTTTTTGTTTTTGGTTTTTTGAGAGGGTCTCACTCTAGCCCAGGCTGACCTGGAATCACTCTCTAGTCTCAGGCTGGCCTCGAACTCACGGTGATCTTCCTACCTCTGCCTCCTCAGTGCTGGGATTAAAGGCATGTGCCCCCAGCGCAAGATGTTTTGAGATTAAAATAAACTGTGGCTTTGTATTTAATGTTGTTGATCTCTTTCCCACCAGAGGAGGTCCAGCTTCCTAAGGGCATAAGTAGAATTACCCTCATTCTCCTCCTGCAGTCCAGGGTGACGATGCTGAGTGGATAGAGACTGGCATCTGTTGTCCACCTGTCCCCTGCACCCTCAGCTTCCTGTGCTGTCAGCTCTCTTAGAGTGGAACGGGAGAGGGTGTGCCGTCACTGCCGGGCGGCTCCTTAATCAGCTGCGCCCTGTTCTCTTCTGTCTCGTTTCAAGCTGGAAAGAGTGCCATCACCCGATCACCGCCGGAGAAGCTACCGAGACCTGGACAAGCCCCGGCGCTCTCCCGCGCTGCGCTACCGCCGGAGCCGCAGCCGCTCTCCCAGGAGGTGAGCGTGGGCTGCTGGCGTGGGTTTAAGCAGTGTGCCCAGGAGTGTGGCTGTCAGGAGGGGAAAGGTGTCCGCCCAGCCTGTCTGTTTCTGTAAGTGTGCAGTTAGGGAACGAAACTGTACCTGGCCTTGCCGTTCCGAGCAGGAGCTGCTCGCCTGCCTGCTCTGTGACTGCCTCCGGCTAGAGGAGCCGGCCGTAGCAGGGACACGGCCTCCCTTCCTCCTCCAGGAGGCCGAGCTCACTGCTGTCTCTACACGGGGACACGCTCACCAGCCAAGTGCGTTTTCACTACCTGCTTCTGCTAGCACATTTGCAAGTAGCCTGTTAGCCAGAGGGAGTCACGTGGCCAGTGTTGGAGAGCTAAGAGCGGAAGGGTGCTACACTTACGGAGTGGGGAGTGCGGATGGGGCCACTGCTTTCAATCCCCAGCACCTTCCCCCAACCCCAGTGGGCTCATTTTTGCAAGTTACACCAGGGCACTAACCTAGACTGTTTCTTTTTCCCCTCTGCAGGCGGAGTCGATCACCCAAAAGACGAAGGTGGGCCCCGTAGTCATTTCAGGTGGAGAAAGCCTTGGGGGGGGTTTTGGTTTCTGGTGGGCTGACCAGTCTTTTCCATAGCCCTTCCCCCCGCCGAGAACGACATAGGAGCAAGAGTCCCCGGCGCCACAGGAGCAGGTCCCGAGACCGCAGACACAGATCCCGCTCCAAGTCCCCAGGTATGTACCCGGGCCTTGCTTGCCGCCTGTCTTGTCTTGGGTCGAGCTCTCACCGTTCAGAAATGCCTGGCTACACCGCCGCCTAGCAGAGGAAGCAGATTAAAGTTAGGGTTTGCGTGGTGCCACGTCTCCTCTGTGCTCCGATGACATTCCTCCTTCGGGTTTTCATCTGAAATTACAGGAGTGAGGCCGATTAGAGTAGTGGTAAAAAGCCAGTGTGATGTTTATGAAGTGAGTTTTCAAGCATTGAATGCATATGAGTGATTTCAGTATCGCATGCCCTGGAGCGTAGACACCAGTTCATAGAGGAGCTACGAGCACGTTCTCTCTGACCCCACCTATGTCCTTGGGGCTGCAGCGTCGGGCAGGGCAGTTGGAGGCTGGCCTCCAGTGACCTCCTCTCTCTCTCTCTCTCTCCCTCTCTCTCTCTCTCTCTCTCCCCAGGTCACCACCGCAGCCACAGACATCGGAGCCACTCAAAGTCTCCTGAAAGGTACGCGCTGATCTAACCTCCATCTTAAGATCTCTATTTACTTTTTATTGGGTTTTCACAGTAGAGTCTCACTCTAGCTCAGGCTGACCTGGAGTTCACTAAGTAGTCCCAGGCTGGTCTCAAACTCACAGCCATCCTCCTACCTCTGCCTTGCAAGTACTGGGACACCACCGTGCCCGGCTTAATTTAAGAATTTAACCTTTATTCAAACGTTAAAGTCTACTTACAATTGAGTTGGACCTGAAATTTTCTTGTTTTAATGTGGATAACAAGAGTTTTCCTTTATTACCAGACAAAATGGGCCTTTCCCCCTGAGACTTACTGGGCTTGCATGTCTTTCACATTTTGTTCTCCTTTGTGGGGTCGTAGCTGTGGATGAGTTAGGAGCTGTGGTCTCGGAAGGCCTGGGTTTTAACTTTTAAAGCTGAACACTTGAGTCCTTGGACGGGTCACTCCCATTTGGTGAGCTTTCATGAGAAGTCCTTACAGGCCACAGGTGCTCTAACATCTGAAGTGTTCCTTCCTTCAGTGGCAGATTTTGGATAGTAATGCCTGACTCAAAGTGTTGTTCTTTGTCTAAATTCTTTTTTCTACTTTTCATTTATTTGCAAGCAGAGAGGAGAGAGAATATGGTCACACCAAGGCCTCTAGCTGCTACAAATGAACTCCAGGCACATGTGCCATCTTATGTTTCTAGCTTATGTGGGTACTAGGCAACCAAACCCTGGTCGTTAGGGTTAGCAGGTAAGCGCCTTAACCACTGACTCATCTCTTCAGCCCTCAAAGTGTTGTTCTGAGGTATTAAAAAACAAATGAGGGCTGGAGAAATAGCTTAGGGCTTAAGACACTTGCCTGCAAAGCCTAAGGACCCATGTTTGATTCTCCAGATCCCAGATGCACAAAGGTGAGGCAAGTGCAAGGTCGCACAAGCCCACCAGGCGGATCAAGCGCCTAGAGTTCGACTGCGGTGGCTGAGACCCTGGTGTGCCAATTCTCTCTCTCAAAAAAAAAAAAAAATGAGCTGGGTGTGGTGGCGCACGCCTTTAATCCCAGCACTTGGGAGGCAGAGGTAGGAGGAGCACCATGAGTTTGAGGCCACCCTGAGACTACAGAGTGAATTCCAGGTCAGCCTGGGCTAGAGTGAAACCCTACCTCAAAAAGACAAAAAGAGAAAAAGAAAAGAAAAAAAGCTCCAGGAGTGGTGGTGCACACCTTTAATCCCCCTGTTGTATGAACATTGTTTAAAAATGTTTTTCCAAAGAGCTGGGCATGGTGGCGCACACCTTTAATCCCAGCACTTGGGAGGCAGAGGTAGGAGGATCACCGTGAGTTTGAGGCCACCCTGAGACTACAGAGTGAATTCCAGGTCAGCCTGGGCTAGTGTAAGACCCTACCTCGAGAAAACAACCAAAAAATAAAATAAAATAAAAAACGTGCCGGGCGTGGTGGCGCACGCCTTTAATCCCAGCACTCGGGAGGCAGAGGTAGGAGGATCGCTGTGAGTTCGAGGCCACCCTGAGAATATAGAGTGAATTACAGGTCAGCCTGAGCTAGAGTGAAACCCTACCTCGAAAAACCAAAAAAAAAAAAACAACGTTTTTTAAGTAGGGCATGATGGTGCACATGTTAAATCCCAGTACTCGGGAGGAAGAGTAGGAGGGTCCCTGTGAGTTCCAGGCCATCCTGAAAATACATAGTGAATTCCAGGTCAGCCTGGACTGGATTAAGACCTACCTCTGAAAAGGAACAAGAACCATACACATTTCCCTGAGTGTTAAGTCATTACCCAGTGAACGTTGAGTGCGGTTCCGTGTCTCTCCCACTGCAGGTCTAAGAAGAGCCACAAGAAGAGCCGGAGGGGGAATGAGTAGTGGGCTCCGTGTGGCCCCTGTGGACGTGAGGCGACCTGCGTGGGCAGGCGGACCGAGATCTGCCCTCCATGCAGCTATCAGGACATCCTAATGTTTGTTTTTTAATAAATTTTCCACCTTTTTTTAATGAAAGGGTGCTGCGGGGTTGTATCTCTTCCTCGGCTGTCATCGGCATCTTTGAGGGTTGACGTTGTTCCAAGGTCAGTTTCTGACCAAACCAACTAGGACTGTGCAAACTTCACAAGGGCAGAAGTGCCCTGGAATTGAGCCACATGAATAAGAAGGAAAGGACGTGGCCACCTGGTGCCCCTTGCCTTGTTCGGCATTAAACCTGATACGCTCATTTGCTATTGCTGGTTTGCTCTGTAACTGCTTCAAGCATTTGGGGGGAAGTGGGCGTGGTTTTGAGGTAGGGTCTCGCTCTAGCCCAGGCTGACCTCTAATTCGCTCTGTAGTCTCAGGGTGGCCTCGAACTCACGGCGATCCTCCTATCTCTGCCTCCCAAGTGCTGGGATTAAAGGCATGCGCTACCACGCCCGAGCAGTGGTTCATCTTGTCCTCCCGTGGTAGGGTGCTGGTGACTACTACTGCTTCAGAGTAAGCACTATTGACGCAAGAAACAAATGGCTGGACCAGAAAAGATGCCGTGAGTCAAGACAGCATAGCTCCAGCTGAGAGAAGCTGGTCAGCAGCATGGCCGATTGTACCATAGGTGTCGGCTATGTCATCCACAAGGATGACCACCCACTGGCTACTTCACTGGCCCTCCGTTCCTGGTGCAGCGAGGCAGAGCCCGTATTCAACCAGTCTGCAGTGGAGCTTACTCACTGGGGCTCCACTCAGACACTGTCTCCCTGATCCACTTTAAGACAACAGGCTCTGCATACAAATTGTCCACAGGGAGATCAAAAAAGCCCTAAGTCTGAGGAGCCTGGGCTGCAGAGATGGCTTAGCAGTTATTAAAGTGCTTGCCTGTGAAGTCTAAGGACCCAGGTTCAGTTCCCCAGTAACCACGTAAGCCAGATATACAAGGGGCGCATGCGTCTAGAGTTTGTTTGTAGTGGCTCGAGTCTCTGGCGCGCCCATTATCTATATATCTGCTCTTCTCTCGCAAAAAAATGAGTAAATAAAACTAAATATTAAAAAGGTGGGGGCCAGGTGTGGTGGCACTCTCCTTTAATCCTAGCACTTGGGAGACAGAGGTAGGAGGATCGCCATGAGTTTGAGGCCACCCTGAGACTATATAGTGAATAATCGGCTCTTAATTTCTTTTTTTAAAAATACTTTATTGCCGGGTGTGGTGGCGCATGCCTTTAATCCCAGCACACAAAGGGCAGAGGTAGGAGGATCGCTGTGAGTCCGAGACCACCCTGAGACTCCATAGTGAATTCCAGGTCAGCCTGGGCTAGAATGAGACCCTACCTCCAAACAAACAAAAAAAATATTTACTTATTTATTTATTTTACTTATTTGAGAGAGAGGCAGATAAAGAGAATAGGCATACCAGGGCCTCCACCCACTACAAATGAGCTCCAGCTGCATGAGCCACTTTGTGCATCTGGCTTATGCTTGTACTGGAGAATCAAACTTGGGTCCTTAGGCTTCCCAGGGGAGTGTCCTGAAATTGGTAGAATGAAGTAAGACAGATATTAATTGTATTTATTTATTTTTTTTCTTTTGTTTTTCAGAGGTAGGGTTTCACTCTAGCCCAGGCCGACCTGGAATTCACTGTGTAGTCTCAGGGAGGCCTCGAACTCACGGCGATCCTCCTACCTCTGCCTCCCGAGTGCTGGGATGAAAGGCGTGCGCCACCACGCCCGGCTCTTCCATCCTATTTTTAGTGGAGAGAGGCTTTTTATTGCTCACAGCTGCACTCACCAGCATAGCTGGTCTCCAAGCTTCTGCTTCTCATCCTGCTGCCTTCGGCGCGGGTGTGCTGGGGTTTACCCAAGTTTGCAGCTGTATCTGAGGGATCCAAACTTTGGCACTCAGGCTTCAGTGGCAAGTGCTGTGTTCACTAGCTATCCTCCCCGGTCCTCCAGCTGGAATCTCAATAGTCAGGCACTGCCTAACTGCACTCCATCAAGGACTCACGGTATGAACCTGGAAGATTATGGCGCCACCGTGCCCGGCTGGTTCATCCAGTTTTGTATGTTTTTTTTTTTTCGAGGTAGGGTCACGCTCTAGCTCAGGCTGACCTGGAATTCACTATGTACTGTGAACTCACGGCGATCCTCCTACCTCTGCCTCCCGAGTGCTGGGATTAAAGGCGTGCACCACCACGCCCAGCTTGACAGTCATTACTGTTAACAGTTGCTACCCTAGCAGTGACTTTTCCGATGGCAACACAGGACTTTCTCAATGGACCCACATCTAGTACGTACCAGTTCTTAGGAATTATTTTTCTTCCACTTTTTTTTTTTTTTGATTTTTTCGAGGTAGTGTTTCTCTCTAGTTCAGGCTGATGTGGAATTCACTATGTAGTCTCAGGGTGGCCTCAAACTCACCATAATCCTCCTACCTCTGCTGGAGGCCTGAGAGACAGCTTAGAATTTACGGTGTTTGCCTGGGAAGCCTAAGGACCCAGGTTCGAAGTCGCCAGGGCTCACATAAGGCAGATGCACAGGGTGGTACATGAATGTGGGAATGTGCAGGTTGTCTGCAGTGGCGGGAGGCCCTGGCGCACCCATGCTGTGTCCTCTCTCCATCTGCGTCTTTCTCTAATACATAAATAAATACTTTTAAAGCGCTGGAGACTGACGCCAGGGCCTTGCACATGAAGTGAGCTAGACCCCAGCCCTGAGGCGACCTTCGACTCACCTCAGCAGGCACGTGTGCGACCTACAGAATTCGTCTCAGAGCTCTGCTCTTCACTGGTCATTTTCAGTGACCAGATCACCTTCACATGGTAGTTGTAAAAACCCAGGAAAGTAAAGGCAAACGTCTCCGCATCTCTAAAACTAAGGCTGACTGAGAATATTTACTGAAAGTAAAAACCTTTGAAATGTTACATTGTATTTTCACAATCTAAACCAGATGAATTAAGCAAATTTGACTCTTGTCAAAAAGATTTATTAACTTAAAATAGAACTTCAAATACAGACAAAAGCAACTTTCCATCCAAGTTTGAATATATTCAATATACAAGTATGTAAAAGAAATTTTTTTGAAGCTTTATGTTGTAATTTTATTTTTTTTTAACCTTTTAAAAAGTTTTTGGCACTACAAGAATCTGTAAAGAAGTGACAAATTTAAAACACATGAAATCTCCTAATTCTTAAGAACAATATATATAAAGTCTGAAGCAACCAAAGTATGAATACAGCTAATAGAAAATAAAGAATGTAATTTTTTAAATTCTCTCTTTATACAATTCATCAAGGTTAAACAAAACATAAAATTCCCTTAAAAATAGGGTAATAAAATAGATGAAATTTGTATCACTCAATTCAGTGATACCAGTAAAAACTATAGTTCATATTTATATACAAATAATACAGTGTTTAAAAACAGTCTGAGAATTTAAATAAGCTATCTAAACATGTTAAAATTTTAAATCAGGACCTGATTTATTTTGCTTTCCATTAAATGTCACTTTTTCTGTTGGGTAACTGACAGTGAGGTACACACACCCTTCAGACACGGGGCTGGCCGGCGCTGGGCATCCGTAGACCAGCTGAAAGGGAATGGACGGCGCTACTCCGACACGTTTCCTCTCGGGGGGTGCGGACAACGCTCTCTACACCGGCGGGTGGCACATCTGTCTGTTGGATACAATACAGACAGAAACTGAAAGGCACATGCTGATATCTTTAACATAAAATAAACATTAAAAAAATCGGAGGGGAAGGAGATGTAGGGATAGGGAAGGACAGGAAGCCAGGTGTGGTGGCGCATGCCTTTAATCCCAGCACTCGGGAGGCAGAGGTAGGAGGGTCACCGTGAGTTCGAGGCCACCCTGAGACTACACAATGAATTCCAGGTCAGCCTGGGCTAGAGTGAGACCACACCTGGAAAAAACAACAGCAAAGACAAGACCGGAAACAACAGAGATGAAGGGAAGAAAGCGTAGCACAGAAACATTTTAAACTCTTGGCACCAGTAACTTCCCTCACCCCTAGCTCTGTGCCCACTGCGGTGAAGGTGCTGCCATGCTGTTAGCCCGAGGTGCCAGCAGCGTCCAGCCGCCACCTCAGGAAGGTCTAAGCCTGACGCTTACACCACCGGACCCTCCTGGAAGTTAACATTCCATTTAGCCAACATTTCCCGAGTGTGTGCCTTTAATTTCTTGAACTTTTAACTGTAATGTCAGACTCCTGAACTCTGGATAAGAAAAGCTGAGGCCTAAATGCTGTTATCTCCTCTTAGGACAGATGCTTTTGAGGGTTAGCAAGTGCGACCACCACATGCCCTGAGTTCCTTGGCATTTCTGTTTTGCAGTCATTATCTAGGTCAGTCATTACTGATGCTACAATAGCACCAACAAAATAGAATAAATTTCAATGTCATTCAAGCTTTACTTCTATTAAACAGAAGTGACCATGTCTTTATGTGACTCAAAACTTACGCAGCTAACTAAATAAAATACCTTTAAAATTATTTTATTTTCTTTGTTTTTGTGAGGTTGGGTCTCACTCTAGCCCAGGGTGACCTGGAATTCACTATGTAGTTAATGATCCTCTTACCTCTGCCTTTGAGTGCTGGGATTAAAGGTGTGTGCCACCACACCTAGCAATTCTTATTAAAGGTATTTTTAAAGATATTTTATTTTTACTTATTTGAATGAGAGGGAGAAAGAGACAGATAGAGAATAGGCGCACCAGGGCTTCAAGCCACTGCAAATGGACTCCAGATGCATGTGCCACCTTGTGCATCTGGGTCCTGGAGAATCAAACTTGGGTCCTTAGGCTTCACAGGTAAGTACCTTAACCACTAGGCTATCTCTACAGCCCCTAAAACAATTTTTCTTATTGGTTTTTCAAGGTAAGGGCTCACTCTAGCCCAGGCTGACCTGGCATGAGTCTCTTGGTGGTCTGAAACTCATGATGAGCCTCCTACCTCTGCCTCCCCAAGTGCTCGGATTAAAGGCATGTGCCACCATTACCAGCAAAAATATTCTTATTTATTAATTTATTTGAGAAAGAGACTATAGGCGTGCCAGGGCCACTTGCTGCTGTAAACAAACTCCAGACCCGTGTGTCACTTTCTGCATATGGCCTTCACGCTTTGCAAGGAAGTATCTAAGTGTCTAACCCCCCCAACCCAATAACCTGCAGATAAATGCCTTAACTGCTGCTCAGCCATCTCTCCAGCCACAAACACTGACTTTTTGTTTGTTTGTTTTGTTTTGTTTTTTTCAAGGTAGGGTCTCACTCTAGCCCAAGCTGACATGGGATTCACTGTGTATTCTCAGGGTGGCCTTGAACTCATGGCGATCTTTCTACCTCTGCCTCCCAAGTCTTGGAATTAAAGGCGTGCGCCACCACGCCCGGCTAACAGTGACTTTTTTTAATATTGCATTCTCTTAGCTACGATCATTCTTCCCACCTTCTAAAGTCTAGGGTAATAAATACATAAACAGATTCTGTATCAACTACAAGGTCTAGTTCAGATTTCCAAATATTAGGGCTGTAGTCTCTAGTATCCATCCAAATCTTGCTCCCTCTAGGACAGCAATGTTAATGTAGTCCTCTAAACTTAGCTTAGTGCTTTCGTTTTGTTTTTTGATTTTTTAATGTAGGGTCTCGGTCTAGCCCAGGCTAACTTGGAATTACCTGTATAATCTCAGGGTGGCCTCGAATTTATGGCGAGCCTCCTACCTCTGCCTCCCGTCCGATGAAAGGTGCGTCACCACGACCGGCTAAGCTCCTATTATCTAGTTTGGCTCTCCTTGTAAAATGTGCATAAAGTATGTGCATGCTGTTTTACTCTTGCCTGAGCAACAAGAACCTAGCATGGCTGTACAGAGTGAGTTTTCTCAAAATACGAGTTTTCACTCCTACATCCTGCCTTTCACTGAAAGTTCCTACCCACCCAGCCCACTAACTAATTGGTAAACATTCGTAATTTTTAAGCACTAGTACCTTGAGCATAGAAAGGTTTGGGCTGAAATCTTGGATTTCCCTGATGCATGAAGTTTTGATGCAAACCATAAGGCCACGAAGCTGGGACAAGGGGGAAATGGGGACGTGGTGCGTGTTCCCAAGGAATTGGAGGATTCAGTCCTCGAAAGCGTGGCTCTACATTTCAATAAGAACAGAAAAACACATTTTAAAACATTAGTTGGCTCATTTGAACAGTCAGTCCTTCATTGCACAAAGACATACCAAGTACTTACCACTGAGTATAGGCCAGGCTGAATCCAGTCAGTTTTGCACTGGCCGGGCGTGGTGGCGCACGCCTTTAATCCCAGCAGTCGGGAGGTTGAGGCAGGAGGATGGCTGTGAGTTCGAGGCCAGCCTGAGACTACAAAGTGAGTTCCAGGTCAGCCTGGCTATTGTAAGACCATACCTTGGGGGAAAAAGAGATCAGATACCCAGGTTTTGGGGTGGGGGCAATACTGGACATGCCTCCGCCCCCGCCACCCTCTTATTTTTATTTTTTTGTTTTTCGAGGTAGGGTCTCACTCTGGTCCAGGCTGACCTAGAATTAACTATGTAGTCTCAGGGTGGCCTCGAACTCACGGCGATCCTTCTACCTCTGCCTCCCGAGTGCTGGGATTTAAGGTGTGCGCCACCACGCCCGGCTTCAGCCCCATTTTTTTAAAGGACCAAGCATTAATCACTCTAATTACTAAGAGAATCATACAAGACGCATACAGTAATATAACTGCTATACCAGAGGGGGCTAACTCCGCATCTGAAGTTTAGAAAAGCTTTTCTTATAATGACCAACTAAGCAGTTTTAAATAATAGGCAACATGTGACAGGGTGGACATTTTATTTATTTATTTTATCTATTATTTTTTTGTTTTTGTTTTTTGAGGTAGGGTGTCATTAAGCTCAGGCTGACCTGGAATTCACTATGTAGTCTCAGGGTGGCTTCGAGCTCACGACGCTCTTCCTATACCTCTGCCTCCCGAGTGCCGGGATTAAAGACAGGCGCCACCACGCCCAGCTTCATCTTATGCATTTTTAAAAATTATCTGCAATTGTGTGTAGGGGATTCACCACTTCAAGAACATCAGCTGCTTGCACCGTTTTTGCATCTGGGTGGCTTGACACTGAACCCAGGCTGGTAAGCTTTGCAAACAAGTGCCTTAAACGGCTGGGCCAACTTCCCAGTGCTTCCGGGGTGGGCACTTCAGAGAGAAGGAAGCATGGCAAGTCTGGGGTAAGAGACAGTGGCCAGAGAATAGACAGGCAAGAGGGTGAGGTGGGGAAGGCACACCTCGACGGACCACATTAAGGGATTTATGTTTCGTCTTCAAGGTCATGTCAACTAAGCAGAATCACACTGGGTCTGGAACAAGCTCCTACCAGAACCTTGAGGGTTCTGGCTGAGAGCTACAGAATACACTGTTTTGCTACTGCTCAGTTTTGATCTTCAGATTATGATGAAAAGAACAACAAAAACTGTTTTGCACAAATTCTTGCAAACAGGAGCTTAAAAAAAAAAAAAAGTGAGTCACGTTCACGGTGTGTGGTGGTTCGATTCAGGTGTCTCCCATCAACTTAGATGTTCCGAATGCTAAGGTCCCAGCTGATGGAGATTTGGGAATTAACGCCTCCTGGAGGGAGTGTATTGTTGGGGGCGGGCTTATGGGTGTGATAGCCAGTGTCCCCTTGCCAGTGTTTGGCACACTCTCCTGTTGTTATTGTCCACCTTATGTTGGCCAGGGGGTGATGTCCACCCTCTGCTCATGCCATTAATTTCCCCTGCCATTGTGGAGCTTCCCCTCGAGCCTGTAAGCCAAAATAAATCTCTTTTTCACTGAAGCTGCACTTGGTTGGGTGATTTCTACCAGCAATGTGAAGCCGACTGCAACAGTAAAGTGGTACCGAGGAGTGGGATTGCTGCTGGACACCTGACTGTGTGGCTTTGGCCTTTTGGAGCTGATTTTCAAGAGGAATGTTGAAGGATTTGAAACCTTGGCCTAAGAGACGCCTTGCAGTGCTGTAAGTACAACTTGATGGACTATTCTGGTCAGAGTTGAAAGACCTGAGTGCAGTAATAACTATGGACTGTGAGGTTTGGCCTTATGAGGGTGAGAAAGAGCTTTGCTTGGACTGGGCTAGCAGTTTGTATGAGATTTGCTCTTAAGCCCGTGTCCTGAGAAGTTGTGCAGGGTTACTTTGCGTAGAAATGAACTGGTGTGAGCAGAGGAATATGGCACAGAAAGAAAAATCTTTGGGTGAACTCTTGTCCATTCAGCTACAATTGAGAGGTTATAACCTTTGAGATTGGGCGAGCTGACCTGCGCTGGGGCAACAGGAAGAATGTAGACTCTTTTAAAGGGGCCTGAGTGCTCAAGGAGTGTCCTGTTCTTCAAAGTCTACTTCATTCCCCCCCTGGATTAACAAACTGGCACCCTACCCTGGTACTGCGGAGTATAAGAAATGCTGGAAAGAGAGGGTCATTGAGTTTGCAACACGGTCTTGTGTTTTGGAAACGGCCATGGGCAGTGTGACGCAGGTTTTGTTGGTTGCTACATGGAGACCACGTGGAGCCATGAGGATGAACCATGGATTGCAGTGGAGACCCAGTGGAGATGCCGGGACCATGAGACAGATGCTAGGGAAAGCTGCTGGCCCCGATGAAGTTTTACAGGATTGTGAGTAGCCTAGCTGGAGGGGCGGAATTGGAATTTCAGAGACTTGTTGCTGGTTAGAATTATCAGACTTGGAGACTTGTCACTGGCTAGAGTTGTTGGACTTGAAGCTACAGAGTTTGATGTTTGCCCTGGTTGTTTTAAATCTTGTATTGGTTGAATGTGTCTTTGCTATGCCCAGTGCCATCTTTTGCATTGTGAATATTTATTCTGTGCCATTATGGGTTTTTTGAGGGTGGTTTTTGGTATCATGGCTCAGTTAAAAGATCTTGGACTATGGGGATGTATGAACATCATTGGAATTGATAAGAACTATGAGACTTTTAAAGTTAGATGAATGCATTGCATTTTACATCATGCATGGTTATCAGTGTATGGAGGACAGGGGCAGAATGTAGTGGTTTGACTCAGGTGTCCCCCATAAACTTAGGTGTTCTGAATGCTAGGTTCCCAGCTGATGGACATTTGGGAATTAACGCCTCCTGGAGGCGGTGTATTGTTGGGGGCGGGCTTATGGGTGTGATAGCCAGTTTCCCCATGCCAGTGTTTGGCACACTCTCCTGTTGCTATTGTCCACCTGATGTGGGCAAGGGGGTGATGTCCACCCTCTGCTCATGCCATCGTTTTCCCCTGCCATCGTGGAGCTTTCCCTCGAGCCTGTAAGCCAAAATAAATCTTTTCCCAGAAGCCGCTCTTGGTTGGGTGATTTTTACCAGCAATGTGAACCGGACTGCAACACGGTGACATGTAAGGGAATAACTGCAGGGCGTTCCCTATTCACTCAACAAACTCGAATTATGAGGCACAGAATGGGGAGCAAAACAAGTGCAATCTGCGTTACCTGTGTTCTTTTACACACGCATTCTAATTGGGAAGTAATTGCTCCAAGTTTGTAAGACCACAAGTATAACTTGTGTAAACTTAAGTGTAAACTTAAGGGCTCAGGGTTTACAAGATAAATCACACTTCAGTAGAAATGTAAGTCATGGCCAAATGAGAAATAATATCTTTATTGTAGGGTGTTGTTTGTGGGCTGCAGAGATGGCTCAGTGGTTAAGGTTCTTGCCTATGAAGCATAAAAAAAATCCCATTCAGAAGCTGGGTGTGGTGGTGCACACCTTTAAAGGCAGCACTTGGGAGGAAGAGGTAGCAGGATCACTTTGAGTTTGAGACCAGCCTGAGACTACATAGTGAATTCCAGGGCAGCCTGAGCTAAAGTGAAACCTTACATTACCAAAAAAAAAAAAAAAAAAAAAAAAAAGGCGGGGGGGGGGCTGGAGAGATGGCTTAGTGGTTAAGCGCTTGCCTATGAAGCTTAAGGCTCGATTCCCTAGGACCCACGTTAGCCAGACGCACAAGGGGGCGCACGCGTCTGGAGCTCGTTTGCAGTGGCTGGAGGCCCTGGCGCGCCCGTTCTCTCTATCTGTCTCTTTCTCTCTATGCCTGTCGCTCTCAATAAATAAAAATCAACAACAACAACAACAAAAATTTTTAAAAGCCCTTTCAATTCCTAGTTCCCACATAATGGCAGATGCACAAAGTGGCGCATGCACCTGGAGTTTATTTGCAGCAGCTGGAGGCCCTGGTGCACCCATTCTCCCCACTTATTTCTCTTCTCTCTCTCTCTGCTTATAAATAAAAATAAAATAAAAGCAATAGAAATGTTCTATGTGGATGCGTCCATCTGGAGACCAGAGGACAAGCTCAGGTGTCATTCCTCAGGAACACTGTCCACATCCCCTGAGACACGAGCTGTTACTGTCATGGAGCTCAGCAACTAGGCAGCACTGGCTGTCCAGTGAACGCCGTGCGCCCTGCCAGCATCTGCCTCCTCAGCCCGCACTGGGACTAGAGGCACACACCATCACTACAGTGTGCTCTTACTTGGGCACAGGGAACCACACTCAGACCCCCACGCTGCAGCAAGACAAGCATGCACTTTACTGACTGATCTCTCTCCAGCCTCAGCCTCCTTTCAATGGTCTCGCTGGAGGCCAGGCTGACCGGAATTCACTCTGTAGTCTCAGGGTGGCTTTGAACTCACCCTCCTACCTCTGCCTCCTGTGTGCTGGGATTAAAGGTGTGTGCCACTGCACCCGGCTCAATTTTTAATTTTTTAATTTAACTTATTTTTTTGCTTATGAAGGGGGCACACCAAGGCCTGTAGCCACTGCAAACAAACTCCAGAAACATGTGCCACTTTGTGCATATGACTTATGTCGGTACTGGGAATTGAACTCAAGCTGTCAGGCTTTGTAAGCAAGCACCTTTAACTACTGAGACATCGCACTAGCCCTTGAAGAGTTCTTTATAGAAGAATGGCAAAGACTTTACAATACTAGCTAAGCTGTGGACAGCAGCAATAACCATTCATAATGACTAAGATAATGACATAAAAATTAAGAAGCTTTACAATATAGGACAGACTGATGCCACGCTTCTTTTTATTTGGGACGGGGGGTTTCGAGGTAGGCTCTCACTCTAGCCCAGGCTGACCTGGAATTCACCATGTAATCTCCGGGTGGCCTTAAACTCAGGGCAATCCTTCTACCTCTGCCTCCCGAGTGCTGGGATCAAAGGCATTCGCCACCATAACCAGCTGATGCCACACTTTTTAAATAAACTTTCCTCTAAGAACTGCCTTAAAACTTGTATCTCAAAGGTCCCAATGGATTGTACTTTGAATTTTATTTCATTTAGGACTTTTCATAATTTCTGCTTGCTTTCTTCACTGACCTCCTGGTCACTCAGGAGAGGCATGCTGGCTGTACAAGTGTGAAGCCTGCATTTGGACCCCCAGAACCCACGCAAAAAGCTGGAGCCGTGAGATGGGAGGCAGAGGCAGGAAGGTCACAGGCTAGCTAGTTTGGCATATACAGTAGCAAATTAACAAGAGACTCTGCCCAAGTGAGGGTGAATGCAAGTGCTGACCTCCACATGTGCACTGTGGGACATGGGCCCCTCATTAAAAAAAAAAAAAAAAAAAAAAGAGCCAGGCATGGTGGTGCACACCTCTAATCCCAGCACTTGGGAGGCAGAGATAGCAGGATCGCCGTGAGTTCGAGGAAACTCTGAGACTACATAGTGAACTCCAGGTCAGCCTGGGCTACAGTGAGACCCTACCTCAAAAGGCAAAAAAAATTCAATAATAAATAAATAAATAAATAAATATAAAAAGATAATTAGTTGGGTGTGGTGGTATATGCTTTTAATCCCAGCACTCGGGAGGCAGAGGTAGGAGGACTGCTGAGTTCAAGGCCACTCTGACACTACAATAGTGAAATCCAGGTCAGCCTGGGCTAGAGCGAGACCCTACCTCAAAAAACCCAAAGTAGTTTATATCTTAGACCTATCATGATGTGACAGTTGTTATTGGCCTTTCAATTTATCAATTTTTACTCTCTTTTTGAAAGGGGATAGGGGTGAAGTAGGATCTCACATGACCCAGGCTAGTGTCAAACTTGCTATGGAACCAAGGTTGGTTTTGATCTCTTACTCTCTCTCACCTTGAGCAGGTGCTAGGAGTACAAATATGCAGCTACCTGCAGCCTTTGTTTTGTTTTGTTTCCAGACAGGGTCACCTGGCAGCCCAGGGTGGACTTGAACTTGTTTTGTAGCCAGGGGTGATCTTGGTCACACCCTGCTCTGCCTCTACCTCCTGAGTGCTGGAATTAGTGGCTCTTAACTTTGGTCAGCTATAAAATCAGTGTCTGGGCTACAAAGATGGCACAGTGCAACTTGCTTGTAGACTTGCTTGTAAAGCTTGACAAATCTGATTTCGATTCCCCAGTGCGCTCGTAAAGCAAGACGCACATGAAAACAATACACAAAATGTTAACGCAATTGCCCAAGACCGTGTAACGGATGACAGAGCCAAGATTCCCGTCTGGGCGGTCAGTATGCAGAGCCGGTCCTGCGTACCTTTACCTCAGTATGTCTCCACGAACACTGTGTGCCCAGGTTCCACCCATAACCCACCTTCCCACAGACAGCAGAGAAGAGAACAGGAGAGTTACCCGAGTTTCCCACTGCACCGTTGTTCACGAGGGAGTTTGGAGCCACCGTGCGAGGCCAGTGTCCATCGTGGGAGGAGCCGGGGATGGCCATGGGTCTGGCAGCAGGCTGCGCGAAGATGATGCTGGGATCATTGAGACCAATGCTGCTGGGGGCGCTGCCGGGGGCTGAGTGCAGCACTGGGCCGTGCATGGGCCAGGACGGGGCAGGGATCTGAAGGGGGTGCATTGGCAGCAGCCCCACATTGTGCATGGGAGAATACTGAGCTGGTGGTGACTGGGCGAAGTTATACATGGGCATCTGGACCTGATGGGGGGGCTGGGCTCCCTGCTGAGGTGGGCCAAGCTTAGGCTGGGACACTGGCTGGGACGGAGGCTGGGCAAGAGCAGCTGGCTGGGGAGAGTTCTGTGGAAATGGCTGAGGCTGAGGAGAGTAAGAGGGTGAATCAGACTGAAAAAGAAAAGAAAAAAGAAACTTTAAAATTAATTTACAAATATCTTAATTTTATAAAAGATCACTGAAGTACAAAATTTGGAATTATTTCATAGAACATTATATTAGAACTATATGATGCATATAACATATAATAAAAACTCTTTTTTTTTTTTTGGTTTTTCGAGGTAGGGTCTCACTCTAGCCCAGGCTGACCTGGAATTCACTATGGAGTCTCAGGGTGGCCTCGAACTCACGGCGATCCTCCTACCTCTGCCTCCCGAGTGCTGGGATTAAAGGCGTGTGCCACCACGCCCGGCTTAAAAACTCATTTTAAATGAAGGTAAGAAACCTTCTCACACTTGAGTAATGCCACATAAGTCCTTTTGTCCAAAGAAAAGCAAGCTTACGCATCTTTCCCATCATACACAAGAAGCATTTCCTATTGTGGACTAGGAACATATGTATGTGTATATATATGTGTGTATATATATATATATCAAATTCACGGCCACTTTCAGTTCTTTAACAAGTATTTATAAAGTGTCAATTCCCCTTTTTTAAAAAATTTTTATTTTTAGGTAGGGTCTTATTCTAGCCTAGGCTGACCTGGAATTCACTCGGTAGTCTCAGGGTGGCCTCGAACTCACGGCGATCCTCCTACCTCTGCCTCCCGAGTGCTGGGATTAAAGGCGTGCGCCACCATACTGGGCCTAAGTGTCAGTTCTATACTGGTCATTATTCTAAGTGCTAGAAACACTACTACTTACAATGTTTGCCCTCAAAGAGCTTAAAGTTCACTGAGGGAGGGAGAGGAGAGAGCAGAAAAAGATCACATATTGTAAGTAGTCACAAGAAAGTACAATGATTACCATGATGAGCAATGTATCAGGACTGGGCGCAGCGGCACACGCCTTTAATCCCAGCACTCGGGAGGCAGAGGTAGGAGGATCGCCGTGAGTTTGAAGCCACCCTGAGACTCCATAGTGAATTCCAGGTCAGACTGGGCTACAGTGAGACCCTGCCTCGAAACCCAGAAAGAATGTGTAGCTGGCAGGTGGGCACACTCGTACACATCTGCAGCCTCAGCATTCCAGAAGAATTGATCCGAGGCCAGCCAGGACTGCACAACTGGGCCCTGTCTCACAAGAAAGTTTAATTGGCAGGATACAATGAAATCCCAAAGTAGGAGAGCAGGAGAGCAAGGGAAGCTTCCCAATAGGAGTGACCTCTAAATCAAGATTAAAAGTTCAGCCAGGTGTGGTGGAGCACACGTTTAATCCCAGCACCCGGGAGGCAGAGGTACGAGGAACGCTGTGAGTTCGATGCTGGCTTGACCTAGAGTGAGATGCCAACTTGAAGGAAAGAAACTGAGGGGAAGAGGCAGTTTTCGAAAGTAGACCGTTGAGATAGACACGCTGAGGTGAGAAGCGAGAGGAAGGGGAGCCTCTGGGGTGTGGGAGGAGCACCTTCTACATGTCACACACGAGGACACTGACGCCCTTGATGCCATGTATGTTATGTGGTTTTTTTTTTTTTTTTTTTTTTTTTTGGTAGGGTCGCACTCTAGCCCAGGCTGACCTGGAATTCACTCTGTAGTCTCAGGGTGGCATCGAACTGACAGTGATTCTCAGGGTGGCCTCGAACTCACAGCGATCCTCCTACCTCTGCCTCCTGACTGCTGGGATTAAAGGCGTGCACCACCATGCCTGGCCTACTTTATTTATTAGAGAGGGAGGGGGAGGGAGGGGGGGAGGGAGATAGTGAGAGAGGATGGGTGTGCCAGGACCTCCAGCCACTGTAAATAAACTCCAGACACATGCGCCATGTTCATCTGGCTTACGTTGGACCTGGAGCAGTCAACCTGGGTCCTTAGGCTTTGGAGGCATGGACCATAACAGCTAAGCCATCTCTCCACTCCTTTTTTTTTTTTTTTTTAAGACAGTCTTGCTATGTATTTTGGTCTAGGTTTGACTGTATGACGTTTCTGCCTCAGTCTCCAAAGTATTACTGTGTGCAACCATGCCTATCTCCCATTTAAAAAATATTTTATTTATTTATTTGAGAGAGAGAGAGAGAAAAAAAAAAAGAGAGAGGCAGATAGAGAGAGAATGGGCATTCCAGGGCCTCCAACCACTGCAAACGATCTCCAGAATCATGGGGCCCCTTGTGCATCTGGCTAACGTGGGTCCTGGGGAATCAAACTGGGGTTGTGAGGCTTTACAGGCCATTTCCCTAGCCCCCAAATGTTTTTTGTAAAATTATTACCTCATAGTACAAATTTATCTTTTTGAACATTCTACATAAAAGCGTATGTTCTCTTAGTGTTCCCTCCCCTTCTACATTCAGTCACTAGCAATCTCAAAATGGAAAATCAAAATTGAATTTATGTTAGCTAATGAAAGCAAAAGTTTGTATACCTTGGTTCAGAAGCAAAAGTGAAGAGAATGAAATGTAAAACGCTGGACCATTTTGATTTTTATAATTTTTTATTTTTATTTTTGCATGGAGGGAGGAGAGAGGAGACAGAGAGCATCAGTATGTGAGGGCCTCCAGCCACTGCAAAGAAACTTCAGATGCACGTGCTACTTTGTGCATCTGGCCCTGTGTGGGTCCTGGGGAACTGAACCTGAGTTGTTAGGCTTTGCAGGCAAACACCTTAACTAGCCATCCCTCCAGGCTTCAAGTTATTTTTATCAACAGTAATACATTTCCAATAGGCAAAGCCTGAAACCTTAAAGCTACTACCTTGTTTTAATCAATTATACTGGTATTTTATTATATACATGAAAGAGTATGCCCATGTCAATTAAGAAGAATGCTCATGCCCAGCGTGGTGGCGCATGCCTTTAATCCCAGCACATGGGAGGCAGAGGTTGGAGGATCGCTGTGAGTTCGTGGCCACCCTGAGACTCCATAGTGAATTCCAGGTCAGCCTGAACTAGAGTGAGACCCTACCTCAAAAAAAAAAAAAAAAAAAAGAAGAAGAAGAATGCTCAGGGCTGGAGAGATGGCTTAGCAGTTAAGGTGCATGCCTGCGAAACCTAAGGACCTAGGTTCAATTCTCCAGGTCCCACGTAAGCAAGATGCACATAGTGGCGCATGCATCTGGAGTTCGTTTGCAGTGGCTAGAAGCCTTGGCACACCCATTCTCTCTCTCTCTCTCTCTTTTCCTCTCTCTGACTGTAATAAATAAATAAATAAAATATATTTTTTAAAAAGCAGCATGCTCACTGACTGAAACTGAGCTGTCTTTCTGCCTCACGTGCCTAGCAATGAAAGCTCAGCAAAGCACATGTGATCTTGAAGATCACAGCTGTCAGTCTGAGGGAGAAGCCCGTATCACCCCCCACAGACAATGCGCTCTTCTCAGTGTCCAAGTCATCCACAGGAAGGATACTTACACATTCTGAGGACTGTCTGGTCCTCATGGGCTGCTCACCCGGTTGCTGGGCTGAACCTGCCACCTGTTGAGCATTGACAAGGTTGCGGACCAGCTGGGCTGCTGAGAAAAGACATGACAAAAAAAAACATCAAAGATACAGAAAAGGCCAGGAATGGCGTGTCACACCAGAGACCCCAATGCTCAGAAGGCTGAAGCGGGACTGCTCTGGGTCCAAAGCCACTGAGCTACAGAATGTGTCTCAGGCAGGCCCGAGCTACACAGTGACATCTTGTTGCAAAAACAAGGGATGAAGAAAGGTAACAGAAATGGGAATCAAGGCCAGGAGCAGTGGCACATGCCTTTGGTCCCAGCACTTGGAGGCAGAGGCAGAAGGACCACTGTAAATTCAAGGTCGGCCTGAGACTACATATTGAATTCCATCCAGGTCAACCTGGCTGGGGAGACCATGTCTGGGGTGGTAGGAAGATAAGAGCTGTGACGCATGCCCATAATCCCAGCTCTAGAGCAAGTTCTAGGTCGTATGTCAATCATACCACAGCAAGGCTGGGCATGGCAACACATGCATGTAATCCCAGCACTCGAGAAAGGCGGAGGTAGGAGGATCACCATGAGTTCAATGCCACCTTGAGAGTACATAGTGAATTCCAGGTCAGCCTGGGCTACAGTGAGACCCTACCTTGAAAAACCAAAAACAAAACAAAAAGGCAGTAAGTTTCTGATTTTTAAAAGAAAAAAAATTGAATTTACTTATTTACAAGTGGGGGGGGAAGGGTAGGGAGAAACAGGAACAGAGACAGAGAATGCATGTGCCAGGGCCTCTTGCCACTGAAACCAAATTATAGATGCATGCACCATTTTACATAAGTATTGGGGAATTAAACGAGGGCAAGAAGGCTTTATTAGCAAGTGCCTTTAACCCCTAAGCTGTCTCTCTAGTCCTAAATGTCCTCTTCTGTAGTGTCTATGGGCACAAATGTGTGAGCCTGTGATGTCAACCATCTTCCTTGATGGTTTGTCATCTTTTTTTAATTTATTCTTTAAATTTTTATTTTTATTTATTTGAGAGAGGGAAAGAGGTACAGAGAGAGAGACAGACAGAATGAATATGAATGGGCACGCAAGGGCCTCCAGCCTTTGCAAATGAACGTCAGAGGCATGTGCTACCTTGTCCTTTGGCTTTTCAGGCAAGTGCCTTAACCGCTAAACCATCTCTCCATCCCGTTAGTCATCCTATTTTCTTATTTTTGGGAACATGGTCTGTCTGTCTGTCTGTCTCGCTCTCTTTCGAGGTAGGGTCTCACTCTGGCCCAGGCTGACCTGGAATTCACTATATAGTCTCAGGGTGGCCTCGAACTCATGGCGATCCCACTACCTCTGTTTCCTGAGTGCTGGGATTAAAGGCGTGCGCCACCACGCCCAGCTTACAGTCTCTCTTTTGAGCCCACAGCACACTGATCTAGCTAGTTCAGCTAGCCAGGCAGCCCCAGGGATCTCCTGGATGCTGAAACTATAAGCAGGGTGCCATGCCTGCCTGGCCTTTGCCTGGGAGCTGGGGATCTTAATTCAGGTCCTCAAACTTGCTTGGAGAGTGCTTTACCACCTAAGTCATCTCATCACCCCAACCCCCAGGTATATTTTTATAGAATTTACTTATTTTTGTGCTGAGAGTTGAATATGTGCACAAGCTAGGCAAGTGCTCTTACCACAGAGCTACAACCCAGGTCCTAAACTCCAGATCCTTTTAAAAATAACTATGTAAGGGGCTGGCGAGATGGCTCTGTAGTTAAGGTGCTTGCCTGTGAGCCCTAAGGTTCAATTCCTCAGGACCCATGTAAGCCAGATGCACAAGGTGGCACATGTGTCTGGAGTTCACTGACAGTGGCTATATGCCCTGGCATGCCCATTCTTTTTCTATCTGCCCCTTTCTCTCAAATAAATAAAAAAAAATATTTTTAAAAATAAAAATAACTATTTAGGGGCCAGAAAGATAGCTTAGTGCTTGCCTGCAAAGCCTAAGGACCTAAGTTCGATTCCCCAGGACCCATGTAAGCCAGAGGCACATGTGTTTGGAGTTCGTCAGCAGTGGCTGGAGGCCCTGCCATGCCCACTCCATCTGCCTCTCTCTATATATAATAAATAAATAAAATACTTAAAAAACATTTTTTAAAGGCAGGAGAGATGACTTAGCAGCTAGGTGCTTGCCATGTTTGATCTCTCTCCAGATCCCACATACGCCAGATGCACAAAGGTGAGGCAAGCGCAAGGTTGCACATTCCCATTAGGTGGCACTCGGGAGGCAGAGGTAGAAGGATCACCGTGAGTTCGAGGCCACCCTGAGACTACATAGTGAATTCCAGGTCAGCCTGAGCTACAGTGAGACCTTACCTTGAAAAATAAAAAGGAAAGAAAACAAACTAGTGGCTGGGCATAAGGATGCAGCTATAGTGATTAGCATGCAAAGTCCCTTGGTTTGAAGGGTTTTTGTTTTTCAAGGCAGGGTCTCGCTCTAGCCCAGGCTGATCTGGAATAAACTGCGGAGTCTCAGGGTGACCTCAAACTCATGGCAATCTTCCTACCTCTGCCCCTGAGTGCTGGGATTAAAGGCATGTGCCACTATGCCCAGCTCTGGTTTGAGTTTTAAGACTACAAATGTAAAGACAAATAAAACAGCGCATCTCTATATGCGAGCCAGCTGTGTGTGACCTCCCTTACTTACCTGCCACACTGCTATTCCTCTGGCGCGCCAGCTTGACCTCTGGGCACTCCCTGCGCACATGTCCCGCATCTCCGCATATAAAGCATCTAAGGTCTCGGGGATCCAGAAGGTCCCGGGAGTCCTTCTCTTCTTCGTTTCCTTCTTTTTCTTCTTCGCTGTCTTTCTTCTTTAGTCTAAACAGTAAACTGCTGATACCAGTAATGCAGGGCCAGGGACTTATGAGCGAGTCACAGAACAAACTGGTCCGCGCACAGTGACAACAGACTAGCCCGTTGTCTGACGCACTGCTCTTCTGAAGACAAGGTGGCTCCTCATTAACAGCACACCTCCCTCACCATGTGGCGGAAAGTGCCTATGCCAGCAGTTTTGTAACGTATTTACATTTTTTGTTTTTCATTTTTTGAGGTAGGGTCTCTCTCCAGCCCAGGCTAACTTGGAACTCACTCTGTAGTTCAGGCTGGCCTTGAACTCTAGGTGATCCTCCAACCTCATGCACTGGGCTAGTTGACTGTAACTTTATTATTACTTGCATGACTCTGAACTCCTCAGTAAGAACCCCATGCATTAGTCACTTTCCCCCCTTGACTCTTAGCACAGTTCCCAATACACAGTAGGTGTCAATAGTACTTATTTCATAAAAGCAATAAATTAATGAACAAGATGAATGTAAAAGACACCACTGTATCATGGATAGATTTTACATTCGTCCAAAATTCCATTCAACTAAACATTTAGTTATCTGAGGCCCAAATTATAGCCTTGAATTTTCTCTTAAAACACTTCTGAACATAATTATAAATACCAACTGAGCTCGCATTTATTTTCACTGTAATGTAGATATAAAAATTATTGGCCAACCTTTTCCTTTTGGGACAGTCTTTCATGTAATGGCCTATCTTCCCACACACGCGGCAACACCTGTCATTGGGAGCCAGTTCTCCGTCAGTTAATACTCTTGAATCAAAGAAGTACTCCTAGAAAGAAAATACAACTTTACTCCAGAAACTCAATGTCAAACTTTCCACTTTCCAGATGAAAAGGTGTTCAAGATGCAGAAGTGGTATTTTTTAAAATACTAAGCCAGGGGTGGTGGCGCACGCCTTTAATCCCAGCACTCAGGAGGCAGAGGTAGAATCTCCGTGAGCTCGAGGCCACCCTGAGACTACATAGTGAATTCCAGGTCAGAGTGAGACCCTACCTCAAAAAAAAAAAAAAGGGGGGGGGAACAATTCATGCTTATAAAGCAACAACAGCAACAAAACCCCAACAACAATCACAATGTGAGTGAAGTCTCTTGAGAAGTCTCAGAATGTCAGCACCTTGTTCACCCCTCCCCATGATCACGTGTTTATAGAGGCCTTTCTTTTTATTTTAGTAATTTTTATTAATTTATTTGAGAGAGAGGGAGAGACAGAGGGAATGGGCATGCCAAGGCCTCCAGCCAAATGAGCCACAGGTGCATGTGACACCTTGTATAGCTGGCATACATGGGTTCTTGGGGGGGGGGGTCAAACCTAGGTCCTTAGGTTTTGCAGGAAAGTGCCTTAACCACTAAGCCATCCCTCCTGCCCAAGAGTTTCTCTTTTAATGTTTAATAAGTGATTTATTCATTTATATTGAGAGAGAAAGAGGCAGATACAGAAAGGGAATGGACACACGAGGGCTTCTAGCCACTGCAAACGAACTCCAGACACAAGTGCAACCTTGTGTATCTGGTTTATGTGTGTACAAGGGAATTGAACCTGGGTCCTTAGGCTTCCCAAACAAATGCCTTACCCTCTAAGTCACCTCTCCAGCCCTGTGTTCACTTTTACGCTGTCAGAAATACTAGTACATCTTACTTATAACCATGTTTCTGGATGCCAAGTCCACTATTTGTGTATAAATGTATCTAAAATCAGGGATGAGAAGAGATGGCTCAACAGTAAATGGCACTTCAAGTATGTTTTTAAAAAAGTGATGCAGGGCTGGAAGATGGCTCAGCAGGTAAGGTGCTTGCCTGCAAAACCTAAGGACCCTGAGTTCAGTGACCCAGCACCCACATACAGCCAGATGCACAAGATGGCACATGTATGTGTCTGGAGTTCATTTACAGTGGCTAGAGACCGTGGCATGCACAATTCTCTCTCTCTCTCTAATAAATAAGTTAAAAAATATTTTAAAAAACAAAAGAAAGGGCTGCAGAGATGGCTCAGCAACTGAAGCGCTTGCCTGTAAAGCTCAAAGATTTTGATTGCCTGTAAAGCTCAATGACTGGGTTTGATTCCCGAGTGGCCACATAAGTCAGATACACAAGGTGGTGCATATATCTGGAATTCATTTGCAGTGGCCAGAGGCCCTGCATGCCCATCTCTCTCCCTCCCATCTCTCCTCTCTCTCTCTCTGTATTGCTATGCTTACAAATTTAAAAATATTATTTTTAAAAAGTGGTGCAACTGTCTGGCTTTGTTTGCAGTAACAAGAGAACATGACATACCCACACAAATACATTTGCAAATAAATAAATTTAAAAAAAATAAAAAAAGAGAAACCCCAATACAGTGGCTACAATGATACAGTGAAAACAAGAACAAGCACAGGTGACACAGGAAAAACTGGAAGCAGCAAACACTTCAAGCAGGAATGTAAAACAGCACAGCCACTTAGAAACATTTCAGCAGTTCCTTTAAAGTTACAAATGCCGGGCGTGGTGGTACACACCTTTAATCCCGGCACTCGGGAGGCAGAGGTAGGAGAGTCGCCGTGAGTTCAAGGCCACCCTGAGACTACATAGTGAATTCCAGGTCAGCCTGGGCCAGAGGGAGACCCTACCTCGATAAAACAACAACAAACCTGCTGAACCATGGGCATGGTAATGAGACGGACAGATTCAGAACAATCGAACACACAGGAAGCAATGGACAGTTTTTCTAACACCAAGATGGAAACGGGATTATGAGTCTGATGCAGTAGAAACAGAGTTCTTTTTTTTGTTGTGTTTTTTAGTCATTCACGGTAGGGTCTCACTCTAGCCCAGGCTGACGTGGAATTCACTTTGTAGTCTCATGCTGGCCTTGAACTCACAGCAATCCTCCCACCTCTGCCTCTCCAGCACTGGGATTGAAGGTGTGTGCCACCACACCTGGCTGAAACAGAGTTCTATATGAGGAAAGATCCAGATTCAAATAATGAAAACTTACAGCTTCTCTGCCATTGAGTGGATAAAAGGGGGTACCAAAAAGTTTCCTTCCATTGATAAATGCTTTCATAATGAAATTTGTCACTGTTGAAGAAAGAAGAGAACAACGTGCGTGAAGACCATCAGTGTCTCTGAATGTTAAATACAAAGATCAGCTTTATGTGTGAAACTTACTTTTCCTAGAAACTCCAGCACCAAGGTTATGATTCAAGTCAAAAGGGTCTAGAAAACAAACATTTTTAAATTAAAAAAATGTATTTTCACTGTGCCATAAAATGTATACTATCAAAATTATACAAGCCAGTAAATTATTCTTTTAAAATTAGACTTTAAGGGGCAGAAACAAAAAATCAAGAAGACGGGGCTGGAGAGATGGCTTAGTGGGTAAGGTGCTTGCCTGCAAAGCCTAAGGACCAGGTCCCATGTAAGACATATGCACATGGTGGTGCAAGCATCTGGAGTTTGTTTTCAGTGACTGGAGGTCCTGGCACTCCCATTCTCTCTCTCTTTGTGCCTCTCTCTGTCTCTAATAAATAACATTTTTTAAAAAATCAAGAAGAAGAACTTCTTAAATCATTCTTTCCTTGGTTTCATGGGCTAATTTTTTTTTTTTTTTCAAGGTAGGGTCTCACTCTCACCCAGGCTGACCTGGAATTCACTATGTAGTCTCAGGGTGGCCTTGAACTCATTGTGATTCTCCTACCTCTGCCTGCCAAGTGCTGGGATAAAAGGCATGGGGGCAGCCAGAAATACAAGGAGTTCAAAATTTGGGTCCCCCTCATTACACATCTGGCTTTTCTTTCTTCTTTTTTATTGTTGTTTGACATAGGGTCTCGCTCTAGCCCAGGCTGACCTGGAATTCACTACAGTCTCAGCGTGGCCTCGAACTCATGGGGACCCTCCCACCTCTGCCTCCAGAGCACTGGGATTATAGGCGTGCACCACCACGCCTGGCTTTTTTTTTTTCCCTTTTTTTGAGGTAGGTAGGTTCTTCCTCCAGCTCAGGAATCCAGCACACCTGGCTTTCCCCCCCTTTAAAAAAATTTTTTTTTCTTAAACATTTTTATTTTATTTTTTATTATTTATTTGACAGACAGAAAAAGATGCAGAGGGACAGCATGGGTGCAGCAGAACCTACATCCACTGCAAACTCCAGGCACACATGCCACATTGTGTAAATGGCTTTACAGGGTACTGGGGAATCAAACACAGGCAGGCAGGTTTTGCAAGCAAGCACTTGAACCACTGACCCACCTCCGCAGTCCTTTCTTTTGTTGTTGAGTTAACAATAGGGTAAATAATTACCTTCGATTGCAATGCACTTGGAAGTCCACTGCTTTTCAAAAGTTGTCAGCAACTTCTTCTGCCGAATGCTTATCACATACTCCTTGAAGTCAAACTCTTCGGTGTAGAAGCGCAGCAGCCCCAGCCACAGCTCGCCTAGTGACTCTGTGTTCTCCCCCAGGGAGGGCAGGCGTTTCTTCTTCAGGGGGGCCAGACGGGAGAATGGGGGGGAGGGAGAGGAAGAAGGCGAGTCATCACATGTTTCACACTCATGCCAGAGCAGTTCTTTATTTATTTTTACCTGCAAGGTGGGTGGGGGGTGAGAAAGGGCACACTGGGCCCTTTTGCCACTTCAAGTGAACTCTAGACATGCCACTTGTGCATGTGGCTTTATGTAGGTACTGGGGACTTGAACCCAGGCTATCAGGCTTTGCAAGCAAGCGCCTTTAACTACCGACTCAGCTCTCTAGCCACTGAACAAATTATTAAATTATGAAAAGTCCCAAATTTATCAGTGACAATTCTTTTTTTTTTTTTTTTTTTTTTTTTTCGATATTTCGAGGTAGGGTCTTACTCAAGTCCAGGCTGACCGCATGGATCTCATTATGTAGTCTCGGGGTGGCCTCGAACTCACGGCGATCCACCTATCTCTGACTCCCGAGCACCACGACGCCTGGCTCACTGAGCATTCTTATAACAAAGATCACACACACACACTCAAAATTACCAGTTCTTCTGTCTTGTCAAAGAAAAAAGCATTCCATCCATCAACCATTCTCTGTGGAATCTGTTTTCCATCAAAGATCTGCACAAAAAAATATGATTATTAGATTTTAAGATTAACAACACAAACCCTATAAAAGACATAATAAAACACTACTTTCTCAGGGAACAGTCCAGGTAATTAATTAATAAAATGCACCGAAGCATATATATATATATATACACACACACACATATACATATATATGTTTCTCGAGGTATGGTTTCACTCTGGCCCAGGCTCCTGTGATTTGTCTCACTAAAGGAGACGGAAGTAGCTGTAAGAAAAAAAAAAGCCTAAATAGGGCTGGAAAAATGGCTTAGCCGTTAAGGCACTTGCCTGCAAAGCCAAAGGACCCAGGTTCAATTCCTCAGGACCCACATAAGCCAGATGCACAAGGAGGCGCATGCATCTGCAGTTTGTTTGCAGTGGGTGGAGGCCATAGCATGCCCATTCTCTCTCCCTATTTCCCTCTCTATGTCTTTCTGCTTGCGAATAAATTAAAAATATGAAAAATTAAAAAGCAAATTATAGCATTAATAGAAATGAAAAACTTAGAACATGAGTGATAGAAAAAAAAATCCTCCATGATGATGCAAATGAGCAAGACCGAATGTGGCTTTATTTTAAATCCGGCTCTTGAGCTGGAGAGACGGCTTAGCACTTAAGGTGCTTGCCTATAAATCCTAAGGACCCAGGTTCCATTCCCCAGTACCCACATAAACCAGATGCATGTTGTAACACATGCATCTGGAGTTCGTTTGCAGTGGACAGAGGCCCTGATGTGCCCACTTTCTCTCTCTCTCTAGTAGATATAAATGAAAAACTATTTAAAAATTCACTGCACACAAAAATGTCTATAATTTCTCCTGCTTTTCCCCTTTTCTTTTCTTTTTTTTTTTTTCCCCTCTCTCGTGTCTCCGTCCTGTTCTTTACTTTCTTTTTTTCTTTTCTTTTTTTGAGAAAAGGACATACTTAGTTGCCTAGGTTGGCCTTGAACAGTGGCAATCCTCTTGCCCCAGCAGCCCATGGGGTGGGATTAAAGCCGTGAGCCTCTGTGCTCAGTGTCTCTGTAGTGCTCTTCAGCACTTACCTCTTGCAGAACTGGGATAACAGGCGGCTTTCTTTGCTGCAGGAAATACAGCACCATGAGGATATATGCATATGAAGATAAACTGCCTCTGGAAGCATCTCCAATGTCACATCGCTAAAAATGGAGATGAAATAATTGAAATTCAGTCTCATCCCACAGGAAGTGCGAAATAAGCCGACACACCATTGCTCTAGTCTCTGAACTGACAGATAGTCAAAAGTTCAGTAACGACTATTATAACAGGTGTGAAGAAACAGGCAACCTTGTACAAGTGAGCAAGCATACACATTAATGCAAACTCTATGAAGAATCGTTTGGAAACATCAAAATAACAAAAGCACTTTCCTATCACCATGCCTTTTTCTATTTTTTAGTTTTTCGAGGTAGGCTCTCACTCTGGCCCAGGCTAACCTGGAATTCACTATGCAGTTTCAGGGTGGCCTCAAATTCATGGAGATCCTCGACCATCTGCCTCCTGGGTACTGGGATTAAAGGCATGTGCCACCATAACCAGCAACCAAGCTATTTTTTCCCAAAATATATCTTCCAAAAACTATGTGAAATCACCAAAAAGAAGATTTAAAAAAAAAAAAAAACCAGCATTGTTATAATAGAAAAACATCACAAAAAAATTAAGATTTATCAGTGTTTAAGTTAAAAATACTGGGGGTTGGGCTGGAGAGATGGCCTAGCTGTTAAGCGCTTGCCTATGAAGTCTAAGAACCCCGGTTCACGGCTTGATTCCCCAGTACCCAACGTAAGCCAGATGCACAAGGTGGCACGTGTATCTGGAGTTAGTTTGCAGTGGTTGGAAGCCCTGGTGTGCCCATTCTCTCTGTCTCTCTCCCTCTTTCTCTCTGTGTCTGTCACTCTCAAATAAATAAATAAAAGTAAACAATTTTTTTTTAAATACTGGGGATTACAAAATTAAATCAAGATGAGATTAATCACTTAAATAGACCTATAACAAGTATGGAGATCCAAGCAGTTATCAAAAATCTCCCAACTAAAAAGTCCAGGCCCAGAAGGATTCACTGGTGAATTTTACCAGACCTTCATGGAAGAATTAACACTAATGCTTCTTAAACTTTTCCATAAAATAAAAAAGGAAGTAATCCTACCAAACTCCTTCTACAAAGCCAGCATCACCCTCATAACAAAACCAGACAAAGATAAAACAAAAAAAGAAAATTATAGACCAATCTCCCTCATGAACATAAATGCAAAAATTCTCAACAAAATACTGGCCAACAGAATACAAGAATATATCAGAAAGATCATTCACCCCGACCAAGTAGGCTTTATCCCAGAGATGTAGGGATGGTTCAATATACACAAATCGATTAAGTGTAATACATTACATAAATGGATTGAAGGACAAAATCACATGATCATCTCATCATCTCAATAGATGCAGAAGAAGCATTTGACAAAATCCAACATCGCTTCATGATAAAAGTCCTACAGAGACTGGGAATAGAAGGAACATATCTTAATATAATAAAGGTATATTATGACAAGCCTCAGCCAACCTAGTACTAAATGGAGAAAAACTTGAACTTTTCAACTAAAATCAGGAACAAGACAAGGGTGTCCACAGAAGTCTTAGCCATAGCAATAAGGCAAGAGACACACATAAAGGGATACAATTTGGAAAGGAAGAGATCAAGTTATTATTTGCAGATGACATGATTCTATACATAAAGGACCCTAAAGACTCTACCAGCAAACTGTTAGAGCTGATAAACTCCTATAGCCATGTAGCAGGATACAAAATAAACACACAGAAATCAGCAGCCTTCCTATATGCTAACAACACACACACAAAGGATGACATCAGAGAATGTCCCATTCACAATTGCATCAAAGAAAATAAAGTACCTTGGAATAAACCTAACCAAGGAAGTAAAGGATCTCTACAATGAAAACTTTAAAACACTCAAGCAAGAAATTCCAGAAGACACTAGGAAATGAAAAAACATCCCTTGTTCTCGGATCGGAAGAATCAATATTGTGAAAATGGCAATCTTGCCAAAAGCAACCTACACATTTAACACAATCCCCATCAAAATTCCAATGGCATTCTTCACGGAAATAGAAAAAAAATCCAAAAATTCATTTGGAAGCATAAAAATCCTCGAGTATCCAATACGATTTTACGCAACAAAAATAAGGCTGATGGTATCACCATATCTGATTTTAACCTATACTACAGAGCCATAGTAACAAAAACAGCATGGTACTGGCACAAAAACAGACATGTAGACCAATGGAACAGAAAAGAGGACCCAGATGTAAGTCCAGGTAGCTATAGCCACCTGATCTTCAACAAAAAATGTCAAAAATACTCATTGGAGAAAAGATAGCCTCTTCAGCAAATGGTGCTGGGAAAACTGGACACGTATCTGTAGAAAGATGAAAATAGATCCTTCTCTCTTTCCATACACAAGAATTAAATCCAAATGGATCAAAGACCTTAATATCAGACCTGAAACTCTGAAAATGCTAGAGGAAAAAGTAGGAGAAACCCTTCAACATACTGGTCTTGGCAAAGTCTGTCTGAATATAACCCCAATTGCTCAGGCAATAAAACCACAGATTAACCGCTGGGACCTAATGAAATTACAAAGATTTTCTACAGCAAAGGACACTGTGAATAGAGCAAAGAGGCAAGCTACAGAATGGGAGAAAATCTTTGGCAGCTATACATCTGACAAAGGATTAACATCTAAGATATACAAAGAACTCAAAAAACAAAATAATAAGAAACCAAACAACTCAATTAAAAAATGGGCTATGGAGCTGGGCATGGTGGCACATGCCTTTAATCCCAGCACTCAGGAGGCAGAGGTAGGAGGATCACCAAGAGTTCGAGGCCACCCTGAGACAACAGAATGAATTCCAGGTCAGCCTGGGCTAGAGTGAGATCCTACCTTGAAAAACCAAAAAAGAAAAAAAAAAAAAAAAAAACAAAAGAAAAGAAAAGAAAAAGAAAGAAAAAATGGGCCATGGGCTACAGAGATGGCTTAATGGTTAAGGCGTTTGCCTGCAAAGCTAAAAGACCCAGCTTTGATTCCCCAGTACCCACATAAGCCAGATGCACAAGGTGGTGCATGCATCTGGAGTTTGTTTGCAGTGGCTAGAGGCCCTGGTGTGTCCATTCACTCTGTCTCCTCTTTATCTCAATCTCTGCTTGCAAATAAATTATTAAGAATATTTAAAAAGAAAGGGCTATGGAACTAAAAAGAGTTCCCAGAAAAGGAAACAGAGATGACATATAAACATCTAAAAAAAATGTTCTACATCCCTAGTCATCAGGGAAATGCAGATTAAAACTACGTTGAAATTCCATCTCATTCCTGTCAGATTGGCTACCATCATGAAAACAAATGACCATAAATGCTGGCGGGGATGTGGAAAAAGAGGAACCCTTCTACACTGCTGGTGGGAATGCAATCTGGTCCAGCCATTGTGGAAATCAGTGTGGAGGTTCCTGAGACAGCTAAAAATAGATCTACCATATGACCCAGCTATAGCACTCCTAGGCATATATCCTAAGGACTCATCTCATTACCTTAGGGGCACTTGTTCAACCATGTTTATTGCCATTCAATTCACAACAGATGGGAAATGAAACCAGCCTAGATGTCCCTTAACTGAAGAGTGGATAATGAAGATGTGGCACATCTACACAATTGAGTTCTACTCAGCGGTAAAGAAAAACTGAAAATTTCAGGAAAATGGATTGATCTGGACAGGATTATACATAGAGGTAACCCAGGACCAGAAAGCCAAACATCACATGTTCTCTCTCATATGTGGATCCTAGCTACAAATGATTAGACTTCTATTGAATAGGGATAAAACTCAGTAGCAGAGGCCAATAAGCTAGAAAGGAGATAAAAAGGGAATAGAAGGGGGGGGCAACTTAATAGGACGGTCTAGTATATACGTTAAGTACAATAGATTAATGGGGGTGAAAAGGCCCAAGTAGTATAGATAAATGGCACATTTACACAATGGAGTTCTACTCAGCAGTAAAGAAAAATGAAGTTATGAAATTTGCAGGAAAATGGATGGATCTGGAAGAGACTATACATCGTGAGGTAACCCAGGCCCAGAAAGCCAAGCGTGGCATGTTCTCTCTCATATGTGGATCCTAGCTACAAATGATTGGACTTCTGTGTGAGTAGGAAGAAAACTCAGTAGCAAAGGCCAATAAGCTAGAAAAGAGATATAAAGGGAAGAGAAAGGAAGGGAGGGGCTACTTAATAGGATGGTATTGTATATATGTAAGTAGAATAGATAAATGGGGGTGAAAAGGCCCAAGTGAGGTCAGGGGAAGAGACTGAGTAAAGGAAAGGTGGAGGGAGGGCCAATCAAAATCTAAGAGGATACGGGCTAGAGAGGTGGCTTAGCGGTTAAGCGCTTGCCTGTGAAGCCTAAGGACCCCGGTTCGAGGCTCGATTCCCCAGGACCCAGGTTAGCCAGATGCAAAAGGGGGCGCACGCATCTGGAGTTCATTTGCAGTGGCTGGAGGCCCTGGTGCACCCATTCTCTCTCTCCCTCCCTCTCTGCCTCTTTCTCGCACTGTCTGTCACTCTCAAATAAATAAATGAACAAAATTTAAAAAAATCTAAGAGGTTATAAATAAATCATATGGAAACCTACTTTTTTGGACAATGGAACACTCAGATGCCGTAGATTGTTACTAGTAAATTTTCAGCGCCAGGGATGGGAGACCTTCCAGTGAGTGGTTGGCCAGGGAGGTCCCTGATGCCCCCAAAACATTACAGGCCATTGCCGAGGCCCTTGGTTTCCCACCAGGAATAGATGGTAAGACCCTATTGCTGAAGACTCCACATACTTGGGCTGCAAGGCCGCTGAGAAATCTTGCTGGAGCTGAGCTGATAACCTCCTCCATGTAGACCAGCTGACAGAAAGCTAGAAGAAGCCATTCTGCATGCAGTTCAATGGGAGAGAGAAAAATCACCAGTGATGATACTCAACAGTGGAAACTGTAAGTCTTAAATTTTGCCACCCAGGACAAATGAGCCAACGGGTGCCACAGTGGCACGTCTGTCATGGTGGAAACCAACTGCCCGGTTGGACTGGAGGCCCGCTCCATGGGGGGGAATACATCCCCGATATTGAAAACCTACAACAAGGGTAGTCATGAGTCCTAGGGGTGTAACGTCTGCTGCAGTCTGGCTAAATGTATATACTATGCTCATCAAACTGCCTGGGAAGCACTTCTCTTAATGTTCATACCCTTATATGAATGCTACTCTCACTTTTGGTAGAGAAGCTTCTCTTTTCAGATGGCAGTGACTTTGGGATGACGAAGGCATCATGGTGCTGGAAAGAAGTGACCGGAGTGCTCAGCACTGCAATATCTCTATCACACCTTCCAAGGCTCAGGGTCCATTGCGGAAGAGGTGACGGAAAGAATGTAAAAGCCAAAGGAAAGGTAGGACTCCTTACAACGTGCTCCTCCAGACACAAAATGGCCTGCATATCCATGACCTCACAGTGCCCGACACTACCTACACAAGACCCTCATAATAGGAGGAAAAGATGATGACATCAAAATAAGAGACTGACTGAGAGGAGGAGGAGATATGATGGAGAGTGGAGTTTCAAAGGGGAAAGTGGAGGGAGGGAGGGCATTACCATGGCATATTATTTATAATTATGGAAGTTGTTAATTAAAAAAATACACTAAAAAAGAAAAAAATCATTACAAAATGAGATCCCACTTAAGGTTGTTACATTATTTATTAAAGAGTTTTTTCACTCTTTGGAAGAAAAATATATACTGCAGTCTAACCAGCCGTGGTGGAGCACACATTTAATCTCAGCGCTCAGGAGGCAGAGGTAGGTGGATCACTGTGAGTTCAAGACTACTCTGACACTACATAGTGAATTCCGGGTCAGCCTGGGTGAGACCCTACCTTGAAAAACAAAAACAAAAAATACTAGGGTTAGGCTGGAGAGATGGCTTTTTGGGTAGAGGACTTGCCTGCAAAGTTTAAGAACCCAGGTTAGACTCTCCAGAACCCATGTAAGAACTCATCTCACCCTCTCAAATCAATAAATTTAAAAATTAGGGCGGTTGCCCGTAACGCCTAATGACCCAGGTGCAATTCCCTACTACCCTGGTGAAGACACATGCACAAAGTAGCACACACATCTGGATTTTGTTTGCAGAGGCTAGAGGCCTTGGTGTACCTACTCTTTCTCTCTGCTTGCAAATAAATAAATTATTAAATAAAATAAGAAAGTAGCTGGGCATGGAGGCATACACCTTTAATTCTAGCACTCAGGAAGCAGAGAAAGGAGACTGTCAGTTAGAGGCTAGCCTGAGACTCGTAGTGAATTCAGGCCAGCCTATGTGATGTAGCCTAGAGTAAGACGCTACCTTGAGAAACCAAATATAAATAAATAAATAACCATAAAGAAAGAAAAAGACAAAATACCAAGGGGGCTAAGAAGATGGCTCAGTGATTAAAGGTTCTATTTTATTCTATTTTATTTCATTTTTTATTTTAGAGCGACAAACACCAAGAGAAGAGGCAGAGACAGAGAATGGGCTTGCCAGGGCCTCCAGCCACTGCAAACGAACTCCAGACGCGTGCGCCCCCTTGTGCATCTGGCCAATGTGGGTCCTGAGGAATCGAGCCTTGAACCGGGGTCCTTAGGCTTCACAGGCAAGCGCTTAACCACTAAGCCATCTCCCAGCCCTAAAGGTTCTTTTTAATTTAATTAAAAACAATTTTTTTTGAGAGGGAGGCAGAGAATGGGTGTACCAGAGCCTTCAGCCGCTGCGAACGAAATCCAGATGTGCACATGTGCCACACGGCACACTTTTATTACTGTGCGTCTGGCTACGTGAGGCCTGAAGATTTGAGCATGAGTTCTTAGGCTTTGCAGGCAAGTGCCTTAACCGCTAAGCTATCTCTCCAGATCATTTTTATTTTTTCCTTTTCGTTTGATTAAAGGTTCTTGCTTGCAAAGCCTGAAGGCCTGTGTTCAATTCCCCAGTGCTTGTGTATAATCAGATGCACAAAGTGGTAGGTACTTCTGGAGTTGCTTACAAGGGCAAGAGCAACCATCCTCTCTCAAATTAAAAAAAAAAACAATAGGGCTGGAGAGATGCCTTAGCGGTTAAGGTGCTTGCCTGCAAAGCTAAAGGACCTTGGTTTGATTCCTAAGGACCCACATAAGCCAGATGCACAATATGGCACGGAGTTCGTTTGCAGTGGCTGGATGCTGTAGTACTCCCATTCTCCCTCTCTGTTCTTCTCTCTCTCCCTCTCTGCCTCTTTCTCTCTCTCTCAAGTAAATAAATATTGTAAGAACAGGTCAAGAGGGCTGGAGAGATGGCTTAGCAGTTATGGCACTTGCCTGCAAAGCCAAAGGACCTTGGTTCAATTCCCCAGGACATAGGTAAGCCAGATGCACACGCGGGTGCATGTGTCCGGAGTTCATTTGCAGCAGCTGGAGAGGTCCCTGGCAGGCCCATTCTCTCTGTCTGCCTGTTTCTCTCTCAAAAGAAAAAAAAAAAAAAAGCCGGGCACAGTGGTGCACGCCTTTAATCTCAGCACTCAGGAGGCAGAGGTAGGAAGATCACAGTGAGTTCGAGGCCACCCTGAGACTATATAGTGAATTCCAGGTCCTCAAAAAACCACCCAGGAGGAGTTGGCGTACATATGCATTATCCAAACCAATAAATTCTTTGACATAAAGGAACCACTTGAGTGTTATTAACAAACCTCCATGCAATTATAACAAAGCAGTCACACTGGAGTTTTTTGTTTGTTTTTTTTTTTTTTTCTTCAAGGTAGGGTCTCACTCTAGCCCAGGCTGACCTGGAATTCACTATGGAGTCTCAGGGTGTCCTCAAACTCACTGTGATCTTGCTACTTTTGCCTCCCGAGTGTTGGGATTAAAGGCGTGCGCCACCATGCCTGGCTTTGGAGTTATTCATTCTTTAAATATTTTTGGAAGAACTTTACTCGCCTATATGACATTCTTATTTATTTAAGAGAGAGAGAAATAGGCAGGTACAGAGTGAGAGACAGGTAATAGATGCACCAGGGCCTCCAGCCACTGCAAACGAACTCCAGACGCATGCGCCCCCTTGTGCATCTGGCTTACGTGGGTCCTGGGTACTTGAACCTGGGTCCTTTGACTTTGCAGGGAAGCGCCTTAACCACTAAGCCATCTCTCCAGGCCCCAGAGTTATTCTTTAAATTGGCTCTAATACAAAATAGCTGCACCAAGTCATTTATTTATTTATTTAAGATAGCTCAGGTTGACCTGAAACTCACTGTTGTCGCAGGCTGGCTTTCAACGCACAGTGATCCTCCTACTTATGCCTCAGGAGTGCTGAGATTAAAGACATACACCACCACGCCACACCCAGCTCATTTTGCGGTTCGGGGTAGAGGGATGGAGTCTCTTGCAACCCAAGCAGGCCTCCAACTGTGCAGCTTAGGATGACTTTGAACTTCCAATCTTCCTACTTTCACGTGCTTGGATGATAGGTAAGCATGTGCCCCAACACCTTTATTTATCTAGCACTGGGGACTGAACCCAGAGCTTCATGCACGCTATGAAAGCACTTTACCAACTGAGCTATATCCTCGCAACCTGGGCGGGAGAAATGGCTCAGCAGTCAAACGTGCTTGCTTGCAAAGCCTGTTGGCTGTGGTTTGATTCCCCAGTACCCACATAAAGCCAGATGCATAAATTACACATGGGTCTGGATTTTTTTGTTTTAGGGTGGGGAGACAATTCAAGTACTTACTAACAAAACGTGGCCAACCAGATGGTGCATGCATCTGAAGTTCTTTTTTTTTTTTTTTTGTGGCTGGAGAACCTGGCATGACTATACTCTCTTGCAAATAAATATTTAATTTTTTAAATATTTATTAATTTATTTGAGAAAGAGAGAAAGAAGGGGGAGAGACAAAGAATGATAATGAGTGACAAGGCCTCAAACCACTGCAAATGAACTCCAGATGCATGCACCGCCTGGTGCATCTGGCTACACGAGTACTGGGGAATCAAACTCTGGTCATTAGGTTTTGTAAACAAGTGCTTTAACAGCTGAGCCATCTCTCCAGCCTTCTATTGTTTTTTTAAGATAAAATCTTCTTAAGTAGCCCAGACTGTCCTGAAACTCAGTCTTTCTCAATCTGCTGAATACTGGGATTACAGGTGTGTGCCCTCACACCCAGCCTCCAGAGATTTTTCATACAGTAGGCTTAGTTTAAAAGCCCTGAGTCAGGGCTGGAGAGATGGCTTAGCGGTTAAGTGCTTGCCTGTGAAGCCTAAGGACCCCTGGTTCGAGGCTCCATTCCCCAGAACCCACATTAGCCAGATGCACAAGGGGGCGCACATGTCTGGAGTTCATTTACAGCGGCTGGAGGCCCTGGTGTGCCCATTCTCTCTGCCCCTTTCTTCCTCTGTCACACTCAAATAAATTATATAAATAAATAAAAGCCTTGGGGTAAAAATCCATCGCTTCCACATCTTTAATCCTAGCACTCGGGAGGTAGAGATAGGAGAATTGCTGTGAGTACAAAGCCACCTGAGACCACATAGTGAATTCAGGTCAGCAAGAGTGAGACCCCACAAAGGGAAAAAAAAAAAATCCATCACTTCAATGAGAAATTTTATTATGGAAAACTGATGTGTTGTGAACAGGAGTAGATTACACACAGAAAAAAACAATTACTACCTTGTCCTAATGGATATAGATTCAACACATTGAATCCTTTTTTTTTTTTTTTCCTAGCCCAGGCTGACCTGGAATTCACTATGGAATCTCAGGGTGGCCTCGAACTCACAGCGATCCTCCTACCTCTGCCTCCCACGGGGTTTAAAGGTGTGCACCACCATGCCCACCTTTCAATACATTTTTTATTATTATTAAAAGCTCAGGTACCATTCAGGAGGTTGAAACAGAAGGATCACTTGAGTGTAAGAAACAGAGCAAGAACTGATCTTCGGTAAGAAATAAGAAAGGGATGTAGGACCAAGAAGGTAACAAGCTAGATAAAGCAGGAATACTAGTTTTCACACGTAAGCTACCATAAGCATTATAACAAAGCAGATCATTAACTTTTTCATAAATACCTTAGCAAACACTTTCATAGTGTATCCCAAGTATTGTACTCTAGGATCAATGGCTGCGTAAGTAGCTAGCATTCTTGTGTTATGTTGAGCCTGAAAAACAATGATATATTTAAAGTATTTTATATTTAATTAAACTTAAAAATCATATAGAAATGTAGTACATTCAAGGGCTGGAGAGATGGCTTAGTGGTTAAGACACTTGCTTGCGAAGCCTAAGGGCCCAGGTTCCACTGCCCAAAACCCACATAAGCCAGATGCACATGATGGCGCATACATCTGGAGTTTGTCTGCAGTGCTAGAGGTCCTGGCATACCCATTCTCTTTCCCTCTCTCACTCTCATAAATAAATAAATAAATGAAAATATTTTAAAGTTAAAAAACAATACAATCAGCCGGGCGTGGTGGCGCACGCCTTTAATCCCAGCACTTGGGAGGCAGAGGTAGGAGGATTACCTTGGAAAAAAAAAAAAAAAAGCCAATATAGTCTAAGTGGAGTATATATAAATGTGTATTTTAAAATACCTAAGGGGGGGGGGGGAGAGGCAACAGCAAGATGATGAGTAAAATGCTTGTGGTGGTTTGACTCAGATGTCCCCCATAAACTTAGGTTTTCTGAAAGCTAGGTTCCCAGCTGATGGAGATTTGGGGATTAACGCCTCCTGGAGGTGGTGTATTGTTGGGGGCGGGCTTATGGGTGTCATAGCCAGTGTCCCCTTGCCAGGGTTTGGCACACCCTCCTGTTGCTGTTGTCCACCTTATGTGGGCCAGGGGGTGATGTCCACCCTCGGCTCATTCCATCACGGAGCTTCCCCTCGAGTCCGTAAGCCAAAATAACCCCCTTTTTTCCCACAAGCTGCTCTTGGTCTGGTGTTTTTTGCCAGCACCGCAAACCTGACTGCAACAATGCTGGTTTATTTTCTTTGTATTGAAAAGTTTAAACATGCTAGTAGTCTGTGAAGTTTTTAAGTGGAAAGCTTAACTATTGCTAGGCCTATAAACAGAAACTTACCAATGTGTTATATAAACTGATATCACCTTCTAATCCACTTCGCCTGTGTTCAAATTTTACTATAGGCACTTTGGCAGTAGTTATAGGCAAAATGTTTCTTAAACCTGATTTAAGGAAGAAAGCATGTGAGTAGATTAAATAACTTTCAAAATGCTAGAAGGTGTTACTGGTCACAAACTAGTACATAAAATTTATACCTGGGTGTCTCTTAAGAATCTTTGCCAAATTTTCAATTATTTCCTTGCAGTTTAATTTCTGAAAAACAAATAGTAAAGCTTGACTCAAAATTTGGCCTTATGCAAATTGTACTTTAACACAGGTATTGAAAACTAAATTTCTAGCCATAATGTGTTACAAACTCTGATATGAAAACATGGCTCGGACACTCAAAGTATCAGCATAAAATGCAAAACCTCACACTCCTTTGCCTGATGAACCGTAACATGTGCATGTTAACAAGATTCCAAGGTGATTCACATGTAGACTGAAGTTTAAGAAGGAGGAAGATAGGAGATTACCACGTGAGTCAGCCATGGGCTTGATGAGGGCAAAACAATATATTCCCAGTCATTTGATCTCTCTTCCCTTCTAACAAGTAAAAATGTATTTTTTTTTTTCTAAAAAAGAGCATAGGCCGGGCATGGTGGTGCACTCCTTTAACCCCAGCACTCGGGAGGCAGAGGTAGGAGGATCGCCTTGAGTTCGAGGCCACCCTGAGACTACATAGTGAATTCCAGGTCAGCATGGACCAGAGTGAAACCTCGGAAAACCAAGAAAAAGAAAAAAAAACATAGACTCTGAATTTAGACAAACCTAGACTCAATTAATAATGATAATTATCATTATTATTATTTTGGTTTTTAAGGTAGGGGCTTGTTGAGCCCAGGCCAACCTGGAATTCACTATGTGGTCTCAGGGTGGCCTGAAAACTCATGGTGATCCTCCTACCTCTGCCTCCCTAGTGCTGGGATTAAAGGCGTGCGTCATCACACCCAGCCTGACTCAAATTCTTTACTGAGTATTAACTGGCTGTATGATCGTTACTCTCAGCATCACACTATTACTTTATAAAAGAATTATGTTTTGCCCTACAGAGCTGTTGGGAGAATTATATGCAACATGTAAAGCACTCAGCAGCAAGCCAGACATAAAGTAAGTACTCGAAATCTACCAGCGATATATTTATTTACTTATTTGGTTTTTTTGAGGGTTTCTCTAGCCCAGGCTGACCTGGAATTCACAATGTAGTCACAGGGTGGCCTTGAACTCGCGGCAATCCTCCTATGTCTGCCTCCTGAATGCTGAGATTCCATAAGAGGTATTTATTAGTATTGTTGTTATATTGGTGAAGGAAACAAAGATCATTCTATTATTACCAGCACCTGTTTCCTCAAGGAAATTCTCCCTATGTAAATTAAGAATGCTATTTTTTAAATCTTTTTTTGTGTTTTTTTTGTTTGTTTGTTTTGTTTTTTGAGGTAGGGTCTCTGGTCCAGGCTGACCTGGAATTCACTATGTAATCTCAGGGTGGCCTTGAACTCATGGCGATCCTCCTACCTCTGCCTCCCGAGTGCTGGGATTAAAGCGTGTGCCACCATGCCCAGCTTTAAAATTTTGAGAAATAGAGTATGGGCACTCCAGGGCCTCCTGCCCACAAATGAACTCCAGATGACTGTGCACTTTGTGCATCTGGCTTGATGTAAGTACTGGGGAATGAAACACAGGCAGCAGGCTTTGCAAGCAAGCACCCTGAACCACTAAGCCACCTCTCCAGCCCCCTAAAAATGTTACTTAAAAGAAGCAGAATGGTAATTATAATCAAAATACAAAGAACACAGAAAACAATGGCTTTAAAATTAAGTGTAATAAGCTGAACGATAAAAATATCAATCAGGGCTGGAGAGATGGCTTAGCGGTTAAGGTGCATGCCTGCCAAGCCTAAGGACCCAGGTTCGGTTCTCCAGGTCCCACGTAAGCCAGATGCACATGGTGGCACATGTATCTGGGATTTGTTTGCAGTGACTAAAGGCCTTGGCGCACCCATTCTCTATCTCTCCCCCTATCTGTGTTTCTAATAAATAAATAAAAATAAAATCTTTAAAAGAATCAATCACAATAGTTAGTATCAAAGAACTTTTGAATAGCCCCAACATGTTCTCTTAGGAGAAAGCAAGAGCCAGTGCAGCTTAAGCTGAGGGACTTCTAGGGAGCCATTTATCAAGTCACTCACAATAAAAAGAAGGAAGTTGGGTGTGTGGGTGTGTGGGGGGGAACTCATCGTTAATCTTAACACTCCAGTAGCTAAAGTAAGAGGATGACTGAAAGTCTGAGGCCAGCCTGGGCTGCAGTAAGACTCTACCTCAACCCTCTCTGGAAAAGAAGAGGTAATTTTTCTCTTTATTATGCAAAAGACAAATCATGGTAAATTTTCACAGGTTCAGTAGTGGCTCATCTGAAATAAATTTTATTCTTTTTCACATCTCAACTTTCCCCCAATATGAATAGCAGAGTATTTATAATTAGAAATCCAATTATAAAATTTTGCATAGAAAATATCTAATCCTCTCCTTCTTGGGTAAAATCATTTCCTGTTCCTTCAAGTCACGCTCTTCAAAATGGAGAAAAGCAAGGTAGTTGGCAATACGCAGAAGTTAGTTTTTCTTTTCTTTGTTAGAGGTACGGTCTCACTTGAGCCCAGGCTGACGTGGAACTCATTTTGTAGTCCTAGGCTGGCCTTGAGCTCACAGTATTCTTCCTACCTTGGCCCCACTGGGATTAAAGGCGAGCTCCCCACATCCAACCCCCTCTCCAATTTTGTTATTTACTTTAAAAAAATTATGTATTTGACAGAGCGATAGAAAGAGGCAGAGAGAAAAAGAGAAAATGGGTACACCAGGGCCTTCAGGCACTGTAAACAAACTCCTGATTCAACCCCTTGTACATCTGGTTTACATGGGTCCTGGGGAATTGAACCTGGGTCCTTTGGCTTGGCACCATTAAGCCATCTCTCCAGCCCCCTCATGCTCTTTTTATTTTATTTTTTCCTTTTTATTTACTTGAGAGAAAGAATGGGTGGAGCAGGGACTCTAGCCACTGCAAACGGACTCCAGATACATGCGCCACCTTGTCCATCTGGCTTATGTGGGCCTTGGGGAATCAAACTTGGGTCCTTACACTTCGCAGGCAAGTGTCTTAACCACTAAGCCATCTCTCCAGCCCTTTTTTACAAATCTTTATTTTTTCAAGTAGGGTCTCACTCTGGCCCAAGCTGACCTGGAATTCACTATGTAGTCTCATGATGGCCTCAAACTCACAGCGATCCTCCCACCTCTGCCTCCTGAGTGCAGGATTGAAGGCGTGCGTGCGCCTGGCTGAAACAGTAAAGCTGTAAGACAACTCTGCTGCATTTCAAACAGTGCTAGTGCTGATACGTTCACACAAAGAATGACACCGTGCGTTAATATGACTAACAAAATAAAATAGGTTAATCACGATTCAAAAACTTTCAAATCCCTTTTAAACTCTTACCTCTGCATTTTCATGGCCTTCCAAAGTCATACAAATATCCAGATCACTGTCACGAAATCCAAATCCATTCTTAGAAGAGCCAAATAAACACAATCTTGCCTTTTCTAAGTGTGGGGGAAAATGGCAATTAGCAGAGTGTGCTAACAACTTCCAATGGCACAACACAAAACGATCGCCCCTTCCTGTACGGCTTCAGTTGCCGACCCCCAAAAACTTCTCCAGCATCTGCCCCAGGCCCGGTCCTGCATGTGGGCAGACCCAAGAGCCCTGTCGGAGTGGAAAGGGACTGGGAGCGCCCTCTCCAAACACTCCGCATGTTCCTGAGAAGTGGCCTCTTCACTGAGCCTGGGGCTCACATGTCTGTAAGCCAGCTGACTAATGAGTCCCCTCTCTGGCCCCTCAGCAATGGGGCTGCAGGCAGGTATGACCACACCTGGATTTTTACACCAGAGCTGCGGCTTAAACTCAGGTCCTCATGCTTGCAGAGCCGGTGAGCACTGTGACCCACCAAGTGATCTCCGTAAACCCCCCTAAACCCTGATCTTTTAAGTTCCTATACCCATAAACGCAAGGGCATTTTTCATGTCCAAGATATCATAAACTGAGGGCTGGAGAGATGGCTTAGCAGTGAAGCGCTTGCCTGTGAAGCCTAAGGACCCCTGTTCGAGGCTCGATTCCCCAGGACCCATGTTAGCCAGATGCACAAGGGGGCGCACGTGTCTGGAGTTTGTTTGCAGTGGCTGGAGGCCCTGGCGCTCCCATTCTCCCTCTCTCTCTGCCTCCTTCTCTCTCTGTCTGTTGCTCTCAAATAAATAAATAGAATGAAAAACAAAAATAACAAAAATTTTAAAAAAGAAAGTAATTCTTTCAGGGCACAACTTAAGGACATTTGTAACTATCACTTCAGTACATAGGATTGATTCTCCTGAAATCCACTAGGTAAAAATTATGTTAGAAGCTGGGCGACGGTGGCACATACCCTTAAATCCAAGCATTAGGGAGGCAGAGTAGGAGGATCGCTGAGAGTTCAAGGCCACCTTGAGACCATATAATGAATTCCAGGTCAGCATGGGCTAGAGCGAGACCCTACCTCGAAAAACAAACAACGCAAGAGAGAAAAAAAATGTTGAGTTATTACTTTTGAGTTTTTTTAAAAAATGTATTTATTTTATTACAGAGAGAGAATGCAAGAATGAATGGGCACGCCAAACGAACTCCAGATGCATGAATCACCTTGTGCATCTGGCTTATGTAGGTCCTGGGAAATCAAATCAAGGTCCTTTGGCTTTGCAGGCAAATACCTTAATGGTTAAACCATCTCTCCAGCCCTTAACTTTTATTTTTTATTATTATTTTAAAGAAAGACAAAGAATTGGTGCACCAGGGCCTCAGCCACTGGATTGAATGCCAGACACTTGCGCCACCTAGTGGGCATTTCCAATCTTGCACTTGCTTCACCTTTGTGCATCTGGCTTACATGGGATCTGAAAGTCGAACATGGGTCCTTAGGCTTTGCAGGCAAGTGCATTCACTGCTAAGCCATCTCTCCAGGCCCTAGACTTCTTAAATTTATTTGGTTTTTCAAGGTAAGGTCTCACTCTAGCCCAGGCTGACCTGGAATTCACTATGGAGTCTCAGGGTGGCCTCGAACTCACAGTGATCCTCCTACCTCTGCCTCCCGAGTGCTGGGAACAAAGGCGTGCGTGTGCCGCCACACCAAGCTTGATTTCTTTTCTTCTTTGACATACTACATGTATGACAACATCAGTGGTTCCTGATAGCTCTACTTTCAAATACAACCCAATGCTGAGCACTTCTCATCTGGACTCATGCAGGAGGCTCGAAAGGACCTGCTTGTTTCTAACCTTACGGTGACACATGTTACATAATGGCTAAAAACTCTCCAAAAGCTTCACACAGGGTTCTCAAAACCCACAGTCCTTTTCCTCAATATACATAGGTTCTAATGAGCCGATTCGATCCTTAAGATACCTCTCTGTCCTCACGTTTCTACTACAGTTGGCCTTGTATATTCCACTCCAACATACTGCACCTCCTCATGGGTCTCTTTATATTTTTATTTTTTATTTTTTTATTTTTTGGTTTGTCAAGGTAGGGTCTTGCTCTAGCCCAAGGTGACCTGGAATTCACTATGCAATCTCAGGGTGACCTCGAAATCACAGCCTCTACCTCCCGAGTGCTGGGATTAAAGGTGTGCGCCACCACACCTGGCTGTGGTCTTTTCTTAATGTTTTAAAATATTATTTACTTATTTATTTGAGTGAGGGAGAGAGTGAGGAAGAGAGAAAGAGAGCGTGACAGGGCCTCCAGCCACTACAAATGAATTCCAGATGCATGCAGCACCCTGTGCATCTGGCTTATGTGGGCACTGGGGAATCGAACTTCGATCCTTAAGCTTGGCAGGCAAGCACCTTAACCACTAAGCTGTCTCTCTAGTCTTCTCACTGGTCTTTAATCATGCCAGACACAATCTTTTGTTGATGAATACACTTATTAATTTTTCTCTATACAAAGTTCTCTCCTTGGAAAGTCATATCATTTCCTCCATCGTATTATTCAGGATTCTACTCTATTGCCACCTTATTAGAGACTTACCACAGCAATCTAGCATTTCCTTTTTCTCTGTATTTCTAATATTTATTATTTACTAATATTACCTAATTTTTCTTAGTTGACTGTTGTCCTCTCAGAAATCTGTATTTCATGAAAGCAAGTTTCATCTCCTATTAACAATACATCCTCAGAAACCAGAATAGGACTTAACATATAATATCCAGTGAGCATTTCTAAATGAATCAAACTCAAGATCATGTGATTAAAAACAAGAGCAATCAATTTTTAACCTATGACATACCATCATATTCTTTTTGTATAAACTTTTCCAAGCCAATTAAAATTTGCTCTCTGTTGTGTTGTTCAGAGAAAGGTGGTGATAATTCATCTAGGTTAAAAAGAGAGAGAAAAGTAAGAAAAATAGGGTCTAAAAATATCTTCAAGTTTTTACTCTGAAAACTTACAATATCTTCAATATTTGTTGACTTTTAAGACCTTAAAACTACACATGTTACTGGGAAAGAAAAAAAGAAACAGCAAAAATAATTTATTAAAGATGTATGTAAACCAGGCACAGTGCCGCACGCCTTTAATCTCAGCACTTGGGAGGCAGAAGTAGGAGAATCACCATGAGTTCAAGGCCACTCTGAGACTACAGAGTGAACTCCAGGTCAGCGTGGACTACAGTGAGACCCCACCTTACAAAAACAAACAAAAAGATGTATGTAGATTTTAGGAACACGGCATGGTGACGCACACCTTTGATCCCAGCATTAGGGAGGCAGAGGGAGGAGGATCTCTGTGAGTTTTTCCAGACCAGCCTGTGCTAGATCCTACCTTGAAGAAAAACAAACAAAACGATGTATGTACATTTTGTAGGCAGAGGTACAGTTGGAGATGTGGTTATGTGGTAGAACACTTGCCAAACATACACCAGGCCCTGGGCTCAGGAATGAGCAAACGCCTCGGCCACCCACAGCCTGAGGATAGTGGTTGTAGTTCAGTTTAGGATAGTGGAAAACAAAAGCAATGTAAGTACCAAAAATTAAGACGTCTGGCTAAATAAAACTATGCCACATACATTTGGAGGGAATGCTAAAACTAAGAGTAACTAGGTCTACACAGACAGCTCACTACCTGTATTCTACGTGAATAAGGATCTGCACCTACGACACAGTTAGTTACAATCAAAAAACTTCTGCTACAGGACCTTCAGCTAATCATGGTAGCTCACGCCAGTAATCCCAACTCAGGAGGAGACCTGTAGAGAATTCAAGGCCAGCTGTTTTACAGAATGAGGTCCAGGCCATTCTCAACCACAAGTGAGACTATTTCAAAACAACAATAATAACAAAAAGATCTTGGGCTGGAGAGAGAACCAAGCAGTTAAAGCACTTGTCTGCAAAGCCTAATGATGCAGGTTCAATCCCCCAGGACCCATGTAAAGCCAGACGCACAGAGGCACATGCATCTGGAGTTTGTTTTCAGTGGCTGGAGGTTCTGCTGCTCCCATTTTCTCTCTCCTATGTCTCTCTGCTTGCAAAAAAAGGAAAAAAAAAGATCTTGAAGGGTACTTAACAGTCCAAGGTGATAGCGTTCCGAAAGTTTTAAATTTTTTTTTGCGGAGGGGGGGGTTCGAGGTAGGGTTTCACTCTAGCCCAGGCTGACCTGGAATTTACTATGTAGTCTCAGGGTGGCCTCAAACTCATGGTGATCCTCCTACCTTTGCCTTCCAAGTGCTGGGATTAAAGGTGTGCACCACCACGCCTGGCCAGCCCCTATTTTTTTTTTTTTTTGGAATTGGAAAAAAAAAATATTTTTTTTGAAAATTGAAGAGTGAGTTTTATGGACATTTTACAAAATAATGCAGAAAGTTCAGAGGATGTCAAAATGAAATGCAGAATATGATTAAAAAAAATCAAATTATTTTATAAATGAAAGACTTTAAGGTGCTGACACAAGTACCTGAAAATGACTATAAGCTTTAAGTCTCAGGACAAAAGAAACCACACACATATACTGTACTCTAACTGATGAAATTGTTTCCCATAAGAATACAGTTAACAGTTCTGAGGATGCTATATGCAAGTGCGTTAAAATGGAGCAACTAAGTAAATTTGGGTGGTAAGTAGATGGAATCAGGTTTCTCATCACTGGACTGGGAGTTGACAGATCATCAGAGTGAAAGCCAGCAAGGAATGGCTCACAGGTGTCATGCTTTGCTTAACAGAAAGGAGATGCACACACAGAAATACTTACGTGTAAGTGCATATACGTGGGTTAATAGACATGTGTGTTTTGTTTTCTTCCTCTAAGAGAGCCACAAAGAACAATGGTGACTGCAGACTCATTCCGGTAAAATTACGAAAGCCTGTATTCAGACACTGGTTCCTAATACCATTTTAGTATAAGAAGAACCAGGGAACTTTGGAGAAATGTGTAATTTTAGGACCAAATCAGAAAATATACACAATGAGCATGGTGCTTGTAGTCCTAAAAGTAAGAAAGGGCTAAAAAGCTAATAGAAACTCACTCACAGATGACGTCAAGTCAGAGACACAAGATTCGTCTCAAAGAGCTCCTGGCGGCCAGAGCTAGAATAGTCTGAGTAGTAAAATAAAGTTATACTGGATTTTATCTCAAAACAAAAGGTATCCATGAGTTCACAGTGAAATAAGCAAATGACTAATTACAAATACTGCACTATGCCTTAAGTGACTGGTGTAAGACAGTATGCCGTGATCAAATTGTTCTACTACTAAAATTTGCCAAAGGGAAATAGCTTACTTAAGTACATGTTCATATCCATACAGGGCATTATGGTTTTTTTATTTTTCTCATTTGGAAACATGGTCTCTCTGTGTGGCTCAGACTGGCCTTGAACTCACTATATAGCCTAGGCTGGCTTCCAACTTTTGTTGATACTCCTATCTCAATCTTCCAAGTGCTGTCATTACAAGCATGTGTCATCATACTCAGCCAGATTTAACGGTAATACTGAAGACTCAGAAACACGCCCAGTATACGACAGCAGAGTACTAAATTAATTGTATGTAGCATATGCATACAATATAAGACTACTTAGCAATAAAAATTTAATCATGGAGGTAGCTTAGCAGTTAAGACGCTTGCCCGTGAAGCCTAAGGACCCAGGTTCGACTCTCCAGATCCCACATAAGCCAGACACACAAAGGTGAGGCAATGCAAGCTAGCACATGCCCACTATGTGGCGCAAACATCTGGAGTCCGATTGTAGTGGCTGAGGCCCTGGTGCGCCAGTTCTCTCTCTAAAATAAAGAGAATTTTAATTAAAAAAAGTTTGCTGGGTGTGGTGGCGCACGCCTTTAATCCCAGCACTCAGGAGGCAGAGGCAGTGAGTTCAAGGCCACCCCGAGACTACATATTTAATTCCAGGTCAGCCTGGACCAGAGTGAGACCCTACCTCTAAAAAAAAAATTAAGCATGGATATGATGTTCCTGTCAAATCACCAAATCACCTTCTAAATGCCAATGTCCATATCAGTGCTGCTAACAGTTTTGGCCAGAGAAGCTTCTTCCCACAGGAAGCCATAGTAACTGTAGACTCAGAACTGGTCAGTACCGAGAGGAAGTGACTGTTGGGTGCTCAGCTCTGAACACGACATGTGTACACACCTCCAAGACTCAAAGGACACGGAGGAAGAGAGGAAGTGACTGTTGAGCGCTCAGCTCTGAACACGACGTGTGTACACACCTCCAAGACTCAAAGGACACGGAGGAAGAGAGGAAGTGACTGCTGAGCGCTCAGCTCTGAACACGACGTGTGTACACACCTCCAAGACTCAAAGCACACGGAGGAAGAGAGGAAGTGACTGCTGAGAGCTCAGCTCTGAACACGACGTGTGTACACACCTCCAAGACTCAAAGGACACGGAGGAAGAGAGGAAGTGACTGCTGAGAGCTCAGCTCTGAACACGACGTGTGTACACACCTCCAAGACTCAAAGGACACGGAGGAAGAGAGGAAGTGACTGCTGAGAGCTCAGCTCTGAACACGACGTGTGTACACACCTCCAAGACTCAAAGCACACGGAGGAAGAGAGGAAGTGACTGCTGAGCGCTCAGCTCTGAACACGACGTGTGTACACACCTCCAAGACTCAAAGCACACGGAGGAAGAGAGGAAGTGACTGCTGAGAGCTCAGCTCTGAACAGGACATGTGTACACACCTCCAAGACTCAAAGCACACGGAGGAAGAGAGGAAGTGACTGCTGAGAGCTCAGCTCTGAACAGGACATGTGTACACACCTCCAAGACTCAAAGCACACGGAGGAAGAGAGGAAGTGACTGCTGAGAGCTCAGCTCTGAACACGACGTGTACACACCTCCAAGACTCAAAGGACACGGAGGAAGAGAGGAAGTGACTGCTGAGAGCTCAGCTCTGAACACGACGTGTACACACCTCCAAGACTCAAAGGACACGGAGGAAGAGAGGAAGTGACTGCTGAGAGCTCAGCTCTGAACACGACGTGTGTACACACCTCCAAGACTCAAAGCACACGGAGGAAGAGAGGAAGTGACTGCTGAGAGCTCAGCTCTGAACAGGACATGTGTACACACCTCCAAGACCCAAAGGACACGGAGGAAGAGAGGAAGTGACTGCTGAGAGCTCAGCTCTGAACACGACGTGTGTACACACCTCCAAGACTCAAAGGACACGGAGGAAGAGAGGAAGTGACTGTTGAGCGCTCAGCTCTGAACACGACGTGTGTACACACCTCCAAGACCCAAAGGACACGGAGGAAGAGAGGAAGTGACTGCTGAGAGCTCAGCTCTGAACACGACGTGTGTACACACCTCCAAGACTCAAAGCACACGGAGGAAGAGAGGAAGTGACTGCTGAGCGCTCAGCTCTGAACAGGACATGTGTACACACCTCCAAGACTCAAAGGACACGGAGGAAGAGAGGAAGTGACTGCTGAGCGCTCAGCTCTGAACACGACGTGTGTACACACCTCCAAGACTCAAAGGACACGGAGGAAGAGAGGAAGTGACTGTTGAGAGCTCAGCTCTGAACACGACGTGTGTACACACCTCCAAGACTCAAAGGACATGGAGGAAGAGAGGAAGTGACTGCTGAGAGCTCAGCTCTGAACACGACGTGTGTACACACCTCCAAGACTCAAAGGACACGGAGGAAGAGAGGAAGTGACTGTTGAGAGCTCAGCTCTGAACAGGACATGTGTACACACCTCCAAGACCCAAAGGACACGGAGGAAGAGAGGAAGTGACTGCTGAGAGCTCAGCTCTGAACAGGACATGTGTACACACCTCCAAGACTCAAAGGACACGGAGGAAGAGAGGTGGGAAAGAACGTGACAGCCACAGGCAGAAATGGAGTGCTATGGAACACAGCTGTACTCTCCAACTCCCAGCCCATGTGATTACCTGCACAAGACCTGCGCAAAAGTAAGCCCGTCAACATTCCCTCGTGAAGCAGGTGGGGCTCACAAGGCTTTGCTGGAGATCTTCCCTAGGATCTATAGGCAGTTAGTGGTTTCTAGGGAGGGAGATACGTTTTCTTCAATGGTACAGCCACTGGTAAGTTGTCCATGCTCCTGTGAATAACCTCCCCACACTCCTGTCAACGACGCTAACTGAATGCACTGGGCCACCAATAGTAAAGCAAGACAAGAAAGCAGTCACGCCAGAAGAAGGCTGACTAGTTGGGAAGAGGATCAGTGGAGAGTAGGAGAGAAGTGAAGATCATGAAGGATATGATCAAAACTGTATGTTGTACATTACATATGTGTATATGAAAAAGCCATTAAGAAACCCATTATTATATAAAATTAATATATGGCAACAAGAAAGAAAACCAGACAAAAAAGAAATTAATCACTGATACATCTACAAGACTGAATCTCAAGGTAATATGCTGAAAGAAACCAGACACTAAGCACAGAAAGAGCATATCCCATTTATATAGTGCTGGAAAACACTAATCTGCAGTGGTTGTGCAGTAAGGGGAATGCATGGGGTACTATGTTATGACATTAGAAATTTGATGTTACCTGACCACACAGGTAATTAGTAAGAACTTGATGAGAAAAGGTGTATCTTACCAAGGTACTCCATAAATGTATACTGAATAAAACTATACAAGACTTTCCTCAAAATGCCTTTATAGCCTTACTTTTGTATACACTGTGTATGTTTGTTGTATGTGGAGGTTGATGTCAGGTATCTTCCTCAATCATTCTCCATCTTAATTTTTGACACAGGGTCTCTTACTGAACCAGAGCTCACCAGCTCGCCAGAAAGCCCTGTCCGCATTTCCCCAGCGCTGCGATGACAGGTCCCACCACCATGCTCAGTTTGTTTCTGTTTTTCTTTTTTAACATGGGAGTTGCGGATCGACAGGTCTCATGCATGTGTAGCAAGCACTTTATACACCGATCCATTTCCTCAACTCCGCTATATTACCTTTCTTATATTCTATACAACGAAAATAAATTATTCTTTGAAATTTTGCACTCTATGCTTTTATGCACAATCTTATATGCCAAAATATGAAGAGCAATGTCCATCTCAAATACCATACCATTAATCCCAATTCCTCTGATCTACAGCAGGTAAACTCGTGGGCACACTGCATGTTACCACTGTTATAAGCACATAACACAATCTGCTTCCAGTTATGCTTACTGACGCGTGTACACGTCCGCAGGGAAGCACTGTTCAAGAGAGCAGTGCAATGACAAAATGCTCCTCACGAGACTGTGCACTGAGCGCTCACTAACCACATGCAGCTACTGAGAGCCTGACATGTGCCTAGCGGAAGTGATGACGGGTAAATCTTGTTTTAACCGACCTTAACTGAATTAGCACAAAAAAGCTAAACATCCTACGATTAAGACAGCTCAATTCTGTAGTCGAGGTTCCTTACGAGCAATGCACATGAGCTCAATTATATTCCCTTCAGTACTGAGCACGGCAGTCCGCACACAGTACACATTTAGGAAATATGTGTGCTTGCACACTCAACTATTCACAGACCGCTACCAGAACAAAAACCAAGCGTTTCAAAATAAGAAAATAAATACTTAACATCTGATATAAACAAGTGTCTAAAATCTAACCACCTCGGTCCAGTCACTGTGGTAGTAAATACTCACCAAAACATCTTTTACATACTAAATCGAGTATTTCTCGAAATCGGTTTGTCATTGGTGGTAGAGGTTTGAGATCGATTTTCCTGAAATCCTCTGGGCAATCATTCTTTGAATGGCCATCCTTTTTGCAGATGCTGCATACTATCGTTGGTGGCTACACAAAGGAAAAAAAATCCAATAATTTAATAAACTTCTGAGGAATTTCGTCAATTAGAAAGCAGAACCCCCCCCCCAAAAAAAAGGAATATTTAGGTACTTAGTTCTGATAACTGGTTCACTGAGGAAATTTTTCGTAAAGCTGTTAATGAAACTGTAATCAATATAAAAGTCCTTTTTTATTTTTACAAGGTAGAGTCTCACTGTAGCCCAGACTGACCTGGCACTCACTCTGTAGTCCCAGGATGGCCTAGAAGTCATGTTAATCCTTCTACCTCTGCCTCCCGAGTGCTGGGATTAAAGTGCCATCACCACACTCAGTCATAAAAACATTTTTCAAAGTATTTTATTTTTATTTACTTACAAGAGAAAGGGCGCACCGGGGCCTCCCGTTGCATGTGCCACCTTGTGCATCTGGCTTAAGTGGATCCTGGGGAACTGAACCTGAGTCCTTTGCTGCAAGCAAGTGCTTTAACCACTAAGCCATCTCTCTAGCCCAATAAAAACTTTTTTCTTTTTCTTTTTTCTAATAAAAATATTTTTAACCAATTACTTTTCCTTCCACTAAAATGACATCACAATTTGCCTGGAGATGTAAGATAATTGACATTAAAAAGGTGGTGGTGCATGCTTTTAATCCCAGCACTAGGGAGCAGAGGTAGGAGGATCCCTTGAGTTCGAGGCCAACCTGACACTACGTGGTGAATTCCAGGTCCAAAATAAAAGGCATGGGTTAATTCAAACAGCTAGATCAAGGTGTGGTGGCGAATGCCTTTAATCCCAGCACTAGGTCAGCCTGAGCTAAAGTGAGATCGCACCTCAGAAAAACCAAACACAGGTAGATCCGCTCCAAAGGAAAATATATACCTTGCGTCAATTAATTTTGAGATCATCTTATATAGCTCAGGCTGGCCTTGTATTCACTATACAAATGACAATGACCTTGAATTTCTGCCCCCATCTCAAGAGTGCTGGGATTATAGGCATATGACATCTTGCCCAATTTTATATGGCCCTGATGATCAAACTCATGCAATCAAGCACTCTACCAACTGAGGTACAGCCCAGCTCCTATTGTGCATTTTTTTTTTTTTTTGTTTTGTTTTTCAAGGTAGGGTCTCACTTTAGCTCAGGCTGACCTGGAATTCACTATGTAGTCTCAGGGTGGCCTCGAACTCACTGCGATCCTCCTACCTCTGCCTCCCAAGTGCTGGGATTAAAGGCATGCAACACCACGCCTGGCTCTATTGTGCATTTTTAATTTACTGAGAAGCCCTTAAAGAAATTTTCCTTGCCTTTCTTTTTTTGTTTTGGTTTTGGTTTGTCAAGGTAAGGTCTCGCTCTAGCCTAGGCTGACCTGGAATTCACTAAATACTCTCAGGGTGGCCTCACAACAATCCTACCTCTGCCTGCCAAGTGCTGGGATCAAAGGCATGTACCACTATACCCGGCCTTAAGACATTTTCAATTTTTTTACCTTTCATTTCACTCTATTTTCTTTCTTCAGAATCACTCAGAACCCTCCCTTAGCTAATTGGTTCAATTTCATTAGTTTCCAGAAACCAAATCATTAAGACTGAACTCTAAAAATGAATTAGCTCTGCACAATAATCAATAGCTACTAACTAAACCCCAAACTCTATAAGCACTATATTTAAAAAAATATTTTACTTATTTAAGGCGGGCATGGTGGCGCATGCCTTGAATCCCAGAGGTAGGAGGATCACCGTGAGTTCAAGGCCACCCTGAGACTACATAGTAAATTGCAGGTCAGCCTGGGCAAGAGTGAAACCTTACCTCAAAAAACAAACAAACAAACAAAAATTATCTAATTTACTAGGGAGGGGATACAGATAGAGAAAATGGGTGTACCAGGACCTCTAGTCACTGCAAATGAACTCTAGACGCATGTGTCACCTTGTGCATGTGGCTTTATGTGGGAATCGATCCTGATTCCTTAGGCTTTACAGGCAAGTGCCTTAACCATTAATCCATCTCTCCAGCCCTGCTGTAGATTTTTTTTTTTTTCTTTATTTGGCTTACATGGGTCCTGGGGAATCGAACCTGGGTCCTTTGGCTTTGTAGGCAAGCGCCTTAACCACTAAGCCATTTCTCCAGCCTCTACTGCAGATTTTTAATAAATTACCAACCAAACCCAAGTCCTTAGGTTTTGCAGGCAAGCACCTTAACCACTGAGTCATCTCTCCAGTCCCTGTAGCATCATTTTAGCACATGTGCTGTGTAAGCAAGCACTATAGCACTATTTTAAATGCACTGCAGACCAACAGACATGTGGTTGACACTGAACATTTGTGTTGGAAAAAACACTATGGTTATGGAAGACCACTAACTTTTTCACTGTTCAATGTTTACCTCTAGCTGCGCGTGGTGGCGCACGCCTTTAATCCCAGTGCTCCGGAGGCAGAGGTAGGAGGATCACCTTGAGTTCGAGGCCACCCTGAGACTCCATAGTGAATTCCCAGTCCACCTGGGCTACAGTGAGACCCTACCTTGAAAAACCAATAAATAAATCAACAAAAGAATCCAATTAAACGTTTACCTCTACAGTTAAAATTTGTCTTTCTCCTATGTTAGCCTGGACATGTGCATAGCAATAAAACTGATTAAACATATAATACAGAAAAATCTCTATGGGAATCACAACGTTATGCATCTTTTTTTTAAAGATAGGATCTCATGTGGCTTGGGCAGGCCTCCACCTTGCTACGTAGATGACAACCTTCAACTTCTGACCCTTCTGCCTCCACCTACAATTATAGGCATGTTTCACTACATTAGGTTTGCATGATACCATAGACTAAAGCCAGGGCTTCATGCATGGTAGGCAGGTATTTTATAAACTGGGCTAGACAGTGAGACCCTACCTTGAAAGGGAAAACAAACAAAAATTATAATACTAAATCCAAGTATGGTGGTGCACACCTTTGATCACAGCACTTGGGAGGCCGAGGTAGGAGAATCACTGAGTTCGAGGCCACCCTGAGACTACATAGTGAGTTCCGGGTCAGCTTGGGCTAGGAGGAGACCCTACCTCCAAATAAAAAAAAAAAAAAAAAAACTAATTATTAGTACTTATAACCTTTTTTTTTTTTTTTTTTTTGGCTTTTGGTTTTTCAAGGTAGGGTCTCAGTCTAGCCCAGGCTGACCTGGAATTCACTATGTAGTCTCAGGGTGGCCTCGAACTTATGGCAATCCTCCTACCTCTGCCTCCCGAGTGCTGGGATTAATAGCGTGTGCCACTATGCCTGGGTAAGCTGATTGTTTTTTAAAATATTTTATTTATTTATTTATTTACTTGACAGAGAGAAAGAGGGAGAGAGAGAGAATGGGTGTGCCAGGGCTCTAGCCTCTGCAAACAAACTCCAGATGCATGTGCCCCCTTCTGCATCTGGCTAACGTGGGTCCTGGGGAATCGAACCTTTGGCTTTGCAGACAAACGCCTCAACTGCTAAGCTATCCCTCCAGCCCCTGATTGTTTTTTTAAACAAAGTATTGGATAAATTTTTTTCACGTATGAGAAATAAGTAGAAATCAACTAGTAGTAATGAACTACTCTATGCTCTTAATTACACTACTTAGGTACAGCTACAGGAAAATACAAACACTAAATGACAAATCTACACCCACGTGTCACAAGTCAACACCAAAGAAGCTATTTTCACACTTCTAAATCTACAAAACTAGAAAGAATCCAAGAGTCATACATTAACCACAAAACCCAATTACTGACACACTGTATCTTACCTTGCCAGAAGTTAAAATAAACTTATCAAACACATAATGTAATTCCTGGGCGGGGAGGGCGTCACCGTCATTGGGGTGGGAGGCAACGTCTGAGACTGTGTGGCAGGGAGAGGTAGCAGGCTGGTCAGGGCACACAGTCCGATGTGAGCCCTCTGTTCCTAACTTCAATCTGCAATGTGTCCCAGAGGAGTCACATGAGTCAAAGGACCCGGTGCAGTTGTGCTGGCCGAGCTCCTTCTTTAAACAAGCTTCTGAAGGTGTTAAATCACCTTTTCTCTTAGGTGATTTCGGCTCAGGTTCACTGTACTCGCTGGCAGTAGAGCGAGGTGATGACTCCTGTCGCTGGTCAGACAAACCAAGTTCACTCACCGACGAGCCGTCACTGTCAGGGATACATCTCTGTGATGGAAATTCGGTCTCATCGTACTTGGGAGGTTGACCTCTTTCTGTATTTACTTTTTCTGTGTTTTCCCCAAGCGGAATGCTGCAGTTGGTAGTCACACTGTCCGACTTCACTGGTTTCTTGTTGCTTATTTTCCCCTTCTCTTTTTTCTTGAGATCCACTGTCGACTTATTTCCACCCTTCTTCTGAGGACAGGCAAAATACCTATAAGCTGCCCTGAATCTCTCCACAACATATTCGTAGACAAGCTGGCTGTTTAAGCTCCTTGCAACATTCCTCTTGACTGAAAATGGATCTAGTGAAAAAGAAAATGATCAGTGTCGATGTCTGAACTAACAAATTACATCTGCAAGCTTATGAAAATAAGAGACATGGTGACCCTCCAGCCCCTTAGCCTCCCCAGTGCTGGAGTTCAACACACGAGCGCCACCACACTTGACTTTCTTTACCTTACACAGGCACGCAGCCGAGAACACGCTATGAAACGATGGTGGATGGCACCTAAGAGCCTGCTCATGAACTTGAACACGACATCTCACCTTCGATGGCTATTCGTCTTTTTGGCCAGTTTTTATTCTCTCTTGTTAAAATATCTTGTATCCGTACACATATGACATATTCCTCCAAAGCAAAATCCAGTGTGTAAAATTTTAGCAGCTCCAACCACAACTGTCCCAACGATACCTGATTTGGTGCTTCCAATGTTAAAGGAGACTGAAAAAGATAAGTACTTTTCATTAAGGCCCCATAACACCATAAAATCAAAAAACTTTCAATTAGGAAAAAAAAAAAAAAAAAAAAGCTTTAGAGTTTATGTTTTCAAAAACTGAGGCAAAAAGTAATTTTCCAAAAAGCAGTCATTTTGAACCCCAGAAATCCTGAGCATTTTGTGTTCTTTCCATTAAGCTAATGTTTCTCAACTTTTGCTCGCACATTGGAACCACTTTGTGAACATTATTCATTAATACCTGAATTCCATACTACTCCCAAGAGCCTAGTTTAATTGACCTGGGTAGTGGGCTGGAACTGGGATGGATGGATGGACAGACAGGTAGATGGAGTGTGTATGTTAATTATAGGTGAGAGAACCAGAGGCCTCCTGGATGCTTAGCAAGAAGGCTGCCACTAAGCTGCATCTCCAGACCTTGTGATTTTTTTTTGTTTGTTTCTTTTTTTCTTTGTGAGTGGGGTTGATCATCATGTGCCAGGTTTTCAAGCACTGGGATTTTTAAAATATATTTTTATTTATCTACTTATTTTTGTTATCTACTTATTTTTAAGGACAGAAGGAGAGAGAGAAAAAAAACAGAATGAATGTATATGAATGTATATGTCAGGGCCGCCTGGACCACTGGGCTTTGCAAGCAAGTGCCTTAACCATTGAACCATCTGTCCAGCCCCCTAGCACTGGAATTTTTTAAAGTTCTTTTCAGTGATCCTCACTACAGCTAAGGTCACAAATCACCTGATGATAACTACTACAGACACTCCTTGTTACAATAATTAATTTCAAAATAAAAAGGCTTTCAAGAAATTTCTTCACTTAGCAAACATTTCTCTTACAACTGACTATGGCTGGGTGTGGTGGCTCATACCTTTAACCCCAGCACTCGGGAGGCAGAGGTAGGAGGATCACCATGAGTTCAAGGCCACCCTGAGACTACACAGTGAATTCCAGGTCAGCCTGGGCTAGAGTGAGACCCTACCTCAAACAAACAAAAACATGCAGAATTTACTACTCCTGATATTACACTGGAGATGTAATATCCTCCGCTTAAAGCAGATGTTTGCTATCCCTATTCACTCCTCTAAAACCTGGTCATATAGTAGTAATTCCAACAACTCTAGGAAGAAGAAACTATAGGCTAGAATGTGACATCAGACCACCTGGCTGCTGAGTCTATGTTATGAACCATTAAGCCTGTCAGGATAGGGAGAGAGTCTAACCGTTACAGTAGACAGTCAATGTTGAGATGAGTTCTGAATCAGAAGAGTCAGAACCCCAAAGTGCAAACTCCAAGAAGGCTGGCTGAAACAGTCAGAGCAGATGATGTAAGACCCAAACCTCACAAGTGCTAAGTGCATCAAGGCTGCATGAGACTGACCATATACAAAAGTTGATTAAAAGGCTGGCATGGAAGTAGGTTACAGTATTAAACAGAGTGGTCAGATTGAGACTGATCCAGAAAGCACGACCTGATGAAGAGGAAAATGGGTTAAAGGAATGGGAAACAAACACATAACATGGAAGTGACACTCAGTTTACAGAGAAACCACGTACGGGCTGGAGAGACGGCTCAGCAGTTAAAATCACGTGCTTACAAACCCTCCTGACGCAGGCTGGATTCCCCATAAAGCCCAATGCACAAAGCAGTAGGTGCATCTGGAGTGCGTGTGCAGGGCCCTGGTGCGCCGTGTGTTGTCTGTCACCTGCGTCTGGAGTGCGTGTGCAGGGCCCTGGTGCGCCGTGTGTTGTCTGTCACCTGCGTCTGGAGTGCGTGTGCAGGGCCCTGGTGCGCCGTGTGTTGTCTGTCACCTGCGTCTGGAGTGCGTGTGCAGGGCCCTGGTGCGCCGTGTGTTGTCTGTCACCTGCGTCTGGAGTGCGTGTGCAGGGCCCTGGTGCGCCGTGTGTTGTCTGTCACCTGCGTCTGGAGTGCGTGTGCAGGGCCCTGGTGCGCCGTGTGTTGTCTGTCACCTGCGTCTGGAGTGCGTGTGCAGGGCCCTGGTGCGCCGTGTGTTGTCTGTCACCCCCAACTCCATCAACTAATAAATAAGCCTGTATGGTCCAGCGTCAGAAAAAGAGAGACAGAAAAGAAGGAAGGAAATGAAGGAAGGGAGGGAAAGAGGGAGGGAGGGAAAGAGAAGAAAACCATGAAAGCTAGTCTGATACAGAAGAATAGTAGAAGAGGAAAACAAAGTGTTACCACCAGGAACTGTTTGCTTTTTATTCTACAACAAATGAGCAGCTGGGCGTGGTGGCACACACCTTTAATCCCAGCACTCGGGAGGCAGAGGTAGGAGGATCGCCGTGAGTTCGAGGTCACCCTGAGACTACAAACTGAATTCCAGGCCAGCCTGGGCTAGAGCAAAACCTACATCGAACACCCCCGCCCTGCCCCCAAAAGAACAACAACAGAAAAAAACCTACTTGATTCAAAAAAGCATGAAAAATGGGACTGGGCCATTACCCAGTGGGTAAAGTGCTCTCAGGTTGACCCAAGTTTGATAGCTACATAAAATGCCACATGTGAGCAGGGCGTCGTGGCGCACGCCTTTAATCCCAGCACTCAGGAGGCAGAGGTAGGAGGATCACCGTGAATTCCAGGTCAGCCTGGGCTACAGTGAGACCCCACCTCGGGGGGGGGGGAGGCACCTGTGGCAGTGCATACCTGCCATCTGTGCTGGGGTGGTGGAGCAAGGAGCGCTGGAGCTGCCCAGAACTCACGGGCAGGCTGGCTAACTGGCTTGCTAGCTACACTAGCCTAATTGGGAACTCCAGGCAAATGAGATCCCGTCTCAAAGAGAAGGGGATGGAGCTGGAGAATTGGCTTAGCTAATCTCTAAGGCGCCTGCCTGCCTGCAAAGCCTGAAGGACCCACATGAGCCAGGTGTACACGGAGGTGTGTATGGCTGGAGTCTGTCTGCAGTGGCTGGGAGCCCTGGCAAATGCATTCTCTCTGCCTGCCTCCTTCAACTCTCTAATAAACAAATATTAAGCTCACAGGGATTCTCCTACCTCGGCCTGTGCTCCTGAGGACAACACCCGCGGTGTCCTCTGCTTCCACATGCGCACATGCAAAAACCAATGAACAACCCCGTGGGTGTCCTCTGCTTCTACGTGCACACACACACACATACCACATAGACACACATGCACACACACACACACACACACACACACACCACATAGACACACATGCAAAAACCAATGAACAACCCCGCGGGTGTCCTCTGCTTCTACATGCACATACACACACATACCACATAGACACACACACACACACACACACCACATAGACACACATGCAAAAACCAATGAACAACCCCGTGGGTGTCCTCTGCTTCTACGTGCACATACACACACACACCACATAGACACACATGCACACACACACACACCCCACATAGACACACATGCAAAAACCAATGAACAACCCCGCGGGTGTCGTCTACTTCCGTGTGCGCGCAGGCGGGCACGCGCGTACACACGCACGCCTGCTCGCACTCTCTGGAGCACTTTCCGGGAATGAGACTGGCAGGCAGCAGAGAGGACAACTTTAGAGTACAACACGACAACTCTCTTTATGAACACAGACAGCAAGGCAGAATATATGAACAGGCCGTCAGCAGATGACGGACAACGTATAGTCCTCCCGATAGCTTCAGTAAAAGCAGTAAGCGGAGAGCATCGATGGTCTGTGTAGAGTTGAAGGTGGTTGAGGACGGTGGGAAAGATGAATAAAGAATCCCGTGTAGCGGAGTAGTGTACGGCCACACCCCCTCGTCAGTGTGGCTAGAGCAATGGTTGCAGACACGTGCATCTGTCTACCAGGACTGCTACAAGCTTACGGAGAGTAAGTAAAATCCATAGGTATTTGACTGTGTTCGCTAGCACTCGTGATGCCTGACACATACTAGGTTCTTAACAAATGCATACTTAAGGAGTAAATAAGCAAGTCAACCCCAAATACAGCAGTAGAAGACTTAGTTTTGCACCCAACCTAGCAACAAAATCCATATATGCTCAGGTTTTAGTGAGAGCCTCACTAAAGAAGGAAATGGCCCTTGTTTAGAGAAAGATACAATGGATTATCTTTTTTGTTTTTGTTTTTTAAGGTAGGTTCTCGCTCTGGCCCAGGCTGACCTGGAATTCACTATGGAGTCTCAGGGTGGCCTCTAACTCACAGCGATCCTCCAACCTCGGCCTCCCAAGCCCTGGGATTAAAGGCGTACGCCACCACGTCCTGCCGGATTACGTTGACATGATTCAAACAATACAAGACTACCCAAATAAGGTATATTTACTAGAGAAAGTCAGTAGTGAAAAAAGGACACCAGATCAAGCCCTCACTTTATAGACGAGGAAATCTGCTTTCCGAACAGCTTCTTTGAGGGTGTCACAGTTCTCTGATGGAAAGGCCCAAACAAAAGCAGACAAGCAGAGACGCTTACTTTGCCATGCTTTGCCCTCCTGGCAGTGCTCTGGCCGTGGCTCTCTGTCTTCTTGGTGTCATCTTTTGATTGCTCTGCCTTGGCTTTGTTTTCATCGGCAGCTAAGTTTCTCTGGGTCGCAGCACTTGAGTTACACTCCCACTTCACAAACTTCTCTTCTACCACGCCCTTCAGCTGGAAGTCATCCATGCTTTGTGGGTCAAAGCCTTCAATCTATATAAAAAGGCATTCCAAATTGGCAGTGGAAAAATTATTTAAAAACGATAGAAGACAACACAACAGACAGACAACACAGACTTCCACCTTCAAACGCTTGAGCAGGACACTCCGCGAGGGCAAGCTAAGACACAACACTCACTCTCACAAACTCACGCTTACCCAGCTTCCAAGTAAGCCAGGAAGAAGAGGGGGCTTCCTTTGCTGAAGGAAAAACATCACCATTAAAGCAAAGCTGTAAGAAGGGATTCCCCCGTCAGTCTGGGAGTCAATGTAGCACAGCTGCGGAGTCGAGAGAAAAAGAGCACTTGCGTTTAGCTTTCCTCAACTTTCCCCAGAGTAGCTTATACTTATGAGCTGAATCACTGTTAAAAAATCCAAACAATGCAACACGTGAGGAATCACCTGACATCTCATCACCTTGAAACAGTGACAATTAACATGCTATGATCATTTTACTTATTTATACATATCCGCATATATCTCACTCAAAAATATTAGGTTTGAAACCGGGCGTGGTGGCACACGCCTTTAATCTCAGCACTCAGGAGACAGAGGCAGGTGGATCACCTTGAGTTCAAGGCCACCTTGAGAATTACATAGGGAATTCCAGGTCAGCCTGGGCTAGAGAGTGAGAAACTACCTCAAAAAAACAAATAAATTAAAACATTAGGTTTTAATGTGAACACACTTATAAATATTTTTCTCTCCTCTACTTCTGCCTCAACATTAACACACTTCTATAAACTCATCCACACAGTTTTCTACAAATAGCATATACAGATTTCTGTTTTTATACAAATATGGGGAAAATGTGCATTTGTATCACTATTTTACCAAGGTTATATATCTTAGTTATTTCTGTGTTACTTTTCTCCCTCAACAATGCATCAAGTTAGTCCCTCTAGGTCAATACCACCAAAAACAGTTTAATTGTAGTTTATAACAACAGTTTCTCAACTCAAAGACATTCATACTTTGTCCTCAATTTGTGTTACTTCAAATAATGCTGTATTTCCCTTATATATACTTTCTAAGTACTGGTGATTTCTGTTGACTATTCTGTTTGTTGAATTTTAACATATGTGACGTATTCTGAGAAATACTGTAAAATTAATTCCCCAAGTCAACCAGGAATTTCTGCTTTCTACCAGCAACATGAGTAAACTAACACAGCCAGCCAGGGTGGAAGTCAAACACTGGTGGACTGTGGTGAAAGAAGTCCTACCTCAAAAAAGCAAAACAAAACAAAATTAAAAAGCCAGACTCTTGCACAACTTTTTCTGGCCAGCTTACGTGGGTGGCTCAGAAATTGAACCCAGGCCAGCAAGCTTTGCAAGTAAGTGCCTGAGCCATCTTCCCAAACCCCAATTTCTACGGTAAGACCTACTTCAAGATACTACTCTGTCCTACTGATTTGCCTATTACTATGCCAAGGAAGTAACTTTATTCTTGCAGTTTTACAGTGCTAATGTAGGCTCCCCTTCCTTATTATTCTTTCTGAATTCCTTTGGATAGTCTCAGATATATAGCCTCCATTCAGATAAGATAATCACAACTGCCAGGTTGGTGGCACACAGCTTTAATCCCAGCACCCGGAAGGTAGAGGTAAGAAGATTGCCCTGAGTTCAAGGACACTCCAAGACTACAAGGTCAGCCTGGGCTAGGGTGAGACCCTACCTCGAAGCAACAAAAAAAAAGATAATCACAGTTATATTTTGTTTTGTTTTGTTTTTCGAGGTAGGGTCTCACTCTAGCCCAGGCTGACCTGGAATTCACTATGGAGTCTCAGACTGGCCTTGAACGCACAGTGATCCTCCTACCTCTGTCTCCCGAATGCTGGGATTAAAGGCGTGCACCATTATGCCCAGCACAACTGTATTTTTAAAAAATATTTATTTATTTACAAGTAGAGAGAAAGGGAGGAAGTGAATGGGCATGCCAGGGCCTCTTACCATTATAAATGAACTCAAGATGCATGTGCTACACTGAGTATCTGGTTTTACCTGGGTACTGGGGAACTGAACCTGGGCTGTCAGGCTTTGTAAGCAAGCAACTTAAACGCTGAGCCATCTCTCCAGCCCCATAATTGTATTTTTTTACTGCTAATAATTGTAAGTGGAATTACAATACATACAGAAAACAAGAATTCTTACATTTTAGGGTAACCACCTTATTCAAGAACATTTCATTTTTGCATTTTCAAAATAATTATGAGTAGTCAAAGACTGTGGTGGCTAAGTGCAAAACATCCACCACCGTCTACCGTGTTTGTGATTAAGCTTCCCAGTAATCTCTAGGAAGTCTGGGGAGCCCGGCTGGAGGGAAGGTGTGCTCTGGGGATATGCCCTGCACTGCTACAGCCCTGTCCTGCTTTCCCCCACATCACGCGCTCTCTTCCTACTTCTTTCCTACTGACGAGAAACTGCAATGCCCGGTGCCTGCTTCGGCCAGCCTTCGCCTATGTAGTCTCAGGCGACTTCCCCTCAAAACTGTAAGCTGAAATAACGCCTGTCCTGCCGTAGGCTGCTTCTGGCCGGTGTCTTGTCTCAGCAAAGAGAAGGTGACCACTGCATGCTGAAACCACCTTAGCTCTACAATCCAGTGCGTGTGGAACTCCCACTGCTTCACAAAGCACCCTCACCCTCTCGCTTTGTGCTGTGGGTTAGTGATGGAACCCAGGGCCTGAAAAACTGGTAGGAAAACAGTGTACCAGTGAGCCATATGCCAGCCCTTACTGTTTATTTTACACTGAGATACAATCTTCCCTAAATTGCTTAGGCTATAATCCTTGTATCTCAACCTCCAGAGCAGCTAGGATTACAGGTACCCACATCTGTATTCTTCATTCTAAACTAGTACAAATCATTAGCATTTTTGGCTAATAAACCAGAAAAGCCATCTCAATAGACTCCGTTTCCACTCCTTACCCTGGAGTGGTCTCTTCAAAGCATAATTCATATTAAATTATATAAACAGCCGGGCGTGGTGGAACACACCTTCAATCCCAGCACTAGAGAGGAGGAGGCAGGAGGGTCACCGTGAGTTCGAGGCCACCCTGAGACTACATAGGTTATTCCAGGTCAGCCTGAACTACACTGAGACCCTACCTTGAAAAACCAAAGAAAAAAAAATTATATATACATGCAGAAAGTCCTGGGGTCAATTGCCAGTACTGCATATAATGAGTGTGGTGGCAAATGCCTATAATGCCAGCACCTGGGAGACGGAGGCAGAACTATCTCAAGTTTAAGGTCAGACCGCTGCAACGTGGGTCGCATGCGCACTCCCAGAAAGGGCCTTTCCCATCTGCAGTGTCCCCACAAGGCTGCAGTTAACACAGACGACGTGAAGGACAGGGTTACAAATGAGCCAAGAAAGGCCTGGCTCCCTCACAAATTGGTGATCTTAAGGGACTCACATGGTGTTAAGTATGTTTTGTGACAGGCGGTAAAATCTTGCAAAACCTAAAGTCCAAAGGGCTGGCTCGTGGTCTTCCTGAGGACCTCTACCATCTCATTAAGAAGGCAGTTGCTGTCTGCAAGCATCCTGAGGGGGACAGCAAGGGCAAACAGGACAGGCTCCACCTGATCCTGAGAGAGCTGAGCTCACCGATTGGCTGCTTACTCTAAGACCAACCAGGTTCTTCGTCCCAACTGGAAATACAAGTGATCCACAGCCTCTGAACTAGTAGCATAAATTTATCTCATGCACCCCAGCAATAAAATCACTTGAAATCAAAAGTAAGTAACAGTGGCTAAAGACTCTTGCTTGCAAAGCATGCCAGGCCACGTACAATTCTCCAGCATCCACTCAAAGTACAAAGTGGCACATGCACGTGGAGTTCATTTGCAGTAGCCAAAGGTCCCGGCTCGTCCACACATACTGTCTCACACACGGGGCTCTGTAACCCCAATAAGCCCAGGGAATTTGGAGGTAGAACTGGGAGAGCCTCAAGGCTTTCGGGCAGCTAGTCTGGCTTTACAGAAGCAAACAAGGAGAGAGCCTTGTCTCACAAGAGGTGAGAGGACCAACACCTTGAAGCTGTATGTGTACGCTGGCTTCCACGTGTGCCACTGCATGCACACCCACACTCAAAATGAACATTATCTGCCTCCCAGTAAATAAATAATAAACCTTAAAAAAGCCAACAATAAAAAATTAGTATTGGGGGCTACAGAGATGGCTCAGTGGTTAACCCATTTGCCTGCAAAAAACTAATGACTCAGGTTTGATTCCCCAGGACCCACATAAAGCACAAAGTGGCCCATGCATCTAGAGTTCGTTTGCAGGGGCTGGGCCCCTGGCACGCCCATTCTCTCCGTCTGTATCTCTTCTCTCTTGCAAATAAATAATAAAATATTTTTTTAAAAATTAGTGCAACCTGGTTTATCCTGAGGTCTACACTCCACACCCACAAAATTAGCTGGGCATGGCCACGCATGCCTGAATCTTCGGTCTTGTGGAAACCAAGCCCGGAGAATCACGGAGGCGCCCTGCTCAGCCAGGCAGCCATCTCCAGGTTCAGTAAGAGACTGCTCTTCAAGGAGACACGTCAGAGGAACAATACAGACAAAAGGACACCTCGTGTCCTCTGGGCTCCACATACATGTGCATAACACACACAGCTGTATACGACCCCCCCACACACACAGCCCACATATACATACTACACACAAAACATAATAACGAATCAATAAAAAGAAAATGATCCCTACCTTCCAAGCATCCAGTTTCATGGAAGAAAACAGACGGTAACAGACACATAGGTGCATGCAGGTGGTAGCAAGTGCAATGGAAACATAAAGCGGGGTGCAGGCGAGGGGACGCACAAAGGAGATGGCATTTTAGACGAGGCAAAGGTAGCACAGGAAACTCTGACGAGGCAAAACCGGAGCAGAAACGTGAGACAAGCTAAGAGTAAGTCACTCTGCACACCTGTGGCTTGTAAGAACTCTACTTGAGGGCTGAAGAGGTGGCTTAGCGGTTAAGTGCTTGCCCGTGAAGCCTAAGGACCCCGGTTGGAGGCTCGATTCCCCAGGACCCACGTTACGCAGATGCACTAGGGGGTGCACGCGTCTGGAGTTCGTTTGCAATAGAGCCCTGGAGCGCCCATTCTCTCTCTCTCTCTGCCTCTTTCTCTCTCTGCCTGTCGCTCTCAAATAAATAAATAAATAAATAACACTTGAGCTAGAGCAAAGAGAATATACTTTTGTAGAAACGTGAGACAAGTTAAGAGTAAGTCACTCTGCACGCCTGTGGCTTGTAAGAACATGAGACAGAGCGAAGAGTATACTCCCATAAACCCTAGCCTAACACTTTCTGACTTTTCCTCTAAAATTTCATTATTATGGGCTCGAGCGAGGGCTCAGCGGTAAAGGGGCTTGCCTGCAAAGCCTAGTGACCTGGGGTCCCAGTCCCCAGGACCCATGTAATGCCAGATGCACAAAGTGGCACATGCATCTGCACTTCGCTTGTAGCAGCCGGAGGCCCTGGCGTGCCCCCTCCCAATCTCTTCTCTGTCTACCCTCTTTCTGTGCTGGCAAATAAATGAAATCCAATGTTTTTAATTTACTGTGATTATTTACTTGTATGCATGTGGGGGGGGGGGTCCAGGTGTGTCCCAGTCAGTCACTGCTCTTCCTGGCTGACTCACTGGGGCTTCCTGGGCGTTCTCCTGTCTCTGCCTGCTGTCAGCACCCACGTGCCGAGACTGCACGGCCAGCCGTGCTCTGGGTTACAAGTAAGCCTGGCTACTCCAGCTGAGTGGCAAGCACTGTGCCACAGAATCCCTCCCGGCCCAATCATCCCTCTTTTCAAGTTGTACTTCACCAGCTGTTGTCGTTGCCCCAAGCATAGCCCAAGCAGTCCAGACAAAACTTCCCAAGGAATTCCCTGGAAGGTTTCTGATGAGAAGTCATCACTCTATTAGTCTTCCCAATGTAAAACAGATCTACTTACCACTTGCCTAGCAAGTGATCACGGGTCTCTTTCAGCACGTGGGCTGACATTAACTATTACAGCTGCTCCCTACCTCATACCAAGGAAATAAACACACAAATAAATTCTAATCTTAAACTCTGAGGTAACTGGGGCTCGGGATAAAGCACTTGCCATGAAAGCCTGAGGACCAGAGCTTAGATGCACAATACCCACACGGATGCAGGGCTGGCACTGGGGCTCCTTGTAATCCAGCACTAGGGAGGCGGAATCGGGATTCCTGAGCAAGCCGGCCAGTGGGGCCAGCTCTATCATTGAGACCTGGGCCCAACCGAGAGACGCTGCCTTAGTAAATAAGGTGTAGAGCAACCAAGAGAGACGCCCAATGTCAACCGCTGGGCTTCACCTGTACACACAAACACGTGTGCCGACAGATATACAAACATGCATACACGTACATGCACACATGTGTGGTGATTAATCCTCAGCTATTGCTCAATCAGAAATCACTATAGGCCATCAGTCAGAGGAAAAAAAAGTCAAAACATAGGGATGGGGGTGGGGAAATGTCATCAAAACAATTCTTAACTTGAGGCTGGGAGATGGCTCAGCAGTTAAAGGTGCTTACCTATAAAGCCTGCCGGCCCAGGTTTAATTCCCCCAGGCACCCACATAAAGCTACACAGGAATTCAATTGCAGTGGCAAGAGACCACGGCACATCCAAACACACACACACACACCCTCTTAAAAAAAAAGAATCCTAACTTACCTGCCACATCTTACAATTTTAAGTTTTTAATGAGTGAAAACATTGGCCACAAGATATTATATGAAAGAGAATGTTTCTATAGTATAAAAAAGTATGACAATTAAAAACTCTAAATGTGGGCTAGATAGATGGCTTAGCAGTTAAGTGCTTGCCTGTGAAGCCTAAAGACCCCGGTTCAAGGCTCGATTCTCCAGGACCCACATAAGCCAGATGCACAAGGTGGCGCATGCATCTGGAGTTCATTTGGAGTGGGTGGAGGCCCTGGTGTGCCCATTCTCTCTCTCTCTCCTGTCGCTCTCAAATAAATAAAAAAATAAACAAAAAATGATTTTTTAACCCTAAATGTAACAGTAATTCAATAGAGTAGTCCTCATTCTACATGCCACTGCTCTCCCTAGTTTCAGTTATCCTCTGTGCTTGTGCCTATTATGCTCAGGTTTATTCCTCAGAAACACTAAAAATCAATTATTTTTAAAATACCCCACTTATTAAGCTTCATCACAGATATGTAAATAGAGAATAAGCACAGTATGTATACATCTAAGATCTCAAATGTTCACAGAGGGTGTCAGGGTGTGTCTTCTGTGACACAGGCAACCAGTACATGCATGTGAAACTTTGTTTTTATGTCCATAATCCTGCCACACAATGAAAGGTAACTACTTTCTCCTACACGTTACGACTCGGGCTACCTGTCTGTACAAGAGGAAGTTGACTTATTGTGAGGATGAGGTACTTCTTCTTCTGCCCCACTTACCTTCGCCCAGTAGCGAAAGGCTAACACCAAGGGAGTGAAAACGGGCTCCACTCTGCCAAGAGCAGCGAGTAAGTCCGTGGTGAGACACGCCATGTCGTTTCCTGCACTCACTCTGCAAAGTAAACCGCTGTGAACGAGAAACAGATGTAACTGTACTAATACCGTAAAAAGGAGAATACTTCTAATCCTGTTGCTGCCTTTTTTAGTCACCATGATTTTTCTTAAGGTTTATAGAGACTTTATTAGATTAAGAGAAGAAAGTACAGAGAAGGCAAGAGGGGATAAAAGGCCCTAGTCGCCACACTTTAATACCCAAAAAGCCATAGTAAGAAAAATGTTTTGACATTTTTTCCATTTCATTTATTTGAGACAGAGAGAGGGAGAGAGAATGGGTATACCAGGGCCTCCAGCCACTGCAAACAAACTCCAAATGCATGTGCCACCATGTGCATCTGGCTTACGTGGGAAGTGGAGAATCAAACCTGGGTCGTTAGGCTTTGCAGGCAAGCGCCATAACCATTAAGCCATCTTTCCAGCCTCAATGTTTTGATTTTTTGAGACAAGGCCTTACTATGTAGCCCAAGTTTGCCTCAAACTCCTTGACCATCTTGCCTGTACCTCTCAGTGCTGAGATTACAGGCTTGGGCCACCATGCCCAGGGAAAGTGTTCTCTTCAATGCCAATTAATGATACATACTTATTTCATTCTTTTTTCTTTGAACACAATGAAAACAAAAAATGAAATACTAAACTTACTAGCTAAACTTCTTGACTCAATCTGTCATATCCACGATTTCATTATTTTGTTGATGTTATTTTCAGAGTTAAAAATCAGAAAGGGGGGCTGGAGAGATGGCTTAGTGGTTAAGGCACTTTCCTGCAAAGCCTAAGGACTCATGTTCGACTCTCCAGGTCCCATGTAAGCCACATGCACAGTGATGAAAGTACACAAGGTCACACATGTGCACAAGGGGACTCACATGTCTGGAGTTCGACTGCAGTGGCTGGAGGCCCTGGCATCTGGCATGCCAATTCCTCTTTCATTTAAAAAAAAAAAAAATCACAGAGACTGGCTGTGGTGGTACACATCTTTAATCCCAGCACTTGGGAGGTAGAAATAGGAGAATTTCTTTTGAGTCTGAGGCCAGCTTGAAACTACAGCGATATCCAGGTCAGCATGGGCTGGAGTAAGACCCAACTTTGAAAAAAAAAAAAATCAGAAGTCATTTACCTATGAATTCATGAATTACTTTTTTTTCTTTTTTTTCTTTTTGGTTTTTTGAGGTAGGGTCTCACTCTAGTCCAAGCTGACCTGGAATTCACTATGGAGTCTCAGGGTGGCCTCGAACTCACGGCGATCCTCCTACCTCTGCCTCCCAAGTGATGGGATTAAAGGCGTGAGCCACCACACCCGGCTTGAATTACTCTTTAGGTTAAGTAAAAATAGGAGTACCTTACATAGGATGAGAGATGCTGTGGATATACTGGGGGGACAGACAGTGAATCTGAACCTGCTACAAAGAACATAGGTACTGTGGGTCTAACTGTGGGGGACAGAGATGAATCTGAACCTGTTACAAACCATTTGACACAATGTTAAAAATGACTTTTTTTTTCCTCTCAGCAACTAGGGGTCAAATGACTCTATTGCAATTCTAGATTTGCCTAAATGATTTGAATTTGGACAAATGTTTATACCGCCTTGTCTCAATTTTCTAACATAAAAAAATAAGGAAGTTGAACTCAATTGTCACAGACCTCTAACTTTGAACAAGAAAAACACAGTAACATGAGCATGTAAGAACACAGTGTCCTTTCTATATTGCTTCCGGGCTTTCCATGTTGATCTCAAACAACATTACTTTAGTTAGACAAGATCAGTCTTCAATGGTTCATTCAATTTTAGTGAAGTGAAAACTAGATTCTAAAAGCAGTGAGACCTTTAACACGACTATTTCTTATTTACGTTTGTATTCTTGGAGCAATATACTACTTATAAATGAGTAAATGAATTTAAGGAAAAATGTATCAGTTTTGCATAGAGTGTCTCATTTTCAACTCTATTACTCCAATGTCTTGTTCATATGCATTTGGTATGTTTACAATATATTAATATCTATAACAATAATGTATTAACATATATTACAATATTAAAATAATAACAGTAACATTAATGAATAAATGCTAGTGCAGTCACATTAACCGGCCCCCCAATGTAAAACACAAATTTTCTCTCCTGGAACTTTTATAAAATATTTTATTCCCTCTTTATTGTTACCAACCTTTTCCGATCTTTGCACACCACAACAGGAACTTTAGCGTGAAAATCAGATTCCACATCTACATATAATACTAGTAAAAGAAAAAAAAAGTAAGCTAATATCAACAGTATCTCTAAAGTACTTATTCTCTAGCAAATACTGAGTAAAATTTTCTTTTTTAAGAAAACATAATCACACTCATTACTTCTGTGGTTTATTCCATTCTTCTCATTATGAGCACCAACCCAACAGAATCTCTTACCTCTCTCGGTGCCATTTGCTGCATATCACAAACCACAGGTACAGTCCCAAATACTGTCCGAAAATTACAAGCACCTTAAGAAGAAAGGTCTTAACATCCCCTAAAAGTTTGAATATTTCCAAGTGAGTATACAATGCTGTTAAAACTTCAAAGATACAGCAAAGAGAGGATAGCACTTACTTCTGGGGGCCACGTCCACAGGAGTCACAAAGTGAGGCTCTGTCATGTTTGGACAGCTTAGGGATGTGAAAGCACCCATACAAGTGAGCTCTTGCTGGCCTCACTTCATGGTAGTGTTATGAGGGTCTGCCTGATCAAACCTTCTAAGGGGAAACTACTGGGGGAAGCAAATTTAAACCCCAAGTCTACCTCCAAAGTAGGTCCCATGTCATAAACATCGACTTTAAATACAAAGACACAACAACATTTCATTTGAAACTCAATGAAAATCTCTCATAGTACTTGATGGAATGATTGATGTATTCCAAAAATACGGTGTTACTGACCTGCATGTCACAAATTTCATTATACATGTGACAAAAGTGTGTGACAAAAAAAAGCTCAATAAGGAGTTTGAAACACAAATATGGGAAGACATTTTGTATATACCAATATTCTGGAGGATACAATGAGGACATAAAAGACCATTGATTTTAGCCAGGCATAGTTGGTGCACACCTTTAATCCCAGCACTCAGAAGGCAGAGGTAGGAGGATGGCCTTGAGTTCAAGGCCACCCTGAGAAAATATAGTGAATTCCAGGTCAGCCTGGACTAGAGTGAGACCCTGCCTCGAAAAACCAAAAAGGACCGTCAATTTTGAAATCATACTAATTTGGTTTTTTTTATTTTTTCGAGGTAGGGTCTCACTGTGGCCCAGGCTGACCTGGAATTCACAATGTAGTCTCAAAGTGGCCTCGAATTCACGGTGATCCTCCTACCTCTGCCTCCCGAGTGCTGGATTAAAAGCATGCACCACCACACCCGGCCTCATACTAAGTTTTAAAAGCCTACATTATATGATTAGATAGTCTACTCATGTAGAAAAGATGTACCTTAAATATTTATGGTAGTATGACACACTCTCTCTGTCACAGTGTCATAAAGGACTATGTCTATCTCTCATCTGCAATGCGCTTTTGAGTTTTCATGTGATTAGAAATTAGCCTCTAGGGGCTGGAGAGAGGGCACAGCAGTTAAACGTGGTTGCTTGCAAAGCCTGACAGCCTGGGCTCGATTCCCCAATACCCACATAAAGCCATATACATAAACTGGCACATACATCTGGAGTTTGTTTGCAGTGGCAAGAGGTCTTGGCATGCCCATTCTCATACATGTTTATTCTCTCTAAGCTTGCAAATAATAAATAAAAATAAGTAAATAAATGAATAAGCAAATAAAAATAAATTGTCTGTACACTATAAACTAAACTCATTTGTCTAATTTCTCAAGACAATGGTCAACAGTAAGCTTATAACAGAATTCGTAAGGGAGATAAGAAAACAAAGGAGATTTTTTTATAATCATGGAAGTTAATAAAAATTTGAAAAGGAAAAAAAAAAAAAGAAAGAAAACAAAGGAGGGCTGGAGAGATGGCTTAGCACTTAAGGCGTTTGCCTGCAAAGCCACAGGATCCTGGTTCAATCCTCCAGGACCCAGTAACCCAGATGTGCAAGGGGGCACATGCGTCTGGAATTTATTTGCAGTGGCTAGAGGCCCTGGTATGTCCATTCTCTCTCTCTCTCTCTCTCTCTCTCTCTCTCAAATAAGTAAATAAATAAATAAATATATTTTTTAAATTAAAAAAGAAAGGAGATTAGGTTTGATATAACAACTCAATGAAAGGAGCTGAGGTGCTTGCCTAGCAATAATGGTAATATACTGATGATGATAATAACACAAGAGGAAGGCCTAAAGAAGGCTATCTCTTCTAAGCAAAACTGCAAATATATTGGGGGGAGAACAAAGTACTTTTGACTCATAAAACTAAAAGTAGTAATAATGCAGCAGAAAAGCGCTGAAAGTTTACTGTATCATATTAGGTCCTTTTCTGAGTAAAGCTTAACCCACTTCATTTTTATAAGGTAATAATTAGACACACGATCACTGTCATTTTGCAGTTGAGAAACCTGAAGAATTTACAGAGAAATTCTACATGGAAAAATTAAAGTCTGACAGTATTAAGTCTGGATCTTAAGCATTTAAATAAATAACAAGAGAAGTATGGGTTAGAGATGTTGCTCAGCAGTAGAACACTGTCCAACACTCATAACACCCTGGGTTTGATTCTTAACACCACTTGAAAAGAAAAACAAAAAGGAAACAAGCAAAGCAGTAAATAAAAACTGAGAAGCTAGGGCTGGAGAGAGAGCTTAGTGGTTAAGGTGCTTGCCTGTAAAGCCTAAGGACTTAGGTTCAATTCCCCAGTACCCATGTAAGCCAGATGAACAAGGTGGAGCACATGTCTGGAGTTTGCAGCGGCTACAGGCCCGGACATGTCCATTCTCTCTCAAAATAAAATAAATATATAAAATATTATATTTTTTTAAAAAGGAGCTGGGGAGATGGGTTAGTGGTTAAGGCACTTTGCCTGCAAAGCCTAAGGACCCAGGTTTGATTCCCCAGTACCCACATAAGCCAGATGTACAAAGTGGCACATGCATCTGGAGTTTCTTTGGAAAACAAAACCAAAACCAAACCCTGAGGGCCAGGAGTGCGCTCTGCCTCTCTCAAATAAGTAAATAAATAAAGTTAATTTAATTAAAAACTGAGAAACTAGGTACTAGATTGTAATGCATGACCTGGGTCTTGTTTTTTGGGTTTTTTTTTGAGGCGGGGGGACATGGTTTGAGGCACTAATATTTCTTTACATTTTATTTTAAATTATTACTATTGGATTTTTTTTCTTGGTAGGGTCTCACTCTAGCCTAAGCTGGCCTGGCACTTACTCTGTAGTCCCAGGCTGGCCTCGAACTCACAGTGATCCTCTTACCTCTGCCCCCGACCCTGTAATGGGACTAAACGTGTGTGCCACCATGCACCTCTTGAAATTATTAAGTTTTTCGAGGTAGGGTCTCACTCTAGGCCAGGCTGACCTAGATTTCACCATGTAGTGTCAAGGTGGCCTCAAAATTATGGCAATCCTCCCGAGTGCTGGGAATAAAGGGGTACACCACCACGGCCAGCTTGAAATTATTACTTTTTAAAATATTTCTTATTTTTATTTATTTATTTGACAGAGACAAAGAATGGACATGGCAGGTCCTTGAAATTATTTTTATTTATATGAATATTGTATTTACTTACAAAAAGCAGATGAGACAGACAAAGCAAATATGAAAAGTAAGCCGGGCGTGGTGGCGCACGCCTTTAATCCCAGCACTTGGGAGGCAGAGGTAGGAGGATCACTGTGAGTTCAAGGCTACCCTGAGACTCCATAGTGAATTCCAGGTCAGCCTGGGCTAGAGTGAGACCCTACCTCGGAAAACCAAAAAAATAAAAATAAAATAAAATAAAATAAAAAAAAGAAAAGTAACTAAAATCAGGAAAGACGGTTCACCAGTTAAGGTGCTTGACTGCAAAGCCTAATGGCCTAGGTTTGATTCCCCAGTACCCATGAAAAGCCCAATAGATACACTAAGTGGCGCATGTGCCTGGAGTTTGTTTGCAGTGGCAGGAAGCCCTGACTCACTCACTTTCTCTGTCTCTCAAACAGGTGAATAAATAAAAAAAAAAATTTTTTTAAGTGCCAGGTGGGCTGGAGGAATGGCTTAGCAGTTAAGGCACTTGCCTGCAAAGCCAAAGGACGTCAGTTCAATTCCCTAGCACAAGGTGGCACATGTGCATGGAGTTTGTTTGCAGTGGCTACAAGCCCTGGTGTGCCCATTCTCTCTCTCTCTTTCTCTCTCTCTCTCTCTCTCTCTGTCTCTCTGTCTCTCCCCCTGCCTCTTTCCCTCTCTCAAATAAATAATTAAAAATATATTTTTTTAAAGTGCCAGGCATGGTGGCACACACCTTTAATCCCAGCACTTATGAAGCAGAGGATCTCTATGAGTTCGAGGCCACCCTGAGACTACAGAGTGAATTCCAGGTCAGCCTGGGCTAGAGCGAGACCCTACCTTGAAAAGAAAATAATAAGTAAGTAAAAGAACAAGCTACTAGACAGGGTTGAGCTTATGTAACAAGACGATTAAGTCACAGCAATGTCCCTGATTCCCCACGCGTACATGCATTTTGATTGCACAACTCCCCTAGCCACCTTCATCATGGAGCTGCTAACAATCAAAGGTGCTTTTTTCTCTACACAGCAGTCCTCTCTCTTCTGCAGGGACCCTGTGTCGCTCCCTAGTGAACCTGTCGTCAGGGACAAGGCAGACTTTCTCCTAATCCTATGTAGCACTGACGAGACTGGGTCTGTGTATTCAAGACCACACGTGGCAGTACGTGGCAGTGTACTGCAGCAGGGTGTCCAATAACCTGAAGACCAAGCATCTAAGAGGCATGGCAGGCAACTTAACAATCCAGGTCAGAGTGCTGCATGTGAGGTTCTCACACTGTGGCTGAGTGCAGATGAAGTCAGGAAGCAAAACTGGAGGTAAGGTATAGAGGGGCAGAGCAATCGCCCCGTGTGCAGAAACCCCTAGGTTCCACTCCTCGCCTAACTGGGGAGGAGGGGAGCTGCACATCAAGTCAGACTTCTCTATTCAAAGCTAATTGATTTGTTTTTTTTTTTTGAGGTAGGGTCTCAGTCTAGCCCACGCTGACCTAGAATTCACTATGGAGTCTCAGGGTGGCCTCGAACTCATGGCAATCCTCCTACCTCTGCCTCCTGAGTGCTGGCATTAAAGGTGTGCGCCACCACACTCGGCTCAAAGCTAATAATTTTTAAATTACTCAAAGTCCAGCAAATATGTGATTATAAACTATAATATGGTACAGTGACCGTACCTAGCCAACACATTTCCAGAGATGTATCAAACAAAGAGAAACACACACATAGCTATCTACATGCAATATAATTAATCCCAATCTAGCAGTTTTAATTTTAATGTGGTTAGCTATATGTCAACACCACAATGCATGAACCTTTAGATACACAAATTAAAGAGGAGGAGAAGAAACTCACCACTTTTTTTCAAAATTCCAAGGACTTGTATTAAAAGATCTGGATGATTCATCTAAAAAGTTTAAAATCAAATGAAAATAACAGAATATTAAAGTGTGACATTTAAAACAAAATGATGCTCTCTATTTTAAAATAATGCAAGCACAATGGTTTTACTTTTATGTCAACAAATCTTGTTCATAAAAGGAGACTATAGGTCTGTAGAGATGGCTTAGTGGTTAAAGCACTTGCCAGCAAAGCCAAAGGACCCAGGTTCAATTCTGCAGGACCCACGTAAGCCAGATGCGCAAGGGGGGGCATGCATCTGGAGTTCATTTACAGTGGCTGGAGGCCCTGGTGTGCCCATTCACTCACTCACACACACACTCTCTCTCTCTGCTTGCAAGTAAGTAATCTAAATTAAATAAATAAATAAGAAAAAGAAAAAAATTATAAAGTAGAATATATGCAAAATAAAAATATGTGCTATATACAATATACATACAATATAATAATAGTGCTACAACACTATTGTTCCAGGAACACTCCTAAAAGCCAAAAGGATTCTTAAATAAATTTACCATATAAGTCTTAATAGACTAGAAATTTGAACAACGAATTTTCACTTAAATTAAATGTCTTAAGATAAACTTACTCAAATAAACTTTAGCATAAAATTTGGACTCTTAATTTAAAATGTTTAATTTATCAATAAATAAGCAATGTTAGCAATGCCAAGTATTACTAGTACTGTTGCTAATTATCCTAGCTAGCCACTACTTATTAAAGTGTCCATCACTTGCCAGGCACGTAATTTGAAATCCACTTTCACTATTTTGAAGGCCAGCACCGGCACTTCAGTGGAAGGTGGCCTAGCTTTCAGCAACAGAAGACTGAAGCCGGGCGTTGGGGGGCACACACCTTTAATCCCAGCACTCGAGGTACAGAGCTAGGAGAGCCGCCTTGAGTTTGAGGCCACCCTGAGACTACACAGTGAATTCCACGTCAGTCTGGGTAGAGTGAAACCCTACCTCAGCAAACCAATAAATAAATAAATAACCCACATAAAACCAGATACACAAATTGTTCTGGAGTTCATTTTTAGCAGCAAGAGGCCCTAGTGTGCCAATATGCTCTCTCTCTTTCTCTTGTACTCTTGAAAAAAAGTAAGTTAATATTACAATGGAAAAAAGTGAGTAATAAAAAAATAAAATAAACAGCAGACTGAAGCCAGACATGGTGGTATATGACTATAATCAGAATACTTGGAAGTTAGAGGCAAAAGGGCTCACTATAAATTCAAGGCCAGACTTGTCTACTAAGTGAGTTCAAGCCAACCAAGACTGCATAGGAAAACCTTGTCTCACAAAAGTAGACTGGGGTCTGGAGAGATGGCCCAATGGTTAAAGTACTTGCTTGCAAAGCCTGATGGCCTGGGTTCAGTTTCCCAGGACCCGCATAAAGCTAGATGCCCAAAGTGGCACATGAGTATCAAGTTCATTTGCAGTGTTAAGGGGCCCTGGCACATTTTCTCTCTCTGCTTGCAAATAAATGAAACAGATTTGTTTTAAAAGTAAATAAAACACAATGATTTAGAAATGCTATTGGCTCTGCTTTGTAAATGAGAAAGCGGTGGCCCCCAGAGGCCATGTAAACTGCTTTTTGCATTCAAGATTTGAACCCAGCTATCTGGTTTCAAAATTTCCTGGATTTCTACACAAATTAAGAATAACTGGGGCCCGGGCGTGGTGGCGCACACCTTTAATCCCAACACTCAGGAGGCAGAGGTAGGAGGATTGTCGTGAGTTCGAGGCCATCCTGAGACTGCATAATGAATTCCAGGTCAGCGTGGGCTAGAGTGAGACCCTACCTCGGGGAAAAAAGAAAAAAAAAAAAAAGAATAACTGGGGAGCTGGAGAAATGGCTTAGTGGTTAAGGCAGATGCATGCAAAGCCAAAGACCCAAGTTCGATTCCTCAGGACCCATATAAAGCCAGATGCACAAAGTGGCACATGCATTTGGACTTTGTTTACAGCAGCTAGACACCCTGGTGAGCCCATTCTCTCGTCTGTCTCCTATTTCTCTGTGCTCGCAAAGAAATACATACAAATATTTTAAGGGCTGGAGAGACAACTTAAGGTGGTTGCCTGTGAAGCCCAAGGACCTAGGTTCAATTCCCTAGTACCCACAGAAGCCAGATGTACAAGGTGGCACATGAGTCTGGAGTTCCTTTGCAGTGGCTGGAGGCCTTGGTATGCCCATTCCCTCTCTTTCTGTCTGCCTCTTTCTCCCAAATGAATATTAAAAAAAAAAAAAAAAAAAAACCAAGAATTTTATATTCTCTTCCTATTTCTCCAAAAAATAAATAAATACATTAATAAATAATAAACAATAAAATTACCAACTCCAAGCTAAGCACCACAGAAGCAAGATTACTTACCTTGGGGGGAAATTTTATATCTATATTAACATCACTGCTTTTCAGAGCAAACTTTGTCAGAGATGAGCCATACAACCTCAGGGAACACTCTAGAATAAAGGAAAATGAGAGAATCATGAAGGTATAAATATGAACACTTTAAAAAGAACAATCAAAGCCAGGCATGGTGGCACAAGCCTTTAATCCCAGCACTCGGGAGGCAGAGGTAGGAGGATCGCCTTGAGTTCGAGGCCACCCTGAGACTGCATAGTGAATTCCAGGTCAGCCTGGGCTAAAGTGAGACCCCACCTTGAAAAACCAAAACCAAAAACAAACAAAAAAAGAACAATCAAGGAAAAAAAGTCCCACATACTTCAATTCTTTTCCTTAAAAAATTTTTTATTTATTTGAGAAAGAAAGATTATGCATGGGTATGCACCAGGGTCTCTTGCTGCTGCAAATGAAATCCAGATACATGCACCACTTTGTGCATCTGCCATTACATGGGTACTGAGGAATCAAACCCAGGCCAGGCTTTGCAAGCAAGCTCCTTTACCTCCAAGCCATCTCTCCAGCCCTAGATTCTCTTACTTATTGTGGGTTTTTTTTTTTTTTTTTTTTTTTTGACAGAGAGAGAGAAGGAGGGGGGAAAGAAAAAAGGAGGGAACGAAGGTGATGGTGAGAGACAGAGGGAAAGAGAGAGAATGGGTGTGACAGGGCCCACCCACTGCAAATGAACTCCAGACACATGCACCACATGCACCACCTTGCACATCTGGCTTACATGGGTCCTGGAGAATCAAACCTAGGTCTCTGGCTTTACAAGGAAGCACCTTAACTGCTAAGCCACCCTCCAGCCCCTTTTCTTGTTTTTATTTTATTTTATGGTTTGTTTGTTTGTTTTTTTTTTTTGGTTTTCCAAAGTAGGGACTCACTCTAGCCCAGACTGACCTGGAATTCACTACGTAGTCTCAGGATGGGCTAAAATTCGAAAGCAATCCTACTACCTCTGCTTCCTGAGTACTAGGATCAAAGGTGTGCACCACCACACTCGACTAAAACATTTTTATCTCAAGAAACAGTTATACTATGTCATAATTCTCCATTTTCTACATTTGAAATATTTTCTCCAAAAAAAAAAAAATCATTACTAAGACAACCAAATTTACCTAATTTTATTTATTTATTTACTTTGGTTTTTCAAGGTAGGGTTTCACTCTAGCCCAGGCTGACCTGAAATTCACTACGTAGTCTCAGGGTGGCCTTGAACTCATGTCAATCCTCCTTCCTCTGCCTCCCAAGTGCTGGGATTAAAGGTGTGCGCCACCATGCCTGGCTTTATTTTATTTATTTATTTATTTGAGACAGAGCAAGAAAGAGGAAGATAGAGACAGAGAGAATAAGCATGCCAGGGCCTCCGGCCACTGAAAGCTAACTCCAGATGCATGTGCCGTGAGCACCTGGCTTATGTGGGTCCTGGGGAATCAAACCCAGGCCCTTAGACTTTGTAGGCAAGTGCCTGAACCACTACGCCATCTCTCCAACCCCAAATTCACCTAATTTTAAATGGTAAAACAGGAAAGGGAAACAGCAAACATTTACAAAATTTACCCTAGGTTCAAGAGGAAGCAAAAAGGAAGTTTTGTGAATCTCAGAATTAGATTTAAAAAATGAGTTTGTACCTGGTAAACATGCCATTATAACCTTTGACATTTCCTCCACAATTTCCTGGCGGACTCTGAGGTCATCGTCTGTTATTCCTTGCTCTTTTGCTAATTCAACAACGGCAATACTCAAAGCAGCCAAGTGGGCAGGGGAAGGAGGTGGAAGAGACCGGAGCTCACTTTCTTCCTGCTTTTCCTGTTGGTGTTTCAAAACAAGAGCGGGTTCTGTTTAGCGTGCACATTTAAGATGGAAGAATATGAATACGTTAACAATACTGCCTTCCCGTCAGAAGTGAGATACCTGGGTTCATAAGCAAACACGGGAGAGGGAGGCTTGCTCTCAGGAAGCAGGGGACAAGGACTGAACGACAGTGTAAAGGAGATTACTACTTGGTTTTACAAATCTGTTCTACTCTACTGTGAGTGTAAACTCTAAGGTCGAAACAACCTGAAGGAGAAGACAACAGGGACTGGCTCCCCAACACCTCCAGACAGCATTCCACCACGTCGCATCCCCCCATATGCCAACACCAAGAGCAACACTGGAGACTGCAGGACACAGGGGATCCCAGCCACACACACCCCACAGCACCTAGACAAACTGAAAAGTAATCTATGTAATATACCAACTTAACACAATAAAAAAAAAATCAACTGATACAGAAAAACCACCTGAACATTTTAAGCTCTTTATGGTTTAAAATAATTACTGGGGGGCTGGAGAGATGGCTTAGCAGTTAAGGCATATGCCTATGAAGCCTAAAGACCCAGGTTTGATTCTCCGGGTCCCACGTAAGCCAGATGCACATGGTGGCACATGCATCTAGAGTTGGTTTGCAGTGGCTGGAGGCCCTGGCGAGCCCATTCTCACTCTTTCTCTCTCCCTCCGTCTGTAATAAATAAATGAAAATAAAATCTTTAAAGGAAAAAATACTGGGCTGGAGAGATGGCTTAATGGTTAAGATGGTCACCTGCAAAGCCAAAGGACCCAGGCTCAAGTCCCCAGGACCCACGTGAGCCAGATGCACAGGATGGTGCGTGCGTCTGGAGTTCGTTTGTACTGGCTGGAGGTCCTGGTGCGCCCGTTCTCTCTCAAACTCCTGATCCTCCTGCCTCCATCGCTTCAGCAATTTCCTACCAGTGTGTGCCACCACAACCGCCGCATTCTATCTCTCAAATAAATAAAAATAAAAATAAATTACTCAACAAACTAGAAATAAAAAAAGAAACAACAGAAAACACCATAAAGTGGGTATGGTGGTGCACACCTTTAATCCCAGCACTCAGGAGGCAGAGGTAGGAGGATCACTGTGAGTTCAAGGCCAGCTTGGAACTACAGAGTGAGTTCCAGGTCAGCCTGGGCTAAGAGTGAAACCCCACCTTGAAGAAAAAAATTTTAAAAAGCAAAAAGGAAGGGGCTAGAGAGATGACTTAGCGGTTAAGGCGTTTGCCTGCGAAGCCAAAGGACCCAGGGTTTGATTCCCCAGGATCCATGTAAGCCAGATGCACAAGGGGGCGCATGCAGCTGGAGCCCCTGGCGCGCCCATTCTCTATCCATGTGCCTCTTTCTCTCTCTGTCTATTACTCTCAAATAAATAGAAATAAAACAAAATTTAAAAAAAAAAAAAAAGAAAGAAAGAAAAAGGGCCAGTCATGGTGGCACACGCCTTTAATCCCAGCACTTGGGAGGCAGAGGCAGAAGCAGAAGGATTATGGTGAGTTCGAGGCCACACTGAGACTACACAGTGAATTCCAGGTCAGCCCAGACTAGAGAGAGAGACCCTACCTCAAAAAACAAACAAAAAAAAGTTGAAACTTAAGCCAGAGTGGTGAGACAAGGAAAAAACAAATAAAAGACAAGCCAACTGTAAAGAAAAAGGTAAAAGTAGATGCCTGAAGGCAGAGTGTATCTTATGTACAGAAAACCCTACACAAAAGGTACAGGACAGGACACACCTGTGAGGCCAGCCCTGTGGCGGTGAGAGCAAGCAGGGGATCCTGAGTTTCAAGGCTGGCCTAGGCCACCGAAGTTAAAGCTAACGACTTAAGGCACACACATTCTCTTTCTCTAATATGATAAATGAACTCAAGGTAACAGGATATAGTGAATACATAAAAATCAGCTGGGAGCTGGGCATGGCAGCACACGCCTTTGATCCTAGCACTTGGGAGGCAGAGGTAAAAGGATCTATCTACTTTGAGTTCAAGGCCAGCCTGGTACTACAGAGTGAGTTCCAGGACAGGCTGGGCTAGAGAAAGATCCTACCTCAAAGGAAAGAAATCTTTAAAAAAAAAAAAAAAGCTGCATTTTCATAATGGACAACATAAAAAGTAAATTAGGGTGGAAAGATGGCTCAGCAGTTAAAGGCTCCTGCTTGCAAAGCCTGACAGCCCAGGTTAGAGTCCCCTGTACGTACTGAGTTTGAGGCCATCCTGAGACTACATAGTGAATTCCAGGTCAGCCTGGGCTAGAGTGAGACCCTACCTCAGAAAACAAAAACAAAAATAAAAATAAAAAATCAATCATATCCATATCAAAATTAGAAAGAATTTTAAATTTCATTTTTATTTGTTAATTTGAGAGACAGAGATACAGAAATAGGCAGGCAGAGAGACAGAGAGAATGGGCATGACAGGGCTTCTAGCCACTGCAAATATACTACAGATGTGTGTACCCCCTTGTGCATCTGGTTTACATGGGTCCTGGGGAGCCCAACCTGGGTCCTTTGGCTTTGGAGGCAAGCGCCTTAACCACTAAGCCATCTCTCCAGCCCTGAAAGACTTCACTATTATTTATTTATTTATTTGACAGAGAAAGAGGGAGAGAGAGAGGATGGGCGCCCCAGGGCCTCAAGCCACTGCAAACGAACTCCAGATACGTGAGCCTCCTTGTGCATCTGGCTAACGTGGGTCCTGGGAAATCAAATCTGGGTCCTTTTGCTTTGCAGGCAAATGCCTTAACCTCTAAGCCATCCCTACAGCCCTGAAAGGCTTTTTTTTTTTTTTTTTTTAACACAAATTAAAAAAAAAAATCATGACAAAGAATACAGCTTACTGGAAGATTCGTAACGTAGTTCCTGGTTTCAAAATTTAACAGCAACAATAATCAAAATAGTATGCCACTAGCAATATAAACAGACAGAGACAGACTAAGGGAATTAAGTAAACAGCCCAGAAATAAATCCTTGTATTATGTGCTCAAATGATTCTGGAGGAGGAGGGTAGTGAGGTTACCAATGGGCACTTTTTCAACTAATGATGCTAGGAAAATTAGATATCCATCTATAGAAGAATGACCTTTTACCATACCCTACACCATATGCAAAAAGATAGAGAAACCTTCATAACACTGTGTTCAACAACAGCCAATAAGTACATGAAAAAAAAAAAGATGTTTATTGTCATGAATAATGAATGAAATACTTATCAGTAACACGGTGAGAGGCTAGAAATGTAGCTGACTTGGGAGAGAGCAGGCCGAGCATGCAAGAAGCCCTGGCATCAACTGGCAACAGCACATAAAACCAGGAGTGGCGTTAGAGAGGAGACGGGGGTTCCAGGGGCGGCTGGACAGCCAGTCTAGTCGAGCCTGATTGTTAAGCACCAGAAGCACCAGACCAATGAGAGATCGTGTTTTAAAATAAGTAAGGCTGGAGAGATGGCTTAGCAGTTAACACGCTTGCCTGCAAAACCTAAGAACTCAAGTTCAAATCTCCAGGTCCCACATAGCCAGACACACAGTGATGTAAGCGCACAATGTCGCACATGTACACACGCATCTGGAATTCCTTCACAGAGGCTAAAGGCATGGGACGCTCATTTTCTCTCTCTCAAAAATAAAATAATAAATAAAAAACAAAAATAAAATAAATAAAAAGCCAGGCATGGTGGTGCACGCTTTTAATCCCAGCGCTCAGGAGGCAGAGGTAGGAGGATCACCATGACTTCGAGCCACCATGACAATACATAGTGAATTCCAGGTCAGCCTGGGCTAGAGTGAGACCCTACCTCAAAAAGCCAATCCCCAGGCCCCCCCAAAAAGTGGATAGCATTCCTTTATTCCTCTGGAAGACAGCTGAGGTTGCTCCCTGACTTGCACAAACATACACACACACGTGCACATGTATGTGCACACATATTCACAACAAAAACTCGGCAGGGCGTGTGGACATATGCCTTTAACCCCTGCACTGAGCAGGAGGACTGCCGTGAGTTCAAGGCTAGTCTGCAGCTACATAGTGAGTTCCAGGTCAGCCTGGGCTAAAGTGAGTCTCTACATGGGAAGGGGCAAGGAAAAGAAAAGAAGAATCAGTTATCTGACAGCTCTAAATTCGGAGTCAACGTGTTTCTGTATGTGTATGTATGCGTGTGATGAACAGAACCAGTACCCGGCGTCCTCCTACCTTCTGTTATAGCCTCCTCCACCTTGATTTTTGTTTTGTTGTTTTTAAATGACACAGGGGCAAGTCACTTAACTCACTGATTTAGCAAGACAAATTAGCCAGCAAGTCTTGGCGAGGAGGGGGGTTTTCCTACCTCTATCTCCCTAGCACTAAAATGACAGGCACGTGCCACCACACCCGGCATTTTACGCGGGTGCTAGGATCTGGACTCAGGCTTGGCAAGTGCTTTGCCCATGTCCCGTCCCAGTGTCCCAGCACCAGAATCAATGTTCTTTAGGATGAACAAATCAGTCCCAAGAAGATTCCTGCCTAATCACTAGAAATAAGGACATTAATCACACTGTTAAGAGTATCACTTCAGACACAAATATGACTGGAAAAATGCCTCACTGTATTAGATGAATTTTAAAATGTCTAAATTTCTGGCACTGGAGAAATGGCTTAGGGGTTAAGGTGCTTGCCTCTGTAGCCTGTGAAGCCTAAAAGTGGCTAATTTCAGATGCACAAATTGGTGCATGTATCTGGAGTCTGTCTGCAGCAGCTGGAGGTCCTGGAGCACCCATTCTCTCTGTCTGTCTCTCTCTGCTTACAAATGAATGAATAAATAAATAAATATTTTAAAAATACTTTTAAAATGCACAATTAGGGCTGGGGAAATCGCTCAGTGGCTACAGGTACTTGCTTGTAAAGTCTGATGGCCTGGGTTCAATCGCCCAATATCCACAAAAAGCCCGATGCACAAAGTGCTCTTGTATCTAGCGTTCGTTTACAACTGCAACAGACCCTGACATGCCCCACCTCTCCCTCCCATAACTAAAAAAAAAAAAAATTTCAAACGCCCAATAAAGTTTTTTTTTAATATATTTTATTTATTTGAGAGAAAGAGGGAGGGAGGGAGAGAGAGAGAGAGAATGGGCGCACCAGGGCCTCCAGCCACTGCAAACGAACTCCAAACGCACTCCAGACGCGTGCGGCCCCTTGTGCATCTGGCTTACATGGGTCCTGAAGAGTGGAACGGAGATCCTTTGACTTTGCAGGCAAACGCCTTAACTGCTAAGCCATCCCTCCAGCCCCCCCTTTTTTTTGATAGAGTGTTTTAGGCAAGGTATCATTCTAGCCTAGGATGATGACCTTGAACTGATGGTGATCTTGCTACCTCAGCCTTCTAAGTACTGGGATTAAAGGTGTAAATACCATGACCAGTCCCAATAAAATGTTAACATTTCAAAAACAGACTTTAAAGCCAGGCATGGTGGCGCATGCCTTTAATCCCGGCACTTGGGAGGCAGAGGTAGAGGATCACCATGAGTTCAAGGCCACCCTGAGACTACGTAGTTAATTCCAGGTCAGCCTGGACCAGAGTGAGACCCTACCTCGAAAAAAAAAAAACCCAGACTTTAAAACTTACCAAAATAACCCGGGCATGGTGGAGCATGCCTTTAATCCCAACACTTGGGAGGCAGAAGTAGGTGGATTGTCATGAATGCAAGGCCACCCTGAGACTTCCTAGTGAATTCCTGGTCAGCCTGAGCTACAGTGTGACCCTACCTTGGGAGGGGGGCGGGGTGGAACTTACCAAAATATTTTTCTTGTGTCGTTTCTCTTTTATGTGTTTATGTGCTCCCTGGATGTTTTCAATGTGAATTAAGCAAAGTTTGCATAGATATCGACAGTTGGTATATTCTGGTGATCGCTGAAAAGTTAAAAATATACTGTTTTAGGAAACAAAAGTAAATTATCAGGTGAACAATACAAGTATATGAATACAACAGAATGAAAACGGAAGGCTGCTGATGTATCAGTGAGAACAGTGCACGTCTAACATGTGCAAGGACCTGAGTAAGAGCCTCAGTGCCACAAGGAAACAGAAACAATGAAGGAATAACTATGTTTAAGTATTTTCTTTCTTTTGGAGTTTTTTTTTATTACTTATCTATTTGAGAGAGAGAAGCAGATACAGAGAGAGAATGGGCTCACCAGAGCCTCTAGCTGCTGCAAATGAACTCCAGATGCATGCGCCACCTGGTGTATCTGGCTTACGTGGGTCCTGGGGAACTGAACCTGGGTCAGTTAGCTTTGCAGGCAAGCGCTTTAATGACTAAGCCATCTCTCCAGTCCTAAATATTTTATTTATTTGAGAGAGAGTGGAAAAGGCAGGGGGCATGGGCACACCAGTCCCTCTAGCCACTGCCAACATACTCCAGATGCCATGCGGCACATGGTACATCTGGCTTTATTTAGTTACTGGGGAATCAAACCCTTGTCCTTGGGCTTTGCACATGAGGGCCTGAACCATCTCTCCAGCCCCAGGATTTTTTTTTCAGGGGTGTGAGCATTTCAAGGTAGGGCCTCATTCTAGCCCAAGCTGACCTGGAATTTAGTCGGTTCTCTCAGGGTGGCCTTGAACTCACAGCGAACCTCCTGGTTCTGCCTCCCAAGTGCTGGTATTAAAAGCATTTACCACCATGCTGGGCTCAATAGTTAAAGGCACTTGGCTTGCAAAGCCTGACTGCCCAGGTTCAACTCCCCAGTACCCACGTAAAGCCACATACACAAAGTGGGACATACATCTGGAATTCATTTGCAGAGGCAAGTGTTCCAACAGTGCCCATTCTCATAGTCTCATTTTCTTTCTTTCCTCATAAATAAATAATTTTTAAAAACTCATAAAAAATAAAATGCATTCTCATTTTGAGATTTTAAATGATTACATATGAAAGACAATTTCAAGCCAGGTGTGTTGGGGCACGCCTTTAATCCCAGCACTCGGGAGGCAGAGGTAGGTGGATCACCGTGAGTTCGAGGCCACCCTGAGACTCCATAGTGAATTCCAGGTCAGCCTGGGCCACAGTGAGACCCTACCTTGAAAAAAAAAAAAAAAGAAGAAGAAATAAAAAAAAAAGCTGATTCCCCAGGACCCACATACGCCAGATGTACAAGGTGCAGCATGTGTCTGGAGTTCATTTGCAATGGCTGTAGGCCCTGAGACATCCATTCTCTTTCTCTCTCTCTGCCACTTTCTCTCTTTCAAATAAATAAATAAAAATAATAAAATAGTTATTGGGGGAAAAAAAAAAAACACTGTTTAAAAAAACAATAGCTGAAAGGCAGGCATGGTGACACACACCTTTAATCCCAGTACTCCGGAGGTTGAAATAAGAGTTTTGCCATGAGTTCAAGGCCACCTTGAGACTAAATAGTGAATTCCAGGGGGGTGGGGGCTGAGTTCAGGCTGGCGTGATGGCTTAGCAGTTAAGACACTTGCCAGGAAACCCTAGAGACCCAGATTTGCTTCCCTAGTACCCATGTAAGCCAGATGCACAAGGAGGCGCATGTGTCTGGCGTTTGTTTGCAATAGCTGGAGGCCCTGGCACACACATTCTTTCTATTTGCCTCTCTCTCTCACTCACAAATGAATAACTATAAATAAAATATTTAAAACAACAACAACAACCAAAAAAGGGCTGGAGAGATGGCTTAGTAGTTAAGGCATTTGCCTGCAAAGCCAAAGGAGCCAGGTTTGATTCCCCAGGACCCGTGTAAGCCAGATGCACAAGGTGGCGCATGTGTCTGGAGTTCGTTTGCAGTGGCTACGGGCCCTGGTGTGCTCTCTCTCTCTCTCTCTCTCTCCCTCTCTCTCGGTGTCTCTAATAAATAAATAAAAATAAATCTTAAAATCAATAAAACAAACAAAACAAGGAAGTAAGCCATCATTTGCCAATCCCTATAAAAAGGCTAGACTTACAAGTGTATCTGATGAACAAAGGGTGAGGACGAGAAGGAAGGAAGGAAAATACTATCCCTGTCCTATCAATAAGAGAAAGGTAAAGGGTTACACTGGTGAACTCCACACAGTGAGCGTGACCACAGCTTACCTTTTCAAGCCGAAAGATATGGTCTCTTTCCAAGCGCGCTTCTGCTTGCTGCAAGCCTAACCTCTGCTCGGGCGTCAGAGCCGACTCATCGGTCACAGTGGCGTTTTCTAGATAGTCCATCTCTGCAGAGTCGTCTTTAGTGCCTTCATCATTCTTCCTTTTATCTAGAAAGAGAAGCAACCATTCAGCTAGCGCCAGAAATGGTAAAGACGGGCGTGGTGGTGCATGCCTTTAAGAGGTAGGAGGATCGCCATGAGTTCGAGGCCACCCTGAGACTGCATAGTGAATTCCAGGTCAGCCTGGGCCAGAATAAGGCCCTACCTTGAGGAAAAAAAAAAAAAAAACCTAAAGTTAAATTCTCTAGCATATTACACAGTCCCCTGTCCTCATGAAGGTACTGAATTTATTCTAGAATAAATACAATAATTCCTAAGTGTAGTAAATGTCGTGAAAGAAAAAAGCAGGACCAGTAGTATCAGTATCAGCCAGGCGTGGTGGTGTGCGCCTTTAATCCCAGCACTTGAGAGGCAGAAATAGGAGGATTGCCGTGAGTTGGAGGCTACCCTGAGACTACATAGTGAATCCCAGGTCAGCCTGAGCTAGAGTGAGACCCTACCAAAACTAAAAAAAGTCCAGTTTTTCACTCCCTAGCTTGTCTGAATCAAAAAGCACTGGGGAGCTGGAGAGATGGCTTAGCGGTTGAGGCACTTGCCGGCCAAGCCAAAAGACCCAGGTTCGATTCCCCAGGACCCACATAAGGCCAGATGCACAAAGTGGCACATGCATCTGGAGTTCCTTTGCAGTAGCTAGAGACCCTGGCATTCCCATTCTCTCTCTACTCCCCCCCCCAAACAAATAAATAAAATAAAACAAAAAATAATGAAAAAAATCACTGAGAATGATGCCCAAGAATTTACATTTTAAATGATTCCCAAATGATTTATTCACATGTTAATGTTTGACTTTGGTGGTGGTGGGGGGTTATTTTATGTTTTGTTTTGTTTTATTTATTTATTTATTCACTGCAAGGAGAGAGAATGAATGAAAAAGAGAATGAATGTTAATGAGAATATGGGCACACCAAGGCCTCTTGCCACTGTATACAAAATCCAGACGCATGCAGTACTTTGTGCATCTGACTTCATGTGGGTATTGGGAAATTGTACCTGGGCCATCAGGCTTTTCAAACAAGCACCCTTGAACACTGAACCGTCTCTGCAGCCTCCGGGTTTTTGTTGTTTTGAGACAGGGTCTCACTCCATAGCCCAAGCTGACCTGAAACTCACTATGTAGCTTCAGCTGGCCTTGAACTTATGGCAACCCTCCTGCATCAGCCTCCTTAGCGCTGGAATTCCATGTGTGAGCCACTGGCCATAGCTGGGCCAAAAGCTTTTGGTTTGGAGGTAGGGGCAGTCCTGGGATTTGAACCCAGAGCCTCACACATGGTGCTAGGGACGTTCTCAGTCCCTATCAGTAGGCTATATCCCTAGCATGTACATTAAAGTTAGAGAAGACAGATCAAGAACACTGCCTTCTGGACTGGAGGGATATGGCTTAGCCATTAAGGCACTCGCCTGCAAAACCAAAGGTCCCAGGTTTGAGTTCCCAGGAACCACATACGGCAGATGCACAAGGTGGCACATGTGTATGGACTTCATTTGCAATAGCTGGAAACCCTGGCATGCACTCATTCTACCTGACTTTCTCTCTGTCAAATAAATAAATAGAAAATTTAAAAATTGTATATTATATATAATTCTCTATATTGTATAATGTAATTTTTATTTGCTTTATTTATATTATAAAATATATGCAATGTATATATATATTCATATATACATGAACACTCTGCTTCCAACTACTCACGCAGAGCTCATTCCTTCCTCTTCAAGTATTTCCTAAAGTGCGGCCTTCTCGTTGACAATTTCAATTTGAGATACTGTCACCGCAGCAGCAGATTCATTCCCTGTGGCCTTTCCTGGTCTGTTTTCTTACAAGATGGACACCTGTTTTGATTTACTGTTTGCTGTCTCTCTTTCTATTAGAATACTAACTCTGTAAGGGTGGTGGTACATGTCTGATTCACTCCTATATTTCTAGGAACTAAATTAGTACCTGACACAGACGATATAAAAAATAGTAATAGGCTGGGCATGGTAGCACATGCCTTTAATCCCAGCACTCGGGAGGCAGAAGTAGCAGGATCGCCGTGAGTTCGAGGCCAGCCTGACACTACATAGTGAATTCCAGGTCAGCCTGGGCTACCTCAAGACCCTACCTTGTGTGTGTGTGGTGGGGGGGATGACAACCAGGCATGGTGGCACATGCCTTTAGTCCCAGCACTGAAGAGGATGAGAGCTGTGAGTTCAGAGCCACCCTAGGTTAGAGAATCTACCTTGAAAAAAAACAAAATAAAACAAAAAGTATATTGAATGAATGACAAAAACAAAAACAAAAATGGTCAGAGTGCAACTACCTGAGTGCTAACGTTAGGTGTAATGAAGAACACTGAGATTAATGTATACAGCTCAAGTCCAAAGAGACAATGGCTTAGTTTTACCCTTAATTAAGGAGCCCTTAAATGTGAAACGAATTCGAATGTTCTCAGTTTAAGAGTATTACGCATGTCCTTTGGTAACTGAAATAGCTAACCCAGGAGTAAGTCATGGAGCACAGATAGAGAAGCCCTTGAAAAGGGACCGCGGGCTCTTCACGAGTGTCTGCACTCACCCAGATCCTCCGCCGCGTCTTCAGCCCCTGAAGCGCTGTCGTCAGAGTCACCGGTCGGATCTGTCCCTGTCTGCTGCTGCTTCTGGGACGGTGGGGCGTTTTCCAGAGGAGGCTTTGCTCCCTGTAGATCTTCACGATTCATTCTGTTCGCCGAAATAAGGGAGCTTTTAACTTTCTGTCCAGTCTGTTGCAAATCCGTCTGCTTCATGTTTTCTTTCAGTAGTGAAGTGGGCACCTTGTCCACTGCCGCTGGCGAGCTGGGGACCTTTTCCTTTTCGGACTTCGTCTGCGAAGTGGGCGCTTTCTGTTCTCTCCGCTGTGAACTAAGTGCTTTCTCTGATGCTGCTGGTAAGCAGGGTGCTTTCTCTGTCTTCACTGGTAAATTAGGTGACTTTGGTAAGTTTTCTGTTTTTGTCTTTTCTAATTTTGCCTGGGAGGAAGATGCCTTTTGAACTTTCACAGGCGAGTTTGGTGGCTGCTTTGCTTTACAGTGACTATGATCTCGAAGAACCAGCCCCAAATCCTTAGAGCCTGGAACACCGGCAGCATTTGCTTTACATGATTGAACTTCTGCTTTTTCTATACAGATATCATTCTGCTTGTTCTCTCTACTACTGCTCCTAGTCGGAGAACTGGTCCCCATGTCCGTCATGGACATGTCATTTCTAGCTTTCAAGGTTTGATTAGTTACAATTTTAACTGCTTTGCTTTCTTCACAAATAACATTTTTCTTTGGTTCATGATTTTCACTTTTAGAAGTCTTGGGCTCTTCCATTATTTGAAAACCTGGTTCTTTCCGATTGGAATACTGTAAAATGGCAGATCTCCAGTAGTTTGAAATGTTCCAAATCTAGTTTAGGCAAGCCAACTATTGGATTTAAAAACAACAACAAAAAAAATGTTACTTAAAATGCAAAAACATTTTCAATGGTTAGACATAAAAACTTTCAAAATTTGTTAACAAAGCTGAAAAAATGATCTTCAAAAAAACAAACTTCAGAAAACTACATAGAAAGGAGTTAAAAGCCCATGTAGTAATTAATAGCCAAATGTTACTGAAGAAATTCCTATATACTTATGATAATAGAGATGAAAACAAAACACTTTTACAGAAGTAAAACATTTTACATCACCCAATAAGAATTTCTACTAACAGGGAAATAAAAGCCTGAAATAATGTACCATCGTTAACATAAGAGGAAATGGAAAAGGAGAAAACAGGAGTTCCAATCTATGTACACCAATAAGGGAACAGTTTATAGAATTCTAAATGTTAAGATCTTGACCATATGGATTGCTACTAAACGTACATGCTTATAACTGCCAACTACTTCAAACTTGATTCTCTAAACATGAGAACATTCTACCCTTCCCCTCCATATCTCTAAAGTACACAAAAGGAATTTAAATGAATCTTAAGATAATTTGTGGTAAACTTGTATTACCATGTCTTTGCAAAACCTCAAAGAATGTGCCCCACCAAGAGTGAACCTAACTTAAAACTATTGACTCTGGGGCTGGAGAGATGGCTCAGTGGTTAAGAAGCTTGCCAGCAAAGCCTAATGACCTGGGTTCGATTCTCCAAGTCCAACATAAGACAGATGTGCCACATGGTGACACATGCATCTAACGTCTGTTTGCAGTGGCTGGAGGCTCTGGCTATCTCTTTCTCCCTTTTTCTCTCTCCTTCCCCCTCTGGCTCTAATAAATAAATAAATAAATAATTTTTTTGAGGTAGGGTTTCACTCTAGCTCACGCTGACCTGGAATTCACTATGTAGTTTCAGGGTGGCCTTGAACTCATGACAATCCTCCTACCTCTGCCTCCCGAGTGCTGGGATTAAAGGTGTGCGCCACCACACCTGGCAAATAAAATTTTTTTTTTTTTTTTTTAAAGCAGCTTTGTTCTGAGCCGGGCCTGGGCCTGGTGGTGCACGCCTTTAATCCCAGCACTTTGGAGGCAGAGGTAGGAGGATCACTGTGAGTTCAAGGCCACTCTGAGACTATTCCAGGTCAGCCTGGTCTAGAGTGAGACCCTACCTCTAAAAAACCAAAACTAAAACAAAACAACAACAACAACAACAACAAAAAAAAAAAACAACTATGGACTCTGGGCATCTCTCCACCCCAGACTTTTTTTTTTTTTTTTTTTTTGGAGGTAGGGTCTCACTCTAGCTCAGGCTGACCTGGGATTCATTATGTAATCTCAGGGTGGTCTGAAACCCATGGCGATCCTCCTACCTCTGCCTCCCGAGTGCTGAGATGAAAGGTGTGTGCACCACACCCGGCTTACCCCACACTTTTTTAAATAATATTTTCATTTACTTATTTATAAGCAGAAGGAGATAGAAGAGAGACAAAGAAAGAGAATGGGTGTGCTGGGGCCTCTAGCTACTACAAACTCCAGACACATGTGATACTTTGTGCATCTGGCTTTATGTGGGTACTGGGGAATAGAACTCGGGTCATTAGTCTCTGCAGGCAAGTGCCTTGACCACTAAGCCATCTCAGCAGCCCAACACAGTCTTTTCATAAAACTTAACAAAGTTCTGAGTGGCATGCAGAATGATGCAATGGGGATGTAGACTGATCCACACATTTGTACAGCAATCTAAGTTTACGCTTCGCTTCAGCTAAGCGTGGGGTATCAAGCTTTCTTTTTTGTACTCAATTCTACACAAGACGGTGAAAAGGAAAAAAAAGTCACTAAATTAAGTAATAGTGTCACCAATAATAGTGGAAAGCACTAAAAGGTTACCCGGGACCTAATCACAAGCAACTTAAGTAGACTTACGCGTGAGAAGTGTATTAAACTGCTAGGTGGGTTTTTTCCCAATGAACCTTGCACATCTTTCCATATGCTAATAAGCACCATAAATCGCAGAGACAGACAGTTTCACAACATTTTCCAGACTTGCTTACTAATGATTAGATAAGCCCCTTGCCAGAGCCACTGACCAGTCTCTTGTAAGGCGGAAGTGAGAGACGTGGACAAGGCAGTAGAGGGCTTCACAGGGATGGCGCGTAACAATGCCGCGTGCACACAACAAAGCACACCAGTGTTAACAACACAGTGAAACCCCAGTCCACTGCTGGTACACTGCAGCCAGGCATGGTGGTGCCCACCTTCAACCCCAGAACTAAGGAAGTACAGGTAGGAGGATCACTGTGAATTTGAGGCCAGCCTGCGACTACAGAGTGAGTTCCAGGTCAGCTTGACCTAGAGTGAGACCCCACCATGGGGAAAAAAATATATATATATATGTCATAAGATTAAATAATGAGGCTGGAGAGATGGCTCAGCAGTTAAGGCATTTGCCTGCGAAGCCTAAGACCCAAGTTCCACTCTCCAGATCCCACGTTAGCCAGACGCACAAAGGTGAGGCAAGCGCAAGGTCGCACATGCCCACTAGGTAGCGCAAGCTTCTGGAGTTCAATTGCAGTGGCTAAGGTCCTGGCGCACCAACTTTCTCTCTCTAAAATAAAACAATAAAAAATAAGAAGAATGTCTCAAATCAATAGGTGATTAAGTCTGTATGTGTATGCTGGGTAAATAGTAAAAGCAAATCTGGAGCTGGAGGAATGGCTTAGTGGTTAAGGCGTTTGCCTACAAAGCCAAAGGACCCAGGTTCAATTCCCGAGGACCATCGAAAGCCAGATGCACAAGGGGGCGCATGCATCTGGAGTTTGTTTGCAGCAGCTGGAGGCCTTAGCACACCCATTTTCTCCATCCTTCTCCCTCTCTCTCTAATAAATAAATAAAAATAAAAAAATAAAAAGCAAGTCTAGTTGTCATTTCTCTAGATTACATTTATTTAAAGAGCTTCTCGATGACAAATAATAAAGGAAGAGAGTTCTAAGTACTTACACTAAAAGAAATTTGAATGCGAAGATAAAAAAGGTTTTGCTAAGAAAGTTCCTTGCTGACGGTTTTGTATGCATGTAGGTAGGTGTTTGAGACAGGCTCTCACTGCAGCCCAGGCTGACCTGGCACTCACTCTGTAGTGCCAGGCTGGCCTCAAATTCACAGTGATTCTCCTACCTCAGCCTTAGGTGGTAGATTAAATCAATGAGCTGGTTCTCTTTCAATTTATAGTGAGATAGAAGATGATTAACTCACTTCAATTTCTTCTCAGAGGGAGGCAGAAGAGAATGATTTTCAGGCTAACTTAGTCAAAACTGAGGGAGAGGTAGGATTAATGTAGGCAGTTAGGGACAGATGGCCTAGGTGGAGGTTCAGGAGTTCAGGCAGGAATAAGAGGTTTCGGAAAAGAAAGAAATCCCCTGCTTCTGAGAACTATGATGCACAGTTGACTGAGGAGGCTCTGGGAGTCCAGGACTCTAGGAACCCAGTCCCCTCCCCCAGTACAAACAGTAACCAGGGAAGTGCACACCCGCTGGCTGCTTGCTTGTCCTGCGGGTCAAGCTCACCTCTTCTTTCAACCGAGTTCTAAGTTACTGCTAAACTTTCAACACACCATCAGTCCGTCCATCCAGGACAGCTTCAATTATAAACAGGAACAACCCAGTACACTTGCATCTCCAGAACGTAGTCACCACCCAGACGAGTCTGCACTTGGGGGCTCCCACCCCTTCCCAATAGGGTGCTACTCTCACTTGTGTTGCTGCTGTTTCTTATGTGCCCCCAGGTCAGCCTGGGCTAGAGTGAGACCCTACCTCAAAAACAAGCAAACAGGGCTGGAGAGATGGCTTAGTGCCTGTGAAGCCTAAGGACCCCAGTTCGAGGCTCGATTCCCCAGGACCCACGTAAGCCAGATGCACAAGGGGGCGCAGGCATCTGGAGTTCTTTTGTAGTGGCTGGAGGCCCTGGCGTGCCCATTCTCTCTCTATCTGCCTCTTTCTCTCTCTGCCTGTCGCTCTCAAATAAATAAAAATAAACAAAAAAAATTAAAAAAAACAAGCAAACAAAATAGGAAGTAATTTGGGGTGCTAGAGAGATGGCTCAGCAGTCACAGGTGCTTGTTTACAAAGACTGAAATACCCACATAAAGCATATGCACAAAGTGGTCCCATGCATCTGGAGTTTGTCTGCAGCAGCAAGAGTCCCTGGTACTACTGTCTTCCCCCCCAGACACAGAGACAGAGACAGAGAGAGACACAGAGAGAGAGAGAGACACAGAGAGAGAGAGAGAGAGAGAGAGAGAGAGAAAATAACTTAAAAAAATTCTTTTTGAAGTAGGGTTTCACTCTAGCCCAGGTTGATCTGGAATTCACTACGCAGTCTCAGGGTGGCCTCAAACTCATGGTGGTCCTCCTGCCTCTGACTCCCAAGTGCTGGCATTAAAGGTGAATGCCACCATGACCGGCTAAAATATTTTTAAAATTTTTTTTTGGCTGAGGAGCTGGCTTAGGCATCAAAGACACTTATTTGCAAAACCTGACAACCCAGGTTCAATTCCCCAGTACCCACATAAACCAGATGCACAAGGTGGCTCATGCATCTGGAGTTCCTTTGCAGTGCACAGAAACCCTGGTGCGAGGAGGAGAGGTGGCACAAGCACCCACAAATATTTTAACATACACAGAGAAAAAGAGGCAGCCTCCTGCCACCACAAGCAAATTCCACACACGTGTGCCGCTTTGTGCGTCTGGCTTTATGTGGGTACTGGGCTATTGAACCCAGGCTGTCACGCTTTGCAAGCAAGTGCCTTTAACCACTAAGACATCACTCCAGCCCAATAATTTTTTTACCAACTTTATTTTTATTTATTTATTATTTGAGAGACAGAGGAAGAGGCAGAGAGGAGGAGAGAGAGAACGGGCATGCCAGGGCCTCCAGCCACTGCAAGCCCCCTCCCAGGTTTGATTCAGTTGCCTGAGCGGCTCACAGACTTCAAGGAAAGCGCTTACTTACACTTGGGACTTTACTACACGGCACAGAGACAGAGAGGCACAGGGAAGGCACAGCGCACGGCTGCGAAGCTCTCATTCTCAGCACACAGGCCGCACCACAGGAACCTCCGCAAGCTCAGCTATCTGGAAGCTCCTGGAATTCTGTGCCTCGGGGTCTTTATGGAGACTTCACTTCAGGGGTATAATTGCTAACAGGAATCCAGCAAGGCCTGTCTACTTAGGTTCTTTAGTATTCCTTCTCCAAGTAAGGGGCAGGACCCCTTCTGAAATGAGAAGCATCTTATGACTTACTCTATAATGAGGGTAGTCAAACAACTTCTTTATGGGCAGCTCAAAGACAGAAAAATGAGACCATCACAGGGACCTCATTAAGGAAGAAGAGTCTAGTTTATATGGTCTGCCTTAGGGAAGAAGTTGAGCCAGAATTATACTCAGAATCCAAAATATGCCACACATGGTAGCTCATGCCTTTAATCCCAGCACTTGGGAGGCTCTAGTTCGAGGCCACACTGAGACTACATAGTGAATTCCAGGTCAGCCTGGGCTAGAGCAAGACCCTACTTCAAAAGAAAAATAAAAAACGGGCTGGAGGTATAGTCCAGGGGTTAGGGTGCCTACCTGCAAAACCTAACCATCTGGGTCTGACTCCCCAGTAGCCATGCATAGACAGATGCACAAGTGGCACATGCATTTGGAGTTCGTTTGCAGTGGTTGGAGGCCCTGATGCAACAATATATTCTCTCTGTCCTTGCAAATAAATAAATAATATCAAAAAATGGGGCCAGAGAGATGGCTCAGTGGTTAAGGAACTCGCCTACAAAGCCAAAGACCAATGTTCAAATTCCCCAGCACCCACCTAAAGCCAGATGCACAAGGTGGTGCAGGTGTCTGGAGTTTGTTTGCAATGGCTAGAGGCCCTGGAGCACCCATTCTCTGCGTGCCTCTCTCTTTCATATATATATAAATTAATTAAAGTATTTTTAATATATCAAAAAACAAAACAAAAAAGAAAGAAATCCAAAACATTGGAATATTACAGTTGTTCACTACTGGTGGGAATGTGCGAAAGGTAAATTAGCTTGTTCGGCCAGAATGTCCCCATTTTTAGACTCCGACCTCCATCTCACTGTAACTCTGTGACCCAACCATCCATCCCAATTATCACCTTCCCGAATGACCCAGACTACCCTGTCAGATCATCACTGCCCTGAAGCGACCTAAGCCCACAGTCAAGGTGGACTGCCCTACAGCCAAAGAAAACCAATGCCACACGGCCCCATGAGCATTCCCTAGTCTGTAATTCCTAGTCTGACTTGCCTGGCCAGGCCAGAGAGAGCCCTTCTCACATCAGCCCCCCACCCCATAAAGCCTGTCTCTACTGTTGAACCAAGTCTTTTCTCTCTCTCTCTCTCTCTCTCTCATTTCCCGCTTTTTCTAATAAAGCTGTTAGCTTATAGAGGTTTCTCCAAAAAAAAGTTGTAAAAAAAATTGTCATTCTCTATATAATTTGAATCTTAACATCACCAAAGGTCTAGGCTTAGTCCCAAACACGGCACTAAGGGAGGCAGTAGAAAGTTTGTTTGTTTGTTTTGAGGTAGGATTTCACCCTAGCCCAGGCTGACCTGAACTCACTCTGTAGTCCCAAATTAGCCTCGAAATCACAGCCATCCTCCTAACCCTACCTCCCAAGTGCTGGGATTAAAGGTGTATGCCACCATGCCCGGATGGTAGTAGAAACTTTAAGATAAGGATTGCCTTAAAAAATTGTTTAGTGGGCTGGAGAGACAGCTTAGAGGTTAAGTGCTTGCCTGTGAAACCTGAGGACTCTGGTTCAAGGCTGGATTCCCCAGGACCCATGTAAGTCAGACGCACAAGGTGGCGCACGCATCTGGAGTTCGTTTGTAGTGGCTGGAGGCCTTGCTGCGCCAATTCTCTATCTGCCTCTTTCTTTCTCTGTCACTCTCAAATAAATAAAATAAGCAAAAAAAAAAAAAAAAAAACTTTAAAAAAATTGTCTAGGGCTGGAGAGATGGCTTAGCGCTTAAGCACTTGCCTGTCAGGCCTAAGGACCCCAGTTCAAGGCTCAACTCCCCAGGACCCACGTTAGCCAGATGCACAAGGGGGCGCATGCGTCTGGAGTTCATTTACAGAGGCTGGAAGCTCTGGCGCGCCCATTCTCTCTCTCTCTCTCTCTCTGCCTCCTTCTCTCTGTCGCTCTCAAATAAACAAACAAACAAACAACCAGAAAAAGGTCTTTAAAAAACACTGTCTAGTCATCACAGGTGTGCCCTTGATGGGGACAGTAGGACCTAGCCCCATCTCTGTTTTTGTATCTTAACTTTCTGGCCATGAGATAAACCGTTTTGCTACACACGTCCTCCCTGGTGTACTGTCTCATCAGATGCCCAAAAGCAATACAACAGTCAGTTACAGATGGCACCCTCCAAAAACGTGCACCAAAATAAACCATTTATAAGTCCATTACCTGAGGTATTTTTAATGTGTATTCATGTGGTGCACATGCAGGAGGCCAGAGGATCTTGGGTGTTGTTCATCTACCTGGTTTTTTAAAAAATATTTTTAAATTTTTCATTTATTTGACACAGAGGGAGGGAAAGACGGCATGCCAGCCTCTGCAAACTCCAGACATCTGGCTTGTACATCTGGATTACGTGGGTCCTTGGGACTCAAACCTGGGTCCTTTGGTTTCGTAGGCAAGTGCCTTAACTGCTAAGCCATCCCTCCAGCCCTGATCTACCTGTTTTGAGACAGGGACTCTCACTGATCTGGAGTTCACCAACTAGGCTAGGCAGGCTGGCCAGCAAGCCCCAGGGATCTTCCTGGAATTATAAGCCTGGTATTTTTTTTTTTTGGGGGGGGGGGGTTTCGAGGTAGGGTCTCACTCTAGCCCAGGCTGACCTGGAATTCACTATGGAGTCTCAGGGTGGCCTCGAACTCACAGAGATCCTCCTACCTCTGCCTCCCAGTGCTGGGATTAAAGGCGTGCGCCACCACGCCCAGCTCATAAGCCTGGCATTTTTACCTGGGTTCTGGGCATTGAACTCAAGTGCTCATGTTTGTGAGGCAAGCACTTTTACCAACGGAGTGGAGTGTTAACAAGAGGCGGTGCACTGGGCATGGTGTAGCACCTTCAATGCCAAGTGCTTGGGAGGCCAGAGGAGGATCAGGGGTTCAAGCTCAGCCTCCCCGACACACCAAGTTCAACATTAGCCTGGGCTGCAGTAAGACCTTGTCTCAGAAAAACAAAAAACAAAAGGCCAATGGTTGTTGTTGCTATGTCCGAGATGATGTCAAAATGCCCTTGGCAGAGGTTTGTTGGGGGAGTTTGGAAAAGTCTGAGGGGTAGAGCTACAGATAGCCTGGGATGCTGTACGTGGATCCTGACAGGCAATCTTGCTGGGGGCTCAAAAGACCAGAATGCTGACAGGCGCACGACCAGTAAAGGCTGTACTGATGAGGTTGCAGAAGGAAATAAAGACTGTGCTGTCAAGGGAATTAGAGGCCACCTGTACGTACTACGCGGTGGCAGAAAATCGGGCTGATTTAGTTCATGCTCTGACCTCATGGGAGGCTGATCTTTTAGTTTTCCTGGTAGAGAAAATTTCAAGGCAAAGCACTCGGGGAATGGTCTGGGCATTACTGGCTATTTTTAGCCAAATTTACATTAAGAACTGTGAAAGGAAAGAAATTGGAAAACTTGTAGTTTGGCTTGCAAAGGGGACGACACATTTAGAGATAAGGATGGGTGTGGTGGTGCACGCCTTTAATCCCAGCACTCTGGAGGCAAAGGTAGGGGGACCATGGAGAGTTCGAGGCCTCCCTGAGACTACAGAGTGAATTCTAGGTCAGCCTGGACTAGAGCAATACCCTACCTAAAAAAAAGGAAAAAAAGGAGAAAAAAAAAGGACAGTGCAATTGCTAGAGTTTAGTACTTGTACTGGCCAAACTTTCTTTTGAGAAACAGTTTAAGAGGTGGGGGGGGGGGGTGGAGAACTAATTTTGGCTACTGTTTCAGAGATCTCAGTCTACGATCACCTGGTCCCACAGCTGTGCACCTGAGGGGAGGCAGAGCCTCTTCACAGAGAGGGTCTATTGGGAAGACCTGTTCCCTGTGTGGTATCCAAAACGCAGTGTGACAGAACAGAGCAGAGGAGACAAACCCACGTTCTCCCGGGGTTGACTTCCTCCGGCGGCACCCCGTTTCCCAACGGCTGATCCAGCATGAACTCAACAACCTAACCAACTGATGAAGCAAGTGCCTTCATGATCCAGTCACCTCTTACCAGCACCACCAGTTAGAGAGCACACGGGTCTTTCCTAAGAAGTGTGCGGTTATGGGAGGCCAACCGGGCGCTGGGCGGCTGGGTGGAGGCTTGTGGAAGTAGGGTCCGACAGGGCCATCAGGGAGCTGCGGGCTGTGGAAACCAAACCTGCAATGGAGAGCCCAGGGCAGCTGCAGGCAGTGCAGAGCCAGCCTGAGAGCTGCCGTGCGCAGCGCCGCATCCTTCACTCAATGTGCCCGGCATGCTAGACGTGGGCACCGGGACTGAGAGTCGGCCCTGAGGGGTTCTGCTCTGACTTTGATCATAGCCCCTTCCTTGCTAGTTTCCTTTTCTGTCCTTTGGAATGGTATCCTGTGCCACTGTATCTTGCAAGTTTGTAACTTTTTTTTTTTCCAAAAATTTTTTATTTGAGAGAGAGAGGAGAGACAGGGACACAATGGGTGCTTTAAGGCCTCCAGCCACTGCAAACGAACTCCAGATGCATGCGCCCCCTTGTGCATCTGGCTAACGTGCGCCCTGGGGAATGGAACCTGGGTTCTTTGGCTTTGCAGGCAAGCAAGCGCCTTAATCACTAAGCTATCTCTCCAGCCACTGCAATTTGTTTTTTGATTTCTTACAAGTGCTCAGAGCTAAGAGTTGCTTTGAGTCTCACAAGACTTTTTGAATTTGGCCTTTTTTTGCCTTTTTCTTTCTTTTCTTTTCCTTTCTTCCTTCCTTCCTTCCTTACTTTCTGTAATGACAGGATCAAACCCAGGGCCTTGCATGAACTAAACAAGTATTCTAGAAACCGCTGAGCAACATCCGCAGACGTGCACTGAGGTACTCTTTACATTTTGCATTGTATGATGAACATGAACATTTGTGAGCCAAGAATAGAATGTTAACTGTTTGGATCTTAAATGTCCCCAGTGGCCCATGTGTTAAGACCTGTCAGCCCCCAGCTTGGTGCTACAGCAAAGTGGTGCCCTTTAAGAGGTAGAGCCATGTGGGAAATTTCCCGTCCCTGGGGGAGGGTGGAAGCCGCCCTTCTTACTTTCTCTCACTTCCTCCTAAGCATGAGGTCTTGTAACACATCACTGTCATGCTCTGCTGACTCTCCTTAGGCCCAAAAGCAACAGGGACAACACAGTATGACTATGAGCTACAACAAAACTCTCTTTACAAGTTAACTGACTTGGGTATTTGTTACAGTACGGAGTAGTAAATAACACTATAAGATCTAGTAACTTCCTTTCCAGGTATATACCTAAAATTTAAAAGCAGAGTCTCAAGCCGGGCGTGGTGGCGCACGCCTTTAATCCCGGCACTCGGGAGGCAGAGGTAGGAGGATCGCCATGAGTTCGAGGCCACCCTGAGGCTACATAGTGAGTTCCAGGTCAGCCTGAGCTAGAGTGACACACTACTTGAAGAAAAAAATTTTAAAAAGCAGGGTCTCAAAGAGATGCATGCATACCCACACAGCATTATTCAAAATAGCTAAAACAAGGAAACAACACAAGTGTCTAGATGCGCAAAACAAACGAAATTCTACAACATACTACTACAATGTGGGTGAATTTTAAGGATATTTTGCTCAGATAAGCTAGTCACAAAATGATAACTAATGACTCAACTTATATGAGATCATCACAATCATAGAGAAAGTAAAATGGTGGTTAACTAGGGTGGCAGAAGGGACAGAGATAATTTTTTCATCATCATCATTATTTGGGGTTGTCTCAGGACCCCTCAAGGCCCTCACACCTGCACAGAAACTGCACTTAACCACCAACTCTCTCTCCAGCCCATAAGTGCAGAAGCGTTCTAGAGATAGACTGTTTTGTACTGGTTGTACTATTGTTTTTAATGTTTTATTTGTTTGTTTATTTGAGAGAGAGAGAAAGAGAGAATGGGCATGCCAGGGCCTCTAGCCACTGCAAACGGAAGTCCAGACACATGCGCCACTTTGCATCTGGCTTATGTGAGTACTGGGGAATCAAACCTAGCTCCTTAGGCTTTGCAGGCGAGTGTCTTAACCGCTAAACCATCTCTCCAGCCCGGTTGTACTACATTATTGGTGACCTAATACCACTCAACTGCACACAAAAATTAAGAACCTGGCCAGGTGTGGTGGCGCACACCTTTAATCCCAGCACTCAGGAGGCAACGGTAAGAGGATCACTATGAGTTCAAGGCCAGCCTGGGACTACAGAGTGAGTTCCAGGTCAGCCTGAGCTAGAGTAAGATCCTAGCTTGAAAAACCCCCAAAAATGGGGGGGAGCAGAGGAGATGGAAAAGTAATTCTTTTCAAACCATGTACCTAGTAAGGGTATACCATCAATACTCAAAAGAACTTGTAAAACAACAATAAAACAATTCACGGCTGGAGTGATGGCTCGGCAGTTGAAGTGCTTATCTACAAAGCCTGACGACCAGAATCTAATTCCCCAGTACTCACGTAAAGCCAGATGCAGTGGTGCATACATTTGGAGTTGGTTTGCAACAGCTGGAGGCCCTAGCATGCCCATTCATATTCATTCTGATTCACTCTCTCCCCCACCCCTCTCTGCTTGCAAATAAATAAATGATAAAAATATTTGGGCTGGAGAGATAGCTTTGTGGTTAAGGTACCTGCCAGTAAAGGCAAAGGACCCAGGTTCAATTTCCCAGTACCCACATAAAGCCAGATGCACAAGGTGGTGCATGCATCTGCAATTCATTTGATGTCCTGGTGCACCCATTCTCTCTATCTGCCTCTTTCTCTGTCTCTCAAATTAATTAATTTTTTAAAAATGAATGAGGGGCCTGGAGAGATTGCTTAACAGTTAAGGCATTTGCCTGCAAAGCCAAAGGACCCAGGTGCAATTCCCCAGGACCCACGTCAGCCAGATGCACACGGGGACACATGTGTCTGCAGTTCATGTGCAGTGGCTGGAAGCCCTGACACGCCCATTCTCTCTCTCTTCCTCTTTCTCTGTCAAATAAATAAATATATAAATTAAAATACATTTAAAAAAAAGGAATGAGGGGCTGAAAAGATGGCTTAGTGGTTAAGGTACTTGCCTGCAAAGCAAAAGAACCCAGGTTTGATTCCCCAGTACCCACATAAAGCCAGATGTGCATCTAGAGTTTGTTTGCAGTGGCTAGAGGCTCTGGCTCTCTCTCTCTCTAATAAATAATGAATTAATTTAACTTTTAAAAACAGGAATGAAGTCAGGCGTGGTGGCACACGCCTTTAATCCAAGCACTTGGGAGGCAGAGGTAGAAGGATCGCTGTGAGTTCGAGGCCACCCTGAGACTTTATAGTGAATTCCAGGTCAGCCGGGACTAGACTGAAACCCTACCTCAAAACACCCCCCCCCCAAAAGAAGGAGCCAGGTCACCAGCACTCGGGAGGCAGAGGTAGGAGGATCGCCAAGAGTTCAAGGGCACCCTGAGACTACAGAGTAAATTCCAGGTCAGCCTGGGCTAGAGTGAGACCCTACCTCAAAAATAAAAAAAAAAACAACAAAAAACAAAAAACGGGAATGAGGTAGCTGGATCTAAGTCGGAGTATGAGCAAACCTTGGAGATGTTACGCTTAGTGAAAGAGTGCGCACAGAAAGGCACATGCTCTTTGACTTCAGAGATAGTCCAGAACAGGCAAGCCTCCAGAGATGAAGTTCAGCGGCTGCCAGAGGCACAGGGGATGAGGACATGAAGAGCAACCGAGCACAGGGTTTCTATCTGGGATAATAAAAGCGCTCCAGGATAAACAGTAGTAACGCCTGCACAGCTTGTGCCTGTACTAAGAACTGCTTGAGTTTTCACTTGGGGGGAGGGGGTAGGAATTTTTATTATCTTAAAGGTAGATTTTAGCTGGGAGTGGTGTTTTCCACTTTTAACCCCGGCACTCAGCTAAGGTAGGAGTTCAAGGCCAGCCTGGAGATACAGAGTGAGTTGCAGGTCACCCTGGACTACAGTGAGACCCTGACTCAAAAGAAAAAGAGTAAATCTCAACAAAGTGAGGGAGAAAGCGGCTGCATCAGTGCAGTGTTTCCACATGTGTGGACAGTGCAGTGCACTCCATGAGGAAGGAAATCGGCGCAGTGCCTGTGTCACCAAGAGAACAGTGTGACTGCAGTGCTCTCCACACGAGAGGAAGGATATCAGCACAGTGCCTGTGTCACCAAGAGAACAGTCTGACTGCAGTGCTCTCCACACGAGAGGAAGGAAATCGGCGCAGTGCCTGTGTCACCAAGAGAACAGTGTGACTGCAGTGCTCTCCACACGAGAGGAAGGATATCAGCACAGTGCCTGTGTCACCAAGAGAACAGTCTGACTGCAGTGCTCTCCACACGAGAGGAAGGAAATCGGCGCAGTGCCTGTGTCACCAAGAGAACAGTGTGACTGCAGTGCTCTCCACACGAGAGGAAGGAAATCGGCGCAGTGCCTGTGTCACCAAGAGAACAGTGTGACTGCAGTGCTCTCCACACGAGAGGAAGGAAATCGGCGCAGTGCCTGTGTCACCAAGAGAACAGTGTGACTGCAGTGCTCTCCACACGAGAGGAAGGAAATCGGCGCAGTGCCTGTGTCACCAAGAGAACAGTCTGACTGCAGTGCTCTCCACACGAGAGGAAGGAAATCAGTGCAGTGCCTGTGTCACCAAGAGAACAGTCTGACTGCAGTGCTCTCCACACGAGAGGAAGGAAATCGGCGCAGTGCCTGTGTCACCAAGAGAACAGTGTGACTGCAGTGCTCTCCACACGAGAGGAAGGAAATCAGCACAGTGCCTGTGTCACCAAGAGAACAGTCTGACTGCAGTGCTCTCCACACGAGAGGAAGGAAATCGGCGCAGTGCCTGTGTCACCAAGAGAACAGTCTGACTGCAGTGCTCTCCACACGAGAGGAAGGAAATCAGGCACAGTGCCTGTGTCACCAAGAGAACAGTCTGACTGCAGTGCTCTCCACACGAGAGGAAGGAAATCGGCGCAGTGCCTGTGTCACCAAGAGAACAGTCTGACTGCAGTGCTCTCCACACGAGAGGAAGGAAATCGGCGCAGTGCCTGTGTCACCAAGAGAACAGTCTGACTGCAGTGCTCTCCACACGAGAGGAAGGAAATCGGCGCAGTGCCTGTGTCACCAAGAGAACAGTCTGACTGCAGTGCTCTCCACACGAGAGGAAGGAAATCGGCGCAGTGCCTGTGTCACCAAGAGAACAGTCTGACTGCAGTGCTCTCCACACGAGAGGAAGGAAATCAGCGCAGTGCCTGTGTCACCAAGAGAACAGTCTGACTGCAGTGCTCTCCACACGAGAGGAAGGAAATCGGCGCAGTGCCTGTGTCACCAGAGAACAGTGCTGACTGCAGTGCTCTCCACACGAGAGGAAGGAAATCGCGCAGTGCCTGTGTCACCAAGAGAACAGTCTGACTGCAGTGCTCTCCACACGAGAGGAAGGAAATCGCGCAGTGCCTGTGTCACCAAGAGAACAGTCTGACTGCAGTGCTCTCCACACGAGAGGAAGGAAATCGGCGCAGTGCCTGTGTCACCAAGAGAACAGTCTGACTGCAGTGCTCTCCACACGAGAGGAAGGAAATCGGCGCAGTGCCTGTGTCACCAAGAGAACAGTGCTGACTGCAGTGCTCTCCACACGAGAGGAAGGAAATCGGCGCAGTGCCTGTGTCACCAAGAGAACAGTCTGACTGCAGTGCTCTCCACACGAGAGGAAGGAAATCGGCGCAGTGCCTGTGTCACCAAGAGAACAGTGTGACTGCAGTGCTCTCCACACGAGAGGAAGGAATCGGCGCAGTGCCTGTGTCACCAAGAGAACAGTCTGACTGCAGTGCTCTCCACACGAGAGGAAGGAAATCGGCGCAGTGCCTGTGTCACCAAGAGAACAGTGTGACTGCAGTGCTCTCCACACGAGAGGAAGGAAATCGGCGCAGTGCCTGTGTCACCAAGAGAACAGTGTGACTGCAGTGCTCTCCACACGAGAGGAAGGAAATCGGCGCAGTGCCTGTGTCACCAAGAGAACAGTCTGACTGCAGTGCTCTCCACACGAGAGGAAGGAAATCAGGCGCAGTGCCTGTGTCACCAAGAGAACAGTGTGACTGCAGTGCTCTCCACACGAGAGGAAGGAAATCGGCGCAGTGCCTGTGTCACCAAGAGAACAGTGTGACTGCAGTGCTCTCCACACGAGAGGAAGGAAATCGGCGCAGTGCCTGTGTCACCAGGAGAACAGTGTGACTGCAGTGCTCTCCCACACGAGAGGAAGGAAATCGGCGCAGTGCCTGTGTCACCAAGAGAACAGTCTGACTGCAGTGCTCTCCACACGAGAGGAAGGAAATCGGCGCAGTGCCTGTGTCACCAAGAGAACAGTCTGACTGCAGTGCTCTCCACACGAGAGGAAGGAAATCGGCGCAGTGCCTGTGTCACCAAGAGAACAGTGTGACTGCAGTGCTCTCCACACGAGAGGAAGGAAATCGGGCAGTGCCTGTGTCACCAAGAGAACAGTGTGACTGCAGTGCTCTCCACACGAGAGGAAGGAAATCGGCGCAGTGCCTGTGTCACCAAGAGAACAGTCTGACTGCTGTGCTCTCCACACGAGAGGAAGGAAATCGGCGCAGTGCCTGTGTCACCAAGAGAACAGTGTGACTGCAGTGCTCTCCACACGAGAGGAAGGAAATCAGCGCAGTGCCTGTGTCACCAAGAGAACAGTGTGACTGCAGTGCGCTCCACACGAGAGGAAGGAAATTGGCGCAGTGCCTGTGTCACCAAGAGAACAGTCTGACTGCAGTGCTCTCCACACAAGAGGAAGGAAATCAGCGCAGTGCCTGTGTCACCAAGAGAACAGTGTGACTGCAGTGCTCTCCACACAAGAGGAAGGAAATCAGCGCAGTGCCTGTGTCACCAAGAGAACAGTCTGACTGCAGTGCTCTCCACATGAGAGGAAGGAAATCAGCGCAGTGCCTGTGTCACCAAGAGAACAGTGTGACTGCAGTGCTCTCCACACGAGAGGAAGGAAATCGGCGCAGTGCCTGTGTCACCAAGAGAACAGTCTGACTGCAGTGCGCTCCACACGAGAGGAAGGAAATCAGGGCAGTGCCTGTGTCACCAAGAGAACAGTGTGACTGCAGTGCGCTCCACACGAGAGGAAGGAAATCGGCGCAGTGCCTGTGTCACCAAGAGAACAGTGTGACTGCAGTGCTCTCCACACGAGAGGAAGGAAATCGGCGCAGTGCCTGTGTCACCAGGAGAACAGTGTGACTGCAGTGCTCTCCACACGAGAGGAAGGAAATCGGCGCAGTGCCTGTGTCACCAAGAGAACAGTCTGACTGCAGTGCTCTCCACACGAGAGGAAGGAAATCGGCGCAGTGCCTGTGTCACCAAGAGAACAGTCTGACTGCAGTGCTCTCCACACGAGAGGAAGGAAATCGGCGCAGTGCCTGTGTCACCAAGAGAACAGTGTGACTGCAGTGCTCTCCACACGAGAGGAAGGAAATCGGCGCAGTGCCTGTGTCACCAAGAGAACAGTCTGACTGCAGTGCTCTCCACACGAGAGGAAGGAAATCGGTGCAGTGCCTGTGTCACCAAGAGAACAGTGTGACTGCAGTGCTCTCCACACGAGAGGAAGGAAATCGGTGCAGTGCCTGTGTCACCAAGAGAACAGTCTGACTGCAGTGTGGTGCATTCTAGAGGAAGGAAATCAGTGCAGTGCCTGTGTCACCAAGAGAACAGTCTGACTGCAGTGCTCTCCACATGAGAGGAAGGTAATCGGCGCAGTGCCTGTGTCACCAAGAGAACAGTCTGACTGCAGTGCTCTCCACACGAGAGGAAAGAAATCGGCACAGTGCCTGTGTCACCAAGAGAACAGTGTGACTGCAGTGCTCTCCACACGAGAGGAAGGAAATCGGTGCAGTGCCTGTGTCACCAAGAGAACAGTCTGACTGCAGTGCTCTCCACACGAGAGGAAGGAAATCGGCGCAGTGCCTGTGTCACCAAGAGAACAGTCTGACTGCAGTGCTCTCCACATGAGAGGAAGGTAATCGGCGCAGTGCCTGTCACCAAGAGAACAGTCTGACTGCAGTGCGGTTCATACTAGAGGAAGGAAATCAGTGCAGTGCCTGTGTCACCAAGAGAACAGTGTGACTGCAGTGCGGTGCATTCTAGAGGAAGGAAATCAGTGCAGTGCCTATGTCACCAAGACAACAGTCTGACTGCAGTGCGCTCCATATGAGAGGAAGGAAATCAGTGCAGTGCCTGTGTCACCAAGAGAACAGTCTGACTGCAGTGCGCTCCACATGAGAGGAAGGAAATCAGTGCAGTGCCTATATTACCAAGAGAACAGTTTGACTCCTAGACCCTTCACCCTCACAAGATGTGCCCGAACACTGAACTTACCACTGAAGTACACTAAATCTAGACACTTAATAAATGCTTAATGATGAATCAACTTTAATAATTAAAGCTGTTTAAATTACAATGGCTAATAAACAGGCAAAACACGATTAGGTTTAGTTCTTCTGCATAATTCATATTTTACGTACATTTAAAATATTTTCTCACTTGGGAGGCAGAGGTAGGAGGATAACCATGAGTTCAAGGCCACCCTGAGACTACTTAGTGAATTCCAGGTCAGCCTGAGCTAATGAGACCCTACCTAGAAAAACAAAACAAAACAACAACAACAAAAAATTTCTGACAACCAATATAAGTATGCAAAAAAAACACCCTCTGCATACTACATGTGCCACCCTAAGGTTGAGATCTAACATGGCACACTACTGAAAAGCTCTGCCTCTAAGACAGCCTGGCTCTTCTCAAACTAGACGTGAGACCTTGTACTTCACTCTTCTACAACTCCTTTCCTCCCCTGAAAATGAGGATAATATCAAAAGGAATGGGTTACTATTTCTAAGATCTTGAGATAGAAATACGCATAAGTACTATAAACTTGGTCTAAATCAGGTGTCAATTTACAACTATCAGCCTTGTGTAAATTACTGATAAACATTCCTCTTTGCGAACCACCCCCCCCCCAGGTATATTCTCACTCCAGTACAGAAACTCACTCTGTAACTCCAGGCTGGCCTCGACCTCGCAGCTATCCTCCTACCTTAGCCTCCTGAGTGCTGGGATTACAGGCGTGTGACACCATGCTCGGCTAATCGTGCCACTGTTTCTCCCTTCAAGAGCAAGGAATTGAACCCAGAACCTTGTACATGGTAGCCAGGCGCTCTCCACTGGCCTCTACCTATTTCTTTTAGAGCACAAGCTGTGTTTAGATTAGACCTCTGCTCATTTTTATTGAGGAATACTAAGCTTGAATGAGTGTTTCTCCCTCTTTCCAACTCACACTTCCCAATGCCCTAATCTACTGCTTTCCAGTAAAGACTTGTCCATAACAAGAACTCTCCCAGAGGTATTTTCATCTCAAAAACTCTTGGAAATTAAAAATTCTTAGGGCTGGAGAGATGGCTCACAGGTTACGGTACTTGTTCAACCTAATGACAAAGCCTAATGGCCTACCTTCAATTCCCCAGTAGCCATGTAAGTCCAGACACACAAGGTGGCACATGCACCTGGAGTTCCTATGCAGTGGCAGGAGGCTCTGGCACACCCATTCATTCTCATATTCATTCATTCCCATATTGTCCCTCCCTCCATCCATCCATCCCTTCCTCTCTCTGCCTCCTTGCAAGTAAATAAATAAAAATAGAAACATTTTGCTAGGTAGGCGTGGTGGTGCACACCTTTAATCCCAGCACTCAGGAGGCAGAGGCAGGAGGACCGCTGTGAGTTCAAGGCCAGCCAGAGACTACAAGAGTGAATTCCAGGTCAGTCTGGGCTAGAGTGAGATCCTACCTTGAAAAATAAACCAAACAAACAAAGCAACAACAAAAAACCAAGATATACAAAATCTGCTCAGAATGGTGGCCCACACCTTTGATCCCAGCAGAAATAGACATAGGATTGCTGTGAATTTAAGGCCAGCCTGGGACCACCTCTAAAAAAAATAAATAATAAGCCAACCAAAAGATGTACAAACTGAGGGCCTAGGGCAATGGTTCACTGTTAAAAGTGCTTGCTTACAAAGCCTGTCACCCAGGCTCAATCCCCCAGGGCCCACATAAAGCCTGAGGCACAAAGCAGAGTTCCTGCAGTGGCAACAGGCCCTGGTAGGCCCATGCTCCCCCGTGTTTGCACATGTGTGTTCTCGCTCTCTCTCTCTCTCTCTGTCCCCTCCGTACAAATAAAACATCACAAAAAATTACAAAACTGAATTAAACTTAGGTGCATGATAATATGTTACTAATTTATCCCTATTACTAAAAACAAAAATGTCCTCTCTGTATTTAGATGCTCACTGGACTTTAAAAACATTAAATGTCACTCACTTTCACTTCCACTTCTGGATTATTTCAAGTAAGGTTTCTTGCTTTGTTTTGGTTTCCATTTGCCACACTAGCCCAAAGAAAATATGCGGAGAGGAGAAAGATTTATCTAAGAGTTTTAGGCAACTTTCTTTTAAAGCAGGAGAAACATCTTGAAATTTTTTTTCTCTTCCCCAAAACACATGATTTTTAAGTAGCACGCTGTGCAGCTTTATAAAAGGCGTCAGAGCAGGTTAAACTCTACTGAGTTCGTTAACTTACGCACAGCTTTCAGATGAGACAGTATTTCATAATTTTATGTTTGTGGCCAAACTGCACAAGGGAGCAGTGTGTAGCAGCGATGTCCTAAGGAGATATTCTGAGTGAAGACTACTGAGCATATACACACAGTCAACATTTCTTCTTAAGCCATTCCACAATTCAACACTTGAGAGCATGTTTTTTTTCTCTCTCTCTCTCTCTAAATTATAGACCCAGTTCAAGTTATCCAAATTTATTAACTCACGGTTATTATTCCGAAAACAAAGAGGACATGTTGGTTCACAAAGTGAAATAAAAGGCAATCCGATCTACTCCAGATAATTTACTAAACGCATGCCAACGACAACAATTCGAATTTGCTTTTTCTTTTTCTGGACACGAATCTTAATAGATTTACAAAAGGAACCATTCGCCCACCGAGCTAAAGGAATAACTTTTGTTTTTTTTTTTTTCTTTTGCATCCAAAGAACCCGAGCCTAAGATCTCTCGTGCACACAGAAGGTAGCATTGCTCCGATTTTGCGTTTTCTATTCTTTAAAAAGATGTTAACAGCAATCGTCCCATTCACTTAGGGACTTAGCCCACCACCACCACCACCACCACCACGCTGGGGTGCTTTTTTTTTTTTCTTTTCTTTTCTTTTCTTTCTTTTTTAGATGTAAACGTGTCCATTCTTTTGTAATGCATGCAGCTCAACAAAAAGGACCAGGAGGCGTGTGCACACACATACACACACACACACATAAATACACACCAGCAGCAGTGCCGTGTTGTTTACAAATAGAAAACTCAACAGTTTCCCACCACCAACACCCAACCTTCCCCACGGTCCAAAGCGCGCTTTCTAACTAACCTCCATTCTGCTGGGCGATCGCGAAATAAAAATCCTCCGACAGCGAGCCCCGGAAGACCACCAACACCCCCCCCCCAACATACACACACACCCCGCCTCCCACAACCCCTTCTTTCTGGGAGTATGTCGACGTCCGATGGGGAAAAACGAAGAGGACAAATGCAATGCCCACGAAGAAATGCTTTTTTTGTTGTTTTTTGGGGTTTTGTTTTTTTTTTTTTTTTTTTTGCAAGCGAGGCCCGTTTACAAGCAGGGATCCTCCCCTCCAAGGATGCCTCCAACAACAGGTTTCGGGGGCCTGAGGCCGGGAAGATGTGGGTGATGGAGAGAAGTGTGGGAGAATTGGGGAGGGGGGGGAGTCCTATGTTAGTTTTATGCATTTCCCACCAACCACCATCACCACCACGCTTCACCTCACAGTCTTTTTCTCCCGCCCACAACCAGGGACCCCCCCCCCCTTCTCTCCCCCCAAGCCCCCCCCCCCCAGCCGAGGCCGTGGAGTTAAGTGTCGGGTTTCGCGCTGGGCCACCCACCCCCGCCCCCTACCCAGGGGCTTCGAGACGGCCGACACCTGCGAAGACGCGCAGTCGGCCGCTGGCGGGCCGCGCACACCCCCCTCGACACGGCTCTCCCCCCCCCCCACCCCCACCGCCACCCTTTCCCTCCCCAGCCCCGCTCGCTGCACGACGGCGCCGGGACCCGCCAAGTACCTTGCGAGGCCCTTGTGCAGAAAGGGAAAAGGAGAGGTGCTGCGGGTGGGGGCGGGGGGGAAAGAGGGGCGGAGAAGGGGAAGCTTACAGGCGCGCTCGGCGCCTCCTCATCTCAGGGCTTCCCGTTTCCCCCCGCCCCGCCGTCGCCGTCGTCGTCGTCGCCGCCGCCGCCGCCGCCGCCGTGAAGGCCAGGACACGACGAGCTCACGACTCGGGCGCCATGTCCGCCGCCGCGCCGCGAACTGCATTGTGGGGGAACCAGGGTGGGAGGGGCGGAGTGGAGAGAGAGAGAGGGAGAGAGGAGGGGCCGCGCAAGAGGGGGGCCGGGACGGACGGAGCGCGGGGGGGATAGGCTTGCGAGAGCGGGAAGCGAAGCCTCCAGGGAAGGCGGGGAGAGAGAGTGGGGGGGGGGAGTGCCCCGCACCCCCATATATACACACACACACACACACAGACCCCTCCGCCGGGGCACCCTTGAGCCCGGAAACAATGGGGAGGGGGCGGACCCCCCCTCCTTACCCCCACCCCTTCTCAAGCAAGGGTCCCAGTTTTGCAACGCCGGGAGGGGCGTGATCATCCATTGCTTTCCCCCCCCAAACACACACACACACACACACGCACACACTCAGAGCCTCCCGGGGAGCGTGCACGGGCGTGCAATCCACGTCCAGCTCCTGAGCTGCTGGCTGCAGAGCCCCGAGGCCCTTTGGGCGGGAAAGAAAAAAAAAAAAAAGGAAGGAGGAGGTTCGGGTGCTAGGCTCTGCTGGTGCATCCTCCCAGGGTCCCGGGGCTTCTGCAATCATTCCAAGATCTGGGGCTTAGTGGGTGAAGGCGTTTGCCTGCAAAGCCTGAGGACCCGGGTTCGATTCCCCAGGACCCGCGTAAAACCAGATGCACAAGGTGGCGCATGCGTCTGGAGTTTGTTTGCATTTGCAGTGGCTGGAGGCCCTGGCGCGCCCATTCTCTCTCTCTCTCTCTCTCTCTCTGTTTCTGTCTGCCTCTTTATCCTTCTATCTCAAATAAATAAAATAAAATATTAAAAATGAATAATTCCGCTTTCTGAGCACCAACAGGGAGCTAGCAAGACCCCAGGGGCCGCCCCCATCCGTTCACCTTTGCTCCCTGCCTAACATACATCGTAGCTTTTTTTTTTTTTTTTTTTTTTAAGCCTTGTAAAAGGCCTGGCAATTCAGGAATTAATTCAAAAGGTGGATTTTAAGAAACAGGCTTTCAAAACTCTTTAGTTGCAAGTAGCTACCATCTCCGGGCCTCCTCTCCCACTTCCTTTTAAAATCTGTGAGGTTCCTCTTAAATTCACAGATAAGACTGAAGTCTGGCTTGTTTGTTTGTTTTAGCTGAACTGTTTTGTTAGGATTTTTCTTATTATTTATTTGAGAGAGAGAGAGAATGGGCATGCCAGGGCCTCCAGCCACTGTAAATAAACTCCAGACATATGGACCACCTTGTGCAGCTGGCTTCCACGGATTCTGGGGAATCGATCCTGGGTCCTTTGGCTTTGCAGGGAAGCACCTTAACCGCTAAACCATCCTCCGGCCCTTGTTAGGATGTTTTGTTGTTGTTTTTAAGATCCGAGATTATTTGGCCAATCTGTGACCTCAACTCAACTGGAAAAAATAAATAAGTAAATAAGATCACGCAACTGCAAACTCTTGAGTTGGATACCTGCTAGGCAGGAAAAAATGACACTCGTGAATGTAAGGGGTCATAAAGGGAAGAAGATAAGGAGCCTGGCGCTGTGGCACGCGCCCTGAATCCCAGCACTCGGAGGCAGAGGTAGGAGATCACCCGAGTTCGAGGCCATCCTGAGACTACATAGTGAATTCCAGGTCAGCCTGAACTAAAGTGAGACCCTACCTCGTAAAACCAAAGTAATTAATAAATAAATGGAAGAAGGTAAATATTAATTTACACAAGATGATGACATTCAATTTCTTATGATTCAGAGCCTGGAAGTTACAGGACAATTCTCTGTAGATCATCTACAGAATTGAGTATCTCTTACTTGATGTGAACATCAGAATCCCAAGACATGCATCAGGCATCGAACTACTGGGCAATTGAGCTAAGGACCTAACACATTTTACCTCGTAAGAATCTTATGAGGGCTGGAGAGATGGCTTAGCTGTTAAGTGCTTGCCTGTGAAAGCCTAAGAAGCCCGGTTCGAGGCTGGGTTCCCCAGGACCCACGTTAGCCAGATGCACAAAGGGGCGCACGCGTCTGGAGTTCGTTTGCAGTGGCTGGAGGCCCTGGCGCGGTCATTCTCTCTCTGTCTGCCTCTTTCTCTCTCTCTGTCTGTCACTCTCAAATAAATAAATTAAAATAAACAGAAAAAAATTTTTTAAAAAGAATCTTATGACAACAGATACTATTACTTCCATTTACAGGTGAAAAAGCTTAGTGGTCTCAAAGGACATAGCCATTCACAATGACCCCCAACCCAAATGTACTGGATTTCAAGTCAGTATGCTTCCTGGTTTGGGCACTTAGCAACTGGATGACTTCAGACAAGTATACCTCAGTTTGCTTGTCTATAAATGTTTTTGGTTTTATGAGGTAGGGTCTTGCTCTAGCCCAGACAGACCTGGAATTCACTATGTAGTCTCAAGTTGATTCAAACTCACAGCAATTCTCCTATGTCTGCCTCCCAAATGCTGGGATTAAAGGTGTGTGCCAACACACCAGGCTATAATTTTTTAAAATTCATCCCTACTTCAGAGAAAATATAAGGAATACAGCAAGAAACAAAAGTGAAAATCTGGGCTGGAGAGATGGTTTAGCAGTTAAGATGCTTGCCCGTGAAACCTAAGGACCCAAGTTCAATTCCCCAGGACCCACATAAACCAGATGCTTATCTGCTCCCCTGCAATAATTTTTTAAAATTTTTTTTCTTTCTTTCATATTTTATTTATTTATTTGAGAGAACAGAGGGAGAGAATGGGCACACCAGGGCCTGTAGCCACTGCAAACAAACTCCAGACACATGCACCACCTTGTGCATCTAGCTTACATGGGTACTAGGGAACCAAACCTGGTTCCTTTGACTTTGCAGGCAAGTTCCTTAACCACTAAGCCATCTCCTCAACCCCTAAATTCATTTTTCAATCAGAGAGAGAAAGAGAATGGGCATACCAGGGCCTCTAGCCACTGCAAACAAACTCCAGACACATGCACCACTTTGTGCATTTGGCTTTACATGGGTGCTGGGGAATCAAACCTGGGTCCTTTGGCTTTGGAGGCAAGTGCCTTAACCACTAAGACATCTCTCCAGCCCTCCTCCAATTTTTTTTAATTGAATGATAAAGAGTTTGGGTTAGAGCCGGGCGTGGTGGCGCACGCCTTTAATCCCAGCACTTGGGAGGCAGAGGTAGGAGGATCACGGTGAGTTCGAGGCCACCCTGAGACTCCATAGTGAATTCCAGGTCAGCCTGGGCTAGAATGAGACCCTACCTCGAAAAAAACCAAGAAAAAAAAAAAAAAAAGAGTTTGGGTTAATAACTCTGATCCTCACACCTTCCAAGGCTCAGGATCTAATGCGGAAGAGGTGGTGGAAAGAATGTAAGAGCCAAAGGAAGGGTAGGACTCCTTACAACGTGCTCCTCCAGACATAAAATGTCCTGGATATCCATGACCTTACAGTGCTTGACACTACCTACACAAGACCATCATAATAGGAGGAAAAGATCATGACATCAAAATAAAAGAGAGACTGATTGAGAGGGGGAGGGGATATGATGGAGAATGGAGTTTCAAAGGGGAAAGTGGGGGGAGGGAGGGTGTTACCATGGGCTATTTTTTATAATCATGGAAAATGTTAATAAAAATTGAGAAAAAAAATAACTCTGATCCTAGTATATACAAGGCTCTGGTTTGATCCTCAGAGCTGGAAAAAAACAAAAAAAGAAAAGAAAAGAAAAAAAAGACCTATAGACACAATAAGATGATTACCGACATGTCCTTCACCGTAGTTACTGATACCAGTGTGCTCAGAACAAGTTCATTTTACAATAAAATGCCCTGATTACTCAGCACAAGCAAAACACTGAGAATACAAAGATAAAACACACAGAGGACTGTCTCAAAAAGTTCAGCAGTTAAGGTGCTTGTCTGCAAAGCCCGAATACCCAAGTTTGATTACCTGGTACCCACATTAAGCCAGATGCACAACAGCACACGCATCTGGAGTTTGTTTGCAGCGGCTGGAGGCCCTGGGGTGCCCATTCTCTCTATCATGCTCACTCTCTTTTCTCTGTTTCTCTGATCTCTCTCTGTGTGTGTGCTTGGAAACAAATAAACATATTTAAAATTTAAAAAAAAAAAAAACTTTGGCCTGGGCTAGAGCGAAACCCTACCTCAAAACAAACAAAAAAAAAAGGGCTGGAGAGATGGCTTAGCGGTTATGCGCTTGCCTGTGAAGCCTAAGGACGTCTGTTCAAGGCTCCATTCCCCAGGACCCACGTTAGCCAGATGCGCAAGGGGGCACAGGCGTCCGGAGTTAGTTTGCAGTGGCTGGAGGCCCTGGCGCACCCATTCCCCCTCTCTCTCTATCTGTCTCTTTCTCTCTCTGTGTCTGTCGCTCTCAAATAAAAATTTTAAAAAAGTACAAAGGTGTGGTGGCGCATGCATTTAATCCCAGCACTCAGGAGGCAGAGATAGGAGGACCACTATGAGTCTGCAGCTAGCCTGAGAATACAGAGTGAATTCAGGTCAGCCTGGGCTAGAGCGAGTCCCTACCTCGAAAAAAAAAAGAAAGAAAGAAAGAAAGAGAGGGAGGAAGGAAGGAAGGAAGGAAAAAAATAAAACATAATTTTAAAGGTTGAAAAAATGGCTTATCAGTTAAGGCCTTTACCTGCAAAGTCTGAAGATCCAGGTTCAATTCCCCAGTACCCACATAAGCCAGATGCACAAGGTGGTACATGCGTCTGGAATTCATTTGCAGTGGCGAGAAGCCATGGCATGCCTATTCTCTCTCTCTCTCTCTCTCTCTCTTTCTCTCTCTCTCCTTCCTTCCCTCCCTCCCTCCCTCCCTTCTTCTTTCTCTCTAATAAATTAAAAAGGAAATAAAAAATAGAAAGAAAATAAAAGTACTCAGAATTTGTATCCAATACTTTCAAGTATAATCCCATGGTTGGCTGGCTGCAGTTACGTTTTCAAATTTAGCCTGTAGTCTAAAGTTCCAAGAAGTCTGTTTCATTCTAACAGGTGAAAATTACTTGCAGCAAAAATCTTATTTCATCCTATGTAATGAGAACTGTAATTGCCAGATGGATCAATGTTCATATTCTATTTCTGTCCACATGATAGGAGAACTTGTTATTCAGCGTTTGTTACCTAAGTGAAATATTTGAAGCAGTTTATAAAGAAAAGAAGTTTAGGGCTATAGGTAGAAAGAGAAGATAAAAGGAAGGGAGGGAGGGAAAATATTTATTTAACTCCCAGTTTTTGAGGTTTAAAGTCCAGATCTAGTGGGGAGGGACGTAGTTCTGTCTTCTAACGAGGAATGCAGATGGTGTCACATCATGTCAGGAGGGTGTGTAGGTGACCAAAGTGTCATATTTCCAACCAGGAATCAGGAAGCTGGGCAAGACCAGGGTCAGGCTTTTAAAAACAGGCCTGTCAGTGCTGGAGAGATGGCTTAGCGGTTAAGGCATTTGCCTGAGACCCCACAGGACCCAGGTTTGATTCCCCAGGACCCACGTAAGCCAGATGCGCAAGGGGCTCATGAGTCTGCAGTGGCTGGAGGCCCTGGCACGCCCATTCTCTCTCTGTCTGTTTCTCTCCTCTCCCCTCCCCTCCCCTCCCCTCCTCTCTCTCTCCTCTTCTCTCTCTCTCTCTCTCTCTCTCTCTCTCTCTCCTTGCAAATAAATAAGGAAATAAAACAGATTACTACTTTAATCCCAGCACTTGGGAGGCAGAGGTAGGAGGATTGCTGTGAGTTCGAGACTAGCCTGGAACTACAGAATGAGTTCCAAGTTCAGCCTGGGCTAGACTGAGACCCTACCTTGAAAAAAAAGGGAAAGAGAACTTACTGCTTTAATTCTAATAACCTTCCACTGAGTACGACCTCTTAAAGGTTCCATCAGCTCCTGCATTGCTTCACTGAACCATCAAGGGACAAACCAACTTCAGACGAGAACAAAAACTTACTAAAAATGCCCGGGCGTGGTGGCACACGCCTTTAATCCCAGCACGCAGGAGGCAGAGGTAAGAGGATCACCCTGAGAGTACAGAGTGAATTCCAGGTCAGCCTGAGCTAGAGTGAGACCCTACCTCAAAAAAACCAAAATTAATAAATAAATGAATGAATAAATAATTTAAAAATTCATTAATTTATTTGAGAGAGAGAGAGCGAGGCACATAGGGAAAGAGAGAGAGAGAATGGGTATAACAGGGCCTGCAGCCACTGTAAACTGTAGACACATGGGCCGCTTTGTGCATCTGGCTTTATATAGGCACTGGGGAACTGAACTCAGGTCATTAGGCTTTGCAGGCAAGTGCCTTGACCACTGAGACATCTCTCCAGCCCTTACAGATTTTTTAAAAATTATTTTTGTTTATTTTTATTTATTTATTTGAGAGTAACAGACAGAGAGCAAGAGGCAGAGAGAGAGAGAGAGAGAGAGAGAGAGAGAACAGGCGTGCCAGGGCCTCCAGCCACTGCAGACGAACTCCAGATGCGTGCGCCCCCTTGTGCATCTGGCTAATGTGGGTCCTGGGGAATCGAGCCTCGAACCGGGGTCCCTTAGCTTCAAAGGCAAGTGCTTAACTGATAAGCCATCTCTCCAGCTTCCCCCTTTAATTTTTTTGTTTTTTCAACATAGGGTTTTGCTCTAGCCTAGGCTGACTTGGAATTTACTGTGTAGTCTCAGGGTGGCCTTGAACTCAAGCAATTCTACCTCTGCCTCCCAAGTGCTGGGATTAAAAGCATAAGCCACCATGCTCCACTGAGCCCTTATTGAATATTTTGGTAAGGGAGAACTAGTCAGAGCTGCTAAAAGGAGAAAAGGAGAGTTATTATTTAGTACGAATAGAGTTACAATTTAATAAGATGAAAAGAATCCTGAGGGCTGGAGAAATGGCTTAGTGGTTAAGGCACATGCCTGCAAAGCCAAAAGATGCAGGTTCGATTCCCCAGGACCCACGTAAGCCAGATGCACAAGGGGTGCACGCATCTGGAGTTCATTTGCAGCAGCTGGAGGCCCTGATGTGCCCATTCTCAATCTCTCTCTCTCTCTCTCTCTCTCTCTCTCTCATCTATCTCTCTATCTCTCCCCAACTTCTCTCAAATAAATAAAGAAAAGTTTTTAAAAAATATTTAAAAAAATAATTCTGGAGCCAGGCGTGGTGGTGCATACCTTTCATCCCAGCACTCAGGAGGTAGAGGTAGGAGAATCGCCACAAGTTCGAGGCCACCCTGAGACTACGTAGTGAATTCCAGGTCAGCCTGGGCTAGAGTGAGACCCTACCTTGAAAAACAAAACAAACAAACAAAAAAGCATTCCAGAGATGACTGGCAGGGCCATTTGCACAACACTGTAAATGTATTTAATACAAAATGGGTAAGAGAATATTTATGTTTATGTGTATTTTTATGACAAAAAAAGAGGGAAGGGGTTGGAGACTGAGAAGATGCCTCAGCAGTTAAAGGCTTTTGAGAAGCCCGTCAGCCAGGCTCAACACCCAAGAAACCACGCAAAGCCAGATGCAAAAAGTGGTTCAAGTGTCCGGTGTTTGCAGTGGCATGACATCCTAGTATGCCCACATAGTGTGCACAAGTGCACACACACACACACACACATATGCAACTTTAAAGAGAGAGAGGAGGAAGGCTGGAGAGATGGCTTAGCCGTTAAGGTGCTTGCCTGTGAAGCCTAAAGAGCCATGTTTGACTCTCCAGATCCCAAGTGTCTGGAGTTCGATTGCAGTGGCTGAGGCCCTAGCTCACCAATTCTCTCTCTCACTCTCTCTCTTACTCTTTTTTTATTTTTTTTTTGTTCATTTTTATTTATTTATTTGAGAGTGACAGAGAGAGAAAGAGTCAGAGAGAGAGAGAGAGAGAATGGGCGCACCAGGGCTTCCAGCCACTGCCAACGAACTCCAGATGCGTGCGTCCCCTTGTGCATCTGGCTAACGTGGGTCCTGGAGAATTGAGCCTCTAACCGGGGTCCTTAGGCTTCACAGGCAAGAGCTTAACCACTAAGCCATCTCTCCAGCCCTCTCTCTTACTCTTAAAAGAAGAAAAAGAAGCAGGAGGAGGGGGGAGGGGGAGGAGGAGGAGAAGAAAAAGAAGAAAAAGCCTTTAAACCCAGCACTCGGGAGGCAGAGGTAGGAGGATCGCCATGAGTTCGAGGCCACTCTGAGACTACAGAGTGAATTCCAGGTCAGCCTGGGCTAGAGTGAAACCCTGCCTTGAAGAGAGAGAGAGAGAGAGTTAGGAGCCAGAAGAATGAGAGAAGGACAAAGAGGGTTTTTACACTGGTGATTAGGCTCCTCTGTATGGATCAGATACCCAATTAAGATGAGCCTCACCATCAGACTGAGGTGTGTAAGGGGCAGACCTGATTGGTTGGTGCACTCAAGAGGTGACTCAGGACGGGCCAGTCCACAGGTGTGCTAAAGTAAGGAAGATGTTGATTGCAGATTCTAGTCCTGCTGGGACAGGCATGGTGACATCTGTGTTCTTCTTGGGTCTATAACATATTGCTCAGGGCCCAGGAATGTCCTTGAACCCCAAAGTTCATTTCTAATTTTCTTCTTTTTTATAAAAACAAATATTTTATTATTTTATTTTATTTATGTTTTTGGTCTTTCTTTCTTTCTTTCTTTCTTTCTTATTTATTTGAGAATGACAGAGAGAGAGAAATAGGCAGAGAGAGAGAATGGGCGTGCCAGGGCCTCCAGCCATTGTAAACGAACTCCAGACGCGTGTGCCACCTTGTGCATCTGGCTAACATGGGTCCTGGGGAATCGAGCCTCAAGCCAGGGTCCTTAAAGCGCTTAACCTCTAAGCCATCTCTCCAGCCCTTTTTGTTTTGTTTGTTTGTTTGTTTGTTTTGACGTAGTATCTCACTCTAGTCCACGATGGCCTGGTATTCACTATGTAGTCTCAGGGTGGCCTTGAACTCACAGCAATCCTCCTACCTCTGCCCTCCCAAGTGCTGGGATTAAAGGTGTGCACCACCACGTCCAACCCTTGGTTATTAGCAACAAGGTCTCACTCTAGCTCCAGGCTGACCTATACCTTACTTGGTAGTTCAGGCTGGCCCTCAGTCTCACAGTGATCCTCTTACCTCAGCCTCTGGAGTACTGGGATTTAAGGCATGGCCTACTACACCAGCCCCTTTAACACTCTTTTTGTTTGTTTGTTTGTTTTTTGAGGTAGGGTCTCACTCTAGCCCAGGCTGACCTGGAATTCACTATGGAGTCTCAGGGTGGCCTCGAACTCATGGTGATCCTCTTACCTCTGCCTCCCGGGTGCTGGGATTAAAGGCGTGATCCACTATGCCAGGCTTTTAACACTTTTTTTTTAACACTCTTTTTTTTGTGGTAGGGTCTCACTCTGGTCCAGGCTGACCTGGAATTCACTATGGAGTCTCAGGGTGGCCTTGAGCTCATGGTGATCCTCCTACCTCTGCCTCCAGAGCGCTGGGATTAAAGGTGTGCGCCACCACCCTGGCTTTTTTTTTTTAACACTCTTATAAATGCACTAATTCCCTAGTTCATAAGGGAAGCATCCTCATGAATTCCTCACTTACCACAGCCTCACCTCCTAACCCTATCTCACTGGGCATTGGGTTCCAGCACACTGATTGGACAGGGTGACCCCCATGTAGATCACGGTACACTTGAACCTCCACGCGCCTCACAGCCCTGTTCTTTGCTTTGGGCTTGTTTGTTCGGTGTGCGTTTGTTTTAGCTTTACAGACAAGGTCTGGGTACATAGTCCACACTGGCACTCACAGCTGGAGCTCGGGCTGGTCTCAAACTTGTAACTGCCTACCCGTCCACCTTTTGGTTGCTTCCTCATTTTGTTGCTGTTGTGTTGTTTTTGTTTTTTTTAATATTTCATTTATTTATTTATTTGACAGGGAAAGAGAGAGAGAGAGAGAGAATGGGTGCGCCAGGGCCTCCAGCCACTGCAAACGAACTCCAGACGCGTGCGCCCCCTTGTGCATCTGGCTAACTTGGGTCCTGGGGAATTGAACCTGGGTTCAAATGCCTTAACCGCTAAGCCATCTCTCCAGCCGCGCCCCCACCCCCAGTCTGGTTTTCCCTAACCTCTGTTCCTTTTCCTCTCCCCAAAATGCTCTCTTTTCTGGCCAGCTACCCTTCTGAGTCTTTTACATCTACATGTCTAAGGGCTTCTGTCAACACCATTATTCCCTTCCCTAACATTCATATTCTCTCCCTCTCCCCCTCTCTCTCCCTCTCTCTCACTCTTTCCCCTCGTAAACTTTCAGTCTTTTCTCTTCAAAGGAGATGTAGCCAACTTTCTTCTACTGCAGCTTCTCTATCTATATATATTTTTAATATTTATTTATTTGCAAATAGAAAGAGATAGAGAGAAGACAGACAGAAAGAGAATGGGCACGCCAGGGCCTCCAGCCACTGCAAATGAACTCCCGACACATGTGCCACCTTGTACATCTGGCTTACGTGGGTCCTGGGGAATCGGACCTGGGTCCTTTGGCTTTGCTGGCAAGCACCTTAACTGCTAAGCCATCTCTCCAGCCCTCTATATTTAAAACTATGTATGTATGTGTATATGTATATGTATATGTATATGTATATGTATATGTATATGTATATATATACATATATATATTAGCTGAGTGTGATGGTGCATGTGTTTAATCCCAGCACTCAGGAGGCAGAGGTAGGAGGATCACCATGAGTTCAAGGCCACCCTGAAACTACATAGTGAATTCCAGGTCAGCCTGGGCTAGAGCAAGACCCTACCTCGAAAAAAAAAAATTATTTATTTGAAAGACAGAGAGAGGGAGAGGGAGAAAGAGAGAGAGAATGAGCACACCAGGGCCTCTAGCCACTGCAAATGAACTCCAGACACATGTTCCACCATGTACATCAGGCTCATATGGGTACTGGGGAATCAAACCTGGGTCCTTAGACTTCCCAGGAAAGTGCCTTAACCACTAAGCTATCTCTCCAGCCCCAGCTTCTTTATATTTTTTGTAGCTAAACTTTTGTCTCTTAGACTGTGTGTGTGTGTGTGTGTGTGTGTGTGTGTGTTTCAAGGTAGGGTCTCGATCTAGGCTGACCTGAAATTCACTATGTAGTCTGTCTCAGGCTGGCCTTGAACTCTTGTTGATCTTCCCACCTCTGCCTCCCAAGTGCTGGGATTAAAGGTGTGCACCACCATGGACTTTCTTGGACTTTCCTATTCCCTCCAAATGGCACACAAACCATCTCTCATCTTTCAGGAGGTTCTCCTTGTCTCCTTCATACCAAACACAGTGTTTTTTGGCACCCTCTACCAAGGAAAAGGCATAATATTGTTATCTCTCTAAACACAGCCAAGAGCTATTTCCTCTGATATTATCATACATGCCAAGACAGGGACACTTACATTCTGCCCATATTTTCCTCTCCATCGTAATCATGACGGATGAAAGCACAATGGGATGCCGACTATAGAGAATCTGGGGCTGTCCTCAAAAATCTAGGCCATGGGCTGGAGAGATGGCTTAATGGTTAAGGCGTTTGCCTGCGAAGCCTAAGGACCCAGGTTCAATTCCCCAGGACCCATGTGAAGCCAGATGCACAAGGTGCTGCACGCATCTGGAGTTTGTTTGCAGTGGCTGGAGGCCCTGGTGCGCCCATTCTCACTCTCTCTCTCTCTTGCTCTCTTGCTCTCACTCTCTCTAATAAATAAATAAAAACCTAAGACATAATGTTGCTATAAACTCCACCTGTCTAAAATCTGGCTTGTGAGCAGTTTCACAAGCAAGAAGACTCGTGAACATCCTGAATTGCGGGGAAGTGTGTGTTCCACTCTATTACATGAAATGTTTAAGAAGGGGATTCTCCTCCCTCCCCCATTTTGTCCTCTTTGGGAACGAGAATTTTTTTTTCCCAAGTTTTAAAAAATGTATTCATTCATTTGCAAGCAGAGAGAGAATGGGCACACCAGGCCCTCCAGCCACTGCAAAGAATTCCATGACGCATATGTCACTCTGTGCATCTGGCTTTACGTGGGCACTGAAGAATCGAACCCGGGCCATTAGGCTTTCGCAGGCAAGCGCCTTAGCCGCTAAACCATCTCTTAAGCCCAGGAATGTGAATTTAAAACACTATCATATTTATTTATTTATTTGAGAGGTGGAGAGAATGGAGCATGCCATGGCCTCTTGCCACTGCAAATGAACTCCAGACATATGCACCTGGCATGTGGCTTCCACTTTTTGTTGTTGTTGTATTTGGTTTTTGAGGTAGGGTTTCACTCTAGCCCAGGCTGACCTGGAATTCACTATGGAGTCTCAGGGTGGCCTCAAACTCATGGCGATCCTCCTACCTCTGCCTCCCGAGTGCTGGGATTAAAGGTGTGCGCCACAACACCAGGCTGGCTTCCACTTTTATTTTTTTTTAAAGATTTATTCTCATTTATTTATTTGAGACAGAGAGAGAGAGGGGAGGAGGGATGAGAGAAAGAGAATGGATGCTCTAGGGCCTCCAGCCACTGCAAACGAACTCCAGACGTGTGTGCCACCTTGTGCATCTGGCTTACGTGGGACCTGGAGAATCGAACCTGGGTCCTTAGGCTTCACAGGCATGCGCCTTAACCACTAAGCCATCTCTTCAGTACTGGCTTCTACTTTTTGAATCTGGCTTTACTGGGGAATCAAATCCCAGGCCAGCAGGCTGTGTAAGCAAATGCCTCTAACTAATGAGCCACCTCACCAGCCCCAAAGACATGATAATCTTTTCATCTAGACCAACTTGTATAAACTCATACATAAGGGGAGTCTTCGCTGGAAAATTTGCGAAGTTCTCGAAAATCACTCACTGTGCAAACTTGAGCTAGCCCTGAAGTAAGAGTACACACTTTGTTACTCATTAACTTAGTCATAAAAAACAACCCCCACAAGTGGTTTAGTTTCTTTTCTCTAAAAAAAAAAAAAAAAAAAAAATAGAGGGCTGGAGAGATGGCTTAGCGGTTTAGGACACGCGCCTGTGAAGCCTAAGGACTCAGGTTCGATTTCCCAGGACCCATATAAACCAGATGTGCAGGTGTCGCATGCGTCTGGAGTTCATTTGCAGAGGCCCTGGAACACCCATTTTCTCTCCTATCTGTCTCAAAAAAAAAAAAAAAAATTAGGGGCTGGAGAGATGGCTTAGCGATTGAGCGCTTGCCTGTGAAGCCTAAGGACCCCGGTTCGAGGCTCGATTCCCCAGGACCCACGTTAGCCAGATGCACAAGGGGGCGCTCGCGTCCGGAGTTCTTTTGCAGCGGCTGGAGGCCCTGGTGCACCCATTCTCTCTGTCTCTCTCTCCCTCTCTGTTGCTCTCAAATAAATAAAAATAAAAAATTTTTTAAAAAGTTAGAGAAAGTTCTCAACTATCGTGAATTCTTCTGTTCCATTCTAGACTCTCCTTGAACTACGTGAATTCTGCTGATTCTCTTCTGTCTAGGCCATATATATTTGCCACAGTTGTGTTTGCTTAAGGTTCGCTTTAAGTCCCATGTTAATCATATCTCTGAGGAAGTGTGTTTCCTATAATGAGTCTACAAAACTCCCCCCTTCTTATTCTTTATTGCCCCTTGAAATGACATTTCTCTTTGTGTTTCTCTACCTGGCTCTAGATCATTCTTTTTTTTTAAATATTATTTGTGGGGTGGAGGTTTCAAGGTAGAGTCTTGTTCTAGCCCAGGCTGACCTGGAATTCACTATGGAGTCTCAGGGTGGCCTCGAACTCATGGCGATCCTCCTACCTCTGCCTCCCGAGTGCTGGGATTAAGGGCGTCCTCCACCACGCTCAGACTTTTTGTTTAAATTAATTAATTAATTTATTTATTTTCAAGCAGAGAGAGACAGAGACAGTCCATCATTCTTTTTTAAAAAAAAATATTTGATTTATTTATTTTCAAGGAAAGAGAGAGCGAGAGAGACCGGACATGCCAGGGCCTTTAGCCACTGCAAATGAACTCCAGATATATATGCCACTTTGTGCATATAGCTTTATGTGGGGACTGAGGAATCAAGACTGGGTCCTTAGGCTTTGCAGGCAAATGCCCTAACTGCTGAGCCATCTCTTCAGCCCTAGACTGTTCTTTTTGTCATGTGTCTTCTGCCCACTTTTGTTTCCCATGCAATTAAGGGAATTTGGCTAGGTGTGGTGGAGCACGCCTTTAATGCCAGCACTCAGGGAGGCAGAGGTAGGAGGATCTCTGTGAGTTCGAGGCCACCCTGAGAATACAGAGTAAATTCCAGGTCAGCCTGTGCTAGAGCAAGACCCTGCCTTGAAAAACAAAATAAAAATAAATAAATAAATAAAATGGGCCCCCAGAGAAACATGGGTGTACTAAGACAGTTTGTGTGAGTCAATAGATCTCTACTCTACCCCACGCTGTGACTGGTTTCAAAGCCGAAAAAGCCAGAGAGAAAAGGAAGTTACTTGTTAGCATTTTGTGCTCAGTCTTGCCATGCACTCCTCTTCTAGAAGTGATTTTCTTGTATTTTATTTATTTATTTATTTATATTTCAGAGACAGAATGGGCGTGCCAGGGCCTCTAGCCATTGCAAACAAACTCCGGACGCATGCACCACCTTGTGCATCTGTTTTTTTTTTTTAAATTTTTTTGTTTGTTTTTATTTTTATTTATTTGAGAGCGACAAAGAGAGAGAGAGAGAATGGGCGCGCCAGGGCTTCCAGCCACTGCAAATGAACTCCAGATGTGTGCGCCCCCTTGTGCATCTGGCTAACGTGGGTCCTGGGGAATCGAACCTCGAACTGGGGTCCTTAGGCTTCACAGGCAAGCGCTTAACCGCTAAGCCATCTCTCCAGCCCCTGCATCTGGTTTTATGTAGGTCCTGGGAAATCGAACCTAGGCTGTCAGGCTTGGCAGGCAAACGCCGTAACCGTTAAGCCGTCTCTCCAGCCCCTCTACTTTGATTTTCTATCCAAGTTAGGATATCTGGTCCCCATGTCCAGTGCAGAGGTAGGGATTGGGGGAGACAGAGAAGGCAGTGGTGATGAGCTCAGGTTCTGTGGGTAAACTAACTTTTTTTTTTTTCTTTTTTGGTTTATCAAGGCAGAGTTTCACTTTATCCCAAGCTGACCTGGAATTCACTATATAGTCTCAGGGTGGCCTCGAACTCACAGTGATCCGCCTACCTCTGCCTCCCAAGTGCCAGGAATGAAGGCATGCGCCAGCATGCCCAGCTTAAACTGTGATTTTTTTTTTCTTTTTTTGAGACAGAGAGGGAAAGAGGGAGAGAATGGGTACACTAGGGCCTCTAGCCACTGCAAATGACCTCCACACACATGCGCCACCTTGTGCATCTGGTTTATGTGGGACCTGGAGAATCAAACCTGGGTCCTTAGGCTTTGCAGGCAAGTGCCTTAATAGCTAAACCATCTCTCCAGCCCCGTGATTTTCTTTTTTTGGCTTGGTTTTTTGAGGTAGGGTTTTACCCTAGCCCAGGCTGACCTGATATTCACTATGGAGTCTCAGGGTGGCCTCGAACTCACGGCGATCCTCCTATCTCTGCCTCCCAAGTGCTGGGATTAAAGGTGTGCACTACCATGCCTGGCTTAATTTTTTTTTTTAATATTTATTTATTTGAGAGAGAGAGAGACAGAGAGAATGGGTGCTCCAGGGCTTCCAGCCACTGCAAACGAACTCCAGATGCATGTGCCGCATTGTGCATCTGGCTTACATGGGTCCTGGGGAATCAAACCTGGGTCTTTGGCTTTGCCAGCAAACGCCTTCACTGCTAAGCCATCTCTCCAGCCTTTAAACTGCGATTTTTGACCCTGCTGTAACTGTTTCGTAGCTGCATGGCTGAATGACTTACTTGCGCTTGGGTATTTATTTCCTCAACCGTAAAATGAGCACAGTACCTAACTTACATAGTGCTCAAAAGGGTGAAGTGAGTTAGCGTCTGTAAGATTTCCTACAGTTGGCTGGGTATAGCAGTACATGCCTTTAATCCCAGCACTCGGGAGGCAGAGGTGGGAGGATCGCCGTGAGTTCGAGGCCACCCTGAGACAACATAGTGAATTTCAGGTTAGCCTGGGCTAGAGTGAGACCTTACCTCAAAAAGCCAAAAAAATAAAAATAAAAAAATAAAAAGGAAAGAAAGAAAAGAAAAAAGAAAGAAAGAAAGAAAAAAAAAAAGAAAAGGGCTGGAAAGATGGCTTAGCAGTTAAGCGCTTGCCTGTGAAGGCCAAGGACCCTGGTTCGAGGCTCGATTCCCCAGGACCCACATTATCCAGATGCACAAGGTGGCACACGCGTCTGGAGTTTGTTTGCAGTGGCTGGAGGCCTTGGTGCGCCCATTCTCTCTGCCTCTTTCTCCCTCTGTCTGTCGCTCTCAAATAAATAAATAAAAAGAAACAAAATTTTAAAAAAAAAGAAAAAGAAAGAAAACATTCTTACAGTTTTCTGTATGCATGTTAAATGAATTGGGCACTTTGGTACCTGTAACGATGAGATGTAGTAGTGAAAACAAAAGGTAGAGATATACAGTGAGTGCGATTATTTTTTTTTTTTACTTTATTCAAATTCCTTAGTTCCACTCTTAGTATAAAGCCAAATGAAATCGGCAACATACGGCCAATCTGTGTGAAACAGGTGTCCTCAGACGTCTTTGTTTTTTTGTTGTTGTTGTTTTTCAAGTTACGGTCTCACTCTAGTCCAGGCTGACCTGGAATTCACTATGGAGTCTCAGGGTGGCTTCAAACTCATGGTGATCCTCCTACCTCTGCCTCCCGAGTGCTGGGATTAAAGGCGTGTGCCACCATGCCCTGCTCACGTCTTTGATTCAAGGTGAGTTTAGTGTCTCAGTCATTTTGTATGCCACCCCTCCATGCTGAAAAACAAAACCAAACCTGAAAAATAATGGTTCGTTTTATGGGCTGGAGAGATAGCTTAGCGGTTAAGGTGCTTGCCTGCAAAGCCAAAGGACCCAGGTTTGATTCCCCAGGACCCGCGTAAACTAGATACACAAGGTGGCGCATGCGTCTGGAGTTCGTTTGCAGTGGTTGGAAGCCTTAAAGCACCCATTCTCTTCCTCTCTCCTCTCTCTCTCTCAAATAAATAAAAAAATATTCATTTTATTAAGCCCATTAAATCAGCATTTATAGCCCCATAATTTAATATTTGAAAAGATCGCATGTATATAATCTCTCCTTCTTAAATATTTGTGACCACTTGCTGATGGGACGTATGTACCTATTGGGAAATTCACTTCTCAAACTTTGGAATCAGACTGTTACAGTCACACATTCGTTGGTGCACATTGATTTTTAGTGCTGTTTGCTGTCTATTACAGCAACCACTGAAGAGCCGGCCCCACGAACCCCCGGATTCGTCCAGGGGCATGTAGCAGGACCCAGGGTGGACTCCACTTCTTTTTTGTTTGTTTGTTTGTTTGTTTGTTTGTTTGTTTGTTTTGTTTTTCGAGGTAAGGTCTCACTCTAGCTCAGACTGACCTGGAATTCACTATGGAGTCTCAGGGTGGCCTCAAACTCACGTCTTACCTCTGCCCTCTGAGTGCTGGGATTAAAGGCGTGCACCATCACGCCTGGTGAAAGTTTCTGTTTTTCAATTATTTATTAATTTCAAGCAGAGAGGGAGAAAGTGAGACAAAAACACAGAGAGAAGAGAGACAGAGAGAAGCCGGGCTTGATGGCGCACACCTTTAATCCCAATACTCAGGAGGCAGAGGTGGGTGGATCATGGTGAGTTCAAGGCCACTTCTGAGGCTACATAGTGAATTCCAGGTCTGTCTGAGCTAGAGTGTGAGACCCTACCTCAAAAAGCAAAAAACTAAAAAGACCAATCTGTTGAGCTTGACTCAAAAAAAAAAATATTTTTTAAAATATATTTTTAAAAAAGGGGATCCAGTCTTGGTGGCGCACACCGTTAATGCCAGCACTTGGGAGGCAGAGGTAGGAGGACTGCCTTGGGTTCAAGGCCACCCTGAGACAACATAGTGAATTCCAGGTCTGTCTGGGCTAGAGCAAAACCCTACCTCACAAAACCAAAAAAAAAAAAAAAAGCTGAAAATATGGCTTAGCGGTTGAGGCACTTGCCTGCAAAGCCTAGGGACCCAGGTTCTATTCCCTAGTACTCATGTAAGCCAGATACACAAAGTAGCACAGGCACGTGGTGTTTGCCTGCAGTGGCTAGAGGCCCCGGTGTGCCCTTTCTCTCCCTCTCTCTCTCTCTCTCTCTTCCACTTTCTTTCTGTCTCTCTCAAATAAATGAATGAATAATAAAACATTTTTTAAAAGTGACTTAAAAAGGGTGTGGGGGGGGACAGACGTGGTGGCACATGCCTCTAATCCCAGCACTCGGGAGGCAGAGGTAGGAGGATAGCTGCGAGTTCGCGGCCACCCTGAGACCACATGGTGAATTCCAGGTCAGTCTGGGTTAGAGACTGAGAGCCTACCTTGAAAAACAAAAAGAGAGAGAGAGAGAGAAGGAACGAGAATGGGTGGGCCAGAGCCCCGGCCTCTTCAAATGAACTCCAGACACACATGCCACCCTGCGCATCCGGCTTTGCTTGGGTACTGAGGAATTGCACCTGGACCATCAGACTCTGCAAGCAAATTGCTTTTAACTACGGAGCCAGGTCCCCAGCCCTGGCAGCCTTATAATTTCTTGTTTACAAACGTGCTTCACCCGACGCGCTTCCTCCCGTGACTGAAACAAGATCTTATTTTCACGGCGTCTTTGTACTTGGCCCTGGATAAGCATGCTGATGAATGAAGGGATAATAAGCGGCAAACACTTCGCACTGTTTAGTTCCAGGCACCATTCCAAGTACTTTGCAAATACTAACTCCCTTAAGCCTCATAATGATCCTGCATGTCGCCGTCATTTCTATCTTACAGATGAGGACAGTGACACGGAGCAAAGTAATGCAATTTGTTTGAGGTCATGCAGCTGCTAATTGTCAAAGCCAGGATCCAACCTAAACAGATGGGGTCTCATTCAGCTCTTCAAAAAAAAAAAAAAAAAAAATATATATATATATATATATATATATATATATATATATATATATATTTATTTAAATTAATATATATATATATATATATATATTTTTTTTTTTTTGAGGTAGGGTCTCAGTCCAGCTCAGGCTGACCTGGAATTCACTCTGTAGTCTCAGGCTGGCCTCGAACTCACGGCGATCCTCCTACCTCTGCCTCCCAAGTGCTGGGATTAAAGGCGTGTGCCACCGCGCCCCACTCAAAAATATATATATATACATATTTTTTTTACCGGGAATGCTTGGTAAAGAGACCTTACCTAGAAAAACAAAAAACAAGACAGGCATGGTGGCGCACGCCTTTAATACCAGCACTGGGGAGGCAGAGGTAGGAGGATCGTCATGAGTTCGAGGCCGCCCTGAGACTACAGAGTGAATTCCAGGTCAGCGTGAGCTAGAGTGAGACCCTACCTAGAAAACCCAGATTTTATATATATATGTTAATTTGGGACATAGAGAGAGAATATGGGCATGTCAGGGCCTTCTGTCACTGCAAATGAACTCCAGACACATACACCACTTTGTGCACCTGCCTTTATGTGGAAACTGGAAAAATCCAACCTGGCTTCAGGCTTATCAGCAAGTGTCTTTAGCAGCTGGGCTTTCTCTCCAGCCCTATATAGGTTTTTTTTTTTTCTAATACTTAAAAAAATTATTTATGAGAGAGAGAGAGAGAATGGCCACACCAGGGCCTCTAGCCACGGCAAGCGAACTCCATATGCACGTTCCACCATGTGTATCTGGGTTCTGGGGAGTTGAACCTTGGTCCTTAGGCTTCACAGGCAAGTGCCTTAACTGTTAAACTACCTCTTCAACCCACATGTTGGTTTTATTTTTAAATTTTAAATTTTTTATTATTGGCTACTTCCATAATTATAGGCTATAAACCATGATAATTCCCTTCCCCCTCACTTTCCCCTTTGAAACTCCACTCTCCATCATACCTCTCCCCCTCTCAATCAGTCTCTCTTTTATTTTGATGTCATCATCTTTTCCTCCTATTATGATGGTCTTGTGTAGGTAGCGTCAGGCGCTGTGAGGTCATAGATATCCAGGCCATTTTGTGTCTGGAGGAGCACATTGTAAGGAGTCCTACCCTTCCTTTGGCTCTTACATTCTTTCCGCCACCTCTTCCGCAATGGACCCTGAGCCTTGGAAGTTGTGATAGAGATATTGCAGTGCTGAGCACTCTTCTGTCACTTCTTTCCAGCACCGTGATGCCTTCTGAGTCATCCTAGAGGTCACTGCCATCTGAAAAGGGAAGCTTCTCTAACCAAAAGTGAGAGTAGCATTAATATATGGGTATTTGAAAGCCGGGCATGGTGGCACACACCTTTAATCCCAGTACTCGGGAGGCAGAGGTATGAGGATCACGGTGAGTTCGAGACCACCCTGAGACTACATAGTGAATTCCTGGTCAGCCTGGGCTAGAGTGAGACCCTACCTTGAAACCCTTCCCCCCACAAAAAAAGAAGACTTTTAGGAAAAGAAAAGTCTAATGGAGATACAAGAGAATAGACCCTTAGCTGGACATGTGTAATAGAAATTATATTCATAAGCCAGGAGTGGTTGCGCACACCTTCAATCCCAGCACTGCGGAGGCAGAGGTAGGAGGATTGCGGAGAGTTCGAGGCCACCCTGAGACTGCACAGTGAATTCCAGGTCAGCCTGGGCTAGAGTGAGACCTTACCTTGAAAAAGAAAGAGAGAAGCCTGGCGTGGTGAAGCACGCCTTTAATCCCAGCACTCGGGAGGCAGAGGTAGGAGGATCGCCATGAGTTCGAGTCCACCCTGAGACTCCATAGTGAATTCCAGGTCAGCCTGGGCTAGAGTGAGACCCTACCACAAAAAACCAAAAAAAAAAAAAAAAAAAAAAAAAAAAAAAAAAAAAAAAAAAAGGACAGAGAAAGAAAGAAAGAGAAAGAAATTATATTAGTAAACTGTCATGTGCTGTTACCGTTTGTTGAGAGCTCACCCCCCAAATGGGGTAGCCCCCAGGAACATTTCAGACCCAAGCATGCTGCAGACCAAGGGTGGAAAACATTACACCAGCTAGAAGATAAAACATCTGGTGGGCTGTTTGGTGCGCCCCTCCCCCACCAAATCTTAAGACTTGAACAGAGGTCACTGTGTATCCCACGGTATAAACGTGCCTGTGCTGGGAACTGCTAACCGGACACCTCACCAGGGACCCTCAGTCGGTTACTCCAGCTGATTTCCACAGGCCTCTGCCAGTCATTTTTGCTCAGTGTTGTCAGTGCTGATCTGATGTTCTCTCTCTCTCTATATATATATGTGTGTGTGCGTGTGTGTGTGTGTACTCTCTCTCTATATATACTCTCTCTATATATACTCTATTTATATATTCCCTCTCTCTCTATATGTGTGTGTGTGTGTGTGTGTGTACTCTCTCTCTCTATATACTCTCTCTATATATACTCTATTTATATATTCCCTCTCTCTATATATATGTGTGTGTGTGTATACTCTCTATATATACTCTCTCTATATATATACTCTATTTATATATTCTCTCTCTCTCTATATATATATATATGTGTGTGTGTGTGTGTACTCTCTCTATATATATACTCTCTCTATATATACTCTATTTATATATTCCCTCTCTCTCTATATATATATATATGTGTGTGTGTGTGTGTGTATACTCTCTACATATATTCTCTCTATATATACTCTCACTATATATGCTCTATTTATATATTCCCTCTCTCTCTATATATATATGTGTGTGTGTGTGTGTATACTCTCTATATATACTCTATTTATATATTCCCTCTCTCTCTCTCTTTATATATATATTGTTTATTTTTATTTATTTATTTGGAGCGACAGAGAGAGAAAGAGAGAGAGAGGGAGGGAAGGAGCGCGCCAGGCACTGCAAAACGAACTTCAGATGCATGCGCCCCCTTGTGCATCTGGCTAACGTGGGTCCTGGGGAATGGAGCCTCAAACCAGGGTCCTTTGGCTTCACAGGCAAGCGCTTAACCGCTAAACCATCTCTCCAGCGCTCTCGCTCTCGCTCTCTCTCTCTCTCTCTCTATCTATATATATATATATACATATTTTTTTTAGGTAGGTTCTCACTTTAGCCCAGGCTGACCTGGAACTCACTTTGTAGTCCCAGGCCGACTTCGGACTCACAGTAATTTTCCTGCTTCTGCCTCCGCGGTGCTGGGATTCAAGATCCGTGCCGCCACGCCCAGCTGTCAGCCACTGGCCATTTCTTTTTCTTTTCAGCAGGCCTACTCCCGTTATTTCTGCAGATGTTCTTCGGTGCCTGGCTGAATGGTTTCTTCTTTAGAAGTTACCTACCATTCCTTCATTTATTTATTTATTTTTGGTTTTTTGAGGTAGGCTCTTTCTCCAGCTCAGGCTGAGCTGGAATTCACTATGTAGTCTCAGGATGGCTTCGAACTCCAGGTGATCCTCCTACCTCTGCCTCCTGACTTCTGGGATTAAAGGCGTGAGCCACTACGCCCGGCTAAGAATATTTTTTTTGTTTATTTATTTATTTTTATCTATTTGAAGTGACAGACAGAGAGAGAAAGAGGCAGATAGATAGAGAGAGAATGGGCGCGCCAGGGCCTCCAGCCACTGCAAAGGAACTCCAGACGCGTGCGCCCCTTTGTGCATCTGGCTAACGTGGGTCCTGGGGAATCGAGCCTCGAACCGGGGTCCTTAGGCTTCACAGGCAAGCGCTTAACCACTAAGCCACCTCTCTAGCCCTAAAATTTTTTTTTTTTCAAGGTGGGGTCTCACTTTAGCTCAGGCTGACCTGGAATTCACTATGGAGTCTCAGGGTGGCCTCGAACTCCAGGTTATCCTCCTACCTCTGCCTCCCGAGTGCTGGGATTAAAGGCGTGCACCACCACGCCTGGATCCTTCTTTTATTTTACCTATGATATCCTTAATAAACTCACTTATTCAAACTGAAAGTTCAACTATTACAGACCATTTTTTCCCAGACATGACAGCATGGTTGCATGTCCCTCTATTCCCAGCTCTCATGAGGTGGAGGCAGCAGTTTAAGGCCAGCCATGGATACATAGCAAGCTGGAGGCCAGCCTGGGTTATATAGTGAGATCCTGTCTCAAAAAAAAGTAAAAGAGGCCAGGCGTGGTGGCACACGCCTTTAATCCCAGAACTCTGGAGGAAAAGGTAGGAGGATCTCCGTGAGCTCGAGGACACCCTGAGACTACATAGCGAATTCCAGGTCAGCCTGGCCTCGAGTGAGACCCTACCTCGAAATGCTCTCCCCCCCTGCAAAAAAAGTAAAAGAGGGCTGGAGGGATGGCTTAAGTTAAGTTAAGGCATTTGCCTGCAAAGCCAAATGACCCAGGTTCGATTCCCCAGGACCCAATTTAGCCAGATGCACAAGGGATGCACACGTGTCTGGAGTTCATTTGCAGTGGCTGGAGGTCCTGGCATGCCCATTCTCTCTCTCCCTCTTTCTCTGTCAAATAAATAAATAAACAATAAAAGAAATAAAAAAAATTAAAAATGGGCTGGAGAGAGGGCTTAGTGGTTAAGGCACTTGTCTGAAAAGCCAAAGGACTCAGGTTCAATTCTCCAGGACCCATGTAAGCACATGGTGCATGTGTCTAGAGTTTGTTTGCAGTGGCTGGAGGCCCTGGTATGCCCATTCTCTACCTGCCCCTTTCTCTCTCTGTCTGTTGCTCTCAAATAAATATTGAAAATAAACAAAAATTAACAAAAATAAAGAAATAAAATAACTTTGATACAAACTTGACCAGTCTAATACGAAATTTTGTTTGTTTGTTTTGGTTTCTCAAGGCAGGGTCTCGCTGTAGCCCAGGCTGACCTGGAATTCACTGTGGAGTCTCAGGGTGGCCTCAAACTCACGGCGATCCTCCTATCTCTGCCTCCCGAGTGCTGGGATTAAAGGCGTGCGTCACCATGCCCAGCTAGAATTTTTTTTAATTTTTAATTTTAATTTTTATTTATTTATTTGATGGAGACAGAGTCAGACAGAGGGAGAGTCTGCTTGGACTGCCACAGTGACAGGACTGGAGGGGCTCAGCCACAGGAATTAGTTCTCTTTAGTTCTAGAAGCTCAAGGTCAAGGTGTCAGCAGGTTTGGTTTTACTCCAGGCCTTTTCTCTGAGCTGCAACTGGTATTCTGTGCACGACAGCCTGTGTCGCCTCTTTGTGTATCCAAATTTCCTCTTTGACTAGGAATACCAGTCAGAAGCCGGCTGTGGTGGCTTACGCGGATGGATGGATGGATGCATGGAGGGATGGATGGATGGATACGTGGATGAACGGATGGATACATAGATGCATGGATAGATGGATGGATGCATAGATGCATGGATGGATGGATGGATGCATGGATGGATGGATGCATAGATGCATGGATGGATGCATGGAGGGATGGATGGATACGTGGATGAACAGATGGATACATAGATGCATGGATAGATGGATGGATGCATAGATGCATGGATGGATGGATGGATGCATGGATGGATGGATGGATGCATGAATGGATGGATGCATGGATGGATGGATGGATGCATGGATGAATGGATACATGGATGAATGGATGGATAGATGAATGGATGCATGGTTGGATGGATGGATGAATGGATGCACAGATGGATGGATGAATGGATGCATGGATGGATGCATGCATGGACGATGGATGGATGCATGGATGAATGGATGCATGGATGGATGGATGCATGGATGCATGCATGGATGGATGGATGCATGCATGGATGAATGGATGCATGGATGGATGCATGATGCATGGATGCATGGATGGATGCATGATGCATGGATGCATGGATGGATGCATGGATGGATGGATGGATCCATGGATGGATGGATGGATGCATGGATGAATGGGTGCATGGATGGATGCATGGATGCATGGATGGATGGATGGATGGGTGGGTGGGTGGGTGGATAGATGGATGCATGGATGGATGGTTGGATGGATGCATGGATGGGTGGGTGGGTGGATGGATGCATGGATGGATGGATGGATGCATGGATGCATGGATGCATAGATGCAGGGGTAGATGGATGGATGGATGAACGGATGGATGCATGGATGGATGGATGGATGCATGGATGGATGGATGGATGCATGCATGCATGGATGGATGCATAGATGCATGGATGGATGGATGCATAGATGCATGGATGGATGCATAGATGCATGGGTAGATGGATGGATGCATGGAGGGATAGATGCATGCATGGATGAATGGATGGATGCATGGATGAATGGATGGATGATGGATGGGTGGATGGATGTTGCACACAGGCAGGGCCCTGAGTTAAAGCAAACCTACACTGTCTGACACGAAGGCCCCGGGCTATGGAGAGATCGCTACAGCCTGAACCACCACCAGTCATATATCTCGGTGACCAGACAGGCAGGGGAGCTCCTTCCCCCCATTCTCGGGGGTTGCAGTGAGCCAGGATCCTCCCCCCATTCTTGGGGGTCACAGGGAGCCTGGACCCCCAGACAAAACCTCACACCCCGAGGTTGGCAGGAAGTGAGGCCACTCCCTCTCCAAGCACGGGACACCTGGACATTCAGATAAGACTTAGGCTTTGCCCGTAACCCTGTGGCCTTTGGCCAGTTGCCTAGGAAACTCCTCATATGGTATCAGCCAGCACCTTTGCATAGCCCACCCCCCTGTGCCCTATATCTTCCCTCTGCCATTGCCTATGTGCCGGAATGAATGTCTCCATATGCTAATTAGGAATCAGCAATCAACCTTGTACATCCAATCCCCTTAGGACCCTCAACTGCTTATAAACCCATTTCCCTGACAATAAACCGAGAGCTGTTCACAGAGACTGTCTCCCGAAAGTCTTTACTTTCGCGTGCTCACCACCCCGGTTGCCTGGGACGCCTTTGGGGGTCCATGCCAGCCCTGAGGGAGGGAGGACCCAAGAACCCACAGCTGGCACCTGAGCAGGGATCCCATCAGACAGGACAGGGTAGGTGAGTGCTCTCCCAGAGGGACTGGGAGGCATCGGCCCATGCGGCCTTGCCTCCACATTTTTTAAAAAAAAATTTTTTTTGTTTATTTATTTGAGAGCGACAGACACAGAGAGAGAAAGAGACAGAGAGAGACAGAGAGAGAATGGGCGTGCCAGGGCTTCCAGCCACTGCAAACGAACTCCAGACGCGTGCGCCCCCTTGTGCATCTGGCTAACGTGGGTCCTGGGGAATGGAGCCTTGAATCGGGGTCCTTAGGCTTCATAGGCAAGCACTTAACTGCTAAGCCATCTCTCCAGCCCTTGCCTCCACATTTTTGAGGGCTGGCAGGTTTCTCTTTCTCCTCCTTTATTTTCAGTTCACACCATCACGAGAGATCAGACACGACGAACTGGCAACTGACGTCTCTTGGCCGAGGCCACTCTTCAGTATTGACTGAAGGCCAGCTGTTCACTGCCTGGACCCCGACAGCCCATTGGGTGTTGGCAAAAACCTTCTCTATCAATTTCTTTCCAACACACACACACACAATAAAAACAGTAACACATCGACCTCTTAAAAGCCTGTAGGGGGCTGGAAAGATGGCTTAGTGGTTAAGCGCTTGCCTGCGAAGCCTAAGGACCCTGGTTCGAGGCTCGATTCCCCAGGACCCGCATTAGCCAGATGCACAAGGGGGCGCATGCGTCTGGAGTTCGTTCGCAGTGGCTGGAGGCCCTGGCACACCCACTCATTCTCTCTCTCTCTCCCTCTTTGTCACTCTCAAATAAATAAATAAAAATAAACAACAAAAAAAATTTTTTTAAGCCTGTAGGGCAGGTCTCAGACCTCTTAAACTTATGGACAGGCTCACGTCCAGATTATTGGGGGATCCCCCACGTGCTAATCAGCCCTCAGGAATGTTGCCCTCTGATCTTGGCATTTCCACTCTTTCTCTATCATGGGTAGCATTGCCTTCCGCCAAAAGAAATCACAGATTCATAGATTACGGGCTCTCCTGAAAGTGAGGGGAATTAAGCTCTCCCCGAGAGAGGCCAGCTCCTTTTGGGAAGAAGTCCTCCAGGTCGCCCCCTGCATGATTTCTGGGGATCCATGTGACCCAGACATAGCTTATAGTTCAGGAAGGAAATTTCATCTCCTTTCAAGTTTCCCCACTAGGGAAGGGGCGGAACTGCAAGTCGGCTTTGCAAGCACTCCAAAGTGGCTCTGCTCAGGCTGCGGGCTCACGCGTGCCCAGACAATGGTGCCTCAGCCCGTGTAGGTGCCATGTCTCTGCCTCCCTTTCCAGCACCCCCCCATGGCAGTCCTGGGGCCCCCTCTTTTCCCAGCAGCCCCCAGTGGTCTCCTGAGGCCCCCTGCCTTCTTTCCTCTTTGGGTAGCCGGACTCGGGCAGGTGGGCCAGCAGTTATCTGGGTCATTACCTCCACGTGTACCAGACTGGACCCCAGGTGAGTGCCAGGGAGCAGGGCAGGACTGATCTGAAGGTGTGTCGGATGCCCGCCCAGCCACCGCAGGGCTGGCACCAAGAAGCAGCAAGAAAAAAAAAAAAAAAAAAAAAGCCTATGGTGAACTGAAGTTTTACGTAAACAATGCCACACTCTATTACATGATATCATAAATATAATTACTGAGTTTATGTTCTAGGCCAACTTCAACTTACATAGGAGGGTTATTGAAAACAACAGAATTCTCTCTGAGGTGGTGACATAATTTGTCAGGTGTTAAAAAAAAAAAAAAAAGATTGTAATGTCCTGTTACTTCAAAAGAGAAGGCAACTGAGCCAGGCATGGTGGCACACGACTTTGATCCCAGCACTCAGGAGGCAGAGGTAGGAGGTCAGCCATGAGTTCAAGGCCACTCTGAGACTATATAGTGAATTTCAGGTCAGCCTGGGCTACAGTGAGACCCTACCTCGAGAAACCAAACAAACAAACAAGAAAGAGACAAGTGACCTGACTTCTAGGCCAGCCTGCCACAGAGAGAAACAAAATTTGCCTTAGTTATCCCTAATAAAACCATTTCCAAGTGTGTTAGAGGTACTGACATAAGATTGTCTTTAATCTAGACTACTCGCTTGTCAGTGAATAATAGGATTAGTCAATTTGGTGTAATTTCTCTTAGTAGTCTTATAAAACAGGTGGTTAATTATGGGATGAGATGAGTTGATTGAAGGAACTGGGAAGGAATTTTTCAATGTTGGACATAGAACGCTCAATAAAATGCTTTTTGAGTGGTCCTTAGATAAAAATATTAAAGTATGCGGATAAAGATGTGCGTGTGTAGGAAAGAATTTTCAGGCTAAACCTGAACACCATGCCTGAAGTTAGAGGTTTTTCAACTGTTTACAAACTCTTAAGGAACAAAAAACTAATTTTCAGGCTAGAATATGTTGGGATAGCTTGCTTAAGCTTTATCAAATTTAAGACAAGGGTTATATTAGAATTTAGCTGGCTGTTTTGGCTCAACTAAGACCAGATTCTGCTCTGTTCTATGTAAAGTGTCTCATTTTTGGTATTTTAAGTCCAGTGCTTATAACAAAATTAACTCTTAAGACATATTCTCTACCTGAGGGTACAGCCTCATGCTCAAACAATGGTCCTCATCTGAGAAAAATAATTTCAAGCTCTGTGGTTCTGTTTCCAATGTTCGCTGGGGTAATTGGTACCCACACAGGTATCTGAACTAATCAAAGATGTTTTCAAACACATGTGCTAAGACTTTATACTGTCTTACTTGTCCTTTTCTGACAATTTCTGGGTTAAACTGATTAGTTTGTTCGTAAATTAATTGGTATTGTTTTCAAGACTGATAACAAGTTCTGCCTGTAATTATAATTATTAGATATTTAAAATGTAAAATGTGCCTATTTCCTATGCCTCAGATATGGCTTATGCTGCCACAGTACAACAAAAAATTTTTAAAATTTTTTTTTTTGTTATTTTGTTTATTTGAGAGTGACAGACAGAGAGAGAAAGAGGCGGAGATAGAGAGAGAGAATGGCATGCCAGGGCTTCCAGCCACTGCAAACGGAACTCCAGATGCGTGCGCCCCCTTGTGCATCTGGCTAACATGGGTCCTGGGGAATCGAGCCTCGAACTGCGGTCCTTAGGCTTCACAGGCAAGCGCTCAATTGCTAAGCCATCTCTCCAGCCCATTACAACACAATTTTAAAAGGTTAGACAAAATGATTTTAAGAAGCTCTTGTGCCATTCTTTTTTTTTTTTTTTTCTCTTTTTTTCTTTTTTCGAAGTAGGGTCTCACTCTGTCCCAGGCTGACCTGGAGTTCACTATGTAGCCTCAGGGTGGCCTCGAACTCACAGCAATCCTCCTACCTCTGCCTCCCAAGTGCTGGGATTAAAGGCGTGCGCCACCACACCCGGCTCTTGTGCCATTCTTTAACTAAATTTATCTCAGTAATCAAATGTGCTCTAGAAGAACATACATTCAGGCTGGTGTAACTTCCTTTCTAAGTGTGTTAATCACCTGCGCAGAAGCCAAAGCCAGTTGGAATCATCGGAGCAAAAAGGGCCAATATTTTGGCCTGTGCTCCCAGGTCATGAGGCCACTGGAGATGATGGAACACTTCTACACTGGCCCCCTGGTAAGTCACCTGTCTTCTTGAGCAGGGAGGATATGGAGATCCAATCAAAATTGGTGTACAGTCTGAAACAGGAGAGTCATAATTGAGGAGCAATCAGTCCTCTCGACTTCCCAAAGAAGGGAAAACTACTTGGCCAGCATGGCCCAGACTCATCCTCACAGACAGAAAACACCAGTAAGCCATAGGGCTACTCCTGGGTCCCTAAAGTCTCTTTGGAGAGCCATTAGTGACCTCCGAAATTAATCCTCAATTAAATTTTGGCTATTTGCATGGTCTTAAAGACTCAGAGAGAAATGTATAACCAAAGATTAAAAATACCTTATATATATGGGCTGGAGAGATGGCTTAGCAGTTAAGTGCTTGCCTGTGAAGCCGAAGGATCCCGGTTCGAGGCTCAATTCCCCAGGACCCACTTTAGCCAGATGCACAAAGGGGCACACACATCTGGAGTTTGTTTGCAGTGGCTGGAGGTCCTGGCATGCCCATCCTCTCTCTCTCTCTCTCTCTGCCTCTTTCTCTCTCTGTCTGTCGCTCTCAAATAAAAATACCTTAAATAGATAAATGGCCTATTAAGTAATACAAGAGCTTTCCAAGAGGGGAAACAAACAAGACCTTAAGACATTTTCCCCCATAGTTCTAATTCTGTAATAATAATAATAATAATAATAAAAACTATACATGTCAAAAGGGTTATTTTCAAATTGGAGAATATATAAGTAAGTTCTGAGACCAAAAAAACATATTTTCATAACCGGGACCACTTGTGTCAAGACACCTGCTCTCTCTCTTATGGTGTAAAGGGCTAACCACCCCATGCATAAATATTTCCCCTCCCACTTATTGCTCCCCAGTCTTGATTGTTCCACAGATGTATCTCTATGAGGAACAGGAAGCCTCCAAAAGGGACTTTCATACCGCCGCTGGTGGGCCTCGGTGTGACATTGCCTCTGGGTGCTTCTGGTGACCAACAGCCTCAACTCTCTCCAGAGACAACTGAACTCTCTTGCGGATGGGGTACTTCAAAACCGTCTAGCCTTAGACCTCATTGCTACCGAACTTGGGGGCGGGGGATATATGTGGTCTTGGGACAAGAATGTTGGTTTTTTTTTTAAATAAATTTATTTATTTATTTATTTATTTGAGAACAACAGACAGAGAGAAAGAGGCAGAGAGAGAGAGAGAGAGAGAATGGGCGCGCCAGGGCCTCCAGCCGCTGCAAACGAACTCCAGACGCGTACGCCCCCTTGTGCATCTGGCTAACGTGGGTCCTGGGGAATCGAGCCTCGAACTGGGGTCCTTAGGCTTCACAGGCAAGCGCTTAACCGCTAAGCCAACTCTCCAGCCAAAGAATGTTGTTTTTGTTGTTAATGAATCAAATGTTGTTGAACAAGATCTTAAATCTCTCAAGAAAAAAAACAACAACAACAACTCCACAAGGAGCTGCTTGACCGCTACAAGCCTGAGGACCCCGTCACCTGGTTCTCTAACTCTTTAGTCACTTGGCTTCTCCCCCTCCTTAGCCCCCTCCTTGCTATAGGAACCCTATTACATGTAGCCCCCTGCCTCATCAAACTTCTCAGACAACAAATATCTAATATTGCTAAGGTTGCTACTAACCAGGTTCTCGTGCACCATCTAGCTCTGTCTGAGCCTATGATAGACCGTAAGGATTTCACTCAATATGATGACACCTCCCTATTATAAAAACAGAGGGGGAGCTGTCGGGCACAGGCAGGACCCTGGGTTAAAGCAAACCTGAGCTGTCTGACACGAAGGCCCCCGGCTATGGAGAGATTGCTACAGACCAGTCATATATCTCGGGGATCAGATAGGCAGGGGAGCTCCTTCCCCCCATTCTCAGGGGTTGCAGTGAGCCAGGATCCTCCCCCCCATTCTTGGGGGTCACAGGGAGCCTGGATCCCCGGCCAAAACCTCACACCCCAAGGTTGGCAGGAAGTAAGGCCACTCCCTCTCCAAGCACGGGATACCCGGACATTCAGATAAGACTTAGGTTTTGCCCGTAACCCTGTGGCCTTTGGCCAGTTGCCTAGGAAACTCCTCATATGGTATCAGCCAGCACCTTTGCACAGCCCCTCCCCCCTGTACCCTATACCTTCCCTCTGCCATTGCCTATGTGCCGGAATGAATGTCCCCATATGCTAATTAGGCATCAGCAAGCAACCTTGTACATCCAATCCCCTTAGGACCCTCAACTGCTTATAAACCCATTTCCCTGACAATAAACTGAGAGCTATTCATCAAAACTGACTCCTGGGAGTGATTCTTTCTCATGCGTGAACAGACCAAGGGTCTCCACAGTTGCCCAAGACATCTTGGGGGACCACGGCCGGCCCAAGGATCCAGGAACACATAAGACCCTACATTGAAAATTTTTAAAATAAGGCACAAAAAGAAACCTTTAAACATAAACTTTTTTAAAAAATTTATTTTCATTTATTTATTTGAGAGTGACAGAGAGAGAGAGAGAAAGAGGCAGATAGATAGAGAGAGAATGGGCACGCCAGAGCCTCCAGCCACTGCAAACAAACTCCAGATGCGTGCACCCCCTTGTGCATCTGGCTAATATGGGTCCTGGGGAATCGAGCCTCGAACCGGGGTCCTCAGGCTTCACAGGCAAGCGCTTAACCGCTAAGCCATCTCTCCAGCCCTAAACATAAACTTTTAAAATGAGTCAACTGTTTTTTGTTGTTTTTCAAGAACTTCTTAATCTCTATAGTATTTAATTTTGAAATGATTTTAAGGTATTTCAAAGATTACTTCAATACTAATCTCTTATGCTTCCTACCTTACCTAAACCAAATCTTTATGTTCCTACAAATTTCAATTAATTTCCCATCCAAGTTAATAACTCCTTCTTCCATTCTATCACCTATATTATTATTATTCAACGTTAAATATAATGTTCATGTCACCCATAAATGTCATGTCACATACAAAAAAACTCATACATGGATAACTGCCAGATCATAATGGCCAATAGATTTTTCATGATCTAGGCGTTTCTTTCCTAATGGCTCTGATAACTATCGCTCTTCTGAAGAGCTGCCTCCTTCCCTGTTCCTAAGATCAACATGGGATAATAGCCTGCTATGTACACAAACTACAAGATAAAGTTTGCCTAACGGAAAACTAAAAGCTAAAACTCCTCCAAGCCACACCTATGTGACTAAGACTTTAATGATGCACTACAATGACTGTGAATGTAAAAATGAAATAAAATGAAACTAAATGTTATTGATCCAGAGCCAATAATATTTTGGGCTGTATTGGCCTTTTTGATGGCCAATAACATTATTGTGACCTGACATCTCTCTGTGACCAACTAAGTTATCTATTTTTCTTCTTCTTCTTCCTCCTCCTCCTCCTCCTCCTCCTCTTCCTCCCCTCCTCCTCCTTCTTCTTCTTCTTCTTCTTCTTCTTCTTGGTTTTTCGAGGTAGGGTCTGTCTCTGGCCCAGGCTGACCTGGAATTCACTATGTAGTCTCAGGGTGGCCTCGAACTCATGGCAATCCTCCTGCCTCTGCCTCCCGAGTGCTGGGACTAAAGGCGTGCACCATCACACCTGGCTTATTTCTTTTTTATTTATTTTATTTTTTATTTTTATTTATTTATTTGAGAGTGACTGACAGAGAGAAAGAGATAGAGAGAGAGAAATGGGTATATCAGGGCCTCAGGGCATCAGCCACTGCAAACGAACTCCAGATGCATGTGCTACTTTGTGCATTTCACTTACGTGGATCCTGGGGAATCGAGCCTCTAACCGGGATCCTTAGGCTTCACAGGCAAGCACTTAACTGCTAAGCCATCTCTCCAGCCCAGATATCTATTGCTATCAGTTAAGAAATCTCACACTCTACTCCCTTCAAGTTAAACCTATCCTGTCTCTGACATGTACTTGATTCCCCTGATTATGATAATATTCGCCCTCTCTCTTGGTGATTGCATACTCAGATGCCTCACTGAATTCCCCAAGACAGAATCCTCGCCTTCACAGGGAGTCACTGATTTTTTTTTTTTTTTTTTTTTTTTTTGAGGTTGGGTTTCACTCTAGTTCAGACTGACCTGCAATTCACTCTGTAGTCTCAGGGTGGCCTCGAACTCATGGTGATCCTCCTACCTCTGCTTCCCAAGGGCAGGGATTAAAGGCGTGCGGCCCCACGCCATGCCAGTTCTTTTTCTTTTCTTAATATTTTTATTTTTATTTATTTATTTGAGAGAGGGAGAGAGAGAGAGAATGGGTGTGCCAGGGCTTCTAACCACTGCAAACAAACTCCAGAAGCATGCTCCACCTTGTACATCTGGCTTACATAGGTCCTGGGGAATCGAACCGAGGTCCTTTGGCTTTGCAGGAAAGTGCCTTAATTGTTAAGCCATCTCTCCAGCCCCACTTAGTCTTTTCTGACCTCCCTATGTAGGTGTGAAGGTGAAGGGGATGTTTGTAGCATGGGCTCTTATGCTTTGCTCTGTGTGTGTGTGTGTGTGTGTGTGTGTGTGTGTGTGCCAGTCTGGGAATCCCCTTTCTGGCTTGAGCTTTTCAGTTAGCCTTTTCTCTGGATCCTAATTCTCCTTAAACTTCATAAGAAGCTATCTTTTAGATGGTGGTGACATCTGGGATGACTCAGAAGGCACCATAGTGCTGAGAAGAAGTGACAGAGGAGTGCTCAGCACTGACATCTCTCTTACACCTTCCAAGGCTCAGGGTCCACTGTGGAAGAGGTGGCAGAAAGAATGTAAGAGCCAAAGGAAGGGTAGGACTCCTTGCAACGTGCTCCCCCCAGACACAACATGACCTCACAGCGCCTGACACTACCTACACAAGACCATCATAAGAGCATCATAATAGAAGGAAAAGATGATGACATCAAAATAAAAGAGACCCTTGGTTTCCCACCAGGAATAGATGGTAAGACCCTATTGCTGAAGACTCCACATACTTGGACTGCAAGGCCACTGAGAAATCCTGCTGGAGCTGAGCTGATAACCTCCTCCATGTAGACCAGCTGACAGAAAGCTGGAAGAAGCCATTCTGCATGCAGTTCAATGGGAGAGAGAAAAATCACCAGTGAACATACACAACAGTGGACACTGCAAGCCTTATATTTGGCCAGTCAGGCCAAATGAGCCAACGGGTGCAATAGTGGCACGTCTGTCATGGTGGAAACCAACTGCCCTCTAATTGGACTGGAGGCCCGCTTCATGGGAGGGAATACATCTCTGATACTGAAAACTTAAAACAGGGGTAGTCATGAGCCCTAGGGGTGTAACATCTGCTGCTGTCTGGCTAAATGTATATACTACGCTCATCAAACTGCCCAGTAAGCATTTCTGCTAATGTTCATACCCTTGTATTAATGCTACTCTCACTTTTGGTAGAGAATCTTCTCTTTTCAGATGGCAGTGACCTTGGGATGACTCAGAAGGCATCATGGTGCTGGGAAGAAGTGACCAGAGTGCTCAGTACTGTAATATCTCTATCACACCTTCCAAGGCTCAGGGTCCATTCCGGAAGAGGTGGCAGAAAGAATGTAAGAGCCAAAAGAAGGGTAGGACTCCTTACAACGTGCACCCCCTAGACACAAAATGACCTGGATATCCATGACCTAATAGTGCCTAACACTACCTACACAAGACCATCATAAGAGGAGGAAAAGATCATGACATCAAAATAAAAGAGAGACTAATTGAGAGGGGGAGGGGATATGACGGAGAATGGCGTTTCAAAGGGGAAAGTGTGGGAAGGAGAGTATTACCATGGGATATTTTTTATAATCATGGAAGTTGTTAATAAAAATTTGAAAAAATAAAAATTTGAAAAAAATAAGAGAGACTGATTGAGAGGGGGAGGGGATATGATGAAGAGTGGAGTTTCAAAGGGGAAAGTGGGGGGGGTGAGGGAGGGCATTACCATGGCATATTGTTTACAATCATGGTAGTTGTTAATTTAAAAATAATTAATTTAAAAAATTTACTTTAAAAAAAAAACACAAAAAACAGTCTTAGACGGGCGTGGTGACGCACACCCTTAATCCCAGCACTCGGGAGGCAGAGGTTAAGAAGATCACTGTGAGTTCAAGCCAGCCTGAGACTAATTCCAGGTCATCATGGGGTAGAGCGAGACCCTACTCTGTCCAAAAACCAAGCAAAAAGAACAACAGAAACACAGTGTTGTTAAGGACTAGGGCCAAGCCAAGGGTTTGACAAATTCCAAAAGTCCATCGGCTGAAGAAAAGAGGGTTAAATTAAAAAATAAATAAATAAAAGAGGGCTCAATTATTGATAGAAAGACAATGACTAAGAAAGAAATAGCTATTATTAGAACGGATCCCTCACAAGCCCAGGGTACGTCCTCCTCCTTCAATATGGAATACAGTTTCAAACCTGTGATATTTCTACTAGAGAGCCTTCTACCAGTGGGCAGTCCTATGGAATATTTTCCACAGGAAACATCTGCCTGGATATTTCAAAAAGCTGTGAAGTGTCCCAAGGGAGGCTGGGGGGCTGGGGGGAGGGCAGCGGGAAGAGAACCAGAGGCCAATCACACCACAGTGGTTTAAGTCCAGGTACCAGGTGACTGGAGGAGAGAGAACATGCAGGCTTCCCTACCTTCCGCTCCTCCTGGAAACTTGTGCTGATAAAATAAACTCTTCCTGAGCCTCCGGTTCCCAGGTTAGGGATCTGGTTTGCTTCTAATCAGCGAGCTGTCTCTCAATAAGCCCAAGGGAGAAAGGGGTCACAAGGCAGGGGGATGGGGAGGGGGGGAGTCTCAGACATTTTTGTGTCTGTCAATCCAAGCCCAGGCCCCAGATAGACATTTTTCTTTTCTTTGAGGGTTTACAAGAGAACCAATTGCAAAAGACTGTTTAAATCCTTTTTTTTTTTTTTAACTTGTTGAAAGAAAATGACATACTAGAAAGAAAGGATTGTGTCCCTTCCAAGAGGTAGCCCTCCCCAGACCGTCTTTTGTTCAGTACAAAAGCATTTTAAGGTCTTACAGGAAACCAAGACATTGACCCCCAAGGAGAAATTTGCTACCAGGAAAGAAGACCTTTTTGTTGTGAATTTAATGTCTTTGAGCTGAAATTAGTCTATAGTTAATTGTTCTTTTTTTAAAAAAAAATACATTTTATTTACTTATTTATTAGAGAGAGAGAGTGAGAGAGAGAAAGAATGAGCGCACCAGGTCCTCCAGGCACTGCAAAGGAACTCCAGACACGTGCACCCCCTTGTACGTCTGGCTTACGTGGGTCCTGGAGGGTCTATCTGGGATCCTTTGGCTTTGCAGGCAAATGCCTTAACCACTAAGCCATTTCTCCAGCCCTGTTCTTTCTTTTTTTTCTATACTTTTTTTCTTTTTTTAGAGAGAGAGAGAGAGAGAGAGAGAGAGAGAGAGGCACTGATCGTCCAGTCTATGAACCCATTCTGATTCTTGCTCTCTAGGAACTTCTAATCTAGGCTCACAGATTGTATAAAAAAGAATAAAAGGATGGAGAAAGGCTTCTCTCTCTCTCTCTCTTTTTTTTTTTTTTTTTTTTTTGAGGTAGGGTCTCCTTCTAGTCCAGGCTGACCTGGAATTCACTATGTAGTCTCAGGGTGGCCTCGAACTCACAGTGATCCTCCTACCTCTGCCTCCCGACTGCTGGGATTAAAGGAGTGCACTATTCTTTCTCTCTCTCTAATAAATAAATAAAGATAAGAAAAAAATATATATATATATATATATGTTTTTTTTTTCAAGGCAGGGTCCTAGCTCAGGCTGACCTGGAATTCACTATGTAGTCTCAGGGTGGCCTCGAACTCTCCACAATCCTCCTACCTCTGCCTCTCAAATGCTACGATTAAAGACGTGTGCCACCCCTAGAATATTTTTTTTTAAAACAAAAGGATGGGAAAAGTGTGAAAATCCTAGGGGTCCTGAGCACACAATAACCAACTAATGGGTCCCAGTTAAAAAATGAGCTCCCTGAGCCGGGCGTGGTGGCGCACGCCTTTAATCCCAGCACTCGGGAGGCAGAGGTAGGAGGATCGCCGTGAGTTTGAGGCCACCCTGAGACTACAGAGTGAATTCCAGGTCAGCCTGGGCTAAAGTGAGACCCTACCTCTAAAAACCAAAAAAAATATATATATATATACATACAAATATACATACATATACATATATGTATATATATACATAATGTGTGTATATTTTATATATATATATATATAATATGATATATATATATATTTGAGAGAGGCAGAGAAAGAGAGAGACAAAGAGAATGGGCATGCCAGGGACTCCAGCCACTGCCAATGAATTCCAGATGCATGCTCCACCTTGTGATTCTGAATTACATGGGTACTGGGGGACCGAACCTGAGTCCTTAGGCTTTGTAGGCAACTGCCTTAGCTGCTAAGCCATCTCTCCACTGGGCAGAGGTACGGGACACCCTTGCCCCCAATACAGTTAATACTGTAGGCATGGGAGAAAGCTAGCTCCTTGTAGGCAGTTTCACTTAGAGGCTGAGGCCCAGAGAGAACCAGGATATGCCACCCCACATGACACACAAGACTGGAACTCTTGGCAGAAGCGGAACTTGTGTCTGATCAAGACTGATCTACAGGGCTGTAGAGATGGCTTAGTGGTCACTCATGGCATTTGCCGGCAAAGCCAGAGGACCCAGGTTCAATTCCCCAGGACCCGCGTAAAGCCAGATGCACGAAGTGGCGCGTGTGTCTGGAGTTCGTTTGTTCGCAGTGGCCTGAGGCCCTGGCATGCCCATGCTAGCTATCTCTCTATTTGTCTCCTTCTCCTCTCTCTCTCAAATAAATTGAAAAAAAAATTTTTTTTTTTTTTTTTTTTTTTTGGTTTTTCGAGGTAGGGTCTCACTCTAGCCCAGGCTGACCTGGAATTCACTATGGAGTCTCAGGGTGGCCTCGAACTCACGGCGATCCTCCTACCTCTGCCTCGGGAGCGCTGGGATGAAAGGCGTGCGCCACCACGCCCGGCAAATAGAATATTTTTTAAAAGACTGATCTGCTGTCCACAGCCTGGCGCGCTACCCAGATAGATGGCCCAAGTGGCCTGGCTCAGGTGGGCTGGCTCTGGGATCTGCCCTCCAAATCTACCAACCAATTGGGTCTTCTCCTTGCCTACAAAAGCTTCTGTTTTCTTTTTTTTTTTTTTTTTTTTTTTTTGGTTTTTCGAGGTAGGGTTTCACTCTAGCCCAGGCTGACCTGGAATTTACTATGGAGTCTCAGGGTGGCCTCGAACTCACTGCGATCCTCCTACCTCTGCCTCGGGAGCGCTGGGATGAAAGGCGTGCGCCACCACGCCCGGCAAATAGAATATTTTTTAAAAGACTGATCTGCTGTCCACAGCCTGGCACACTACCCAGATAGATGGCCCAAGTGGCCTGGCTCAGGGATCTGCCCGCCAAATCTACCAACCAACTGGGTCTTCTCCTTGCCTACAAAGGCTTCTGTTTTCTCCCTGTTGCCATCTGTGTCCGGCTCTTGCTCCTCTCCGCTCTGCTTATCTGCCTGTGCTGGGCTCTGCCTGCCACTCTTCACTTGGGCCACAGGGACACATGTGAGTCCTGGGTCTGGCTTCTGGGAAGAACATAATGCCCTTTCTTTTAATTTTTTTTTTTTTGTTTATTTTTATTTATTTATTTGAAAGTAACAGACAGAGAAAGAGGCAGATAGAGAGAGAATGGGCTCGCCAGGGCCTCCAGCCACTGCAAAGGAACTCCAGACGCATGCGCCCCCTTGTGCATCTGGCTAACGTGGGTCCTGGGGAATCGAGCTTCGAACCGGGGTCCTCAGGCTTCACAGGCAAGCGCTTAACCACTAAGCCATCTCTCCAGCCCATAATGCCCTTTCTTGGTCTGGAGAACTTCTGTTTTTTTTCTTCAATATTTTTATTTATTTATTTGAGAGAGAGAAAAGAGAGAGAAAGATGGAGAGAGAGAATGGGCACTCCAGGGCCTCCAGCCACTGCAAACGAACTCCAGATGCATGCGCCCCCTTGTGCACCTGGCTTACGTAGGTCCTGGAGAATCGAACAGGGATCCTTTGGCTCTGCAGGCAAAGGCCTTAACCGCTAAGCCATCTCTCCAGCCCCGGTCTGGAGAACTTTTCAGCTCGCCTGTGTCTTGTAATCTGGGGTGACTTGTCGCTTTGATCATATGCCTGATTCTCCTCTGGCTTCTGAATCTACCACGTGTGTATTTCCCCCACACTCTAGTTCTATCACGTGGGCGCTGTCACTAACTGCAGGCCTGCTACCTGGGTGGTTTCCTTGAACTCCAGGTAACTATGAGTGTGATTCTCTTCATTTCTCATTTTCCTCCGAATTTCCTGGTCTCTACATATTTGCAGCTCTACTCCAGTTCCCCCACACACACCCCCAAACCTCAACTGCTCTTAAACGAACCTTATAAACTAGGCAGTGTTTCCAACATGAGGGCGTGTTTCCTAAACCCCACAATTAGTTATTTCTCCCTTAAATAAGCCCCACCATCTCCCTAAATAAACTCAATAATTTATAATTTATCCTTCTCGAGTCTGTCTTTATCAATTCTTTGTTAAACGTAGGATAGAACCCAAGTTTGGGGATTCATAAATTTGAGGGACTTCTCCTGAACCCCCAAAATCCTGCATCAATACTAACTCCATTGTCTGATAAGCCAGGTGACTGGGACAAGGACCCTCGGGGCAGGGTCTAGGACCCCGTTTCTCTCTTCCTGATTCATTTTCAGAGCTTAGAACCAATCACAAACATCTCCCTCATATCCTCTCCACTGGGCAGAGATATACAGGACCTCCTCGTCCCAAATCTGCCCCAGACCCTCCTCCCAAAACGAGACGTAAAGTCCAAATGCCTCATTTAAAAATATATATTTTATTTTTATTATGTATTTATTTATTTGGGGGGGGGGAAGAGGCAGATAGAGAGAAAGAGAGAATGGCCATGCCAGGGCCTCCAGCCACTGCAAATGAACCCAGATGCATGTTCCCCCTTGAGCATCTGGCTTATGTGGGTCCTGGGAAATCGAACCTAGGTTCTTTGGCTTTGCAGGCAAGCGCCTTAACTGCTAAGCCCTTTCCCCTGGAATTCACTCTGTAACGTAAAAATAAATAAATAAATATTATTTTATCTGAATAGAAGAAGAATTTAAAGGCGTGTCTTTAAAATAAATAAATCTTGGGCTGGAGAGATGGCTTTGCAGTTAAGGCGCTTGCCTGTAAAGGCAAAGAACCTAGGTTTGATTCCCCAGGACCCACATAAGCCAGATGCACAGGGTGGCGCATGCATCTGGTTTTTGCAGTGGCTCAAGGCCCTAGTGCACTCAATCTCTTTCTGTCTCTCTCTCCCTCTCTCTTTATCTATCTACCTCTTTCTCTCTCTCAAATAAACAAATAAATGTTTCCTAAACCCACACCTTGGCTGGCTGACTTGGCTGCCCTCTACTCGTTATTAAATATCCGCCTGTCCTGGACCCCTTTCTGATAGGACTTCTCTATTCTTACAGTCTAGGTCACATGTTCTCAACTCTCCTTGTCTTCCAAGTCTTAGTGGGGCTAGGAACACAGTCTATGGGGTCCTGGTAATGCTACGGTCCTATGGAAGCCCACCCATCAGAAGTCCAAGACCCCCAAGTCTCAACTACCCACTTGGAAGAAACTTCGAGGTCATTTCTAAAAATATTTATTTACTTATTAGAGACGGGGGAGAGAGAGAGAGAGAGAGAGAGAATGGGCGCGCCAGGGCCTCCAGCCCCTGCAAACGAACTCCAGACGCATGCGCCACCATGTGCATCTGGCTTTCATGGGACCTGGAGAATCGAACCTGGGTCCTTAGGCTTTGCAGGCAAACGCCTTAACCGCTAAGCCATGTCTCCAGCCCCAGGTCATTTATCTCACAGGAACCGGTGCTGTTCTGGTCAACTCCATGGAAAACCCATCAAGACAGCCCCAGTATGGCCTCTGTGGATTCCAGCTTGGATCTCCTCCACCAGTGGTTAACTCCATTCAAGCTCTCCAAAACCAAAACACTGGAAAGGGCTTGGGCTTCGCTACCATACAAACTGGGGTTTAAATGGAGGGCTGGGGGCGGGGGGGGAGGCCACTGGCAGCTCTTTGAGAGCCAGGAGGTTGTAGAATTGGGGGGAGTGTTGACGTTGGCTATAGAAAAAAATCCCTCCTGCAGCTAGGCGAGGGGTGGGGGGATGGGTCCCCCGTGGAGAAACCAGAGGCGGATAAAAAAAAAAAAAAAAAGTGCTTCCAATTACCAGCAAGCTGGCCTCCTAGCGCACTCTCCACCGTGACCCCAGAGCCAACCTCATGCTGTTGCCTAGCAACTCACCTGCATCACCCAGGGATGTGGTGGGAGGGGGGGGATCCTTCGGGAGGAAGGGGAAATGACCGGTTTAATGACAAAGGCTCAGGGGTATCTTGCAATCAGTTCATTTTTCAAGTCCTCGCTGGGCTCCAACCAAGTGCCAGACCCCAAGACAGGCACGGGGGGGATTCAGAGATGGATAAAACCTCGCTTCTTACCTCCAGAAATTCACAACGAAGGATAGACAGGGTGGTTTCCTTCATTCGGGAAATGTCTGAGGACAAGATAATATAACTCAGCACTACACTTGCCTGGCGTGTGTGAGGCCCCAGGTTTAAATCTCTGCATTGAGAAAGAAAGAAAGAAACAAGAGAAAGAAAAAAAAAAAAAAGGAAGGAAGGAGAAAGAAAAAGAAAGGAAAGGGGCCGCACATCTTTAAACCCAGCACTTGGGGAGCAGAGGTAGGAGGATCACTGTGAGTTCGAGGCCGCCCTGAGACTACATAGTGAGTTCCAGGGCTAGAGTTAAACCCTACCTTGGAAAAAGAAAAAAAGAAAAAGAAAAAGAAAGGAAAGAAGGAAATAGATTTAAGTTTTTATCAACAGTAAAATGAATAAACAATTTGTAGCATAGCCACACAATGTAATAGTATGCACATAGCATGAAAATGAACAATGTACAATTACACACAAAAATATGAAGTTTTGTTTTATATATATATGCATACATATATATGTATATATATACATATATATATATATATATATATATATATTTTTTTTTTTTTTTTTTGTGGTAGAGTCTCGCTCTAGCCCAGGCTGACCTGAATTCACTACAGAGTCTCAGGGTGGCCTCGAACTCACAGTGATCCTCCTAACTCTGCCTCCCAAGTGCTGGGATTAAAGGCATGTGCCACCATGCCTGGCTCTAAAAATCTTTTATACTTGAGACTACCTAGTGAATTCAGGTCAGCCTGAGCCAGAGTAAGACCCTACCTCAAAAAAAAAAAAAAAAAAAAAATGGATGGAACGAGCCAGGCGTGGTGGCACACGCTTTTAATCCCAGCACTCAGGAGGCAGAGGTAGGAGGATCGCAGAGAGTTCAAGGCCACCCTGAGACTACATAGTGAATTCCAGGTCAGCCTGAGCTAGAGTGAGACACTATCTTGAAAAGCCAAAAAAAAAAAAGTATGGATCTGGAAAGGATTACACTAAGTGAGGTAACCCAGGCCCAGAAAGCCAAACCTCACATGTTGTCTCTCATATGTGGATCCTAGCTACAGATGACTGGACTTCTGTGTGAGTAGGAAGAAAACTCAGTAGCAGAGGCCAGTAATCTAGAAACGATATAAAGGGAATAGAAAGGGAGGGATGGGGGCACCTAATAGGATGGTATTGTATATATGTAAGTAGAAGAATAGATTAATGGGGGTGAAAAGGCCCAAGTGAGGTCAGGGGAAGAGATTGAGTAAAGGAAAGGTGGAGGGAGGGCTAATCAGAATCTAAGAGGATATAAATAAGTCATATGGAAACCTACTTTTTTGGACTCAGGAGCCATAGATGGTTACTAGAAAATTTTCAGTGCCAGGAATGAGATACTTTCCAGTGAGTTGTTGGCCAGGGAGGTCCCTGATGCCCCCAGAACACTACAGGCCATTGCCGAGGCCCTTAGTTTCCCACCAGGAACAGATGGTAAGACCCTATTGCTGAAGACTCCACATACTTGGGCTGCAAGGCCACTGAGAAATCCTGCTGGAGCTGAGCTGATAACCTCCTGCATGTAGACCAGCTGACAGAAAGCTGGAAGAAGACATTCTGCATGCAGCTCAATGGGGGAGAGAGAGAAATCACCAGTGAAGATACTCAACAGTGGACACTGCAAGCCTTATATTTGGCCAGCCAGGCCAAATGAGCCAACTGGGTGCGAGAGTGGCAGGTGGGGAGAGGGAGGGCATTACCATGGGATATTGTTTACAATCATGGAAGTTGTTAATAAAAAAATAAATAAATTATATCAAATGCCACCCTTGCAAGCCTAGGCCCACAAAAAGTACTGCTGTTCTCCTCAGCAGAGGTGACTACATAAGAATACAACAGACCAGATATAAACATCTATAATAAACAAAGTATGCTAGGATTTTAATGAGTACATAAAAAGTTCTTGTTCGGGGCTGGAGAGATGGCTTAGCAGCTAAGCGCTTGCCTGTGAAGCCTAAGGGCCCCGGTTCGAGGCTCGATTCTCCAGGACCCACGTTAGCCAGATGCACAAGGGGGCACACGCGTCTGGAGTTTGTTTGCAGTGGCTGGAGGCCCTGGTGCACCCATTCTCTCTCTTGTCTGTCGTTCTCAAATAAATAAATAAAAATAAACAAACAAACAAAAAGTTCTTGTTCACGAATTTTTCAGATACCTTTGTTATCTTCAGGAGCTAACATTGAAAATATTGCTTAAAATAAACCATGCCATCAAACTATGTGTAAGAACTGGGCATGGTGGCTCATGTCTATAACCCCAGCTCTTAAAAGGCTGGGGCAGGAATCTAAAGCTAGCCTGGGTTTAAATGAGTATGTGCCCATAAGAAAATTGATACCATTTCTGAAAGGTTGTTTAAATGCATAGTACAAATGTTTGTATTATGTAAGTAGTTTTGAAAATCCTTTTGAAATAACTTCTTTCTACTCTTACTGATTATAGTATTTTTAGTTTTTCATTAAATTTTTTTTGTTATTTTTATTTATTTATTTGAGAGTGACATACAGAGAGAGAAAGAGGCAGATAGAGAGAGAATGGGCACGCCAGGGATCACCGTGAGTTCGAGGCCACCCTGAGACTCCATAGTGAATTCCAGGTCAGCCTGGGCTAGAGTGAGACCCTACCTCGAAAAACCAAAAAAAAAAAAAAAAAAAAGAAAAGAAAAGAAAAGAAATATCTTTTGATGATAAACTGAATTGGAGGTGACTACCAATTTTAAGTTGTAAGGACAAACTGAATTCACACCCTGAAGCCCCTGCCTTTTTCTTATGGGAGCCATCTCATCTTGACCTTGGGCAACAGGAGATATTTTTCATGTCAAATCCACCGACCAATGTATGTTGAGGTCTAGTTCACCCTCCCTGGGCCTCATTTTTCCCTTCTATAAAATGTTGATAATTCCACCTACCCTCAGAAGAGTTATACCCCAGTTTAAATGCAACAGTGCATAAAACAACAGAATGCAGCTCTCTAGTGCCAAAAAGTGAGACTCTATCCCACCTCTCGGAGACAAAATGATCAGAAGTGTGAACACTTAACTCATCAGACCTCTTGCCCCATCAGTGCAAGTCAAGATAAGCCGGAAGAACAAGGCTTCAAAGATGCCTCTGAACGTCCGAGACGTCTTACTACTGGCTCATGTTGACAAGGTTAGCTTTTTGCTCATTTGCCATTTTATGGAAAAAGAAAAAATGAATTCATGCTGGATTAAACTTGAAAGAATAAATAAATAAATTTAAGAAAATAAAATAAAATCTTTTATTACGGCACAATATTAACAGCTACCATTAGTGCTTGCCTGCAAAGCCTAAGGACTCATGTTCAGCTCTCCAGATCCCACGTAAGCCAGACGTACAAGGTGACACAAGCCCGCAAGGTCCCACGTGCACAGAAGTCGGCCTAGGCATCTGGAGTTCGACTGCAATGGCTGGAGGCCCTAGTGGGCCAATTATGTCTCTCTCACTCACTCTCTCTCTCTCTCATTAAAAAAAAGAAAGAAAGAGAGAAACATAAGGTAGGGGACCTACCTACATAAAGGTGACGAGAGATGTGGTATTTATTTGTTTGTTTGTTTATTTATTTGATAAAAAGAGGAAAAAAGAGAATGGGCACACCAGGGCCCCCAGCCACTGCAAACAAACTCCAGATGCATGCACCCCCCCTTGTGCATCTGGCTTACGTGGGTCCTGGGGAATCGAACCTGGGTCCTTTGGCTTTGCAGGCAAGCACCTTAACCACTAAGCCATCCCTGCAGCCCGAAGCTGATAGTTTTTTAAAACATTTATTTATTTGCAAACACAGAGAGAATGGGCATACCAGGGCCTCTTGCTGCTGCAAACTCCATAGGCATGTGCCATCTTGTTCATCTGACTTTACATGGGTGCTGGCAACTCGAACCCAGGCCATCAGGTATTGCAAGCAAGAACCCCGACTGCTGAGTCATTTCTCCAGCCCCAGAGGCTGCTATTTTGTTTGTTTGGTTTGGTTTGTTTCTTTGTATATATGTGTGAGGAAGTCCAAGCCCCACAGCCTGGAAGGGTGGATCATGACACACAGGGACTTTAAAGTACATCCTCAGCCACGCGTGGTGGCTCATGCCTTTGATCCCAACACTCGGAAGACAGAGGTAGGAGAATAGGCATGAGTTTCAGGCCACTCTAAGATTTTACACAATGAATTTCAGGATCAACCTGAGCTATAGTGAGACCCTACCACAGAAAACCACAAAAAAAAAAAAAAAAGAAAGAAAAGAAAAGAAAAAGAAAAAAAATCTTAGGAGCCGTGGTAAATGTGACATGCTTTATTAAGAGAAAGATCTGGGCTGGAGAGATGGCTTAGCAATTAAGATGTTTGCTGGCAAAGCCTATGGACCCAGGTTCAATTCCCCAGTACCCACATAAGCCAGGTGCACAAGGTGGTGCATGTGTCTGGAGTTTGCAGTGGCTAGAGGCCCCGATGTGCCCATGTCTCTCTCTCTCTCACCCTTCTCAAATAAATAAATGAAATATTACAAAAAAAAAGATATGATGTGACATGCTTTATTCAAGGAAAAGCCCGCTCACTATCCCAGAGCTAAGCAGGTATTTATACCAGTCAAAACAAAGGTGGAGAGCTGGAGGGATGGCTTAGTGGTTAAGGCATTTGCCTGAAAAGCCAAAGGACCCAGGTTCGATTCCCCAGGACCCACGTTAGCCAGTTGCACAAGGGGTTGCAAGCATCTGGAGTTCATTTGCAGTGGCTGGAGGTCCTGGCGTGCCCATTCTCTATTCTCTCTCTCTCTCTCTCTCTTTCTCCCTCTTTCTCTGTCAAATAAATAAAAATTTTTAAAAATAAAACAAAGGTGACAAAATGCCAAAAACCAGCCGGGTGTGGTGGTACACATCTTTAATCCCAGCACTCGGGAGGCAGAGGTAGGAGGATCACTGTGAGTTTGAGGCCAGCTTGAGACTAACTACATAGTGAATTCCAAGTCAGCCTGGGCTAGAGCGAGAACCTACCTCAAAAAAAAAAAAAAAAAAACGAAAAACCAAAAAGAAAAGGAAAAGATGGATCCCAAGTGCGGTGGTGTGTGCCCGAAATCCCAGAGCTGGAGAAGCAGAAACGGGAAGTGAGGGCTCACATTCACTAAGTCTCTAGTTGACCTGGTTTCTCTTACCCTAGACTTAGGTCCTAGAGACCCCAGCCCTATACCCAGCCTTTCATTGGGTTTTCTGAGCCTGGACAGAACTCTGGTGTTCTGTCCAGATCCCTGTCCCTGAAGACGTGCAGATAGCGGCAGCTAGCCATAGTGTCAGCATCCAGCCGGCTCCTCCGGATATAGGATCATCTTGCTTTCTGGTCTTCATCTGCTCCATCCACTGGGTGTACCAAGGCTGGGTTATCTTAGCTCATCTGCAGATACCTCTGATGGGCTGTTTCGCTCCAGGGTTGCTATCAGGTCGGCCAAGGCTATTCTTGGGCGGGCATCAGCCCCTTCTGACACTCCTGGTACCTTCCACTCTTCCAAGGTGATCATCGCAAAGACCCTGCCTCTAAAACCTCTTGCGTGCCAATCTCTGTCTCAGCTCTTCTTCTCAAATCCAACCCGCCATCAAGGCCCTAGGGGTCTTCCCTTCACTTTTCCATCCCCTCACTTTGGGATGACAGTCACATAAAATTATCCGCATCATGTAAGGTCTGCTGCTGTCTGGCTAAATGTATATACTATGCCCACCAAACTGCCCAGTGAGCACTTGTCTTAACGTCCATACCCATATATTAACGCTACTCTCACTTTTGGTAGAGAAGCTTCTCTTTTCAGATGGCAGTGACCTTGGGATGACTCAGAAGGCATCATGGTACTGAGAAGAAGTGACAGGAGTGCTCAGCACTGCGATATCTCTATCACACCTTCCAAGGCTCAGGGTCCATTGCGGAAGAGGTGGTAGAAAGAATGTAAGAGCCAAAGGAAGGGTAGGACTCCTTACAACGTGCTCCTCCAGACACAAAATGGCCTGGATATCCATGACCTCACAGTGCCTGACACTATCTACACAAGACCCTCATAATAGGAGGAAAAGATGATGACATCAAAATAAAAGACAGACTGATGGAGATGGGGGAGGGGATATGATGGAGAGTGGAGTTGTGAAGGGGAAAGTGGGGGGAGGGAGGGAATTACCATGGGATATTGTTTACAATCATGGAAGTTGTTAATTATAAAAATTTTTTTAAAATAAAAAAAAGATTATTTGTATCACACCTGGCTTACACAAGTGTTTCCCACCCATTTAAAAATAATATTTCATTTGATTTATTTACTTTTTAAAAATTTTTGTTTTTCAAGGTTGGGTCTCACTTTAGCCCAGGCTGACCTGGAATTCACTCTGTAGTCTCAGGGTGGACTCACAGCAATACTCCTACCTCTGCCATCTGAGTGCTGGGATTAAAGACCTGTGCCACCACGCCTGGCTTAAAAAATATTTCAAATATATTTATTTGGGCTGGAGAGATGGCTTAGCAGTTAAGGCGTTTGCCTGCAAAGTGTAAGGACCCAGGTTCAATTCCCCAGGACCCACTTAAGCCAGATGCACAAGGTGGCACATGCATCTGCAGTTTGTTTGCAGTGGCTGGAGACCCTGGTGTGCCCATTCTCTCCCTCTCTCTCTCTGTGCCTCTTTCTCCCTCTCCAAGGGTAAGGGCCAGGTCCTGGGAAATCTAACCGGGGTCCTTTGGCTTTGCAGGCAAGCACCTTAACCGCTAAGCCATCTCGTCAGCATATATATATGATTTGATTTTTTTCCAGGTAGGGTCTCACTCTGTAGCCCAGGCTGACCTGGAATTTACTGTGTAGTCTCAGGGTGGCCTCGAACTCACCACGACCCACCTACCCTTGCCTCCCAAGTGCTGGGATTAAAGGCGTGCACCACCATGCTCCGCTGCCCAAATGTTTTATCTTTATTTATTTGAAAGAGGCAGAGAGAGAGAGAGAGAGAGCGAGAAAGGAAGGAAGGAAGGAAAGAAGGAAGGAAGGAAGGAAGGAAGGAAGGAAGGAAGGAAGGAAGGAAGGAAGGAAAGAAGGGTGCACCAGGGCCTCCAGCCACTGCAAGCAAACCCCAGACGCACGCACCACCTTGTGCATCTGGCTTCCGTGGCTCCTGGGGAATCGAACCCGGGTCCTTTTGGCTTCGCAGGCAAGCTCCTTTAAGCTCTAAGCGGCCATGCCACGTCACAGCCTCCGGGGCCTGGTAACTGCAAGGGGCGCGTCCTGGCCCGGGGCCGCCTCCTTCCTCTCCTGCCCGCGGATCCTCCTCCCACCCCCCCCCGCCACCCCCCTTAACTTCGGAGGCCAGACATGGTGGTGACCTCGGCGGCGACGTGGCTGCTGCTGGGCGCCTTGGCGTGCGCGCATCGGCAGCAGGATTTCTACGACTTCAAGGCCATCAACATCCGAGGCAAGCTGGTGTCCCTGGACAAGTATCGCGGCGCGGTGAGTGTCAGCCGGCCTGCTGGGAGGGAGGGGGGTGGTGGTGGTGTCCCCCTCCCCTCCAGTGGCCTTGGACTTTGCAGATGTCCCTCTCTACCTTCCCTGTCCATCTGCACATCCCACCCTAACCCCCACCTCTGCACCCACACCCTGGCCTGGGCACCTCGTGGCACCGCCCACCCCCACCCCCCACCCCCGGGTGCGCTCCAGCATCCCTGGTCCCATGGATGCGCCTGGGGGACATTTTGCAGCCAGGGAGGACCTGGGGACAGGGATGTGCAGGGAACGGGGTCCTCCCCCCCCCTTGCGTGGAACTTCCTGGTTCACAGTGCACACTGAGCCCCCCCCCTCCACCCTCGGGGCGGGGGGAGAGCTTCCCCGTCCTTGGGCCCCCCTTTAGGCCAACTTTGCTGGACACAGTTAAGTCATCCAGGCCTGGAGGCCCCTCCCTGCCAGAAGGACTCTTAAACTCCTATAGGATTTCAGAGAAGACTCTGTGTGTGTGTGTGTGTGTGTGTGTGTGTGTGTGTGTGTGTTGGAGGGGGGAATAGATCCTTGAAAGAAGAGAGGATTTTAGTTAAGGCAGATGATTCCAGGCAAAAGAGCTGTCTGGAGCCCGGGTGTGGTACAGCAAGCCTTTCATCCCAGCACTCGGGAGGCAGAGGTTAAGAGGAACTCCCCGTGAGTTCGAGGCCACCCTGAGACTCCATAGTGAATTCCAGGGCAGCCTGGGCTGGAGCGAGACCCTACCTCGAAAAAACCAAACAAAACAAAACAAAACAAAAGGAGTCTGCCTCCATCTCCTCCCCCACCACCCCCACACACCCCAGGCTGCAATGGTGTGGAAGACCAGGCCCCAGAAGCCAGGAGGGGGACCAAGAAAATCCTTGAACACTGTTTCAAGCCCTTGAGATAAGCGGATCTGGGGACCTTGGGGAGGAGAAGGAGGGGGGTGGAGGGAAATTCCAGATTTGGATAGATCAGAAAAGAATGAATGGCAATAAGTTTTTCTTTCTTTTCTTTCCTTCCTTCCTTCCTTCCTTCCTTTCTTTCTTTCTTTCTTTTTATTATTTTTTTTTATATTTTGAGGCAGGATCTCATTCTAGCCCAGGCTGACCTAGAATTTACTAAGTAGTCTGCGCTGGCTTCAAACTCACAGAAATCCTCCTACCTCTGTCTCCTGAGTGCTGGGATTAAAGGCGTGAGCAACCACGCCTGGCTCTTTTTCTTTCTTTCATTCTTTCTTTCTTTCTTTCTTTCTTTATTTCTTTATTTTTTATTTATTTAAAGGAGAGTGAGAGAAAGAGGCAGATAGAGAGAAAGAATGGGCACACCAGATCCTCCAGTCACTGAAAATGAAGGCAAAGTCTCACTGTAGCCCAGGCTGGCCTTGAACTCACCGTGATCCTCCTACCTCTGCCTCCCAATAAAAACTTTTGTTTGTTTGTTTGTTTTTGCTTTTTGAGGTAGGGTTTCACTTGAGCCTAGGCTGACCTGGAATTCACTGTGTAGTCTCAGGGTGGCCTCGAACTCACGGCGATCCTCCTACCTCTGCCTCCTGAGTGCTGGGATTAAAGGCGTGCGCCACCACACCCGGCCCAATGAAATTTTTTAATGTATTTATTTATTTGAGGGGGGGGGGAGATTGTGTGTGTGTGTATGTGTGTTGAATCAGAGCCTCTAGCCATTGCAAATGAACTCCAGATGCATGTGCCACTTTGTGCACCTGGCTTTATGTTGGTACCAGGGGAATCGAACACTGACCAGCATGCTTTGCAAGCATGTACCTCTAACCACTTAGCTACCTCCCCGACCCAACATGCTTTTCTTGGGAGCAAGGCCATCTTTAGGCTTTGATATTCTCAATTATTCCTCCTCCTGGAGACAGTAAGAACTTGTCCTGACCTTGTAGAACTTGGTAAGTTAGAGCAGGGAACATTCCCAGTCATCCCCCCCACCCCCAGTTACAGCAGGGAACATTCCCAGTCAGTCGCCCCCCTTCCCTCTAGGGTAGCTCACCAGAGACCCCTGGGTTCATTAGCCAACCAGCTCTGCTAGTCATGAAATTCATTGTTCATTATTTAGCATCTACTATATACGAGGTATACTGGGCCCAAGTACTGGAGATAAAAGAGCAGTGAACAAAAACAAGACAATTTTCTGCCTTCATCAAGCTTATGGGGAGGAGAGAAAGGAGGTACTGAGAAATGAGCGAGGTAATTCCCAATGTCAATAAGAGTGAGGCAAAAATATATGCCTCTGCCCGGCGTGGTGATGCACGCCTTCAATCACAGCACTTGGGAGGCAGAGGTAGGACGGTCGCTGTGAGTTCAAGGCCACCTTGAGACTAGGTCAGCCTGGGCTACAGTGAGACCCTACCTCAAATAAAATAAAATAAAATAAAATAAAATAAAATAAAATAAAATAAAATAAAATAAAACAAAAATATATGCCCAGCAATTAAGGAGGCAGAGGTAGGAGTATCGCTGTGAATTCAAGGCCAGCCTAGGACAACAGAGTGAGATCCAGGTCAGCCTGAACTAGAGTGAGACTCTACCTCAAAAACAAAACAAAACAAAAGAAAAAAAAAAAAAAAAAACAGCCATGGAGGCTGGCTGGAGATATTGTTTACCAGTTAAGGCACTTGCCTATAAAGCCTAAGGACCTAGGTTTGCTTCCCCAGTACCCATGTAAGCCAGAGGCACAAGGTGGTGCATGTGTCTGGAGTTCATTTGCAGTGGCTGGGGCCCCGGCATGTCCATTCTCTTACTCTTCTAATAAATAAACAATGTTTTTAAGTCGGGTGTGGTGGCACATGTCTTTAATCCCAGCACTTGGGAGGCAGAGGTAGGAGGATCACCATGAGTTCGAGGCCACCCTGAGACTACATAGTGAATTCCAGGTCAGCCTGAGCTAGAGTGAGACCCTACCTTGAAAAACTAAAAAAAAATTAGTATCTTGGGCTGGAGAGATGGTTTAGCAGTTAAGGCACTTGCCTGCGAAGCCTAAGGACCCAGGTTCAACTCTCCAGAACCCACGTAAGCCATGTGCACAAGGTGACACATTGTGTGTGCGTACAAGGTGGCGCACGCATCTGGATTCAATTGCAGTGGCTAGAGGCCTTAGCGTGCCAATTTTCTCTCGCTCTCATAAAATAAAATTTTTTGAGCCGGGCTTGGTGGCGCACACCTTTAATCCCAGCACTAGGGAGGCAGAGGTAGGAGAATCACCGTAAGTTCTAGGCCACCCTGAGACTACATAGTGAATTCTGGGTCAGCCTGAGCTAGAGTGAGACCTTACATGGAATAATAATAATAATAAGTAAATAAATAAAAATTAAAAATTAAAAAAAATCTTTAAAAATTAGCGTCCTTGGGCTGGAGAGATGGCTCAGTGGTTAAATGCATTTGCTTGCAAAGCCTGATGGGCCTGGTTTGATTCCCTAATACTCATGTAAAGCCAGATGCTCAACGTGGCACATGCATCTGGAGTTTATTTGCAGCAGCTAGAGGTCTTGGCACATCTGTGCATACTTTCTCTCTCTGTCCCCCCTTGCAAATAAATGAATAAATAAATAAATATTAGCATTCTTTTTTTTTTTTTTTTCAAGGTAGGGTCTCACTCTAGCCCACGCTGACCTGGAATTCACTACGTAATCTCAGGGTGGCCTCAAACTCACGGCGATCCTCCTACCTCTGCCTCCCGAGTGCTGGGATGAAAGGCGTGTGCGCCACCACGCCCGGCTAATATTAGTATTTTTTATGCTCATATTGCCTAGGCATTCAGCAGGGAAGAAGATAGGAGACACTGAATTGTGGAAAGGAGTTTGGAGTCCCATTTCTCACCACCCCGGCAGAGGGTGCTGACTGTACTGAACGCAGATTTGGGAGCTTGTTCTAAACCCAAGGACCCCTGAGAATGGGACTTTCCTCATGTGACAGAAGCAGGACGAAGGAGCGCAGTAGTGTAGTGATCTAGCTCAGTTATTCTCAACTGGGGGGTTGATTTTGCCACCACTACCGACAAAATATTTGGCAATGTCAGGAAACTTTTTTTTATTTTGTTTTGGTTTTTTGAGGTAGGGTCTCACTCTGGTCCAGGCTGACCTGGAATTCACTATGGAGTCTCAGGCTGGCCCCGAACTCACGACGATCCTCCTACCTCTGCCTCCCGAGTGCTGGGATTAAAGGCGTGTGCGCCACCACGCCTGACTTTTTCTTTCTTCTGTTTTAGGCAAGCCCAAGAGACTTCCCCCCCCCTTTATTTATGCCAGAGAGTGAAAGCAAGAATAAGAGAATTGGCATGCCAGGGCCTCCAGCCACTGTGATCAAACTCCAGACACGTGCGCAGCCTTGCGCACATGTGTGATCTCGTGCTCTTGCATCACCTTGTGCGTCTGGCTTACGTGGGACCTGGAGAGTCGAACGTGAGTCCTTAGGCTTTGCAGTCAAGTGCCTTAACTGCTAAGCCATCTCTCCAGCACAGGAAACTGTTTTTTTTTTTTAATTTATTTTTAAATTGTATTTATTTATTAGAGGCAGAAAGAGGGAGGAAGAGAGCGAGAAAGAGAGAGAGAGAATGGGTGTACTAGGGCTTCCAGCAAACGAACTCCAGACGCATGAGCCACCTTGTGTATCTGGCTAACGTGGGTCCTGCCTGGGGAATCAAACCTGGTCCCTTGGCTTTGCAGGCAAGTGTCTTAGCCGCTAAGCCATCTCTCTAGCCCTGCCTGTGGAAATTGAACCTCTAGCTGGTATAATCCCAACTTTTCTTTTTTTTAATATATTTTTTCAATTTTTATTTATTTATTTGAAAGTGACAGAGAGAGAAAGAGGCAGATAGAGAGAGAATGGGTGTGCCAGGGCCTCCAGCCACTGCAAACGAACTCCAGACACGTGAGCCCCCTTGTGCATCTGGCTAACGTGGGTCCTGGGGAATCGAGCCTCGAACCAGGGTCCTTAGGCTTCACAGGCAAGCGCTGAACCGCCAAGCCATCTCTCCAGCCCAAATCCCAACTTTTCAAAAGCAGCCAGGCAGATAGGACTATCTGCAGCCGAAGATTTGTTTTTTTGTTTTTTGTTTTTTTATTTACTGAAAGTGACAGACAGAGAGAGAGAGAGGCAGAGAGAGAGAGTGAGAATGGGTGTGCCAGGGCCTCCAGCCACTGCAAACAAACTCCAGACGCATGCGCCCCCTTGTGCATCTGGCTTATGTGGGTCCTGGGGAATCGAGCCTCTAACCAGGGTCCTTGGGCTTCACAGGCAAGCGCTTAACCGCTAAGCCATCTCTCCAGGCCCTGTCCCTGGTGTTTTTGAAGTAGAGTCCCACACTAGCCCAGGCTGACCTGGAACTCACAGAAATCCTCCTACCTTTGCCTTCTGAGCGCTGAGAGTTAAAGGCATGTGCCACCACGCCTGGTTCTCTACTTTTTTTTTTTTTTTGGTAAAGTCTTGCTTATCTGGGCCAAAGTTCCAAATGCTTCCTTATTTCTCCTGTAGCCAGTTGCAGAAGACTAAAAGTGGGGCCTGGCGAGGTGGTTCTGTGGTTAAAGATGCTTGCTTGCAAACCCTGCCGGGCTGAATTCGATTCCCCCGTAGCCACATTACAGCCAGGTACACAGAGTGGCTCATGCATCTGGAGTTCATTTGCAGTGACAGGAGGCCCAGGCGCACCCATATTCACACACTCTATCCAATAAAAATATTTCTTAAGCCGGGCGTGGTGGCACACGCCTTTAATCCCAGCACTCGGGAGGCAGAGGTAGGAGGATTGCCCTGAGTTCAAGGCCACCCTGAGACTCCATAGTGAATTCCAGGTCAGCCTGGGCTAGAGTGAGACCCTACCTCGAAAAACCAAAAAAAAAAAAAAAAATCTTAAAAGACTGAAAAAGCCATGTGGTTAGGTTTATAACAGTATGTATGTTTATATGTTTATATAATGTATATATAATGTATGTATTTATATAATGTATGTTTATAACAGTATGATGTAACAGTCCCACTTCTTAGTAACAATTTTCTATAGCAGCTGCCTTCTCATTGCTGGGACAAAAACACCTGACCAAAAACAACTCATGGGAGGAAAGGATTTATTTTGGCTTCTAGTTTTTAAACCATTTTTTAAAAAAATTATTGACAACATCCATAATTATAGACAATAAACCATGATAATTCTTCCCCTCCCCCCACTTTCCCCTTCACAACTCTACTCCCCATCATATTCCCTCCCCTGCTATCTCTCTTTTATTTACTTTTCTTTTATTTATTTATTTTTTATTAACAACTTCCATAATTGTCATGGTAATGCTCTCCCGTGCCCCCCCTCCCCCCACTTTCCCCTTTGAAACTCCACTCTCCATCATATCCCCTCCCCCTCTCAATCAGTCTCTCTTTTATTTTGACGTCATGATCTTTTCCTCCTCTTATGATGGTCTTGTGTAGGTAGTGTCAGGCACTGTGAGGTCATGGATAGCCAGGCCATTTTATGTCTGGAGAGCACGTTGTAAGGAGTCCTACCCTTCCTTTGGCTCTTACATTCTTTCCTCCACCTCTTCCGCAATGGACCCTGAGCCTTGGAAGGTGTGATAGAGATATTTCAGTGCTGAGCACTCCTCTGTCACTTCTTCTCAGCACCATGGTGCCCTCTGAGTCATCCCAAGGTCACTGACATCTGAAAAGAGAAGCTTCTCTAACCAAAAGTGAGAGTACCTGGGCGTGGTAGAGCATGCCTTTAAATCCAGCACTCGGGAGGCAGAGGTAGGAGGATCGCTGTGAGTTCGAGGCCAGCCTGAAACTACATAGTGAATTCCAGGTCAGCCTGGGCTGGAGTGAGACCCTACCTCAAAAAAACAAAAAGAAACAAACAACAACAACAACAACAAAACCCAAAGTAGAGTCTTGCTCTCTAGTCCAGGCTGACCTGCAATTCACTATGGAGTCTCAGGCTGGTCTCAAACTCACAGCAGTCCTCCTACCTCTGACTCCTGAGTGCTGTGATTAAAGGCGTGCACCACCACACTCAGCTCATATCATTCTTTTTGTTATTTTCATTTTATTTATTTATTAGAGAGAGAGAGAAAAAAAATGGGTATGCGAGGGCCTCTAGCCATTGCAGACAAACTCCAGACACATGTGCCACCATATGCATCTGGCTTACGTAGGTTCTGTGAAATTGAACCTGGGCAAACACCTTAACTACTAAGCCATCGCTCCAGCCCTCCTATCATTCTTTCTCTCTCTTTTTTTTTTTTCAAGGTAGGATCTCACTCTGGCCCAGGCTGACCTGGAATTCACTATATAGTCTCAGGGTGGCTTCGAACTCACATCGATCCTCCCACCTCTGCCTCCCGAGTGCTGGGATTAAAGGCGTGCGCCACCACGCCCGGCTCCTTATGGGTGAGGGAACATTAATTGTCGGGAAAGTCACCTATTTGTCCATATCACAGCAGATACACGTGCATGCCTCTTCGGTGGGTTGTCTGTGGATGTGGGCTTTATTTGATTTATTTAGTGTTGCATTCTTTCTGCAATCCAGGTATCCCTGGTGGTGAATGTGGCTAGTGAGTGTGGCTTCACAGATCAGAACTACAGAGCCTTGCAGAAGCTGCAGAGAGAACTCGGTCCCTACCATTTCAACGTGCTTGCCTTCCCCTGCAACCAGTTTGGGCAACAGGAGCCAGACAGCAACAAGGAGATTGAGAATTTTGCCCGCCGCACCTACAACGTCACTTTCCCCATGTTTAGCAAGGTCGCAGTCATTGGCACCGGTGCCCACCCTGCCTTCAAGTACCTGACCCGTGAGTTCTCTCCTTCCTTCCTTCTTTCCCTCCGTTATTTCTGAGAGAGAGAGAGAGGAAGAGGGGCTGGAGGGATGGCTTAGCAGTTAAGGCGCTTGCCTGTGAGGTCTAAGGAGCCATGTTCGACTCCCCAGATCCCACGTAAGCCAGACGCACAAAGGTGAGGCAAGCGCAAAGTCGCACGTGCCCACTAGGTGGCGCAAGCGTCTGGAGTGCGAGTGCAGTGGCCCAGGCCCTGGTGCTCTCTTTCTCTCTCTCTGCCTCTGTGTGTGAGTCTCTCTCTAAAATGGTTGAAAAGAAAAGAAAGAACCCTTTGAGAGAGAGAGAGGAAGAAGCAGAGAAAGAGAGAGAGACTGGGCACACCAAGGCCTCTAGCTGCTGCAAATAAACTGTGCCACCATGTGTGTCTGGCTTATGTGGGTCCCGGGGAATTGAACCAGGTCCTTAGGCTTCTCAGACAAGTGCCTTAACCACTGAGCCATCTCTCCAGCCCTTCACCTTCCCTCAGCCGGCTGAGGCATGGCTCTCTGGGCAGCAGAGGGCACTGGCTAGCAAGGTTAGCTCTTCCTTCCTGACCCTCTCATGTGGGATGGGTGGTATTTTCTTCCAGCGGGGAACTTTGAGTGGGCAGTCTTGAGCTGAGATGGATTCCTGCCCTCGGTATCCCCGCACCAGAAGCCCCACAGTTCTCTGTGAGGGCTTCCCCAGGATCCTGTTTACACCCACGAGGCTGACCTGGAATTCACTCTGTAGTCTCAGGTTGGCCTCAAACTCAGGGCGATCCTCCTACCACTGCCTCTCAAGTGCTGGGATTAAAGGTGTGCACCACCACGCCCAGCTAGGAAATTTTTATTTCTTGAGATAGTGTTTCTTTTTTTAAAAAATTTTTTTGGTTTATTTTTATTTATTTATTTGAGAGCGACAGACAGAGAGAGAAAGAGAGATAATGGGCACACCAGGGCCTCCAGCCACTGCAAACGACCTCCAGATGTGTGCGCCCCCTTGTGCATCTGGCTAACATGGGTCCTGGGGAATCGAGCCTCGAACCAGGGTCATTAGGCTTCACAGGCAAGCGCTTAACCGCTAAGCCATCTCTCCAGCCCGAGATAGTGTTTCTTGTAGCCCAGGCTCCCACCAAATTTGCTAAGGAGCCCAGCAATTTTAACTCCTTATCTTCTGGTCTTCAGCTCTAAGATTTTAGAATTATGGGCTTATGCCTCCACACTTGGTTTCTAATTAAATCTTACGACTTCCAAAGGCTAGTCAGGGTACCGACCATATCAGAATAATTGTGGGGTTGCTGGACCTTAAAATAAAAGAAATTCTTGGGCATGGCCTGAGTCTCAGTCTAAGGTTGATGCAATGTGAAGATCTTCCCTGGGTGCTTCTATAACATGGTAAGGGGAGGTGGAGAGATGGCTTAGCGGGTTAAGGCACTTGCCTGCAAAGTCTAAGGACCTAGGTTCAACTCCCCAGGACCCACATAAGCCAGATGCACCTGGTGGTGCATGTGTCTGGAGTTTGTTTATAGTGGCAGGAGGCCCTGGCGCACCCATTCTTTCTCTGACTGCCTCTTTTTCTCTCAAATAAATTTAAAAAATAATAAAAATATTTTAAAAACATGGTAAGATTTTGGCAGTATCTCCAGCCTGTCCCGGAACTCACTCTGTAACTTTGGCTGGCCTACGATTTGTGGTGATTCTATTCTGTCAGCCTCCTGAGTGATGGGATTAAAGGCATGAGCCACCATACCCGCCCCAGCATGCCAAGCAAGAATTGACCTACAACTCTAGAAACTTGGAAAGAACTAACAAAAACAAACAGGATAAAAGCAAAGATAGGGCTGGAGGGCTGGAGAGATGGCTTAGCGGTTAAGCGCTTGCCTATGAAGCCTAAGGACCCCAGTTCGAGGCTCAATTCCCCAGGACCCACGTTAGCCAGATGCACAAGGGGACGCACGCATCTGGAGTTCATTTACAGAGGCTGGGAGCTCTGGTGCGCCCATTCTCTCTCTCTCTCTTTCTCCCTCCTTCTCTCTGTCGCTCTCAAATAAATAAATAAACAAAAATTTAAAAAAAAGATAAGGCTGGAGAGACGACTTAGTGGTTAAGGCACTTGCCTACAAAGCCAAAAGACCCAGGTTTGATTCCCCAGGACCCACGTAAGCCAGATGCACAAGGTGGTACATGAGTCTGGAGTTTGTTTACTCTGGCTGGAGGCCCTGGTGCACCCATTCTTTCTTTCTCTCTCTCTCTCTCTCTATTGGCCTATTTCTCTCTCTCTCTCTAATAAATGAAATAAATAAAAGAATTTAAAAATGTTAAAAAGAAAAGAGAAAGTACTGATGCCCAAGTCTTGTCCTCGATTCTGGTTTAATTGGTCAGTGATGTGGACTGGGCACATCACTTTTGGTAAATGATGGTTCTTAACAGTGAATCACCAGCTAGAGAGAACCAAGGATCTCAAACAATAACTTCATACCTAGTCAGGCCTTTGTAAAAGGAGAGCAACACTACCTCACAGGATTATACCAATCATGGAGTTCCAGGAGAGAGTCCAGAGAAGTCCATTTTGTTCTCTCATTCCCCACCTCCTTTTTTTTTTTTTTTTTTTCTTTCTAGAGACTTCTGGGAAGGAGCCCACATGGAACTTCTGGAAGTACCTAGTGGCCCCAGATGGAAAGGTGGTAGGGGCCTGGGACCCGACGGTGGCCATGGAGAAGATCAAACCCCACATCACAGAGCTGGTCATGAAGCTCATCCTGAAGAAACGAGAAGACCTGTGAAAGTTTCCTCTTCCCCACGCTCCGCACCCACCCTCCCACCTATAGGAGACCCAAGCAAACTAAAGTGGGGTCTCCCAGGGAGACCCACAGCTTCTCTTCCCTTCATTCTGGCGCCACACCCTATCACTCTTAGAGAGGAAGAATTCTAACACTTTCATTGGATCCAGGAGCCACCAGTAGATAGAGACAGACGGAGTGGCTCCTGCCTGTAATCCCAGTACTCAGGAAGCAGAGGCAGGAGAATCAACTCCAGTTCCAGGACAGCTAGAATATATATATATATTTTTTTCCCCAGAAACTGTCAAAAACAAAATAAGGCCAGGCATGGTGGCACACTCCTTTAATCCCAGCATTCGGGAGGCAGAGGTAGGAGGATGGCTGTGAGTTCAAGGCCACCCTGAGACTCCATAGTGAATTCTAGGTCAGCCTGGGCTAGAGTGAGACCCTACCTCGAAAAACCAAAAAAAAAAAAAATCTTAAAAGACTGAAAAAGCCATGTGGTTAGGTTTATAACAGTATGTATGTTTATATGTTTATATAATGTATGTATTTATATAATGTATGTTTATAACAGTATGATGTAACAGTCCCACTTCTTAGTAACAATTTTTCTATAGCAGCTGGCTTCTCATTTCTGGGACAAAAACATCTGACCAAAAACAACTCATGGGAGGAAAGGATTTATTTTGGCTTCTAGTTTTTTAACCTTTTTTTAAAAAAAATTATTGACAACATCCATAATTATAGACAATAAACCATGATAATTCTTCCCCTCCCCCTACTTTCCCCTTCACAACTCTACTCTCCATCATATCCCCTCCCCTGCTGTCTCTCTTTTATTTACTTTTATTTTATTTATTTATTTTTTATTAACAACTTCCATAATTGTCATGGTAATGCTCTCCCGTGCCCCCACCCCCCGCTTTCCCCTTTGAAACTCCATTCTCCATCATATCCCTTCCCTCTCTCAATCAGTCTCTCTTTTATTTTGATATCATGATCTTTTCCTCCTCTTATGAGGGTCTTGTGTAGGTAGTGTCAGGCACTGTGAGGTCATGGATATCCAGGCCATTTTGTGTCTGGAGGGAGCACGTTGTAAGGAGTCCTAGCCTTCCTTTGGCTCTTACATTCTTTCCGCCACCTCTTCCGCAATAGACCCCTGAGCCTTGGAAGGTGTGATAGAGATGTTTCAGTGCTGAGCACTCCTCTGTCACTTCTTCTCAGCACCATGATGCCTTCTGAGTCATCCCAAGGTCACTGCCATCTGAAAAGAGAAGCTTCTCTAACCAAAAGTGAGAGAGTACCTGGGCGTGGTGGCACACGCCTTTAAATCCAGCACTCGGAAGGCAGAGGTAGGAGGATCACTGTGAGTTCGAGGCCACTCTGAGACTACATAGTGAATTCCAGGTCAGCCTGGGCTAGAGTGAGACCCTACCTCAAAAAAACAAAAACAAACAAACAACAACAACAACAACAACAAAACCCAAAGTAGAGTCTTGCTCTCTAGTCCAGGCTGACCTGCAATTCACTATGGAGTCTCAGGCTGGTCTCAAACTCACAGCAGTCTTCCTACCTCTGACTCCTGAGTGCTGTGATTAAAGGGGTGCACCACCACACTAAGCTCATATCATTCTTTTTGTTATTTTCATTTTATTTATTTATTAGAGAGAGAGAGAGAGAAAAAAAATGGGTATGCGAGGGCCTCTAGCCATTGCAGACAAACTCCAGACACATGTGCCACCATATGCATCTGGCTGACGTAGGTTCTGTGAAATTGAACCTGGGCAAACACCTTAACTACTAAGCCATTGCTCCAGCCCTCCTATCATTCTTTCTCTCTCTTTTTTTTTTTTTCAAGGTAGGGTCTCACTCTGGCCCAGGCTGACCTGGAATTCACTATATAGTCTCAGGCTGGCCTCGAACTCACATCGATCCTCCCACCTCTGCCTCCCGAGTGCTGGGATTAAAGGCGTGCGCCACCACGCCAGGCTCCTTATGCGTGAGGGAACATTAATTGTCGGGAAAGTTACCTAATTGTCCATATCACAGCAGATACACGTGCATGCCTCTTCGGTGGGTTGTCTGTGGATGTGGGCTTTATTTGATTTATTTAGTGTTGCATTCTTTCTGCAATCCAGGTATCCCTGGTGGTGAATGTGGCTAGTGAGTGTGGCTTCACAGACCAGAACTACAGAGCCTTGCAGAAGCTGCAGAGAGACCTCGGTCCCTACCATTTCAACGTGCTTGCCTTCCCCTGCAACCAGTTTGGCCAACAGGAGCCAGACAGCAACAAGGAGATTGAGAATTTTGCCCGCCGCACCTACAACGTCACTTTCCCCATGTTTAGCAAGGTCGCAGTCATTGGCACCGGTGCCCACCCTGCCTTCAAGTACCTGACCCGTGAGTTCTCTCCTTCCTTCCTTCTTTCCTTCCGTTGTTTCTTCGAGAGAGAGAGGAAGAGGGGCTGGAGGGATGGCTTAGCCATTAAGGCGCTTGCCTGTAAGGTCTAAGGACCCATGTTTGACTCCCCAGATCCCACTTAAGCCAGACGCACAAAGGTGAGGCAAGCGCAAAGTCGCACGTGCCCACTAGGTGGCGCAAGCGTCTGGAGTGCGAGTGCAGTGGCCGAGGCCCTGGTGCTCTCTTTCTCTCTCTCTGCCTCTGTGTGTGTGTCTCTCTCTCTAAAATGGTTGAAAAGAAAAGAAAGAACCCTTTGAGAGAGAGAGAGAGAGGAAGAGGCAGAGAAAGAGAAAGAGAGAGACTTGGCACACCAGGGCCTCTAGCCGCTGCAAATAAACTCTGCCACCATGTGTGTCTGGCTTATGTGGGTCCCGGGGAATCGAACCAGGTCCTTAGGCTTCTCAGACAAGTGCCTTAACCACTGAGCCATCTCTCCAGCCCTTCACCTTCCCTCAGCTGGCTGAGGCATGGCTCTCCGGGCAGCAGAGGGCACTGGCTAGCAAGGTTAGCTCTTCCTTCCTGACCCTCTCATGTGGGATGGGTGGTATTTTCTTCCAACGGGGAACTTTGAGTGGGCAGTCTTGAGCTGAGATGGATTCCTGCCCTTGGTATCCCCACACCAGAGGCCCCACAGTTCTCTGTGAGGGCTTCCCTGGGATCCTGTTTACCCCCACGAGGCTGACCTGGAATTCACTCTGTAGTCTCAGGTTGGCCTCAAACTCATAGTGATCCTCCTACCGCTGCCTCTCAAGTGCTGGGATTAAAGGTGTGCGCCACCACGCCCAGCTAGGAAATTTTTTCTTGAGATAGTGTTTCTTTTTTTTTAATTTTTTGGTTTATTTTTATTTATTTATTTGAGAGCCACAGACAGAGAGAGAGAATGGGCACGCCAGGGCCTCCAGCCACTGCAAACAACCTCCAGATGTGTGCGCCCCCTTGTGCATCTGGCCAACATGGGTCCTGGGGAATCGAGCCTCGAACCGGGGTCCTTAGGCTTCACAGGCAAGCGCTTAACCGCTAAGCCATCTCTCCAGCCCGAGATAGTGTTTCTCGTAGCCCAGGCTCCCACCAAATTTGCTAAGGAGCCCAGCAATTTTAACTCCTTATCTTCTGGTCTTCAGCTCTAAGATTTTAGAATTATGGGCTTATGTCTCTACACTTGGTTTCTAATTAAATCTTACGACTTCCAAAGGTTAGTCAGGGTACCGACCATATCAGAATAATTGTGGGGTTGCCGGACCTTAAAATAAAAGGAATTCTTGGGCATGGCCTGAGTCTCAGTCTAAGGTTGATGCAATGTGAAGATCTTCCCTGGGTGCTTCTATAACATGGTAAGGGGAGGTGGAGAGATGGCTTAGCGGGTTAAGGCACTTGCCTGCAAAGTCTAAGGACCTAGGTTCAACTCCCCAGGACCCACATAAGCCAGATGCACCTGGTGGTGCATGTGTCTGGAGTTTGTTTATAGTGGCAGGAGGCCATGGCACACCCATTCTTTCTCTAACTGCCTCTTTTTCTCTCAAATAAATTTAAAATATTAAAAAAAAAACACGGTAAGATTTTGGCAGGATCTCCAGCCTGTCCCGGAACTCACTCTGTAACTTTGGCTGGCCTACGATTTGTGGTGATTCTATTCTGTCAGCCTCCTGAGTGATGGGATTAAAGGCATGAGCCACCATACCCGCCCCCAGCATGCCAAGCAAGAATTGACCTACAACTCTAGAAACTTGGAAAGAACTAACAAAAACAAACAGGATAAAAGCAAAGATAGGGCTGGAGGGCTGGAGAGATGGCTTAGCGGTTAAGCGCTTGCCTATGAAGCCTAAGGACCCCAGTTCGAGGCTCAATTCCCCAGGACCCACGTTAGCCAGATGCACAAGGGGACGCACGCATCTGGAGTTCATTTACAGAGGCTGGGAGCTCTGGTGCGCCCATTCTCTCTCTCTCTCTTTCTCCCTCCTTCTCTCTGTCGCTCTCAAATAAATAAATAAACAAAAATTTAAAAAAAGATAAGGCTGGAGAGACGACTTAGTGGTTAAGGCACTTGCCTACAAAGCCAAAAGACCCAGGTTTGATTCCCCAGGACCCACGTAAGCCAGATGCACAAGGTGGTACATGAGTCTGGAGTTTGTTTACTCTGGCTGGAGGCCCTGGTGCACCCATTCTTTCTTTCTCTCTCTCTATTGGCCTATTTCTCTCTCTCTCTCTAATAAATGAAATAAATAAAAGAATTTAAAAATGTTAAAAAGAAAAGAGAAAGTACTGATGCCCAAGTCTTGTCCTCGATTCTGGTTTAATTGGTCAGTGATGTGGACTGGGCACATCACTTTTGGTAAATGATGGTTCTTAACAGTGAATCACCAGCTAGAGAGAACCAAGGATCTCAAACAATAACTTCATACCTAGTCAGGCCTTTGTAAAAGGAGAGCAACACTACCTCACAGGATTATACCAATCATGGAGTTCCAGGAGAGAGTCCAGAGAAGTCCATTTTGTTCTCTCATTCCCCACCTCCTTTTTTTTTTTTTTTTTTTTTTTTTTCTTTCTAGAGACTTCTGGGAAGGAACCCACATGGAACTTCTGGAAGTACCTAGTGGCCCCAGATGGAAAGGTGGTAGGGGCCTGGGACCCGACGGTGGCCATGGAGAAGATCAAACCCCACATCACAGAGCTGGTCATGAAGCTCATCCTGAAGAAACGAGAAGACCTGTGAAAGTTTCCTCTTCCCCACGCTCCGCACCCACCCTCCCACCTATAGGAGACCCAAGCAAACTAAAGTGGGGTCTCCCAGGGAGACCCACAGCTTCTCTTCCCTTCATTCTGGCGCCACACCCTATCACTCTTAGAGAGGAAGAATTCTAACACTTTCTTTGGATCCAGGAGCCACCAGTAGATAGAGACAGACGGAGTGGCTCCTGCCTGTAATCCCAGTACTCAGGAAGCAGAGGCAGGAGAATCAACTCCAGTTCCAGGACAGCTAGAATATATATATATATATTTTCCCCAGAAACTGTCAAAAACAAAATAAGGCCAGGCGTGGTGGCGCACGCCTTTAATCCCAGCACTCGGGAGGCAGAGGTAGGAGGATGGCTGTGAGTTCAAGGCCACCCTGAGACTACATAGTGAATTCTAGGTCAGCCTGGGATAGAGCGAGACCCTACCTGAATAAATAAATTTAACAAAAAAAGCCAAAAGCACTGGGCGTGGTGGCGCATGCCTTTAATCCCAGCACTCAGGAGGCAAAGGTAGGAGGTCGCCATGAGTTTGAGGCCACCCTGAGACTACATAGTGAATTCTAGGTCACTACACCCTGAGACTACATAGTAAATTCTAGAGTGAGACCCTAACTCAAAAATCAAACAAACAAGCAAACAAAAAAAGCCAAAAGCAAACCAGTAGAAACTTTTGGTAAATGATGGTTCTTAACAGTGAATCACCAGCTAGAGAGAACCAAGGATCTCAAACAATAACTTCATACTAGTCAGGCCTTTGTAAAAGGAGAGCAACACTACCTCACAGGACTGTTGTGAGGATTAGGGCCAAAGACCTGTGAAAGTGCCTTGTGCGAGCCATATAGGAGGCATTCAATAAATGTGTGTGTGTGTGTTTTTTTGCATGTAAACATAATTATTTGTGATCAATAAAAATTTGCACCCAACCTGGATTTCCAGCCATGAGAAATCAAGGCCAAGAATGTGTTGTGATTGCTGTTTTCCTCTGTGTTTTATTACTGTTGTTTTTTCTTTTTTTTAATTTCAAGAAATGCAGCCGGGCGTGGTGACGCACGCCTTTAATCCCAGCACTGGGAGGCAGAGGTAGGAGGATAGCCGTGAGGTCGAGGCCACCCTGAGACTACAGAGTGAATTCCGGGTCAGCCTGAGCTAGAGCGAGACACTACTTCACAAAACAAAAGCAAAATAAATAAATTTAAAAAATTTAAAAAAAAAAAAAAAGGGCTGGAGAGATGGCTTAGCGGTTAAGCGCTTTCCTGTCGAGCCTAAGGACCCCGGTTCGAGGCTCGATTCCCTGGGACCCACGTTAGCCAGATGCACAAGGGGCGCACGCGTCTGGAGGTCCTTTGCAGTGGCTGGAGGCCCTGGTGTGCCCATTCTCTATCTATCTATCTGCCTCTTTCTATCTCTGTCTGTCCCTCTCAAATAAATAAATAAATAACAAAAAATTAAAAAAAATAAATAATTTTTTAAAAAAGAGCTGATTCTGAATAGGCAGCTAAGATTGAGCTCTATTTTCAGGTCCTTCTCTGGTGACACATTTCATCCAGGAGGGCTCCATCTCCCAAAAGCCCCGATCTGAGGACTAAGCAGGGAACATAGTCACGAACACTTGAGGCTACGGGGACGTTACACTCAAAACCACCACAGGAAGTTTCCTCAGGGCATAGCCAGGCATGGCAGTGAGCTCACGTCTTCAGCAGACAGAGCAGCTTGAGTTCTCTTCAGTGCTGGCTGTTCACATCCAGCTATTCAGCGCCAAGAAACACCTCCTCAAGCAAGGCTCTACCTCCTTTTTCCTTTTTTCAATGTTACCAAAATAGAATTTTTTTTTTTAGTAGATATGGACATATGTTGTATGTAAACAAGACATGAAAGCTGAATTTTTAAATTTTCTTTTGTTCATTTATTTATTTATTTATTTGAGAGTAACAGAGAGAGAAAGAGGCAGAGAGAGAGAGAATGGGCGCACCAGGGCCTCCAGCCACTGCAAACAAACTCCAGATGCATGTGCCCCCTTGTGCGTCTGGGTAACGTGGGTCCTGGGGAATTGAGCCTCGAACCGGGGTCCTTAGGCTTCACAGGCAAGCGCTTAACTGCTAAGCCATCTCTCCAGCCCGAAAGCTGAATTTTTAAATAAAGTTACCTGTCAGGCAAGACAGGCTAAACTTTAAAAAAAAAAAAAGAAAAAGCTACTATTGTTTACTACCCTGATTTACCTGACTAAATCTAACTGCTCTGATTTTTTTTTTTCAAATTTTTATTAACAACTTCCATGATTATAAAAAATATCCCATGGTAATGCCCTCCCTCCCCCTACCTTCCCCTTTGAAACTCCATTCTCCACCATATCCCCTCCCCATCTCAATCAGTTGCTCTTTTATTTTGATGTCATGATCTTTGCCTCCTCTTATGATGGTCTTGTGTATCTACCTCCTTTTTAAAAAAATTTTTATTTTATTTATTTATTTATTTATTTAAGAGAGAGAGGCAGACAGAGAGAAAGAGAGAATGGGCACGCCAGGGCCTTTTGCCACTGAAAATGAACTCCAGACTCATGTGCCACCTCGTGCATCTGGCTTACATGGGTACTGGGGAATTGAACCGGGGTACTTAGGCTTCTCAGGCAAACGCCTTAACCGCTAAGCCACCTCTCCAGTCCCCCCTTTCTTTCTTCGAGGTAAGGTTTCACTCTAGCCCAGGCTGACATTTACATCCAAACCACAGCGTTCAGTAACCTAGAGGCACTCGACAAAGCCAAAACATTGGCAGCCGTGCTGAGAATACCAATTGCAAAAGCTACCAAGAACTCCTTGGTAGCTGGGCATGGTGGCTCAGGCCTATAATCCCAGCACTCGGGAGGCAAAGGTAGGAGGATCGCTGTGAGTTCAAGGCCACCCTGACGCCACCAAGTGAATTCCAGCTCAAGGTAGAGTGAGACCCTGCCTTGAAAAGCCAAATAAAATAAAAGGGTGGAGAGATGGCTTAGTGGTTAAGGCATTTGCCTGCAAAGCCAAAGGACCCCAGTTTGATTCCCCAGGACCCACATGAGTCAGATGCACAAGGGGGCGCATGCGTCTGGAGATCGTTTGCAGTGGCTGGAGGCCTGGCATGCCCATTCTCTCCCTCTCGCTCTAAATAAATAAATAAAAATTAAAAAATAAAAGAACTCGCCGGGCGTGGTGGCGCACTCCTTTAATCCCAGCACTCGGGAGGCAGAGGTAGGAGGATCGCCTTGAGTTCGAGGCTACCCTGAGACTCCATAGTGAATTCCAGGTCACCCTGGGCTAGAGTGAGACCCCACCTCGAAAAACCAAAACCAAAATAAAAAAATAAAAGAACTCCTCAGTCTACTAGCAGGCTTCTTTTACATCTCTTGTTATACATTATTTATTTGAGAGAGAGAGAGAGCGACTATGGGTGTGCTGGGGAACTCCTGCCACTGCAAACCAACTCCAGACACATGCGCCAGACACTTTGTGCATCTGACTTTATGTGGGTACTGGGGAATCAAAACTGGGTCATCAGGCTTTGCAAGCAAGGGCCTTTAACTGTTACACCAGCCCCTTCTAGCATATTTCTGCCCTAACCCTGCTTGTGCCTTTGAAGCAGACCAGAGAGTGGTTTGGCCTCCAAGGCCGGCCCATATAAACAGCTTTGCCAAACATCTTGCTTTGTAGATATATCATTTCAGAAGTACGTTTTACTAGAGAATGAGCTAATTTTACGTTTTTATGTTCCCAGTTATTTTAGGGGCCCTTTCTTCGTATTTCTCTTTCTTTTTTTTTTTTTTTACCTGAACTCACAATCTGCCTCGGCCTCCCTAGTGCTAAATTCTTGAGTACTGTATAAAAATGCTTACAGCTTTGGTAAACAAAGCCAATTTTGTTATACTTAGCAACATTTAAAGACAGTCATGACCAGATTTTCTCTCTCTCTTTTTTTTTCCTGAAAGAAACATTTATTTGTATATGACCTCATCTCTTTGGTTTTTCAGTTGTTAGATTAATTTGTTAGAATCTGAAGGAAAAAATTCTAGGGCTGGAGAGATGGCTTAGAGGTTAACGTGCTTGCCTGCAAAGCCTAAGGACCCAGGTTCGATTCCCCAGGACCCACGTAAGCCAGATGCACAAGGGGGAGCATGCATCTGGAGTTCGTTTGCAGTGGCTAGAGGTCCTGGCGTGCCCATTTTTTTTTTCTCTCTCTCTCTCTCTGTTGCTCTCAAATAAATAAATAAAAATAAACAAAAAATTTAAATTAAAAAATGAGTGAAACAGGCTGGAGAGATATCTTAATGGTTAAGGTGCTTGCCTGCAAAGCCAAAGGACCCAGCTTCTATTCCCCAGGACTCATGTAAACCCGATGCACAAGGTGTCATGTGCGTCTGGAGTTTATTTGCAGTGGCTGGAGGCCCTGGTGCACCCATTTTCTCTTTCTCTCTCTCTCTCTCAAATAAATAAATAAAGTATTGTGCACCTGGATTACATGTGAACTGGGGAGTCAAACCTGAGTCCTTAGGCTTTGCAGGCAAGCATCTTAACCTCTAAGCCATCTCTCTAGCCGCTATTTAGCTTTTATGTGATCCCTCTTATCCAATTGTGCACGCACACTTCTGTGAAGATTTGGCACATGGACCTATGCTCACAAACCAAAGAATCCCTTCAATTAGAATGTATATATATGTATATATATGTTTTGATTTTGTGAGGTAGGGTCTCACTCTAGCCCAGGCTGACCTGGAATTCACTATGGAGTCTCAGGATGGCCTGGAACTCACGGCGATCCTCCTACCTCTGCCTCCCGAGTGCTGGGATTAAAGGCGTGCGCCACCATGCCCGGCTAGAACGTATAAATTAAACAAAGGTTTGATAACTTGTTTTGGACCAGACCTGGTGGCATGCATTGGTAATCCCAGCACTTAGGAGGGGAAGAAGGAAGGAAGGCAGGATTTCAGTCACCCTTGGCTACTCAGAGGGTTTGAGGCTAGCCTGGACTATAGGAGACCCAGTCTCAAACAAACAAACAAGGACTAGAGAGATGGCTTTGCTGTTAAAGGCTTGCCAAACCTGATGACCTGGCTTAGATTCCCCAGTACCTACATAAAGCCAGACAGGCAAAGCGGCACATACATCTGGAGTTCAGTTTCTGTGGCAGGAAGCCCTGGGCCCATTCCCTGCCCCCCTCATTCTCTCTGTCTGCTTACAAATAAGTTAACAAATATTTTTTTTTCTTTAAAAAAAAAAAGACTTGTTGGAGGCTCGATTCCCCAGGACCCATGTTAGCCAGATGCACAAGGGGGCGCATGTGTCTGGAGTCCATTTGCAGTGGCTGGAGGCCCTGGCTTGCCCTTTCTCTCTCTATCTGCCTCTTTCTCTCTCTGTCTGTAGCTCTCAAATAAATAAATAAAAATAAACAAAAAAAATTTAAAAAAAAAAGACTTGTTGGGGCTGAAGAGATGGCTTAGCAGTTAAGACACTTGCCTGCAAAGCCAGAGGCCCCAGATTCGATTCCACGAAAGCCAGGTGCACAAGGGGGCGCATGCATCTGGAGTTCATTTGCAGCCCTGGAGCCCTCCTTCTCTCTCTCCTTCACTCTCTCAAATAAAGATAAATTTAAAGAAAAAAAATAAGACTTGTTTATTATAACGTGTTTTTTACTAGGTGGACTCATGTCAATATGTTAATTAGAAGCTCAAATTGGTAGCTTAAGGTTTCTTGGCTAAAATCCTAAATGAATGGATTGCATGGTCATTTGGAGGGCACCCTGAGACTACAGAGTGAATGCCAGGCCAGCCTGGGCTAGAGTGAGACCCTACCTCAAAACAAAATAAGACAAAACAAAAAACCAGCATATGAGCCAGGCATGGTGGCACGTGCCTTTAATCCCAGCACTCAGGAGGCAGAGGTAGGAGGATCACAGTGAGTTCGAGGCCACCCTGAGACTACAGAGTGAATTCCAGGTCAGCCTGAACCAGAGTGAGACCCTACCTTGAAAAAAAAAAAAAAAAAAAAAAGCCAGCATATGAGGGCTAGAGAGATGGCTTAGGGATTAAAGGCGCTTGCTTGCAAAAGTCTGATGGCCTGGCTCAGTTTCCCAGTACACATGTAAAGCCAGATGCATAAAGTGGCACATGCATCTAGAGATCATTTGCAGTGGCAAGAGGCCCTGGTGTGCCCATACTGTCTCCCTCTCTCTCTGCCTCTTTCTCTCCTTGTCTGACTGTCTCTCTCAAACAAATAAATAAAAATGTCTTTTAATAAAAGCATATGAAGCCAGGCATGGTGGTACACGCCTTTAATCCTAGTACTTGGAAGGCAGAGGTAGGAGAATCACTGTGAGTTTGGGGCCAGCCCAGGACTAAGGTGTGTGTGTTCCAGGTAGGTCAACCTGGACTAAAGTGAGACCTTACCTTACCTTGAAAAAAAAAAAAAAATACCAGCTAGCCGGGCATGGTGACGCACGCCTTTAATCCCAGCACTCCGGAGGCAGAGGTAGGAGGAGCACTGTGAGTTCGAGGCCACCCTGAGACTCCATAGTGAATTCCAGGTCAGCCCGGGGCTAGAGTGAGACCTTACCTCAAAACACACACAAAAAAAGAAAAGAAAAGAAAAGAACAAAGAGAACCAAGAAAGAAAGAAATCATGAATTGTTTGCTTCTGGAATTTTCCTTTAATATTTTCAGCCCACAAGTGAGCACGGGTCAGTGAAATTCTGAAAAGCCAAACATTGGATAAGGCGAGGCTGCTGTAGATGACCATCCAGGAGACTCTGTTTAGAAGTTGGGGAGGGGGCCCCGCTGGATGCAGATAACGCGAAGGACTTTGTCTTTGAGTGAGAGCCCTTCCTCAGCTCCAGATGGTTCTCTTTAACATCCACTCATTCCCAGTCTCCAGACTGAGGGGGAGGAGTGTTTAAATCCCATGGCTAGTTATTTATGTCTGTGTGTCTTAGAGGAGCTGAGGAACAAAGGGAGGAAGATGGGACAGTGAGGAGACTCCCTGGAGTGTTATGGCTTGAAAGGACATTCACTCATCAACAAATATTTCTTTCTTTCTTTCTTTCTTTCTTTTTTCTTTTGGTTTTTCGAGGTAGGGTCTCACTCTAGCCCAGGCTGACCTGGATTTCACTATGGAGTCTCAGGGTGGCCTCGAACTCACGGCGATCCTCCTGCCTCTGCCTCCCGAGTGCTGGGATTAAAGGCATACGCCATCACGCCAGGCAACAAATATTTCTTATTTTGGGGGCTGGAGAGATGCCATAGTGGTTAAGGCACATGCCTGCGAAGCCTAAGGACCCAGGTTCGATTCTCCAGGTCCTACGTAACCCAGATGCACAAGGTGGCGCACGCGTCTGGAGTTCCTTTGCAGTGGCTGGAGGCCCTGGCGCACCCATTCTCTCTCTGTGTATGTATTTCCCTCCCTCCCTCTGTCTGTAATGAATAAATAAAAAATCTTTAGCCAGGCGTGGTGGCACATACCTTTAATCCCAGCACTCGGGGGCAGGGGTAGGAGGATCGCTGTGAGTTTGAGGCCACCCTGACTACATAGTGAATTCCAGGTCAGCCTGGGCTAGAGTGAAACCCTACCTCAAAAAAAAGGAGAAAAAAAATCTCAATCTTCTTATTTTCATTTATTGATTTATTTGACAGAGAGAAAGAGGTAGAGAGAGGGGAGGAGAAAGAGAGAGGGAACGAGAGGGAACGGGTGCACCATGGCATCGAGCGACTGCAAATGAATTCCAGATGCATGTACCACCTTGTGCATCTGGCTTATGCGGGTCCTGGGGAATCGAACCTGGGTCCTTTGGATTTGCAGGCAAACACCTTGTCTCCAGTCCAAGAAATAATTCTTGAGGTATGCTTGTGTGTCGGGTCTTGGTAGGTTTCTTTTTATTTTATTTTTACTTATTTATTTGACAGAGAAAGAAGGAGGGGGAGAGACAGAAAGGGAGAGAATGGGCTCACCAGGGTCACCAGCCACTGCAAATGAACTCCAGACATGTGCGACCCCTTGTACATCTGGCTTATATGGGTCTTGGGAAATCAAACCTGCGTCCTTGGGCTTTGCAGGCAAGTGCCTTAACCGCTAAGCCATCCCTCCCGCCCATTTTTGGTTTTTTTGAGGTGGGGTTTCACTCTACTAGGGAGAAAAGGTAGGAAGGTTCTAGGCAGTAGAGTAGCCTTGCACAAAAACCTGAAGGAAGATGCTCACTTTATTGAAGCCAACATTACCTGGAGCCAGGTAATAAGGCCTAGAAAAGTAGCCAGTTGACAAAAGGCCTTGTATATGGTGTGATTGTATTCTGAGCTGGGCATGGTGATGCATACCTGTCCGTCACCATATCCACTGTCCACCCAAATCTTCCCTGACACCCTCCCCAGATTCGACCCTGATCCTCCCCATCACCTCCCCACTGTCCACCCCGTCCTCCGCATCACCTCCCCACTGTCCACCCCATCCTCCCCGTCACCTCCCCACTGTCCACCCCCATCCTCTCCATCACCTCCCCACTGTCCACCCCCATCCTCCCCGTCACCTCCCCACTGTCCACCCCATCCTCCCCGTCACCTCCCCACTGTCCACCCCCGTCCTCCCCGTCACCTCCCCACTGTCCACCCCGTCCTCCCCGTCACCTCCCCACTGTCCAACCCCGTCCTCCCCGTCACCTCCTCACTGTCCACCCCGTCCTCCCCGTCACCTCCTCACTGTCCACCCCGTCCTCCCCGTCACCTCCCCAGTGTCCACCCCATCCTCCCCGTCACCTCCCCAGTGTCCACCCCATCCTCCCCGTCACCTCCCCACTGTCCACCCCGTCCTCCCCATCACCTCCCCACTGTCCACCCCGTCCTCCCCGTCACCTCCTCACTGTCCACCCCGTCCTCCCCGTCACCCCCCACTGTCCACCCCATCCTCCCCGTCACCCTCCCCAGTGTCCACCCGCACCTCCCCGGTGACCACCGCGCGCAGAGGCTCGGGCAGGTCCAGGACGTCCCCGCGCCTCCTCCCCGTGCGCCCTCCCTGCCCGGCCCGCGCGCACCGGGTCCCCTGCAGTCTCCAGGCTCCAGCCGTCCGCCTGTCGGTCCGTGCGTCCGTCCGTGCGTCCGGTGCGTCCCAGCCCGCTCGGTTCGCGATGAGCGGCGCCTGCACGAGCTACGTGAGCGCCCAGCAGGAGGTGGTCCGAGGGTTCAGCTGCCCGCGGCCCGGGGGCGAGGCGGCCGCCGTCTTCTGCTGTGGCTTCCGCGACCACAAGTACTGCTGCGACGACCCGCACAGCTTCTTCCCCTTCGAGCACAGCTACATGTGGTGGCTCAGGTAAGGTCCAGGTCCCATCGTCCTACCCGCCGCCCTGGCCCCAGCACCCCCAGCTGACCCACAAGCTGCCCACCCCAACAACGCGCCATCTCTCCTCCAACCCTCCTTCACGCCCCATATGGCCAGTACTGACCCCACTCTCACCCCACTATCAACCCAATGTACCCCCACCCCGTGAACCCATTCTCAGCCTTATTCCTTCAACTTGACCACTCCCATTATCTAGATCCTTCTCCAAGTGCCCATCCCAACATACACACCATCTATTCTCCAACCCTCTTCCCCCGCCCCATATGGCCAGTACTGACCCTACTCTCACCCCGCTATCAACCCAATGTCCCCCCACCCCATGAACCCATTCTCAGCCTTATTCCTTCAACTTGACCACTCCCATTATCTAGATCCTTCTCCAAGTGCCCACCCCAACATACACACCATCTATTCTCCAACCCTCTTCCCCCCCCCCCATATGGCCAGTACTGACCCCACTCTCACCCTGCTATCAACCCAAGGTCCCTCCCACCCCGTGAACCCATCTCAGCCTTATTCTTTTTTTACCCCCAAACTTTTATTAACAAATTCCATGATTATAAAAAATATCCCATGGTGCTACCCTCCCTTCCCCCACTTTCCCCTTTGAAACTCCACTCTCCATCATATCCCCTCCCCCTCTCAATCAGTCTCTCCTTTATTTTGATGTCATCATCTTTTCCTCCTCTTACGATGGTCTTGTGTAGGTAGTGTCAGGCACTGTGAGGTCATGGATATCCAGGCCGTTTTGTGTCTGGGAGAGAATAGATGGTACGTATGTTGATTGGGGTGGGCACTTGGAGAAGGATCTAGACAATCGGAGTAGTCAAGTTGAAAGAATAAGACTGAGAACGGGATCAGGGGGTTGAGGGGACATTGGGTTGATGGTGAGGTTGTAAGGAGTCCTACCCTTCCTTTGGCTCTTACATTCTTTCCTCCACCTCTTCCGCATTAGACCCTGAGCCTTGGAAGGTGTGGTAGAGATATTACAGTACTGAGCACTGCAGTCACTTCTTTCCAGCACTATGATACCTTCTGAGTCATCCCAACGTCACTGCCATCTGAAAAGAGAAGGTTCTCTACCAAAAGTGAGAGTAGCATTAATATAAGGGTATGAACATTAAGGAAGTGCTCACTGGGCAGTTTGATGAGCATAATATATACATTTAGCCAGACAGCAGCAGATGTTACACCCCTAGGGCTCATGACTACCCCTGTTGTAGGTTTTCAGTATCATGGATGTATTCCCTCCCATGGAGCGGGCCTCCAGTCCAATTAGAGGGCATTTGGTTTCCACCATGACAGACGTGCCACTATTGCACCCGTTGGCTCATTTGGCCTGGCTGGCCAAATATAAGGCTTGCAGTGTCCACTGTTGAGTATCTTCACTGGTGATTTCTCTCTCTCCCATTGAACTCCATGCCCAGCCTGGCTTCTTTTTCAAAATTTTTATTTATTAGAGTGAGAGAAAGAGGCAGAGTGAGCAAGAATGGGCACGCCAGGGCCTCTAGCCGCTGCAGACGAACTCCAGGTGCATGAGCCACCTTGTGCATCTGGCTTTACACGGGTGCAGGGGAAGTGAACCCGCGTCCTTAGGCTCTGAAGGTAAGAGCCTTAACCACTGAGCCATCTGTCTAGCCCCTCATTTGTTCTTGTTTTGTTTTGTTTTGTTTTGTTTTTGTTTTTTCGAGGTAGGGTCTCACTCTGGCCCAGGCTGACCTGGAATTCACTATGGAGTCTCAGGGTGGCCTCGAACTCACGGCGATCCTCCTACCTCTGCCTCCCGAGTGCTGGGATTAAGGGTGTGCGCCACCACGCCCAGCATTTGTTCTTTACTGCATGCTCCTGTGTGCCTAGTCTCAGGTAAGCCCCCGGGGGTGTACCCCATCCTTGAGCTGAGACCAAAGACCTGGGGGTTAGACCTACCTCCAGGTTCATCACCACACACTGACATAACGTCATGGCCCATGCCAACTGGAGCCATTTTACTAAAGGTGTAATTTAAGTTGAATTCCCCACTCGTAGTATTTCAGTTGACCTGACTTCTTTTTTTTTGGTTTTTCAAGGTACGGTCTCACTGTAGCTCAGGCTGACCTGGAATTCACTATGGAGTCTCAGGGTGGCCTCAAACTCACGGCGATCCTCCTACCTCTGCCTCCCGAGTGCTGGGATTAAAGGCGTGCGCCACCATGCCCGGCTAAATTGACCTGACTTTTCAGGGGAGGGGTTGTTTGGGCCAACTCTGACATGCCTAGAACCTGTGTGGGGTTGAGCTGTACAAGAGGTGTTCCTCGGACTGGAGAGATGGCTTAGCCGTTAAGGCTCTTGCCTGCAAAGCCAAGGACCCAGGTTCGACTCCCCAGGGCCCACGTAAGCCAGATGCACAAGGTGGCGCATGCGTCTGGAGTTCTGTTGCACCTGGCTAGAGACCCTGGCCCACCAATTCTCTCTTTCTCTCTCTCGCTCTTGTTCTTGCTCTCTCGCTCCCTCCCTCATAAAATAAAATAAAATAAAATGAAATGAAATGAAATGAAATGAAATGAAATGAAATAAAATAAAAAAATAATAAAACTGTCTTGGGGCCAAGGAAACATCTTGGTTCTCCATCGTGAGCCCAAAACCTAACCCTATGAATTAAACCCAGGTGGGGGGTGCTGCCAGGCAGGTGCTCTAACACTGAGGTGTCCCCAAGTTCTCCCAGTCTCCTCAGAGAGACAGACAGGACTTACAGCTAAAATAAAACAATAGAAGACTGGGTAAGGCCCGCTGTGTATACAGCCTCACTCCGGGAACCGAAATAAGATGGTGTTGTTAGACATGGTGGCACACACGCCTTTAATCCCAGCAGTCGGGAGGCAGAGGTAGGAGGGTGGCCGTGAGTTCGAGGCCACCCTGAGACTCCATAGTGAATTCCAGGTCAGCCTAGGCTAGAGTGAGACCCTACCGCGAAAAGACCAAAAAAAAAAAAAAAAAAAAATTTTTTTTAAATGGCCTGCCTCATCGAATGGAAGGAGAGAGTGAGATAGATATGTCAAAGTGCCCAGTATGTTTAGTAGATACTGAAGAGCGAAGTTTCTTTTCTTTGACTCATACATGTGGGGAGGAAATCTCAGAATGTAAAAATGAACTCAGATCTAGCAATATAACAACAGCACACTGAGATTTTAAGAACATGACCTAAAACCAGCCCTGTGCTACATACATTCACAGTCCTAGGACATCCCTCTGTTTCACAGACTAATTGCAAAGACTAATGAGGAGTTAAGAAACTATCCTGGGGCTGGAGAGATGGCTTAGCGGTTAAGCGCTTGCCTGCGAAGCCTAAGGACCCAGGTTCGATTCCCCAGGACCCATGTTAGCCAGATGCACAAGGGGGCGCATGCATCTGGAGTTCATTTGCAGTGGGTGGAGGCCCTGGAGTGCCCATTCTCTCTCGCCCTCTCTCTGTCTCTTTCTCTCTCTCAAATAAATAAATAAAAATAAAAATAAGGGTTGGAGAGATGGCTTAGCGTTTAAGCGCTTGCCTGTGAAGCCTAAGGACCCTGGTTCGAGGCTCAATTCCCCAGGACCCACGTTAGCCAGATGCACAAGGGGGCGCACGCATCTGGAGTTCATTTGCAGTGGCTGGAAGCCCTGGTGTGCCCATTCTCTCTCTCTCTCTCTCTCTCTGCCTCTTCCTCTCTCTAAAAAAAATAAAATATAATAAAATATAATAAAATAAAAATAAAAATAAAAATAAACTAGAGCTGGAGTGATGGCTTAGCGGTTAAAGCACTTGCCTGCAAAGCCAAAGGTCCCAGGTTGGATTCCCCAGGACCCACGTGAGCCAGATGCACAAGGGGGTGCATGTGTCTGGAGTCCATTTGCAGTGCCTGGAGGCCCTGGCACACCCATTCTCTCTCTCTCTCTTTTTCTCTCTACCTGCCACTTCCTCTCCCTCTCATAAATAAAAATTCAAAATTTTTAATAAAATGTAAACGATACTATCTAGGAGAGTCCCAATGAGCAGTGGCAGAGCTAGGATGAAAAACCGAAGCTTCCATGGCCCCAGTCCAGGGCTTGTGGCATTCCACAGCTGTCCCAACCCAGCCGGGCCCTCTTGTAACCTCGGATGACTTAAAAATTCATTCGCTGACTCCTGAGCGCCGTGCTGGCCCCTTGGGAGGCAGAGATGAGTAAGGCCCTCAGAACCCAGCTGGTACCCCTTTTCTCTTCCATCACCCCCCTGCCTACACACCTCTAGTTGAGGCCTCCTGTTGCCTTGGAAACCCTGTTCCTGCCAAGGGCTGGAATGGCTTAGACAACGTTCTAGTGGAGGTTTGGATGGGGAAACCTCTGAGCTCAGACCATCCTATGTCACTGTGAGCACCCCGCTCCCCCAGGGGCAGCTGAAATGTCCCAGTGTGTAGATTCACTTCCCAGGCTTTTAAAACACACACACACACACACACACACACACACACACACATATTTGAGAGAAAGAAGTAGATAGAGAATGGGTGCTCAGGGCCTCCAGCCACTGCAAATGAACTCCAGATGCATGCACCCCCTTTTGCAGCTGGCTTATGTGGGTCCTGCGGAGTTGAACTTGGGTCCTTTGGCTTTGCAGGCAAATACCTTAATGGCTAAGATATCTCTCTAGCCCACCTCCCAGGCTATATATATATATATATATATATATATATATATATATATATATGTATTATTTATTTATTTATTTATTTTGAAAGAGAGAAAGAGGCAGAGAGAGGGGGAGAGAGAGAGAGAGAGAGAGAGAGAAGAGAATGGGCAAGACAGGGCCTCCAGCCACTGCAAATGCACTCCAGACACATGCACCCGATTATGCACCTGGCTTACGTGGGTCCTGGGGAATCGAACCTGGGTCCTCAGGCTTTGCAGGCAAGCGCCTTAACTGCTAAGCCACCTCTCCAGCCGCCTCTTCCCAGGCTTTTAACACAACCGTGGCTCGTAAACATGAAGACAGTTGCAAAGCAGAGGGGGACTGACCACCTGCCGGGACAGTCAGATGTGCATCCAGGTGTGCTCTGAACCCTGAAACAGCTTTCTCTACATGCGCCTGACAGAGCTGGGGAGCATTTGTTTCACTCCAGATTCCTTTTGGCTTTTTTTTTTTCAATTTACTTTTATTTATTTATTTGAGGAGGGGGAAGAAGGCGAGAGAATGGGCACACCAGGGCCTCCAGCCACTGCAAATGAACTCCAGACACATGCGCCCCCTTGTGCATCTGGCTTACTGTGGGTCCTGGGGAATGGACCTGGGTCCTTTGGCTTTCCAGGCAAGCGCCTTAACAGCTAAGCTTTTGGCTCTTTTCATTGAAGGTGCTCCTTGCCCCCGTGGCATAATCAACTGGTGCTATCACACCATGTGCTCCACTTGCCAGACACCCTCCATCTTCCTTTTGTTGTTGTTTATTTGTTTGTTTCTTTTTCTTTTTTTCTTCTGAGGTAGGGTCTCACTCTAGCTCAGGCTGACCTGGAATTCACTCTGAAGTCTCAGGATGGCCTCGAACTCACAGCGATCCTCCTACCTCTGCCTCCTGAGCTCTGGGATCAAAGGCGTGCGCCACCATGCCCAGTTGGCTTGATTTTTTGTTGTGTTTTTTTTTTTTCTTTCACTTAGCATTATCTCAAAATAATTTGTCAGGGACTGGAAAGATGGCTTAGTTGGTAAGAGCATTTACCATGCAAACATGCCTGGCTTTCCACCTTTCCTTTTCCTAAAAAAAGTTTTTTAAATATTTATTTATTTATTTACTTGAGAGAGATAGAGAGGAAGAGAGAGGGAGAGAGAATGGGCGCATCAGGGCCTGCAGCCACTGAAAACGGACTCCAGATACATGTGCCCCCTGTGCATATGGCTTATGTGGGTCCTGGGGAATCAAACCACGGTCCTTTGGCTTTGCAGGTAAACGCCTTAACTGCTAATCCATCTCTCTAGTCCTCCATCTTCCTTTTGCCAGCAGCCTTGCTGGAGGGCAGAGTTGGTGCTCGAATTTTGCACATACCATCTCAGTTCATCCTCATGGCTGCCTGGTGAGATAGGAACCCTCACAAATGAAGATCTGAAAGGTGAAGTCAGGGCTGGAGAGATGGCTTAGCGGTTAAGGTGCATGCCGGGAAAGCCCAAGGACCCATGTTCAACTCTCCAGATCCCACGTAAGCCAGACGCACAAAGGCGAGGCAGGCGCAAGGTGGTACATGTCCACTAGGTGGCGCAGCGTCTGGAATTTGATTTCAGTGGCTGGGGCCCTGATGCACCAATTCTCTTTCTCTCTCTGTCTCTATAAAGTAAAATAAAAAATAGTAAGAAAGGGAGGGAGGGAGGGAGGGAGGGAGGGAGGGAGGGAGGGAGGGAGGGAGGGAGGGAGGAGGGAGGGAGGAAGGAAGGGAGGGAGGGAGGGAGGGAGGGAGGGAGGGAGGGAGGGAGGGAGGGAGGGACATCAGCTCCTGTTCAGGGGCTAATCCCTCTTAGTCATAACAATTAAATCCTACCAAGGCTAGTCTAGTCCAGCCTCCACTGTGGGCAGGACTCTTAACTTCATTCCAAGGGCAGCTTAGCTTGAGATAGGAGACTCGGCACTTCTGAGCCGGGGCCTTCCCCACCAGACAACTCTCATCATTTAAGGGTCTTCTGATACTCAACCCAGCCTCGTCCCCCTGGAAGTCTTTACTGTTGTTTCCAACTCTATATCCTCAGTCCCCAGACAGACCACCAGGGTCAGCGCCTTTCAGAGACATTGCTGGCTGGCTGGCTGACCTCCAGTCTGGGACACATCCCCAGTCCTCTCACTCATTCTGCTAAAAACCTGTGTTAGACAGCCGGGCGTGGTGGCGCACGCCTTTAATCCCAGCGCTGGGGAGGCAGAGGTAGGAGGATCTCCGTGAGTTCGAGGCCACCCTGAGACTACAGAGTGAATTCCAGGTCAGCCTGGGCTGGAGTGATACCCTACCTCAGAAAGAAAAACAAAACAAAACAAAACAAAACAAAACCTGTGTTAGAGGCCACTTTCCTGTCCTGGTGCCCATAAATGTTCCCCATAAAGGGTGGGTTCTCTATCTGCACACAGGAGTACCTCATGAACAGTAAGTATAACACAAATGAAGACTGTTTCAAGTACTTACAAAAACTAAACTAAAAAAAAATAAATGAAAATAAACCCTACTGGGAGTGGTTGCATACATTTTTTTTTTTTTTTAATCCCAGCACTCGGGGGCAGAGGTAGGAGGATCACCGTGAGTTCGAGGCCACCCTGAGACTACATAGTGAATTGCAGGTCAGCCTGGGCTAGAGCGAGACCCTACCTTGAAAAGCAAAAATAAATAAATAAATAGCCCCACCAAAACTGCACACCCAGTGTAGAAAATATGAAAAAGGCCAGGCGTGGTGGCGCACGCCTTTAATCTCAGCACTTCACGGGCCAGAGGCTAGGAGGATCGCCATGAGTTCAAGGCCACCTTGAGACTACATAGTGAATTCCAAGTCAGCCTGGGTTAGAGGCAGACCTTACCTTGAACTCCCTCCCACCGCCCCCCCCGCCAAAAAAAAAGAAAAAAAAAAAAAACTGAAAAAGAGAGGAGAAAGGAAAAGAGAAAAGAGAAAGAAATCATGGGCAATCAAGTATCTTGGGATTTGACAGCAAATAGTTTATACAAAAGCGAACCAAGAAAACGTTACTAGAAGGTAGGGAAGTGAGACAGGGAGAAAAACGTCACCAGTGGGTATGTTACCAAGAAAGTCATACCAAGAAAACCAGAACTTCACCTTTGCTGGTCAGTGAATGTATACCATAGAATTCTTCCACTTGAGGACCTGGAGGCTGAGAGAGTCGTGGCTGTGAGCTGGTAGAGAAAGGAAGGGTCTAATTCCTCTTCCTCTTCCTCTTCCACAATGGTCCCTGAGCCTTGGAAGGTGTGATAGAGATGTCTCAGTGCTGAGCACTCCTCTGTCACTTCTTCTAAGCACCATGGTGCCTTCTGAGTCATCCCAAGGTCACTGCCATCTGAAAAGAGAAAGTTCTCTACCAAAAGTGAGAGTAGCATTCATATATGGGTATGGACATTAAGAGAAGTGCTTACTGGGCAGTTTAATGAGCATAGTATATACATTTAGCCAGACAGCAGCAGATGTTACCCCCCTAGGGCTCATGACTACCCTTGTTGTAGGTTTTCAGTATCAGGGATATATTCCCTCCCATGGAGCAGGCCTCCAGTCCAATTAGAGGGCAGTTTGATGAACATAGTATATACATTTAGCCAGACAGCAGCAGACATTACACCCCTAGGGCTCATGACTACCCTTGTTGTAGGTTTTCAGTATCAGGGATGTATTCCCTCCCATGGAGCGGCCCTCCAGTCCAATTAGAGGGCGGTTGGTTTCCACCATGACAGACGTGCCACTATTGCACCCATTGGCTCATTTGGCCTGGCTGGCCAATTATAAGGCTTGCAGTGTCCACTGTTGAGTATCTTCACTGGTGATTTCTCTCTCTCTCCTATTGAACTGCATGCAGCGTGGCTTTTTCCAGCTTTCTGTCAGCTGGTCTACAGGGAGGAGGTTTTCAGCTCAGCTCCAGCAGGGTTTCTCAGTGATCTTGCAGCCCAAGTATGTGGAGTCTTCAGCAATAGGGTCTTACCATCTATTCCTGGTGGGAAACCAAGAGCCTCGGCAATGGCCTATAATGTTTTGGGGGTATCAGGGACCTCCCTGGCCAACAGCTCACTGGAAGGTATCCCATCCCTGGTACTGAAAATTTTCCAGTAATCGTCTATGGCTTCTGAGTGTTCCATTGTCCAAAAAAGTAGGTTTCCATATGACTTATTTATATCCTCTTAGATTTTGATTGGCCCTCCCTCTACCTTTCCTTTACTCAATCTCTTCCCCTGACCTCACTTAGATCTTTTTGCCCCCATTAATCTTCTATTTACATATATACAATACCATCCTATTAAGTACCCCCTCCCTCCCTTGCTATTCCAAAGATATCTCCTTTCTAGCTTACTGGCCTCAGAGCCTATTTTTCATATTTTACTTATTTTTTTCCATTTTGGGTCTTTTTAAATTTTTATTTATGAGAGAGAGAGAATTGGACTTGCCAGAACCTGTAGCCACTGCAATCGAACTCCAGACATCTTGTGCACTTGCACAACCTTGGGCGCATGCGTCACTTTGTGCATCTGTCTTATGTGGGTTCTGGGGAGCCAAACCTGGATCCTTAGGCTTTGCAGGCAAGTGCCTCAACCGCTATGCCATCTCTCCAGACCAATATTTTATTTATTTATGCATCATTGTGCGTCTGGCTTTACGTGGGTAGGTACTGGGAAATCGAACCCAGATCGTTAGGCTTTGCAGGCAAGCACCTTAACCACTGAGCCATCTCTCCAGCCCAAGAGCACCTTTAAAAGTTCTAAACCTGGGCTGAAGAGATGGCTTAGCAGTTAAGCACTTGCCTTGAAGCTGGAGGACCCCGGTTCGAGGCTTGATTCCCCAGGACCCATATTAGCCAGATGCACAAGGGGGCGCACGCGTCTGGAGTTCATTTGCAGTGGCTGGAAGCCCTGTCGCTCCGATTCTCTCCCTCCCTCTCTCTCCCTCTCTTTCTGCGTCTTTCTCTGCCTGTTGCTCTCAAATAAATAAATAAAGATAAGCAAAAAAAAAAAAAAAAATTTAAAAAAAGTTCTAAACTTGCCAGGCCTGAGTAGCGCACGCCTTTAATCCCAGCACTCAGGAGGCAGAGGCAGGAGGATTGCCATGAGTTCGAGGCCACCCTGAGACTACAAAGTGAATTCCAGGTCAGCCTGGGCTAGAGTGAGACCCTACCTTGAAAAACCAGAAAAAAAAAAAAGTTCTAAACTACTCTGTTGCAAGGGTGTCCATTCATTTATTCAGCGGTAATAAAGAAAGACCAGAAGACACTTCAAAACCCTGCAAGGGTGTATGTGTGTGTGGAGGGGAGGGGGCATTGTTTATTTTAATTTCTGTGTAGATGTTTGTGCCTACCTACCATGACATGCAAGTAAAGGTCAGAGGACGACCTCAGCGTATTCATTCTCTTCCCACCTTCTTTGAGACAAGATCTCCTGGGTGTTTTTTGTTTTTTTTTTTTCAAGGTAGGGTCTCGCTGTACTCCAGGCTGACCTGGAATTCACTATTCAGTCTCAGGGTGGCCTAGAACTCACAGCGATCCTCCTACCTTCCACCTCCCAAGTGCTGGGATTAAAGGCATGTGCCACCGTGCCTGGCCAACCCGAATCTTTTGCATCCATATGTGCCCTTTGATCCCAGTTTCTGACTCCCAAGGTCCCCCAAAAGATGACAGACACCAGGTTTGTTCTGATGAGGCAACTCTTAGTGACTTGGAGAGCCTCCAGATGCCCGCTAGTTGCCAGGCAACAAAGCCATGTGATCAGTCCTGGAATTTACAGTCCACTCCATCACTGACCTCTGAGGTGGCAGGAGGCCCCGAAAGTTAGAGTTGCTTCCCAACAGCCCATGATGTATCACATGAGCCTAGGCAAGGAAGCCTTCTTACAAGGCCAGAAGAACCTGGCTCAGAAAGCTTCTTAACACGGGGACCTCGGTTCAATTCCCCAGGACCCACATAAGCCAGATGCACAAGAGGGCGCATGCATGAGGAGTTCATCTGCAGTGGCTGGAGGCCCTGGCGTACCCATTCTCTCTCTCTCAAAAATAAATAAATAGCCGGGCATGGTGGCACACGCCTTTAATCCCAGCACTCGGGAGGCAGAGGTAGGAGGATCGCCATGAGTTCGAGGCCACCCTGAGAATACAGAGTGAATTCCAGGTCAGCCTGGGCTAGAGTGAGACCCTACCTCGAAAAAACCAAAAATAAATAAATAAATAAAGTAGAGGCCAGTCTTGTGGGACTGAACCCTCTGTAGATCTGACACTATCTCCAGGTAGACTGTCAAGTTTGAATCAAACAATAGGATCCCCCAACTGGTATCAGCTAACAAATTGCTTGCTGTAGAAAGAAGAAAACTCACGTGTCTGGTATCAGTATTTTTTTTAATTTATGTATTCACTGGGCGTGATGGTTTGTTGACCTTTAATCCCAGCACTTATGAGGCAGAGGTAGGAGGATCGCCGTGAGCTCGAGGCCACCCTGAGACTACATGGTGAATTCCAAGTCAGCCTGAGCTAGAGTGAGACCTACCTCGAAAAACCAAAAAAAAAGGGGGGGGGCTGCTGGAGAGATGGCTTAGCGGTTAAGGCATTTGCCTGCAAAGCCAAAGGATCCCAGTTCGACTCTCCAGGACCCACGTTAGCCAGATGCACAAGGGGGCTCATGCATCTAGAGTCCCTTTGCAGTGGCTGGAGGCCCTGGTGCACCCATTCTCTCTCTGTCTTTCTCTCTGCCTCTTTCTGTCTCTCTCAAATCAATCAATCAATAAATAAATAAGATACATTAAAAATGTATTTATTGATTTGAGAGAGAGTGAGAGAACAAGGCAGAGAGAAAGAGCGAGAGCGAATGAACACCCCAGGGCCTATAGTCACTGCCAATGTCTCCAAACGCATGTGCCACCTTGTGCACCTGGCTTACATGGGTACTGGGGAATCAAACCTGGGTCCTTAGGCTTCGCAAGCAAGCGCCTTAACCACTAAGCCATCTCTCTCCAGCCCTGGTATCAGTATTTTGCCAAGTGGCATATAAGGAAAATCTCACCATTTTTTCTTTTTGCACGTGTGTGTACACGTTTGTATGTGTATAGGCACACGTGTGTGTGAAGGGCAGAGGTCAACATCAGGTGGCTTCTTCAGTTCCTTTCCACTTTATTTGGAAATCCTAGCTAGCCCATGAGCACTAGGGATCCTATTTCTGCCTCCCCAGAGCTGGGATTACAGACAGGCACCACAATTATGAGGTACTGGAGATGTGATCTTCATGCTTGCACGACGAGAACTTTCCCTACTGAGCCATCTCCCCAGCCCAGATAGCTGGGTTTCTTTTTTTGTTGTTGTTGGTTGGTTGGTTGGTTTGCTTTTGTTTTGGGTTTTTTTTTTCAAGTTAGGGTCTCACTCTAACCCAGAGGCTGACCTGGAACTCATTCTGTAGTTCCAGGCTGGCCTTGAACTCACAGCCATCCTCCTACTGCTGCTTCCCAAGCACTGGGATTAAAGGTGTGTATTACCACACCTGGCCAGACAGCTGGCTTTGTTGATGTTGTTGTTATTGTTGTTTTTCGAGGTAGGGTCTCACTCTAGCCCAGGCTGACCTGGAATTCACTATGGAGTCTCAGGGTGGCCTTGAACTCACGGCGATCCTCCTACCTCTGCCTCCCGAGTGCTGGGATTAAAGGCGTGCGCCACCAGGCCCAGCCGAACTTGAATCCTTAGGCTTCGCAGGCAAGTGCCTTAACCGCTAAACCATCTCTCCAGCCCCAGACATCTGTTTTGTTTTTAACTAAGGCCTATAATGTATCTAGACTTAGGGGTCAGCGGGCCTTTAAGGCTATTGAAGCACATCGAGGAAAGCAGGCAGGGAAGGAGTGAAGGGCTGAATTGCTGCCAAAAGGGTGGCACTGATCCCTGTCACACTATATACAGGGAGCACTTGGCATACAGTTGACCATTCCTCCCATGGTTACCACAGAAAACTTGTTTAAGAGAGGATGACAACTGTCCTCTAATTGGACTGGAGGCCCGCTCCATGGGAGGGAATACATCCCTGATACTGAAAACTTAAAACAGGGCTAGTCATGAGCCCTAGGGGTGTAATGTCTGCTGCTGTCTGGCCAAATGTATACACTATGCTCATCAAACTACCCAGTAAGCACTTCAGTTAATATTCATACCCTTATATTAACGCTACTCTCACTTTTGGTAGAGAATCTTCTCCTTTCAGATGGCAGTGACCTTGGGATGACTCAGAAGGCATCATGGTGCTGGGAAGAAGTGACCGGAGTGGTCAGCACTGAGACATCTCTATCACACCTTCCAAGGCTCAGGGTCTAATGAGGAAGAGGTGGCGGAAAGAATGTAAGAGCCAAAGGAAGGGTAGGACTCCTTACAATGTGCTCCCTCCAGACACAAACTGGCCTGGATATCCATGACCTCACAGTGCCTGACACTACCTACACAAGACCATCATAAGAGGAGGAAAAGATCAAGACATCAAAAGTAAAAGAGAGACTGATTGAGATGGGGAGGGAGTATGATGGAGAGTGGAGTTTCAAAGGGGCAAGTGGGGGGAGGGAGGGTATCACCATGGGAAATTTTTTATAATCATGGAAGTTGTTAATAAAAAAATTAAAAAATTTTAAAAAATCAAATGAAAAAAAAAAAAGAGAGAGGAAGAGACAGGCCGGCCAGGAGTGGCGGCACACGCCTTTAATCCCAGCACTCGGGAGCTAAAGGTAGGAGGATCGCCATGAGTTCGAGGCCACCCTGAGACTACATAGTGAATTCCAGGTCAGCCTGGGCTAGAGTGAGACCCTACCTTGGAAAAAAAAAAAAAAAGATAGGTAGAGACAGAAGGAAAGCTGAAACATGGGCTTAGCAGTGAAGGCATTTGCCTGCAAAGCCAAAGGACCCAGGTTCGAGTCCCCCAAGACCCACGTTAGCCATATATATGCACAAGGTGGCGCACGCATCTGGAGTTTGTTTGCAGTGGCTGGAGGCCCTGGCGCACCCATTCTCACTTTCTCTCTCTCTCTCTCTCCCTCTCTCAGTCTCTAATAAATAAATAAAAATGGGGCACTTGCCTGCAAAGCCAAAGGACCCAGGTTCGATTTCCCAGGACCCACGTTAGCGAGATGCACAAGGGGGTGCACGCCTCTGGAGTTCGTTTGCAGTGGCTGGAGGCCCTGGTGTGCCCATTCTCTCTCTCTCTCCCTCTTTCCCTCTTTCAAATAAATAAATATAAAATCTTAAAAGAAGGAGGCGGGGTAGGGGGGAGGGGGGAGCTGAAACCGAGCCCTGGCACACTTTGGTAACGTGCTGGGTGCCCGGCGATCAGGCCCTGTGTGATCTTCTCTCCCCAGCATCGGAGCGCTCCTGGGCCTCTCCATCGCTGCCGTGGTCCTGCTGGCCTTCGTGGTCACGGCCTGCGTGCTCTGTTACCTGTTCATCAGCTCCAAGCCCCACGCAAAGCTGGACCCAGGCTTAAGCTTACACACGAGAGGTAAGGAAGAGGCTGCGGGGTTCTCGCTCATTGGCAGGACAGGGGGGTGGGGAGGGGAGGTCATTAGAAACGATGTTGGGAGTCGGGTGTGGCGCGGCGCACGCCTTTAATGCCAGGATCGCCGTGAGTTCGAGGCCACCCTGAGACTACCTAGTAAGTTCCAGGTCAGCCTGGGCTAGAGCGAGATCCTACCGTCGAAAAACCAAAAATAAATAAAGAAAGAAAGAAAATAAAGAAAAGAAAATAAAAGGAAAGGAAAGAAAAGAAAAGAAAAAAAGAAAAGAAAAGAATAAAAGGAAAGGAAAGAAAAGAAAAAAGAAAAGGAAAGAAAAAATGAAAAGGAGGGCTGGAGAGATGGCTTAGCAGTTAAGCGCTTGCCTGTGAAGCCTAAGGACCCCGGTTCGAGGCTCGATTCCCCAGGACCCACGTTAGCCAGATGCACAAGGGGACCCACGAGTCTGGAGTTTGTTTGCAGTGGCTGGAGGCCCTGGTGCGCCCATTCTCTCTCTCTCTATCTGCCTCTTTCTCTCTCTGTCTGTCGCTCTCAAATAAATTAAAAAAAAAAAAGAAAATGAAAGGAAAGAAAAAAAGGAAAGGAAAGGAAAGGGAAGAGAAGAAAGAAAGAAGAGAAGAGAAGAAAAGAAAGAAACCAAATGATGTTTGGAACATTTGCCTCCTGAGTGCCCCTGGAATATCCGGAAGCAGCAGCACGTGTCTCAGGAGGTTCAAGATCTGAGCATCTCCGTCCTGCGCCCTTCTCTTGCTCAGCGTCCCTCAGTCCTCCAACGTCCTCCGTGTTCCATTTGTCCCACAGACACTAACCCAGTGGATTTTTCAAAGGCAATGCTTTGATTCTAGTTATCATATTATCCCAAACAAAATAGAAACAAAGCCGGGCGTGGTGGCGCACGCCTTTGATCCTAGCACTCCGGAGGCAGAGGTAGGAGGATCGCTGTGAGTTCGAAAAACCAATAATAATAATAATAGTAATAATTAAAAAAAAATTTTTTTTTTGGTTTTTCAAGGTAGGGTCTTGCTCTAGCCCAGGCTGACCTGGAATTCACTACGTAGTCTCAGGGTGTCCTCGAAGTCACAGTGATCCTTCTACCTCTGCCTCCCGAGTGCTGGGATTAAAGGTGTGTGCACCACCACGCCTGGACCAATAATATGGATTTTTTTAACCATCCTTGGGTTATGGTGAAGGTCAGATTGTCATGTCTCCTAGCAGTAGCCTCCCTTACTAAAACTGTAAGCTCATGAGGAACATTGACAGCTCCTATGCATGATGTGGTATATTCTTTTTTAAAAATTTTTTCTGTTTTATTTATTTATTTGAGAGCGACAGACAGAGAGAGAATGAGGCCGATAGAGAGAGAGAGAGAATGGGCCCGCCAGGGCCTCCAGCCACTGCAAATGAACTCCAGATGCGTGTGCCCCCTTGTGCATCTGGCTAATGTGGGTCCTGGGGAATTGAGCCTCGAACCGGGGTCCTTAGGCTTCACAGGCAAGCGCTTAACTGCTAAGCCATCTCTCCAGCCCGGTATATTCTTTTTTTAAAAAATTGTATTTATTTGTTAGAGAGAGAGAGAGAGAGAGAGAGAGAAGAAGAAAAAAATGGGCATTCCAGGGCCTCCAGCTGCTGCAAACGAACTCCAGACACATGTGCCACCTTGTGCATCTGGCTTATGCAGGTCCTGGGGAATCGAACTGGGATCTTTTGGCTTTGCAGGCAAACGCCTTAACCTCTAAACCATCTCTCCAGCCGTGGTGTGATATATATATAGTCGTTGTTGTTGTTGTTGTTTGTTTTGTTTTTTGAGGTAGGGTTTCGCTCTAGCCCAGGCTGACCTGGAATTCACTCTGTAGTCTCAGGGTGGCCTCGAACTCTCAGCGATCCTCCTACCTCTGGGATTAAAGGCGTACGCCACCACTCCCGATTTATATTCTTGATAAATGCCTGTTGTATGAATGGTACAACCTGAGACCCTGAACACAGGTACAGCAGAGAAACTAGCCAGGGGTACAGTCCTGATGTGGGGTGGGGGGGGAGGAGAAGACGCAGGAGAAAAAAGCTCCCCTCCGTTTTCTGTCTTTTCAGGCCCCGAGGAGACGCCCCCTGATCGCCAAGGTGTGCACGTGCCCGCTGCGACGGAGGTGCCAGGCGTGAGCCCTCCCCAGCAGAGTTACTCGTTCTCGAGCCCACGGGTGGGAAACAGTGAGAGGCAGGCTGTGGGTCCCAGGCACCTGTTTCACCCCTGCTTTCTGGCCACGGTCACCGCTGGTGACATTCCCGGCAGCCCCGAGGACGCGACTGTCCCCACCGCTGACCCACGCCGACCAGCTCCCTGAATATCAAATAAATGCGTGTCTACACCGCGCCTCCTCGGAGTCTCTTTGTGGTGAACGGACCGCAGTGGTAACAGGGAACAGTCCGAGGGACTTCAGAGCCTGGTGGGATGCACAAGGGATAACCCTGAGTCTCCCTGGGCCTCAGTTCCTTGCCAAATTATTGCAAAAGTGTTGAATAAAGTGAGGGATGTAAGCTGGGCTTGGTGATGGTCGCAGGCCAAGCATCCCAGCTACTCGGGAGGCTGAGGCAGAAGGATTGCAAGTTCAAGGCCAGCCTGGGCCACTTGGGACACTGTCTCAAAAAAATAAATAAATAACCATTTTAAAGCTCACTGAAACAGCTCTTGTCCAACATGTGTGAGGTCCTAAGTTCAGGCCCCAATACTGGCGGGGGGAAAAAAAAGTTGGACTTAAACTCTCTTGATAAACATGGAAGTGCTAAAAACCTATTTATTTATTTATTTATTTATTTAAGAGAGAGAATGGACATGACAGGACCTCTAGCCACTGCAAATGCATGCGCCACCTTGTGCATCTGACTTTATGTGGGTACTGAGGAGTCGACCTGAGTCCTTTGACTCCACATGTAAGTGCCTTAACTGCTCCAGCCCCTAAACGACTTTTTAAATTCCAGATAGATATGTTTCAATATAGCATGGTCGCTAGGAACAGTGGCGGGAGCTAGAGAGATGGGTCTGCTGTTAAGGCGCTTGCCGGCAAAGCCTAACAACCCAGGTTCAATTCCCCAGGACCCACATAAAAGCCAAATGCACAAAGTGGCGCGTGCATCTGGAGTTCATTTGCAGCGACTGGAGGCCCTGGCGTGGCTATCATCTCTGCCTATCTTTCTTTTCTCTGTCTCTCTTCTCTCTCTCTCTTATTCTCTCTCTGCAAAGACAAAAGGGGCTGAAATGTACTGACTGTGGGTATCAAATGCAAACCCTGCTACGCTCGTGGATTTGAATCTGCTGGGCCCATGCCGGCTTCCTGTAAACCAAGGATCCTGACTCCTTGTCGGGGACCTTGGAACAACAGAGCCTTAGGTGGGCTTAACTCAAGAACAATGTGCCAGGGCTGGAGAGATGGCTTTGTGGTTAAGGCACTTCCTGTGTGAAGCCTAAGGACTCATGTTCTAACTCTCTGGGTCCCACGTAAGCCAGATGCTGAAGGAGACGCAAGAGCAAGGTTGCATATGCCCACTAGGTGGCGCACTAGGTGTTGCACGAGTCTGGAGTTCAATTGCAATGGCTGGAGGCCCTGGCGTGCCAGTTCTCTCTCTCTCTCTCTTTGATAATATAATAATAATAATAATAATAACAACAATAATAATGAAAGAACCAGGTGGCAGACTCTCAACTGTCACCAGAGTTCTACTGACTGAATGGTTCTGGGTTCTTGTCTCAGTGAATTTGAAGAGTGACTTAAAAAAAAAATATATATATATATATATATATATATATATGTAATTTATTTATTTGAGAGAGAGAGAATGGGAGTGCCAGGGCCTCCAGCCACTGTAAACAAACTCCAGATGCATGCGCTCCCTTGTGAATCTGGCTTATGCGGGTCCTAGGGACTCGAACCAAGATCCTTTGGCTTTGCAGGCAAAACGCCTTAACCGCTAAGCCATCTCTCCAGCCCCGAAGAATGACTTTCATGGGCAGGAAGGATGAGTTGTAAAGAAGAAAGTAGGTGTTTAGAGAAAAAAGTTTGTATCAAGTTTGTTGAGAAGCAAAAAAGGCAAAACATAAAGTTCCCAGAAGTTGGGGGGTGGGGTCGGCGGGTGGGTCAGGAGGAGACTCAGGGGGTAAGGAGGGGACATGAATGGGTGGCCAATGAACTTATTTGTCTTGGTGTTTAGAAGACGTTCTAGCTAGGAGAGATGCACTAAAATGAGAAGTGTAGTTTCTGGCCCACCGACAATCTCACGAGGCGTCCATGTGTCTCTTTCCCAATCTGGGTACTGGTCATGTCACCCGGGGAGGGTTCAGTGCCCACTATCAAGCTTTGCAAAGGGTGTCAAAACAGAATCAAGGCCCGGTGTGGTGGCGCATGTGGCACAAGGGACACCAGAAAGCTCACAGCCTTTTCAAAAAATACTTTATTAAGCTGGGCGTGGTGGCGCACGCCTTTAATCCCAGTACTCGGGAGGCAGAGGTAGGAGGATCGCCGTGAGTTCAAGGCCACCCTGAGACTGCATAGTGAATTCCAGGTCAGCCTGGGCTAGAGTGAGACCCTACCTCGAAAAACCAAAATGAAAACAAAACAGAAACACACACACACACATACACACACACACAGAGAATCAAGGCCAAAAAAGGGGGTGAGCTTCATGGGGTCCAGTCAAAGCTTGTGGAGAGTGGCTTTGTGACTTTTCCCAGAGCCTGTCCCGCCTCGAATCCTTTCAGTTTAGCTGTCTCACATCCCACTGAAAGCCCTCTTATTCTTCTTTCTCAGGTTTTTTTTTTAAGTATTTTTTTTTCATTTTTATTTATTTATTTGAGAGTGACAGAGAAAGAGAGAGAGAAAGAGGCAGATCGAGAGAGAGAGAATGGAGGCGCACCAGGGCCTCCAGCCACTGCAAACGAACTCCAGATGCATGCGGCACCTTGTGTATCTGGCTTACATGAGTCCTGGGGAATCGAGCCTCTAACCGGGCTCATTAGGCTTCACAGGCAAGCGCTTAACCGCTAAGCCATCTCTCCAGCCCTGGGTTTTTTTTTTTTTTTTTTTTTAATATTTTACTGGGCTGGAAAGGTGGCTTAGCGGTTAAGGCGTTTGCCTGCAAAGCCAAAAGACCCAGGTTCGATTCCCCAGGACCCACGTAAGCCAGATGCACAAGGTGGCATACGCATCTGGAGTTCGTTTGCAGTGGCTGGAGGCCCTGGCGTGTCCATTCTCTGTCTCTCTTCTCTTTGTCTTTCTCTACTTGCAAATAAGTAAATAAAAGTTAAAAAATAATCATTTAAAACTATTTATTTATTTGGGACAGATAAAAAGGCAGATATATATAGAGAGAGACATTGAGAGAGATAGAGAGAGGGAGAGAGAATGGGCATGCCAGGGCCTCCAGCCATTGCAAACAAACCCCATACGCATGTGCCACCTTGTGCATCTGACTTACGTGGGTCCTGGGGAATCGAACCTGGATCCTTTGGCTTTGCAGGAAAGTGCCTTAATCTCTTAAGTCATCTCTCCAGCCCTTTCTTGGGGTTTTTGATTTTGCCATTTTAACCCTGTTTACTTTAAAAAATATATTTTTTATTGAAAGAGGCAGAGAGAGAGAGAGAGGGAGAATGGGTGCACCAGGGTCTCCAGCCACTGCAGACAAACTCCAGACTCATGCGTCACCTTGTGCATCTGGTTTACATGGGTCCTGGGGAATTGAATCTGGGTCCTTTGGCTTTGCAAGCAAACTCCTTAACTGCTAAGTTATCTCTCCAGCCCCCTAACATCTACTTTAACTGTCACATTTCCAAGGCAATTTTCAAGGACCCCTCCCTTATTACCTAATAGGTTTCCTCCTTATTTATTCACTTATTTATTTTGGTTTCTTGAGGTAGCATGGGTGTGCCAGGGCCTTTAGCCACTGCAAACAAACTCCAGAGGCACGCGCCCCCTGTGTGCATGTGCAACCTTGCTCACTTGTGTCACTGTGTGTGTGTCTGGCTTATGTGGGACCTGGAGATTCAAATGTGAGTCCTTAGGCTTTACAGGCAAGCGCCTTAACCACTAAGCCATCTCTCCAGCTCAAGTTTCTTCCTATTATTCTCTACCATCCCCACCTCCCAAATGCTAGGATTACAGTTATGTGTGTGTGTGTGTGTGTGTGTGTTTGCATTTTGATGTCCAGTTTGATGCAGTGGTGGGAATTGAACCCAGGGATTCAGGCATAGTAGACAGGCACTCTACCCTCTGAAACACATCAGCTATTAACATTTGCGGCTGACATTTTGGCTTTATTAAGTGGGTGGCGGAGGAATCTTCAAGCGGGAAGCTCACTGCCACCCTTCCTCTTCAGTGACTGTCCTAACTTTTAGTTTCCCGAGGTAGAGTCTCGCTCTAGCCCAGGCTGACCTGGAATTCACTATGGAGTCTCAGGGTGGCCCTGAACTCACGGCGATCCTCCTACCTCTGCCTCGGGAGCGCTGGGATGAAAGGCGTGTGCGCCACCACGCCCGGCTCGACTCTGGGCCTTTCTTGGTGGCCTGGCTCACTGCTGGATTTGGTGACAGTGAGGTGGACATCCTTAGCTCTCTGTGCACAGGTTCTGAGCCAGTGGAAGAAAGGCTCATGAGGTCATGCAAATAAAAGGCTTGGAAAATGAAAATGAGAGAGGGTCAGCTATTACCAAGTATGGTAACTTCTAGCCCACCTCAGGCTTTCTCGTTTTTTAGGAGGGCGGTGGAACCCTCTTTCAGCACCTCTGTGCACTGATCCTGGGCTCAGTGATGTCTCTTCCATGCCAGGACCTGTGAAGTTGCCAGAAACTGGAGAATTGGGCTAGCCGGGGGCTCAAATGGAGCTTGGCATCGGCACATAAAAAGGCAGTGTTCCTTTCTTTAATCCCAGCGCTCAGGAGACAGAGGTAGGAGGATCCGCCGTGAGTTCAAGGCCACCCTGAGAATGCAGAGTGAATTCCAGGTCAGCCTGAGCTAGAGTGAGACCCTACCTCGAAAAACAAAACAAAACCAAACAAAAGGCAGTGTGTGGGGAGGGAGCTTTAGAGAGATGGCTTAAAGTGCTTGCCTGTGAAGCCTAAGGACCCAGGTTTGATCCCCCGGCACCCACATAAGCAGATACACAAGGTGGCGCACGCATCTGGACTTCGTTTGCGGTGACTAGAGGCCCTGGTGTGCCCATTCCCCCCCCCACTTTCTGATAAATAAATGAACTCACGGCGATCCTCTTATCTCTGCCTCCAGAGTGCTGGGATTAAAGGCATGCACCACCACGCCAGGCTTAATAAAAAAAATTTTTTTTTTTTTTTGAAAAGGCTGTGAGCTTTCTGTTGTCCCTTGTGCCACCGAGGGAGGAAGCGCTTGATGCCTGGGGCTGACTCATCAGAGATGAGTCAACTTCCAGGTGAGACACTGTGAGGAGGTACGGTCAGAGAACAGCCTGTACAAATCAGCAAGCAGGGCCCAGCTCTGGGAATGGCAAGTTAATTTGTTTTAAGGAGCACACAGTGTGTGTGTGTGTGTGTGTGTGTGTGTGTGTGTGTGTGTGTAGGGTGGGTGATAGTTGAGGAAGGGTTAAGTGACCTTTCACGGGACATAGCTCTGTCCTTGGTGTCCTTGTCTGTCCCCTTTCTGCACTGGGCCTTCTGGCAAGTTGCAAGAAAAAAAAAAATCGGATGATGACCTGGACAGATGGCTTAGCGGTTAAGGCGTTTGCCTGCAAAGCCAAAGGACCCAGGTTCGATTCCCCAGGACCCACGTAAGCCAGATGCACAAGGAGGCGCACACCGTCTGGAGTTCGTTTTCAGCGGCTGGAGGCCCTAGTGCGCCCATACAACTGGCTCCAAAGCACAAAGACAAGCTCTTAGGACTCTGGGCATAGAAGTCAGCCAGAGACCAGCCCCCCCCCAAAAAAACTACAGAATAGAGCCCCGAGGCTCTGGTAGGATGTGTCCCTGCCCCGGAGAGTCCACGTGCATGGGATGAGCACCGGTGGAAAATAAACCGTGTTGTGCAAAAGCTCCTCCACCTCGTTCAGCTTTTCTGGTTTGACTCCAATCAATCAGGGCCTCAGAAGATTCTTGCTGGCTGGTTGGTGGCTCGTCTGTCCTGTTTTAGAAACAAATTGCCCACCCTGTGAGGCAGGAAGCCCTTCCCCCTGGATGGAGGCTGACGCACAAAGCACAAACAGCTCTGAGCTCACCGCTGCTCCCAGGCGCCCATCGACCGGCAATTATTTCTTGTAAATTGCTTTCCTGGTTATGTTCGGAACATGCGTACGGTGTGACTGCCTAAGAACAAACATGCCCAGGGCACCGGGTGGGGGGTGGCGAGCTGCTGGTGGTGGAAGTTGGGGGTGGGGGGAGACTATGGCCTGCAGATGGAGGGAAGTCTTAGCCCACATCTTCAGCCCAAAGCAGAAAATGTTGAATATGGGACCTTGTAAGTAAGGACTAAGACAAGACACACACACAACACACACACACACACACATCTTTACCACAGCCTGCCACGTGGTGGTCTAGCCTATTCTCAATATTGATTGGCAATGATTCTTTGCCAAGCTCAGTAAGGTCCAGTCCCTGGATTTTTTGTTTGTTTGTTTTTTCCAGTGTTTCAGAGGTAGGGTCTCACTCTAGTCCAGGCTGACCTGGAATTCAATATGTAGTCTCAGGCTGGCCTCGAACTCACGGCGATCCTCCTACCTCTGCCTCGGGAGTGCTGGGATTAAAGGCGTGCGCCACCACGCCAGGCCCCTGTCTTTAAAGGGCTCATGGCTATAGGTGTCTATAGGAGGCTCTTAACCTGGCCACGGACTTTGGGGAAAGCTTCCTGGGGGAAGTGATATTTGAATTGCCATGAAGCCACTGAAAGGTGAAAAGGAGTTTGTGACACAAGATAAGGAACACTGTTACCTTTTTAACTTTTTTAAAATTTGAATATTTATTAAATTTTTATTATTAAAAATATTTATTATTTGACAGAGAGAGAGAGAAAGAGGCAGAGAGAGGGAGAAAGTGAATAGGCGCACCAGGGCCTCCAGCCACTGCAAACGAACTCCAAACGCGAGTGCCACCTTGGGCATCTGGATTACACGGGTCCTGGGGATTGAACCTGGGTCCTTTGGCTTTGTGGGCAAGCTCCTTAAGCGCTAAACCATCTCTCCAGCCCTGGTAGTGCTACCTTTAATGCCAGCACTTGGGAGGCTGAGGTAGGAGGATCGCTGTGTGTTCAAGATCAGCCTGAGACTACAGAGTGAATTCCAGGTCAGCCTGGGCTAGAGTGAGACCCTACAATAAAAAATAAAAATAAAAATAAAAGAGGGCTGGAGAGATGCCTCTGTGAAGCCTAAAGACCCAGATTTGATTCCCCAGAACCCACGTAAAGCCAGATGCACAAAGTGGCACATGCATCTAGAGTTTGTTCGCAGTGGCTAACCCTGGTGCGCCCATTCTCTATATATATCTGCCTCCCTCTCTCCCTCTCTCTCTCTCTCTCTGTATTTCAAAATAAATAAAATTAAGAAAAAAATGTTCAGCCATGTGTGGTGGTGCACACCTTTAATCCCAGCACTTGGGAAGGTGAGGTAGGATTACTGTGAGTTCGATGCCACCCTGAGACTACAATGTAAAGTCCAGGTCAGCCTGGATGAGAGTGAAACTCTACCTTGAAATACCAAAAAAGTAAATAAATAAAACTATTAAATCTACATGTAGTTCAATGGGAGAAAGAGATACCACCAGTGAAGATACTCAACAGTGGACACTGAAAGCCTTATAATTGGCCAGCCAGGCCAAATGAGCCAACGGGTGCAATAGTGGCACGTCTGCCGTGGTGGAAACCAACTGCCCTCTAATTGGACTGGAGGCCTGCTCCATGGGGGGGAATACATCCCTGATACTGAAAACTTAAAACAGGGGTAGTCATGAGCCCTAGGGGTGTAACGTCTGCTGATGTCTGGAAAAAATGTATATACTATGCTCACCAAACTGCCCAGTAAGCGTGTCTCTTAATATTTATACCCTTATATTAACGCTACTCTCACTTTGGGTAGAGAATCTTCTCTTTTCAGATGGCAGTGACCTTGGGATGACTCAGAAGGTATCATAGTGCTGGAAAGAAGTGACTGGAGTACTGAATAACATCTCAATCACACCTTCCAAGGCTCAGGGTCCATTGCGGAAGAGGTGGCAGAAAGAATGTAAGAGCCAAAGGAAGGGTAGGACTCCTTACAACATCCTCCCTCCAGACATACAATGGCCTGGATATCCATGACCTCATAGTGCCTGACACTACCTACACAAGACCCTCATAAGAGGAGGAAAATATCACGACATCAAAATAAAAGAGATACTGATTGAGATGGGGAGGGGATATGATGCAGAATGGAGTTTCAAAGGGGAAAGTGGGGGGAGGGAGGGTATTACCATGGGATATTTTTTATAATCATGGAAAATGTTAATAAAAATTGAGAACAAAAGAACTATTAAAGGCTGGAGAGATGGCTTCGTGGTTAAGGCACTTGCCTGCAATGCCAAAGGAGCCAGGTTCAATTCCCCAGTACCCACGTAAGCCTGATGCACAAGGTGGCTATGTGCATATGGAGTTCATTTGCAGTGACTGGAAGCCCAGGGGCACCCATTTTCTCTCTCTCTCTCTCAAATAAATAAATATAAATATAAATTTTTAAAAAATAAATAAATCAAACCTGAGGCCACTAGGGTTGTGCAAGGATTCCGGACATGTCTTTGACTGTCAAAGTGGCTCCGGTGAGAGTCTTAGGAAATAGCAGGTTTCCAGGTGGGAGTGGGAGGAAGTCAACTGTTTTCTCGAGAGGCAAGAAGCTTTTACCCAGACTCCTTAGCGAGGGGCTTCTTTCCCTTCTCATATCCCCATAACTTCCCCTGACTTTCTATCCTGAACCCCCCCCACCTCTTCCTACTTCACAGGTCACCCCAGTGGATGGTCCACTTGGAGTGTGGAGAGAAGACCCACTGTGAGCCCAGCATGGTGACAGATCCCTTAGGAATGGGCCATGTCACCCGCCCACAGGACTTAACTAGACCTTGGTGGGCCATGGACTTGGAAATCCTAGAATCTTCACTTGCGTTTATAGCATTCCTGCCTGAGACTACATAGTGAATTTCAGGTCAGCCTGGGCTACAGCAAGACCCTACTTTCGAAAAACCAAAATAAAAAAAAGGACCCAGGTTTGATTCTCCAGGTGCCACGTAAGCCAGATGCACAAGGTGGTTGGTGTATGTGTCTGCAGTTCATCTGAAGTGGCTGGAGGCTCAGATGCACTCTTCCTCTCTTTCTCTCTCTCCCTCTCTCTGTGTCTAATAAATAAAAAAATAAAAGAAAATAAATCTTTAAAAAATATTTTATTTGGGCCTGCAGAGATTTGCTTAGCGGTTAAGCGCTTGCCTGTGAAGCCTAAGGACCATGGTTCGAGGCTCAATGTCCCAGGACCCACGTAAGCCAGATGTACAAGGTGGCGCATGTGACTGGAGTTCGTTTGCAATGGCTGGAGGCCCTGGTGTGCCCATTCTTTCCCACCCTCCCTCTCTCTCTCTCTCTCTCTCTGCCTCTTCTCTCTCTGTCTGTCACTCTCAAATAAAAATAAAAATAAATTTTAAATATTTTATTTATTTGCAAGCAGAAGAGAGAGAGAGAGAGAGAGACGGACAGAGAATGGGCACATCAAGGCCTTTGGCTTCTGCACATGAACTCCGGATGCGTGCACCACTTTGTGCATCTGGCTTTATGTAGTGACTCGAACCCAGGTTGGTAGGCTTTGCAGCCAAGCGCCTTAACTGCTGAGCAATATCTCCATCCCCTGATTTTTTTTTTTTTTGAGACAAGCCCAATAGACTGGCATATTTATTTATTTATTTATTTTAATTTTTGTTTATTTATTTATTTGAGAGCGACAGACAGAGCGAGAAAGAGGCAAAGAGAGACACAGAGAGAATGGGCGCGCCAGGGCCTCCAGCCACTGCAAACGAACTCCAGACGCGTGCGCCCCCTTGTGCATCTGGCTAACGTGGGTCCTGGGGAGTTGAGCCTCGAACCGGGGTCCTTAGGCTTCACAGGCAAGCGCTTAACCGCTAAGCCATCTCTCCAGCCCAACTGGCTTTTTTTAAATATATATTTTTTATTGACAACTTCCATAATTGTAAACAATATGCCATGGTAATACCCTCCCTCCCCCCACTTTCCCCTTTGAAACTCCATTCTCCATCATATCCCCTCCCCCTCTCAATCAGTCTCTCTTTCATTTTGATGTCATCATCTTTTCCTCCTATTATGATGGTCTTGTGTAGGTAGTGTCAGGCACTGCGAGGTCATGGGTATCCAGGCCATTTTGTGTCTGGGGGAGCACGTTGTAAGGAGTCCTACCCTTCCTTTGGCTCTTACATTCTTTCTGCCACCTCTTCCGCATTAGACCCTGAGCCTTGGAAGGTGTGATAGAGATGTTTCAGTGCTGAGCGCTCCTCTTAGACTGGCTTTTTTTTTTCTTGGGGTGGGGGGAGCGGTAGAGAATGGGCACACCAGGGCCTCTAGCCACTGCAAACGAATTCCAGATGCCTGAGCCACCTTGTGATCTGGTTTATGTGAGAATACTGGGGAATCAAACCTGGGTCCTTAGTCTTCCCAGGCAAGTGCCTTTACCACCAAGCCATCTCTGCAACTCTGCTACAGTTTCCTAAAGCCAGACCTCTGGCCATGCACGTGTGGAAGGCTCCATCTCTCCCACATGCCTTTCATGAGGAGCGAGCACCTTTCTTAGCAAGCCCTTCATCTTCGAAATCGCCCCCTCCCCTTCTCTCTGGGCTGCAGCACGTTTCCATGGAGACCACCAGCCCCTCACAAGGCTCCCTGGCATTCCACACTCCTCCCCCCACCTCTTCCATCCCCCATCCCCCCTTGACTGCAGAGTCCCTCTAGAGCTGATAAGTTCCAGAACTTTCCCAAAGCAGGAATTATTACCCGGCCCCCATTTGAAATCAGGGAAAACAGACCCAGAGGTATAAAAAAAATTAGCCTTGGCCCTCACCCCGACCAGCCATTCCCCCCCTCACCCCTGTTTGCCTTGCTTTGTGCTGCCCTCCACCCAGACTCGTCTCTCCCTTTAGCCTTCCTAAGAGAACCAGAACGCGTTCTGACTGAGCCCGCAAATGACTTGAAGTTCAACCTTTTCCAGTAGTTACTTGAAATCTATTTTGGGCTTCGGTTTTGCAAGTCCTTGGTGAACTGAAAACAGGGATGGATGAAAAACAGAGGGCTGGGGAGATGGCTTAGCGGTTAAGCGCTTGCCTGGGAAGCCTAAGGACCCCGGTTCGAGGCTCCATTCCCCAGGACCTGTGTAAGCCGGATACACAAGGGGGTCCTTGCATCTGGAGTTTGTTTGCAGTGGCTGGAGGCCCTGGCACACCCATTCTCTCTCTATCTGCCTCTTTCTCTGTCTGTCACTCTCAAATAAATAAATAAATTTTTTTTAAAGAAGAAAGAAAAACAGAAGGCTGGAGAGATGGCTCAGAGGCTAAAGGTACTTGCTCTCAAGCCTTACTTCCTGGGTTCAATTCCCCAATACCCACAAAGTCAGATGCACAAAGTGGCACATGTATCTGGAGCTTATTTGCAATGGCTAGAGGCCCTGGCATGCCCATACTCACTCTCCCTGTCTCCTTCTCTTTGTCAAATAAACAAATATTTTTTTAAAAAACTTTAATTTTTATTTATTTATGAGAGAAAGAGGCAGAGAGGGAAAGGGAGCATGGGTGTGCCAGGGCCTCCAGCCACTGCAAACGAACTCCAGACACGTGCGCCCCCTTTTGCATCTGGCTAACGTGGGTCCTGGGGAATCGAACCGAGGTCCTTTGGCTTTGAAGGCAAATGCCTTAATCACTAAGCCATCTCTCTAACCCAATTATATTTTTTTAATTTTTTAAAAATTTATTAATTTGAGAGCAACAGACAGAGAAAGAGGCAGAGAGAGAGAGAGAGAGAGAGAGGGAGGAAGGGAGGGAGGGAGAGAGAGAGAATGGCCGCACCAGGGCTTCCAGCCACTGCAAACAAACTCCAGATGTGTGCACCCCTTTGTGCATCTGGCTAATGTGGGTCCTGGGGAATTGAGCCTTGAACCGGGGTCCTTAGGCTTCACAGGCAAGCACTTAACCACTAAGCCATGTCTCCAGCCCCTAAAAATATTTTTTAAAGAGCCAGGTGTGGGGATGGAAAAATGGCTTAGCAGTTAAGGCACTTGCCTGTGAAGCCTAAGGACCTAGATTTGATTCCCCAAGACCCATGTGGTTCTGCACAAGGTGGTAAATGCATCTAGAGCTCGTTTGCATGACTGTAGGCCCTGGCGCACCCATTCTTTCTGTCTCTTTGCCTCTTCCTTACACACTCTCTCTCTCTGTCTCTCCCAGCACTCAGGAGACAGAGGTAGGAGGATCTCACTAGTTTGAGGCCACCCTGAGACTACATAGTGAATTTCAGGTCAGCCTGGGCTAGAGTGAGAGTCTACCTCAACCCCCCTCCCCCCCAAAAAAAACCTGTTTCAAAAGCAAATTAAAAATTAAACAAATAAAAGCCAGGTGTGGTGGCACACACCTTTAATCCCAGCACTCAGGAGGCAGAGGTAGGAGGATCACTGTGAATTTGAGGCCAGCCTGAGACTACAGAGTGAATTCCAGGCTAGCTGGGCTAGAGCAAGAATACATCTTAAGCCGGGCGTGGTGGCGCACGCCTTTCATCCCAGCGCTCGGGAGGCAGAGGTAGGAGGATTGCTGTGAGTTCAAGGCCACCCTGAGACTCCATAGTGAATTCCAGGTCAGCCCGGGCTAGAGTGAGACCTTACCTCGAAAAACCAAAAAAAAAAAAAAAGAATACACCTTGAAAAACAAACAACCAAAAAAAAAAAAAAAGAGAGAGAGAGAGAGAGAGAGAGAGAGAGAAGAAGGAGGAGGAGGAGGAGAGGAAGAAAAAAAAAAAGAAAAACCTGACACAAAGGCCAAAATGCACCAGCTCTGATCATGCTAATGCGACGATAGCCGTGGCCTTGAGCACTGCCATATGCCAGGGGCACACTCAGCAAAATCAGGCACGGGAATGCAGAATTCACACAACGAACACAGACTTTGGACACGTGGTTCGCCAAGTAATAAGAAGGGTTGCTATACTTCCCAAAGACGAGGGCAGCAAAACCTTAGCATACCATACGGAAAATAGATTCATTCTCCTGCAAGACTGTTTTCCTATCCCAGTCAACCCACTCTGTCTTCTTTTTATTTATTTTATTGATTTATTTTTTTAATTTATTTAGGAGTGACAGACACAGAGAGAAAGAGGCAGATAGAGACAGAGAATGGGCATGCCAGGGCTTCCAGCCACTGCAAACGAACTCCAGACGCGTGCGCCCCCTTGTGCATCTGGCTAACATGGGTCCTGGGGAATCGAGCCTCGAACCGGGGTCCTTAGGCTTCACAGGCAAGCGCTTAACCGCTAAGCCATTTCTCCAGCCCCCACTCTGTCTTCTGCACGTTAACCTGAAGGTCTCTGCTGATAGTTGAACAGATGCAGAAGGGTGTTTGAGAGTGCAACGTGAGCTCAACACACGTTATCTGTGGTTATTAGACAAGCATTAGGGGAAAATGGCTTAAGTTTTCTCCTGGGACTCATATGGTCAGATTGTTAGATTCTAGAATCTTCTATTGCAGTGTGTGATGCTAAAGATCTAGCTGGGCGTGGTGGCGCACGCCTTTAATCCCAGCGCTCAGGATAGGTAGGAGAATCACCATGAGTTCGAGGACATCCTGAGACTATATAGTGAATTCCAGGTTAGCCTGGGCTAGAGTGAGACCCTACCTCAAAAAAAAAACAATGGAGTGGGGAGGGCTGGAGAGATGGCTTAGCAGTTAATGTGTTTGCCTGCAAAGCCAAAGCACCTAGGTTCAATTCCCCAGGACCCACATAAAGCCAGACGTACAAGGTTATGTATGTGTTGAGTTTGTTTGCAGTGGCTGGGGTCCCTGGTGCACCCATTTCTTTCTCTCTACCTGCCTGTTTCTTTCTCTCTCTCTCAAATAAATAAATAAATAAAATTTAAAAATAGAATAAATTTTAAAAAAGAACTGTAGGTCTTGAATCCTGAGCTCGATGTTACCCCGGAAAGCCTAGCTTTAAGGCCACTGCAGTGTGGGTCAGCAGAGTGGGCGTGGGCCCTTACGAACACGTCTCGGTTGTCCACCATCTGTGTTCCTCTGACCCATGGAACCACTGCCCAATTCCCATCAGATTTGACCTCCCTAGTCAACAACCTTCTTCCAGCCAGCCTCCTTGGGGGCCTCATGTCTGCATTATCCATATTCATTGTGTATTTGTCTTCCATTAATTCCAATTAAACCACTTTGACATCTCTTCAGAAGCTCAAACCTCCCTCGCTTAGGGGTGGGCCCCAGAGAGGCTGCAAGGGGACCTCAGTTTAGAATTCTACTTTGTAAACCGGAGCGTGGTGGCTCACGCCTTTAATCCCAGCGCTGGGGAGGCAGAGGTAGGAGGATCACCGTGAATTCGAGGCCACCCTGAGACTACGTAGTGAATTCCAGGTCAGCCTGGGCTAGAGTGAGACCCTATCTTGAAAAAACAACAACAACAAACAAAAATAAATAAAAAAGAATTCTACCTTGCCGGGCATGGTGGCTCATGCCTTTAATCCCAGCACTGGGGAGGCAGAGGTAGGAGGATCACCGTGAGTTCGAGGCCACCCCGAGACTACTTAGTGAATTCCAGGCCAGCCTGGGCTAGAGTGAGACCCCTACCTCGAAAAACCCAAAAAAAAACAAAACAAAACAGAAAAGAATTCTACCTTGTCTCTTCCTCACCCCCATTCCGCTTGCCACGCGCTTCCCCCTGGCTCCCCTCCACCCCAGACCCTGCACGGTGGCTGTGTGTCTCCTCTCTGTAGGTTCCGGAACATGATGGCCCCTTGATTCATGGCTTCACTCAAGGCAGATTGACAGCGAACCAGCGGCGGGTGAGCTTTTCCTGGGGAGATGTGAGCCCGCACTTAGTCATCCCAGATAAAGCACCGGTGACTGACCACGGGAACGAGTCCACCCAAGGCCAGCTTGGTGGACCAGTGACCACATCACTAAAACTCACACCAGCGTGGATGGAGTGAGCCTCCTACCGTGTATGTAGTCTAGCACAGCACCTGCTGAGACCACGGGCAGCTGACACAGAATGACATACAGATGGGATGGGGCGCAGGAGGGAATGTCAGAATCTCAGGCAAGGGCCCTCCAACTCCTTCTTCTAAAAACATTTGGCAGGGTGGGGGGAGGGAGTTCGAGGTAGGGTCTCACTGTGGCCCAGGCTGACCTGGAATTCGCTATGTAGTCTCAGGGCGGCCTCGAACTCATGGTGATCCTCCTAGCTCTGCCTCCCGAGTGCTGGGATTAGAAGGCGTGTGCCACCATGCCTGTCCTAAAAAAAACATTTTAATAATTTGTTTTGTTTTGTTTTGTGTTTTTCAAGGTGTCACTCTAGCTCAGGCTGAACTGGAATTCACCATGTAATCTCAGGGTGGCCTCGAACCCACGGTGATCCTCTCGTCTCTGCCTCCCGAGTGCTGGGATTAAAGGTGTAAGGCACCACGCCAGGCAATAATGTTATTTTTTAAATATGTTTTTTATGGTACTGGGAGTTGAACCCAGAGCCCTGCTAGACAAGCACTCTACCACTGAGCTGTCATCTCCGCCCAGTCGCTCCTTTTATTTTTAGAGAGGGAGAGAGATACAGACAGAAACAGAGACAGAGAGAGAGAGAGAATTGGCGCACCAGGGTCTCAGCCACGGCTGAGAACTCCAGACCTGGGAAATTGAATCTGGGTCCTTTGGCTTTGTGGGCAAATGCCTTAACCTGTAAGCCATCTCTCCAGCCCTTGCTTTTTTCTGTTTTGTTTTGTTTTGTTTTGTTTTGTGAGGTAGGGTCTTACTCTAGCCCAGGCTGACCTGGAACTCACTATGTAGTCTCCAACTCATGGAGATCCACCTACCTCTGCCTGCCTGCCAAGTGCTGGGATTAAAGGCATGCACCACCATGCCCAGCTCCTCGTATTTTTTTTAAACAAACTATTTTTATTTATTTATTTGAGAGTAACAGACACACACACACAGAGAATGGGTATTCCAGGACCTCCAGCCACTGCAAACAAACTCCAGATGCGTGCGCCACCTTGTGCATCTGGCTTACGTGGGTCCTGGAGAATCGAGCCTCGAACCGGGGTCCTTAGGCTTCATAGGCAAGTGCTTAACCGCTAAGCCATCTCTTCAGCCCTCCTTGTATTATTATTATTATTTTTTATATGAGAGAGAGAATTTGCAATTCAGGGTCTCTAGCCACTGCGATCGAACTCCAGACACGTGCGCCATTTGTGCGAATGTTCCGCCTTGCGTGCTTGCGTCACTCTGTGCATCTGGCTTACGTGGGGTCTGGAGGGTCGAACACGGGACCTTAGGTTGCGTAGGCAAGCGCCTTAGCAGTTAAGTCATCTCTCCAGCCCCTAATGGGGCTCATTTTAAAAGCCAAGTAATGGAGGTGGGTGGGAGGGCTACTGCTAATATTTACTAATAGCCCACCCAACTGCTGGGATAGGGCCTGGGGAAGAAGGCATGGGCCCAGACAGAGGATATGGCTGCAGGATGGCCTTGCACCTCCACAAAAAACCTTGTTTTCTCGAAATCAGGAAATGTCTGCACACATTAAGAGCCAATTATCCTCTCCTGGTTGGAATTGTTGGCCACAGCATTCAATTTGTTGAATTTGCTATTGGACTAGTTGGGGAGAGGAGTCTGAAGGTAATTAGACTTAACAGAGCTCGAGATTGGACATTCCGTGATTATTATTAGCATCCTGATCTGAGGCCCACATCTAGGCACCTGGAAATTTCCATGAGCCCTTGAAGTAGCCTCCCTGTTTTATAAATACTCAGCCGTATCCGGGCATGGTGGACACACGCCTGTAACCCCAGCACTCGGGAGGCAGAGGTAGGAGGATCTCCGAGCGTTCAAGGCTACCCAGAGACTCCATAGTGAATTCCAGGTCAGCCTGGGCCAGAGTGAGACCCTACCTCGAAAAGACAAAAATCAATAAATAAACACTCAGCCCTGTCCCCTGCTCCGTCCCAGAGTCAACTTGGACACCATTCCTTTCAGAAAACTTGGATGACCCTCACACTGGGTTGGAACCTCTTCTGGTCCACCCAGAGGCCAAACAGCTGCTGAATGTCACAGTCCTGACCACTCTGGGGTTGTCACTATCCGTGGGCCTATCTTCTCCAATTACAGTCTGGTAACTCCCGGACGTGGACAGGAGCTGCTTGAAAGAGTGGAGGGGAAAAAGGAGGAGAGAGGACGCACCCTCACCTCCACGCTTCCTCTCTCTCTGTTTCTATGCTGAACTCCAGGCTGAGGGACGTTTAGGCTCCAGGATTTGGCTCGAGGTTGTGGCATGAACCTGCAGACCAGACCCAGTTTCTGTGAGGAGGAAGGGGTTTACTGAAGCTTCCAGACCCAGGGGAAGTTCCATAGCAGCAGAAGAAGCTAAGCTACCACCAACATCATAAGCAAGCACACTTCAGAACTCCTGGCAGCCGGGCGTGGTGGCGCTCGCCTTTAATCCCAGCACTCGGGAGGCAGAGGAAGGAGGATCGCCGTGAGTTCGAGGCCACCCTGAGACTCCATAGTGAATTCCAGGTCAGCCAGGGCTAGAGTGAGACCCTACCTTGAAAAACCAAAAAAAAAAATTAAAAATTAAAAAAAAAGAACTCTGGGCAAAGCTCAGGCACTTTGCCTGTCTTTAGATTGGAATTCCAATGAATCCAGCCCCCACACCTTAGGGCTGGACCCTGTCACCCACAGGGACACCTCCTCCAGCCAGGTGGCTGGAGATCCAAATTACAAGCTTTTTAAAATTTGTTTGTGCCGGGCATGGTGGCGCATGCCTTTAATCCCAGCACTCGGAGGCAGAGGTAGGAGGGTAGCCGTGAACCCTGAGACTCCATAGTGAATTCCAGGTCAGCCTGGGCTAGAGTGAGACCCTACCTCGAAAAACAAAAAAAACAAAAAAACAAAAAAAAAAAAAGTTTGTTTTTTGAGGTAGGGTTTCACTCTAGCCCAGACTGACCTGAAAATCACTATGTAGTCTCAGGGTGGCCTCGAACTCACAGTGATTCTCCTGCCTCTGCCTCTCAAGTACTAGGATTAAAGATGTGTGCCACCATGCCCAGCTCCAAATTACAAGCTTCCCCCCCCTCCCAAGGTAGGGTCTCACTCTGGCTCAGGCAGACCTGAAATTCACTATGTCTCAGGGTGGCCTCGAACTCAGGGCAATTCTACCTCTGCCTCCTGAGTGTGTGCTACCACACCCAGCTCAAATTACAAGCTTTTGTTTATTTTTTTAAGATTTTATTTTTATTAATTTATTAGAGACATAGAGAGGGGGAGAGACTGTGTGAGAATGGGCACACCAGGGCCTCTAGCCACTGCAAACGAACTCCAGATGCATGTGCCACCGTGTGCATCTGGCTTATGTGGGACCTGGAGAATGGAACCAGGGTCCTTAGGCTTCACAGGCATGCGCCTTAACTGTTAAGTCATCTCTCCAGCCCTCAAATTACAAGCTTTTAATAAACTTCTGAATGGGGCTGGAAAGATGGTTTAGTGGTTAAAGTCCCTGCCTGTGAAGCCTAAGGACCCATGTTGGACTCTCCAGATCCCATGTAACCCAGACACACAAGATGACACAAGAGCACAAAGCCACACATGTGCACAAGGTGGCGCACACATCTGGTGTTTGATTGCAGCAGCTGGAGGCCCTGGCACACCAATTCTCTCCCTCTGTCTCTCTCTATCTATCTATCTATCTCTCTCATAAAAATAAAATAAAATAGCTGGACATGGTGGTGTATGCCTTTAATCCCAGCACTTGGGAGGCAGAGGTAGGAGGATCGCCTAGATTTCGAGGCCACCCTGAGACTACATAGTGAATTCCAGGTCAGCCTGGGCTAGAGTGAGACCCTACCTCAAAAAAAAAAAAAAAAAAAAAAAAAAAAAAAAAAAAAAAACGGGGCTGGAGAGGTGGCTTAGCAGTTAAGGCGCTTGCCTGCAAAGCCAAAGGACCCAGGTTCCATTCCCCAGGACCCACATAAGCCAAATGCACAAGGGGGCGCATGCATCTGGAGTTCGTTTGCGGTGGCCAGAGGCCCTGGCGTGCCCATTCTCTCTCTCAAATAAATAAATATATAAGAAAAGAAACTGGTAGCTGAGCATGGTGGTGCATGCCTTTAATCCTAGCCCTTGGGAGGCAAAGGTAGGAGCATCACTGTGAGTTCGAGGCCACCCTGAGACTACGTAATGAATTCCTGTTCAGCCTGGGCTAGAGTGAGACCCTACCTCAAAAAGAGAAAAGAAAGAAAGAGAGAGAGAGAGAGAAAGAAGAGAAGAGAAGAGAAGAGAAGAGAAGAGAAGAGAAGAGAGAAAAGAAAAGAAACTCAAAATTGATAGATATGGGGCTGTGGAGATTACTCACTAGTTAAAGGTACTTGCTTACAAATCCTGCCAGCCCAGGTTTAGTTCCTCAGCCACCCACATAAAGCCAAACACAAAAAGTAGTGTGAGTGCTGGGTATGGTGGCGCACGCCTTTAATCCCAGCGTTTGAGAGGCAGAAATAGGACGATTGCTGTGAGTTCGAGGCCAGCCTGGGGTGACAGAGAGAGTTCCACGTCAACCTGGGCTAGAGTGAGACCCTACTGAAAAAAAAAAAAATAGTAACGAAAGCATGCGGTGTTCATTTGTATTAGCAAGAGACCCCGGTACACACACACACACACACACACACACACATACACATACACACGGAAATGAAAAATTTTTGTTTGTTTTGTTTTTCAAGGTAGGGTCTCGCTCTAGCCCAGGCTGACCTGGAATTCACTATGGAATCTCAGGGTGGCCTCAAACTCTCGGCGATCCTCCTACCTCTGCCTCCCGAGTGCTGGGATTAAAGGCATATGCCACCACGCCTGGCCCTATATATTTTATTTATTTATTTGAGAGAGAAAGAGGCAGAGAGAGAGGAAGAAAATGGGCATACCAGGACCTCCAGCCACTGCAGATGAACTCCAGACACATGTGCCCCCTTGTGCATCTGGCTTACATGGGTCCTGGAGAGTCAAACTGGGATCCTTTGGCTTTGTAGGAAGCGCCTTAACCACTAAGCCATCTGTCCAGCCCCGGCAAAGTTTTTAAATTGATAAATATTTATGGCTCCTTCTACCCAGGAAAAAACAGTTTGCATATCATTTCATATATTCAATGACTCTCAGCAGTCTGTAGGCTCTAAATTAAGAGCCGTTTAATTTTACCCTGCCGTGATCCACTTACAAATAAAATAAGATTATCAAGTTTAAAAAGACTGGTTAAGAAGGGCTGGATAGATGACTTAGCGGTTAAGACACTTGTGTGCAAAGCCAAAGGACCCAGGTTCAATTCCCCAGGACCCATGTAAGCCAGATGCACAAGATGCCACATGCATCTGGAGTTCATTTGCAGTGGCTGGAGCCCTGATGCATCCATTCTCTCTCTCTCTCTCTCTCTCTCTCTCTGTCAAAAATAAATATATATTTTTAAAGAGACTGGTCAAGGGAAGATTGAGAATCAGGTAGGGACCAATTAGAGGCTGGAATGATACAACGAGTACAGACCACAATGACCTACACAGCTAAATCTGTGTCCTACATATTTAGTTCTACGACTTCTAACAGCCAAGGCGGGAAGGGATACCGGCTTGCCAGGTCCAGGAGATAAAGACAAACCACTTAATCCTTGGCAGATATGCAACTCTTCTTGATATGATGGCCTGACCAGATTTTCTTCTGAGAGCCTTGTAAAGAACAAACTGGACCCAGATGTGGAGGCGCACGCCTTTAATCTCAGCACTCAGAAGGCAGAGGTAGGAGAATTACCATAAATTTGAGGCCAGCCTGAGACTACATAGTGAATTGAAGGTCAGCCTGGGCTAGAGTGAGACTCTACCTTGAAAAACTAAAATGTATATATATGTATATATAAAGGGGGGGGTGGCTGGAGAGATGGCTTAGCAGTTAAGGCATTTGCCTGCAAAGCCAAAGGACCCAGGTTCGATTCCCCACGTTACCCATGTTAGCCAGATGCACAAGGGGCCGCATGCACCTGGAGTTCATTTGCTGTGGCGAGGGGCCCTGGCATGCCTGCTCTCTCTCTCTCTCTCTCTCCCTTTTTCTTTGCCAAATAAATAAACAAATAAATAAATAAAAATATTTTTTAAAGGTTTATATAGGAAAAGGTTCCAGAAAATCATGTGTAATAAAAAAAAAAAAATGAGGGCTGGGGAGAGGCTTAGTGGTTAAGGCGCTTGTCTGCAAAGCCTAAGGACCCACGTTTAACTCTCCAGATTCCACCTAAGCCAGATGCACAAAGGTGAGGGAAGGGCAAGGTCACACATGACCACTAGGTGGCGTAAGTGCCTGGAGTCCTATTGCAGTAGCTGAGGCCTTGCTGCGCCAATTCTTTCTTTCTCTCTCTCTCTCTCTCCCTAAAATAAAAATTTAGAGCCAGGCGTGGTGGTGCACATGTTTAATCCCAGCACTCGAGAGGCAGAGGTAGGAGGATCACTGAGAGTTCGAGGCCACCCTGAGACTACATAGTGAATTTCAGGTCAGCCTGAGCTAGAGTGAGACCCTACCTCGAAAAAACAAAACACAAAACAAAAAAAATTAGGGGTGAGGGCTGAGGAGACAGCTCTGCAGGTAAAGGCACTTGTTTGCAAAGCCTGCTGGCCCAGGGTTCAATTCCCCAGTACCCATATAGAGCCAGATGAACTTTCATTTGTAGCAGCAAGAGACTGTGGTGTATATATGCACACAAACATATAAATAAAATTCCTTGTGACAAGGTCTAATGTAGCCCAGGCTGGCCTTGAACCCCTGATCCTTCTGCATTTAACCCTCAGATGCTGACATTACAGGCATGTGGCACTATGCCTGGCTTTGTAAACTTTTTTCTGGTTTTTCGAGGTAGGGTCTCACTCTGGTCCAGGCTGACCTGGAATTTACCCTGTAGGCTCAGGGTGGCCTCGAACTCCCGGCGATCCTCCTACCTCTGCCTCCGGAGTGCTGGATTAGAGGCATGCGCCACCACGCCCGGCTGGCTTTGTAGACGTTTTACTAATGACCCATAAATTAAAATACGGAACCGTCTTTTCAAAACACAGTCATTTTCTTCCTCCGTTGATTGAGCAGCCTGCTGCTCCTCTGGTGGGGAGAGCTGATGAAAACATTGGCTTGCTTGTGGACAAAACATCCCCGTACCCACTAGAACCACAGTCTGTGAGAGGTGCCACACATGAGAGATTTTTATGAGGCGCCCGGCGACCAAGACCAACAGAAGGAACGGGGCTTACTCTCCCTTGATACGCTCCCTCTGGGCCTATGCCAAGGGGATGCCATCTGTTTAATATAGAACTTTCTCCCTGGCCCTCCTCATGGCAAAAGTAATTGAATTTCTGTCAGCTAGACGGAAAATTGTACCTAGCTCACAGAATTAAGGCTATGCCAGCTGTCAGTATCGTAGTTGCGTTTTAGTAGCTTTATTAAAGAATATCTGGCATGTTCTGATGACATTTTTTGTTTTTGTTTTTGTTTTCCGAGGTAGGGTCTCACTCTAGCTCAGGCTGACCTGGAATTCACTACGTAGTCCAGGGTGGCCTCGAACTCACGGTGATCCTCCTACCTCTGCCTCCCGAGTGCTGGGATTAAAGGCGTGCGCCACCACGCCCGGCATGTTCTGATGACATTTCTTATGTATTTTTGTTTATTGACAACTTCCATAGTTATAAACAATATTCCATGGTAATGCCCTCCCTCCCCCCCCCACTTTCCCCTTTGAAACTCCACTCTCATCATATCCCCTCCCCCTCTCAATCAGTCTCTCTTTTATTTTGATGTCATCATCTTTTCTTCCTATTTTTTTTTTAACTCAAGGAAATCTTTCTGACACTGAGCTTGGATTCTTTTCCAATCATGCCTCTCCCCTGTGGGTTCTAGTTTTCTCCTCAGAGTCAATTTTCTCCTTTGCCCCCTTCTAGTCTCTTAGAGATTTGCAGTTAGAGGCCAGACCTGTGTAGTGGGGGGTTGGTCTGGCTTCCTTCCTGTCTGGTATATTAGCCTGTAAGATCTACAGGCCTCTGACAGATCCCAGAACCAGCGCAGGTGGGGAGCTCTACCTCACCCCCAGAGCCCCGGGGCCCTGCATAAATAAACTGCAGACAGCACGTGCAGGGTCCACAGTGCAACATGAAAACGCTGGGCCTTTTGTTCAGAAGGATTAAGAACTTCAAGATGGGAGAGCCGAGCGTTTACACTGGCCCAAGCAGCACACTTCCGTGCGGGCCACTGGAGGCTGTCTGGAAAGCTCAGAATGCAGGAAATACTCGATCTCAAGAAAGTTCAAGCTGCGGGCTGGAGAGATGGCTCAGCGGTTAAGGTGTTTGCCTGCAAAGCCAAGGGCCCCAGGTTCGATTCCCCAGGACCCACCTGAGCCAGATGCACAAGGGGGCGTGCACATCTGGAGTTCCTTCTGCAGTGGCTGGAGGCCCTGGCGCGACCATTCTCTATCTCTCTTCCTCTCTCTCTCTCTCTCTCTCAAATAAATAAATAAAAATAAAGTTTTTTTTTTTAAAAGAAAGTTCAAGCCAAGTTGGACTCTGGAGCCCAGAAATTCGAACTCAGCTGTGTTGAGCAGTGTGGGGCCAGAGGCAGGGTCTCCACCTGCTTCTGCACTCTGGTCTCTTTCTTTTTCTCATCCTCATCCTCCGCCCAAAAAATTATATATATATATATATACACACACAAATATATATGTGTGTGTGTGTATGTATGTATGTATACACACACACACACACACACACACACACACATATATATATATAATTTTTTTTTGTTTTTTCAAGGTAAGGTGTCACTCTAGTTCAGGCTGACCTGGAATTCACTATGCACTATATAGTCTCAGGGTAGCCTCAAACTCACGACAATCCTCCTACCTCTGCCTCCCAAGTGCTGGAATTAAAGGCGTGTGTCACCATGCCCGATTTAAAAAATATTTTTTAAAAATATTTTATTTACTTGAGAGAGAGAAAGAGGCAAATAGAGAGACAGAGAGAATGGGCACACCAGGGCCTCTAGCCGCTGCAAACGAACTCCAGACACATGCGCCACCTTGCGTGGGTACTGGGGAAGCAAACCTGGATCCTTGGGCTTTGCAGGCAAGCGCCTTAACCACTAAGCCTTCTCTCCAGCCCATTAAAAATATTTTTATAGGGCTGGAGAGATGGCTTAGTGGTTAAACTCTTGCCTGTGAAGCCTAAGGACCCCTGTTCGAAGCTCGATTCTCCAGGACCCACGTTAGCCAGATGCACAAGGGGGCGCACGCGTCTGGAGTTTGTTTGCAGTGGTTGGAAGCCCTGGCGTGCCCATTCTCTCCCCCTCCCTCCCTTCCTCTCTCTCTCTCTCTCTCTGTCCGTCACTTTCAAATAAATAAATAAATAAAAATAAACAAAAAGAAGAAAAAAAATATTTTTATAAGAAATAAAAATATATGCGTATATATTTATTTCTTTGCAAGCATAGAGAGACAAAAACAGAAAGAGAGAGAGAGAGAGAATGTGTGTACCAGGGCCTCTAGACATTGCAAATGAACTCCACATGCACAGGCCACCTTGTGCATCCATTATGCATTACGTGGGTCCTGAGGAATTGAACCTGAGTCATTAGGCTTTGCAGGCAAGTGCCTTAACTAACAGCTGAGCCAGCTTCCCAGTGCCCTTCCTTCTTTCCTCCCTCCCCTCTCTATCCCTCCCTCCTTTCTTTCATTTTTTAAAAAATATTTTACTTTTTTATTTATTTGACAGAGAAAAGAGGGAGAGAAAGAGAGAATGGGGGCGCTAGGGCCTCCAGCCACTGCAGATGAACTCCAGATGCATGCGCCCCCTTGTGCATCTGGCTAACGTGGGTCCTGGGGAATCAAACCTGGGTCCTTTGGCTTTGCAGGTAAACACCTTAACCACTAAGCCATCCCTCCAGCCCCTTTCTTTCATTAAAAAAAAAAAAAATGAATTAATCTAGACCCAGGAATGGTGGCACACCTTTAATCCCAGCACTCAGAAGGCAGAGCTAGGAGGAGCAGAGCTATGAGTTCAAGGTCAGCCTGGAACTACCGAGTGAGCTCCAGGTCAGCCTAGGTTAGAGTGAGACTCCCCATAAATTTAGGTGTTCTGAATGCTAGGTTCCCAGCTGATGGAGATTTGGGAATTAGCGCCCCCTGGAGGCGGTGTATTGTTGGGGGCGGGCTTATGGGTGTTATAGCCAGTGTCCCCTTGCCAGTGTTTGGCACACTCTCCTGTTGCTATGGTCCACCTGATGTTGGCCAGGGGATGATGTCCATCCTCTGCTCATGTCGTCATTTTCCCTGCCATCATGGAGCTTCCCCTCGAGCCTGTCAGCCAAAATAAACCTCTTTTTCCCCACAAGCTGCTCTTGGTTGGGTGATTTCTACCAGCAATATGAACCTGACTGCAACACCCTACCTTGAAAAACTAAATAAATAAAAAGGATGAATCTGGCCATTTACCTCGGTTGGTTAAAGCATGGTGCTAATAAAATGAATTAATTTCTCGGGCTGGAAACGGCTCAGTGGGTAAAGGCGCACGCTTGCAAATTTATTTACGGGTGTATACGTACGTATGCGTGCACACATACTACACTGTGTGTGCAGGTATTAGAGGTCGTCTGCGCTCTGCCTCCTTGGAGACCAGGTTTCTGGCCACTACAAAGGAGTGTGGCCTCTAAGTCACTTTACATGAGAGCTAGGAATTGAACCCAAGCTGGCAGGCTTTGCAAGTAAGTGCCTTTAACGCTGAGCCATCTTCTCAGCTTTTGGGTTTTTATTTTATTTTATTTTATTTATTATCATTATCATTATTATTATTTTGTCTTTGTTTTTGTTTTTCGAGGTAGGGTCTCGCTGACCTGGAATTCACTACGAAGTCTCATGGTGGCCTCGAACTCATGGCAATCCTCCTACCTCTCCCTCCCGAGTGCTGGGAGTTTTAATTTAATTTAATTTTGTTTTATTTATTTGAGAGAGAGAGAGACAGAATGAAAGTACCAGAGCCTCCTGCTGCTGTGAGTGAACTCCAGACGCATGTGCATCTAGCTTTACGTGGATACTGGGAAATCGAGCCCATGCCATCAAAATGCCTCCAACCACTGAGCCATCTCTCCAACCCTAACCCAAGCTGACCTGCAACTCATGGCAATCCTCCTACCTTAGCCTCCCAAGTATTGGGATTAAAGGTGTGCACCATCACATCTGACTGTTTGTGTGTGTGTGTTTTTAAATATTGTATTTATTTGCAAGCAGAAAGAAGAGAGAGAGACAGAGATAATGGGCACCCCAGAGCCCCCATCTGCTGCAAATGAGCTCCAGATGTATGCAGCATCATGAGCATCTGGCTTTACCTGGGTCCTTAGGCTTTGTAGGCAAGCACCTTAACCGTTGAGCCATCTCCCCAGCCCCTTGTTTGTGTGTGTGTTTTTAATATTTTTGTTTAATTTTTATTTTCTGTATTTATTTACTAGAGATGAGAGAAAGAGAGAGAGAAGGCCGGGCGTGGTGGCGCACGCCTTTAATCCCAGCACTCGGGAGGCAGAGGTGGGAGGATCGCTGTGAGTTCAAGGCTACCCTGAGACTACAGAGTGAATTCCAGGTCAGCCTGAGCTAGAGTGAGACCCTACCTCGAAAAAAAAAAAAAAGAGAGAGAGAGAGAGAGAATGGCATGCCAGGGCTTCTAGTCACTGCAAATGAGCTTGATATATGTACCATCATGTGCATCTGGCTTACGTGCGTTCTGGGGAAGTGAACCTGGGTCCTTAGGCTTCACAGGCAAGCACCTTAACCACTAATCCATCTCTCCAGCCCATCGTTCTTTTTTAAAAAAAATATTTTTATTTATTCTGCAAGCAGAGAGAGACAGAGAGAAGAGAGACAGACAGAAAAAGGGGTACACCAGTGCCACCAGCCACTTTGTGCATCTGGCTTTACATGGGTGCTGGGAAATCCAACCCGGGTCCTTAGGCTTTGCAGGTAAAATGGGCTTTGCAGGTAAAATGCCTTAACTGCTGAGCCATCTCTCCAGCCCCATCTTTTACTTCTTTATTATTTATTATTATCATTTCACTATGTATTCTCAGGGTGGTCTTGAACTCACAGCGGTCCTCCTACCTCTGCCTCCCAACTGCTGGGATTAAAGGTGGGCACCACCACACCCGGCGGATCTCTGCTTTTCTGTCAATCTTAGAGGCTGCTCCGAGGGCGGCCCTTGCCGTCCACTCCTGACTCAGGTCCACAGCAGCCTTGGCATGGGTGCCATGTATCCAGGAAACAGAGGTAGAAGAATCACCATGAGTTCGAGGCCACCCTGAGACTACATAGTGAATTCCAAGTCAGCCTGGACTAGAGTGAGACCCTACCTTGAAAAAACAAATATATATATGACATATCTTTGCACATCTGGCTTTACATGGGTAGTGGGGAATCAAACCCAGGTCATCAGACAAGGCAGGCAAGCACCTTAACCACTGAGCCATCTCTCCAGCCTAGTTTTCTTTCTTTCTTTTTGCTTTTCCGAGGTAGGGTCTCACTCTAGCCCAGGCTGACCTGGAATTCACTATGCAGCCTCAGGGTGGCCTCGAACTCACGGCGATCCTCCCACCTCTGCCTCCTGAGTACTGGGATGAAAGGCGTGCGCCACCACGCCCCGACCAGTTTTCTTCCTTGATATCGTGCAATGAAAACACGTATATACAAGGCGTACTGTGTACGTGACACAGTGGTGACCACAAGGGAACCAACACAACCACTGCCCCCCTGCAGTCAGCGGGCGTGCGTGCGCCGAAGGTCTTTTTTCCTATTGCTAGACGGTAGTGCAGGCTAGTCCGAGGCCAAAGCCTAAGGCAGGGACAAGATGGGGCTGAATATGGAGGCAAAGACTTGTCATGGGGGTGGGGAGACATATGTTGAGCAAAGAACTTGGGTCTTTCCTTTCTTGACAGTGCCTGACACACACACACACACACACAATCTGTAACACAATCGCCGCTCCTCACACTGGGGAGATGGACCATGTTTAGAGAAACAAAGATCTGACTGCAAAGTCAAGTCGACTTCAAGCTTTCATTGTATGCATTGTATGACATTATTTAATTCTCTTAAGGACCTATTGGAAGGGTATTTAATTATTTTTTATTTTTATTTATTTATTTGAGAGTGACAGACAGAGAAAGAGGCAGGGAGAGAGACAGAGAGAGACAGAATGGGTACGTCAGGGCCTCCAGCCACTGCAAACGAACTCCAAATGCATGCACCCCCTTGTGCATCTGGCTAACGTGGGTCCTGGGGAATCGAGCCTTAAACCAGGGTCCTTAGGCTTCACAGGCAAGCACTTAACTGCTAAGCCATCTTTCCAGCCCTGGAAGGGTGTTTTTTTTTTTTTTTTTGAAACAATATTTAAAATTTTTTATTTATTACAGTCAGAAAGAGAGAGAGAATGGGTGTGCCAGGGCTTTTAGCCACTGCTAATGAACTCCAGATGCATGCGCCACCTAGTGCATATGGCTTATGTGGGACCTGGGGAATTGAACCTGGGTCCTTAGGCCTCACAGGAATGTGCCTTAACCGCTAAGCCATCCCTCCAGGCCATTTTTTTGTTTTTGTTTCTTTTCAAGGTAGATTCTCACTCTAGCCCAGGCTGACCTGGGACTCACTCTGTAGCTCCAGACCAGACTTGAATTCACAGTGATCCTACCTCCATCTTCTGAGATAAAACTCCAACACAGGGCTGGAGAGATGGCTCAGTAGTTAAGGTGCTTACCTGCAAAGCCTAAGGACCTGGGTTTGATACCCCAGTATCCATGTAAAGCCAGAGTGTACCAAATGGCACAAGTGTATGGAGTTCATTTGTAGTGGCTAGAGGCCCTGGTATACCCATTTTCTCTTTTTCTCTCTCTCAAATTAACAGCAAAAGCCAATAAGCTAGAAAAGAGATATGAAGGAAATAAAAATGAAGGGAGAGGGTATTTAATAGGATGGTATTGTATATATGTAAGTAGAATAGATTAATGGGGTGAAAAGGCCCAAGTGAGGGCAGGGGAAGAGATTGAGTAAAGAGAAGGTAAAGGGAGGGCTAATCAAATCTAAGAGGATATAAATAAATCATATGGAAACCTACTTTTCTAGACAATGGAACACTCAGGAGCCGTATTGTTGCTAGAAAATTTTCAGTGCCAGGGATGGGATACCTTCCAGTGAGTTGTTGGCCAGGGAGGCCCCTGATGCCCCCAAAACATGACAGGCCTTTACTGAGGCCCTCGGTTTCCCACCAAGAATAGATGGTAAGACCCTATTGCTGAAGACTCCACATACCTGGGCTGCAAGGCCACTGAGAAATCCTGCTGGAACTGAGCTGATAACCTCCTCCATGTAGACCAGCTAACAGAAAGCTGGAAGAAGCCATTCTGCATGCAGTTTAATGGGAGAAAGAGAAATCACTAGTGAAGATACTCAACAGTGGACACTGCAAGCCTTATATTTGGCCAGCCAGGCCAAATGAGCCAACGGGTGCAATAGTGGCACATCTATCATGGTGGAAACCAACTGCCCTCTAATTGGACTGGAGGCTCCATGAATACATCCCTGATACTGAAAACTTAAAACAGGGGTAGTCATGAGCCCTAGGGGGTGTAACGTCTGCTGCTGTCTGGCTAAATGTATATACTATGCTCATCAAACTGCCCAGTAAGCACTTCTCTTAATGTTCATACCCATATATTAATGCTACTCTCACTTTTGGTAGAGAATCTTCTCTTTTCAGATGGCAGTGACCTTGGGATGACTCAGAAGGCACCATGGTGCTGAGAAGAAGTGACAGAGGAGTGCTCAGCACTGAAATATCTCTATCACAACTTCCAAGGCTCAGGGTCTATTGCGGAAGAGGTGGTGGAAAGAATGTAAGAGCCAAAGGAAGGGTAGGACTCCTTACAATGTGCTCCTCCAGATACAAAATGGCCTGGATATACATGACCTCACAGTGCCTGACACTACCTACACAAGACCATCATAATAGGAGGAAAAGGTGATGACATCAAAACAAGAGAGACTGATTGAGAGAGGGAGGGGATATGATGGAGAGGGGAGTTTCAAAGGGGAAAGTGGGGGGAGGGCGGGCAATATCATGGGATATTGTTTATAATCACGGAAGTAGATAATAAAAAAATAATAATAAAGAAAAACAAGACTCGGGGTCTGGAGAGATGGCTTAGCAGTTAAGCGCTTGCGTGTGATCCCTAAGGACCCTAGTTCAAGGCTCGATTCTCCAGCACCCATGTAAACCACATGCATCTGGAGTTCGTTTACAGTGGCTGGAGGCCCTGGTGCACCCATTCCCTATCTAACTGCCTCTTTCTCTCTTGGTCTGACGCTCTAAAAAAAAAAAAAAAAAAAAAAATCTCACCGGGTGTAGTGGCGCACATCTCTGATCCCAGCACTTGGGAGGCAGAGAGGTAGGAGGATCGCCGTGAGCTCAATGCTACCCTGTGATACATAGTGAATTCCAGGTCAGTCAGCCTGGGTTAGAGTGAAACCCTACCTTGAAAAAAACAGAAAGAAAAAAAGAAAAAGAAAACTCCAACAAAGAAGGTTGTGTAACTTGCCCAAGGTCACATAGCCAAAAAAGGCAAAACAAAGATTGGAAATCAGGAGTTGCCCTTTAGACCCAAGACCTGGGAGTCTGGTTCCCCTATCACCAGAAACCCTAGTGAAGAATTTAAAATAGTATATGTTATGTGATCTTTTCACATGCCTACTTGCCATTTGTATATCTTTGGCAAAGTGTTATTTGGCTCATTTTTTAATCTTGTTCTTTTTCTTTTTGGTTTTTTGAGGTAGGGTCTCACTCCAGCCCAGGCTGACCTGGAATTCACTCTGTAGTCTCAGGGTGGCCTCAAACGCATGGCGATCCTCCTACCTCTGCTTCACGAGTGCTGGGATTAAAGGCGTGCGCCACCACACCCGGCTATCTCTCTGCATTTTGGACAGTCCTTCTCCTCTGTCAACTTGAAAACATTCACAAGACAAGCTACGAAAACAGGTAAGAAAAACTAGGGTGGTGGCAGGTATCGGAGGGAAAATGGCAAGATCTCCCCCTGGTGGCAGGTAGGAGAAAAAAGAAATAGCAAACGTTCATGAGAGACACAACCATTAAGACACTCTGCCTTCCTGCCTTTAAAGATGGAGAGAAGCCAGGTGTGGTGGCGCACACCTTTAACGCCAGCACTTGGGAGGCAGAGGTAGGAGGATGGATGTGAGTTCGAGGCCACCTTGAGACCGCATAATGAATTCCAGATCAGCCTGGGCTAGAGTGAAACTCTACCTCAAACACCCACCCCCCACAAAAAAATAGGGCTTTCATCTTTAGCATCAGCGCATTTGTTCAGACTGGACTCTCAAGGGGAAAGGTAGCCCACCTCAACAATTACATGGGTCAGCAGGTGGCAGACGTGACTCCTGAAGTGTTCTTAGCTCCTCAAGACCTCTATTAGGTAAATCAAGATACTTGCTGAGGGCTGGAGAGAGGCTTAAAAGGAACTTGCTTGCAAAACCAAAGGACGGGACTGGAGGGATGGCTTTAGCCGTTAAGGCGCTTGCCTGCAAAACCAAAGGACCCTGGATTGACTCCCCAGGACCCATGTAAGCCAGATGCACAAGGTGGCGCATGCGTCTGGTTTGTTTGCAGTGGCTGGAAACCCTGATGTGCCCATTCTCTATCTGCATCTTACTCTCTCTCAAATAAAATAAATGTTCTTTTTTAAAAAAGGACCATAGATTGTTGCTAGAAAATTTTCAGTGCCAGGGATGGGATACCTCCAGTGAGTTGTTGGCCAGGGAAGTCCCTGATACCCCCAAAACATTATAGGCCATTGCCAAGGCCCTTGGTTTCCCACCAGGAATAGATGGTAAGACCCTATTGCTGAAGACTCCACATACTTGGGCTGCAAGGCCACTGAGAAATCCTGCTGGAGCTGAGCTGATAACCTCCTCCATGTAGACCAGCTGACAGAAAGCTGGAAGAAGCCATTCTGCATGCAGTTCAATGGGAGAGAGAGAGAAATCACCAGTGAAGATACTCAACAGTGGACACTGCATTTGTATTCACACTTGTATTTGGCCAGCCAGGCCAAATGAGCCAATGGGCGCAATAGTGGCACGTCTGTCATGGTGGAAACCAACTGCCCTCTAATTGGACTGGAGGCCCGCTCCATGGGGGGGAATACATCCCTGATACTGAAAACTTAAAACAGGGGTAGTTATGAGCCCTAGGGGTGTAACATCTGCTGATGTCTGGCTAAATGTATATACTATGCTTATCAAACTTCCCAGTAAGCACCTCTAATATTTATACCCTTATATTAATGCTACTCTCACTTTGGGTAGAGAATCTTCTTTTCAGATGTCAGTGACCTTGGGACGACTCAGAAGATATCACGATGCTGGAAAGAAGTGACTGGAGTACTGAGTAATATCTCGATCACACCTTCCAAGGCTCAGGGTCTAATGTGGAAGAGGTGGCGGAAAGAATGTAAGAGCCAAAGGAAGGGTAGGACTCCTTACAACGTGCTCCCTCTAGACATAAAATGGCCCTGGATATCCATGACCTCATAGTGCCTGACACTACCTACACAAGACCATTTTAATAGGAGGAAAAGATGATGACATCAAAATAAAAGAGACTGAGGTGGGGAGGGGATATAATGGAGAGTGGAATTTCAAAGGGGAAAGTGGGGGGAGGGAGGGTATTACCATGGGATATTTTTTATAATCATGGAAGATGTTAATAAAAATTGAGGGGAAAAAAAAGACCTAGGTTCAAGTCCCTAGGACCCCCATAAGCCAGATGCACACGGGGGGACATGTGCATCTGGAGTTCGTCTAAAGTAGCTAGAGGCCCTGGCATGCCCATTCTGTCTGCCTTTTTCTATCTCTCAAATAATACACATACACACACCCAAATATATATATATATATATATATATATATATATATATATAAATTTTTTTTTAGTTTCTGGATTTTTGGAGTAGGGTCTCTGGCTCAGGCTGACCTGGAATTCACTAGGTAGTCTTAGGGTGGCCTCTAACTCATGACAATCCTCCTACCTCTGCCAACCAAGTGCTGGGATTAAAGGCATGTGCCACCACACCTCAGTTAAAATTTTTTAAATTTTATTTATTTGAGAGCAACAGAGAGAAAGAGGCAGAGGGGAGGGAGGGACGGGGGGAAGGAGGGAGGGAGGGAGAGAATGGGTGCATCAGGGCCTCCAGCCAGTGCAAACTCTAGACACATGCGCCCCCTTGTGCAACTGGCTTACATGGGTCCTGGGGAATCAAGCCTCGAACTGGGATCCTTTGGCTTCACAAGCAAGCACTTAACTGCTAAGCCATCTCTCCAGCCCCCTTAAAAATATATTTTTTTAAAAAGATACTTCTGATTTGCAAGCCCTTCCAACTAAACGATGACAAGGATGGCTGATTCCTTTAGGCTCCATGGCTAATTTTTTCCAACTTCTTGTCATCTCCTAATCCCCAAAGCACTACAGCTCTTAATTTTCAAACTCCTGAACCCTGAGAAATAAGATCCATACATGTGTCTTCACAGAACACAGATTAAATAGTTGATAGAAATACACACTGTAAGCCATTAATCCCAGCACTCGGGAGGCAGAGGTAGGAGGATCGCCATGAGTTCAAGGCCACCCTGAGACTGCACAGTGACTTCCAGGTCAGCTCTGGCTAGAGGAAGACCCTATCCGAGAAAACAAAGCAAAAAATACACACAGTAGGCCCACTTCCAGCAACCAACACTTTGGAGCAGAAGGATGTATATACTTGATTTTTAATCTTTAAAATCTTTAATTTTATTTATTTGAGAGAAAGAGAGAATGGGCACACCAAGGCCTTCAGCCACTGTAAATAAATTCCAGATTCATGTGCCACCTTGTGAATCTGGCTTACGTGGGTCCTGGGGAATCGAACCTGGGTCTGCTGGCTCCATAGGCAGACGCCCTTAACCGCTAAGCCGTCTCTCCAGACCCAGAAGGGTGTATATAAACAGGGCCGACGGCGCCCGGAGTTTTACTCTTCAGCGGGCTGACTTCAAGGGCTCGCAGGGAGGTAGTGTGAATCTCGAGCTGTCCGCTGCCAGGGACAGACGCTGGGCCACGTCACCCAAACGTTATGGGCTGCACGTGTTTCTGCTGCTCTCTGTGCAGCTGCTGGGCTCGATTTTTCAGCGCCTCGGCCTTGGCCTCGTCCTTACCCACGCCGTCTCCCAGCTTATACATGCGGCTGGCATTGGCACAGGCCCAGATATGGCCCAGGTCGCAGGCTCTCGTGGAGTATTTGCAGGCCAGACCCATGTCCTTGGCGAAGGCCGGGGACCGCCCTGAAGAAACATGGTGCTGAGGTTGAAGCAGCTGGCGGCGTAGCCGCCGTCACATGCCTTGGCGTAGTAGTCCCTGGCCTTCCCCAGGTCGGGCTGGCCGTCCTCATTGACCTGTCCGTCGTGAGCCAGGAGCCCAACGTTGTGACACGCTTCCACAGACTTCTTCCCGGGTGTCTCACAGGCCATCAGAAAGCAGCTGAAAGCTGTTTTCAGGTCCTGAGTCAATCCACCTGCAAGGACAGAAAATTAAAAATAAATAAATAAATAAATAAATAAAATAGGGCTGGAGAGATGGCTTAGCGGTTAAGGCGCTTGCCTGCCAACCCTAAGGACCCATGTTCTACTCTCCAGATCCCACGTAAGCCAGACGCCCCAAAGTTGAGACAAGCGGAAGGTGGAACATGCCCACTAGGTGGCGCAAGCGTCTGGAACTCGATTTCTGGGGCTGAGGCCTTGGCACACCAACTCTCTCTCTCTCTAAAATAAAAAAAAAAAAGAAAAATAAGGGCTGGAGAGATGGCTTAGCGGTTAACAAGCCCAAGGATCCCGGTTCGAGGCTCGATTCCTCAGGACCCACGTTAGCCAGATGCACAAGGGGCGCACGCATCTGGAGGTCCTTTGCAGTGGCTAGAGGCCCTGGCGTGCCCACTCTCTATCTGTCTATCAGCTTCTTTCTCTCTGTGTCTGTCACTCTCAAATAAATAAATAACAAACAAAAAATAAATAAAAATAAAAATAAAAAACAGCCAGGCGTGGTGGCGTATGCCTTTAATCCCAGCACTCAGGAGGCAGCAGTAGGTGGATCGCCGTGACTTCAAGGCCACCCTGAGACTCCATAGTGAATTCCAGGTCAGCCTGGGCTAGAGCGAGACCCTACCTCGAAACACCAATACGTAAATAAATAAATAAATTAGCTAAGGTGGAGAGGAACTGAAAGAGGACACCTCGATGCCTGTGAGGGTCTTCCTGCGAACAGACCTTGGCATGAAGCTCGGGTTGATGCCGGCAGTGAGGATCCAAGAAAGTGGGGGGCTCTCACCTTTTCCGGTCACGTAGTAGGCGCCCAGTTTGTAGCAGCTCTCGGGGTGCTTGTTGTCTTCACAGTTGAACTTCAGCACCTTGGCAGCCTCGTCGAAATTCTTCTGGATCCCTCCAGGTAGTCCACCAGGCGGTAGCAGCCTGAGAGGGGCAGACAGGCAAGAGGCAAAAGCATGGGCTGTGAAGGTTCGGGCTCCAGCCACGGCTCTACCACTTCTCAACCTCTCTGTTTCCTTGTCAGCCTGCCCCAAAGATCCCCTGCCTCCCACGACTGAAACTTCGCTAGCAATGGAGACTCTCCTGCAATTCAGCAGTTAAAAAAAAAAAAAAAAAAAAGAGGTTGGAGGGATGGCTTAGTGGTTTGGGGCGTTTGCCTGCAAAGCCAAAGGACCCAGGTTCGATTCCCCAGGACCCACGTTAGTCAGATGCACAAGGGGGTGCAACGAGTCTGGAGTTCATTTGTTGTGGCTGGAGGCCCTGGTGCGCACCCATTCTCTCTCTCTATCTCCCTCCTTCCCTCTTTCTCTGTCAAATAAATAAAAATATTAAAAAAACAAACAAACAAAAAAGCCCACTAAAACCTGGGATGGAGAGATGGCTCAGTGGTTAAGGCACTTGCCTGCGTAGCCTAAGGACCCAGGTTCAATTCCTGGATCCCCTCATAAGCCAGATGCATGCACAAGGTGACATGCATCTGGAGTTTGTTTGCAGTGGTTAGAGGCCCTGGCCTGCCCATTCTCTCTGTCTCTGTCTCTCTCTCAAATATGTACTTGCAAATAAATATAAGTAATAGATAAACCAAGCCACTGGCTGAGAATATTGTTTTGTTTTTAAAACATTTATTGGGCTGGAGAGATGGCTTATCGGTTAAGGCGCTTGCCTGCAAAGCCAAAGGACCCATGTTCGATTCCTCAGGACCCACGTAAGCCACATGCACAAGGAGGGGCACGAGTCTAGAGTTCGTTTGCAGTGGCTGGTGGCCCTGATGCACCTATTCTCTATCTCTCTCTCTGCCTGTCACTCTCTCTCTCTCTTAAATAAATTAATTAAAAACATCACTTATTTATGAGAAAGAGGGAGAGAGACAGATAGAGAATGGGTGCACCAAGGCCTCCAGCCACTGCAAATGAACTCCAGACGCGTGCGCCCCTTTGAGCATATGGCTTAAGTGGGCTTTGCAGGCAAACGCCTTAACTGCTAAGCCATCTCTCCAGCCCGTTTTTTGTTTTTTCGAGGTAGGGTCTCACTCTAGCCCAGGCTGACCTGGAATTCACTATGTGGTTTCAGGGTGGCCTTGAACCCAGGGCGATCCTCCTACCTCTGCCTCCCGAGTGCTGGGATTAAAGGCGTGCGCCACCACGCCTGGAGAGAATATTGTTTTCAATTTTCTTTATTTATTTAGGTTGAGGAAGGGAGGGGGGGGAAAGAGGCAGAGAGAACGGGCCCGCCAGGGTCTCCAAATGAACTCCAGATGCATGCACCACACTCGTGCATTGGGCTTTACGTGGGTCCTGGGGAATCGAACGTGCGTCCTTGGGCTTCAGCAGGCAAAACAAGCGCCTTAACCCGCCAGGCCAGCCCTCCAGCCTGGACTGTCTCCTCTCCGCACTCCAGGGCCCCGCCCCGCGGCGCATGCGCCATGAGCGTGTGCCCAACGTGACATTTCACCGATCCCCCTCCTTCCTCGCCCATCCCGGTGCACGGCGCGGCGCTCACCATCCGGGTCCTTCTCTCGGTAGCACTGGTAGTGACACTCCACGTTCATGTTCTCCAGGAAGGACTTCACCTGCTCCTCGTCCTGGAAGTCCACCAAGCCCGCCATGGCTCCCCAGCTCGCGCTCCTCGCGACGACCCGCCCCCGTGCGGGTCACGTGGCCGCGGCCTAGGGGGCGGGGCGTAGGGGAAGCGGCGTGACGTCATCCCTGCCTGCGCTCCTCTCGGCGCCACGCCCCCATCCGGGTCACGCAGTCAGGGCCAGGGGCGGGGCGTAGGGGAGGCGGCGTGACGTCATCCCAGCCTGCGCTCCTCTCGACGCCACGCCCCCATCCGGGTCACGCAGTCAGGGCCAGGGGCGGGGCGTAGGGGAGGCGGCGTGACGTCATCCCAGCCTGCCCTCCTCTTGGCGCCACGCCCCCATCCGGGTCACGCAGTCAGGGCCAGGGGGCGGGGCGTAGGAAGAGGCGGCGTGACGTCATCCCGGCCTGCGCTCCTCTTGGCGCCACGCCCCCATCCGGGTCACGCAGTCAGGGCCGAGGGTCGTGGCGTAGGGAGAGGCGGTGTGACGTCAGCCCGGCTCGCGCTCTCGCCACGCCCCCCACCTGGGTCACGTGGCCGTGGCCCAGGGGGCGGGCCGTAGGGAGAGGCGGTGTGACGTCAGAACGCCGGCGAGGACCTCGGCTCGCTGTGTGTAGCCCTGTGGCTTCCCTGTTCTGTCGCTGACCGGTGAGGCTCTGCGGTTCGAGCCCTTTGTCCTGCCAAACAAACGCTTAAGGCGCTTGCCTGCGGAGCCAAAGGTCCTCAGTTCGAATCCCAGGAGCCCACGTAAAGTCAGACGCCCAAGGTGGCACTTGCGTCTGGAGTCTCATCGCAGTGGTATTGGCGTGTCCATTCTGTTGTCTCTCCTCTCTTTCTCTCTGCCTCCTTCTCTCTCTGTCTCTCAAATAAATAAATTTTTTTTTTTAAAAAGTTTGGGCTAGAGAGATGGCTTAGCAGTTAAGGCGTTTGCCTGCAAAGACAAAGGACCCAGGTTCGATTCCCCAGGACCAACGTTAGCCAGAAGCACAAGGTGGTGCATGCGTCTGGAGTTCGTTTGCAGTGGGCTGGAGGCCCTGGTGCGCTCATCCTCTTGTCTCTTTCTGCCTCTTCTTCAAATAAATGAAGACATTAAAAAAAAAAAAAAAAAAGATTGATGGCTGGAGAGAAGGCTTAGCAGTTAAAGCGTTTGCCTACAAAGCCAAAGGACCCAGGTTCAATTCCACAGGATCCACATTAGCCAAATGCACAAGGTGGTGCATGCATCTGGAGTTCATCTGTAGTAACCCGAGGCCCCGGCTATTCCCGTATCTCTCAAATAACAAAAAAAAAAAAAAAAAAAAGACTGAATTAGGCTATAGAGAGCTTGCCCCAGGTTTGATTTCCAACATCTAACAAAAAGACGGGGGCTGGAGAGATGGCTTAGCGGTTAAGGCACTTGCTTGCAAAGCTGAAGGACCCAGGTTCAATTCCTCAGGATCCACGTAAGCCAAATGCACCAAGGTGGCACATGCATGAAGTCCCTGGTGTGCCTCCTTCTCTGTTGCTTTATCAAATAAATTTTTAAAAAAAATGTTAAGCCGCCGTGGTGGTGCACGCCTTTAATCCTGGCACTCGCGAGGCAGAAGTAGGAGGATGGCTGGTAGGAGGATGGCTGTGAGTTCAAGGCCACCCTGAGACTAAATAGTCAATTCCAAGTCAGCCTGGGCTACAGTGAAACACTACCTCGAAAAACAATAAAGAGTATGGGCACACCAGACCTCACATTACTGTTACAAAAGAACTCCAGAAACTTTTATACATCTAGCTTTGCATACTTGGGCAATTGAACCCCTGCCAGGAAGCTAGCTTGTATTTGAATCAGCAAGTGCCTTTAACCACTATACCATCTCCCAAACAAGGCCCCACACCATGGGAGGGAATTCAAACCTGGTACTGAAAACTTAATCAAAAGTCAATGATTGGAGCCAGGCATGGTGGTGCACGCCTTTAATCCCAGCATTTGGGAGGCAGAGGTGGGGAGGATCGCTGTGAGTTCAAGGCCATCCTAGAGCGAGACCCTACCTGGAAAAAAAAAAAAAAAAAGAAAGAATAACAAAAAGGTCTATGGTTGGGGAGGTCATAAACTCTAATTTTTTTTATTTTTATTTTTTAGTTTTTTCGAGGTAGGGTCTCATTTTGGTTCAGGCTGACTTGGAATTCACTATGTAGTCTCAGGGTGGCCTCGAACTCACGGCCATCCTCCTACCTCTGTCTCCCGAGTGCTGGGATTAAAGGCGTGCGCCACCTCGCCGGGCTAGAGGTCATAAACTCTAAAGGGGAAATTACTACTGTGGCTTGACTAAATGCATATGTTATATACCCTCTAAATACTTAAAAGTTGTCTTGTTACAGGAAGCTAAGGCTCACAGAACTGGCATCAGAGACTAAGTGGAGAATCAGTTAATTTTCACACCAATGTGGGCCCTGGGAAATCTCTTCCAAAGCCTGGGCCCTGATTCTTGGTGGTTTAGAACTTATAAAGCTTTATCTTGGACTGTATTTAGTATTGTTAATTCGCAGCACTCAGAGCCCTGGCCTAGTGCCAGAGACCTTGAGTATGTGATAAGCAAATATTTACAGAAACAGAAAAAAATGGTTAGTTCTCAGACAGATGCCTGCAGCTTGTGCTGCAGAGATTAAAAGACCCATAGGATGATTGTCAATAGGAGCTGCAATTCAGATTGTGGCCTTGAAACAGTACAAAACTACACTCCCTTACGCTCTCTCTCCAATAAATACATACATACATATATAACTAACTAACTAAATAAATAAATACAGAGTAGCCGGGCGTGGTGGCGCACATCTTTAATCCCAGCACGCGGGAGGCAGAGGTAGGAGGATCGCCGTGAGTTCGAGGCCACCCTGAGACTCCATAGTGAATTCCAGGTCAGCCTGGGCTAGAGTGAGACCCTACCTCGAAAAACCAAAAAAATAAATAAATAAGTAAATAAGTAAATAAATAAATAAATAGATACAGAGTAAAAAATAAATAAATAAATACAGAGCCAGTCAGCCATAGGGCTGGAGAGATGGTTTAGTGGTTAAGGCTTCCCTGCAAAGCCTAAGAATACATGTTCGAATCTCCAGGTCCCACATAAGCCAGAGGCGCAGTGGTACAAGCATGCAATGTCGCACATGTGCACTAGGGGGCGCATGCATCTGGAGTTTGTTTACAGCAGCTGAAGGCCCTGGCACGCCCCTTATTTCCCTCTCTCACTCTCTCTGAAATAAAATTTAAAAAAAAAATTTTAGGGCACATATACCTACACATGTGGTAGACAAAACTCAAGAGCCCGGGCCAAAAGATTTAAAACAAGCATACACACACACACACACACACACAGGAAACAAAACGTAAGAAAATAATTTTTATTTATTTTTTAAAAAATATTTTATTTATTTATTTATGACAGAAAGAGGGAGGGAGGGAGAGAGAATTGGTATGCCAGGGCCTCTAGCCCCACAAACGAACTCCAGACGCATGTGCCACCTTGTACATCTGGCTTACATAGGCCCTGGGGACTCGAACCTGGGTCCTTAGCCTTCGCAGGCAAACACCTTAACCCCTAAGCCATCTCTCCAGCCCTTATTTATTTTCAAGCAGAGATAAAGAGATGAGAGAGACAGACAGAGAAAATGGGCACGCCAGGGAGTAAACTCCAGATGCATGCACCTCTTTGTGTAACTGACTTCACGTGGGTACTGGGGAACCGAACCTAGGTTGTTGGGCTTTGCGGGCAAGCACCTTAACCACTAAACCATTTCTCTAGTCCAGGACAACGTTTTGAGGCAAATTTGGAAGAAAGCATGAAAGCTCAGGCCCTTCACCTTCACATAGAAGAAAGCTAAGAGATTGGATAATAAAGGACTCAGGGTTTAAACAGATTATGTATGTAGCAAAGCAAGAAAGTATCAGAGACAAAATACATGTAGAAAACAAGCAGGAAAATACCCAGGCAAAAAAAAATTCCCCACTTTCCAGCCAGGCTGGCCCTTTCCATAGGCTTTCCCTATCTCTTCTTTCTCCGCTCTCCCTTGGATACTAATTTTCCCTAAAATAAACCTCATAATTCATAATTTGAAAAAAAACTTATGAGCCAGGCGTGGTGGTGCACACCTTTAATCCCAGCACTCCGCTGGAGGCAGAGGTAGGAGGATCACTGTGAGTTCAAAACCAGCTTAAGACTATAGGGTGAGTTCTGGGTCAGCCTGGGCTAGAATGAGACCCTCCCTTGAAAACCCAAAAACAAACAAACAGACAAAACCCCCAACTTATGTTTATGTCCATATATTAATTTTTTTGTTGTTTTTTTGAGGTAGGGTCTCACTCTAATTCAGGCTGACCTGGAATTCACTCTGTAGTCTCATGGTGGCCTCGAACTCACAGCGATCCTCCTACCTCTGCCTCCCAAGTGCTGGGATTAAAGGCGTGCACCACCACGCCTGGCTCATATATTAATTTTTTTTGCTTGTTTTTATTTATTTATTTGAGAGCGACTGACAGAGATAAAGAGGCAGAGAGAGAGAATTGGCACACCAAGGCCTCTAGCCACTGCAAACGAACTCCAGACGCATGTGCGACCTTGTGCATCTGGCTTATGTGGGTCTTGGGGAATCAAGCTTCAAACCAGGATCCTGAGGCTTCACAGGCAAGCTCTTAACTGCTAAACCATCTCTCCAGCCTATGTCCATATATTATGCTTACTCTTGAAGGACTCAGGAAGCCATAATAAGCCTCAGAATCACCAATAGGTCTAAGTTTCTGCTTCCCGGCAAGGTCAGTTTCCCGATAAGGGGGAATAGACTGTCTGCACCATGCGTTCCTGTGGTCATAGATAAAGTTTGCTTAAAATAAATTTGCTTAAAGTTCCTCAGATACACATAGCCAATTACAATAAAGGTTACCTAATCTGCTTGGAATCCCCCTAGCCCCCTGCCCACCAGCTTTGCCCATCAGTATCCTAAACCTATCAGAAAAATACAAGTGCAGTTACTGTTTAAGTCAACCAATCATGTAACCATTCCCCTACTTCTCCCTACTTCTTTGTTCAAATCCATACAAAAAACCTGCCTCCCTACTGCTCAGGGCTCTTGTACGGATCCACTGCGTTGGTGAAGTCAAGAGTCCGAGCTTAAGCCCGAAATAAAGCTCTTTGCTATTGCATACGTGTCAGTCTCTCTTGGTGGTCTTTGGGGGACTCCGTGATGTGGGCGTTAACACTCTCATTTTTAGTTAGAGAAGCTTCTCTTTTCAGATGGTGATGACCACTGGGGTGACTCAAAACTCACCATAAACTCAATGTTGTGGCACACACCTTTAATTCCAGCACTTGGGGACAGAGGTAGGAGGATCACCATGAGACTACACAGTGAATTCCAAGTCAGCCTGGGCTAGAGTACTGGGAATCAAACCCAGGTCCTTTGGCTTTTCAAGCAAGAGCCTCAACCGCTGAGCAATCTCTTCAGTCCTAAATAAAATGCATTTTTTATATTTGTATTTAGTTATTTGTTTGAGAGAGAGAAAAAAAAGGGGGCACCAGGGCCTCTAGCCGCTGCAAATGAATTCCAGACACATGTGCCCCCTTGTGCATCTGGCTTATGTGGGTCCTGGGGAATTGAACCTGGGTCCTTTGGCTTTGAAGGCAAGTGCCTTAACTGCTAAGCCATCTCTCCAGCCCTAAAATATATTTTTTAAAACTTTTAAGCTGTGCATGGTGACTCACGCCTTTAATCCCAGCACTCTGAAGGCAGAGGTAGGAGGATCACCGTGAGTTCAAGGCCACCCTGAGCCTACACAGTGAGTTCCAGGTCAGCCTGGGCTAGAGCGAGATCCTACCTCAGAAAACCAAAAAAAAAAAAAAAAAAGTTTAAAAAATTCCTGTTCTAAGATAGAGAGATGGCTCAATAGTTAAAGGCACTTGCTTGCAAAGCCTGACAGCCCCGGGTTGGATTCCTCAGTACCCACGTAAAGCCAGATGCACAAAGTGGTACATATATCTGGAGTTCGTTTGCAGTGGCTGGAGGCCACTTCTCCCAACTCTTCTCCCCAACTCTCTCTCCCTGCTTTTTTCTGTTTCTGTCCCTCTCGCTCTTAAATAAAATATTTTTTTTTTTAAAAAAGGGGATTGGAGCAATGGCTCAGCAGTTAAGGTGCTTGCCTAGAAAGCCTAAGGACGTAGGTCAAACTCCCCAGTACCCACAATCCAGCCAGATGCACAAAGTGTCACGTATATCTGGAGTTCATTTGCAGTGGATGGAGACCCTGATGCACCCATTCCCTCTGTCTGTCTCTCTCTCCCCCCAATAAATTTAAAAAAATGAATAAAAATTTAAAATAATAAAAACAAAACATGCTGGATTAGGGACTTAACTCAGTAGTTGAATGCTTTCTTAGTTCCTCCTGTTTGGTCACAGCAGCTCCAGGATAGCTTGAGAAGCAGCAAGATACTCTCTTGTTAGTCTTTTTTTAAAATTAATTAATTAATTATTTTAATTAATTTATTTGGGGGGTTTCGGGGTAAGGTATCACTTTCACTCTAGCTGACCTGGAATTCAGTATGTAGTTCACTCTGTAGTCTCAGGGTGGCCTCGAACTCACGGCGGTCCTCCTACCTCTGCCTCCCGAATGCTGGGATTAAAGGCGTGGGCCACCACGCCCGGCTGATTTACTTTTTTTGTGTTTCTTTGCTGGGGGTGGAACCCAGGCACTTTCTTTGTTTTAAAGATTTCATTTTTACTGATTCATTAGAGACAGGGAGAGAGAGAGAGAGTGAGAATGGGCGCACCAGGGCCTCTAGCCACTGCCAACGAACTCCAGACGCATGTGCTGCCATGTGCATCTGGCTTACCTGGGACCTGGAGAATCGAGCCAGGGTCCTTAGGCTTCACAGGCATGCACCGTAACCACTAAGCCATCTCTCCAGCCCCAATTTGCTTTTTAAAATACCACTCAGAGTGCGTCTTCTCCCTCCAGCTCCCCTGAAGGAGAGCAGGAGCGATTACCAGTGACAAGTGCCGAAGTTGCAGCAAAGCTCAGGAGAGAACACGCAAGTCCTCCTCGTGGTTCCCGGTACTTTACCCAGTCAGAGAAGCTTCTCGAGTAACCACCTACAGAAATGATTCCTGACAGTTTAGTCTTCTTGCTAGTCTTAATTTAAACCAGGTATAGTGTCACAGGTCTATAAACCCAACACTGAGACAGAAGAAATGCTGCGAATGCAAGGCCAACCTAGAGATAGGCGTGGTGGTGCACACCTTTAATCCCAGCACTCAGGAGGCAGAGGTAGGAGGATTGCTATGAGTTCGAGGCCACCCTGAGACTACATAGTGAATTCCAGGTCAGCCTGGGCTAGAGTGAGACCCTACCTCGAAAAACCAAAAAGAAAAGAGTAAGTATTGTATTATTTATTCATTTCTTTCTTAATTCTTGTTTATTTTTATTTATTTGAGAACAATAGACAGAGAGAGAGAAAGAGGCAGAGAGAGAGAGAGAGAATGGGCACGCCAGGGCCTCCAGCCACTGCAAACGAACTCCAGATGCATGTGATACCATGTGCATCTGGCTTACCTGGGACCTGGAGAATTGAGCCAGGGTCCTTAGGCTTCGCAGGCATGTGCCTTAACCACTAAGCCATCTCTCCAGCCCCCCCCCATTTGCTTTTTAAATTTTTTTGTTTATTTATTTATTTGAGAGCGACAGACACAGAGAGAAAGCGGCAGATAGATAGAGAGAATGGGTGTGCCAGGGCCTTCAGCCACTGCAAATGAACTCCAGACGTGTGCGCCCCCTTGTGCATCTGGCTAACGTGGGTCCTGGGGAATCAAGCCTCGAACCGGAGTCCTTAGGCTTCACAGGCAAGCGCTTAACCACTAAGCCATCTCTCCAGCCCCCCAATTTGCTTTTTAAAATGCCACTCAGAGTGCGTCTTCTCCCTCCAGCTCCCCTGAAGGAGAGCTGGAGTGGGTCCTGGGGAATCGAGCCTCGAACCGGGTTTCTTAGGCTTCACAGGTAAGCGCTTAACCACTAAACCATCTCTCCAGCCCTTCATTTCTTTCTTTGAGCAGAGAGACAGTGTGTTTGTACAGGTATGTCAGGGCCTTTTGCCACTGCAAACAAACTACAGATGCATGTACCACTTTGTGCATCTGGCTTTGTGTAGGTACTGGGGATTTGAACCTGGATCAGCAGGCTTTGTAAGCAAGCACCCTTAACTCCTGGCTCATCTTTTTAGCCCCTACCTGTTTTGCAACAGGGTCTCATTCTGTAGCCCAGGCTGTCCTGAACTGATGACACAGCCTCCTTCAGCCTCCTGAGTGCCGGGATTGTAATCATGAGCCACCTAACCTGGTCTCTACGTTTTTTTTTTTTTTGTTTGCTTTTAGTTCACTATTAGGGATCAAAGGCGTGTGTCACCATGCCTGGCTCTACTGAAGTATTAATAGTTACTAAAACTGGGCTATGTTTTCCATATTTATATAAGAATCTGGAGAGATGGCTTAGCAGTTAAGGCGCTTGCCTGCAAAGCAAAAGAACCCAGGTTCAATTCCCCAGGACCCACATAAACCAGATGCATGAGGGGGTGCACACATCTGGAGTTCATGTGCAATGGCTGGAGGCCCTGGAGTGCCCATTTTCTCTCTCTCTCTCTCTCTCCCGGCCTATTTCTGTATCTCTCTCTCAAATAAATAAATAAAAATATTTTTTTAAAAGAAATAAGCATCATGTAAGCCAGGCGTGGTGGTGCACGACTTTAATCCCAGCACTCAGGAGCCAAAGGTAGGCAGATTGACGTGAGTTCGAGGCCACCCTGAGACACCATAGTGAATTCCAGGTCAGAGAGACCCTACCTTGAAAAACCAAACCAACCAAACAAACAAACAAAAATGGAGCAGGACACCTGCCTTTCTCCAGTCAATCAATCCTTTAGGTCTGTGCTCTGGAGTCTGCAGCCCAACTCTCTGTAACCCTCCCCCCACCCTGCACCCCAACCCCATAGCCTGTGACAGCTGCCACCCAGGCACAGATTGAGGAATCAACAAGAACACAGTCCTCGGATGACCTGCCTGGCCCCTGGCCCTCGCGAAGTGTCGGATCTCAGAACCTCCCAGGCTGGCTGGCCCTCAAGCTAGAAATGTCCCTGCTTTACAGAGAAGAGACCTGTCCCAGAGTACACGCGGAGTTAGTGACAGGCCTTCAGGGTGACAACCGAACCCTAATCCCTCCAGTTTTATCTTGGTTTCCTCTAGATTAGGGCTTTTTTAAAAAATATATTTTATTTATTTGAGAGAGAAAGGGAGAGAATGGGTGCACCAGGGCCTCCAGCCACTGCAAATGAACTCCAGATGCATACGCCCCCTTGTGCTTCTGACTAACATGGGTACGGGGGAATCGAACCTGGGTCCTCAGGCTTCACAGGCAAGCATCTTAACCACTAAGCCATCTCTCCAGCCCCTTCAGTGACCATTTCTTTCCCCTTCCTCCTTCCTTTTTTTTTTTTTTTTCCCTTGTCAAGAGTCTAAGTTCATTTGAGTATCAATTCCCAGGCAAGTGGCTTCAGCACTTGGGATGCAGAGGCTGGAGCCATGAGTTCGAGGCCAGCCTGAGAATACAGAGTGAATTGAATGAATTCCAGGTCACCCTGGGCTAGAGTGCGACCCTACCTCGAAAAGAAAAAAAAAAAAGAGAGAAAGAGAGAGAGAGAGAGAGAATTAAATCTTGGGCTGGAGAGATGGCTTAGCAGTTAAGGTGCTTGCTGGCAAAGCCAAAGGACCAAGGTTCAGTTCCCCAATACCCATGTAAAGGCAGATGCACTAGGCGGGGTTACTGGTTAAGGTACTTGCCTGAGAAGCCTAAGGACCCAGGTTTGACTCCCCAGAACCTATGTAAGCCAGATGCACATAGTGACGCATGTGTCTGGAGTTTGTTTGCAGTGGTTAGGGGCCCTATTTGTAGGAGAGAAAAAGAGGAGAGAGAGAATAAGAGCGCCAGGGCTTCCTGCTGCTGCAAATGAACTCCTGAGGCATATGTCACATTGTGTATCCATTTTTACACAGGTATTAGAGAATTGAACCTCGACCATCAGGCTTTGCAAGCAAGTGCTCTTAATTGCTGAGCCATCTTTCCAGCCCCTAAGAATATTCTTTTTTTTTTTTTTTTTTTCTGTTTCGTTTTTGTTGTTTGTGTTTTGTTTTTGTTTTTTTCTGAGGTCATTAGGTAGGGTCCCACTCTAGCCCAGGCTGATCTGGAATTCACTATGTAGTCTCAGGGTGGCCTCGAAATCATGGCAATCCTAACTCTGCCTCCCAAGTGCTGGGATTAAAGGCATGCGCCACCATGCCTGGCCCTTCTTCTTTTTTCAGATTTAAAGGACTTTATTTATTTATTTGTTTTTAGAGAGAGAAAGGCAGATACAGAGAGAGAATGGGTGCACCAGAGCCTCCAGCCACTGCAAACGAACTCTAGTCGCATGAGACACCTTATACATCTGGCTTATGTGGGTCCTGGGGAATCGAACCTGGGTCCTTATACTTTGTAGGCAAGCACCTTAAATGCTAAGTCATCTCTCCATTATTTTAAAAAATAAAAGAGGGGGTCATGCTGGAGGGATGGCTTAGCGGTTAAGGCATTTGCCTGCAAAGCCAAAGGACCCAGGTTGGATTCCCCAGGACCCACGTTAGCCAGATGTACAAGGTGGCGCACGCGTCTCGAGTTCGTTTGCACTGGGTGGAGGCCCTGATGCACCCATTCTCTCTCTCTCTCTCCCTCTGTCAAATAAATAAATAAATAATAAAATATTAAAATAAAAAGAAGAGTGCCAGAGGCATGGTGGTTCACACTTTTTTTGTTTTGTTTTGTTTTGTTTTAGTTCTGGTTTTGGTTTTATGAGGTAAGTAAGGTCTCTCTCTCTAGTCCGGGCTGACCTGGAATTCACGATGTAGTCTCAGGGTGGCCTCGAACTCATGTGCTGTGATGAAAGGCGTGCGCCAGCTACCACGCCCAGCTTTCGGATCCGCTCTTGCAGAACTGTGATCATTTCCTATTTTATCAGACTGTGAACTTCTCCTCCTCTTTCTTTTTGCATGTGTGTGTGTGTGTGTGTGTGTGTTCATGAGTGTGTGCAGGTGCACATGTCTGTGTGTATACCTGTGTGGGGGCCAGAGGCTGACTTGGGGTGTCTCCATCTATTGCTCCCCATTTTTACTTTCTTTCTTTCTTTTTTTTTTTTTCCTGGTAGGGTCTTACTCTAGCTCACGGTGACCTGGAATTCACCACGTAGTCTCAGGGTGGCATTGAACTCACGGAGATCCTCCTGCCTCTGCCTGCTGAGTGCTGGGCTTAAAGTCTTGCACCACCGTGCCCGGCTCATTTTTTTTTTTTTATTTTTTTATGAGAGAGAGGGAGAGAATTGGTGCACTAGGGCCTCAGTCACTGCAATCAAACTCCAGATGTATGCGCCTCCTTGTGTGCATGTGCGACCTTGCATGCTTGCGTCACCTTGTGCGTCTGGCTTACGTGGGACCTGGAGAGTTGAACATGGGTCCTTAGGCTTTGCAAGCAAGCATCTTAACTGGTAAGCCATCCCTCCAGCCCTTTTATGAACTTAAAAAAGTATTTTTAAGTCAGCTGGACATGGTGACGCATGCCTTTAATCCCAGCACTCGGAAGGCGGAGGTAGGAGGATCACTGTGAGTTCAAGGCCATCCTGAGACTACATAGTGAATTCCAGGTCAGCCTGAGCTAGTGTGAGACCCTACCTCCAAAAACATATATATAATTTATTTTCAAGCAGAGAGAAATAGAACACACACACACACACACACACACAGAGAGAGAGAGAGAGAGAGAGAGAGAGAGAGAGAATGAGCACATTAGGGCCTCTGGCCACTGCAAACGAACTCCAGATGCATGTACCTCCTTGTGCAACTGGCTTATGTGGCTATGGCTATTGGAAAATCAAACCCAAATCATTAGGCTTTGCAGGCAAGCAGCTGAACTGCTGAGCCATTTCTCCAGCCCTGAACTTCTTCTTTTTTTAGTTAATTTATTTATTTTGAGAGAGAGAGAGAGAGAGAGAATGGGTGCACCAAGCCCTCCAGCCACTACAAACAAACTTCAGACACATGCGCCACCTTGTGCACCCAGCTTACACGGGTCCTGGGGAGTTGAACCTGGGTCCTTAGGCTTCTCCAGCAAGGGCCTTAACCGCCAAGCCATCCCTCCAGCTCCGCTGAACTCCTTTAGGATAAGAACTAGGTCTGATTTATGTGTTTGCTCACCACGTCCCAACAGGTCATCAGATATCCCACATCGTGACTAATGACTTACGACTTTTTTTCTCTCCAGCCTAACTTTGCCATTTTGGACGGTGGAAGTCGCTGACTAAGGGTTGGGCCCTGGAATTCTCTTCCTTTTCCATCTTGCTCCCGATGGTTCTTGGGCCCGAGTACAATACCTGCTTGTGCACCACCCACCCACTCGGACTGGTTCAGCTGGCGAGGGCAGCCATGCCCATGTTGTGTGCCTGGACTCAGCGCAGCATGCTCAGAGAAGTTGACTGGGTTGCAAAATCAAGGGCAGGGGGAGGATTGGGTTTCTGGGTAAATATCTCGAGTCTGGGCTAGGATTTAAACAGCTCACAACCCGTGACCAGTCAGCAACACACAGGCTGAAATCGCAGTGACACAGACAAGGCTAGCACGATCTCTGAACAAAGACAACATAGTTTTTCATATTTTTAGCCAGCCATGATGGTTTATATCTGTAATCCCAGCACATGAGAGATTGAGGCAGAAGGATTGCTGTAAGTACTAAGCTAGCCTGAGCTAGCTCAAAAAACACACACACACATATAAACCAGTCACATGCTTTTAATCCCAGCACTCGGGAGGCAGAGGTAGAAGGATCGACACGAGTTCAAGGCCTCCCTGAGACAACATAGTGAATTCCAGGTCAGCCTGGGCTAGAGCGAGACCCTACCTCAAAAAAAAAAAAAAAAATCACCACTAACAACAACAGCAAAACAAACAAACTCAAATTTTAAAAGCTCACAAAGGAGCTGGAGAGATGGCTTAGTGGTTAAGACGCTTGCCTGCAAAGCCAAAGGACCCAAGTTCAACTCCCCAGGATCCACATAAGCCAGAGGCACAAGGTGATGCACGTGTCTGGAGTTTGTTTGCAGTGGCTAGAGGCCCTGGTGTGCCCATTCTCTATCTCTGCCTCTTTCTGTCTCTCTCCCTCTCTTTATCAAATAAATAAGTAAAAATAAAACATTAAAAAAAAAAAGCTCACAAAGCTAGGTATGGTGGAGCATGCCTTTAATCCCAGCACTCGGGAGGCAGAGGTAGGAGGATCGCCGTGAGTTTGAGGCCACCCTGAGACTGCATAGTGAATTCCAGGTCAGCCTGGACTAGAGTGAAACCCTACCTCAAAAAAAAAAAAAAAAAAAAAAAAAAAAAAAAAAAGGCATGTGCCACCAGGGCTGGTTTAGAAAACAAACAAACAAAAATAAATAAGTAAGTAAATAAATTTAGTGAATTCCAGGTCAGCCTGGGTAAGGCCCTATCTTGAAAAACCAAAATAAATAAATAAATAAAAATATATAGAATGATCTGATGGGAAAGCTAAGGTGATTAAAACTGAGCTTAGGGCTGGAGAGAAGGCTCAGCCATTAAGGCACTTGCCTACGAAGCCTAAGGACCCAGGTTTGATTACCCAGCACCCATGTAAGCCAAATGCACAAGGTGACGCACGCATCTGCAGTCTGTTTGCAGTGGCTAGAGACCCTGGTGCACCCATTCTCTCTCTTTCTCTAGTAAATAAAAATAACAATTAAGCCAGGCGTGGTGTCGCACACCTTTAATCCCAGCACTCGGGAGGCAGAGGTAGGAGGATTGCTGTGAGTTCAAGGCCACCCTGAGACTCCATAGTGAATTCCAGGTCAGCCTGGGCTAGAGTGAGACCCCTACCTCAAAAACAAACAAACAAACAAAAAAAGCAATTAAAAAATAAAACTGAGATTATAGGGCCTATGGCAGAGCAGTAGCCTAGCTTGTGTAATACCCTAGGTTCATCCTCTATGCTGAAAAAACAAAAACAAACAAAAAACAACTAGGCTGAAGACATGGCTTAGCAGTTAAGGCACAGGGCTTAAAGACTCAGGTTCAATTCTCCAGGACCCACGCAAGCCAGATGCAGAAGGTGGCGCATGCATCTGGAGTTTGTTTGCAGTGTCTAGAGGCCCTGGCGCGCCCATTCTCTCTCTCTCTCTGTCTCTCATAAATAAATAAAAACAAATCTTTAAAAATAAAACTAACAACAATTAAAAAAATTTTACAAATTGTATGGTGGTGCACGCCTTTAATCCCAACACTCAGGAGGCAGAGGTTGAAGGATTGCCGTGAGTTCGAGGCCACCCTGAGAATACAGAGTGAATTCCAGGTCAGCCTGGGCTAGAGGGAGACCCTACCTCGAAAAACCAAAAAACAAAACAAAACTAAACTAAACTAAAAAGAACGATGGTGAGCTGGATGTCTTCGCGGGACCCAAGTTCGATTCCCCAGGACCCACATTAAGCCAGATGCACAAGGAGGCGCATGCATCTGCAGTTCATATGCAGAGGCTGGAGGCCTAGGAGCGTCCATTCTATCTCTGCTCCTCTCCCTCTTTCTCAAGGGATGGTGAATGACAGGGCGGGACGGAACGCTCCGCGCATGTCCAGTCCGTTTCGGAGTGACGTAAGGCCGAAAGCTCCCCTTGTTAAAGGATCTAGGCCGCTGTGAGCCGGGCGCTGCCCCTTTAAGGGCCCCCCCCCCCCCTGGGTGCGGGGCAGCGAGCAGTCGGAGGTCACGCTGGGTGGTTGGGTCGCGCGGGCGAAGACGGCGCGCGGGGGCGTGGCCCAGCGCTACGGTGTGGGCGTGGCTTCTGTCCGTAGGGGCGTGGCTAGCGGGGAGAAGGGGGCGGAGCCTACGCTCTGGGGTCCCGCTGCGGCTGCGGCTCGGGCGCTGCACTCCTCCCGGCTTGGGGGGGTGGGAGGGGAGGGGAGGGTGCGAACGGGAGGTTTTGAGGCCTGCCGAGCCGCTGCTCCACGGAGCCTTGCTGGAGCACCCCCCCCCGAGGCCGGCTGAGCCTGGGCGAGCGGGCTCAGGCCCGGCCCGCCGCCCTCACTCAAGACCGAGGCTGCAAACCCGAGGACCAGGCCGGAGCAGCCATGGTGAGCGAGCGAGGCCTGCCCGAGCCTCGGCGGGTGTGTGTGTGTGTGTGTGTGGGGGGACCCTAGCCTTCTCCTGTTCCCTTCCGATGCCCAGCTCCTCCCTCCCCGGGGGCTCCCATACCCACGCTGGTTCGAGTCTCCCCGTGTCCCCTTTCCCCTGTCCCTGGTGACAATCCTTTTGTCAGCTCTCCCGTGACATTCTCTCTGCGACCCCCCCCCCCACACACACTCCCTTGTCTTAACCTTCCTTTTCTTTCTCCCCATCTCTCTCTTTTGCACCCCCTTCAGCATCTTGATCTCCAGCGTCCCCCTCCCCTTCGCCCACCACCACCATCCCTCCCTTCTCCTCCACCTCTGGTCGGGGTGCCCCCTCACCCCTGTCGCTGTCCCTCCCCTCCTCCCCCATTTCCTTCTGCAAGCTGCTGGGGTTGTGGGGAAAGGGTTGGGGGAGGAAGAGGAGGGTCTGAGCAGGATCAGTGTGGAGGCGATTGCTGTTGGGCTAGATCCCCTAGGCTTTCTTTCCTGTTCCCTGTTCTTGGTTTGGAGGGCGAGGGAGGAGGAAGGAGATTGGAGGTGAGTCTTTTGACTGCCTAATGTCATTGCAAAACCTGAGTGATGGGGGTGGGGGGTGGGTTTATTATGGAGTGCTTGGGCAGATGGCTTAGCGGTCAAAGGTGCTTGCTTGCAGAGTGGTGGGCAAGCATGCATGCATGCACGCACACACACACACATACACACACACGCTATACTTACATACATACATATATAGTTTTTATATGTGGATACACACACACCCACACGCTATACTTACATACATACATGCATACATACATATATAGTTTTTATATGTGCATACACACACACACGCTATACTTGCATACATACATACATATATCTAGTGTTTTTATATGTGGATACACACATATATATTATATTATATATGTGTATACACACACACACACACTATATATATATAGTGACCTTATGAGGTAACGGTGGCAGAAATAGCTTAACAATGTTTTGGAATTAAATCTTTTTTAATTTTTTTTTTTATTTTGAGTACATTTTAATGTAGAGTTACGGTTTGGGAAATTAAAACACACACACACACACACACACACAGATTTAATTTGTAGGCTTGACTGTGAATACTCAGAAACGAATGATTTGTTTTCGCTGGGAGGCAGAGAGACTTAAGGGCATTTAAGGACTGAAAATCAGCTTGGCAGCCAGGCCTGACTGACAATGTTCTGAACAGCTTCCCTCCAAAGGGTTCATTTGGTTTTTTGCCCTTTCCGTCCTTTCTTTGGGGGGGGAGGGGGGAACGATGTTTATTTGCAAATTTTCTCCCTGCTTCAAAATAGGCTGCAACTATGGCTTTTTTTTTTTTTTTTCCCAGCAACTAGGTTACATGTAATTTGCAGTAGAGTTAATTGAAAACATTGTTCTATCATATACAGTAAGGTAAAATGTTGATATCTGGGAAGAGTTAAGACTTTCTAGTCAAAACTAAGTCCTGATGATCGCATTCTAAGCTTCTGTCTTCCATGCACAGATTTTCAGGAAAGAGTTTCTGTCACATCATTGAATCTGTCAACATTCCCTAACTCTGTGACTCCTGCACTCGTAGGTTATCATTCTCCTGTGTTGGCCACTTTTTTTTTTTTTTTTTTATCACACGGGCCAGTGTGTGCTGATCTGTTCTCCCCCAGGAATGTGAGTTTCTAGAAGCAACTGTTCTTTACTTATTCCTGTGCCCAGTGTGTCCAGATCAAGTAGTTACTTTGAGACTTTATGGTTTCATTTCCCACCGTAACAAATAAGCGTCATCCTAAACTTCAGGCAACTTGTAGACTACTCCGGAAGAGTGAGTTTCAGCATCTTAATTATTTATTTATTTTGGTTTTTCGAGGTAGGATTTCACTCTAGCCCAGGCTGACCTGGAATTCACTATGTAGTCTCAGGGTGGCCTCGAACTCATGGTGATCCTCCTACCTCTGCCTCCCAAATGCTGGGATTAAAGGCGTGCGCCACCACGCCTGGCTTCATCTTAATTTTTTTATAAAAATATTTTATCTTTATTTATTTATTACAGAGAGAGGGAGCGATTTGAGAGAGAAGGAAAGAATGGGTGCTCCTGGGCCTCTAGCCACTGCAAACAAAATCCAAATGCACGTGCCACCATGTGCATCTGGCTTAGGTGGGTTCTAGGGAATCGAACCTGGGTCCTTAGGCTTCAAAGGCAAGTGTCTTAACCGCTAAGCCATCTCTATCTTAATTTTGATGCAAAAAGGAGTATAGGGAGATGATGTCCTTTTCAGAATAAAGAGCGTTCTTACTAAAGATTCTTACTAAAGATTCCAGACTGCTAGAATTCTGGAATTCCCTTGCACTAGGAATGAATATATATTTTAAATATTTTAAAAATATTTTATATTTTATTTTTTTGAGGTACAGTCTCACTCTAGTCCAGGCTGAGGTAGAATTCACTTTGTAGTCTCAGGGTGGCCTTGAACTCATGGCAATCCTCCTACCTCTGCCTCCCGAGTGCTGGGATTAAAGGCTCGAGTGCTGTGATTAAAGGCTCGCACCATCACACCCGGCTCAAATATTTTATTTTTATTTATTTATTTGAGAGAAGGAGAGAACAAAGAGGCAGATAAGAGAATGGGCACATCAGGGCTTCCAGCCACTGCAAAGGAACTCCAGAGGCATGGGCCACCATGTGCATCTGGCTTACATGGGTCCTGGGGAATTGAACCTGGGTCCTTTGGCTTTGCCTTCAAATGCCTTAATGGCTAAAGCCATCTCTCCAGCCCTGGCAATGAATATTAAGCACAAAGGAAGGATTTATAAACCCTGCTGGGTATTTTGGGTCTAAAAGTGTGCTTTGAGGTGGGTCTGAAAGGTGAATAGGATTTGTATGGATGATTTGGGAAAGAAGAAAGTTCCATTGTGAGTAGAATGTGCTGGGATGTGTTGTAGAAAAAGGGGTTACCTATATAGAGCATGGAAGGGTGTGAGAATGAGCATGTACAGTAGAATGATGTTATCATGGTCCGTGTGGGTACTGTCACAAAGACTCATAAGCTGGCTTGCTTACAAACAACAGAAATTTCTCAAGAGTTTGGGATGCTAGGAAGTCCAGGGTCCAGGTACCAGCACATCCAGTGAGACTGATCTCTTTCCCTCCCTCCCTTCGCCTCAAACTCACTATGTAGCCAAGGGTGACTGAAATTCCTGATCCTCCTACCTACACTTTCCTGAATGCAGAGATTATAGGCAGGGCTGGGATTTGAACCCTGCGCCTGCTCCCTTGTTAGGTGAGCACTCTTATCAATTGAGTCCAGGTCCCAGCTCCTTGTTTTGTTTTTTTAAATTTTATTTATTTATTTTTATTAGAGAGAGAAAAGAGGCAGACGGAGAAAGAATAGATGTGCCAGGGCCTTCAGCCATGGCAAACGAACTCCAGATGCCTGTGCCACCTTCTGTATCTGGCTGATATAGGTCCTGGGGAATTGAACCTGGATCCTTTGGCTTTGCAGTCAAGTGCCTTAGCCACTAAGCCATCTCTCCAGCCCTTTTTTTTTTTTTTAATGATCTTTTTTGTTTGACAGAGAGAGAAACAGGCAGATAGAGAGAGAGAGAATGGGGGCGCCAGGGCCTCCAGCCACTGCAAACGAAATCCAGATGCGTGCGCCCCTTGGTGCATCTGGCTAATGTGGGTCCTAGGGAATTGAACCTTAAACTGGGGTCCTTAGGCTTCACAAGCAAGTGCTTAAGTGCTAAGCCATTTCTCCAGCCCCCCCCCTTTTTTTTTTAAGACAGTCTTGCTATGTAGGTCTGGCTGGCCTGGTTGTCAGACAATCCTGCCTCAGCTTCCCAAGTGCTGGTGTGTACCACCATGCCTAGTTTCTAGTGAAGGCTTGTCCCCTGACTCATAGAATATCACTTTCTCCTTGCATCTTGCATGGTGGAAGGGGAAGACAGCTCTCTGGAGCTATGCAAGGCCACACCTCCCATTCTTGAAAGGTCTACCTAGGTAATTTAATCACCTTCCAAAGGCCCTGTCTTGCCTCCTAATGCCACCTGGTGAGTTAGGAATTCAACACATGAATTTGAGGGGAACACAGACATTCAGGTTGCAGTAGATATATTAGGCACTATTGTGTTTAGATTTTATACCCAACTAACTTGACTTTTCTTTACTTGCTAATACATGTACACATGAAAAAATAGTATGTATATGGGAGAAGGGAAGAGAGGGGAAAATATTTGCTTATTATGAGCTGGACATTATTTGTAGACACTTTTTTTTTTCTTTTTTGAACTAGGGTCTCACTCTAGCTCAGGCTGACCTGGCTCTCTCTCTACTTCCAGGCTGGCCCTGAACTCATAGTGATCTTCCTCCTACCTCTGCTTCCCGAGTGCTAGGATTAAAAGTATGCGCCACCACTCCCAGCTATTTTTCTTTTCTTTCTTTTTTAAAGTCTGTCACGGAACGTGGAGCTCACCAATTAGGCTACACAAGCTAGCCAGCAAGCTCTGGGAGCCCTCCTGTCTCTCTTTCTTTCTTTCTTTCTTTCTTTCTTTCTTTCTTTCTTTCTTTCTTTCTTTCTTTCTTATTTATTTGAGAGAGTCAGAGAGAGAGAGTCAGAGAGAGAGAGAGACACAGAGAGAGAGTCAGAGAGAGAGAGACAGAGAGAGAGAGGGAGAGAGAGAGAGGGAGAGAATGGGTGTGTCAGGTCCTCCAGCCGCTGCAAACTAACTCCTGATACATGTGCCACCTTGTGCATCTGGCCTACATGGATCATGGGGAATCGAACCTGGGTCCTTAGTTTTTGCAGGCAAGCACCTTAACTGCTAAGCCATCTCTCCAGCCCTCTTACATTCTTTCTGACACCTCTTCTGCAATAGTCCTTGAGCCATGGAGGGTGTGATAGAGACGTTTCCCGTAGTGCTGAACACTCCACTGTCACTTCTTCTCAACAATTTTTTTTTCTTTTGTTTTTTTTGAGACAGGGTCTCACTCTAGCTCACACTGACCTGGAATTCACTTTGTAATCTCAGGGTGGCCTTGAACTCAAAACGATCATCCTACCTCTGCCTCCCGAGTGCTGGGATCAAAGGCATGCACCACCACACCTGGCTTCTCAAACATTTTGATGTTTTGAGTCTCCCTAGTGGTCACTGCCATCTGGAAAGAGAATCTCCTCTAACCAGAAATGAGAGTTGCATTAATATATGGGCATAAACATAAGTGTTAAGAGGCAGTTTGGTGGGCATAATATATCCAGCTAGCCAAACAGTAGTAGATTTCCACGTAGGGCTTATGACCTCCCCAGCCACAGCATTATTATTTTATTAATTTAGTTTGGTTTTTCGAGGTAGGGTCTCAGTTTAGCCCAGTCTGACCTGGAATTCAGTGTGTAGTCTCAGGGCGGCCTCGAACTCATGGCGATCCTCCTATCTCTCTGCCTGTGCTGGGAGTAAAGGTGTGTGCCACCATGCCTGGCTATTTTTTTTTTTTTTTTTTGAGGTATGGTCTTACTCTAGCCCAGGCTGGCCTGGAACTTACAGCAGTCCCCTACCTTGGCCTCCTGAGTGCTGGAATTAAAGGCATGCGCCACCATACCCAGAACCATAGGCTTTCGATTAGCTTTTCTGTATCAGGGCTATAGAGCTTGCAGGGTCCACCGCTGGCTAAGACCTTTGATGACTTTTCTCCCCCACCCAGGCAGCTCAGCTCCAGCTTGATTTCTCAGTCACGTGCAGCCCAAGCAAGTGGAGTGTTCAGCAGTAGGGTCTGACCATCTCGTTCTGTTGGATAACCAAGAGCCCCGGCAATGGCCTGTCATGTTTTGAGGGTACCCGCTGTCTTTAGCGCTTCATATATTCCATCTCGTTCAATCTTCCTAGCAGCCTATTGGTAGGTACTAGGTCTGTTGTTAAGGTTTGAATGTGAAATGTCCCTCACAGGCTCGTGGAATTTCGGGTGCCACACCTAGCTAACCTTTAGGGACGCATAATATACCCTTGCATTCAGCTCTCACACTTGGGAGGTAGCACCAAGAAGATGGGGGATTTAAATATTTTTATTCTGATTTATTTATTTGAGAGAGGGAAAGAGGCAGAGAGAAAGAGAGAATGGGTGCACCAGGGCTTCCAGACACTGCAAACGAACTCCAGATGCATGCACCACCTTGTGCATCTGGCTTACATAGGTCCTGGGGAATCGAACCTGGGTTCTTTGGCTTTGTAAGGCTGGCGACTTAAAACTGCTAAGCCATCCCTTTAGCCCTCTTTTCTTTCTTTCTTCTTCTTCCTTCCTTCCTTCCTTTCTTTTTTTTGTTTTTCAAGGTAGGGTCTCACTCTTGCTCAGGCTGACCTGGAATTCACTATGTAGTCTCAGGGTGGCCTTGAACTCACAGTGATCCTCCTACCTCAGCCTCCCGAGTGCTGGGATTAAAGGCGTGCACCATCCTTTTTTTAAAAAAATTATTTATTTGTGAGAGAGAGAGAGGCAGATAGATAGAGAGAAGGGAGAATGGATGCGCCAGGGCCTTCAGCCACTGCAGACAAACTCTAGATGCATGTGCTACTTTGTACATTGTGCATCTGGCTCATGTGGGTACTGGGGAATCAAACCTGGGTCCTTAGGCTTCTCAGGCAAGTGCCTTAACTGCTGAGTCATCTTTCCAGCCCTTTTTTTTTTTTTTTTTTTTTTTTTCAAAGTAGGGTTTCACTCTAGTCTAGGCTGACCTGGAATTCACTCTGTAGTCCCAGACTGGCCTTGAACTCATGACCTCTTACTTCAGCCTCCTGAGTTCTGGAATTAAAGACATATGCCACCACTAACAGCTTTTAAATTTTCTTCTTTTAACACATTCTTTTGTTGTTTGTTTTTTGGTTTTTGGTATTTTGAGGTAGGGTCTCACTCTAGCCCAGGCTGACCCAGAATTAACTCTGTGTCTCAGGGTGGCCTCGGACTCACGGCGATCCTCCTACCTCTGCCTCCCGAGTGCTGGGATTAAAAGCATGCGCCACCACACCCGGCTTAACACATCTTTTTATTTTTTATTTTTTATTTATTTTTATTTTTATTTATTTGAGAGCGACAGGCAGAGATAGAAAGAGGCAGATAGAAAGAGAGAGAATGGGCATGTCAGGGCCTTCAGCCACTGCAAATGAACTCCAGATGCGTGTGCCCCCTTGTGCATCTGGCTAACATGGGTCCTGGGGAATCGAGCCTTGAACCGGGGTCCTTAGGCTTCACAGGCAAGTGCTTAACCGCTAAGCCATCTCTCCAGCCCTTAACACATCTTTTTAAGTTAGTTAGTAGTAGGGTGGCAGACTTTAAAAAAATATTTTGTTTATTTGTAAAGAGAGGTAGAGAGATAGAATTGATATACCAGGGCTTCTTGCCTCTATAAACGCATTCCACATACATGCACCATTTTGTCCATCTGGCTTTATGAAAGTACTGGGGATTTGAACCGGGGCGTAACCCAGGCCAGCCAGCAAGCTTTGCAAGCAAGCTCCTTTAGCTGCTGAGCCATCTCCCCAGGCCTCAATGGAAGGTACTTTATTTATTTATTTATTTATTTTTGGTTTTTCCAGGTAAGGTTACACTCTAGCCTATTCCTTTTTTTAAAAAATTAAAAAAAAATTTTTTTTTGTTTTTGTTTTTCGAGGTAGGGTCTCACTCAAGCTCTGGCTGACCTGGAATTCACTATGGAGTCTCAGGGTGGCCTCGAACTCACTGCGATCCTCCTACCTCTGCCTCCCGAGTGCTGGGATTAAAGGTGTGTGCCACCACGCCCGACATTCTTCTCCTTTTTCTAAAATTACTTTTATTTATTATTTGAGAGAGAGAAGGGGCACAGCAGCACCTCTAGCCACTCCTGATGCATGTGCCACCTTGTGCATCTGGCTTTATGTGGGTACTCGGGAATCAAACCTTTGGCTTTGCAGACAAACGTCTTAACCACTAAGTTATCTCTCCAGCCCCCCCTCCTCCTTTTTTTGTTTTGTTTTAGGAGGTAGGGTCTCACTCTAGTCTAGACTAACCTGGAATTCACTATGGAGTCTCAGGGTGGCCTAGAACTCATTGGGATCCTCCTGCCTCTGCCTGTCAAGTGCTGGAATCAAAGGCTTGGGCCACTACACCTGGCTGTTTCTCTTTCTCTGTAATAAATAAACATAATAATAAACAAATCTAGGGCTGGAGACATGGCTTAGTGGTTAAGATGTTTGCCTACAGAGCCAAAGAACCCATGTTCAATTCCCCAGGACCCATGTAAGCCAGATGCACAAGGTGGTGCAAGCGTCTGGAGTTCGTTTGCAGTGGCTGTAGGCCCTGGCAAGCCCATTTTCTCTCAAAATCTACCTCTCTCTCTTTCAAATAAATAAATAAAATGTTTTAAGAAAAAAGAACTACAGGGCTGGTGGAATGGCTTAGTGGTTAAGGCATTTGCCTGCAAGGTCAAAGGACCCAGATTCGATTCCCCAGGACCCATGTTAGTGAGATGCACAAGGGGGCGCACATGTCTGGAGTTCATTTGCAGTGGCTAGAGGCCCTGGTGTGCCCATTCTTCCCCTCTTTCTCCCTTTCTCTGTCAAATAAATAAATAAATAAATATAAAATATTTAAATATTTAAATATTTAAAATTTTTTAAAAAAGAACTACACAATGAATTCCAGATCAGCTTGGGCTAGCCTTGAGAAAAACAAGCAATAACCCAGTAAATTAGAAAAATCATGTTAAAGACAAAAGTCTTGAACGCTAGGACATTTATTTTGAGCAGTACAGTCTCATGCCTTAGTTTGATTTAGTGAGCACACACTTATCAGGTGATACAGCTACCAAGTAGTCTTTCACAGTCCCATGAAGCTGATGATATTTGCTTATTGCACAGATAAGAAACCGGTTTTTAGAGCCAGGCGTCGTGGCACACCTTTAATTGCAGCACTCAGGAAGCAGAGGTAGGAGGATCGCCATGAGTTCCAGGCCACCCTGAGACTACATGGTGAGTTCAGGTCAGCCTGGGCTAGAGTGAAACCTTCCATCAAAACAAAACAAAACAAAACAAAACAAAACACATATTCAGGAATTTAAAATATTCTTACCTGGCACCAGCCTTGTCTGCTTAGTGTGTTCCAAGCCATCCAGGGCGATGTAGTAAGATCCTGTCTCAAAAAACCAAAACAGGGGCTGAAGAGATGGCTTAGCAGTTAAGGCGCTTGCCTGCAAAGCCAAAGGACCTAGGTTTAATTCCCCAGGACCCACATAAGCCAGATGCACAAGGGGGTGCATGCGTCTGGAGTTCATTTGCAGTGGCTGGAGGCCCTGGCATGCCATTCTCTCTCTCTCTCAAATAAATTAAAAAAAATATATATATATATATAATTTCTCTTCCAAACTTTTATTAACAACTTCCATAATGTTGAAAAATACCCTATGGCAATACCCTCCCTCCCCCCACTTTCCCCTTTGAAACTCCATTCTCCATCATACCCCCTCCCCATCTCAATCAGTCTCTTTTTTAATTTTGATGTCATCATCTTTTCCTCCTCTTAGAAGGGTCTTGTGTAGGTAGTGTCAGGCACTGTGAGGCCATGGATATTCAGGCCATTTTGTGTATGGAGGGAGCATGTTGTAAGGAGTCCTAGCCTTCCTTTGGCTCTTACATTTCCGCCACCTCTTCCTCATTAGGCCCTGAGCCTTGGAAGGTGTGATTGAGATATTACAGTACTGAGCACTCCGGTCACGTCTTGCCAGCACCATGATACCTTCTGAATCATCCCATGGTCATTGCCATCTGAAAAGAGAAGATTCTCTACCCAAAGTGAGAGTAGTGTTAACATAAGGGTATGAACATTAAAAAAGTGCTTACTGGGCAGTTTGATAAGCATAGTATATATACATTCAGCCAGACATCAGCAGACGTTACACCCCTAGGGCTCATGACTACCCCTGTTTTAAGTTTTCAGTATTAGGGATGTATTCCCCCCCATGGAGCGGGCCTCCAGTCCAATTAGAGGGCAGCTGGTTTCCACCATGACAGATGTGCCACTATTGCACCTGTTGGCTCTTTTGGCCTGACTTGCCAAATATAAGGCTTGCAGTGTCCACTGTTGAGTATCTTCACTGGTGATTTCTCTCTCTCCCATTGAACTGCATGTAGAACGGCTTCTTCCAGCTTTCTGTCAGCTGGTCTACATGGAGGAGGTTATCAGCTCAGTTCCAGCAGGATTTCTCAGTGGCCTTGCAGCCCAAGTATGTGGAGTCTTCAGCAATAGGGTCTTACCATCTATTCCTGGTGGGAAACCAAGGGCCTCAGCAATGGCCTATAATGTTTTGGGGGCATCAGGGACTTCCCTGGCCAACAACTCACTGGAAGGTATTCCATCCCTGGCACTGAAATTTTTCTAGTTACAATCTATGGCTTCAGGATACATTATACAAAAAAGTAGGTTTCCTGTGGCTTATTCATAACATCTTAATTTTTTTTTCAAGGCAGGATCTTTTTTATTCCATTTTTAGAAACAATTTTATATAAATATGTCAAGGCAGGACCTTGCTCTAGTCCAGGCTGACCTGGAATTCACTCTGTAGTCTCAGGGTGGCCTCGAACTCATGGCGATCCTCCTGCCTCTGCCTCCCGATTGCTGGGATTAAAGGCGTGTGCCACCACCACGCCCGGCAACATATTAAATTTTGATTAACCCTTCTCCACCCTTCTTTTAGTCAATCTCTTTTTTTTTTTTCTGACCTTACTTAGGCCATTCCACCCCCAGTACTCTGTTCATCTACTTACATATATGCAATACCATATCCTTAAAGTCCTCCTGTCTCCTCCCCTCCTCAAAGCCCCTTTGCAGCTCACCGGCCTCTGCTTTTGATTTTAACTCCAATTCACTTACAAGTCTAAACATTTATAGCTAGGGTCCACATATGAGAGAGAACATGCACTTGTCTTTCTGGGCCTGGGTTACCTCACTTAATATAATCCTTTCCAGATCCTTCCATTTTCCTGCAATTTTCTTAACTTCATTTTGCTTTACCACTGAGTAGAACTCCATTGTGTAAATGTGCCATATCTTCATTATCCACTCATCAGTTGAGTGACATCTAGGCTGGTTCCATTTCCTAGCTATTGTAAATTGAGCGGCAGTAAACATGGTTGAGCAAGTATCTCTAAGGTAGTGAGATGCGTCCTTAGGATATATGCCTAGGAGTGCTATAGCTGGGTCATGTGGTAGATCTATTTTTAGCTATCTTAGGAACCTCCACACTGATTTCCACAATGGCTGGACCAGATTGCATTCCCACCAACAGTGTAGAAGGGTTCCTCTTTTTGCATGTCTTTGCCAGCATTTATGGTCATGTTTTCATGATGATAGCCATTCTAACAGGAGTGAGATTTAATCTCAAAGTAGCTGTAATATGCATTTCCCTGATGGCTAAGGATGTAGAACATTTTTCTTTCGATGTTTATATGCCATCTGTATTGTATTTCTCCTTTTGAGAACTCTTTTTAGTTCCATAGCCCTTTTGTTATGCAAGGGGAGGGGAGAGAATTGGCTTGTCAGAGCCTCCAGCTACTGCAGTCAAACTCCAGATGTGCACCCGCTTGTGCACATGTGTGACATTGCGTGCTTGTGCCGCTGTGTCTGGCTTATGTGGGACCTGGAGAGTCAAAAACGAGTCCTTAGGCTTCACAGGCAAGTGCCTTAATCGCTAAGCCATCTATCTCTCTGGCCCCATAGCCTATATTTTTGACTGGGTTGTTTGATTTCTTATTATTTAGTTTTTGAGTTCTTATTAGTCCTCTGTCAGATGTGTAGCTGGCAAAGATCTTCTCCCATTCTGTAGGTTGCCTCTTTGCTCTATTCACAGTGTCCTTTGCTGTACAAAAGCTTTGTAATTTCATTAGGTACCAGTGGTTCATTAGTGGTTTTGCTTCCCAAGCCAGTAGGGTTATATTCAGAAAGTCATTACCTATACTAGTATGTTGAAGGGTTTCCCCTACTTTTTCTTCTAGTAGTTTCAGAGTCTCAGGTCTCATATTAAGGGCTTTTGATCCATTTGGACTTGATTCTTGTGCATGGGGAAAGATAAGGATCTATTTTCATCTTTCTACCTATAGATACCCAATTTTCCCAGCACCATTTGTTGGCTGTCTTTTCTCCAGTGAATATTTTTGGCATTTTTGTCTAAAATCAGATGACTATAGCTGCCTGGATTTACATCTGGGTCCTCTATTCTTTTATTTTATTTATTTATTTATTTATTTTTTCAGGTAGGGTCTCACTGTAGCCCAGGCTGACCTGGAATTGATTAGGTAGTGTCATGGTGGCCTTGAACTCACGGCAATACTCCTACCTCTACCTCCCAAGTACTAGGTTAAAGGTGTGCACCACCACGCCCGGCCTGGGTCCTTTATTCTGTTCCATTGATCTTTGTGTCTGTTTTTGTGCCTGTACCATGCTGTTTTTGTTAGTATAGCTCTGTAATATAGGTTAAAAGCAGGCGTGGTGATACCACCAGCCTTATTTTTGTTGCTCAAAATTGTTTTGGCTGTTCAAGGTTTTTTTTTGTGTGTGTGTGCTTCCAAATGAATTTTAGGATTGTTATTTCTATTTCTGTGAAGAATGCCATTGAAATTTTGGTGGGGACTGTATTAAATGTGTAGATTAGTGATTAGCACTTCCGATGCAGGCCTAAATACCAGGCTTTGGGGCAGGCATCGACCCCCTAGGGGCAAGTAGGCCAATACCTTGTGGGATAACTTTGGTCTCACCTAGGCTGCGTGCCTGCTTGGGTCCCCCTTTACTGTGCTCTGGGCTCGGCTCAGCTGGCTGGGTCGGTGGGCCCTCTGCTCTGATCACCTGTGCTGGGTGCTGTGTGGCTGGTCTCGCTTCCCCAGGTCTCCAGTGGTTGCCATTGCTGATGGTTGGGGAAGGGGCTGTGGAGGGCAAGGTCTCCCTCCAGCCCAGGCTGACCCGGAATTCACTATGTAGTCTCAGGGTGGCCTCGAACTCACAGCGATCCTCCCACCTCTGCCTCCCGAGTGCTGGGATTAAAGGCGTGCGCCACCATGCCCAGCCACCTTTAGGCTTGTGACTTTGTGAGGAGGCTGGTGTGAGTGGAGAGTGCCCCCCATCCTTACACACCTTCACTTTTTGGTAAGAGAGTGTATTGGGGTGTTTTTCTATTTCTCTCCCTAGGCTGCTTTGGCATGGCTACTACGGCACCATCTTAACCAGAAGTCTCCCCCCCCCCCCCCGACTTTTTTTTACACGAACTCCAGATGCATGCGCCCCTTTGTGCATCTGGCTTGCGCAGGTCCTGGGGAATCGAACGGGGATCCTTTTTTGGCTTTGTAGGCAAACGCCTTAACCGCTAAGCCATCTCTCCAGGCTCCTCTCCCCCCTGGCTTGTTTTTATAGAATAACTTTATTACATTACTTAAGAAGGAAGAGGGAAAAGGAATTTATTGACCAATTGGGACTTTGATCATTTTCAGATAGAACTTCACCGCCTTGCCCTTTGGCACATAGCTGCTCGCCATGTTAGCTAGGTTTTGAAGCGTCGTATGCAGAAAACTTGCTTTACGTGCCTATTAACTTGGCATCTAGGAGTTTCTGAATAGTAATTAGTGATTTATTTCAAATAAATCTGCTGGGGATGTAACTAAGTGATAGAGCCCTTGAGTCGCAGGGCAAGACCCTGGCTTCAAGCCCAGCACTGCAAAATAAAAAACCCAGTCCAAACAGTTCAGATGCCATCTGTGCCCTTGGCTTTATTGACTTGCTTATCTGTACAGTGATTGGCATTGAGGAAGGGAGGGGAGATAATTCAGCAGATCTACCGTCATCTTAGATGCTTATTTTTGCAAGTCTGACTTGTTTGAATAAGTGGTTAATAAAAAAAATACTTATTTAAAAGTGTGGGAAATGCCGGGCGTGGTGGCGCACACCTTTAATCCCAGCACTCCGGAGGCAGAGGTAGGAGGATCACCGGGAGTTCTAGGCCACCCTAAGGCTACATAGTGAATTCCAGGTCAGCCTGGGCTACAGGGAGACCCTGCCTCGAAAAAAACAAAAAACAAAACAAAACAAAAAAAAAAATGTGGGAAGTGTGACCGGTGTAGTTGGACCCACTTAAAGCCAGATGCACAAAGTGGTGGATATGTCTGGAGTTTATTTGCAGTGGCAGGAGACCCTGGTGTGCCCATTTTCTGTCTTTCAGATGTGGTGGTACATGCCTTAAACCCCAGGATTCAGGAGGTTGAGGTGGGAAGATCACTGTGAGCTCAAGGTCAGCCTGAGACTACATAGTGAGTTCCAGGTCAGCCTGGGCTAGAAACACAGGGTTGGAGAGATGGCTTGGAAGTTAAGCGCTTGCCTATGAAGCCTAAGGACCTGGGTTTGAGGCTCGATTCCCTGGTACCCATGTAAGCCAGATGCACAAGGTGGCGCATACATCTGGAGTTTGCTTACAGTGGCTGGAGGCCCTGGTGCACCCATTCTCTCTCTCTCTCTCTCTCTCTCTCCCTCCTTCTCTGTCTGTCTCAAATAAATAAAATTTTTAAAAAAACAAACACCTCCCCCAATATGTATTAAGCATAGCCGGGTGTGGTAGTACATGCTTTTAATCCCAGCACTCAGATGGCAGAGGTGGGAGGATCTCCTTGAGTTTGAGGCCAGTCTGGGATTACAGTGTTCCAGGTCAGCCTGGGCTAGAGTGAAACCCTGCCTAGAAAAAAAAAAAAAAAAAAAAAAAAAAAACCTTAAAAAAATTAATGTATTGGCAAGCAGAGAGAGAGAGACAGAGAGAGAATTGGCGCACCAGGGCCTGTAGTCACTGCAAACAAACTCCAGACGCATGTGCCCTTTGTGCATCTGGCTTACATGGGTCCTGGGGAATCGAACCTGGGTCCTTAGGCTTCGCAGGCATGCGCCTTAACCGCTAAGCCATCTCTCCAGCCCCAAAACACCCTTTTTGAACTCTGACAGGTATTTTAGATCATGATCTTAATAATAATCTTCCCAAATGATACACTTGTTTTGTGAAAGCAACTTGAGATGTAAATACTGTGTGCTGTAAGAGTTGTGTACCTCAAAAACTAAAGTATCATAAAAAGTAAAAAAGAAAAAAACAAAAAAACCTAAATAATTTTTTTCACAAAATTATTTGTAGTCAGTCATGGTGACTCATGCCTAGAATCTTAGTTCTTGGGAGGCCTATGTAGGAGGATTGGCCTGGGTTCAAGGCCAGCCTGGGTTACATAGTTACTTATAGGACAATCTGGGCTACAGATGAGTCCCTGTCAAAAATAAATAAGTAAATAAATAAATAAAAGAATAGAAACGAAGAAAATGAGCTGTACGATCAAAGGAGCACAAGTAGAGCCAGAGCATTCTGTGACATGTCAGCCTCTGGGGCTTTTCAGGGAGGCGTTGACACTCCGAGCCTGATTCGCATCGAACTAAAACCGCTGCTTAAAGCCGCGTTCTGGGCTTGAGAGACGGCTCAGTGGCTCAGACACTTCCACGCAAGCCCGAGGACCCGACTGCAGATCCCTAGAGCCCACGTAAAAAAGTCAGACAGTGGGGCCGGAGTGATGGCTTAGCCGTTAAGGCACTTGCCTGCAAAGCGCAGGACCCAGGTTCGGTTCCCCAGTAAAGCCGGATGCCCAACGTAGTATGTGCATGTGGAGTTTGTTCGCAGCGTCTGGAGGCCCTGGCACATTCATTCTGCCCCTCCCGCCCTCTCCTTCCCTGCCTCTCCCCCTCTCCCCTTGCAAATAAATATATAAACTTAAAAAAAAAATAAGTGGACACAGCTCGGTGTGGTGGCACATGCTTTTAATCCCAGCACTCAGCTCTGAGTTCAAGGCCAGCCTGAGACTTCATAGTGAGACCCTACCTCAAAAAAGCAAAACATAAAATAAGGTGCAAAGCAACTAAGGAAGACACCTAACACTGACCCCTTGCTGCAGAATACACATTCTTTTTTTTAGTTTCTTTCTTTCTTTTTTTTTTTTTTTTGGTTGGTGGGGGGTTGAGGTAGGGTCTCCCTCTAGCCCAGGCTGACCTGAAATTTACTCTGTAGTCTCAGGGTGGCCTCGTACTCACAACGATCCTCCTATCCCTGCCTCCCCAGAGCTAGGATTAAAGGCATGCGCCACCACGCATGACCATAAAGCAAATCTTACCAAATACAAGAAAATTGAAATTATTCCTTGTACTGTGTGTGATCACAATGGAATTAAACTACAAATCAAGAAAAACTATAGAGGCCGGGCGTGGTGGTGCACACCTTTAACCCCAGCACTCGGGAGGCACAGGTAGGAGGATCGCCGTGAGTTCGAGGCCACCCTGAGACTCCATAGTGAATTCCAGGTCAGCCTTGGCTAGAGTGAGTCCCTACCTTGAAAAAAAAAAAAAAACTATAGAGCATACACAAAATCATGGATGCTAAACTTTAAGTTGAAAGGTAAGTTAGGGTTAGGTTTTAGAAAGGTTCAGATATAAAAATCTTAAGACTTTTAGGGCTGGGGAGATGGGTGCAAAGCCTGCTAGGCCCAGTTCAGTTCCCTAGCCCCCACATAAAGCGAGGTCTCAGAAGTGGCACATGTGTCTGGAGTTCATTTTGCAGTGGCAAGCGGCCCTGGCACCCATAGACATGGACATACATGTACATTCAAGTAAATAAAATTTTGTGTTAAGGCCCATGGGAGGGGGCTCGCTGAAGACTTGAGTAGGGGGTGTGATGATTGGTAACCTAGGGAAATGTACTATCCACCTGAGGCCTTTCCTGGCCATCCCTGACTAGAACTCCTTATGTGACATACCACCCCATATGTCCTCTGTCACAGGACGCAGAGGACTTTGTGGAAATGCTTATGTCATTAGTTCTGTTCATTTCTATTTATTTATTTATTTCTGTTTTTTCGAGGTAGGGTCTCAGCTCAGGCTGACCTGGAACTCACTATGTATGCTCAGGATGGCCTCGAACTGTCGGCGATCCTCCCACCTCTGCCTCCTGAGTGCTGGGATTAAAGGCATGTGCCACCACACCCGACGGTTCTCTTCATTTAAAAAAATAGATTCTCGGGCTGGAGAGATGGCTTAGCGGTTAAGCACTTGCCTGTGAAGCCTAAGGACCCCGGTTCGAGGCTCGATTCCCCAGGACCCACCTTAGCCAGATGCACATGGGGGCGCATGCGTCTGGAGTTCGAATTTGCAGTGGCTGGAGGCCCTGGCGTGCCCATTCTCTCTGTCTCCCCTTCCTCCTCTGTCTGTCACTCTCAAATAAATGAATAAAAATAAACAAAAGATTAAAAAAATAGATTCTCTTTTTTAATTTTATTTTTATTAACAACTTCCATGATTATAAACAATATCCCATGGTAATGCCCTCCCTCCCCCCACTTTCCCCTTTGAAACTCCGCTCTCCATCATATCCCCTCCCCGTCTCAATCAGTCTCTCTTTTATTTTGATGTCATCATCTTTTCCTCCTATTATGATAGTCTTGTGTAGGTAGTGTCAGGCACTGTGAGAATAGGCGCACAGGGCTTCCAGCCACTGCAAACAAACTCCAGATGCATGCGCCACCTTTTGCATTTGGCTTACGTGGGTCCTGGGGCATCGAACCTGGGTACTTAGGCTTCTCAGGCAAGTGCCTTAACCACAAAGCCATCTCTGTATCTTGGTTCTCTTCATTTTGAGACATGGGTCACATAGGGTATTGCTGCTTCCTAAGATGGTATTTGTTACTTATTACAGTATCCAGTGTCTTTTTCTGGGGCATCAGGGAAGCATGTTTGATAAGGTCTAATGTAGGCAGGCTGGTCTTGAACTCCTGATCTTTCTGCCTTCACTTCCCAAGTACTGGGATCACATCATTTTCACAGACACTGAGTAAGTTGACTAAGTGACGTTTTTGTCCTGTTCTGTCCTGGAAACTAACGTATTCCCTTTTATATTCCCTTCCTGTTCCTTCCTGGGCCCCAAGGAGGAGGCGTCTCCTTATTCTTTACTTGATATCTGTTTGAGTTTCCTGACCACTCACCTGGAGAAGTTCTGTTCAGCGAGACAAGATGGAACCCTGTGTCTGCAGGAGCCTGGAGTGTTTCCTCAGGAGGTGGCTGACCGGCTGCTTCAGACCATGGCAGTTCATGGTAAATGAAAGACAGGGAAATGGCTTTGGATTTCCAAGCACTGCTGTGGTTTTTCTGTGTGGAATGTGTGTGTGTACACGCATGCTTTCTTTGCACACAAGAAGGCCTGAGTTCAATCCCGACAACCCATGTCAAAATGGGCCAGTCACCAGAGTTTACATTCCTAATCCCAGCACTAGAGGCAGAGGCAGACAGATTCTTGGGACTTGCTGGCCAGCTCGTCTAGCCTAAGCGACAGGCCAGTGAGACACACTGTCTCAATACACAGGTGGCACCTGAGAAACAGCACTCATGGTGGTCCTCCTGCCTCCACATGCACATGTGTACACACACACAAATACACAAAATCTGCACATATAAAATACTCTACATCTTCACTTTAACAATGGGAGAATCAGTAATATTAAGAAATACTAATTTCTGTTCCTAATTTTTTTTTTTTTTTTTTTTTTTTTGGCTTTTCGAGGTAGGGTCTCATTGTGGTCCAGGCTGACCTGGAATTAACTATGTATTCTCAGGGTGGCCTCGAACTCTCAGCAATCCTCCTACCTCTGCCTCCCGAGTACTGGGATTAAAGGCGTGCGCCACCACACCCGGCAATTCTTTTGTTTTTGAGCTAGGGTCTCACTCTAGCCCAGGCCGACCTAGAATTCACTATGTAATCTCAGGGTGTCCTTAAACTCACGGCAATCCTCCTACCTCTGCCTCCCGAGTGCTGGGATCAAAGACGTGTGCCATTATGCCTGACCCTGTTCTTGACTTAAAAAAATAAAAATCATTTATTCATTTGAGGGAGAGTGAGAGCAGATAAGAGAAAGAGAGAGAATGGGCACATCAGGGCCTCCAGCCATTGCAAACGAACTCCGGATGCATGTGCCCCCTTGTACATCTGCCTTACGTGGGTCCTGGGGAATTAAACCTGGGTCCTTAGGCTTTGCAGGCAAGTGCCCTAACTGCTAAGCCCTCTCTCCAGCCCTGTTCTTGACTTTTAAAATTGGAAACCACAGCCAATTTAATACTTTGTATTCTACCATCACCCCCTTTTTTCGAGGTAGGGTCTCACTCTAGCTCAGGCTGACCTGGAATTCACTATGTAGTCTCAGGCTGGCTTCAAAGTCACAGCAATCCTCCTACCTCTGCCTCCTGAGTGTTGGGATTAAAGGCGTGCACCACTATGTCTGGCTTATTTTTCCCTTTTTTTTTTTTTAAAAAAAAATAGTTTTTATTTTATTTTTTTATTTGTTTATTAGAGAAAGAGGAGAGAGAGAATGGACAAGCCAGGACTTGTAGCCACTGCAGACAAACTCCAGATGCTTGCGGCATCTTGTGCATCTGGCTAACATGGGATTTGGAGAATCGAACCTGGATCCTTAGGCTTCGCAGGCAAGCGCCTTAACCGCTAAGCCATTTCCCCAGCCCATTTTCCCCTTTTTTGTCTGTGGCAGTCTCATGTGTCTCAGGCTGACCTACGATTCAGTGTGTAGCTGACGATGCCCCCTTGCTTCCACATTGTGAGTGGTGGGATTACAGGTGTGCCCCAGCTTGCCTCATGTATATGGTCCTGGTGATTAAACCCAGGGCTTTTCTATTCGTGCTAGGCAAACACTTTACCATCTGAGCTACGCTCCACCTCTAATAGGTTAGGATATCATTTGTGGAGTTATAACTATATGTATTAAGTATTTTTGTTACTTATGTTTGAGATTGATTTGTTTTATTAAAATTTTTTAATATTTTATTTATTTGAGAGAGAGAAAGAGGCGGGGGCAGGGGGAGAATGGGGCACTAGGGCCTCCAGCTACTGCAGACAAACTCCAGATGCATGTGCCCCCTTGTACATCTGGCTAATGTGGGTCCTGGAGAATTGAACTGGGTTCCTTTGGCATTGCAGTCAAGCACCTTAACCACTAAGCCATCTCTCCTGTCCAAGATTGATTTATTTCTGTTTTTGTTTTTTGAGTCAGGGTATTGCTGTAGCCGAGGCTGACCTAGAATTCACTATGTGAGTCCCAGGCTGGCCTCGAACTTGGTGATCCTCCTACCTCAGCCTCCTGAGTGCTGGGATTAAGCATGTGCGTACCATGCCCAGCTAATTTAAGTTTTGTTTATTTATTTTATTTATTTATTTATTTTGGTTTTTCGAGGTAAGAGCTCACTCCGGTCCAGGCTAACCTGGAATTAACTATGTAGTCTCAGGGTGATCTCAAACTCACAGTGATCCTTCTACCTCTGCCTCCCGAGTGCTGGGATTAAAGGCGTGCGCCACCATGCCTGGCTATTTTTTTTTTTTTTTTTTGGTTTTTTGAAGTAGGGTCTCACTGTAGTCCAGGCTGACCTGGAATTCACTCTGTATTCTCAGGGTAGCCTCGAAGTCATAGCGATCCTTCTACCTCTGCCTCCCGAGTGCTGGGACGCCTGGCTATTTTTATTCTTATTTTTTAATACCTATTTATTTGACAGAAAGAGACAGGTAGAGAGATAGAGAGGGAATAGGCATGCCAGGGCCTCCAGCCAGTGCAAACAAACTCCAGAAGCATGTGTCGCTTTGTGCATCTGGCTTACATGGGTCCTGGGGAATTGAACCTGGGTCCATAGGCTAGTGACTCTCAGCAGGGCTGCCGGGATGGCTCCGTGGTTCAGTGTGCCTCCTGTGTAAGCCTGAGGGGCTCTGAAACTGTCTTGGTTCCCATCTCCAGATCCCGCGTAAACAGCTGAGTGTAGCCCAGTGCAGCAAAGGGGAGCAGGCCAGGGAAGCTCCTTGGCTGGGAGGGGCGGGGCTGGGGAAGGCGCCAGCAAGGTCCAGTGTCAGCAAGAGACTCAGCTCAAAATCAGAAGGGCGGGGGAGAAATGGATTGGCTGCAGGCAAGTGCTGGGAGCGACACAGAGCCCGTACATGCGCACACACCACGCACCCCCTGTGTCACACTCAGACACGTATGTACAGAAACACCAAAAAAAGCATCGCCGTTTACACAGGGCTGGGGAGATAGATCAGTGGGGCAGGGCTTGCCCCCCAAAGCCCTGGATCCCTACCCAACAAAAGCTATAGAATAGTGTGGTTCTGAACACATAAACACATTCACACACGTTTGCCCACTGTGATAAATTTCAAAACGATGTTTAACTGCCTGATAATAATTAAGGGCAAAATCCACTAAACAACAGTACTCCCTTAAAAATTACTGTAGTTGCGCTGGAGGAATGGCTTAGCAGTCAAGGCGTTTGCTTGTAAAGCCAAAGGACACAGGTTCGATTCCCCAGGACCCACGTTAGCCCGACGCATAAGGGGGCACACGTGTCTGGAGTTCGTCTCCAGTTACTGGAGGCCCTGGTGCGCCCATTCTCTCTCTCTTCCTTTTTCTCTGTCAAATAAATAAAAATAAATAGTTTTTTAAAAATTACTGTAGTTCTTAAGAGTCTTCAATCCCAGCACTCAGGAGGCAGAGGTAGGAGGGTTACCATGAGTTTGAGGCCTTCCTGAGACTACATAGTGAATTCCAGGTCAGACTGGGCTAGAGTGAGACCCTGCCTCGAAAATCAAAAATAAATAAATAAATAAATAAATAAATGAAAATTAAAAAAAGAAAGTTGAGGACTGACCTGAAAGCTGCTCTCTAACCCCCATATGTGGGCCCACACTCACAAAGACAATTTCTTTTTCCTTTTTTTCCCGAGGTAGGATCTCACTCTAGCCCAGTCTGACCTGGAATTCACTATGTAGTCTCAGGATGGCCTCGAACTCATGGTAACCCTCCTACCTCTGCCTCCCGAGAGCTGGGATTAAAGGCATGCGACACCATGTCCGGCTTTATTTTATTTATTTTTAAAATTTATTTTTATTTTCTAAAATTTTTTATTAACAATTTCCATGATTATAAAAAATATCCCATGGTAATACCCCCCTCCCCCCCACTCTCCCCTTTGAAACTCCATTCTCCATCATATCCCCTCCCCATCTCAATCAGTCTCTCTTTTTTATTTTGATGTCATGATCTTTTCCTCCTATTATTTATTTTATTTATACATTTGCAAACAGAGAGAAAGAGAATGGGTGCTCCAGGGCCTCCAGCGGCTGTAAACGAACTCCAGATGTGTCTTGGGCATCTTGCTTTATGTGGGTTCTGGGGAATCGAACTCGGGTTGCTAGGCTTCACAGGAAAACACTTTAGCCACTTAGTCATCTCTGCAGCACCTTCCCCCACCCCAATCCTCCTCTTTCTACCCCGTGTGAGGCTGGGCTTCTCTGTGGATCTCACTCGGTGTGTTTTTTTGTTTTTTATATTTTATATTTATTTACTTATTTACAAGAGAGAGAGAGAGAGAGGCAGATAGAGATAGAATGGATGGGCGGGCCAAGGCCTCCAGCTACCACAAATGAACTCCAGACACATGCGACACCTTGTGCATCTGGCTAACATGGGTCCTGGGGCATCGAGCCTCGAACCGGGGCTCCTTAGGCTTCACAGGCAAGCGCTTAACCGCTAAGCCATCTCTCCAGCCCTCACTGCACGCTTCTGAGAAATTCTCCTGTCTCTTGTCAGCGTGCTGGGGTTACAGAAGCCCACAACAGCTTCCGGCTTTTTTTTTTTACAGAGCGTAATTAGAACCATATGCTACATATATTGTTTATAGATGTGTTTGTGTGCACAACAGTGTAATTGAGAGGATACGCTAGAAATATATTGATAACAAATAACTGAGCACGGTGGTGTGTTCCTATAATCCCGGCACCCTGGGAGGTAGGGGCAGGAGGATCGGAAATTCAAGGCCATCCTTGGCTACACAGTGAGTTTGAAGCTAGTCTGGGCTACATGAGACTCTGTCTCAAAAAACAAACGACAACACCAACAAAAATCTAAACAAATTGAATACCTTAACACAGAATTTAAACCTCACTCATACATAAACTCTACAAGTCTGTTGAGGGTTCTCTTCCATGGTCACCTTCATATCTAGATCGATAGAAAGAGGCTCAATTCACATAAAGCTTCCCTCTCCAGAACTTGAAGCCTTCTCCTTGGCCACAGAAGACGGCACGCCAAATCGTGCCTTGGTGCTGAGGTATGTCGACATATATGTATATAGCACATGACCCCATCTCACAGGAAGGGAGCACCGGGAAGTGTGGGTGTCAGTAATGTCTACCACGGTCCTAATTCTACTTCTTGCTAGCTCCATATTCTTTTTTTGTTTTAAATTTTTTTTGTTTTATTTTTATTTATTTAAGAGCAACAGAGAGAGAAAGAGGCAGATATATATATAGAGAGAATGGGCACACCAGGGCCTCTAGCCACTGCAAACAAACTCCAGATACATGCACCACCTTGTGCTTCTGGCTTACGTGGGTCCTGGAGAATCGAGCCTCGAACCGGGGTCCTTAGGCTTCACAGGCAAGCGCTTAACCACTAAGCCATCTCTCCAGCCCCTCCATATTCTTGGAAGGCTATTTTACGGGCCTCAGTTTACTCATTTACTCACAGTGGACAACAAGATCATCATGTACTGAATTGCATCGAGTGAGACACATTTGCTTGGGAGCGTTTTTAGAAATGTGCAGTACAGCCGGGCAATCCCAGCACTCGGGAGGCAGAGGTAGGAGGATCGCCGTGAGTTAGAGGCCAGCCTGAGACTCTATAGTGAATTCCAGGTCAGCCTGACCCTACCTCGAAAAACTGAGGAAAAAAAAAAAAGGTGTTTTGTTGTGAGTCCATAATCTGTTACTATTTTGAGGAGGGAAATGGCAAAAAAGAGACAGATGAAAAGGCACAGGTTTAGCCGGGCGTGGTGGCACACGCCTTTCATCCCAGCACTCGGGAGGCAGAGGTAGGAGGATCGCCATGAGTTCGAGGCCACCCTGAGACTCCGTAGCGAGTTCCAGGGGCGCTTTGCTGTACGCCAGCTGTTTTGAAGTTAAAGTGCTGCCTGTTTCGCCCGCAGGCCTCCTGAACGACGGAACGGTGGGCATTTTCAGGGGCAACCAGATGCGCCTCAAGAGAGCCTGCATCCGCAAAGCCAAGATTTCCGCCGTCGCCTTCCGGAAGGCCTTCTGCCACCACAAGCTGGTGGAACTGGACGCCACGGGCGTGAACGCCGACATCACCATCACGGACATCATCAGCGGGCTGGGCAGCAACAAGTGGATCCAGCAGAACCTGCAGTGCCTCGTGCTGAACTCGCTGACCCTGTCCCTGGAGGACCCGTACGAGCGCTGCTTCCGCCAGCTGTCGGGCCTCCGCGCGCTGAGCATCACCAACGTCCTCTTCTACAACGAGGACCTGGCCGAGGTGGCCTCGCTGCCGCGCCTGGAGAGCCTGGACATCTCCAACACCTCCGTCACGGACATCACCGCGCTGCTGGCCTGCAAGGAGCGCCTCAAGTCCCTCACCATGCACCACCTGAAATGCCTGAAGATGACCACCACCCAGATCCTGGACGTGGTGCGCGAACTGCAGCTCCTCAACCACCTGGACATCTCGGACGACAAGCAGTTCACGTCCGACATCGCCCTGCGCCTGCTGGAGCAGCGGGACATCCTCCCGAACCTCGTCTCCCTCGACGTCTCCGGGCGCAAGCATGTCACCGATAAAGCCGTCGAGGCCTTCATACAGCAGCGGCCCAGCATGCAGTTCGTGGGCCTGCTGGCCACGGATGCCGGCTACTCCGAGTTCCTCACGGGCGAGGGCCATCTGAAGGTTAGACCCCTACCACGTGTTGTCCTTGTCCGGGTGACAGATGTGCCTGCCACTGACCGAAGGGCTCTTTCAGGTCAACGTCTAGGGCTGCTGGAGAGGGAGACGGCTTGGTGGTTAAGGGGCCTGCCTCCCAGGCCAAAAGACCCAGGTCGGATTCCCCAGGACCCACGTAGATCCCCAAGGCGGCCCGTGTGCCTGGAGTTGGTTGGCAGCGGCTGAAGGCCCTGGCGTGCCCATTCTTTCTCACTTACCTGTCTCTCTCTCAAATCAAGTTAAAAGCCGGGCGTGGTGGCACATGCCTTTAATCCCAGCCAATGGAGGCACAGGTAGGAGGATCGCCTTGAATTCAAGACCACCCTGAGATAACATATGAATTCCAAGTCAGCCTGGGCTAGAGTGAGACCTTACCTCAAAAAAACAAAAATGAAAATAATAATAATAATAAAAAGATGAATGAGGGGCTGGAGACATGGCTTAACAGGTAAGCACTTGCCTGTGAAGCCTAAGGACCCCAGTTCAAGGCTCGATTCCCCAGTGCCCATGTAAGCCAGATATACAAGGTGGCGCATGCATCGCGAGTTCGTCTGCAGTGGCTGGAGGCGCTGATGTGCCCATTCTCTCTCTCTCTCTTTCTCTCTCTGTCGCTCTCAGATAAATAAAAATTATTATTTTTTAAATGTTGAATGTCTAACATATGAAACATCTTGAACATTATGTAATGGAAAAGCTTGCCTTAGGGTAAGAAAGCTAATCAAAAACCAGTGGGGAGCCGGGCGTGGTGGCACACACCTTTAATCCTTTCTTTCTTTCTTTTAAATTTTATTTATTTATTTATTTGTAAGCAGAGAGAGATAGAGAGAAGAGAGACAGACAGAATGGGCATGACAGGGCCTCTAGCCACTGCAGACGAACTCCAGATGCACATGTCCCAAGATAGGGTCTCACTCTAGCCCAGGCTGACCTTGAACTCACAGCAATCCACCTTCTTCTTCCTCCCATCCACCACCATGCCAATGCCCAGCCTTCAAATACTTTTTTTCTTGTGGCCTCACTCTATGCCATGCTGTCCTGGGACTCACTCTGTAGTCTGTGGGTGGTGAGTTTTGAGTCTTCACAGTGGTCTCTGCCATCTGAAAAGAGAGAGCTTCTAAAACAAAATGTAAGCCGGGCGTGGTGGCGCACGCCTTTTAATCCCAGCATTTGGGAGGCAGAGGTAGGAGGATGGCCGTGAGTTCGAGGCCACCCTGAGACTATGTAGTGAATTCCAGGTCAGCCTGGGCTAGAGTAAAACCCTACCTCAGGAACCAAAAAAAAAAAAAAGGAAAAAAAAAAAGAAAAGAAAAAATGTGAGAGTTGTGTTAATATATGGACATAAATATAAGTATCTAGAGAGGTTTTTTTTTTGTGTGTGTGTTTTGATGTACGGTCTCACTGTAGCCCAGGCTGACCTGGAATTCACTATGTCGTCTCAGGGTGGCCTCAAACTCATGGCGACCCTCCTACCTCTGCTTCCCAAGTGCTAGGGTTAAAGGTGTACGCCACCACACCTGGCAAAATATTTGTTTATTTGTTAGAGACAGAGAGAGAGGGAGAGAGAGAATAGGCGCGCCAGGGCCTCCAGCCACTGCAAACGAACTCCAGACGCATGCGCCACCTTGTGCATCTGGTTTACGTGGGTCCTAGGGAATCGAACCTAGTAACTTTGGCTTTACAGGCAAGCACCTTAAACGCTAGGCTATCTCTCCAGTCCCACTGGGAGGTATATGGTGCCCAGAGCTTCTGTGGTGTCAGTTACCGTGCTCAGTGCCTGGTTATGCCTTCATTCAGGGCTGCTCAATCTCTTCATTCGCTGAGAGTTATTGGGATGTCATAGTCATGTTGTCCTTACTTACTAGTTTGCTAGCGGCTCTAGAAGAGAGCCGCTAACCATTACCTGTATTTGGTCACCCAGTGGTGCCTGAGCCACAATGTAATGTAAAATATTAACCTTCCAGGCGTGGTGGCGCACGCCTTTAATCCCAGCACTCGGGAAAACAGAGGTAGGAGGATCGCGGTGAGTTCGAGGCCACCCTGAGACTCCATAGTGAATCCCAGGTCAGCCTGGGCTAGAGGGAGACCCTACCTCGAAAAACCAAGAAAACAAACAAACAAACAGAAAAGTATACTAACCTGTGTAAATGGACAATTCCCAGTTACACTTTTGAACTGAGTCTATGAAGAAGCTCGATATAGAGAAATTAACAAATGTATTTGGTGAATGTTCACTAAGTACTTATTCTGAGCTAAGCACCATGCTAGTCGATGTATAGCTGTGGATGGGCCAGTACAGTAGACTTGTGATAATAACTAGGAAGTTCTAGAGGGACCTGGCTTAGATCGAGGGTTAGCCAGAGGTCTCTCTAAAGAAGTATTTCACTTGAGTTAGGAAGGGTAAGTGCATGGTAGCTAAGTGGGAGGGGGGGAGTCTCAGAGTGAGCATTGTGTGTCTTGGCCTTGTGCTGGGAAAGAGTTTGGCTTATTTTATTTTATTATTATTATTTTATTTAATTAATTAATTTATTTTTTGGTTTTTCAAGGTAAGGTCTCACTCTAGTCCAGGCTGACCTGGAATTCACTATGTAGTCTCAGGATATCCTCGAACTCACGGAGATCCTCCTAACTCCATCTCCCAAATGCTGGGCTTAAAGGCGTGTGCCACCACGTCCAACTCTTTTTGGTTTTGTTGAGGTAGGGTCTCAGTCTAGCTCAGGCTGACCCGGATGGAATTCACTATGTAGTCTCAGGGTGACCTCAAACTCACAGGGATCCTCCCACCTCTGCCCCCCCCACCCCAAGTGCTGGGATTAAAGGCAGCCATGAGTTTGGTTTAGCGACTCAGAAACAACAACAAAAAAGACCAGTAATCCATATAATATGTTGATGTAGGTGAAAGTGTCTGCCTTACGAGGCAGAGAAGAGCTTAGACGTCACAGTAAGGCTTTCCAAGCAATGTCTTGTGACTTATTTAGGTAGAGTGAAGGGACTTGTCCTGATAGGTGCACGGTGGCTTCTGAGTCGATGGTGGGCCAGGCTGGAGCACGCTTCAGGCCCGGCGTGACTGTGCTGGGTGCAGTGTTTACAGCTGGTGTCGAGCTAGCGGGAGGGAGAGGGCGGAGGCACCCTGGAGCCTGACGCTGTGGCCCTGTCCAAAGGTGTCCGGGGAAGCCAACGAGACGCAGATCGCGGAGGCGCTGAAGCGGTACAGCGAGAGGGCGTTCTTCGTTCGAGAAGCTCTGTTTCACCTCTTCAGCCTGACTCACGTGATGGAGAAGACAAAGCCAGAAATTTTAAAGGTAAGAAAGAGAAACTCGAGATGAGAAATTTGAAATTGTCTCCCTGCTGGATCCCTATTTTGTAAGAGTTTTTTTTTTAATTTTTTAATTTTGGTTTTATGAGGTAGGGTCTCACTGTAGCCCAGGCTGACCTGGAATTCACTGTGTAGTCTCAGGTTGGTTTGGAACTCATGGCAGTCCCCTTATCTCTGCCTCCCGAGTGCTGGGATTAAAGGCGTGCGCCACCACGCCCGGCTTTTATTTTTATTTCGTTTCCTTTTAATGTTTATATTAAATTGAATCGATGATACCAAGTTTCAGTTATTAGGTATAAATGAGAGAAATGAGTTGCATAATGTAATTGGAGCTTTATAGTAGTCTAATCAAATAACATAAGTGCTTTCAAGTGTATATTTAACCACTTACCAGCATGATCCTTTATCACAAGCTGTAGCAGAAAATGGAAGCATGTGACTGAAGTCAGCATACTGCATGGTGTATTAACCTGGTGTTGCTTCCCATTTACTCTTCTTAAATATACAGTAGTAGAGCTGGAGAGATGGCTTAGTGGTTAAAGTGCTTGCCCGCAATGCCTAAGGACCCATGTTCAATTCTCTAGGTCCCATGTTAGCCAGGCATACAAAGGTGAGGCAATTGCAAGGTCACACATGACCACTAGGTGGCGCAAGCATCTGGAGTACGATTTCAGTGGCTGAGGCCCTGACGTGCCAATTCTCTTCCTACCCTTCCTTTGTCTCTTACATTAAGAAATATCTTTTTAATGTTTTATTTTAAAATAAAACACACAGAGAGACAGAAAGTGACTATGGGCTCACGAAGGCCGTTTGCCACTGCAAACTCCAAACTAATGAACCACTTTGTGCATCTGGCTTTACATGGGTAGTGGGGAATTGAACCTAGGCCAATAGGCTTTGCAAGAAAACACCTTTAAACTGTTGAGCCATCTCCATGTTTTTGTTTTTTCTTTTTTTTTTCTTTTCATGGTAGGGTCTTGCTCTAGCCCAGGCTGACCTGAAATTCTACTATGTGGTCTCAGGCTGGCCTCGAACTTACACCGATCCTCCTACCACTGCCTCTCAAGTGATGGGATTGAAGGCGTGCGTCACCACGCCCTGATAATATTTTTAAATCAGAAAAATCATAGCTTTTTGTATGTTGATACTGTCTCTTGCGGAATAAACAAATTGGTGTAGGAGTGAGAAGAAAGATCAGCTGGAATGACGTCTCGAGTGCACCAAGAGGGAAAGATCTGGTATATACGTGGAGCGAGCAGCGTCAGAGAGGAATGTTAGGGGGATGGAGGCCTTGGAAGTCGGAATCTGCTAAGGAGCGAGTGACAACTCACCTGCCCTGAGAATGGGTGGAAAAAAAAAAAAGAGCTGGGTGTGGTGGCGCACGCCTTTAATCCCAGTACTCTGGGGGCAGAGTTAGGAGGATCGCCGTGAGTTCGAGGCCAGCCTGGGACTCCATAGTTAATTCCAGGACAGCCTGGACCAGAGTGAGACCCTACCTCGAAAAACAAACAGAGAGAGAGAGAGAGAGATCACTCATGGTGTTGGAATGAAGGTGGCGTGAGTACGTGCATGCTGGTGAGGAAGTTAGGCCAGGTAGTCAGAATCCGAAATTCTTTTCTGGTCTCTAGTTCATAGTGAGGAGTGTGAAGGATCGAGAGAAGGGCAGTTGTCCAGGCCAGGGAGAAGTGAGATGGATTCTCCTGCACACTAGCATTGCGGTGTTTTCAGGGAAGGGAAGGTTGGGATTTGAGGGCGCAGTTTGCCACTGACTTACTCCCGTCAGGTCAGTGAAAATGTATTCGTTCTTTTCTCTGTGACAAGCACTGTGCTGAATCTTAGAAATAAAAGCAACGAACACCCTTGTAGAAAACATTCATTGGGGGTGGAGGGATGGCTTAGCGGTTAAGGCGCTTGCCCGCAATGCCTAAGGACCCATGTTCAATTCCTCTAGGTCCCATGTTAGCCAGCATACAAAGGTGAGGCAATTGCAAGGTCACACATGCCCACTAGGTGGCGCAAGCATCTGGAGTACGATTTCAGTGGCTGAGGCCCTGACGTGCCAATTCTCTTCCTACCCTTCCTTTGTCTCTTACATTAAGAAATATCTTTTTAATGTTTTATTTTAAAATCTTAAAATCTTCAGGTCTTAGGCCAGACGTATGACACAGGCCTATAATCCCAGCACGGGGAGGCAGCAGGTGAGGAAGGATCTCTGTGAGTTCGAGGCCACCCTGAGACTCCATAGTGAATTCCTGGTCAGCCTGGGCTAGAGTGAGACCCTACCTCAAAAAACCAAACCAAAACAAAACAAAAAAGAGGGAATTCTATCAGACTATTTCTGGCTAAAAGATTTTAAAAAATGACTTCAGAGTTTCATTCAAATTTTTCTTTCTTCTTTCGATTCGTTAGTTGCAGAAGAATTGCCTCCTTTCACTCTGCAGTGACCGGATCCTTCAAGATGTTCCATTTAACAGGCAAGTTATAGCTCTAAAACTTAACATTTAGGACTTTAGGGATGGAGAGATGGCTTAGTGATTAATATGCTTGCCAGCAAAGCCAAAGGACCCAGGTTCGATTCCCCAGGACCTACGTAAAGCCAGATGCACAAGGGGGCGCATGCGTCTGGAGTTCGTTTGCAGTGGCTGGAGGCCCTGGCGCTCCCGTTCTGTCCGTCTGCCTCTGTCTCTCAAATAAATAAAATATTTTTTTAAAACAAAAAATTTTAGAAATCTATCTTGGATCATTTCTTACCAGCTAGAACATTTTTAGTCTAAGATTAAGTAGATGGACTTGTGGGTTGCTTTAACGAGCACTGAATCTGGGCTGGAGAGATGACTTAGCGGTTAAGGCACTTGTCTGCAAAGCCTAAGGACCCAGGTTCGTTTCCCCTGTACCCACATTATGAAGATGCACAAAAAAGTGGTACAAGCATCTAGTGTTCATTTGTGATAGCAAGGTGTCCTGGCCTGCCCACATACATGTGCATGCAAAGAACTATTTTAAAATGTACACCATATATATCTTTTTTGGGGGGGAGGTGGGTTTCAAAATAGGATCTCACTCTAGCCCAGGCTGACCTAGAATTCACCATGTAGTCTCAGGCTGGCCCCAAACTCACAGCAATCCTCCTACCTCTGCCTCCTGAGTGCTGGAATTAAAGGCGTGCACCACCATGCCCACCCAGCTTGGGAAAGTGTATTTCCCAAGCAGCCATTTTAATTTTCGTTTTTCTTTTCTTTTCAAGGCTGATCTGGAATTCACTATGTAGTCTCAGGGTGGCCTTGAACTCATGGTGAGCCTCCTAAGTGCTGGGATTAAAGGCGTGCACCACCACACCAAGCCTTATTTTACTTTTCTTTGAGTAACAGAAGAGTATAATGTTATTTGTTAACAGTTAAGAAATGAGTTGTGCCGGGCTTGTTTGGCGCACGCCTTTAATCCCAGCACTCAGGAGGCAGAGGTAGGAGGATCCCTGTGAGTTCAAGGTCTGCCTGGGCTAGTGTGAGAGCCTACCTTTAAAAACCAAAAAAAAAAAAGAAAAGAAAATTGTTCAGTTTATTATTTGAAGTTAATATTTGATTACAGCTTAATAAAAAAAAAGTAAGTTAACTACCTATCTGATATAGATTGCTAATTTTATTTTAAAATCTTAAAATCTTCAGGTCTTAGGCCAGACGTATGACACAGGCCTATAATCCCAGCACCGGGGAGGCAGAGGCAGGAGGATGGCCACTTGTGAGGGCAGCCTGATCTACCTAGTGGCTTCCAAGCCAGCCATGCCTACATAGCCAGTCACTGTTTCAGGAAAACGAAACAACAATGAACTTTGAGCCCTGGAGAGACCAGAGACTTTCTCCCGAAGATTATCTTCAGCCCAGGGCGAGGCTAACACTGTCTTAAGGGGCTAGGTGATACTGTTTCAGACCAATGCTCATTAAAGGCTCCATGTTACCTATGACACTTGAGATAAGATAACCAGGTGCCCGTGACGCATTTTATTTGCTGAGTGTGATCCTGTATGCCGGCAGTTCCGGCATGGGAGAGGCTGGGGCAGGACAATCACGAATCTGAGGCTGGCACGTCCTTGATAGTAAACTTTAGTCCAGCCTGGGGAAACCCTCTCTCACAAACAGCTATAAGCCGGGCGTGGTGGCGCATGCCTTTAATCCCAGCACTCCGGAGGCAGAGGTAGGGGGATTGCCATGAGTTCGAGGCCACCCTGAGACTCCATAGCGAATTCCAGGTCAGCCTGGGCTAGAGACCCTACCTCGAAAAAATTAAAAAAAAAAAAGAAAAAAGAAAAAGAAGCTATGAAACACACGTGCGGGTTGCTGTCATGCTGAAATGTTTCACACGAGCTACTTCAGTCTTCATGACAATTAATTTAGTGTAGTAGTTTCTCTCACAGTCTGAGTAACATGGTACCTCAGGCTAATGACTGGAATAAGAAAACAGTCAATGTTGAAATCACTCACTTTGGAGCTTACACTTTTTTTTTTTTTTTTTTGATCAAAAGTTCAAGATCAGGCTGGAGAAGATGGTGTAACGGTTAAGGCATTTGCCTGCAAAGTCAAAGGGCCCCTGTTTGATTCCCCAGGACCCACTTAAGCCAGATGCACAAGGGGGTGCACGTGTCTGGAATTCATTTGCAGTGGCTGGAGGCCCTGGCGTGGCCTCCCTCCCTCTCTCTCTCTTTCAAATAAATAAATGAAATATATTTTTTAAAAAAAAGGAGCCGGGTGTGGTGGCATGCTTCTTTAATCCCAGCACTCGAGAGGCAGGAGGATTGCCATGAGTTCAAGGCCAGCCTGAGACCACAGAGTGAATTTCAGGTCAGCTATGTAGTGAGTTCAAGGCTAGCCTGGGCTACATGAAACTGTCTCAAAAAATGGATGAATTGAGTTGCTTCATGTTGTGGGAACTACAGGAATGAAGATAAAGGGAATTAATGCTACACAAAGGAGCTTATTTCAATACTGTTCATTTTACATGTGAGATTTTCTGCCTGCCTGCCTATGTTGGTTACTACTTTCATTGCTATGACAAAACACCAGACAAAAGCAACTTATATGAAAGGTAGAGTTTCAGCTTACAGCTTGATGCATACAGTCCCCAGGCATGGAGCAGGAGCCGGTCACATAGCTTCCGCAGGCAGAAGGAGAACCCTTGGGGCAGGAGAGATGGCTCAGCGGTTAAGCTACTTGCCTGCAAAGCCTAAGAACCCAGATACGCAAGATGGCGCATGGGTCTGGAGTTCGTTTGCAGTGGCTGGAGGCCCTGGCGCGCCCATTCTCTCCCTCTCCCTCTAATAAATAAAAAATACATATTTAAATATGTATATATACATATATATGTATATATTTAAATATATGTTTAAGATAAAATAAGTAAATAAAGAAAGGCTGGATATTTAGCTTACTTGTGCACAAGGCCCTGGGACCAAATCCCTGCGACAGAGGTGGGAGGCATTATCTTCAAAATGCTAACGGTGGCTGGAGAGATGGCTCAGCTGTTACGGCGCTTGCCTGCGAAGCCTAAGGACCCATGTTCGACTCTCCAGATCCCACATTAGCCAGACGCGCAAAGGTGAGACAAGCGCAAGGTCGCATGTGCCCACTAGGTGGCGCAAGCCTCTGGAGTTTGATTGTAGTGGCTGAGGCCAAGGAGCACCAATTTTCTCTCCTCCTCCTCCTCTCTCTCTCTCTAAAATAAAAAAGTGTTAGGGGTAATTGTTCTCTGTCAATTAAGAGAAAATATCCCTTTCCTCCCCACACCCTTCAATTTTAGCCTCACCCGGACCTCCAGGATTAACTCGGGAAACCCTCTGTTTCCAGGTTCGAAGCAGCCAAGCTTGTCATGCAGTGGCTTTGCAACCACGAGGATCAAAACATGCAGAGGATGGCCGTTGCCATCATCTCCATCCTGGCCTGCCAAGGTACTTGCCTCTTGCTGAACGGTTTTCTTTTCTTTTTTAAAATATATTTTATTTATTTGAAAGAAAGAGGCAGAGAGAGAGAGAGAGAATGGGCGCATCAGGGCCTCCAGCCACTGCAGACAAACTCCAGACGCATGCGCCCCCTTGTGCATCTGGCTTGCGTGGGTCCTGGGGAGTCGAACCAGGGTCCTTTGGCTTTGCAGGCAAACGCCTTAACCACTAAGCCATCTCTGCACTGAACGGTTTTCCATAGGCAGTTGTTTCTCTGCAAGCCGTAAGTTTACAGTTCCTACACCCCTCCCCTCAGTCTGTGTGCCAGCCAGCTTCCTCAGCTGTCTTAAATACCACAGAATGCCAGATGTTTCTGTTGGGCCCAGCAGTCTGTTAAAATGAATTTCTTTTGTTTTGTTTTATTTTTCAAGGTGGGGTCTCACACTAGCTCAGGCTGACCTGGAATTCACTACGTAGTCTCAGGGTGGCCTCGAACTCCCAGCGATCCTCCTACCTCTGCCTCCCGAGTGCTGGGATGAAAGGTGTGCGCCACCATGCCCGGCTTAACCATGAATTTCTTATGCTCGCTTCCAGCTTTCCACGGAGCAGACTGCACAGCTTGGTGCCGAGCTCTTCATTGTCAGGGTAAGCTCCTTATTCCTCCCCCCAAGCCACTAGATAATCATTTTATTTATTTATTTATTTATTGTTTTTTCAAGGTAGAGTCTCACTCTAGTCCAGGCTGACCTGGAATTCACTCTGTAGTCTCAGGCTGGCCTCGAACTCACGGCAGTCCTCCTACCTCTGCCTCCCGAGTGCTGGGATTAAAGGCGTGTGCCACCACGCCCAGCTTTTTAAAAATATTTTATTTTTATTTATTTGAGAGAGAGAGAGATAGAGGGAGAGAGAGAGAGACTACAGAGTGAATTCCAGGTCAGGTTGAGCTACAGTGAAACCCTACCACGAAAAACAAACAAAAAATTGAAATGTAAGACTATGTAAAATTTGTTTTTAAACTGTACAGTGTCTTTTTTTGTATACTTAACACACTACTGAATGTGTCTTTAGATAACCCTTCCCTGGTGGTATTTTCAATAGCCTGGTACAGTATGGGGATTGTAAAGTAGCTTGGAAATCTAAAGCAGGTTCTTGTTGGTACACAGCACTAGTTAGTTATATATTGGGGACGGTAGGTTTTTTTTTTTTTTCATGTAAATTTGTCTCTGATGCAGGTTATATGAAACAATTGTTGTCCTGTTAACTGAATACCACTCTGTAATTGCAAAAAAAAGAAAGAAAGAAAGAAAGAAAAAGCAGCTGTTCTGTTGACATTCTGAATGCTCCTGAGTAAATACAATTTTTTAATTAAATATTTTTATTTGTTTATTTATTGGAGCGAGAGAAAGAGACAGAGAGAATGGGCGCGCCAGGGCCTCCAGCCACTGCAAACCAACTCAAGACGCATGTGCTCCCCTTGTGCATCTGGCTCACGTGGGTCCTGGGGAGTCGAGCCTGGGTCCTTCTCCAGCCCAAAATTGTGCTGGTGAAATGGCTTTGCGGTTAAGGCACTTGCCTGCAAATCCTAAGGACCCAGGTTCAATTCCCCAGGGGCATGCACCTGATGTGTGTTTCTCATTCTCTCTCTCTCTCTCTTTCTTGCTCTCTCTCAAGTAAATAAAAGCAAAATAAAACCCTGAAAAACCACAGCAAGGACCAAGGGGCAGCAAGCAGCAGAGGCTCTGCCAGATCAGATCTTCTCCCAGTCACGCCTTAGGGCTGGACACCAAGATCGGTCTCCAGTGACACTTCCTCCAGCCAGGCAGCTGGAAACTCAAGTTGCACGGTTGACTTTTTTTTGGGGGGGGTGTCGGATTTCGAGGTAGGGTCTTCCTCTAGCCCAGGCTGACCTGGAATTCACTATGCAGTCTCAGGCTGCCCTCGAACTCACGGTGATCCTCCTACCTCAGCCTCCTGAGTGCTGGGATTAAAGACTTGTGCCACAATGCTTTGCTTTGCCTAAGTTACAAGTTTTTTTTTTTTTTAATTTTAATTATTTATTTTCTTTTGAGAGAGAAAGAGCCAATTGTGGTGGTGCCCACTGGTAGGAAATTGCTGAAGAGGCAGAGGCAGGAGGATTAGGAGAGAGAAAGAAGCAGAGAGAGACAGAGAAAGAAAATGGGTAGGTATATCAGGGTCAAACACATGCACCACCTTGTGTATCTAGCTTACATGGGTACTGGGGTAAATGAACCTTGTTCCTTAGGCCTCACAGGTAAGCACCTTTACCGTTAAGCCATCTCTCCAGCCCCCAAGTTACAAGTTTTAATGAAATACTTGAGTCTGCTGGCCATGATGGCGCACACCTTTAATCCCAGCACTCGGGAGGCAGAGGTAGGAGGATCGCCGTGAGTTCAAGGCCACCCTGAGACTACAGAGTGAATTCCAAGTCAGCCTGGGCTAGAGTGAAACCTCACCTTGAAAAACAACAACAACAACAAAAAAAGCCGGGCGTGGTGGCACACGCCTTTAATCCCAGCACTCGGGAGGCAGAGGTAGGAGGATCACCATGAGTTCGAGGCCACCCTGAGACTCCATAGTGAATTCCAGGTCAGCCTGGGCTAGAGTGAGACCCTACCTCGAAAAACCAAAAACCAAAAAAAAAAAAAAAAAAAAAAAAAAAACAAAAAAAACAAAAAAAACAAAAAAACTTCAGTCTATGGGTAACATACATTTAAACTACCACAACCCAGATACCACAGAAACTGAGTATGGTATTGTATTACTGCATACTTTAGTCCCAGCACTTGAGAGGTTGGGTGCTTAAGAGTTTCAAGATCAAAAGAAAATAAAAGTTTTAAAGAGTTGTGTGGGGTGGATAGATTACTTAGCGGCTAAGGTGCTTTCCTGTGGAGCCTAAGGACCCAGTTCTGGCTCCCCAGAACCCATGTAAGCCAGACACACAAGGTGACGCACGCACATAAGATGACACACACATATCTGAAGTTCAGTTGCAGTGGGTAGATGCCCTGGTGTACCAATTCTCTCTCTTCCATAAATTAAATAAATAAACAAATAAAAAGTACTAAAAGAGAAAGAGAGAGCTGTTAATGATGCTTGGACAAACTGAGTTCAAGGCCATCCTCAACTACATAAAAGGAGGAGGAGGAGGATAGAGAAAGGGAAGGAAAGTGTGATATTCTCACTACAGACAGCTCAGCTCACTGCCCCTTACCGTATCCTAAATAAACAATTCTTTCTGGAACAGAGGAGAGGAGTGGTGGGGTTAGAAAAGGAGAGAGGGAGGAGACAATGGAAAGGAAGGTTGAGGCAGGAGGGTCTTGAGTTTCACGCCAGCCTGGGTTGCACAGCAAGATCCTACTCAAGAAAACAAAATAGGACTGAAGAGATGGCTTAGCAGTTGAGGCAGTTGCCTGCAAAGCCTAAGGACCCAGGTTTGATTCCTCAATACCCATGTAAGCCAGATGCACGAGTTGGCGCATGTGTCTGGAGTTCATTTGCAGTGGCTAGAGGCCTTGGTGCGCCCATTCTCTTTCTCTCTCTCTCACTCTCTCTCTCTCTCTCTCTCTCTCTATATATATATATATACACACACACACACACATATAAGTATATATCTGCCTCTTTCCATCTCTGTCAAATAAGATGTTTATACAAAAAAAGGGGGGGGCCGGGAGAGATGGTTTAGTGCTTAAGGCACTTGCCTGTGAAGCTTAAGAACTCATTTCAAATCTCCAGGTCCCATGTAGCCAGATGGACAGTGATGCAATGCACAATGTCACACTTGCACACAAGGGGGCGCACGCGTCTGGAGTCTGTTCTCAGCCGCTGAAGGTCCTGGCATGCCCATTGTCTCTCTCTCTCTCTGTGCCCTTTTTCTCTTTCTCTATCTCATAGAGAAAAAAAAGAAAGAAAGAAAGAAAGAAAGAAAGAAAGAAAGAAAGAAAGAAAGAAAGAAAGAAAGGGAGGGAAGGGAAGGGAAGGCAAGGGAAGGGAAGATAAGGAAAAAAAAAAAAGAAAAAAAAGCTAGGCATGGTGTAGCACGCCTTTAGTCCCAGCACTTGGGAGGCAGAGGTAGGAGGATTGCTGTGAGTTCAAGGCCAGCCTGAGACTACATCATGTATTCCAAGTCAGCCTGAGCTAGAGTGAGGCCCTGCCTCGAAACCTCCCCACAAAAAATAAGGTTGAAGAGATGGCTTAGCGGTTAAAGCACTTGCTTGTGAAGCCTAAGGACCCAGGTTCAACTCCCCAGATTCCACATAAGCCAGATGCACACGGTGACGCACTTGCAAAGTCATACATGCGCACAAGGTATCTGCTACATCTTGCGTACGATTGCAGTGGTTGGAGGCTCTGGTGTGCCCATTCTCTCTCTCTCTCTCTCTGTCTCTCATTTAAAAAAAAGGCCAGTCTGTTGGGCTTGCCTCAAAATAAACAAACAAACAAACAAAACAACCGTGTACAGAAACTGCTTTGAGCTGTAAGACTAGTGCCCCTGGACATGAGATTTTTTAGGACTCTTTACGTTAAAACCACTCAATAACGAAACCTTCATTCCGTCTCCTTCCTTCAGCAACTTCTTCAAATAGTGAAGCAGAAAACCAACCAGAACTCGGTGGACACCACGCTGAAGTTTACCCTGAGCGCCCTTTGGAATCTCACGGACGAATCCCCCACGACCTGTAGACACTTTATTGAAAACCAAGGGTTGGAGCTCTTCATGAGAGTGCTAGAGGTTAGGATGGGAGTTTCGTTTACATCTTGACATGGATTTGCTTAGGGATTTACTTACTGGCATTTGAGTCTTCAGACGGTGACAGGTTTCTGTTTCTTTCTTCGCAGTCTTTCCCCACTGAGTCATCCATTCAACAGAAAGTTCTAGGACTTTTGGTAAGATACAAATATTCCCTGCTAAATTCCAAGTTTCCTGTGAAGGCATACATTGAAAGTTGCTGCCATGTTATTTGTGAACAGACAATGACATTGGAAAATACTTAGAAAAAAAAAATTAAGGGCTGGAGAGATGGCTCAGCGCTTAAGCGCTTGCCTGTGAAGCCTAAGGACCCCGGTTCGAGGCTCAATTCCCCAAGACCCACGTTAACCAGATGCGCAAGGGTGTGCACGCGTCTGGAGTTTGTTTGCAGTGGCTGGAGGCCCTGGTGCGCCCATTCTCTCTCTTTCTATCTCTCTATCTATGTATCTATCTATCTCTTTGTCTGTCACTCTCAAATAAATAAATAAAAATAAACAAAAAAGTAAAAACTAAAATAAAAAAAAAATAAGATTTAGCCAGGGGTGGTGGCGCACGCCCTTAATCCCAGCGCTCCAGAGGCAGAGGTAGGAGGATCCCCGTGAGTTTGAGATCAGCCTGTGCATCCGGCTCACATGGGATCTGGAGAGGCAAACATGGGTCCTCAGGCTTCGCAGGCAAGCGCCTTTACCACTAAGCCCTCTCTCCCGCCCTGTGTATGTATGTATGTATACTGTCTTTCTGTGTATTTGTGTGTCTTTCTGTCCTTCTCTGACTCTCTTTGGAGCTCTTCCCTCTTCAGTCTCTGTTGCACGGTTCTAGTATTTGTCCGCCCAGACCTATGAGCAAGCCACCCGCTCAGTGCATCAGAGCCCCGGGTTCTCCTTCAGCTGCCCACTCCGCAAAGGAAACTGCCCTGTTTGCGTACTTCCCTCTCCGAGGTCACCCGGCTTAGTGTCCAGTGTCCGAAATGGAGAAACGGTTCTCTCGGCCATTTCCTGTACGTGTCTTTTTCTCTCCTCCCCCCCCCCCCCCAGAATAACATAGCCGAGGTGCAGGAGCTGCACTCTGAGCTCATGTGGAAGGACTTCATCGACCACATCAGCAGCCTCCTGCACAGCGTGGAGGTGGAGGTCAGCTACTTCGCAGCCGGCATCATTGCCCACCTCATATCCCGAGGCGAGCAAGCGTGGACGCTGAGCCGGAGCCAGAGGAACTCCCTTCTTGATGATTTGGTAGCGTCGCTTGATTATTTCCCGGAAGAACGCACTTACAACGTCGCAATGTGATTAAAACAAATGTTATAATCTCTTCCATTTTGTCTTTTTTTTTATTTTCCAGCACTCAGCTATTTTGAAATGGCCAACTCCAGAATGTGAGATGGTGGCATACAGGTAATTTTTAACACAATTTTTCCTTTTCCAAGGTAGGGTTTCACTCTAACTTAGGTTCTCCTTGAATTCACTCTGTAGTCTCAGGGTGGCCTCAGACTCACAGCGATCCTCCTACCTCTGCCTCCCGAGTGCTGGGATTAAAGGCGTGCGCCACCACGCCCGGTTCATAATTGTTAATTAATAGTAAGCCAGCGAGCTGGTCATTTTTTCTTGCCTCAGTGGTCTCCTGTGAGATGTATCATCTTTCCCTCCTAGTTTCTATCATAGTTCTGGCTTTGATGCTAGACGCCTATGACCCCAGCGTGAGGCAGGAAGAATGCAAGCTCAAGGCTAGCCTGGGCTATAGGCCAAGCAAGACCTTATCTCAAGGGGGAAAAAGTATTTGTTTTTTAATTTTTATTTATTTATTTGCAAGCAGAGAGAGAGAAGACAGAAGAGAGACAGAGAGAGAGAGAGAGAGAGAATGGCCACGCCAGGGCCTCTAGCCACTGCAAATGATCTCCAGAGGCATGTACCCCTTGTGCATCTAGCTTACGTGGGTCCTGGGGAATTGAACCTAGGTCCTTTGGCTTCGCAGGCAAACACCTTAACCACTAAGCCATCCATCCAGCCCGGAAAATAGTGTTTTGTTGTTGTTGTTTTTTGAGGTAAAGTATTTTAACTAATTTTCTGCCATCCATCATTTATTCATCATTCCTCCCTTTATTCCATATTTACTGAAGTCCCAATGATTTGTTCTAGTCTCTTGAAATTTAAATATGGCCACAAGAACTGGCATTATAGCTCATTTAATACACTGCTTGTTGTCTGCAGAGCCACCTTCTTTTTTTTTTTTTTCTTTTTTTCGAGGTAGAGTCTCGCTCTGGCCAGGGCTGACCTGGAATTCACGATGTAGTCTCAGGGTGGCCTTGAACTCACTGTGGTCTTCCTACCTCTGCCTCCTGAGTGCTGGGATTAACGGCATGTGCCACCACGCTCAGCTAAATGTGTGCCTTTTAAGGCCCCCCCCAGCCCCGAAAATTTTTGGCCAGGCTGGGTAGGCCTAGAGTGATGACCTTGCTTTAAATAAACAAAAACAAAACAAAACAAAAGACTTTTTTCTTTTTTTTACAATGTTCTAATCAACTTCTTAAAAAATATATTTTATTTACTTATTAGAAAGAAAGAGAGAGAGAGAGAGAATGGGTGCACCAGGGTCTCTAGCCACTGCAAACAAATTCCAGACACATGCGTCACCTTGTGCACCTGGCTTACATAGGTCCTGGGGAATTGAACCAGAGCCCTTTGGCTTTGCAGGCAAAGGCCTTAACTGCTAAGCCATCTTCTCCAGCCCATTTTAATCACTTTTTATGTACCAAGCCATGTCTCAACAGGACTTTACTAAAATAGCTATGACAAGGATAAGATGTTCTATTGCTCATTTGTATTAATCTAGAAATAGCATGAATATTCTTAAATGAAGGATTTAAGAATCACTGCTTAGAGCCGGGCATGGTGGCGCTTGCCTTTAATCCCTGCGCTTGTGAGGCAGAGGTAGGAGGATTGCTGGCCTGAGAGCACATAGTGAATTCCAGGTCAGCCAGAGCTCGAGCGAGACCCTACCTCAAAACAAACGAACAAACAAGCAAAAGGGCTGGAGAGACGGCTTAGTGGTTAAGTCATTTGCCAGCAAAGCCAAAAGACCTAAGTTCAGTTCTCCAGGATCCACATAAGCCAGATGTACAAGGTGGCACATGGATCTGGAGTTCGTCTGCAGTGGCTGAAGGCCCTGGAGCGTCCATTCTCTCTCTCTTTCTGCCTCGTTCTTTCTCTCTCAAATAAAAAAGGAAAGAAAAAAGAGAGAAAGAATCACTGCTTAGTAGGAAAAGATGATGACCTCAAAATAAAAGAGACTAATTCACAGGGGGAGGGGATATGATGGAGAGTGGATTTGTGAAGGGGAAGGTGGGGGGAGGGAGGGAATTATCATTTATTGTCTATGGTTATGGAAGTTGTCAATAAGAAAACAAGAGTCACTGCTTAGAAAATGATACTATGAATAGAATGTAACTTTGTTTCTTTTCTTTTGAACATTTAGGTCCTTTAATCCGTTTTTCCCACTACTTGGCTGTTTTACAACACCTGGAGTCCAGCTGTGGGCAGTTTGGGCCATGCAACACGTCTGCAGCAAGAACCGTATGTGTCAAATCTAGAGCTATGGGTTTGTCTAAAAATTAAATCACAGCCAGGCATGGTGGCACACTCCTTTAATCCCAGCCCTTGGGGGGCAGAGGTAGGAGGATCACCATGAGTTCAAGGCCAACCTGAGACTACATAGTGAATTCCAGGTCAGCCTGGACTAGAGTGAGACCCTACCTCGAAAAACCAGATAACTTAAAAAAAAATAATTTTTAAAAAAGAATTAAGTCCGGGGCTGGAGAGATGGTGCAGTGGTTAAGGCACTTGCCTGTGACACCCAAGGACCCATGTTTGACTCTCCAGATCCCGTGTAAGCCAGACGCACAAAGGTGAGGCAAGCGCAAGGTCGCACATGCCCACTAGGTGGCGCAAGTGTCTGGAGTTCGATTGCAGTGGCTGAGGTACTGGTATGCCAATTCTCTCTATATATATAAAAATAAAACAAAACTTAAAAAAGTATTTAAAAGAGTTAAGTTGGAGAGTTCACAGTGCTGACCCACACCATATTTCACCAGTACCCCTGTGATGACAACTGTTTTACAAGTTTCCTAAGGCAATTCTCAGCAGATAGACAGCTTAGGGCTGGGGGGATTGCTTGTAAAGCTTGTCAGCCCAGGTTTGAATCCCCGGTACCCGTGTAAAGCCAGACACACAGAGTGGCCCATGTGTCTGGAGTTTGTCTGCAGCAGCAAGGTTATATAGTGTAGGTAGATATTGCCAAACTGCTCCACAAAATGACTGTGTGTGTGTGTGTGTGTGTGTGTGTGTGTGTAGTTTTCTCAAGGTGGGGTCTCACTCTCAGGTGGCATCACTCACGGCTATTCTCCTACCTCTGCCTCCTGAGTGCTGGGATTGAGACTGCATAGTGAATCCCAGGTCAGCTTGGGCTAGAGTGAGACCCTACCTCAATCCCTCCCCTCCCAAATAAGACCCTTGTGGTCCTGATTTCTTTTACTTTCTTGTCCAGATAGGCAGCTGTATTTGTTTACCAGTTATATATTATTTCCATGTGGGCCTTGTACTATAGACATGATATCATTATAGTGGTGTTTATCAAGCAATATAATGTCACTTGCTGGTCAGTATGAAAACAGGTAAAAATGTTAATCTGCAAAGCTTTGAAGAACTCCTCCTCTTGTGGGACCAATTGTAAGTATTTTGGTTTGTTTGGTTTTTTGAGTTAGGGTCTCACTCTAGCCCAGGCTGACCTGGAATTCACTATGGAGTCTCAGGGTGGCCTCGAACTCACGGCAATCCTCCAACCTCTGCCTCCCGAGTGCTGGGATTAGAGGCGTGCGCCCCCACGCCCGGCTCCTCTCGTGCCTACTCTAAGAGCATCTCTGTCATGGTCTCTTTCAGCGTCACGGTACTGCAGCATGCTGATCGAGGAAGGAGGCCTGCAGCACCTATACAACATCAAGGAGCACCAGCAGACCGACCCGCACGTGCAGCAGATCGCCGTGGCCATCCTGGACAGTCTAGAAAAACACATCGTGCGCCACGGGAGGCCGCCTCCCTGCACAAAGCAGGCCCAGGCCAGACTCAACTGATAGCCATGGGCGATGGGATAAGCGAACAGAAATCCCCTCTGCGGTCGATTTGTCCCGTCCGGGCTATCTTACGTTCTGCGGCGTTGTTTTTTTTTTTTTGGTGGGGGGGCGGGCGGGGGGCTTCCTATGGTAAAGAGTCACGTGATCAGGTGCGGCTCGATATATACAGTACTGCCCATGTGAACAGTCTCTAACTGTCTTGTGATTTTTTTTTTTTTTTAAATGAGGCAAGAAAGGTCTCCTCCTTCATTATTGCCTTTTAGGGAATTTTCCACATCTTCCAGTGTTTGAACTCAACCTGTACTTGACACTCTACAGTTTTATGATAACTTTGCACGAACCTTCAGGCCAGACTCCTCTGGTATCCAAGAGTCCCTCCCCCACCCCCTTCCCATTGATTTGCAGCCTCAGACGAGCTGTTGATTGCGAGTTGTGAATTTGACATCGCTTCTCTATAAACCGCCCTAATGGCAGGATGGTGCAGTGGAAGACAGACTATTTAGGGGAACAGAATTTAAGACCCGCAAGTTGCTTCCGTGGTGTATAGTTTTCCATCCGAACCGGCTCCGTCCTCCCGGAGCCCCGTCCGGGAAGGCAGAGGGCAGACGCTTGCTGCCCGTGGCTGTGGCCGGGGGCCGTGGACTGTTATTACAGCCTCCCCGATTCTCTACACGTCCCATTATTGTGAAAATGTGAATTTAAAAAAACAAAACATGTCTTCGGTTAACACTAGCTCTTCTTTTCCCTCATCACCAGACGATTTCGTTCAGTGGAATAGATACTGCTCACGGTGTTGCCTGCTTTAGTTGAAATACATCAGTAAGTTTTGGCACGGAAAGTTAACTTTGGGTCGGGTTGTAGCTCGGCGACTTCAGTGTACTTGAGGCCCTGGGTTCAGTCTTCAGCACTAAAAAAGAGAAAAAAAGAAAAGTTGAATTTCCGTCTGTTGATATACGTGATATATCTGCTGGGTATAATAGGTCACGCTGTAAACCCAGCGCTCAGGAGGCTGAGACAGGAGGATTACCATGAGTTTGAGGCCAGCTTGGCTACATATTGAGTTCCCCGGCAAGCCTGGGCTACAGAGCACAATCTTGTCTCAAAAAAAAAAAAAAAAAAAGAAAAGAAAAAAACAAGTGTGTATCTTCACTGTGCATCCATGTTAGATACAGTAGTTCACTGCCAAAAACCGCAAGGGAAGAATTAAGACTATTGTGACTTTTTAAGATGTAATGTAGTTGAGAGGATTTAGGAAAAAGAAAGTTTTTTTTTAAAAAAATATTTTATTATGTATTTATTTGCAAGCAGAGAAAGAGATTGAAAGAGCGGGGATGGTCACGGCCAGGGCCTCTTTTGCCATTGCAAACCAACTCCAGATACCACGTGCCACATCTGTGCACCTGGCATTATGCGGGGCCCGGGCAGGCCAACCCAGGCCAGCAGGCTTTTGTAAGCAAGCATCTTTTAACAGCTGAGCCATCTCTCCAGTCACAGAAAATGTTCTCGATAGATTAGTTTTCCAGACATCTGCAGCTCCTTTAAGAAACATGATAAAAAGAGTGAAGCATCAAAGCCGGGCGCGGTGGCACAACACCTTTAACCGCAACACTCGGGAGGCAGGAGGATCGCCGTGAGTTCGAGGCCACCCTGGGGCTACAGAGTTGAGTTCCCGGTTGTCCTGGGCTAGAGCGAGACCCTACCTCCAAAAAAGCAAAACCAAATTAAAAAAAAAAAAAAAAAAAGATAGTAAAGAATCAGTTATCCTTATATCAGCAGGTGCACTTGGGAGACAGCAAGTCATTTGTTCACACGTAAACAAGCGCTTGAGGCTGAGGCCGGAGGATCACCACAAGTTCAAGGCAGGACTGGGCTACACAATTTGCCTTTTAAGTCAGACTTGACGGCACACACATTTAATCTGACAGCACTAAAGTCGGAGAAGCCGTAGAGTTCAAGGCCAGTTTGGGCCTTGCAAGTAAGGTTAATCTACAATTTCAGATGACCACATGTTCTCCATATATGAGTAAAATGTTTCCAATAGAGATTTTAAATGGGATTTTAAATTACTCAGAAGCAGTTTAATTCAGAAAGGAGCTAGTTTAAGCTGGGTGTGGTGGCAACACGCTTGTAATCCCAGCACTCGGGAAGTGTGGGCAAGAGGGTGATGAGTTTAAATTCAGCCTGGGCTACATTCAGAAAGAGAGGGGGAGGGCTGGAGAGACGGCTTAGCGGTTAAGCGCTTGCTCGTGAAGCCTAAGGACCCTGGTTCGAGGCTCGATTCCCCAGGACCCACGTTAGCCAGATACACAAGGAGGCGCACGCGTCTGAAGTTCGTTTGCAGTGTCTGGAGGCCCTGGTGCACCCATTCTCTCTCTGTCTCTCTCTCTGTCACTCTCAAATAAATAAATAAAAATGAACAAAAAAGAGAGGGGGAAAGCTAAAAAAGTAGGGGAGAAAAGGAGCTGGTTTACTAGTATGCTAGTAACACTTCTGACAAATTTCTTAGCACTGTCAAAATAATTAGACTTGAATTTTTGGATTTCCTTCATAGGCATGAAAACTCGTTAAAGAAAACACATTTATGGAATGATTAAAACCCGTGTTAAATTATGGTCCAATTTTGATTTAATTTGCTTATAGCATTTTTTATAAGTGTAAGATGAATGTTCACTTGACCTGTTGCCTCACACCCATAATCCCAGCATTGGGGAGGCTGAGGCAGAATTTTTGCAAATTTGAGACCAGCCGTGGCTACATAGATGTAACTCAGAGAACAACAGCAAAAAAATAAATAAATAAGTTTTCGCAGATTAAATTTATTCCAGAAGGAAAATGACTTCAGACTTCTGTTTGGTCTTGTTGCCTTTTCCTTCTCGATTTTCATGTCTGAGGCAAAATTCAGATAAAGTAGGACAGATGTTTTCCCATAGCTCGAAAGTTATTAGCAGTGTTGCCCATTCTAAGTGTGTCGAGTGTACTGAAGGGAAAACCTGTCTTGAGAATTCTGATCACTTGGTGTGGGAGCGCTCATCTCAAGGTAAGAGGATCACCAAGTTCCAGGCCAGTCTAGAGCTCTCTTGTAAGCTACAGTGAGACCCTGCCTGGAAAAAAAAAAAAAAAAAAAGATAAAATAAAATATAAAACCTACAATTCTGCCTCACCCAATCTCCTGAGTGCTGGGATTATAGACATGCATCACCATGCTAAACTCGGGGATGATCCTTTTTTATTTTCTAATTTTAGAGAGAGAGGGAGAATTGGCGCACCAGGGCCTCAGCCACTGCAGTCGAACGCCAGATGCTTGCGCCACCTAGTGGCCACGTGCGACCTTGCACTTGCCTCGCCTTTGTGTGTCTGGCTAACCTGGGATCTGGAGACTCGAACATGGGTCCTTAGGCTTCGTGGGCAAGCGCCTCAACCGCTCAGCCATCTCTCCAGCCCTGGGGTGGGGAGGGGTGGGCAGTGATCCTTAAAACTGTGTTTGTCTCCAAGGCACAGACCCGTCTGTGAGGTCTTGAATTTGGCTAAATGTAGTACACCTCCTGTTCAGGTTTGGAGGCACAACTGGCTACTGTCAGAATCTCTGAGGACTCTTTTTTGTTAATGGTAGACCCAAATATTTTGCAGGTGGTGCCTTCCAAGGCTACCTTCCAGTGGCTTAGGGACGCTCTTCTAAGCATAGTTTAGACCAGGACTGCGTGACGCGTGGCTCAGAGTACTAGTGTGCTCAGATGCTGTTAAATACCATTCGATCAGTCCAGCAGCAGTAGCGACAAAGACCGCATCTGTTAAAAGTAAATGGATGCACAAGACCCTGGGTTCAATTCTCCCCCCCCCCCAGATAAAGAAAGTAAAGAGGAAAATAATTACCCTTTGTCATTATATTGATAGATGCTGGTGTCATTGAACTAAGAAAACAGAAAACAAAGGCATCAAGTTAGTTTTGTCATAGTTTTTATGCTTTAAGAAGCTGCTTTTCTCAGTCGGGTTTGGTGGCGCCTCCCTTTAATCCCAGCACTCAGGTGGCAGAGGTAGGAGGATCACTGTGAGTTCAAGGCCACCCTGAGACCACAAAGTGAGTTCAGAGCGAGACCCTACCTTGAAAAAATCCAAGGGTGTAGCTAGCTCAATGCTGGAGTTAGTGGCTACTCTCCTTGAGTCTCAGAGTTCAATCCAATTAAAAATTTTTTTCTTTTCAATTATAAAAAAAAAAAAAAACAAAATCAAGTAGTGATATGGAGTTAACTTGCCTTCTAGCCAATGGTATAGTATCTACCGATCTTACCTGAAGATTTTTAATTTTTAATTTATTTATTTGAGAGACACTGTAAACGAACTCCAGACACATGCACCACCTTGTGCATCTGGCTTACTTGGGTCCTTGGGAACTGAACCTGGGTCCTTAGGTTTTATAGGCGATTGCCTTAACTGCTAAGACATCTCTCCAGCCCATTTTATCTTTTCATTACAGAAAAGATTCGTGTCTCAACCATCTGTCCCCAAAGTCCAGTTTAGGGAGTTTCTCACACGGTGTGTTCTTTTGTGTTGACCCGTTTCATTCCTAGTCACTTTTGGTTTTGATTTTCCTTCTTTCTTTTTTTTTTTTAAATTATTTATTTATTTGAGAGAGACAGAGAGGAAGAGGCAGATAGAAAGAGAAAGAGAAGAAATGGGCACTCCAGCCACTGCAGACAAACTCTAGACACATGCTCCACCGTGCGCATCTGGCTTATGTGGTTCCTGGGGAATTGAACCTAGGTCCTTAGGCTTTGCAGGCAAGCTCCTTAACCACTAAGTCATCTCTTCAGCCCCAATTTTGGCTTTTTTTTTTTTTTTTTTTTCTGGGTAGGTTCTTGCTCTACCCATGCTGACCTGGAATTCAGTATGTAGTCTCAGGGTGGCCTCGAACTCACAGGTCACAGTGGTTCTTCTACCTCCGCCTTCTAGGTGCTAGGATTAAAGGTGTACACCACCACACCTGGCTTAATTTGGCTATTTTTTTTTTTGTTGCTGCTGTTTTGGTTTGTTTTTTTTTTTTTTTTCCAGGTAAGGCTTCACTCAAACTCAGTAGTCTCAGGGTGGCCTCAAACTCATGGCAATCCTCCTATACCACTGCCTCCTAAGTGCTGGGATTAAAGGCGTGCGCCACCACACCCAGCTTGTCTGTTTTTGTTTTTTGTCTGTTTTTTTTTTTCGAGGTAGGGTTTCAATTTGGCTATTTTGTGTGTGTGTGGGGGGGTGGAGTTTATCTTGGCTTATAGAGTCAAGGGGAAGCTCCATGATGGCAGGGGAAAACGATGGCATGAGCAGAGGGTGGACATCACCCCTGGCCTAGATCAGGTGGACAGCAGCAGGAAAGTGTGCCAAACACTGGGAAACTGGCTCTAATACTCACAAGTTGGCCATTTCTTTGTGTTTTTTTTTTTTGTTTTTTTTTTTTTTTTGAGGTAGGGTTTCACTCTAGCCTGGGCTGACCTGGAATTCACTGTGTAGTCTCAGGGTGGCCTCGAGCTCAAGGAGATCCTCCTCTGTCTGCCTCCTGAGTGCTGGGATTCAAAGTGTGTGTCACCACACCGGGCTAAATTGGCTATTTCTAATCATGCTGCGTATCTAGGTAGCATTGATCTGTCTTTGATCATATTTTCCCTTTGATCGCATTTTAATGCAAACATTGGATGTGCCAAATTGGGGAAGATGGATGAACAATAAATTTGGCTTAGTTTTTGTTTGTTTTGTGACGAAGCCTCGTGTAGAGCAGGCTGGCCTTGAGCTCACTATGTAGCTGAGCATGACCTTGAACTATTAATCTTCTAACCTCTGCTAATTAACCAAGTGCTAGGATTATTCCTATGCATCACCACACCATCTGTTTTTGTTTAATTTATTATTATTATTTATTTTGAAAGAGAGAGAGAATGGGTGCACCAGGGCCTTCAGCCGTTGTGAACAAACTCGAGACATGTGCTCCCCCTGTGGCGCATGTATGTGGACCTGGAGATTTGAACATGAGTTCTTAGGCTTCATAGGCAAGAGCCTTAACCACTATGCAATCTCTCCAGCCCTGTTTTTGTTTTTGAGATACAAGTTTCACTATGTAGCCCAGGCTGGCCTCAGATTTTTGCCTCCTGATTGCCGAGGTTTCATACTCAGCTTGATTTAGTGGTTTTACTTTAAATTTTATTTTTATTTATTTGAGACAGGGAGGGAGAAAGAGAGAGAGAGAATGGGTGCTGCAGAGCCTCTAGCCACTGTAAACGAATTCCAGATGCATGCACCACCTTGTGCATCTGGCTTATGTGGGTCCTTTGGCTTTGCAGGCAAGCGCTTTAACTGTGAAGCCATCTCTCCAGCCCGCTTTAGTGGATTTTTAACAATAGTTTTAAAATTTTTATTTATTTATTTGAGACAGAGAAAGAGGCCAACACAGACAGAGAGGGGCGTGGGGGATTATGGGCGTGCCAAAACCTCCTGCCATTGCACGTGACACTTATGCCACTTTGTGCATCTGGCTTTACGTGGGTACTGGGAAATCAAACCCAGGCTGTCAGGCTTGGCAAACAAGCGCCTTTAACCTCTGAGCCATCTCTCCAACCTTGATTTAGTGTTGTTTTTTTTTTTCAATTTTTTTTTAAATTTTAGTGATAGACAAAGACACACACACACACAGAGGAGAGACAGGGAATTGGCATGCCAGGGTCTCAGCCACGGCAGTGGAACTCCAGACACTTGCGCCACCTAGTGGGCACGTGCGACCTTGCACGTGCCTCACCTTTGTGCGTCTGGCTTACATGGGATCTGGAGAGTCGAACATGGGTCCTTAGGCTTCGCAGGCAAGCGCCCTCATCGCCAAGCCTTCTCTCCAGCCCCGATTTAGTGTTTTAAAATGCATCCCCTCTCCTTCCCTGTCATGGTATATGTTTACATTGCTTGGCGGTTGTGACAGAAACAGTATTATTAAGCCGAAGGACAAGTTGCAGGCAGTGCCGCGCCATCAGCTACCACGGGCTCTTCCAGTTTTATCCGCGTCTCGCCTCTTCAGAGTCTTCACCCCCTGGCCCGAGATAGCTTCCGGAGACTTGAGCACGCTTGGTTTCTCTCTTAGAGCTTTTCGGCAGTCCGAGATGGCTTTCTGCGCTTAACTGGACGTGGGCTGCGTGTTGAGACATTTCTGTTGAACTCACGAGGTGTTCCTGTGAGGAGTGATGCAGAGCTGACCTTTGTCTAATCGGGAGAGTGAGCATGAGAGAGAATGTCGCTGCTTGGGTCTTGGGTGAGGGCTGAATTCCTAGTGTTTCATAGAGTTTGCATTGCCCTGTGCGCGCCATGGTAATGCGTAACTCATTCCTTACTTCGCAAATCTTGAACCGAGACACTGCGTTGACTGGGGACTTTAGGATAAATTATGCAAAAAGCCAGTGCAGGGTATTTCTTTTTTTTTTCCCTCCTTTTCTTTCCTTTTCCTCCCCCTCCCCCCCAAGGCAGGGTCTCACTCTAGCCCAGGCTGACCTGGAATTCACTATGTAGTCTCAGGGTGGCCTCGAACTCACGGCGATCCTTCTACCTCTGCCTCCTGAGCGCTGGGATTAAAGGTGTGCACCACCACCACACCTGGTTTATTTCTTTCTTTTTGTTTGTTTGTTTTGTTTTGTGTTCTAGGTAGGGGATCACTGTAACCCAGGCTGATCTGGTATTTACTATGTAGTCTCAGGATCCTGAGTTTAAGGCCAACTTGGCTACATGTGCCATCTGAGGAAACATATTGCAGCCAGATGTGGTGATGCACATCTGTAGGCTGAGACAGGAAGATCACCTAAGGCCATGAAACTTAAGTTCAAGACAAGCCTGGACTACATAAGATCCTATCCCCCCAAAAATTAATGTTTTAAAAATATTTTTTATTTATTTATTTGCAAAGAGAAAGAGAGAAATGGGCATGCCAGGGCTTCTGGCCCCTGCAAACAAACTCTAGCTGCATGTACCACTTTGTGCATCTGGCTTTACATGGGCACTGGGGAATTGAACCCTGGTCATTAGGCTTTGCAGGCAAGCGCCTTAACTGCTGAGCCAGCTGTCCAGCCCAATAAAAAAATTGGTTTTTTGGTCGTCTGAAGCAGGTTCTCACGCTAGCCCAGGCTTACCTAGAACTCATTCTGTAGTCCAGGCTGGCCTTAAACTCACGATTCTCCTGCCTCAACATTTGAGTGCCGGGCATGCCCCACCATGACTACCTAAATTCTGTTTTCCAAACAAATCTATCAAGTCGTTTTGTGGTAAACCATAAATCAAGTTCACTAGCAGGCTATGCTTGACTTTGGGCTTGCTGTAGGAAAAACTTCAAATTAGGTTCTTTTCTTTTTTTTTTTTCAAGGTAGGCCTAGGCTGACCTGGAACTCACTCTGTAGTCCCAGGCTAACCTCAAACGTGCTGGGATTAAAGCTGAGACATTTTCATAAAAAAGATTTTTAGAGCATTTTTCTCTAAAAAAGCAATAATGTTATATCAAGATTTATACTCTCAGATAATTTGCAAAAATGAAATTAAAAAGAAATCATAGATTTAGCTGGGTGTGGTGGCACACGCCTTTAATCCCAGCACTTGGGGGGCAGAGGTAGGATCACCGTGAGTCCCAGGTCACCCTGGGGCTGGGCTAGAGTAAGACCCTACCTCAAAAAAAAAAAAAAGAAAAGAAAAAAGAAAAAGAGAGAAAGGAAAAAAAAAAATCATAGACTTTAGCCAGGTGTGATGGCACACACCTTTAATCCCAGCTCAGGAGGTTGAGTGAGATAACAGGATCATTGTGAGTTCAAGGCCACCCTAAGACTATATAGTGAATTCATGGTCAGCCTGGGCTACAGCAAGACACTACCTTGAGAACCCAAAAAGAAAAAGGAAAAGAAATGATTGGTTTAATTTTATTTATTTATTTTAATATTGGCTTTTCATCCCAGGACTCGGGAGGCTAAGAGGCAGGACCTTAAGTTCAAGGCCAGCCTGAGCTATGTATAGAAAGACCCTGGTCTCAAAAAAAAAAAAAAAAAAATTCCACATGCGCACACACACACCACATGCAATAAATAAGTGAATGAATGAATTAAATAAATCCCTTGACTTTGGTAGGATGATTCCTCTTGTCAAATTCTCACTGGTTTGTGAAGGCAACAAAAAGTGTCTTTTACTTGAATTCTGATAATGTTTTTATCTTCTTCTGAGGGGTGAAAAAAAAATGGTTGGAAAATATAATATGTATATATCAAAGACTTGATCTGGGCAGAAGGCTGTGTTCTCATGGTGGCCTTCTGAGTGGGAGCGTCCTGTACATGATTCATGCTGTGTATTCAAACAGAACATCACCTAAGTATTCATATGTGTATAGATGGTTTGGGGTTTTTTTTTGCCTAAATAAATGTTATATGTTTTATGTCTTACTACTTTGCTTCTAGACCTTTTTTTTTCTTCTTATTTTACTTTTATTTATTAGAGAAGGAGCAAGAGAATGGGCCCAGGGCCTCTAGCCACTGCCAACGAACCCAAGACACATGCAGCCACCGTGTGCAGCTGGCTTATTTGGGTCCTGGGGAATCGAACCTGGGTCCCTAGGCTTCACAGGCAAGTGCCTTAACCACTAAGCCATCCCTCCAGCCTCGATTCTAGATTTTTTTTTTTTTTTTTTTGAGAGAGAGAGAGAGAGATAAAGCAAGAGAGAGAATGGACGTGCCAGGGCCTCTAGCCACTGCAAACAAATACCAGATGCATGTACCACCTATGCATCTGGTTTATGTGGGTACTGAGCAATCAAACCTAGGTCCTTAAACTTCACAGGCAATGTCTTCACCACTAAGCCATCTCTCCAGCCCCCCCTTTTTACTTTTAAAATATTTTATTTTTAGCCGGGTGTGGTGGCGCATGCCTTTAATCCCAGCACTCGGGAGGCAGAGGTAGGAGGATTGCCATGAGTTCAAGGCCACCCTGAGACTACAGAGTTAATTCCAGGTCAGCCTGGACCAGACCAGAGTGAGACCCTACCTCGAAAAACCAAAAAAAAAAAATATATATATATATATATATATATATTTATTTATTTATTTATTTATTTATTTGGCAGAGAAAGATGGAGAGAGAGAATGGCCGTGCTAGGGCTTCTAGCCCCCTGCAAACAAACTCCAGATGCGTGCGCCCCCTTGTGCATCTGGTTTATGTGGGTCCTGGAGAATCGAACCGGGATCCTTTGGCTTTGCATGCAAATGCCTTAACCGCTAAGCCATCTCTCCAGCCCTACTTTTTGTTTTTCGAGGTAGGGTTTCACTCTAGCCTGGGCTGACCTAGAATTCACTATGTTGTCTCAGGCTGCCCTCGAACTCACGACGATCCTCCTAACTCTGCCACCCGAGTGCTGGGATTAAAGGCGTGTACCACCACGCCTGGCTAAAAATAAAATATTAAAAACAATGCAGCTGGCATGGACGCAGAGAGAATGGGCACGCCGGGGCCTCTAGCCTCTGCAAATGAACTCCAGACGCATGCATACCTTTTGTGCATCTGGCCTTACGTGGGAACTGGTGGTTAGGGTTTGTAGGCAAGCTCCTTAAGTGCTGAGCTATCTCTCCAGCCCACATTTCTTTTTTTTAAAAAATATTTTTCTGTTCATTTTTTATTTGAGAGCGACAGACACAGAGAGAAAGACAGATACAGAGAGAGAGAGAGAGAATGGGCACGCCAGGGTCTCCAGCCATTGCAAACGAACTCCAGACGTATGCGCGCCCTTGTGTATCTGGCTAACATGGGTCCTGGGGAATCGAGCCTCGAACCAGGGTCCTTAGGCTTCACAGGCAAGCGCTTAACCGCTAAGCCATCTCTCCAGCCCAACTATGTCTGGGCATGCTAACACATGCATCCATCGAATCATCTAATCCCACCTTTGGGAAGACAGAGGCAGGATGATCTAGAGTTCAAGGTCATCCTCAAGTTCAAAACCAGCGTGGACTTCATATTAGGTAAAAATCAATGAGGACTCATACCATTCAGTGACGGATTGAACTATACTACATCATTTGTTTTTTTGGGGGGGAGGAGGGTTCTGAAGGAGGATAGAAGAAAGCTAGTTTTTTTTTTTTTTAAGGCAGTTTCAATTAGAGATTGAGGATCAAAGAGAATCAGGAGTTTGCCACTCTCATATTCCACCTGTCCCTGGAACAAAACCAGAACTCTTGACAAAAATGAAGAACTTGCCAGGTGTGATGGCACCACACCTTTAATCCCAGCACTCGTGGGAGGCAGAGGTAGGAGGATCGCCGTGAGTTCGAAGCCACCCTGAGACTACAGAGTGAATTCCAGGTCAGCCGGAGCTAGAGCGAGACACTACCTCGAAAAACCAAAGAGAAAAGGAACTCGTGTCTCATTGAGACCTATCTACGGCGCCCCCTGCTGTCCACAGTATACTCTGCTACCTGGGTGGGCTGACCCTCAGGTTAGACCTCCAAATTTACTAAGCAATCAGGTCTTCCCCCTTACATACCTGAATCTAATGCTATAAGAGGTGCAGCCTTCCAGCCCCTCTCTCTTCTCTTTTCTCATCCAACCCCCAGGTGTGTGTGTGTGTCCCCCTAGGTCTTACCCTGTGCTGCTTGGACACACGTCAGTCTGGTCTCCACCCCCCACCCAGAGGGAGGGCATAGCATTTATGTTATTATTTTTGGTTTTTCGAGGTAGGGTCTCACTCTAGCCCAGGCTGACCTGGAATTCACTATGTAGTCTCAGGGTGGCCTTGAACTCACAGCAATCCACCTAAGTCTGCTGGGATTAAAGGGGTGCACCACCAGGCCCGGCTGCAGTCAGCAGTTTCTGTGGTGTCCTTTAAAGCTTCCCCCGAGGAACAATGAATGGCTCCTTTCTTGCCTGTTGAGAATTGACAAGCATTTTTTTTTGTTGTTGTTCATTTTTATTTATTTATTTGAGAGTGACAGAGAGAGGAAGAGGCAGATAGAGAGAAAGAGAGAATGGGCGCGCCAGGGCTTCCAGCCACTGCAAACGAACTCCAGACGCGTGCGCCCCCTTGTGCATCTGGCTAACGTGGGTCCTGGGGAATCAAGCCTCGAACCGGGGTCCTTAGGCTTCACAGGCAAGCGCTTAACTGCTAAGCCATCTCTCCAGCCGGACAAGCATGTTTTTGTTGCTCATCTGCTTGAGAATGAAGTAAATTCCTCTTTGGTTATTGAGTGCTTTCAGGCTGGCTTCGTCCAGACTCACCTGGGGTACCATACGCCATTTTCGAGAAGCACGTGAGGAGGAAATTCTAAACCACATTCCAAACTAATCGCCACATACTCAGGAGGTAGAGGCAGGAGGATGGAGTTCAAGGCCAGACTCAATTTAACTATTACTGCTACGGTCCTACACGAGCAGAATCTGTGGTCAAGTCCTTAAAATGCACGGATCTTCTCATACTCACTCTTCTACATGATTCTAGAAAGTCTTAGTTTTTTTTTTTAATGTATTTATTTTGAGAGAATTGGAGTGCTAGGGCCTCAGCCATTGTAATCAAACTCCAGACACTTGCGCCCCCTAGTGGGCGTGCACGACCTTGCACTTGCCTCGCCTTTGTGCGTCTGGCTTATGTGGGATCTGGAGAGTCGAGCATGGGTCCTTAGGCTTGGCAGGCAAGCGCCTTAACCACTAAGCCATCTCTCCAGCCCGTAAGTCTTAGTTTTTGGACCTGGGTTCCAGTACTTTGGAACATTGTGTTACTGGATACTACTAACTTTTGCTAAGGTGAAGACGTGTGGTGGGACTCAGTCTCTGTTGAGGTATAGCTCTGGACCCACGTTAGCCAGATGTACAAGGGGGCGCACGCATCTGGAGTCTGTCTGTAGTGGCTGGAGGCCCTGGCACGCCCATCCTCTCTCTCATCTGCCTCTTTCGCTCTGTCTGTCGCTCTCGAATAAATAAATAAAAAATAAACAAAAATATATTTTATTTATTTACTTGAGAGAGATACAGAAATAGGCAGGTAGAGAGAGAGAGTGAGAAAGAGACACAATAGGCACGCCAAGGCCTCCAGCCACTGCAAAGAAACTCCAGATGCGTGTGCCACCTTGTGCATCTGACACACGTGGGTCCTGGGGAATTGAACCTGGGTCCTTTGACTTTGCAGGCAAACAGCTTAACCGCTAAGCCATCTCTCCAGCCCCAAGACCCACGTAGCCTAGAAGCACATGGTAGTGCATGCAGCTGGAAACTCTGGCATGCCCATTCTCTCTGCCTCTCTCTCTCTTAAATAAATAAATATTTTTTTAAAAAACCTGAGCCAGATAGATCCACCAAAAAGTACTAATGCATCAGAAATGAACTCCCGTGAGAATGAGTTAGAGGAAATGCCTGAGAAAGATTTCAAAAGAATGATTATAAATATGCTCAAAGAAGTCAAAGAGGAAATCAAAGGAACCAAAGAAGACACAGGACACCAATTTAATGAAATAAAGAGGTCAGTACTAGACATAAGTAAGGAAATAGAAATAATACAGAAAAACCTGGGCTGGAGAGATGGCTTAGCGGTTAAGCTCTTGCCTGTGAAGCCTAAGGACCCCGGTTCGAGGCTCGATTCCCCAGGACCCACGTTAGCCAGATGCACAAGGGGGCGCATGCGTCTGGAGTTCGTTTGCAGTGGCTGGAGGCCCTGGTGTGCCCATTCTCTCTCCCTCTCTCTATCTGCCTCTCTCACTCTCTGTCTGTCACTCTCAAATAAATAAATAAAAATAACAACAACAACAAAAAAAAAAAAAACAGCCAGAATTACTAGCAGTGAAGAACACAGTTAATGAAATAAAAAACTGGAAAATCTCACCAGTAGAATGGATGAAGGAGAGGACGGAATATCTAAGCTAGAAGACCAGGTGGCAGATCTAATACAGTCCAACAAAAAGAAAGTCAAACTAATAGGAAAGTATGAATGGGAATTTCAAGATATCAGGGACACTATGAAAGATCAAACATAAGAATCAGGGCATAGTAGAAGGAGAAGAATTTCACTCCAAACGCACAGTAGGCATGTTCAAAAAAGAATCATAGAAGAAAACTTACCCCGAATTGGGAAAGAGGTGTCAATAGAGAGACAGGAATCCTTTAGAACACCAGCCAGACAAAACCTGGAAAGAACCTCTCCTCGCCATATTATAATCAAGCTACCAAACACACAAACCAAAGAAAAATATTGAAAGCAGTTAGAGAGAAAAATCAAGTTACCTACAAAGGCAAGCCCATCAGGATCACAGCAGATTATTCAACACAAACTCTAAAAGCCAGAAGGGCTTTGGAGTGATATACTCCAAGTTCTGAAAGATAACCACTGTCAACCAAAGGCTACTTTATCCTGCAAAGCTATCCATTCAAATAGACGGAGAAATAAGGACATTCCACAACAACAGCAGGCTAAAGGAGTATTTGAAGACAAAATCAGCTCTACAGAAAATACTTGAAAGAATTCTCATGCTGAAGAGAAAGAGAAGCACACATTAAAAAACGGAGCCAGGCGTGGTGGCACACACCTTTAAACCCAGCACTCAGGAGGCAGAAGTAGGAGGATCTCTGTGAGTTTGAGCCCAACCTGAAACTACATAGTGATTTCCAGGTGAGACTGGGCTAGAATGAGACCCTACCTTGAAAAAACAACAACAACAACCAAAAATACACATGGGGGCTGGAGAGATGATTTTGTGGTTAAGGCATTTGCCTGCAAAGCCAAAGGATCCCTGTTCTTTTTTTTGTTTTTTTGTTTTGTTTTTGTTTTTGTTTTTTTGAGGTAGGGTCTCACTCTAGCTCAGGCTGACCTGGAATTCACTATGTAGTCTCAGGGTGGCCTCGAACTCACGGTGATCCTCCTAGCTCTGCCTCCCGAGTGCTGGGATTAAAGGCGTGCGCCACCACGCCCGGCAAAGGATCCCTGTTCTATTCTCCAGGACCCATGTAAGCCAGATGCACAAGGGGGCGCATGCATCTGGAGTTCCTTTGCAGTGACTGGAGGCCCTGGCACGCCCATTCTCTCTCTCCCTCTTAAATAAAGAAATAAATAAAATATATGTGAAAAAAAAAAGTAAAGTAACAATGAATAGCTGACCCTCTACCATTTTTATTCTCCAAGTATGGTAACCTCTAGCCCACCTCAGCTCTCCTGCTTCTGGGCTGGTTGAAATATCTGTTTATCCCGTAGACTCCAATTAAAGTGTTGCCTGTCCATTTCCCTACCCCTCTCTCTGGTGAGATCCTGTCCCTCCCCCCAGTGCTCCCAAAAGCCAGGAAAGGTCTTCTTTTCTATCCCTCTGCAGTCTGCAGAAGGGGGTTTCGCTCGGTCTTCACAAGTCCAGTGTAAGCTGACCATTACATTTACTGACCACGAGGGATTGTAAATCAGCAGACGCAGGCCGAGGCCTCAAGAAATTCAACAGTTTGTTCAGAGTTCACAGAAGCAAGTGGCTGGCAGAGCCACAGTCTGTGGTCTGACTCCTGGCAAATGGTACCCAGTCTGACTTATTTCTCTGTTCTGAGAAAGAGACAAGGGTTTCTTATAACCCCTCACTACCGGTCGCCAGACAGCTCATGGCCTTGAGAGGCAGTGACAGACCCAGAGGAATCTTTTTCTTTTTAAACGTTTTATTTGTTTATTTATTTGAGAGAGAAAGAGGCAAATAGAGATACTGGGTACGTCAGGGCCTCCAGTCACCGCAAATACAGACGTGCGTACCACCTTGTGCATCTGGCTTTACGTGGGGTCCTGATGGAATCGAACCTGGGTCCTTTGGCTCTGCTGGCAAGCGCCTTAACCGCTAGGCCATCTCTCTAGCCCAGAGGTATTTATTTATTTATTTATGTATTTTATAATCATAGCTTATTGTTTTTTGTTGTTTTGGGGTTTTTTTGTTTTTTCAAGGTAGGGTCTCACTCTAGCCCAGGCTGACCTGGAATTCGCTATGGAGTCTCAGGGTGGCCTCGAACTCATGGCGATCCTCCTACCTCTGCCTCCCGAATGCTGGGATTAAAGGCGTGCGCCACCACGCACGGCACCATAGCTTATTGTTTGAGTCCAAAGCAGGGTGAATAACAATAAAGGAAGGTGGCAGTGGGTGTGGTCGGCACATGCCAATCACTTCACATCTATCCCTTGCAGGCCAGAGGTAGCAGGAAGACGGTCCAGCCTACAAACTCTTCCTCCGGTCGGTCCTGCTGTTGGGGAGGCCAAGTGGGGGATGGGGGGGTCACTTGCCGGTGAATTTGGGGGGTCGTTTCTCCCTGAAAGCTGCCATGCCTTCCAGCCGGTCCTGGGTCGGGATGTTCTGCAACGACAGAATGGATGTGAGTTTTGAGGGAGCCGCGCCCCAAGGCCAAAGAGGAGTGAAGGGATCCAGCCTATGGTATCCAGGGCCCAGGTGTTTTTCTTGTATCTGGAGTCTGATCTGGGGCCATGCAAAGCTAAGAGCCTCGGGAGCTGGAGGGGAGGGCTCCTGAGTGTCCACCCAGGCACGCTAGCCTGTAGAAGCCATGCCCATCACTGCCCCCCCCAAGGGCTCAGCACCCCTGTAGGATGCTGTTCTTCAGTGAAGCCAGGCTAAGCAGCAATGCTCCATCACCCCCGATAGGCTGGGCAAAACGGGGCACCCACCACCCAGGTTTATGTATACCCTCTACAGAGGCAATTAGTCACGAACAGCGAAATCCGGGGGCTGGAAAATTGGCTTAGCGGTTAAGGCGTTTTGCCTGCCAAGCCTAAGGACCCAGGTTCGATTCCCCATAAGCCAGATGCACAAGGTGGCACATGCGTCTGGAGTTTGTTTGCGGTGGCTAGAGGCCCTGGTGTGCCCATTCTCTCCCTCCTCTCTCTCTCTCTCTCTCTCTGCCTCTTTCTTTCTCTATCCCTCTCAAATAAATAAAATAAAATAAACTGAAGCCGGGCGTGGTGGCGCACGCCTTTAATCCCAGCACTCGGGAGGCAGAGGTAGGAGGATCGCCATGAGTTCGAGGCCACCCTGAGACTACAGAGTGAATTCCAGGTCAGCCTGAGCTTAGAGCGAGACCCTACCTCGAAAAATTACAAAGGAAAAAAAAAAAAAGAACTGAAAAAGCCATTCTTTTTCTGGTGCCTAGTGTTGTGTGGTTGTCTGGAAAGAAAGGATGGAGACCGGGATGCGGAAACAGTCTCGGGGGAGCACGCCAGGCTAATTACGGGCAGGCGCGCATGCAGTCACGCTGCGTGGTTGGGTTGGAAGGAACCATCTCAGCCGGGTCCGTGTTCACGAGGCTTCGCCAGCCCTGTGCAGACCCGCAGCAGCCACGTACCTGGGCATAACACATGCCCTCGATGGCCATCCCTGACGCAATGTCCACCTGGAAGAGAGAAATGACCTCTGACTCAGCCCTGGTTCGTCCACCTCCACCTGCCTCCCCGGGTCTGATCAGGGGTTCCCGTCTAGAGTTCACAGAGAAACAGGGATCTGGGCAGGCATGGGGAGGTCCCAGGGTGGCCTTCAGGTAGAGCTGACTACCTCAGGTCAGTTGTAATTAGCCAAGAGCCGGGCGTGGTGGCGCACACCTTTAACCCCAGCACTCGGGAGGCAGAGGTAGGAGGATCGCCCTGAGTTCGAGGCCACCCTGAGACTCCATAGTGAATTCCAGGTCAGCCTGGGCTAGAGCGACACCCTACCCTAAAATAAAAAAGTAAAAAATAAAAAAAAAAAATATATATATATATATATATACATAAAGGGATATCATGCAAGCTTCTCATTTTATAGATGAGTAAAGTGAGGCACACACAGAGAAGTCGTCAGACTCCACGAGTATCAGGCAAGTCTTAATTCTGGGTCCTTTCAGCTGTGTGGCCAGAACGTACTGCCTCCTGGTCATGAGCGACTTAAACCGACCAAGTCTTGACTCAGCAGTCACTCACCTCTATTCCTCGGTCAATGGCAACTTTGCCCAGCCTCACAGCAATGGGGGCCTAGGAAGGAGAACAGCGAGTACAGATCAGTGCTGACTTGTTGGAAGGCAGGGGCTGGAGAGATGGCTTAGTGGTTAAGGTGTTTGCCTGTGAAGCCGAAGGACCCAGGCTCGATTCCCCAGGACCCACAAAAGCTAGGCAGCAGCTAGAGGCCCTGGCATGCCCATTCTCTCTGTCTGCCTCTCTCTCAAATAAAAGAATAAGAAATAAAGGGCTGGGCCTGGAGAGATGGTTTAGCAGTTAAGGCTTTTGTCCGCGAAGCCTAAGGACTCATGTTCGACTCTCTAGTTCCCACGCGAGCCAGACGCACAAAGGTGAGGCAAGCACAAGGTCGAACATGACCTCTAGGTGGCGCAGGGGTTCTGGAGTTCGATTTCAGTGGCTGAGGCCCTGGTGTGCCCATTCTCTATCTCTCCTCTCTCTGTCTCTGTCTCTCCCTTGCTGTCTCTAAAAAGTAAATAAAGGGAAGGCAGGTCAGTCTAAGTCTAGCTTTTTTGTTTTTGTTTGTTTTTTCGAAGTAGGGTTTCATTCCAGCTCAAGCTGACCTGGAATTCACTATGTAGGCTCAGGGTGGCCTAAAACTTGTGACGATCCTACTACCTCTGCCTCCCAAGGGCTGGGATTAAAGCCGTGTGCCACCACACCTGGCTAATTCTAGCTTTTTTTTTAAAAAATATTTATTTTACTTATTTATTAGAGAGAGAGAGTGAGAATGGGCGCGCCAGGGCCTCCAGCCACTGCAAACGAACTCCAGATGCAGGCGTCACCATGTGCATCTGACTTACGTGGGACCTGGAGAATCAAACCTGGATCCTTAAGCTTCACAGGCATAAGCCTTATCCTCTAGGCCGTCTCTCCAGCGCGCTTTTTTTTTTTTTAAGATTTATTTTTATTTATTTATTAGAGACGGAGATAGAGAGTGAGAATGGGTGCACCAAGGCCTCCAGCCACCGCAAATGAACTCCAGACGCACGCACCACCACGTGCGTCTGGCTTACGTGGGACCTGGAGAATCAATCCTGGGTCCTTAGGCTTCGCAGGCAAGCACCTTAACCACTAAGCCGTCTCTCCAGCCCCTAATTCTAGCTTTTTAGTGGATAAGCTTTCATTATCATTTTCCTTCTACTCCTTAAGTCAAGCTTTTCTACAATGGAGATCAGATGTACCTGACCATACTAGTTCTAACCAGCCAGAGTTACTGTCATTCTTCCCCGTATGCATGCAACAGTCTACCAAGTTGCTTTATTTTTATTTTTTAACTTTTTAAAACTTTTTTTTATGGTGGTATCTTACTCATTATATATTTTTTTCTGTATTTACTTGAGAGAGAGAGATTAAGACAGAGAGACAGAGAGTGGGCACACGAGGGCTTGTAGCCACTGCAAACAAACTCCTTATTAATAAAAATTGAGAAATAAAAAAAAATAATAATTAAAAATTAAAAAAAAAACACTCCAGACTCATGTGCCACCTTGTGCATCTGACTTACGTGGGTCCTGGGGAATTGAACCTGGGTCCCTTGGCTTCGCAGGCAAGCGCCTTAACTGCTGAGCCATCTCTCCAGCCCTCTTACTCATTCTAGACCAGACTGACCTGGAAGCTCACTGTGGCCTCGAACTCACAGTGGTCCTCCCACCTCAGCCTTCCCAGTGCTAGGATTAGAGACGCGAGCTACGGTACCTAGCTCGAGAAGTACTTCCTGGGCTGGAGAGATTGGCTTAGCGGTTAAGCACTTGCCAGTGAAGCCTGAGGACCCCGATTCAAGGCTCGATTCCCCAGGACCCACGTTGGCCAGATGCACAAGGGGGCGCACGCGTCTGGAGTTCGTTTGCAGTGGCTGGAGGCCCTGGCGCGCCCATTCTCTCTCTGCGTTTCTCTGTCGCTCTCAAATAATAATAAAAAAAATTATTAAAAAAAAGAAGTATTTCCTATCCCAGGACTTTCCCTACACTAGCCAAGGGGGGCTGTACCCATAGAGACAGGGTCATGCTGAGTTGCCCAAGTCATTCGCAGCCCCCTGCATAGCTAGGACAACAGGCATGTGCCACCAGGGCACCAGGGGTGGCCCACAGTGCTTTTTTTGTTTTTCTTGGTAGGGTCTCACTCTAGCCCAGGCTGACCTGGAATTCCCTATGTCATCTCAGGATGGCCTCGAAGTCACGGCGATCTTCCTATCTCTGCCTCCCGAGTGCTGGGGTTAAAGGCGTGCACCACCACACCCAGTGCTTTTTAATTTTATTTGAGAGAGAGAGACGGAGAGAGAATGAGCACGCCGGGGCCATCAGCTGCTGTAAACAAAGTCCAGACACATGCGCCACCTTGTGCATCTATCTGGCTTATGTGGGTCCTGGGGAATCGAACCTGGATCCTTCGGATTTGTAGGTGAGCGCCTTAACAGCTAAGCCATCTCTCTCCACCTAAGCTTTGATTTGTTTGCTGTAACTATGTTAATCAAGTATTTAACAGAGACTTGTTACTTTCATGAAAGCAAAGACTATGTATAGAAACGTATTGTTTTGGTTTTGTACATATACATCATTGTTCAGCTGGTTTTTTTGTTTGTTTGTTTTTTGTTTTTCATGGTAGGGTCTCACTCTGGCTCAGGCTGACCTGGAATTCACTATGGAGTGTCAGGGTGGCCTCGAACTCACGGCGATCCTCCTACCTCTGCCTCCTGAGTGCTGGGATTAAAGGCATGTTTTTTTTTTTTTTTTTAAATGAACTCCAGACACGACACATGCACCACCCTGTGCATGTGGTTTACGTGGGTCCTTGGACTCAGAAAGGGAGCCTGGCCCCAGGCTGCAAATCCAGCTCCTGGGTCTCCTGTGGACACTGCAACCACTCGCCTTGGCCACCTGAGCGCTGAATGAGTTCAGAGACCTTCTGGTGAAGCATTAAAAAAATAACTCGGGCTGGACAGATGGCTTACTGGTCAAGGCGTTTGCCTGCAAAGCCAAAGGACCCAGGTTCGATTCCCCAGGACCCACGTTAGCCAGATGCACAAGGGGGCACACGCGTCTGGAGTTTGTTTGCGGTGGCTGGAGGCCCTGGCGTGCCCATTCTCTCTCTCTCTCTCTTTGTCTGTGTCTCTTTCTCCCTCTGTCTAATAAAAGTGAATTTTGAAATATATTGTAAAAACAGGTCTGAGGACCGTGGTATGCCCGTGGGCTGCGTAGAGGTTAATGATGGATGCCCAACCCCCAAAGCAGCGGCCAATGATCTCCATATGTGGAGACTTGTCACACGGAAAATCAAATCAAATCCAGGGATCCAATCAGATGTAGAGAGCGTGGATACAGAATCATGTACAAGAGCCGGGCGTGGTGGCGCACGCCTTTAATCCCAGCACTCGGGAGGCAGAGGTAGGAGGATCGCCGAGAGTTCGAGGCCACCCTGAGACTACATAGTGAATTCCAGGTCAGCCTGAACCAAAGTGAGCCCCTACCTCGAAAAACTAAAAAAAAAAAAAAACAACCAAAAAACAAAACAAAACAGAATCATGTACAAGAAATGGACTAAAAGACTGGGGTTCTTGATGCTCGACGAACCATGAAAATACAGAAGTGTCTTCATTTGTCTTATTGATGTAAACAAAGTCCAGACACATGCGCCACCTTGTGCATCTATCTGGCTTATGTGGGTCCTGGGGAATCGAACCTGGGTTCCTGCAGTGGCTGGAGGCCCTGGCACACCCATTCTCTCTCTTTCTCTCTCTCCCCCTTTCTCGCTTTCAAATAAATAAATAAATAAATAAAATATATTTTTAAAAAATGGCCTTGGGCTGGATAGATGGCTTAGCAGTTAAGGCATTTGCTTGCAAAGCCAAAGGATCCTGGTTCAGTTCTCCAGGACCCACGTAAGCCAGATGCACAAGGTGTCGCATGCATCCGGAGTTCCTTTGCAATGGCTGGAGGCCCTGACGCGCCCATTCTCTCTCTCTCTCTCTCTCTGCCTCTTTCTCTCTCTCTCAAATAAATAAGTAGAAAATAAGTAAATATATATTTTAAAAATAGCTGCCTTTGGGTAGGTAAGTGGATCTTACACATCCTTAGGGAGACACTTGCTCCCCAGGGCTGCCCTGGTCCCTCCCTCCTGTGCCCTCCGAATCACCATACCTGGGGCAAGATCTCCTGGGCAAGTTCCAGCGCCCTGTGGTAGGCAGCATCTCCCTCTTGGTTCTGGTCCACGGCGTGATTGACCAGGCCCAGCGCATGGGCCTGCGCTCCGTTCAGCCGCCGGCCAGTGAAGATGAGTTCCTTTGCCAGGGGCACCCCCAGACAACGGGGCAGCCTCTGGGTCCCTCCTACCAGGATGAAGGGGTGAGGAAGCAGAGTCAAGTTGAGTGTGAAGGAGAATGGGAGGAAGCTAGCTTTTTTGTTGTTGTTATTTGAGGGAGGGTCTTGCTGTATCCCAGGCTGACCTGGAATTCACTATGTAGTAGTCTCAGGGTGGCCTCGAACTCACGGCCATCCTCCCAACTCTGCCACTACGCCCGGCTTCCCAATCTCTCTAAAAGCCTCAGTTTCTCTCAAGTCCACATACTTGTGACTCCAGCTCTCCCCCCCCACCGTCCCCCAAAACCTCAATTTTCTCTTAAAGGAACCTTATAAACTCCACACTGTTTCCTTCCTGCATCTCAATCTCCCTTAAATACACCCCACAATTTGTGATTCTCCCCCCCCTCCACAATCAACTTAACAATTCATAATATATCCTCCTGCTTGAGTCCGTCTTTTATCAATTCTCTGTGAAAGATAGGACAAAACCCCAAATCCTGCATCGAGAGCGTGAACCCAGAGACGATTAGCTAGGAGCGGCTAGGGGGCTCCTAGGAGTTTCAGGTTGAGCTAGAATGGGAGAGAAGGGTCCAGAACCCAGCAAGGACTTAGAGCAGAAAGAGGTGAGATTACCTGCCCCTGGGAGGAGTCCTCTACTGGTCTCAATCAGACCCATGACTGCAGAAGAAGCTGTTGAAACAGAGCAGAAGGGTCTCCTCCATCCTCCATTGCGGAACCCTGGGGAGGGCCTCTGCCCCTCCAACCACTTCCTTTATAGTTGGCCCCACTAGGGCTACTCAGACTAAGTCCAGGAGTCAGCAAGCCCATTCCCACCTCCCCACCACCTCCTCTGGAGTTGAGAATCTCTAGCAAGTTTTTGTTGTTGGTTTTTGAGGTAGGGTCTCGCTCTAGCTCAGGCTGACCTGGAATTCACTATGCAGTCTCAGGGTGGCCTCGAACTCACGGCAATCCACCTACCTCTGCCTCCCAAGTGCTTCCCAAGTGGATTAAAGGCGTGCGCCACCACACCCAGCTGCAAGTTCTTTCTTTTTAGGTTTTTAAGAAATATTTCTTTAGGGTTGGAGTGATGGCTTAGCCAAGCCTAAGGACCCAGGTTCGATGCTTAAAGTCCCACATAAGCCAGATGCACAAGGTGGCACATGCATCTGGAGTTCGTTTGCAGTGGCTAGAGGCCCCGGTATGCCCATTCTCTGTCTCTCTCACTCTCTCCTTCTGTGTCAAACAAATAAAAATAAAATCTTGGGGCTGGAGAGATGGCTTAGCGGTTAAGCGCTTGCCTGTGAAGCCTAAGGACCCCGGTTCGAGGCTTGGTTCCCCAGGACCCACGTTAGCCAGATGCACAAGGGGGCGCACACGTCTGGAGTTCGTTTGCAGTGGCCGGAGGCCCTGCGGCGCCCATTCTCCCTCTCTGTCTGCCTCTTTGTCTGTCACTTTCAAATAAATAAATAAAAACAAACAAAATTAAATAAATAAATAAAATCTTTAAAAAATATTGATTTGAGAGCAAGAGAGTCAGAGCGAGAGAATGGGTGCGCCAGGGCCTCCAGCCACTGCAAATGAACTCCAAATGTGTGCGCCCCCTTGTGCATCTGGCTAACGTGGGTCCTGGGGAGTTGAACCTGGATCCTTTGGCTTTGCAGGCAAGTGCCTTAACCACTAAGCAATCCCTCCAGCCCAACAATGCCTTTTTTTGTTGTTGTTTGTTTGTTTTTGTTTATCTATTTGTGAGCACAAGCAGAGAGAGAGAGAGAGAATGGGCACGCCAGGGCCTCCAGCCACCGAACTCCAGACACGTGCACCCCCTTATGCATCTGGCTTACGTGAGTCTTGGGGAATTGAGCCTCGAACCAGGGTCCTTAGGCTTCACAGGCAAGCGCTTAACTGCTAAGCCATCTCTCCAGCCCCAACAACACCTTCTTTATATTTCAAGTTCAGCTATGGAGCAAGTGACGCCAAGCTTGGCCAGAGCCGAGAAACACAGAGCGATGCTCCTGCCCAGTCACCTGTTCAACCAGCTACACCAGTGACAAAGCGCCACCACGGCTCACCTCTGTCCAGGTGGCCTGATGTTGCAGACCTGAATGGCACCTGCTCTCCTTGGCTTGGCTGCCAAGCAGGCCATGGCTCAGAGGTTGGCACGGCCGTTCCCAGGTGCCAACGGGTGTGACAGCACTTAGCGGTGAGGTCCCTCTGTGCCTCTAACAGAGGTCTTTCTCTTCGCTAGAAGGCTCAGAGCAGTGACGGACTTTTGCCGAAAGCCCACATTTCCATTTCACTCTCCCTCCCCAACCCCCTAAATACCTGCTATCCGGAGGTCACAGGCCAGGGCAAGCTCCAGGCCCCCACCCAAGGCAAATCCGTCCATAGCCGCAATGGTGGGCGTGGGGAAGGCTGCTGCGGAGAAAAGACGCCTTCAGCCCACCAGATCCGATGCCGGGGGGCCTAGGGGGGCCTGGCCGCCCCCAGGTTTGGGGGACCCCACCTGGCACCTCAGCCCGGTTACCTGAGTTAATCTCACAGTGATCCTCCTACCTCTGCCTCCCCAGTGCTGGGATTAAAGGTGTGCGCCACCACGCCCGGTTTCTTTTTTTTTTTTTTTTTAATTTTTTTTTTTGTTCATTTATTTATTTGAGAGCGACAGACAGAGGGAGAAAGAGGCAGAGAGAGAGAGAGAGAGAAAATGGGCGCGCCAGGGCCTCCAGCCACTGCAAACGAACTCCAGACGCATGTGCCCCCTTGTGCATCTGGCTAACATGGGTCCTGCGGGGGGGGGGGTCCTCAGGCTTCACAGGCAAGCACTTAACCACTAAGCCATCTCTCCAGCCCCCTTTTTTGGTTTTTTGAGGTAGGGTCTTGCTCTAGCCCAAGCTGACTGTAGTCTCAGGCTGGCCTCGAACTCATGGTGAGATCCTCCTACCTCTGCCTCCCGAGTGCTGGGCTTAAAGGCTAACAGTACTTACTCTCTTTGGGAAAGAGCAGGAGCTGCTGTCACCAGGGGGACCCCCCAGCCCCGTGCCCTGCTTGCAGATCCTTACCAATCTCATTCATCAAGCCTCGAAGCCTCTGGACAAAGACTCCCACTTCCTCCGCACTCATCTGCTCACGCTCCTTCAGGTCCGCGCCTGCAGACAGATGCCCGGTGGTTAGTGACCGCCACTGGGAGGGGTCCCTTTGCAATCCCCCTGGACGCTAAAGGATCCAGACAAGGAGACTCTGAGCAGGAGCAGAGATGCCAGGACATTTGGAGTGTCGGTAAGGAGAGGGACAACGGCCTCAGCCAAAAAGATAAACTGGGGGCTGGACAGATGACGGCACGCGTCTGGAGTTGGTTTGCAGTGGCTGCAGGCCCTGGTGCACCCGTTCTCTTTCTCTCTCTCTCTCTCTCTTTTTTTTTTTTTTTACTTTTATTTATTTATTTGACAGAGAGAGAATTAATTTGCGTGCCAGGCCCTCCAACCACTGCAAACGAACTCCAGACGCGTGCGCCCCCTTGTGCATCCAGCTAACGTGGGCCCTGGGGAATCGAACCTGGGTCCTCTGGCAATGCCTTAATGGCTAAGCCATCCCTCCGGCCCTCTCTTTCTCTTAAATAGTCAAATAAATAAAATAAATAAAAACCAATCACCTGGGCGGGAGAGCTAGCTCTGAGAACATGAGGGCCTGAGGGGGCCTGAGACTTGCTGAGTTCAGATCTCTAGGACCCAAGTTCCCAAGCTAGGCGTGGCCATGTGCACCCACAAACCCCAATCCCATAGGGGAACAGAAACCCAGGGATCACCAAAGCTCATGGGGAAAACGGCACGCTCCAGGATCTGTGAGAGACGCCGGCTCAAACAAGAACGGGCATAACAGAGACAAAGTGGGACACCCAAAATTCGGCTCCAGCTGCTGAAGGTGCCCCCCCAACTCAGGCAAACACATGGGGTGCTAAAAGGGGCACTGACACAACAAAATCATATACTACCTACCAACCGCCACATGCGCACACATTTACACATGGGCACAAGAGAAAAAATGAAGGAAGGAGGGGGAGAGAGAGAGAGGAAAGAAATAAAGAAAGAAAGAGAGAGAGAGAGAAAAGAAGGAAGAGAGGAAGGAAGGAAGGAGGGAAGGGGTGTGTGTGAACCTTACCAGTAGGTAACGCTGCAAATTCCGTGTACACACAGGAGAGCTGCCCGGTTCACACTAGGACAGGTTACTGACCCTTTAATGGGGCTAGTCTCTAAGACATGGTCATTTGTTGGTGCGTGTAAAAGGGCCTGACAGGAACTCAGCTGATAACCTCCTCCATGTAGACCAGCTGACAGAAAGCTGGAAGAAGCCATGCTGCACGCAGTTCAATGGGAGAGAGAGAAATCACCAGTGAAGATACTCAACAGTGGCCAAATGAGCCAATGGGTGCAATAGTGGCACGTCTGTCATGGTGGAAACCAACTGCCCTCTAATTGGGCTGGAGGCCCGCTCCATGAGAGGGAATATATCCCTGATACTGAAAACTTAAAACAGGGGTAGTCATGAGCCCTAGGGGTGTAACGTCTGCTGCTGTCTGGCTAAATGTATATACTATGCTTATCAAACTGCCCAGTAAGCACTTCTCTTAATGTTCATACCCATATATTAATACTACTCTCATTTTTGGTAGAGAACCTTCTCTTTTCAGATGGCAGTGAGCTTGGGATGACTCAGAAGGCACCATGGTGCTGGAAAGAAGTGACCGGAGTGCTCAGTACTGCAATATCTCTATCATACCTTCCAAGGCTCAGGGTCTAATGCAGAAGAGGTGGCAGAAAGAATGTAAGAGCCAAAGGAAGGGTAGGACTGCTTACAACGTGCTCCTCCAGACACAAAATGGCCTGGATATCCATGACCTCACAGTGCCTGACACTACCTACACAAGACCCTCATAATAGGAGGAAAAGATGATGACATCAAAATAAAAGAGAGACTGATGGAGAGGGGGAGGGGATATGATGGAGAGTGGAGTTTCAAAGTGGAAAGTGGGGGGAGGGAGGGTATTACCATGGGATATTATTTACAATCATGGAAGTTGTCAATAAAAGTTTGAAAAAAACCGACGGGTGCAATAGTGGCATATCTGTCATGGTGGAAACCAACTGCCCTCTAATTGGACTGGAGGCCCTGCTCCATGGGAGGGAATACATCCCTGATACTGAAAACTTAAAACATTAAATCATGAAAGTTGTTAATAAAAATTTGAAAAAAATATTTCAAAAAAAAAAAAAGAAAGAAAGGAGGGAGGGAGAGAAGAAGGAAGGAAGAGATGGAGGGAAGAAGGAAGGGAGGGATAAATAAATAAATAAATAAATAGCCAGGCGTGGTGGCACAGGCCTTTAATCCCAGCACTTGGGAGGCAGAGGTAGGAGGATCGCCTTGAGTTCGAGGCCACCCTGAGACTGCATAGTGAATTCCAGGTCAGCCTGGGCCAGAGTGAGACCCTACCTCGAAAACCCAAAAATAATAATAATTTAAAAAAAAAAAAAAAACAGAAAGAGGAAGTTAGGTCAGGGGACCCAAGCTAAAACTGAATACCATGGTCAGATGTCTAGCTGTGAAAACCAATCTTGTACGCCGGGCGTGGTGACACACGCCGTTAGTCCCAGCACTCAGGAGGCAGAGGTAGGAGGATCGCCGTGAGTTCGAGGCCACCCTGAGACTCCATAGTGAATTCCAGCTCAGCCTGGGCTAGAGTGAGACCCTACCTCGAAAAAACCAAAAAAATAAAAATAGAAACAAAGAAAAACAATCTTGTAAGGAATTTCTCCTGTGTGGGCCGTTGAGTTCCCATCTGTAATATGGGAAAGATACTAGAGCCGACCAGCTAAGGTTCACTAATAGCTCCTGCAAAGCCCAGTGGTGGGGTGTGGTGGGGTAGGGTGAGGTGGGGTGGGGAAGGAACTCACCAGCACAGAATACACCCTTCACTCCACTTCTGAAGAGCAGGACACGCAGGTGCTGGTCCTCCCTCAGGCCGGCCAGAGCTTCCAGCAGCTGCAGGGACACCTGGTCAATAGGAGGTCCCCTGGCCCTTCCCCAGCTGCCCCGGCGCGGTGGGGAGGGGGAGCTCCCCACACTTACCTCGCTGACAAACACCTTCCCCAGAGCGTTCCTAGCATGAGGTCTGTTCATCAGAATCTCAGTGATTCCTGCAGAAGACAGACGCGTGAGACAGCGTGGTGGCGCATGCCTTTCATCCCAGCACTCGGGAGGCAGAGGTGGGAGGATCACCGTGAGTTCGAGGCCACCCTGAGACTACATGGTGATTTCCAGGTCAGCCATTGCTACAGTGAGACCCTACCTTAACCCCCCCCCCCCCGAAAAAAGGGCTGGAGAGATGGCTTAGCAGTTAAGCGCTTGTCTGTGAAGCCTAAGGACCCTGGGGTTCGAGGCTCGATTCCCCAGGACCCACGTTAGCCAGATGCATCAGGGGGCACACGTGTCTGGAGTTCGTTTGCAGTGGCTGGAGGCCCTGATGAACCCGTTGTCTCTATCTGCCTCTTTCTCTCTGTCTGTCGCTCTCAAATAAATAAATAAATAAATAAATAAGACTCATAGGGACCTGGGAGTAGTTATATATGCCTCTCTCTCAGCATTTATGTCCTGTGTCATCCGCTGGGGCGTCAGGCCTGTGCTGGCCATGTGGCTTCCCTTGCAAGCATCGAGGGTCTTCCCTTCTGTTTGGATTCCCCGTCTGCAGAATGCACACTGATTGGAGTCCAGGCTCTGGGCCTCTGTGATCTCTCTGACCAAGAGAATAGGTGGCCAGGCATGGTGGTGCACGTCTTTAAACCCAGCACTTGGGAGGCAGAGGTAGGAGGATCACTGTGAGTTCAAGGCCAGCCTGGGACTACAGAGTGAGTTCCATCCAGGTCAGCCTGGGATAGAGTGAGACCCTGCCACAAAAGAAAGAAAGGAAAAATATTTAAAAGAAAAAGGAAGGAAGGAAGGAAGGAAGGAAGGAAGGAAGGAAAGAAGGAAAGGCTGCAGGGATTGCTCAGTGGTTAAGGCGTTTGCCTACAAAGCCAAAGGACTCAGGTTCGATTCCCCAGGACCCACGTTAGCCAGATGCACAAGGGGGCGCACACGTCTGGAGTTCATTTGCAGTGGCTGGAAGCCCTGGTGCACCCATTCTCTCTGTCTCTCTCTGTCTCTCTCCCTGCCTATTTTTGTATCTCTCTCTCAAAATCACTTTGATTCCCCAGGACCCACTTTAGCCAGATGCACAAGGGGGCGCACACGTCTGGAGTTCGTTTGCAGTCGCTGGAAGCCCTGGCATGCCCATTCTGTCTCTCTCTCTCTCTCTGACTCTAATAAAGAAATCATTTATCAATGAACTTTACAAGTCCTCAGGATGGCATCCAATGTAGTCCAAACACACACACTCACTCTCTTTCTCTCGCTCTCCTTCCCCTCACGTGTGAAATCACATGCAGTGGTGAACTTTCCCTGGGTCCTCAGGACAGGACAGCGTGGGAATTTATACACGCAGCTCCTCCCTCCCCTCCTCCCTCTCTTCCTCCCTGGATCCAGTCCAGGGCAGGGCAGGCCGGGCTCGGGGATTGGCCGTGCCGTCTCCGCCCCCTGGCACCCTTGCCAAGACTCTTAGCAGAGAAGAGTGCCACTTCTGGGAGGCAGCTGCCGCTGGATGCCACCCCCAGTGCTCCTTCCTTTCCACACACCGCCCCGAGGCCACCCAGGGGAAAGGGCTTGAAAAAACTGAGGTTGACACAAGTCCCATGGCCAACCAATCCAAAGGTACGTAGCTGGCCTAAACCTTCAAGGCCTGGGCACACCTGGAGGCACGTGACTAGATGTCAACCTCGCAGTGGAAAAGTGGCTTTTTTTGTTTTTTGTTTCTCAAGGCAGGGTCTCACTCTAGCCCAGGCTGACCTGGAATTCACTATGTAGTCTCAGGGTGGCCTTGAACTCACGGTGATCCTCCTACCTCTGCCTCCAGAGTGCTGGGATTATAAAAGGCGTGTGCCACCACGCCCCTCTCATTTTTATTTATTTATTTGTATTTATTTATTTTTGGTTTGTCGAGGCAGGCTCTCACTCTAGCCCAGGCTGACATGGATGGAATTCACTATGTAGTCTCAGGGTGGCCTCGAACTCACACCCATCAAACGCTACCTCTGCCTCCCGAGTGCTGGGACTAAAGGCATATGCCACCATGCCCGGATGAAAGTTAAAAAAAAAAAAAATCTTGCCAGGCGTGGTGGGAAGGAGAGAGAGAGAAAGAGAGTGAGTGTGTGTGTTTGGACTATATTGGATGCATTCGGGAGGCAGAGGTAGGAGGATTGCCATGAATTCCAGGCCACCCTGAGACTACATAGTGGATTCCAGGTCAGCCTGGGCTAGAGTGAGACCCTACCTCGAAAAACCAAAACAACAACAACAATAAAAAATCTTATTTATTTATTTGAGGGGGGGGGAATGGTTGCACCAGGGCCTCCAGCCACTGCAAACGAACTCCATAAGCGTTCACCACCTAGTGCATCTGGCTCTGTGTGGGTCCTGGGGACTCGAACCTGGATCCTTAGGCTTCTCAGGCAAGTGTCTTAGCAGCTAAGCCATCTCTCTCCAGTCCGAAAAGTGGGTTATTTTGGGGGGGGGGAGTAATGGACAGGTGCATAAAGGAAAAGGAACAGGAGGTGTCCCCCCCCCACATATACAGATACCCCAGGCTCCTACCTCGATCGGGACCTGCCAGCGGGCGCACCAGGATCTCCCGCGCTGCGGCCGCGGCGTGGGTGGAGGCGTCCCGGGCTCCCGGGGACCTTGGGGCCGCAGAAGGGGCTTCGCGCGGGGCAGGGCGCGCAGCATGGCCTGGGCTCTCCGATGGCTCTCTGATCTCTCCGATGGCTCCACCTACTGGCGGAGGGGCCGCTGCCCATCGGTCCCCCGGCCTCCCCCTTCCTCCCCCTTCCTCCCCCTCCCCCTTCGCAGACCCCTCCCCTACCCACCAGGGAGGGACGTGGGGAGAAAGCCCAGCTTCTCCCTGGGATCTCGAGGTGGACATCTCTTCCCCACCCCAGAGTCCAGTGCTTTTTTTCATCCCCCCCCCCCCAAGGCGGGAGAGGTGGCTTAGCAGCCAAGGCACTTGCCTGCAAAGCCTAAGGGCCCAGGTTCGATTCCCCAGGACCCACGTTAAGGCAGATGCACAAGGTGGAGCATGCTTCTGGAGTTCGTTTGCAGTGGATAAAGGCCCTGGCACTCCCATTCTATTTTTTTATTTTTTATTTTTCCTCTCTCTCTCTCTCTCAAATAAAATAAATAAAAAGTAAAAAGTGGGGGGAGGGAGGGTGTTACGATGGGATATTTTTTATAATCATGGAAGATGTTAATAAAAATTGAGAAAAAATAAATAAAAATAAAAAGTAGGAGCTGAGCCAGGCATGGGGACGCACGCCTTTAATCGCAGCACTGGGGAGGTAGAGGTAGTAGGATCTCCAAGAGTTCAAGGCCACTGTGAGCCTACACAGTGAATTCGAGGTCAGCCTGAGCTAGCGAGACCCTACCCGAGGCAACAACAACAACAAAAAAAGTAAAAGTGGGAGCTGGAAATGGATCAGTGGTTAAAGGCACTTGCTTGGAAAGCGTGCAGACCCAGGTTCAATTCCCCAGGACCCACGAAAAGCCAGATGCCCAAGATGGCACATGCATCTGGAGTTCATTTGCAGTGGCTGGAGGCCCTGGCGCGCCCATTCTCTCTGCCTCTTTCTCCGTACCTCCCTCCCTAACCCCCCCCTCCCAAATAAAAAAGAAATACTAAAGAAAACAAAAACAGGTCTTTTGTAAACAGTGACAACCGGGCTGGAGAGATGGCTCAGCTGTTAGAGGCCGCTTGCTTGCCAAAACCTGAGGGGCCTGGGTTTGATTCCCCAGTACCCACATAAATCTACACAGTGTGGCGCATGAATCTAGAGTTCCTTCGCATCAGCCCCACCCCCACCCCATTCTCATTATCTCTTTCCCTCTCCCTCCTTGCAAGTAAATAAATAAAAACATCTAAGAAATAATAATAGGTTGGGCTGGAGAGATGGCTTAGCAGTTAAGCGCTTGCCTGTGAAGCCTAAGGACCCCGGTTCGAGGCTTCCCAGGACCCACGTTAGCCAGATGCACAAGGGGGCACACGTGTCTGGAGTTCGTTTGCAGTGGCTGGAAGCCCTGGTGCGCCCATTCTCTCTCTCTCTCTCTCTCTCTCTCTCTGCCTCTTTCTATCTGTCACTCTCAAATAAATAAATAAACATGAATAAAAAAAATAAAATAAAAAGAAATAATAATAGGGAAGCCGGGTGTGCAGGCGCCTTTAATCCCAGCACTACGGAGCCTGAGGTAGGAGGATCACTGTGAGTTTGAGGCCACCCTGAGACTAAATAGTTAATTCCAGATCCCTCTCCCCCTTCTCTCTCAAATAATTAAATGAAAATATTTTTAATAAGATTATTAAAACAATAAAAACAGCCGGGCATAGTGGCGCACGCCTTTAATCCCAGCACTCGGGAGGCAGAGGTAGGAGGATCGCCATGAGTTCGAGGCCACCTGAGACTCCGTAGTGAATTCCAGGTCAGCCTGGGCTAGAGTGAAACCCTACCTCAAAAAATGAAAACAAAAATAATAATAAAAATTAAAAAAAACAAGATTCCCTTTCAAGACACACTGGTATTTGGTGTCTTTTGTAGTAACCCACTAACTCAGCCCTTTGACCAAAATGTGACCACAATCAACCAGAGGGATTTTGGTTGCTGTTAGAACCGGAACGACTCCATCTTTGGACTCTGACCCAACCACCCCTCCCACTAATGCTTTCCTGGAATTTCCCAAACCATCCGTGAGATTATCACTTCCCAGAAGTGGCCCAAGCCCTGAGGCAAGGCTGGACTACCAGAGAATTCCAATGACTCCCACTACCCTATAAATATCTCATAGTCTATAAGGAAGGGGGCTTTTTAAAACAAAATATTTTATTAGTGCTGGAGAGATGGCTTAGCGGTTAAGCGCTTGCCTGTGAAGCCTAAGGACCCTGGTTCAAGGATCGATTCCCCAGGACCCACGTCAGCCAGATGCACAAGGGGGTGCACTCTGGAGTTCGTTTGCAGTGGCTGGAGGCCCTGGCGTGCCCATTCTCTCTCTCTCTCTATCTCTATCTGCCTCTTTATCTCTGTGTGTCACTCTCAAATAAATAAATAAAAATGAACAAAAAAGCCTTAAAATATATATATATATATTTTATTAAGCCGGGCGTGGTGGCGCACACCTTTAATCCCAGCACTTGGGAGGCAGAGGTAGGATCGCCGTGAGTTCGAGGCCACCCTGAGACTGCACAGTGAATTCCAGGTCAGCCTGGGCTACAGCGAAACCCTACCTAAAAAAAAAAAAAAAAAAAAAGATTTATTTGAAAGAGATACAGTAGAAAAAAAGAGGCAGATAAAGAAAGCCTGGCACTCCAGGGTCTCTAGCCACTGCAAACGAACTCCAGACACATGCAGACCTTTCATCTGAGTTATGTGGGTGCTGGGGAATCAAACCTGGGTTCTTAGGCTTCCCAGGCAAGTGCCTTCACCTCTAAGACATTTCTCCAGCCCAAGGCTTTTTGCCTTGCCTGTTAAGCAGTCCTTCTTCCCTCTCATCTGTTTCTGGATTTTTCTAACAGTTACAAGCAAGGGAAACCTACTTAAACTGGATGAAGTAAAGGGCACATTGGGGCCACTAGAGCCAATACACACAATATGGTCTGGGTGGTTTACACACACACATTTCTCTCTCAATTTGGAAACTGGAAAGTCCTAGAACCAAGCCTTTTATGGGGCTGGGGGTGTTTCGAGGTAGAGGTAGGATCTTACTCTGGCCCAGGCTGACCTGGAATTCACTCTGTAGACTCAGGGTGGCCTCAAACATACAGTGATCCCCCTATCTCTGCCTCCTGAGTGTTGGGATTAAAGGTGTGCGCCACCATGCTGGGCTTTTTAAACTTTTTTTTTTTAATTGACAACTTCCACTATTGTAAACAATATCCCATGGTAATTCCCTCCCCTACCCCCCACACACTTTACCCTTTGAAACTCCACTCTCCATCATCTCCCCATCTCAATCAGTCTCTCTTTTATTTTGATGTCATCATCTTTTCCTCCTCTTATGAGGGTCTTGTGTAGGTAGTGTCAGGCACTGTGAGATCATGGATATCCAGGCCATTTTGTGTCTGGGGGGAGCTCAAGGTAGTTTTAATTTGTATTTCCCTGATAGCTAAGGATGTAGAATAGTTTTTAGATGTTTATAGGCCATCTGTACTTTTTCTATTGAGAATTCTTTTTAAAAATATTTTATTCATTTTTATTTATTTATTTGACAGTGACAGACAGAGAAAGAGAGAGAATGGGCACGCCAGGGCTTCTAGCCACTGCAAAGGAACTCCAAAAGCGTGCGCCCCCTTGTGCATCTGGCTTACTTGGGTCCTGGGGAATTGAGCCTTGAACCGGGGTCCTTAGGCTTCACAGGCAAGCGCTTAACTGCTAAGCCATCTCTCCAGCCCTATTAGGAATTCTTTTTTTTTTTTTTTTGGTTTTTCAAGGTAGGATCTCACTCTAGCCCAGGCTGACCTGGAATTCACTATGGAGTCTCAGGGTGGCCTCGAACTCACAGCAATCCTACCTCTGCCTCCCGAGTGCTGGGATTAAAGGCATGCGCCACCACGCCCAGCTTCTTCTCTCTTTCTTTTTGGTCAGATTTGTTAAGGGGTTTATCAATCTTATTTATCCTTTCAAAGAACCAAGTCTTTGTTTCCTTTATTCTTTGTATTGGCTTTTTGGTTTATATTTCATTAATTTCTGCCCTAATCTTTATTATTTCTTCCTGTGTACTGATTATTGGTTTGCATTGCTCTTTTTTTTTCCCAAGGCCTTAAAGTGAAGCATTAAGTTGTTTACTTGAGACCTTTCTTGCTTTTTTTTTTAAGATTTATTTTTTTCTTTTCAAATTTTTAACAACTTCCATAATTATAAAAAATATCCCATGGTAATACCCTCCCTTTCCCTACTTTCCCGTTTGAAGGTTTTTATTTATTTATTTATTTATTTATTTATTTATTTATTTATTAATTATAGATAGAGAGGGAGATAGAGGGAGAATGGGTGCACCAGGGCCCCTAGCCACTGCAAACGAACTCCAGACGCATGCGCCACTATGTGCATCTGGCTCACGTGGGACCTGGAGAATCAAACCTGGGTCCTTAGGCTTTGCAGGCATGCACCTTAACCACTAAGCCATCTCTCCAGCTCCCCTTTCTTGTTATTTTTTTAAAATTTTTTATTCTTGGCAACTTCCATAATTACAGACAATAAACCATGATAATTCCCTTCCTACTCACTTTCTCACAACTCCACTCTCCATCATATCCCCTTCTCCTCTCAATTAGTCTCTCTTTTATTTTGATGTCATCATCTTTTCCTCCTATTATGATGGCCTTGTGTAGGTAGTGTCAGGCACTGTGAGGTCAGGGATGTCCAGGCTATTTTGTGTCTGGAGGAGCACGTTGTAAGGAGTCCTACTCTTCCTTTGGCTCTTACATTCTTTCTGCCACCTCTTCTCTAATGGACCCTGAGCCTTGGAAGGTGTGATAGAGATGTCTCAGTGCTGAGCACTCCTCTGTCACTTCTCAGCATCATGGTGCCTTCTGAGTCATCCCAAGGTCACTGCCATCTGAAAAGAGAAGCTTCTCTAACCAAAAGTGAGTATAGCCTCAATATAGGAGTATGGATGTTAAGAGAGTTGCTTACAGGGCAGTTTGGTGGGCATAATATATGCATTTAGCCAGACAGCAGCAGACGTTACACCCCTAGGGCTCATGACTTCCTCTGTCATAGGTTTTCAGGACCAGGCATGTTTCCCTCCCATGCAGTGGGCCTCCAGTCCAAGTAGAGAGCGGTTGTTTTCCCCCATAACAGTCATGCCACTGTTGTTCATTTTTATTTATTTATTTGATAGTGACAAGAGAGAAAGAGGCAGATAGAGAGAGAGAGAGAGAATGGGCACACCAGCGCTTCCAGCCACTGCAAACGAACTCCAGACACATTCGCCCCTTGTGCATCTGGCTAATGTGGGTCCTGGAGAATCGATCCTCGAACCAGGGTCCTTAGGTTCCACAGGCAAGCGCTTAACCGCTAAGCCATCTCTCCAGCCCAGTCATGCCACTGTTGTACTTGTTGGTTCATTTGGCCTGGCTGGCTAAACTTAAGGCTTGTAATGTCCACTGTTGTTTATTTCCACTGATGACTTCTCTCTCTCTCTCTCCTATCCTCTCACCCTATGATAGTGTACGTCTTTTATGGAAAGGTGAGTTTCTTGGAGGGAACAAATAGAAGGATTCTGCTTTCTAACCCAGTCTGTAAGCCTGTGTCTTTTGTTTGGGGCATTGAGGATGTTGATTTTTTTAAAAGTTATTTTTATTTATTTGAGACAGAGAAGGAGGGAGGAACGGAGGGAGAGAGAGAGAGATTGAAAGAATGGGCACCCCAGGGCCTCTAGCCACTGCAGCGAACTCCAGGTGCATGCGCCACCTTGTGCATCTGGCTTACGTGGGACTTGGAGAATCAAACCTGGGTCCTTAAGCTTCGCAGGCAAGCACCTTAACTGCTAAGCCATCTCTCCTTCCCCGAGGCCATTGACTTTAAGAGTTATTTTTGAGGGCTGGAGAGATGGCTTAGTGGTTAAGCGCTTGCCTGTGAAGCCTAAGGACCCCAGTTCGAGGCTTGATTCCCCAGGACCCACGTTAGCCAGATGCACAAGGGGGCGCACGCATCTGGAGTTCGTTTACAGAGGCTCGAAGCTCTGGCGCGTCCATTCTCTCTCTCTCTCTCTCTCTCTCTCTCTCTCTGTGCCTCCTTCTCTCTGTCGCTCTCAAATAAATAAACAAACAAAAAAATTTAAAAAAAGAGTTATTTTTGAAAGGGGTGTGTATTTATTCTTGCCATTCTTCTTGTTTTGAAGTTCTTGTTTTTCCTTTACTGTCTTGTATTAACTATTATTTGAGTATGGCTTATTTTTTTCCTATTTTCTTATGTGTATGCTTTTCTTTCTCTTCAGAATGGAGGATCCTTTCAAGTATTATTTATTTATTCCCTATATTCTGAATTCAAAAGTTCTCAAAAGATGCACAAATTCAGGAGATGAAAAATCCCTAAATGCATATGAAAGTGAATCAGAGGCAAAGAAAATATTATCCACTGAAAAAAAGAGTTTGAAACTTTAAAATATTTTTTTATTTTTATTTATTTATTTGAGAGCAACCGAGAGAGAGAGAGAGAGAAGAGAATGGGCACGCCAGGGCCTCCAGCCACTGCAGATGGACTCCAGATGCGTGTGCCCCCTTGTGCATCTGGCTAACGTGGGTCCAGGGGAATTGAGCCTCGAACCAGAGTCCTTAGGCTTCACAGGCAAGCGCTTAACTGCTAAGCCATCTCTCCAGCCTGAGTTTGAAACTTTAAAGATTCTAAATGATGGCTGGAGAGATGGCTTAGCGGTTAAGGCACTTGCCTGCAAAGCCAAAGGATCCCAGTTCAGTTCCCCAGGACCCATTTATGCTAGATACACAAGGTGGCACACGCGTCTGGAGTTTGTTAGCAGCTGCTGGAGGCCCTGGTGCACCCATTCTCTCTTTCTCTTTCTTTCTCAAATAAATAAATAAAAGTAAAATATTTTTTTAAAAAAGGAAAAGGAAAAGAAGAAAGCCAGATGTGGTGGCACACACCTTTAATCCCAGCACTTGAGAAGCAGAGGTAGGAGGATTGCTATGACTTGGAGGCTACCTTGAGACTGCATAGTGAATTCCAGGTCAGCCTGGGCTACAGTGAGACCCCACCTTGGAAAACCAAAACAAAAAAAGGAGGGGAGCTGGATAGATGGCTTAACAGTTAAGGTGCTTGCCTGCAGAGCCAAAGGACCCAGGTTCCATTCACCAGGACCCATATAAACCAGATGGACAAGGTGGTGCACGCATCTAGAGTTCCTTTACAATAGCTGGAGGCCCTGGCACACCCATTCTCTCTCTCCCTCCCTTTCTCTCTCTCTCTCCCTTCCTCTCTCTCTCAAATAAATAAATAAAAATAAATTAAAAAAATATATTTTCTTAAGAAGGACTCAGGTTCACCCATGTAAGCCAGATGCATATGGTGGTGCGTGCATCTGGAGTTTGTTTGCAGTAGCTAGAGGCCCTGGCATGCCCATTTTCTCTCCCAAAAAAATAAATAAAAATAAACTAAAACATAATAAAATCATAAAGGAACTAAAAAGTTCTATAATGAGCTGGGTGTGGCAGCGGTGCACACTTTTAATCCCAGCAGTTGGGAGGCAGAAGTAGGAGGATCACCATGAGTTCAAGTTCATTTTGAGACTACATAGTGATTTCCAGGTCAGCCTAGGCTAGACTGAAACCCTACCTCAAAACAAAATAAAACAAAACAAACAAACAAAGAAACACACAAAAAAAAGCAAGAAAGAAAAAAGAAAAGAAAAAAAAGGAAAATTAATTTGATCCATGACATGGCAGACCAGATAATCAGAATTCACATTCTCTCCTTCCTGGATTATGTCCTCAGTGTAAAATAGGAAAATATTGGGCTAATAAATGCTGATCAAAATTTACAAAGAGGGGCTGGAGAGATGGCTTAGCGGTTAAGCGCTTGCCTGTGAAGCCTAAGGACCCCGGTTCGAGGCTGGATTTCCCCAGGACCCACATTAGCCAGATGCACAAGGGGGCGCACGCGTCTGGAGTTCGTTTGCAGTGGCTGGAGGCCCTGGCGCGCCCATTCTCTCTCTGTCTCTATCTGCCTCTTTCTCTCTCTATCACTTTCGAGTAAATAAATAAAAAATTTTTTTTTTTTTAAAATTTACAAAGAGGGCTGAAATGGCTTAGCCATTAAGGTGTTTGCCTGCAAAGGCAAATGACCCAAATTTAACTTATTTATTTATTTAAGACAGCAAGATGCCAGCCTTTAATCCCAGCACTTGGGAGGCAGAGGTAGGAGGATCGCCATGAGTTTGAGGCCATCCTGAGACTGCATAGTGAATTCCACGTCAGCCTGGGCTAGATGAGACCCTACCTTGAAAAAAAAAAAAAACAAGAAAACAAGAAACAAAAATAAGAGAGAGAGACAGAGAGAGAGAGAGGGAGAGCAAAAGCCTGATACTCTCAAGTGTTTATTCTGGAAACTAAGGCTGCAGGGGCGGGGATCGGTGGGGGGGGGGGGGAGAATCTTATTACAGGATTTATGAAAGCTAAAGAAAAGAATTAATTTATTTATTTTTGTTATGTTTTTCGAGGTAGGGTCTCACTCTAGCTCAGGCTGACCTGGAATTCACTATGTAGTCTCAGGGTGGCCTTGAACTCAAGGCAATCCTGCTACCTCTGCCTCCCAAGTGCTGGGATTAAAGGCGTGTGCCACCACGACCGGTTTATTCACTTATTTGAGAGCAAGAGAGCGAGAATGAGCACACCAAGACTTCTAGTCACTGCAAACGAACCCCAGACGCATGCACCACCATGTGCATCTGGCTTATATGGGTACTGGGGAATGGAACCTGGGTCCTTAAGGCGGCCCAGGTAAGCCCCTTGACCACTAAACCATCTCTTCAGCCCTGGAAAAAATATTGTTTTATATTTTAATTTAATTTATTTATTTGAGAGACAGAAGGAGGTAGACACACACACACACACACACACACACACACACACGAGAGAGAGAGAGAAAATGGGCACGCCAGGGCTTCCAGCCACTGCAAACGAACTCCAGATGCGTGCGCTCCCTTGTGCTTCTGGCTTATGTGGGTCCTAGAGAATCAAACCTGGATCCTTTGGCTTTGCAGGCAAACACCTTAACTGCTAAGCCATCTCTGCAGCCCCCCATTTTTTTTTTTAAGGCAGAGTGTCATTTTATGCCCAGGTTGACACAAGAACTCACTCTGTAGCTCTAGGCTGGCCTCAAACTTAAAGTGATCTTCCTATCTCAGATTCCCAAATACTGGGAATAAAGGCATGTGCCACTATGCCTGGCTTTTAGAGGAATTTCTATCAACATAAAACCTGTTTAGATGTTATTCTATTTGCCTTAAAAATTTAGCTCCCAGGTCAAGCATGGTGGCACACATCTTTAGTCCCCAAACTCCAGAGCCTGAGGTAGGAGGATCACAGTGAGTTTGAGGCCAGCCTTGAGCTAAAGAGTGAGTGTCTGGTAAGTCTAGGCTTAGAGTAAGACCCTACCTTGAAAAGAGGAAAGAAAAAAAGGGGCTGGAGACATGGCTTAGTGATTAAGGCATTTGCCTGCAATGCCTAAGGACCCAGGTTCAACTCCCCAGAACCCCACATAAGCCAGATGCACATGGTGGCACATGTATCTGGAGTTCATTTTCAGTAGCTAGAGGCTGTGGCGTGCCCATTCCCTCTCTGTGTCTGTCTGTCTGTCTCTAATAAATATTTAAAAATTGAAAAAAAAATGGGAAAGATGTTACATTGAAAGGTGATTAATGGGCAGGAGAGATGGCTTAGCGGTTAAGGCACTTGCCTGCCTGCAAAGCCAAAGGACCCAGGTTCGATTCCCCAGAACAAGGTGGTGCATGCACCTGGAGTTCTTTTGCAGTGGCACGAGGCCCTGGCACGCCCATTCTCTCCCTCTCTCCCACTCTCTGTCTCAAATAAATACAAATAAAATATTTAAAAATAATAGTAATAAATAAATAAAATATTAAAAAATAAACACACACACACACACAAAAAAAAAAAAAACAAAAACAAACCTAAAACAAGCTTGGCAGGTTTGAACTTAGGAGAGAGTGGGTTAGGTGCCAGGTTACAAAGTTCAGTCTACCTGGCTGAGCAAGGTGGCCTGGGGGGGCGTGGCCTGTTTGCTTAAGAATCTAGCTGCGCCCCTCGGATGACTCCCCACCCCTCTCTACCAGACAGCCTCTGCGCACGCGCAGATGCCAGAGCCCCTCTTCGCCCCGCCCCCGCGCCTCTGACCACACCCCCTGCGCCACCCTACTGACAGCCTCTGCGCACGCGCAGACGCCAGAGCCCTCTTCGCTCCGCCCCCGCCCCTCTGGCCACACCCCTTGCACCGCCCTCCCGACAGCCTCTGCGCAGACGCCCGAGCCAGCTCGCCCTCCGCCCCGCCCACCCCGCTCAGACCACGCCCCCTCCGCCTCCGGCCCCGCCCCCCGCACCTCTGGTTCCCACCTCTCCTACGCCATGGCCTGGCACCGGGACCCCGGGACCCAGTCGGGCATCCCGGGCGTCAGTCGCTGTGACCCGATCTCGGTGGCTCTTGGCTCCCCGCGCGCCAGCATGGTTCCTCGGGGGTGGCCGACCCCGCGCCTGCGCCGGGTGTTCGTGGTGGGGGTTGGCATGACCAAGGTAAGCCCGGGGCGGTTCGCCCGAGGCCGGGGGGGATGACCCTGGAGGGCGGGGAGGTCAGCTCTGCACCTGCTGTCCCTTCCTGAGGGGCCTCGGTGCCCATTTCTTTCTTTTATTATTTTGTTTATTTAGTTTCTTTGGTTTTTTGAGGTAGGGTCTCACTGTAGCCCAGGCTGACCTGTAATTCACTGTGGAGTCTCAGGGTGGCCTTGAACTCACAGCCATCCTCCTACCTCTGCCTCCCAAGTGCTGGGATTAAAGCGCTGCGCCACCAAGCCCAGCATTATTATTTTATTTATTTAAGAGGCAGGGCCTCCAGCCACTGCAAAAGAACTCCAGATGCATATGTCACCTTGTGCATCTGGCTTATGTGGGTCCTGGGGAATTGAACCTAGGCCCTTAGGCTTCTCAGGCAAGCGTCTTAACCGCTAAGCCGTCTCTCCAGCTCCTTCAGTGACCGTTTCTTTCCCTTTCCTCCTTCCCCTTTCTCCCTTGTGAAGAGTCTAAATTCCTTTGACCATCACTTCCCAGGTTGTTGGCTTCCCCGTCGAGTAGGAGACCAACCAGGACAACATAGGATGACTCTGTCTCAAGACAAACCTAAAACTTATTTTATTTGTTTGAAAGAGGCAGATGAGGGCGGGGGGGGGGGTGCGGGGGAATATGGCTGTGCCAGGGCATCTAGCCATTGCAGACAAACTCCAGACACGTGCATCACCTTGTGCATCTGGCTTTATGTGGGTACTAGGGAATTGAACCTGGGTCCTTTGGCTTTAGCAGGCAAGCGCAAGCGCCTTAACCACTAAGCCCTCTCTCCAGCCCTGAAACCGGGCCTTAAATCCTAAGGTATGTGAGCTCAGACGAGAGGTCAGGGACGTTTCACACCCAAAGGAGGAGCGGAGGACGGATGTCACCCGTTTGTTCTCCTGGGTGCCTTTCTCAGAGATAACTCTTCGTGTCCGTGGGATACCGAAAGCCAGCGGTGCTTAGTGCCCTCTGGCCGCGGTTCAGTTTCCCCAGTGCTTAGCCCGGTGGTGCTCATGCAACCAGAGGCCTCTGCAGCCTCTTCTTCTTCTTTTTTTTTTTTTAATTTATTTTATTTTTTAAGTTTTTTTTCTTTCCTTTTTATCTTTGTTTTATTATTTACTTATTTATTTTTATTTATTCATTTATTTTTGGTTTTTTGAGGCAGGGTTTCACTCTAGCCCAGGCTGACCTGGAATTCACTATGTAGTCTCAGGGTGGCCTCAAACTCACCGCGATCCTCCTACCTCTGCCTCCCGAACACTGGGATGAGAGGCGTGCGCCGTATTTCTTTATTTTTTGCAGTCTCTTCTTGCAACACCCTGACCACCTCCACGTTTGAGCAACGCCGTTGCCAATGCCAAATTGGCATCTGTTCTGTGTGTCTGTCCCTTTGCATCTATTGTCCCACTTGTACCAGTTATATTCCTCTGGTTAAATGTTTGTTTGTTTTTTTTCTTTAAGATTCATTATCTGTTTATTAGAGAGGGAAAGAGAGAGAATGGGTACACGCCGGGGCCTCCAGCCAAACTGCAAACGAATTCCAGACGCATGCGCCACCTTGTGCAGCTGGCTTAGGTGAGACCTGGAGAATCAAACCTGGGTTCTTAGGCTTTGCAGCAAACTCCTTAACCACTAAACCATCTCTGCAGCCCCATATTTTTAAAAAATTTTTGTTTATTTATTTATTTGAGAGAGACAGACAAAGAGGCAGAGAGAGAGAGAGAGAGGGAAGGAGGGAGGAGAGAGAGAATGGGCGCGCCAGGACCTCCAGGCACTGCAAACGAACTCCAGATGCATGTGCGCCCCTTTGTGCATCTGGCTAACGTGGGTCCTGGGGAATCAAGCCTGGAACTGGGGTCCTTAGGCTTCACAGGCAATTGCTTGACTGCTAAGCCCTCTCTCCAGCCCCTGCAGCCCCATATTTTTATTATTTGTTTTCCAAGGCAGGATCTTGCTGTAGCTCAGGCTGACCTGGAATTCACTGTGTAGTCTCAGGGTGGCCTCCAACTCTCAGCGATCCTCCTACCTCTGCCTCCCCAGTGCTGGGATTAAAGGCGCGCACCACCATGCCTGGCCCAATATTTTTTTTTAATTCATAAGCAGAGAGAAAGAGAATGAGTATGGGGGTGCCGGGGTTTCTTGCCATGCAAATGAACTTCAGAAGCATGCACCACTTTGTGCATCTGCCTTTATGTGGGTACTGAGGAATGAAACCCGGACCATTAGGCTTTGCAAGAAAGCAAGCGCCTTTAGCCGGGCGTGGTGGCGCACGCCTTTAGTCCCAGCACTCCGGAGGCAGAGGTAGGAGGATCGCAGTGAGTTCGAAGCCGCCCTGAGACTACGTAGTGAATTTCCGCCTGGGCTAGAGTGAGACCCTATGTCGAAAAACCAAAAATAAATTAATAAATTAATATAAAGACAATACCTTTAACTGCTGAGCCATCTCTCCAGCTCACCTCCCCCACTTTTGAAATTTCAAGGTAGGGTCTTGCTCTAGCCCAGGCTGACCTTGAACTCACAGGTAGTCCTCCTATGTCTGCCTCCCGAGTGCTTGGTACTAAAGCTATGTGCCAACATGCCTGGCTTTTTCGTTTTCTTTTTCCGAAGCTGGGTCCCACTCTAGCCCAGGCTGCCCTAGAGCTCACAGCTATCTTACATCTGCCCCAGAAGGGTAGGCATTAAAGGATTGCGCCACCATGCTTGTCTGGACCTCGTTCTGTAACTCCGGTTGGTCTCAAACTCAAGGCGGTCTTTCTACCTCAGCCTCCAGAGTGCTTTGGCCTGGTTAACTTTGTCCTCTTAAAGGATCAATTAAGAACTTATCTTGTCTAGGAAACCTTTGATCTGCTTTGCTGCCACAAGGCTTTGAACGTGCCTCTGCCTTAGCACTGACTATATTGAATTGAAATTCTGTTTATATGCCCTGTCATCCCAAGTAAGCCAGATACACAAGGTGGCACATGTGTCTGGAATTCGTTTGCAGTGGCTGGGGGCCCTGGTGTGCCCATTCCCCACCTCAGATAATAAATAAAAATAAAATATAAAAAAATAGGGAATAAAAAATTTTTGAAAAAGAAAAAAAAAACAAAAACAAGAAATGACAGTGAAAATTGAAAAAAAAAATAGGGTACTGGGGACATGGCTTAGCGGTTATGGCATTTGCCTACGAAGCCTAAGGACCCGGGTTTGATTCCCCAGGACCCACGTAAGCCAAGGGGCGCATGTGTCTGGAGTTCGTATGCAGTGGCTAGAGGCCCTGGCGTGCCCATTCTCTCTTTCTCCCTATCTGTCTCTTTCTCTCTCATAAATAAATAAAATATTTAAAATTAAATAAATAAAATATTTGAAAATAAATAAAAAAATAGGATCCTATATGTTGTTGTTCTTAAAAAAAGGGGGGGGGTGCTGGAGAGATGGGCTAGTGGTTAAGCGCTTACCTGTGAAGCCTAAGGATCCTGGTTCAAGGCTCGATTTCCCCCCAGGACCCATGTAAGCCAGATCCACAAGGTGGTGCATGCATTTGGAGTTCGTTTGCAGTGGCTGGAGGCCCTGGCGAGCCCATTCTCTCTTTCTCTCTCTCTCTCTGTCACTCTCCAAAAAAAAAAAAAAAAAAAAAAGATACGAGGGCTTAGCAGTTAAAGTGCTTGCCTGCAAGGCCAAAGGACCCAGGTTTAATTCCCCAGGATCCATATAAAGCCAGATACACAGTAGTGCATGCATGTGGAATTCATTTGCAGTGACAGAAAGCCTTAGTGTGCCCCTATATATTCTCTCTGTCACACACACACTCTCTCTCTGCTTACAAATAAATAAAAAAATTTTAAATATTTTTATTTAGTTCTTTACTTGCAAATAAATATATATAAAAAGTTTATATATATATATATATATATATATATATATATATATATATATACATATATATATATTGTTGTTTTGTTTTTTCGAGGTAGGGTCTCACTCTAGCCCAGGCTGACCTGGAACTCACTATGTAGTCTCAGAGTAGCCTCGAACCCCCGGTGATCCTCTTACCTCTGCCTCCCAAGTGCTGGGATTAAGGGCATGCACCACCACGCCTGGCTTTTTTTTTTTTTTTTTTTTGAGGTAGGGTCTCACTCTAGTCTAGGCCGCCCTGGAATTTACTATGGAGTCTCAGGGTGGCCTTGAACTCGGCGATCCTCCTACCTCTGCCTTCAAATGCTGGGATTAAAGGCGTGCACCACCATGCCCGGCTTATAAAAATATTTCTATAGAGAAAAATTGTGCTTTATTGTCCCATTTCCTTTTTCTTTTTCAGTAGGCTAATTTCTACTCATCCTTAAGGATTTAATTGTGTGGTGGTTCCTTTGAAAGCCTTTCTTCTGTCTCATAAGCTGGGTAGATGTCGTTCTCAAACTATTCTGTACCTAAGACACTGTATGCAAATTGCTTGTTTTACATTAGACTATTATTTCTGATATAGTCTCAGGGTGGTCTTGAACTCGAGGTGATCCTTCTACCTCTGCCTCCCTAGTGCTGGAATGAAAGGCATGCGCCACCACGCCTAGCTTTTTTTTTTTTAATTCTATTTTTATTTACTTATTAGAGACAGCGAGAGGGAGAGAGAGAATGAGAATGGGTGGGCCAAGGCCTCCAGCCACGGCAAAGGAACTCCAGATGCATGTGCCTTCATGTGCATCTTGCTTACGTGGGACCTGGAGAACTGAACCTGGGACTTCAGGCATGTGCCTTAACTGCTAAGCCATCTCTGAAGCCTGAATGAATGAATTTCTATGCTTTGTTGTGGGGGGCGAAAATCGATGCTTTTGCTTCTGTTTCTCATCTTCTGTATTCCAGTTCATGAAGCCTGGAGGGGAGAATTCCAGAGATTATCCTGACTTGGCAAAGGAAGCAGGTAATATAGAATATTCAAATCTTTTTTAAAATTTTGTTTTAACATTTTATTTATTTATTTGAGAGAAAGAGGCATTGAGAAAGAGACACACACACAGAATGGGCGCACTAGGGCCTCTAGCCACTGTAAACGATCCTCCTACGTCTGCCTAGATTTTGTATCAACCTAAACACTTTTTTTTTTATTCCAGCATTTGGGAGGCAGAGGTAGGAGGACCACTGTGAGTTTAAGGCCACCCTGAGACTATAGAATAACACAGAACAGAACAAAGCAAAAAAGAGAGGACGATCTGAGATTTGATTAACTACTATTCTTTCTCAAGACACTTTAATATTTTATTTGTTTCAGAGAGAAAGGAAACCTTGTGCATTTGGCTTACGTGGGTCCTGGGGAATTGAACCTGGGTCCTTTGGCTTCGCAGGCAAACACCTTAACCACTAAGCCATCCCTCCATCCTACTTTATTTAATATTTAACTAATACTTTGGCCTACTGAGTAGCTGGGACTATAAGCACATAGCCACTATATCTGGTATTATTTTATTTATTTATTTCATTTATTTGAGAGAGGAAGAGGGAGGGAGAAAAAAGCAGATAGAGACTGAGAATGGGTGTGCCAGGGCCTCCAGCGACTGCAAACGAACTCCAGATGCGTGCGCTCCCTTGTGTCTGGCTTACGTGGGTCCTGGGGAATCAAACCTGGGTCCTTTGGCTTTGCAGACAAGCGCCTTAGTGGATGTAGAAAATCTGGGCTGGAGAGATGACTCAGCTTATAAAGCCTGACAGCCTGGGTTTGATTCCCCAGCCCCCATGTAAAGCCAGATGCACAAAATAGTGGATGCATCTGGAGTTTGTGCAGCAAGAGGGCCCAGAGTGCCCATTTATCCCTCTCAATAAATAAATTTTTAAGCCAGGTGTGGTGGTGCACGCCTTTAATCCAACCCCTCGGGCTGGGGGGACCATAGGGATGAGGATTGATGTGAGTTTGAGGCCAGCTTGGGACTACAGAATGAGTTCCAGGTTAGCCTGGGCTAGAGTAAGACCCTATGTCAAAACAACAACAACAACAACAACAAAAAACAAAAAACAAAAAAACAGGGCTGGAGAGATGGCTTAGCAGTTAAGCGCTTGCCTGTGAAGCCTAAGGACCCCGGTTCAAGGCTCGATTCCCCAGGACCCACGTTAGCCAGATGCACAAGGGGGCGCACACGCCTGGAGTTCGTTTGCAGTGGCTGGAAGCCCTGGCGCACCCATTCTCTCTCTCTCTCTACCTGCCTATTTCTGTATCTCTGGCTGTCTCAAATAAATAACTAAATATAAATAAAAATATTAGAAACGAACAAACAATAAACCGAAGTTGTGCTCCTCTACAGCAAACACTTAACAATGACGTGCTTTTGTTTTTTCTAGGCCAGAAGGCTTTGGCCGATGCACAGATCCCTTACTCAGCAGTGGAGCAGGCGTGCATTGGCTACGTGTATGGTATGTAGTGAACTATGTGTCCTGTTTATCTCAGTCTAGCAGCAACTACAAAAACATTGTGGTGGCATGCGTAGATGTTAACTCTCAAGACAACTGAACTTAAGAGTCTTAAGGTCTCACTCTAAACCCAAGCTGACCTGGAACTCAATTCTGTAGTCCCAGTCTGGCCTCGAACTCACACTGATCCTCCTACCTCTGCCTCCTGTGTGTGCTGGGATTAAAGGTGTGTGGTTTAAATTAAATTAAATGCCTGGCTGTCTTGTTTTTTTTTTTTATAAGTACTTTTTTGTTGTTGTTTTGTTTTTGTTTTTTTCTTGTTGTTTATTATTTTTATTTACTTATTTGAGAGCAACAGACAGAGAGAGAAAGAGGCAGAGAGAGAGAGAGAGAGAGAGAGAGAATGGGCGCGCCAGGGCCTCCAGCCACTGCAAACGAACTCCAGACGCGTGCGCCCCCTTGTGCATCTGGCTAACGTGGGTCCTGGGGAATCGAGCCTCGAACCGGGGTCCCTTAGGCTTCACAGGCAAGCGCTTAACCGCTAAGCCATCTCTCCAGCCCAGTCTTGTTGTTTTTTGAGGCAAGGCTGTCTTGTCCAGGCTGACCTGGAACTCACTCTCTGTACCAGTTTCACCTTGGTTCTCTTGCTTCAGACTCCCAAGTACTATAATTACAGGTACACCACATGAGGGTGGTCTCTAACTTGTGTGCTTAAGCACGCCTCCCACTTGAGCCTGGGATTGCGAGCTTGTGCTGACATTGCTGGGCTTAAAATTGGAGAGAGAGTGTGTGTTTCATTTTATGGCAAGGTCTCACTCTAGCCCACAGTGACTTGGTACTCACTGTAACTCAGGCTGGCCTGGAACACCTGGCGACCCTCCGAAGTGCTGAGATTACAGACAAAAGCCAATGCGCTTGGCAGTGCATGTATGTATGTGTGTATCACAGGAAACTTTTTCTTGGGGAGATGGAAACACACATCTGCACCCCAGATAGGACTCGGGTGGCAGACCAAAGTATAATTACACCATTAGCAGTTTGGAGAAGGAGTGAGCCTATTTTATTTATTTATTTATTTATTTATTTATTTAATTTATAGGCTTATTTACAGAGCTACAGAGCAGAGTGAGGGCTTGCATCTAAGAATGTGGATTCTTCAGAACAGCCATACTTCTTTTTCTTTCTTTTTTTTTCTTTTTCCTTTTGTTTTTCGAGGTAGGGTCTGTCTCTAGCTCAGGCTGACCTGGAATTCACTATGTAGTCTCAGGGTGGCCTCGAACTCACATCGGTCAAACTACCTCTGCCTCCCCAGTGCTGAGATTAAAAGTGTGCACCACCACGCCCGGCTTTTTCTTTTTCTTTTTTCTTTTTTTTTGGTTTTTCAAGGTAGGGTCTCACTCTCGCCCAGGCTGACCTGTAATTCACTGTGGAGTCTCAGGGTGGCCTTGAACTCACAGCGATCCTCCTACCTCTGCCTCCCAAGTGCTGGGATTAAAGGCGTGCGCCACCACGCCCGGCTATTTTTATTGACAACTTCCATAATCATAAACAATATCCCATGATAATTCCTTCCCCCCCTACTTTGCCCTTCATAACTCCACTCTCCATCATATCCCCTCCCCCTCTCAATCAGTCTCTCTTTTATTTTGATGTCATGATCTTTTCCTCCTATTATGATGGTCTTGTGCAGGTAGTGTCAGGCACTGTGAGGTCATGGATATCCAGGCCATTTTGTGTCTGGAGGAGCACGTTGTAAGGAGTCCTACCCTTCCTTTGGCTCTTACATTCTTTCTGCCACTGTTTCTTTAAAAGGCCATTCTGCTGGGCATGGTGGCGCACACCTTTAATCCCAGCACTCGGGAGGCAGAGGTGGGAGGATCGCTGTGAGTTCAAGGGCTCCCTGAGACTCCACAGTGAATTCCAGGTCAGCCTGGGCTAGAGTGAGACCCTACCTCGAAAAAGCCAAAAAAAAAAAAAGTAAATAAAAAATAAAGGGCCATTTCACCGTTCTATGAAGCCAGCTGCTTCAGGGCTGTGGGCCACAAGGTAAGACCAGTGAATTCCATGATCGTGAGCCCACTGCCGTACTTCCTTGGCTGTGAAGTGAGTTCCTTGGTCTGAAGCCATGCTGTGTGGAATACCATGATGGTGGATAAGGCGTTCTGTAAGCCCACGGGTGGTGGTTTTGACAGAAGCACTTCGTGCAGGAAAGGCAAGTGCATACCCAGAATAAGTGTCTATTCCAGTAAGGACAAAATGCTGCCCTTTCCGTGATGTAAATGGTCCAATATAGAAAACCTGCCATCAGGTTTCTGGCTGGTCACCCCGAGGAGTGTGACCATATCGGGGGCTCAGGGTTGGTCTCTGCTGCTGGCAGATTTGGCACTCAGCAGCAGCCGTAGCCGGGTCAGCCTTAGTTAGTGGAAGGCCATGTTGTTGGGCCCATGCATAGCCTGCATCTCTGCCACCATGGCCGCTTTGTTCATGGGCCCATTGGGCAATGGCAGGGGTGGCCTGAGGAAAGACGTTGCCCACTATCCACAGAACAGGGTCAGCTTATCTACCTGATTATTAAAGTCATCCTCCGATGAGGTCACCTGCTGATGAGCATGAACATGGGACACAAGTATCTTTATATCCTTTGCCCATTCAGAGAGCTCTATCCATATACATCTTCCCTAATGTCCTGCTCCCCAATTTTTATATGTTTTAAAAAATTTGTTTATTTTTATTTATTTATTTGAGAATGACAGAGAGAAAGAGGCAGATAGAGAGAGGGAGAGAGAGAGAGAATGGGCGCGCCAGGGCCTCCAGCCACTGCAAATGAACTCCAGACGCGTGCGTTCCCTTGTACATCTGACTAACGTGGGTCCTGGGGAATCGAGGCTTGAACCGGGGTCCTTAGGCTTCACAGGCAAGCGCTTAACTGCTAAGCCATCTCTCCAGCCCTGCTCCCCAATTTTCCAACTGTGCTCCTTCCAAGTCCCAGCCAAACCACTGGCCACAGCCCATGCATCAGTGGATAACCGCACATCTGCCCATTTTTCTTTCCAAGCAAAATGCACAACCTTGTGCACTGCCCGATGTTTTGCCCGTTATGAAGACTTCCCTTCACCACAGTCCTTCAGAGCTGTCCCAGAAGGGGGCTGTAACGCTGCAGCTGTCCACTTCTGGGCGGTGCCCGCATAACGTGCTGAACCATCTGTAAACCATGCCCTAGTCAGTCAGTTGATCATAGGGCACACCCCATGATGCCATAGGTGCATGCTTGGGGACCGAAGGCATTGTTACAGGGGTAGAAACCATAGGCATTTGGGTAACTTCCCCATGTAACTTACTCGTACCTTCAGGGCCTGCTCGAGCCCGATCACATATATACCACTTCCACTTAGTGATGGACTGATGCTGTGCACGTCCACCATTATGGCCTGGTAGGTCAGATAACACCCAGCTCATGATGGGCAGCTCAGGTCGCATAGTAACTTGATGGCCCGTTGTCAAATGTTCAGTTTCCACTAAGGCCCAAATAGCAGGCCAAGAGCTGTCTCTCAAAGGGAGAATAATTGTCTGCAGATGATGGCAGGGCCTTGTTCCAACATCCCATGAGCCTCCGCTGTGATTCACCTATGGGAGCCTGCCAAAGGCTCCAAACAGCGTCCCTGTCTGCCACTGACACCTCAGGTACCATCACATCTGCTGGATCATACGGCCCAAGGGGCAGAGCAGCCTGCTCAGGGCAGCCTGGACCTGTTGAAGAGCCTTCTCTTGTTCTGGGCCCCACTGAAAACTAGTAGCTTTCCGAGTCACTTGCTATATGGGACGGAGTAAGACACCCAAGTGAGCAATGTGCTGTCTCCAAAATCTAAATAGGCCCACTAGATGCTGTGCTTCTTTCTCAGTGGTAGGAGGGGCCAAATGCAACAACTTGTCCTTCACCTTAGAAGGAATATCCCTGTGTGCCCCACACCACTGAACTACTAGAAATTCCCCCGAGGTGGAAGGTCCTTGAATTTTGGATGGATTTATTTCCCATCCCCTGATGCGCATATGCTGTACCATCAACTCCAGAGCGGCTGCCACCTCCTGCTCATTCGATCCAGTCAGCGTAATGTCATTGATATAGTGGACCCACGTGACACCCTGTGGAAGGGACAGGCGATCAAGATCCCTGCGAACTAAAGCTATGACACAGGGCTGGAGGGTTAGTATAACCTTGAGGCAAAATGGTAAAGGTGTACTGCTGACCCTGCCAGGTGAAGGCAGATTGCTTCTGGTGGTCCTTATGGGCAGGTATGGAGAAGAAAGCACTCACAAGATCAGTAGCTGCACAGCAGGTACCAGGAGATGTGTTAATCTGCTCAAGTAAAGAAACCACATCTGGTACGGCAGCTGCAATTGGAGTCACCACCTGATTAAGTTTCTGATAATCCGCTGTCATGCTCCAGGATCCGTCTGTCTTCTGAACAGGCCAAATAGAGTTAAAGGGAGATGTGGTGCATCCTTCAAGTCCTTTATAGTGGCTCTAGTTTGTGAAATCCCCCCAGGGATGCGATACTGTTTTCGATTCACTATTTTCCCTGGTGGTGGGAGCCTCAGTGGCTTCCATTTTGCCTTTCCAACCATAATAGCCCTCACTCCACAAGTCAGGGAGCCAATGTGGGGCTTCTGCCAACTCCTAAGTATATCTATCCCAATTATACATTTTGGAATTGGGGAAATAACCACAGCGTGAGTCTGGGACCCACTGTTAGTTTAACGTTTGCCAAAACTCCATTGGTCACCTGACCTCCATAAGCATCTACTTTAATTGGAGATCCACGGTGCTTTTTGGGGTCTCTGGGACTCAATCAAGGGTGGAGAGGGCAAGATTTCAGGATGTGGGGGTGCAACTGCTGCTAAGGGAGGGGAGGTCACATTCTCATGCAAAACAACTTCTTGGGCTGGAGAGATGGCATAGCGGTTAAGGGGCTTGCCTGAGAAGCCTAAGGACCCAGGTTCGATTCCCCAGGGCCCACATAGGCCAGATGCACAAGGGGTAACATGCATCTGGAGTTTGTTTGCAGTGGGTGGAGCCCTGGTGCACCCATTCTCTCTTTCTCAAATAAATAAAACTATCTATCTATCTATCTATCTATCTATCTATTTCTTCTTAAGAATCTGAGAGTTCAATGTCCCCAGATTCTTCAGGGTCTTCCTGCACACCCCCATCTGTTGCAGTCAGGTTGTCAGGTTCGCATTGCTGGTAGAAATCACCCACCAATGGGCTGGAGAGATGGCTTAGCGGTTAAGCGCTTGCCTGTAAAGCCTAAGGACCCCGGTTCGAGGCTCGATTCCCCAGGTCCCACGTTAGCCAGATGCACAAGGGGGTGCACGCGTCTGGAGTTCGTTTGCAGTGGCTGGAGGCCCTGGCGGGCCCATTCTCTCTCCCTCTCTCTATCTGCCTCTTTCTCTCTCTGTTGCTTTCAAATAAATAAAATAAACAACAAAAAAAAAATAAAAAAAAAAAAAAAAAGAAATCACCCACCAAGAGCGGCTTGTGGGAAAAGAGAGGTTTATTTGGGCTTACAGACTCGAGGGGGAAGCATCACGATGGCAGAGGAAACGATGGCATGAGCAGAGGGTGGACATCACCCCCGGCCAACATCAGGTGGACAATAGCGACAGGAGAGTGTGCCAAACACTGACATGGGGAAGCTGGCTATAAAACCCATAAGCCCGTCCCCAACAATACACCACCCCCAGGAAGCATTAATTTCCAAATCTCCATCAGCTGGGAACCTAGCATTCAGAACATGTAAGTTTATGGGGGACACCTGAATCAAACCACCACACCATCCCAAGTCATAGGATCCCCCTCTTTTCCAATCAGCGCCCTCAGTTTAACTTCTGATAGCCTGTGAGGCTGGTATTGAGTTTAGGTTGCAAGTTAGCCAATCTTTTATTTTTATTTTATTTTATTTATTTATTTTTTCGAGGTAGGGTCTCACTCTAGTCCAGGCTGAGCTGGAATTCACTCTGTAGTCTCAGGGTGACCTCGAACTCATGGCGATCCTCTTGTCTCTGCCTCCCGAGTGCTGGGATGAAAGGCATGCGCCACCATGCCTGGCCAAGTTAGCCAATCTTACAAAGAGCTTGGGTTTGGTTTTCTGCAATCTGAGACCTGTTCTGGCTAGAGAGGAGACTCTCCTCCAGGGCACCCTTAGAAACCTCCAGAACATATATGTGGCTCTTAAGCTTGGAAATTTCTTTTCTGAGCTTCTGCTTTTCCCTTAACAGTTTATCCACAGATGCTAGAAGCAACCACCCAGCGTCATCATTCATTTTGCTCTTCCACAAATATTCAAATGTCTTAGCTGTAGAGTCACTAAATTCCTCGCTCTTCACAAGATATGGCTCAGGATCACCAAATACATCTATCTCAAGGAGTTCTTTCTTTCTTTCTTTTTATTTATCTATTTTTCGAGGTAGGGTCTCACTCTAGCCCAGGCTGACCTGGAATTCACTATGGAGTCTCAGGGGGGCCTCGAACTCACGGCGATCCTCCTATCTCTGCCTCCTGAGTGCTGGGATTAAAGGTGTGCGCCACCATGCCTGGCTTTCAAGAAGTTCTTTAAATAGTTCACACCTTGGATTATTAGTGCCCTCCTTTTTACCAGTTAAAGTGCTATCTTATCACACCTTCTAAGGCTCAGGGTCCATTGTGGAAGTGGTGGCAGAAAGAACGTCAGAGCCAAAGGAAGGGTAGGACTCCTTACAATGTGCTCCTCCAGACACTAAAATGGCCTGGATGTCCATGACCCCACAGTGCCCGACACTACCTACACAAGACCCTCATAATAGGAGGAAAAGATGATGACATCAAAATAAAAGAGAGAAGCCTGGAGAGATGGTTTAGCGGTTAAGCGCTTGCCTGTGAAGCCTAAGGACCACAGTTCGACGCTCGATTCCCCAGGACCCACATTAGCCAGATGCACAAGGGGGCGCATGCGTCTGGAGTTCCTTTGCAGTGGCTGGCGTGCCCATTCTCTCTCAATCTGTCTCCATCTGCCTCTTTCTCTCTGTCTGTTGCTCTCAAGTAAATAAATAAAAAATAAACGAAAATTAAAAAAAAAAAAGAGACTGATTGAGAAGGGGAGGAGATATGATGGTGAGTGGAGTTGTGAAGGGGAAAGTGGGGGGGAACTATCATGGTTTATTGTCTATAATTATGGACGATATCAATAAACACATAAGGTTAAAAATATTTTATATTTATTTATTTATTTGAGAGAGAGGGAGAGTGAATGGGCACACCAGGGCCTCCAGCCCCTGCAAAGGAACTCCAGATGCGTGCGCCCCCTTGTACATCTGGCTAACATGGGTCTTGGGGAATCGAACTGGGGTCCTTTGACTTAGCAGGCAAGTGCCTTAACTGCTAAGCCATCTCTCCAGTCCTAAATATTTTTTTTTTTAAAGCGCTGTCCTCCGTACCATTAAAGCCTTAATAGCATTGAAGTCAGAGAGCCAACTCCAGAGATCACCAAACCCACTAGAGAAATCCATCCTTACAAATCGGTTTCTCTAGAGCTGCTATTAGTCAGAGTTCTCTAGAGGAACAGAACCGAGGGAATGAATTGTATTAAAAGGGAATTTATTGGATTAGTTTACAACAGTCTAACAGTAGCAGGTTGCGGGCCTGAGAGTCAAGGAACCCGGTAGCTGCTCAGTCCACGAGGCTGGATGCCTCAGCAGTCCCAATCTGCCACTGAAGGCCTAAGGGATATCTCCCTATGCAGAGCTTCCGTAGATAAAGCCCCCCTCTTAGGGGAAAAGGCTCACCCTAGGGGAAGGAATTCCTCCTTCAGTTAATCCTTCCTGGAAGCAACCTCGGGGACCCACTTAGGAGGAGTGTCTGTGGATCCCTAAACAGATCAAGTTGACATAAAACTTAACTATCACACCCAGTATTGGTGCCACGTGTCTGTAATCACAACACTGGGGAGGTGGAGACTGGAATCCCTGGGGCCCATTGACTAGCTACTGTGTCAAAATTAGTGCTGTGGCAGGTTCTGTGACAAACCCTGCCTCAAAAATAAAACCAGTAGGGCTGGAGAGATGGCTTAGGGGCTAAGGCGTTTGCCTGCGAAGCCTAAGGACTCAGGTTCGATTCTCCAGGTCCCACGAAAGCTAGATGCACATGGTGGCGCACGCGTCTGGAGTCGTTTGCAGTGGCTGGAGGCCCTGGCGCACCCATTCTCTCTCTCTTCCCCTTTCTCTGTCTCAAATAAATAAATAAAATAGATAAATAAAATGTTAAAAAAAAATAAAACCAATAGCCGGGCGTGGTGGCTTTGCTGTTGCAGTCAGGTTCGCATTGCTGGTAGAAATCACCCAACCAAGATCAGCTTGTGGGAAAAAGAGGTTTATTTTGGCTTACAGGCTCGAGGGGAAGCTCCACGATGGCAGGGGAAAACGATGTCATGAGCAGAGAGTGGACATCACCCCCTGGCCAACATCAGGTGGACCATAGCAACAGGAGAGTGTGCCAAACACTGGCAAGGGGACACTGGCTATAACACCCATAAGCCCGCCCCCAACAATATACTGCCTCCAGGAGGCGTTAATTCCCAAGTCTCAGGGACCTAGCATTCAGAATACCTAAGTTTATGGGGGACGCCTGAATCAAACCATCACATTCCATCTCTGGCCCCCATAAACTAATAACTATACATGATGTAAAAAACATTGCATTCATCCAACTTTAAAAGTTCCCATAGTTTTTTTTATCAATTCCAATGATGTTCATATATCCCCATAGCCCAAGATCTTTTAACTGAGCCATAATACCAAAAAATAACCTCAAAAATCCCATACTGGCACAGAATAAACATTCACACTGCAAAAGATGGCATTGGGCATAGCAAAGAAATATTCAGCCAATACAAGATTTAAAACAACCAGGGTAGACATCAAACTCTGTAGCTTTAAGTCCAACAACTCTAGTCAATGACAAAGCTCCAAGTCCGGTAATTCTAACCAGCAACAAGCATCTGGACTTCCAATTCTGCCCCTCCAGCTAGGTTACTCACAGTCCTGGAAAACTTCATGGGTCTGCAGCTTTCCTTAGCAGCCATGTGGTCCAAGCATCTCCATTGGGTCTCCACTGCAAGCCACGCTTCATCCTCATGGCCCCATGGGGTCTCCATGCAGGCATCCAGCAAACCTGCTTCACACTGCCCATGGCCATTTCCAAAACACAAGACTATGTTGCAAACTCAATGACCTTCTCTTTCCTGCATTTCTTATACTCCACAATACCAGGTGGGGTGCCAATTTGTTAATCCAGGGGGGAATAAAGCAGACTTTGAAGAACAGGACACTCCTTGAGCACTCAGGCCCTTTCAAAAGAGTCTACATTCTTCCTGTTGCCCCAGCGCGGGTCAGCTGGCCCAGTCTCAAAGGTTGTAATCTCTCAAAACAATTTGCAGTTGAACGGGCAGCAGTTTAGGTCCAAAGATTTCATTTTTCCTGTGCCATATCCCTCTGCTCACACCAGTTTATTTCTATACAAAGCAACCCTGCACAACTTCTCAGGACACGGACATAACAGCAAGCCTCTCACAATCTGCTTCTAGCCCAGTCCAAGCAAAGCTCTCTTTCACCCTCATAAGCCAAACCTCACAGTCCATAGTTCTTACTTACTGCACTCAGGTCTTTCAACTCTGACCACAATAGTCCGTTAAACTGCACTTAAAGCACTGCAAGGTGTCTCTTAGGCCAAGGTTTCAAATCCTCCCTCATTCCTCTTGAAAATCAGCTCCAAAAGGCCAAAGCCACACAGTCAGGTGTCCACCAGCAATCCCACTCCTCAGTACCACTTTACTGTTGCAGTCAGGTTCACATTGGTGGTGGCGCATGCCTTTAATCCCAGTATTCGGGAGGCAGAGGTAGGAGGATCACCATGAGTTCAAGGCCACCCTGAGACTATATAGGGAATTCCAGGTCAGCCTGAGCTAGAGTGAGACCCTACCTTGAAAAACCAAAATAATAATAATAATAATAATAATAATAATACCAACAACAATATAGTGACCGAGGAGGACATCTGACAACAGCCTGTGGAATCCCCAAGCTCTGAGTTTCTATCTGCAAACTAACCAAAGAATTGGCAATTCCAGATTCAAGAAAACGATTTTTAAAATACCACATTTTATTGAGATTTTACAAAGGAGTGTGGAAAGGGGAAGGCTGGGAGGTAAGGGGAGATAAAGTGGGGAGAAGAGAAGTACACCACGTGGAGCCCAAAAGCCCACGTGGTCCGCGTGTAGCTCAGGAGTCCATGTGACCAGATGTGGATCTGGGGGGAAAAATGTGGAAAGAAAAAAGAAAGTTCAAGGAGCTCCTGCCATGTGGGGAGTCAGAGGAGATAAAGAACCCGTGTGGAGAGTCAGGACTAGGGGGGACCCTCCCAGCTAGGGCCTGTGTCAGCCGAGCCAGCCCAGGCTCAGCAGAGGGGAAAACCTCACCCACAGCTGGAAGCTCCCAAGTGGTCAGAGAGCCTGCCCTCCCCTATGCAAAGGTATTTATGACCTTAGGGTGGTGGGCTGTTTTCCTGAACCAGAGGAGAGGGCCAGCCGGTTGGTTAGGACTAGGGGCTGTCTCAGGAAGAGATTAGCTCAAGCACCAAGTTCTGGGGGCAGAACTTGACGAACCACAATGTTTAAGTCCTATGAAAGAAAGACCTCCCTCCCGGGAGGGGTCCTGACTGTGCGAAAACAGTTCTACGGAATTAGGCAAGAGATAAGAAATCAGGTCATCGTTGATTTTCAGCAAGTGCAAACTTTTCCTTTGCTGTTTACCTTCTGGGATCTAGTCACCCTAACTCTACCCTCCCCTCAGGTGGGGAGCACACCAGGTCCTCTAATTACTACAAACGAACTCCAGATGCATATGCCACCTTGTGCATCTGGCTTTATGTGGATAGCAGGGAATTAAACCAGGGTTGCTAGGCTTTGCAGGCAAGTACCTTAACCACTGAGCCATCTCCCCAGCTTCCCCCCCCCCTTTTTTTTTTTCGAGGTAAGGTTTCGCTCTGGCCCAGGATGACCTGGCATTAACTATGTACTGTCAGGGTGGCCTCGAACTCACGGTGATCCTCCTACCTCTGCCTCCTCCACCTTTTTTTTTATTATTATTTTTATTATTTTTTAAATTTGAGGTAGGGTTTCACTCTAGCTCAGGCTGACCTGGAATTCACTCTGTAGTCTCAGGGTGGCCTCAAGCTCATAGCGATCCTCCTACCTCTGCCTCCCAAGTGCTGGAATTAAAGGCGTGCGCCACCACGTCCGGCTCTCCCCCACCTTTTTTTGAGGTAGGGTCTTACTCTAGCCCAGGCTGACCTGGAATTCACTATGGAGTCTCAGGCTGGCCTGGAACTCACAGCGATCCTCGTACCTCATCCTCCTGAGTGCTGGGATTAAAGGCGTGCGCCACCACGCCTGGCAAAGCCCCATTTTGTATAGTTTTAATAATTTATATCTGACAGACAAGTAAATGTTTCTGAAAATTGACTTTTGTCATATAGCCCTGTTCAGACAGTATTATTTGTTATTTCCGATCGTTTCTCTACACCTCTTGCTCTGCCAGCACTAGGGAGACTTTGGCAAGAGGATTCCTGTAAATACCAGTCTCGGAGTACACACATCATATATTTGAATTTTTTTTTGTTTGTTTGTTTGGTTTTTCGAGGTAGGGTCTCACTCTAGCCCAGGATGACCTGGAATTCACTATGGAGTCTCAGGGTGGCCTCGAACTCACAGCGATCCTCCTACCTCTGCCTCCCGAGTGCTGGGATTAAAGGTACTTGAATCTTTCATACTTGCACAGTAAAGGATAGCGTGTGACTGTTACTGAGTGAACTGTCAGTAATACAGTCCCTGTCCTGCCTGCGTTGTACACTATAGGAAGGCATAATAATCAAACTGTGTAAAAGCAATGTAATAGCCGGGCGTGGTGGCGCCCGCCTTTAATCCCAGCACTTGGAAGGAAGAGGTAAGGAGGATCACCGTGAGTTCCAGGCCACCGTGAGACTCCATAGTGAATTCCAGGTCAGCCTGGACCCTACCTTGAAAAACTAAAAAAAGAAAAAAAAAAAAAAAAAACATGGGTAAGGCACTTGCCTGCAAAGCCAAAGGACCCAGGTTCGATTCCCCGGGACCCACGTAAGCCAGATGCACAAAGGTGGCGCACGCGTCTGGAGTTCGTTTGCAGTGGCTAGAGGCCCTGGCGTGCTCATTTTCTCTCTCTCAAATAAATAAATAATTAAGTAAAAGTAATGTAACACAGCATTGTATCGCTAGCGGCTCCATGTGCCTGTGTTGTGGACGCTAAAATTCCGGTTTGGTTTTCCGCACAGGAGACTCGACATGCGGGCAGAGGGCTGTCTACCACAGCTTGGGGCTCACCGGCATTCCCATCATCAACGTGAACAACAATTGTTCCACTGGCTCTACCGCATTGTTCATGGCACGGCAACTGGTTCAGGGCGGTGAGGAAGACTTCTTTGTCCAGTACTCTTAGTGAATGTGGGCTTATCGCGTTCTTCCAATCACTTCTCTCTTCTCTGTGTTACCATCAGACGTATACACACACACACATATATTTGTTTTTGGAGGCAGGGTCTCACTGTAGTCCAGGATGACTTAGAACTCCCTCTGTGACCACAGGCTGCCCCCCCCCCTCCAAACTTGGTGGATCTCCCAGGCTGACCTGCAATCCACTCGGTAGTCTCAGGGTGGCCTCGATCTCATGGCGATCCTCCTACCTCGGCCTCCTGAGTGCTGGGATTAAAGGTGTGCACCACCATGCCTGGCTGTGTTTAATTGATTAATGTTTTTATTTATTTGCAAGAAGAGAAAGAGAGGGCAGAGAGAGTGGGTACGCCAGGGCCTCTTGCCGCTGCAAGTGAACTCCAGGTGCATGTGCCACTTTGTGCATCTGGCTTTATGTGGGTACTAGGATATTGAAGCCTGGTTGTCAGGCTTTGCAAGCAAGCACCTTAACTGTTCAGCCATCTCTCCAGCCCTTTATATATATATTATTTATATATTATTATTATTATTATTATTTTGAATTTTCAAGGTAGGGTCTTGCTGTAGTCCAGGCTGATCTGGAATTCACTATGTAGTCTCAGGGTGGCCTCGAACTCATGATAATTCTCCTACCTCTGCCTCCCCAGTGCTGGGATCAAAGGCGTGTGCCACCATGCCCAGCTAGACCTTAACATTTTTTATTTTATTTTTTAAAAATATTTTATTTTTATTTATTTATTTGAGAGTGACAGAGAGAGAGAAGAGGGAGGGGGAGAGAGAGAGGGAGAGAATGGGCACGCCAGGGCCTCCAGCCACTGCAAACAAACTCCAGACGCGTGTGCGCCCCTTGTGCATCTGGCTAACGTGGGCCCTGGGGAGCCAAGCCTCGAACCAGGGTCCTTAGGCTTCACAGGCAAGCGCTTAACTGCTAAGCCATCTCTCCAGCCCCTTAACATTTTTAAAAATTATTTATTTATTTGCAAGCACAGAGAGAGAGAGGGAGAGAGATCTAATGGGGTGCTCCAGGGCCTCCAGCCACTCCAAATGCATGTGTCACTCTGTGCATCTGGCTTTATGTGGACACTGAGGAATTGAACCCCAGTTGTTAGGCTTTGCAGACAAGTGGGTGCCTGAATGGCTGAGGCCTCTCTCCAGATCAAAAATTTTAATTAAAAGTTTAGTTCAATTTAAAAATTATACATATATATACACACACACACATACAGACACATATATATAAATGATATATATGTGTTGTTTGGTTCTTTTATTTATTTTAAACACTTTATTTTTATTTATTTATTTGTTTGACAGAGAAAGAGGTATAGAGAGAGAGAGGGAGGGAGAGAATGGGCGCGCCAGGGCCTCCAGCCTCTGCAAACGAACTCCAGATGCATGCTCCCCCTTGTGCATCTGGCTAACGTGGGTCCTGGGTCCTTTGGCTTTGCAGGCAAGTGCCTTAACCATTAAGCCATCTCTCCAGTCCTATTTTTTCTTTTTTTCTTTTTTTTTTTTTTTGTTCGAAGTAGGGTCTCACTGTAGCCCAGGCTGATTTGGAATTTATTATGTAGCCTCAGGGTGGCCTTGAACTCACAGCGATCCTCCTGATCCTCCTACCTTCTGCCTCCCAAGTGCAGAGATGAAAGGTGTGCACTGCCATGCCTCATGCCTAGCTTTAATATTTGGTTGTGGCTTTTATGGAAGCATAGTTTTACATTAATTGGAAATTTTCTTAGCATGATGAGACTAGAACAGAATTAAGCACCTTTGAAATTTTCCTCTTACTTTGAACTACATAAAATTTTTCTCTATAATTTTTAGTTTAAAAAAATTTTTTTTTTTTTAGTTTTTAAAATTTTTTAAATAGGGCTGGAGAGATGGCTTAGCAGTTAAGCGCATGCCTGTGAAGCCTAAGGACCCTGGTTCGAGGCTCTATTCCCCAGGACCCACGTTAGCCAGATGCACAAGGGGGCTTACACGTCTGGAGTTCGTTTGCAGTAGATGAAGGCCCTGGAGCGCCCATTCTCTCTCTCTCTCTCTATCTGCCTCTTTCTCTCTCTGTCTGTCGCTCTCAAATAAATAAATAAAAATGAACAAAAATTTTTAAATAAATATTTTATTTGTTTATTTACAAGCGGAGAGGAGAGGTATGAGAACGGGCATACCAGGGCCTCCAGCCACTGCAAATGACCTCCAGATGCATGTACCACTTTGTGCATCTGGCTTTATGTGGGTACTGGGGAATCAAACCCAGATCATTAGTCTTTGCAGGCAAGTGCCTTAACTGCTAAGCCATCAGTCCAGCCCAGTCATTAAAAGTTTTGTCTGGTACGGTGGCGCACGCCTTTCATCCCAGCACTCGGGAGGCAGGGGTAGGAGGATTACTGTGAGTTTGATGCCAGCCCGAGACTACATAGTAAATTCTAGGTTAGCCTGGACTAGAGCAAGATCCCTCTCTGGAAAAACCAAAAGAAACAAAAATAAAATGTGGGGACTGGAGAGATGGCTCAACAGTTGAGGTGCTTGCCTGCAAAACCTAATGACCTGGATTTGATTCCTCACTGCCCATGTAAAGCCAGATAGATGCACAAAATGGTGGGTTTCTCTTTCTCACAAATAAATAAATAAGTTATTTTTTAAAAATGTAAGTTTAGGGCTGGAGAGATGGCTTAGTGGTTAAGCACTTGCCTGTGAAGCCTAAGGACCCTGGTTCGAGGCTCAATTCCCCAGGACCCACGTTAGGCAGATGCACAAGGGGGCGCACGTGTCTGGAGTTCGTTTGCAGTGGCTGGAGGCCCTGGCACACCCATTCTCTCTATTTCTCTCTCTCTCTCTCTCTGCCTCTTTCTCTGTCTGTCGCTTTCAACTAAATAAATGAAAAATAAAAAAATTTTAAAAATGCAAGTTTATGGTAGGTATTTGCATTTTATATAAATTGATATACTTGTTTAAATTGAAGTATATAATGGTATTTTGTTTGATATCTAAAAATTTAAAATTTCACGATATTAACATTTTCTTTTTAAGGTTTGGCAAATTGTGTGTTGGCTCTTGGGTTTGAGAAGATGGAAAAGGGATCCCTTGGAATGAAGGTGAGTCTTATTATTTTAGAATTGTTACAACACTGTGAGAAAACTGTGTCCATCATTGTCTGTTAATAGGCAGCATAAAACATGATTTGTCATAGTAATTTTATTTTATTATTTATATTTATATTTACTTATTTATTTGACAGAGAAAGTGGGGGGAGAGAGAGAGAGAGAGAATGGGCGTGCCAGGGCCTCCAGCCACTGCAAACGAACTCCAGACACATGCGCCCCCTTGCGCATCTGGCTAACGTGTGTCCTAGGGAACTGAACCTGGGTCCTTTGACTTTGCAGGCAAACATCTTAACCACTAAGCCATCCCTCCAGCCCTGCTTTTTAATTTTTTAAATTTTATTTTAGACAGAGCTCTCATTCTTTGTACCCAGGCTGACTTCAAACTCCCTGTGTTTTCACAGCTGACCTTGAACTTCTGATCCTCCAACTGCCTCCAACTCCCAGGTGCTGGGATCAAAGGTGTTTGTCATCATCCCTGGTTTGTTTGGTTCTGGGGATTTAAGCCAGGGGCTTTGTGCGCGCTGAGCGAGCCCTCTTACCAACTGTATCCCCAGAATTGCCAGAGCTGAAGAGTGACATCGGGTATGAACACAGATGCTGGCATTTTAAAATAGAAAAGAATCTTAGCCCGGCGTGGTGGCGCATGCCTTTAATCCCAGCACTCGGGAGGCAGAGGTAGGAGGATCGTTGTGAGTTCAAGGCCAGCCTGAGACTCCATAGTGAATTCCAGGTCAGCCTGAGCTAGAGTGAGACCCTACCTCAGGAAAAAAAAAAAAAAAAAAAAAAGCCAAAGGACCCAGGTTTGATTCTCCAGATCCCACATAAGCCAGATGCATGTGGTGGCACATGCATCTGGAGTTTGTTTGCAGCACCTAGAGGCCCTGGTATACACATTCTCTCTCTAATAAATAAATAAAGAAAGAAAGAAAGAAAGATGCTTGTTTCTTTTGTTTTTTTAAATTTATTAAAAATTTTATTGGGCTGGAGAGATGGCTTAGCGGTTAAGCTCTTGCCTGTGAAGCCTAAGGACCCTGGTTCAAGGCTCGGTTCTCCAGGACCCACGTTAGTCAGATGCACAAGGGGGCGCACACGTCTGGAGTTCGTTTGCAGTGGCTGGAAGCCCTGGCGCGCCCATTCTCTCTCTCTCTCTCTCTTTCTCTCTCTGTCACTCTCAAATACATAAATAAAAATGAACAAAAAAAATTAAAGAAAAATTTTAGTAATTACGTGGGTTCTGGGGAATGAAACCTGGGTCCTTTTGCTTTGCAGACAAATGCCTTAACCACTAAGGCATCTCTCAGCCCAAAGATGCTTGTTTCTATAGCTTGCTCTCTGGGTTCAACTCCTCAGCCACCCACATAAAGCTGGATGGACATTCATTTATAGCTGCAGCAGACTCTGTTACATGCACGCACACACACAGTTAAAAGGAAGCAGCTGGAGCTGGGCGTGGTGGCGCACAGCCTTTAATCCCAGCACTCGGGAGGCAGAGGTAGGAGGATCACCGTGAGTTCGAGGCCACCCTGAGACTCCATAGTGAATTCCAGGTCAGCCTGGGCCAGACAGAGTGAGACCCTACCTTGCAAAAACAAAAAAAAAAAGAAGCTGGGTTTGGTGTGTCACTCCTGTGATCCTATCACTGTATATAGATAAATCCGTAAGAATGTGTATTAAGTACTTGGCATTAGAGAAAGAGCACTTAAAAGTCAGAACAGGAGGCAAGAGGGAATTCAAGGTCAGCCTGAGCTGCATATCCTACATACAGTATACTATCTCAAAAAAAAGAAGGGAATTGAACCTGGGTCCTTTGGCTTTGCAGGCAAACGCCTTAACCGCTAAGCCATCCCTGCAGCCCTGTCTGTCCTCTTTTCCACCCAAGTCCAAATGCCAGATGAGCAGAATCTTGGCTGTTTTCTTTACTCCTTTATTCCCCACTCCTTGAGTAATAACGGCCACGTGCCGTATGCTGATAAATATTTCTTGGAAGAATTAATATTGAGGGCTGGAGAGATGGCTCGGTGCTTAGAGGCACTGGCTTGCAAAACCTGATGGCCCAGGTTCAATTCCCCAGTGCCCTACGTAAAGCTAGACGCACAAAGTGGCCCATGTATCTGGAGTTTGTGTGCAGTGGCAAGAGGCCTTTGGGGGTGTGCCCATTCTCCTCCTTTCTCCTTCTTGCTTTCCTTGCAAATAAATAATAAAAATACTTTTAAGATAATTAGTACTGTGGGCTGGAGAGATGGCTTAGCAGTTAAGGCATTTGCCTGCGAAGCCTAAGGACCCATGTTCGACTCTCCAGATCCCACGTAAGCCAGACACGCAAAGGTGAGGCACGCGCAAGATCGCACATGACCACTAGGTGGCGGAATTGCCTGGAGTTTGATTTCAGTGGCTGAGACCCTGGTGTGACAATTCTGTCTCTCTCAAATTAAAATAATAATAATAATAATTAGTGTTGCTTTGATTACCATTTTCTTCACTTTTTTCTTTTAGTTTTGAACGTTGTCTCATGTAGCATAGGCTAGCCTACTTGCTTATGTAGGCCTTGAATTTTTTTTTTAATCTTTATTTATTTGAAAGGGAAAATGAGGCAGAGGAAGAGAGAGAGAGAAAGAGAGAGTGAATGGGCACGCCAGGGCTTCCAGCTACTGCAAATGAACTCCAGACATATGTGCCACCTTATGCATCTGGCTTACATGGGTCCTGGGGAATCAAACTGAGGTCCTTTGGCTTTGCAGGCAAACGCCTTAACTGCTAAGCCATCTTTCCAGCCCTTGAGTTATTTATTTATATGAGAGAGAGAAGGGCAGGCAGAGAGAGTGAGTATGGGCACGCCAAGACTTCCCGCCAATGCAAACAAACTCCCAGATGCATGTGTCACTTAGGTCATCTGGCTGTATGTGGGTCCTGGGGAATTGAACCCAGACTTAAAAAAAAATTTTTTTTTGTTTATTTTTATTTATTTGAGAGTGACACAGAGAGAAAGAGTGAGACAGAGAGAGAATGGGCACGCCAGGGCCTCCAGCCACTGCAAATGAACTCCAGATGCATGCGCCCCCTTGTACATCTGGCTAATGTGGGTCCTGGGGAATGGAGCCTCGAACTGGGGTCCTTAGGCTTCACAGGCGTAGTGCTTAACCTCTAAGCCATCTCTCCAGCCCCCATCAGGCTTTTAAAAGCAAGTGCCTTTAACCGCTGAGCCTTCTCTCCAGCCCTGGCCTTGAACTCTTGATCCTCCTGCTTCCACATCCCAAGTGCTCAGGATCACAGGATGCCCCAGCACGCCGAACTTCCTATGTTTTCCTAGAGTCTTTCCCAGTGATTCCTTAACATTTTGGTTTACTACGCTGCTAGAATAAGCAAAATGTCTTGGTAACAGTTTAGTAGTTTGAAGAGATCTTATGATGTCAGCTACTCATTTAATCCTGTCCCTCCTCCAAGTATGCAGATAGAACCAATCCAATTGATAAACACATCGAGATTCTGATCAATAAGTGTGGATTATCTGCCCTTCCAATGGCTCCTCAGATATTTGGGAACGCTGGGAAAGAGCATATGGAAAAATACGGTATGTTAACAAAAAAGCTTTAAGGCTCTCTCTCTATCTGCCTCCTTCTTTTTCTCTCGTAAATAAATAAAATGGAAAAAATATCTCCCTCTCTTGTCTCTAATAAATAAATAAAAATAAATGAAATCACATCTATGCATATATATATATATATATATATATATATATATTGTTTTTTTTTTAAGGTAGGGCCTCACTCTAGTCCAGGTTGATCTGGACTTCACTATGTAGTCTCAGGAGGGTGGCCTCGAACTCTTGGCGATCCTCCTACCTCTGCCTCCCGAGTGTTGGGATTAAAGGCATGCACCACCATGTCCGGTTTAATGTTTTATTTATTTATTTACATATTTATTTTTGGTTTTTCGGGGTAGGGTCTCACTCTGGCCCAGGCTGACCTGGAATTCACTATGTAGTCTCAGGGTGGCCTCGAACTCACAGTGATCCTCCTACCTCTGCCTCCCGAGTGCTGGGATTAGAGGCGTGCGCCACCACACCCTGCTTTATTTTAAATTTTAATTTATTTATTTGATGTGTGGGGGGGGGAGAGAATGGGTGTGCCAGGGCCTCCAGCCACTGCAGATGAACTCTAGACGCGTGCGCCCCCTTGAGCACCTGGCTGACGTGGGTCCTTTGGCTTTGCAGGCAAGCACCCTAACTGCTAAGCCACATCTCCATCCCCGCCCCGGGTTTTTGCCCTGGATTGCAGTACCAGATTTGAAGTCTTTGTTGTGGAGGGGGCCTTAAGTCCAAATGAAAGCTATTGGTTGTATCCGTGACAGTGGCACGTCTGTCGTACCAGTGGGCGCATCTTGCCTGGCAGTTTGATGATGTAGGATGCAGGGTGCATAGTTGAGCAGAACTGTTGGCCAACGATTCTTCCCGAGCAGCCTTGTAGAAACTGTGAAGGGCAACAGAGATGAAACTCCCGGTTCCATCTCAACGTGTTTCTCCACCTCCTGCAGCCGGCGCTTGCGAAGCCTTTTAGCGGGAGGGCCTTACGGTGGTGTTCCGACACACAGTCAGCAGCAGTGGCAATGACCTCTGTCGCTTTGAAAACCTCTAGGTCCTTCTTGGCCAAGAACTGTGCACTAAAACTCTCACTCAGTAGCCTTATGGCTTTTGGGCACAGCTCACCTTTTTTTAAAAAAATATTTTTTTATTAAAATTTTTTGTTTATTTTTATTTATTTGAAAGCGACGGACAGAGAGAGAGAGAGAGAAAGAGGCAGATAGAGAGAGAATGGGCGCGCCAGGGCCTCCGGCCACTGCAAACGAACTCCAGATGCGTGCGCCCCTTATGCATCTGGCTAACGTGGGTCCTGGAGAATCGAGCCTCGAACCGGGGTGCTTAGGCTTCACAGGCAAGTGCTTAACCGCTAAGCCATCTCTCCAGCCCTTTAAAAAAATATTTTTAAAAATTATTTTTTTATTATTTTATTAACAAGTTCCATGATTGTAAACAATATCCCATGGTAATTCCTTCCCTCCCCCCACTTTCCCCTTTGAAACTCCATTCTCCATCATATCCCCTCCCACTCTCAATCAGTCTCTCTTTTATTCTGATGTCATCATCTTTTCCTCCTATTATGATGGTCTTGTGTAGGGAGTGTCAGGCACTGTGAGGTCATGGATATCCAGGCCATTTTGTGTCTGGAGGAGCACATTGTAAGGAGTCCTACCCTTCCTTTGGCTCTTACATTCTTTCCGCCACCTCTTCCGCAATGGACCCTGAGCCTTGGAAGGTGTGATAGAGATGTTTCAGTGCTGAGCACTCCTCTGTCACTTCTCAGCGCTATGGTGCCTTCTGAGTTATCCCAGAGGTCACCGCCATCTGAAAAGAGAAGGTTCTCTAACCACAAGTGAGAGTAGCATTAATATATGGGTATGAACATTAAGAGAAGTGCTTACTGGGCAGTTTGATGAGCATAGTATATACATTTAGCCAGACAGCAGCAGACGTTACACCCCTAGGGCTCATGACCTCCCCTGACATAGGCTTTTAAGTAGGTTTTCAGTATCAGGCATGCATTCCCTCCCATGGAGAGGGCCTTGAGTGCCATTAGACAGTGATTGGTTTCCCCCATGACAGACGTGCCACTATTGCACCCATTGGCACATTTGGCCTGGCTGGCCATTCTTAAGGCTTGCAGTGTCCGCCACTGTCTACCACTGTTGATGACTTCTCTCCCTCCCGTAGGGCTGCATGCAGCATAGCTTTTTCCATCTTTCTGTCTGCTGGTCCAAGGGAAGGGGCTTTCAGCTCAACTTCAGCTCCATCAGTGAGCTTGCAGCCCAGACTTGTGGGTCTTACCATCTAATGCTGGTGGGAAACCAAGAGCCTTGGCAACAGCCTGCTGATGTTTTAGGGGCATCAGGGACCTCCCTGGCCAACACCTTACCGGAAGAGATCCCGTTCCTGGTACTGAAATTTTTCTGGTAATAATCTATGGCTTTGGGGTGTGCCATTTTTTCCAAGGAAGTGTGTTTCCATATGGCTTATTCGTAAGATCTTAAATTTTGATCATCCCTTCTCCCACACTTCCTTTTCTCAGTCCCTTCCCCTGACCTCACTTAGGCCACTGTGGCCCCAGTAATTGTTCATTTACTGACATATATACAGTACCCTCCCCTTAAGTCCTTCCCTCTTCTCCCTCCCTTATAGCCCCTTTCTAGCTCACTGGCCTCTACTACCAATTTTTACTCCAACTCATATACAAATCTAAACAATTGTAGCTAGGATCCACATACGAGAGAGAACATGCGGCATTTGGCTTTCTGGGCCTGGGTTACCTCACTTAGTATAATCCTTTCCAGATCCATCCATTCCCCCTGCAAACTTCATAATTTCATTTTTTCTTTACTGCTGAATAGAACCCCATTGTATAAATGTACCACATTTTCGTTTTCCATTCATCACTTGAGGGCATCTAGGCTGGTGCTACTTTTTTTGTTTGTTTGTTTATTTATTTATTTCAGACCGACAGACAGAGAGATAAAGAGGCAGAAAGAGAGAGAGAGAGAGAATGGGTGCGCCAGGGCCTCCAGCCACTGCAAACGAACTCCAGACGCGTGCGCCCCCTTGTGCATCTGGCTAACGTGGGACCTGGGGAATCGAGCCTTGAGCTGAGGTCCTTAGGCTTCACAGGCAAAGTGCTTAACCGCTAAGCCATCTCTGCAGCCCTGGTTCCATTTCTTTAGGGCAACAGTAAACATGGATGCCAAGTATCTCTAAGGTAGTGAGAAGACTCCTTAGGATATAGGCCAAGGAGCGGTAGAGCTGGGTCACGTGGTAAATCTGTTGTTTGCTCTCTTGGGAACCTCCACAGTGGTTTCCACAGTGGCTGTACAAGTTTACACTACAGCCAACAGTGTAGAAGAAGGGTTCCTCTTTTTCCTCATCCTCGCCAGCATTTACTGTCATTTGTTTTCTTTTCTTTTCCTTTTTTTTTTTTTTTGAGAGTTCTAGCTTCTTTTTAATCACCAAATTTCAGTTTTCACAAATAAACTTAGGACATTTCAGGTGAGTAAGGTACTGTGGGAACAGTTCTTGTACATGAGGAACAATTACATGCTCCATTTTTGTCCCTGTAAATAAGCATTGCCATGGAAACAAATTTAAAGCCACAGATCACTGCACGCCTATTTACACAAAGCCACAGACAAACATGCATCCCTCCTTTACTAGGAGGCTTTCGATAGACGTTGAACATTAAGGCAGTGACAATTCCAAAGCAACGAAAATCTAAGTTAAGGCTTTATGTTTGTTCTGAGACCCATATTCCTAGGCAGCTGTGCCCAAAGTCAGTGTTTATCCACTGGGCTTTCATCTGCCCAGACGTGTTATTCACCGATTCCCAAGTCTTTCACAGATGTATGGGATACGCATTAGCAGCAACACCACGATGTAATGATCATTAGATGTCTTAGGTTCTGAGGACTCAGCCTCTGTTTTCTTGATGATAAACATTTTTTTTGGCAGGAGTGAGATGGAATCTCAAAGGAGTTTTAATTTGCATTTCCCTGATGGTTAAGGATATAGAACATTTTTTTTAGATGTTCAACGCCATCTGTATTTCTTCTTTTGAGAACTCTCTATTTAGTTCCATAGCCCTTTTTTTTTTTTTTTTTTTTTTTTTTGAGGTAGGGTCTTACTCTAGCCCAGGCTGACCTGGAATTCACTATGGAGTCTCAGGGTGGCCTCGAACTCACAGTGATCCTCTTACCTCTGCCTCCCGAGTGCTGGGATTAAAGGTGTGCGTCACCACATGGGGCTTTAAATTTTTTTTTTTTGTTTCTTGAGGTAGAGTTTGCCTCTAGCTCCGGCTGACCTGGAATTCACTGTAGTCTCACGGTGGCCTCAAACTCATGGTGATCCTCCTACCTCTGCCTCCCGAGTGCTGGGAGTAAAGGTGAGTGCCACCACACCTGGCTTAATTTTTTAAATATTTATTTATTTATTTTTGTAACTTTTTTTTTTTTTTTTTTTTTTTTTGGTTTTTCAAGGTAAGGTCTCATTCTGGCCCAGGCTGACCTGGAATTCACTATGTAGTTTCAGGGTGGCCTTGAACTCACGGCGATCCTACCTTTGCCTCCCGAGTGCTGGGTTTAAAGGCATGCGCCACCACGCTGGGCCCTATTTTTATAATTTTTAAAATATAATTTATTAGAGAGAGAGGAAGAAGGAGGGGGGGGGGGGGAGAGAGAGAGAGAGAGGATGGGCACGCCAAGGCCTCCAGCCACTGCAAAAGAACTCAGACGCATGCGCCCCTTGTGTAGCTGGCTTACGTGGGTCCTGGAGAGTCGAACCAGGATCCTTTGGCTTTGCAGGCAAATGCCTTAACTGCTGAGCCGTCTGTCCTGCCCCATATTTATTTATTTACAAGTAGAGAGAGAGAGATAAAAAAGAGAGAGAGAGCAGATAGGCACGCCAGGGCCTCCAGCCACTGCAAACGAACTCCAGATGCACATGCCACTTTGTGCATCTGGCTTATGTGGGTACTGGGGAATCAAACCTGGGTCCTTAGGCTTCGCAGGCAAGTGCCTTAAGCACTAAGCCATCCCTCCAGCCCCTGGTGTTGTTTTTTCTATTTCAGTGAAGAATGCCATTGGAATTTTGTTGAGGATTGCATTAACTGTGTAAATTGCTTTTGGTAAAATTGACATTTTCACAATATTGATTGTTCCAATACTAGAAAATGGGACGTCTTTTCATTCCCTAGTGTCTTTAACGGTTTGCCGGTAGCGTCTTTAGGGACCCTTGTATATGGAATCATATCATCTTCAAATCATGATAATTTGATCTCTTTCCAGTTTGTCTTCCATTTATTTGTATCTCTTGTATTTCTGCTGCAGCTAAGACTTCCAATACTATGTCAGATAAAAGTGGGGACAATGGACACCCTTGTCTTGTTCCTCATTTTAGTGGCAATGCTTCTAGTTTTTCTCCATTTAGTATATAATGTTGGCTATGGGTTTGTCATAAATAGCCTTTATTTTATTTATTTATTTATTTGTTTATTTTTGTATTTTTGAGGTAGGATCTTGCTCTAGCCCAAGCCTGACCTGGAATTTACTCTGTAGACTCGGGGTGGCCTTGAACTCGTGACAATCCTCCGACCTCTGCCTCCCGAGTGCTGGGATCAAAGGTGTGAGCCACCACTCCCAGCTTTTTTTTTGTTTTTTTTTTTAAATAGGATGTTACACTGTAGCTATGGTACCCTGGAACTGGCTAGCCTCAAGCTCAGTGAACCTCCTGAGTGCCAGGATTGTAGGCATGTGCCTGCCTATACAAAGTGTTGCATGTGTCTGCAGTTAGCTTGCAGCGACAAAAGGCCCTGGTTACACCCAATCTCTCTCTCTGTCTCTCTCTTTCTCTCTTTGTTCACAAATAGAAATAAAACCCGGCCTAGCTGTACCTGTTACTCTGTATAACCTTGATTGGTTCAGACTCCCTGAGCCCTATTTTAAATATTTCATTTTATATTTATTTGTTTTTGGCTTTTCGAGGTAGGGTTTCACTCTAGCCCATGCTGACCTGGAATTCCCTATGTATTGTCAAGGTGGCCTTGAACTCACGGTGATCCTCCCACCTCTGCCTCCCAAGTGCTGGTTTTATATGGGTACTGGGAAGTAGAACCTGGACCATCAGGCTTTGCAAACAAGCATCTTTGACCACTGAGCCATCTCCCCAGAGCCCTCATTTTAGTAATAGCAAGCACATATGAAAAGTAAAAAAACAAAAGCTAAAAACCTCAACGCTACACTATTTTCTTACCTTGTCCCAAAAAGGTATCTTGAGGAATTTAGTTGTCTTGCTAACATTTAGATACTGGGTTTCCTTTGAGCTAACAGCTAGATTAATCTCAAGAATGCCAGGCTGGAGAGATGGCTTAGCAGTTAAGGCGCTTGCCTGTGAAGCCTGAGGACCCATGTTCCACTCTCCAGATCCCACGTTAGCGACTCACAAAGGTGAGGCAAGCGCAAGGTCGCACGTGCCCACTAGGTGGTGCAAACATCTGGAGTTCAATTGCAGTGGTTGAGGCCCTGGCGCGCCAATCCTCTCTCTCTCTCTCTCTCTCTCTTTCTATCTCTCTCCCCCTCTAAAAATAAAAATTAAAGCTGGGCATGGTGGCACACATCTTTAATCCCAGCACTTGGGAGGTTGAGGTAGGAGGCTTACCATGAGTTTGAGGCCACCCTGAGACTACAGAGTGAATTCCAGGTCAGCCTGGGCTAGAGTGAAACCCTTCCTCAAAAATCCAAAATAGGGGAGCTAGAGAGACCGCTTAGCAGTTAAAAGCATTTGCCTGCAGAGTAAGCCAGATGCACAAGGGGGCGCATGCATCTGGAGTTCGTTTGCAGTGGCGGGAGGCCCTGGCGTGCCCATTCTCTCTCTCTCTCTCTCTCTCTCTCTCAAATAAATCAATAAAATATATTAAAAATTTGTTTATGAGTGATCACTGTTAAAGCCTTTTTTTTTTAAAAACACTGATACCTATGCAAGGGAAACTATGGGATAGTCAGTAGAATACTGAGTACCCTTACAACAGTTGCTAACAAACAGCAGAAAAATATTGAAGCACTAATAGATGTTTACTTTCTCTACAGGAACAAAACTTGAGCACTTTGCAAAAATTGGATGGAAAAATCACAAGCACTCAGTTAATAACCCGTAAGTACTTCAGAGGCGCAAAGTGAGGATCTGATCTGTCCCACTATGTAATATGCAGCTTTTATACTTGAAAAGGAAATAGAGCCAGGGCGTGGTGGCGCACGCCTTTCATCCCAGCACTCGGGAGGCAGAGGTAGGAGGATCACTGTGAGTTCGAGGCCACCCTGAGACTACATAGTGAATTCCAGGTCTGCCTGGACTAGAGTGACACCCTACCTTGAAAACACGAAAAAAAAAATACTGATTTGAATAATTTATTTATTTTGGATTTCTCGAGGTAGGGTCTCACTGTAGCCAAGGGTGACTTGAAAGTCACTCTATAGTCCTAGGGTCTCACTGTGGCTCAGGCTGACCTGGAATTCACTATGAAGTTTCAGGGTGGCCTCGAATTCACAGGCGATCCTCCTACCTCTGCCTCCCGAGTGCTGGGATTAAAGGCGTGCGCCACCACACCCAGCTTGAACAAGCAATTTTTAAGTTGTGTTTTCAGGTGGTGTCTTGCTCTAGCCCAGGCTGACCTGGAATTCACTATGTAGTCTCAGGGTGGCCTCGAACTCACAGCGATCCTCCTACCTCTGTCTCCGGAGTGCTGGGATTAAAGGTGTGTGCCACCATGCCCGGCTTTCATTTTTTTTTAATTTATCTGTTTCTTTATTTATTTATATGAGAAAGAGTGCACATGGGCATGCCAGGGCCTCTTGCCACTGCAGACAAGCTCCATGCCACTTTGTGTGTCAGGTTTTATTTAGGAATTGGGGCCACTTGTGAGCAGGTGCCTTTAACCACTGACCCATCTCCCCAGCACAGAACAAGCAAATTATTTTTTTCAAGGTAGGGTCTCACTCTAGCCCAGGCTGACCTGGAATTTACTATGCAGTCTCAGGGTGGACTCGAACTCACGGCTGTCCTCCTACCTCTGTCTCCGGAGTGCTGGGATTAAAGGTGTGCACCACCAGCCCGGCTCCAACTCACGGCTGTCCTCCTACCTCTGTCTCCGGAGTGCTGGGATTAAAGGTGTGCACCACCAGCCCGGCTTAAGCTGTGTTTTGAGACAGTATCCCATGGAGCCCAGGCAGGACTGGAAAAGTCACTATGTAGCCAAAGATGACCTTTAACTTCTGATTTTCCTCCCTCCATTGCCAAATGCTGCCTGCTATTCTAGGGTGAGCCATTTTCACATAGCATATGGGTTATTTTGGTGTAAGTTTCCCCCCCCCTTTTCTTTCTATCTTTTGTTTTAAAAATTCCATTTAAAGCCGGGCGTGGTGGCGCACGCCTTTAATCCCAGCACTCGGGAGGCAGAGGTAGGAGGATTGCCATGAGTTCAAGGCCACCCTGAGACTGCATAGTGAATTACAGGTCAGCCTGAGCTAGAGTGACACTCTGCCTCGAAAAAAAAAAAATTCCATTCAAATGTCTTATTTGAGGATGAAACTATTCTTGACAAATTATTTGTGGGCTGTGAAAAGAATTTTCATATGTTTTCTCTCTCTAACTCTGGAGCAAGACGGTTTAACAAAAAGTACAATTGCAGGCTTGGGAGGTAGCTCAGTCTTGGTAAATTGCTGCTGAGCGTGGTGGCGCACGCCTTTAATCCCAGCACCCGGGAGGCAGAGGTAGGAGGATCGCCGTGAGTTCGGGGCCACCCTGAGACTCCATAGTGAATTCCAGGTCAGCCTGAGCTAGAGTGAGACCCTACCTTGAGAAACAACAACAAAAAATGGTGGTGTATACCTGTAATCCTAGTTCTGGGAAGTAGAGAAAAGAGGATCTCTGGGGCTCCCTGGATGGCCAGTCTGGCCTAACTGGTGAACTTCAGGCCAGTGAGAAATGCTGTCTCAATAAATTAAAAAAAAAAAAAAAAAAAAAAAAAAGGTAAACAGGGATGGTAAAGAGGGTAGATAGCATTCTGAAAAATAACACCCAATGTTGTCTCAGATTACACATGTATGTGCAGACACACCCACATATAAAAATTTGTACACACTGGGCTGGAGAGATGGCTTAGTGGTTGAGGCGCTCGCCTGCGAAGCCTAAGTACCCATGTTCAACTCTGCCGATCCCTCGTAAGCCAAACGCACAAAGGTGAGGCAAGCGCAAGGTCGCACATGACCACTAGGTGGCGCAAGCGTCTGGAGTTCGACTGCAATGGCTGAAACCATGGCACGCCAATTCTCGCACGTGCGTGCTCTCGTTCTCTCTAAAATAAAAAATTAAAATGAAAAAATTTTGCACACACTCCTTACATTTTGCAACTGCTTGTTTTGTATTCAGATATTCCCAATTCCAAGAAGAATACAGTTTAGATGAAGTAATGAAATCTCGAAGTATTTTTGATTTTTTGACCGTCTTACAATGTTGGTAAGTAAAACATACTTTAAAATTTTAATAGTTACTTTTCTTTTATTTATTTATTTATTTAAAAAGGTTTATTTATATTTATTTATTTTTCTTAATTTTTATTAACATTTTCCATGATTATAAAAAATATCCCATGGTGCTACCCTCCCTCCCCCCACTTTCACTTTGAAATTCCATTCTCCATCATATCCCCTCCCCAACTCAATCAGTCTCTCTTTTATTTTGATATCATCATCTGTTCCTCCTATTATGAGGGTCTTGTGTAGGTAGTGTCAGGCACTATGAGGTCATGGATATCCAGGCCATTTTATTTATTTATTTTTTATTAACAGCTTCCATAATTGTCATGGTAATGCCCTCCCTCCCCCCACTTTCCCCTTTGAAACTCCACTCTCCATCATATGCCCTCCCCCTCTCAATCAGTCTCTCTTTTATTTTGATGTCATCATCTTTTCCTCCTATTATGAGGGTCTTGTGTAGGTAGTGTCAGGCACTGTGAGGTCATGGATATCCAGGCCATTTTGTGTCTGGAGGAGCACGTTGTAAGGAGTCCTGCCCTTCCTTTGGCTCTTACATTCTTTCCTCCACCTCTTCCGCAATGGACCCTGAGCCTTGGAAGGTGTGATAAGATATTTCAATGCTGAAGTCTCCTCTGTCACTTGCCTGCTGAGTCATCCCAAGGTCACCACCATCTGAAAAGAGAAGCTTCTCTAAACCCCTAGCGAGAGTAGCATTCATATATGGGTATGAACATTAAGACAAGGGCTTACTGGGCAGTGGCCGGGCGATTTCTGCCGGCTGCAGCAGCCCCGCCCCTCCGAAAGTCACCAGAAGCTGCCTGGCGCGTGTGCAGGGGCACCTCGAGGTGCGTCGGGGTGGCGTTGGGAGGAAGTGGCCGGGCAGTAATCGTGTCCACCCGCAGCCCCACTTCAGACGGCGCCGCGGCCGCTGTGCTGGCCAGTGAGGAGTTCGTCCAGGAGCACCATCTGCAGTCCAAAGCCGTGGAGATAGTGGCCCAGGAGATGGTGACCGACTTCCCCAGCACATTTGAAGAGCAAAGCATGATTAAACTGGTATATCTGAAACGCTGTTTCACTCCTTCATGTTATTCATTCGTTTGTTTGTTTGTTTGTGTGTGTGTGTGTGTGTGTTTTTCGAGGTACGGTCTCTTCCTCCAGCCCAGGCTGACCTGGAATTCACTCTGCAGTCTCAGGCTGGCCTCGAACTCACAGCGAGAGACCTCCTGCCTCTGCCTCCTGGAGTGCTGGGATTAAAGGCGTGTGCCACCACCCCTGGCTCAATTATTTTTGATTTAATTATTTTTGTTTTTTGAGGTAGGGGTCTCACTCTGGCCCAGGCTGACCTGGAATTCACTGTGGAGTCTCAGGCTGGCCTCGGACTCACAGCGATCCTCCTACCTCTGCCTCACGAGTTCTGGGATTAAAGATGTGTGCCACCGCGCCCGACAATTTTTTTTTTTATTTTTATTTATTTATTTGACAGAGAAGGAAAGAGAGAGAGAGAGAGAGAGAGAGAGGGAGAGAGGGAATGAGAATGGGCACGCCAGAGTCTCCAGCCACTGCAAAGGAACTCCAGATGCATGTACCCCCTTGTGCATCTGGCTAACGTGGGTCCTGGAGAATCGAACCTGGGTCATTTGACTTTACAGGCTTTACAAATGCCTTAACTGCTAAGCCAGTTCTCCAGCCCCCCTCCCCTTTTCTAATTTTAGAGAGAGAGAGAATTGGCCCACACGCTTGGGCCACCTAGTGGGCATGTGAGACCTTGTGCTTGCCTCACCTTTGTGCGTCCAGCTAATGTGGAATCTGGGGAATTGAACCTGGGTCCTTAGGCTTCACAGCCCGGCACCTTAACTGCTAAGCCATCTCTCCAGCCCCTATTTTTTATTTTACTTATTTACTTATTTTTTATTGACAGCTTCCATAATAGCCACCCCCCTTTTTTTGTTTGGTTTTCCAAGGTAGGGTTTCACTCTAGCTCAGGCTGACCTGGAATCCACCATGTAGTCTCAGGGTGGCCTCGAACTCATAGTGATCCTCCTACCTCTGCCTCCCGAGTGCTGGGTTTAAAGGCGTGCGCCACCACACCCAGCTATCCCCTATTTCAAAAAAATATATTTTTATTTATTTATTGGAGAGAGAGAAAGAGGGGGAGAGAGAGAGAGAGAATGGGCGCTCCAAGGCTTCCAGCCATTGCAAATGAACTCCAGATGCATGCACCACCTTGTGCATCTGGTTTACGTGGGTCCTGGGGAATCGAACCGAGGTCCTTTGGCTTTGCAGGCAAGCACCTTAACCACTAAACCGTATCTCCAGCCTCTGTTTTTTATTTTTATTTATTTTATTTTATTTATTTTTGTTTGCTTATTTGTATTTATTTGAGAGCAACAGACAGAGAAAGAGGCAGATAGAGAGAGAGAATGTGCGCGCCAGGCCTCCAGCCATTGCAAACGAACTCCAGACACGTGCGCCCCCTTGTGCATCTGGCTAATGTGGGTCCTGGGGAATCGAACTGGGGTCCTTAGGCTTCACAGGCAAGCGCTTAACCGCTTAGCTATCTTTCCAGCCTTATTTTTATTTTTTTGAGGTAGGGTCTTTCTCTACCTCCAGGGTGACCTGGAACTCACTGTAGTTTATGGCTCTCTTCAAACTCACAGCTACCTCTGCTTCCCAAGTGCGAGGACTAAAGGCATGTGCCACACCACACTCAGCTCAGATTCTGTTATTTTTACAAAGTCAAGGAAATTCTATTTTTTTTAACCTTTTCTAAAATAATTACTTGTTTGAGTGAGAGGCAGAGATTGAGTGTGCCAGGGCCTCCAGCCACTGCAAACGAACTCTGGACACATGCACCACCTTGTGCATCTGGCTTTACGTGGTTCCTGGGGAATTGAACCTGGGACCTTTGGCCTTTGCAGGGAAATGCCTTAACTACTAAGCCATCTCTCCAGCCTAGAAATTCTATTTTAAATTCCAAAGTAACGTGGCATCATTAGCTCTGAAAGGTATTTATTTGCAAAATGGCCTAGAAATTATTATATTATGACCCATTCTTAAGAATGTATTAGGCTGGAACGTTGGCTTAGTTGTTAAGGTGCTTGCCTGTGAAGCCTAAGGACCCAGGTTTGATTCCCCAGAATCCACATAAGCCAGATGCACAAGGTGGCACATGCGTCTGGAGTTGGTTTGCAGTGGCTGGAGGCCCTGGCATGCACATTCTCTCCCTCTCTCTGTCTCCCCCCCTCTCTCTAATAAATGAAAATAAAATAAAATAAAATAAATTTTAAAAAATAACCTATTAAAGAGGGCTGGGAAGATGGCTTAGCTTGCCTGCAAAGCCAAAGGACCCAGGTTCGATTCCCCAGGACCCATGTAAGCCAGATGCACAAGGTGGTGCATGTGTGTGGAGTTCATTTGCAGCAGCTGATGGTCTGGTTGCCCATTCTCTCTCTATCTGACACACACACACACACACACACACACTCTCTCTCTCTCTCTTTCATAAAATAAATAAATAACTAAATAAAACCTTTTTTTTTTTTAATTAAGAAGCTAGGCTTGCTGGGCGTGGTGGCGCACACCTTTAATCCCAGCACTCGGGAGGCAGAGGTAGGAGGATCACTGTGAGTTCGAGGCCACCCTGAGACTACATAGTGAATTCCAGGTGAGCCTGGGCTAGAGTGAGACCCTACCTCGAAAAACCAAAAAGAAAAAAAAAAAAAAAAGAAGCTAGGCTTGGTGTGGCATGTGTTTATAATCTCAGAGGTTGACTAGTAGAGGCAAGAGGATCAGGAATTTAAGGTCATGCTCAGATATACTGTGGGTTGGAGGCCTTGTCTCAAAAAAAAAACTTAATAAAATAAGCCAGGCATGGTAACACACGCCTTTAATCCCAGCACTCGGGAGGCAGAGGTAAGAGAGGATCGCCGTGAGTTCGAGGCCACCCTGAGACTACATAGTGAATTCCAGGTCAGCCTGGGCTAGAGTGAGACCTTACCTCAAACCTCACCCTCCCCTCCCCCCCAAAAAAAAGAAATCCGAAAATACAAAAAAATCCTTGTCTGAGAGGCCTAGTTTTGGTATGCTTAATTTATATACGTATCATTTTGGTTTTAGGTTGGTTATGATATGACTAAAGAAGCTGCCAGAAGATGCTTTGAGAAATCTGGCCTGGGCCCAAATGACGTCGACGTGATAGAGCTTCATGACTGCTTTTCTGTCAACGAACTTGTTACCTACGAGGCGCTGGGACTCTGTCCAGAAGGTAATACCTTTGAAGAGGGCAGACCACTTGGATAAATTTTGTTGTAAAGCCTCACGTTCACCATTCAATGCAACATTTCAGGGGCTGGAGAGTTGGCTTAGCCGTTAAGGCGCTTGCACACGAAGCCTGAGGACCCAGGTTCGATTCCCCAGGACCCACGTAAAGCCAGATGCACAAGGGGGCGCACGCGTCTGGAGTTCCTTTGCAGTTGCTGGAGGCCCTGGCGTGCCCATATCTCTTTCTATCTGCTTCTTCCCCCCTCCACCCTCAAATAAGTAAAGCATTTTTAAAAAAAAGCATTTTACTAGTTGAAGTTCCCCTGCACATTGACACTGTCACATTGTACAGTGGGGTGTAAGCAGCTTTGCTAGTGGTTTTTATTATTATTATATTATATTATATTATATTATATTATTTATTTATTTATTTTGGTTTTTCGAGGTAGGGTCTCACTGTAGCCCAGGCTGACCTGGAACTCAGTATGTAGTCTCAGGGTATCCTAGAACTCACATCAATCTTCCTATCTCTGCCTCCCGAGTGCTGGGATTAAAGGCATGCACCACCACAAGTTATTATTATTTTTAAATTTATTTATTTGAGAGTGACAGACAGAGAAAGAGAGAGAGAAAGAATGGGTGCTCAGGGCCTCCAGCCACTGCAAACAAACTCCAGATGCAGGCGCTACCTTGTGCATCTGGCTTACGTGGGTCCTGGGGAATCGAGCCTCGAACCAGAGTCCTTAGGATTTACAGGCAAGCATTTAACCACTAAGCCATCTCTCCAGCCCCAAGCTTTTAGAACATACCATCTTGGACGGTACCAGCACTGATATAACAGAATGTACACATAAGTTAAATTATACATCACTACTCACACTGTTATCTATCTATCTATCTATCTATCTATATTAGAAATTTTGGTTTTTCAAGGTAGGGTCTCACTTTAGCCCAGACTGACCCAGAACTCACTCTTTAGTCTCAGGGTGCCCTCGAATTCCAAACAATCCTCCTACCTCTGTATCCCAAGTGCTGGCTATACTGTTAAATATTAAATATTAAAAAGGAGGGCTGGAGAGACGCCTTAGCAGATAAGGCACTTGCCTGCAAAGCCAAAGGATCCAGGTTCAATTCCCCACATAAGCCAGATGCACAAGGTGGCGCATGCATCTGGAGTTTGTTTGCAGCGGCTGGAGGCCCTGGCACACCCATTGTCTCTCTCTCTCTCTCTCTCTTTATCTCTCTGCCTCTTTCTCTCTCTCTCAAATAAGTAAAAATTAAACAACAAAACAGAGCTGGGCGTGGTGGTGCACGCCTTTAATCTCAGCACTGGGGAGGCAGAGGTAGGAGGATCGACATGAGTTCAATGCCATCCTGAGACTCCATAGTGAATTCCAGGTCAGCCCGAGCTAGAGTGAGATCCTACCGTGAAAAACTAAAAACAAAACAAAACAAAACAAACAAACAAACAAAAAACCCCAAAGGCACATCCTTGTGTATATTGAAGATTTAAGTAAACATGGCATGTATTCCATTGTTGCTTTTAACATTTGTGAACATTGCTTTTCTTTCTGAAGGACAAGGTGGAGCACTGGTTGACAGAGGAGATAATACCTATGGAGGAAAGTGGATCATAAATCCTAGTGGCGGACTGATTTCAAAGGGACACCCACTTGGAGCGACAGGTAATTTACAGAGATGTCAGAAGCTTTTGGCAAAATTTGGGTTAGATTTTGCTATGTGTATTTTTTTTTTCAAAGTAGGGTCTCACTTTAGCCCAGGCTGACCTGGAATTCACTCTGTATTCTCAGGGTGGCCTCAAAGTCACGGCAACCATCCTACCTCTGCTTCCCAAGTACTGGGATTAAAGGTGTGTGCTACCAAGCCTGGCTTATGTGTATTTTAAAAAATATATTTTATTTACTTATTTATTTGAGAGAGAGAGAGAGAGAGAGAGAGAGAGAGAGAGAAGAGAGAATGGGCACGTCAGGGCCTCCAGCCACTGCAAACAAACTCCAGACACATGCACCACCTTGTGCATTTGGCTTACGTGGGTCCTGGGGAGTTGAACCTGGGTTCTGAGTTCAGATCATGTGCCCTGAGCCTCGATCCTGTGATCTGAGCTCTGATCCCCTTCTCGGTGCTCTGATCCCCTACGCTGAGCTCTGATCCTGTGTTCTGAGCTCCGATCCCCTGCTCTGAGCCCTGATCCTGGGTTCTGAGCTCTGATCCCCTGCTCTGGGCTCTGATCCTGGGTTCTGAGCTCCGATCCCCCGCTCTGAGCCCTGATCCTGGGTTCTGAGCTCTGATCCCCTGCTCTGGGCTCTGATCCTGGGTTCTGAGCTCTGATCCCGTGCTCTGAGCCCTGATCCTGTGTTCTGAGCTCCGCTCCCCTGCTCCGAGCCCTGATCCTGGGTTCTGAGCTCTGATCCCGTGCTCCGGGCTCTGATCCTGGGTTCTGAGCTCTGATCCCGTGCTCCGGGCTCTGATCCTGGGTTCTGAGCTCTGATCCCGTGCTCTGGGCTCCGATCCCTTGCTGTGAGCTCTGATCCCGTGCTCTGGGCTCTGATCCTGGGTTCTGAGCTCTGATCCCGTGCTCTGAGCCCTGATCCTGTGTTCTGAGCTCCGCTCCCCTGCTCCGAGCCCTGATCTTGGGTTCTGAGCTCTGATCCCCTGCTCCGAGCCCTGATCCTGGGTTCTGAGCTCTGATCCCCTGCTCTGAGCCCTGATCCTGGGTTCTGAGCTCTGATCCCCTGCTCTGGGCTCTGATCCTGGGTTCTGAGCTCCGATCCCGTGCTCTGGGCTCTGATCCTGTGCTCCGAGCTCTGATCCCGTGCTCGGAGCTCCGCTGCCCTGCTCCGAGCCCTGATCCCTCACTCCGCGCTCCGCTCCCCAGGTCTGGCGCAGTGCGCCGAGCTCTGCTGGCAGCTGCGGGGCGTGGCCGGAAGGCGGCAGGTGCCCGGGGCGAAGGTGGCGCTGCAGCACAACCTGGGCCTCGGAGGAGCCGTGGTCGTGACGCTCTACAGGATGGGTTTCCCCGAAGCCGCCGGGTGAGTGTCCGCTGTGAGCCCGGGCACCCGGCTGTCACCACCACCCCGGGGACGGGCCCGGCACCCCCCTTCCTTCCCGGTCTCCTTTCCCTCTGCTCTGCCTTCTCCTGTCCTTGCAAATTCTCCACCTCTCAGCGCCCCCAGCAGAGCTCCCCTCTCCTTTCAGAGACCTGTCATTTCCATGAATATATATATATATATATATATATATATATATATATATATGGCTGGAGATATAACTTAGTGGGTCATGGAGCTCGCCTGCAAAGCCTAAGGACCCAGGTTCGATTCCCCAGGACCCACGTAAAGCCGGACGCACAAGGTGGCTCATGCGTGAACTGCAGACGCTGGAGGCCCTGGCACACCCATTTCTCTCTCTCTGTCTCTGTCTCTGTCTCTTTCCCAATCTCTCTTTCAAATGAATAAAATAAATTTAAAAGATTATTCATTAGAGAGAGAGAGAGAGAGAGGCAGATAGAAAGAGAGAAATGGGCGCACCAGGGTCTCCAGCCGCTGCAAACAAACTCCAGACACATGTGCCACCTTGTGTGGCTGGTTTACATGGGTCCTGGGGAATCGAATCTGGGTCCTTTGGCTTTGCAGGCAAGTCCCTTATCCACTAAGGCATCTCTCTAGCCCCCGATATTTTAAAGGATATTTAATTTTTCTTTATTTATTTGACAGAGAGAGAAATAGGTAGGGAGAGAGAGAGAATGGGTGCGCCAAGTCCTCCAGCTGCTGCAAATGAACTCCAGATGCATGAGCCCCCTTGTGCACCTGGCTAACTTGGGTCCTGGGGAATCAAACCTGGGGTCCTTTGGCCTTGCAGGCAAACGCCTTAACTGCTAAACCATCTCTCCAGTTCTCCCCCCATGCTTCTTCCCCTCTGTCAGCAAACACTGTTAGGTGTTCCCCACTCTACCAAGTCCATTCTTTCTGCATATTTTATTTTATTTTTATTTATTTGAGAGAGAGAGAGAAGACAGAGAACAGGCACACCAGGGCCTCCAACCACTGCAAACAAACTCCCAGACCATGCACGCCCCTTTGTGCAGCTGGCTTACATGGGTCCTGGGGAATCGAACCTGGATCCTTAGGCTTTGTAGGCAAGTGCCTTAACTGCTAAGCTATCTCTCCAGCCCTTTGACGTAGTTTTTTCGTCTCCCCTCCTGGACTCCCCCCCCCCCCCCCCGTCTTCTGTGACACCAGCCTGTCCCTGAGTTCTGGCTCTAAGAAATATGAAATAATGCCGTTCCCGAGGCCACTGTCCCCAGAGCTCATCTCGCCTGCACCTTGCTCCCAGGGATTTCAACACCCACTCTGCCGAGTCTGGACTTGCATCCACCTGCCTGTGGTGTCACCGAGCTGTCCTGCTGATTGGACCCTGAACCAGAACTCTGGTCCCCCTGCACCACCCTTCCTTCCCTAGTTACGCTTTCATACCCCAAACAGCCCCCTTCATGCCCTGTTATTAAAGATTTATTTATTTTATTTTATTTATTTGAGAGCAACAGACAGAAAGAGGCACAGAGAGAGAGAAAAAATACGGGCACACCAGGACCTCCAGCCACTGCAAACTAACTCCAGATGTACTGGGGAATCAAGCCTTGATCCGGGGTCCTTAGGCTTCATAGGCAAGCACTTAACCACTAAGCCATCTCTCCAGTCCTTCATACCCTTTTATATTTCCCTCATCCCCAGCCACGAAGCCTGTGGATTCTCTTCCTCCTCCCCATCTCCATTGGCAGACTGTGTCCATAAGCCAGGCCACCATCACTACGGAAGCCCTCCTCCCCCCTCTTTTTTTTTTGTATTAGAAAGCTGCTTATTTTATTTTATTTTTTTATTTGCAAGCAGAGAGAAATAGGAGACAGACAGAGAGAGAATGGGCGCGCCAGGGCCTCCAGCCACCTGCAAAGGAACTCCAGACGCGGGCGCCCCCTCGTGCGTCTGGCTTAACGTGGGTCCTGGGGAGTTGAACCGAGGTCTTTGGCTTTGCAGGCAAACGCCTTAACCACTGAGCCATCTGTCCATCCCTCCTCACCTCTGCTCCTATGAGCCCTCCCTGTGGGTCATACGCTTGCCCTTGTGACCGTCCTTCCCCGTTTCCGTTTCTGTGGCTTCCCAGATTCTCCACTTGTCCTATCTATACGGTCTGCTCTTGAGTAGTTCTCCCCTGAGTTTCACACCCTCACTCCCACTTTCTGTGTTACGCCGACTCTGGTCTTGTTTGACTTTCATCACATCAGCTCTTTCTGCTCTTTGAGGCCTTGGCAGTTGAATCAGCCAACCCCTTCCCTTCCTCTAATAGGGTAATGGAACTTCACCAACTCAGGCCAACCATTCCTTGACAGTCCTCCACGAAGAACATTTCCATTTGTATCCTAATACTTGCTGTCATTTGTATGTACAAATTTTTCTTCTCTGGTGGAGAAATGCAAAGTCGGAAAGGCAGCGACTGGGTCGAATGGGTTCTTTTTAATAGTTTTTTTTTTTGTTTATTTATTTATTTGAGAGCGATAGAGAGAGAGAAAATGGGCACTCCAGGGCCTCTAGCCACTGCAAATGAACTCCAGATCGCGTGCGCCCCCTTATGCATCTGGCTAATGTGGGTCCTGGGGAATCGAGCCTCGAACTGGGGTCCTTAGGCTTCACAGGCAAGCGCTTAACCGCTAAGCCATCTCTCCAGCCCTTGCATGGGTTCTTGTGATATCCCTAGTACCTTGAATATATTATGCCTTGCACATAGCAGGCAGTCCCTGATATTTTGTTTTTGTTTATTGACTGATAAACTTTTTCTTTTCTTTCTTGGTTTTTTGAGGTAGGGTCTTACACTAGTCCAGGCTGACCTGGAATTCACTATGTAGTCTCAGGGTGGCCTCGAACTCACGATGATCCTCCTACCTCTGCCTCCCCAGTTGCTGGGATTAAAGGTGTGCGCCACTACATCCGGCTTCCCTTTCTTTCTTTCTTTCTTTTTTTTTTTTAGGGGTCTCACTCTAGCCCAGGTTGATCTGGAATTCACAATGTAGTCTCAGGGTGGCCTTGAACTCATGGCGATTCTCCTACCTCTGCCTCCCAAGTGCTGGGATTAAAGATGTGCGCCACCACTCCTGGCTGGCCTTTTCTTTTTAAGTATTTTATTTTATTTTATTTATTTGACAGAGAAAGAGGGAGAGAGAAAGAGAATGGGGGCACCAGGGCCTCCAGCCACTGCAAACGAACTCCAGACACATGTGCCCCCGTATGCATCTGGCTACTTGGGTACCAGGGAATCTAACCTGGGTCCTTTGGCTTTGCAGGGAAAGTGCCTTAACTGCTCCAGCCCCCTTTTTTAAAAAAATACTTTTCTTTAAAAATTTTTTTAAATTATTTTTTTATTTGAGAAATAAAGGGGGAGAGAGAGAGGCAGAGTGAGAATGGGTGTACCAGGGCCTCCAGCCATTGTAAACAAATGCACCCCCTTGTGCGTCTGGCTCACGTGGGTCCTGGGGAATTGAACCTGGGTCCTTTGGCTTTGCAGGCAAGTGCCTTAACCACTAAGTCATCTCTCCAACCCTGACTTCTTCTTTTTTTTTTTTTTTTTTTGAGCTAAGTTCTCACTCTAGCCCAGGCTGACCTGGAATTCACTATGGAGTCTCAGGGTGGCCTCGAACTCACGGCAATCCTCCTGCCTCTGCCTATTTAATTCCACAAGGCCCTGGCCGTGCTCCCTTCCTCCCTCCCTTCCTTCCTCCCTTCCTTTGTGCACTGACACGAAGTCACTTGCTCAGGGTCACATTGCTTGTGAGTGGAAGGGGCAAGCCAGGTCTTTGTGACCATAAGGACTATGTCCCTGCTGCCATACGTATCAGGCCATGATCAGGAGTTGTTTCGAAGGATCAACAGCCAATGTACAGAAGTCTGTTATCTCCCGTTACAGTGAGAAATGAATCTCCAGTCCAACCTTTGCTTTGCCCTACTCCCTTATCGCTCCCTTATCATGTCATTCCTTGCTGACGCCTGTTGTATCTCTCTCTCTCTCTCTCTTCAGTTATCACAGAAGCCTTTTCCCTGCCCTCACTTGTCTGTTTGCAGTTCTGTTTTCTAGCTGACCGCCAAATTTATTTTTCAAGACATATAAATTATATCATGCCCTACTGTTTTCCTCAGTGTGATTAAAATAGAAGTTTCTGGGCTGCAGAGATGGCTCAGCAGTTAAGGCCCCTTGCCTGCAAAGTCTAAGGACCCAGGTTCAGTTCCCCATTATCCACGTAAGCCAGATGCACAAAGTGGCACATGTGTCTGTAGTTCATTTGCAGTGGCTAGAGGCCCTGGTGTGCCCATTCTCTCTCTCCTTTCCTCTTTTCCTCCTTCCCTCTTTCTGTCCCCTCCCTCTGTCTTTCCCAAATCAATAAATAAAAATAAAATACTTTTTTTTTTTTTTTGGTTTTTCGAGGTAGGGTCTCACTCTAGCCCAGGCTGACATGGAATTCACCATGTAGTCTCAGGGTGGCCTCGAACTCACGGCGATCCTCCTACCTCTGCCTCCCGAGTGCTGGGATTAAAGGCGTGCGCCACCAGGCTGGGCCCTGGCTTCTTTAGGAGTTTAAGATCTAATGGAAATGTTACCTCCCCGCCTGTAAAATACCACTCCTTCACCCATTCTTCGCCTTGTTTTCTTCACTGTAACTGTATGCTTTATTTATTTCTTTGTTTCTTTGCTTGTTAATGGCATCTCCTCTCGTAGCACTTAGGTTTCCTGCGGGTAGCTTTTGTATATTTGTAAGAACAATGTTGGGGTGAGTAAAATAAAACTTTTAAAAAGTTTTCTTCAGATAAGAGTTAAAACATCTGTTCTTAAGGTTTTTTATTTTTTTTGAAAGTGACTGTTGTATGAAGCTTGAAAGCCCAAGTACTTGTGTGACTCCCTGAATTGAAACAGATTCCTTTCTCAGTTCCTTTAGCGCGCACCAGATTGAGGCTGCTCCCACCAGCTCCACAGTTGATGGGTTCAAGTCTCAGCTCATCTTTAAGGAGATCGAGAAGAAGCTTGAGGAGGTAAGAGCTGCGCGAAGCCACCCGGGACCCGAGGCTGGGAGAAGGCAGAGACAGCTTTCAGGTGTTTGCAAGAGGGCACACGGTGAAGCTGTACGTCACACAGTGAAATATTCAGTGAGCTTCAGACTCCTGTGCGCCAAGCAAGGCTTCCTTGTGACTCCAGTATGACCACATCTCAGGAACGTACGAATCTCCAGGTTGAATTACAAACCTCCAGTAAGGGGCTGGAGAGATGGCTTAGCGGTTAAGGTGTTTGCCTGCAAAGCCCAAGGATCCCGGTTCGATTACCCAGGACCCACGTTAGCCAGCTGCACAAGGGCCGCACGCGTCTGGAGGCCCTGGCGTGCCCATTCTCTCTCTCTTTCTCTCTCTTTCCCTCTCAAATAAATAAATAAATAAAATATATGTAAAAAAAACCCCTCCAATAAGCAATATGTAAAATCATCATTCTCTCAGTCCCTTTGCCACAGAAATATCCAGTTATGAGTAAAGTTCATATGTAAGGGGTTCTCATTTATCTTGGTACAGTATCATTTTTTAAAATTTTTCTTATTTTATTATTTATTTGACAGAAGGAGGGAGGAGGGGGAGAGAGAGAGAGAAAATGGGTGCACCAGGGCCTCCAGCCACTGCAAATGAACTCCAGATGCCTGTGCCCCCTTGTGCATCTGGCTAACGTGGGTCCTGGGGACTTGAACCTGGGTCCTTTGGCTTTGCAGGCAAATGCCTTAACTGCTAAGCCATCTCTCCAGCCCTTGGTACAGTATCTTTATCCCCCACCCCAATGGAATAAAAAAAAAGACAGTTTCATTGTGTAGCCTAAGCTGGCCTAGAACTCACTAGATAACCCGCTCTGGCCTCTAAACTCTCACCTTGTATTCCAGGGTTGTGATTATAAGTGTGAGCCAGCATTCCTGGCTCTGTAATTTCCTTCTAAATTAAAAAGATTATACTTAGAATCATCCCAAAGGACATTTACATGGACCTTAAAATGTACATGATATCTCCTTAAAATGTTTGTGTCTTTTAAAAAATACATTTACATTTTAGAGAGAGAGAGAGAGACAGAATGAATATGGGTGTACCAGGGCCCCTTGATGTTAGAAATGAATTCCTGCCACATGCACCACATTGTGTACCTGAATTTACATGGGTACTGAACCAGCAGGCTTTGCAAGCAAGAACTTTTAACTGCTGAGACATACCCCAGCCTTCCCCCCCCCCCTTTTTTTTTTGAGGTAGGGTCTTGCTCTAGTCTAGGCTGACTTGGAATTCACTCTGTAGTGTCAGGGTGGCCTCGAACTCATGGGGATCCTCTTATCTCTGCTTCTAGAGTGCTGGGATTAAAGGTGTGCGCCACCACGCCTGGCTGTATTTATATCTACATCTATATATCTATATCTATACATATCTATATCTATCTATCTATCTATCTATCTATCTATCTATCTATCTATCTATGTGTGTGTGTGTATATATGTATATATAAAATGAGAGACATGAGAGAGAATGAGCATGCCAGGGCCTCCAGCCACTACAAATGAACCCCTTATGCATGGGCCACCATGTGCATCTGGCTTACGTGGGACCTGGAGAATCGAACCTGGGTCCTTAGGCTTCGCAGGCATGTGCCTTAAGTGCTAAGCCATCTCTCCAGCACGCTCCCCCTTTTTTTTTTTTGATACATGGTCTCATCTAGTTCAGGCTGGCCTTCAACTCACTATGTAGCTGAGAATGATCTTGAACTCCTGATTCTGCTAGCCCCATCTCCCAAGTGCTGGGATTACATGAGTATGTCACCATGTCTAGATCTTTGTTTGCTTTTTTTTTTTTTTTATAAAGGCTTTTATTTATTTATTTGAGAGAGAGAGAGAGTGAGGAAAAGAAAGAGACAGATAGAAAGAGAATGGGCATGCCAGGGCCACTGCAAACAAACCCCACAGATGCATGTGCCACCTTGTGCATCTGGCTTTATGTGAGTACTGGGGAATCGAACCTGGGTTCTTAATCATTGCAGGCAAGGGGCTTAACTGCTGAGCCATCTTTCCAGCTCTGTTTGTGGTTTTTTTTGTTGTTGTTGTTGTTGTTTGTTTTTGACTTAATAATTTTTTTTTCCTTTGGTTTTTCGAGGTAGGGTCTCACTTAGGTCCAGGCTGACCTGGAATTCACTATGTAGTCTCAGGGTGACCTCGAACTCATCATGATCCTCCTACCTGTGCCTCCCAAGTGCTGGGATCAAAGGCTGTGCGCCACCTACCACGCCCTCCTTGACTCAATAAAGTTTTATCTTTCCAAATGTACAGTCAGTTGAACCTGTTCACGCCTCCTCACCAGCGGCAGGGGTCATCTCCACCCTTGGTATTTCTGGTATAAATCACTTGAGGCCTCTGGTTGGAAACCAGTTTGATAAGTCCTTTACTGAGGAGCCCCTGAAGGGTTGCCCTGGCCAGGGAACCCCGAGATCTTTAGTTTCTCAGAGACCACAGCAGGGGTGATAAGCTTAGAGTCAGGAATTTTCTCACAGAGTTTGTCATAAGCAGCTTTGTCAAACAGGACTTGGCTGTTGAGCTTGTCCCACACTTTGCCCTTGGGCCACTTCTTTCTGGCCTTGTCCCCAGACTTGTTGAGTGGGTGTCTGTCTGTCTGTCTGTCTTAGCCGACTTCCCAGCATCTTGGGCGGCATGACACAGCCTGGGGCGACCACTGCAGTTTCACTGAGATGTCCGGCAAAAACCCTCTGCTTGTGTTTTTCAAAGTACTTTCTGATCTTTATTTCCCTTGCCAAAAAATTTAGTAATTAGCCAGGGTTAGTGGCGCACGCCTTTAATCCCAGCACTCGGGAGGCAGAGGTAGGAGGATCGCTGTGAGTTCGTGGCCACCCTGAGACTCCATAGTGAATTCCAGGTCAGCCTGGGCTAGAGTGAGACCCTACCCCTGGGGGAAAAAAATTAGTAATTATAAAATTCACATTGCACAAAAAAATTTAACATTTTAAAATCTTCCCATATTGTACCCCTCTGATTTTACTAAAATGTTAACATTCGTTTAATCATCTCTTGTTCTGTGCATAAAATTATAGTTTTACCGTAGCTAGGACCATCATACAATAGATATTTTTTGTTATACCATATATACAGATTAAAAAAAAATTTTTTTTTCAAAGTAGGGTCCCACTTTAGGCCAGGCTGATCTGGAATTCACTATGTAGTCTCAGGCTGGCCTTGAACTCACGGTGATCCTTCTACGTCTGCCTCCCAAGTGCTGGAATTGAAGGTGCGCACCACAATATCTGACCAGATCTAATTTTATATAATGTAGGTAGTGGTGTTTTTTTCTTTTTTGACTGTACTAGTGACTGATCCTAAGGCCTCCTGTGTGCTAGGCAAGCGCTTTACCACTGAGCTATATCCTGAGCCTATAATTCTTTTTTTTTCCAAGGTAGGGTCTCACTCTAGCTCAGGCTGCCCTGGAATTCACTACGTAGTCTTCAGGGTGGCCTCGAACTCACGGCGATCCTCCTACCTCTGCCTCCCGAGTGCTGGGATTAAAGGTGTGCGCCACCACACCCAGCCAGAACCCATAATTCTTAATAGACAAATCACACTAAAACAGTCTAACAGTTACCTTCCAAAAAGGGAGTTTTTTTTTTTTCAGGCAAAATTAGATATTTTATTATTTCAAATGTAGAAGTTTTAGAAATCTCCTATTTCTTATATGATTTATTCTATTTACTTATTTGCAAGCAGAGAGACAGAGAATGGGCGCATGAGGGGCCTCTAGCTGCTGTGAATGAACTTCAAATGCACGTACCACTTTGCATTTGGCTTTAGAGGGAGAGAATGAGCACACCAGGGCCGTGTTGCTGCCAGTGAACTCCAGACACGTGTACCACTTTGTGCATCTGGCTTCATGTGGGCACTGGGGATTCAGACCCAGGCGTGTTAGGCTTTGCAAGCACGTGCCTTTAGCCCCTCCAGCCCGAGATGTCATCTTTGCTTTTATTTTTATTTATTTTTATTTAATTTTTTGTTTATTTTCATTTATTTATTTGAGAGCGCTAGAGAGAGAGAGAGAAAAGAGGCAGAGAGAGAGAATGGGCGCGCCAGGGCCTCCAGCCACTGCAAACGAACTCCAGACGCATGCGCCCCCTTGTGCATCTGGCTAACGTGGGTCCTGGGGAATCGAGCCTCGAACCGGGGTCCTTAGGCTTCACAGGCAAGCGCTTAACCGCTGAGCCATCTCTCCAGCCCTACGGTGTGTTTTTAGCTTTGCAAATACATACCTCTTGCTCCCACTTAATATTCTACTTCTTCATAACCTTCCCCCCTCCCCCCGCCCCCCGAAAACTTTATCCCTGTCCGTTTCTCCTTCCCACGACGGTTAGTTTCCTCAGCATTGCAGCGCTAGGAAGTACAAGGTCTTGGGATCTTTCGTCACCTCGTGCACTTTTTGCATTAGCAACAACAACCCGGCAAGAGATTTTATTTCCACCTTTTGTCTTTCTCAGCCATGCTTCATTGCCCCTCTTTGAATTCTGTCTTTTTAATTTTTCTCCCGGTTAAGTTTACAGTAGGACCTACCCGTATGCCCACTCAGAGAGAAGCGCTTTTCTTCCCCCAGGGGAGGCCCTTAGAACTTTCTTAGGACTGGTGAGCTCCAGTTCCACGGCCGCATTTTCTTTTCCTCTTTCAACTCCCTCGTCGTTGGTTCCCTTACCACACTTTCGCCCCTCCGAATGAAAATGCCCTGTTACCCACCGGGCACGGTTTTGTAAAGTCAGTTCGTTCTCGAAAACTAAAAAGCAAACGCAGACGAATTCACCCTCTCTTGAGGAAAAGGGGAGCGGGGTACGTGGTGAAACGGCAAGCAGGATGCAGATAGAACTTCTGGATTGTTCGTTGGGGTTCTCCTGCCGTAGCATGTTGGAGCTCGCTCATGCATTGTCGCTGAAGCACTGTGCAGGCAGACAGATGCACCTAGAACTTGTCCTTAACACGCCACTGGCCCCAGAGGACACCCGACTCTTGGGATGACTAGCGTACCACCCCAACATGATTACCCCCCTTTTTTGGGCTCTCTCCACAGAACCTTGAGAGAAGATTTTATTTTATTTTACTTTTTGATTTTTTTTCGAGGTAGGGTTTCACTCAAGCCCAGGCTGACCTGGAATTCACTGTGTAGTCTCAGGGTGGCCTCGAATGCACAAGCGATCCTCCTGCCTCTGCCTCCCAAAGTGCTGGGCTTAAAGACGTGCACCACCACACCCAGCTAATTCTTTAACTTTTTAAAAAAAAATATTTTCATTTATTTATTTGAGAGACAGAGAAATAGGCAGGTAAAGAGAGAGAGCGAGAAAAAGAGAGTGAGACAGAATGGGCTCACCAAGGCCTCCAGCCGCTGTAAACAAACTCCAGATGCGTGCGCCCCCTTGCGCATCTGGCTTACGTGGGTCCTGGGGAATCGAACCTGAGTCCAGTGTGTGGAGTAGTACACACTCAGAGTTGTGCAGGCCATGAGGACAGATTACACTGTAGGAACTCAAACCTGTTCAACACTCCAGACCGCACACAATGCAGATGACAGGAACGCTCTCAACCATGACCTTGGAAGAATTTATGACAGCACCCCAGTCATTTAAACGAAGATAGAAAAATCAGCTTGAGTTTATTATGACAGTAAATCTCTCTGTAAAACCAGCAAATCTTGGGCTGGAGGGATGGCTTAGCGGTTAAGGCGTTGGCCTGCAAAGCCAAAGGATCCCAGTTCGATTCCCCAGGACCCACGGAAGCCAGATACGCAAGGGGCCTCACGCGTCTGGAGTTCGTTTGCAGTGGCTAGAGGCCCTGGTGTGCCCATTCTCTCCTTCTCTCTCTCAAATAAATAAATAAATAAATAATATTTTAAAAAAATGAATTTTGAAACAGTTTTAGTCTCAGAATCGCTCTATGTTTTGATTGTGATGAACCGAGTTTAGAATTAAAGGAACTGACCGTCAGGAAAAGGGGGTTAGCGCCCCCCCCCAAATTTAGGCAGACCAAAGTGAATCTCAAATCATTGAGACAAATCAAGGTTCTTCCATCAGAAAATGCCACTGTGCCTCCCAGTGCGTCCTGTCCTTCCACCTGTTTGTTTTTCAAAGCTCTATTCTTCTGGGTAGAAGATCGGAAGAGAGCTGCCACACCATGTGTCTATTTATTGTTTTTTAAAAAACATTTTACTTTTATATATTTATTTGACAGAGAAAGAGGGAGAGGGAGAGAATGGGCACGCCGGGCCTCCAGCCTCTGCAGATGAACTCCAGACTCGTGCTCCCCCTTGTGCATCTGGCTAACGTGGGTCCCGGGGAATCAAACCTGGGTCCTTTGGCTTTGCAGGCAAACGCCTTAACTGCCAAGCCATCCCTCCAGCCCCCACGTGCCTATTTAAAAAATAACTTGCGCAGGCTGTGGTGGCGCACACCTTTAATCCCAGCGCTTGGGAAGCAGTGGTAGGAGGATCGCCGTGAGTTCGAGGTCACCCTCAAACTGCATAGTGAATTCCACGTCAGCCTGGACCAGAGTGAAACCCTACCTCGAAAAACAAATAACAACAACAACAACAACAAAATTAATTTGCTGCGGCAGAAAAATCAGAAAAGGGGTCATAAGGTAATTCCCAGTGCTATTTTTCTCTCCAGGAAGGCGAACAGTTTGTGAAGAAAATCGGGGGCATTTTTGCTTTCAAGGTGAAGGACGGCCCTGGGGGCAAAGAAGCCACCTGGGTGATAGACGTGAAGAATGGCAGAGGATCCGTGCTTCCTAACTCAGGTCAGTGCGCCAGCGACAGCTTCACGACGGCTGTCGGCTGCCAGTACTGGAGTGCGTCTTGGTGTTCCCCCTGTGGGCTGGCTTCACATGTACAAGACCTAGGGGAAAACCAGTCAGCCCCTGGCAACGGCTGGGGGTCACAGCCTCCGTCCTCCCAAGATGCCGAGGCTCTGTACAGAACCACGCTCAGACTTTGGACTTAAGTGGTCCAGAGTCGTCATCTACCTATTTAACCTCGCAGTCTCATTTGTCTTTCCCTGTAAAGTGGGCATAAGTGTCACAGAGTAGGTGCGGCCCTTAGGACAATTCGCTCATGGTTGTGAGTGGCCTTGGAGCTGTGTTCACCACCTCTACTTCCCCCTTATCCAGTTCTTTTTTCTTTTATTTTTTTCTTCTTTTTTATAAAAAAAAAATTATTTATTTATTTGAGAGAGGGAGAGAGAATGTGCGCAACAGGGCCTCCTTGTTGTTTTCTGTGCTGTTTTTCTTTATTTTATTTTAGTTTTTTTTTGGTTCATTTTTATTTATTTATTTGAGAGTGACAGAGAGAGAGAGAGAAAGAGGCAGGTAGAAAGAGAGAGAGAATGGGCGCTCCAGCGCCTCCAGCCACTGCAAACGAACTCCAGACGCATGCACCCCCTTGTGCATCTGGCTAACGTGGGTCCTAGGGAATCGAGCCTCAAACCGGGGTCCTTAGGCCTTCACAGGCAAGCACTTAACCACTAAGCCATCTCTCCAGCCCTATTTTTTGGTGTTTTGAGGTAAGGTCTCACTCTGGCCCAGGCTGACCTGGAATTCACTATGTCGTCTCAGGGTGGCCTCGAACTCATGATCCTCCTACCTCTGCCTCCCGAGTGCTGGGATTAAAGACGTGCACCACCATGCCCAGTTTATTTGAAATTTTTTATTGAGAGGGAGAGAATGGGTGTGCCAGGACCTTCGGCCTGCTGCAAATGACCTCCAGACGTATGTACCCCCTCGTGTGCATGTGCGACATTGCACACTTGCGTCACTGTGCGTCTGGCTAGCGTGGGACTTGGAGATTTGAACATGAGTTCCTGGGCTTCGCAGGCAAGCGCCTTCACTGCTAAGCTGTGTCTCTCCAGTCCTACTTGTTTTCTTTCTTTTTTTTTTTTTTAATATTTAATCATTTGCAAGCAGAAAGATACACAGAGAGAATGGCCACACCAGGGTCTCCGGCCACTGCAAACAAACTCCACACACATGTGCTACCTTATGCATGTGGCTCAGGTGGATACTGGGGAATTGAACCTTGTTTCTTTGGTTTAGGCAATCACCTTAGCTGCTAAGCCATCTCTCAGCCCTGTGTTATTTTTCTTCATAGTTCTTTTTTTTTTTTATTGACAGCTTCTATACTTACAGATAATAAACCATGATAATTCCCTTCCCTCCCCCACTTTCCCCTTCACAACTCCACCTTCCATCATATCACCTCCCTCTCTCTGTTAGTCTCTCTTTTATTTTGATTTCATCATCTTTTGTTCCTATTATGAGGGTCTTGTGAAGATATTGCTAGGCACTGCGAGGTCGTGGATATCGAGGCCAATTTCTGTCTGGGAAGTTGCATTGTAAGGAGTCCTACCCTTTCTTTGGCTCTTACATTCTTTCTTCTACCTCTTTCACAATGGACTCTGAGCCTTGGAAGGTGTGATAGAGATGTTTCAGTGCTGGTGAGTGTAATATATGCATTTACTAGACAAGAGCAGGCTTTATACCCCTAAGGCTCTTGACCTTCCCTGCCATAGACCTTTTGACTAGGTTTTCAGTACCAGGCATGTATTCCCTCCCATAGAGCGGGCCTTCAGTCCAATTAGAAAGCAGTTGGTTTCCCCCAGAGCAGCCATGCCACTATTGCTGGGACATTCCGGGCAAGCGGCAAGAGGTCACTAGGCTCTGGGGAAAGGGAAACTTAAGTCTTTAAAAAAACCTTTTTTTTAATTAACAACTTCCATGATTATAAACAATATCCAGTGGTAATCCCCTCCCTCCCCCCACTTTCCCCTTTGAAACTCCATTCTCCATCATATCCTCTCCCCCTCTCCATCAGTCTCTCTTTTATTTTGACGTCATCATCTTATCCTATTATGAGGGTCTTGTGTAGGTAGTGTCAGGCACTGCGAGGTCATGGACATCTAGGCCATTTTTTGTCTGGAGGAGCACGTTGTAAGGAGTCCTACCCTTCCTTTGGCTCTTACATTCTTTCTTCTACCTCTTCCACAATAGACCCTGAGCCTTGGAAGGTATGATAGAGATATTGCAGTGCTGAGCACTCCTGTCACTTCTTTCCAGCACTGTGATGCTTTCTGAGTCATCCCAAGGTCACTGCCATCTGAAAAGAGAAGGTTCTCTACCGAAAGTGAGAGTAGCATTAATATAAGGGTATGAAGATTAACAGAAGTGCTTACTGGGTAGTTTGATAAGCATAGTATATACATTTAGCCAGACAGCAGCAGATGTTACACCCCTAGGGCTCATGACTACCCCTGCTTTAAGTTTTCAGTATCAGGGATATATTCCCTCCCATGGAGCGGGCCTCTAGTCCAATTAGAAGGCAGTTGGTTTCCACCATGACAGATGTGCCACTATTGCACCCATTGGCTCATTTGACCTGGCTGGCCAAATATAAGGCGTGCAGTGTCCACTGTTGAGTATCTTCGCTGGTGATTTCTCTCTCTCCCATTGGACTGCATGCAGCGTGGCTTCTTCCAGCTTTCTGTCAGCTGGTCTACATGGAGGAGGTTATCAGTTGAGTTCCTGCCAGGTCCTTTTACACGCACCAACAAATGACCATTTCTTAGAGACTAGCTCCATTAAAGCGTCAGTAACCTGTCCTAGTGTGAACCGGGCAGCTCTCCTGTGTGTACACGGAGTTCGCAGCGTTACCTACTGGTAAGGTTCACACACACGTATTTCCTAAGCTTCTCTTCTAAGAATTTGGAAACGGTTCTACTTGCGATCGTATCAGCTGTAAACTCCACGCACCCTGCATAAGTCTCCTTGCTCCATGGGTGTATCTAGAATCTTCTAACTGAGTTCTTTTTTCGCCTTTGTTTTCTTTGAAATGATGCAAATTGGCATCCCTCCAAGAAGCCGACTTACATTTGTCTAGCGTGACCCAGTCTTTGTTTCGCCCCCAGCACTTGAGTTCTCCACCTTGGCCGCTGACGGACAGCCGGGTACAGAAAACCTCGGGGTTTTCTACCTCGAGGTCCATTGGAATAGCCTTTGGAATACGTGTAGAGATTGCCAATAAAAAGTTCAAAAGTAGCAGACAAAAAAAACGAAAGATGGAGGCCGGGCATGGTGGCGCATGCCTTTCATCCCAGCACTCGGCAGGCAGAGGTAGGAGGATCGCTGTGAGTTCGAGGCCACCCTGAGACTCCATAGTGAATTCCACGTCAGCCTCGGCTAGAGTGAGACCCTGCCTTGAAAAACCCAAAATAAAGGCGGTGTGTGTGGGGGGGGGGGCTGCAGAGATGGTTTAGGTCTAAGGCACTTGCCTGTGAAGCCTAACAACCCAAGTTTGATTCCCCAGGACCCACATGAAGCCAGATGCAAAGAGGCACATGCATCTGGAGTTTGTTTGCAGTGGCTGGAGGCCCTGGTGTACTGTTTCTCTGTTTCTCTCTGTTGTTTCTCTGTTGCAAATAAATAAAAATATTTTAAAAAAGAAAAGAAAGAAAGAGTCTTTGAAGATATCCAAACCTGGGTTCAGATTTTAGGTGAAGTGTATATCGTCTCTATGTCCAGTTGTCTCACCTAGAAAATGGGTGAGTATGTAAATTCTGTTGATAACTATTGTGATTAAATGAGATAAAGTATAGTAAAGCACCTAGCATAATAAGTGTTCTGCGAAGGAGTCACAGTTTTTCTCCCAAACCGTATGTTAAATATTATTTTTTTTTTGATGCATAGGCTTGCCTAAGCCCCCCACCCCCAAAGTACTTGGGGAACTGAGAAAGAATCTGGAATCTTCCAGGTGAGGTGGCGCACACCTTTAATCCCAGCAGAGACAGAGGTAGGAGGATTGCCGTGAGTTCGAGGCCACCCTAAGATGACATAATGAATTCCAGGTCAGCCTGGGCTAGAGTGAAATGCTACCTCGAAAAACAAACAAATAAAAAAAGAAACAAAAACAAAACAAAATGAAAGAATGTGGACTCCATGGACAGTCAATTAAAACTGGGCTGGGGGCTGGAGAGATGGCTTAGTGGTTAAGCGCTTGCCTGTGAAGCCTAAGGACTCCAGTTCGAGGCTCGATTCCCCAGGACCCACGTTAGCCAGATGCCCAAGGAGGCGCACGCGTCTGGAGTTCGTTTGCAGTGGCTGGAGGCCCTGGCACACCCATTCTCTCCGTCTCTCTCTCTCTGTCTGTCTGTCTCTGTCAAATAAATAAATAAAAATAAACAAAAATAAAACTGGGCTGGGAGTGTTCCCATGGGGAGTGTGGGCTCCAGCAGCAGGAATCTGCTGTGTGATCTCAGGCAAGTTACTTGACCTCTCTGACCTTCATGGAGGTTTTATAAAGTTCAGGCAACACAAGGTCCATGGAGGTCTCAGTGCTGCCAGAGCTCAGCAAATGCCAGGACCACAGCAGCCGGATTTTAGTCACCCACGCCGCGTCACCTGTTCAATGCCAGAGAGACCTTCTTGGGAAAGTTAGCCCCAGACCCAGCTATTTCCGTTTGTTCGCTCCTTTCCCTGTCTCTTCACGTGTATCTGCAGCAGAATTGGATTTTGTTTTGTTTTGTTTTGCTTTTTGTTCAGGTAGTGTCTCGCTCTAGCCCAAGCTGACCTGGAATTCACTATATATTCTCAAGGTGGCCTCGAACTCACAGAGAACCTCCTACCTCTGCCTCCCCAGTGCTGGGATTAGAGGTGTGCGCCACCACGCCTTGCAAGAAGTGTTTTTTTTTTTTTTTTAATTTTTAAATTAATTAATTTTTTTTTTTTTTTTTTTTTTAGTTTTTCAAGGTAGGGTTTCACTCTGGTCCAGGCTGACCTGGAATTCAGTATGTAGTCTCAGGGTGGCTTCGAACTCACAGAGATCCTCCTACCTCTGACCCCCGAGTGCTGGATTAAAGGTGTGCGCCACCACGCCTGGCTTTTTTTTTTATTTTTTTGAGGTAGGGTCTCACTCTATCCCAGGCTGACCTGGAATTCACTATGTAGTCTCACTATGTAGTTTCAGGGTGCCCTCAAACTCACAGTGATCCTCCTGCCTCTGCCTCCCGAGTGCTGGGATTAAAGGCGTGTGCCACCACGCCCAGCAAATCTCACATATTTCTTTAAATGCTTTTATTTTATTTTAATTTGTTTATTTGTTTAACAGAGAGGGAGAGAGAAAGAGAGAGAATGGGTGCGCCAGGGCCTCCAGCCACTGCAAACGAACTCCAGACGCATGCGCCCCCTTGTGCATCTGGCTAATGTGGCTCCTGGGGAATAGAACCTGGGCCCTTTGGCTTTGCAGGCAAACGCCTTAATCACTAAGCCATCCCTCCAGCCCTAACCTCACATATTTCTATGGTAAGGAGCTGAGGACAGTCTAACCGGGTCCTCTGTGTAGGACTGTACAAAGTGTAGTCTCGTGAGTCAGGCCCTCATCGAGAGACTTGATGGGGGGAAGTTCCCTTCATCTAACCCCACCCAGGTTCATGTGGCTGTGAGAAGGGCAGCTTGAGTGTGATACTGTCTAGCGTCGCCCCCCCAGCTTCTGAGGAAGTGTGGCCCTCCGGGTGGTAGGGTCCGCACTCAAGTAGCCGGCTCCGAGCTGCTCAGATCCGACAGGAGGGTGAGCGTGAGGCTGCTGGCAAGATGAAGGCTTATGTAACGCGAAACCATAGGGACCCCGGCCAGCAGTGTTGCCACATTCTTTTGGCTAGAAACACATCACACGCCGAATCTGCTCATGCTGGAGGGAGGGGCTTGGACAAAGGCAGGCAGGGATCATGGGACTGACCTTGAGTCTGTCCAGCACAGTAACTAGTAATGACACATTGGTGTCTTAAGTTGACCATCGTTTTTCCGTACTTCTATAATCAAGTATTGTTTTTAAGCAAAAATGGGAACATCCTTAAAGATTATTCTGTAACTAGCTGGGCGTGGTGGCGCACGCCTTTAATCCCAGCACTCGGGAGGCAGAGGTAGGAGGATCGCCGTGAGTTCGAGGCTACCCTGAGACTCCATAGTGAATTCCAGGTCAGCCTGGGCTATGTGTGACTCTACCTCGGAAGACCCCCCCCCCAAAAAAAATTATTCTGTTACTAGTTTTATGCCAATGTCATGAGTGATCTAATATAAACAAATTTTTTCACATCAGTATGTCTAGATTTATTGTTTAAAATATTTTCTTTATTTATTTGACAGAGACAGAGAGAAAGAGGCAGATAGAGAGAAAGAAAGAATGGGCACACCAGGTCCTCCAGCCACTGTAAACAAACTCCAAACAAATGTGCCCCCTTGTGCATCTGGCTTACGTGGGACCTGGGGAATCAAACTGGGGTCCTTAGGCTTCCCAAGCAAATGCTTTAACTGCTAAGCCATTTCCCTAGCCCAAGATTTAACCCTGACCATGCATGCTGCAGTGTGTTCAAAAATATGTATGTATACACTGTGCTTTACTTAATTCCCTCTATTAAACAGTGAGTTTGCCACATCTTTTTTTTTTCTTAAAAAAACACCATTATATATATTTTTTATTTATTTAAGAGAGAGAGGCAGATAGAGAAAGAGAGAGTGGAAACATCAGGGCCTCCAGCCGCTGCAAACGAACTCCAGACACATGCGCCACCTTGTGCATCTGGCTTACGTGGGTCCTGGGGAATTGAGCCTGGGTCCTTAGGCTTTGCAGGCAAATGCCTTAATTGCTAAGCCATCTCTCCAGCCCAGCCACATCTTTTTTTTTTTTGTTTTTTTGTTTTTTTGTTTTTTTTTTTGGTAGGGTCTCACTCTAGCCTAGGCTGACCTGGAGTTCACTATGGAGTCTCAGGGTGGCTTCGAACTCACAGCGATCCTCCTACCTCTGCCTCCCGAGTGCTGGGATTAAAGGCGTGCGCCACCACACCCGGCTCTAAGCCACATCTTTTTTAAAAGGTATTTTTTTTATTTATTTGAGAGATGGCAGGGAGGCTGTGCCTGTCTTTAGATGTGTCTTGGGGAATTGAAACCCTGGGCCATCAGGCTTTACAAGTAAGCTCCTCTAACCACTGGGCCATCTCTCCAGCCCGAGGCTAACACATCCTTGATGGACGTGTGTGCGTTGCTTTTTCCTGGCTGCTTCTGACTGTGATTCTGTTGCAGCGTAGTGGTGTGTGTGTGAGTGTGAGAGAGAGAGAGAGTGAGCGAGCACAGGCGTGCATGTGTCTTGGTGCCAGCCTCAAAGTGCCCAGTCCTTGCCTTCCGCCTCATTTGACACAGGGACTCTCCTGCACTGTGAACACCAGGCTGGCTGGTCCGTGTGGTTCCCACATTCACCTGTCCCAGCCTGCCATCTTGCCGTAGGAGGACTGGGGCTGACAGGTGCTGCATTGGGTTCTGGGGATCTGAACTCAGGTTGCCACACTTTGCTTTAGCCACTGAGCCATCTTCCCCCAGGCAGGGCATGATAATGGAAAAAAAAAAAAAAAGTGTGTAAGTGTGTATGTGAACCTTTCTTTCTCTCTTTTCTTCCCCTGCATGTCTCGGCTTTAGACAAGAAGGCCGACTGCACAATCACCATGGCTGACTCCGATTTGCTGGACTTGATGACCGGCAAAATGAACCCTCAGTCGGTAAGCACAGGGCAGCTTGTACGCCCTAGCGCGGGTGGGTCTTCATCCTCTTCCCGTCCTGCTTCAGACCCACAAGACTCAGTCTCCCCACAACGTCACCCTAGCAAGTGACAAGTCATCTGTGGAACAAGCAACGTGCCAGGCACCGTCCTGTGTGTTGGAAGTGCCGGCTGAACAAGAAGTAGCTGTCGGGCTGGAGGGGTGGCTTAGCGGTTAAGGCGTTTGCCTGCCAAGCCAAAGGACCCAGGTTCGATTCCCCAGGACCCCACGTTAGCCAGATGCACAAGGGGGCGCACGCGTCTGGAGTTCGTTTGCAGCGGCTGGAGGCCCTGGCACGCCCATTCCCTCTCTCTCTCTATCAAATAAATAAATAAAATTATTTTTTTAAAAAGAAGTAGCTCTCACACTCAGGACAGTGACCGTTTGGTAAGAGGCGTTTCTGTAGAACAGTTAAATGCAGCCAAAGACCCAAGAACGCCCCTTGGTGCCTACGGTCAGCTCAGGTAGAGGTAGGAGCGGCCAGCAGAGCATGCGTGCGCACTGCAGAAGTCAGCGGGCACCATGGATGAATGGATGGCGCAGTTCTCCCCCAGAGGGAGGAGAGATGTGCAGAGGCAAAGCTTTGTACCCACGCTCCTCTTTTTACGCCTGAGACACCTTTCCCTGATAGACCCCTTGCCTTTTCTAGTTAGCTCCTCCGAGGACTTCCTCCCAGACGTTGGGGAGCTTATGACCAGTGGTTTTCCACGCCACTGGACTATGGGCTTCGGCCTTGCCACGTGTCACACTAGGCAGAGCACATCTCACTCGTGTTGGTGTTTCTAACCCTTGGCACAATGTGTGATGGTGTTAGGTTGTGGTAAACAATTGTTGGATTAAACTGCATTTTTCCAAAGCGTATTTATGCCTCACGCGGCTCTTCGCGGTCCCAAGTTGTCAAGGCGTCCTCCTGCCCTTCAGTTGAGCGACGCGGGACAGACAGACCCGCGGGCTGAGCTTTCCATTAGCAGAAAAGATACTCAAGTCAGGCGTGGTGGTGCACCCCTTTAATCCCAGCACTCGGGAGGCAGAGGTTGGAGGATCGCCATGGGTTCGAGGCCACCCTGAGGCTCCGTAGTGAATTCTAGGTCAGCCTGGGCCAGAGTGAGACCCTACCTCGAAAAAAAAAAAAAAAAAAAAAAAAAGAAAAGATTCTCAAGACTTTTCCCTACATTGTAACTTAACCTCTTGTTATTAACTCAGCCTCTTTTGTTTTTGGGTGTTGTTCCTGATATTCCTTGTCATTCACTATCCTACAAAACTAAGTCTGATTCCCACTTGTATTCCTTTATATATATATATTAATATATATATATATATTAATATATATATAACATATATAATATATATAATATGATATATATTATATAGAATATATATTATATAAATATAACATATATATAGAACATATATATTCTGTATAGAGTTTATAATATATATATATAAATTTTTTTTGGTTCTTCAAGGGTCTCACTCTAGCCCAGGCTAACCTGGAGTTCACTATGTAGTCTCAGGGTGGCCTTGAACTCACAGCGATCCTCCTACCTCTGCCTCCTGAGTGCTGGGATTAAAGGCATGCGCCACCACGGCCTGGCTAAGTTTCCTATTTTGTAGAAAGCTAAGGAACCTGGATAGGTGACCTCAGTGCTGGAGGCGTGTAGGAACGTGAGCCGTCTGAGGAACAGAACCCACCTCCTAATAGCCTTTTCTTTCTTCTCACTCACAGGCCTTCTTCCAAGGCAAACTGAAAGTCACGGGGAACATGGGCCTGGCCATGAAGCTCCAGAACTTTCAGCCTCAGCCGGGCAAGGCTAAGCTGTGAAGAGCCCCCTCTGGCAACCGTGGCCAACCGAATGAGATATATAGATACCTCTCTATCCATATATTTCATTGCCAGAACTTAGAGCGAAGCTATGCGTTGGCATGTGACACGAGGTAGATTTGTTGTTAAATAGGCGTGACCAGTCGTGATCTTCCTAAGCTCTGCGTGTGTGGGGTCTTGATGATGTATACTGCTGCTGCTTTGCGGACTTGCATAGAACTAACTAATTGTGCATGACAGATTAATAGCAATTACGGTGTGGGGGTCAGTTGGATACACTGAAGACCTGTGAAATCGGAAGGCTTATAAACAAAGCTCTTGTTTTGCCTAGAAGTGTTTCGAAGGGTAATTGTACTGAAGATCTCACCCAAGAGTTTTCCTTAGAACCAGGGGAGAAACAATACGGGCAGCTGACTAGGAGGCCGTGTTGAGCACTTAATTACATCCATCACTTGCTTATTAATAGTTCTTAGGATCCTGTACTGAGAGTTTAAAACAAAAATTCTTTAAAATTTTGTATTTCCTGCCGGGCGTGGTGGCGCACGCCTTTAATCCCAGCACTCGGGGAGGCAGAGGTAGGAGGATCGCCCTGAGTTCAAGGCCACCCTGAGACTACATAGTGAAGTGCAGGTCAGCCTGGGCTAGAGTGAGACCCTACCTTGAAAAACAAATAAACAAACAAACAAGCATTTTGCATTTCCTGCCATCAGAAGTGATGTTTTTCTTCCCAAATAAAATAAAAGAATTACGGTCAGAGCTTGGGGTGGGAAATCGAATAGCAGAAGCAGGCCTATTTTTAAAGTGATATATTTTTTAAATGGGTTTCTTTCTTGGAAAATCAGGGTATTAGAGTCGTAAGCTACTGTTGCTAACAATAATTGAATAAATAAAGTTTGCTTTCATATTAGAATATTAGTAAGTCTGTACACTCAATACAGTTATTATAATTTTCCTTTTCATATGCTTAACTATCTGCATTTATCTTTTGAGGTTTTTTTTTCTAATTCTATTTCTTATAACTTAGATACAGTTTAGAAATGATACTTTTGGAAGAATATTAATAGAAAATTAAAATAGCCCTTGCTGGACTCCTTTGTTTTTATTGTGGGTGGTGTGTGTGTGTGCTCTTTATTTTTGTTGAGGGTTTCCTAGGTAAAGAGAAAACGTTGGGACTTCACAATCTAACGGTTATGTAGACAGCGTCTACTGCTTGCTCTCGCATAATTGCTAGCTACTTCTCGGTTATGGAGGCTGTGTGTGCAGCAGGAATGACAGTTAAGGGCTGGAGAGACGCCTTAACGGTTAAAGCATTTGCCTGCAAAGCCAAAGGACCCAGGTTCGATTCCCCAGCACCCACGTAAGCCAAGATGCACAAGGCGGCGCATGCGTCTGGAGTTTGTTTACAGCGGCTGAAGACTGACAGGCGATTTCCCCTCTCAGGCAGGTAAATAATTGCCTGCCTGCCTGGCCCGTTTGCTAAGCGATTGAAAGAGAGGATTGATGGTGTTGGGAAGATGGCTCCATGATTAAAGGCATCGGAATACTCAGCCACCTACGTAAAGCTAGACAAGTATTTGTAACTGCAAGAGACCATAGCACGTGCATGCATGTCTGTGCGCATGTACACACACATGCACAAATGACTTAAGAAAAGAGCATTTAAGTTGTTTTTAAAGGCATGCGCCACCACACCCAGCTTATTTTTTTTTCAATTTTATTTATTTGGGAAAGAGAGAGATTGACAGGAAGAAAGATGAGAGAGAGAGGGAGAGAGAGAATTGGCATGCCAGGGCCTTAGCCATGGCAATCGAACCCCAGACGCATGCGCCACCTTGTGCGCCTGTGTCATTTTGTGTATCTGGCTTACGTGGGTTCTGGGGAGTCGAACCTGGGTCCCTAGCCTTCGCAGGCAAATGCCTTAATCGCCAAGCCATCTCTTCAGCCCTAATTTTTTTTTTCAGTCTTTTAAAATATTTAATTTTTAGGCCAGGCATGGTGGCGCACGCCTGTAATCCCAGCACTGTGGAGGCAGAGGTAGGAGGATCGCCATGAGTTCGAGGCCAGCCTGAGACTACAGAGTGAATTCCAGGTCAGCCTAGGCTAGAGTGAGACACTATCTCAAAAAAAAAAAAAAAAGTATGTATTATTTTTATTTACTTATTTGAGAGAGAGAAAGAGGCAGAGAGAGAGAGAATGGGCATGCCAGGGCATTCAGCCACTGCAAACGAACTCCAGACACATGCGCTCCCCCACCCCCCCCTTGTGCATCTGGCTTTACATGGGTCCTGGGGAATCAAACCTGAGTACTTTGGCTTTGCAGGCAAGTGCCTTAACTGCTAAGCCATCCCTCCAGCCCCAGAAAAAAAGCACGTTTAAGACCGTGGTCTCCATGGTCCTTTGCTATAATAGTCTTGTGAGTTTACCTCTGCCCAGCAGAACTGGAATTTTGCAGGCCCTATCTTTCCTTTTTCTTCAGTGCTTGAATTTTTGACACAAGGTCTCTCTCTCTGTAGCCCTGGCCGGCCTGGGGAACTTCCTGTATAGGTAGAGGACGAGACGCCAAGCTCGCAGGGTTCCCGGGCCTCTGGCGCCCCAGTTCTGGGACTGAAAGGTGTGTGCACCACCGCACCTAGTTGAAGGCTTCCATTTCCTGTTGTTCCTTTACCCAAGGGTGGTCAGAGGTTAAAAAGTCAGTTTCATTTCAGATTTGCTACCCTTTCACAGTAATGAGGGCTGTTTGAGATCACCTGAGTCCATATAGTGTATGTTCTCTCTCTCTTTGTGTGGGTGGATTTTCAAGGTAGGGTCTCACTCTAGATCAGCCTGACATGGAATTCACTATGACCTTGAACTCACGGCCATCCTCCTACCTCTACAAATAAATAATTTAAGCAAAGAATACATTTAAGTCAGTGGCTCTACCACCACCAGCACATTTGGTGGTAGAATCTGAGAATGAGTTAAGCTAGTTACAGGTTAATATCAAGTCCCATAGCATGAATACACAGCTCACACACTTCCTAGTCATGACGGCTTCTTTACTCTTTATTATTATTTATTTATTTGAGAGCGACAGACAGAGAAAGAGGCAGACAGAGAGAGAGAGAATGGGCGCGCCAGGGCCTCCAGCCACTGCAAACGAACTCCAGATGCATGCACCCCCTTGTGCATCTGGCTGACGTGGGTCCTGGGGAATCGAGCCTCAAACCGGGTTCCTTAGGCTTCACAGGCATGCGCTTAACTGCTAAGCCATCTCTCCAGCCCTTCTTTACCCTTGAGATGAAAAGAACTTCAAGAAAAAGATTCAGCAAAATGTCTCCTTTCTCCTAAGATTCAATTTTCTTTTCTTTCTTTTTTCTTTTTTTTTTTTGACTTTTCGAGGTAGGGTCTCACTCTAGCTCAGGCTGACCTGGAATTCACTCTGTTTCTCAGGGTGGTCTTGAACTCACGGTGATCCTCCTACCTCTGCCTCCTGAGTGCTGGGATTAAAGGTGTGCGCCACCACATCCGGCTGAATTTTCTTTGTGTGTGTGTGTGTGTGTGTGTGTGTTTGTGTGTGTTTAGAGGTCGGGTTTCACTCTAGCCCAGGCTGACCTGGAATTCACTATGGAGTTTCAGGGTGGCCTCGAACTCAGGGCGATCCTCCTACCTCTGCCACCTGAGTGCTGTGATTAAAGGCGTGCACCACCACGCCTGGCTTCTAAGTTTGAATTTTCTGCACCCTTTTGTCCTCGCTGGTCCCAGGTAACAAGAGATATGGAAAAGTAGGCAGAGGTGGAGCTAGCTGGCAAAACCTGGTAAGTGGATGTAGGGCCAAGATTGACTGCCATTAAGTGTTCAATCGCAAGGTGGACCCTGGCTGGACCAAGAATGGAACAAGCAGGTTTCAGGTGTCTTTTTTTTTTTCCAGGTAGTATCTCACTCTAGTCCAAACTGACCTGGAATTCACTATGGAGTCTCAGGGTGGCCTCGAACTCACGGCGATCCTCCTACCTCTGCCTCCCGAGTGCTGGGATTAAAGGCGTGCGCCACCACGCCCAGCTTCAGGTGTCTTTTGAACATGTTAAGTGTAAGGTGCCTGAGAGACCTCCAAGCGGTGATAATGAGGAAGCTGTTGCATTGACCAGATGAGCTCAGAGCTAGGGTCACTTTGGAGGTACACGTTTGAAACTCACAAACACAAGGGTTGTATTGAAAACTTCCAGTTTGAACATTGTTGCCTGGGGTGGTGAGACGATTGAGGTAACGTTTGAAGCTTTGAGGAAGAGCCAAAGACATGGAGGGAAGATCTCTCTCTTTTAAAAAAAAAAAAAAAAATTTATTTATTTATTTGAGAGTGACAGGCAGAGAGAGAAAGAGGTAAGAGAGAGAGAGAATGGGCACACCAGGGCCTCCAGCCACTCACTGCAAACGAACTCCAGACGCATGCGCCACCTCGTGCATCTGGCTTTAACATGGGTCCTGGGGAATCAAACCTGGGTCCTTTGGCTTCACAGGCAAGTGCTTAACCGCTAAGCCCTCTCTCCAGCCCCGAAGATCTCTTTTTTTTTTTTTTTTTTTTTTTTTTTGGTTTTTCGAGGTAGGGTTTCACTCTAGCCCAGGCTGACCTGGAATTCACTATGGAGTCTCAGGGTGGCCTCGAACTCACGGCGATCCTCCTACCTCTGCCTCCCGAGTGCTGGGATTAAAGGCGTGCGCCACCACGCCCGGCTCCGAAGATCTCTTAATAAAAAGAAAGTACAGCAAAAATTGGAATGGCCAGCTAGGCCGGAGTTTGATGTCTGAAAATGTCTACTGGATTAAGTTTGGCGACATGGCAACCACTGGTGGTCACTACAAAATTGAGTAGTGGAGATGAAGGTGAGATTGAAGTTGTTTCTTCTTCTTCTTCCTCTTCCTTTTTCCCTTTTGGTTTTTCTAGGTAGGGTCTCTCTCTACTTCAGGCTGACCTGGAATTCACTATATCATCTCAGGGTGGCCTCGAACTCACGGCGATCCTCCTGCCTCTGCCTCTGCCTCCTGAGGGCTGGGATTATTTGAGAGAGGGAAAGAGATAATGAGAGAGAGAGAGAGAATGGGTGCGCCAGGGCCTCCAGCCACTGCAAATGGACTCCAGATATGTGTGCCACCTTGTGCATCTGGCTTATGTGGGTCCTGGGGAATCAAACTGAGGTCCTTTGGCTTTGCAGGCAAACGCCTTATCTGCTAAGCCATCTCTCCAGCTCTAATGAGTTTTTTTTTTTTGGGGGGGGGGGTTTTTTTTTTTTGGTTTTTTTTTGAGGTAGGGTCTCACTCTAGCTCAGGCTGACCTGGAATTAACTACGTAGTCTCAGGGTGGCCTTGAACTCACGGCAATCCTCCTACCTCTGCCTCCCAAGTGCTGGGATTAAAGGCGTGTGCCACCACACCTGTCTTCTAATGAGTTTTTTTTTAAAAATAGTGGCCAGTTGGGTTATTGGTGCATTTATTGCCATGCTTGTCCAGCTAAGGTCACACTTACAGATTCCTACACTTAAAAAAAATTATTTATTTATTGGAAAGAGAGGCAGATAAGAGAATGGGTACACCAGGGCCTCCAGCCACTGCAAACAGACTCCAGATGCATGTGCCGCTTTGTACATCTGGCTTACGTGGGTCTTGGGGAATCGAACCGGAGTCCTTAGGCTTTGCAGGCAAGCGCCTTTACTGGTGAGCCATCGGTCCAGCCCTTGGCATTCTCCAGTGAACATGTGGGACAGTTTTGGAAAGCATGGCTAGGAAGATTGGGCAGGTGGAGAGAGGAGATGGGACTGAGATAGATCTGATCAAAAACTGGGATCAGGACATGATCAGGCCTCCTGTACACCGAGTTAGACTAAGACATTTAAGTCATGCAAGCCTTTAGTTTTCTGCCTCCACGAAAGGGGGTCTGGGTCCTCTTTGTAACTGTAAACACTTTGAATATAAAAATTCATCCCTGCCGGCTGTGGTGGCGCACGCCTTTAATCCCAGCACTCTGGGAGGCAGAGGTAGGAGGATCAACGTGAGTTCAAGGCTACCCTGAGACTGCATAGTGAATTCCAGGTCAGCCTGGGCTAGAGTGAGACCCTACCTCAAAAACAAAACAACAACAAAAATTCATCTCTGTGTGTCGTCATTGTACAATGTCCACTGGAATCAGGTCAGTAGTTGCTTCTTGAAGGGATGAGGATTAGATAATAATCGTAAGCACTTTTTCTTTTTTGTGCTTTTGTAATATTTTATTTTTATTTATTTGAGAGAGAGAAAAAGGCAGAGAGGGCTGGAGAGATGGCTTAGCTGTTAAGTGCTTGCCTGTGAAGCCTAAGGACCCCGGTTTGAGGCTCGATTCCCCGGGACCCACGTTAGCCAGATGCACAAGGGGGCGCACGCATCTGAAGTTCGTTTGCAGTGGCTGGAGACCCTGGCACGCCCATTCTCTCTCTCTCTGTCGCTCTCAAATTAAAAAAAAGTCAGAGAGAGAGAGAGAGGCAGACGCTCTCAAATTAAAAAAAAAAGGCAGAGAGAGAGAGGCCGACAGAGAGAGAGAATGGGCGTGCCAGGGCCTCCAGCCACTGCAAACGAACTCCAGACTCTTGCGCCATCTTGTGCGTCTGGCTAACGTGGGTCCTGGGAAATCACACCTGGGTCCTTTGGCTTTGCAGGCAAACGCAACTGCCAAGCCGCCCCTCCAGCCCACACCTATGGCTGTAAATGTCAAGCACACCCCAGGTAGTTAGTACATAATCCTTAATGTTACTTGAGAAGAAATTGGTAATTGGAAACATTTGGAGACAATCCTTTGCATTCACATAGTCAGCTGGCTTCAGGATTGAGGGCAATTTGCTTTTATTGAGCCATCTGCATTGTTTTCATTTTCCTCAAGAACCGTTAACATACAATGATTTCAGTAATAAGTGAACGGAACAGGCTGATTTGGTATGAGTTCAGTAAGTTTGGATTTAGGCCAGAGATTTCAGTTCCAGCTGCCCCATGCCATGGTGGGGTTTTCAACACGAAAGAAATCACTCCATGTTCCCGACAAAAGAAGCAGCGAGCACAGGAGTGTACCTCCAACCGATTACCCTGCGGGCTGAGTTTGCACGGAGACCACACGCTACAAGTGGGACCAAGCAGCCGGTGAGGGGCTTGAAAGATTCATTTGCGCTGAGGAGCCACAGCCAGTTCTGGCCAAGTTTTTTAAGAGTTCTTCTCAATAGAAAGTACAAAAAAGGGCTGGAGAGATGGCTTAACGGTTAAGCGCTTGCCTGTGAAGCCTAAGGACCCCGGTTCGAGGCTCAATTCCCCAGGACCCACTTTAGCCAGATGCACAAGGGGGTGCACGCGTCTGGAGTTCGTTTGCAGTGGCTGGAGGCCCTGGCGCGCCCATTCTCTCTCTCTCTTTCTCTCTCTCTCTCTCTGCCTCTTTCTCTCTCTGTTACTCTCAAATAAATAAATAAAAATGAACAATAAAATAAAATAAAAAACAACTGGACATGAGCCAGGCATGGTGGTGCACGCCTTTAATCCCAACACTCGGGAGGCAGAGGTAGGAGGATCGCCACGAGTTCGAAGCCACCCTGAGACTCCATAGTGAATTCCAGGTCAGCCTGGACCTGAGTGAGACCCTACCTAAAAAAAAAAAAAAAAAAAAAAACATAACCCAAAAACCTGGACATGAGTACACTAGAAGCTTCAACCACTGAGTGGTCAACCCAGTGGCAATATCTGGGGGTGTCCTTGCAAGAGATGGACCTTAGTAGTGCCTGAAGGATGATGTGATGGGAGGGGACGTCGTTTCACCAAAGGACAACGTCGCGGGAGGGCACGTCATGTCACTGACAGCCATGTTGGAGGCTTTCTCCTTTTGCCATGTTAACAAAATGTTTATTCTGTCTGCCAGAAAGAGAGAAACATAATTTTTGTTCCCCATTGGCAACTCATTTCTTTATTAGTTGACATCTCAGTTCTTTCTGAATTTAAGAAAATGCTACAGTAAATATTCTCGAATCCATCTCTTTGCTCAGGCTTACCAAGTAGAAGTTCTGGATCCCAAACCAGAATATTCTATTGTTTTAAACACTTATTTTATTTGAGAGTAAAAGAAAGACAGAGAGAAAGAGAGAGCTCAAATGGGCATGCCAGGGCCTTTAGCTGCTGCAAACAAACTCCAGACACCTGTGCCACTTTATGATCTGGTTTACGTGGGTCCTGGGGAATTGACCCTAGGTCCTTTGGCTTTGCAGGCAAGCACCATAACTGCTAAGCCGTAAGAGAGAAACATAATTTTACTGTGTATCGCTTGGCTTGTTTGTATCTTCAGAAGAAATGGGAGGATTCAAAAGGCTTTCAAGTTTTGGTAGTATGAAAAGCATCCTGACAGCTTTTTGTTTTTGTTTTTGAATACTTAAAAAAAATTTATTTATTTGAGAGAGAGAGAAATAGGCAGGGGGAGAGAGAGAGAATGGGCGCGCCAGGGCCTCCAGCCACTGCAAACGAACTCCAGACGCGTGCGCACCCCTTGTGCATCTGGCTAACGTGGGTCCTGGGGAATCGAACCTGGGTCCTTTCCTTTGGCTTTGCCGCTACGCTATCTCTCCAGCCCCGGCTGTTGAACACTTCAATTGACCGAAGTCCAACAGCAGTTAGCTGCAACATTGCTGTTGGAATCTGAAGACCTTGAGCTGGAATCCTGCGCTTGTAACTCATCAGTGGGGTTCCCTGGGCATCAGCTACCCATAATCAAGACAGTAGTACCACCTGCTTGCAAGTCTAGTTGGGTTCTCCTGGCCTCTTTGCCCCCCGGGTCTTAAGCCCAGCCCTGCTGCCTGGGGCTCCTATCTGGAAATTCCAAGGTAGAATCTACTGGTGGATCACTAAGGGTTTTGGTGGCATTCGGCTCCGTGTCTGAATTCCCTGGACTCTTGCTGGTGGCCTGTGGGTGTGTTAGTTTCTAGGTCTGTTCCCTTCCCTGTCTCATGATCTTTCGTCTTTAAAACTACTGGAGGGAGAGCCAGGCGTGGTGGCACATAAACCAGACACACAGTGATGCAAGTGTGCAATGTCACACAAGAAGGCACACATGTCTGGAGTTCGTTTTCAATGGCTGGAGGCCCTGGTGCATCTGTTCTCTCTCTCTCTCTCTCTTACTCACTCAAAAAAAAAAAAAAAAAAAAAAAAAAACTACTGGAGTCTTCACATGCCAAAGCTTTCTGAATTCCTGTTTCATTTCTCCTGCCTCCTGCCTACTCACATGAATAGATTAAGCAAATCTGGAAAACCCCTGAAATTAAAAACTCCCTGTTTTGGCCAGGCGTGGTGGCGCATGCCTTTAATCCCAGCACTCCGGAGGCAGAGGTAGGAGGATCACCTTGAGTTCGGGGCCACTCTGAGACTACAGAGTGAATTCCAGGTCAGCCTGGGCTAGAGTGAGACCCTATCTTGGAAAACAAACAAACAAACAAAAATATCTCCATAACTTTGGCGTGGAGATGTAGCTCAGCAATAGAGTGCTAGAGGCCCTGGGTTTGATCCCAGCCGCCACCGCACCCCGCCCCCCCCCGCAAAAAAAGGAAAGAAAAACCCAGACTCCATAGCCTTTATTATATCTGCAAGGTCCTTCTTATCTTGTACAGTCACAGGGTCTAGGGATGAAGGGCTGTGGACCACCTGGACCATGGAAGGTTGGCATTCTACCTATCACAGTGATGGTTTTTAATATTAGAAATGGAGGGGGGCTGGAGGGATGGCTTAGGGGTTAAGGCGTTTGTCTGCAAAGCCAAAGGACCCAGGTTCGATTCCCCAGGACCCACGTTAGCCAGATGCACAAGGGGGCGCACGCATCTGGAGCTTGTTTGCAGTGGCTGGAGGCCCTGGCGCGCCCATTCTCTCTCCCTCTGTCAAATAAATAAATAAGTAAATAGAAAGGGGGTGCATGCCATCAATCTTGGTATTTAGAGGCTGTGAGATAGGGAGATTGCTGTGAGTTGGAGACCAGCCTGGGCCTTCATATTCCAGTAGTATGGGCTAGAGTGAGCCCCTGCCTTCTTGGCCTGAGTTCAATAGAGTGGACTGGTAGAGTACTTAGCTAGTCTACGCAAAGCCCTGGGTTCAATCCCCAAGTAGCAGATGGAATGCATAGACACCAAACAACTCTGTGATTTGATCATGCTGCTATCATAGGTCAGTATTTGGGACTTTTAATTTATTTATTATTTTTGATAAAGAAGTAGAGAGAGAGATAATGGGTGCGCCAGGGCATCCAGCCACTGCAAACTAACTCCAGAAGCATGCGCCACCTTGTGCATCTGGCCTACAATGGGTCCTGGGGAATTGAACCTGGGTCCTTTGGCTTTGCAGGTAAACGCCTTAACTGTTAAGCCATCCCTCTAGCCCAGGGACTTTTTTTATTTTTTATATTAGTTATGTACATAGTGTGTATACAGCCATGTTGGTACCATCATTAGCCTCCTCCCTGTCCTCCCCCCTCCGAAGGGACCCTCCTCGTTCGGGAATGTGGGCCATGCATTGTGGGGTTAGCCATCTGTTATGGGGGAGAGGCAATGTCTCTGTGTCTAATGTCCCAGCTTGTGGCTCTGACATTCTTTCCGTCCCCTTTTCCATGAATTTCCCTGAGCCATGATGGGTTCATTTTAGGTCTACTTTTGATGAGGTCTTGGGAGCCTCTGTGTCTCTGGTTTGGTAGGAGTTGAATGTTCTCTGTGTCTATCTCCTTCACCCTTGTGCTGGTACCAGGCTCACCAAGAAAGCAGCACTCTTGCTCATTTCCCCAGTTCCTCTATGGTTTCAGCTGGGGCCCTGGTGAGGTGCTGATTCTCTCCTCAGGTTCTGCGTCCATCTGAAAAAGAGAAGCAAATTCTCCAGCGGAGAGTGAAGTCAGCACCAGATAAATGGGATAACCATTATTATTTTAGAAGGAATTTAATAGGTGTAGGCCCTTTTGTAGCCCATTATTGGTGGGAGCTTGATATTGGGGAGTGGGCTCGATTTTTGGATATGGTTCTGACTTGTTTCCCAGCTCCAGCTATGAGTCCCGTTCCACTGTGCGGATCCCTTAGCCAAATCAAGAACACTTGGGTACCCACCATGGCTGCGTGCCACTATTGCACTTGGGTGAGCATTACATCAGGTTGTTTACTGCTGAGTAGTTTAGACCACGAGTTGTTTGGACAGATGTTGGTCATTTCCCCCCAGGCGCTCATGTAGCACCTTCTGGCACCAGACGAGCTGTCTGGGGACTGACTCTCTTCCAGATTCCAGCCAGGTCACTCCATGTTTCGTACCAACAGCATATGGTGTCCTTAGCAGTAGGGTCTTACCACTAACCTTTGGTGGGTCATCAAGTGCTCTGACAGAAATCTGTCTTCTTTTGGGAAACCTTGTAGGTCTCTCTGATCAACAGCTCATTGTGGATGTTAACCACATGCTGGTACCAGGAGTTACAGGCCAGAGCCAAGGGAAAAGAAGGAAGAAAAAGATAGGTAATATGAAAGAGTGAGAGAGAGAGAGAAACAGGAGAAGATTAAGGTTAGTCTTCATCATACCCTCTCAAGCCTGGGTGTTTTTATTTTATATGGAAAGGTCTTGGGCCGACGAGTTCAAGACAAGATGAGTTATTTCCTTCTGGGGTGACTGGCTCCTTTTCTGTCCCCCCTTATAACCAACTCCCCCCACCCCAGAGCCTTCATGTTAAGCTGTCGCCATCAAATCTGTCATTTCCCTTCTTGTGTTTCCTTCCGTTTCTAATTAGAAGACACTGGCAGAACTGACAGTTTTTATCTTTCTTCCTTCTTTTCTTTCTTTCTTTTTTTTTTTTTTTTTTTGGTTTTTCAAGGTAGGGTTTCACTCTAGCCCCAGGCTGACCTGGAATTCACTCTGTAGTCTTAGGCTGGCCTCGAACTCACTGTGATCCTATCCTCCTACCTCTGCCTCCCTCCCTGCCACTGCAAACGAACTCCAGATGTGTGCGCCCCCTTGCGCATCTGGCTTACGTGGGTCTTGGGGCATCGAACGTGGGTCCTTTAGTTTGGCAGGCAAATGCCTTAACTGCTAAGCCATCTCTCCAGCCCCCTCCATCTTATTGGGACAGGGTCTCTCACTGAGCCTGTGGCTTACCAATTTGACCAGACTAGCTAGTCAGGGAGACACCTATCTTGACCTCCTGAAGCCTGGGATTACAGGTACAGGCAGATGTGCCTGGCATCTGTGTGGGTTCCAGAGATCCAAACTCAGATCTTCATGCTTTTTGTGGCAAGCGCTTTGCCAACTGTCCCCGACCTCCTCCCCAACCCCTCTCCCCCAGGATCTCACTGTGTAGCCCAGCTGGCCTCAAACATGCTATCCCTTGACTACACCCGTCATCTTTTTTAAATTTAATTCATTTATTTATTTGCAAGCAGAGAGAGAGAAATAGAGAGAGGAGATCGACAGAGAGAGAATGGGCACGCCAGGGCCTCCAGCCACTGCAAACGAACTCCAGATGCATGTGCCACTATGTGCATCTGGCTTACATGGGTCCTGGGGACTTGAACCTGGGTCCTTTGGCTTTGCAGGCAAGTGCCTTAATTGCTAAGCCATCCCCTCTTCCATGAATTTCCCTGAGCCATGATGGGTTTGTTTTAGATCTACTTCAGTGATGAGGTCTTGGAGCCTCTGTGTCTCTGGATCTCTGGTTTGGTAGGAGTTGAGTGTTCTCTGTGTCCGTCTCCTTCACCCTTGTGCTGGTACCAGGTTCACTGAGAAAGCAGCTCTTGCTCATTTCTCCCATTACTCTATGGTTTCAACTGGGGACCTGGTGATAATATTTTTATTTGAGAGTGGGGGGGGGGTAGAGAGAGAAAATGGGCACGCCATGTCCTCCAGTCGCTGCAAATGAACTCCAGATGCATGCGCCACCTTGCGCATCTGGCTAACGTGGGTCCTGGGGAATCGAACCTGGGTCCTTTGGCTTTGCAGGCAAGCGTCTTAACTGCTACGCCATCCCTCCAGCCCTCCGCCTGTCTTTTTATTGTCTGTCTTCTGGATGTTGCAGTAACAGCTGCCTCTTGCTGCACACTTACCACATGCTGCAGCTGTGCACTGTCCCATTAACACAGGATTGAGTCGGGCAGCTACGTTATTTTCATTTGGACCCAGGTCTGCATCCACAGCTTCCACTAGACACAAAGCACTGTGCCACTATTTAAAAAGAAAGAAAGAAAGAAAGAGCTGAGCCGGCCTTGGTGGCGCACGCCTTTAATCCCAGCACTCGGGAGGCAGAGGCAGGAGGATCGCCGTGAGTTTGAGGCCGTCCTGAGACTCCATAGTGAATTCCAGGTCAGCCTGGGCCAGAGTGAGACCCTACTTTGAAGAGCAAAACAAAAACAACAACAACAAAAAAGAACTGACTGTGAGAGACAGCGTGGAGGAGTCAAAGTGGCACGGGTGTGTGTATTCAAGAAACCTGGGGCTGGAGAGATGGCTCAGTGGTTAAGGCGCATGCCTGCGAAACCTAAGGACTCAGGTTCGATTCTCCAGGTCCCCCGTAAGCCAGATGCACAAGGTGGCGCATGCGTCTGGAGTTCTTTTGCAGTGGCTAGAGGCCCATTTTCTCTCTGTGTCTCAAATAAATAAAGAAAAGAAAACTCATTTAGAAAAAAAAGAGCCGGGCGTGGTGGCACACGCCTTTAATCCCAGCACTGGGGAGGCAGAGGTAGGAGGATCACCGTGAGTTCGAGGCCACCCTGAGACTACATAGTAAATTCCAGGTCAGCCTGAGCCAGAGTGAGACCCTACCTCGAAAAACCAGAATAAATAAATAAATAAACAAATAAAAATTTTTTTTTTTTTAAAGAAAAGAAACCTGGTTTCCGTGCTCAGTTCTGTCTTTGCAGCCTCTGGGAGTGACAGGACTTGTTTCCTGTAGCAGGATTGCCTCTGTTGTGTCACCAGAAAAAAAAAAAAAAAAAAAAAAAAAACCACTGGGGGCTGGAGGGTTGGCTTAGCGGTTAAGGCGTTTACTTGCAAAGCCTAAGGACCCGGGTTCGATTCCCCAGGACCCATGTTAGCCAGATGCACATGCATCTGGAGTTCGTCTGCAGTGGCTGGAGGCCCTGGCATGCCCATTCTCTGTCTTTCTCTCTCTCTCTCTCCCTCCCTCTTTCTCTGTCAAATAAATAAATAAAAATAAAATATTAAAAAAAAAAAAAACCCACTGGCTCTCCTCCAGCGTGTGCCTGCGCCTCACACAGTCACAGGCCTTTCATGGGCATTGGCTCGACAGCCCATGTCGATAGTGGAAGGAGGGAGTGTGTGAGTGTGGTCCCTCGCGGGTGTAAGCGTACACGGTACCTTGCACGTGAGGTTTGGAGGACAGGATATTTAAGAACAGCGCCTGGCGCTTTGTAGGCAACCTTGTTTGTGCTGATTCTTGTCCTAGGAACTTTGGGCTCACGGGTATTCAAGCAAATAGATGGCCGGGCGTGGTGGTGGCGCACGCCTTTAATCCCAGCACTGGGGAGGCAGAGGTAGGAGGATCGCCGTGAGTTCGAGGCCACCCTGAGACGACATAGTGAATTCCAGGTCAGCCTGAGCTAGAGTGAGCTCCTGCCTTGCAAAACAAAACAAAAAAGAAAGAAAAAGAAAGAAATGCTGTTCTTTTAGCGCCACTTGAATCTAGATTTAGTGTCCAGAAGGCACGAGATACATCTCTCTTGGGCTCTGTCCAGTCCTGCGTGAATCATAACCAGCTCTCAAGTTTGAGCTCAGACAGGACTGGAATTTGAGGCCAAAGAAGGCAAAATATTTCCCTTTCCCGTCCTGACTAAGTTCTTGAGTTATGCGTGTAATGGAAACAGGCCAGTTGTGGGTTCAAATCCAGGCCCTACCTTGCCTGTTCCCATGACATGCTCGTCTCCATCCTGGAGAGGGCCGCGGCCGCAGAATGCTGCCTCTGCCGGCTAACGGCCGCTCTCCTTAGTCATTCACCCTGGCAGAGGCTGACGCCTTGGAAAGGTTAGCAACGAACGCATGGGTATATATGTAAAAGCCGGGACCCCCGGGCAGTCCAGGAGGACTGGAGCAACTTTACAAAAGTCTGTCTGTCTTTCTTTCTTTCTTTCTTTCTTTCTTTCTTTCTTTCTTTTCTTTTCTTTCTCTCTCTCTCTTCCTTCCTTCTTTCTTCCTTTGATTTCTTTTTTTCTTTCTTTCTTTTCTTTTGGTTTTCAAGGTAGGGTTTTCTTCTAGCCCAGGCTGACCTGGAATCCACTATGGAGTCTCAGGGTGGCCTCGAACTCACAGCGATCCTCCTACCTCTGCCGCCTGAGTGCTAGGATTAAAGGCGTGTGCCACCACACCCAGCCATTCTTTTTTTAAAAATATTTTATTAACTTTATTTGAGAGAGAGAGATTGAAAACGGGGCTGGAGGGATGGCTTAGTGGTTAAGGCGTTTGTCTGCAAAGCCAAAGGACCCAGGTTTGATTCCCCAGGACCCACCTTAGCCAGATGCATCAGGGGACCCACGAGTCTGTTTGCAGTGGCTGGAGCCCTGGCGCGCCCATTCTCTCTCTCTCTCTCCATCTCTTTCTCTCTGTCAAATAAATAAATAAAAATATATATTAAAAGAGAGAGAGAGAGATAGATAGATAGAGAAGGCTGGAGAGATGGCTTAGCGGTTAAGCGCTTGCCTGTGAAGCCTGAGGATCCCGGTTCGAGGCTCGATTCCCCAGGTCCCACGTTAGCCAGATGCACAAGGGGGCACGCGCGTCTGGAGTTCGTTTGCAGTGGCTGGAGGCTCTGGCGTGCCCATTCTCTTTCTCTCTTTAAAAAAAATTTTTTTTTGTTTATTTTTATTTATTTATTTGAGAGCAACAGAGAGAGAAAGAGGCAGAGAGAGCGCGCCATCTGGCTTACGTAGGTCCTGGGGAATTGAACTTGGGTCCTTTGACTTCACAGGCAAACCGCTTTAAACCTCTAAGCCATCTCTCCAGCCTGAGCTCTTCATGCTTTTAGGGTCTTGGCAATTTAAGTGAGCCAGTGGTTCATTCATCTGACCTCGGCCCCCTCTCCGAGAGCCAGGTGAGGCAGCCATGGGTGCCTACTGCCCACTGGCCAGAGCAGGGACGAGAGCCCAGCACCACCTGAAACCCAAGTCCCACCGCCTTGCACCACCCGTGGTGAAAAGGCCCTGACGCCAAATGGTGTTTTCTCAGCTGCTCTTGGTTACAGCGCCTTTGCTTGGGAACGTTGTCAGCTCCCGGGTGCTGCCAGGGCGGCCTGCGCACACTCAGGGCTCCCCGGGCCCAGTTTACCATCCTTTTAAGACTCTCTAGGTCTTGGGGCCCAAGGGCCAGCAAGGGGCGGCGGGCAGAGGCTGGGGAACTTTCTCCTTTACCCCCACCCCACTTCTCCGGAAGGGGCCCACAGCAGCAAAGGTCCCAGGACCCCAGGGTGGGCGAGGGAAGCAAAAGGGACTGTGTGCATGCATGGTACGTTAGCAATAATAATAATAATAATAATAATAAATTTTTGCAGCATGAGGCCCGGACTGGAAGGAATCATTCATCTCCTGGGGTGGGGGGGGTCCTCGGTTCAGGTGCGGGACGGGGAGGACCCTCGGAGTGGTGCAGTGTCCCCCCCTTCCAATCCCCCCAGCCCCCACATGTTCTCGGTCTGGGGGGGTGGGGACATGGTGCGCGCGGGCGCACGGTGGGATTGGGGGGGTGGTGGTGGTTGGTGGTCGCGGAGGCCTGCGCGTCCCGGGATCGCGGCTCTCCCTCCCGGTGGGGGACCTGGGCTGTCCAGCGCAGGGCCCAGCGTCCAGCGGGGAGACGGGGCGGGGCGAGTAAGCCCCAAGACAAAACTTGGCGTCGCCGAGCGCGCTGCACAAGTCGAATGGCAGGAGAGGGCGCCGGAGGAGCGCAGCCGAGACCCCGGTGTGGAGCGCGGTTGGGCCGGCTGCAGGTACCCCGGGGATGGGTGGGATGGAGGGGGGGGGCGTTGTGGCGATGCGAGGGACCCCCCTCCCTTTCTTCCCTCCAAGGGGCGCTCCTTCCCCGCTGCCTGGTCCCCGGGCCCCTTCTCTCTCCACCCCCCCCCCACACACACACCAGCCAGCTGCGCACATCTGGAAAGCATCAGAGCGCACGGGGAAGGGGACGTGTGCATGCGCCCACCCGGGAGAACCCACGGGGTGGGGGGGAATGCGCTGGGGAAGGTGGTACCAGGGAGGGGCCCGGACACTTCCCCTCACCACCACCTACACACACACACACCACCCCGTATCGAGCGCTCCCCTTACCCCACCCCACCCACGCACCCCCACCCATGGGTGTTTCCACTCTCCGTGCACCCCTAGTCCATGCTGAGACCACTTTACGCGCAGAGGAAAAAAAGCAAGGGTATGCGTACACGTCAGGCCCTACCGTGGGAGCCTTCTCCTCCCCCGACCCAGCCAGGTTGAGGGCGGGGCTTTCTCTGCTCCTGGGCTGGCCCAGGCTCTCAGCTGGTGGCCTGGAGTCCATCTGTCCCGTCCGTCGTGTCCTGTCTGTCTGTCTGTCCGAGCAGCTGCCTTGCAGCCAGGCCATGTGGACCTAGAAAAAGACAGGCATGGTGCAAGAATTGAGCGTGGAGAAAGAAGGTCAGCTCCTTCCTGCTTCATTGTTGTATATAAGCTCCCCCCCCCACCCTCTCCTCCAAGTTGTGTGGGTTGTGGGGAACCAAACAGCCTGCCCTGGGGCTAGATGGTTGGGTCGGAATACCTGACGTGTCTTCAGGTAGAAGAAAGGGGTTGGCGCCTAAGCGCTTGCGCTGGGGGCCCCCCCGGGGTTGGGGCTGGGAGCTGAACTGTTGGATTATAAATTTGTGGGGGTGTGTTTGGAGGGGGGACAGCCAGGGTGAGGGCTGAGGGTGAGTGCGTGCTAAGGGAAGATGCCAGGTAGGAGAGGCATCCCTGATGCGAGCTGGCAGGGAGCACCCCCTGGATGGAGCCATTCCCCCCCCCCACCTCACCCTCCCACACTGGAAAGCCAGGAGAGGTGTGGGCCTGGGGTTGCATTGGGAAACTCACCAGTGGCTAGCCTTGGGGGTTCCCCCTCCTCCTGGTCGCTCTCAGGGCCCAGGGTCTGCTCCGCTGCCGCCCAGTTTACAAAGTTGGGAAGTGTCAGGTTCGCTTGACTGTTTTCATGGGCGTGGGAGCTCATTGGAATCCTCCCCGTGCTAACCCACCTTTGCACGCCTCTCCCTCTTTCCTGCCCGGCTCTCTCCATCTTGCTAATAATGCCTTTACATCAGAATGGGCAAAATCAGGGCCTCCAGCCACTGCAAAGGAACTCCAGACGCGCGCTCCACCTTGTGCATCTGGCTTGAGTGGGACCTGGGGAATCGAACCTGGGTCCTTAGACGTTGCAGGCAAGCACCTTAACTGCTAAGCCATCTCTCCGGCCCTGGGTTTGTTTGTTTTTGTGTTTTCGAGGTAGGGTCTCAATCTAGTTCAGGCTGACCTGGAATTCACTACGTAGTCTCAGGGTGGCCTCGAACTCATGGCCGGTCCTCCTACCTCTGCCTCCCGAGTGCTGGGAATAAAGACGTGCGCCACCACACACAGCCGGCTTGTCCTGGTGGTTTTTTTTTTTCTTTTGTAACATACTAAGCTATAAGGTAAAGGCATCAGATATCAGATCAGATAACATTTCCAGGTCTGGTCCAACTCCGTCTTCCACCAATTCACTCAGAGCCGGGCGGGCGAGGTTCAGCGAAACCTTGAAAAAGATCAAGCCAGGATCCAGGAGGGGGGCTGTGGAGTACCCTAACCCAGCTAAAATAAAGAAAAGAAAAGGAGGGGTTACCCAGGGCCACAGGGAGCTGAGATTTCTCCGGTAGGGCAGCAGTGGGAATATTGTGTGTTTGAATTCCCTCCCAGCCCCACGAACCGGGAACACAGCCTGTTCGTGAACTTTCTACACCAGCTAGCCCAGTACAGAGCAGCTCAGCGACTCTTCTCTGAACTGGAGCCCAGGAGGAAGGTGCTGCTGGGCTGAGGGTCTGACCCTTGATTTGAGTCTCCCTTCTTCCTCTTCTTCCCTAGCCCTGCCTTATTCCGGCCCTCCCCTCACACACTAGATAAGCCTTTGAGGTTTTTCTCTGTTAACAGTAACCTCCGTGTGTGGTGTGTGTCGCACCTACTCCATCCCCTCAACCAGCACTTCACCCCCTGCTTACCACTGAACCCTGAAGGGGTTCCCTTAGGCTCACAGAGCAGTAGAGCTGGAAATGGTGTTCCTTTGTCTCTAAAGCTCTCTGCTCCAGGAGGAGCTGACCCTGAGCTGACAACTGTCCCTCACCAGGTAGACTTGAAACTCTTGGGAGACCAGGGGTGTGCGCACAGAAGGAACCGTGGATAAACATTCTCTCAATTCTTTCTTTCTTTTTTTTTTTTTCAGGGTCGGGTAGGGTCTCCCTCTGGTCCAGGCTGACCTGGAATTCACTATGGAGTCTCAGGGTGGCCTCGAACTCACAGCGATCCTCCTACCTCTGCCTCCCAAGTGCTGGGATTAAAGGTGCGCCACCATGCCTGGCCTTTTTTTTTTTTTTTTTGAAGTAGGGTCTCCCTCTAGCCCAGGCTGACCTGGAATTCACTCTGTAGTCTCAGGGTGGCCTCGAACTCACAGTGATCCTCCTACCTCTGCCTCCGGAGTGCTGGGACTAAAGGCCTGTGCCACCACGCCCGGCTCTATCTTCTCAGTTCTTAGATGAGCCAACGGAAGACTGCCACTCTGAGGGTGGCCAAGGTCACAGCCACCCAGGTTCCTGAGGGCGGCTGGGAAGTTGGGAGTGGAGTTGCCACTGAGACCACGAGTCTCTGTGCCATATTCATTCTTTTTTTTTCTTAAAAAAAAGATTTATTTTTGCTGGGCATGGTGGCGCACACCTTTAATCCCAGCACTCGGGAGGCAGAGGTGGGAGGATTGCCATGAGTTCGAGGCCACCCTGAGACTATATAGTGAATTCCAGGTCAGCCTGGGCCAGAGCGAGACCCTACCTCAAAAAAAGAAAAAAAGCCGGGCATGGTGGTGCACACCTTTAATCACAGCACTCGAGAGGCAGAGGTAGGAGGATCACTGAGAGTTCGAGGCCACCCTGAGACTATATAGCAAGTTCCAGGTCAGCCTGGACTAGCGTGAGACCCTACCTTGAAAAACCAAAAAGAAAAAAAAAAAGATTTATTTTCGTTTATTTATTAGAGACCAAAAGAGGGAAAGAAAGAGAGAGAGAATGGGCACACCAGGGCCTCCAGCCACTGCAAACAAACTCCAGATGCGTGTGCCCCCTTGTGCATCTGGCTTACATGGGACCTGGAGAATCGAACCCGGGTCCTTAGGCTTCGCAGGCAAGCACCTTCACTGCTAAGTCATCTCTCCAGCCCAATTTAAATTTTTTTGTTTTTTGTTTTTTTCAAGGTAGGGTCTTGCTCTAGCCCAGGCTGACCTGGAACTCACTCTGTAGCCCTAGGCTGGCCTTGAACTCACAATGATCCTCTTACCTCTGCCTCTCGAGTGCTGGGATTAAAGGCGTGTGCCACCATGCCTGGTCCATGTTTTAAAATTTTCATTGGCACGTCAGGGCCTCCAGCCACTGCGGTCAAACTCCAGACGCACATGCCGTGACCCTGCCCGTGACACCTTTGTGCGCGTCTGGCTTACGTGGGATCTGGAGAGTTGAACTTGGGTCCTTAGGCTTCGCAGGTCAAGTGCCTTAACCGCTAAGTCATCTCTCCAGCATCCCCCCCACCCCCCCATATCCATTCTTCTCTCTGGCCCTGGAACTCAGCCCTTATTCTTCATCCACAAACTAGCATCTCTGCCCACCGCCACCTCTTCATCTGTCACCTGGCTGTCACACAGTGTCCCCCATGGCCACCACCCCCACAGCCTGCCTGTTACATTCAACAGATCCTCACTGTCCAGAGTCAAGACTCAACAGTCCCTGGCCCAGCCTGGCCGGGACTTGTGGCCACTGTGCCTGCTGGGGTCACACTCCCTGTCCCCACCTGTCACCAGACATTCTAGTGAGCTTCATGGAGTGTGCGACAGCCTTGGTATACATGCACCAACACCCCCCCCTTTTTTTTTAGAGGTAGGGTCTCACTCTAGCTCAGGCTCTCCTGGAATTCAGGGTGGCCTCGAACTCACAGCGATCCTCCTACCTCTGCCTCCCTGAGTGCTGGGATGAAAGGCGTGCGCCACCATGCCCGGCCTCCTTTTGTTTTTGCTTGATACTTGCCCTTCTACATGGCTAGCCTAGGCCTCACTGCCTCTGGGAAAGCCTTCTGAGGCAAAGCTAGGCCCTCCTCTGGGCCCCTGTGGACTCTTAAGCTTCCTCCTCATATTTTGGGTGACTCAGCTTACACGTAAGGCCCAAGCGAAGAATTATCTCTTAGAAACAATGTGAACCGTCCACGTGAGTCCCCAGAACCCAGTGTGTTTGGTGCAAGGGCTGTAGAGACAGTGGCCCCCCCGGGGCTGGTTTGGGCCCCTGGGCAGCCATTAACAGTAGCTGGTCCTAGAGGGCCTCAGCTCCCAGATCTCTTAAGTAATGAAAACGTTTTCAATATGGTTCAGAATGTGTGTACGTACATTAAACATTTTTGCAGACACAGCTTGCAGATTTTTTTATATTTTTTTTGTTCATTTTTATTTATTTATTTGAGAGTGACAGAGAGAGAGAGAGAGAGAGAGAGAGGCAGATAAAGAGAGAGAGAGAGAGAATGGGCACGCCAGGGCTTCCAGCCACTGCAAACAAACTCCAGACGCGTGCACCCCCTTGTGCATCTGGCTAATGTGGGTCCTGGGGAATCGAGCCTCGAACCGGGGTCCTTAGGCTTCACAGGCAAGCGCTTAACTGCTAAGCCATCTCTCCAGCCCCAGCTTGCAGATTTTTTAAAAAACTTTTTTAGAGAGAACGAAAGAGAGACAGAGAGAGACAGAGAGAATTGGCACGCCAGGGCCTCAGCCACTGCAAGTGAACTCCAGATACCTGTGCCACCTAGTTGGCACGTGCGACCTTGTGCTTGCCTCACCTTTGTGCGTCTGGCTAATGTGGGATCTGGGAAGTAGAACATGGGTCCTTAGGCTTTGCAGGCCAGTGCCTTAACCACTAAGCCATCTCTCCAGCCCAGCTTGCAGATTTAAAATACATATATATATTTTTTTTCTTTTTATTTAAATTTTAAATTTTTTAAATTTTTATTTATTTATTAGAGAGAGAGAGAGAGAGAGAGAATGGACATGCCATGCCAGGGCCTCTAGCCATTGTAAACAAACTCCAGCTGCATGTGTCACCCCTGTGCATCTGGCTCACGTGGGACCTGGAGCATCGAACCTGGGTCCCTAGGCTTTACATTTGCTTACTTACTTGAAAGAGGCAGACAAAGAAAGAGGGAGAACGGGCGCACCAGATCTCCCAGCCTCTGGAAATGAGCTCCAGATGCTTGCGCCAATCCGTGCATCTGGTTTACGTGGGTCCTGTGGAATCGAATCCGGGGCCTTAGGCTTTGCAGGCAAGCGCCTTAACTGCTGAGCCATGTCTCCAAGCCCCAGCTTGCAGACTTGCTCTGAGTGAAATCTCGGGGGTGGGGGGGTGGCCCTGGGCCCATACCCCCTTCCTGAGCTCTCGTCTTCAGGGGTCGGATGGACAAGGAAGGAGGCGGCTTGCTGGCGGCTTGTGCTGACTGCCCACGCTGGGCAGAGACTGCGGAGCCAGCTCAAAGGGATGACTGGTGATCTGTAGAGTGGCACGTAGTGAGGTGTGGCAGAGCCTAGCAGAGGTTCGGGCTCTGCTATGGGTGGTGTTCTCGCTGCTGCCCGCCGATCTCTGGAGCCCAGGGGCAGCGTGTAACACTGCTGGGACCCCTGGGTTTTTGCTAGGCTGGGGGACTGGGGTTCAAGTGCCCTTAGGCAGCGTGGACTGCAGGAGCAGGAAAGCCTGGCTGTTGCCTCTCTAATTTCCTACCTTCGTCCTGGGGGTGGGGTCTAGTGTTTCTAGAAACTTCTTTTTTTTGTGTGTGTTTTTTGTTTTGTTTTTCGAGGTAGGGTCTCACTCTAGTCCAGGCTGACCTGGAATTCACTATGGAGTCTCAGGGTGGCCTCGAACTCACGGCGATCCACCTAACTCTGCCTCCCGAGTGCTGGGATTAAAGGCGTGTGCCACCACGCCCAGCAACAACTAGAAACCTCTTTACACAGCCTCCCCAGTCCGAGTGGGTGGGGTTGGTGGGTCTAGGGCCTGCCACTCCATGCAGATGCCAGATAGGGACAGGATCCATTTTACCTGTGTCCTCAGGGCCCGGGACAGGGACGGCTGCAAGACTGGGCACCAGAGGCAGTGAGAGCCCAGGCTTGGTGGCACACGCCTTTAATGCCAGCACTTGGGAGGCCTAGGTAGGAGGATCGCCGTGAGTTTGAGGCCACCCTGAGACTACATAGTGAATTCCAGGTTAGCCTGGCCTAGAGAGAAAGACCCTACCTCAAAAAAATTAAAATAAAGGGGCTGGAGAGATGGCTTAACAGTTAAGGTGCTTGCCTGCAAAGCCAAAGGACCCAGGTTCAATTCCCCAGGACCCACATAAATCAGATGCACAAGGTGGTGCATGTATCTGGAGTTCATATGTAGTGGCTGAAGGCCCTGTTGTGCCCATTCTCTCTCTCTCTCTCTCTCAAACAAAACAAAACCAGATTTTTTTTGGAGAGATGGCTTAACAGTTAAGGCAGTTGCCTGCAAAGCCAAAGGACCTTGGTTCAATTCCCCAGGACCCACGTAAGCCAGATGCATAAGGTGGCACATGTGTCTGGAGTTCATCTGCAAGGCTAGAGGCCCTGGCGGATCCATTTTCTCACACTCTCTCTCTCTCTCTTTCCCTTTCTCTGTCTGCCTCTTTCTCTCTCACCTTCTCACTTAAATAAATAAGTAATAAATAAATAAATAACGATTTTTTTTTAAGAAAAGAAGAGACTTTGTTTTTTCGAGGTAGGGTCTCACTCTAGCCCAGGCTGACCTGGACTTCACTCTGTAGTCTCAGGGTGTGGCCTCGAACTCACGGTGATCCTTCCTACCTCTGCCTCCCCAGTGCTGGGATGAAAGGCGTGTGCCACCACACCCGGCTAGGAGAAGACACTTCTGAGTATTCCCAACTACACTCAGCCAGCGCTAAGCCCTGGATAATCTAAGAATCTCCCACAACAACAAACACTAGAGTGGTTTCTTGGAAAAGAAGTTGCTGGTTGCACAAGAGGGGGGAAGGCATCTGAGGCAGACGGAATAACATGCAAAGGTCTGGAGGGAGAGCTACTCCACGCTCTGGTATAGCTGGGCCCATGACAAAAGAGGGGCTTGGAAGAGTGGCAGAGCCGATCCGACTGTGGAGGTACAGGGACAAACCTGCTGGGGGAGGACCCCAGGGCTGCCCACAGTGCCCGGGCAACAGGGGTTCAACCCAATCCAGGTCCTGCCTCAGCTTCCCTTCTGTGAAATGGGGGCATACAGTTCTTGAAGTAGCTCAGTTGAGGACTGTTAGAAGGGTTTAGTAGACCTGGCTAAGGAAAAGGCCTTCATGGGACCCCCCCCTTCACACACACGCAGGGCAGCCCTGATTGGGGGGAAGGGCGGCAGAGGGGCAAAGGGCAAGACCCAGATCAGGCTTTATCTTGTTGACTTCTGGGGCTGGAGAGATGGCTTAGCGGTTAAGGCTCTTGCCTGCAAAGCCGAAGGACCCAGGTTCGATTCCCCTAGGACCCACGTAAGCCAGATGCATGAGGCGGCGCATGCATGTGGAGTTCGTTTGCAGTGGCTGGAGGCTCTGATGTGCCCATTCTCTCCTCTCTCTCTCTACCTGCCTCTTTTTCTCTTTCTGTCTCAAATTAAATAAATAAAAATATATCTTGGCTGGGCGTGGTGGTGCACGCCTTTCATCCCAGCACTCGGGAGGCAGAGGTAGGAGGATCGCCGTGAGTTCGAGGGCCAGCCTGAGACTACATAGTGAATTCCAGGTCAGCCTGGGCTAGAGTGAGACCCTACCTCAGAAAACAAACAAATGTATATAAATATATATATATACACATATATGTATAAGATTATATATATATTATATATAATATATGGTATATATTATATATGTATAAGATTATGCATATATAATTATATCTGTATATTATATATTACATGTATAAGATTATACATATATAATTATTATATAATAATATAATATTATATAATAATATATATTATTATATATATGTATAAGGTTATATATATAATTATATATGTCTATTATATATATTACATATATGTATAAGATTATACATATATAATTATATATGTCTATTATATACATTATATATGTATAAGATTATATATATAATTATATATGTCTATTATATATTATATATGTATAAGATTATATATATAATATATGTCTATTATATATATTATATATGTATAAGATTATATATATAATATATATGTCTATTATATATATTATATATGTATAAGATTATATATATTACATATATGTATAAGGTTATATATATAATATATATGTCTATTATATATATTACATATATGTATAAGATTATACATATATAATTATATATGTCTATTATATATATTATATATGTATAAGATTATATATGTAATATATATGTCTATTATATATTATTATATATGTATAAGATTATACATATATAAATATATATGTCTATTATATATATCATATATGTATGATTATATATATAATACATATGTCTATTATATATATTATATATGTATAAGATTATATACATAATATATATGTCTATTATATATATTATATATATGTGTAAGATTATACATATATAATTATGTATGTATATTATATATGTATAAGATTATATATATAATATATATGTCTGTTATATATATTATATATGTATAAGATTGTATATATATATAATCTTGTGGATTTCTGAGGGCCCCCGGCGATATACGCAATATGCATGCGCTGGTGAGTCACCTGGCACCGAGGTGAATCTGAACCGCTCCTCTCACAGGCACCATGGCCCAGGATCGAGTGCCACTGCTGCTCTTGTCCCTGCAGCTGCTGCTGGGCCCCGTCCTTGCGGTGAAGGCCCCGGCGTTGGGCCGGAGTGGCACCCACGGCCTGGGCCCCGAGGAGAATGAATTCGTGGAGCAGGAACCCGTGCTGGTCTTGAGCCCCGAGGAGCCAGCTCCCGGCCCGGTCACCATTGATTGCCCCCGAGAGTGCGCCTGCTCCCAGGAGGGCGTGGTGGATTGTGGTGGCATCGACCTGCGTGAGTTCCCTGGTGACCTGCCTGAGCACACCAACCACCTCTCCCTGCAGGTGAGCTCCACGTTGCGCCAGTCGTGCCCAGTGGCTGCCATCCCCGGACTCCCTACAACCAGGGCACCCTGCTCACCTCCGACCCTCATGGCTCCCCACCCCACCCCAGATTCACGGTGTCATAGGCAGTCAGCTTTGTGGAATTTTGGTCCCGCCTTTAGGGCGCCTCTGTGGTGTCCCAGCTACAGTGCCCTGACATATTATAAGTTTGATATTCATGGTTAGGAGTTTGAACTAAGGCCCAGCCCATGAGCGTCAATGCTGTCCACTCTCTGGACATACAGGGTGCCTTAGGCACCGTTTCATTACAGAGCAAGAAAATGAAGCCGGGCCTGGTGGGCGCACGCCTTTAATCCCAGCATTCGGGAGGCAGAGGTAGGAGGATCGCTGTGAGTTCGAGGCCACCCTGAGACTCCATAGTGAATTCCAGGTCAGCCTGGGCTAGAGTGAGATCCTACCTCGAAAAACCAAAAAAGAAAGAAAATGAGTTACTGGGTGTGGTGGCGCACGCCTTTAATCCCAGCACTCGGGAGGCAGAGGTAGGAGGATCACCATGAGTTCGAGGCCACCCTGAGACTCCATAGTGAATTCCAGGTCAGCCTGGGCTAGAGCGAGACCCTACCTCGAAAAACCAAGGGGTGGGGAGAAAAAAAGAAAAGAAAAGAAAAGAAAAGACAATGAGAACCAAACTCTTGTATGCAGGAGGCTCTCAGCCCAGAGTGTTGATGCATGCTGAGGCCTTCCCATCTCGGTGGACACTGGGCCCATCCAGGACAGTCCTAGAGGGAGAAAGGCACTATCACACCCTTTTTTTATTGCTTCAAATTTTTTTATTAACAACTTCCATGACTGTAAACAATATCCCATGGTAATGACCCTCCTCTACTTTCCCCTTTGAAACTCCACTCTCCATCATATCCCCTCCCCCTCTCAATCAGTTTCTCTTTTATTTTGATGTCATCATCTCTTCCTCCTGTTATGATGGTCTTGTGTAGGTAGTGTCAGGCACTGTGAGGTCACGGATATCCAGGCCATTTTGTGTCTGGGGGGAACACGTTGTAAGGAGTCCTACCCTTCCTTTGGCTCTTACGTTCTTTCCGCCAGACTATCACGCTCTTCCCAGTGAGCCGGTGACCTGCCCGTGCTCATATCCAACGGAGGAACTTGGGTCCCACTCAGCCCCCTCAGGTTACTCGCAGTATGGGAGCGAGACAGTGATCTCAGTGGAGAAGTCAAATAGAACTGGAAGGGCTTGTGCTATTGGGCCCAGAGCAGGCTCCTAATCCAGTCCAGGAAGGCCTCCTGAGCAGGTGGGACCTAGCGTTCCAAGGGGAACATGGGGACTATAGGGCAAAGAAGGGAAGCTGTGTGACTTCTGCTTAGGGAACAGCTGTAGAAAGATGCTGTCACCAAGCAGATACCCCTGGGGACAAGTCTGAAGGGCTGTGGCTAACCCTGTGTAGGCTCTTTCAATTTTTTCTTTTTCTTCCTTTTTTTTTTTTTTTTTTTTTTTTTGTTTTTTCAAGGTAGGGTCTCACTCTAGCTCAGGCTGACCTGGAATTCACTATGTCGTCTCAGGGTGGCCTCGAACTCACAGGGATCCTCCTACCTCTGCCTCCTGAGTGCCGGGATTAAAGGCGTGCGCCCCCACGCCCGGCTTCTTTCAATTTTTTAAAATTTAATTTATTTTACTTATTTGAGAGAGAGTGAAGCTGAAAGAGGAGAGAGAGAACAGGCATGCCAGGGCCTTCAGCTGCTGTAAACAAACTCCAGATGCGGGGCTGGGGAAATGGCTTAGCAGTTAAGGTATTTGCCTGTGAAGCCTAAGGGACCCCGGTTTGATTCCCCAGGAGCCACATAAGCCAACTGCACAAGGTGGCACATGTGTCTGGAGTTTGTTTGCAGTGGCTGGAGGCCCTGGCGCACCTAGTCTCTTTCTCTCTGCCTCTTCCTCTCTCTCTCTCAAATAAATAAATAGTAAAAAAAAAAAAAAAAAACACTCCAGATGCCACCATGCACGTCTGGCTTATATGGATCCTGGGGATTTGAACCTGGGTCCTTTGGCTTTGCAGGCAATGCCTTAACCACTAAGCCATCCCTCCAGGATCTTTAAGAGGAAGACCCACACGTTTGTAATCACTGCTACGCACCCAGGGTCTGTCTTCCACATGGGAGAATCCCAAGGCAGATGTCCCAGAGGGGGATGCTCCCGGGGCCAAGCAAGATAGGCTCAGGAGCCCATGTGCCCTCCACCCTGAAGTGCTGCCGTCTCCCGTCAGAACAACCAGCTGGAGAAGATCTACCCAGAAGAGCTGTCCCGGCTGCAGCGCCTGGAGACTCTCAACCTTCAGAACAACCGCCTGACTTCCCGAGGTAAGTGAGGGGCGCCAGAGCCCCGGGGAACCACGGGGAAGAGCTTGGCCCTGTGGACTCTGGCCTGCCTGGCAGTGTGGCCCTGTGATATTGGCCCGAGAGAGGCCCAGCCTTCGGAGCAGCCAAGCTCCCTGGGACTCTCCAATTCACAGAGGCCTTTAGAACCTAAGAGCAAACATCTTAAGTCTTTTTTTTTTTTTTTCCTTCTGAAGACAACCATTGTATATAATTAGCATAGAACAATTTTTACATTCTTTTTAATAATTTTTTATTATTTTTAATTTTTTGCTTTAAAAAATTTTAATTTAATAATATCATTATTATTATTATCATTTTTGTGTGTGGTTTTTCAAGGTACAGTCTCACTCTGGCCCAGGCTGACCTGGAATTCACTACGGAGTCTCAGGGTGGCCTCGAACTCATGGCGATCCTCCTACCTCTGCCTCCCGAGTGCTGGGATTAAAGGCGTGCAGCACCACGCCCGGCTATGTTTTGGCTTTTTTGAAGTGGGGTCTCACTCTAGCCCAGACTGACCTGGAATACACTATGTAGTCTCAGGGTGGCCTCGAACTCATGGCGATCCTCCTACCTCTGCCTCCCGAGTACTGGGGTTAAAGGTGTGCGCCACCACGTCTGGCTGCTTTTTACTTTTTTTTTCGAGGTAGGGTCTCACTCTAGCCCAGGCTGACCTGGAATTCACTATGTAGTCTCAGGGTGGCCTCAAACTCATGGTGATCCCCCTACCTCTGCCTCCTGAGAGCTGGGATTAAAGGCGTGTGCCACCACGCCCGGTTCAACTTTTTACATTATTTTTATAATTTTAAAAATATTTTTATTTATTTGTGAGGAGAGAGAGATAGAGAGACAGAAGGGGGCAGCTCCAGGGCCTCTTGCTGCTGCAAACAAACTCCAGATGTATGCACCACTTTGTGCATCTGGCTTTATGTGGATACTGGGGAATTGAACCCCAGACTGTCAGGCTTTGTAAAGCAAGTGCCTTTAACTGCCGAGCCATCTCCTCAGCCCAGGATAGAACATTTGAAAAATAAAATAGAAAGCAAAATACCATTCATAATTCTGCCACTCTGAATTAATCATTACTGACATTTTTGGCATACTTTTACTTTTAAGGAAAACAGCTTTATTGAGATGCAATTTTTAAAATTTTCAATATTTTATTTTTATTTATGAAAGAGAGGAACAGAGAAGAGGCAGATATATAGTGAGAATGGGTGTGCCTACAGCCACTGCAGACGAACTCCAGATGCATGCATCACCTTGTGCATCTGGCTTACGTGGGTCCTGGGGAATTGAACCTGAGTCCTTTGGCTTTGCAGGCAAGTCGCTTTAACCTCTAAGCCCTCTCTCCGGCCCCATGATGTAATTTTTATGTACCATGAAAGAGAGATAGCTCAGTGGGTAAACTACGTCACAAGGATGAGGACCCAACTTCAATTCCCAGTATCCCCGTAAAATGCTGGGCGTGGCAATGTATGCTCATAATCCCAGCTCTGGAGATGCGGAGACGAACAGATCCGGGGATCCCTGGCCAGCTAGTCTAATTGATAAGTGCCAGGCCTGTGAGAGACCTGACCTCAGAGGAGGTTCACAGTGTTTCTGAGGTTAACACCCAAGTGAGTCCTCTGGTCTCCTCATGCACATACGCTCATGCATACATGCACCTGCACACACGTGCATCTACACACATATGAACACACATACATGCACAGAAGAAAGTTATCTAATTTAAAATTACAATCCTCATGCCTGGCATGGTGGCGCACGCCTTTAATCCCAGCACTCGGGAGGCAGAGGTAGGAGGATTGCCGTGAGCTCAAGGCCACCCTGAGACTACATAGTGAATTCCAGGTCAGCGTGGGCTAGATTGAGACCCTACCTCAATGACCCCCCTCCAAAAAAAATAATAAAAAAATAAAGAAAAGAAAATAAATAAAAATAAAGTTACAATCCTTAAAAATATTTTTAAATATTTTATTTTATTTATTTATGTGAGAGAGAAAGAGAGAGGATGGACCCCAGGGGCTGAATCTGTCTGCTTGGTTTTTTTGTTTTTGTTTCTTTTTATTTATTTATTTAAGAGCGACAGACAGAGAGAGAGAGAGAAGAGAGAGAGAGAGAGAGAGAGAGAGAGAGAGAGGATGGACACGTCAGGGCCTCCAGCCACTGCAAATGAACTCCAGATGATGCGCCACCTTGTGCATCTGGCTTAAGTGGGACCTGGGGAATCGAACCTGGGTCCTTGGGCTTTGCAGGCGAACGCCTTAAGCACTAAGCCATCTCTCCAGCCCTCAAAGTACAAGTCGATGTGTTTATACCGTGTACCATCGCCACCGGGACCTGACCTAGTCATTTCTTCTGAGAGTCTTAAAATTCATGGCTGAGCTCATGCTATGGCTGGGGTGACTTGCTTTGTTCTCCTAATCCTTAGCCTGTCTCTGGCATTGCTGACATATTCTGTCTGGCCGTCACTTTGCATCCGGCAGCGGGGTATTCCGTGGAGGGATACTCCACGGTTTATGTAACTGTTCTCTTTCATTAGACTTGGGCCAGTCCCAGCATCTGGGGGTCCTGGAGCCGGAACCAAGCGTCAGGCCGGCTCAGGGCTGGAAGGGGGCCCAGCCTGGCTGGGTTCCTGGAAGCGCCACATCTGTCTGAGGGGTGGGGGTGGTGGGGGAAGGGAATGTGTATGGGGGAGCAGGGGAAGCCAGGTGGAGGGGAGGCCCCGAGTCCTGCCTGCCGAAGGTCCCAGCAAGAGAAGAGGGCCCCTGACCCCTGTGGCCACACCCCGTGGGAGAAGCTGACTCAACGGGTCAGGCCGGGTCACTCAGTCCCTCTGCAGACACTTAGGCTGTTTGCTCCCATGTTTGAGCCACGTGAGAAGATTGGGAGTAAAGTGGGCTGCAACTGGCCCGGAGGGAAGCTGGCTGGGAATGGAGGGAACGACCACTCTGTGGGTCTCCCCACCCCACCCCCCACCCCGTCCCAGCAAGTGGGGTGGCTTGCCGGCTCCCTCCCTCGTAGCATCTCCTTCATCCAGGGCTCTGACCTGTCCTTTGAAGGGCTCCCGGAGGAAGCTTTTGAGCACCTGACCAACCTGAATTACTTGTACCTGGCCAACAACAAGGTGAGGGCTGTGGAGGAGGGGGGGCAGCCCGGCCTTACTGCCATCCTTCCTAGCTCTGTGACTTACACCTCAGGACCTCTTCAGGGCTGGCCTCTGGGTCCCTGTTGTCATATATATATATATATATATATATGTATATATATATGTGTGTGTGTGTGTGTGTGTGTATACAATGTCCCTGTTGATATATATATATATATATATATATATATATATATATATAATGTGTGTATGTGTATGTGTATTATATATATATATAATGTGTGTATGTGTGTGTGTATTATATATATATATAATATGTGTATGTGTGTGTATAATATATATATATAAAATGTGTGTATGTGTGTGTGTATTATATATATATATATATATATATATATATATAAAATGTGTGTATGTGTGTGTGTATTTTATATATATATATATATATATAAAATGTGTGTATGTGTGTGTGTATTTTATATATATATATATATATAAAAATGTGTGTATGTGTGTGTGTATTATATATATATATAAAATGTGTGTATGTGTGTGTGTGTATTATTTATATATATATATAATGTGTGTATGTGTGTGTGTGTATTATTTATATATATATATATATAATGTGTGTATGTGTGTGTGTATTATTTATATATATATATATAATGTGTGTATGTGTGTGTGTATTATTTATATATATATATATATAATGTGTGTATGTGTGTGTGTGTATTATTTATATATATATATAATGTGTGTATGTGTGTGTGTATTATTTATATATATGTAATGTGTGTATGTGTGTGTGTATTATTTATATATATATATACATATATATATATATATATAATGTGTGTATGTGTGTGTGTGTATTATTTATATATATATATATCTGGGAGGTGGGAAGATAACACAGTATCTGGGAGGTGGGAAGATAACACAAACCAGCCCCCATGAATCAGAGCATTGGTGTGTATCAGATAATAAAGAGGTCAAGGCCACTGGCATGTAGGAGAGAGAAAGTAATCTATTGTGGAGGGGCACTTGGAGGACTTCTTTAGGAGAAAGTATTTCAGCAAGCCAATAAAGAGCAGCCAGGGACTGGAGGGATGGCTTAGCGGTTAAGGCATTTGCCTGCCAAAGCCAGAGGACCCAGGTTCGATTCCCCAGGATCCACGTTAGCCAGATGCACAAGGGGGCGCATGCGTCTGGAGTTCGTTTGCAGTGTCTGGAGGCCCTGGCATGCACATTCATTCCCTCTCTTTCTGTGTGTCAGATAAATAAATAAATAAAAATATATTTAAAAAAAAAAAACAACAGGGCAGGGCTGGAGAGGTGGCTTAGCACTTGCTTGGAAAGCCTAAGGACCCCGGTTCGAGGCTCAATTCCCCAGGACCCACGTTAGCCAGATGCACAAGGGGGCGCATGCGTCTGGAGTTCGTTTGCAGTGGCTGGAGGCCCTGGTGTGCCCATTCTCTCTCTCCCTCTTTCTCTCTCTGTCTGTTGCTCTTAAATAAATAAATAAAAATAAACAAACAACAACAACAAAAAAAAAAAAAAAACAGGGCAGGCAGATTCAGCCCCTGGGGTCTAGGGGAGGACACCGACGTTGAAGTAGCACACTCCTGTGCTGAGGTGGAAAGATAACGTGAGCCCAAGACTCACAGACACAAGTCTGCGCAGCACAGGAGGCCTTGCCTCAGAATGGATCTAGATAAGGACAGGAAGGAAGGAAGGAAGGAACGAAGGAAGGAAGGAGGGAAGGAAGGAGGGAAGAAAGGAAGGAAGGAAGGAAGGAAGGAAGGAGGGAGGGAGGGAGGGAGGGAAGGAAGGAAGGAAGGAGAGAAGGAAGGAAGGAAGGAAGGAGGGAAGGAAGGAAGAAAGGAAGGAAGGAGAGAAGGAAGGAAGGAGGGAGGGAAGGAAGGAAGGAAGGAAGGAAGGAGAGAAGGAAGGAGGGAGGGAAGGAAGGAAGGAAGGAAGGAGAGAAGGAAGGAAGGAAGGAAGGAGGGAGGGAAGGAAGGAAGGAAGAAAGGAAGGAAGGAGAGAAGGAAGGAAGGAAGGAGAGAAGGAAGGAAGGAAGGAGAGAAGGAGGGAAGGAAGGAAGGAAGGAAAGAGAGAGGGAAGGAGGGAAGGAAGGAAGGATGGAGGGAGGGAAGGAGGGAAAAAAGGAAGGCAGGCAGGCAGGCAGGCAGGCAGGCAGTGGTATGGACGAGGCACAGAGGCACCACGCTGAAAGTATGAGGTGCCCTCAGGACTCGGCCTCAGCCCCTTCTCTCTGAACTCTGCAAAGGTGCCCCTCCCCTCCCAGCTCGGGCTGCCACCTGCCAAGTTTAGCGACAGTTTCTGCCCTTTTCATTCCGTGGGTTAAGATTCAGAGGTCAGCCGGGGCGTGGTGGCGCACGCCTTTCATCCCAGCACTTGGGAGGCAGAGGTAGGAGGATCGCCGAGAGTTCGAGGCCACCCTGAGACTCCATAGTGAATTCCAGGTCAGCCTGGGCTAGAGTGAGACCCTACCTCGAAAAACCAAAAAAAAAAAAAAAAAAAAAAAAAAACCAACAACAAAAAAAAGATTCAAAGTTCTACTCTTAGCCTTGGCACCCCTGGCCCGGGTGCTACAGTCCCTAACAACTGTCCATCTTTTGCCTTCTGTCTTGGTGAAGGGGTCTCTCCACCACCCACATATGCCCCTGTGAGCCACAAGCTTGTGAACCACAAACTCCTCATCGGTGCCCAGCTCCCCCAAACCAGGTCATTGACCCTGCTGCCTGACACCCCCCCACCCCCATCTGTATGCCCTCCACCTTCCTTTCATCACCAGGGCAACCAGGACTTTGTTTCTACCTTCCATTCCCCGGGACGAGCCCAGGTAGACAGGAGGTTAGGGACATGCAACAGGCCTTGACTGTCCACTAAGGGTTTATTTTTTTAATTTTTAAATACATTTTTTTATTAACAACTTACATGATTATAAACAATATCCCATGGTAATGCCCTTCCTCCCCGCCCCCACTTTCCCCTTTGAAACTCCACTGTCCATCATATCCCCTCCCCCTCTCAATCAGTCTCTCTTTTATTTTGATGTCATCATATTTTCCTCCTATTATGATGGTCTTGTGTAGGTAGTGTCAGGCACTGTGAGGTCATGGATATCCAGGCCATTTTGTGTCTGGAGGAGCATGTTGTAAGGAGTCCTACCCTTCCTTTGGCTCTTACATTCTTCCTGCCACCTCTTCCGCAATGGACCCTGAGCCTTGGAAGGTGTGATAGAGAAGTTTCAGTGCTGAGCACTCCTGTCACTTCTTCTCAGCACCATGATGCCTTCTGAGTCATCCCAAGGTCACTGCCATCTGAAAAGAGAAGGTTCTCTACCAAAAGTGAGAGTAGCATTAATATATGGGTATGAACATTAAGAGAAGTGCTTACTAGGCAGTTTATATTTATTTATTGATTTATTTGAGACAGAGGGAGAGGGAGAGAGAGAGTGAGAATGGGCACACCAGGGCCTTTAGCCATTGCAAATGAACTCTGGATGCATGCGCCACCATGTGTATCTGGCTTACGTGGGACCTGGAGAATCGAACCAGGGTCCTTAGGTTTTGCAGGCATGCGCCTTCACCACTAAGCCATCTCTCCAGCCCTTTTATTTTTCTTAAGCGTTATTTCTATTTATTTATTTGAGAGAGTGAGAAAGAATAAGAGAGAGAGTGGGAGAGAGAGAGAGAGAATGGGTATATACCAGGCCTCCAGCTGCTGCAAACCAACTCCAGACGCATGCACCACCTTGTGCATCTGGCTTATGTGGATCCTAGAGAATCGAATTTTGGTCCTTTGGCTTCACAAGCAAGTGCCTTAACCACTAAGCCATCTCTCCAGGCTGCTTGTTTTATTTCTGCGTTAGTACGGTGGCCCTGGTTGTAGGCAAGAGACAAGGGAAAGGGTCGCAGATAAACACCAGTGGCTTCTGCCCCCCCCCCCAGTACCCCAGCGGTCTTTCTGCCCGGCTCTTCTCTTTCCAGCTGACACTGGCACCCCGGTTCCTGCCGAATACCCTGATCAGCGTGGACTTTGCTGCCAATTACCTCACCAAGATCTACGGGCTCACCTTTGGTCAGAAGCCAAATTTGAGGTCAGGGATTGGAGGGATGATACTGGGCAATGTATGTGTGTTGGGAATGGAGGTGGATGGGGATTGGGGAAGGGGGAAGGGCAGAGGTGGACCTCCTGCAAAAGACACACAAGCAAGGCCCCCGGGAGGAGCTTTCCGTGCTGAGGGCCTCGGGCCCTGCTCAGAGCTATGGTAGGACAACCCCAGGACTGGAGGAACTCAGTATCTGGAAGGCTGAGACCAGAAGAAGGAGGAGGGTTTGTTCTAGAAGGCGAGGACGGAGAGTGCTGGGTGTGGGAATGGCAGGGACCTAGGGAGACTCGAACACCTGCCTCCACACAGACACACATCCCACATTCCTTGCACCAGGCGCAGTTTGGAGGAACCTGGACTGGAGGCAGGAAATCCTGTTTTTCTTTTTATTTCTTTCTTTATTTTATTTTTTTGTTTTGTTTTTTCGAGGTAGGGTCTCACTCTAGCCCAGGCTGACCTGGAATTCACTATTGTAGTCTCAGGGTGGCTTCGAACTCACGGCGATCCTCCCACCTCTGCCTCCCGAGTGCTGGGATGAAAGACGTGCGCCACCACCACGTCCGCCCGGCTGGAAATCCTGTTTCTGCCGTCCACTTACGTAGTGAACGGTCAGGCGTCAGTGCGGACATTTTTGGTTTCTGGTCCCCTGGGCCCTTGTAGATAAGGTCTGAAGCGCTTTAACTTTGCACCCCTGGGTCAGGAGAGGAGGAGAATGACCCGAGCCTCAGGCCCAGCCTGAGCAAAGATTTGAAGCCTCGCAGGGGGGAGCTGGCCCAAGCGGGCCAGGGGAACCCCAGGTAGGGTGAGGACCACGCCTTCACCCCGCCCCCGCCCCCCAGGTCTGTGTACCTGCACAACAACAAGCTGGCCGATGCTGGGCTGCCCGACCACATGTTCAACGGCTCCAGCAACGTGGAGATCCTCATCCTGTCCAGCAACTTCCTGCGTCACGTGCCCAAGCACCTGCCACGCGCCCTATACAAGCTGCACCTCAAGGTGAGTAGGAGAGAGCGCGCAAACAGGAGAAAAGACTGACCAACTCCTCCCCCACCCCCCCAAAAAAAACTGTCGTGACCAAGACCATCATAAGAGGAAGAAACGATCATGACATCAAAATTAAAAGAGAGGCCTGGAGAGATGGCTTAGCAGTTAAGGCGTTTGCCTGCAAAGCCAAAGGACCTTGGTTCGATTCCCCAGGACCCATGTAAGCCAGATGCACAAGGTGGCGCATGCGTCTGGAGTTCGTTTGCAGTGGCCCTTGCATGCCCAGCCCTCTCTCTCTCTGCCTGCCTCTTTATTTCTCTCTCTCTCTCTCTCAAAAAAAAAAGAAAAAAAAAAGAGAGAGAGAGAGACTGATTGAGAAGCGGAGGGGGTATGATGGAGAGTGGAGGTTCAAACGGGAAAGTGGGAGGAGGGAGGGTATTACCATGGGGTATTTTTTTTTAATATAATCATGGAAGTTGTTAATAAAAATTTGGAAGGATGCGCCGGAGAGATGGCTTAGCAGTTAAGCGCTTGCCTGTGGAGCCTAAGGACCCCGGTTCGAGGCTCGCACGCGTCTGGAGTTCGTTTGCTGTGGCTGGAGGCCCTGGCGCGCCCATTCTCTCTCTCTCTATTTCTCTGTCTGACGCTCTCAAATAAATTTAAAAAAAAATTGGAAGGAAAAAAAAGACAACTGTCGTGACCAGGGCACACGAGCAGGGAGCTGCAGGTGGGGGCGTGGGGTGGGGGAGAAGGTATGGGCCCTGTGAGCGGGAGCAGGCAGAAGCCTGGGCACCCCGACCTTCAGTGCAGTGTAATCATGTAGCGTAGGTCATCGGCATTCCCGGATGCTCTAGGTCTGAGTCGTCCCCTCTTGGTGGATTCCCGTCCCCCCACCCAGGCCCCCTCTCCACACGTCACCCCGAGGTTCTGTCCCTGCCCTTGTCTGGCCTTCACTTCTCCACCTTCTCCCTCCCCCTCCGCCCCCCTTAGAACAACAAGCTCGAGAAGATTCCACCTGGGGCTTTCAGCGAGTTGAGCAACCTGCGGGAGCTGTACCTGCAGAATAACTACCTGACCGATGAGGGCTTGGACAATGAGACCTTCTGGTGAGTCTCCCCCCCCCCCACCCCAATCTCGCTGTCGTCCTCAGCCTCACTCCCCCCACCCCCGCCTCCCTCCCCAGCCCGTCTGTCCCAGCCAGACACAGTCCTGGGATCTCTTTGCCTACACTGCCCTTGGCCACTCAGTGGAGAAGGCTCTTTGAGGATTATGTCTGTTGATGTTTCAGTCCCAGAGAACAAGCGATGTGTATAGGTGACGGCCGCCAAAGTGGCATGGGGCCAAGCAGGTGGTGGAGGAGGAGGAGGAGGAGGCTGGCTGCTTGATACAAAACACAAACTTGAACATTCCGCCCAAGGGCTGACAGTTATTTTCATCTTGGAGTGCAAGGAGGGACTCAGTGGATTCCCAGACGGCTGACCGCTGGCTCAGCGGTGCTCACCAAAACAACTTCCACGTGTCAGAACCATGTTGCAGGCTGGAGAGATAGATGGCTTAGCGGTTAAGGCGTTTGCCTGCAAAGCCAAAGGACCCAGGCTCGATTCCCGTGAGCCAGGTGCACAAGGTGGCGCGTGCGTCTGGAGTTTGTCTGCAGTGGCTGGAGGCCCTGGCATGATCATATTCTCTCTCTCTCTCTTCCTCAAATTAATTAATTAATTAACTACCCCCCCCAAAAGGGCCAGAGAGATGGCTTAGCAGTTAAGGCACTTACCTGCAAAGCCAAAGGTTCCAGGTTCAATTCCCCAGGACCCATGTAAGCCAGATGCACAAGGTGGCGCATGCGTCTGGAGCTCATTTGCAGCGGCCCTGCAGGCCCTGGAGTACCCAGTCTCTCTCACTCTCACTCTTTCTCTCTCAAATAAATAAATAAATAAAGCCGGGCGTGATGGCGCTCGCCTTTAATCCCAGTGCTTGGGAGGCAGAGGTAGGAGGATTGCCATGAGTTCGAGGCCACCCTGAGACTCCATAGTGAATTCCAGGTCAGCCTGGGCTAGAGTGAGACCGTACCTCAAAAAAAAAAAAAGGGGGGGGGGGCTGGAGAGATGGCTTAGCCGTTAAGGCGCTTGCCTGCAAAGCCTAATGACCCAGGTTTGATTCTTCAGGTCCCACGTTAGCCAGATGCACATGGTGGCGCATGCGTCTGGAGTTCATTTGCAGTGGCTGGAGGCCCTGGCACACCCATTCTCCCTCTCTCTCCCCTCTGTATGTAATAAATAAAACGATAAAAATAAAATATTTAAAAAATATATTTAAAAAAACTGTTAGATCCTTCCTCCACTACTAGGTCACTTTTGTCAGCCCAGATGGGTTCTAGCAGTGGACTGGAGCTCCAAGCAGGGAGGGGCCGAGCTGGGTGACTTGCGGCCAGTTCCCCTGCCACTTCCCAGGGGACAAGCAGATGTGGCGTCTCTCCTGGTATCCCGATTCCTTCCCCTCTTCCCCCAGGAAGCTCTCCAGCCTCGAGTACCTGGATCTGTCCAGTAACAACCTGTCCAAGGTGCCGGCCGGCCTCCCCCGCAGCCTGGTCCTGCTGCACCTGGAGAAGAACGCCATCTGGAGCGTGGGTGCCGACGTGCTGACCCCCATCCGCAACCTCGAGTACCTGCTGCTTCACAGCAACCAGCTGCGGGCCGAGGGCATCCACCCGCTGGCCTTCCAGGGCCTCAAGCGACTGCACACGGTGCACCTGTACAACAACGCGCTGGAGCGCGTGCCCAGCGGCCTGCCCCGCCGCGTGCGCACGCTCATGATCCTGCACAACCAGATCGCCGGCATCGGCCGCGACGACTTCGCCGCCACCTACTTCCTGGAGGAGCTCAACCTGAGCTACAACCGCATCGCCAGCCCGCACGTGCACCGCGACGCCTTCCGCAAACTGCGCCTGCTGCGCTCCCTCGACCTGTCCGGCAACCGCCTGCAAACGCTGCCGCCGGGCCTGCCTAGGAACGTGCGCGTGCTCAAGGTCAAGCGCAACGAGCTCACCGCCCTGGCGCGCGGGGCTCTGGCTGGCATGGCCCAGCTGCGCGAGCTCTACCTCACTGGCAACCGACTGCGCAGCCGAGCCCTGGGGCCTCGAGCCTGGGTGGACCTGGCGGGGCTGCAGGTAACGGGGGGGTGGGGGGGGGGGGTGGGGGCGCCCGTGTGGGGTGGAGGGGCCCTGTCCAGAACCCACTCGTCTTTGCTTTTCTAATCTGAGCTTTAGAGGCAGAGAGAAAGAGAGAGAGAGAAGGGGGGGGGGGCGGGCGGAGAGAATGGGTGTGCCAGGGCCTCCAGCCACTGCAAATGAACTCCAGTCGCATGCGCCCCCACCCCTTGTGCATCTATCTGGCTAACGTGGGTCCTGGGGAGTCGAACCTGGGATCCTTTGGCTTTGCAGGCAAACGCCTAAACCGCTAAGCCATCTCTCCAGCCCCTTGGTTGTTTTTTCTTAATAATTAATTAATTTGAGCGAGAGGAGGAGGAGAGAGAAGAGAGAGAGAGAATGGGCATGCCAGGGCCTCCAGCCACTGCAAATGAACACCAGAGGCATGCGCCCCCCCCCCTTGTGCATCTGGCTAACATGGGTCCTGGGGAGTCGAACCTGGGATCCTTTGGCTTTGCAGGCAAATGCCTTAACCACTAAGCCATCTCTCCAGCCCCTTGGTTGTTTTTTTAAAAAAATATTTAATGAATTAATTAATTTGAGAGAGAGAGAGAGAATAGGCGCACCAGGGCCTCCAGCCACCACAAACAAACTCCAGATGCATGCGCCCCCTTGTGCATCTGGCTAACGTGGGTCCTGGGGAATCGAACCTGGGATCCTTTGGCTTTGCAGGCAAACGCCTTAATCGCTAAGCCATCTCTCCAGCCTCTTGGTTGTTTTTTTTTTAAAAAAATATTTAATGAATTAATTAATTTGAGAGAGAGGAAGAGGCAGAGAGGGAGAGAGAGAGAGAATGGGCTCACCAGGGCCTCCAGCCACTGCAAAGGAACTCCAGACGCGTGCGCCCCCTTGTGCATCTGGCTTACGTGGGTCCTCGGGAATAGAACCAGGGTCCTTAGGCCTTATCATTTCCCCAGCCCCCACTCATCTTTCGGGACTGGGTGAGGACTGGACCGAGAGGGATGCCCTTCTCGGATACACTGACCGGTTGGGTACTTGCTGGGGAGGCCAGCCTTTGCTCCCATAGCTACAGGAGTGGCCGGTAGAATGAACACAGGAACCTATGTCTGGGGAGGCTAGGCAAGCTCACCGCAGGCACAGGCCAGGCTTGGGAAGGGTCGTGAAGGTAAGAGGGAGTCATGGCTGCAGACCCGGGGTCCTCCGTTCATGACTGGGGGAGTCGGTTTGGGCAGCAGCTGCTTGCTTGTGGAAGGCTGGGGTTGGGGTGGGGGAGGGGCCCTACACCAACCTCACCATTCTTGCAGAGGGTCAGACTGGGAGAGTGTGCCCGAGGCATTCTGAGGCTGGCCAGTGGTCAGGGCTACTGCGGCCAGGTGGGGAATGTTTGGGCACATGAATTGGATGCCTTTGGGGAACAGAGAAAACCTTCCACTCATTGAGCAGGTGATCCAGGATGCCACGGAAGGGTGTTTGCCTTGGCCTGTCACAGCCTCTCTGCTCCCAGAACCACTCTTTTATTTTTTCATTTTCATTTTCATTTTTATTTATTTATTTGAGAGAGGGGGGGGGGAGAATGGGTGCACCAGGGCCTCCAGCTGCTGCAAATGAACTCCAGATGTGTGCGCCGCCTTGTGCGTCTGGCTTACGTGGGTCCTGGGGAATTGAACCTGGGTCCTTTGGCTTTGTAGGCAAGCGTCTTAACTGCTAAGCCAACTCTCCAGCCCCCAGAACCACTCTTCATGACGAGACAGACAAGGTCAGGGCCTCTGTATTGATGTCCCCTCACACTTAGACATGCCCAGGGCCTGCTCTACTCTGTCAAGGCTGTTCTCAAATGTCACCTCCTTGAGGTCTTCATCCCTTTTTCTTTTCTTTTCTTTTCTTTCTTTTTTTTTTTTTTTTTTTTGAGGTGGGGTCTCACTCTAGCCCAGGATGACCTGGAATTCGCTGTGTAGTCTCAGGCTGACCTCAAACTCACAGTGATCCTTTTACCTCCGCCTCCCAAGTGCTGGGATTAAAAGCATGCACCACCACACCTGACTTCATTTTCTTCTTCTTTTCTTTCTTTTTTTTTTTCTTAACTATTTTATTTATTTATTTGAGACAGATACAGAAATTGGCAGGTAGAGAGAGAGAGAGAGAGAATGGATGCGCCAGGGCCTCCAGCCACTGCAAACGAACTCCAGATGAGTGTGCCCCCTTGTGCATATGGCATATGTAGGTCCTGGGGAGTCGAACCTGAGTCCTCTGGCTTTGCAGGCAAATGCCTTAACTGCTAAGCCATCTCTACAGCCTTCTTTCTTTCTTTCTTTCTTTCTTTCCTTCCTACCTTCCTTCCTTCCTTCTTTCTTTCTTTTAAGCACCAGGGCCTTCAGCCACTGTGAACAAACTCCAGGTGCGTGTGCCCCCTTGTGCACCATTCCGTGCTTGTGTCACTGTTCATCTGGCTTACTTGGGACCTGGGGATTCGAACGTGAGTTCTTAGGCTTCACTGGCAAGTGCCTTAACCACTAAGCCATCTCTCCAGGCATTCTTTTCCTTTATAAGCTTCATTCTCCAGGCTGCAGATTTCTGTGGCGTGTCTGTAGGCCACCCCCTGGGTAGAATGGGGGTGGGGTGGGGTGTTTAGTCTGCTTGCTCTCTCACTGCCGGCTGTGGCGGCCAGAATTACCATCAGAACGGCGGTAGATGTCTGCACAGAGTGCCAGGGAAAGGCTGGGAAGTTCCCCGGAGCTTAGCTAGGGGGAGAGGGATAAGGTGGCCGGCCCTGCAGAGAATGGGGTCCCTTCTCACCTAGACCACCACGCTGAGTGCCACATGCCGGGACCCAGCCTCTATGTCATCCTCGGGGCTGCTCCTGGGAGCTTGTTCTCGAAAGTGCGGAACCTCCGTGCCTCTCCCTCCTACAATCACACTTGCTGAAGGGAAAGGGCCTCATCTACCCGGGGGGAACCTGGAAGCTTCCCTTGGTCCCCCTTGTCATCTCCAGCAGCCCACCAGCACTTGACCTGACTGCCATATCTCTCCATTCATTCATTCATTCATTCATTCATTCATGATACAAGATTGGATAAGTGCCTGCCGTCTAACAGACACAGTCCAGAGCTGGGGAGACTGTGGGGGAAATCACAGAGGCAGGGCCATTAACTCTTGTATACCTACCTATGACTCAGCTTGAGTGTCCCCTTCTTTAGGAAGCCCCCTTCCCCTCTTCCAGCAATAGATGGACCAGTCACTTACCTCCCTGGGCCTCGGGGAGTCAGCCTCAGCGTGGGCTCCTGGTAGGATTGTGTGTGTGTGTGGTTTGTTTTTTTTGGTCGGGGGGGGTCTTTCTCACACAATGGATCTTCCCACAAGCAGCTGCTGGTGTTGCCTCAGATCCGCCTGGGCTTGTTGCCCCCCCAAAACATTCCCTGGCCCAAGGCTGGATGGAAGTGTCTTCCCTCACTCTCTCACCGTAGCCAAGCCCACAGTTTTCTGTGTGTGTGTGTGTGTGTGTGTGTGTGTGTGTGTGTGTTTGGGAGGGGTCAGGTTTTGGATCGATCACCACAGCCCATCTGGCTTCCTGTGGGCGGACACGATGTCGCATGTCCTTTGTCCCCATGAGCATCAGTGGAGTTTGGCATCTAGGGAGTCATGAGGCTAAGGGAGGTGACAGCATTGAAGGCTTGGGCTCCCATGGAGTCTTGATGGCAGCTCACTCTGTCGTCTAGCTTCAGGGTCTTCAGTTTACTGACCTTGAACCTCAGCCTCTAGGGGCGTGAGTAAGGAAGGAGCCTGGAGATCATGGAGTTTCGAGACCCTGGGGCTGCGTGGGCGTGGGTGCGGAGATGGCACGTTGACATCCTGAGGGGCAGCGAGGGTGGCCCCAGAGTTCATGTAGGCCAGGCTCCCTGCCCGCTGCCCCCTGAGAAACCCGCCCACTTCCCCAGCTGTGGCTCCTGGACTCCAGGCATGGGATGAGCAGCCTGGGACTGGTGGTGTGTCAGGATTGCTGCAAGTATCACACCCTTGCTTCTGACCCCTCCCTGTCCACATGGTCCCCGAGTTCCATCAATGAGCAGTCCGCTGTTGTCTTCTCTTCTCCCACCCCATCCAGGGCTAACGGAGCGCATTCAAAGGCTGCCGGAGGGCCGGAGAGATGGCTCAGCAGCTAAGGCGCTTATCCGCAAAGCCAAAGGACCCAGGTTCGATTCCCCAGTACCCAGCTAAGCCAGATGCACAAGGTGGCACAAGCGTCTAGAGTTCATTTGCAGCGGCTAGAGGCCCTGGTGCACCCATTCTCTCTCTCTCAAATTAAAAAAAAAAAAGGGGGGGGGCTGGAGGAGCTGAATTTCCAGACTTAGTAGTTTTAAACATTTTATATTTATTTATTTGTAATAGGGCCTCCAGCCACTGCAAATGAATTCCAGACGCATGCACCTTGTGCATCTGGCTCACGTGGGTCTCAGGGATTCGAACTGAGGTCCTTTGGCTTCACAGGCAAATGCCTTAACCACTAAGCCATCTCTCCAGCCCACAGCCACAGGTTTAGTATTTTCGTTTCATTCAGTGGTAGGCTCTATCCAGAGCTATATCTGAGCTATATCCTGACCTTTTTTTTTTAACTTCATTTTATTTTTTTGCTTATTTATGAGAAAGAGGGAAAGAGGCAGAGAGAGAGCGCGCGCGAGCCAGGGCCTCTGGCCACTGCAAATGAATTCTAGCTACATGTGCCACCTTGTGCGTCTGGCTTTTTGAGCGTACTGGGGACCCAAACGCGGATCCCTAGGCTTTGCAGGCAAGCACGTTGACCACTGAGCAATCTCCAGCAACCCCCCCCCCGCCCCCTTTTTCTCTTTTTAAGAGTCTCACAAGTTGCTCAGTGGCAGCAGGCATTGAACAACTCAATCTGATCCTACTATCCCAGCCTCCCAAGTAGCTGGCATTACAGGCGTGGGCCACTAGACCTGGCTTACTTTAGGCCTTGGGTCTGAGTCTAATGGGAGTTACAAGTCTGTGTTAAGGAGGAGCGACCCAGACCTCTTGGCTAGGAGGACCCCATGTGCAAAGGCAGAGGGGAGGGAAGAGTTTACATCAATTCAATCAAGCGATTGGAGTTGGGCACGCCAGGTTCCAGTCTTACAAGTGTGTAGACAGATCGCTTCACTTCTTAGTTTTTTGTTTTTTTTTTTTTTGTTTGTTTGTTTTTCTTTTGGTTTTTCGAGGTAGGGTCTCACTCTAGCCCAGGCTGACCTGGAATTCACTATGGAGTCTCAAGGTGGCCTCGAACTCACGGCGATCCTCCTACCTCTGCCTCCCGAGTGCTGGGATTAAAGGCGTGCACCACCACGCCCGGCTTCACTTCTTAGTTTTACAGACATGTCTCCCCACCAGGATTACTGATAGGTTTGGGTAGGCCGTGGCTCCATGGGAGTTTTTTTTTTAATTATTTTTGTTTATTTTTATTTATTTATTTGAGTGCGACAGACAAAGAGGGAAAGAGGCAAGGAGAAGAGAGAGAGAATGGGCGCGCCAGGGCTTCCAGCCACTGCAAACGAACTCCAGACACGTGCGCCCCCTTGTGCATCTGGCTAACGTGGGTCTTGGGGAATTGAGCCTTGAACCAGGGTCCTTAGGCTTCACAGGCAAGCGCTTAACTGCTAAGCCATCTCTCCAGCCCTCCAGTTTTGTAAGCTGTTAAGTGCTTTTTATTTTTATTTATTTATTTTGGTTTGGTTTTTGTTTCACTCCAGCCCAGGCTGACCTGGAATTCACTATGTAGTCTCAGGGTGGCCTCGAACTCACGGTGATCCTCCTACCTCTGCCTCCCCGAGTGCTGGGATTATAGGCATGCGCTCTGTTAAGTGCTTTGTAACTGCTCACCTCTGCAGCTGCTGGACATTGCGGGGAATCAGCTCACAGAGATCCCCCAGGGGCTCCCCGAGTCGCTGGAGTACCTGTATCTACAGAACAATAAGATTAGCACAGTTCCGGTCAACGCCTTCGACTCCACCCCCAACCTCAAAGGGATCTTTCTCAGGTAAGCTGTCCCTCTGGGGGCCCCTGAGTGCACTCCCATGGGGGCCCACCCAGCTGCAGGGGCTGGGGGGGGGTTGGTTGAGCCACCTACAGACAGCTTGTAGGCAGATCGTTGTGTGTGTGTGTGTGTGTGTGTGTGTGTGTGTGGTGTGTGTGTGTGTGTGGAGGCCGGGCTTTAATGCTGACCGGTTTTGTGGGGACCCCTGGGCACACACCCAAAACACTGACCCTCATGCACGGCCGCCAGGTTTAACAAGCTGGCCCTAGGCTCCGTAGTGGAAAGCGCCTTCCGGAGGCTAAGGCACCTGCAGGTCTTGGACATTGAAGGCAACTTTGAGTTTGGTGACATTTCCAAGGACCGTGGTCACTTAGAGGAGGAAGAGGAAGAAGAGGAGGAAGAGGAGGACGACGATGATGAAGAGGAGGAGGAGCCAAGGAGATAGTGTCAAAGTAACCCAGATCTGACCTAGGTGGGTGGTCTGCGTTAGGGTGGTGCCCACCTCTCCTCACGGCGCTTTCCTGTCTCTGACCCCCGGGGGCCTAGGGTCTCTGGGTCCATCCCTCATCTGTCCTCTGCTCGATCCCTTCCCAAAAGTTTGCACATGGAATATATATGTACCAGGCCTGGCGGAGGTGTTTAGGGGCAGAGTGACATCAAGTCTATGGAGGCCGGCACATGCCAGGGGGTTCTGATCTGTGGGGACAAGTTCTGAGAGGAGCCACATTGAGGTGGTGTGGAGGGCTAGGAGTGTTTGCCTAAGGCACTGAAGTAGGGTTACCCAGATAGCCAAGACACTTGTATGTAACACAAACACACACACACACACGCACACACGTTACTCTAGAATATATTGGCAAGCATGGTCCACGTACAAACTTGCGTGCACCCAGGTGCGTACACGTGGATACGCACAGGGACGCACCCATCTCTGCGTGTCCACGCGCACAGACCCTTGCGTTGCGGACACACGTGCGCGCACACGCCTGGCACACGCCTGGCACACGCATAGACTTCTCCTGAAGTAGGGGGCTGCCTGGGTCTGTTGTTGAGAAGCCGAGGGAGTCGGGGAGCACCGCCAGGGCCCCCTGGATGTGTCCCCGCAAGAGTCCTCCTGTGGCTTCAGTTAGTGACTGACGATGAGGTAAGAGTAAAGGGGTCTCCACATCCACCCTGGGGGAGCCTGGTGGCCAGGGAGCTGGGGGGCAGAAGTGGGGAGCAGTGCGAGGGGCTCATTCCACGAGCATCCCCATTCAGAGGCAAGCTGGCACGAGTGGGCTGTGGCGGCAAGCTGCCAGGTAGTTAAAAGAGTGGGTATGAGGCGTGATGCTCTGTTGGCGGGAGACCAGCACCTCTCTCGCTGTGGCAGGAGGGCCAGGCGCCGGGAAGCTGCAGTCACATGCGGGCTGGTGGCTTGCTGTGAAATTTATGTCATTATGTCAGCCTTGTATCTTCACGCGGTAGAGCCTGGGGTGCAACGGAGCCCATGGGGCGGGGGGGTGGGGGAAGGGAGGTTTGCTGTTGATGGATGATGATAGATAGCCTTCTGGATGGATGGATGATGATGATGATGGAGTTGTCCGCTGTTGACAGCAGCCTGCATTGCATAACAAGAGTGTGAGCATGGAGGGACAGGTGGCCCCTGCTCGCAGGCCCACTCCTCTGAGGTTTTGTCCTTGCAGAGCTGAGATCAATAGCAGCAGCGACTGATGGTCCTCACGGGATGGACCATGTATGGAGTCCCGGGGGTGGGGGGGGGGAGACTGTCCCCATCTGGAGCTGTTAGCCATGGTCAGGGCAACTGAGTGGGACCCTGGGGTGAGCCCCAGGGCCTGCCGGGACCTAAGGCTCTCATCCACATGACACGGTCACCTCCCTGTGCCTCTGACTCCGGCCAGTTCCTCCTCTCTGTCATCATTGAGAGCGGCTTACAGCCTTGGCTTCCTGGAGCCCCTCTGATGTGAATTCACTTGCCCAGGCTGGCTGTGGCTAGTTCCCCGCCCCCCCCCCCCGAGTCACCTGCACGTCCCACCTACTGGACACCTATCTGCAACCCAGGGCGGTGCCCCGTGAGCCCCCTCGTGCCGTGCCCAGCCCTGAGCCTGTGGGGTGGTATCCTGCCCTCCACAGGCAGCCCACAGTCTTGTGTCCCACCTTTCTGTTGCAGACACCACGGAATCCCCCCCCCCCACGCTCAGCTTGGCCACACACACACAGCCAGCTATGCATTACCCTCCAAACGGGCAAGCTCTGCCCAGACCCTACTGCTACATACACACCTGACCTCTGAGTCACACAGACTCCCCCTCACCCCCCAACTCTGGCATACGTGGGCAGCCACTCCCTTCCCTGTCCATACACACACATACACACACACACGCATGCACGCACGCACACATACACGCCCTCACGCACACAGTCAAGTAAGCCTTTGCCACCGATAGCTCTTGTTCCTGGCCAGAATAGCTCACCACGTGCCCGGTTCTCCACTGTCTGGAGAAGACACAGGGCCATCTTCCTACTGGGTGACCAGGTGTTTTCTAAACCTCCGGGGACTCACAAAAGCTGCCTGTGTTCCTTGCCTTTGTCTCTCCTTTTGGGGGAACCCAAAACCTTTGAACTTGCGCCTGGGCATTTTTCCCCTACCCCTGGCACTAGGGTGGTCCCCCCCCCCTCCGCTGAGAGTCTCCTCCTTGCCATTCTCTCCCAAGCCACAGGCACATCGCAGCAGCTGGAGGGACTTCTGGTGCTGCTTGGGTTGGGGGGGGGCCGGGGGGGGGGCTGTAGAGAGTCTTGGGCAGGAGGAGGCAGTGTGGCAGGACCCAGGGACACATTTTTCTTTGGGGTCTGCAGGGCAGTTCTGGGTACCTCTGGTTTGGTTTAGGTTTGGTTTTGATTTGTAAGGAGAGGGGGAAAAAAAGAAAGAAAGAAAGAAAGAAAGAAAGAGAAATCACAAAGCCGATCTTCCTGTTCCAGAAAAGCTAATATAAAACATTATCCCTGCCCTGGCAGCGGTGTCGTGTCTGTGTGTCCTTCCGGCCAGGTGCTAGGTTGCCGTCTGCTCTGGATCCAACAGGCGGGTACCGGCAGGAATGAGGCCAGAGCCGGTTTGGGGGTGGGTGGGAGTCTCACAGGCGGCGGGCCGAGGGATCTGTGCCCAGCACAAAGTCAGGGGAGGTCTGGTGCCTGTAGCCCCTCCCTCTGCCTGAGCCTCTGGGCACGTGGACCGACTGTGCTTTGGCTGCTCAGTAAAAAGGTTACATTTGTGTTGTCCCTGATGAGGGTCTGTCCCCATAAAAGTGGTAAGGGGGGCCGGGCGTGGTGGCGCACGCCTTTAATCCCAGCACTCAGGGAGGCAGAGGTAGGACGATCGCCGTGAGTTCGAGGCCACCCTGAGACTGCGTAGTGAATTCCAGGTCAGCCTGGGCTAGAGCGAAACCCTACCTTGAAAAACAAACCAACCAACCAACCAACCAAAGTGGTAAGGGGCAGGGATAAGGCCTGAGGGCCGGGACAAAGCTGACTTGGAGACAAGGTCCCTGCATGCTTTCCCAGAAAAGACGTAACAGACACGCCCAGAATGCTCCTCACCCCCATGCGGGTAGAGATGGGCCTCGGGTCGGAAAGGGTACAGGGGGGTCGCACCCAGCTGGCTGCCGTGGGCGCAGCCGCCCGCCCCACGGTGGTTCGAGATGCCCGTGGCATAGGGACTCTCCTGCTGCTGGAAGTGTGTGAATGTATTTTTGTCAAATCTGCCAAAAAAAAAAGCAGACTCGCGCCTCGCGGGAAGAAGGGGTTGGGGTTCTGGGTTCCCCGGGGTCTGCAGAGGCACCAAGCTCTTCCATATGGGACATGTGATCTCTCTCTCTAAGGAGGTCACGCCTCAACAGAGGAAGGACAGCTCAGAGTGACCCTGTAGTGGGTGGGCTTATTTGGGGCTGGGATCCTTCCTGGATTCCTGGGAGAAGAGTGGAGTTCGAAGGTGTGTGTGTGGGGAGGTCATGTGCCTTCTAGACTCTCCAGTGACCTTGGAGAGGCCTGTCCCCTCCCTGGGCATCAGTGTCCTCATGGATGTCATAGTGTGGGTCCTTTCCAACCCCCCAGCGCCGTATCTGTTCCCCAAGGCACGGCTCAAGCAGGCAGTGTGGCCAGGGGTCCTTCTGCATACCACCACCCTCCTGGCACACTTCGAATGAGGGGGTGCTAGAATGTCACTGTGAGCCTAGACTCTTTCTAAGGTGGAGTAGCTGGCTAAGATTCCCCACCCCCCGCTTTTTTTTGTGTGTGTGTGGTTTTTCAAGGTAGGGTTTCGCTCTAGCCCAGGCTGACCTGGAATTCACTATGTAGTCTCAGGGTGGCCTCGAACTCTCAGCGATCCTCCTCCCTCTGCCTCCCTGGTGCTTGGATTAAAGACATGCGTGATGGGCTGGAGAGGTGGCTTGGCGGTTAAGGCACTTACCTGCAAAGCCAAAGGACCCAGGTTCGATTCCCCAGGACCCACGTAACCCAGGAGCACAAGGGGGCGCATGCGTCTGGAGTTTGATTGCAGCGGTGAAGGCCCTGGCACACCCATTCTCTCTCTCCCTCAAGTAAAATTTTAATTAAAAAAAAATAACAAAAACCAAAGACCTTTATTTAGTTATCATGAAATCCGAAAAGACAGACAGGAATGGGAACTCTGATTTTGTACCAAAGCTACACAGACTTTTGGGAGTCCTGACCCCAGACCACCTCAGGCTGGATTTCTCTTCCTGAGGCCCAGCTGCCCACCTGTCCCACGGGATATTGGCCTTGTGCCCTTGGGCGTCCTCCCAGCTCTAGTAAAGATGTCTGTCTGCACACCAGACACGTCGTTGCGCACGGAAACGGGCAGGCTGCGGTTAAGTGGAAGACGGGCAGGTCTTGGTCCTAGGAATGGGCTGACCCTGGGAAGGCCGCTGTCGGGCTGAGAGACCATATACTATGGGGACAAGGCTGGCCCGGACACAGAGGGGTAGAGATGCTATTACATCTTCCTAAGTTGGAAGCAGTGGCAGCTGTGTGTCCCTCTGTCTACCCTTCTAGAAGGGTCCAGGGCTCCAAAACTTAGCCTGACATTACTTGTGGGAGACTTGGAAAAGTGTTTGTTGTTGTTGTTATTGTTGTTTTATGTTTTAGCTCTCAGGGACCCAAAATTTCCTCTATAAAGTGGGGACAGTGGGCCCTACGTGGTGCCTTTGCAAGGCTCAAGCCCTAGAAATGGTCACAGCCAGGGCTTGCTTGGGCTAGGTAGCGTGATCACTGGCTCCTGAACATAGCTGTCATCTGAGACCCCCGTTGCTCATCAGTGGCTGATTCCAGCCAGCTAGAAGTGGGAGGGAGGTAGGGAGGGGGGGGGCCAGACCCTACCATCTGCTCGGGGGAGGGGACATCGTGAGTTCATCTCCTGCCCCTGCCCTCAGGGCCTGGCACGGCCCTGCAGACCTACGGCTCACACATTGGTCTCCAGCTCGCTGATCTCGATAGTGCAGTGGTCCGGGCTGGCAGCGACGGGCTCCTCGTCCCCCTCCACCTGTACTGGGATGTGGTGGGGGCACGTGGGGCCGAGGGTCAGCTCCGAGGCCTCAGCCACGCTCTTCACACAGCCGTTCTGCTGGGCGGCCACGATCTGCTGAAGTGGCACGGGCTTGGTCTCACAGGGAGTCAGTTTCTGGAAGAGAAGTGAGCCTTGGTGGAAGCGAGAAAGAGCGAAGGGACGGGGTCTGGAGCGATGGCTTAGCGGTTAAGGCGCTTGCCTGCAAAGCCAAAGGACCCAGGTTCGATTTCCCCAGGACCCACCTAAATAAAGCCAGACACCACAAGGTGGAGCATTTATCTGGAGTTCGTTTGCAGTGGCTGGAGGCCCTGGCACACCCATTCTCTCTCTCTCTCTCTCTTTTTTTTTTTTGGTTTTTTGAGGAAGGGTCTCACTTTAGCCCAGGCTGACCTGCAATTCACTATCTAGTCTCAGAGTGGCCTCGAACTCACAGCAATCCTCCTACCTCCTGAGTGCTGGGATTAAAGGCCTGCGCCACCACGCCCAGCTTCCTTTCTCACTCTCATAAATAAATAAATAAATAAATAAATAAATAGACAAATAAATAAAATTTTGGGGGGGTTGAGGCAGGGTCTTACTGTAGTTCAGGCTGACCTGGAATTCACGATGTAGTCTCAGGGTGGCCTTGAACTCACAGTGATCCTCCTACCTCTGCCTCCTGAGTGCTGGGATTAATATATATTAACTATTAATATATAAATAATAATATATTAATTAATATATAAATATTATGGTAATATTAAATTTAATTAATAGTATATTAATATACATTTATTTTTCATCTACTTATTTGAGAAAGAGAGAGGCAGAAAAGAGAGAAAGAAGGAGAGAATGGGCGTGCCAGGGCCTCCAGCCATTGCAAACTAACTCCAGACGCGTGCGCCACCTTGTGCGTCTGGCTTACGTGGGTCCTGGGGAATCGAACCGGGGTCCTTTGGCTTTGCAGGCAAATGCCTTAACAGCTGAGCCATCTCTCCGGCCCTTAATATCTATCTATTTTTTTAAAGACCGAGGGTGGGTGCAGCCAGGCAACCTTGGGGCTGGGAGCCACTGAAATGGGTTTTCCTGCCAGCACGCTGGGTGGCATTGGCAGGTGGCAGGTCTCTCTGGGCACCAGTTCCCAACGTGCCCGGCGTCCTGCCACTGTTGTCTTGGTAGCAGAGGGGCCAGGCTCGCAGGGTCCAGGGAAGGAGTTGGTGACTCCCTGCCTGAGCCCCAGCTGGCTCCCCATGGAGAGGGGGACGGCTTAGTATGCACATGGCTACAAAGACCAGACACAAACCCCCTACACAGAGGAAGGCGTGGGTCTTTAAGGGTGAGGCTGTTGGCATCTTGTTCCCGCTGCTTCTCTGGCCTCACTACCCTGGCAGGTTCTCAGGGAGGCGTCTGTCACCTGCCACGGACAACCAGCCCAAACACAGACCCCTGGAAGATGTGACAAGGTTTCCCCAGCCGGTGGGTGGGACAGCTGGTGCCCCGTCCTCCCGCCAAACTCCACCCCCTGGCGGCCTCCAGCAAGGGTCCTGCTCTCACCTCGGTGCCCACGTCCCGAGCAAAATCCTTCCGGCAGATGTGGGCCATGATCCCCGCGGCGAGCGCATCACCCAGCACGTTAATCATGGTGCGGAAGCGATCCCTGGGCAAACCAAGGTGGGCAGTTGAGCGGTAGCCACCGTAACGAGAGCTGGTAGGAGGTCATACTCAGCCCTGAATCAGCTGACGTGGGGCCCAACCCTTAGAAAGGCCCTGCTTGGGCCTGGAGAGATGGCTTAGCGGTTAAGGCGCTTGCCTGCAAAGCCAGAGGAGCCAGGTTCGATTCCCCAGGACCCACGTAAGCCAGCTGCACAAGGGGGCGCACACGTCTGGAGTTCGTTTGCAGTGGCTGGAGGCCCTGGTGTACCCATTCTCTCTCTATATCTTCCTTTCCCTCTTTCTCAAATAATAAATCAAATATTTTTTTAAAGGGTTGGTGTGTGTGTGTGTGTTTGAAAGAAAGGCCCTTTTTAGTTAAGGCTCTGTGGTTACTATCCAAAAATACTTGTAGAGGGGCTAGGGAGATGGCTTAGCAGTTAAAGTCACTTGCCTATAGAACTTGCCACCCCAGGTTCAATACCACAGCCACCCGTATAAGCAAGAGACTGCCCACCACCACACATAAATACATTTTTTTAAAAAATTTTTTTTTTTTTTTTTTGGTTTTTCGAGGTAGGGTCTCACTCAAGCTCAGGCTGACCTGGAATTCACTATGGAGTCTCAGGGTGGCCTCGAACTCACGGCGATCCTCCTACCTCTGCCTCCCAAGTGCTGGGATTAAAGGCGTGCGCCACCACGCCCGGCCTAAAAAAAGTTTTTTTTTTTTTAAAAAAGAAATACTGTGCTGGAGAATTGGTTTAGCGGTTAAGGCACATGCCTGCGAAGCCTAAGGACCCAGGTTCAATTCTCCAGGTCCCACGTAAGCCAGATGCAGAAGGTGGCACATGCGTCTGGAGTTCGTTTGCAGTGGTTAGAGGCCCTGGTGTGCTCATTCTCTCTGTCTTTCTCTCCCTCCATTCCTGTGTATCTAATAAATAAATAAATAAATACAATAAAAATATTTTTTTAAAAAATAAATATTGCTGGGCGTGGTGCTTGGGAGGCAGAGGTAGGAGGATGGCTGTGAGTTCGAGGCCACCCTGAGACTCCATAGTGAATTCCAGGTCAGCCTGGGCTATGTAGTGAGACCCTACCTCGAGAAACCAGAAGCAAAGAAGAAGAGGAGGAGGAGGAAGAAGAGAAAGAAATAGAAATACTTTGTAGAATTCAAAGGGCCTCCTAGTGTCTCTTTTGCCCTCTGGGATCCCAAAAATCACACAGCCAGTCTCCTTTGTACCACACAGGACAGCTGCCCAGTCCTCTGCCTGGGGGAAGGGACTCAGGTGCCCACAGTGAGGGTGGAGCTGGGTGTGTGTGTGTGGGAGGACCATGACGAAGCATACTCACAGAGCCCAGTCCACCGCAATGATGAGGTTGATGTCATCGGTGGGCAGGCCCACAGAGGTCAGCACGATGACCATGGTGACAAGCCCGGCCTGCGGGATGCCAGCCGCCCCGATGCTGGCCGCCGTGGCTGTGATGCTGTGGGGGGGGGAGGGGCGGGGGAGAAGAGAAGAAAGGGGATGATGTGGCCGGAAGGCCAGGACCTTCGGGGGGACAGCCAGTGGATTGGGAGTATCCTATCAGGGACTTCCCGGGGCAAGTGCACTGCTGTCCTTCTTTGTGGACAGGGAACCCAGGACCCCATTTCTGGCCCCCACTGGAAGAAACCGGGGAACCCTACGTATGGAACTGACCCTCTGCGGGTTCGGAGCCACCCAGAGATTCTGGTTGCTTGTCAACCAAAACCCTGCCCTAGCCTTCCTCTGGGTCTGGGCTACCAGGTCAGGGGCTCTCTCGGATCAGCTCACAGGGTCACCCTCAGTGTGTCCGCCGCGCCCTACTGGCACGTGCTCAGTGCCAGGAACACTAATCCGCGGGCATGCCCTGGTACTCGGTTGCCACGTGGCCCAGCTGGCCAACGAGGACCCTGCAGGGTTGTGTGTGTTGTTGTCGGGGACGAACCTTATGGTGATGATCTGGCCGAAGTCCAGCTCGTAGTTGTTGACCTGGGCGATGAAAATGGCAGCCACAGCCTCGTAGAGCGCGGTGCCATCCATGTTGATGGTGGCACCCACGGGCAGCACGAAGCGCGCGATGCGCCGGTCGATGTGGTTGTTCTCCAGCAGACACTTGAAGGTGATGGGCAGTGTGGCTGAGCTATGGGCAGAGGGGCCAGTGTCTGCCCACCACCCTCCTCCTCCTCCTGAATGGCCAGGGGCAACCGCCGCAGGGGAGCCGGCTCGCAGGGGGCGGCTGGAGAGATGGCTTAGCGGTGAAGCGCTTGCCTGTGAAGCCCGAGGACCCCGGTTCGAGGCTCGACTCCCCAGGACCCACGTTAGCCAGATGCACAAGGGGGCGCACGCGTCTGGAGTTCGTTCGCAGTGGCTGGAGGCCCTGGCGCGCCCATTCTCTCTCTCTATCTGCCTCTTTCTCTCTCTGCCTGTCTGTCACTCTCAAATAATTTTAAAAAAATAATAATAAAAACAAGAGCATACATGGGAAGACCACCCACTGTGCACTAGGTACTCGGCTGTCCACCTCTTGGATGTGTTGGGGAAATGGCTGACCCAGAGAGCCACACTACTGGGCCAAGAGTATCGAAAGCAATGAACTATTGGGACTGCGCTGGACTGTCTGGGGCTAGATTTCGGCCTACCACCCAGCACACCTCTTTTTTTAAAATAATAATAATAATAATGGTTTTTTGAGGTAAGATCACACTCTAGCTCAGGCTGACCTGCAATTCACTATGTATGGCCAATGAGGCTAAGAAGCGAGAGCCCTTCCAGGTAGTAAGAGGCAAAATAATAATAATAATATCATCGACATTTGGTAAGCGGTGCCCAGAAGTATAACCCATCTCCTTGAACCACCCTCTCTCTTTCTACCTGTGCTCCTCCCAAGAAGGTGGGTCAGAGATATCCCCAATCAAGTGAGCTCTAATTAGAATGGATATGCCACTTTCATTAGGCAAACGCTCTGGGTCTTCTCACTGTGACTGTGGCTGTATTTGATAAGGAACAAATCCAGAGCAAAATAGAAACAGATCTAGGGGAAAGCCTGGCCAGGTAGACTGACAGCATAGCAAGTGACCTGCTCCCAGATCCCTCTGCCTCTCGACACAACCCCCTCTCCTTAAACTAATACCTTTTTTTGTTTGTTTGTTTTTTTGAGGTAGGGTTTCATTCTAGCCCAGGCCGACCCGGAATTCACTATGCAATCTCAGAGTGGCCTCGAACTCACGGCGACCGGAGCTCCTACCCCAGCCTCCCGAGTGCTGGGATTAAAGGCGTGCACCACCACGCCTGGCCCCAGCACACCTTTTAACCCCCGGGTGCCTTAATGCGTTTGCCCCCCCCCAAAAAAAACCCAGATCACAAGATGAATAGAGAGGATCAAGCCACTTGATGCTCCAAACAGCACCAGGAGTCCCATGGGAAATGCTTCAGTGGCAGAATGGGGAGGGGGCGGGGAGGTCGTGCCAGGACCTGGGAGTGTGGCCGAGGGCCAGGCAAGAGAAGTGGCCACCGCCGCCTCTGCACCCGAAAGATAGGCTTGGAGCCGGGCGTGGTGGCGCATGCCTTTAATCCCAGCACTCGGGAGGCAGAGGTAGGAGGATCGCCGTGAGTTCGAGGCCACCCTGAGACTCCGTAGTGAATTCCAGGTCAGCCTGGGCTAGAGTAAAACCCTACCTCGAAAAAAAAAAAAAGATAGGCTTGGATCCCCACAACTTCCTCCACATGGGGTCTAGACATTCGCTCTGGGGTGTGTGTGTGGCGGGGGGGGGGGTCACCCTTTCCTCACAATGCTTGTAAATGACTACTGCCTCCTCTCCCTCCCCACTGACTGACAAACTTGTTTCTGGTCCTTGCAACTCCCAGAGGTCCTTTCCACTCAGCTGTGGTGTGTGTGTGTGGGGGGTCCCTGAGACCGGCCATGGGTCCCACCGGTCACAGGGGGCTTTCTTACTCCATGGGGATCACCCCAGCTTCCACAGCAAGCCTGTATGGCAGGGGTGTAAATTATCCCAGTCTGAGTGTGGGGACCCTGAGCCCGCCCCCACCCCCCGGAAGTTAAGTGACAACTCGCCGTCATGGTAACGGTGCTAGACAGAATTGTGACTCAGACCATTGGCTAACTAGTGATATGGCCGAGGGTGAAACAGGTCGTGTGGTCTGACGTGCAGTCTTCGCCACACTCCACGTTTCACGTTCTGAGCTGAGGATGCTGAACTCCATGCTCAGTGAGGGACCTTTGGGCCTCAAGAATGACGTGGGGTGGGGGGGCTGGAGAGATGGCTCAGCAGTTAAGGCGCTCGCCTGCGAAGCCTAAGGACCCAGGTTCGATTCTCCAGGTCCCACGTAAGCCAGAGGCACATGGTGGCGCACAGCGTCTGGAGTTCGTTGGCACTGGCTAGAGGCCCTGCAGCACCCATTCTCACTCTCTCTCTCTCTCTAATAAATAAATCAGAAGAAAAAAAGAATTTTAAAAAAGAATGACTTGGGGACTGGAGAGATGGCTTAGTGGTTAAGGCGCTCGCCTGAGAAGCATAAGGAGCCATGTTCAACTCTCCAGATCCCTCGTAAGCCAGGCCCACAAAGGTGAGGCAAGAGCAAGGTCGCACATGCCCACAAGGTGGCACAGGCATCTGGAGTTCGATTGCAGTGGCTGAGGCCCTGGCACACCAATTCTCTTTCTCTCTCTTCCTCTCTGTCTCTAAAAATAAATAAATAAATAAAAATTTTAAAAGGGGGGCTGGAGGGATGGCTTAGTGGTTAAGGAGCTTGCCTGCTAAGCCTAAGGACCCCAGTTCAATTCTCCAGATCCCACGTAAGCCAGATGCACATGATGCTGCATGCATCTGGAGTTCGTTTGCAGTGGCCAGAGGCCCTGGCGTACCCATTCTCTCTCTCTCCTTCTCTAATAAGTAAAGAAAAATAAAAATAAGTCAGGCATGGTGGCGCACACCTTTAATCCCAGCACTCTGGAGGCAGAGGTGGGAGGATCGCCGTGAGTTCGAGGCCATCCTGAGACTCCATAGTGAATTCCGGGTCAGCCTGGGCCAGAGTGAAAACCTACCTCGAAAAACCAAAAGTAAATAAATAAATAAAACCCGGGCGTGGTGGCGCACGCCTTTAATCCCAGCACTCGGGAGGCAGAGGTAGGAGGATCGCCATAAGTTCGAGACTCCATAGTGAATTCCAGGTCAGCCTAGGCTAGGCTGAGAGACCCTACCTCGAAAAACCAAAAAAAAAAAAATAAAAATAAATAAAAATAAATAAATAAATAAAAATTAAAAATGAGAAAAAAAAAGTTTTTTGAAGGCCAGTCTGTTGGGCTTGCCTCAAAAAAAAAAAAAAAAAAAGAAAGAAAGAAAAAAGAAGAATGATTTGGACAGACAGGGCTTCAAGCATTGCTCTCCTACATGTGATATGATCACAGCACGGAGGCCATGCTAGCATCCTTTATGATTCTGTGGCTGGGGATGGCTACTGGCTAGACAGATGGACAGAGTTCTATCCGGCCACACCCCCTACCCAGCCTACCCGACTGTTCGCCCAGGGCTACCTGGAGGAGGTGGCCAGTGCTATGAGCAGGGCCTGGAGGACGCCGCGGATGAAGACGATAGGGTTCTTCTTGGTGATGAGGAAGTAGAGGAGAGGCAGCATAAGGAGGCCGTGGACCACCAGCCCGCCCACCACCGTCACGGCGTAGAAGCCCAGCTTCTTTCCCACGGCCTTGGGGTCGTCCATCTCCAGGATCTTGCCGGCGATGAGGAACACGATGCCAAAGGGGAAATACCTGGGGTTGTAGGATGCCTGGCATCAACAATAGACGGGCGAGGGTCCACCCAGTTGGCGCTGTCAACTGTGAGATCAGTGTCCCCTCCCATCTACCCGGGACTGAGTGAGGCCTGCGTGACCTTGAGCTTGCCTCGCCTTTGTGCGTCTGGCTCACGTGGGATCTGGAGAGTCGAACGTGGGTCCTTAGGCTTGGCGGGCAAGCGCCTTCACCGCTTAAGCCATCTCTCCAGTCCCCGGCCTTTTCTTACGCGAGACAGGGAGAGGGGGCATAGGCGTGCCAGGTCCTCAGCCGCCCCCTAACCTGTAGCCCCACCTCCCTTCGCCCTCCCCATCCGAGCCTCTGAGGGCAATCCCCGCCTTTGCGAGGCCCTGTTTCAGCCACACACCTTTGGGTGGGGTGTGTGTGTGGGGGAACCACGGTATGACCCTATGACTAGAGGGTTCCGAAGATCACAACTGTGAACCATGAGATGCCGCTGGTTCTCACTTCTAGTGTGTGCTTTCTCGAATGTGTATTTTTCTCCAAGAAAAAAAAAAAAAATGAAGCCGGGCGTGGTGGCGCATGCCTTTAATCCCAGCACTCGGGAGGCAGAGGTAGGAGGATCGCCGTGAGTTCAAGGCCACTCTGAGACTCCATAGTGAATTCCAGGTCAGCCTGGGCTAGAGTGAAACCCTACCTCGAAAAACCAAAAAAAAAAAAAAAAAGAAGCTGAGCAGCCTCCACGTGCTGGGGAAACTGAGGCCAAGTGAGCAGCAGAGCAAGATGAACTCTGAGCTCTGGCGGTTCCAGGCCCTGGCTAAGCCTCCAATGCAACTTCCTGCTGCACTCCTGGGCAAGTGGACAGGAGGCAGCTGTGTGTGTGTGTCCCCAACACCTTCTCAGGACATGCGGGGGTGGAGGAAGAAGAGGAACTTTCTAGAGGAAGCTTACCACACGGCCACCGCCACGATCTTCATGACGGACTCATTGAGACACTGGCAGAAGCTGACCAGAGGGACCCCGCTGTCCCCCATGCGGCCCAGCATGATACCTGTGAAGACATGCAGCCCACGTCACGTCTCTGCCGGTAGATAATCCATTTTTGTTTATTTTTATTTATTTATTTGAGAGCGACAGGCAGAGAAAGAGGCAGAGAGAGACAGAGAGAGAGAACTGGGCGCACCAGGGCCTCCTACCACTGCAAACGAACTCCAGATGCATGTGCCACCTTGTGCATCTGGCTCATGTGGGACCTGGAGAATTAAACCTGGGTCCTTGGGTTTTGCAGGCAAATTTACATTCCAAAAAAGCTGAGAAATCTTAAAAAAAAAAAAAAGAATGGACAAATTTCTAAATGCATAAACCTCCCCACAATAAAAGCAGATGACCTCAATCATTTAAACATTCTCATTACAAGCAATGAGATTAAAGCTATAATTAAAAGGATAGAAATCACATGATCATAGGACTGCTTACAATGCAGTCTTCCAGACAAAAAAATGGCCTGGTTATCCGTAACCTCGCAGTGCCTGGCCCTACCTACACAAGGCCTTCATAACAGTAGGAAAAGATGATGACATCAAAATAAGAGACTAACTGAGAGGGGAAAGGAATATGATGGAGAGTGGATCTGTGACGTGGAAAGTGGAGGAGGGGAGGGAATTATCATGGTTTACTGTCTAGAATTACAGAAGTTGCCAGGCGTGGTGGCGCCTGCCTTTAATCCCAGCACTCGGGAAGCCTGGGCTAGAATGACACCCTACATCGAAAAACCAAAAAAAAAAAAACCGGAAAAAAATTATAGAAGTTGCTAAAAGGGCTGGAGATGGCTTAGCAGTTAAGGCGCTTGCCTGGGAAGCCTTAAGGACCCAGGTTCGATTCCCCTGGAATTCACTATGTAGTCTCAGGGTGGCCTCGAACTCTCGGCGGTCCTCCTACCTCTTCCTTGCAAGTGCTGGGATCAAAGGCATGTATGTGCCACCACGCCCGGCTTAAAAATATTCTTTTTTTGTTTATTTTTATTTATTTATTTGCGAGGGATAGACAGAGAGAGAAAGAGGCAGACAGAGAGATAGAGAGAGAGAATGGGCGCGCCAGGGCCTCCAGCCACTGCAAACGAACTCCAGACACATGCGCCCCCTTGTGCATCTGGCTAACGTGGGTCCTGGGGAATCGAGCCTCGAACCGGGGTGTGGGGAACCATAGGGCACTAGGAAACCAAAAGTGCCTCCATCCTGAATAATGACTCCATTTTGTGATAAGTTGTCTGTTCTGGAAAGTCACAAGGTCTGCAGTTGTTTGTTAACCCATGCAGGGAGAAAGAGCAAATGTAACCCATAAAGAATGAGGGAGTCGTCATCTCGTGGCCTTGGGGCTGGGGCCTTATCCTGCAGCTATGGAACATCTCGTGGCCTTGGAGCCGGGACCTTATCCTATTAAAACAGAACTGTAGCAATACCTAAACTGCTGGCAAACTCCTCTGTTCTGCTGTATAAAAGGCACCCTGAGAAAAATAAAATTTGGCAGCTTGATCAGACTCCTGTCTTGCTGTCGGTTCCTTGTGTCTCTTGTCCCTTTCATTTCAGGTTTTCTGGGGTCCGTGCTCCCTTTCAAGACCCGCTGGCCGGGGCACCGGGGTCCTCAGGCTTCACAGGCAAGCGCTTAACCGCTAAGCCATCTCTCCAGCCCAAAAATGTTCTTTTAAAAAGAAAAAGTCACAAGCTTTTGAAGGGTCCTGAGAGTCCTGAGCCACTCCCTTGATGGCTTCATGATCAATCAGCAAGGTTGGGGGGGTCTTGAGGTCTCAGAGAAAAGTAACAAGGGCAGAGGCGTGCTCAGGAAGGTCACCATGGGACTCAGGAAATAGCCTAGATGGCTTTGGACAGAGAGGCAGCCAGTGAGAAGCTATGGAGTAGAGAGGCCACATGAGCTTTTATAAACAGTGCCAACCCTCCTCACCAGCTCCAGACCTTCATACAAGGTCCCTCTGGCTGAGGGCAGAGGTTAGAGGCTGGAAAGAAGGAAGGCAGACTAGGCCAGGTCCACAAATCCCCCCGAAAAAAGGGAAAGGAGAGCCGGGCGTGGTGGCGCACGCCTTTAATCCCAGCACTCGGGGAGGCAGAGGTAGGAGGATCGCCGTGAGTTCGAGGCCAGCCTGAGACTCCATACTGAGTTCCAGGTCAGCCTGGGCTAGAGTGAGACCCTACCTCGAAAAACAAAAAAAAAAAAAAAGAGAGAGAGACAGGATTTCAGCTGGGGGAGAAGGAATGGACGGACGGGAAGCACTCTGTTAGGACAAGAAGAAAGGATCTAGGAGACCCGAAGACTCAGGACGCTGCTGGGGGAGGGGCCCAGCCACATACCCATGGTGGCAGAGAAGATGACAATTCCCAGCACGTTCATGCCGTCGCTGGTGCCAGGCTCTGACTTGTAAACGACTTCAGGTGGTGGGGTCAGGTCCAGAGCAAAGTTCTGCACGCGAGAACCATTGTCTTCCTTCACCCCATAGACCAGGATCCGCTGAGGGGGGGCCTCCTCTGCCGTCCCCTTGGGGGACTTGACAACAGGCGTGGTCTTGGTGCGGTACTGTGGGTGACAGACCAACGAGGAGGAATCAGCGCCCAAGTTATTGCTATCCACAAAGCTTCTTTTTAAAAAAAAAAGAGAGAGAGAGAGAAAGAGGGAGAGAGAGAGAGAGAGAGAGAGAATGGGCGCGCCAGGGCTTCCAGCCACTGCAAACGAACTCCAGACGCGTGCGCCCCCTTGTGCATCTGGCTAACGTGGGTCCTGGGGAATCGAACCTGGGTCCACTGGCTTTGCAGGCAAGTGCCTTAACCACTAAGCCATCCCTCCAGCCCAAAGCTTCCTTTTTTAAAAAATGAAAAGAAAGCTTGGCGTGGTGGCGCACGCCTTTAATCCCAGCACTCGGTAGGCAGAGGTAGGAGGATCGCCGTGAGTTCGAGGCTACGCTGAGACTCCATAGTGAATTCCAGGTCAGCCTGGGGTACAATGAGACCCTATCTCAAAAAAAAAAAAAAAAAAAGAAAGAAAAGGAATTTTATTTTTATTTATTTGAGAGAGAGAGAGAGAATGGGTATACCACTGCCAACAAACTCCAGAAGCATGCACCACCATGTGAGTCTGGCTTACAATGGATTCTGGAGAGTCGAGCCTGGGTCCTTAGGCTTCTCAGGCAAGCACCTTAACCAACCGCTAAGTCATCTCTTCAGGTCTCCACAAAACTTTTTTTTTTTTTTTTAATGTAGGCTTGATGTGGTGGCACATGCCTTTAAACTTTTTATTTATTTGTCTATTTATTTGAAAGAGAGAGAAAGATGCAGAGAGAGGGAGAGAGAGAATGGGCGCGCCACGGCCTCCAGCCACTGCAAACGAACTCCAGACGCATCTGGCTCACGTGGATCCTGGAGAGTTTGGAAAATACCTTAACCGCTAAGCCGTCTCTCCAGCCCCTCCACAAAATTTCTTGTACACACATTTGTTATCACCAGCACAATAGGCACGGAAGAGGCTAATTATCACAACCTGGGCCATCAGACTTTGCAAGTAAATGACTTTAACTACTGAGCCATCTATCTCTCCAGCCCCAAGATTTGATTTTAGAGAAGAAAACAGGCTTAGTAGCCAACCCCACCTGGGCTTACCCACTTTATTTATTTATTTTGATTTTTTGAGGTAGGGTTTTGCTGTAGCTCAGGCTGACCTGGAATTCAGTATGTAATCTGAATATATAATTTATTTATTTATTATTATTATATTATTATAATTTATTATTATAATTTATTATATATTTATTATGTAATCTGAATATTATATATATATATATATATATATATATATATATATATAATTTCAGAGAGAGAAAGAGGCAGAGAGAAAGAAAGAGACAGAATGGCACATCAGGGCCTCCAGCCACTGCCAACGAACCCCAGACGCGTGCGGCCCCTTGTGCATCTGGCTTACCTGGGTCCCGGGGAGCCGAACCGGGATCCTTCGGCTTTGCAGGCAAACGCCTTGACCGCTAAAGCCATCTCTCCAGGCCCTACAGCGGGTTCTAAAGGATCCAGGTTGCCCAAGATCCCCTCCCCCTGGCATCTTCCTCCAGGAGACAAGTTGGCTGGATGCGACGACCTGCCGCCCTGCCCCTTCATGCCCCACTTGTGCCAGTGCCAGGTGCCCACTCACCTGTTTAAACGTGGCTTCCACCAGGTTGGCAGGGAACATGTTCCTGGGAAGAAAGCAATTGAGAAATTCCAGAGCCAGGTGAGAAGGCCCTTGCAATATCACAACACAAACGCAGCCCTAGGCGGGGAGTCCTTTGGCATCCCTCTCCCCTCCATGCCACGGCCCCCCCTCCCCCCATAACAATGCCTTGTGCTTCTCAGCCCCAGGGCCTTGGCCGCGATGTTTCCCCGGCTCGCTGTGTCCTGTCCGCTGTCCTGGCTGGGTATCTGCTAATCAGATCAGTCACGGGCCAGCACACTTCCTTTTTGTCCAAGCTTGTCTGTTGGGCTCTGCCAGGCACAGGCTGGAGCCTTTGGGAGATGGGCCTGAGCTGCCAACTACGGCTAAGGACCCCCGGGCTATAGGAGGCCACCTCCTTCCCAAGCCTGGCACACCTGACCTATGACCTCTGGCCAGTTGCCTAGGAAACTCCTTATATGGTGTCAGCCAGCAGCCTTCACATAGTCTGTCCCCCTGTGACTGCGACCCTTTGCCCCGCCACCATGTAGGTCACCTGACTCTCTCCCTACTGGAATGAACGTCCCTAGGCATTGGCTAGCAACCTTTTTTGGTTTTTCAAGGTAGGGTCTCACTCTAGCTCAGGCTGACCTGGAATTCACTAAGTAGTCTCTCAGGTGGCCTCGAACTCATGGTGATCCTCCTACCTCTGCCTCCCGAGTGCTGGGATTAAAGGTGTGTGCCACCATGCCCGGGCCACAGCTAGCAACTTTTTTTTAAAAAAAATTATTTATTTATTTATTTGAGAGCGACAGACAGAGAGAGAAAGGGGGAGAGAGAGAGAGAGAGGAAGAGAGAATGGGCTCGCCAGGGCCTCCAGCCACTGCAAACGAACTCCAGACACGTGCGCCCCCTTGTGCATCTGGCTAACGAGGGTCCCGGAGAACTGAGCCTCGAACCGGGGTCCTTAGGCTTCACAGGCAAGCGCTTAACCGCTAAGCCATCTCTCCAGCCCCAGCTAGCGACCTTTGAGCCCAACAATCAATCCCCTTAGGACCCTCTTCCTGCTCTCAACTGATTATAAACCCATTTCCCTATTGAAAAGACGAGAACCGTTCTCTGGGGTCGTCTGCCTGGCGTACATCCTGTCGCGCTCACTGCCGCTCAAGACCCCGCTGTCCACGGTCGTGCGAACATCTCCGGGGAGCCGTGGCCCCAAGGGATCCGGGGACCCACACTTGTCTGACTCCCAGGCAGGTTTACGGTCCTCCTGTGTGTGGCCCGCCTCAGCCATGAGTAGACCTCCGTACAGGGTGGTTTGCCTGGAAGCAAGGCTCCATACATCATCCCATGGGATGGGACCCAGCTTAGGACTTAGCACACAGTGGTCAGTTCTTGGTTCATGATGACCCCAGGATTGGCCCCAATGTCCCCTTGGATACCAAAATCCAAAGATGCTCAACCCCTTTATATTTATTTATTATTTTGGCTTTTTTTTCTTTTTTTTGAGGTAGAGTTTCACTCTAGCTCAGGATGACCTGGAACTCACTATGTAGTCTCAGGGTGGCCTCGAACTCACGGTGATCCTCCTACCTCTGCCTCCCGAGTTCTGGGATTAAAGGCGTGCGCCACCACGCCCAGCCTCAGTGTTTGTATATCACATATGCACCGCCTGCAGATGTTTTAATTATGAGTTTTAAGCCTTATACAATGGAAATGTGTCCAAAGTGGTTATTATTCTGCACTGTTTAGGGAAGAACAAGATGGAAGTCTTTGTTTGTTTGTTTGTTTTTGGTTTTTTGAGGTAGGGTCTCACTCTAACCCAGGCTGACCTGCGATTCACTATGGAGTCTCAGGGTGGCCTCGAACTCACGGCGATCCTCCTACCTCTGCCTCCTAAGTGCTGGGATTAAAGGCGTGCACCACCACGCCCAACTCTGTGTTCTTTTAAAAATATTTTTATTTATTTATTTATTTATTTTTTGGGGGGGTTCGAGGTAGGGTCTCACTCTGGCTCAGGCTGCCCTGGAATTCACTATGTAGTCTCAGGGTGACCTCGAACTCCTGATGATCCTCCTACCTCCGCCTCCCGAGTGCTGGGATTAAAGGCGTGCACCACCACACCCGGCAGAAACTATTTTTTTTTTAGTTTTTTATTTTTATTTACTTATTAGAGAGAGAGAGAGAGAGAGAGAATGGGTGCACCAGGGCCTCTAGCCACTGCAAATGAACTCGAGATAGATGCATGCGTCACCTTGTACATCTGGCTTTACATGGATACTGGGGAATCAAACACACGTCCTTAGTTCAGTGGTGTGGGGCATGCAGGGACATTCCTTCTAAGGTGAAGGATAACTTGTTGCATTTGGCCCCTCCTTCCACTAAGAAAGAAGCACAGCATCTAGTGGGCCTATTTGGATTTTGGAGACAGCACATTCCTCACTTGGGTGTCTTACTCTGTCCCATATACCAAGTGACTCGGAAAGCTACTAGTTTTCAGTGGGGCCCAGAACAAGAGAAGGCTCTTCAACAGGTCCAGGCTGCCCTGCAGGCTGCTCTGCCCCTTGGGTCGTATGATCCAGCAGATATGATGGTACTTGAGGTGTCGGTGGTAAATAGGGATGCTGTTTGGAGCCTTTGGCAGGCTCCCATAGGTGAATCACAGCAGAGGCTCATGGGATGTTGGAGCAAAGCCCTGCCATCATCTGCAGACAATTATTCTCCCTTTGGGAGACATCTCTTGGCCTGCTATTGGGCCTTAGTGGAAACTGAACGTTTGACAATGGGCCATCAAGTTACTATGGGACCCAAGCTGCCCATTATGAGCCAGGTGTTATCTGACCCACCAGGTCATAAAGTTGGACGCGCACAGAAGGCACAAGTAAGTTACATGAGGAAGTTGCCCAAATGCCTATGGTTTCTACTCCTGTAGCAGTAATAAATTGTTCTAAATAAAAAGAAAAAGGCCGGGCGTGGTGGCGCACGCCTTTCATCCCAGCACTCAGGAGGCAGAGGTAGGAGGATTGCCGTGAGTTTGAGGCCACCCTGAGACTACATAGTGGATTCCAGGTCAGCCTGAGCTACAGTGAGACCCCACCTCGAAAAAAAAAAAAAAAAAGAAGGTGTGTGCCACCGTGCCTGGCATCACACCCAGATTAAAAAAAAAAAGAAAAAGGAACAACTGAAGGACATAGTGATTAATATTTTATCACTCCAGTATGGAAAGAGTCACAGAATAAGCAAATCAGTAGATTTCATTCATTAGAACTAAGAAATTCCCAGGCTGGAGGGATGGCTTAGCAGTTAAGGCATTTGCCTGCAAAGCCAAAGGACCCAGGTTCAATTACCCAGGACCTACATTAGCCAGACGCACAAGGGGGCGCATGCTTCTCGAGTTTGTTTGCAGTGGCTGGAGGCCATGGCGTGCCCATTCTCTCTCTCTCTCTCTGTCAAATACATAACTGAATAAAATATTTTTTAAAAAAGGACTTTTATAGGGCTGGAGGGATGGCTTAGTGGTTAAGGCATTTGCCTGCAAAGCCAAAGGACCCAGGTTCAATTCCCCAGGACCCACGTAAGCCAGATGCACAAGGGGGCTCACGCACCTGGAGTTCGCTTGCAGTGACTGGAGGCCCTGGCGTGCCCATTCTCTCTCTCTCTCCCTCTTTCTCTCTCTGTCAAATAAATAAATAAATAAATAAATAAATAAATAAATAAATAAATGGAGTGTTTGCTTAAAAGAAATTGTTCTAATGTTACAGGTTTTCTTTCTTTTTTTTTTAAAGGGACTTTATAAATAAATCTTTCATTTTTCAATTTCTGAATGCCTTGTCTTGCCAGAATCTCAGCTCCTTGGAGGGCAGAAGCCTCTGTTTTGTGCTCTGCTGTTTTCTCAGAATATAGTGGGCGCTTAGCAAACATTTGCCGCTTAAACAAACAGACCGCACAACAGTAACACTCCAATAGCTAAATGACTCACTTCACAAAAGAAGAGATGCTGGACTGGAGGCCCGCTCCATGGGAGGGAATACATCGCTGATACTGAAAACTTAAAACAGGGCTAGTCATGAGCCCTAGGGGTGTAACATCTGCTGATGTCTGGAAAAATGTATATACTATGCTTATCAAACTACCCAGTAAGCACTTCTCTTAATATTCGTACCCTTATATTAATGCTACTCTCATTTTGGGTAGAGAACCTTCTCTTTTCAGATGGCAGTGACCTTGGGATGACTCAGAAGGTATCATGGTGCTGGAAAGAAGTGACTGGAGTACTGAGTAACATCTTGATCTGGAATCCCTTTGCAGTCCTGGAGGCCCTGGCATACCAATTCCCCCTCTCTCTCACTCTCTCTCTCTCTCTGTTTACAAATAAATAAATAATTTTTTTAAAAAGAAAATGACCACGCACACACTGGAGAAGTCAAGGAGATGGATGCCCTCCTGCAGCCCTGCACTGAGCTCTCCGAAGCAATTTGGCAATTCGTGCTAAGAGTCCTGGTAGCGTTTCTACCCCTGTCCTCATAATGCCCTTTCTAGGAATGGGAGATGCTGACAGTCTCCTATTCAGGAGTTCCCACTTTCCAGAACGAGCTGGCAGTGCACCCTCCCCTCCCCCGCTGTCTGCCAGGATTACCCTCCCACTTACTTGTCCTGGCAAACTCCCCTCTTTGGAGACTCAGCTCACACACACGGAGCTGTGCACGTGGACACCAGTGTGCACGATTTCTTCACCCTCGTCCCCGGTGGCCGTGGCCAGGGAGAAGAAGCCACAATGTTTCCAAAGCTGCTGAGGGGCTCTGTGTTCGGTGTGGCGGAAGGAAGAGGGTAGGAGAGAGCTAGCAAGGACCTCTGACATCAAGGGAAGGTGAAGCATGGGTCTGGAAGTTGGTGCCAGGGCACATGACCCAGCTGTTAGGTTGCAGTGGCCCACATGGGTCTGGGGGAGGGGGCTGCCCTGATGCACTGGACTGTTAAATACTTTCTGCAGGGCTGGAGGGATGGCTTAGTGGTTAAGGCACTTGCCTGTGAAGCCTAAGGACCCAGGTTCAATTCCCAAGGACCCACGCAAGCCAGACACACAAGGTGGCGCATGCATCTGGAGTTTGATTGCAGTGGCTAGAAGCTCTGGCATGCCCATTCTCTCTCTGTCTCTAATAACTAAATAAAAATAAAAAAAACTTTATTGATGAAGACTCCGTATACTTGGGCTGCAGGGTCACTGAGAAATCCTGCTGGAACTGAGCTGATAACCTCCTCCATGTAGACCAGCTGACAGAAAGCTGGAAGAAGCCATTCTGCATGCAGTTCAATGGGAGAGAGAGAAATCACCAGTGAAGATACTCAACAGTGGACACTGCAAGCCTTATATTTGTCCAGCCAGGCCAAAAGTGGCATATCTGTTGTGGTGGAAGCCAACTGCCCTCTAATTGGACTGGAGGCCCGCTCCATGGGAGGGAATACATCCCTGATACTGAAAACTTAAAACAGGGGTAGTCATGAGCCCTAGGGGTGTAATGTCTGCTGATGTCTGGCTAAATGTATATACTATGCTTATCAAACTGCCCAGTAAGCACTTCTCTTAATGTTCATACCCTTATATTAATGCTACTCTCATGGGGTATTTTTTTTTTATAATCATGGAAGTTGTTAATAAAAATTTGGAAGAAAGAAAAATTTAAAAAAATTAAAAACTTAAAAAAAAAGTAATTTCTGCCAGGTGTGGTGGCACATGTCTTTAATCCTAGCACTTGGGAGGCAGAGGTAGGAGGATCACTATGAGTTCGAGGCCACCCTGAGACTACATAGTGAATTCCAGGTCAGCCTGAGCTAAAGTGAGACTTTGCCTCGACAAACAAAAATAATAGTTTCTGCAACAGTCCTCACAGGGTCAATACTAGGTGGCTTTCTTGTTGGATCACTGAGGACTACCTTGGGCTCCTAATCATCCTGTCTCTACTTCCCAAGTACTGGGATGGCAGGCATGGGCCACCATGCTGTGCTTATGCAGAACTGGGACTCGAACCCAGGGCTTTATGCAAGCTAGGCAAGCACTTTGCCATCCGGGCTACATCCTCAGCCCCTACAAGGCTATTTTCTTTTTTCTTTTTTTTTTTTTTTTTTCGAGGTAGGGTTTCACTCTAGCCCAGGCTGACCTGGAATTCACTATGGAGTCTCAGGGTGGCCTTGAACTCACGGCGATCCTCCTACCTCTGCCTCCCGAGTGCTGGGATTAAAGGCATGCGCCACCACGCCCGGCTCTACAAGGCTATTTTCTAATGAACCTTAAGGGAAGGACTGCTTTAGTCTCAGCAGAAACTGAAAGGCATTTGAAAGATCATAAGAAACCGAGCGGAACTTTTGTCTATTGGGTACATTCCTTAAGACTTACTTTAAACTGAGTGTGGTGGCGCACGCCTTTCATCCCAGCACGTGTATTGACAGGCAGAGGTAGGAGGATCTCTGCGAGTTTGAGGCCAGCCTGAGACTACGTAGTGAATTCCAGGTCAGCCTGGGCTAGAGCAAGACCCTACCTCGAACTCCCCGCTCCCCAAGAACAAAAAGGCTTTAACATGAGGACAATTTAAAATGCAGATTGTGGGGCTGGAGGGATGTCTTAGCGGTTGAGGCATTTGCCTGCAAAGCCAAAGGACCCCGGTTCGATTCCCCAGGACCCATGATAGCCAGGTGCCCAAGGGGGCGCACACAACTGGACTTAGTTTGCAGTGGCTGGAGGCCCTGGCGTGCCCATTCTCTCACTCACTCTCTCCGCCTCTTTCTCTGTCAAATAAATAAATAAAATATTGAAAAGGCATACTGAGGCAGAGACCTCTAGTTACCACCCAGTGTCCATTCTCCCCTCCTTCCTTGCTGACAGAAGTCTTATAGTGTATAGGATCCTGGGTCCAGCCATTAAACCCTGATTCTGAGCCTCTTGTAGTTTTTTTATATATATTATTTTTATTTATTTATTTATTTGAGAGAGAGAGAGAGAATGGGTGCACAAACTCTAGACACATGTGCCACCATGTGTAAATGGCTTACATGAGCCCTGGGGAATTGAACCTGGGTCCTGTGGCTTTGCAGACAAGCACCTGAACTGCTAAGCCATCTCTCCAGCCCTCTTGTAGCTTTTTTTTTTTAAACATATTTTTAAAATATTTTATTTATTTACTTAGTTATTTATTTGAGAGAGAAAGAGGTAGAGAGCAAGAGAGAGAGAGAGAGAGAGAGAGAGAGAAAGAGAATGGGCACAGCAGGGTCTCCAGCCTCTGCAAACGAACTCCAGATGCATGTGCTACCTTGTGCATCTGGCTTACGTGGGACCTGGAGAATCGAACCTGGGTCATTAGGCTTTGCAGGCAAGCGCCTTAACCACTAAGGCATCTCTCCAGCCCCTAAAAAAAATATTTTTATTTATTTATTTGCGAGAGACAGAGAGAGAAAGAGAGACTGAATGAGTATTGCCTTCTGCCACTGCAAATAAACTCCAGCTGCAGGCGCCACGTTGTGCATCTGGGTACTTCTGGGGAATCAAACCCGGCCTGTCAGGCTTTGTGAGCAAGTGCCTTTAACCTCCACTGAGCCATCTCTCCAGCTCCTCTTGTAGTCACAATGGGGTGGCCACGGAGATGTGAGAGGTTGTCACTAAATCCCATTCCTAAAGAGCTGTTTTTAGCCAGTTCCCTTCTGTCCTTTCCTGACGTTCTTCCTCCTTCCTGGAATGCGCATGAAGCAGCAAGAGTGTGGACAGCCTTCTCGCACCGTGTTCCAATACACACTGACGGTGGGAGCCAAGCACAGCTGAAGACATGGTGGCCAGAGCGTGAGGTACAGGGGACCAGGAGCTGCCCGTGTCTAAGGAAGAAGCTAGCCTCGTTAGCCTGAGGGGCCGGGTTCGATTCCCCGGTAGCCACGTAAAGCCAGATGCACGGAGTGGCTCGTGCAACTGGAATTTATTTGCAGTGGCAGACGGCGCTGGCACCCAATAATCATTCAGTCTCTCTCCCAAATAAATAATAAATAAATAAAAAATATTTTTTATGGGCTGGAGAGATGGCTTAGTAGTTAAGGTGCTTGCCTGCAAAGCCAAAGGACCTCGGTTCGATTCCCCAGGACCCACATCAAGCCAGGTACACAAGGTGACACATGCATCTGGAGTTTGTTTGCAGTGGCTAGAGGCCCTGGCGCGCCCATTCTCTCTCTCTTCCTCTGCCTTGTTCTCTCTCTCAAATAAATAAATGAAAATAAAATATTTAAAAAAAAAGACGCTGGGCATGGTGGCGCACGCCTTTAATGCCAGCTCTCGGGAGGCAGAGGTAGGAGGATCATTGTGAGTTCGAGGCCACCCTGAGATGACATAGTGAATTCCAGGTCAGCCTGAGCTAGAGTGAGACCCTACCTTGAAAAAAACCACAAAAAAAGAGTCACCGGGCATGGTGGCACATGCCTTTAATCCCAGCACTAGGGAGGCAGAGGTAGGAGGATCGCCGTGAGTTCGAGGCCACCATGAGACTCCATAGTGAATTCCAGGTCAGCCTGGGCTAGAGTGAGACCCTACCTCAAAAAACCAAAACCAAACAAACAAACAAACAAAAAACAGAATCACACTTTGGATTATTAACTGAGAAAATATACAACACTGAACTTTCAAGTCCTGTGCTCCTGGTAGTAGCTTCATAAAATACAGACAGAAGCCGGGCGTGGTGGCTCATGCCTTTCATCCCAGCGCTAGGGAGGCAGAGGTAGGAGGATCGCCGTGAGTTCGAGGCCACCCCGAGACTCCATAGTGAATTCCAGGTCTAGCCTGAGCTAGAGCGAGACCCTACCTCGAGAAAGCAAACAAAGAACACAGACAGAAGGTGCCCAGTGAGCAGCCATGCCTATAGACAGATGCCTGTGTGCTTGGCCCAGGCTCCTTTGCGATTGTTGATTGTGAGCTGTCAGTGACATTGCCCCCCCCCCCCCCCCCCCCCCGCCAGCGCACTTCCAGTCTGTGTTTTCCCCACCGGGGCAAGGTGGAGATTGTTCCTTTGCAAACACAGCTCCCGAGAGCTTCCTCCAGCCCCCGGGATGGTAACGTGGAACTACAAGTCAGGCCAAGTCATTACTTAATCTCTCTGGTGTTTTAATAAGGTTGGAAAAGAAAGGGGGGGGGGGGAAACCCCGAAGGGGCCAGCTGATTAGTGCTCCGTCCGGCTTTGCTGTGAGGCTGCACTGGGAGCCAATGTCAATTTTCTAGACCCCCCCCCCCCCCCCGCCACCCCGCCACTTGGAGCCTTGGGAAATGAATTCATGTCTTGGCGGGTCAGCCAGGGACACAAGCCTGTTGTGATCTGGAATCATCTATGAGACATGAACGCAGATCTTAGCCTTCCTAGAGATGAGCCGCAGACAGAGCCTTATTTTCCTGTATCGTGGGCCCCGTGCCTCCCTGGCATTCCGTTTGTTGCATTTGCTCCCCCTCCACCCCGGGTCCCAGTTCTCTGTCCTGGTTCATATGTGCTCTCACTTAGTCATCAACGCTTGGCAAGGCACCTGCTCTGGGCCAGGCCGATGGAGAAGGAGGCACTGGGGCCCCTCATTTCCCATGACCCCATTTTCTTTCTTTCTTCTTTTTTTTTGGGGGGGGGTTTCGAGGTAGGGTCTCACTCTAGCCCAGGCTGACCTGGAATTCACTCAGCAGTCTCAGGGTGGCCTCGAACTCTCGGCGATCCTTCTACCTCTGCCTTCCAAGTGCTGGGATTAAAGGCGTGAGCCACCACATCCGGCCCATGACCCCATTTTCTGTACAGCCTCTCAGAGCATCAGAGAAGGACCATTCCATGCGCCTACCTTCCTCGTCTGTCTGTTGGAAGGTGGCGGGCAGTCCTGATGTGGGCACTTGCAGCTATTCCCCTAGCTCCCATCACAGTGCCTCCCAAGGTGTCTCATGCCTCCAGCCATACCCTGTCTACTGTTCCGTGCTATCCTTCCAACATGACCAGCCTCTCATTTCTTTCTTAAATATTTTATTTATTTGACAGAGAAAGAGGGAGAGAGAGAGAGAGAGAGAGAGAGAGAGAGAGAGAATGGGCGCGCCAGGGCCTCCAGCCACTGCAAACGAACTCCAGACGCGTGCGCCCCCTTGTGCATCTGGCTCACGTGGGTCCTGGGGAATCGAACCTGGGTCCTTTGGCTTTGCAGGCAAACACCTTAACCGCTAAGCCATCCCCCCCACAGCCTGCATTCATTTATTTATTTATTTCTCTATGATTATTGTTTTTTTTTTTTTTTTCAATGCCCAGGATCAAACTCAGAGCTTCACTAATACTGGGCAAAAGCTTGACTCTACTGGGATACACTTCCACGGCCGGTGTTTCATTTTGAAGGGCTCCTGGGCAAAACCTAACCTGGCAGTCACAGTGCTGGGAGCTGGGTTCTGTTCTGCTGACCAAAAACCCACTTCAGGTGCTTCCTGGCTGTGGGCCTTTGTGTGTGGAACCACGGGGAAAGAAGAGATCTTGAAAATCACAGGGGAAGGGCTGGAGAGATGGCCCTTGCCTGCAAAACCTAAGGACCCAGGTTCGATTCTCCAGGTCCCAGGCAAGCCAGAGGCATAAGGTGATGCATGCATCTGGAGTTTGTTTGTAGTGCCTAGAGGCTCGGGAGTGCCTATTTTTTTTCTCTCTCTCTTTGTACCAAATAAAAATAAATTTAAGCCGGGCATGGAGGCGCATGCCTTTAATCCCAGCACTCGGGAGGCACAGGTAGGTGGATTGCTATAAATTTGAGGCCACCCTCAGATTACATAGTGAATTCCAGGTCAGCCTGGGCTAGAGTGAGGCCCTACCTCGAAAAACCAAAAATAAAAAATAAAATAATAATAAAATTTAGAGCCGGGCATGGTGGCACACATCTTTAATCCCAGCACTCCCTCCCAGCAGAGGTGGGAGGATTGCCATGAGTTCGAGGCCACCCTGAGACTACACAGTGAATTCCATGTCAGGTCAGGCTGGGCTAGAGTGAGACCCTACCTCAAAAGGAAAAGAAAGGAAAGGAAAGGAAAGGAAAGGAAAGGAAAGGAAAGGAAAGGAAAGGAAAGGAAAGGAAAGGAAAGGAAAGGAAAAAGGAGAAAAATTTAAGAATTAAAGAAAAAGAAAATCCCAGGGAAGCTAAGTCCTGGAGAGGGGACTCGCCTGCTCAGGGCCACAGTAGCTTCTTGCTGGAAGAGTTTGCAGGGGCTGGTTCCCCACGTGACCCCTGTCTCTAACCCAGAAATGGTGGCGGTGGTGGCCAGCCACCCGTTTTACAAGCCTCTGCGGGAAAGATCGATTTCAGCATGTGACAAGCCACCAAGAGCAGGCAAGGCTCGGGCACATCTGGCTCTGACACGTGCGTGGGGCCAGCAAGCCTTCGGCGCGGGGGTGGGGGAGAGCGGGGGGGGGCGGGCGGGGAGGCTGGACTGCTCACATCAGCCCTTCCTTCCATCCCGAGGAAAGGCTGCCTTGAGCCACGCGCCGTCTGAGACACAATGAATCACAGCTATCTGATCCTAGACATGACAGATCTTAGAAACGAGGCCTCTCGAAACTCCTCTTGCTTCTGCATGAGGTGGCGCACGCCTTTCATCCCTGCACTCGGGAGGCAGAGGGAAGAGGATCGCCGTGAGTTCTAGGCCACCCTGAGACTACATAGTGCATTCCAGGTCAGCCTGGGCCAGAGTGAGACCCTACCTCAAAAAAAAAAAATAATAATAATAATAAATAATAAAATAAATAAATAAAGCTGGGCATGGTGGAGCATGCCTTTAATCCCAACACTAGGGAGGCAGAGGTAGGAGAATCACCGTGAGTTTGAGGCCACCCTGAGATTACATAGAGAAATCCAGGTCAGCCTGGGCTAGGGTGAAACCCTATCTGAAAAAACAAACAAACACAAAAAAGGCGGGCGTGGTGGCACATGCCTTTAATCCCAGCACTCAGGAGGCAGAGGTAGGAGGATCGCCGTGAGTTCGAGGCCACCCTGAGACTACATAGTGAATTCCAGGTCAGCCTGGACTAGAGCGAGACCCTACTTCAAAATAAATAAATAAATAAATAAATAAAACTTGTTTTCCAAGAGAAAACATAACTTTTGGAATAGACTATATACCATGGTCTTTCTCTCCTGGGATAATGAGCCCTTCTCTAGCGCAGAGCAGAGGGGAGACTGAGCCTCCGGGTGCAGGCTGTGATACAGAGTGGCTGAATCTGTCACACCTTCCTGGGAAGGGAGGGGCTCAAGCCCACGGAGTATGATCATCAGAGCTCTGGTGTGGTTGAGGCAAGGAGCCCACAGTGGTGGTAAATCTGCTGTCCTTGGAGCCAGAGATCCTGGCGGAAAATTCTCATCTCTGTGCTGGATAAATTAGGAAAACCACCCCACCTTCTTTTCTATTTTTTTTTTTAATTTTTGTTTATTTTTATTTATTTATTTGAGAGTGACAGAGAAAGAGGGATAGAGGCAGAGAGAGGGAGAGAGAATGGGCACACCAGGGCTTTCAGCCACTGCAAACGAACTCCAGACGCGTGCGCCCCCTTGTGCATCTGGCTAACGTGGGTCCTGAGGAATAGAGCCTCGAACCGGGGTTCTTAGGCTTCACAGGCAAGCGCTTAACTGCTAAGCCATCTCTCCAGACCCTTTTCTGTTGTTTTTTTTTTAAGGCAAGCCCAATAGGCTGGCCTTTTTTTTTTTTTTTTTTTTTTTTTTAATGAGAGAGAGAGAGGAAGAGAATTGACAGGCCAGGGCCTTCAGCCACCGCAATCAAACTCCAGACACACAAAAACAAAAAAAATTGCCGGGCGTGGTGGCGCACGCCTTTAATCCCAGCACTCGGGAGGCAGAGGTAGGGGGATTGCCGTGAGTTCGAGGCTACCCTGAGACTCCATAGTGAATTCCAGGTCAGCCTGGGCTAGAGTGAGACCCTACCTCGAAAAATCGAAAACAAAACAAAAACGAAACAAAACAAAACAAAAAAAAAAAACTCCAGACACACACCCCCCCCCCCAACTGTGTGCATGTGCGACCTTACGCTTGTGTCACTGTGCATCTGGCTTACAAGGGACCTGGAGAGTCGAACATGAGTCCTTAGGCTTTGCAGGCAGGGGCCCCCCAACCTCTAAGCCATCTCTCCAGCCCCCAACCCCACCTTCCTGAGCCTCGCCTCCTTATCTGTGCAAAGTAAAGGGAGGCTTTCCTAACTGCTGGCCTCCCTCCTTTCGGACTGGGTCCCTGCTTACAGTCCTTTGCCAACTCATGGACCCTGTTCTGCCCCGGTCTGCCCCCCAGCCTCAGGGAACAGACTGGAACAGCAGGTAGCCCAGGGGCTAGGGAACAGAGAGAGACATGTCTCAGTGTGACGTCAGGACGTCACGGCTTCTGTGCCAAGTTCGTTCTGTCCCTTACTGTCCCGCGGCCCAAGTCCCACACCCTATCCTGTGGAGGTCCCGTGGGGGGGGGGCGCCCCCTGTGCCAGGCCTGGGTCTCCCCCAAAGAATGTGAGGGAAGAGCTACCTGACGAGGTCCAGCAGGGCATCAGCCGAGCTCATGACTGGCTTCCCGCTCTGCTCGGTCGTCTCTTTCTGAGCTGCGCCACCCGGATGGATGATGGATACCATGATGATACCCACCACGACGGCCAGGAAGGTGGTCCACAGATAATACGCCACGGTGAGGATGCCCAGGCGGCTGGAGGTCTTGGCATCCAGGGAGGCGAGGCCAGACATCAAGCTGGGGGACAATGGGGGGTCAGGTCAGTAGGCTGCACAAGACCTCGGCCAAGCACTCAGGGGTGCCTCACTGTGGCTCCTCCCACGGTGCCCAGTGGCCCCCCAGGGAGCTCTCCTCGCCGTCACCCAGTCACTGACTCTCCTAGTATCTCCTGCCACTCTGCGGTCTCTCTGACACCCAGGTCACTTTCCTTTTTTGTCCTGAGGTAGGGACTTACTCTAGCCCGGGCTGGCCTCGAACTCACGGCGATCCTCCTACCTCTGCCTCCCGAGTGCTGGGATTAAAGGCGTGCGCCACCATGCCCACCTTGGCAGAGTCTTTTAACACTACCTGTCTCTCACCCCCAGCATTAGGAGTTCATTTTGGGACTCCCCAGCCCCCAACCTCTTCTATCCTAACCCTGGTTGTCAGTAACTGTTTAATTGCCTAACTTAGTGACTGGATTGTGTGAGAGGGAGAAGTCTGACCTCTCTGAGTCCCCAGGGTTACAGTGCTGTCAGATAGTGAGTGGACTTGCTAAAGGAGCTGGTGGGTGAGGGGGAGTAGTTGGGGAGAGTCGGTGACCTGGGTGCTAGCCAGCTAACTGGCCTTGTGATTTATTTATGTATTAGAGAGAGAGAAAGAGAAAATGGGAGCACCAGGGCCTCCAGCCACTGCAAACGAACTCCAGATGCATGTACTACCTTGTGCACCTGGCTGACGTGGGTCCTGGGGAATCGAACCTGGGTCCTGAGGCTTGGCAGGCAAACGCCTTAACCACTAAGCCATCTCTCCAACCTTGTGACTTCTGACATGCAAAACACTCTTCCGTCTGAAACCACCTCAACAGACCCAAGGGAAGCCATCCTGACATTCTCTAAGAGCTCTAGCTTTTAGGAGAATCGTTCCTATATTCTCCTATAGCTATAGGAGAATAAAGAGTAACACCAAACAGGAGCTCAGATATCGGAGGTTAGTCTTTCCCTAAAGTCGAGGCAGCCTGGTCTCTGGTACATGCTGCATACTTAACAGCTGGTGTTTGGTCCCGCCCTTATCTGGTGCTTGCTCTGCGCTGACCGCCAAGTCCTGCTTTCGTCAAGCATGCTTGCTTGCCCTTGCAAAATTAATTAGGGGAAAGGAGGGGGTGACTGAAGAGTGCAGGGCAGGAATGTGGGCTTTGCCTTTAAAATCTCATTGTACGGATAGGACTTGGGGGCTGCCCTCCTCCTGTCCCTGTGAGGGGACAGACGCCGGGCCGGCTTAATAAAGATTCTCCTTTTTCATTTTTATTCGGGTGGTCTTCACTTCTGGCCTGGAACTCACTACACGTCTATGTACCCGGGATCCCCATCTCTAAAAAACTGAAAGCCTCAGGCTGGAGAAATGGCTTAGTGGTTAAGCGCTTGCCCGTGAAGCCTGAGGACCCCGGTTCGAGGCTCGATTCCCCAGGACCCACGTTAGCCAGATGCACAAGGGGGCGCACGTGTCTGGAGTTCGTTTGCAGTGGCTGGAGGCCCTGGCATGCCCATTCTCTCTCTCTCTCTCTCTCTCTGCCTCTTTCTCTCTGTGTCTGTTGCTCTTAAATAAATAAATAAAAATAAATGAAAAAAAATTTTTTTAAATATTAAAAAAAAAAAAAACTGAAGCCTCAGGAGGGATCACTCTTAGTGAGAGCCTGGGCCCAAACATCCCTCACCAAGGCAGTGTCCAGGGCGGGTATGGCTTTTGCTTTTGGTGCTGGGGTGGGGGTGGGGGTGGGGGAGAGATTAATTAAGGAAATGCCTGGGCTTCATTTTTTTTTTCTGCCAAAAGGATTCCCCCCACCTATTCCCCCCGCAAATCCCTTTCATTCTTTTAGATAAAGGAAGTATTTGTCTGGTTTTAATCGTGTAAACAACAGAAGATAATCCCTCCGCCTCGCTCTCCTATCATGGCCAGTGCACGGTCAGCCTGCTGAAAAAGTGTCATTTACCCCAGGCCTGAGCCACTCTCGGATTCGGGCCAGCGTCCCTTCTCCTTGGTGACCTCTCCTGACCTGTGGCCTCAACCCCCACAGCCCCCCCCCCCTCGTGTTTTCCTTCCGTCCCCACCCCTACTGTTTCACGAGGCACCTTTAGGCTGAACTGGGATCTGAAGGGTGAATAGCTAGTCTAGGCCACAGGCCCACAGAATGGATCCACAGTGGGGCCGGGGGAGGAGGGGGCTGATTGAAAGAGAGACTGATGGATGGAATGAATGAATAAATGAATGAATGAATGAATGAGTGTTCTCAGGCCCTGTCCGCCTGCTGCCAGGATGCCATATGTTGGTGATGGGCTTAGGGTAGGACTCAGATGTAAATCCCAAAGGCTCATTATGGGATTGGCAACCCAGGGAAATGGGGCTGATGGGATCATTCTCCAAAGAGAGGTTACCCTAGTCCTCCCTCCACAACAAAATCCCATGGACAAGGTCTCCTCTCTGCAGGCCACAGGGAAGCCAGGCCCCGCAGAACCCAGGTCCGTCTCTCCAAACCTGTGTTCTTTTTCACGCAGGCCCCCGCGCCTGAGCATCAATGTCGGGGGCCCTGCTCCAACTGTGACAGCAAATAACGAAGTTGACAGGCACCACGGAACACAGGTGACCACAGCCAGAGGTGGACAGATTGGTGTGACAAGGAAGGGCCATTTCTTTTTCACTTATTTTTGTTGTTGTTGCTTTTCCGAGGTAGGGTCTCACTCTAGCTCAGGCTGACCTGGAATTCACTCTGTAGTCTCAGGCTGGTAATAGAGGTAATAGAAACCATGAACAGGAAAAACAAAACACAAATGAGGCGGGCGTGGTGGCGCACGCCCTTAATCCCAGCAACTCAGGAGGCAGAGGTAGGAGGATCACTGTGAGTTCGAGGCCACCCTGAGACTACATAGTGAATTCCAGGTCTGCCTGGGCTACAGGGAGACCCTACCTTGAAAAACCAATCAACCGACCAACCAACCAAACAAACAAACCAACAAACAAAAAAACAAGGGGAAAACCCACAAGTGTTCCTTCTCCCACCACCCAAAGAAAACTACTGGCAACTTTTCTTTCTAGACTGCATGCGTATGTATGCACGTACATACATGCATGTGCTCATCCGTGGGGCCTCCTATTCTTGCAAGCACCATCATGCTGCTACTTATAGGATCTCAAAAAAGTAACCTTAGGGCTGGAGAGATGGCTTAGCGGTTAAGGCGCTTGCCTCCAAAGCCAAAGGACCCAGGTTCAATTCCCAGGACCTACGTAAGCCAGATGCACAAGGTGGCGTATGCATCTGGAGTTCATTTGCAGAGGGTGGAGAGCCTGGTGCATCCACTCCTTTTCTCTCTCTGTCTCTCAAATAAATAAATTAAAATAACATCTTTTTAAAAAGTAACCTTAAACCGGGCGTGGTGGCGCACGCCTTTAATCCCAGCACTCGGGAGGCAGAGGTAGGAGGATCGCCGTGAGTTCGAGGCCATCCTGAGACCACATAGTGAATTCCAGGTCAGCCTGAGCTAGAGTGAGACCCTACCTCGAAACACACACACACACACACAAAAGTAACCTTAGAGCCTGACTGTCTTGGACATTGAGGAGTATACCCCAAAAACCAAACAACAGAATCTTTGCCTCTTTTCTGTACCCACAAATTTCAGGAGAGGTGCTGGCTGGCCAAATTAGCTCTACCCACTAATAGGCCCCTTTTTCCTAAGGGGCCTTTGTTCCTTCTGAAATCTGGTTCTTATCTGGGCCCTGTCAGACAATCCCTCAAACCTGTCTATGTAGGTCTTTCCTAGGAGGCTCTGGTGGCTCCCCAAAGGGTGACAGCCAAGCTGTTAATTACTTTTCCAGGTCACATTAAATCAGAAAAGTCAGCCGGGCATAATGGCATGCACCTTTAATCCCAGCACTCAAGAGGCAGAGGTAGGAGGATCACTGTGAGTTCGAGGCCACCCTGAGATGACGACATAGTGAATTCTAGGTCGGCCTGGACTAGAGTAAGACCCTACCTCAGGAAAAAAAAAAAAAAGAAAGGAAGAAAGAAAGGCAAACCAAAGACTAAAGACCAAAACCTAAAACCAAAAAAAAAAAGGGCTGGAGGGATGGCTTAGCGGTTAAGGTGTTTTCCTGCAAAGCCAAAGGACCCAGGTTCGATTCCCCAGGACCCAGGTTAGCCAGATGCACAAGGGGCGTACGTATATGGAGTTCGTTTGCAGTGGCTGGAGGCCCTGGTGCTCCCATTCTCTCTCTCTCCCTCCCTCTTTCTCTGTCAAATAAATAAATAAAAATATAATATTAAAAAAAAGGGCCCCAGTGAAGATGAGGGCCCAGGGGCCTAAATCTCCCCTCAAGCCATCTGCACCCCTCCCCATCACTGGGTGCCCAGAGATCGGGTATCAAGAGATTACAGTGATTACAGATAAGCCAGCAAAGGCGGTGGGGTACTGGCCAGAATCCCAGGCCCAGCCTGTTCCAATCTGGCAATTGTTCTACTTGCATGAGTTGAGGAAGGGTGGTCGTGCGTGCCCTAGCTCCGGCTGCAAGCCCCCCTCATCCAGCCCCCACACCAACCTCCAGGTGGGACCCGTGACCTCACCTTAGACCAGGTAGCCACAGCGGTGAGTGGCCTTGGAAGACACTCACTCAAGGCTTTATTCGTGCACTGTACCCATATACCTCACTGATCAGATTCTTGCAGGGCCCCCCCAAACTTCAGGGGGGGTCCTCCAGTGACTCCTCTCTGCCCTTGAAACTCTGTGCATTCTTTGGGTCACTGCATTTTCCTCCACCCTAGTGGCCCCCCGGGGCTCCCGAAACAGCCTTAGCAGTCGCTTCCTCAACCGAGCACGGGTCCAAGGCCAGCTTACAACATCATGTCCTGGAGAGGCGTCCCCTGGCCACAGCCATCTCGGTCACCTCTCTGGCCCAGGAATTCTGAGCTCTGTGCCTCTCTGTTACGGTATGCCCACCTAGGAGCCCCCCAAGGACTACGCCACGGAGTGTGGCACAAGATGGAGGAGTGTGAAGTGGGGGAGACAAGGGATTAGGTGCCCTTGCTCCCCCCATTCCTGCTCTTCCCTCTCTGTCTTCTGTTTCTCACCTCAAATGTCTCCTTGTCAAAGCCTCCATGAACCCCCAGCTAGGTTAGGAATAGCTGGGAGGGTTGGGGGCAAGTTATAGAGCCTCCGTTTCTTCCTTCCTCCCTCCCTTCCTTCCTTCCTTCCTTCCTTCCTTTCTTTCTTTCTTTCATTTTTGTTGTTGTTGTTTTGGTTTTTCGAGGTAGGGTCTCACTCTGGCCCAGGCTGACCTGGAATTCACTGTGTAGTCTCAGGGTGGCCTTGAACTCACGGCGATCCTCCTACTTCTGCCTCCCGAGTGCTAGGAGTACGCCACCATGCCTGACTGTTTCTTTTTTAAAATATTTTATTTTTATTTATTTGAGAAAAAGGGAGCGAGAAAGAGAGAGAGAGAGAAAGAGAAAGAGAATGGGCGTGCCAGGGCCTCTAGCCACTGCAAACAAACTCCAGACACATGCATCACCTTGTGCATCTGGCTTACATGGGTCCTGGGGAATCGAACCTGAGTCCTTTGGCTTTGCAGGCAAGCACCTTAACCTTGAAGCCATCTCTTCAGCCCATCTCTTTTTTTTTGATCATATAAAATTATTTTTATTAAAATAGAGAAGCTTTCTAGTCAGCCCATCTTTTTTTGTTTAATATTTTTATTTATTTGCAAGGGGAGAAAGGGAAGGAGGAGAGAGAGAATATGAATGAGCATGACAGGGAATCTAGCCACTGCAAACAGACTCCAGATGCATGCACTACTTTGTGCATCTGGCTGTATGTGGGTGCTGGGAATCAAATCCAGCTTGTTAGGCACGTCCAGAAAGGGCCTTAACCACTGAGCCATCTCTGCAGCCCTCATTTTTTTTTTTTTTTTGAGGTACGGTCTCACTCTAGCTCAGGCTGACCTGGAATTCACTATGGAGTCTCAGGGTGGCCTCAAACTCATGGCGATCCTCCTACCCCTGCCTACCAACTGCTGGGATTAAAGGCGTGCGCCACCACGCCCGGCTTCAGTTCTCTCTCTGTCTCTTTTTTTTTTTTTAATTTTAAATGTTTTACTTATTCATTAGAGAGAGAGAGAGAGAGAGAGAGAGAAAGGAAGAGGTAGTTAGAGAGAAAGAGAATGGGCACTGCAAACGAACTCCAGACGCATCTGGCTTACGTGGGTCCTGAGGAATCAAACCTGGGTCCTTAGGCTTCTAAGGCAAATGCCTTAACGGCCATTTCCCCAGCCCCAGCCCTCTTTTTTTAAAATTATTTTTATTTATTTATTTGAGAAAGAGAGAGAGAAAGCAAGAGGTGGATATAGGCCAAATGGGTACAAGAGGGCCTTTAGCTGCTGCAAATGAACTCCAGACGCATGCACCCCCTTGTGCATCCGGCTTACATGGGTCCTGGGGAATCGAACCTGGGTCCTTTGGCTTTGCAGGCAAACAAACACCTTAACCGCTAAGCCATCTCTGCAGCCCTTGCTAGAGGAGAAACAGGATGGTGTCAGCTCCTCCTGAGAGTCAACCTTGCCTTAAACTGATACTTGGTGGACAAGTATGGTACCAGTGTCTATAATCCCAACTCTTGGGAGGCCAAGGCAGGAGAATGGAGAATTCAAGGCCGGGTATCTGGCTTAGTTCTAGGTCCCCAGAACCCCAGTCCCTGACACTGGCCAGGTGTAGCCTTGCTGATATGAGGGGCGGGCGGAACGTTCTGGACAGACTGGGGATGATTTCGGAGCTCTGGTGATTCTGCGCATCGGTTATAGGTTCCCTGGGAACAAGTCATTTAAGCCAGATTTCGTACCCTTGGCTAGGCTTAGGGATATGCCTAGGTACCGTGTCTGTGACTTTGAGGCAGTTGGCACTAGAACCTCTTGGCACAGATGAGGAGTTGGTAATAGGACAGGGAGTCGGTGGTCTCAAGAAAGAGGCTGAGGGCTGGAGAGATGGCTTAGCGGTTAAGCGCTTGCCTGTGAAGCCTAAGGACCCCGCTTCAAGGCTCGATTCCCCAGGACCCACGTAAGCCAGATGCACAAGGTGGCGCATGCATCTGGAGTTCGTTTGCAGTGGCTGGAGGCCCTGGAGCGCCCATTCTCTCTCTCTCTATCTGCCTCTTTATCTCTCTGTCTGTCGCTCTCAAATAAATAAATAAAAATGAACAAAAAAAATTAAAAGAAAAAAAGAAATAGGCAGAGAGAGAGAGAGGGGGGGAGAGAATGGGTACACCAGGGTATCCAGCCACTGCAAACGACCTCCAGACACACGCGCCCCCTTATGAATCTGGCTATCCTGAGTCCTGAGGAATCGAACCTGGGTCCTTTGGCTTTGCAGGCGCTAAGTCATCTCTCCAGCCCAGGGCTCTGTTTTGAGCCCTCTCCTTTCTGGTCTTTTTTTTTTTTTTTTTTTTTTAAATCATGGCTTGGCCAAGGCCCCTGGCAGCATGTGGATCAGATTTGTGCACAACCAGGCGGGAGGAGCAGTTGATGTGCTGGGTGAGGGACCCCAGCAGGCTGGGACCATGGGCCAAATGTGACACGATGAAACGGAACACTGACACGTGCTGGGGCCACACTTGGCTTGGACAGTCAGAGGGCAGGAGCGCTGGGATGCGTGGGAGGGACGCGGAACGGTAGCCTGGTGAGTCGCCTAGTTAATGGGGCTGGTAGGACCTCAGCCTGGGAGGCAGAATCCTGACGGTGGCGGTGGGCGGGGGGGGGGGCGGGGAAGAGGGTAAAGACTCAAGGCTGGCACAGACTTGTCCTGAGTTCCAGACCCACTGGGTACCTGGAATAGGTGGCAGGTGACCAGGTCAGAGGTAGAGCAACCGGGAAAAGGGCATAGGCACGAAGGAGCCTAGAGCATAGCCAACTGTGACTCTGGAAGGAACTTCTGAAGTCACACCGTGAGTATACACAGGTACCTGGGGTTGCCTAGCACAATATTCATCCATAACGCCCCCCCCCCGACCCCCCCCCCCGCACCGGGAGACCTGAGGAACAAGAAAGGAACCTGAGACCCTGGGTCAAGTCCTTGGGCTCTCATCGTGACTGACCTCCCAGTTTGTCCCTAGGGTCATCTCCCCCACAGGCAACAAACATCTTGGGGTGTCCGACCAAGCATCTTGGCTGACTGCTTTCCCCCACGCAGACAATAAGCCCAGCAGCTGACAGCAAGTGCCACATCAGTGCCCGCCTACTTACGAGTCCCAGATGGCTGTGCCCACCCTCAGAAGACGCCTATGCCTTGATGCTAGTTCACGAAATTACAGCTGCCCCCAGATGAGAAACTCCCCTAGCTCTTCTTTTGTTTTCTATTTATTTATTTGAGGTAGGGGGGCACTGCCAACGAACTCCAGTCCAGACGCACGAGCCACCTCGTGCATCTGGTTTACGTGGGTCCTGGGGAATCGAACCTGGGTCCTTAGCCTTTGCAGGCGAGCGCCTTAACCGCTAAGCCATCTCTCCAGCCTCCCCCTAGCTCTTCTGCGCACACACCTCACGGGACAAAGAGCCACGTCCTCCGTGATGGATCCCCTCCATCGCATGGGCTGGTTAAGCTTGTCCGAGTGCCAGAAAGAAACCTTTCTCTAGGGAAAAGAATCTTCCAGAACCCATCTGCCCTCTGAAGCTCCTACCTTTCCAGGCCCTAGGCACCTGGAGGAAGACTTGTGAAACTGAGACACTTGAGTCGGATCAAAAGCTGAAGCTGGGGGCTGGAGAGATGGCTGAGCGGTTAAGGCACTTGTTTGCAAAGCCTAAGGACCCAGGTTCGATTCCCCAGGACCCACGTAAGCCAGCTACACAAGGGGGCGCACGCGTCTGGAGTTCGTTTGCAGTGGCTGGAGGGCCTGGTGCACCCATTTCTCTCTCTCTCTCTCTTTCTCTATCTCTCTGCCTCTTTCTCTGTCTTTTAAATAAATAAATAAAAACATAAAATATTTTTTAGAAAGCTGAAGCTGGGAGTGGGTGGGTGAGGGGCACAGGTATAGCTCTCAGAGTTCAAGTCCAACTGCCCTCCCTTCTCAGCCATTTCCTGCCATGGACGGATGGTCTGGTGAACTCACGTGTAGCTATCTTTCTTATGGAGTATAGAATGGAGGAAGTTCTCCACCACGAATGGGAGAGTAAATGGGAAGTTTAAATGGCATCTGGAGGGATGGCTTAGCGATTAAGGCACTTGCCTGCAAAGCTAAAGGACCCAGGTTCGATTCCCCAGCACCCACATAAGCCAGATGCACAAGGGGGTGCACAGACGTCTGGAGTTTGTTTGCAGTGGCTGGAAGCCCTGGTGTGCCCATTCTCTCTCTCATAAATTTTAAAAAAATAAGGATGCTTAAGTGGAAAACAGCAAGAGCATGCGTATGTGGAATGGACTAGAGACAGTCAGAGTTACCAAACTGAAGGTCTGCCCCACCCCACCCCACCCACAGCCCTCGGCTGGGGTCATGTTTCCCCTTTTGATGAGCAAAACTCTCAGCTGACTAGGCAAGAGGAGCCAAGAACGGCTCCCTGGCTGCCACTAAAGATCCCACAGAACTGCGCTCAGAGTGGCCGGTCTTGATTGACTTCAGCGCCCTGTCCAGAGAGCTCCTGCCAGGTCCCGTTTGGCCCCCTGAGGCCACGCGCACCCCTCCCGCCTGCCTGCTCACCCTCTTGCCCATCCTGCGGAGCCCGACAGGCTGCCCAGCACGCTGGCTCCCAGGCCGGACTCGAAGGCAGCTTGGCCCAGGCCCCATCTCCGAGAGTGGGAACGTGGGTGTGTGGAGCTGTCTGCCAAGCTACAGTGCCTCTCGGCACAGGGGAGAGGGGTGGGGAGACTATTTTGGCCAAACATGACTTCCTGAGTCTAAGAAAAAAAATTAAAATCCGTTGAAAAGTCTTACGAGCAACACAGAGGAAAACAATAGACCCAGACGTACCCATGCATCCCATGCATGATGTACAGACGAAGCTTCCCACACCGAGTGCACACGCGCGTGCACACACACACACACGCACAGACACACACACACAGACTTGGCTGTGAGGTGGCGCTGACAATCTCTCTGCCACGCTCAGCCTGGTGAATCACAAGCACATGGCTTCAGCTCTCCTTGAATGATGGCTGGTAGAAGGAAGGGGGGAAAGTAGGGTTTGCAAAGAAAGGAAGAAAAGAAAGAAAAAAAGAAAGGAGGGAGGGAGGGAAGAAGGAAGAAAGGAAGGAAGGAAGGGGAAAGAAAGGAAGGAAGGAAGGAAGGAAGGAAGGAAGGAAGGGGAAGGAAAGAAAGGAAGGAAGGAAAGAAGGAAGAAAGGAAGGAAGGACAGAAAGGGAGAAAGAAAGAAAGAAAGGAAAGGAAAGGAAAGGAAAGAATTGGAGGCTCGGGGTGGCTCCAGATGTTGGGTTAACCACCCCAAGTTCCTTGCGTAGCTCTTGTCTGGGTATGTGTGAAAAGAAGGCGGGGTGATGACTAAGTTTAGGCTCAAATTCCAGCCCCGATGGAGTGTGCGTGGTTGGGAACGCTTACACGCATGCACACACACCAACCCGTTAGGCCCCACCCCCACCCAGTAAGTGTGCCCATGCCCTCCTGTGTCTGTTTTGTGTGCTAGAGACTGAATGTCTTAGATAATAACAGAACTTGAGGTACTCCAGAGTCCTGGGTCAGCAGCGCCCCAGGATCTGGTGATGGGACAGGAATTTTGCAAACTCGTTGTAGCCCCAAGTGAAAGAGTATAACGGAGCCGGGCGTGGTGGCGCACGCCTTTAAATCCCAGCACTCTGGGAGGCAGAGGTAGGAGGATGGCCGTGAGTTCGAGGCCACCCTGAGACTACAGAGTGAATTCCTGGTCAGCCTGGGCTAGAGTGAGACCATACCTCAAAAAAAAGAAAGAAAGGAAGGAAGGAAGGAAGGAAGAAGAAAGAAAGAAAGGAAGATTATAATGGGAGTTCCCAAGGCGAGGGCACAGGCTGGAAGTCCTTATGATACTGTATTGAACGCAACCCAAAGCAAGCAGGAGGCAGATTCGTTTTCGTGGAAGAAACGGGAAGGTACTCTCTAGGAACTTAAAGGAACAGAGGATCATCACTACTTTTTCAGCTGGTCTGTGGGTTACAAGAAAACAAGTGGCCTTATTGGGAGACAATGAGGAATGAATACTCCTTGGCCCTGGGAGGCTGGACCTGTCTTAAGAAGGCATAAGTGACAGAGACCTGTGAGAGGAGGAAGGGTAGAGAAAGTGGCGGCCCACTTGGTGCCCACCCGAGCACCACCTCTGAGGCGAGGGCCCTAATTCAGGAACAGAATGGAGGGCTGGAGAGATGGCTTAGCGGTTGGGGCGCTCGCCTATGAAGCCTAAGGACCCAGGTTCGGCTCTCCTGGTCCCACGCAAGCCAGACGCACAGTGATGCAAGCGCAAGGTCGCACGTGCCCACAAAGGTGGCGCACGCGTCTGGAGTTCAATTGCAGTGGCTGGAGACCCTGGTACACCAATTCTCTCTCTCTCTCTTTCTCTCTCACTCATTAAAAAAAGAAGAAGAAGAAGAACATGGACTGGAGAGATGGCTTAGTGGTTAAGACACTTGTCTGCAAAGCCAAAGGACCCAGTTTCAATTCCCCAGGAACCACCTAAGCCAGATGCACAAGGAGGGCGCATGCATTTGGAGTTTGTTTGCAGTGGCTGGAGGCCCTGGAGCACCCATTCTCTCTCTAATAAATGAATATAAATATAAAATATTTTTTAAAAGAACACAATGGTAAAGGACTTTAGGAAGGATCTCTTGTGGGGCGTGGAGGTGCATGCCTGTAACCCCAGCATTCGGGAGGCAGAGGTAGGAGGATAGCTGTGGGTTGAAAGCCAACCCGAGAATAATTCCAGGTCAGCCTGGGCTAGAGTGAGACCCTACCTTCAGAAAAAAGAAAAAAAAAAAACTTAACAAGAATCTCTCAAATGGCCAGTGTAGAGGAAGGAGAGAAGCCCTTTGAGGAGGATCTATGGAGCTGTGGAAAGGGGCACCAATTTGCAAGAGAAGTTAAAGGCCTTCTGCTAAAAGAGACTAAGGCCAGGCCAGATGAGCCAATGGGTGCAATAGTGGCACGTCTGTTATGGTGAAAACCAACCGCTCTCTAACTGAACTGGAGGCCCGCTCCATGGGAGGGAGTACATGCCTGATACTGAAAACCTACAACAGGGATAGTCATGAGCCCTAGGGGTGTAACGTCTGCTGCTGTCTGGCTAAATGGATATACTATGCTCACCAAACTTCCCAGCAAGCACTTCTCTTAATGCTCATACCCTTATATTAATGCTACTCTCACTTTTGGTTAGAGAAGCTTCTCTTTTCAGATGGCAGTGACCCTGGGATGACTCAGAAGGCATCATGGTGCTGAGAAGAAGTGACAGAGGAGTGCTCAGCCTGAATTGTCTCTATCACACCTTCCAAGGCTCGGGGTCCATTGCGGAAGAGGTGGTGGAAAGAATGTAAGAGCCAAAGGAAGGGTAGGACTCCTTACAAAGTGCTCCCCCCAGACACAAAATGGCCTGGATATCCATGACCTCACAGTGCCCGACACTACCTACACAAGACCATCATAAGAGGAGGAAAAGATGATGACATCAAAATAAAAGAGAGACTGATTGAGAGGGGGAGGGGATATGATGGAGAATGGAGTTGTGAAAGGGAAAGTTGAAGGGGAGGGAATTACCATGGTTTATTGTCTATAATTATGGAAGTTGTCAATAAAAAATTAATTTAAAAGAGAGAGAGAGAGACTGAGTCTCCGACTGCTGCTCCTTGTCATTTGAAGTTAGTTTGGGGGGAGGGGGCACCAGAGCACCCACAGACAAGCTGCGTTGGCAAGAAATGCCCTATGGGGAACCCACGGGAGGGAAAAGGGAGATTGGACTCAATCCCCAGGGTGCTAATTCTGGCACTTGGTGGAGGCTGTTCTGAGGACCAGCGATGGAGCACTTGGATGCCATGTAGGAGCCTACTTGAAGGCCCTCCAATCCACAGAGGTGCTACATAGAAGGGACCAGGACTAGCGGAAGGCTACCTACCCTGTTCCCCTGAGCTACTGTTCTCTTTTCTTTTAGTTTTTGTTTGTTTTATGAGGCAGGGTCTCGCTCTAGCCCAGACTGACCCAGAATTCACTATGTAGTCTCAGGGTGGCCTCGAACTCACGGCCATTCTCCTACTTCCGCCTCCCGAGTGCCAGGATGAAAGGCATGCGCCGCCAAGCCCGGCTTCCCTGAGCTACTCTGAACCTTCCACTGCGTGAGTGAGCCTGACCTTGGCCCCTGGAATGGAGATCTCGAGAGAAACACCTTGGGCTTGCACTGAGGAGTTAGGCCAATATAGTATATTCAGTCTTCTCGTGTATAAACAAGGCACATGAACCAAGCCTAATTACACTTGCCCTTGTTGATCCCTCCGGTTACTTGAGGAGGCCTAGCACTGTGTAAGTTCTCTCAAAACACCTCTCCATAGGGCTGGACAGATGGCTCAGCAACTAAGGCTCTGACCTGCAAAGCCTGAGGACCCGAGTTTGATTCTCAAGCACCCACGTAAAACCAGACGCACAGGGTGGAGCACGTGTCTGGAGTTCAACTGCAGTGGCTAGAGGCCCTGGTGCGTCCATTTTTTCTCTCTTTCTCTGCCTCTTTCTCTTACTCTCTATCAAATAAATAAATGAACTTTTTTTTAAAAAAAAAAAAAAGAATACTTCTCGGGCTGGAGAGATGGCTTAGTGGTTAAAGCATTTGCCGGCAAAGCCAAAGGATCCCAGTTCAATACTCCATGACCCATGTAAGCCAGATGCACAAGGTGGTGCACGCATCTGGAGTTCGTTTGCAGTGGCTGGAGGCCCTGGCGCGCCCATTCTCTCTCTCTCTCTCTCTCCCCCTCTTTCTCTCTCTCAAATTAATAAATAAAATATACATATCTTTTTAAAAAAAGAATACTTCTCAAACTGGGAAAAATGGTTTAGCAGTTAAGGCACTTGCCTGCAAAGCCAAAGGACCCAGGTTCAATTCCCCAGTACCATGTAAAGCCAGATGCACAAGGGGGCGCATGCGCCCTGAGTGCTTTTGCAGCAGCTAAAAGTCCTGGCACACCCATTCTCTCTATATATATCTACTCTTTCTCTCAAACGTATAAATAAGAATAAAATATTAAGGAAAACCACTTCTTCCAATCTTTAAGGCATTTGCCTGCAAAGCCAAAGGACCCCGGTTCAATTCCCCAGGACCCATGTAAGCCAGATGCACAAGGGGGCACATGTGTCTGGAGTTCGTTTGCAGTGGCTGGAGGCCCTGGCGCATCCATTCTCTCTCTCTCTCCCTTCCTCTTTCTCTGTCAAATAAATAAATAAATAAACAAAATTTAAGAAATATAAGCCTGATAAGTAGACGTTTAAGTTGGCTGTCCTGAAATATTATAAGGTGGATGAAAATGGCCAAATCAGTGGCCTCCGTTTGACGGTGCCTTTCCGACCAGCATGGTGCTGAAGTTTTTATGGCCAGCCACTTGGACAGACATTACTGTGGCAAGCGTTGTCTGGCTTACTGCTTCAACAGACCAGACGGCAAATAATTGGGTTATGAGTTAATAAAAGCCACAGATTAACAAGAAAGAAAGAATAAGAGAGCGAGAGGAGGAGGGTTCCCAGCCGAGAGGCTTGAGGGCTCTGTGTAATTCTGGGGCTGGGATGTGGCTCAGAGGGAAACTCTTAAGCTAAGTGTTTGTGAGCCCCAGGTGTTCGATCCCAAGCACCGAAAAAGGGGAAACAGGAAAAAACAAACACGTCATTTTCTCCTAACCGAGGTTGAATTGTCCCTTGGTGGGAAACCATTCAAGCACTTGCATTTACTTCTCAGTGACACAGTTGCCCCTGCGCGCCCAGCCCAAACCGTCTAAATAAACTGACGAAATGTATCAATATACTGGCTTTTCTTAAATGAACATCACAAGATCCAGTTCCAGCCAGGAGAAAGGGTTCTTGTCTGGTGGGGAAACCCAGGACCAGGAGGGCCTCCTGTCACTGAAAACGAATCCCCAGACGCAGGTGCCACTTTGTGTATCTGCCTTTACGTGGATCCTGGGGAATCAAATCTGGGCTGTCAGGCTTTGCAAGCAAGTGCCTTTAACTGCAGAGCCATCTCTCCATCCCGTGATTGTCTATTGTATTGTATTTATTTATTTGTTTTTGGTTTTTCGAGGTAGGGTCTCACTCTAGCCCAGGCTGACCTGGAATTCACTATGTAGTCTTAGGGTGGCCTCGAACTCATAGTGATCCTCCTACCTCTGCCTCCTAAGTGCTGGTATTAAAGGCGTACTCTGCCATGCCTGGCTTGATTGTCTATTTTATTTTTTGATTTTTTTTTTTTTGATTTTTCGAAGTAGGGTTTCTCTCTAGCCCAGGCTGATCTAGAATCCACTATGTAGTCTCAGGGTGGCCTTGAACACATGGCGATCCTCCTACCTCTGCCTCCCAAGTGCTGGGATTAAAGGCGTGCTCTGCCATGCCTGGCTTGATTGTCTATTTTATTTTATTTTTTAACTTATTTATTTATTTCGAGGTAGGGTCTCACTCTAGCCCAGACTGACCTGAAATTCACTATGGAGTCTCAGGGTAGCCTCGAACTCACGGCGATCCTCCTACCTCTGCCTCCCGAGTGCTGGGATTAAAGGCGTGCTCTGCCATGCCTGGCTTGATTATCCGTTTTAAATGCCAGGGAGACACTGGAGGTAAATGAACGGCTTGGCACTATCTGCTTTTCTCTGCTTGGAGAACTAATGATGGGGAGCGGAAAAAAACGAGATGGGGGAGACAGAGTGAGTGACTAGAGTCCACGTGCCGAAGAAGGCCTTGTGCCCGGAGTGCAGCGGTGAGCTGTTCTACTTAGGAGAAATAATTAGCTCAAGTTACTAACAGCGGTGTGGAACAAGGAAAGGGGATAGCCATGGGACCGGGGCCCACAACACAAAGGAATGCCGTCCTGCGTAAAACCACCAAGCTGGTGGCAGTGAGCTTCAAATGCGGTTAAGCACCCCCTACGGAGAGAGATGTCAGAGTTTGTGTGCGGCTCACAGGAGCGATGGGACGCTCTGTCCTTGAGAGTTATCCTCAGGTGGTTGTGGTTTGGGTCTGAAATGTCTATTTTGGTTTTTTTTTTTTAAAGCAAGCTCAACAGACTGGCCTCTTTTTTTTTTTTTTTTTAATGCAAGAGAGAGAGAGAGAGAGAGAAAGAGAGAGAGAATGGATGCCAGGGCCTCCAGCCACTGCAATCAAACTCCGGATGCTTGCGCCACCTAGTGGGCATGTGCGATCTTGCACTTGTCTCACCTTTGTGCACCTGGCTAACGTGGGACCTGGAGAGTCGAACATGGGTCCTTAGGCTTCACGGGCAAGCACTTTAACTGCTGAGCCGTCTCTCCAATTCTGAAATGTCTATCTTTTTTTTTTTTAACATTCTTTTAGTTTTTTAAAAAATCTTTATTGCTGTGCATAGTGGCTCACATCTTTATTTTACTTTTATTGTTTATTTGAGAGAGAGAAAAAGGGGGAGGGAGGGAGGAGGGGAGAGAATGGGCAAGCCAGGTTTATTTATTTATTTGACAGAGAAAGAGGGAGAGAGAGAGAGAGAGAGAATGGGCATGTCAGGGCCTCTAGCCACTGCAAATGAACTCCAGACGCGTGCGCCCCCTTGTGCATCTGACTAACACAGGGTCCTGGGGAACTGAACCTGGGTCTTTTGGCCTTGCAGGCAAACGCCTTAACCACTAAGCCAACCCTCCAGCCCCTGACATGTCTATCTTGACCTTGTGTGTTGAAGGCTTGGTCCTCAATACAACATCATTGGGAGGTGAGTAGATCATGAAGTCTCTGACCTCACTCACTGTTGGATTCAGGAGGTGGGGCCTGTTTGAGGAAGCAAGTCATCGGTGGCATGGGCCTTTGAAGGGTATTGGGACCCCAGCTTCTCTCTCTCTCTCCCTTCTCCTTCCCTCCCTCCCTCCCTCTCTGTTCTTCCCAAGTACTTTGCTCCACCACACACGTCAGGAGAGAATCCCAGAGGCTAAGAGTGATTGACAGCTGTGCAGAGGTCACAGGGAACCTACGGAACAGGCCTGGAGAGTCTCCTTGGATTTAGCAGTGTGGAGGTCACTGGAGACCTTGACAGGTTCAAGTCCATGAACGACTCAAAGGATGCCTAAAGGGGAGGGGAACGGGGCTGGGGGAGATGGCTCTGTGGGTAATGCGATTGTGTCACGTAAGCATGAGGGGCCTAAGTTCAGATCCCCAGAACTCAACGCAGTAGCGCATGTCTGTGATCCCGGCACACACGCCTATGGGGAGATGAGACAAGGAGAATCACCCAGAAGCCTGAGGGCCATCTAGCCTAGTGGACGATAAGAGACCCTGCCTCAAAGTTGACACCTGAGATTGTCATTACTGTGGTATGCATACACTCACTGTCAAACACAACAAGATTAAAAAAGAGGGGCTGGAATATAAAGGGAAGAGAAAGGAAGGGAGGGGGGGTACTTAATAGGATGGTATTGCATATATATGTGTGTGTGTGTGTGTGTGTGTGTGTGTGTGTGTGAAGAATAGATTAATGGGGGTTCAAAGGCCCAAAGTGAGGTCAGGGGAAGAGATTGAGTAAAGGAAAGGTGGAGGGAGGGCTAATCAAAATCTAAGAGGATATAAATAAATCATATGGAATCCCACTTTTTTTTTTGGACATGGAACACTTAGGAGCCGTAGATTGTGGCTAGAAAATTTTCAGTGCCAGGCATGGGATACCTTCCAGTGAGTTGTTGGACCAGGGAGGTCCCTGATGCCCCCAAAACATTATAGGCCATTGCCAAGGCCCTCAGTTTCCCACCAGGAATAGATGGTAAGACCCTATTGCTGAAGACTCTGCATCCTTGGGCTGCAAGGCCACTGAGAAATCCTGCTGGAGCTGAGCTGATAACCTCCTCCATGTAGACCAGCTGAGAGAAAGCTGGAAGAAGCCATTCTGCATGCAGTTCAATGGGAGAGAGAGAAATCACCAGTGAAGATACTCAACAGTGGACACTGCAAGCCTTATAATTGGCCAGCCAGGCCAAATGAGCCAATGGGTGCAATAGTGGCACGTCTGTCATGGTGGAAACCAACTGCCCTCTAATTGGAGGCCTGCTCCATGGGGGGGAATACATCCCCAATACTGAAAACTTAAAACAGGGGTAGTCATGAGCCGTAGGGGTGTAACGTCTGCTGCTGTCTGGCTAAATGTATATACTATGCCTATCAAACTGCCCAGTAAGCACTTCTCTTAATGTTCATACCCTTATATTAACGCTACTCTCACTTTTGGTAGAGAATCTTGTCTTTTCAGATGGCAGTGACCTTGGGATGACTCAGAAGGCATCATGGTGCTGGAAAGAAGTGACTGCAGTACTGAGTAACATCTCTATCACACCTTCCAAGGCTCAGGCTCTAATGCAGAAGAGGTGGCGGAAAGAATGTAAGAGCCAAAGGAAGGGTAGGACTCCTTACAATGTGCTCCTCCAGACACAAAATGGCCTGGATATCCATGACCTCATAGTGCCTGACACTACCTACACAAGACCATCATAATAGGAGGAAAAGATGATGACATCAAAATAAAAGAGAGACTGATTGAGAGGGGGAGGGGATATGATGGGGAATGGAGTTTCAAAGGGGAAAGTGGGGGTAGGGAGGGTATTACCATGGGATTTTTTTTTTATAATCATGGAAGTTGTTAATAATAAATTTGAAAAAAAAAGAGGGGGATGGAGAGATGGCTCAGCAGTTAAGGCACTCTCCTGCAAAGCGTAAGGACAAAGGTTCGATTCCCAAGAACCCGTGTAAGCCAAATGCACAAAGTAGTGTATGCATCTGGAGTTCGTTTGCAGTGGCTGAAGGCTCTGGCACACCCATTCTCTCTATCAAATAAATAAGTAAATAAAATATTTGTTAAAAAGGCAGAGCTGGGGCTGGAGAGATGGCTTAGCAGTTAAGCTCTTGCCTGCAAAGCCTAAGGACCCATGTTCAACTCTCCAGATCCCACGTAAGCTGGACACACAAACTGACGCAAGCAGGCAAGGTTGCACATGCACACGAGATGGTGCATGCATCTCGAGTTTGATTACAGTGACTGGAGGCCCTGGAATGCCAAATCTCTCTCACACGCATGCGTGCACAAAAACAGCCAGTCTGTTGGGCTTACCTCAAAAAATAAATAAATAAAAATAAAGAGCTTGGGAGGCAGAGGTAAGAGGATCGTCATGAGTTCAAGGCCACCCTGAGACTACATAGTGAGTTCCACGTCAGCCTGGGCTAGAGTGGGACCCTACCTCAAGAAAACAAAAATAAAAAATAACATAAAATAAAACAGGGGGCTGGAGAAATGGCTTAGCTGTTAAGGCATCTGCCTGAAAAGCCAAAGGACCCCAGTTTGATACCCCAGGACCCACATTAGCCAGAGACACAAGGGGATGCATGCATCTGGAGTTAACATTTGCAGTGGCTGGAGGCCCTGGCGTGTCCATTCTCTCTCTCCCTCTCTCTTTCTCAAATAAAAATAAAATTTAAAAAATAGGGCTGGAGAGATTGCTTAGTGGTTAAGGTGTTTGCCTGCAAAGCCAAAGGACTCAGGTTCAACTCCCCAGGACCCTCGTTAGCCAAATGCACAAGGGGGCACATGCATCTGGAGTTCGTTTGCAGTGGCTGGAGGCCCTGGCGCGCCCATTCTCTCTCTGTCTCTCTCTCTCCCTCTTTCTCTGTCAAATAAATAAATATAAATAAATATTAAAAAAATGAAAACATAAAGAGGCAATGATGGCACAGTTGAAGGGTCAGGGAAAACTTCTGGAGGGAGGTGATATTTTAGTACATCCTACGAGGCTGAGTCCCCCTCCACCACCCCCCAAAACCAGAATGATGCCTACTAGGGCCTCCGTGAATGTCGGGGAGCATTGTCCCCCACCTCCCAAGTGGATGGCAGTGCAGCTTACTCCTCCACAGCAGAGCAGCCTGGGAGACAGAGCCCCCCTTTGCCCCTGCCCACCCCACCTGCCTCTCACCTGGACACGACCAGGGGTAGGATCAGCATCTTCAACATCCTCATCAGTAGCTCGCCAGGGAACTGGAAGTAACTGATTTCCTGGAAACACAGCAAGAGCCGGGGTTATAGCAGGTGGGGGTCGACTTCGAACTCGCCATCATCCACAGCCCAGAGTGCAGGCGCACGCCTTTCATCCCAGCACTCGGGAGGCAGAGGTAGGAGGGTCGCCGTGAGTTCGAGGCCACCCTGAGACTACATAGTGAATTCCAGGTCAGCCTGGACTAGAGTGAGACCTTACCTCATCCAGTCTGCATGCTCTGCTCTAGAACCTAAGTAGTAGAGGCCAGGAGAAAGGAACTGGCTTCAAGCCGGGTGTGGTGGCGCACGCCTTTAATCCCAGCACTCGGGAGGCAGAGGTAGGAGGATCGCCGTGAGTTCGAGGCCACCCTGAGACTCCATAGTGAATTCCAGGTCAGCCTGGGCTAGAGTGAGACCCTACCTCGAAAAACCAAAAAAAAGAAAAGAAAAGAAAAGAACTGGCTTTGGAGTCAAAAAGACCTGTTTTTTTTTAATGTTTTTATTATTATTATTATTAACAAGATATTTCATATGGACACATCACGTATTGGTACCCTCTTTTCCCTCATCCCTGCCCCCATTCCGCTTGGGGACCCTCCTCAGTGAGGTTGCAGGTGTTCCCCATGGGGTTGTGATTTATGCATTGTGGGAGCAGTGGTTTGTTTTTTTGGGGGGGAGGGTCTCAAGGTAGGGTCTCACTCCAGCTCAGGCTGACCTGGAATTCACTATGGAGTCTCAGGGTGGCCTCGAACTCACGGCAATCCTCCTACCTCTGCCTCCCGAGTGCTGGGATTAAGAGCGTGCGCCTCCACGCCTGGCTTGGAGCAGTTATTTTTTGGGGGGTGGGGGGGGAATGCCTCTGGGCATGATGCCCCAACCTGTGGCTCTTACTATCTGTTTGCCCCCTCTTCTGCAAAATCCCCTGAGGCCGTGGTGGGTGAGTTTTCAGTCTCCTTCAGGTGATGGGCTCTTAGGAGCCTCTGGATCTCTGCTTTGGTGGGTGTTGAGTGTCCTCAGGTCTGACCAGTCCTGTCAAGCCCGTGGCCCCATGTCCAGCTCTGTGACCTTTAAGCGCATTACTCAACCCTTGGGTTTTCCTTACCTACGACATGAGGGTGCTAACCATTTCGTAGAACCACTGGGAGGCTCCACAGAGAGACTGCCTATGAGCAGCTCTCCCGATCTGTTCCGTGCACCCACCCATCCATCTAAACTCCTATCTGAACTCTGCTCCGTCTATCAGACAGTGACAAGAGAGCAAGATAGAGATTTGTCCCTGCAGCCCCCGCTGGGCCAGGCAATCACACGGGGAGCCCAGAGATGGATTAGGCATGATTCCTGGCTCTGGAGGAGCTCCCTGTAAAACACAACGACATGCCCCCCCCCCCTTAGGAGCCAGTTTACAGAGTCTCCCCGATCCCCCCCTGCAACTCTCCCCCTTTATCCTGTCCCTGAATGAGGCACAGTTTGAAGATGGAGGCACCACCCGGTGTAAAGGACCTCCCTTGGGAAGGTCCCACCTCTGCCCTTTCATAGGCTGCAAATCTTTGCTTAGCCCATTTGCTGTTTATCTGAAAGTCTAGCGTAACAGGGTCTGTTGTTTCTAAAAAGCTTTAATTCACGGCCTTAACTTCGGCCAGAGTTTTCCAGAGTAGGGCCAAGCAAAAAGAACTACAGATACCAGTCAAGTTACATTTCGGCGCCAGGACCTTTTAATTTTTTTAAATTTATTTTTATTTGAGGCAGAGAGAGAGAGAGAGAATGGGTGTGTCAGGGCCTCCAGCCACTGCAAACGAACTCCAGACACATGTGCCACCTTGTGCATCTGGCTTAGGTGGAACCTGGAGAATTGAACCTGGGTCCTTAGGTTTCACAGACAAGCGCCTCAACCGCTAAGCTATCTCTCTCCAGCTCCCTGAACCTTTTTTTTTTTTTTTTTTTTTTTTTTGGTTTTTCGAGGTAGGGTCTCACTCTAGTTCAGGCTGTCCTGGAATTCACTACGACGTCTCAGGGTGGCCTCGAACTCACGATTACCTCTGCCTCCCAAGGGCTGGGATTAAAGGCGTGCGCCACCACGCCCTGCTTTCCCTGAACCTTTTATTTTGTGCCTAACATAATGGTCTGATGCTTTTAAAAATTCCCCCAAACCACAGAATTGTGGTGCTATAAAATTTGTGCAGCCCACTCATCCCATAGACAAGGAAGGCTGAGCTCAGATCTAGTTTCATTCTACTTCCATTTCCAATGCACCAGAAAACAATCTGATTTTTTTGGGGGGGGGTGGGAGAGCAAAATAAGTAACATTTATCAAAGGACTTCACGGCTACACCGCTTTGTCTAGCTCTAGTGGAGGGATAAACTAACCGCCAATATTCCCTGACCGTGAAAGGCTGTGAAGAGTTGGTCAGCCTTGGGAATCACATATGGGCAGGGCGGAGGACTGGGGAGAGACCAACAATCTGGTTTTTACAGAAATATATTCATCGCCGGGCGTGGTGGCACACGCCTTTAATCCCAGCCCTCGGGAGGCAGAGGTAGGGAGGATCGCCGTGAGTTTGAGGCCACCCTGAGACGACATAGTGAATTCCAGGTCAGCCTGGGCTAGAGTGAGACCCTACCTTGAAAAACCAAAAAAAAAAAAAAAAAAAAAAAAAAAAAAACCCGAAATATATTCATTATGTCTACATCTTTAAAAAAACTTTTTTTGTGTCACTAGAGGTTAAACCTAGGGGCTTGTAAAGGAATGTACATCATCATTCTTTTTATTCCCCCCTCTCAATTTTTTATTAACATCTTCCATGATTATAAAATTATATCCCATGAGCCGGGCGTGGTGGCGCACGCCTTTAATCCCAGCACTCGGGAGGCAGAGGTAGGAGGATGGCCGTGAGTTCGAGGCCACCCTGAGGCTCCATAGTGAATTCCAGGTCAGCCTGAGCTAGAGTGAAACCCTACCTCGAAAAACCAAAAAATTAAAAAAAAAAATTATATCCCATGGTAATACCCTCCCTCCCCCCCCCCCGGCTTTCCCCTTTGAAATTCCATTCTCCATCATATCCCCTCATCATCATTCTTAATATTATTTCTCATGGTATTAATATTTCTAAATAATATTGCAATGCCAGTTCTCATGTGATCTGTTCGTATGTGTGTGTTTTGTATATACGCTGTATGTATATGTGTGTGTGAGTGTGAGGTTGGGTCTCACTCTAGCTCAGGCTGACCTGGAATTCTACTATGTAGTCTCAGGGTGGCCTCGAACTCTCAGCGGTCCTAACTAGCTCTGCCTCCCAAGTGCTGGGATTAAAGATGTGAGTCACCACACGCAGCATTTTTTCTTTTAGTTTTTTTGAGGTAAGGTCTTGCTGTAGCCCAGGCTGACCTGGAACTCACTCTGTAGTCTCAGGGTGGCTTTGAACTCTCGGCTGATCCTCCTACCTCTGCCTGGGATTAAAGGGGTGAGACACCATGCCCAGCTAGCTCTGTCTTTATTTTGCTGGAACATTCTCCTTTGGTGTCATCCTGAGAAGATCAGGTCCTTACACAAGTACAATTGCCTCTGTTCTACCCTCTCTTGATTATAATCCGGTCCATGTGTGAGAGAGACTCTTAGTGGAAAATAATTTTTTTCTTCCATTGAAGGGTCATTTTTCTTCAGCTTTCCGTGTTACTGAAGATATTCAAAGCCATTCTTATATCCTATTTCTTTCTCGAAACCTGTTTTATTCCCTTGGAGCCATTTAAGACTTATCAGTTTATCACCATTTTTTTTTTCCTGTAATTTCATAGTGTTTGATGTGCCACAGTAGAGGAATGAGCTAAATTCCTCCCTCCCTTCCTTCCTTGTTCTGCGCTTACTTTTTACTTTATTTCATTTTATTTTTGGTTTTTCAAGGTAGGGCTTGAAATTCTAGCCCAGGCTGACATGGAATTCACTCTGTAGTCTCAGGGCGGCCTCGAACTCACGGCGATCCTCCTTACCTCTGCCTCCCAAGGGCTGGCATTAAAGTGTGTGCCACCACGTCTGAGAAGTTACTTCTGAGAAACTCTGTGTATTCTCTGCAAATTTCCTCTCCTCCATTTTTTTTTTTTTTTTCCTGTTAGCTCTCTTTAAAACTGTCATTACTGGGCTGGAAAGACTGCTCATTGGTTAAGGTGCTTGCCTGTGAAGCCTAAGGACCCATGTTGGACTCTACAGATCCCACATAAGCCAAACGCACAAAGGTGAGGCAAGTGCAAGGTCATACATGCCCACTAGGTGGCAGAAGCGTATGGAGTTTGGTTGCAGTGGCTGAGGCCCTGGCACACCAATTCTCTCTCTCTGTGTCTAACATAAAATAAAATTTAAAACTCTCATTACCTAGTTGTACATTCTTGTTTATTATTTTGGTTTTGTTTTAATTTGGAGGGTGGGGCATTCCTACACCTTCTCAGCTGTTAACATTTTGATATGGGTTCTTCTATTTTTATTTACTTACTTTTTTATTTTTATTTTTATTGTTTGGGTTTTTCGAGGTAAGGTCTCACTGTAGTCCAGGCTGACCTGGAATTCACTGTGTAGTCTCAGGGTGGCCTCGAACTCATGGCGATCCTCCCACATCTGTCTCTGGAGTGCTGGGATTAAAGGCATGTGCCACCACGCCTGGCTATTTATCTATTTGTTTATTTTAATTAATTATTTTTTCTTGAGGTAGGGTTTCACTCTAGCTCAGTCTGACCTGGAATTCACCATGTAGTTCCAGGCTGGTCTCAAAACTCTCACAATCCATCTACCTCTGCCTCCCGAGTGCCCGGATTAAAGGTGTGCGCCACCATGCCCAGTGGCTGTTCGGTTTTTATTTACAAAAGTTCTTTCTTGTCCCCTGATTGTCCCTTCTTGTTAGCATCTTATCCTGAGTTCTTGTTTGTTTGTTTGATCGTGAGGGTGTATTAAGTGTACCAAGCCTCTCCACACCCCCGCATCCAGTTCTGTTTTCCAGAAACTGTATCGTCTCTCAAGTTTTCAAAGACTTTAAGAAATGCTTTTAAGTGTGGCCTTCAACCCACCTGGGTCATCAGACATCCTCCTCTCTCTTTGTTTATATTCTCTTGACTTTCGTATCCACAGCTCTCCTTCAGATTCCTGGAGTCTGAGCTTTCTGCCCCAAGGGAGTTTGTCACCAACAGCCCCTCGGGTCAGGGTGGTGGGATATGAGCTGTCAAGAGGGGACAGGACAGGAACCTCTTTTCTAGGGCTATTCAAAGGCCTTTTCTTTCTTTTTTTTAAGAAATTTTTATTTATTTATTTAAGAGTGACAGAGAGAGACAGAAACAGGCAGATAGAGAGAGAGAATGGGCGCGCCAGGGCCTCCAGCCACTGCAAAGGAACTCCAGACGCGTGCGCCCCCTTGTGCATCTGGCTAACATGGGTCCTGGGGAATCGAGCCTCGAACCGGGGCTCTTAGGCTTCACAGGCAAGCGCTTAACCGCTAAGCCGTCTCTCCAGCCCTATTCAAAGGGCCTTTTCTGTGAGGCCCCCAGTGAAAGGTCCTTTCCTAGGGACCGAGGCCGAGTCTGTGCCCTGTTGCGAGCAGTCTCCAGGCCTTGCTGGCTTGACCACATCCAGAATGCAAGGCTGCCAGGTTAGCTTGAAGGGCACGCCTCACTGCTGCCTCTGTCCCCACCTCCTACAGGTAAAGCCCGATGGTCCCGAGCCAACTGGACCCTAGGCCGGCCGAAGCTAGACACTCAGGTGAGGAGGGCGTGGGACGTGAGAAGTCAGAACTCCTTTGATAACATGGCCTGCAAGGGCCCTGGGCTCTATTTGGATTACAACGTTCCAGATAAACTCCCTTTTGTTCTGTTGTTTTATTTATTTATTTCGTATCCACAGCTCTCCTTCAGATTCCTGGAGTCTGTCACTAACATCCCCTCGGGGGCTGACCTTGGAATTCACTATGTCATCTCAGGGTGGCCTCAAACTCACGGCGATCCTCCTACTACGTCTGCCTCCTGAGTGCTGGGATTAAAGGCATGTGCCACCACGCCCGGCTTTGGTCTGTATGTATGTGTATGTATATATATATATATATATATGTATGTATGTATATTAATTTAATTTAATTAATTTGGGGGGGCTGGAGAGATGGCTTAGCAGTTAAGTGCTTGCCTATAAAGCCTAAGGATCCCAGTTCAAGGCTCGATTCCCCAGTACCCACGTAAGCCAGATGCACAAGGGGGTGCATGTGTCTGGAGTTCGTTTGCAGTGGCTGGAGGCCCTGATGCGCCCATTATCTCTCTCTCTCTCTCTCTCTGCCTTTCTCTCTCTCTGTCGCTCTCAAATAAATAAATAAAAATGAACAAAGCAATTTAAAAAAGTTAATTTGGGGGGAGTAGGGTTTCTCTCTCTGGTCTATATTTTTTTAATGAGCTATTCATATGTAAAGGTCAAAAAGTCATAATTTTATGAGTTTATTTTCGCAAATAGAACATCTCACTATTTTCTAAATGGCTTATGATTTTTTTTTTTTTTTGTCTGTTGCATAAGCAATTAGAAGGGCTTGGCAAAGAGATCAAACAGAGAAATCCTGGATTTCAGAGTAAGATGCTCAGAAAGTCAATTCCTGCCAAATGACCATCCTCGGGCTCCTCACCTCCTTCCTCTGGTTCATCTGGCCGGTTAATCCACACCACAGCACATCCACACACGCAGGAGGAGCCAGCTCTGGCCCAGGAAGCCCCCACGTGAATTTGGCTTTTAGTAATGGGCATTCCATTTTGTTTTCACAAAATAATCTTCCTCTAGGAAATAGGTTTTTTTTTTGTTTGTTTGTTTTGTTTTTTTGCTTAGGCAAAGCAGAGGGCAGATTACAGATCACGAGTGTGTCATGGCCAGTTTTGTTCCCTCCATGTCAGCGTCCCCATGCCTGACACTGCACAAGGCTCACACTTGGGTGCTGTTATTTATTTATCTATTATTAGTAAATTTTAATTATTTATTTATTTGACAGAGAAAGAGAGAGGAGAGAGAATGGGCGCGCCAGGGCCTCCAGCCACTGCAAACGAACTCCAGACGCGTGCAGCCCCCCAGTGCAACTGGCTAACGTGGGTCCCGGGGAATTGAACCTGGGACCTTTGGTTTTGCAGGCAAATGCCTTAATCACTAGGCAATCCCTCCAGTCCCACACTTGGGCTTAAAAAACAAAACAAACAAACAAAAAAAAAACACCTGGTCTGGAAAGATGGCTTAGCAGTTAAGGCGCTTGCCTGCAAAGCCTAAGGTCTCTTGTTCAACTCTCCAGATCCCATGTTAGCCAGATGCACAGAAGGTGAGGCAAGCGCAAGGTCTCACAAGCCCACTAGGTGGTGTAAGCGTCTGGAGTTCAATTACAGTGGCTGAGGCCCTGGTGAGCCAATTCTCTCGCTCTCTCTCTAAAATATAAAAAATAAATACCTGAGTTGCTCCCACTCTTGTAAGAGAAGAAGACACTAAAGAGCTCTAGACACGAGACTGGAGAGATGGCTTAGCGGTTAAGCATTTGCCTATGAAGCCCAAGGACCCTGGTTTGAGGTTCGATTCCCCTAGTACCCACGTAAACCAGATGCACAAGGTGGCGCATGCATCTGGAGTCAGTTTGCAGTAGCTGGAGGGCCTGGTGCATCCATTCTGTGTGTGTGTGTGTGTGTGTGTGTGTGTGTACCTCTTTCTCTCTCTGTCTGTTGCTCTCAAATAAATAAAAAATAAACAAAAAATAAAAATTAAAAAAGGGCTGGAGAGATGGCTTAGTGTTTAAGGCACTTACCTGCAAAGCCAAAAGACCCAGGTTCGATTCCCCGGGACCCACAAAAGCCAGATGCACAAGGGGAGGAGGTGCATGCACCTGGAGTTCGTTTGCAGTGGCTGGTAGCCCTGGCGTGCCCATTCTCTCTTTCTCTTTCTCTTTCTCTCTCTCTCAAACGCATAAAATAAATAAATAAATAAAATAGTTTTTAAAACATTTAAAGAAAAGAGCTCTAGACAGGCCAGCCAGCAGCTGGGCTTACTGGACGAAGGTGCCTGGCACCGGGCTGCTCCTTCGGATGGACACTGGCCTGGGAGACTAGAAACAGTGAATGCGAGGCACTTTCCTGATGTAGCTAGGACTTTGGCAGGGAGACAAAGGAGGGGGGCGAAGTGACATTCAGTAAGCACTTACTGTATACCAGACACTGGGGACCCACTGTGTACTTCTCACATCAACTCTGGAAGGCATATGTTGCCCAACCCCTTCGTTTAACCAGATTTCCCAGCCATTGCGAAAAGTCCTGTGTCTCCAGAATCCTTGTGTCTCCCTGAACTGCTGGTAGGGGTTAACAATGTTGCCCAGTCCAGGGAGAGGGCATTGACCTTTCTTTAAAATAGTTCATTTAATTAATTTATTTATTTATTTTAGAGAGTGATACAGAGAGAGAGAGAGAGAGAGAGACCGGGGGAGACAGAACTGGCCTGCCAGCATCTCAGCCACTGCAATTGAACTCCAGATGCTTGCGCCACCTAGTGGCCACACGTGACCTTGCACTTGCCTCACCTTCGTGCGTCTGGCTTACGTGGGATCGGGAGAGTCGAACGTGGGTCCTCGGGCTTTGCAGGCGAGTGCCTTAATCACTGAGCCGTCTCTCCAGCCCCGAGCCCACTCTTTGATGAGGTCCTGTCCTTGCCTACACCCACAGTGAGCTCAGTGAGAATCTCATAGCCCTCCGTCCTCTCTCTCGGGCTCTGATCTAACATCTCATCTCCTCCTTGGTATCGGTTCCCCCAGATGCCCTGGGGGGAAGCCCCTCCCCGCTCTTGATCTTGGCTGAGAACCCTCCAATGTCGGAATGGCCTGTGGTGTTGTGTCCCTTCTTCTCCAGCAGGCCAGGATGGACACCTGTCTCCAAGGTCTTGAACCACGTCTTCCTTATTGTTGGACCAAGTGTTAGAAAAATTCCTATGGAACATGGCTCCTCTCCTTTCCACAGAGACCCTTCCTCAGGCAACCCATCTCCTTGGTAGTTCCCTACCTCACCTCCCAGCAGCCACACCTCCATCCATCCATCTCTTTCTTTTTTTTTAAATATTTTTTCATTATTTCTTTATTTATTTGAGAGTGACACAGAGAGAGAGAGAGAGAGAGAGAGAGAGAGAGAGAGAGAGAGAAAGAGGCAGATAGAGAGAGAGAATGAGCGCGCCAGGGCCTCCAGCCACTGCAAATGAGCTTCAGACGCGTGCACCCCCTTGTGCATCTGGCTAACGTGGGTCCTGGGGAATCGAACCTCGAACCGGGATCCTTAGGCTTCACAGGCAAGCTCCTAACCGCTAAGCCATCTCTCCAGCCCCCGTCGGTCTCTTTCATCCCATCATGTCCTCCCTCCCTGCAGTTGGCCCCCACCCACCGGCACCCCATCCTCCACTCAGCACCTAAGAATCCAACGGATGTAACTACACTGCTCTTCCTCTCCATGGCTTCTCATGCTAGCACCATCTCATGTCTGGTACTGGGACCCTTCAGCCTGCTGACCCCCTGCCCTCCAGCCCCTACCTCCCTTAGTGCATTCCAGCAGGCACTAAGGGCTTGGTCTACTCGCCCCCCCCCAAAAAAAAATATACTCCACAGCCCTGGGCCTCTGGTCACCTGAGTGGCCTGTGTGCAAGGTACACCCCATCCCAGTTCTGAGCCTGGGGCTTTTCCAGTAGGACATCTTGGCCCCTCTCCCCGACCCCCAGCACTTTGTGATCACTTCTCGAGCCATTTTATCGTCGTCTCCCTCTAGCCCTGCCTGTTTCTCACACCAGACCTTCCAGCCTGCTGGCTCTTGCAATGGAGTGCACAGATGGTATGCATGAGAACGCTGGGGCTCAGGGAGGGAGACAAGGTGACTCACCCACTGTGTCAACACTGGGGATCCCCTAGGACCTCAGGCCTCCAACACCCTCCTGCAGGAGACCCTGAGCGACCCCCGCACCCCCTCCCCGAGGGACTGACCTGTGGAGAGAGCCGCCGTGTTCTGAGGATGAAGCCCAGGAGGCAGCCCACGATGACGGACAGTACGGACAGGATGAGGAGCCCGTTGTGCCTGCACACGGCCCGGCCCCTGGCCAGGACGGCGCCCAGCACCATGCTGAACCCAGGTCGCTGGCAGCATTCCATGCACTGAGGGCAGCTGCGGCTGGGATCTGGGGCTGAGGGCACAGGGCCCCTTCTCCACACACGAGTGGGCAGGATCCTAAGAGCCAGGGCCCAGCCCCACAGTCACGGCCTGTGCGGCTGCCCAGAGGGAAACCACAATCCTATTACCGAACTGCATCATTAGGATCTGGGAGCAGCAGATTAGGACCTGGGAAATTAGAGCGGGGCCACGTGGTCTGGGCGCTGGGCCCTCAGAGCCTAGTCCTTCTCTTATTAAACAGACCAGGGGACCAGAGCCTGGTGGTCCATCTGCTTGAGTGGTTTGACTTCCATCCTACCTTCATTACAGAAAAAAAAAAAAAAAAAAGAGGGGGGTGGGGAGGGCTAGAGGGATGGCTTAATGGTTAAGGCGTTTGCCTGCAAGGCCAAAGGACCCAGGTTGGATTCCCGAGGTCCCACGTTAGCCAGATGCACAAGGGGGCGCACACATCTGGAGTTCATTTGCAGTGGCTGGAGGCCCTGGAGTGCTCATTCTCTCTCTCTCCCTCTTTCTCTGTCAAATATATATATATATATATATATATATATATATATATATATTGAATATTTTTAAAAGGGGCCGGGTGTGGTGGCGCACTACTTTAATCCCAGCACTCGGGAGGCAGAGGTAGGGGGATTGCCATGAGTTCGAGGCCACCCTGAGACTACAATTCCAAGTCAGCCTGAGCTAGATTGAGACCCTACCTTGAAAAACAAATTAAAAAATGGGGGCTGGAGAGATGGCTTAATGGTTAAGGCGTTTGCCTGCAAAGCCAAAGGACCCAGGTTCGATTCCCCAGGACCCACGTAAGCCAGATGCACAAGGGGGCGCATGCATCTGGAGTTCATCTGCAATGGCTGGAGGCCCTGGCGTATCCATTCTCTCTCTCTCTCTCTCTTTCTCTCAAACAAATACATAAATTTTTTTTTAAGGGAGTAAGGCAGTAAGGTACCAGGCATCACCAACCTTAATTATTATTTTTAAATATATTTTATTTTTTTATTTATTTGAGAGAGAGAGAGAGAGAGAGAGAATGGGCATGCCAGGGCCTCCAGCCACTGCAAACGAACTCCAGATGCGTGCACCCCCTTGTGCATCTGGCTTATATGGTCCTGGAGCATCGAACTGGGGATCCTTTGGCTTTGCAGGCAAATGCCTTAACCAATAAGCCATCTCTCCAGCCCTTTATTATTATTATTATTATTATTATTATTATTATTTGAGAGAGAAAGAGACAGAGACAGAGAGAGAGAGAATGGGCGCACCAGGGCCTCCAGCCACTGCAAACGAACCCCAGAGGCGTGCACTACCTTGTGCATCTGGCTTACATGGGTCCTGAGGAATCTACCCGGGTCCTTTGGCTTTGCAAGCAAGTGCCTTAACCACTAGGCCATCCTTTCAGCCCCACCAAGCCCTTAACTAAGCATTCATTGGACACAAGGCTGTCTCATGCTAACGCCAGTTTGGGGGAGCAGGTGCCACCAATATGCTACTTTGCGGGTGAGGAGTCGGAGGTGGCTTTCGGAAGGAGCGGACGCTGTGTGCCAGGCCTGCTCTGGGTGCCGTGCCTACTGGTGCCAACTGCGGAGACTCATCCCCATCATCCTTGAGTCCCAACCCCCGTGTCATGGACAGCCAGAGCCTCAGCCACGGCTGCCCGGGCTGAGGTAGCAGAGTGGTTTTCAGAGGGACAGGGCAGGGGCCACTTAGCACTGTGCGGATTGTACACTTGAGTTCAGCAGCCCCGATTCCAGCCGTTTGGAGTCAGCCTCACTGTAAGCAGAGACGGGGGTGGAAATTGTCTAGGGGCGCTTCCAGGCTGAGGCCGGGCACCTCCTGGGCTCTCAAGGAATGTTTTTTTTTTTTCTTTTTTTTTTTTTGGTTTTTCGAGGTAGGGTCTCACCCTAGCCCAGGCTGACCTGGAATTCACTATGGAGTCTCAGGGGGCCTCGAACTCACAGTTGATCCTCCTACCTCTGCCTCCCGAGTGCTGGGATTAAAGGCGTGTGCCACCACGCCTGGCTTTTTTTTTTTTTTTTTTTTTTTTTTTGAGGTAGGGTTTCACTCTAGCCCAGGCTGACCTGGAATTCACTGTGTAGTCTCACAGTGGCCTCAAACTCACAGCGATCCTTCTACCTCTGCCTCCCAAGTGCTGGGATTAAAGGCGTGTGCCACCATGCCCGCCTCTGCATGTTATTATTTAAAATATATACTTATTTATTTTTATTTAAAAGAGAAAGAGAATGGGCACGCCAGGGCCTCCAGCCGCAGCAAACAAACTCCAGACACATGCGCCACCTTGTGCATCTGGCTTACGTGGGCTCTGGGGAATCGAACCTGGATCCTTTGGCTTTGCAGGCAGGTGCCTTCACTGTCAAGCCATCTCTGCAGCCCCCTGGGCGTTATTTTTATTTATTATTGTGTGTGTCTGTGCGCATGCATAAGTGCTAGAATGTACGTGTGGCTGTCAGAGAGGACAATCTTGGAGTGTTGGTCCTTTATTTCCTCCTTGTTTGAGTCAAGGTCTCGTTGTTTTGCCCCTGGGAAGGCCAGACTAGCTGGCCCATGAACTTTGGGATTCCTATGACTCTTTGCCTCCTTCTGCACGGAGCACGTTGGGATTGTAGGTGCATGGGTCACTTTATGTCCGTGTGCCAGGGACCTGAACCTTGATAGGCAGGTTTATGGAGCAAACACCTTTAACCACTGAGCTGTCTCCCCAGCCCCCACCCCCTTCCCCCAAGTCTGTCATTTTTTAGAGATAGCAAAAGCTCAGGACATCTGCATTGAATCCTCCCTTCCCCACTTGCTGGCTGTGGGACCCTGGACAAGCCATTCTGTTAACTAGGCTCGTAATGCAAGTTTTGGGGCTCTTTGCTAATGCCAACAGACCAATAAATTTAGGATGTCGGCGGATTCTCTTTTTCTTTTCGTTTGTTTGGTTTTTCGAGGTAGGGTCTCACTCTGGCCCAGGCTGACCTTGGAATTCACTGTGTAGTCTCAGGGTGGCCTCAAACTCACGGCGATCCTCCTACCTCTGCCTCCCGAGTGCTGGGATTAAAGACGTGCGCCACCATGCCCAGCTCAGATTCTTGATTAATGAATTTAAAGAATTAAATCCATAGACCAGAGGGTTAAGACTTAGACTATTAGGTTAAAGAGAAGAAAAGTACAGAGAGCTCAGGCCATGTGGAAGGCAGGAGGGAGTAGACAGCCCATGTGGGAGTAGGGATCCTCCCATTTCAGCCTGGGAGGGACCTGGAAGTTCAGGAAAGGTTAAAAAAAAAAAGTCAAAAAGAGTCAGGCGTGGTGAGACCCTACCTCGGAAAACCAAAATAATAACAATAATAATAATAATAATAATAATAATAATTGGGCTGGAGAGATGGCTTAGTGGTTAAGCGCTTGCCTGTGAAGCCTAAGGACCCTGGTTTGAGGCTCGACTCCCCAGGACCCACATTAGCCAGATGCACAAGGAGGCGCATGCGTCTGGAGTTCATTTGCAGTGGCTGGAGGCCCTGGTGTGCCCATTCTCTCTCTCTCTCTCTCTTTCTCTCTCTGTCACTCTCAAATAAATAAATAAAAATAATAAATAATAAATAAAAATTGCCGGGCATATTTTTATTTATTTTTGAGAGAGAGAGAATGGGCATACCAGGGCCTCCTGCTACTGCAAGGGCACCTTGTACACCCGGCTTTACATGGGTCCTGGGGAATCGAACCCAGGCTGTTAGGCTTCGCAGGTAAGCACCTTAACTGCTCAGCCATCTCTCCAGCCCTGAGGTTCAGGTGTAACTATAAGGCAAGAAGCGTGCATAGCTAGGCAGTCCTGGTCCAGGTGGGGTCCAGCCCATCACTGACTGACCAATCACAGTCACAGTCTCTGCTCCAGCCTCTCCTGCAAGGTTGTCAGCCCTGTGGTAAATCTCTTCCTGGGAGATATGCTCAGGCTGGTATCAGGACTCAGCCTTTTCTTTCTCTACATGAGATTCCAATTCCTCGGGGACCACTGTTTCAATAGTCTGATAGCTATGGGAAGGGGCACAGAGTATCTGTAGAATATCTTTAAAATATATATATTTTTAGCCAGGAGTGGTGGCGCATGCCTTTAATCCCAGCACTCGGGAGGCTGAGGTAGGAAGGATCACCGTGAGTTCGAGGTCAGCCTGAGACTACAGAGTGAATTCCAGGTCAGCCTGGACTAGAGTGAGACCCTACCTAGAAAGGAAGGAAGGAAGGAAGGAAGGAAGGAAGGAAGGAAGGAAGAAAGAAAGAAAGAAAGGAAGAAAGAAAGCTGGAGAGATGGCTTAGCAGTTAAGCGTTTGCCTGTGAAGCCTAAGGACCCCGGTTCAAGGCTCGATTCCCCAGGACCCACGTTAGCCTGACGCACAAGGGGGCGCACGCGTCTGGAGTTCGTTTGCAGTGGCTGGAAGCCCTGGCGCGCCCATTCTCTCTCCCTCTCTCTCTACCTGCCTCTTTCTCTCTCTGTCTGTTGCTCTCAAATAAATAAATAAAAATATTAGAAAGAAAGAAAGAAGCAAAAGAAAAGAAAAGAAGAGCATCACTTTTCTAGGGCTGATGCAAAATTCCGCCCAGAAGAGAATATGTGTGACAGTGGTCGTGAAACGTGATGTTCTGAAAGCGACTAGGATCAGCATTTTGGAGGCAGGTTTCCTTCATGTTGTTTCTTGCGGCCTAGCCTTTAAAACCAGAGGGAATTAACCGTCCTGTGTAGCTGGGAATCCGTAATCCCATTAGGGCCAGTCAGGCGGCAGCTGGGAGCAGGCTGGGGCGGAGGTGGATGGAGTTGTGACAGGCCCGGGGTGTACCCAGGGTGGGCCTCCTCCAGACAGGGAGGAGGGAGCAGAGGTGGCTGAACAGGGGGGAGCAGGCTGGGTTCAAGTCCCAAATTTAGTCAGCTTGCCACCTTAGCCTCTCTGTGTCTCGGTCTTGTTCTTTAGAAAGAGAGAAGAAGCCGGGCGTAGTGGCGCACGCCTTTAATCCCAGCACTCGGGAGGCAGAGGTAGGAGGATCGCCGTGAGTTCGAGGCCAGCCTGAGACTACAGAGTGAATTCCAGGTCAGCCCGGGCTAGAGTGAGACCCTACCCTGAAAAAAAAGGTGGGGGGGAGAGTGGGACTGGAGAGATGGCTTAGTAGTTAAGGCACTTGCCTGAGAAGCCTGAAGGCCCAGGTTTGATTCCCCAGGACCCACATAAGCCAGATGCACAAGGTGGGGGCATGCATCTGGAGTTTGTTTGCAGAGGCTAATGGCCCTGATGAGCCCTTTCTTTCTCTTTCTCTCTCTCTCTTTCTTGTCTCTAGTAAATAAATAAATAAATGTATACAGGGCTGGAGGGATGGCTTAGAGGTTAAGGCGTTTGCCTGAAAAGCCAAAGGACTCAGGCTCGATTCCCCAGGACCCACGTTACCCAGATGCACAAGGGGGCGCACGCGTCTGGAGTTTGTTGGCAGAGGCTGGAGGCCCTGGCGCACCCATTCTTTCTCTCTCTCTCTCCTTCTGTCAAATAAATAAATAAATAAATAACAAATAAATAAAAATATTATATATATATATATATATGTGTATTTTTTTTTAAAGAAAGGGAGAGCCAGGCATGGTGGCACACACCTTCAATCTCAGCACTTGGTTGGGGGGGTGGCAGAGGTAGGAGGATCCGCCGTGCGTTCAAGGCCACCCTGAGACTACATAGTGAATTCCAGGTCAGCCTGAGCTAGAGTGAGACCCTACCTCAAAAAACATACAAAAAAGAAAAAAAAGAGGGGTTCATGCAACACAGAGAGATAGAGAGGAGGGAGCAAACTGGAGGAAAAGGTGTGACTTCACACACCTTAGAGTAAAATGAGGAGACAGGGAGTGGGGAGAGAGTGAGAGAATTGTAGGAGCCAGGAGTGGTGGTGCACGCCTTTAATCCCAGCACTTGGGAGGCAGAGGTAGGAGGATTGCCGTGAGTTCCAGGCCACCCTGAGACTCCATAGTGAATTTCAGGTCAGCCTGGGCTAGAGTGAGACCCTACTTCAAAAAGAAAAAAAAAAAAAAAAAACAGTGTAGGAGAGGGGTTTTAAGGGAAGGGATGTGGTGGGGGATTGTACCCTAATGGGGTATAAGGAAGGACCTTGCAGTAGCTAGGCTGGCTGGACTCCTCTTTTGGAGAACTGAGACCTCCTCATCCCAAACAATAGGGAATAGCTGGGAGGAGATTGTTCCCCGCCCCAACTCAGGTGCAAAAAAGCCAAGTAATAGTACATAGGGGTTCTAAGATCTCAGGAAGTCTGAGGGAACTGGGAGAAAGGTAAAGTCTACTCTTTTTAAAAAATTATTTATTTATTTGAGAGTGACAGAAAGAGAAAGAGGCAGAGGGTGAGAGAGAGAGAATGGGCGCGCCAGGGTACTGGGGAATCGAACCTGGGTCATTAGGCTATGCAGGCAAGGGTCTTAGCCGCTGAGCCATCTCTCCAGCCCCTGTGTTCCTTATTATTACTATTACTATTATTATTATTATTGTTATTACTATTGGTTTTCTGAGGTAGAGTCTCACTCTAGCTCAGGTTGACCTGGAATTCACTATGTAGTCTCAGGATGGCCTTGAACTCACAGTGATCCTCCTACCTCTGCCTCCTGAGTGCTGGAATTAAAGGCGTGCGCCACCATGCATGGCCCTTACTCTCCAAGTAGCCTGCAGATCTAGAAGCTGGACCAGGGCTAGAGAGATGGCTTAGCGGTTAAGCGCTTGCCTGTGAAGCCTAAGGATCCCGGTTTGAGGTTCAACTCCCCAGGACCCACGTTAGCCAGATGCACAAGGGGGCGCACACGTCTGGTGTTCGTTTGCAGTGGCTGGAAGCCCTGGCGCGCCCATTCTCTATGTGTCTCTCTCTCTGCCTCTTTCTCGCTCTGTCACTCACAAATAAATAAATAAATAAAATAAACAAAAAATTTAGAAGCTGGACCAAAAAGATACCTCTTTTAGGTAAGGACCAATTCAGATGTGGAATGATAAAATGCCAAAACCTTTAGCCCAGGGGCTGTAGGGCTGGTAGAGGGCTCACACAGCACGCAGAAAGCCCTGAATCTGATTCCCAGCATCACATCAAACTGAGCCTCGTGGCCCACGCCTATGATCCCAGCCTTTGAGAGGCAAGAGGATCGTGGGTTCAAGACCATCCTTAGCTACACAGTGAGTTTGTTGCGGGAATTTCTCTGAATGATGACTCCAACACCAGTGAGTATAGAAGAGAGGACTGGGATCACTCTCGAAGAAACTGCAGCCTTGAGCTCAACCTGCACATTCATTTAATACTCTCCATAGCAGCAGGGTGGATTCCATGGTAGCAAGGTTCGGGCAAGCAAGAAAGCGGTGGTGGGCATGGGGGCTTTACAAAAGTATATATGGCACTTCCGGTCAAGATGGTGTCTGCCTAACCGCACAGCACTTTCCTGGGAAGGACAGATAGACGCAGATCCTAAGGAGAGAACCACCCCATCATACCTCAAAAGGGCCCCAGCTGAAACTAAGAATAATTGGCGAAACAAGCAAGGGGGCTGTTTTCTTGGTGAATCTGGCACCAGCACAAGGGGCAAGGAGATCAACACAGAGAACAATCAACTCCTACCAAACCAGATACCCAGAGACACAGAGGCCCCCAACACCTCATCACGGAAGCAGACCTAAATCGAACCCAACGTGGCTCAGGGAAATTTTGCAGAAGAGGGGGCGGAAAGAATGTCAGAGCCACACGTTGGGTCATGATACACAGAGACATTCCCTCCTACCCATAACTGAGGGCTAACCCCACAATGCATGACCCATATACCTCAACAAGGAGGGAGGCCAGGGGGAGGGGGCAGGACAGGGAGGAAGCTAACAATGGTACCAACTTGACTGTATTCACTGAGTACAAAACTAATTTTAAAAAATTACTGTTTAATAATCAAATGGTCAAATAAAACAACATTTCCATAGTAAAAAAACAATAAAGATAAATAAAAACATATGTGGCAGTTAGCTATAGGGTTCCATATTATTCAGCTATGTGGTAAGCAACCTGCTCTAAGCCATCCCTTTCAAGGATTCTGTTTAAGTCTTTCAATCAATAATGGGGGGAGGGCTGGAGAGATGGCTTAGTGGTTAAGCGCTTGCCTGTGAAGCCTAGGGACCCCGGTTCGAGGCTCAGTTCCCCAGGACCCACGTTAGCCAGATGCACAAGGGGGCGTATGCATCTGGAGTTCATTTACAGAGACTGGAAGCTCTGGCGTGCCCATTCTCTCTCTCTATCTCTCTCTCTCTCTCTCTCTGCCTCCTTCTCTCTGTCGCTGTTAAATAAATAAATAAACAAACAAACAAAAAATTAAAAAAAAATAATAATGGGGGGAAAATGTGCAGGAGTATCACATATGAAAAAAGAGGGTGTCCGAGTGTCATAAATCTGGGGACCTGGGAGGAGGCTTGGATTACAGTAGGTGCCTCTGAGCCCATGCTCTGACTGCTTCCCCAGCAAAAGTAAAAGACCCCTCATGTTCAGTTCCACCCAGGCAGGTTAATTTCCACTGAGCCCGTCTCCACTCTCGCATTTACCATTCTATCTTAATATATATATATATATTTTATTTTTATTAAGTTATTTGAGAGAGAGAGTGAGAGAGCGAATGAGCACACCATGGCCTCCAGCCACTGCAAACAAATGCCAGACACATGCGCCACCTTGTGCATCTGGCTAACATGGGTCCTGGGGAATCGAACCTGGGTCCTTTGGCTTTGCAGGCAAGTGCCTTAACCACTAAGCCATCCCTCCAGCCCCCCCCCACCACCTTTTTTTTTTTTTTTGAGTGGAAGAGAAGAGTTTATTTACCCAGGGACCGACGCTGGGATCACTCCCAAAGAAACTCTGGCCCCAAGCTCAACCTGTGCCTTCATTTTATAGTCTAGCAACAAGGTGGATTCCATAGTAGTAATGTGGGGTGAGCAGGCTAATGGGCGGGGGAGAGCTTCACAAAAGCATACATAGGGCTGAAGAGATGGCTCAGCGGTTAAGACACTTGTCTGCAAAGCCTACCAACCCTGGTTCAATTCCCCAGTACCCACGTAAAGGCAGATCTACAGAGGGGCGCATGTATCTGGAGTTTGTTCGCAGCATCTGGAGGCCCTGGCACATTTATGTTCGTTCTCTCTGTCTGTCTCTCTTCTCGCAAATAAATAGATAAAAAGAAAAATAATAATAATAAAAAAGCATACATGGCAGTCAGCTATGAGGTAAGGTTGCCAAGGGCAATCTCTATTTTGTCTTTACCATGTCCTCTGTAGCAAGTGGACTTTCCTACCTACGGAAGTCAAGGTATCAGTAGAGCTGACTCCTCCTAGCAGTGAAAAGAGGAAAGTGATTTTCTTTCCTTTTTTAAACTTGTTTTTCTTGTTCTTCGTCTTCTTATTTTTGTCGAGGTAAGGTCTCACTCTAGCCCAGACTGACCTGGAATTCACTATGGAGTCTCAGGGTGGCCTCGAACTCACGGCGATCCTCCTACCTCTGCCTCCCAAGTGCTGGGATGAAAGGCATGCACCACCATGCCTGGATTAACTTGTGTTTTTTTTTAAATTGACAATTTCCATAATTATAGACAATAAACCATGATGATCCCCTCCCCTCCTCCACTTTCCCTTTCACAAATCTACTCTCCCTCATATCTCCTCCACCTCTCAATTACTCTCCTTTTTTTTCATTTTCTTTTTTTAATTTGAGAGAGAGAGAGAATTGGCATGCCAGGGCCTCAGCCACTGCAATCGAACTCCAGATGCTTACACCACCTAGTGGGCATGTGCGACCTTGCACTTGCCTCACCTTTGTGAGTCTGGCTAACGCAGGTTCTGGAGTGTTGAACCTGGGTCCTCAGGCTTTGCAGGCAAGCGCCTTCACCGCTAAGCCATCTCTCCAGCCCTGGGTTTTGTTTTTAAATATTTTATTTATTTATGAGAGAGAGAATGGACGCAACAGGGCCTCCAGCCACTGCAAACTAACTCCAGATACATGCGCCACCTTGTCCATCTGGCTAAGGTGGGTCCTGGGGAATCGAACCTGGGTCCTTTGGCTTTGCAGACAAGTGCCTTAACCGCTAAGCCATCCCTCTAGCCCTATTCATTTCGCGGTTGCTTTTCCCTGCAGTACAATCCTTAACACTGAACATTCGGAAACAGTCACGGTGTATCTAACAATGGCGGAATGCTTACAGCTCCACCCTGTGAAATACAACTGTGGGCATAATGGCGAGTACATATTACCGGAGCTGTCAGGGTCAGAGCCCAGGTCCTTGCAGCCCTAACAAGCTGGACTTGGCCACCCATACTCCATACTCGGCCTGATAGGTGACAAGTCATAGTAAAAAAAAAAATCAAAGAAGGGAAATTTATCCAATGTGACCACTTGGGAAAAGGAACAAATAGGGACTGGAGGGATGGCTTAGCGGTTAAGGCACTTGCCTGCAAAGCCAAAGGACCCAGGCTCGATTCCCCAGGACCCACGTTAGCCAGATGCATAAAGTGGTGCGTGCGTCTGGAGTTCGTTTGCAGAGACTGGAGGCCCTGGCGCACCCATTCTCTCTCCCTCTCTTTCTCTCTCTCCTTCTGTCTCTCTCTGTCAAATAAATAAATTTTAATTTTAATTTTAAAAAGGGGGGCTGCAATCTTTATTTTTTAAGCATCTAATGTGATTGATATTTTTATTTATTTTTAAGAAGAGAGAGACAGAAAGAAGGGAGACAGAGAATGGATGTGCCAGGGCCTCCAGACACTGCAAATGAACTGCAGATGCATGCGCCACTTTGTGCGTCTGGCTTTACGTGGGAACTGGGGAATCAAACTGGGGTTGTCGGGCTTTGCAGGCAAATACCTAATCTGCTGAACCATCTCTCCAGCCTGACAATCTTTTCTTTGATGGGCAAATAATATCTCAACTGGCATCCCTCAGAAGAGGTTATCTAAATGACCTAAAAACATACATGAAAAAGTACTCAGTATTATATACTGGGAATGTACAATAAAGACCACAATAAGGGCTGGAGAGATGGCTTAGCGGTTAAGTGCTTGCCTATGAAGCCTAAGGACCCTGGTTCGAGGCTTGATTCCCCAGGACCCACGTTAGCCAGATGCACAAGGGGGCGCATGCGTCTGGAGTTCGTTTGCAGTGGCTGGAGGCCCTGGTGTGCCCATTCTCTCTCTCTCTCTCTCTTTCCCTCTTTCTCTGTCTGTCGCTGTCAAATAAATAAATGAAGGGACAAGCAGAGAGATCCATGAACGCTACCTCAAGTCCATCTCTGGGGTCCTGACATGAGGCTTAGGTTTAAACAGGAGGCAAGAGGCACGCCTCACTAAGCAATCCCCCCATCAAGGTGTGGTCCCTCCAGTCACTGACCGGTCATTGTATCAGCTCCAGTCTTTCCAGCATGGTGGTCTGACAATGTGAAATCTCTTCCTGGGAGACAAAGGCCTCCTCTGGCTTCCACCAGGACATGCGCCTTTCCCTGCATCCAGCATGGGATTCTTTGGAGATCATTCATTGTCTCACAGCCTGAGGGAGGGGCGCAGTGTCTCTCTTTCTAACACAATGCCTGTATTCCCAAGTGGAGCCGAGAATGGAGCATCGCAAACGCTGACAAAAACATGAAATAATAGAAATTGTGGGCGAGGGTCCTGGGTATTTTTCTGTCCCTTGTAATAATGTCGGGTGGTTTCAATAGCGTTGACATAAACACAGTGCGATTACTTGGCCTTAGCAAAAGCCGTTTCTTCCTGAGCCCTTGGTCGTTTTGTGGTCTGCTGTCACGGATTACCGCAAGCTTGATGGCGTCTATTGTCATGTATTATTCTTTCACAGTTGTGGAGGCCAGAGATCTTGAGAGACAGTTAGGGTAACTGGACCCCTAAAAGTAAAAAAAAAAAAAAAAAAAAAAAAAAAAAAAAAAGGCAGGATGGCTTCCATTTGCCAGAATTCTTATCTCTTACCTAGACCTGTTTATTTTTTAATTTTTTGTTGTTTATTTTTATTTATTTATTTGAGAGCAACAGACAGAGAGAAAAAGGCAGAAAGAGAGAGAGAATGGGCGCACCAGGGCCATCAGCCACTGCAAATGAACCCCAGACGCATGCGCCACCTTGTGCATCTGGCTGACGTGGGTCCTGGGGAATCGAGCCTCGAACCGGGGTCCTTAGGCTTCACAGGCAAGCGCTTAACTGCTAAGCACCTCTCCAGCCCTAGACCTGTTTTTTTTTTTAATATTTTATTTTTATTTATTTATTTGACAGAGAGAGAGAGGGAGAGAGAGAGAGAGAGAGAATGGGCGCACCAGGGCGCTAAACCATCTCTCCAGCCCTAGACCTGTTTTTCCCCAAGCAACCAGGACCCCTCCTGGGAGGGAGGTCTCTCGTAGGATTTAAACACTGTGGTTGATCAAGTTCAGCCCCCCGGGGAACTTGGTGACAGAGCTAATCTCTTCCTCAGACAGCCCCTAGCCCTAACCAACCAGCTGGCCCTCTGGTTCACCTGAGCCAGAAGACAGCCCACCACCCTAAGGTTATAAATACCTTTGTTGCAAGGGGAGAGGGCAGGCTCTCAGAGCTGTTTGACCACTTGGGAACTTGCAGCTGAAGGTGTGAGGTTCCCCCCAGCCAGGCTGAGCCCACGGGTGGAGAGCCTCCACTAGCCCTTACACTCCACATGGGGCCAGCTCCCCACATAGCAGGAGAACCTTGAACTTTTTGTTTGGTTTGTTGGTTGGTTTTTTTCCGAGGTAGGGTCTCACTCTAGCAGAGGCTGACCTGGAATTTACTATGTAGTCTCAAACTGGCCTTGAACTCTCAGCGATCCTCCTACCTCTGCCTCCCAAGTGCCGGGATTAAAGGTGTGCACCACCACACCCAGCTTCCTTAAACTTTTCTTTTTCTTTTCTCTTTTCTTTCCACGGTTTTCCCAGACCCTCCACGTGGGATCTCTAGCTACGTGGGTGCCTTTCCTTGGCTCTGCACTTCCCTCAATAAGCATAATAAATTTAATAATTATCCTTCTCAGCCTTTTTTTTTTTTAAATTCAATTCTTTGATTAAAATTAGAAACGAGGGCTGGAGAGATGGCTTAGCGGTTAACGTGCTTGCCTTTGAAGCCTAAGGACCCATGTTCGACTCTCCATGTCCCATGTAAGCCAGATGTACAAGGTGACACATGCGTCTGGAGTTTGATTCCAGTGGCCAGAGGCCCTGGTGTGCCAATTCTCTCTCTCACTCCTTCTCTTGCATTAAAAAAAAAAAAAAAAAAAAAGCTAAAAATAAAATAAAATTAGAAACGAACCTAGGGTTTGGTGTTCAAGGACTTTCCTACATCCAAAACACCCCATTACAGTCTGAAGTTAAGAGGTCAGCCAGGCTAGGGTCCCTCCAGAGGCTGAGTGCAAGTCGTCCTCTCCCGCTTTCTAGTGGCTTCCGGTCACCACACTCCCAGTTTCTGGTTTTTTCTGGCAATCCTCATGCTTCCTTGGCTTGTAGGTTCTCATCCAATTCTTTCTTTCTTTCTTCCTTCCTTCCTTTCTTTCTTTCTTTCTTTCTTTCTTTCTTTCTTTCTTTCTTTCTTTCTTTCTTTCTTTTTCTTTCTTTTTTTTTTTTGGTTTTTCGAGGTAGGGTCTCACTCTAGCCCAGGCTGACCTGGAATTCACTATGGAGTCTCAGGGTGGCCTCGAACTCACGGCGATCCTCCTACCTCTGCCTCCCAAGTGCTGGGATTAAAGGCATGTGCCACCATGCCCGGCTTTCTTTCTTTCTTTCTTTCTTCTTTCTTTCTTTCTTTCTTTCTTTCGCAGAGAGAGAGAGAGAATGGGCGCTCGAGGGCCTTCAGCCACTGCAAACAAACTCCAGCTGTATGCGCCACCTTGTGCATCTGCCTAATGTGGGTCCTGGGGAATCGAACCAACCAACAAATCAGACAAAAAGTTCAAGGAGCTCCTCCAGCCCTCCAATTCTTTTTTAAAAAAAATAATAATTTGGGGCTGGAGAGATGGCTTAGCGGTTAAGGCATCTGCCTGCAAAGCCAAAGGATCCTGGTTCAATTCTCCAGGTCCCACGTCAGCCAGATGCACAAGGTGGCGCATGCATCTGGAGTTCATTTGCAGTGGCTGAAGGCCCTGGTGTGCCCATTCTCTCCCTCTCTCTGCCTCTTTCTCTGTATCAAATAAATAAATAAAATATATTTTTTAAAATGTATTTATGTATTTGAGAGAGAGAGAGAGGAAAGAGAGAGAATGTACACTCCAAGGCCACCAGCCACTGCAAACGAACTCCAGACGCATGCACCACCTTCTGCATTTGGCTGATGTGGGACCTGGGGAATCGAACCTGGATCCTTAGGCTTACGCAGGCAAGCGCCTTAACCGCTAAGCCATCTCTCCAGTCCCTCACTCCACTTCTTCTTCCATTCTTCTCTTGCCTTCTTTCATCTGTATGTTTTCCCTGGCCTCTCTCTCTCTCTTACACGGATGCTTGCCACTGGATCTGAGGCAGGCTAGGAAGACGGGGGAAATTACGGAGACGTGGAAGTACTGCCCGGGGTCTTTTCTGAGCCAGGCATCTCCAGGTTTTTGGCATCTTATTCAAAGAAATGGAGAGAAAAAAAAAAAAAAAAAAAAAAAAAAAAAAGCAGACTATACAGGAGAGAGAATGTGTGCTGTGGGCTCCTTGTGAGAGTTCAGGAGGAGGAGTTGGTTGCTAGGAGTGGGATATGGATGGGGTTTTGGGGGGGGTTGGTTCGAATTCGGGTGTTATTCTAGCCCATGCCAACCTGGAACTCCCCAGCAGTCACAGAAAGACACTTGGTTCTGTCCAGCGTCCTGATGGTTTTCCTGTTCTCATTCCTGCCTTTGAGTTTTTGCCAAATGCAAGCACTACTGACTGATGCCTTTGATCTAGTGAGTTCTTTTTGTTTTTTTTAAAAATATTTTATTTATTTATTTGAGAGAGAAAGGCAGAGAGAGAGAGAGAGAGAGGGAGGGAGGGAGAGAGAGAATGGGCGCGCCAGGGCCTCCGGCCGTTGCAAACAAACTCCAGACGCATGCGCCCCCTTGTGCATCTGGCTAACGTGGGTCCTGGGGAATCGAGCCTCGAACCGGGGTCCTTAGTCTTCACAGGCAAGCGCTTAACCGCTGAGCCATCTCTCCAGCCCTAGTGAGTTCTTTTTGTTGTTGTTGTTGTTTGTTTTTGTTTTTGTTTTTCAAAGTAGGGTTTTCGCTCTAACCTGGAATTCACTATGTAGTCTCAGGGTGGCCTCGAACTCATGATGATTCTCCTACCTCTGCATCCCGAGTGCTGGGATTAAAGGCGTGCGCCACCACGCCCAGAGTCTTTTTTTTTTAATTTTTAATTTAATTTTATTTATTTGAGAGAGAGAGATAGAAAGAGGAATGGGCGTGCCAGGGCCTTCAGGCACTGTAAACGAACTCCAAACACATGCTCCACCCTGTGCATCTGGCTTAAAGTGGCTCCTGGGGAATCGAACCTGGGTCCTTTGGCTTCACAGGCAAACGCCTTAACTGCTACGCCATCTTTCCAGCCCTGGTAAGTTTTTTATTATTATTTATTAACAACAGATTTTGTGTGGATACAACATGTGTTGGTACCTTCTTTCCCCTCGTCCCTGCCCCCATTCCACTAGAGACCTTCCTCAGTGGGGTTGTGGGTATTCCCCATGGAGTTGTGGTTTATGCATTGTGGGAGCAGCAGTCAGTTATTTTTTGGGGGGGAGGCAATGGCTCTGGGCGTGATGTCTCAACCTGTGGCTCTTACAATCTTCCCGCCCCCTCTTCCGCAAAGTTCCCTGAGCCATGGTGGGCGAGTTTTAAGTCTACTTCAGTGATGAGCTCCTAGGAGTCTCTGGATCTCTGCTTTGGTGGGTGTTGGGTGTCCTCAGCGTCTGTCTCCTTCACCCTAGTGCTGATTGTCAGGTTCAGCATGGAAGCAGCGCTCTTGCTCGTCTCCCCAATTCCTCTGTGGATTCAGCTGTGGCTTGGCTGAAGTGTCAAGGGTGGTTTATCTCCTCTGGTCTCGCTGCCTCTCAGTGCGGGTACCCTTACCCTCTTTTTGTTTTTGTATTTTTTCAGACAAGGTCTCAGGTATCCTAGCCTGGCCCCAAGTTCATGATGTACCCAAGGATGACCTTGAACTTCTTTTTTTGTTTTGTTTTGTTTTTCTTTTTTTTCTTTTTCTTTTCTTTTTTTTCCTTTTTTTTTTCTTTTTTTTCTTTTTTTTCTTTTTTTTTTTTTTTTTTTTCGAGGTAGGGTCTCACTCTAGCCCAGGCTGACCTGGAATTCACTATGGAGTCTCAGGGTGGCCTCGAACTCACGGCGATCCTCCTACCCTCTGCCTCCCGAGTGCTGGGGTTAAAGGCGTGCGCCACCACTCCTGGCCAGAATTACTTTTACAAATAACAATTTTTTTTTTTTACTTTTACAAATAACATTTTTACAAATAGCATCCCGGCTAATAACATTTTTTTAATGGAGTTCTCTGGTGAATTCGACTTTCTGATAGAGCCGGGCGTGGTGGCGCACGCCTTTAATCCCAGCACTCGGGAGGCAGGGGTAGGAGGATTGCCATGAGTTCGAAGCCACCCTTAGGGTACATGCATTTTCCAGGTCAGCCTGGGCTACAGTAAGACCCTACCTCAAAAATAAAATAAAATAAAACAAAACAAAATAAAATAAAATAAAACTTTCTGATAGAGCCAGGAAGTCTGAATGTGCCCTCAAATATGCCCCTCGCTGAAGAGACTTTCAAGATTTCTTAAAGATGCAAATGACATGTTCCAATTTCACAGATGTTGTGGAAAGTTGGGAGCAGTAACCAGATGTGGCGGCCCAGGCCTGTGGACCCACACTAAGGAGACGCAGACAAGAGGATTCCAAGCTGGAGATCAGCCTGGGCGGCAGAGTAAACGAGACCCCATCGCAAACGAAATTGTGAGCACTTGGGAGTAGCAAACCGTGTGGAAATCCAATGGATCTGGAGAAGATAGAGTGCCTTCCTCCAGCTGGCCGGGCTACTGCGGACTAAGTGCCCATCAAGAAGCTGGTTTTTGTTTGTTTGTTTGTTTTTCAAGGTAAGGTCTCACTGTAGCCCAGGCTGACCTGGAATTCACTACGTAGTCTCAGGGTGGCCTCGAACTCACGGCAATCCTCCTACCTCTGCCTCCCGAGTGCTGGGTTTAAAGGCATGTGCTATGACACCCACCTTTTTGTTTCACATAATTTTTTACAAAATTTATTTGCAAGCAGAGAGAGAGATAGAGAAAAGAGAGACACAGAGAGAAGGGACATGCCAGGGCCTCTAGCCACTGCAAACGAACTCCAGACGCATGCGCCCCCTTGTGCATCTGGTTGACGTGGGTCCTGGGGAATTGAACCTGGGTCCTTTGGCTTCGCAGGCAAACACTTTAACCGCTAAGCCATCACTCCAGCCCTGTTTTTTCTTTTTTTAAGCTATTGTTTATTGCTTATAAAATTGAATGCAAACAGCCCTTGTCCTCCCCACGGGTCCCTAGGTTTCATGATTGTTTAGATTGTGGGTATACAGTGTGTGGGCGGTTGTGGAGAGAGGCGGACGTCAGCAGGCTCCAGGAAAAAGCCACCCACAGTGTCTCTGGGATGCTGCTCTGTCCTGCATGGCTGAGACCCCAGCCCTCTCCTTTGCCAACCCTGCAAAGCACCCCTTCCATAACCCGTATTCCCCAGCATTGCAAGAGGTTCTTTTGGATCGACTTGAAAAAAAAAACACAAACATAAAATCAAAACATCCTTTGGAAATTCTGTTTACTCTTTTCCTAGCAGTATTTGGACAATCTGCATTTAACACGTATGGTAAAGACAGCACTTGGTGGGCCGCTGCGTGCTCTGTGTTTTGAGCAAAATTTGAACTTGGCCATCAGCAGGAATTCTGCCGGGAGGGGCTGGAGAGATGGCTTAGCAGTTAAGGTGCTTGCTTGGGAAGCCTAAGGACCCAGGTTCGATCCCCTAGGACCCACGTAAGCCAGATGCACGAGGTGATGCATGCGTCTGGAGTTTGTTTACAGGGGCTGGAGGCTCTGGCTCGTCCATTCTTTCTATCTGCGCCCCCTCTTTCAAATAAATGAATAAAATAGTTAAACAAGAAACAAAATTATTCGACGGCTCTTGTAGGCTGAGGTAGAAGGATCAAAGTGAGTCTGAGGCCAGACTGGGGCTACAGAGTGAGTTTCGTTTTTTTATATTTTATTTTTATTAATTTAAGAGAGAGAGATACAGAAATAGGCAGGTAGAGAGAGAGAGAGAGAGAAATAGGCAGCTAGAGAGAGAATAGTGCCAGGGCCTCTAGCCACTGCAAAAGAACTCCAGATGCCTGGGCCCCCTTGTGCATCTGGCTTACCAGGGTTGTGGGGAGTCAAACGTGGATCCTTTGGCTTTGCAGGCAAGCGCCTTAACCACTAAGCCATCTCTCCAGCCCCAGAGTGAGTTTCAAGTCAAACTGAACTAGAGTGAGACCCTCCCCCAAAACAACAACAAAAATTACTGTGAATATTTCTGCGATGGAATTTTGGGTTAAGATTAACATTTAGAAGCTGGGCGCGGTGGCGCACGATTTTAATCCCAGCACTCGGGAGGCAGAGGTAGGAGGATCGCCGTGAGTTCGAGGCCACCCTGAGACTACATAGTGAATTCCAGGTCAGCCTGGGCTACAGCGACACCCTACCTTGAAATACCAAAAAAAAAAAAAAAAAAAAAAAGAGAGAGAGAAAAAAAGTGGGGCTAGAGAGATGGTTAAGGCGCTTGCCTGCAAAGCCAAAGGACCCAGGTTCGATTCCCCAGGACCCATGTAAGCCAGATGCACAAGGGGCCACATGCATCTGGAGTTTGTTTGCAGTGGCTGGAGGCCCTGACGCACCCATTCTTTCTCTCTGCCTCTTTCCCTCTCTCAAATAAATAAACAAAAATACTTTATTAACAAATGCAAAAGAAATTCTGATAGGTTTAGCTAACAACAGCCTCAATAGATGTTGCTGACTGTTCGCTCTTGGCCATTTCTGCTTATCTGTGAACGTGGCGCCACCGTGTGGCCAGGCTGTGAATACCACTTGCAATGGACTTGGATGGCCAGCTCGAAGCGTCTTGATTACCAGGCACTTTCTCAGGGCTGGAGCTGGTCTCCCCACTTCCCTTCTTGGCTTCTTGCACAGTACCCAAAGTGATCCTAGTGACGTGCCGCAGCGTGTTCCCTTCTTTGTTTAAAACCCTGCAGTGGGGCTGGAGAGATGGCTTAGCGGTTAAGGCGTCTGGCCTGCAAAGCCAGACGGTCGTGGTTCGGTTCCCCAGGACCCACGTAAGCCAGGTGCGTGCACGCATCTGGAGTTTGTTTGCAGTGGCTGGAGGCCCTGGTGTGCCCATTATCTCTCTCTCTCTCTCTCTCTCTCCATCTGCTTCTTTCTCCCTCTCAAGTATATAAATGAAAATATATGTAAAAAATAAAACCCTGCAGTGGGGTTGGAGAGATGGCTCAATGGTTAAAGATTTGTTAAGCCCAGGTTCGATTCCCCAGTACTCACTTAAAGCCGGATACGGAAAGTGACTGATGTGTGTGGAATTTGTTTGTAGTGACAAGAGGCGCTATCTCTGTCTCTCTCTCTCTCTCTCTCTCTCTGTCTCTCTCTGTGTGTGTGTCAAATAAATAAATAACAATTTATTTTTTTGTTGTTGCTGTCATCGTTGTTTTTCAAGGTAGGATCTCACTCTAGCTCAGGCTGACCTGGAATTCACTATGTAGTCTCAGGGTGGCCTCGAACTCATGGCGATCCTCCTACCTCTGCCTCCTGAGTGCTGGGATTAAAGGTGTGCGCCACCACACCCGGCTATTTATTTACTTACTTACTTACTTACCTACCCACTAAAGAGAAAATAGGCACACCAGGGCCTCCAGCCACTGCAAACAAACTCCAGACGCATGCGTCCCTCGTGTGCATTTGGCTTATGTGGGTTCTGGGGAGTTGAACCTGGGTCCTTAGGCTCCACAGGTGAGCGCCTTAAGGGCTAAGCCATCTCTCCAGCCCACATAATTTTTAAACCTTTTAGTGACTACCCATCTCACTCAAAGTAAAACTAAAACATAATGGCCTGCAGTGTTCTACATTGGTGTCAACCGTAGCTCTCAAGCCACTGTGGCCTTTTGCCATTTTTATATATAAAGGGTTGTTTTGCTTTGTTGTTTTGGGTTTTTTTTCTTGTTTGTTTTTCGAGGTAGGGTCTCACTCTAGCTCAGGCTGACGTAAAATTTACTATGTAGTCTCAGGGTGGCCTGGAACTCTCCCACCTCTGCTTCCCGAACGCTGGGATTAAGAGGCGTGTGCCACCATATATGAAGTTTTGTTGGCACACCGCCACGCGCGTTCTTCTACGTACAATCTGTGACTGATTTTCATGCTATTGTGAATAGAGCAGCAATTAATATGGATATGCAAATACCTCTGCGGTAGAATATGGAGACAGGATATAGGCTTTATGCCCAGGAGTGGGTCATATGGTAGTGCTTATTTATTTACTTATTTATTTATTTATAAGAGGGAGAGAGAGAAAACAAAAAAAGTGGCACGCCAGGGCCTCTAGCCACTGCAGTCGAACTCCAGACGAGTGTTCCATCACCTTGTGCGTCCGGTTTACGTGAGTTCTGAGGAGGTGAACCTGGGTCCTTAGGCTTCGCAGGCAAGCGCCTTAACCGCTAGGCCATCTCCCCACCCAACAGTGCTATTTTTAACTTTTTTTATGTGTTTTTTTTAAACTATTGTTTATTGCTTATAAAATTGAATGCAAACAGCCCTTGTCCTCCCCACAGGTCCCTAGGTTTCATGATTGTTTAGATTGTGGGTACACAGTGTGTGGGCGGTTGTGGAGAGAGGCGGACGTCAGCAGGCTCCAGGAAAAAGCCACCCACAGTGTCTCTGGGATGCTGCTCTGTCCTGCATGGCTGAGACCCCAGCCCTCTCCTTTGCCAACCCTGCAAAGCACCCCTTCCATAACCCGTATTCCCCAGCATTGCAAGAGGTTCTTTTGGATCGACTTGAAAAAAAGAAACAAACAAACATAAAATCAAAACATCCTTTGGAAATTCTGTTTACTCTTTTCCTAGCAGTATTTGGACAATCTGCATTTAACACGTACGGTAAAGACAGCACTTGGTGGGCCGCTGCATGCTCTGTGTTTTGAGCAAAATTTGAACTTGGCCATCAGCAGGAATTCTGCCAGGAGGGGCTGGAGAGATGGCTTAGCAGTTAAGGTGCTTGCTTGGGAAGCCTAAGGACCCAGGTTCGATCCCCTAGGACCCACGTAAGCCAGATGCACGAGGTGATACATGCATCTGGAGTTTGTTTACAGGGGCTGGAGGCTCTGGCTCGTCCATTCTTTCTATCTGTGCCCCCTCTTTCAAATAAATGAATAAAATAGTTAAACAAGAAACAAAATTATTCGACCGCTCTTGTAGGCTGAGGTAGAAGGATCAAAGTGAGTCTGAGGCCAGACTGGGGCTAGAGTGAGTTTCTTTTTTTTATATTTTATTTTTATTAATTTAAGAGAGAGAGATACAGAAATAGGCAGGTAGAGAGAGAGAGAGAGAAATAGGCAGCTAGAGAGAGAATAGTGCCAGGACCTCTAGCCACTGCAAAAGAACTCCAGATGCCTGGGCCCCCTTGTGCATCTGGCTTACCAGGGTTGTGGGGAGTCAAACGTGGATCCTTTGGCTTTGCAGGCAAGCGCCTTAACCACTAAGCCATCTCTCCAGCCCCAGAGTGAGTTTCAAGTCAACCTGAACTAGAGTGAGACCCTCCCCCAAAACAACAACAAAAATTACTGTGAATAATTCTGCGATGGAGTTTTGGGTTAAGAGTAACATTTAGAAGCTGGGCGTGGTGGCGCACGCCTTTAATCCCAGCATTTGGGAGGCGGAGGTAGGAAGATCGCCGTGAGTTCGAGGCTATCCTGAGACTCCATAGTGAATTCCAGGTCAGCCTGGGCTAGAGCGAGACCCTACCTTGAAATACCAAAAAAAAAAAAAAAAAAAAAAGAGAGAGAGAGAGAGAGAAAAAGTGGGGCTAGAGAGATGGTTAAGGCGCTTGCCTGCAAAGCCAGAGGACCCAGGTTCGATTCCCCAGGACCCACGTGAGCCAGATGCACAAGGGGCCGCATGCATCTTGAGTTTGTTTGCAGTGGCTGGAGGCCCTGACGCACCCATTCTTTCTCTCTCTCGCCTCTTTCTCTTTCACTCTGCCTCTTTCCCTCTCTCTCAAATAAATAAATAAAAATACTTTATTAAAAAATACTAAAGAAATTCTGATAGGTTCAGCTAACAACAGCCTCAATAGAAGTTGCTGGCTGTTCGCTCTTAGCCATTTCTGCTTATCTGTGAACATGGCGCCACCGTGTGGCCAGGCTGTGAATACCACTTGCAATGGACTTGGATGGCCAGCTCGAAGCGTCTTGATTACCAGGCACTTTCTCAGGGCTGGAGCTGGTCTCCCCACTTCCCTTCTTGGCTTCTTGCACAGTACCCAAAGTGATCCTAGTGACGTGCGGCAGCGTGTTCTCTTCTTTGTTTAAAACCCTGCAGTGGGGCTGGAGAGATGGCTTAGCGGTTAAGGCGTCTGGCCTGCAAAGCCAGACGGTCCCGGTTCGGTTCCCCAGGACCCACGTAAGCCAGGTGCGTGCACGCATCTGGAGTTTGTTTGCAGTGGCTGGAGGCCCTGGTGTGCCCATTCTCTCTCTCTCTCTCTCTCTCTCTCTCCATCTGCTTCTTTCTCCCTCTCAAGTATATAAATAAAAATATATATAAAAAATAAAACCCTGCAGTGGGGTTGGAGAGTTGGCTCAATGGTTAAAGATTTGTTAACAAGGCCTGACAGCCCAGGTTCGATTCCCCAGTACTCACTTAAAGCCGGATGCAGAAAGTGACTAGTGTGTCTGGAATTTGTTTGTAGTGACAAGAGGCGCTATCTCTGTCTCTCTCTCTCTGTCAAATAAATAAATAACAATTTATTTTTTTGTTGTTGCTGTCATCGTTGTTTTTCAAGGTAGGATCTCACTCTAGCTCAGCCTGACCTGGAATTCACTATGTAGTCTCAGGGTGGCCTCGAACTCATGGCGATCCTCCTACCTCTGCCTCCTGAGTGCTGGGGTTAAAGGTGTGCGCCACCACACCTGGCTATTTATTTACTTACTTACTTACTTACTTACCTACCCACTAAAGAGAAAATAGGCACACCAGGGCCTCCAGCCACTGCAAACAAACTCCAGACGCATGCACCTCGTGTGCATTTGGCTTATGTGGGTTCTGGGGAGTTGAACCTGGGTCCTTAGGCTCCCACAGGTGAGCGCCTTAAGGGCTAAGCCATCTCTCCAGCCCATATAATTTTTAAACCGTTTAGTGACTACCCATCTCACTCAAAGTAAAACTAAAACATAATGGCCTGCAGTGTTCTACATTGGTGTCAACCATAGCTCTCAAGCCATTGTGGCCTTTTGCCATTTTTATATATAAAGGGTTGTTTTGCTTTTTTTTTTTTTTCTTTCTTGTTTGTTTTTCGAGGTAGGGTCTCACTCTAGCTCAGGCTGACGTAAAATTTACTATGTAGTCTCAGGGTGGCCTGGAACTCTCCCACCTCTGCTTCCCGAACGCTGGGATTAAGAGGCATGTGCCACCGCACCCGGCTCGTATATGAAGTTTTGTTGGCACACCGCCACGCTCGTTCTTCTACGTACAATCTGTGACTGATTTTCATGCTATTGTGAATAGAGCAGCAATTAATGTGGATATGCAAATACCTCTGCGGTAGAATATGGAGACAGGATATAGGCTTTATGCCCAGGAGTGGGTCATATGGTAGTGCTTATTTATTTACTTATTTATTTATTTATAAGAAGAAGAGAGAGAAAACACGTCAGGGCCTCTAGCCACTGCAGTTGAGCTCCAGACGAGTGTTCCATCACCTTGTGCGTCTGGTTTACGTGAGTTCTGAGGAGGTGAGCCTGGGTCCTTAGGCTTTGCAGGCAAGCGCCTTAACCGCTAGGCCATCTCCCCAGCCCAGTAGTGCTATTTTTAACTTTTTTTTAAGTTTTTTTTTTTAATTTTTATTTATTTATTTGAGAGGGACAGACAGAGAGAGAAAGAGGCAGAGAGAGAGAGAGAGAGAAAGAGAGAGAGAGAGAATGGGCACAGCAGGGCCTCCAGCCACTGCAAACGAACTCCAGACACGTGCGCCCCCTTGTGCATCTGGCTTAATGTGGGCCCTGGGGAATTCAACCTGGGTCCTTCGGCTTTGCGGGCAGACTCTTTAACTGCTAAGCTATTTTCCCAGCCCTGTTTTCCTTCTTCTTCTTCTTCTTTTTTGTTCATTTTTATTTATTTATTTGAGAGCAACAGACAGAGAGAGAAAGAGGCAGATAGAGAGAGGAAGAGAGAGAGAAAGAATGGGCGCACCAGGGCCTCCAGCCACTGCAAACGAACTCCAGACACTTGCGCCCCCTTGTGCATCTGGCTAATGTGGGGCCTGGGGAATCGAGCCTCGAACCGGGGTCCCTAGGCTTCACAGGCAAGCGCTTAACTGCTAAGCCATCTCTGCAGCTCTATTTTTAACCTTTTGAGAAATCTCTATACAGACTTCCCTCATGGATGTACTATTTTATACTCCTACAGCAGCAAATAAAGTTTCCTGTCCCCCTACACCCTCATCAGCATGTGTTGTCATGTTTTCTGGGTGACAACCATTCTGACTGGAGTGAGATGTTATCTCAAAGTAGTTTTAATTTGCGTTTTCCCAATGGCTAAGGGTGTTGAACATTTAAAAAATATTTTATGGGGGACTTAAGGAGCTTGCCTGTGAAGCCTAAGGACCCAGGTTCGATTCCCCAGTACTCACGTACATAAGGTGACATATGCACCTGGAGTTCGTTTTCAGTGACTAGAGGCTCCGGGCGTGCCCATTGGCTCTGAAAGAAATAAGTTTTTTAAAAAGTTAAAAAAATATATTTATTGGTTGGGCTGGAGAGATGGCTCAGTGGTTAAAGCGCTTGCCTACAAAGCCTAATGACATAAAATCCCGCATAAAACCAGATGTACAAAGCGGCACACGCGTCTGCAGTTCGTTTGAAGCAGCTAGAGGCCCTGGTGTGCCCGCTCTCTTTCTCTCTCACCCGGGGCGTGGTGGCACACATCTTTAATCCCAGCACTCGGGAGGCTGAGGTAGGAGGCTCGCCGTGAGTTCGAGGTCAGTCTGAGATTACATAAGGAATTGCAGGTCAGCCTGGGCTAGAGTGAGACACTACCCCAAACAAAAACTATATACACACACACACACATTTGTTAGCCATTCGTGACTTTTTTTTTTTGAGGCAAGCCCAACAGACTGTTCTTTTTTTTTTTTTTTTTTATGAGAGAGAGAATTTTTTTTTTTTTTTTTTTCCAAAGTAGAGTCTCTCTCTAGCCCATGCTGACCTGGAATTCACTATGTAGTCTCAGGGTGGCCTTGAACTCACGGCGGTCCTCCTACCTCTGCCTCCCAAGTGCTGGGATTAAAGGCGTGCGTCACCATGCCTGGCACCAACGGAACTCTTTCCCCGGTCTATTATACCTTCTCAATGAATCGTCCCTATATAAATATGTAGGGCCCTCTTTATTTCTTCTGGCTATCTTTGGTTGAAGTCTACTTTATGAGAGATGAACATTCCTATACCTCTAATGGCTTCTGTTTACTTAGCAGACTGATTTCCATCTTTTTAAAAATATATATATTTTATTTTTATTTATTAAATTACTTGACAAAGGGTGGAAGAGAGAGAGAGAGAGAGAATAGGTGCACCACGCCTCCAGTCACTGCAAACGGACTCCAGACACGTGCGCCGCCTTGTGCATCTGGCCTACGTGGGTCCTGGGGAATTGAAACCTGGGTCCTTTGGCTTTGCAGGCAAATGTCTTAACTGCTAAGCCATCCCTCCAGCCCAGTTTCCATCTTTTGACACTATTGGGAGGGGGGGGATGTCTTTTCTAGCTAAGTGTGTTTCCTGTAGACAACAGATAGTTGGGTCTTGATCCATATCCATTCTCTGTGTGTCTGCCTCTTTCTTTCTCTCTCTCTCTCAAATAAATAAGATATTTTAGCCAGGCGTGGTGACACACACCTTTAATCCCAACACTTGGGAGGCAGAGGTAGGAGGATCACCATGAGTTCGAGGCCACCGTGAGACTACATAATGAATTCCAGGTCAGCCTTAGCTAGAGTGAGACCCTACCTTGAAAAACCAATAAATAAATAAATAAATAAATAAATAAATAAATAAATAAGAGATTTCGGGGTGGAGAGATGGCTTAGCTGTTAAATGCTTGCCTGTGAAGCCTAAGGACCCCTGTTCGAAGCTTGATTTCCCAGGACCCACGTTAGCCAGATGCACAAGGGGGCTCACGTGTCTGGAGTTCATTTGCAGTGGCCGGAAGCCCTGGAGTGCTCTCTCTCTCTCTCTCTCTCTCTCTCTCTCTCTCTCTGCTTCTGTCTCTGTCTGTGGCTCTCAAATAAATAAAAATAAACAAAAATAAATAAATAAATAAGAGATTTAAAAATATTTTATTTATTTATTTGAGAGATACAGATAAAGAAAGAATGGGCACACCAGGGCCTCTAGCCACTGCAAATGAACTCCAGACACATATGCCATCTGGCTTTATGTGGGTACTGGGGACTCAAACCTGGGTCCTTTGCCTTTGCAGGCAAGCGCCTTAGCCACTAAGCCATCTCTCCAGCCCTGTTTTTATTTTCAAGGAGAGAAGAGAAAGAAGGGCCATGCCAGGAACTCTTGCCATTGCAATCAGACTCCAGATACATGTGCCACTTTGTGCATCTGGCCTGGAATTCACTCTGTAGTCTCAGGGTGGCCTCGAACTCACAACAATCCTCCTACCTCTGCCTCCCAAGTGCTGGGATTAAAGGCGTGCGCCACCATGCCCGGCTACCTTCCACTTTTTTTGTGCAATTAGGATGGAGTGAGGGCTTCCCTGAGCTGGAGGGATGGCTTAGCAGTTAAGACATTTGCCTGCGAAGCCAAAGGACCCAGGTTCAATTCCCCAGAATTGAGAATGACTGAGAAACTGAGGATGAGCAAGAAGCTAGTTTCTTTTTTAAAATATTTTATTTTTTATTTATTTGAGAGAGAAAGAGAAAGAGAGAGGGAGAGAATGGGTGCACCAGGACCCTCCAGCCACTGCAAACGAACTCCAGACGCGTGCGCCAACCTTGTGCATCTGGCTTACGTGGCTCCAGGGGAATCGAACCTGGGTCCTTGGGCTTCGTAGGCAACTTTAACCGCTAAGCCACCTCTCCAGCCCTTGTTTCTTTCTTACGTACCACAGATGGAGCACACCCTCCCGTTCTCTTCCCGCGACCACCTTTCCTTCTAGAGATGCAGAGCGATTCCCGTCAAAGACGCCAGAACTTAAACACACTTAACACAGCACAGCGGGTGTTTCATCAGGATTCCGACGCTGAATATAACAGTATTATCAGAGGGCCATTTAACACAAGCATTTCATTTATTTATTTATTTACTTATATTTTATTTTATTTGGTTTTTTCGAGGTAGGGTCTCACTCCAGCCCAGGCTGACCTGGAAGTCACTCTGTAGTCTCAGGCTGGCCTCGAACTCACAGCGATCCTCCTACCTCTGCCTCCCAAGCGCTGGGATTAAAGGCATGCACCACCGTGCCCGGCTTTATTTTTTATTTATTTATTTTATAATTCGGGACAGAGAGAATGGGCGCGCCAGGGCCTCCAGCCACTGCAAACGAACTCCAGACACATGCGCCACCTTGTGCGTCTGGCTTATGTGGGGCCTGGAGAATCGAACCTGGGTCCTTAGGCTTCGCAGGCAAGCCCAACACTAGCATTTCAAAGTTGAGATTCCTGGAGTCTTTTACATGGGGCTGTGAGGTCTTGTCTCCCTGTCTTTATGTGGCAGACTCTGAGATCTTTAAAAAGTCTATTCAAGAAAGTTCAGTCCCATTGTTACCATGGGCAATTTACTTTATGGTTTGGCCGCCATTTTCTGCAATTTTTTGCTGTTATTTGTTTGTTTGTTTGAGGTAGGGTCTCACTTTAGGCTGACCAGGAACTCACTAGGGAGTCTCATGTCTCACCTTGTGTGCACGTGTGACCTTGTGTGCTTGTGCCACCTTGTGCGTCTGGCTTATGTGGGACCTGAAAAGTCGAACATGGGTCCTTAGGCTTTGCAGGCAAGCGCCTTAACTGCTAAGCCAGCTCTCCAGCCCTGTGTGGGAAATTCTTAAAGGAATGGGTGGCCTGGATCCTACCTCTGACTCCTGAGTGCTGGGATGAAAGGCATGCACCACCATGCCTGGCCATTTTCTGCATTTATTTTTTTTTTAATTATTTATTTATTTGACAGAGAAAGAGGGAGAGAGAGAGAGAGAGAATGGGCACTCCAGGGCCTTCAGCCACTGCAAACAAACTCTAGACGCATGTGCCCCCTTATGCATCTAGCTAACATGGGTCCTGGGGAATCGAACCTGGGTCCCTTGGCTTTGCAGGAAAACGCCTTAACAGCTAAGCCATCCCTCCAGCCCAATTTTCTGCATTTTAATACAAGCCACCCGCCCATAAGATGTATGTGGATGAAAGGACCTAACATCTCTTGGAACTGAAGGAAGAATGCTTTCCATTTATTTATTGGTGTGTTTTTTTTTTTAAGGCCTTGAATAGCTTTATTGAAATCTGTATAAATAAACATGCACATTTCAAATGTAAACTCAAGTTTTTAAAATATTTATTTATTTTACTTATTTGAGAGAGAGGAAGAGAGAGAGAGAGAGAGAATGGGCACACCAGGGCCTTCAGCCACTATAAACGAACTCCATATGCATGCGCCCCCTTGTGCATCTGGCTTATGTGGGTCCTGGGGAATCGAACCTGGGTCCTTTGCCTTTGCAGGCAAGCGTCTTAACCGCTAAGCCATCTCTCCAGCCCTACTTATTGTTTGTTTGTTTGTTTTTTTGAAATAAGATCTCACTGTAGCCCAGGCTAACCTGGAATTCACTATGTAGTCTCATGCTGGTCTCAAACTCACAGCGATCCTCCTACCTTGGCCTCCTGGGTGCTGGGATTAAAGGTGTGCGTTGTTACGCCTGAATGTTTTTATGTTTTAAGTGCTTTATGCACACGTGGGACTGTTGTGAAGACTTGGAAATTCAGGTCGGTTTGAAGTCTGCCCTCTCAGACACTAGCGCCACTAGAGGAATTCCTCTGACCTGCTTGATTGACAGTGAAAACTTGAGATGTATAGGTGAAGGTGAGGCGGAGCTGACGAGACAGTAAGGAAGGTAGGTTTGTGACAGGATCCATGAAGGATGTCTGCTCGAAGCCGGGCGTGGTGGCGCACGCCTTTCATCCCAGCACTCGGGAGGACAGAGGTAGGAGCATCGTCGTGAGTTCGAGGCCACCCTGTGACTCCATAGTGAATTCCAGATCAGCCTGGGCTAGAGTGAGACCCTACCTCCAAAAACAAAACAAAAGTCCGCTTGGACCTCAGTAGTGTGTGCGAGGGTCCCACAATCCCTGATGTTGTGTAACAAACTGAGACCCACCCACCGCCATCATCCGGCCCCCTCTAAACTGACCCTGATGCAGGACAGCTTTGGTCATTAATTCTGAGCAGCCATGGGGTGTCCCAAGACAGCGCTTAGGTCACTCGTATGTGCTCATAGTGTTGGGTCCTCTGTCCCCTGCCCCAGACGAGTCAAGAATCTCAGTGACAACGTAATGATAGCCTTAGGGGAAACCAGCCGCTCTCTAATTGGACCGGAGGCCCGCTCCATGGGAGGGAATACATGCCTGATACTGAAAATCTATGACAGGGGAAGTCATGAGCCCTAGGGGTGTAACGTCTGCTGCTGTCTGGATAAATGCATATATTATGTTCACCAAACTGCCTGGTAAACACATCTCTTAATGTTCATACCCATATATTAATGCTACTCTCGCTTTTGGTTGGAGAACCTTCTCTTTTCAGATGGCAGTGACCTTGGGATGACTCAGAAGGCACCATGGTGCTGGGAAGAAGTGACAGAGGAGCACTCAGCACTTATAGCAGATCCCTATTCATGATATCAAACTGTATTAGTTTCTCCAGAGAAGCAAAACCAATTCATATCTGTCTCTCCTTATCTATGTCAACATTTCAGAGAAAGTGGAGAGAGCAGTGTGAGTTTATTAGTATGAGACAGTCTAATGAAGCAAATCAGTGTCTCAAACTTTTTTTTTTTTTTTTTGAGGTAGGGTCTCACTCTAGCTCACGCTGACCTGAAATTCACTCTGCAGTCTTAGGGTGGCCTCGAACTCACAGCGATCCTCCTACCTTTGCCTCCCGAGTGCTGGGATTAAAGGCGTGAGCCCCTATGCCTGGCTTGAAACTTATTCTTAAACTCTCATGTACCTGTGGATGTTGTTCAGATGTAGACTGTGTACTGCTTTCTGTTTCGTTTTGTAAGACTCGGGCTGGAGAGATTGTTTAGCGGTTAACGCGCTTGCCTGCCTAAGAATGCTTGTTCAAATCTCCGGGTCCCACGTATAGCCAGATGCAAAAGTGATACAAGTGTGCAATGTCGCACACGCACCCAAGCGGGCATGTGCATCTGGAGTCCTTTCACAGCGGCTGAAAGGCCCTGGCACGCCAATTCCCTCTCTCTCTCTCTCTCTCTCTCTCTACCTCTTTCTCCCTCTCTATGTCTCTCTCTCAAAAATAAATAAAATAAAATGGGGCTGGAGAGATGGCTTAGCGGTTAAGCGCTTGCCTGTGAAGCCTAAGAACCCTGGTTCGAGGCTCTACTCCCCAGGACCCACGTTAGCCAGATGCACAAGGGGATGCACGCGTCTGGAGTTCGTTTGCAGTGGCTGGAGGCCCTGGCACGCCCATTCTCTCTCCCTCTCTCTATCTGCCTCTTTCTCTGTCTGTCGTTCTCAAATAAATAAATAAAAATAACAAAAAAATTAATAAAATAAAATAAAATAAGATGGGCCGGGCATGGTGGTGCACACCTTTAATCCCAGCACTCGGGAGGCAGAGATAGGAGGATCGCCGTGAGTGTGAGGCCACCCGGAGACTACATAGTGAATTCCAGGTCAGCCTGGGCCAGAGTGAGACCCTACCTCGAAAAACCAAATAAATAAATAAATAAAATGAAATAATAAAAAAAAAGACTCTGGTGCCCTGACTGACCTGGAACTCACTGTGTAGACAAGGTGGGCCCAATACTTGCAATAATCCTCTTGCCTCTGCCTCCCAAGTGCTGGGACTACAGGCGTGTACCATGCATCACACCCAGCCAAGGTTCTGCAGTTCTAAAGAGCTCCCAGATTATTCCAATCCACTACTGGACACCCAAGATATTTAGCAGCAATCCTAACCAGATTACATATGGGAATTATCCACGGGGACATGAAATATACACTTTGCACCTTGCAGTAGGTCCACTGAGTCAGAATTCCCAGTGGTGTTCAGGCATCTACAATTTTAAATATTATGTATTTATTTATTTGAGAGAGAAGAGAATGAGAGAAAGAAAGAGGCAGAGAGAGAGAGAGAGAGAGAGAATGGGTGATCCAGGGCCTCTAGCCACTGTAAACGAACTCTAGATGCGTGCGCCACCTTGTGCATCTGACTTTATGTGGGTCCTGGGGAATTGAACCCGGGTCCTTAGGCTTCACAGGCAAGCGCCTTAACCGCTAAGCCGTCTCTCCAGCCCTGAGCCTAGAGTTTTGATTCTTTTTTTTAATTAATTAATTTATTTTTATTAACAACTTCCATGATTATAAACAATATCCCATGGTAATGCCCTCCCTCCCCCCACTTTCCCCTTTGAAACTCCATTCTCCATCATATCCCCTCCCCCTCTCAATCAGTCTCTCTTTTATTTTGATGTCATGATCTTTTCCTCCTCTTATGATGGTCCTGTGTAGGTAGTGTCAGGCACTGCGAGGTCATGGATATCCAGGCCATTTTGTGTCTGGAGGAGCACGTTGCAAGGAGTCCTGCCCTTCCTTTGGCTCTTACATTCTTTCCGCCGCCTCTTCCTAGAGTTTTAATTCTTATCTCCAGATGATTCTGTTTCATCCATCAGCTGACATTTGCTGCGCTTGTGCTTCCGGTCAGGCACTGACCATGGTGAGGACGCCAAACAAAAGGGCTGGTGATGAGAGAATGTGGGAGAAATCCTGGGTGCGGGGTGCTTTGTGTGTGTGGGGGGGGGCGGGCAGGACAGGGGTATTGGATTCAGCCAGCTTGACTAGTGAGAAGCTGGGAGGCTTTTTCTGTAGAATGTGAAGGTGGGGCCGAGCTTAAAGGATCAACAGAAGTAAAAACGAGACATTTTACAGCCTGGGAAAGTCCCGAGTTCACTCAGGGAGGGGAAAGCACCCCAGCTAGAGAAGCTTCGAGGACAGCATCGTGAAGGATGCTAAGCTGAGGAGTCTGACCCTCATTCTCCAGGCTAGAATTTTAAGAAGTCTGAATGGAACGGGGCTGGAGGGATGGCTTAGCAGTTAAGGCGCTTGCCTGAAAAGCCAAAGAACCTCGGTTCAATTCCCCAGGACCCGCGAAAGCCAGATGCACAAGGAGGTATATGCGTCTGGAGTTCATTTGCAGTGGCTAGAGGCCCTGGTGTGCCCATTCTCTCTCTATCTCTGTGTGTCTCTCAAAAAAAGAGAGAAAAAGAGGTGTAACATCAGCTGCTGTCTGGCTAAATGTAAATACTATGCTCACCAAACTGCCTGGTAAGCACTTCTCTTAATGTTCATACCCATATATTAATGCTACTCTCACTTTTGGTTAGAGAACCTTCTCTTTTCAGATGGCAGTGACCTTGGGATGACTCTGAAGGCACCATGGTGCTAAGAAGAAGTGACAGAGGAGTGCTCAGTACTGAAATACCTCTATTACATCTTGCAAGGCTCAGGGTCCATTGCAGAAGAGGTGGTGGAAAGAATGTGAGAACGGGGGGGCTGGAAAATGGCTTAGTGGTTAAGGCACTTGCCTGTGAAGCCTAAGGACCTAGGTTCGATTCTCCAGGTCCCATGTAAGCCAGATGCACATAGTGGTGCATGTGTCTGGAGTTCACTTGCTGAGGCTGGAGGCCCTGGCGCACCCATTCTCACACCCCGCCTATCTCTGTGTCTCTAATATATAAATAAATAAAAATAAATCTTAAAAAATATGTAAGTACCAAAGGAAGGGTAGGACTCCTTACCAAGTGCTCCTCTAGACACAAAATGGCCTGGATATCCATGACACTCACAGTGCCTGACGCTACCTCATAATAGCAGGAAAAGATGATGACATCAAAATAAAAGAGAGACTGATTGAGAGGGGGAGGGGATATGATGGAGAGTGGAGTTGTGAAGGGGAAAGTGGGGGGAGGGAGAGAATTACCATGGATTATTGTCTATAATTATGGAAGTGGTCAATAAAAGAAAATTTGAAAAAAGAAAGAAAAAGAGTCTGAATGCCGACAAATAGCAAATACAGTAAATGCTAGCCACACTTAACCATTGACACTGTTTTGTTACTGTTGTTAATTAGTGGCAGGGCAGGGGAATGGAGACTGAGTTGGGGTAACCTAGATTGGAAACAGAGAAAGTGGTCAAAGACTAACCATTCAGCTGATCTGGTTAAGGAACAGGAAAGAAATAAAGATGGTAGGTTTTACCTGCTTCCTGAACTAATTAAAAACCTCACAGCTAAACTGGGCGTGGTGGCGCACGCCTTTAATCCCAGCACTCGAGAGGCAGAGGTAGGAGGATCGCCATGAGTTCAAGGCCACCCTGAGACTCCGTAGTGAATTCCAGGTCAGCCTGGGCCAGAGTGAGACCCTACCTCAAAAAACAAAAATAAAATAAAATAAAAAATTTAAAAAAAACCTTTCCTTTCTAAAAAAAAAACAAAAAAAACAAGTTCCTTTATGAGGTGGAGAGAATATAGAATATTTATTGTGTGTGTGTGTGTGTGTACACAGTCACATGCATACCACAGTGTCAGAGGACCTTTTTTTTAAAAAAAATATCTTTTGGTTCATTTTTTATTTATTTATTTGAGAGTGACAGAGAGAGAGAGAGAGAGAGAGAAAGAAGCAGATAGAGAGAGAGAGAATGGGCGTGCCAGGGCTTCCAGCCACTGCAAACGAACTCCAGACTCGTGCGCCCCCTTGTGCATCTGGCTAACGTGGGTCCTGGGGAATCAAGCCTCGAACTGGAGTCCTTAAGCTTCACAGGCAAGCGCTTAACCGCTAAGCCATCTCTCCAGCCCCAGAGGACCTTTTTTTAAAATTTGTATTTATTTGAGAGAGAGAGAGAGAATGGGCGCACCAGGGCCTTCAGCTACTGCAAACAAACTCCAGACACATGTGCCCCCTTGAGCACCTGGCTAATGTGGGTCTTGGGGAATTGAACTTGAGTCCTTTGGCTTTGCAGCCAAGAGCCTCAACTGCTAAGCCATCTCTCCAGCCCTAAAACATTTCTTAAAAAGAACTTTTGAAGCTGGGAGTGGTGGTGCATGCCTTTAACCCCAGCACTTGGGAGGCAGGGTTAGGGGGAGGATTGCCGTGAGTTTGGAGTCACCCTGAGATTAAATAATGAATTCCAGATCAGCCTGGGCTAGAGTGAAACCCTACCTAGAAAAACAAAACAAAAACAAACAAACGACAACAAAAAAAAGCTTTTACATATACTCAGTTTCTTTAAAACTCAGGTTTATTTATTTGAGAGAGATATAGAGAGAAAATGCGGATCCCAAGGCCTCAAGCCTGAGGCATGCGCCACTTTGTGCATCTGCCTTATGTGGGACCTAGAGAATCGAACCTGGGCCCTTAGGCTTTGCAGACAAGTGCCTTAACTGCTAAGCCATCTCTCCAGCCCTCAGTTTCTTTTTAAAGGATTGGAGTTCATTCTAACACATCCCATGAAATCAGACAATGCTTTTCAAAATCTGGCCTATCTATTCGTTGTGAACAGTATTTGATCCAGGAAAGATCTGGTAGAACCTGGGAACTGGGAATCTAGCCAGTTTTAGATACCACTTACTGTCATTTAATAAATAAAAATAACTGAAGGCTGGGGAGATGGATCAGCAATTAAAGGCACTTGCTTGCAAAGCCTGATGGCCTGAGTTTGATTCCTCACTTCTCACGTAAAGCCAGATGCACAGGGTGGCACATGCATCTTGAGTCTGTTTGCAGTGGAAAGGGGCCCCTGTGTGCCCATTCTCTCTCTCTCTCCCTCCCTCTCCTTGCAAGCAAATAAATAAAACTATTATTTTTAATATTTTATTCTTTTGTATTTATTTATTTGAGAGCTACAGACAGAGAGAGAAAGAGGGAGAGAGAGAGAGAGAGAGAGAGAGAGAGAGAGAGAGAAAGAGAGAACGGGCACACCAGGGCCTCCAGCCACTGCCAATGAACTCCAGACATGTGCGCCCCCTTGTGCATCTGGCTATCGTGGGTCCTGAGGAATCGAACCTGGGTCATTTTGGCTTTGCAGTCAAACACCTTGACTGTTAAGCCATCCCTCCAGCCCTATTTATTTATTTATTTATTTTTTGAGGTAGAGTCTCGCTCTAGCCCTGGCTGACATGGAATTCACTATGCAGTCTCAGAGAGCTCACAGTGATCCTCCTACCTCTGCCACTTGAGAGCTGGCATTAAGGGTGTGCACCACCATACCTGGCTCAACTTTTTTTTTTTTTTAAATATTTTGTTCAAGAGAGAAAGAGGCAGATAGAGAATGGACGCGTCAGGGTCTCCAGTGACTGCAAATGAACTCCAGATGCATGCACCACCTTGTGCATCTGGCTTTATGTGGGTACTAGGCAATTGAACCTGGGTCCTTAGGCTTCACAGGCAAGCACGTTAACCACTAAGCCATCTCTCAAGCCTGTGAATTCTTTTTGTTTTCTTTTATTTATTTGAGAGAGAGAGAGAAAAAAAAAGAGAGAGGGGTGCAGATAGAGAGACAGAGAGAATGTGCACGGGCCAGGGCCTTCAGCCACTGCAAACAAACTCTAGACACATGTGCCACCTTGTGTATCTGGTTTATGAGGTTACTGGGGAATCAGACCTGGGTTCTTAGGCTTTACAAGCAAGTGTCATAACTGCTATGAGCTTTCATTCTGATTATCAATACTCCCTTTATCTTGCCAGCGTGTTCTGCTCTTTCATAGTGGGTTCAAAGCAGCAAAACTCTGGGAATTATTTCCATGCAAGTCATTCATTCATTCTGTAGGATTTTTCTTGAATTAGAGGAGCTTTCTTGATCTTTACATTAGGAAAAAAAAAAAAAAAGTGATCTTGGGCTGGGGAGATGACTCAATGAATAAAGGAGCTTGCTTGCAAAACCTAACCACCTGGGTTTGATTCTCCAGAACCCATGTAAAGCCAGATGCACAAAGTGGCACATGTGCCTGGAGTTCGTTTTGCAGGGGCAGGAGGCCCTGGCATGCCCATTCTCTTTTCCTCTGAAATAAATTTTTTAAAAAAGCTAGTTTTTTTTTTTTTTTAATGTGGTCTTCTGGACTGGAGAGATAGCTTAACAGTTAAAGAGCTTGCCTGCAAAGTCAAAGGACCCAGGTTCGATTCCCCAGGACCCACGTAAGCCAGATGCACAAGGTGGCGCATGTGTCTGGAGTTCACTTGTAGCGGCTGAAGGCCCTAGTGTGCCCATTCTTTCTTTCTCTATCTGCCTCTCTCTCTCTCCCTCTCAAATAAATAAAATAAATTAAAAAAAAAAAGTTCAAACCGGGCGTGGTGGCGCACGCCTTTAATCCCAGCGCTCAGGAGGCAGAGGTAGGAGGATCGCCGTGAGTCCGAGGCCACCCTGAGACTCCATAGTGAATTCCAGGTCAGCCTGGGCTAGAGTGAGACTCTACCTCGAAAAACAAAACAACAAGTTTGGTGTAAGGACAAGGGTGGGAAACAGTGATACTGTGGTAGAGTACTTGGGATGACGTGGGGGGGGTGGGGGGGCAGAAGTAAATAGGGCCAGAAAGTAAGGGCCTCGGATGCCAGGCTGGGACCTGATTTGTTCTAGCTATGCATTTAGTTTTCACCCTTGTTTTTAAGCATTTGGCTGAATAGGCCTTCTCATCTGTTGGCCTTGCTTTTAGGATTGAGCCACTGCAGGGCTGACTGGAGAGACGGCTCAGCAGTTAAAGCACTTGCCTGCAAAGCCTAATGACCTGGGGTTTGATTCCCCAGTACCCACGTAAAGCCAGACACAGAAAGTGGCGCGCATGCATCTGGAGTTCTTTCGCAGCAGCTGGAAGCCCTGATGTGCCCATTCTCTCTCTCTCTCTGCTTGAAAATAAATAAATGATAGATATAATATATAATATTTTGAGGTAGGGTCTCACTCTCTAACCCAGGCTGACCTGGAATTCACTATGTAGTCTCAGAGTGGCCTTGAACTCACAGCGGTTCACCTACCTCTGCCTACCCAGAGTGCTGGGACTAAAGGCATGTGCTGCCATATACGGCTAAATAAAAATATGTTTTTTAAGAAAGAATTGAGAGCGGGGCATGGTGCTGCATGCTTTTAATCCCAATACTCAGGAGGCAGAGGTAGGAGGATCTCCTTGAGTTCGAGGCCACCCTGAGACTATATAGCGAATTCCAGGTCAGCTTGTGCTAGAGTGAGACCCTTTCTTGAAAAACCAAAAAATAAAAAATTAAAATAATAATAAATAATAATAATAAATGGCAAAAGGGCAATGGCTCATTTTTTTTTTAGGTTTTGGAGGTAGGGTCTCACTCTAGGCCCAGGCTGACCTGGAATTCACTATGTAGTCTCAGGGTGGTCTTGAGCTCACAGCAATCCTGCTACCTCTGCCTTCCGAGTGCTGGGATTAAAGGTGTGCACCACCACACCCGGCTTGCTATTTATTTATTTTTTTGTTAAGTATTTTATTTATTTATTTGAGAGAGAGGGGCAGAGCAAGAGAGAGAATGGGTGCACCAGCGCCTCTAGGCACTGCAAACAGAATCCAGACGCACGTACCATCGCTCAGGTCTGATTGAGAGATTGCAATATATGCATTTCGGCATGTCTTTTTTTAATTTTTTATTTACCTATCTATATTTTATTGACTAGTTCCATGATTGTAAACAATACCCCATGGTAATTCCCTCCCTCCCCCAACTTTCCCCTTTGAAACTCCACTCTCCACCATATCCCCTCCCCCTCTCAATCAGTCTCTCTTATTTTATTTGTTTATTATACATACTTTTTATTGACAACTTCTATACAGACAACAAACCATGGTATTTCCCTCTCCCCTCCTCCCAGTTTCCCCTTCATAACTCCGCTCTCTGTCATAGCCCCTCCCTCCTTCCCCCCTCTCAATTAGTCTCTCTTTTATTTTGACGTCATGATCTTTTCCTCCTATTATGATGGTCTTGTGTGTAGGTAGTGTCAGGGCATTTCCACATTTCTTTTCCCTGCCTTGCAGGGGGGAATATATACAGCCTGCAGAGGCTGGAAAGGCCTGGGGTGGGCGTGGCCTGCACGTCAGTGGGCGTGGCCTCAGAATGCTGTGACATTTGAGGGGCGTGGCCTCAGATGTGGGCGTGGCTCGAATGAGAGCGGTGTGCGGTGGGGCGTGGCCTCTGCGTAGGGGCGTGGCCTGAGAGAGAACTGTCTCGGAAGGGGCGTGGCCTCAGGGAGGACCGTGGTTCGGGGTGGGCGTGGCCTGCACACGGGAAGGGCGTGGTCGGAAGTGCGCTCGCGGGCGGGGATGAGCCGGCGTCTGACGCTGTGTCCACCAGCTCTGGTCGGTGCATTTGCAAAGTCTCCCGGCCACCGTGCACCATGGCGCCCCGCCTGCTGCTGCTGCAGCTGCTCCGCTCCAGGCCCCACGGCGTCGCCGTGATCCCCTGTCGGTCCCTGAGCACCGGCCCCGGCTCCGGCGAGTACCTGCAGCACAGCATCGTGCCCACCATGCACTACCAGGACAGCTTGCCCAGGTGAGGGAGCCCAGGATCGATCCTGCCCTTCCGCCTCTCACCCTCTTCCTGATCCCCCTTTGGATGACAGCTGAAGACATTTTCACCCCATACCCCCACCCCCAGGCTTCTAACCTTGGCGGGGGGAGGGGTAGGCAGCCGTGTTGCTCCCCCATGTCTGCAAAATCCCTGTGATTTCTCAGCCTGATGTGAGTTCGAGTCCAGCCCTGACTAGCACTAACTCCAGGTCAGCCTGAGCTAGAGCGAGGCCCCCAACTCGAAAAACTAAAACCAAAAAAAAAAAAAAAAAAAAAAAGAAGAAGAAGAAAAGAAAAGAAAGGGGAAAAAAGGAAAACAAATCAATTGACTCCTCTTCTTCCAGTAATTTTTTTTGTTTCGGTTTTTCAAGGTAGGGTTTCGCTCTAGCCCAGGTTGACCTGGAATTCATTATGTAGTCTCAGGGTGGCCTCGAACTCACAGCGATCCTCCTACCTCTGCCTCCCCAGTGCTGGGATTAAAGACGTGTGCCACCATGCTCAGCCAGATCTGCTCTCTCTAAAGTCAAAGCCACATTGTCTTCTCTAGTCAGCTTTTACTCCCTGAAGCCAAGCTCAGGAAAATCAATCCCCTTTCACCGTCTTTCTGGTCAAACCTGGATGCAGTGGTCATCCAGTCCAGGCACTGAAGACCAGGGCTCCCTTTAACTCCCTCCAAGAAAAGAACGGAGATTGTCTCCTTAGGCCTGTTTCTCTCACATCCGGCATAATTCTTGCTCATCTTGCCTCTCTCAGCAATGTCCTCCACTGTGCAAAAATATAAGACAAGCGCCGGGCGTGGTAGCACACGCCTTTAATCCCAGCACTCGGGAGGCAGAGGTAGGAGGATCGCAGTGAGTTCGAGGCCACCCTGAGACTACACAGTGAATTCCAGGTCAGCCTGGACTAGAGTGAGACCCTACCTCGAAAAACCAAAAATAAAAAATAAAAAAAATAAGACAAGGGCTGGAGAGATGGCTTAGCAGTTAAGGTGCTTGCCTGAGAAGCCTAAGGACCCAGGTTCGATTCCCCAGGACCCATGTAAAGTAGATGCACAAGGTGGCGCATGCGTCTGGAATTGAGTTGCAAGGCTTGAGACCTTGGAGCATGTATTCTCTCTTATCTGCACCCCCTCTTTCTCTCTCAAATAAATAAATAAAAATAAAGCAGGGCTGGAGAGATGGCTTAGAGGTTGAGGCACTTGCCTGCAGAGCCAAAGGACCCAGGGTCAACTCCCCAGGTCCCACGTAAGCCAGATGCACAAGGGGGCGCATGTGTCTCGAGTTCGTTTGTAGTGGCTGGAGGCCCTGGCGCACCCATTCTCCTTCTCTCTCTCTATCTGCTTCCTCCTCTCTCATTTTTCTCTCAAATAAAAAAACAATAAAAATAAAATATTCAAGGGCTGGAGAGATGGCTTGGCGGTTAAGCGCTTGCCTGTGAAGCCTAAGGACCCCGGTTCGAGGCTCGATTCCCCAGGACCCACGTTAGCCAGATGCACAAGGGGGCGCACGCGTCTGGAGTTCGTTTGCAGTGGCTGGAGGCCCTGGCACGCCCATTCAATCTGCACCCTCCCTTTCTCTCTCTCTCAAATAAATAAATAAATAAAAATAAAAATATATTTAAAAAGTAAGACAAACAAAAGTAAGATTATCTGAGTAATCTTGGCTGGGGAAGGGGGAAGGAAAAATGGTCTTTGCTCCCCCCGGGATGAAGTCCCAGCCTGCCCTCTCCTTGTCAGCCTGGATGACACCGTGCACCAGGATGTGGGGGAAAGGTGACAGCTGACAGCCTGTCCCGGCTTGCTGAGTCAGGTGATTGTTGCCGTCCCACCCAGGGTTCAGATCACTGGGGGACTGCCTGCGTTTCAGAACCGGGAAGCTGCCAAGGATATTCACGGTCATCCATTCACTCCTGTCCCCGTCCGCAGCAGAGAAAGCTCTAGGAACCTGGGAATATATACAAACTGTTAACCTGTCCCCTCCCCGCCCCCCCTCTTTGTTCTCCCCCCACGCGTCCATCGCCTTCATCTGTAAGTGGGAGTTATGAGAGATGAAATGTTTTATATGTCTCAGCAGTTCTGGGGCTAATAAAAACAAAACAAAACAAAACAAAAAAGTATTCTCTTTGACACGCACGTTGATGTCACACTTGGCAAAGAGCCCTGACCTTGAGTGAGGTCTGGTAGAACTGACTTTCAGATTCGGCATCCGAAGGTTTGGGTCATTGAATCCCAGGGCCTCCGTGACCTGTGAAGGGAGCGGCAGCACACAGTTCTTTTGAGTTATACTGAGAGGGTACTGAGATAAGATGCCAGAGGTAGGAAATGGCATAGTCACTCTTTCCCTATTATTCCTATCCTCATGCTGCCCCCCCTTTTTTAAAATTATTTTTGTTTATTTATTTATTTGACAGAGAAAGAGAGAGAGAGAGAGAGAATGGGTGTGCCAGGGCCTCCAGCCACTGCAGATGAACTCCAGACTTGTGCATGTGGCTAAAGTGGGTCCTGGGGAATTGAACCTGGGTCCTTCGGCTTTGCAGGCAAATGCCTTAACCACTAAGCCATCCCTCCAGCCCTGTTACTGTCTTTTTCTTTTCCATTTTTATTTTAGGGGGGGGGCAGAGAATTGGCCTCAGCCACTGCACTCGAACTCCAGACGCTTGCGCCACCTAGTGGGCACGTGCGACCTTGCGCTTGCCTTGCCTTTGTGCGTCTGGCTTAAGTGGGATCTGGAGAGTCGAACATGGGTCCTTAGGCTTCGCAGGCAAGCGCTTTAACCGCTGAGCCATCTCTCCAGCCCATGGTGCCTTTTAATGGGTTGACCTTTGGGTCTTTAATAGGAGCTCTTCCACTATCATTTGTTGTTTTTTTTTTTTTTTAAGTGGTATGTTTAGTTTTCTTGGCTCATGTATATTAGTTATATAGCTCAGCCTAGTATTATTTATTTTTCATATTTTTTTTATTTACTCATGGGACAGAGAAAGGCAGGTAGCGAGAGAGGGAGAGGGAGAATGGGTGCACCAGGGTCTCTAGCCACTGCAAACAAACTCAAGATGTATGCGCCACCATGTGCATCTGGCTTACATGGGTACTGGGGAATTGAATCTGGTTTCTTAGGTTTCACAGGCAAACGCCTGAACTGCTAAGCTATCTCTCCAGCCCTGTTTTATGTATTTATTTTTGCAAGGACAGAGAGAGAATATGAGTGGGCCAGGGTCTCTTGATGCTGCAAAGGAACTCCAGAACAGGGGACACTTTTTGTATCTGGCTTTATGTGGGTATTGAGGAATCTAACCCAGACTGACAGGTTTTACAAACAAGTATCTTTAACTATTGAGACATCTCCCCAGCCTGGTGTTATTTTAAGGAATATGTATATATATATTTAATTTTATTTATTTATTAGCGTGAGAGTGGGCACACCAGGGCCTCTAGCCACTGCAGACGTACTTCAGACGCATGCACCAACTTGTGCATCTGGTTTACATGGGGACTGGGGAATCCATCAACCTGGCTCCTTAGGCTTCACATGCAAGTGTCTTAACTGTTAAGCAATCTCTGCAGCTGCAGACCTGATTATTTATTTATTTTAACTAATTAATTTTTTTTTCGAGGTAGGGTCTCAGCCCAGCCCAGGCTGACCTGGAATTCACTGTGTAATCTCAGGGTGCCCTCAAACTCACGGTGATCCTCCTACCTCTGCCTCCCGAGTGCTGGGATTAAAGACGTGCACCACCACGCCCGGCTAATTATTTTTGTTTAAATATTTTATTTATTTGAGAGAGAGAGAGAGGGCAAGAAAGGCAGATAGAGTCAGAGAAAATGGGCATGCCAGGGCCTCTAGCCACTGCAAACGAACTCCAGATGCATGTGTCCCTCGTGCATCTGGCTTACATGGGTCCTGGAGAATCAAACCGGGGTCCTGAGGCTTCGCAGGCAAGCGCCTTAACCATTAAGCCATCTCTCCAGCCCTGTACTTATTTCAATATCTACTCACCTTAACTGATAGCTGGTGGTCAGAACATAATTGGCAGACGTTTCATGCGTGGGAGGCAGAGTTGACAGGATTTCGAGAATTAACAGAGGTAGGGACGGTAATGCGTGGGCCCTTAAAGGCATGCCTCTCAGGCTAACCATCTCGACTCGTGCGTGAGCAGTAGTCCAATAACACGCGAGCAGAGACGAGGCTACCACAGTTGTAGTCATATTGTAGCAGGAACTGTCTGGCGTGAGAGTAGTTGGCCGATGTCACCTGCACTAAATCTGCTTAGCACGGTTTCCTTCCTCTTTGTTAGGGCCCGAGGGGATTAGATGAGGGGGAGGGGCGGTTGGGCGGGGATTAGAGTCCACATGGTTGAGATGATTAACTGCTGTTCATGTCTCCGTGGTGGCTCTACGTCTTCTGCATCACACCACAGGGAAGCCAAAGGAACTGTGCACATGCACCCACCTCTGGCTTTCTTTGAGGAAGGCAGAGGAAGCAGGGTGGTGCATAGGAACCGGAGGTGGGCAGGCTGGAGAGATGGCTTAGTGGTTAAGACACTTGCCCTTGTAAGCCCAAGGACCCAGGTTCGAGTCCCCTGATCTCACATAAGCCAGATGCACAGAGTGGCACATGCGTCTGGAGTTCGCTTAAGAGGCCCTGACGTGCCCATTCTCTTTCAAATAAATAAAAAAAATATTTAAAAAATAAAAGAAACTGGAGGTGTTTGTTACATCTGTTTTTTAAAAATATTTTATTTATTTGATAGAGAAAGTGGGAGAGGGAGAGAGAGAGAGAGAGAGAATGCGCACGCCAGAGCCTCCAAGCCACTGCAGATGCATGTGCCCCCTTATGCATCTGGCTAACGTGGGTCCTGGGGAATTGAACCTGGGTCCTTAGGCTTTGCAGGCAATTGCCTTAACCACTAAGCCATCCCTTCAGCCCTCATCTTTTCTTTTCTCTTCTTTTTTTTTTAGGTTTCATTTTATTTTATTATGCATTTATTTATTGGTTTTTCAAGGTAGGGTCTCACTCTAGCACAGGCTGACCTGGAATTCACTCTGTAGTCTCAGGGTGGCCTCGAACTCACGGTGATCCTCCTACCTCTGCCTCCCCGAGTGCTGGGATTAAAGGCGTGCGCCACCACGCCCAGTTAAAAACTCACTAGTGTCTTCTCCCTATTGTCAGCCTCACTCTGACCTCCCCTTCTTCCTAGGCTGCCCATCCCCAAGCTTGAAGACACCATGAGACGATACCTCAGTGCACAGAAGCCTCTCTTGGATGATGACCAGCTAAGGTAAAACACTGAGAACCTTTAGTAACTGCGAAGTGGGGTTCAGGAGAGACTAGAGAGTAGCCATCGACTGTCGCAGGCAGGTTCGCATTGCTGGCAGAAAACACTTGACCAAGAGCAGCTTTGGGGGAAAAAAAAAGAAAAAAGGGTTTATTTTGGCTCGAGGGGAAGCTCCATGATGGCAGGGGAAAACGATGGCATGAGCAGAGGGTGGACATCACCCCCTGGCCAGCATAAGGCAGACCTCAGCAACAGGAGAGTGTGCCAAACACTGGCGTGGGGAAACTGGCTATGACACCCATAAGCCCGCCCCCAACAATACACCGCCTCCAGGAGGCGTTAATTCCCAAATCTCCATCAGCTGGGAACCTAGCATTCAGAACACCTAAGTTTATGGGGGACACCTAAATCAAACCACCACAACCACCTCCAGGAGGCGTTAATTCCCAAATCTCCATCAGCTGGGAACCTAGCATTCAGAACACCTGAGTTTATGGGGGACGCCTGAATCAAACCCCCACAGGGGCGAAGCTTCAGAACGTGGGGCCTAAGTCAATACTTTTGCAGGTTTAGGGAATGGCTTTTGATTTGCAAAGGACTAACCAAGCTTGGCGCAAGCATCCCTTTGGCTAAGCAGACTCAGCATATAGTTGATATATAAGCCAGAGAGCCGGGCGTGGCGGGCACACGCCTTTCATCCCAGCACTTGGGGAGGCAGAGGTAGGAGGATCGCCGTGAGTTCGAGGCCACCCTGAGACTACAGAGTGAATTTCAGGTTAGCCTGGGCTAGAAGAAGACCCTCTCTTGAGAAAATAAAAGAAAAGAAAAAAAAAAGAAAAAGATTTATAAAATGCCAGGGTGGGGTGGGGTGGGGGCCGACTGTTCTCTTGGAGGGAGGGCCAGTGGGTACCATGGGAGGACTGGATGGGGGGCAGAGACTGGAGTGTTGCGTTCATAAGCCAGGAATTGGTGGTAAGGCCGCAGCTGAGAGAAAGGTGTGGGATAGATTCTTTCCCAGGGTGGATTGAGTCGTATCTTTTTTTGGTGAACTTTTCAGGAAAACAGAACAGTGCTGTAAAAGTTTTGAAAGCGGGACTGGAAAAGAGCTTCACGAACAGCTGGTTGCTCAGGACAAGAAGAATAAACACACGAGCTACATTTCAGGTAGGCAGCTGGGGCAGGGCACAGCTGATCTCCTCAGAGCGTCAGTCGCGGAAGAGAAGGCGTCTGTTTTGTTTGTTTCTCGAGGTGGGGTCTCACGCTGGCCTCGAACTCACGGCGGTCCTCCTACCTCTGCCAACTGGGTGCTGGGATTAAAGGCGTGCGCCACCACACCCGGCTGAGGCATCTTTTTTTTTTAAAAAAAAACTTTATTTATTTGAGAGAAAGACAGATACATAGAGTGGGTGTGCCAGGGCTTCTAGCCACTGCAAACGAAGCCCAGACGCATGCGCCACTATATGCATCTGGCTTCATGTGGGTGCTAGGGAACCGAACTTGGGCCTTTTGGCTTTGTGGGCAAGCGCCTTAACTGCTAAGCCGCCTCTCCAGCCCAAAATATTTTTATTGATTTGAGAGAGAGAGAGGAAGGGTGCGCCAGGGCCTCCAGCCACCACAAATGAACTCCAGGCACCTGTGCCACCGGCTTATATGGGTACCGGGGAATCGACCTGGGGCCTTAGGCTTCACAGGCAAGCGCCTTAACCGCTAGGCCATCTCTTCAGCCCCGAATAAGACATCTTCTGCCCACTTTTTTTTTTTCAAATTTTTATTAACAACTTCCATGATTACAAAAAATATCCCATGGTAATACTCTCCCTCCCCCCCCCCACTTTCCCCTGTGAAACTCCATTCTCCATCATATCCCCTTTCTGCCCACTTTTGGTCTCAGAAATGTTTCTCAGTGAGACCAGCATTGAAGGAATGCCCCCTTGCTAAAATAAGGTTCAAGGTTGGCCCACTAAGGTGTTGGTTGGCACATGTGCTCAATGGCCTGCCCTGTCTTCGGTGGGGTGAAACAACATTACGGATTGTTCTGTCAGAAAGGATGCTGGGTTCAGTCCTGGGTCCTCAGGTGTCATTCCAGTCCCTCACAGTCTGCCCTAACTGCCTGTGACTGCACGCATTAACACCTCGGCCCTGCATCCCCCCCCCCCCCGAACCCACCCTGATGTGCCTCGGTTCATACTCTCACTTCCTTTCCTACCTGGCATGGTCTTTGTGCGGCTGGTCTGCAAGACCTTAGTCCTTTTCCCCCTCCACTCAGCACTTTTTCTTCTTTTCTTCCTTCTTTCCTTCCTTCCTTCCCTTCCTTTCTTCCTTCCTTCCCTTCCTCCTTCCCTTCCCTTCCTTCATTTCCTCCTTCCTTCCTTCCCTTCCCCTTCCTTCCTTCCCTATCCTCCTTCCTTCCTTCTCTTCCTCCCTTCCTCACTCCCTCCTTTTTCTTTCTTTGTTCTTTCTATCTTTCTTTGTTCGTCCTTTCTTTCTTTCTTTCTTTCTTTCTTTCTTTCTTTCTTTCTTTCTTTTTCTTTCTTCCTTTCTTTCTTTTTTGGTTTTTTGAGGTAGGGTTTCCCTCTGGCCCAGGCTGACCTGGAATTCACCCTGTAGTCTCAGGGTGGCCTTGAACTCATGGCGCTCCTCCTACCTCTGCCTCCCGAGTGCTGGGATTTAAGGCGTGCGCCACCACGCCTGGCTTTTTCTGCCTGACGGCTCATCCAGTTGTTGGTGTGAGAGAGATAGACACAGAACCATCGAGATGTCTTATTTAAGATCATTGAGTGGGCGTCTTAGACTTAATGGCCCTGAAGTAAGAACCAGATGAATTGTAAAGGTCATAATTAGCTACCCCCACATTAATAAGGCTGCTGAGTGAGAAGAGGGACACGACTCTGGCCGGTTGATGATTTCACGGAGGATGTTAGAATAAGAGACCAACAATCGGATAGGGATAGTCATTGTGACTAGAAAAGAAGTCTAGGCAGCCTGACAGAATGGTGCCTGCAATCTCCTTTTGAACTGAACTTCGTTAGTTCATGCGGTAATAAGGGTCAAGAATAGACATGAGTGGAAGAGTATAATGTGGATTAAGCATATACATATAATAATTAAGCATATAATATAATGTATTATAATAATATAATATAATATTAATATAATGTATTATAATAATTAAGCATATAATATAATGTATTATGTAAGATAAATAGAAGTATGTACTAGCTTATATGCATGGGTTATATGCATGGGGAAGATAATATTATGCACGATATACATAGCAAAAAATATTACTCAAGAAATAGTTTATTTAGAATTTCAGCTTTGGGTGCTGATGGTGGGGCTGTGGGTCTCTTTCTTAAATTTCTATTTATTTATTAGAAAGAGAGAAAGAGAGAGAATGGGCACGTCAGGGCCTCTAGCCACTGCAAAGGAGCTCCAGACGCATGCAGCACCTCGTGCATCTGGCTTTGCATGGGTCCTGGGGAATCAAACTTGGGTCCTTAGGCTTTGCAGGCAAGTGCCTTAACTGCTAAGCCATCTCTCCAAACTACAGCACTTCTAGTGGCCTTGAACTCATGGCGCTTCTCCTACCTCTGCCTCCCAAGTGCTGGGATTAAAGGTGTGAGGCACCACGCCCGGCTAAAATAGTTTTAAAATAGATAAACTTATTTATTTGCAAGGAAAGAGAGCGAGAGGGAGAGAACAAACACATGAACAGACCTCTTGTCACCGCAAACAAACTCCAGATGCATGAGCTACTTTGTGTATCTGGCTTTACATGGTACTGGAAAATTGAACCCAGGCCATCAGCTTTTCCAGCAAGCACCTTAACTCCCTAGCCCCGGGATTTTTTTTTTATTAACATCTTCCATGATTATAAAAAATATCCCATGGTAATACCCTCCCTCCCCCCACTTTCCCCTTTGAAACTCCATTCTCCATCATATTCCCCTCCCCCTCTCAATCAGTCTCTCTTTTATTTTGATGTCATCATCTTTTCCTCCTATTATGATGGTCTTGTGTAGGTAGTGTCAGGCACTGTGAGGTCATGGATATCCAGGCCATTTTGTGTGTGGAGGAGCACGTTGTAAGGAGTCCTACCCTTCCTTTGGCTCTTACGTTCTTTCCGCCACCTCTTCTGCAATGGACCCAGAGACTTGGAAGGTGTGATAGAGATGTTTCAGTGCTGAGCACTCCTCTGTCACTTCTTCTCAGCACCATGGTGCCTTCTGAGTCATCCCAAGGTCACTGCCATCTGAAAAAAGAAGCTTCTCTAACCAAAAGTGAGAGTAGCATTCATATATGGGTGTGAACATTAAGAGAAGTGCTTAATGGGCAGTTTGGTGAGCATGGTATATACAGCAAATGTGGGTAACTTTTATTCACAGGTGTCCCTGTGTGGCAGTCTTGGGCCCCCCTAGTGTCTGGGTCAGCCTTTCTAGGACATGTTTTCTCGTCAGCCGCCCATTGCTCATGTTGTAGAAGTTGGGTAATCGAGAAGGCTTGTGAGCTGTTTTTTTTGTGACTTGTGTCTCCCGACTTGACTTGATTCAGAAAATAAAACGTGTCTTCCATCAGAGGGCAGAAGGAATTGTGTTGGGCAAGTATCTAATTAAACCAGTTTCACCCAGACCCTCTTGAGGGGTCTGCTGTGTAAGCCAGATTATTTCTTGCCTTCCTCTGGCCAGTTTATGATTGTCATTTCCAGTTGCCTAAATACTCGCATGCTCCAGCGGTTCCACTTTCTCGTTTTCTTGGCCTTTTTGTCCTATATTTCTGTAATCCCAGCTGCTCACAAGGCTGCGACAAGGTTATCTGAGGCTAGCCTAGGCAACAGAGTCGCCATTTGAGGGTGAGAGAAAGAGATACAATAGCAAGTAAAAGACTATGGAAATTGGAACTCTTACATAGGACTGGCGGGAATACTGTAGCCGTTTGGGAAAATGAACTGTGTGTTCCTCAGAAGGTTTAATATTAACTCAAGCACTGAAGAGGCTGAGGTAGGAGGATCGCCATGAGTTTGAGGCCAGCCTGGGCTACAGACTAAGTTCCAGGTCAGCCTGGGCTAGCAGCGAGATACTGCTTCAAAAAAGTAAAAACAGGGGCTGGGCAAGATAGCTTAGAGGTTAAGGTGCTTGTCTGCAAAGCCAAAGGACCCATGTTCGATTCCCCAGGACCCATGTAAGCCAGATGCACAAGGTGACACATGTGTCTGGAGTTCATCTGCAGTGGCTGGAGGCCCGGACACGCCTATCCTTTCTCTTTCTCCCTCTCTAGTTCTCTGAGAAATAAATAAATAGAAAGAAAATATTAAAATTAAAAAATAAGCCGGGCGTGGTGGCGCACGCCTTTAATCCCAGCACTCGGGAGGCAGAGGTAGGAGGATCGCAGTGAGTTCGAGGCCACCCTGAGAATACATAGTGAATTCCAGGTCAGCCTGAGCTAGAGTGAAACCCTACCTCGAAAAACAAAAAAACAAAAAACAAAATAAAATTAAAAAATAATCAAAACAGGGCTGGAGAGATGGCTTAGTGGTTAAGGTGCTTGCCTGTGAAGCCTAAGGACCCATGTTTGACTCTCCAGATCCCATGTTAGCCAGATGCACAAAGGTGAGGCAAGCGCAAGGTCGCACATGCCCACTAGGTGGCGCAAGTGTCTGGAGTTCGATTGCAGTGGCTGAGGCCCTAGTGTGCACCAAGTCTCTCTCTCTCTCACTATGTCTAAAATAAAATAAAAATCTTCATGATCTTAGCAGTTCTACTTCTTATATAACCTGTAATAAATGAGAACGTATGTCTACCCCAAAAACTTTGTCTATGAAGGGCCATAGGAATATCACTCATAATAGCTGAGAAATGAGAAGAACCCAGATGTCTGCTAACTTGCGGATGGATAATCTATGTAGTGTACCCATATAATGGAACGTGATTGAACAACAAGAGGAAATGAAGAACTGATGCATGCTGTAACAAGGCTGAACCTCAAAAACATGATTGAAAACTATAGACTCCAGATGCATAAGACCACATATTGTATGATCCCATTTATATGTCATGAATTATTATTATTATTATTATTATTTTTTTTTTTTTGGTTTTTCGAGGTAGGGTTTCACTCTAGCCCAGGCTGACCTGGAACTCACTATGTAGTCTCAGGCTGGCCTTGAACCCATGGTGATCCTCCTACCTCTGCTTCCCGAGTGCTGGGATTAAAGGCATGTGCGCCACACCTGGCTTAATATTTTATTTATTTATTTTTTGGTTTTTCGATTTTTTGAGGTAGGGTCTCACTCTAGCCCAGGCTGACCTGGACTTCACTATGTAGTCTCAGGCTGGCCTTGAACCCATGGCGATCCTTCTACCTCTGCCTCCCAAGTGCTGGGACTAAAGGCGTGCGCCACCACGCCCTACTCAATGTCATGGATTGTTGTGCAGCCAAAATATAACCAGGAAATCCCACTCTTAAAGCTGGTACCATCTACCTGGGCTTGAACTTTTGATTTTTCTTTCTTAAATTCGATTTTGACAGATTGTGTTAACGTTTTATTTTCTTTTTCAGGCCCTTGGTTTGATATGTATTTAACCGCTCGAGACTCTGTCGTTTTAAACTTCAATCCGTTCATGGCATTCAACCCTGACCCGAAACCAGAGTATAATGACCAGCTCACCCGGGCCACCAACATGACCGTTTCTGCCGTCCGCTTTCTGAAGACGCTGCGCGATGGCCTTTTGGAGCCGGAAGTTTTCCACTTGAACCCTGCCAAGAGTGACACAGATGCCTTTAAGAGAGTCATCCGCTACGTCCCTTCCTTCCTGTCCTGGTACGGGGCCTACCTTGTCAACGCATACCCTCTGGATATGTCCCAATATTTTCGCCTTTTCAACTCAACTCGTCTACCCAAACCGGGTCGGGACGAACTGTTTACTGACGCCAAGGCCAGACACCTCCTGGTGCTAAGGAGAGGGCATTTCTATGTCTTCGACGTCCTGGATCAAGACGGGAACATTGTGAGCCCCTCCGAAATTCAGGCCCACCTGAAGTACATTCTCACAGACAGCAGCCCGGCACCCGAGTTCCCCCTGGCATACCTGACCAGCGAGAACCGCGATGTCTGGGCAGAGGTGCGGCAGAAGCTGGCGCGCGGTGGCAACGAGGAGACCCTGAAGAAGGTCGACTCTGCTGTCTTCTGCCTCTGCCTGGATGACTTCCCCATTAAGGACCTGGTGCACCTGTCCCATACCATGCTGCACGGCGACGGCACGAACCGCTGGTTCGACAAGTCCTTTAACCTCATCGTGGCCAAGGACGGCACCGCCGCCGTCCACTTCGAGCACGCCTGGGGCGACGGGGTGGCCGTACTGAGGTTTTTCAACGAAGTGTTCAAGGACAGCACCGAGACGCCCGCCGTCACTCCCCGGAGCCGGCCGGCGGCCACCGACTCGTCTGCCGCCGTGCAAAAGCTCAGCTTCGAGCTCAGCGACGCCCTGAGGTCGGCCATCGCCGCTGCGAAGAGCAAGTTCGATGCCACCATGCAGACCCTCACCATCGACTGCTTCCAGTTCCAGCGGGGCGGCAAGGACTTCCTGAAGAAGCAGAAGCTCAGCCCCGACGCCGTGGCCCAGCTGGCCTTCCAGATGGCCTTCCTGCGCCAGTATGGCCAGACGGTGGCCACCTACGAGTCCTGCAGCACGGCCGCCTTCAAGCACGGCCGCACGGAGACCATCCGCCCGGCCTCCGTCTTCACGAAGAGGTGCTCCGAGGCCTTCGTCAGGGAGCCCTCCAGGCACGGGGTCAGCAGCCTTCGGCACATGATGGCAGAGTGCTCCAAGTACCACGGCCAGCTGACCAAGGAGGCAGCGATGGGTGAGGCGCACGGGGTGGCTGGGGAGGACACCCTTGGTGGCGGGGTGTCCTCCCGGGCTGCGGTGAGACTCAGCCGTATTCCGCCCACGTTTGATTCCTAGCCCATCCCTAGATGTCAACTGCCTGCCGACTCCCAGGATGAGATTTATTTATTTATTATTTATTTATTTGAGAGCGACAGAGAGAGAATGAGGGAGAGAGAGAATGGGCACGCCAGGGCCTCCAGCGACTGCAGACGAACTCCAGATGCATGCACCGCCTTGTGCATCTGGCTAACGTGGGTCCTGGGGAATCGAGCCTCGAACCTGGGTCCTTAGGCTTCACAGGCAAGCGCTTAACTGCTAAGCCATCTCTCCAGCCCCCAGAATGATTTTTTAAAAAAAAATTTTAGAGAGAGAATTGGCTGGCCAGGGCCTCTGTCATTGAGATCGAACTCCAGACGCTTGCGCCACCTAGTGGGCACGTGCGACCTTGCGCTTACCTCACCTTTGTCCGTCTGGTTTACTGTGGGATCTGGAGAGTCGAACGTGGGTCCTTAGGCTTCGTAGCCAAGGGCCTTAACTGCTAAGTCATCTCTCCAGCCCCACCCCACCCCCAATAATTTTTTTTTTTTTCTGGGTTTTCAAGGTCGGGTCTCAACCTAGTCCAGGCTGACCTGGAATTCACTATGTAGTCTCAGGGTGGCCTCAAACTCACGGTGATCCTCCTACCTCTGCCTCCCGAGTGCTGGGATTAAAGGCATGTGCCACCACGCCCAGCTTCCCCAGAATGATTTTTGTCCAGGATTGTTTGTCAGGAACTAAGCATAAATGGGGAACTTTCCCCTCATTCATGTCACTTTCATCCGTGACACCGTTCTTTTCTGTCTTTTTATTTACTTGTTTGTTTATTTGAGAGAGGGGCAGATAGAGAGAATAGGCACTCCAGGGCCTCTAGCCACTGCAAACCCTGTGCATCTGGCTGTTTTTTCTTTTTTGGTTTTTCAAGGCAGGGTTTTGCTCTAGCCCAAGCTGACCTGGAATTTACTATGTAGTCTCAGGGTGGCCTCGAACTCACAGCGACCCTCCTATCTCTGCCTCCCGTGTACTGGGATTGAAGGTGTGCACCGCCACGCCCGGCTTGCATCTGGCTTTATGTGGGTACTGGGAAATCCAATCCACTTTGCAGGCAAATAAGTGCCTTAACCACTGAGCATGCTCTCCAGCCCCCTTTCTATCTCGTAATTGGTTGCCAGATGTGTTTTGACAGTTTAGGATTCCTAAGCCCACCCCTCTTAACGTTACCTCAGATGCAGCGTTGACTCCCTGTGAACAGGACATCTCAGAAATTCCTCTCGGGTTTCAGCTCTTTGTGGTAAAATTGAAGACCTGGAAAGGCTGTAGAGGGTCCCATTTTTTAAAAATTTTTAAATTTTATTTTTATTTATTTATTATAGAGAGGGAGGGAGGGAGAGAATGGGCACACCAGGGCCTCCAGCCACTGCATACGATCTCTAGACGCGTGTGCCCCCTTGTGCATCTGGCTAACGTGGGTCCTGGGGAATCGAGCCTCGAACCGGGGTCCTTAGTCTTCACAGGCAAGCACTTAACTGCTAAGCCATCTCTCCAGCCCTCCTTTAAAAATTTTTATTTAATTTAAGCTATAGTGAGACTCTACCTCCAAAAAAAAAAAAAAAAGTGTGGCTAGAAAGATGGCTTAGCGGTTAAGGCACTTGCCTGTGAAGTCTAAGTATGCAGGTTCGATTCCCCAGTACCCACATAATCCAGATGCACATGGTAGCACATGCTTCTGGAGTTCATTTGTTGTGGCCGAAGGCCCTGGCATACCCATTCTCTCTCTCTCTCTCTCTCAAGTAAATAAATAAAAATAAAATACTTGAGCCGGGCGTGGTGTGGCACACGCCTTTCATCCCAGCACTCGGGAGGCAGAGGTAGGAGGATCGCCATGAGTTTGAGGCCACCCTGAGACTGTGTAGTGAATTCCAGGTTAGCCTGAGCTAGAGTGAGACCCTACCTCGAGAAACAAAACAAAAATAATAATAATAATAATAATAATAATGAAATATTTTAGGAAAAAAAAAAGTGTTCTGGAATGAGCTATCCAATAGGCTGAGAGCTAGAGGCTTGCATACCTCTTCACCCAACTCTCTGGGATGCTGTGAGAGAGACTCCTGCCCTGGCTGGAAGGTGGACCTGAGCCCTTTCCACGTGTGTTGAGATGTTGACAGTCTGATTTTTCCATGTCTCTCTCCCTGCAGGCCAGGGCTTTGACCGCCACCTGTTTGCACTGCGCCACCTGGCGGCCGCCAGAGGGATTGCCCTGCCCGATCTCTACCTGGACCCCGCGTACGGGCGGATAAACCACAACATCCTGTCCACAAGCACCCTGAGCAGCCCAGCCGTGAATGTCGGGGGCTTCGCCCCAGTGGTCCCCGATGGCTTTGGCATCGCTTACGCCGTTCACGACAACTGGATAGGCTGCAACGTGTCCTCCTACCCGGGACGCGACGCCCGCGAGTTCCTGCACTGTGTTGAGAGGTGCTTGCAAGACATATTTGATGCCTTGGAAGGCAAGGCCATCAAAACGTAGCTAGCTTCCAGGTGGGTGAGAGACGCCTCTCTTTGCTTCCTCGGTCCCGAAAGCGGGTAGCCAGCAGGTGCTCCTCTGTGCCTAACAAAACTAATCCAGCGGTGCCTGGGCAGCCTCAAACTGTGGGGCTGACATCAATCACAGTTGCAGATCATGAGAAACTTCCGTTTAAAAAGTCCTTTGTTTCAGGTCTGGCAAAAGAACTCAGGTGTATTTATTGTTTAAGCAGAAATAAAACTTTTAATTGTTGCTTAGATAATGGTTTCCCCGCCTTTTTGAATCTTTTTTTTTTTTTTTTTTTTTTTTGAGGTAGGGTCTCACTCTAGCTCAGGCTGACCTGGAATTCACTCTGTAGTCTCAGGGTGGCCTCGAACTCACGGTGATCCTCCTACCTCTGCCTCCCGAGTGCTGGGATTAAAAGCGTGTGCCACCATGCCGGCTTCCTCTTTTTTTTTTTTTTAATGTTATCTTATTATTTATGAGAGAGAAAGAGGCAGATAGAGAATGGGTGTGCCAGGGGCCTCTAGCCACTGCAAACAAACTCCAGATGCATGTGACGCTGTGTGCATCTGGCTTACATGGGTACTGGGGAATTGAACCTGGGTCCTTCCGCACTTTGCAGGCCAGTGCCTTAACTGCTAAGCCAAGTTTCTTTTTTAAACAAAAAATTTTTTTGAAATATATTTATATATATTTATTTATTTGAGAGAGAGAGGCCTCCAGCCACTGCAAACAAACTCCACCAGATGCAAGTGCCACTTTGTACATCTGGCTTTACGGAGGAACTGGGGCAATCGAACCTGTGTCCTTAGGCTTTGTAGGCAAGCGCCTTAACCACTAAGCCATCTCTCCAGCAGCCCCCAAGTCAACTTTTTTTCTAAGTGGAAAGCAGGGGCCCAAATGAGAGAGCTCTCATAGATAGATAGATGGTCTGAGGCTGTGAGAGGCTTACCCTGTGGGAGTCAAGTGAAGCCAGGCAACTTGTGTTTCTCAAGTCTTCCCGGTGACCCAGTCAGTGCACACGGTTCACACTTATGTCCGCTTGACCCCTTGTTCCTAAACGAGGGGGCCTGTGTCTTGTGATGGCTCCTTTCTCAAGTGTTCAGAGAAGTCCTCGGGGCAGATGTGCCGAGCGTGTGTCCAGATGCGCAAAAGGTGCTGGGAATCAAGTGCAGGACCAAGAGTCCTACAGCCTTCTGAAGGCCAGGCCGGGAAGTGGCCTCCTCAGGAGCTCGGGGACTACAGAAAGGCCTGGCTTGCTGAGGAATGGGGACTGTCGTGCAACATGGCTAACGGCAGACATGGCCTGCTGCCCATGTTTCATTTACAGGCCTACTGAGGAAAAATGCACTGGGTAAGCATGGTACTCTTAAAATTTTTTCTAAATTTATTTTATACTAAAAAAAGTGCTGGTCATAGTGGCACACGCCTTTAATCCCAGCACTCGGGAGGCAGAGGTAGGAGGATCGCCATGAGTTCGAGGCCACCCTCAGACTACATAGTGAATTCCAGGTCAGCCTGAGCTAGAATGAGAATCTGCCTCAGAAAACCAAGCTATATATATATATATATAATTTTTTTTTTTTGAGAGAGAGAAAAGAGGCAGAGAGGGAGAAAATGGGCGTGCCAGGGCCTCCAGCCACTGCAAATGAACTCCAGATGCATGCGCCCCCTTGTGCATCTGACTAACGTGGGTCCAAGAGATCAAACTGGGATCCTTTGGCTTTGCAGGCAAACACTTTAACCACTAAGCCATCTCTCCGGCCCTATTTTATTTTATTTATTTTATTTATGTGAAAGAGACAGCAAGAGAGGGAGAGAGAGAGAGAATTGTTGTGCCGGGGCCTCTAGCCACTCCAATCAAACTCCAGACACGTGCACCACCTTGTGCATCTGGCTTATGTGGGATCTGGGGAGTTGAACCAGGGTCCTTAGGCTCTGCAGCCAGGCGCCTTAACCGCTAAGCCATCTCTCCAGCTCCAGCGTGGCACTTTCAGACAGCTGCTCTGGGTACTTCAAGCGCAGACTGAGAATCTTTACTTAATGTCCCAGAGGAAAAAAACAGGAAATTATGATTCACACAGTCTCCTCTTCCACTGTTCCCATCCAGTAGCCTCAGTATCTACTTGGTCAGGATAGCACTGGAGTGTGCCATGGGGGGGGGCTACCTTTTGTCACAGGTGAGGGTAAGGGTCAGACATGCCATGAGGACTGGTAGCGAGTAACCCAGTGCCTCCATTTTTAAGACAGAATTGGCATGCCAGGGGCCTCAGCTACTGCAGTCGAACTCCAGACGCTTGCGCCACCTAGTGGGCACGTGCGACCTTGCGTTTGCCTCACCTTTGTGCATCTGGCTTACTTGGGGGATCTGGAGAGTCGAATGGGTGCTTAGGCTTTGCAGGCGAGTGCCTTAACCGATAATCCATCTCTCCAGCCCCCCTTTTTTTAAGTGCCCCCATTTTTCAGATAGAGAAAAATTAGTCCTGAGAAAGAGACACTTGGCTCCCCCTGGGTTTGCAGTGAGCGCAGTAGCCAGCCCTGGGATCTCCTACTCCCCCATAACTCAGGACCAAAGCGTTCAAGTTCATTGACCCTTGGGTGAGATATTTCTGTGAGTGTACAGTGAAGCAGGGTTCAAACCTTCATGGCACAAACGTGAGCAAATGCCCTCCTTCCTCCCCTACCCCCCCCCACCAAAGGTAATAATTAACACGGTGGCCGGCCACACCATCTGTCAGTAATCAAATTTCAGAGATCGATGGGTGTGTTTAATCTGCTGTTCTTCCGTGTGTTCAGATATCACAGGGCCGGTGTCATACTGACTGAACTGCAGTTGCTTTGTACATTGTGGCGCTTGGTCCTCCCAAGTCTCCCACCCGTGTCTGACTGCAGAGTCCACGCAGGTTCCACTGAACAGGTGAGATTTCAGCTAGAACCCACCAACACAGAATCTTCCTTCGCGTCGGCAATACCATAGGCCTTTGACTGCTTTTAGTAAAGTTTGGCAGTACTCTTTGATGTGATGTCTCTGAGATTTGAGAGAGAGATTGGGTGTGTCAGGGCCTCCAGCCACCGCAAGGGAACTCTAGACGCGTGTGCTTCCTTGCGCATCTGGCTTACGTGGGTCCTGGGGAATTGAATCTGGGTCTTTTGGCTTTGCAGGCAAGTGCCTTAACTGCTAAGCCATCTCTCCAGCCCAATGCCAACTTTTGAAGATTTTTTTTGGGGGGTGGGTGGGTTGCTGTTTATTTGCAATCTTGGGGATTGAAACTAGGGACTTAACACTTGCTAAGATAAGTGCTTATGTTGCTGAGCTGTACCACACTCTTGGCTGCTATTATAAAAGACATCTTTTATTTTTTATTTTTATTTTTATTTTTTTTGGTTTTTCGAGGCAGGGTCTTACTCTAGCCCAGCCTGACCTGGAATTCACTATGGAGTCTCAGGGTGGCCTTGAACTCATGGCAATCCTCCTCCCTCTGCCTCCCAAGTGCTGGGATTAAAGGCATGCGCCACCACGCCCGGTTTTTATTCTTATTTTAATATTTATTTATTTGAGACAGAAGGAGGCAGAGAAAGAGAACAGGAACACGGGGGCACCAGGGCCTCTTGCCATTGCAAACAAACTCCAGCTGCACGCATCACTTTGTGCATCTGGCCCTACATGGGCACTGGAGAACTGAACCCTGGTCATCAGGCTTTGCAAGCAAGCCATCTCTCCAGACCAAAAGGAATCTTTCCTTAAATATTCTGTTAATGCATTGAAATGTATTTGATTTGTACATAGATCTTTTATGGTGGGGGAAAAAAAAGTGTGCTTAGAATTAACCAGCTGGATCCAGTTGAGATGGCCTCCGTTTTGTTGGCAGCATCCGAGCCATCATAATCGGGAGCCATCCAAACATTCCTTCCCTCCATCAGGCCTGATCAGGGTCGTGACTTTGGCCACGTTTAGTGTCACACAGTTTCTTCACAGCCTGTCTGATCTGGTCAGCCTTGACGTCCACAGGGGACACAAGTGTGTTGTCTTCTAGCCGACTCGGTGGTCGGGGGGAGCCGGATGATGGCAGAGTGGCCAAGCTCATTTCTCCTGGGGGGCACTTTTTAAAAAAAAATGTGGGTTGTCACTTTAAAAATATATATTTTATTTATTTGAGAGACAGAAAGAGGCAGCGGGGGGGGGGGGGGAGAGAATGGGTGCGCCAGGGCCTCCAGCCACTGCAAACGAACTCCAGATGCGTGCGCCCCCTTGTGCATCTGGCTTACGTGGGTTCTGGGGAATCGAACCTGGGTCTTTTAGCTTTGCAGGCAAATGCCTTACCTGCTAAGTCATCTCTCCAGCTCCGCGGGGGGGGGGAGGGGGGGGTTTAGGCTCCCTCCAGAGAGGTGCAGTGTCTTGGGACGCCAGCAGGCGGTGACGTGCAGATCGTCTTGGGGCTGTGGACGCCTCGTTCTCAGCTCTGCCTTGTGTGGCTTTCAGGGCCTTTGTTTAGGCTTCAGCTTTGATGCCATCTTGGGGAAAAGCTACATAGATTTTGTGTGTGTGTTTTACTTATTTGTGAGAGAAGAGGCAGATAGAGAATGGGCACGCTTAGGGCCACCGGCCACTGAAAACAAACTCCGGACGTGTGCGCCACCTTGTGTATCTGGCTCTATGTGGGTACTGGGGAATTGAATCTGGGTCCTTACGCTTTGCAGGCAAGTGACTTAACTGCTAAGCCGTCTCTCCAGCCATTGCACAGATCTTAAACACATCATTTGTTCTTTTTGTTGTTGTTCATTTTTTTTTATTTATTTGAGAGTGACAGACAGAAAGAGGCAGATAGAGAGAATGGGCACGCCAGGGCCTTCAGCCACTGCAAATGAACTCCAGATGTGTGCACCCTCTTGTGCATCTGGCTAATGTGGGTCCTGGGGAATCGAGCCTCGAACCGGGGTCCTTAGGCTTCACAGGCAAGTGCTTAATGGCTAAGCTCTCTCTCCAGCCCTCGTTTGTTCTTTTGAAGTGGAAATCTGAAAAACCAGGTTGTTGCTGACTTTTGTGTCTGTGGTGGTTTGAATATAAATGCCCCCTCCCCTTCCCCACAGACTTATGTGTGTGTGTGTGTGTGCTTAATCCCCAGTTGGTGGTGCTGTTTGCAGAGCCTGTAGGACGGTGGGTCTTTGTTGCTGGGGGCCAGGCCTTGGGCTGTCGTAGTCCAGCCCCTGCTTGGTGCTTAGTCTGAGTCCTCTCTGTTCACGTGAAGACGTCACAGCAGCCCTCTGCTCCAAGTGTCAGATGAAACTGTTTCCTTCCTTTAAACTGCTTCCGGTTGGGTGTCTTGTCCCAGCAAGGAGAGAGGTCGTGTGCACTATCCATTGGTCCTTTATTCCTTCGCAGGAGGACAGGCCGCTTCCCATCACACCATGATCTTGAGGGTACGACGTCAAGCATTTCATCACTTAGGAAACAAGACACATGCTCTTGGTTTTCTATTTCAATTTTTTTTTAAAATATTTATTATTTTCAAGCAGAGAATGAATGAAGGAGAACAGGTGCACCAGGGCCTCTTGTCACTACAAACGAACTGCAGGTGTAGGCGCCGCTTTGTGCATCTGGCTTTAAGTGGGTAGTAGGGAATCAAACCTGGGTTGTTAGGCTTTGCAGGCAAGCGCCTTGACCGTGAAGCCATCCCTCCAGCCCCGGGGGGGCACTGTTCTCTGCAGAGGGAGGGGCTGCTCCGGTTCTACGTCCACGCATGGCACACGCGGGCTTTCTTGACGGGGCTTGGGACGGCGACAGAGCCCTGCGCGGTGACTGTGGGGGCCCGGTACAGGCGCGTCTGTCAGGCTCAGCACTTCACAAACTGGTGGGTGACCTCGTAGATCCCCACAGACTCCTGGGCCTTTTCATCATAGTCTGTCCAGTCCTGTGGGAGAGGAGAGCAGCGTTCAGAATGGTGGGTACAGCGAGCAGAATGGGGCAGTGTGGACAGTGGAGAGCTGGGAGCTCAGAGGCCGGCGCAGGCTCTGACTCGGCCAGTCACGTACAACCGTGAACAGAGCGCTCAGCTTTATAATTACTGGCAAGTCGTGTCATCCTCAGGGTCTCGGTTCCGTCCTTTTTAAAAACAAAACATTTTCAGTGTTTTTCATTTTTTATTTGTGCACATGCATGTGTATGTATATGATGTGCATGTGCATGTATACCAGGGTCCCTTTTTCACTGCAGATGAATTTGTGGCTAGTTTTTATGTGGGTGGCTGGGGAACTGAACCCCGGCTGGCAAGTTTTGCCAGGAAGTTCCTTTAATTGCTGAGCCATCTCCCCAGCCTTCAGTTCTGTCTTTTATTTAAAAAGGGAAACAGGAAGCTGGGCATGGTGGCACATGCCTTTAATCCCAGCACTCAGGAAGCAGAGGTAGCAGGATTGCTGTGAGTTCGAGGCCATCCTGGGACTACATGGTGAATTCCAGGTCGGCCTGAATTAGAATGAGACCCTACCTCAAAAATACCAAAAAAGGGGGCTGGAGAGATGGCTTAGCGGTTAAGGTGCATGCCTGTGAAGCCTAAGTACCCAGGTTCAATTCTTCAGGTCCCATGTAAGCCAGATGCACAATGGTGGCACATGCATCTACAGTTTGTTTGCAGTGGCTAGATGCCCTGGTGTGCCCATTCTCTCTCTAATAAATAATTTTTTAAACTACCAAAAAAAGGGGGGGGGCTGGAGAGATGGCTTAGCAGTTAAGGCACTTGCCTGCAAAGCCAAAGGACCCAGGTTCCATTCTCCAGGACCCATCTAAGCCAGATGCACAAGGTGGCACATGCGTTCAGAGTTTGCTAATAGTGGCTGAAGGCCCTGGCATGGCCATCTCTCCGTCTGCCTCGTTCACTGTCTCTCTGAAATAAATAAATAACTTAAAAAATACAAAAAAAAAAACAATGCTGGACATGGTGGTGCACACCTTTAATCCCAGCACATGGAGGCCAGAGGTAGGAGGATCGCTGTGAGTTTGAGGCCACCTTGACTGTATAGTGAATTCCAGGTCAGTCTGGGCTAGAGCGAGACTCTACTTAAAAGAAAAAAGTGTGGTGGGGGGCAGACGACAGGGCTAAAAAGATGGCTCACAATGTTGGGCGAATGAAGTGATTATGTGACAGTACTTGGCACAAAGTGCTCAGTAAACACCAGCTACAGCTCTTATTAGGTGCGGGGGGGGGGGGAGAATGTGGGGAGTGGGTGTGGCCAGTCCACTAAGGTGCCAGGGGAGCGGGCGGGTGCGGCCGGTCACTAAGGCGCCGGGGGAGCGGGTGTGTACAGCCACGTCACTAAGGTGCCGGGGGAGGCGGGTGGGTACAGCCAAGTTACAAAGGTGCCGGGGGAGCGGGTGAGTACAGCCGGTCACTAAGGTACCGGGGGAGCGGGTGAGTACAGCCAAGTCACTAAGGTGCCGAGGGAGCGGGTGGGTACAGCCAGTTACAAAGGTGCCAGGGGAGCGGGTGGGTACAGCTAAGTGACCGAGGTGCCGGGGGAGCGGGTGAGTACAGCCGGTTACTAAGGTGCCGGGGGAGCGGGTGTGTACAGCCGGTTACTAAGGTGCAGAGGGAGGCGGGTGAGTACATCCAAGTCACTAAGGTGCCGGGGGAGTGGGTGGGTACAGCCGGTTACTAAGGTGCCGGGGGAGTGGGTGGGTACAGCCGGTCACTAAGGTGCCGGGGGAGGGGGGTGGTACAGCGTTACTACAGGTGCCAGGGGAGCGGGTGGGTACAGCCAGTTACTGAGGTGCCGGGGGAGCGGTGGGTACAGCCGTTACTAAGGTGCCGGGGGAGGGGTGGGTACAGCCAGTTCACTAAGGTGCCGGGGGAGCGGGTGGTACAGGCCGGTTCACTAAGGTACAGGGGAGGGGGTGGGTACAGCCGGTACTAAGGTGCCGGGGGGGGGTGGGTACAGCCAAGTTACTAAGGTGCCGGGGCAGTGGTGGGTACAGGCCGGTCACTAAGGGCCGGGGGAGCAGGTGGTACAGCCAGGTACTAAGGTGCGGGGGAGGCGGGTGGGTACAGGCAGTCACTAAGGGGCTGTGGGAGGGGCTGTGTACAGCCGGTTACTGAGGTGCCGGGGGAGCGGGTGGGTACAGCCAGTTACTAAGGTGCCGGGGGAGCGGTGGGTACAGCCGTCACTAAGGTGCCGGGGGAGTGGGTGGGTAGCCGTTCACTAAGGTGCCTGGGAGCAGGTGGGTACAGCCAGTACTAGGTGCCGGGGAGCGGGTGGGTACAGGCAGTTACTAAGGTGCCGGGGAGGGGTGGTACAGCGGTTACGAAGTCGGGAGGAGCGGGTGGGTACAGCCGGTCACTAAGGTGCCGGGGGAGTGCGGTGGGTACAGCCGTCATAGAGGTGCCGGGGAGCGGGTGGGTTACGCGGTCACTAAGGTGCCAGGGGAGCTGGGTGGGTACGGCCGGTTACTGAGGTGCCGGGAGGGGTGGGTACGCCAGTACTAAGGTGCCGGGGGAGTGGGTGGTACGGTCAGTTACGTAAGTACAGGGAGAGCGGGTGGGAACAGCCGGTCACTATGGTGCCGGGGGAGTGGGTGGGTACAGCCGGTCACTAAGATGCCGGGGGAGGCGGGTGGGTACGGCCGGTCACTAAGGTGCAGGGGAGGCGGGTGGGTACGGTCGGTTACTGAGGTGCCAGGGAGGCGGGTGGGTATAGCCATATCACTAAGGTGCCAGGACAGCGGATGGGTACAGCCAAGTCACTAAGGTGCTGGGGGAGCGGGTGGGTACAGCCATGTTACTGAGGTGCCGGGGGAACGGGTGGGTACAGCCGGTTACTAAGGTGTCAGGGGAGCGGGTCGGTACAGCCCATTACTAAGGAGCCGGGGTAGCGACTGGGTACAGCCAGTTACTAAGGTGCCGGGGGAGCGGGTGGGATCAGCGGGTCACTAAGGTGCCCGGGGAAGCTGGTGGGTACGGCCAGTCACTAAGCTGCGGGGGAGCGGTTGGTACGGCTGGTCACTAGGGTGCCGGGTGAACGGGAGGTTACAGCCAAGTTACTAAGGTGCCGGGGGAGCGGGTGGGTACGGCAGGTTACTAAGGTACCGGGGATGCAGGTGGATACAGCCAAGTTACTAAGGTGCCAGGGGCGTGGGTGGGTACATCCAGTTACTAATGTGCCGGGGGAGCGAGTGGGTACAGCTAAGTTACTAAGGTTCCGGGGGAGCGGGTGGGTACAGCCAGTCACTGAGGTGCCGGGGGAACGGGTGGGTACAGCCATGTTACTAAGGTGCCGGGGGAGCGGGTGGTACGGTCGGTTACGAAGGTACAGGGAGAGCGGGTGGGTACAGCCGGTCACTATGGTGCCGGGGGAACGGGTGGGAACAACTAGGTTACTGAGGTGCCGGGGGAGCGGGTGGTACGGTCCGTTACGAAGGTACAGGGAGAGTGGGTGGGTACAGCCGGTCACTAAGGTGCAGGGGAGGCGGGTGGGTACAGCCATGTCACTAAGGTGCCAGGAGAGCAGATGGGTACAGTCAAGTTACTAAGGTGCCAGGAGAGCGGATGGGTACAGTCAAGTTACTAAGGTGCCGGGGGAGCGGGTGGGTACAGCTGGTTACTAAGGTGCCGGGGGAGCGCGTGTTTACAGGTAAGTTACTGAGATGCCGGGGAGCGGGTGGGTACAGCCGGCTACTAAGGTGCCGGGGGCAGTGGGTGGGTACAGCCACGTCACTAAAGTGCAGGGGAGGCGGGTGGTACAGCCACGTTACTAAGTTGCCGGGGGAGTGGGTGGGTACAGGCAAGTCACTCAGGTGCCGGGGGAGCAGGTGGGTACGGCCGGTCACTGAGGTGCCGGGGGAGCGGGTGGGTACAGCCAGGTTACTAAGGTGCCAGGACAGCGGATGGGTACAGCCAAGTCACTAAGGTGCTGGGGGAGCGGGTGGGTACAGCCATGTTACTGAGGTGCCGGGGGAACGGGTGGGTACAGCCGGTTACTAAGGTGTCAGGGGAGCGGGTCGGTACAGCCCATTACTAAGGTGCCGGGGTAGCGACTGGGTACAGCCAGTTACTAAGGTGCCGGGGGAGCGGGTGGGATCAGCCGGTCACTAAGGTGCCTGGGGAAGCTGGTGGGTACGGCCAGTCACTAAGCTGCGGGGGAGCGGTTGGTACGGCCGGTCACTAGGGTGCCGGGTGAACGGGAGGTTACAGCCAAGTTACTAAGGTGCCGGGGGAGCGGGTGGGTACAGCCAAGGTATTAAGGTGCCGGGAGGCGGGTGGGTACAGCCTGTTACTGAGGTGCCTGGGGAACGGGTGGTACGGTCGGTTACGAAGGTACAGGGAGAGGGGGTGGGTACAGCCAGTCACTGAGGTGCCGGGGGAGCGGGTGGATACAGCCGGTCACTAAGGTGCCGTGGGAGCGGGTGGGTACAGCCAAGTCACTAAGGTGCCGGAGTAGAGGGTGGGTACAGCCAGGTCACTAAGGTGCCGGGGGAGCGGGTGGGTACAGCCATCTCACTAAGGTGCCGGGGGAGCGGGTGGGTACAGCCAGTTACTAAGGTGCCGGGGGAGCGGGTGGGTACAGCCAGTTACTAAGGTGCCCGGGGAGTGGGTAGGTACAGCCAGTTACTAAGGTGCCGGGGCAGCGGGTGAGTACAGCCAGGTTACTAAGGTGCCGGGGGAGCGGGTGGGTACAGCCGGTCACTAAGGTGCCGGGGGAGCGGGTGGGTACAGCCGGTCACTAAGGTGCCGGGGGAGCGGGTGGATACAGCCGGTCACTAAGGTACCAGAGGACCGAGTGGGTACAGCCGGTCACTAAGGTGCAGGTGGAGAGGGTGGATACAGCCAGGTCACTGAGGCGCCGGGGGAGCGGGTGGGTACAGCCAGGTCACTGAGGTGCCGGGGGAGCGGGTGGGTACAGCCAGGTTACTAAGGTGCCGGGGGAGCGGGTGGGTACAGCCCGTCACTGAGGTGCAGGGGAGCGGGTGGGTACAGCCAAGTTACTGAGGTTCCGGGGGCAGCGGGTGTGTACAGCCGGTAACTAAGGTGCCGGGGGAGCGGGTGGGTACAGCCAGGTCACTGAGGTGCCGGGGGAGCGGGTGGGTTCAGCCAGGTTACTAAGGTTCCGGGGGCAGCGGGTGTGTACAGCCGGTAACTAAGGTGCCGGGGGAGCGGGTGGGTACAGCCAAGTTACTAAGGCGCCGGGGAGGGGGTGGGTACAGCCGGTCACTGAGGTGCAGGGGAGTGGGTGGGTACAGCCAAGTTACTGAGGTTCCGGGGGCAGCGGGTGTGTACAGCCAGGTCACTAAGGTGCCAGGGGAGTGGGTGGTTACAGCCAGTAACTAAGGTGGCGGAGGACGGGTGGATATAGCCAAGTTACTAAGGTGCCGGGGAAGCGGGTGGGTACAGCCGGTTACTAATGTGCTGGGGGAGAGGGTGGGTACAACCGGTTATTAAGGCGCCAGGTCAGCGGGTGGGTTCAGCCAGGTTACTAAGGTGCCAGGGGAGCGGGTGTGAACAGCCAGGTTACTAAGGTGCCGCGGGAGCGGGTGGGTACAGCCAGGTTACTAAGGTGCCGGGGGAGCGGGTGGGTACAGCCAGTTACTAAGGTGCCGCGGGAGCGGGTGGGTACAGCCAGTTACTAAGGTGCCCGGGGAGCGGGTGGGTACAGCCAGTTACTAAGGCGCCGGGGGAGCAGGTGGGTACAGCCATCTCACTAAGGGGCCGGGGAGCGGGTGGGTATGGCCGGTCACTAAGGTGCCAGGGAAGGCGGGTGGGTACAGCCAGTTACTAAGGTGCCGGAGGAGCGGGTGAATACAGCCGGTTACTAAGGCGCCGGGGCAGCGGGTGAGTACAGCCGGTCACTAAGGTGCCGGGGGAGCGGGTGGATACTGCCGGTCACTAAGGTGCAGGGGGAGAGGGTGGATACAGCCAAGTTACCCAGGTGCCAGGGGAGCGGGTGGATACAGCCGGTCACTAAGGTGCCGGAGGACCGAGTGGGTACAGCTGGTCACTAAGGTGCAGGTGGAGAGGGTGGATACAGCCAGGTCACTAAGGCGCCGGGGGAGCGGGTGGGTACAGCCAGGTTACCAAGGTGACGGGGGAGCGGGTGGGTACAGCCGGTCACTGAGGTGCAGGGGAGCGGGTGGGTACAGCCAAGTTACTGAGGTTCCGGGGGCAGCGGGTGTGTACAGCCAGGTCACTGAGGTGCCGCGGGAACGGGTGGGTACAGCCAGTTACTAAGGTGCCGAGGCAGCGGGTGAGTACAGCCAGGTTACTGAGGTGCCGGGGGAGCGGGTGGGTACAGTCGGTCACTAAGGTGCCGGGGGAGCGGGTGGATACAGTCGGTCACTAAGGTGCCGGGGGAGCGGGTGGATACAGTCGGTCACTAAGGTGCCGGGGGAGAGGGTGGATACAGCCAAGTTACCCAGGTGCCGGGGGAGCGGGTGGATACAGCCGGTCACTAAGGTGCAGGTGGAGAGGGTGGATACAGCCAGGTCACTAAGGCGCCGGGGGAGCGGGTGGGTACAGCCAGGTCACTAAGGTGCCGGGGGAGCGGGTGGGTACAGCCAGGTTACTAAGGTGCCGGGGGAGCGGGTGGGTACAGCCGGTCACTGAGGTGCAGGGGAGCGGGTGGGTACAGCCAAGTTACTGAGGTCCGGGGGCAGCGGGTGTGTACAGCCAGGTCACTAAGGTGCCAGGGGAGTGGGTGGTTACAGCCGGTAACTAAGGTGGCGGAGGACGGGTGGATATAGCCAAGTTACTAAGGTGCCGGGGAAGCGGGTGGGTACAGCCGGTTACTAATGTGCTGGGGGAGAGGGTGGGTACAACCGGTTATTAAGGCACCAGGTCAGCGGGTGGGTTCAGCCAGGTTACTAAGGTGCCAGGGGAGCGGGTGGGTACAGGCAGGTTACTAAGGTGAAGGGGGAGCGGGTGGGTACAGCCATCTCACTAAGGGGCCGGGGAGCAGGTGGGTATGGCCGGTCACTAAGGTGCTAGGGAAGGCGGGTGGGTACAGCCAGTTACTAAGGTGCCCGGTAGTGGGTGGGTACAGCCAGTTACTAAGGTGCCGGAGGAGCGTGTGAATACAGCCGGTTACTAAGGCGCCGGGGCAGCGGGTGAGTACAGCCGGTCACTAAGTTGTCGGGGGAGCGGGTGGATACAGCCGGTCACTAAGGTGCAGGGGGAGAGGGTGGATACAGCCAAGTTACCCAGGTGCCAGGGGAGCGGGTGGATACAGCCGGTCACTAAGGTGCCGGAGGACCGAGTGGGTACAGCTGGTCACTAAGGTGCAGGTGGAGAGGGTGGATACAGCCAGGTCACCAAGGTGCCGGGGGAGCGGGTGGGTACAGCCGGTCACTGAGGTGCAGGGGAGCGGGTGGGTACAGCCAAGTTACTGAGGTTCCGGGGGCAGCGGGTGTGTACAGCCAGGTCACTAAGGTGCCGGGGCAGCGGGTGGGTACAGCCAAGTTACTGAGGTGCCGGGGGAGCGGGTGAGTACAGCCGGTTACTAAGGCGCCGGGGCAGCGGGTGAGTACAGCCAGGTTACTAAGGTGCCGGGGAAGCGGGTGGGTACAGCCAGGTTACTGAGGTGCCGGGGGAGCAGATGGGTACAGCCGGTTACTTATGTGCTGGGGGAGAGGTTGGGTACAGCCGGTTATTAAGGCGCCGGGTCAGCGGATGGGTACAGCCATCTCACTAAGGGGCCGGGGAGCGGGTGGGTATGGCCGGTCACTAAGGTGCCAGGGAAGGCGGGTGTGTACAGCCAAGTTACCAAGGTGCCGGGGCAGTGGATGGGTACAGCCTGGTTACTGAGGCGCCGGGGGAGCGGGTGGGTACAGCCAGGTCACTAAGGTGCCTGGGGAGCGGGTGGGTACAGCCAGGTTACTAAGGTGCCGGGGGAGTGGGTGGGTTCAGCCAGGTTACTAAGGTGCCGGAGGAGCGGGTGAGTACAGCCAGGTTACTAAGGTGCCGGGGGAGCGGGTGGGTACAGCCAGGTTACTAAGGTGCCGGGGGAGCGGGTGGGTACAGCCGGTCACTGAGGTGCAGGGGAGCGGGTGGGTACAGCCAAGTTACTGAGGTTCCGGGGGCAGCGGGTGTGTACAGCCAGGTCACTGAGGTTCCGGGGGCAGCGGGTGTGTACAGCCGGTCACTAAGGTGCCGGGGGAGCGGGTGTGTACAGCCGGTCACTAAGGTGCCGGGGGAGCGGGTGGGTACAGCCGGTCACTTAGGTGCCGGGGGAGCGGGTGGGTACAGCCGGTTACTAAGGTGCCGGGGGAGCTGGTGGGTACAGCCGGTCACTGAGGTGCAGGGGAGCGGGTGGGTACAGCCGGTCACTGAGGTGCAGGGGAGCGGGTGGGTACAGCCAAGTTACTGAGGTTCCGGGGGCAGCGGGTGTGTACAGCCAGGTCACTAAGGTGCTGGGGGAGTGGGTGGGTACAGCCGGTAACTAAGGTGGCGGAGGAACGGGTGGGTATAGCCAAGTTACTAAGGTGCCGGGGGAGCGGGTGGGTACAGCCGGTTACTAAGGCGCCGGGGCAGCGGGTGGGTACAGCCAAGTTACTGAGGTGCCGGGGGAGCAGATGGGTACAGCCGGTTACTTATGTGCTGGGGGAGAGGTTGGGTACAGCCGGTTATTAAGGCGCCGGGTCAGCGGATGGGTACAGCCATCTCACTAAGGGGCCGGGGAGCGGGTGGGTATGGCCGGTCACTAAGGTGCCAGGGAAGGCGGGTGTGTACAGCCAAGTTACCAAGGTGCTGGGGGAGTGGATGGGTACAGCCGGTCACTAAGGTGCCGGGGGAGTGGGTGTGTACATCCAAGTTACTAAGGTGCCGGGGGAGCGGGTGGGTACAGCCAGTTACTAAGGTGCCGGGGCAGCGGGTGAGTACAGCCAGGTTACTAAGGTGCTGGAGGACCGAGTGGGTACAGCCGGTCACTAAGGTGCAGGGGGAGATGGTGGATACAGACAAGTTACCCAGGTGCCGGGGGAGCGGGTGGATACAGCCGGTCACTAAGGTGCAGGTGGAGAGGGTGGATACAGCCAGGTTACTAAGGTGCCGGGGGAGCGGGTGGGTACAGCCGGTCACTGAGGAGCAGGGGAGCGGGTGGGTACAGCCAAGTTACTGAGGTTCCGGGGGCAGCGGGTGTGTACAGCCAGGTCACTGAGGTGCCGGGGGAGCGGGTGGGTACAGCCAGGTTACTAAGGTGCCTGGGGAGCGGGTGTGTACAGCCCGTCACTGAGGAGCAGGGGAGCGGGTGGGTACAGCCAAGTTACTGAGGTTCCGGGGGCAGCGGGTGTGTACAGCCGGTCACTAAGGTGCCGGGGGAGCGGGTGGGTACAGCCGGTTACTAAGGCGCCGGGGCAGCGGGTGGGTACAGCCGGTCACTGAGGTGCAGGGGAGCGGGTGGGTACAGCCAAGTTACTGAGGTTCCGGGGGCAGCGGGTGTGTACAGCCAGGTCACTGAGGTTCCGGGGGCAGCGGGTGTGTACAGCCGGTCACTAAGGTGCCGGGGGAGCGGGTGTGTACAGCCGGTCACTAAGGTGCCGGGGGAGCGGGTGGGTACAGCCGGTCACTTAGGTGCCGGGGGAGCGGGTGGGTACAGCCGGTTACTAAGGTGCCGGGGGAGCTGGTGGGTACAGCCGGTCACTGAGGTGCAGGGGAGCGGGTGGGTACAGCCGGTCACTGAGGTGCAGGGGAGCGGGTGGGTACAGCCAAGTTACTGAGGTTCCGGGGGCAGCGGGTGTGTACAGCCAGGTCACTAAGGTGCTGGGGGAGTGGGTGGGTACAGCCGGTAACTAAGGTGGCGGAGGAACGGGTGGGTATAGCCAAGTTACTAAGGTGCCGGGGGAGCGGGTGGGTACAGCCGGTTACTAAGGCGCCGGGCAGCGGGTGGGTACAGCCAAGTTACTGAGGTGCCGGGGGAGCAGATGGGTACAGCCGGTTACTTATGTGCTGGGGGAGAGGTTGGGTACAGCCGGTTATTAAGGCGCCGGGTCAGCGGATGGGTACAGCCATCTCACTAAGGGGCCGGGGAGCGGGTGGGTATGGCCGGTCACTAAGGTGCCAGGGAAGGCGGGTGTGTACAGCCAAGTTACCAAGGTGCTGGGGGAGTGGATGGGTACAGCCGGTCACTAAGGTGCCGGGGGAGTGGGTGTGTACATCCAAGTTACTAAGGTGCCGGGGGAGCGGGTGGGTACAGCCAGTTACTAAGGTGCCGGGGCAGCGGGTGAGTACAGCCAGGTTACTAAGGTGCTGGAGGACCGAGTGGGTACAGCCGGTCACTAAGGTGCAGGGGGAGATGGTGGATACAGACAAGTTACCCAGGTGCCGGGGGGAGCGGGTGGATACAGCCGGTCACTAAGGTGCAGGTGGAGAGGGTGGATACAGCCAGGTTACTAAGGTGCCGGGGGAGCGGGTGGGTACAGCCGGTCACTGAGGAGCAGGGGAGCGGGTGGGTACAGCCAAGTTACTGAGGTTCCGGGGGCAGCGGGTGTGTACAGCCAGGTCACTGAGGTGCCGGGGGAGCGGGTGGGTACAGCCAGGTTACTAAGGTGCCTGGGGAGCGGGTGTGTACAGCCCGTCACTGAGGAGCAGGGGAGCGGGTGGGTACAGCCAAGTTACTGAGGTTCCGGGGGCAGCGGGTGTGTACAGCCGGTCACTAAGGTGCCGGGGGAGCGGGTGGGTACAGCCGGTTACTAAGGCGCCGGGGCAGCGGGTGGGTACAGCCGGTCACTGAGGTGCAGGGGAGCGGGTGGGTACAGCCAAGTTACTGAGGTTCCGGGGGCAGCGGGTGTGTACAGCCAGGTCACTGAGGTTCCGGGGGCAGCGGGTGTGTACAGCCGGTCACTAAGGTGCCGGGGGAGCGGGTGGGTACAGCCGGTCACTTAGGTGCCGGGGGAGCGGGTGGGTACAGCCGGTTACTAAGGTGCCGGGGGAGCGGGTGGGTACAGCCGGTCACTAAGGTGCCGGGGGAGCTGGTGGGTACAGCCAAGTTACTGAGGTTCCGGGGGCAGCGGGTGTGTACAGCCAGGTCACTAAGGTGCTGGGGGAGTGGGTGGGTACAGCCGGTAACTAAGGTGGCGGAGGAACGGGTGGGTATAGCCAAGTTACTAAGGTGCCGGGGGAGCGGGTGGGTACAGCCGGTTACTAAGGCGCCGGGGCAGCGGGTGGGTACAGCCAAGTTACTGAGGTGCCGGGGGAGCAGATGGGTACAGCCGGTTACTTATGTGCTGGGGGAGAGGTTGGGTACAGCCGGTTATTAAGGCGCCGGGTCAGCGGATGGGTACAGCCATCTCACTAAGGGGCCGGGGAGCGGGTGGGTATGGCCGGTCACTAAGGTGCCAGGGAAGGCGGGTGTGTACAGCCAAGTTACCAAGGTGCTGGGGGAGTGGATGGGTACAGCCGGTCACTAAGGTGCCGGGGGAGTGGGTGTGTACATCCAAGTTACTAAGGTGCCGGGGGAGCGGGTGGGTACAGCCAGTTACTAAGGTGCCGGGGCAGCGGGTGAGTACAGCCAGGTTACTAAGGTGCTGGAGGACCGAGTGGGTACAGCCGGTCACTAAGGTGCAGGGGGAGATGGTGGATACAGACAAGTTACCCAGGTGCCGGGGGAGCGGGTGGATACAGCCGGTCACTAAGGTGCAGGTGGAGAGGGTGGATACAGCCAGGTTACTAAGGTGCCGGGGGAGCGGGTGGGTACAGCCGGTCACTGAGGAGCAGGGGAGCGGGTGGGTACAGCCAAGTTACTGAGGTTCCGGGGGCAGCGGGTGTGTACAGCCAGGTCACTGAGGTGCCGGGGGAGCGGGTGGGTACAGCCAGGTTACTAAGGTGCCTGGGGAGCGGGTGTGTACAGCCCGTCACTGAGGAGCAGGGGAGCGGGTGGGTACAGCCAAGTTACTGAGGTTCCGGGGGCAGCGGGTGTGTACAGCCGGTCACTAAGGTGCCGGGGGAGCGGGTGGGTACAGCCGGTTACTAAGGCGCCGGGGCAGCGGGTGGGTACAGCCAGGTTACTAAGGTGCCGGGGAAGCGGGTGGGTACAGCCGGTTACTAATGTGCTGGGGGAGAGGGTGGGTAAAACCGGTTATTAAGGCGCCAGGTCAGCGGGTGGGTTCAGCCAGGTTACTAAGGTGCCGGAGGAGCGGGTGAGTACAGCCGGTTACTAAGGCGCCGGGGCAGCGGGTGAGTACAGCCAGGTCACTAAGATGCCGGGGGAGCGGGTGGGTACAGCCAGTTACTAAGGTGCCGGGGAGGGGGTGCATACAGATGGTCACTAAGGTGCCAGGGGAGAGTGTGGGTACAGCCGGTCACTAAGGTGCCGGAGGACCGGGTGGGTACAACCAGATTGCTAAGGCGCCGGGGGAGCGGGTGGGTACAGCCAGGTTACTAAGGTGCCGGGGCAGCAGGTGGATACAGCCTGGTTACCGAGGTGCCAGGGGAAGCGGGTGGGTACAGCCTGGTTACTGAGGTGCCGGGGGAGCAGATGGGTACAGCCAGGTTACTGAGGTGCCGGGGAAGCGGGTGGGTACAGCCCAGTTATTGAGGTGCCGGGGGATCGGGTGGGTACAGCCCGGTTACTGAGGTGCCGGGGAAGCGGGTGGGTACAGCCAGGTTACTGAGGTGCCGGGGGAGCAGATGGGTACAGCCGGTTACTAATGTGCTGGGGGAGAGGGTGGGTACAGCCGGTTACTAAGGTGCCGGAGGAGTGGGTGAGTACAGCCGGTTACTAAGGCGCCAGGGCAGCGGGTGAGTACAGCCAGGTTACTAAGGTGCCGGGGGAGCGGGTGGGTACAGCCGGTCACTAAGGTGCCGGGGGAGCGGGTGGGTACAGCCGGTCACTAAGGTGCCGGAGGACCGAGTGGGTACAGCCGGTCACTACGGTGCCGGGGGAGAGGGTGGATACAGCCATGTCACTAAGGCGCCGGGGGAGAGGGTGGATACAGCCGGTCACTAAGGTGCCGGAGGACCGGATGGGTACAACCAGATTGCTAAGGCGCCGGGGGAGCGGGTGGGTACAGCCAGGTTACTAAGGTGCCGGGGGACCGGATGGGTACAACCAGATTGCTAAGGCGCCGGGGGAGCGGGTGGGTACAGCCAGGTTACTGAGGTGCCGGGGGAAGCGGGTGGGTACAGCCAAGTTATTGAGGTGCCGGGGAAGCGGGTGGGTACAGCCAAGTTATTGAGGTGCCGCGGGAAGCGGGTGGGTACAGCCAAGTTATTGAGGTGCCGGGGGAAGCGGGTGGGTACAGCCAAGTTATTGAGGTGCCGGGGGATCGGGTGGGTACAGCCAAGTTATTGAGGTGCCGGGGGAAGCGGGTGGGTACAGCCAAGTTATTGAGGTGCCGGGGGAAGCGGGTGGGTACAGCCAAGTTATTGAGGTGCCGGGGGAAGCGGGTGGGTACAGCCAAGTTATTGAGGTGCCGGGGGAAGCGGGTGGGTACAGCCAAGTTATTGAGGTGCCGGGGAAGCGGGTGGGTACTGCCAGGTCACTAAGGTGCCGGGGGGAGCGGGTGTGTACAGCCAAGTTACTAAGGCGCCGGGGCAGCGGGTGGGTACAGCCAGTTACTAGGTGCTGGGGGAGAGGTTGGGTACAACCGGTTATTAAGGCGCCAGGTCAGCAGGTGGGTTCAGCCAGGTTACTAAGGTGCCAGGGGAGCGGGTGGGTACAGGCAGGTTACTGAGGTGCCGGGGGAGCGGGTGAGTACAGCCAGGTTACTAAGGTGCCGGGGGAGCGGGTGGGTACAGCCGGTCACTAAGGTGCCGGGGAGGGGGTGCGTACAGCCGGTCACTAAGGTGCCGGGGGACCGAGTGGGTACAGCCGGTCACTAAGGTGCCAGGGGAGCGGGTGGGTACAGCCGGTCACTAAGGTGCCAGGGGAGCGGGTGGGTACAGCCAGTTACTAAGGGGCCGGGGAGGGGGTGCATACAGATGGTCACTAAGGTGGCAGGGGAGAGGGTGGGTACAGCCGGTCACTAAAGGTGCCGGAGGACTGGGTGGGTACAGCCGGTCACTAAGGTGCAGGGGCAGCGGGTGGGTACAACCAGATTGCCAAGGCGCCGGAGGAGCGGGTGGGTACAGCCAGGTTACCAAGGTGCCGGGGGAGCGGGTGGGTACAGCCGGTCACTGAGGTGCAGGGGAGCGGGTGGGTACAGCCAAGTTACTGAGGTTCCGGGGGCAGCGGGTGTGTACAGCCAGGTCACTGAGGTGCCGCGGGAACGGGTGGGTATAGCCAGGTTACTAAGGTGCCCGGGGAGAGGGTGGGTACAGCCAGTTACTAAGGTGCCGGGGGAGCGGGTGGGTACAGCCGGGTTACTAAGGTGCCGGGGGAGCGGGTGGATACAGTCGGTCACTAAGGTGCCGGGGGAGCGGGTGGATACAGCCAAGTTACCCAGGTGCCGGGGGAGCGGGTGGATACAGCCGGTCACTAAGGTGCCGGAGGACCGGGTGGGTACAGCCGGTCACTAAGGTGCAGGTGGAGAGGGTGGATACAGCCAGGTCACTAAGGCGCCGGGGGAGCGGGTGGGTACAGCCAGGTTACTAAGGTGCCGGGGGAGCGGGTGGGTACAGCCGGTCACTGAGGTGCAGGGGAGCGGGTGGGTACAGCCAAGTTACTGAGGTCCGGGGGCAGCGGGTGTGTACAGCCAGGTCACTAAGGTGCCAGGGGAGTGGGTGGTTACAGCCGGTAACTAAGGTGGCGGAGGACGGGTGGATATAGCCAAGTTACTAAGGTGCCGGGGAAGCGGGTGGGTACAGCCGGTTACTAATGTGCTGGGGGAGAGGGTGGGTACAACCGGTTATTAAGGCACCAGGTCAGCGGGTGGGTTCAGCCAGGTTACTAAGGTGCCAGGGGAGTGGGTGGGTACAGGCAGGTTACTAAGGTGAAGGGGGAGCGGGTGGGTACAGCCATCTCACTAAGGGGCCGGGGAGCAGGTGGGTATGGCCGGTCACTAAGGTGCTAGGGAAGGCGGGTGGGTACAGCCAGTTACTAAGGTGCCCGGGGAGTGGGTGGGTATAGCCAGTTACTAAGGTGCCGGAGGAGCGTGTGAATACAGCCGGTTACTAAGGCGCCGGGGCAGCGGGTGAGTACAGCCAGGTTACTAAGGTGCCGGGGGAGCGGGTGGGTACAGCCATCTCACTAAGGGGCCGGGGAGCAGGTGGGTATGGCCGGTCACTAAGGTGCTAGGGAAGGCGGGTGGGTACAGCCAGTTACTAAGGTGCCCGGGGAGTGGGTGGGTACAGCCAGTTACTAAGGTGCCGGAGGAGCGGGTGAATACATCCGGTTACTAAGGCGCCGGGGCAGCGGGTGAGTACAGCCGGTCACTAAGTTGTCGGGGGAGCGGGTGGATACAGCCGGTCACTAAGGTGCAGGGGGAGAGGGTGGATACAGCCATGTTACCCAGGTGCCAGGGGAGCGGGTGGATACAGCCGGTCACTAAGGTGCAGGTGGAGAGGGTGGATACAGCCAGGTCACTAAGGCGCCGGGGGAGCGGGTGGGTACAGCCAGGTTACCAAGGCGCCGGGGGAGCGGGTGGGTACAGCCGGTCACTGAGGTGCAGGGGAGCGGGTGGGTACAGCCAAGTTACTGAGGTTCCGGGGGCAGCGGGTGTGTACAGCCAGGTCACTAAGGTGCCGGGGCAGCGGGTGAGTACAGCCGGTCACTAAGTTGTCGGGGGAGCGGGTGGATACAGCCGGTCACTAAGGTGCAGGGGGAGAGGGTGGATACAGCCATGTTACCCAGGTGCCAGGGGAGCGGGTGGATACAGCCGGTCACTAAGGTGCCGGAGGACCGAGTGGGTACAGCTGGTCACTAAGGTGCAGGTGGAGAGGGTGGATACAGCCAGGTCACTAAGGCGCCGGGGGAGCGGGTGGGTACAGCCAGGTTACCAAGGTGCCGGGGGAGCGGGTGGGTACAGCCGGTCACTGAGGTGCAGGGGAGCGGGTGGGTACAGCCAAGTTACTGAGGTTCCGGGGGCAGCGGGTGTGTACAGCCAGGTCACTAAGGTGCCGGGGCAGCGGGTGGGTACAGCCAAGTTACTGAGGTGCCGGGGGAGCGGGTGAGTACAGCCGGTTACTAAGGCGCCGGGGCAGCGGGTGAGTACAGCCAGGTTACTAAGGTGCCGGGGAAGCGGGTGGGTACAGCTAGGTTACTGAGGTGCCGGGGGAGCAGATGGGTACAGCCGGTTACTTATGTGCTGGGGGAGAGGTTGGGTACAGCCGGTTATTAAGGCGCCGGGTCAGCGGATGGGTACAGCCATCTCACTAAGGGGCCGGGGAGCGGGTGGGTATGGCCGGTCACTAAGGTGCCAGGGAAGGCGGGTGTGTACAGCCAAGTTACCAAGGTGCCGGGGCAGTGGATGGGTACAGCCGGTCACTAAGGTGCCGGGGCAGTGGATGGGTACAGCCGGTCACTAAGGTGCCGGGGGAGCGGGTGGGTACAGCCAGTTACTAAGGTGCCCGGGGAGCGGGTGGGTACAGCCAGTTACTAAGGTGCCGGGGCAGCGGGTGAGTACAGCCAGGTTACTAAGGTGCCGGAGGACCGAGTGGGTATAGCCGGTCACTAAGGTGCAGGGGGAGAGGGTGGATACAGACAAGTTACCCAGGTGCCGGGGGAGCGGGTGGATACAGCCGGTCACTAAGGTGCAGGTGGAGAGGGTGGATACAGCCAGGTCACTAAGGCGCCGGGGGAGCGGGTGGGTACAGCCAGGTTACTAAGGTGCCTGGGGAGCGGGTGGGTACAGCCAGGTCACTAAGGTGCCGGGGGAGCGGGTGGGTTCAGCCAGGTTACTAAGGTGCCGGGGGAGCGGGTGGGTACAGCCAGGTTACTAAGGTGCCGGGGGAGCGGGTGGGTACAGCCGGTCACTGAGGTGCAGGGGAGCGGGTGGGTACAGCCAAGTTACTGAGGTTCCGGGGGCAGCGGGTGTGTACAGCCAGGTCACTGAGGTGCCGGGGGAGTGGGTGGGTACAGCCGGTAACTAAGGTGGCGGAGGAGTGGGTGGGTACCGGAGGAGCGGGTGAGTACAGCCGGTTACTAAGGCGCCGGGGCAGCGGGTGAGTACAGCCAGGTTACTAAGGTGCCGGGGGAGCGGGTGGGTACAGCCGGTCACTGAGGTGCCGGGGGAGCGGGTGGGTACAGCCGGTCACTAAGGTGCCGGGGGAGCGGGTGGGTACAGCCGGTCACTAAGGTGCCGGGGGAGCGGGTGGGTACAGCCAGGTTACTAAGGTGCCGGGGGAGCGGGTGGGTACAGCCAGGTTACTAAGGTGCCGGGGGAGTTGGTGGGTACAGCCGGTCACTGAGGTGCAGGGGAGCGGGTGGGTACAGCCAAGTTACTGAGGTTCCGGGGGCAGCGGGTGTGTACAGCCAGGTCACTAAGGTGCCGGGGGAGTGGGTGGGTACAGCCGGTAACTAAGGTGGCGGAGGAGCGGGTGGCTATTGCCAAGTTACTAAGGTGCCGGGGGAGCGGGTGGGTACAGCCGGTTACTAAGGCGCCGGGGCAGCGGGTGGGTACAGCCAAGTTACTGAGGTGCCGGGGAAGCGGGTGGGTACAGCCAGGTTACTGAGGTGCCGGGGGAGCAGATGGGTACAGCCGGTTACTTATGTGCTGGGGGAGAGGTTGGGTACAGCCGGTTATTAAGGCGCCGGGTCAGCGGATGGGTACAGCCATCTCACTAAGGGGCCGGGGAGCGGGTGGGTATGGCCGGTCACTAAGGTGCCAGGGAAGGCGGGTGAGTACAGCCAAGTTACCAAGGTGCTGGGGGAGTGGATGGGTACAGCCGGTCACTAAGGTGCCGGGGGAGTGGGTGTGTACATCCAAGTTACTAAGGTGCCGGGGGAGCGGGTGGGTACAGCCAGTTACTAAGGTGCCCGGGGAGCGGGTGGGTACAGCCAGTTACTAAGGTGCCGGGGCAGCGGGTGAGTACAGCCAGGTTACTAAGGTGCTGGAGGACCGAGTGGGTACAGCCGGTCACCAAGGTGCAGGGGGAGATGGTGGATACAGACAAGTTACCCAGGTGCCGGGGGAGCGGGTGGATACAGCCAGTCACTAAGGTGCAGGTGGAGAGGGTGGATACAGCCAGGTCACTAAGGCGCCGGGGGAGCGGGTGGGTACAGCCAGGTTACTGAGGTGCCGGGGGAGCAGATGGGTACAGCCGGTTACTAATGTGCTGGGGGAGAGGGTGGGTACAGCCGGTTACTAAGGTGCCGGAGGAGTGGGTGAGTACAGCCGGTTACTAAGGCGCCAGGGCAGCGGGTGAGTACAGCCAGGTTACTAAGGTGCCGGGGGAGCGGGTGGGTACAGCCGGTTACTAAGGTGCCGGGGGAGCGGGTGGGTACAGCCGGTCACTAAGGTGCCGGAGGACCGAGTGGGTACAGCCGGTCACTACGGTGCCGGGGGAGAGGGTGGATACAGCCATGTCACTAAGGCGCCGGGGGAGAGGGTGGATACAGCCGGTCACTAAGGTGCCGGAGGACCGGATGGGTACAACCAGATTGCTAAGGCGCCGGGGGAGCGGGTGGGTACAGCCAGGTTACTAAGGTGCCGGGGGATCGGGTGGGTACAACCAGATTGCTAAGGCGCCGGGGGAGCGGGTGGGTACAGCCAGGTTACTGAGGTGCCGGAGGAAGCGGGTGGGTACAGCCAAGTTACTGAGGTGCCTGGGGAAGCGGGTGGGTACAGCCAAGTTATTGAGGTGCCGGGGGAAGCGGGTGGGTACAGCCAAGTTATTGAGGTGCCGGGGGAAGCGGGTGGGTACAGCCAAGTTATTGAGGTGCCGGGGGAAGCGGGTGGGTACAGCCAAGTTATTGAGGTGCCGGGGGAAGCGGGTGGGTACAGCCAAGTTATTGAGGTGCCGGGGGAAGCGGGTGGGTACAGCCAAGTTATTGAGGTGCCGGGGAAGCGGGTGGGTACTGCCAGGTCACTAAGGTGCCGGGGGAGCGGGTGTGTACAGCCAAGTTACTAAGGCGCCGGGGCAGCGGGTGGGTACAGCCAGTTACTAGGTGCTGGGGGAGAGGTTGGGTACAACCGGTTATTAAGGCGCCAGGTCAGCAGGTGGGTTCAGCCAGGTTTCTAAGGTGCCAGGGGAGCGGGTGGGTACAGGCAGGTTACTGAGGTGCCGGGGGAGCGGGTGAGTACAGCCAGGTTACTAAGGTGCCGGGGGAGCGGGTGGGTACAGCCGGTCACTAAGGTGCCGGGGAGGGGGTGCGTACAGCCGGTCACTAAGGTGCCGGGGGACCGAGTGGGTACAGCCGGTCACTAAGGTGTCAGGGGAGCGGGTGGGTACAGCCGGTCACTAAGGTGCCAGGGGAGCGGGTGGGTACAGCCAGTTACTAAGGGGCCGGGGAGGGGGTGCATACAGATGGTCACTAAGGTGGCAGGGGAGAGGGTGGGTACAGCCGGTCACTAAAGGTGCCGGAGGACCGGGTGGGTACAGCCGGTCACTAAGGTGCAGAGGCAGCGGGTGGGTACAACCAGATTGCTAAGGCGCCGGAGGAGCGGGTGGGTACAGCCAGGTTACTAAGGTGCCGGGGGAGCGGGTGGGTACAGCCGGTCACTGAGGTGCAGGGGAGCGGGTGGGTACAGCCGGTAACTAAGGTGGCGGAGGAACGGGTGGATATAGCCAAGTTACTAAGGTGCCGGGGGAGCAGGTGGGTACAGCCGGTTACTAAGGCGCCGGGGCAGCGGGTGGGTACAGCCGGTTACTAAGGCGCCGGGGCAGCGGGTGGATATAGCCAAGTTACTAAGGTGCCGGGGAAGCGGGTGGGTACAGCCGGTTACTAATGTGCTGGGGGAGAGGGTGGGTACAACCGGTTATTAAGGCGCCAGGTCAGCGGGTGGGTTCAGCCAGGTTACTAAGGTGCCGGGGGAGCGGGTGGGTACAGCCGGTCACTGAGGTGCAGGGGAGCGGGTGGGTACAGCCAAGTTACTGAGGTTCCGGGGACAGCGGGTGTGTACAGCCAGGTCACTAAGGTGCCGGGGGAGTGGGTGGGTACAGCCGGTAAGTAAGGTGGCGGAGGAGCGGGTGGATATAGCCAAGTTACTAAGGTGCCGGGGGAGCGGGTGGGTACAGCCGGTTACTAAGGCGCCGGGGCAGCGGGTGGGTACAGCCAGTTACTAAGGTGCCGGAGGTGCGGGTGAGTACAGCCGGTTACTAAGGCGCCGGGGCAGCGGGTGAGTACAGCCAGGTCACTAAGGTGGCGGAGGAGCGGGTGGGTACAGCCAGTTACTAAGGTGCCGGGGAGGGGGTGCATACAGACGGTCACTAAGGTGCCAGGGGAGAGGGTGGGTACAGCCGCTCACTAAGGTGCCGGAGGACCGGATGGATACAACCAGATTGCTAAGGCGCCGGGGGAGCGGGTGGGTACAGCCAGGTTACTAAGGTGCCGGGGGAGCGGGTGGGTACAGCCTGGTTACTGAGGCGGCGGGGCAGCGGGTGGGTACAGCCAGGTTACTAAGGTGCCGGGGAAGCGGGTGGGTACAGCCGGTTACTAATGTGCTGGGGGAGAGGGTGGGTACAACCGGTTATTAAGGCGCCAGGTCAGCGGGTGGGTTCAGCCAGGTTACTAAGGTGCCAGGGGAGCGGGTGGGTTCAGCCAGGTTACTAAGGTGCCAGGGGAGCGGGTGAGTACAGCCAGGTTACTGAGGTGCCGGGGGAGCAGGTGGGTACAGCCATCTCACTAAGGGGCCGGGGAGCAGGTGGGTATGGCCGGTCACTAAGGTGCTAGGGAAGGCGGGTGGGTACAGCCAGTTACTAAGGTGCCCGGGGAGTGGGTGGGTACAGCCAGTTACTAAGGTGCCGGAGGAGCGGGTGAGTACAGCCGGTTACTAAGGCGCCGGGGCAGCGGGTGAGTACAGCCAGGTCACTAAGGTGGCGGAGGAGCGGGTGGGTACAGCCAGTTACTAAGGTGCCGGGGAGGGGGTGCATACAGACGGTCACTAAGGTGCCAGGGGAGAGGGTGGGTACAGCCGGTCACTAAGGTGCCGGAGGACCGGATGGGTACAACCAGATTGCTAAGGCGCCGGGGGAGCGGGTGGGTACAGCCAAGTTACCGAGGTGCCAGGGGAAGCGTGTGGGTACAGCCTGGTTACCGAGGTGCCCGGGGAGCGGGTGGGTACAGCCTGGTTACTGAGGTGCCGGGGAGCGGGTGGGTACAGCCATGTTACTAGGTGCCGGGGAGACGGGTGGGTACAGCCGTTTATTGATGGTGCGGGGAGAGGGTGGGTACACCAGGTTATTGAGGCCGGGAGCGGGTGGGTTACAGCCAGTTACTAAGGTGCCGGGGGAGCGGGTGGGTACAGCCGGTCATGAGGTGCGGGGAGCGGGTGGGTACAGCCAAGTTATGAGGTGCCGGGGAGCGGGTGGGTAAAGCCAGGTTACTAAGGTGCCGGGGGAGCGGGTGGGTACAGCCGGTAACTAAGGTGGCGGAGGAGCGATTAGATATAGCCAAGTTACTAAGGTGCCGGGGGGGGTGGTCAGCCGTTACAGGTGCGGGGAGCGGTGGGTACAGCCGGTTACTAATGTGCTGGGGGAGCGGGTGGGTACAGCCAGTTACTTAAGGTGCCGGAGGTAGCGGGTGAGTACAGCCGGTTACTAGGTGCCGGGGCAGCGGTGGGTACAGCCAGGTCACTAAGGTGCGGAGGTTACTAAGGTGCCAGGGGAGGGGGGGTTAAAGCCAGTTACTAAGGTGCCGGGGAGGGGGTGCATACAGCCAGTCAGTAAGGTGCCAGGGGAGCGGGTGGGTACAGCCAGTTACTAAGGTGCCGGGGAGGGGGTGCATACAGATGGTCACTAAGGTGGCAGGGGAGAGGGTGGGTGCAGCCGGTCACTAAGGTGCCGGAGGACCGGGTGGGTACAGCCGGTCACTAAGGTGCAGGGGCAGCGGGTGGGTACAACCAGATTGCTAAGGCGCCGGAGGAGCGGGTGGGTACAGCCAGGTTACTAAGGTGCCGGGGGAGAGGGTGGGTACAGCCAGGTCACTAAGGTGCCGGAGGACCGGGTGGGTACAGCCGGTCACTAAGGTGCAGGGGCAGCGGGTGGGTACAACCAGATTGCTAAGGCGCCGGAGGAGCGGGTGGGTACAGCCAGGTTACTAAGGTGCCGGGGGAGAGGGTGGGTACAGCCAGGTCACTAAGGTGCCAGGGGAGCGGGTGGGTACAGCCAGGTTACTGAGGTGCCGGGAGAGCAGGTGGGTACAGCCGGTTATTAAGGTGCTGGAGGAGCGGGTGAGTACAGCCAGTTTCTAAGTTCTGGGGCAGCGGGTGAGTACAGCCAGGTTACTAAGGTGCCGGGGGAGCGGGTGGGTACAGCCAGTTACTAAGGTGCCGGGGAGGGGGTGCATACAGCCAGTCAGTAAGGTGCCGGGGGAGCGGGTGGGTACAGCCGGTTACTTAGGTGCAGGGGGAGAGGGTGGGTACAGCCGGTTACTAAGGTGCAGGGGGAGAGGGTGGGTACAGCCAGTTACTAAGGTGCCGGGGACGGGGTGTATACAGATGGTCACTAAGGTGCAGGGGGAGCGGGTGGGTACAGCCAGTTACTAAGGTGCCGGGAGGGGGTGCATAGAGATGGTCACTAACGTGGCAGGGGAGAGGGTGGGTGCAGCCGGTCACTAAGGTGCAGGGGCAGCGGGTGGGTACAACCAGATTGCTAAGGCGCCGGAGGAGCGGGTGGGTACGGCCAGTCACTAATGTGCCGGGGGAGGGGGTGCGTACAGCCAGTCACTAAGGCGCCAGGTCAGCGGGTGGGTACAGCCAAGTCACTAAGGTGCTGGGGGAGTGGGTGGGTACGGCCGGTCACTAAGGTGCCTGGGGAGCGGGTGGATACAGCCAGTCACTAAGGTATCGGGCAAGCATAGGCAGCTGCTGTCCTTCAAGTGGGGAGCACAAGCCTTTTCTGTCTGCGGGGCTGTGACAAGCCCAACAGCTGAGACAACAACTCTCAGGGTCCACTGGCAACAGAACTACTACTGTGCCCAGGCAAGACGCAGCAGCCTCTGGTCACACCATTTAAACAACTGACCAGTGAATAGCTTTTAGTTTATGGTTCCATGTAAACACCATTTACGGGCTGGAGGGAGGCTTGGCGGTTAAGGCCTATGCCTCCCAAGCCTAAGGACCCGGGTTCGGTTCTCCATGTCCCACGAAAGCCAGATGGTGATGGTGGCGCATGTGTCTGGAGTTGGTTTGCAGTGGCTGGAGGCCCTGGTGTGCCCACTCTAGCACACACACACACACAGTCTCTCTCTCTAATAAAGAAATAATAAAAATAAATATTAAAAAAAATAAAGGTGATCTAACTTGGATTTTCTGTGTCAGGACGAGCTGAGCCTTCTGGTACTTATGACACAGGGTGGCGCATCAGTGCTAGTTCTGCACGGTTTTAAACAGCAAAATCGACCAAAAGCACAGAAATGCAGAGCTAGCTATCCGCTGGTAAGCCTCATTCACCAAGAGGACAATTCCCACCAGGTACCACGTAACTAGCCTGACATGGCCCCGGGCCTCCTACCTTTTCCTGCAGGTTTATGTCAACGAAGACTGTCCCCGACTCCACACCCTCAGCAGCAAACCCAGCCTGCAGGGGACAGGAAGGCAGTGGTTAGAGAGAGAAGGTGCTCGGCTGACATGCCAACCCTGGCCCAGGGGCTGGCTCTTCTAGCAAAGTCTCTGTTATATGGGGCAACTGTTCTGGAAAATGTGCTGAGCCGCCAGGACCTGGCAGCAGGCTTGGCACTACCATGGCTTCTCCAAATTTCAGCTCTGGGCTCCGAGGCAGGACTGAAGTAAACTAAGAATGACCCTGGGCACATGCTCATCTGTGTATCTGCATCTTAGGTGTTTTGCTGTTTGTTTTTGTTTTGAGGTGTGTCCCCAGGCTGGCTTTGAAGTTACTGTGTGGCTAAGATTACACCCTTGAACTCCAGATTCTCCTGCCTCCATTTCCCAAGGGCTGGGATTAAAAGCGTGTTTTGTGGGGCTGGAGGGACGGCTTAGCGGTTAAGGCGCTTGCTGGCAAAGCCAAAGAATCCAGGTTCAACTCCCCAGGACCCACGTTAGCCAGATGCACAAGGGGGCGCACGTGTCTGCAGTTCCTTTGCAGTGGCTGGAGGCCCTGGCGCGCCCATTCTCTCTCTCTCTCTCTGCCTTTCTCTGTCTGTTGCTCTCAGATAAATAAAAATGAACAAAAAAATTTAAAAAAATAAAAGGAAGGAGAATTCCTATACGCTGGCCTCTACATGTCTATAGGAAACCAGGTTCTACTGTGGTTTCGTATATCCCTCCTCAGAGACACTGAGACACACGTACCTGGGGTTGGAAGTCGACGGGTTCCAGGCCCCGACACTCAAACTCCACTATCGTCTTGAACGTCTCACTGTCTTCAGCCTACAAAGGAAAAGTGTGTTGAGGAGGCAGGCCTGGCTGTGCCCCCCCGGGTGACCCCACACCCTGTGCGCTTCCTGCCATGTGGGCCTAGCTAGAAGGGGACTCAGGAACAAACACATCCCCTTCTGAAAGAAACCTGCCTTGGACTCTGCCCCCCACAGGACATGGAGCTCCAGGAGACTTAGCAAGCTTCAACTAGAGCTCAGCTCGGCTCTCCCTTTTCCCTCTCTCTGGGCATGACTCCTGAGCTGTCAGCGGAGCTGAGGGAGCCTCTACATGTCTGCTGTGAGAATCTGAGACGTGCATAAAGAATCCAGCATAGGCCGGGCGTGGTGGCGCACGCCTTTAATCCCAGCACTCGGGAGGCAGAGGTAGGAGGATCGCCGTGAGTTCGAGGCCACCCTGAGACTACAGAGTGAATTCCAGGTCAGCCTGGGCTAGAGTGAGACCCTACCTCGAAAAACCAAATAGAAAGAAAAAATATATATATACACGTGAGACGGTGTCTTGCGGCAGGGCACTCCTGTGGCTGTAATTCAAGGACCCAGTTCACCTAGATCCCAGTTTAGATTCCTTCCCACCCCACTACATCCAACTTACGTTGTAAGACTTGATGGTACTGCTCAAAATCTCTGAAAGAGAAAAAAGAAGAACTGATTTGAATCCACACCTTGGCTAGGCCGTGTGCCTGGGAAACAGCAAGTGCAGTTTGTTTTTTTTTTTTTAGCATTTCGAGCCGGCTCTGGGTCTACCACAGAAAGCTGTGGGTTAGCCTGACCTACCAATGGAGTTTTCCCGTGCACACAGCTTGCACTTTTGGACCATTGAGGCACTGCCACGGCCTCCCTTCAGTGCCACGCTGTCCTGACGAGAAGCAAACAGAACCTTCAGTCACACAACGGTTAAATGCAAGGGGTTAGTTACAAAGACGTCTCATCTGTGATCTAGATGGACAGACCGGGACCCACAGAAGTGAGTGACTTGCTGTTAAGAATCTCAGGGATTGAGGCGCAGCTCAGTGGCAAAGTACATTTAGTATGTGTAAATGCCTGAATTCAATCCCCAGCAGACATGGGGGAGGGGTTAGAGGGGAATGAATCCCAAGAAGACGTATTGAGAAAGGAGTTCCCCTTGATTTTGAACTTTGCCTCATATCTCAAGATGCCTGCCCTCTTAAACCCCAAAAACCAGGGTTCAAAGGATGGAGAAATAAGGGCCAGTTTTCCCAAATCCCTGCCAGGAAGTATAATGGTGGTGGTGGGGGGGGGGGAACGACACATTACCATCAGCCGAATGTACTGCCACTTGTCTGAAACTTCACCACAGTTGCCGCATTTCATCTTGTGGGAGAGAGAAGATGTTAAGACAGCGAGCTCCGCTGCAGAGGCACCCAGTGAAGCATCAGGACAGTGCGAGTTGGGGGTCTCAGTCTAGCCCCAGGCTGACCTCAAACTCACAGCAACCTTCCCAGCTCTGCCTCCCAAGTGTTGGGATTAAACGTGTGTGCCACCATGCCCGGCTTTCTTCCTTTTTTTAAAAAAAATGGCCGGGCGTGGTGGTACACGCCTTTAATCCCAGCACTTGGGAGGCAGAGGTAGAAGGATCGCCGTGAGTTTCAGACCACCCTGAGACTCCATAGTGAATTCCAGTCAGCCTGGGTTAGAATGAGACCCTACCTCTAAAAACCAAAAAGAAAAGAAAAAAAAAATGGAGCTGGAGAGATGGCTTAGTGGTTAAGGCGTCTGCCTGCAAAGCCAAAGGATCCAGGTTCGATTCCCCAGGACCCACATAAACCAGATGCACAAGGGGGCACATACATCACAAGGGGGCACATACATCTGGAGTTTGTTTGCAGTGGCTGGAAGCCCTGGCACGCCCATTCTCTCTCTCTCTCTCTCTCTCTCTCTCTCTCAAATAAATAAATAAAAATAAAGTTTAAAGAAAACGCAGCTCAAGCTGGCCTTGAACTTGAGATTCTCTTGCCTCAGCTTCCTAAGTGCTAGGGGTGTTACGTGCCACTGTGCCTGGCAGAGCTGCCTTCTGGATGATTCCTGCTTCATCTTTGCAGCCAGGCCCAACAAGAACAAGTCCCCCGCCTTCTCTAAGAATTGCGCCCTTTGGCTGGGCTTGTGTGGTACTGAAATGGCCTCGACAGGTGGCAGCCACCTGCTTGGTGAGGAGCTCCATGTTCCCACAGGCCCTCTGGGTGCCCGGGTTAAGAATTCAACACTGGGCTGGAGAGATGGCTTAGCGGTTAAGCGCTTGCCTGTGAAGCCTAAGGACCCAGGTTCGAGGCTCGATTCCCCAGGACCCATGTTAGCCAGATGCACAAGGGGGCGCATGCGTCTGGAGTTCGTTTGCAGTGGCTGGAAGCCCTGGTGTGCCCATTCTCTCTCCTCCTCTCTCTGTGTCTGTCACTCTCAAATAAATAAATAAAAATAAACAAAAAATACATGAAAATAATATATAGCAAAAATAAATATTTAAAAAAAAAGAATTCAACACTTTGAGCTGGTGAGTAGGCTTAGTGGTTAAGGCAAGCCTAGAGACCCAGGTTCAATTCCCCCAGGACCCACATAAAGCCAGAGGAACAAGGAGTGTACCTGCACTGGCTGGAGGCCCTGGCATGTCCATTCTCTCCCTCTCCTTCTCTCAAAATAAGTACAATTAAAAAAACAATTCAACACTCTGTTCTTACTCAGATTTCTGCACCCATCATTCTGTACTCCATGAAGTCAAAGAGCACTTACTGGTTCCCCGAATGAGCTCTTGAAAACATTTGGAAGTCGTGGCTATGGCTTAGCTTGGTGGAGTTTGCACCTGGCTCTGGGTTTGCTCCCCAGTACCGGAGAAATAAATAAACAAATAAAGTTGGAAGTAAAAGTGGCCAAGGGGTTGGGGGAGATGGCTTAGCGGTTAAGGCACTTGCCTGCAAAGCCAAAGGAACCCGGTTCGACTCTCCAGGACCCATGTGAGCCAGATGCACAAGGGGGCACATGCGTCTGGAGTTCGTTTGCAGTGGCTAGAGGCCCTGGCACGCCCATTTTCTCTCTCTCTCTCTCAAATAAATAAATAAATAAATATATTTTTTAAAAGTGGTCAAACATGGTCTCCTAAAAACAGGGCATTTTTTTTTTCCTGGTTTTCCAAGGTAAGGTCTCACACTAGCCCAGGCTGACCTAGAATTCACTATGTAGTCTCAGGCTGGCCTCTTGAAGTCACGGACATCTCCTACCTCTTCCTCCCCAGCAATGGTCGATTAAAGGCGTGCGCCACCATGCCTGGCACAAGTCAGGGCTTTGAATGGATATGAAAGATTGCTGGGATTCAGAGAATAAAGCGGGTGCCCTGAGATGTGGGACACTGACTGGCTTCATGTTGTTGAGACCTTTACATGCCTCACCACTAGGGTAACAGTGAGGGCAGGGGAGGATCATACTCTAAATTATTTCACAACAAACGAAACCAGATCAATGCTGTGAGTTAGTTCCAGGCCGGCTTGGGACTACAGAGTGAGTTCTAGGTCAGCCTGGGCTAGAGTGAGTCCCTGCCTAGAAAGAAACAAACAAACAACAACAACAACAACAAAAAAGCAGGTCCTTCTTTGAAAGGATAAACAAGATTGATAAACCCTTAGCAAATCTGACCAAAAGAAAGAGAGAAGAGACACAAATTAATAAAATTAGAGATGAAAAAGGTAACATCACAACAGATGCCAGAGAAATTCAAAAAATCATAGGGACATATTATAAAAGCATATACTCCACAAAGTATGAAAATCTGAAAGAAATGGATGATTTCCTTGATTTATATGACCTACCTAAATTAAATCAAGATGAGATTAATCACTTAAATAGACCTATAACAAGCATGGAGATCCTAACAGTTATCAAAAATCTCCCAACTAAAAAAAGCCCAGGCCCAGATGGATTCACTGCTGAATTTTACCAGACCTTCAAGGAAGAGCTAGCACCATTGCTTCTTAAGCTTTTCCATGAAATAGAAAAAGAAGGAATTCTACCAAACTCCTTCTATGAAGCCAGCATCACCCTGATACCAAAACCAGGCAAAGATAGAACAAAAAAAGAAAGTTACAGACCAATCCCCCTCATGGACATAGATGCAAAAATTCTCAACAAAATATTGGCAAACAGAATACAAGAATATATCAGAAAGATCATTCACCCTGACCAAGTAGGCTTTATCCCAGAGATGCAGGGATGGTTCAACATACGCAAATCTATAAATGTTATACATTATATAAATGGGTTGAAGGACAAAAATCACATGATCATCTCATTAGACGCAGAGAAAGCATTCGACAAAATCCAACATCCCTTCATGATAAAAGTCCTACAGAGACTGGGAATAGAAGGAACATATCTCAATATAATAAAGGCTATTTATGATAAGCCTACAGCCAACATATTACTAAATGGGGAAAAACTGGAAGCTTTTCCACTAAAATCAGGAACAAGACAAGGGTGTCCACTGTCCCCACTTTTATTTAATATAGTACTGGAAGTCTTAGCCATAGCAATAAGGCAAGAGATGCACATAAAAGGGATACAAATTGGAAAGGAAGAGGTCAAGTTATCATTATTTGCAGATGACATGATTCTAAATATAAAGGACCCTAAAGACTCTACTAGCAAACTGTTAGAGCTGATAAAAACCTACAGCCATGTAGCAGGATACAAAATAAACACACAGAAATCAGTAGCCTTCATATATGCTAACAAAAAACACACAGAGGATGAAATCAGAGAATCACTCCCATTCACAATTGCATCAAAAAAAATAAAGTACCTTGGAATAAACCTAACCAAGGAAGTAACGAATCTCTACAACGAGAACTTTAAAACACTCAAGCGAGAAATTGCAGAAGACACTAGGAAGTGGAAAAACATCCCTTGTTCCTCGATCAGAAGAATCAATATTGTGAAAATGGCAATCTTACCAAAAGCAATCTACACATTTAATGCAATCCCCATCAAAATTCCAAAGGCATTCTTCATGGAAATAAAAAAAAACAATCCAAAAATTCATTTGGAATCACAAAAAAACCTCAAATATCTAAAATAATACTGAGCAACAAAAATAAGGCTGGTGTATCACCATACCTGATTTTAACCTATACTACAGAGCCATAGTAACAAAAACAGCATGGTACTGGCACAAAAGCAGACTTGTAGATCAATGGAACAGAATAGAGGACCCAAATGTAACTCCAGGTAGCTATAGCCACCTGATATTCGATAAAAATGCCAAAAAATACTCATTGGAGAAAAGATAGCCTCTTCAGCAAATGGTGTTGGGAAAACTGGATATATATCTGTAGAAGGATGAAAATAGATTCTTCTCTCTCTCCATGCACAAGAATTAAGTCCAAATAGATTAAAGACCTTAACATCAGACCTGAAGCTCTGAAACTGCTAGAGGAAAAAGTAGGGGAAACCCATCAACATTGGTCTTGGCAAAGACTTTCTGAATACAACCCCATTTGCTCAGGCAATAAAACCACAGATTAACCACTGGGACCTCATGAAATTACAAAGATTTTGCACTGCAAAGGACACGGTGAAGAAAGCAAAGAGGCAACCTACAGAATGGGAAAAAATCTTCGCCAGCTATATATCTGATAGAGGATTAATATCTAGGATATACAAAGAACTCAAGAAGTTAAATAATAAGGAATCAAACAAGCCAATCAAAAAAATGGGCTATGGAGCTAAATAGAGAATTCTCAAAGGAAGAAATACGAATGGCATATAAGCATCTAAAAAAAATGTTCTACATCACTAGTCATCAGGGAAATGCAGATTAAAACTACATTGAGATTCCATTTCACTCCTGTCAGATTGGCTACCATCATGAAAACAAATGATCATAAATGTTGGCGGGGATGTGGAAAAAGAGGAACCCTTCTACACTGTTGGTGGGAATGCAATCTGGTCCAGCCATTGTGGAAATCAGTGTGGAGGTTCCTAAAACAGCTAAAGATTGATCTACCATATGACCCAGCTATAGCACTCTTAGGCATATATCCTAAGGACTCATCTCATTTCCTTAGAAGTACGTGCTCAACCATGTTTATTGCTGCTCAATTTATAATAGCTGGGAAATGGAACCAGCCTAGATGTCCCTCAACTGATGAGCGGATAATGAAGATATGGCACATTTATACAATGGAGTTTTACTCAGCGGTAAAGAAAAATGAAGTTATGAAATTTGCAGAAAAGTGGATGGATCTGGAAAGGATTATAGTTAGTGAGGTAACCCAGGCCCATAAAGCCAAGCGCCACATGTTCTCCCTCATATGTGGATCTTAGCTACAGATGATTGGGCTTCTGTGTGAGAAGGAAAAAACTCAGTAGCAGAGGCCAGTAAGTTAAAAAGGAGATAGAAAGGGAAGAGAAAGAAAGGGAGGAGGGCATTTATTAGGTTGGTATTGTATATATGTAAGTAGAAAGATTGAGATGGGGAGGGGATATGATGGAGAATGGAATTTCAAAGGGGAAAGTGGGGGGAGGGTACTACCATGGGATATTTTTTATAATCATGGAAAATATTAATAAAAATTGAGAAAATAAAAAAATTTTTTTTTAAAAAAGAAATATTTAACTTGTTTGATTTTGCAGGTCTTAATGTCTTAAATTGGTCAAGACTGTGGGGACCTTTGAAATTGAACTGAGTACAATTTACAATGTGTAAATAAATCTATTGGGGGCCAGGGGTGGAATGTGGTAGTTTGAATAGATGGCCCCCAATATATTCAGTTGTTTATAGTTTGCATCTGCAGCCACCTGGCTGGAGGCAGTGTCACTGGGTGGATCTTAAGGTGTGATGGTGGGTTTCAGATTTCAATCTAAAGATATGCAAAGTGTGCCTAGCTGGAGTTCCTGAAGTGTGCTGTGTGGCTTTTGGCTTTAGGCTTGTGCTTCTCTCTCTCTCCGCTTGGGCCTGTGAAGGCAGGCCAGCTTCTTCTGCCACTATGGAACTTCCCCTGGATCTGTAAGCTTCAATAAATATCCCTTCCTCCATTAAAAAAAAAAAAAAAGAAGCACTTTGTTCAGTGTCTGTGAACAAACCACAAAGGGAAAAATAAAGTGAGCCCCAAGGGCCGGAGAGATTGCACTGTGGTTTGATGTCCTAGGTTCAATCCTCCACACAGCAGAGGGGAGAGAGAGAGGGAGGGAGAGAGGGAGGGAGGGAGAACTCTATGGGGAATGGTGGCAATAGCCTACAATCACATCACTAGGAGGCTGGAAGATCGAGAGTTCAAAATCATCCTTGGATACATAGCGAGTTGGAGGACGGCCTGAGGTACATAAAAGACCCTGTCTCAAATATTGTGTTCCAAGACTTTCAATTAAAGATTAACCAATATCATTTATTTATCTATTTACTTATTTGAAAGTGAGAGAGAGAATGGGCGTGTCAGAGCCTCCAACCACTGCAAACCAACTCCAGACGCATGCGCCACCTTGTGCCATCTGGCTTAATGTGGGTCCTGGGGAATCGAACCTAGGTCCTTTGGCTTTGCAGGCAAACGCCTTAACTGCTGAGCCATCTTGCCATCTCTTTATTTACTTATTGTTTTTTGAGAGTGAGAAATAAGAAATATTTCTTTTTGGAGGTTAGGGTCTCACTCTAGATCAGGCTGACTTGGAACTCACTCTGCAGTCCCAGGCTGGCCTCGAACTCACATGCCATCCTCCTACTTCTGCCACCCGAGTGCTGGGATTAAAGGTGTGTGCTGTCATGTCCGACTTTGGACCAGCCAATAAATAAATAAATAAAGATAATCTAACACTGCACCCTGAGGAAACTTGAACACTTAAAAATGTCTGGTTAGAGAGCGTGATGCAGCAGAGAACGGGCTCCTGGCTCAACACCCACAACAGGCCAGGACAAGCACCTGCTGCCTCCAGCTGCTCCTCCCCCTTCCTCCGCCCTACCTTCAGGTACCACCGGAAGTCCTCCCCGACAGGCCGCACGTTGGTGACGTTCTCCAGAGTGGCTTTCAGCTGCAGGGCGATTTTCTGCAGGGAGATCGGACCGTCCTGCGCATGCGCGGCCGCGCGCCCTGCCACGCCCACCCTCCCCAGTTCAAGCTCGGCCTGCTCCCCACCGCACCCCGACCGACCCGGGGCACGGGCGCGAGCCAAACCCTGGCGTTCCCGCCCGGCGCGAGCTCCTGACTCAGCTTCTCTCCCTCTGCTCGCCCGCTGTCCGGCTCCCCGGGGATGGACGAGTCCGCCTTTCCCTTACCCCCATGGCTGCGGGATCCGAGGACCAGCGGGGCTGAGCACGCTGCTTTCCGGCAGGTCGTAAACGGCCGGGTCGGAGGACCGCTGATGAGCCCGCCGCAATATATATGCGGGATCGGATGAGCGCAGCTGAGCTCGCTGCTTTGCGGCAGGTCGTAAACGGCCGGGTCGGAGGACCGCTGATGAGCCCGCTGCAATATATGCGGGGTCGGATGAGCGCAGCTGAGCACGCTACTTTCCGGCAGGTCGTAAACGGCCGGGTCGGAGGACCGCTGATGAGCCCGCTGCAATATATATGCGGGGTCGGATGAGCGCAGCTGAGCACGCTGCTTTCCGGCAGGTCGTAAACGGCCGGGTCGGAGGACCGCTGATGAGCCCGCTGCAATATATATGCGGGGTCGGATGAGCGCAGCTGAGCTCGCTGCTTTGCGGCACGTCGTAATAGGCCAGATCTGCGGAGCGTTGCTGAGCACGCTGCTTTCCGGCTCGTCGTCACTTCCGGGGTGGGAGCAGTGGGCCCGCAGTCCCTAACCCGAGCCCCTAAGTCCCGCCCCTTCTGGCCCTGGATGCTTTCGTAGGTTTGGGAGTTTTTCATCGCTGAAACGTTTTTCCTTTATGTCGGATCCTTTTCAGAGTGATGCCCTGTGTCCACGTCCGGGAACCTCAGCGGCTTTTAACCCGTGTGCATGTTTATTTTTCAAGCAGAGAGAGAAGACACAGAATGGGCACGCCTGGGCCCCCAGTCACTACAAAGTAACTCCAGATGCATGTGCCACCATGTACATCTGGCTTATGTGGGTCCTGGGGCACGGAACCTGGGTCCTTAGGCTTTGCAGACAAGTACCTTAACCGCTAAGCCATCTCTCCAGCCCATCTTTGTATTTTTGTTGTTTTTTTAGAGGTAGGGTCTCACTCTCGCCCACGCTGACCTGGAATTCACTATGTAGACTCAGGGTGTCCTACCTCTGACCCCTGAAGTGCTGGGGTTAAAGGCATGCGCCACCACGCTAGGCTTCAACTTTATAATTCTTCATCGAAGTAGGATCCAAATTGTTAGGGCCAATCCATGATTCCTTGTCAACCTGTGCCCGTCATAAATTCTGGAGTGCAGGAAACCAGCCAGACTGTTGCTGTGGTTGGGATGGGAGGGAATGTGTGCGGAGCAGGCGCATGTGCCCATCCTCAACACAAACATTGCGCTCCTTCAGGAAAGGAAGGTCTGTCCCAACACAAAACAAAACGTCCCCACCACTAACCAAACAACAAGCCCAGATTGCTTGTCCTAATTACTTTTGAATATTGCTGAATAGGTTCTCATTGCATTTTAAAAATAAATATTTTTCATTCTTGTTCTTTTTGTGTGTGTTTTTGAGGCAGGGTTTCACTTTAGCCCAGGCGAACCTCCTAGTAAGTCCAGTGCTGGGACCAGAGGCATGTGCCACCACACCTGACTTCATTCTCTTTTATAAAATGGTGGTTTATAGACAGCTGGGTAGGTTTTTTTTTTTTTTTTTTTGGCTAGACTTACACAGCATGTTTGTATTTTACACTGAGACGAGCTTACACATACAGGCCTTTAAAAAACTGGATTTTATCACATTTATTAAAGACATTCATTGTTAATAAAAAATTGCCCCAATATACACAAAAATTTCCTGATCATAGTAACTTAAAACCACTACTCCCACCCCCTAATGTCCACAGCAATATTCAATCTAGATTGGTTTGATCTTGAAGTGTAATCCAATGAGACTGAAGACTAAACACTTCAGATCCTGGACAAGGTAATAAAATACTCGTAAACCTTCTGGATCCCTGAAACACAAGAGAAAAGCAAGTGTTAGTAAGCTTAGAAAAATCAGCACATAAAAAGTATAACAAGAATTAACAACCCTGATTATTTACCAAATGTTCCTTGTAACAAAATTTATAGCAGTGAAACTCTGAACAGACCAATGTCCACAAAGAAGGAAAAGGCCATCTTAAAATGCATGATGAAGGCGGGCATGATGGCGCACGCCTTTCATCCCAGTGCCTAAGAGGCAGAGGTAGGAGGATGGCTGTGAGTTGGAGGCCAGCCTGAGGCTACATGGTGGATTCCAGGTCAGCCTGAGCTAGAGGGAGACCTTACCTGAAAAAAAAAAAAAAAAGTGCATGAGGCTACTGAGACATACTTTTCTGGGGAAACCCACCAGATTGGGGAGAGATTATGATTTCAATAACAGACAGCTGATCTCAATTTGTATTTCCTGTCCTTCTAAAAGCTATAGAGGGCTGGGGCTGTAGCTCAATGGCAGAGAACTTTCCTAATGTATGCAAGGCTTTAAGCCCAATCCCCAATATATGACAAAAAACACAAAACACCTCCCTAACCACAACAAACACACACATACACAGTTTTAAAAAAACTATTATTAATGTTTCTGAGATTGCAACTTGCTATAAGCCAGGCTGGCCTCAAACTTGAGATCCTCCTGCCTCAGCCTTGCAAGTGCTTCGATTACAGGTGTGCACCATGGTGCCTAGATCCTACAGTATTTTCTAATGTGTATGAAGGCTTAAAATATATACTGCAAGAGCCGGGCGGGCGTGGTGGCACACGCCTTTAATCCCAGCACTTGGGAGGCAGAGGTAGGAGGATCACCATGAGTTCAAGGTCACCCTGAGACTAACTACATAGTGAATTCCACGTCAGCATGGGCTAGAGTGAAACCCTACCTTGAAAAATCAAAAAAAAAAAGTATATATATATATATATATATATATATATATATACACACACACACACACATATATATATATATATATAAGAGCGCGAGCGTGCAAAATATCAACTGGGCATGCGTCAGAGGCAGGAGGACCACTGAAAGTTCTAGGTCAGGCAGGTCAACATGATGAGATCCCATCTTTAAGAACCAAAAAGATATTAACAATGGTTGTCTAATAAGATCATGGAAGAATCTTTCTGCATTTCCTATAATGAGCATGGATTACTTTCAGAATTAGGGGAAAATGTGTATGTACGTATTATGTGTGTGTATATATATATATATTTATATTTTTTATCTTTTTTAGTTTTTCAAGGTAGGTGTCACTCTATCACTCTAGCCCAGGCAGAGCTGGAATTCACTGTGTAGTCTCACGGTGGCCTTGAACTCATGGCAATCTTCCTACCTCTGTTTCCCCAGGGCTGGGTTTAAAGGCGTGCTCCCCCATGCCCAGCTTTTCTTTTTTCTTTTCTTTTCTTTTTTATGGCAGGGTCTCCTTCTAACCCAGGTTGATCTCAACCTCATTCTAATCCTCCTCAGTCTAAAGTGTTGCGAAAGGCATGAGCCTCCATACCTGGCTAAAAGTTCTTCCCCCACAAACTTGAAACAGCCTCATGTAGCCCAGGGTGTCTTTGAACTCAGTGTGTAGCTGAGGATGAATTGAACTCCTAAGCCTCCTGCCCCACCGCCCATTCCTCCAGAGTGCCGGGGTGACGGGTGTGTACCAGCACACCGTTTGTCATGCTGGGGATGGAACTCAGAGCGTCATGCACGCTAGGGAAACACTCTGCACTTGCCTGCAAAGCCTTGGGACCTAGGTTTGATTCCCCAGGACCCACATAAAGCCAGACGCACAAGATGGCACATGCGTCTGGAGTTCATCTGTAGTGGCTAGAGGCCTGACACGCCTATTCTCTCTCTCAAATAAATTAAATATTTTTTAAGTCATGCTAAGCAGGAGCTGTGTCATCATTTACGCCACTGGCAACACGAATTTTAAAATTTCAACACTACAAAATTTCACATTCTGCCAAGATGTTGAAGATGTGCTAATCTGAAGTCGGGACTGAGAAGCGATCCCCTCAGAGAGCGTGGTCTAGTCTAACATGGGTTTGGCCTTCCTTCCTTTTCTGCCTGAGCTGCTCCTGTGCGCCACGCGCTGTGCTACTGGGAAGCTGGAAGTTGCAATGACTGAAACACAAAGTAAAGGAAGCAACCTCTGAAAATACTGTCCGCCCACACCCACCGGCTCACCATCAACCACCAGGTGTGGAGCACAGCCTGTGCTCGCTCCGTCTGTCCTGCACATGCTCTGACCACTTCCCCTGACACGAGTCTTTAAGAGTGTGACATCTACTTACGTAGCCTTTACACGGAATTAGCTATTACAATCTAGAGACGACTTAAAGTACACAGAAGGAAGTGCGCAAGTTATATGCAAACATGACCGCATTTTACACAAGGGACTTAAACATTCAAAGACTCCGGTGCCTGTGGGAGCTCCTGGAACAGCTCCCCCTGGATACTAGGTGGGGGATGACTAATTTGGGTCCCTTCCTAACAAGGAACAACACCGCCCCCTTCTGCCTTGCATTTGTACCTCATCTTCCTATACTGACCCCAACCTGGCCTAGGGTTTCTTATCAATCTCCAAAAGGGACAGTAGATAACAGGGATCACACATTCTTACTTGGACTGATTGACATCAATAAGGGAGCCGATTTTTGATGTTGTGAAAGAAATGTGTTCATCTCCAATGACGATTTCAAGCTCCTAGAAACATAAAAACAAACAGCACCTAAGTTGGGCAGAAATGAAGGACTCCTCACACACAGAAGGGCTCACCACTTGCCAAATCACCCAGACTCTGGTGAAGATGGTCATGCGCGCCAGGTCAGCTTACTGTAAGCACTGAACTGCCGAGCACTACAAACAGCCATGACTGGTATTGCCGGAGCAAATCATTCTCTTAGAGCATAAGGCACAACTAAGATTTCCCAGACGGGAATTTATACGCCACTATATAGCTGGGTTTTCACTGTTAATAATGTGGAATACCATGGACAAGCATGTTTTTAAAATACCAAAGGAGCTAGCGAGAGGGCTCAATGGTTAAAGGCACTTGCTTGCACAGCCTGATAGTCTGTGTTTGAATCCCCAGTACCCACGTAAAGCTAGATGTACAAAGGGGCGCATGTGTCTGCAGTTCATATGCAGTGGCAGAAGGCGCTGATGTGTCCGTTCTCTGTCACTCAAATGAATAGTAAAATACCAAAGGACGGGCTAGAGAGATGGCTTATAATATTTAAGGCACTTGCCTTCAAAGCCTGAAGGCCCAGGCTTACTTCCCCAGTTCTTAAGTAAAGGCAAATGCACAAAGTGACACATGCATCTGGAGTTTGTTTGCAGTGGCAAAGGTCCTGATGTGCCCATTCTCCCTCTTTTTCTGAGTATAAATAAAAATTAAAAAACCAACCAAACAAACAAAAAAACAGGGTGGAGAGAACAGAAAAGGATAACACTATGAGGACATGACCAAATTACAGTTCATATATCAAAGTTCCCAATAAAAAATAAAGCCGGGCACTCCAGCGCTTGGAAGATTAACGTAGGAGGATTACCATGAGGTCAAGGTCAGCCTGGGCTACAGAGTGCTACAGAGTGAGACATGTCCTTGGGTGGCCTCGAACTCATAATGATTCTCCTACCTCAGCCTCTGGTGTGCTGGGATTCAAGGTATGTGCCACCTTGCCCAGTACCTTGTCCATCCTTGCCTTTTTGATTTTTCCCATGAATGTAATGCTCATTCTGTTAGGCTCTAGAGAAGCTTCTCTTGTGACGCGACTTGACCTGGAATGGACTGGCTTTGGCTGCAGTGCAGCGGCTTGTACCTGTAGCTGGCACCTGGGAAGCTGAGGGAGGCTAAGCCATCCTTCCAGCTCCCTAGTTACTTTGGAGGCTGAGGCAGGAGGATCACAAGGCCTTCCTGGACTACATAATGAGTTTGAGGTGAGGCCAGTCTAGCAAGACCTTGTTGAAAAAGAAAGAAAACACTGGAGATGTAGGTCAGTGATAGCTTGCCTCGCATACACAAGGCCCTGGCTTTAATTCCTAGTGTCACCAAAAAATACCAAAGAATTTCTATTCCTCAAAGTGAATTATAGAAACTCAGATCTTCCTCTGCCTTTCTGTGTTGACCTACCTCTGATGCATGAGAGGCTCCGAGTCCTCCTAATTCGAGACGGGTCCTATCTCATGCTGGAGGGAACAGTATTGCACACAGGGAAGAATCTGAGTAGAGAGACCTTACTTGGTTCCCCAGTGTGGTAGCAATAGCAGTCAGGCCAGTGCAATACAATCTCCCTAAAAACCCAAAACATAGGGTTTGAAGACACATGGAGATTTCTGGAGAGAGGTGTGCCATGTGCCAGACCTTAAACCTAGGCGTGGTGGCACATGCCTTTAATCCCAGCACACTAGAGGAAGAGGTAGGAGGATTGCTACACTGAGATTACATAGTGAATTCCAGGTCAGCCTGTGCTAATGAGATACAAAAAAAGGGGGGGGCACCCTTAGATTAAATGGACAGATAACAGGGAGGAAGTGACATCAGAAGACCCCAGAAACAGTCTTGTACATTCTGGGCAGAACATCACAAGATTTAGGGCTTATTCAAGGTCTTGAAGAAAAGGTTAGGTGGGATGGAAGAACAGCAATGAGCGAGTACATAAAGTGAGAGACTATCAGTGACAAAAATAAGAGAGGAATTTGGAGTTTTTGCAATGAGGAAACACTGGTGAGGTTAAATCTGTAGAACAGATAAACATGTACTTTTTTTTTTATCTATTTATTGGTGGGGGAGGAGAATGGGTGCGCCAGGACCTCTAGGCACTGCAAACAAACTCCTCCCAATGCATGCACTACCTTGTGCATCTGGCTTATGTGGGTCCTGCAGAATTGAACCTGGGTCCTTTGGCTTTGCAGGCAAGCACCTTAACCACTAAGCCAGCCATCTGTCTCCCCAGCCCAATAAACTTTTTTTTTTTTGGCTTTTCAAGGTAGGGTCTCACTCTAGCCTAGGCTGACCTGGAATTCACTATGGAGCCTCAGGGTGGCCTCGAACTCACAGGGATCCTCCTACCTCTCCCGAATGCTGGGATTAAAGGCGTGCGCCACCACCCCCGGCTCGATAAACAAGTATTTTAATCCCACTGTACTTAACATGGAAATATGGGCTGTACAGGTCAAGAGAAGACACAAGGCAATCAGACATCTAGATGGAGATGGTAGCAGTCAAGGTAGAATTACATCTTATTTTTTTTAATTAACAAGATGGTGATTATTTGAGAGAGAGAATGGGTGCTCTTGGGCCTCTTGTACTAAGTCAAATGCACCACTTTGTGCAACTGGCTTTGAGTGGGCACTAGGGAACCAAACCCGTAACAGGAGGGTTGGCATGCAAGCGCCTCTATCTGCTGAGCCACACTCCCAGCCCTCCGGAACTTCAATACACACATCTACTGAACTGCCTGTGTGGCCCTCCTGCTAGTCCAGTGCTGAAATAACTGTTGTATCATCGTTCATCTACGATGCTGTCCAGAGTAGCTATCCACTGAGGAGGACAGCAAAAGCTTCGAGGGGAAGGACTTAAGAAATTCAGGCCCGGGCTCTGGGGGCCAGCAGCACCGCCTGTTCTCTCTGGTCCTCCGTAAGGCACTAACGACGCCTCAGGCCACGGTGCTCGTCTGCTCCGTGGGGTCTCAAGCACCCACATTCCTTCTCTCGCCTCTCAGTTCGGCTCAGCTCCTTCGTGGGCAGCGCAGCGCAGCGCAGGCAGTGCACTCACCTGGCGGCCTACTCGGTCCGGAGGCGGCCACAGAGCGTCGTCTTCCTTGGTAATTTCACTGTCATCAATTATCCTCTTTAGCTCCTCCATCACACTTTTATGTACGTACGCCTGGAATCGAGTTGGAAAACCGAGGTTCAGGGGTGTCCCTCAACTACACTGGGACCCACAGAGTGATGGAAGGAGGATGGCTCACCAGGACCCATTCCGGGCACCTGCGTAACTGGGAGGGCACGCGTGCCTGAGGCTCAGGGTCAGAAGTGACAAATGACAATGCCCCAGTTCCCCAGCTGGCTGTTACCATGGCACGGTCGCCATCGTGTTCACGTGGATCAATCCCTGCTCGCACACTCGACTCACACCCGAACCCGAACAAAGGGTCCGTGCTTGTGCTTGGGGAACGTTTGTGTCCTCTGCAGGGTTTATGCTGAAACAGCCACATTACGAGGAGATGTGGCCTTCAGGAGACGACCAGACCACAAAGTGGGTAGAAGTAAGGGGGGGCTCTGACGGCCTTAATGGCCTGCTGAGATCAGTACTGGGGCGCACTTGAGCGTGACCCGAGCTGTGTTCAGGCTCGGCTTCCCACCGCTGTTTCTTACTAGCAGCAGTACCACTGAACAAGTTTCCTATTGAACTGCTGGGCCTTCAATTTTTTCAAGGTAGGGTCTTACCCTATCCGAAGCTGACCTGGAACTCATTCTGTGGTCCCAGGCTGGCCTCGAACTCACAATGAACCTCCCACCTCTGCCTCCTGAGTGCTGGGATTAAAGGTGTGCGCCACCAAGCCCGGCTTTCAAATTATTATTATTATTTTGGTTTTCTGAGGTAGGGCCTTGCTCGGGTTGACGTGGAATTCACTACGTAGTCTCAGGGTGGCCTTGAACACACCGCGATCCTCCTACTTCTGCCTTCCGAGTGCTGGGATTAAAGGCATGTGCCACACCTGGCTCAAATTTTTTATATGTAAAGACCTAATGCCTGCATCACATGGGCTTATAATCAGGGCTGAAGAGCATACGTATATGTACAGTACATGTCTCCTTTGAGACATAAACTTCAACAGCTCTCTTCATGGGGCGCTACATGCACAAGAATACACAACACAGTAGTTCCATGACAGCCCGTGACAGTGGCGGCTTAGTTTCACTATTCCTGGTTTCAGACAGGAAGAAACACACATCGCCAGCCAGGGAACCTGTCTGAGGCCACATGGTTAGTAAGCAGCATGCTGAGGGTTCAAATCAAGACACACCAGACTTCAAATGGTTAATAGCAATTAGGGCAGCACTAGGAAAGCAAAGCACAAATTAAAAGCTATGAGAAATAACCCAGCTTTGTACAGACGTGTATTTTCTTAATCTTGATCATTCAATACCACCACAGAGAGAACAAGGACAAGACAAAGGGGCCGAACTTCAGTGAGGAAAAGGCTCATACCTCTTTTCTGATCATGACATCATTTTTGTAATTGCTATTGTTGGCGTATCTCAATTTCCCTGTAAGGGGCAATAAAATAAAAATAAAAGCAGTGTACAAAAGAACATCAGAACTGTATCCTATTCTTCAAACCATTTCACTTACACTTTGGTATTCCAACATTAGTCTTTTCGGTTCTTCACGTTAGTCTGCTAAACTTCCCAGTCAAAATGCAGCTGCGCATGCCTTTAATCCCAGCACTAGGGAGGCAGAGGTAGGGGGTCACCCTAAGACTACATAGTTAATTCCAGGTCAGCCCGGGCCAGGAGACCCTACCTCGAAAAACCAAAAATAAATAAATAAATAAATAAATAAATAAATAATGCAGCTGACCGTGAACTCCAGTTCAAGCAAAGGCAACTATGGTATGGGAAAATAACACAGGCAGGCTCTTTTGTGACTTTGGCAAATCACATTTTGTCACAGATTAATGTCCTCAGCTGAAAATAGGTATTGTAATTGATAAATGGCCTGCACAGAAGACGTGCTAATACTCAACTGGGTAGTGAAGGAGTTTTAGAAATTGTAGGATGCGTTAGAGATGGCTTAGTGGTTAAGGTGTTTGCCTGCAAAGCCAAAGGACTCACGTTCAATTGCCCAGTACCCACATAAGCCAGATGCACAAGGTGGCACATGCACCTGGAATCTGTTTGCAGTGGCTGGAGGCCCTGGCATGCCCATTCTCTCTATCTGCCTCTCTTTCTCTCCCTATCAATCTCAAATAAGCAAATAAATAAAAATTATAAGAAATTATAGGAGCTGTTTAAACATATTACCACGTGGCCATGTGACACTGAGCCTGAACTGTGAAGGACAAGTTGTGCTTTTTCGTAGTTTTGTTTTGTTTTTCGAGGCAGGGTCTCACTGTAGCTCAGGCTGACCTGAAATTCACTATGTAGTCTCAGGGTGGCCTCAAACTCACAGCGATCCTACCTCTCGAGTGCAGGGATTAAAGGCGTGCACCACCACGCCTGGCAACTTGTGCTTTTGAAATCCAGCATGTTTGGTTCATAAGGCCCTTTATGCAAATGTGCAACCAACAAGATAGTTTGGGTATATGGTGAGGAATGAAAAACAGCATGATTTTTCTACTGTAGAAGACATATGTAAAAAGAGCAAAATAGGGCTGGAGGGATGGCTCAGCAGTTAAGGCGTTTTCCCTGCAAAGCCAAAGGACCTTGGTTCGATTCCCCAGGACCCACGTTAGCCAGATGCACTAGGGGGCACATGCATCTGGAGTTCCTTGCAGTAGCTGGAGGCCCTGGTGCGCCCATTCTCACTCTCTCTCCCTCTTTCTCTGTCAAATAAATAATAAAATATTTTAAAAGAGCAAAATAACTTATTCCAATAGCCTCTGTGCTAGTTCTGTCTCACATCTCTGCCCTTTCCAGTTCATTCTCCACACAATGGACGAGGAAATGCAGAAACAGACCTATCTGCTTAAGTTACTCTAATACCCCAATACTGTCAGTAGCCTTCCTCTGAGGAATCAAACCTGGGTCCTTTGGCTTTGCAGACAAGTGCCTTAAGTGCTATAACATCTCTCCAACCCCAAATCCAAACATTAAAAAAATTTATTTATTTATTTGACAGAAAGAGGGAGAGAGGGAGAGAGAGAGAGAGAGAGAGAGAGAGAGAATGAATATGAATGGGCACGCCAGGGCCTCTAGCCACTGCAAACAAACTCCAGACACGTGTGCCACCTATTGCATCTGGCTTATGTGGGTCCTGAGGAATCGAACCTGGGTCCTTTGGCTTTGCAGGCAAGCACCTTAACTGCTAAGCCATCTCTCCAGCCTAAAATCCAAACTTTTTTTTGTTGTTAACATGGCATACAGCTAGCTAAGCTGAGCCTGCCTTTCCAGCCACACTCCTACAATATTCTCCTCCAGCTCGAGACAAATTAACTTGATTTCTGTACAAAATATCCGATGGTTCTTTCACCTTTCCGTCTCCTGTGAACGCTGTCTAAAATACCTTCATGGCTTGTCTTAGTCTCTTACTCAACTCCTACACTTTATAACACTTAACTACTACCTCTGTAGAATGTTCCTTCTCCCGAGCTTTCCAGACTGGCTCTGTCTAGTCTATGAGGGCTCAATTCAAAGCTAATCTTGGGCTGGGCTGGAGAGATGGCTCAGTGGATAAGGCACTTGCCTGTGCAGCATAAGGACCTGGGTTCGATTCCCAAGTACCCACGTAAGAAAGATGCACAAGGTGGCACAAGTGTCTGCAGTTTGTTAGAAGTGGCTGGAGGCCCTGGTGCGCCCCCTCTCTCTCCCCCCACCCCCAATAAATAAATAAAATATTTTTTTAGAAAAACCCTAATCTTCACAGAGCTCTTTAAGGACTATCCATGTGAAAGCAGGACTATCCATGTGAAAGCAGTCTTCCTGGCATTGTTTTTTGGTTTTTTATTTGTTTTTCTTCTTTCTGATCATCCATCACTATCAAGGATTTTAAAAGTTTTTAAAAAATATTTTATGTTTGAGAGAAAGACAGACATGAGGAGAGACAGAATGGGCACACTAGGACCTCCAGCCATTCCAAACGAGCTCCAGGTGCATGCGTCACCTGGTCCATCTGGCTTTACGTGGATATTGGGGAATTGAACCTGTGTCCTTAGGCTTCATAGGCAAGCAAGCCTCTTAACCACTAAGTGATCCCTCCAGGCCTTGTTGTTTTTGTGTAAGGTTCCTCCCAGCCCTGAAACCCAAGGTCCACGAGAGAGAGAGAGAGAGAGAGAGAGAGAGAGAGAGAGAGAGAGAGAGAGAGAGAGAGAGGATGTTTGTCCATCTTTGTCACTCTATCCCAGAGGTCGAATGGCTGAGAGATGGCTCAGGGGTGGCTCAAGGCACTTGGCTGCAAAGCCAGAGGACCCAGGTTCGATTCCCCAGGACCCACGTAAGCCAGATGCACAAGGGGATGCTCGCATCCGGAGTTCGTTTGCAGTGGCTGGAGGCGCTGGTGCGCCCATTCTCCCTCTCCCTCTCTGCCCCTCTCTCAAATTAGTAAATAAAAATAAAAATAGGGAGCACTCCTTTAATCCCAGCACTCTGGAGGCAGAGGGAGGAGGATCGCCGTGAGTTCGAGGCCAGCCTGAGACTACATACTGGATTCCAGATCAGCCTGAGCTAGAGTGAGACCCTACGTCGAAAATAAAAAAAAATTCCAAAAAATAAATAAATAAAAATAATTTAAAAAAGAAAACACCGACACGGGCCAAAAAGGCACGCTCCTCTCGCCACGGAACTGCACAGGCCTTGGTTCCCTTTCCTTCCCGCCATCCCCCGCGGCCCCCCGTCCGTCCGTCCGTCCGTCCGTCCTGCCGCCACCCGTGCCGGGTCCCGCCTCGGCTCCGCTCGTACCGTCAGGTCGGAACTCAAACTCCAGGAACTCGTGGCCGAATTTGCCTTTGTGACCCACGTAGTAACGCAGATAGAAGTCACTCTCCATGGCTCGCCAGACACCAATCAACTCCTCCCAACAGGCCACACGGACCCCGCCGGGGAGGCGCCTCGTGATGACGTAGACGCCGCCGCCGGCGGCGCGCGCGGAAGTGACGCAGGAACCGGGCGGAAGTGGCCAAGAGACCGGGCGGAAGTGGCGTCAGGACTGGTCTCTCGCTCTCTCTCCCTTCTTCCCTCCTTGCCTCCCAACCTCCCTCTCTCTCTCTTTCTCAAATAAATAAAATGTGTTTTTTTTAAACAAAGGAGAGGCTGGAGAGATGGCTTAGTGGTTAAGGCGTTTGCCTGCAAAGCCAAAGGATCCCAGTTCAATTCCAGGACCCACATAAGCCGGATGCACAAGGGGTCACATGCATCTGGAGTTCGTTTGCAGTGGCTGGAGGCCTCTCTCTCTCTCTCTCTCTCTCAAATAAATGAAATGCAGAAGCAGTTCAGGGTTGAGTGGGCCAAGAACAATTATAGTCATAATAGAGGACTGCATTAGTTCTCGCCATCCAGAGAATGGATCTAGAGACAGTGTTGAGATGGTATCATTCCAGGAGCCTGGAGACTGTACTAGGCTGTAAACTGGGCCATCGGTCTTCGATTCTTGTTCCCAGTCTTCAAATTATTCCTGTTCTCCCTTTTGAAAAAGCCTTAGTAGCAGAATGTACAGTAGACGTGGTCAGAAGGAAAGAAACCATTGGAGCCAGCCAGGCCAAATGAGCCAAGGGGTGCAGTAGGGGCACATCAGTTATGGGGGAGACCAACTGCTTTCTAATTGGGCTGGAGGCCCGCTTCACAGGAGGGAAACATGACTGGAACTGAAAAACCTATTCAGAATCCTATGGCTTACCCGGCGTGGTGGTGCACGCCTTTAATCCTAGCACTTGGGAGGCGGAGGTTGGGAGGATCACCATGAGTTCGAAGCCACCCTGAGACTACTAGTGAATTTCAGGCCAGCCTGGGCTACAGCTAGACCCTATCTCAAAAACACAAACAAAACAACAACAAAAAACACCTATGGCTTGGGTGGAGATAAACAACAGTGGACATTGCAAGCCTTAAGTTGGGCCAGCCAGACCAAATGAGCCAACAGGTGTAATAGTGGCATGTCTGATATGGGGGAAGTCAACTGCTCTATAATTGGACTGGAGGCCCGCTTCACAGGAAGGAACACATGCCTGATACTGAAAATCTATGACAGGGGAGGTCATGAACCCTAGGGGTGAAACGTCTGCAGGTGTCTGGCTAAAAGCATATATTATGCTCACAAAACTGCCTGGTAAGCACTTCTTAATGTTCATACCCATATATACTCTTGGTTAGAAAAGCTTCACTTTTCAGATGGCGATGACCTCTGGGATGACTCAAAAAGCTTCACAGTGCTAAGAAGAAGTGACAGAGGAGTGCTCAGCACTAAGACATCTCTATCACACCCTCCAAGGGCCAGGGTCCATTGCACAAGATCTGGCACAAAGAATGTAAGAGCCAAAGGAGGGGTAGGACTCCTTACAACGTGCTCCTCCAGACACAAAATCGCCTGGATATCTATGGCCTCACAGGACCTGACACTACCTACACAAGACCAGTATAATAGGAGGAAAAAATGATGACATCAAAATAAAAGAGAGACTGATTGAGAGGGGGAGGGGATATGATGGAGTGGAGTTGTGAAGGGGAAAGTAGGGGAAGTTTATTGTCTATAAGTATGAAAGTTGTCAATAATAAAAAAAATTAAATCACTGGAAATGGGCTAAAGTAATTTATTTAATAACTGCTACAAATGAAGTCTGGATGCATGTGACACTCTGCACGTGGCTTTATGTGGACACTGGGGAATGGAAACAGGGTCAGTAGGCTTTTGTTGGCAAGCACCTGTAACCACTGAACCATCTCCCCAGCCAGCTTGTATTATCTTTAAAGCGAGCATAATAGCACGGGGGGTGTTGCTTGACGGAGTGAGTGCTTAAAATGTCCGAGGTCCTGAATCTGATCCTCAGCATCTCAAAAACAAGGTTGATGGGGCTGGAGAGATGGCTTAGCGGTTAAGCGCTTGCCTGTGAAGCCTAAGGACCCCGGTTCGAGGCTCGATTCCCCGGGACCCACGTTAGCCAGATGCACAAGGGGGCGCACGCGTCTGGAGTTGTTTGCAGTGGCTGGAAGGCCTGGCGCTCCCATTCTCTTTTTCTCTCTCTCTCTGCCTCTTTCTCTGTCTGTCACTCTTAAATAAATAAAAATAAACAAACAACAACAACAACAACAAAAAACCAAGGTTGATGAACCCTGGAAGAATAACTATAGAGATAAGAAACAAAGTCGCCGGGCATGGTGGCGCACGCCTTTAATCCCAGCACTTGGGAGGCAGAGGTAGGAGGATCACCGTGAGTTTGAGGCCACTCACCATGAATTCCATGAATTCTAGGTCAGCCTGGGCTAGAATTTGACCCTACCTCGGAAAACAAAACAACAAAAAAAGGAAGAAACAATGTCTTAGGAAATAACTTGGCCAACTGTCAGTTGCTGGAAAAAAATCACAAAGCATTTTGTTGTTGTTAAAAAAAAAAAAAACCACTGAATATGGGGGCTGGAGAGATGGCTTGGAGATTAAGGCATTTGCCTGCAAAGCCAAAGGATCCCAGTTCAACTCCAGGACCCACATTAGCCAGATGCACAAGGGGGCACATGCATCTGGAGTTCGCTTGCAGTGGCTGGAGGCCCTAGCATGCCCATTATCTCTCTCTCACACATAAATAAATAAAATACAGTTTAAAAACCACTGAATATACTAAGGCATTAGTGCAGGCACCTATATTCCCAGCACTTGAGAGGCTGAGGCAGAAGGATACCATGTGTTTGAGACCAGCCTGGGCTACATGGTAAGTTTCTGACCAGCCTTGGCTTCATAATGAGACCGTCTTGAAAAACCAAACCAAAGAAACAGAAGGAGACACCCAAGAAACCAAATACACGTCATCTCTTAGGCTGAGCTTTTCTCCATGGGTTTATTTGAATTGTCACAACAATCTTGAGATGATAATTGAAATATATGGAGGACATCAGGAAATTGCCAGAGGTTATTTTCCAAGAGTGAAATTATTTAAAAAACAAAATAATGACTGTGAAAAATAACAAGTGCTGAGAAGTTTAAAAGATCCAATGAAAGTGAGGTATGGTGGTGCCTCCCTTTAATCCTAGCACTAGGGTGGCAGAAGTAGGAGGAACAACTAAGTTGAAGGCCACCCTGAGACTATGTAATGAATTCTGAGCTGGAGTGCAACCCTGCTTTAAAACTAAAAACAGGGCTGGAGAGATGGCTTAGCGGTTAAGCGCTTGCCTGTGAAGCCTAAGGACCCCGGTTCAAGGCTCGATTCCCCAGGACCCACGTTAGCCAGATGCAGAAGGGGGCACACGCGTCTGGAGTTCATTTGCACTGGCTGGAGGCCCTGGCGCGCCCATTCTCTCTCTCTGCCTCTTTCTCTGTCTGTCGCTCTCCAATAAGTAAATAAACAAATAAACAAACAAACACCCCACTAAAAACAAACAAAAAAGGATCCAATGAAGTTGTAAGTAATCCAGGTTTTTGGATCCGAAAGACAACATAGTACAAATTGGGAGAGCATAGTTTATGTGTCCGCAATGCCTGAATTCAGGATCATTTATGGAGCATCTACTATGGTATGTGCTGGAGATACAATGTAAGAAAGGCAAATCTCTTATTAAGCAATTTTTTTTGAAAATTTTTGTTTATTTATCTGAGAGCAGCAGACAGAGAGAGAGAGAGAGAGAGAGAATGAGAATGGGCACGCCAGAGCCTCCAACCACTGCAAACGAACTCCAGACACATGCGCCCCCTTGTGCATCTAGCTAACAAGGGTCCTGGGGAATCAAGCCTCGAACCGGGGTCCTTACGCTTCACAGGCAAGCGCTTAACCGCTAAGCTATCTCTTCAAGGTAGTGTCTCACTCTAGCCCAGGCTGACCTGGAACTCACTATGTGGTCTCAGGGTGGCCTTGAACTCACAGCGATCCTCCTACGTCTGCCTTCCAAGTGCTGGGATAAAAGGCGTCCACTACCGCAACTTTTAAAAAAATCATTTGTGTGTGTGTGTGTGTCAGGATCTGTTACTGCTGCAAATGAACTTCGGATGGTTCCCCAACACCCACATAAAAATGCTGGGCATGTGTTGTAATCCCAGCGTTCCTACAGCTAGATAGGAGGCAGAAGCTTATGGGCCAGCTGGGCTGGTTACCACAGTGGTGGGCAAGAGACCTTGCCTCAAACAAGCTACAGGGTAAGGAGTGACATGTGAAATTGTCTTCTGATTTCCACATACACCTCATAGCACATGTGATCTCTCTTTCTCTCTCTCTCTCACACACACAAAGAATTTGGGTGAACCCAAGAATATTGGACTTAAAATAAGGGAGTCAATGGATGGGCTTTAAATGCTTGGTGCCTGGCTGGTGGCAATTTGGGAACGGGAGCCTTGCCGGAGGAGGTATTTTTCTGGGGGTGAGCTTACGGTGGTACAGTCAGCATGGTTCAGTGTCCTGCTGCTGTTGTCCACCTGCTGTGGCAGAGGTGATGCCCAGCCTCCGCTCATGCCACACTTCCCTCTGCCACCATGAGTCTTACCCTCAAGACAGTCAGTCAAAATAAATCCTTTGGAGCCGGGCGCGGTGGCGCACGCCTTTAATCCCAGCACTCGGGAGGCAGAGGTAGGAGGATCGCCGTGAGTTCGAGGCCACCCTGAGACTCCATAGTGAATTCCAGGTCAGCCTGGGCTAGAGTGAGACCCTACCTCGAAATAAATAAATCCTTTGGGCTGGAGACATGGCTTAGCGGGTTAAGGCACTTAACCTGTGAAGCCTAAGGATCCATGTTCTTACTCTCCAGATCCCATGTCAGCCAGACGCAAGGGGACTAAGTTGCAGCCCGAGAGACAGAGAGAGAGAGAGGTAGAGATAACCAGGAGTACAGGACCAAGGACCCTAAAACAAGAGTATTCTAAGAAAAGAGGAGCTAAACAATGTTAAGTACTCCTAGGTCAAGGACAAGAAGTATGGATATCATTTACAAGATTTATAGTAGAGGAAGTCCTTATGACCTTTCTTTATTTTTGTATATTTATTTATTTATTTATTTGAGAGAGAGAGAGGGAGAGAATGGATGCACCAGGGCCCCCAGCCACTGCAAACGAACTCCAGGCACATGCGCCCCCTTGTGCATCTGGCTTACGTGGGTCCCGGGGAATCGAACCTGGGTCCTTCGATTTTGCCCTAAGCCATCTCTGCAGCCCCATTGTGACCTTTCTAAAGCTGGGTCAATAGCTTTGGAAAAAGTGACAGGGCATAAGTTTGGGGATGTAGTTCTAAGCTCGTTGTGGAAGCAGAGTTATCTAAGCCACACCGAAAATAAAACCAGGAAAAGCTTTCTGGAGCCGGTAGCTACGGCGGATACTCAAGGACAAGCAAGAGCAAGCCAGGCCCAGGCAGAAAAAGAAATCCAGGGCCGGGTGTGGCGGCAGGCGCCTTTAATCCCAGCACTCGGGAGGCTGAGGCAGGTAGGTAGGATCACTGTGAGTTCGAGGCCAGCCTGAGACAACACAGAAAAAGAAGTCCAGGTGGAAAAATGCTACGTGTCCACTGCTCTTCAGAACGGTGGCTTTGAACGTTTACTTGACCAGTTTTCCTCATTGTATGAGCCGGGGACCGGATATGGTGACAGCTTTCATATTCCAGGTTGATGGCCAAGGTGTAAAACATCTGGTGGACTTAGGGAATTGGTCAGCACAGTTCACCCCATCCCCCATTAAAGCAATACAACGAAACAGTATTTAACAGATTTTTTAAAAATGAATTTAATCTCTCTAAAAACAGGGTATGGATTTTTTTTTTTTTTTTTTTTTTTTTTTTTTTTTTACAAATGTCCACATTTGGTTTTCAGTTCAGGATGATGTCAATGCAGTTAGTGAGATGTAACATGCCTCCCCAGTCCCTCCGTCTCCCCAAGAGAAGCCAGAAGGCCGAGGCACTGAGGACAGAAGCTAATTAACAGAACTCGGTTAGTGTGACCCAACGCTCTAACATGCCTCACTATTACATCAAATATGGCAATTTGGAGATGAGGGGTGGGAAAAACGAGAAGATCCATTTGGATAACGCGACTTTACAAACCAGTATTTTGACCACTCCCCTCCCCGCCAATGAACAGCATGTATAGAACACAATTTTAAAAGCCAACAGCTGGTAAGTTTTATTTTGTAGTTTTCGTAAAAAAGGGAAAAAAAAAAGTATCAAAACCTCATCTTTAAATATATATATATTTATATTTATATTTATACAGGTGGCTTTTAAAAATTAAATTTATATAGCAAAGTGTTTGCAAATGCAATTTCTGCTGTTTTTTTTTTTTTTCTTTTCTTTTCTTTTCGGCTGCGCACACGGTGCACAGCCTCCTACCGTTTCTACGAACCGAAAATTTGGAGCCGTTATTTCCTCCACCTTCTAAATTCTTCGTATCCCCCCCCTCCACAAAAAAAAAAACTCCCAATACCCTAAAAATATAGTGTAGAAGATTCTGATGCTGGGTCCTCATGCATTTATGGGAAATGATTTACTGTGAACCTCTGACTCGCTGATGTTCTGTGAAATGGTGAGCGGGTGATCGGAGCCTTGGGGAGGTGTTTTACGTTGTGTGGGATGAAAATGGCCTTCTCCCCACTCCCGTGAATGCCTATACAGTGACGGGGACTCCCAGTCTTCCTTCTCCGTTGAGAACCCAAGACATGCTTCGGTGACAACCCCACTGTCCTTCTATTAGTATTCGCCAACCGTATGGACGATCTGTGACTCAGACCGACGGAGAAACAGTGAGCATTCCCCTGTGGCCACCAGAAAGCCTGAGGCTGAATGACTTGAGTCGTGTCTTCAAAGGGCTGGCAACAACCCCCTCCGAGTTTCTCGTGATGCCTCGTAGGCAGGAAGTGACCAAAGAAATGTCTGCTTAAATACATCCGAAATTATTAAAGGACTTTATATAAAGTGCTCGTGTTGAACCTGTCTTTCCATCCAGTTCCATTTCTTCTTGCCAAGTTTCCTTGAGTCTTGAACTCCTGCGGGTTCATGTTTCTGTGTTTTAGCTGCGTCTCCTCTGCCCGACACAGTTTCATTTTAAAAACATAGCTTCAGGTTACTTCTTCTATGACGATGTCTTTTTTTAAATCTCCTCAAGTAAAAACGATCCTCTCTTTTCTTGTGCACTGACAGTGCTTGAAATCTGTTGTTGTTTTTTTAAATCCACGTGTATCTTCTGCTGCTGTGAGCTATGCAAGAATAAAAACCATTGCATTGGTTTTGATATGTGCAGTGCCTTGGCATACAGTTGTCAAGGTAGTAAAGTCATTTTGGGCTAAGGAAGAGCTAAGGAAGGGCTCAGTAGTGCTTGTACTGCCGTAAGTCTACATCTCATCTCGTCTCGTTATCTTTTTCTGGTTGTTAAGAGGTTATTCTGGTCTGTTTTCCACGTGATCACGTGACGAAGAGTAAACGGTTTTCCTTCCTGGTTTCTGGAAGGCCATCTCTGGCAGGGCCTTGATCAGTTCCCCTGGAAAGATGGCTACTGAAGGAGGCAGCACAAAGTCATCTGGTGGGGGATGGAGGGGAAGGAAAGGACCAAGGCTGTCTTCTCAAAAACAAATGATTGGGCCGGAGAGGTGGCTCAGCGGTTAAGGCGCTCGCCTGCGAACCCACGTTCGACTCTCCGGATCCCACACGAGCCAGACGCACAGAGGCGAGGCAAGCGCAAGGTCGCACATGACCACTAGGTGGCGCAAGCGCCTGGAGTGCGACGGCAGTGGCCGAGGCCCCGACATGCCAATTCTCTCTCTCTCTTTAAAAAAAAAAAGAAAAGAAAATTATTGCTGGTGAATTTTCTACCCTCTTGGTCCTTCCCTCATAGTGCAATGATTTTGTAATGTTACTGGCTGTAGATACACATGCACGGGGGCAAAAGGCAGAAAATTATTTTAAGTACGCCTCAAAAGAAAAGACAACAGAATGACTCCAAAAAAAAAAAAAAAAGGAGGAAGGCGGCTCTAACTCCTCCTATGGCCTTCTAGGTTGCTATTCGTGTATTTCTGATTCGTTTCTGGTAGATTGCTCCTGAGGCAACTCCTCATTCAAAGTTCACTTGTAGCAACTTCAGGAAATATGCAAGTTGGTAAGTTGTGAATTTCACCATATCCGAAAGCACAGGCTGTATGTCCCAATTTTACTCTCCCCCCCCCCCCCCAAGGCCCGGATGTAACTGAAAGTTGAGAAACCATGCATTAACTATTGCTTTTTTGGTTCCCCCCCGCCCCCAGCAAATTCACTTTCTTTGGAGGCAGATGAGAGCAAAGCCCGCTGGTTTCGGGTAGATATCAGCGCGGTTCACTGTCACCGTTTTTTAATTCAGTCCCCGTTCTCGAGTGAACAGTAGTGAGGGGGAGGCCCGCCCCGTTCCTAAGACTGCCTGGTGTGTGTGTCATCTACTCTTGCAACAGAGGCCTCGGGGCCTTCAGTGCGTGTATACCACAAACAAGTTGTCCGACCTAATGCCCAAGTTTGGTACACGTTGCTTTCTTAGCGGTTAGCAGCACAGTGACACTCAGGGAAACCAGCTCCTAGGAGCAGGATGGCAGAACTCCAGGTGGCCCATATGAAAACTCAGTGGGTTTCAAGCTTCCCTCTGCTGGGAGGACACTGGCGGCTGGGAGTAGGGAGACCTTTGCTCATAAGGGTGTCACGTTCCATGTAAGTCAAGGCTAGGTCCATGCCTTCTCCTCCTACTTAAGCCAACTACTTTCGTGTTGCTCGGAGTCTCTGTTGCCTGGTGGGAGGGAGCGACATGGTGGGGATAGCAGAATTTAGGGGACCGAATTCTCCTGGGGTTCTATGAGTAACTTTCCAATGGTATAGCCTACAGAGAGAAAATAGCGTTTCTCCCCGCCTCCCCCAAGGCCCAGGAAAAGTAAGGTGACCCTAATGCCAAAAAAAAAAAAAAAATCTGTACATATACCCAGAATTTTTCCTTTTATTTACAAAGCAGTAAACCGAAGCCCTGTGCAAACATGTATCTGATATGCTGTGTTATTACACATGCTGTTTCCCCTCAGATGTGACTTTGAGTGTGGCCATATTTTCTGAGTCACTTTAACATGTGTCCCCCGCATAAGGACATGATAGAAAGTGAAGCTGGGCGTGGTGGCATACGCCTTTGATCCCGGCTCCCGGGGAGGAGGCAGAAGTACGAGGATCGCCGTGAGTTCGAGGCCACCCTGAGACTACAGAGTGAATTCCAGGTCAGCCTGGGGCTAGAGTGAGACCCTACCTCGAAACAACAACAACAACAACAACAACAAAAAAGTGAGGCGGTAGGAAAAACAGAGATGTATTCAAACATATTTCAAAACCCTTACCCTATCGGGCTTGGACTGCAAACTTGGGCCAGTCTGGAAATGTGCCCACACTTGGTTCTCTACGTTAAAGATGGCATTTCGGGAGGTTTAGAAACCTACTGACCTCAACCTAGTGCCATTACCCAAAGAACCGAACTTCAAAGGGGGCAATGTCTGACATGGTATACCATGTGTGTACACTGACACACGGTATACCACAAACACGAAGGCCCAGGTGGGCACCGCGGCAGCCGTGGGTGCCCTGAAGAGCTTTCTCCTGGCTTCTGGGGTCTCTCAGAAACAGCCAGAAGTGAAAAGATGTGCCTTTCCCCACTACATGTTTGCACAAGTTACAGCGACTGCTTTCTCAGCAAAAGCGCTCAAAGGCGCCTCTGAAATGCGATGCCCCCCCAACTTTGACCGGTCTTTCAAATACTCTTGTTCTGGATCTGAACCATAGCCATGTACAAGTAAGCCTGTCTTCCGACAGATTTTCCTTTCACACACACACACACACACACATGCACGCATAGACACACACGGAGTCTGTGTACCGGGCCTCTCATACCCCAAATAAATAACTCTCACTTCTCTAAATGACTGACAGAGCTAATCTTAATTTCTGAAATATGTTAATAAATAACCTACGTGAGGGAGGGAGTTGACGTGTTCTTTCTTTTTATACTTATGTTGATGGATAGCCACAAAGTATAATCATTTTATTTACAAAAACCCAAAATCCTAGCCGGGCGTGGTGGCGCACGCCTTTAATCCCAGCACTCGGGAGGCAGAGGTAGGAGGATCGCTGTGAGTTCGAGGCCACCCTGAGACTCCATAGTGAATTCCAGGTCAGCCTGGGTTAGAGTGAAACCCTACCTTGAAAAAACAAAACAAAACAAACAAACAAACAAAAAAAAAACAAAAAAAACCCAAAATCCTCAAACCTTTAAAAAAAAAAAACAAAAACACCACCAACAAAAAAAACCCACCCCCCAAATCCAACCGAGTCCACCATCCTCTGTGAATATAGTATTTAAATGATGAGTAAAATTTGTACCATTGGCCCCATTTGGTTAATGTACATTACGTTAGTCACTCAGTGGTAGCCATTCTCATGGAATCCATGGGTAGTGCAGCCAGTTAAAAAGTGTATAAAACATTATACATATAAAAACACTCGCATCCTTTGGATGTCTGCAGCTCATCATAACTTTGTGGTTATCTTTTCTGCAACATAAATTAAAAAAAAAAAGTCACGCACGCGCACACACACACACACACACACACACACACACATCGCACGCACGCACTCCTTCACACAGACCCACGTATGGAAATCCACTCGTCCAGTCATACACCAGAGAGACTCGGGACTGAACTCCACGCAGCACGGAAGGGGGGAGAGGTCCCGTCTTCAGGGCAGTCCGTTGTCTTCCAGACTTAATGCCACTCGCTGGAGGGAACAGACCAAAGAAATCATCATTAGATGCATGACACCGCCTCAACCGAGGATCAGCAAAGCCCTCTGCCCGCTATCACGACACAGGGGTTACCTCACATGATCTGCAAGCTGCCAAGGGCAAGATTTATCACAAGTACGCATTTTAGAGGTGACGAGAGAGACTCAATGGCGTCGTGTTTGCTCTGGATCACACAGCAAGCAAGTGGCTACACAGAACTTTGATCCCACATCTGTGTAAACATACAACTGTCGCCCCCCCCCCATAATTCTGTTTTGTCTCTTTTTTTTTTTTATAAAGAAGGGCAGCAGAAATTTAGACTCTTCCCCCCCTCCCCCAGGATTTCAGGCTGCTTGAATTCAAGAAGGTTAGCACTGTCAAAAGTTAAAACAGGGCTGGAGAGAGGTTAAGGCATTTTGCCTGCAAAGCCGAAGGACCCCAGGTTCGATTCCCCAGGACTCGCGTAAGCCAGATGCACGATTCTTGGCCATTCTCTCTCTCTCTCCCCCTCTCTGTCTGCCTTTCTCTCTCTCTCTCTCTCTCTCAAATAAATAAATAAAAATAAAGTTAAAACAAGCCAGGCGTGGTGGCGCACGCCTTTAATCCCAGCACTCGGGAGGCAGAGGTAGGAGGATCGCCGTGAGTTCGAGGCCACCCTGAGACTACATAGTGAGTTCCAGGTCAGCCTGGACTAGAGTGAAACACGACCTCGAAAACCCAAAACCTAAAAATAAAGTTAAAATATGGGCTATTAGCTACTTGCCTCCAGGATACAAATGACAATGAGGCGGGTACCATGCTATATTCCTCCCAACGGAGGCAATGCAGGACTCGACTCACGGATGACCACGGGATGATGAACCTGTAAAGCTCTGAGCTAGTCTGTTCCCTTGTGGACAGTGGGTTCAATTCCCCCCCCGGCCCCATATGGATGTGAAAGCTGTTTCTAACTCCTCATTTTCCTGGTTCTGTCCAGACAAGGATGTCTACACTTGAAAAGCTCTTGAAACGGTGCTTGACTTCTCTTCCTGTCACTCTCTTCTTCTCCATTTGATGAGGATACTCATTTATCTTGTCTGCCATTCTTCCATTTCCTGGGCACCTTCCTTTGGACGGACCCAAGTTCCACTGCTTTTCTTAAAGCCACTAGGGCGACTTGCGCGCCACCTCTCCAAGCCTTCGTTTCATCATCTGTCAAATGAGGCTAAGCCTACCCCACAGAGTTGATGGGGAACCAAACGAAATAATACACATAGGCGTTTTTTGTTTCGTTTTGTTTTGTTTTTTCGACGTAGGGTTTCACTCTAGTCCAGGCTGACCTGGAAAATCACTATGCAATGTCAGGGTGGCCTCGAACTCACGGTGATCCTCTACCTCTGTCTCCCAATTGCTAGGATTAAAGGCGTGCGCCACCACACCCGGCTCTCTCATAGAGTTTTTAATATGGCACCTATAACAAGTATGGAATTTGGTGTATTCTAGATCAGTCTAATGAAGTATTTTCAGGCTGGAGAGACAGCTTCACGGTTAAGGTGTTTGCCTGTGAAGCTAAAGGACCCAGGCTCGATTCCCCAGGACGTAAGTAAGCCAGATACACAAGGTGGTGCATGTGTCTGGAGTTCGTTTGCAGAGGCTGAAGGCCCTGGCGTGCCCATTCTCTCTCTCTCTCTCTCATTCTCCCTCTTCTATCTCTCAAATTAATCAAATTAAAATTTTAAAAAATATTTTAAAAAATTAAGTATTTTCCATTTTTGCACATTCTAGATGATAAAAGGAAACTCCACAGCTTTTTAAGTCTTTTCTGGGTTATTTTAGTTTTCCACACTCCACCAACACTGATATTGGAGACTATCTTATTTATTTATTTATTTATTTATTTATTTATTTATTTTGAGCTAGGGTCTCACTCTAGCCCAGACTGACCTGGAATTCACTATGTAGTCTCAGGGTGGCCTCGAACTCACAGCACGATCCTCCTACCTCTGCCTCCCGAGTGCTGGGATTAAAGGCGTGTGCCACCACGGCCCGGCCTGAGACTGTCTCATTCTATCTTGACCTAGAGTCTGACTTTCTTCAAGGCCTATTGCAAAAGGGGCGGACCCCTCCCCCCAGCTACGAAAACCATCTGCGCGAGGCACTTGTGCAGATTCAGTGAGACAGACATTCTTGGAACACCGAGAATATCTGGCACATAGTAGGCGTCAGTGGGCTACCAACTTCCTCATCCTGTTGTTACTCTGTTTCTCTGCCAACAGCCGTAGGTCCTGATGAGAAATCCAGTACTCGGTCAGGAGTAATTCCCCGCCCCACTTTCTTCTCGGGGGACAGTGCCACTTTACAAGAGCAGACCGCTTTGGAATTTGCAAGGTCCTGTCTTACATGCGCTGTCTCGCTTGAACTTCCTAACTTTAGAAGGCAGATAAGAGTAGGGGGACATAATCCTCACTTCACCACTCAAAATAAGTAGCCTAAGGGCCTGGAGAGATGGCTTAGTGGTTAAGGCACTTGCCTGTGAAGCCTAAGAACCCCGGTTCGAGGCTCAGATCCCCAGGACCCACGTTAGCCAGATGCATAAGGGGGGCACATGCATCTGGAGTTTGTTTGCAGTGGCTGGAGGCCCTGGCGTGCCCATTCTCTCTCTCTCTCTCTCTTTGTCTGCCTCTTTCTCTCTCTGTCTGTTGCTCTCAAATAAATAAATAAAAATAAGCAAACAAAAAAAAAAAATAAGTAGCCTAAGACCACAGGGATATAAAATGGTAGAGCTGGGAGTCATCTTCTTGCACGGTGCCTTCTCTGATCTTGTTTTTTTTTTTCCTTTCGAGGTAGGGTCTCACTCTAGCTCAGGCTGGCCTGGAATTCACTGCATAGTCTCAGGGTGGCCTCGAACTCACGGCGATCCTCCTACCTCTGCCTCCCGAGCGCTGGGATTAGAGACGCGAGCCACCGCGCCTGGCTTACCTTCTCTGATCTTTAAACATCACTGAAGCAACTATTGGCTTGGACTGGACGTTAAGGATCCTCAAGACCAACGACTACCCCTCCCTGCATGCTCTGCGTCGTTACCCACATCTCCCCTCGACGGACAGTTTACTTCATTGGCAGTTCTGTCTGCCCTGTGTTCTGTCCCCTTCTAGCACATGCCATTTGCCTTGGTCTGGGATTAACCCAGGCTTCCTCTAGCCCCGCTTCCCCCCCAAATGCCCTTCGAGAACGAGAAAGCCTTCTGTTATTGGCTACTCCTGCCTAGGGTTCAGGCCCTCACCCACCAGCTCCTCGGGCTGTGTGAGTGGCACTGTTCCCTACCTTGCACTTGACGACAGGCAGCTCGGAAAGAGGGTTCTTCGGGAGTTGGTGCGGCTGTGACCTCGGTTCCCCCGGCAAGACAAAAAGCTCCTTGAGGGTAGGGGCTGGGTCTTCCAGATCTCTGGTCTCCCCAGGACAGGGCTCTGCCCACAGTGGGCGATCAAAGCTGCCGATTGCCTGACAGGGGGATGAACTGGATGACCTCTGAGGTCACGCTCAGCCCCCTGACACCTGTTCTAGCCGCTTCATGTCCTCGCTCCCCCAACAAGCCGTTGTCTTTGGACCTCCAGAGGCTCACACTTCTGTCTGCAAGGTCATCTCCTTTGGCAAATTTCTATTCATCTTTTTGTTTGTTTGTTTGTTTGTTTTCTGAGGTAGGGTCTCACTCTCGCACAGGCTGACCCGGAATTCACTATGTAGTCTCAGGGTGGCCTCGAACTCACGGCGATCCTCCTACCTCTGTCTCCCCTCCCCCTTAAAGGCATGCGCCACCACGCCCTGGCTGCTATTCATCTTGTAATGACACAGCTCATCGGATACTGTGAGGCACCACATGCCCACCGGAACCCAGGCAGAATAAACAGCTCTCTTGTTGATGCTTCTTGTTCAATATATATGTATATATATATATATATATATATATATATATATATATACACACACATATATATTTATTTATTAGAAACTAACTAGCTGTACTAGGCCCCTGGGAAAAAGGTTAATCCCATCCTATCCTGCCCTCGAGGACCTCACAGTCTAGTGGGTCAGCCACTGAATAAATGGTCAGTGGACTATGGTGGCGACCAAAGCAGGATGGAGACAGGCCTAGCGGACAGTGGGTTAAGTAAAGCAAGCCGGGCTTCCTAGGAGAACAGACTCCCAGGCTGGAGAGGTGGCTTAGCGGTGAAGGCGTTTGCCTGCAAAGCCAAAGGACCCAGGTTCGATTCCCCAGGACCCACGTAATGCCAGATGCACAAGGTGGCGCACGTGTCTGGAGTTTGTCTGCAGTGGCTGGAGGCCCTGGCGCACCCATTCTCTCTCTCTCTCTCTCCCTCTGCCTCTTTCCCTCTCTCTCTCAAATAAATCAGTAAAAAATAAGAATTAATTTTTTTTTTTTAAAAAAAGAACAAACTCCTGGGCTTTCACTTGTGACATTAAGCACATAGCCGCCTAACCGCGCATTAGCATCTCTAACTCCCCCAACCAGCTACCCAGGAGCAAGTGCATCTCTTTATGGATTTGAAACACTCGACATCTAATATGGTGCTTTGCAAATAACTGGAGGGCTGTGTTTGCTGGGATGAATGTATTTGAGTTAAACAGTCACAGTTACCCTTTTAGGGCTGAAAGTTCTAAGCATGACTCAGCAGAAAGAAGGCGCTAAGCATGACTCAGCAGAAAGAAGGTGCCAAGCATGACTCAGCAGAAAGAAGGCTCTAAGCATGACTCAGCAGAAAGAAGGCCCGTTACCTGCCACTCAGCAGAGAAAGGCACTTGGCTTTCTAACTGCCAGGCTGAGCCTTCAGGTACAAAGTAGTTTTTGACCCTCTGCTAATCCCAACCACTTGCCTTCAGCAAGTCTATTTTTCCCAGGGCCTAGAACACTGCCTGGCACGTGGGAAGTTCTTGATAAGGTTGAAGGAAGGGAAGGAGGGAGAGAGGAAGGGAGGAAAGAAAAAAAAATAAAAGGAAGGGCTGGAGAGATGGCTTAGCACTTAAGGCGCTCGCCTGCGAAGCCTAAGGACCCTTGTTCCCCTCTCCAGATCCCACGTGAGCCAGACGCACAGAGGCGAGACAAGCGCAAGGTCTCACGTGACCACTAGGTGGCGCAAGGGCCTGGATTTCGATCGCAGCGGCCGAGGCCCTGGCGCGCCAATTCTCTCTCTCCCTCTCTCTCAAGCAAAAATAAATAAGTGGAAAGGAAAAACAAGGAAGGAAAGGGAGGAAGGGAGGAAAGACTTCAGGCAAGGGACACTTACTGCAGGATAGACATGGCCGATCTGAGTGGTCCTCCCTATGTGGAGCTCGTCCTCCTCCTCCTCTTCTGTTGTCTTTCTGTACACGGGGTTGTCGAAATTCATGCTCTTCGTGTTCTTCCGCTTCCAGTTCCTCCAGATCAGGAACCCAGTCAGGCACAGGAGGGTTATCACCGCTGGAGGACAGGACACATTACGCTGGACACTGAGGAGGCTCCGGCCCACCGCCCGGGCATCATCTGCGCATAGCTCACTGCCGCCCCGCTCCGACTCCACCACCCCTTGCTTCTCACGGAATGTTTCTGCACCTTGCTTTTCTTTCTTTTTAATTATTTTTATTATTTTGATTTTATTTATTTATTTGAGAGCGACAGACAGAGGAGAAAGAGGCAGAGAGAGAGAGAGAGAGAGAGAGAGAGAGAATGGGCGTGCCAGGGCCTCCAGCCACTGCAAACGAACTCCAGACGCGTGCGCCCCCTTGTGCATCTGGCTAACGTGGGTCCTGGGCAATCGAGCCTCGAACCGGGGTCCTTAGACTTCACAGGCAAGCGCTTAACAACTAAGCCATCTCTCCAGCCCTTTTTTATTTTTATTTGAGACAGAGTGGGACAGAGAGAGAGAGAGAGAGAATGGGCACGCCGAGGCCTCCAGCCACTGCGAACAAACTCCAGATGCATGCGCTGCCTTGTGCATCTGGCTAACATGGGACCTGGAGAATCGAACCTGGGTCCTTGGGCTTACATAGGCAAGTGCCTTAACGGCTAAGCCATCTCTGCAGCCCTGCTCGTTGCCTTTCTGCTGCTCGCAAGCCCTTCTCTATCTTTGGTTTCCTTCACGAACTACTCATCCTTTAGTCCTGCTCCAATGTGAAGGCTTCTTCAAGCCCTCTAGTTGGTTACTGCCTTGACAGCTGTATTCATTCATTCATTCATTCATTCATCTGTCTGCCCCCGAGCCCAGCAGTGTAGGGGGTGCTCAGTGATGTGTTGAGTGATCAAAGGAGTCTTGCCTTTACTTTTGCTTTCATACTGTGATTTTTTTTTTTTTTTCTGGATCCCTAACAAAACCATTCTCTGTCCAAAGTCGGGGAGGGGGGAGGGAGGAGCTAGAATTCTATCAGAAGAGCATTGCTAAAAAAGGGATACAGTCAGTGATAACCCATTACAAAGCTGAGGTGGTGGCTCACACCTATAATCCCAGTGCTCAGGAAGCTGAGGCAGGAGGATTGCCTTGCATTCAGACTGGGGGCCACATAGTACTTTTGCATATTTTTTTGGAGAATGTGTTATATTCTGTGGCATGTCCTGCTCAGAAGATAAGTTTTTTTTTTTGTTGTTGTTGTTGTTTTAAGGAATTGGACTTTTGCTGGGCATGGTGGTGCATGCCTTTAATCCCAGCACTCGGGAGGCAGAGGTGGGAGGATCGCCGTGAGTTCGAGGCCATCCTGAGACTCCATAGTGAATTCCAGGTCAGCCTGGGCTACAGTGAGACCCTACCTCGAAAAACCAAAAAAAAAAAAAAAAAAAAAAAAGAAAAAGAAAAAAGAAAAAAGAAAAGAATTGGACTTTTAATCATGAACTCTTTTGTTTTTTTTATTTGAAAGAGAAAGAGAGAGAGAGAATGGGCACGCCAAGGCCTCCAGCCACTACAAACGAAGTCCAGATGCGTGCGCCCCCTTGTGCATCTGGCTAATGTGGGTCTTGGGGAAACGAACCTGGGTCCTCTGGCTTTGCAGGCAAACGCCTTAACCGCTAAGCCATTCCTCCAGCCCTGGGCTACATTGTAAATTCAGGCCTGCCTGAGCTACAGTGATATCATATCTTTATTTTTATTTATTTATTTAAATATTTTATTTTCATTTATTTACTTGACAGAAAGGAAGAGGGAGAGAGAGAACAGGTGCGCTAGGGCCTCCAGCCACTGCAAACAAACTCCACACACATGCGCTGCCTTGTGCATCTGGCTTATGTGGGTTCTGGGGACTTGAACCTGGGTTCTTAGGCTTCACAGGCAAGTGCCTTAACTACGAAGCCATCATACCAGTGTCATATCTAATAAAACAACCAAACAAAGAAAAGGCATAGCCCCCCATAAATAATCAGCAAATTAAATGGAATATGAATGCATATAAAATAGTATAACAGAAATTATAAAATATCTAACATATCCTAACAAGAAATATGATCTATGAAATTGAAGCGAAGAGCTGGGCATGGTGGAACACGCTCTTAATCCAAGCACTCAGGAGGCTGAAGTAGGAGGATGGCCATGCGTTCGAGGCCAGCCTGGGACTACGTAGTTGAGTTCTAGATCAGCCTGGGCTAGAGGGAGACCCTGTTTTGGAAAAAAAAAAAAAAAAACACAAAAAAACAAACAAACACTAAAAGGGGAAATAAAATAAAATTGAATTAAAGGCCAAAATGAAGAATAAAATAAAAACAAGGATGTTATGTTTCCGGATGGGAAATTTCAACATTGTAAAACTGTAAATTCTTTTCATGTAAGTTTATGTATCCAAAGCGATTTCAATGAAATTCCAGCAAACTTTTATAGGACTTCACAGACACTCTAAAAGAGAAACCAGATAAAAATAGCTGACCAAATATTGTGAGCTTAAAAATACAAAGTGCTGCTAGTTTATGGGAATAGACATAACTGGTGGAAGAAAACATACAGGCTAGTATATATTCAAGTCGGAAGGATGGATCATTCAGTAATGGTTCTGGAGAATCTAGGCAGGTTTGCATAAAAAAATAAGTCACCCTGAGACTCCATAGTGAATTCCAGGTCAGCCTGGGCTAGAGTGAGACCCTACCTCGAAAAACAAACAAAACCAAACAAAAAAACAAACAACAAAACACAGTCTTGGCCAGGCGTGGTGGCGCACGCCTTTAATCCCAGCACTCAGGGAGGCAGATGTAGGAGGATCGCCGTGAGTTCGAGGCCGCCCTGAGACTACATAGTAAATTCCAGGTCAGCCTGGGCTAGAGCGAGACCCTACCTCTGAAAACCAAAAAGAAAGAGATCTTTCTGGCGGAAAGATTGCTAGAGCCACACCTTGGGTCATTGTGCGCAGAGACATTGCCTCTTCCCCATAACTGACGGCTAACCCCACAATGCATGACCCACGTTCCCTAACGAGGAGGGTCCCTGCGGAGGGGGGAGGACAGGGAGGAGGCTAACGATGGTACCAACATGGCTGTATACACAGTGTGTACATAACTAATAAAATAAAATGTATATGAGAACTTCGGGGGGGGGGGAAGAAGAAGAAAGAAGAAAGAGTATAGAGAGTCGACTGTCTACCATAAGATGAGTCACCTCCACTCCTGCCCAGGCCCAGAAGTCACTGCAGAGGACTTGGAGACACGAGTACTGCTCTCACGGCTAGCCTGAAAACCAGTTCCAGGGGAGATGGTGACTGACGCTGTGGTCACTCACACGTCATCAACACAGAGATCCAGCCGGGCGTGGCGGCGCACACCTTTAATCCCAGCGCTCGGGAGGCAGAGGTAGGAGGGTCGCCGAGAGTTCGAGGCCACCCTGAGACGACATAGTGAATTCCAGATCACCTGTGCGGCAAGGCAGTGAGAACAGAGACGAGCCGCCATCCGTACCTCAGCCAGGACCCAGGCGGAACCAGAGGAGCCAGTGGGACGAGCAAGAGCGCTGCTCCCACGGCCAGCCTGACAACCTGCACCAGGGTGATGCAGACTGACACTGAGGAGACTCAAAACGCACCACAGCAGAAATCCAGAAGCTGCTGAGAGCTCAGCACTAAAGTAGACTTAAAGCACGCCCACCACGGCTCAGGGAGTTTTTGGGAACGTGCGGGGGAATTTGTAAGAGCCACAGAGTGGAAGGAAATGTCCAGAGGCATTGCCCGCACCCCCCACCCCTCACCTTACAATGACTGTCTGCTTCTCTCACATCTCATAACCCACAACCCCACGCTGAACACTGGCAATGCCACTTAGGAGGGACCTCAGCGGAATGGGGGCAGGGAGGAGGGAAAGAATGGCACCAACACATGATGTATCCATACAAAGTTTCTATTTAATTTAACACACACACACACACACACACACACACACACACAGGACTGGAAGGATAGGTAAGCTGTAAAGGCGCTTGCGGGCAAAGCCAAAGGACCCAGGTTAGATTCCCCAGGACCCACGTAAGTCAGAGGCACAAGGTGGGGCATGCATCTGGAGTTCGCTTGCAGTGGCTTAAAGCCCTGGCGTGCCCATTCTTTGCCTTTCCCTCTCTCTCTCTCTCCATCAAGTAAATAGAATCAATTAAAAAAAAAAAAAAAACAGCCAGGTGTGGTGGTGCATGCCTTTAATCCCAGCACTCGGGAGGCAGAGGTAGGAGGATTGCCATAAATTCAAGACCACCCTGAGACTACATAGTGAATTCCTGGTCATCCTGAGCTAGAGTGAGACCCTACCTCAGAAAACCAAAAAGCAAACAAACAAGGGCTGGAGAGATGGCTTAGCGGTTAAGGCAGTTGCCTGCAAAGCCAAAAGACCCAGGTTCGGTTCCCCAGTACCCCAAGTAAGCCAGATACACAAGGTGGCGCATGCGTCTGGAGTTTGTTTGTTTGCAATGGCTGGAGGCCCTGGCGCACCCATTCTTTGAAGAAAAAAAAAGGGGGGGGGGGAGAACCAGAGACTATGGAGAAAGTAACCCTAAATCAGATCCCTATCTTGCCCCCTAACGTTCATTGCAGAAGAGGGGGCAGGAAGATTTTAAGAGCCCCAGGGTGAGTGGGAATAGCCTAAGGCACCATATCCATGCCCCCCCCCCCATTGACTGAGGTCTCATGGTCCCCACAATGAATACCAATAACCACACTGAAGAGGACTCCCAGCATTATTGGGGGGGGGGAATCAAGGAGTCTAATAGTACAACCTTTTGATAAAAAATAAATAATTTAAACCAGAAGAAAAAAAACAGGAGGTATTTTCTTTTAATAATTCAAAATGACCCAAGCCTGCCTCAGCAGGGCAGAAAGCTGAAGACATCATGAAACAAAAGATGAGCAGATTTGCTACTTAAGAAATTTAAATATATGCGTGGCAAAGGAGACCGTGAATAAATTTAAAATCAAGTGTCAGACGGGGAGAAAATATTTGTCACATGTATTCTAAAGGGTTTAATAGTCATCGCGTTTGAGCGTTGCTACACATAAAATAACCAAGAGAAAAATGAGGGCTGGAGAGATGGCTTAGAGGTCAGGGCACTCGTCCAACAACGCCTAAGAAGTCATGTTTGGATCTCCAGGCCCCACGAAAGCCGGACGCGCAAGGTGAGTCCCGGGGACTCGAACCTGGGTCCTTTGGCTTTGCAGGCAAATGCCTTTAACTGTTAAGCCATCCCTCCAGCCCAATGACTTTTAACTTTCTAACTAACATGTGCTAGCCATTGCTAGGAGCTGGGCAGAATCAGTCCCCAGGGAGCATTCAGCTGGTCTTCACGTGCTAGAAATGGGGACAGGGATAGGGGCGTGTGCCTGGATGGTGACCTAGGGCAGATCCTGAAGAGTCCAGTGTGGTGGGCAAGAAACCAAACCAAAGGCGGCCAGCACGGAGCAGTCAACCTTATCCCTTTTCAGTGCCTTTTCCAAGCCCCCAGCTCTCTTTGCAACCCAGTGACCTCAGTCCACACTCACCGATAGGCACGACGATCCCAATGACAGCCGCCGTGACCGTTGAGTCCATTTTGTCCCCCTCATTCCCATCTGCAAAACACAAACATTTACAGAGCAACTTCCGTGGCTGTGGGTCAGGCTCCTACTGGCCTCAAGCCGTCAAAACTATCCAACGGCTTTTTTTTTTTTTTAATTTATTTAGTTATTTCAGAGAGAGAGAGAATGAGATTAGGTGCGCTGGGGCCTCCAGCCACTGCAAACGAGCTCCAGACGCGTGCGCCACCTCGTGCGTCTGGCTTACGTGGGTCCTGGGGAATCGAACCTGGGTCCTTAGGCTTCGCAGGCAAGCGCCTTAACTGCTAAGCCATCCCTCCAGCCCTCCAACTGCTTCTTGTCCTCACTCTAAAAGAATGATCTTAGCTAATATGTAGTAGTTAAGTCTTTCTAGATTTCATCAAAACTCCGGCGAGACAAGGAGGGCAGACGTTACTTCCATCGCACAGATGGGGAAAATAAATCTTGATAGGTTACCAGCTGGAACTTGAACTCAGGAATCCTGACCCAAGTTTCACTCTTCCCACAGTACCATGAAGCTAGGGACATACATGGCAGATGAGTACTCAGGTCTCCACATTGCTGGTAGGGTTACCTGCCTTTTTTTTAAAAAAAGATTTATTTTTAATTTGTTTATTGGTTTTTTTGAGGTAGGACCTCACTCTAGCTCAGGCTGACCTGGAATTCACTCTGCAGTCTCAGGCTGGCCTTGAACTCGTGGCAATCCTCCTACCTCTGCCTCCCGAGTGCTGGGATTAAAGGCGTGTGCCACCACACCCGGCTCTAAAGATTTATTGTTATTTACTTATTAGAGACAGAGACAGAGAGAAAGAAAATGGGCACCCAGGGTCTCCAGGCACTGCAAATGAACTCCAGACGCATGTGCCACCTTGTGCATCTGGCTTACGTGGGACTTGGAAAATCGAACCTGGATCCTTAGGCTCCACAGGCAAGAGCCTTAACCGCTAAGCTATCTCTCCAGCCCGTCTTTTTAAAGTTATTATTATTTAAATTTTTTTTTCTTTATTTTTCTTTATTTATTTGAGAGCGACAGACAGAGAGAGAAAGAGGCAGAGAGAGAGAGAGAGAGAGAATGTGCACGCCACGGCCTCCAGCCACTGCAAATGAACTTGTGCATCTGGCTTACATGGGTCCTGGGGAATAGAGCCTCGAACCGGGGTCCTTAGGCTTCACAGGCAAGCGCTTAACCACTAAGCCATCTCTCCAGCCCTGATTTATTATTTTTTGGTATATGCATATGTGTGTTGTGAGTGTGAGCATGCACACATGCCACAGCATGCATGTGGAGGTCAATGGACAGATTTCTTTTTCTTTTTATTGATTTATTTGAGAGAAAGAAAGAGGCAGAGAGGGGAAAGAGAAAGAACGGGCGCGCCAAGGCAACATGCGTCACCTCGTGCATCTGGCTTACATGGGTCCTGGGGAACGGAACCTGGGTCCTTTGGCTTTGTAGGCAAGCACCTTAACCGCTAGGCCATCTCTCCAGCCCTAACTTTCTTTCTTTTCGAGGCAGAGGCCAACAAACTGGCCTATTATGAGAGACAGCGAGAGCAAGAGCCAGAGAACTGGCACGCCAGGGCCGTCAGCCACTGTAATCGAACTCCAGACACGTGTGCCACGCTGCATACACGCGTGACTTTGCACGCTTGCGTCACCTTGTGTGTGTGGCGTACTTGGGATCTGGAGAGTCAAACATGGGCCCTTAGGCTTCTCGGGCAAGCACCTTAACTGCTAAGCCATCTCTGCAGCCCCAACTTTCTCTTTAAAAAAATAAAATTAAGCTGGGCATGGTGGCGCACGCCTTTAATCCCAGCACTCGGGAGGCAGAGGTAGGAGGATCACCGTGAGTTCGAGGCCACCCTGAGACTCCATAGTGAATTCCAGGTCAGCCTGGGCTAGAGTGAGACCCTACCTTGAAAAAACGAAAAAACAAAAAAAGAAAAAAATAAAATTAGGGGCTGGAGAGATGGCTTAGCAGTTAAGCGCTTGCCTGTGAAGCCTAAGGATCCCGGTTCGAGGCTCGATTCCCCAGGACCCACGTTAGCCAGATGCACAAGGGGGCGCATGCGTCTGGGGTTCATTTGCAGTGGCTGGAGGCCCCGGCGTGCCCATTCTCTCTCTCTCTCTCTGCCTCTTTCTCTCGCTGTCTGTCACTCTCAAATATATAAATTAAAATACCAAAAAATAAATTTTAAAAAAATAAAATAATTTATTTGAGTATGTGCCAGGGACTCTTGCTGCTGCAAACAAATGCCCATCCAGCCTTACATGGGTTGCTGGGGAATTGAACCCACACTGACAAGCTTCGCAAGCAAGTGCCTTTAACTGCCGAGCCATCTCCCCAGCCCACAGAGGACCGCTTTGAGGTTTCAGTCCTTGGTTTGAGCCAGGGCGCCCAGTTGTGTAGTGTTTACCGCTCTATTCCCCAGGCTAGCTGATTGGCGGAGCTTCCGGAAAATTCTCCTGCCTCCCACCTTGCCACGGGCATGTTGGGATTACAGAAGCCCACCGTGGCTCCCAGGTTTTTATCGGGGACTGAGCTTTGCTCACCAATCACTTTTTCCATTGAGCCACCCCTCCCCAGCCCTCAGTTACTATTTTTAGTCGTTGTCTGATACGTGTCTCTGTTGTTTTTTTGGGGGGGTCTGCCTATCCATCCACATTATCAGCTTGTTTGTCCTAACTACAATTTATTTTATTTTATGTATTTATTTATTTGAGAGACTGAGACAGACAGAGGCAGATAGAGCAACAGAGAGAGAGGGAGAGAGAGAGGTGGCTTAGAGGTTAAGATGCTTGCCTGCGAAGCTCAGGGACCTAGGTTCGACTCCACAGAACTCATATGCCAGATGCATATGGTGGCGCACGCATCTGGAGTTTGTTTCCAGTGGCTAGAGGCCCTGGCGTGCCCACGCTCTCTCTCAAATAAATAAATAAACAAGTGGAAAGCATTTTCCCCCTGGGATCCTATGACAGCTTTTGGAGGCATGAAGAGAACCCGTTATCCATGTTTGCTCCAATTGAGTCCTGGGGAATCGAACCTGGGTCCTTTGGCTTTGCAGGCAAACGCCTTAACCACTAAGCCATCCCTCCAGCCCCCACCGGTGAAGCTTTCTTTCCAAGGCACCCCAAGCACATCTACCTAGCCAGACAGCTTGCCCTGCTTACAAAGCTAACTGGAAGCCCTCTGTCCTCTCGCCCCGGGGTGATAGGAACCTAAAACGAGGCCTGTGGAAAGAGGCTCTGCCCCAGAAGAGAGGACCTGGAATTCGCAGATGTCCCTCCTCTTCTCCTGACGGAGCTCGGGGTGAGTGTTCAACCCTGGCTTCTGCTGGCAAAACAGGCCCATTCAGAAAGGTGCTGCCAGTTTGTTTGGGTTCTGTGCCATCTGGGTCTTGGAAAAACAGTAATAGATCATTTATTCTTTTAAATAAACGCCCACCCCCCGCCCCTGCTCACCCCCGGAGATAACTCAATTGAAAAGGTATTTGATAGGGCTGGAGAGATGGCTTAGCGGTTAAGGCGCTTGCCTGCAAAGCCAAAGGATCCCGGTTCGACTCTCCAGGACCCACGTAAGCCAGATGCACAAAGGGACGCACATGTCTAGAGTTTGTTTGCACCAGTTAGAGGCCCTGGCACACCCATTCTCTCTCTCTCTCTCTCTGCCTCTTTCTCTCTCTCAAATAAATAAAATATATTTTAAAAAATCTTGAAAAGGGCTGGAGAGATGGTTTAGCGGTTAAGCGCTTGCCTGTGAAGCCTAAGGACCCCGGTTCGAGGTTCGACTCCCCAGTACCTATGTAAGCCAGATGCACAAGGGGGCGCACGCGTCTGGAGTTCGTTTGCAGTGACTGGAGGCCCTGGTGCGCCCTTTCTCTCCCTCTCTCTCTCTCTCTGCCTCTTTCTGTGTCTGTCACTTTCAAATAAATAAATAAAAATAAAAACAAAATTGAAAAAAAAATCTTTAAAAAAAAAAGCAGTCGGGGCTGTGTGTGAGCACGTTTATGATACCTCCTTTGGCTCTCTTGGCCGTGTTGAGAAGCCCATGGGGGTGAGTTGTTATTTGCCCTTTGTAAAAGAAAATGAAGTTCCCAGCACTTGGGGGGCAGACATAGGTGGATCCCCGTGAGTTCAAGACCACCCTGAAACTACACTGTGAATTCCAGGCCAGCTTGAGCTAGAGTGAGAAAATACCTCAAAACAAACAAACAAACAAACAAAAGGCTGGAGAGGTGGCTTAGCGGTTAAGCGCTTGCCTGTAAAGCCTAAGGACCCCGGTTCAAGGCTCGATTCCCCAGGACCCATGTAAACCAGATGTGCAAGGGGGCACACTCATCTGGAGTTCCTTTGCACTGGCTGGAGGCCCTGGCATGCCCATTCTCTCTCTTTCTCTCTCTCTCTGCCTTTCACTCTCAAATAAATAAAAAAAGAAAATGAAGTTCCAAGATGGGCATATTTAGCTCTGGTAGAATCTCCCTCTCCTGCCAACCCCCCCCACACACTGCCCACCCTAGCTCCCACCCAAGAGTCACCCCCAAGTCATGAAAGAAGGCAGAACCGGGCTCCTTACAGTGCTGCGAGTGGTTGCTTGTCCCAGGGCCTGGGGTAGGTGGGCTGAGGCTGGGAGCCCCGGGGACGCTAACTGAACTTGGGGCTGCAGATGCCAGGCCTGGTGTGTGTGTGCTGTGGTCCTGGGAGGCGGGGCTGTGGACGGTTGTGGCCGGGGCTCTGGACGCAGGAACTGCCCTTGTCGTAGCAGAGGCTAACGTCGTCGTAGTTGAGGTAGATGGAGGTGCTAGACGGGAAAGAGCAGGGAGGTCACTTGGCAGAACGGTGTGTCGTTTTAGTCACTGGATTAATTGCTGCTTTGACTTACACACACAGGGGCTCATCCTCAAAGCCATCCCTCACCCCGCTGAATGGGCCATGATCTACTCTTCAAGGAATCCTAAGGACTTCGCTCGGATTTCAGATACAGCAAGTCAGTAAAACCATGCGGGAGAATTAGGTGTGGGAAAGGCCTCTATAAAAGATTAGAGGGGGCTGGAGAGATGGCTTAGCAGTTAAGTGCTTGCCTGTGAGGCCTAAGGACCCTGGTTCGAAGCTCAATTCCCCAGGACCCACACAAGACAGATGCACAAGGGGGCGCACGCATCTGGAGTTCGTTTGCAGTGGCTGGAGGCCCTGGCGCGCCCATTCTATCTGCCTCTTCTTCTGTCTGTCGCTCTCAAATAAGTCAATAATAAAAATTAAAAAAAAAAAAAAAGATTAGAGGGCTAGCCCGGGCGTGGTGGCACATGCCTTTAATCCCAGCACTTGGGATGCATAAATAGGAGGATCGCGAGTTCAAGGCCAGCCTAAGACTACATAGTGAATTCCAGGTCGGCCTGGGCTAGGAGACTCTACCTGGAAAGACTAAACAAAAAGATTAGAAAGAGGGGAAATTATAAACTAGAAGCATTTTTTTCTACAATACTTACGTCATTAGGTTATTTATTTATTTAAGAGAGAGAGAGAGAGAGAGGAATGGGCATGCCAGGGCTTCTAGCCATTGCTAATAAACTCCAGAAGCATGTGTCCCCCCCTCCCCTTGTGCACCTCGCTTATGTGGATACTCGGGAATCAAACGTACGTCCTTAGGGTTGCAGGCAAGTGCTTTAACTGCTAAGCCATCTCTCCAGCCCTAGGTGTTTTCTTTAAAATATTTATTTATTTATTTGCAAGGAGAGAGAATGGCCACACCAGGGCCTCCATCTGCTGCAAACGAACTCCAGATGTATGAGCCACTTTGTGCCTCTGGCTTTACGTGTGTCCAGGAGAATCGAACTCTGGTCATTAGGCTTTGCAGGCAAGTGCCTTAACTGCTGAGCCATCTCTAGCATCCGCCCCCCCCCCCACTAGGTTTTAATTCTTACTCCACTTTAAGCATTTGGGTCTGGAAATTATAAATGATGCAACAGACGTATGTTCAAACAAAAGGCCTCAGGTGTACATTAAGGTTGGGAAATAAGGGGCTGGAGAGATGGCTTAGTGGTTAAGGCGTTTGCCTGAGAAGTCAAAGAACCCAGGTTCAATTCCCCAATACCTATGTAAGCCAGATGCACAAGGGGGCGCATGTGTCTGGAGTTCATTCGCAGTGGCTGAGGCCCTGACGTGCCAATTCTCTACTCTCTCTCTCTCTCTCTCGCTTTGCCTCTTTCCCTCTCTCAAATAAATAAATAAAAATAAAATATTAAAAAAAGATTGGGAAATAAAATTTACATGACTGAAGAATTATCTATCAGTCCCAATCATACCTCCAAAGGGCTTTTCTATGTAGTATATGCTAAGATTAGGCAAGAAATAGATAAACACAGTCATCTGTGTAGAAACAGTGAGTGAAGTTGTGGAGATCAAGGGTTTAACTTGAGGTTTTCAAGGGCTTCTAGAAACGTCCTAAAATTGAAAAATTGAATTTAAAATTTGTATTCTTTTTTTTTTTTCCCCTTGGCTGACCTAGAATTCACAATGTAGTCTCAGGGTGGCTTTGAACTCACGGCAATCCTTCTACCTCTGCATCCTGAGTGCTGGGATTAAAGGCGTGCGCCACCACACCCAGCTGTAATTTTCTTAAATTTGCTTTTTTTTTTAAAATATTTATTTATTTATTTGAGAGAGAGAGAATGGGCACACCAGGGCCTCCAGCCACTGCAAATGAACTCCAGACACATGCGCCCCCTCTTGCATCTGGTTTACATGGGTCCTGGGGAATCGAACCTGGGTCCTCTAGCTTTGCGGGCAATCGCCTTAACTGCTAAGCCATCTCTCCAGACCCTAAAATTTGTATGTTTACGAGCCCTTTTCTCTTGGAAGATGAGAAAGCCTTCCTTGGAAGACCCCTGGGAAGGTGGAAAAAAAAGGCGGGGTGTGTGGGAGCATGCAAAGGCAATGAGCAGCCAGGAAAGATGGGAAAACAACAAACAAACAAACAAACAAAAACCCCAGGAGTGCATCAAGTCCCAGAGGCAACGTCAGGGTGTGGCACTAACCTCGGTAGCATCTCTTCATGTCTGGGCCCAGCCACATGGTGTCAGGACAGGCGCACGTGTACTTGGGAGAGTGGCCCGAGGTCTGCGGGGCGGGAAGGCATAGGTACTCACAGCCTCCATTGGGCTGGGCGCTCAGCTCGCAGGCATCGGCAGCTAGTGGCAGAGAGACAGGACAGCTAGTGCGGGCCAGGTCCTCTCATCTCAAGGAAGGAGGCCCCTCCCACTGAGCTTGCTCAGAAAGCTTTTCTACATTTTAAATTTTAATTTAATTTAATTTAATTAATTATTTATTTTGGTTTTTCGAGGTAAGGTCTCGCTCTAGCCCAGGCTGACCCGGAATTCACTCTGGAGTCTCAGGGTGGCCTCGAACTCACGGCAATCCTCCCACCTCTGCCTCCCGAGCGCTGGGATTAAAGGAGTGTGCCACCACGCCTGGCTATTGTTAATTTTTTTTTTTTATTACTTTTAGTTATATGAGAGACAGAAACGGGGCGGGGGGAGAGAGAGAATGGGCACGGCAGGGTCTCCAGCCGCTGCAAACAAACTCCAGATGCATGCACCACCTTGTGCATCTGGTTTATGTGGGACCTGGGGAATCGAACCTGGGTCCTTAGGCTTCACAGGCAAGTGCCTTACCCTCTAAGCCATCTCTTCAGCCAGTGCTTCTCTTTTTTTGAAATTGATACTTTTTCCATGACCTTTTCTCATCTCATCTGTCCCCTTTCTACTGAACCCCTTCTTCCCAACTAGTCCTTTTTCTACTTTGACACTTTTTTTCTCGTGTGTGTGTGTGTGTGTGTGTGTGTGTGTGTGTTTTAATTCGGGTTGCCTAAATGAGCAGTGATTATTGACCAGTGCATGTGCAACCTACCAGTTGCTATATCGCTGGAGAAAATGTGGGGACAAGAACCAGGCGTGGTGGCGCTCACCTTTAATCCCAGCGCTCGGGAGGCAGAGGCAGGAGGATCGACGTGACTTCGAGGCCACCCTGAGACTCCATAGTGAATTCCAGGTCAGCCTGGGCTACAGTGAGACCCTACCTCAGAAAAACCAAAAGGAAAAAAAAAAAAAAAAAAAAAGAAAAGAAAATGTGGGGGTAGAATTTAAATTGAGGCGTTTTAAATTTAAAAACCACCCTTCCACACTTTTCTCTTCCCTAGGTCACATGCCATGTCTCTATCGTTTAAAGTTTCCAGAAACTAGAATCGGGCATCACTCTTTATACCACCTTGCCCTCCTTTGCTTTCTTACTTTTGTCCTGGCAGCCAGTTAACCTCAGTTAAATTTAGAATCTAGGCTGGAGAGATGGCTTAGTGGTTAAGGTGCTTGCCTGGAAGAGCCTGCAGAGCCTAAGAACTCAGCTTCGAATCTCCAGGTCCCACACGGCCAGGGGCACAATGACGCATGTGTGCAATGTCGCACAAGTGCCACAAGAGGGCGCACACATCTCCGGTTTATTTTCAGCAGGTTGAAGGTCCTGGAACACCTATTCTCTCTCTCAATTAAAAAAAATATATATATAATCAATATATCCTGGTGACAGAGGAAGGTTAAACCTAGTAGTAGGATTCCTAGATTCTGTTCTCAAAGTCCCAGGTGACTGGCCCTAGGACACAGTAGTTAATACTACTCAAAATGAAAGAATAATGAATAATAAAAATAACGAATAATGAAAAATGAACAAAGGCGTGGTGGTGCACGCCTTTAATCCCAGTACTTGGGAGGCAGAGGTAGGAGGATCACCGTGAGTTGGAGGCCACCCTGAGACTACAGAGTGATTTCCAGGTCAGCCTGGGCTAGAGTGAGACCCTACCTCGAAAAACAAAAAACAAAAAACAAAAAACAACAACAACAAAAAAAAGGGAAATAAGGAACTTTGAAATGTGAAAAACCTGAGTTTAAGATTTAGTTCTAGGGCTGGAGAGATGGCTTAGCGGTTAAGGCGCTTGCCTGCGAAGCCTAAGGACCCACGTTCGACTCTCCAAGTCCCACATAAGCCAAACGCACAAGGTGACACACATGCACACGGTCGCAAATGCACACACGATGGCGCACGCGTTTGCAGTTGAATTACAGTGGTTGGAGGCCCTGGTGTGCCAATTCTCTCTTGCGCTTTCTCTCTGTCTCATAAAAAAATAATAAAAAGATTAAAAAAAAATGTATGGGGCTGGGGAAATGGCTTAGGCCTTAAGGCATTTGCCTGAGAAGCCTAAGGACACTGGTTTGGTTCCCCAGGACCCACGTAAGCCAGATGCACAAGGGGGCACGTGCATCTGGAGTCCATTTGCAGTGGCTAGAGGCCCTGGTGCGCCCATTCTCTCTTTCCCTCTGCCTCTTCCTCTGCCTCTCAAATAAACAAATTAAATTAAATCAAAAGCCTCAGTTTCTCTTAAAAAAAATTTTTTTTGTTTATTTGAGTGCGACAGACAGAGAAAGCGGGAGAGAGAGAGAGAGAGAAAGAATGGGTGCGCCAGAGCTTCCAGCTATTGCAAACAAACTCCACATGCATGCGCCCCCTTGTGCATCTGGCTAACGTGGGTCCTGGGGAATCGAGCCTCGAACTGGGGTCCCTGAGGCTTCACAGGCAAGTGCTTAACCGCTAAGCCATCTCTCAGCCCCTCAGTCTCTCTTCAATGAGCTTTATAAACTCCCCTCCACATGTTTGGGGCTGCACTCTAATCTTTCTCTTAAAAACAAAACAAAACCCAGGAAATCTATGTATCTTATACTCCTCCTTGCTTCACAAGGGGCCTGGGGCAAAATGAGACAAAAAAAAAAAAATAGGACTCTACGGAGGGATTATTATTGTTGATTTTGCGGGTGCTGGATCCTGAGGGGAATGGGAAACTCCAAGACACCAGGGAAGACTCACCTCTTGGCTGCTTCAGCTCATGGAAGATGACGATGTCATGCGGGTTGTTGAGGTTCTCAGCCAGGATGGAGATTTCCAGGCCGTTGAGCCGATTCGCGCTGAAAATGGCCTCATTCTCCAGGTCTGTCCAGAAGACCTTGTCCTGCGGGGGATACAGAGGGACAGGCTAAGAGGCCCAGAGTCTTCACGCGTCACCTCAGTCTGAAGGCTCAGCCCCAGATATCAGGGACAAGAAAAAAAAAAACTGCCCAATGTCTTCCTGGAGCTCTCTGTCCTGACCACGGGTTCTTAACGGGTATGCTGAGCCTCGGCCGTATGATGTCAACTATCTCAGTTTCTGTGTACCATGGAGTATATTTGGTGATTCTTTGTTTTTTTTTTTTGTTTGTTTGTTTTTGTTTTTCGAGGTAGGGTCTCACTCTAGCCCAGGCTGACCTGGAATTCACTACATAGTCTCAGGATGGCCTCGAACTCACGGCGATCCTCCTACCTCTGCCTCCAGAGTGCTGGGATTAAAAGCGTGCGCCACTAAGGCCTGGCTATTTGGTGATTCTTTTTTTTTAAATTTATTTATAATATTTTTATTTATTTATTCAAATTTTTATTAACAACTTTCATGATTATAAAAAATGTCTCATGGTAATACCCTCCCTCCCCCTACTTTCCCCCTTGAAACTCCACTCTCCATCATATCCCCTCTCCCTCTCAATCAGTCTCTCTTTCATTTTGATGTCATCATCTTTTCCTCCTATTATGAGGGTCTTGTGTAGGTAGTGTCAGGCGCTGTGAGGTCATGGATATCCAGGCCATTTTGTGTCTTGGGGGAGCGTGTTGTAAGGAGTCCTACCCTTCCTTTGGCTCTTACATTCTTTCTGCCACCTCTTCTGCAATGGACTCTGAGCATTGGAAGGTGTGATAGAGATATTGCAGTACTGAGCACTCCGGTCACTTCTTTCTAACACCTTGTTTTTGTTTTTCAAGGTAGGGTCTCACTCTAGCCCAGGCTGACCTGGAATTCACTATGTAGTCTCAGGGTGGCCTCGAACTCACAGCGATCCTCCTACCTCTGCCTCCCGAGTGCTGGGGATTAAAAGCGTGAGCCACTAAGGCCTGGCTATTTGGTGATTCTTAAACTTTCAACAGAAGATAACAAACCTACTCCATGCTGGGCTCTTCCTGTTTCCCGGAGCCAGCAGAAAGCCAAGGTTTGATCTGTGTAGATAGTCTCAGATCTGGGGTCCTTAGGCTTCACAGACTAGCTGCTGCTGGGCCCCCAAAGACAGTAAGCAAGAGTCCACGTGGTTTCCCATACAAGCCTAGACGTGCGGCTGTAGGCAAAGCCACAACTACAGGTATAACTGCGTAACTACAGACCCAGACACGCACCCAAATGTCCATTTACGTGCTTATACTAAAATAAGCTTTTCTGGGCTGGAGGGATGGTTTGGCGGGTTAAGGCGCTTGGCTGGGAAGCTTAATGATCCATATTTGACTTCCCAGATCCCACGTAAGCCAGACACACAAGGAGACACATACGCAAGGTCACACATGTGCACAAGGTGGCGCATGCGTCAGGACTTTGATTACAGTGGCTAGAGGCCCTAGTGTGCCACTTCTCTCTCTTATTTAAAAAAAAAAAAAGGCTTGCTGAATGTGGTGGCGCACACCTTTAATCCCAGCATTCGGGAGGCAGAGGTAGGAGGATCGCTGTGAGTTTGAGGCCACCCTGAGACTACACATGAATTCCAGGACAGCCTGGGCTACAGCGATACTCTACTTCAAAAAAAAAAAGGGGGGCTGGAGGGATGGCTTAGCGGTTAAGGCGCTTGCCTGCGAAGCCTAAGGACCCAAGTTTGATGCCTCAGGACCCACGTTAGCCAGATGCACAAGGAGGCAAACACATCTGGAGTTGGTTTGCAGTGGCTGGAGGCCCTGGTGCACCCATTCTCTCTCTCTCTCTCCCTTTTTCTCTGTCAAATAAATAAATAAATAATAATAAAAAAATTTTTTTTAAAAGAAGGTTGGGCATGGTGGCGCACACCTTTAATCCTAGCACTTGAGAGGCAGAGGTAGGAGGATCGCCGCAAGTTCGAGGCCACCGTGAGACTACATAGTGAATTCCAGGTCAGCCTGGGCTAGACTGAGACCCTTCCTTGAAAAAACAAAAAAACAAAGAAGGGTGGTTAGGATACAGGAAGAAGGGGTTCTTGACTCCCTGCCTTCTTGGGAGCGACTTGAGAACTTGGAAAGTGTCTGATTCACTTCTACGGCCCCAGGGCCTGACAAAGCTCAACAGAAGTGAGCTGAATTTCATTTTTCACATGAAATAATTCTTTGTTACTTTTTCAAACTTTTTTTTTTTTTTTTTTTTTTTTTTTTTGATATGTGATAGTCCTGACTTCTAGGACAGGGGAAGGGAGATAGAATGTATTTCTTTTTTTTTTTTTTAATTTTTTTTTTAACTTTTATTTATTTATTTGAGAGAGACAGATAGAGGGAGAGAGAATGGGTATGCCAGGGCCTCCAGCCACTGCAAACGAACTCCAGATGTGTACGCCCCCTTGTGCATCTGGCTAACATGGGTCCTGAGGAATTGAGCCTCGAACCGGGGTCTTTAGGCTTCACAGGAAAGTGCTTAACTGCTAAGCCATCTCTCCAGCCCCGAGACCTTTTTTATTTAATATTTATTTGAGAGAGTGAGAGAAAGAATGGGCGCGCCGGGGCTTCCAGCCACTGTAAACGAACTTCAGATGCATGTGCCATCTTGTGCATCTAGCTTACGTGGGTCCTAGGGAATCAAACCGAGGTCCTTTGACTTTGCAGGCAAGCGCCTTAACCGGTGAGCCATCTGTCAAGCCCTTATTTTTTTAGTTTTTATTTTTCTATGTTTTGGTTTTTCGAGGTAGGGTCTCACTCTAGCCCAGGCTGACCTGGAATTCACTATGTAGTCTCAGGGTGGCTTCGAACTCACGGTGATCCTCCTACATGAAATAATTCTAAGGCGTGGCACATCCTTTCTTCCCTTCCTCCCTCTGTTGGATGCCTTTTGTATGAGATCCAGTGCTGGGTGCCTGAGGGTACAAAGAGGAAGCTCTCACGTTGAAGGGCTCTGAGAGAGGCTCCTGGGGCACAAGCACAGGGAAGTGCTACCTAGACAGACTGCACTTCAACACCCCTAAGTGGGGGCTGGAGAGACGGCTTAGCGGTTAAGGCGCTTGCCTGCGAAGCCTAAGGACCCGGGTTTGATTCTCCAGGTCCCACATAAGCCAGATGGACAAGGTGGCACATGCGTGTGGAGTTCGTTTGCAGTGGCTGGAGGCCCTGACGCACCCATTCTCACTCTCACTCACTCTCTGTCTCTAATAAATAAAAATAAATTTTAAAAAAAAGTGGTAAAAAAAAAATCCTAAGTGTGGGCAGCACTCGATTTGTGTACGGGCACATCTGGTGGCTTCTCTGAGCCTTTCTTTCTTTCTTTTTTTTTTTTTTTTGTTTGTCAAGGTAGGGTCTCACTCTAGCCCAGGCTGACCTGCAATTCACTGTGTAGTGTCAGGGTGGCCTCGAACTCATGGAGATCCTCCTACCTCTGCCTCCTGAGTGCTGGGATTAAAGGCATGCGCCACCATGCTCCGCTTGAGCCTTTATTTCCATACTGACCAGTCTGCCGGGGTTGAGAGAGCCAGGAAGAGATATATCCTATTGGAGCTTCCTGGGAGGGCCACGCCTGCCCTCAGAGGGCTCACCTCAAACACAGCTATCCCAAAGGGGTGGCTCAGGAAGTCAGTGGAGATGATCAGCATCTTTCTGTTGCTTCCACTGAAGTCAATACTGGACAGTTGGTGCAGCTTGGAGTCTACCCAATACAGGCGCTGGTTCAGCAAGTCTTTGGCAGGAAGAAGGGAGGGAGGGAGGAAGAAAGGGAAGGTAGGATCAGGCCGGGAACTGGGGATTGCGACTGCATTTTCATACCTCTGGGCCCCTCCCTACCAACATTCCCAGTCTTGGGCTGGAAAGATGGCTTGGCAGTTAAGGCGCTTGCCTGCGAAGCCTAAGGACCCACGTTCAAATCTCCAGGTCCCACGTAAGCCAGACACACAGTGATGCAAGCACGCAATGCCGCATACACACACAAGGGGGCGCACGCGTCTGGAGGTCATTCGCAGCAGGCCAAAGGTCCTGGAGTGCCCATTCTTTCTCTGACTCTCTCTCTCTCCCAAAATAATAATAAATAATAATAATAGGGAGAGATGGCTTAGTGGTTAAGCGCTTGCCTGTGGAACCTAAGGACCCCAGTTCGAGGCTGTATTCCCCAGGACCCAGGTTAGCCAGATGCACAAGGGGGCGCACACATCTGGAGTTCGTTTACAGAGGCTGGAAGCTCTGGCGCGCCCATTCTCTCTGTCTCTCTCTCTCTTTCTGTCTCTGTCTCTCTCTCTCTCTCTCTCCCTCCCTCCTCTCTGTTGCTCTCAAATAAATAAACAAACAAAAAATAAAAAAAAATAATAATAGGGCTGGAGAGATGGCTTAGTGGTTAAGCGCTTGGCTGTGGAGCCTAAGGACCCTAGCTCAGGGCTGGATTCCCCAGGACCCACATTAGCCAGATGCACAAGGGGGCGCACGCGTCTGGAGGTCCTTTGCAGTGGCTGGAGGCCCTGGCGTGCCCATTCTCTCTCTCTGTCTATCTGCCTCTTTCTCTCTCTGTCTGGTGCTCTCAAATAAATAAAAATAAACAAACAACAACAACAACAACAATAATAATAATAAAGCTGGGCGTGGTAGTGCACGCCTTTAATCCCAGCACTCGGGAGGCAGAGGCAGGAGGATCACCGTGAGTTCGAGGCCATCCTGAGACTCCATAGTGAATTCCAGGTCAGCCTGAGCCAGAGTGAGACCCTACCTCGAAAAACCAAAATAAATAAATAAATAAATAACATTCTCAGTCTCAAACTGAACTCAGCCATCTGGGAGCAAAGGCATTGGCACCCTGAGGGGCCCCGGAAACAACGCGCCTGAGGCTCCTGTTAAAGGTCATTGCTAATAGCTGGCTGTCAACCCCGGGAGGTTGGCAGGACTTACCCAGGGTGATCCCATTGGGCCATTCAATATTGTCCGACACCAGTGCTTGCCGGTCTACACCGTTGAGCCCAGACTTCTCGATCTTCGCCTGGTACCCCCAGTCAGACCAGTACATGAACCTGTAAGAAAACCTCACTCTGGTCCTTTTTTTGTTTTTGTTTTCGAGGTAAGGTCTCACTCTAGCCCAGGCTGACCTGGAATTCACTATGGAGACTCAGGGTGGCCTCGAACTCACGGCGGTCCTCCTACCTCTGCCTCCCCCCCCCCCCACCGAGTGCTGGGCTTAAAGGCGTGCGCCACCACTCTGGCTTCTTATTGGAGATGACTGGGACTGTCTTGAGTCCTGAAGAAACTCAGTGACTCCCTGGAAAGTTAAGAGTGGGGCACAGCATCTTGGGAAAGACCTCTACAAAGGGGGCTACTATGGGGGGCCATCTCTAGAGACTTGCACTGCTCTGAAACTTCTAGATTCTATGACATGAATGAGCGGACAGTCCAGGGCGGGGGGGGAGCTCTGCGTCCGATCCCTCGGTTGGGAATAACTAGGATGAGAGACTGTGCATAGACTTTCTTCCCACAGCCTCCTATAGCCCTCAGCGGCTCTTGTGACAGACACGTGAGAACTGAGCATCTATAATGGCAGAATGGGAAGTTTGGGGTGGGGGGACACACTCACCCTCTCAGAGGATCAACAGCGATGGCCCGGGGCTCGCTGAGGTCACGGCTGAAGAGAGTACATCGGCGGCGACCGTCCACAGTGGCCACCGAGATGGTCTTGTTGCCCGAGTCCGTCCAGTAGATGTACTTGTGGACCCAGTCCACCGCCAGGCCCTCTGGGGAGTGCAGCTGCTGGTCAATGAGGACCTCCTGCTCGGCCGGGTCACTGGCCTTGTCCATGTAGGCACTTGGGGAGAAAGTAGCAGGGCTGCCCACGGGGGTGCGTGCTCCACCCAAGGTGCCCATCCGAAGCTGCACCCACCTCCCTTCTGTCTGCCCTCTGGGTCATGACAATGGTTTTTGTTTTTTTTTTTTTTCAAATATTTATTCTTTTAAAAATATTGTATTTATTTATTTATTTATTTGGGAGAGAGAAAGAGGCACAGGGAGAGACAGAGAGAATGGGTGCGCCAGGGCCTCCAGCCACTGCCAACGAACTCCAGATGCGTGCGCCCCCTTGTGCATCTGGCTTACGTGGGTCCTGGAGAATAGAACGGGGATTCTTTGGCTTTGCAGGTGAGCCCCTTAACCACTAAGCCATCTCTCCAGTCTGCAAATATTTATTTTCATTCCTTTATTTATTTGAGAGAGAGAGGCAGATAGAGAGAATGGGTGCGCCAAGGCCTCCAGCCACTGCAAGTGAACTCCAGATGCATGTGCCCCCCTTGTGTGTCTGGCTTACGTGGGTCCTGGGGAATTGAACTTGGGTCCGTTGACTTTGTAGGCAGACGCCTTAACCGCCAAGCCATGCCTCAAGCCAACCCACCCCACCCCTGACAATTTTCTTGAGGCCCAGACTGCAAAGCCAGCCTTTGTATGTCCGTGGGCATTTCGAACATGTTCCAAACGTCAACCCAAGTCTCCTCAGCGCTTCCCATCTCAAAGGGTAACAGCCCTGTTCGTGAAGCCCCAAGCCAGATATCCGAGGCTCCCCAGAATTAACCTGGGAGACTTGACAATTCCTCCTTCAGTCCCCCCAACCCACCACCCCGGTCTCTTATCAGGGTCTCCTCTTCCAGGCGTGACTGTTGGGCAGGCTCTGCTCGGTTTCTGTGTGCGTGCGTGGGTGTGAACACGTGTGTGTGTGTTGGAAGGAGGCAGGGATCTACTTGTCACAATTCCCTGGTGATTTGCTTCCATCCACCCACCCATCCTGTGACACTTTCCGCGGCGACTCCTTATCCACCCAGGGACAGGCCGTCCGAGCAGTCGTGCCGTACGGACCTTGGGACTAAAGGGACATAACCATCCCAGGAGAACTGTACGGAGGAGGGGGAGGGGGAGGGGAGGCACAATGGCAGCATCTGAAACAGACCTAGGAGAGAAATTCCTCCAGTTCCCAAATCCACAGTCAGTGACCACAGTCATCCAGTGGCAGGTGCGGTATGGCCATCCAAGAAAGGTTGCTCAGGGCCTAGATTGGGTCAAGTGTGTCTGTGTGTCGGGGGGAGGTCTCTTTTGGACCTTCCTGTCCTAGCCATCCCTAAGTGTAGTGGTCTGATTCTTCAGGTATCCCCCATAAACTTAGATATTCTGTATGCTAGGTTCCCAGCTGATGGAGATTTGGGAATTAGCGCCCCCTGGAGGCGGTGTATTGTTGGGGGCGGGCTTATGGGTGTTATAGCCAGTGTCCCCTTGCCAGTGTTTGGGACACTCTCCTGTTGCTATGGTCCACCTTATGTGGGCCAGGGGGTGATGTCCACCCTCTGCTCATGTCATCGTTTTCCCTTGCCATCGTGGAGTTTCCCCCTCAAGCCTGTAAGCCAAAATAAGCCTCTTTTTTTCCCCACAAGCTGCTCTTGGTTGGGTGATTTCTACCAGCAATGCGAACCTGACTGCGACACTAAGGATGTCACTAGACACAAGTGCAAACCTCCAGGCAGAGATCAGAACTGAATCACTGAATCCCCAGGGTCCCACACAGCTATGTGAGCTTCTCACAAAAGACAGGGCCCTGGCCGGGCATGGTGGCACACGTGTTTAATCCCAGCACTCAAGAGGCAGAGGTAGAGGCTGGTTAAACACTTGCCTGTGAAGCCTAAGGACCCCGGTTCGAGGCTCGATTCCCCAGGACCCACGTTAGCCAGATGCACAAGGGGGCGCATGCATCTGGAGTTCGTTTGCAGTGGCTGGAAGCCCTGGCATGCCCATTCTCTCTTTCTCTCTGCCTCTTTCTCTGTCTGTCGCTCTCAAATAAATAAATAAAAATAAACAACAACAACAAAAAAGTCTAAAAAAGAGACAGAGGTAGGAGGATCACCATGAGTTCAAGGCCATCCTGAGACTGTGAATTCCAGGTCAGCCTGAGCTTGAGTGAGACCTTACCTCAAAATACCAAAAAAAAAAAAAAAAAGACAGGGCCCTGGCAAAACGTTTCTTATCCTGCACCAGGGCCACCAGGGATCAAACACAGCCCCAGGCATGGGAGCTCAAGTCGCTTCTCTTACCAGAGCCCTTACTGACTGTGGTGGTGTGAATAGATGGCCCCCAATATGTTCAGTTTTTTATTAGTTTGCAGTTTGCGTCTGCAGCCACCTGGCTGGAGGCGGTGTCACTGGGTGGATCTTAAGGTGTGGTGGTGGGTTTTGGATTTCAATCTCAAGATATGCAAAGTGGGCCTAGATGGAGTTCCTGAAGTGTGCTGTGCTTTGTGGCTTTTGGCTGGTTCCTCTTTCTCTCTCTCTCTTTCTCTCTCTCTCTCTCTCTGTGTGTGTGTGTGTGTTTGGTCCTGTGAAAGCAGGCCAGCTTCTTCTGCCATTATGGAACTTCCCCTGGATCTGTAAGCTTCAATAAATATCCCGGGTTGGAGAGATGGCTTAGCGGTTAAGCGCTTGTCTGTGAAGCCTAAGGACCCCGGTTCGAGGCTCGATTCCCCAGGACCCACATTAGCCAGATGCACAAGGGGGCGCACGCGTCTGGAGTTCGTTTGCAGTGGCTGGAGGCCCTGGCGTGCCCATTCTCTCTCTCTCTCCCTCTCTCTCTCTCTGCCTCCTTCTCTCTCTGTTGCTCTCAAATAAAAATAAACAAAAAAAATTAAAAAAAAATAAATATCCCTTTCTCCATAACTGTGCCTAGTCTGGAAGTTCATCTCAGCGACCCTGGAGCTGTCTGCTGCCACACCTACGTCAGCCCAGGGGCGAAATCCTGTATGTCTTGGGGCTGGCCCAACCCCTGTGGCTCCTGCAGCCCCTTGCTCAAGCTCAACTCTGTCAGAGAAAACCCTAGAAATAGAGAGGTCCCTTCCTCTCCTCCTCTGTCAACTGGCCCTCGGCCGCCCTCACCTCTCCAGCCTGGCCTACGACGGGGCAGGCCACTTACCTGTAGATCTTGCGGTAGGACAGGTCGCACCAGTAGATGCGATTGGTAGCTACTTCCACATCGAGTGCCACGACGTTCTTGAGCATTGGGATGAGGCGTGAGTAGTCTCGCTTCACCAGGTCTATTCTCCGCACCTCATGCCGGTTGGTGAAGATCAGGGACGGGCTCCTGCCAGCTGTCACGCGAGGAAGAGAAGGATCAGTGGGTAAGGAGGTGGGGAGGGGCGGGGGGGGGGTTCTGGAGACCAAGCTGGACGACGCCTCATCTCCCTGTGAAGGACGGGTGACACAGTCCCTACGTCACAGGATCGGGAACGGACGCAGTCATGAGTAGAAAAGGCACAAGGTGCATTAAAAAAGCACACGCAAGGGCTGGAGAGATGGCTTAGCGGTCAAGGCGTTTGCCTGCAAAGCCAAAGGACCCAGGTTCGATTCCCCAGGACCCACGTAAGCCAGATGCACAAGGGGAACATGCATCTGGAGTTTGTTTGCAGCGGCTGGAGGCCCTGGCGCACCCATTCTCTCTCTCCCTCTGTCTCTCTCCTATCCCTCTCTCTAATTGCAAATAAATAAGTAAAAATTAAAAAAAATACTGGCTCTTTGAAAGAATGCAATGATTTTTTAAAAAATTAAATTTAAATTTAAAAGCACACACAAGGGCTGGAGAGATGGTTTGGCGGTTAAGGCGCTTGCCTGCGAAACCTGAGGACCCAGGTTCGATTCTCCACGTTCCATGTCAGCCAGATGCACGTGGTGGCGCACGCGTCTGGAGTTCATTTGCAGTGGCTGGAGGCCCTGGTGTGCCCTTTCTCTTTCTCTCTCTACCCATCTCCCTCTCTCTGTCTCTAATAAGTAAATAATAAATAAAAATCAATAAAAAGAAATTGTAAATAAAGTCTTAAAAAGAAAGAAAGAAAGAAAGAAAGAAAGAAAGAAAGAAAGAAAGAAAGAAAGAGGGCTGGAGAGATGGCTTAGCGGTTAAGGCATTGGTCTGCAAAGCCAAAGGACCCAAGTTTGATTCCCCAGGACCCATGTAAGCCAAATGCACAAGGGGGCACACACATCTAGAGTTCATTTGTAGTGGCTGGAGGCCCTGGCACACCCATTCTCTCTCTCTCTCTCTCAAACAAATAAATAAAAATAGCCAGGTGTGGTGGCACACGCCTTTAATCCCAGCACTTGGGAGGCAGAGGTAGGAGGACTGCTGTGAGTTCGAGGTCACCCTGAGACTACATAGTGAATTCCAGGTCAGCCTGGGCTAGAGTGAGACCCTACCTCAAAAAAAAAAAAAAAAAAAAAAAAAAAGCCGGACATGCGCCAAAATAAATAGATTTTAAAAAAAGAAGAGCCAAGAAGGCTAAGTGAAGTTTTCTCTTTATCCTAAGTGACAGAGATAGACCATGTGTGATCCCCAGCAATATTCTATACGTGAAGTATATACACGTAACATGTAACACACAACTGCCAGTGTAGACAGAAAATCCATCTTTAGGCTTAGGGTTAGCGATAGGAAGATCTCACCTGGAATCCAGACATTTCTGGCTACTCCATCTTTTTTTTTTTTTTTTTTTTTTTTTGAGGTAGGGTCTCGCTGTAGGCCAGGCTGACCCTGGAATTCACTACGTAGTCTCAAGGTGGCCTCGATCCTCCTATCTCTGCCTCCCGAGTGCTGGGATTAAAGGCGTGTGCCACCCTGCCCAGCTTTGGCCTCTCCATCTTGAAGGTCCATGTCACCTTGCCTCCCTAGCCTGTCTAGAGAGGTGCCAGGCCACCCCCAGTTGTAGCTCCCGGCAATACCCGTTGCTTTTGCCGGCGGACGCTTCTGTTAGCCACCTGGTCCTTGTCATGACATCTGTGCCAGGCCACTGTGTTTTCTGTGGGCAGAATGGAGCCAGCACAGGGCATGTGTGGGAGCTGGCTCTCACGGTGTGCAGCGATGGAGGCACAGGGAGGTTTCAGGGAACACGGCACCCAAAGTGCAGGAGGGGCTGGGAGAAACGCTAGATTCTAAGTCTGTTCTGCCACCAACAAGTTGGGATTTTCCTCCCTTTAAAATGAGAGCAGGTGGACTGGAGAGACGGCTTAGTGGTTAAGCGCTTGCCTGTAAAGCCTAAGGACCCCGGTTCGAGGCTCGATTCCCCAGGACCCACGTTGGCCAGATGCACAAGGGGGCGCACGCGTCTGGAATTGGTTTGCAGTGGCTGGAGGCCCTGGCGTGCCCATTCTCTCTCCCTCTCTCTCTCTGTCTGCCTCTTTCTCTCTGTGTCTGTCGCTCTCAAATAAATAATAAATAAATAAATAAATAAATAGAGCAGGATTGGAGGAAAAAAGAGAGCAGGGCTGGAGAGATGGCTTAGTGGTTAAGGTGCTTGCCTGTGAAGCCTCAGGACCCATGTTTGACTCTCCAGATCCCATGTGTGCCAGACTCACAAGCTGACCCGGGCATGCAGGGTTGCACGTGTGCACAAGGTGGCATACATGTCTGGAGTTCGTTTGCAGTGGCTGGAGGCCCTGGCATGTCAATTCTCTCTCTCATTTTAAAAAAAAATGAAAAAGAAAACACACAGAGAGAGTACAATTCATTTTACCTCTCTAAAGTCACAAGCTGAGTTAGAGGCATCTTCAGGTGATTTTATTTTATTTGAGAGAGAGAGAGAGAGAGAGGGAGGGAGAGAATGGGTGTGGCAGGGCCTCAAGCAAATGAACTCCAGATGCGTGCACCCCCTTGTGCATTGGGCATACGTGGGTCCTGGGGAATTGAACCAAGTCCTTTGGCTTTGCAGGCAAGTGCCTTAACCTTTAAGCCATCTCTCCAGCCCTTCAGGTGATTTTAAATGAGAACTATGATTGTACCAGGTATCTGAGTGTTTATGATTTGAGTTTTTGTATAATTGTATTGCTGATGTGTTGTTATAATCTTTGTGTTGCATAAAGCGTTCATGTACATGAATCCTAAACTTATATCTAGCTTGCCTGCTCAGCACCTGCATTTGGAGACCTATGGTTTTCTTATACTCAACACGTCCAACAAACCTTCAGAAATGAAGGTATGGGTATACCTTCTTTGACTCCCTCCCCTACAACACAAAGTTTTATTTATTTATTTATTTTAATTCTTGTTTTTAATATTTTGAGCCAGGCGTGGCGGCACACGCCTTTAAAATACTTTTGTTTATTTTTATTTATTTATTTGAGAGTGATAGACAGAGAGAGAAAGAAAGAGGCAGATACAGAATACGCACGCCAGGGCCTCCAGCCACTGCAAATGAACTCCAGACGTGTGCGCCCCCTTGTGCATCTGGCTGATGTGGGACCTGGGGAATCGAGCCTCAAACTGGGGTCCTTAGGCTCCGCAGGCAAGCGCTTAACCGCTAAGCCATCTCTCCAGCCCTGCTTATTTATTTATGAGAAAGAATGAGAATGGACGCATTGCAGCCTCTTGCCACTTCAAACCAACTCCAGATGCATGTGCTATATTGTGCATCTGGCTTTACATGGGTGCTGGGGAACCAAACCTTGGCCATAAGGTTTTGCAAACCAGTGTGTTCGACCACTTAGCCATCTCCTTGGTCCCTACTCTCTTTCTCTCTCTCTCTCTGTCTAACATTCTACATGGAATTTATAAGCAAACACCATTGCTTGCCCTTCAAAATACACACAAATCAGGCCGGCCGTGGTGGCGCACGCCTTTAATCCCAGCACTCAGGAGGCAGAGGTATAGGAGGGTTGCCATGAGTTCGAGGTCACATTGAGATTACATAGTGCATTCCAGGTCAGCCTGGGCCAGAATGAGACCCTACCTCAAAAAACCAAACCAACAACAACAACAACAACAAAAAAAAACCCAAAAGCAAACCGTTCCACTTTCCTTGGGGTGTCCATACCTACAGCCTTGCAGTTCTTGGTTACTGTGTCCATCTCGTAGCCAGGGTGACACTCACACTTAAAGTAGCCCTTGTAATTCACGCAGATCTGGCTGCAGGCATCTGGGTCCTCACATTCGTCAATGTCTGTGGGGGGGGGGGGGCAACGAGGAAGCAGGGGTTCAGAACGGGCAGGGGGACGCGTTTCTGCTTGGGCAGATAGGGGAGGGCTCACCGCCACAAGTCTTCTGGTCTAAGAGGCGGAAACCTGCCGGGCATGTGCACTCAAAGCCAATCTTGAGGTCCGTGCAGATGTGGGAACAGCCTCCGTTGTTGTGCAGACACTCGTTCAACCCTGCGGAGGGACACAAGCTCCTGAACCCCCTCACACAGGCAGAGGTGGGGCCCAGAGGAAAAGCAGAGCCAGGAGGGACCGAGGGGGTCCAGAGCGCAGGCCCCTGCTCAGCGACAGCGCATAGGTTCTTGTCCTCCCGGGCCAGGCCCAGCGTTAGGTCCATTACCAGACCGGAATATGTTAGTTCCTTCTTCCCCCTAACTCCCAAACTGAAGCCTGCATGTATAACGTCCAACCCTTCCTGCATACCCCGTCCGCTTTGCTCCTAAGGCAACTGGCTCCACTCTTCTCCTTTATTAACTTCCTCCCCACAGGATCTGCCTCTTGTAGCTTAAAAAAAAAATTTTGTTCTTTTTTAGGGCTGGAGAGATGGCTTAGCAGTTAAGACGCTTGCCTGCACAGCCAAAGGACCCAGGTTCGATTCCTCAGGACCCACGTTAGCCAGATGCACAAGGGGGCGCACGCGTCTGGAGTTCATTTGCAGTGGTTGGAAGCCCTGGCGTGCCCATTCTCTCTCTCTCTCACTCTGCCTCTTTCCCTCTCTCAAAAATAAGTAAATAAAATATTTAAAACAAATTTTTTTCCCATTTGTTATTTTATTAAGTTTATTTGAGAGAGTGAGAGAATGGGCACATCGGGGCCTTCAGCCTCTGTAAATGAACTCCAGGCACGTGCGCCACCTTGTGTATCTGACTCATGTGGGTCCTGGGGGAATCGAACCTGGGTCCTTTGGCTTTGCAGGCAAACGCCTTAACCGCTAAGCCATCTCTTCAGTCCTCTTTTTTTATTTTTATTTTTTATTTATTTTTGTCTCATTCTAATTCTACTCTGCAGGGCTGCCCAGGATGCAGCGGCCCTCTCAGAACTGTACGGTGCTGACTTCCGGTCACCTGCGGCTCACACATTCCATCAGTCAATATCTTTCTCTACGCAGGGCCAGCCAGGGGTCCCACAATTACAGACTGCGCCGTTTAGCTATGGCCAAGTCGGTTCTCTCCTCTCAGCACCTGTTCTCCTATGACAGAGGCCTGGTCCCAAAATTCCCAACTGGAGCCGGGGCGTGGTGGCGCACGCCTTTAATCCCAGCACTCGGGAGGCGGGGGTAGGAGGATCGCCGTGAGTTCGAGGCCAGCCTGAGACTACGTAGTGAACTCCAGGTCAGCCTGGGCTAGAGTGAGACCCTACCTCGAATAAAATAAAATAAAATAAAACAAACATAAATAAATAAAACCCCCAAAATTCCCAACTGCTGCAAGGGTAAAGGATCTGGGTCCCCCCATCCTTATCTGGGTCCCCCCATCCTCTACTTCCTCATCACCTTCTGGAGGGTGCTAAGAGAGGCCAGGGAATCCAGGAGCAATGCCCACCATGTTCTGAAAGCATTTCCTAAGCTTTAGAATCACAGAAAGTTAATCCCCCAAGCCAAGGGAGGGTACCATACCACCCTTGTGCCCGCCAGGCTCATGCGCCGCCACTCCAGCTAAGCCAAGCAGAGCTGAATGCAGCCAGCTGTGGCCATGCGTACAGCTGGTCTGGTCTGCCCACCCCAGGCCATGCAGTTACGGGTGCCCCCACCACCAGCCAGAGCCATGCTCAGGGGCGGGGGGGGGGAATGTCCTCTTTACCCCTGGGCCTCCTTCTGTTTCCCTGGAATGTTGTTGAAACTGAAAGAATAAGACCATAGTGACCCCATGACTTTGGAGACCTGGGTTAGGTCCGCACGGCCCAGTCCCCGGGACGCCCCGGGGGGCGGGCTGAACCCGTGAGAGCTTTGTAGCGGCTTCTGGGTTTCCGGACTTCAGGGACCCTCACTGTGTCACTACACGCCCTCTCTGACCTCTCTTGTGTCCTGTGACTCCCTGAGTGACAGCCACACATCTGTGCGCTCACTCGACCCCATTCATGTTCTGTTAAGTGGGCGTTTGATGGAAGTGACGTGTAGGTTGGCTTTGCTCAGAGCGAGTTCAAAATGACTGCGGGCTTCTGTTTATTTTTACTTGAGAGCGACAGAGAGAGAAAGAGGGGGAGAGAGAGAGAGAGAGAGAATGGGCGCACCAGGGCCTCCGGCCACTGCAAACGAACTCCAGACGCGTGCGCCCCCTTGTGCATCTGGCTAACGTGGGTCCTGGGGAATGGAGCCTCGAACCGGGGTCCTTAGGCTCCACGGGGCAAGCGTTTAACCGCTAAGCCCATGGCTGTGGGTTTCTAATGCAAGACGGTGCAGAGTGTTCCAAGGCCTAACGGGTGCGGGGGTGGGGCTGGAAGAAGATTAAGGCCAGTAGGTCCAAATCTGTCTCTCTCTGTCCATCTTCTCTGGAAGGTCTAAAGGGGGGGGGGGAGGGGTCTCTGGTGCTCCCTGGTTTCACGTATCCTGGAGGTGATTCTGTTGAGGAGTTGGGAGAGGAAGGGAGCAGAATGGTCCCAGAGACGTCCGAGTGCAGCGTGTAAGGCTGATTTCCTCGCTGTGACTTGCCCCAGCACGTGCACACGCCCGCATGCACACAAATGCACACACACACACATACACGAGACACACGCCAACTTACGTGCAAAGGCACCGACGGGCCTACAAGCTCCACAGACACATTGCACACACACGCACACGCACACAGACACACACGTGAGGTCAACATGCATGCAGAGGTGCCCGAATGCAGTTCCCCCTGCCTTACTCGGAGGACACGTGGGTGCAGACACTGGCCCCTCGCCAGCACAGAAAGTACACGCATAGACACGAGACCCCCAAGACCCAAACACACGCGTGCACACTCCTCCTTGGTGCCTCATGCGGAAGACAGGCGGGAGAGGAGAGATTAGTAGGTTAGCAGTCCCTAGCTAACTGCAACTCGGCCAGGCTCAGTGGCTTCTCCTGCCCTTGTCCCTTCTCACTGGCTCCTTTTGGGCCTCGGTTCCTGGCAAGGCCTGTGGGGGGGGGGGGGAGCAGCAGAGTGTCTGTCTCCTGAAGTGTCAGCTACTTCAATCGGTTTGTTTTGTTTCTAAAAAAAAAAAAAAAAGCCGGGCATGGTGGTGCCCGCCTTTAATCCCAGCACTCGGGGAGGCAGAGGTAGGAGGATCGCCAAGAGTTCGAGGCCACCCTGAGACTCCATAGTGAATTCCAGGTCAGCCTGAGCTAGAGTGAGACCCTACCTCGTAACCCCCCCCCAGAAATTAAAAAAAAATAAAAAAGCCGGGCGTGGTGGCGCACGCCTTTAATCCCAGCACTCGGGGAGGCAGAGGTAGGAGGATCGCCGAGAGTTCGAGGCCACCCCGAGACTACAGAGTGAATTCCAGGTCAGCCTGAGCTAGAGTGAGACCCTACCAAAAAACAAAACAAAACAAAACAAAAAACAAAACTTCAAAAGAGGAGGAAAGAGACTGATCCTGGTGAGTTGAAAGCATGAGAATCCCCTTGGGTACCCAGAATGGAAGTTTCTGGAAAGTTTATCCCAGGAGAAAGAGAGGAGGGGAAGGGGCTGGCCCATAGGTGCTCTTCTCTTGGAACTCCTCTGCCTCTGACTCCTGAACCCTCTCGGGGACCCCCGACCCCACCTAACACAGAGCCTCCGCTCTCCACCGGCCATCAAGTTGGCTGCCTCAACTCTACTTCTCGGCCTAGTCCACCTGCAAGTTTGGCGTCTCCCCTTAAGTCCCAGCTCCCCAGGGCTTAAAGATCGTGGTCAACTCCCAGCGGTCAGGACTTCCCTACCTTTCAGCTAGGTGTGGCATGAGCGGTGGGGCCCTGAGACGTGTTTCAACGGGGTGCCTGGCTGCTCTACCCTACCTGTCTCCCTGCCAGGGGCTAGAAGGCCTTCAGAGGCCGGGGGGCCTGTCTAAATCCGCAGGACAGGAGCAGAGGAGGAAGATTGCAAAGAAAAACCACACACGCTCAGAGGTCTGAACATGAAAGAAGCGAGGAGAGGCCAGTTTGGCGTGGTGGGGGGGGGAACTGTTTGAGCATCTGGGCTTGGAGAGTTTTTTTTTTTTTTTTTTGTAAAAGCCTCCCTCTTAGCACAATGGCACCAGGAGGCCCAAGGCAAGGGGCCGTTATAATGATCCAGGAAGGAGGTCTGAGCAAAGGGGCACGGGAATGCCTCCGGGCGGGCACGCTGGGAAGGGCGCAGCAGTGAGGTTAGTGGGCGGAGACGGGCAGGTACCGTACCACACTCTTTCGGGGGCTCATCCGACCAGTCGCGGCAGTCCCTCCGGGAATCACACACTTTCCCGACGTCCACGCACTCTCCACTCTTACACAGAAATCTGCGGGGACCCTCACAGGTGGACTCTGTCGGGGCCAGACAAGAGAGTGCACAGGGCCAGTGAGACCATTGGGGGGGGTGGGCTGAGGTGGAGCGGGGGGGGGGAGGGGGAGGAAAGGGGAGGGCCGGGACAAAGCGAGGACTCTGCCACAGAACGTAGGCCGAGTCCTAGTTGGCAGTCCTCGGGATAGAATGTGGAGGGCCGGTGCCATCTAGCCAGGCAGGGGCTGGTTATAGAGGCTGACCATCTCCTGAGGAGGAGACCTGTGCACCACGGCCTCGTTGCCCAATCTACAGTCCACCACCACGGATGTCAAGTGGGTTGTGTGTGTGTGTGTGGGAGGTCTCTTTTCCTCTAGGGCAGGTGACTGGCAGGCAGAGCCATCGGAGATAGAATGGGGGCTCCTTTGGGGGGGGAAGGGGGCGGAGGGGTACAGCATGATTCAACCTTTGCTGTTTGGGCCTTAGTGAGAGGGAAGCCCTCAGAAGCTTGGGCGTGGACAAACCCACCCAAGGGAGCCTGGGACTCCCTTTCATGCCCCTTTCAGCTTTTACAAAGTCCTTGAACATTCCGGTTCTTGCTCTCCCAGGATGCCACGAGAGGGGTCCACATAGGGATGAAATAGACAAGGGATGCTCTAGGGGGAAATATACATATATATATATATGCATATACATATATATTATATTATATTATATTATATATATATGATCTCAAAGATCAAGAAGGCAAGAAGGCACCTCCCCCATCTCTGCTCTGTCCAGACCCGGAGGGAGGGGCTCAGGGGCACCGCCCAGAGAGAGCGCACCCTTCATCCCCGCCCACACGCACCCTGCACACAGCCAGCTTCATCGCTCCCGTCCGGACAGTCATGTTCCCGGTTGCAACGTTTGGTGGCGGGGATGCACATCCCATCGCCACACCGGAACTCATCCCCGCCGCAGGTCCCCAGGGCTGCTGAGAGAGGGCGAGAGGGCAGGGTCAGTAAGGGCGCGAGGACAGCTCTCTCTCCCCCCTCCACCACCAAACTCAGGCTACGCCCACCCCCTGGTAAGAACCAGACCCCAGCCGGGCTAACGAGTCCGCTTTAAAAGGGCACTTGGCCAAGGCATCTCCCAAGTACGCCAGGGAAGACTGAAGCTCAGAGAGGGGGCAGGCCTTGCTTGAGAGGTCACCCCAACAACTCGGCTCTCCCTGGGTCCCGGTCCACTACCTCCGAAAACAGACATGTGGCTTTCAGTGACAACGGATGTTTTCCAACCCCCCCCCCCACACCCGGCTCAATCAATCCCTCTGGAGCCTGGCCGTTGTGCCGGGGTGCTGACTGGGGGAGCCCCCAGGCACTACGGAACCCCACTTTCCTTCTAGCAGCCCAGTTGCAGAAGGGGCTGTGGATCGCATAGATGTAGCCCATGACAGCTGGGCCGTTAAGGAAGACGGGCAGGAAACCCCCCCCCCAAAGTCCATGAAGGCCCCGAGCCGGCTGATACAATCAATCGGTGGGGACCTGACGGTAGGCCCAGTAGGTAGGAAGAGCCAGCCAGAACAGCTCTTGAGGGCACATGAGGTCTACGGGCAGAGGGACCGGTGGGCACACACTGCCCGGCGCAGAGAAGGGCAGTGAGCGGCTGTGATGGCAGCGCCCCAGAGCTCTCTATTACAGGTAGGTACCCCGTAAAAGAATGCCTGGCTTCTGGGATCAGACCTGAGCTGCAGGGACCTGGCCAGCCACATGACCTGCCACAAAGTCACTTCATCCTCTTGCCTAAGCCTCTTCTGCTCAAGCAGAGAGCTAATGCATTACCAGTCGAGGTGGGGGGGCTTATCAGCAGGCCCTGGGTGATGTCGGAGGAAGTTCAGGGGGCGGGGGTGGGGGGGGATAGTGGGGGTGAGGTGGGCAGGGGGGGAGGCTTACGGCAGTCGGCCTCATCCGACTTGTCCTTGCAATCGCGGTCGCCGTCGCAACGCCAGCCCAGGTGTATGCACTCGCCGCTGCGGCATGCAAACTGGGCAGCCGGGGCGCAGGCGGCCGCTGGCGTGGACGGCGGTGTGGCCCCCGGGCCCGATCGGCTGCCTGCTGCTGCGCAGAGCCCGGCAGCTTCGTCGGAGCCGTCCGGGCAATCGAAGTGACGGTCGCAGAGCCAGCGCTCGGGGATGCAGGCATCGCCCTGCCCGCAGCGGAACTGGCGAGGCGGGCAGGCCGGCCGGGCACAGCCTCGCTCGTCGCTGCCATCGCCACAATCGTCGTCGCCGTCGCAGACGAACACAGAGGCCAGGCAGGAGCGGTTGCTGCACTGGAACTCGTGCGGGGCGCACACTGAGCGGGACAGAGAGCCCCGTCGGCCGGCCGGACCTCAGGCCCGCCACCAACCCACCCCCCTCTTGGCCCTCACCCACACATATAGGTTGGTTCTGCTGGAGGCCTGATGCAAGGGCCATGCATGCCATCGGGGGGCGGGGGGGGCTGTACCCCAGACATGTGCCAGATGACTGGGCAGTAGTTAAGCTTGCCCTCCCCGAGGATGCGTGACAATCCCCGGCCCAAGTGACACACTGGGGCTTCTCAAGCAACAGAGCGGAGCGGTCTCCGAGGACGGACGGGGCATCATCTCTAATAACGACTGGCACTAAACGGTTGTCTCCCCTGGCACGTAGACCGCAAAGGCCATCCAGTCTCCGCCGCGCTGGGCCTCCCCCCCCCCGACGTCACCAGATGTCCGAGCAGATCAATGGCTCAGTTCTGGCCACCCTTGCGAATTTGCCAGGCCCGGGACGCAGGGTCCCCCTCTCCAAGCCTTTGCCGAAGCGGCCTCATTTTCCAGGGGCCCTGTCGGCCCAACTCCTCACTTCCTCTGCCTCTCTCGATCACAAGTTCTTTCCCCTCAAGGGTCCAAATCCCATGTCTTCTGTTGTCACACAGTTCCTGCCTTCCTCGCTCCACCCCAGCCTGCTAGTGGTATACCTCTCACAAGCCAGCTCACATGTCTGCATTTTCTTGATCCACCCTCCCTCCATCCCAGTGTCCTGAGGCCTGGCCTGGAACTCCGGGCAGGGGATGGGTTTGGAATTAAAGGCATAGGAGCCCTGCATCCTCTTCCCGGGTCTGAACTCAAGTCGCAGGACACCCCAGAGAACAGCCAGCTAGCTGCTAGTTTACAGATAGAAAACTGAGGCTCGGGCTGGAGATGTGGCCTAGAGGTTAAGGCGCTTGTCTGCAGAGCCTAAGGGCCCATGTTCAGCTCTCCAGGACCCGTGTAAGCCAGACGCACAAGGTGCCGCAAGGGCGCGAGGTCGCACACGCACACAAGGGGGCGCATGCGTCTGGAGTTCGACTGCAGTGCCCGAGGCCCTGGTGCGCCAATTCTCTCTCTCACTCTGGCATTAAAAAGTGGGAGGGTGTCTGGAGGATGGCTTAGCGGTTAAGGCGTTTGTCTGCAAAGCCAAAGGACCCAGGTTTGATTCCCCAGGACCCACGTGAGCCAGATGCACAAAGTGGCGCATGCGTCTGGAGTTCATTTGCAGTGGCTGGAGGCCCTGGTGTGCCCTTTCTCTCTCTCTCTCTCCCTCCTTCTTTCTCTGTCAAATAAATAAAAATAAAGCTTTTTTATTTTTAAAAAAAGGCCAATCTGTTGGGCTTGCCAGAAAGAAAGAGAAAAAGGAAGGAAGGAAGGAAGGAAGAAAGGAAGGAAGGAAGGGAGGAAGAAAAAAAACTGAGGCTCAGAGAAGCCAGCAACTTGCCCAGGGTTAGACAGGCAGTCCACCATGATAGATTTAAGAAAAAAAAAAAAAAAGAACTCAAGTTTGGGACATTTCTTTCCTATTCTGGCACCTCTTTCTCAGGTTTTATTACCTTTTTCTCCCTTCTCGGTGTGTGAGTTTGTTTTTAAGGTCGAGACTTATCCCCCCTCTTTCTTCAGTCATTGGCCAAGAACTGGCTGGATGTGTGTGTGGGTTGGGGGTATGAGGGTGGGCGGCGATGATAGCAACACCAGATCTGTCCACACGGGGGCGCCGAGTTCGTGTTTCTATTTTCTGATGTGGGGGGCAGGGCGGAATCAATTTTCATTGCTACTGAATATAAAGTGGCATCTTCGGGTTTTACATTGTAGACAGATCACATCGCGTTTGCCTGGCAGCTCTGCCAAGTTTCTGACAGTTTCATTAATATATATATATTATATATTATTATACATATTATATATGTATATATATGTATATATATGTATATATGTGTATATATATATATATATATATATATATATTTTTTTTTTTTTTTTACCTTCTAGGCTTTTGGGATGGTGGGACATTGGTGGGAAAAACACATGCTAGGGGGCCATGACGCAGACACCTAGCTGAGCGACTCTGTAGACTCGCCTTGTACGGGTGGGAGGGAACTCTATTGCCTTCTAAGAATCCTAACAGGTGGTAAATACCGAATTCTCAGCAAGGTTTGAAGCTGACAATCATTAGCACATCCCCTGCAAGAAGCTCAGAGACAAGAGAAATTGGTCAGGGGCTGGAGAGACGGCTGGGCGGTTAAGGCACTTGCCTGCAAAGACAAAGGACCCAGGTTCGATTCCCCAGGACCCACGTAAGCCAGACGCACAAGGCGGAAGCGCATGCGTCTGGAGTGCGTTTGCAGTGGCTGGAGGCCCCAGCGCGCCCATTCTCTGTCTATCTCCTCTCTCTCTCTCTGCTTGCAAATAAATATAAATAAATAAATAAAATATATATATATATATATATATATATATATTTTTTTTTTTTTTTTCCCGAGGTAGGGTCTCACTCTAGCTCAGGCTGACCTGGATTCACTATGGAGTCTCAGGGTAGCCTCGAACTCACAGTGATCCTCCTGCTTCTCGGTGATCCTCCTACCTCTGCCTCCCGGGTGCTGGGATTAAAGACGTGCGCCACCACGCCCGGCAAATAAATTTTTTTTAAAAAAGGAGAGAAACTGGTCAGAATAAGACCTTCTCACACCCCTGGCTCCTGTAATTAATGGGCAATGTTCCTGCCCCAACATCTCCTAGTTACTACCTGCGATGGTAGCTGATCTGCAAAAGCCCTCGAGAGTCCATCCGTATCAGTCCAGCCTCGCAGCCTAAGAGCCCCACAGCCAGACTGTTGCCCCTAAGAGGTCCCCCAGGAGGACTGTGGGATTCACTTCCTTCTCCCTTCCAGAACCTGACTCCAGCTCACAGTAGGTGCCCATCCAAGTGAACGGAGGCCAGGCCACGGTCCCTGCTGGCCCAGGCCTCCCTCCCTGGGAAGGAACCGATAATCCTGTGTGTGAAGCTCAGCCACCTGGAACGGTCCCGATGACCACTTCCATCTGTGCCCCTGTCCCGATGACCGCTTCCATCTGTCCCTTGATGAGGCTTCTGGGAATGCCCGCCCCACCTACGCGGGTGACCAGACTGGATTTAAAGCCACCCTCGTCCGTCCGTCCTTCACACCTCAGGACTCTCCTGCCTTCCCCAAACAACACTTGACAGTGCCCCAGCTCTCTGGTTGTCGTCCCCCCCCACCCCCGGGGCAACCCCGGCCACCCATGCCACCATTGCTTTTAGAATAGATGAGCAGATGTCACACATAGTTAAAAAAAAAACCCAAAAACCCAAAAACAAACAAACAAACAAGAAACAGCCTTGTGTTGGACCTGAATTTGAATCTCGGTCCCACTCTCTCTAGCCTGAGCACACTTTTCCTCCCTTATCTGAGCCTCAGTTTCCTCATCCATAAAATGGGCATGGCGAGGTCTACTCGTGAGGGATGAAACAAAGGGAACGTCTCTCCCGGAGCCCGGCCGTTTCTAGTCTCTTCATCGTCAATCCTGCCCTCTCCACCCGCCAGGCCTCACGGGGCAACCCGCCCTTCCCCAGAAAGGGTCCCCATTGCCCCGGGCTGCCTCGTTTCCCCCCCCACCCACCCACCCCCCACACTCACACGTGGTGCAGCCAGCCTCGTCCACGCCCCCATCACAATCTTTCTCGCCATCGCAGCGCCACGAGGCGGGCACGCACTTGTGGCTGGTGGGCCCGCAGCTCAGCTTCTCATCGGGACACACTTGTTTGGCTGTGGAGACACATATCCATCCATGCACAGCTTGGCCAGGGGGACCACGCTTGGCAGGTCACAGTGCCAAGCGGTCCCACCACCTGGCGCGAGGCCCCGGAAGTCCATCAGGGCCCTCCTGTGCTGCGGCTTGCCTATAAGACTTGCCCAGTCCAAAATCTGACCCCACCACTGTCTTGCCTAATGTTCTTTCTTTTCTTTTCTTTAAATCAGATTTATTTATTTATTTATTCATTTGAGAGAGAGAGAGAGAGGCAGATAGAGAATGGTTATGCCAGGGCCTCCGGCCACTGCAAACGAACACCAGATGCATGTGCCACCTTGTGCATCTGGCTTACATGGGTCCTGGGGAGTTGAACCTGGGTCCTTTTGGCTTTGCATGCCAACGCCTTAATGGCTAAGCCATCCATCCAACCCCTCTTTCTTTCTTACTTTTTTCTTTAAATTTTGTTTATTTTTATTTATTTATTTGAGAGCGACAGACAGAGAAAGAGGCAGAGAGAGAGAGAGACAGAGACACAGAGAGAGAGAGAATGGACGCACCAGGGCCTCCAGCCACTGCAAATGAACTCCACACGCGTGCGCCCCCTTGTGCATCTGGCTAACATGGGTCCTGGGGAATTGAGCCTTGAACCGGGGTCCTTAGGCTTCACAGGCAAGCGCTTAACAGCTAAGCCATCTCTCCAGCCCTCTTTCTTTTTTTATTACGGATTTTATTTTAATTTTCTCCCCACCCCCACTTTTTTTTGTTTTGTTTTTTTGAGGTAAGGTCTCACTCTGGCCCAAGCTGACCTGGAATTCACTTTGTAGTCTCAGGGTGGCCTCGAACTTATGGTGATCTGCCTACCTCTGCCTCCCGAGTGGGGGGGGGGGGTTAAAGGCATGCACCACCACCCCCGGCTTATTTTCACTTTTATTTACTTATTAGAGACAGAAATAGAGAGAGAGAGAGAGGGAGACAGAATGGGCACTCCAGGGCCTCTAGCCACTGCAAACGCATGCGCCACCACGTGCATCTGGCTTACATGGGACCCGGAGAGTCGAACCTGGACCCTTAGGCTTCACAGGCATGCGCCTTAACCGCTAAGCCATCTCTCCAGCCCTTGCCTAATATGCTTTTATGGTCCCCTGGGAGTCTCTGACACTCAAGTGTCAACTTGTTCCAAGGGTTCATTCCTTCCTATCCACCCAGACACCCTCCTACCCTTCAAGAAGCCACTATACCCTATGATCTTCCCTGCCCCGTTCCAACAGATCAAGCGAAATCTGCTTTTGGAGGGTCCCCCCCCCACCGCAAGCCCCTTGGAGCTCGAGCGACCCCTTCCGAGTCCCCGCTTCCTGCAAAGACGGTGCCAAGCCCACCACCGTGTGGCAGGGCCCCAGTGGGACTACAGGGCTATAATTACCGCATCTGTAATCGGCAGCTGACGGGATGGTGGGGGGCGGTGGTTGGGGGGAGGCCTGAAGCCCCGGGGGTTGATTCTCAATCGGAAAGAATGAGAACTCTATTCAGGGCTGGGGGGGTGGTGGTGAGGGTGTGGGGGGGCAGCTCTCTCATCCTGAGCAGCTCCCCAGTCACGTGACAGCAGAGGCAGATGTATGTGAGACCTCCTGAGATACCCTACTGTCTTCCACGGTGTGTGGTGTGTGTGTGGGGGGGAGGGGTTGGGGACCCATCTCGGTGGTCTCTAAGGAGGTGCCGAGCACAGTGCTAGATATTTCCATTGAGCGCTCACAATGCCCCAGCAGGATAAGGATTATCCTTCCAGGGCCTCCGCCATGGACAGTAAGGACGTGGGCTCCTGGGTTTGCATCAGAGCTCAATCGTTCACTGGCAATGTGATCTTGGCCAAAAAAAAAAAAAAAAACACTTCCCTTTGTGCCAACAGAAGAGGGGAATAACACTGTGACCTGCCTCACAGGACCGTTGTAATGACCGGATTAACGTGTGTAAAACATTTGGAAAAACAGTGCTCGCTAAATGTCTCCCATTATTACGATCCACATAAGATCCAGCTGGAGTCCTTCAGTCTTGTCTACTACTGCTCGGTACCAGACAGGGGACTAAATCACTCCCCCCACCCCCGCGAGTTTCTGGTCACAGGCTCGGGCAAGAACGGGCCCACCCCCCCAGGATCTGAGAGGCTGTCTCTGCTGCGCCCCCCCTGAGGCCGTGGGGACCCATGGCTCAGATCTGTTTCCTCTGCTCTTCTGTGGCTGAGATGAGAGGCCAGAAGAGATGGCCAAAAAAAAAAAAAAAAAAAAAGGCAGATAGTGGGGTGGAAGAAGAAAACTGTTAACCCCTTGTGTGTGAACCCCAACGTTATCCCGTGGGATGCAGTTCATAAAAAATATGGCAATGCACTAAGGATACACAGCATTCTCAGGGTCTGTTTTATACAATTTTAAAATTTTGTTTGTTTGTTTGTTTTTTGAGGTAGGGTCTCACTCTAGCCCAGGCTGACCTGGAATTCACTATGGAGTCTCAGGGTGGCCTCGAACTCACGGCGATCCTCCTACCTCTGCCTCCCGAGTGCTGGGATTAAAGGCGTGCGCTACCACGCCTGACTAAAAAAAAATTTTTATTTTTATTTATTTTTTAAATTATTTATTTATTTATTTGAGAGAGTGAGAGAGAAAGAGGCAGAGAGAGAGAGAGAGAGACAGAGAGAGAGAGAGAATGGGCGCACCAGGGCCTCCAGCCACTGCAAACGAACTCCAGGCGCGTGCGCCCCCTCGTGCATCTGGCTAACGTGGGTCCTGGAGAAACGAACCAAGATCCTTTGGCTTTGCAGGCAAACCCCTTCACCACTAAGCCATCTCTCCAGCCCTTATTTATTTATTTTTACCAATAACTGCCAAGGCAGAGTTCTGGAAAGCCCCGACAGGCAATGAAGCTTTTCAAGGCTACCTTAGGAACCTATGACCCCGGCCCCCAGGGAATCCACTCACCACGGGCTCCAGTTCATACTGACTGAATGCAGACATTGAAGGCAGGGCCAAGGGGTCTGCATGTCAGTTACTGTCACCTCTCCACTGCCCCTCCCCCACTCGCCTCCCGGCCACACACACACCACCTGCCTAGGTGGTTCCCAGGCAGCGCTGAGTTTAGTATTCTGCACATCTAAAAGATGTGCCAAGCCAGGCGTGGTGGCGCACGCCTTTAATCCCAGCACTCGGGAGGCAGAGGTGGGAGGATCGCCGTGAGTTCGAGGCCACCCTGAGACCGCATAGTGAATTCTAGGTCAGCCTGGGCTAGAGTGAGACCCTACCTTGAAAAGCTGATGCTCTCTTCTAACAGAGAACTGAGGGGCTGGAGAGATGGCTTAAGTGCTTAAGGCATTTGCCTGTGAAGACCAAGGACCCAGGTTTGATTCCCCAGGACCCACACAAAGCCAGATGCACAAGGTGGCACGTGCATCTGGAATCCATTTGCAGTGGCTAGGAGGCCCTGGCGTGCCTATTCTCTCCCTGCCTCCACACCCCCCTCAAATAAATAAATAAATCATTTTAAAAACGAGAACTGAGGAACAGATCAAGAAAATGTGGCACATGTACACAATGGAATGTTTTATTAAAGTTTTACTATTATTACTATTATTAATTTTACGAGCGCGAGAGAGAATTGGCATGCCAGGTCCTCTGGCCACTGCAAACTCCAGACACTTTGCACTACCTTGTGGGTGGCATACGTGGGTTCTGGAGAGCCGAACCTGGGTCCTTAGGCTTTGCAGGCAAGCGTCTTAACTGCTTAGCTATCTCTCCAGCCCAACGATGGAATTTTTTTTTCCCGGCCATAAATAAAGAACAAAATTATGTCGTATGCTAGAAAATGGATACAACTGGAGATCGTCATATTAAACGGAATTAGACCAATCTCAGAAGACCAAGATTGTATGTTTTCTCTCATTTGTGATTCTTAGATTTTATAGATACATAAATTGTATGTATTTATGTATGACATGTAAGTAGAACTCAAGCTGTCTAGGAGAACCAGTGATACAATAGGAGAGAGGATGAGTGCGAGGGGAGGGGGTCATGCTAAAAGTATGTCCTATAAACAATATATGCTTGTATGAAAATGTCCTCATGTAACACAGGACCATGCATAATCATACACAATAAAAACTTTTTAGGGGCTGGAGAGATGGCTTAGCGGTTAAGCGCCTGACTGTGAAGCCTAAGGACCCCGGTTCAAGGCTCGACTCCCCAGGACCCACGTTAGCCAGATGCACAAGGGGGCGCACGCGTCTGGAGTTCGTTTGCAGTGGCTGGAGGCCCTGGCGCGCCCATTCTCTCTCCTTCTCTCTATCTGCCTCTTTTTCTCTCTGTCTGTTGCTCTCAAATAAATAAATAAAAATAACAACAAAAAAATTTTAAAAAACTTTTTAGGTATACATATATATATATTTCATTTTTTATTTTTTTATTTTTTAATTTATTTATTTGAGAGAGAGAAGGACGGAGAAATAGGCAGATAGAGAATGGGAGCACCAGGGCCTCCAGCCACTGCACACGAACTCCAGACGCATGTGCCCCCTTGTGCATCTGGCTTTATTTGGGTCCTAGGGAGTTGAACCTGGGTCCTTTGGCTTTGCAGGCAAATGCCTTAACCACTAAGCCATCTCTCCAGCCCCATTTTTTTTTAAAAGAGGCTTGAGCTGGAGAGATGGCTTAGTGGTTCAGGTGCTTGACTGCAAAGCCAAAGGACCCAGGTTCGACTCCCCAGGACCCATATAAGCCAGATGCACAAGGGGACAACACGTGTCTGGAGTTTGTGTGCAGTGGCTGGAGGCCCCTGGTGCACCCATTCTCTGACTCTCTCTCTCTCTCTACCTGCCTATTTCTGCATCTCTCTCTCTCTCAAATAAATAATAAAAATTAAAATTAAAATTAAAAAAAAAGAGGCTTAAGCTGGGTATCATGGCACACACCTCTATTCCCAGCACTCAGGAGGCAAATGTAGGAGGATCACTGTGAGTCTGAGGCCAGCCTGAGACTACACAGTGAATTCCAGGTCAGCCTGGGCTAGAACAAGACCCTACTTTTAAAAACCAGAATACGGCTAGGGGGATGGCTTAGCAGTTAAGGCATTTGCCTACAAAGCCAAAGGACCCAAGTTCAACTCCCCAGGACCCACGTTAGCCAGATGCACAAAGTGACTCATGCATCTGGAGTTCATTTGCACTGGCTGGAGGCCCTGGCGTGCCCATTCTCTCTCTCTCTCTCTCCCTCTTTCTCTCTGTGAAATAAATAAAAATTAAAATAAATAAATAAGTAGGAGAAGGCTTAAGCATCCCAGTTCCCTAGTCCCTTCTGCCATGAGAACTCTGTAAGAAGGCACCCTCTAGAAGGAATGGGACTTCAACAGCATCCTGATCTTGAAATTCTCGGCCTCCAGCATTATAAGCAATAGCTTTCCATTGCTTACAGCTTACTCAGGCTGGGGTATTTTGTCTGAATGGCCATCATCACCTAAGACCCACCCTCATCACCCTCATCTTGCAGGTGAGCAGGCTGTGAGCCCAGATTCCAGGAGCACCCTTTTTTCTTTCTTTTCTTTTTTTGGTTTTACAAGGTAGGGTCTCGCTCTAGCCCAGACTGACCTGGAATTCACTATGTAGTCTCAGGGTGGCCTCGAACTCACGGCGATCCTCCTACCTCTGCCTCCCGAGTGCTGGGATTAAAGGCGAGCGCCACCACGCCCGGCAGGAGCACCCCTTATAGAGGGTCTCATGCCCGTAGTGTTCCCTCGATCCAGTAGGGCAGCGACCCGACAGGTAAGCACGTCGTTTTACAACGAGGAAACGGAGGCCCCTGGAGACCCAAATGTGGACGGCAGGCGAGAGAGATAGAATCAGGGTTCTGCTGATGACAGATGTGGCCCCTTCATCAGTCTTTGCACACTGGAGAGCCAGCCCCCAAACTCCTCTCCGTGAAGCCCGGATGACTGAAAGGGCTCTTGGCCATATGCACCACCTCCAGAGGCCTGGTTCTGTAGCCTCCCAGTACAGCAGGCAGCCGATTGAACTTTTAATGAATATTTATACAGTTAATGGCATAACCTTTGAACAAGGGCAACGATTAAACAATCCGTCTGCTTCCTTTCTTTATAATTAATAAAACATCTTCTGTGTCCCTAAATAGACAGCTCTAATTACAGGCCCTCAAGGACTACGCAGCGGCTGCCACCAACCAGTCCCCTCTTCCCCCGAAGAGCCCCCGGGGCTCTTGGAACGCCAGGACCAGAGAGTCAGAGGAGGTCACACTGATGGTCAGCGTCTCCCAGAATAGCCGGAGTCCAGGGTCCAGAAGGAAGTAGGATGCTGGGCGTGTCAAATAACCTGTCTCTCCTGTGATGCTTTTCCCCAGCCCCCCCCGCCCCAAAGCTAGGACTCAAAGCCGAACGGAGCTGGCTCTCCAGGCTCCAGGTCAGACCAGCTCACTGCCCAGCCTGATCAACAGTATCTCCTTAGCAAGTGGGCCCTTGCTCCATTTTACAGATGTGGAGACAGAATAAGGCCTAGATAGCAAAGCTTTTTTTTTTTTTTTTTTAATCATTTTGAAAGAGAGAGAAAGAATCGGCCCACCAGGGCCTCAGCCACTGCAATCGAACTCCAGACGCTTGCGCCACCTAGTGGGCACGTGCGGCCTTGCGCGCTTGACTCACCTTTGTGCGTCCGGCTTACGTGGGATCTGGAGAGTTGAACACGGGTCCTTAGGCTTCGCAGGCAAGCGCCTTAACCGCTCAGCCATCTCTCTCTAGCCCAAAGCTCTTGGCTTGGGGGAAGGAAGGGAGAGCTACAGTTCCATTCTAGGTCTGCATTGTGTAGCCACTGAGGAATCCCCCTGCTGTTCCCAGCATTCCCTGACAGGTTACTGAGAGAACAGGGTGGCTATCTGAATCTACTTTCAGGATCCTTCAAGCCAAGGCCCACAGACAACTTGAGGTAGGAGAAAGGGCATGGCTTTTAGAATCAAAGATAGACCTGGATCCAAAAAACCATTTATTTATTTTTAAATATTATTTAAATTTTTATTTATTTGAGAAAGAGGCAGAGAGAGAGAGAGAGAGAAAGAGAGAGAGAATGGGCACACCAGGGCCTTTAGCCATTGCAAACGAACTCCGGAAGCATGTGCCCCCTTGTGCATCTGGCTTATGTGGGTCCTGGGGAATTGACCCTGGGTCCTTTGGCTTTGCAGGCCAAGTGCCTTAATGACTAAGCCATCTCTCCAGCCTCTCCCCCAACCCCCGCCACCAACCATTTATTAACACTAAGATCCTTAGACAAGACAATTTAACCTCTGTGTTCCCTGGGTCCCCTCCTCTGAAAATGGGGTTGAATAATCTGGGGTTGATGGGTGGTGGGAATAAAGCAATGGTTGAAACCCCTTACACTCAAAAGCCTGAACATGCCTTGGCACTCAGAAAATGGTGGCTTTTGTTTTGCCGCATGAAATGAAAATGCAAATGGGGGCCGGGGAGATGGCTCAGTGGTTAAAGCTGCTTACATGCAAAGCCAATAGGCTCAGGTTCAAACTCCCCAGCACCCACATAAAGCCAGATGTACAATGTGGCTCATGTGTCCGGAGTTTGTTTACAGCAGCCAGAGGCCCTTGTGCTCCCATACTCCCTCTCTCACAAATAAATAAATGATAAATATTAAATAATAATAATAATAATAATAGGGCTGGAGAGGTGGCTTAGTGGTGAAGGCGCTTGCCTGAGAAGCCTAAGAACCCATGTTCGACTCCCCAGAACCCACGTAAGCCAGACGCACAAAGGCGAGGCAAGTGCAAGGTCGCACATGCCCACTAGGTGGCGCAAGCATCTGGAGTTCAAATGCAGTGGCTGAGGCCCTGGCGTGCCAATTCTCTCTCTCTCTCTCCCGCTCTCTCTAAAATAAAAAATGGCCTGGATATCCATGACCTCACAGTGCCTGACACTACCTACAAGACCATCATAATAGGAAGAAAAGATGATGACATCAAAATAAAAGAGAGACTGATTGACGGGGGAGGGGATATGATGGAGAGTGGAGTTTCAAAGGGGAAAGTGGGGAGAAGGAGGGAACTACCATGGGATATTGTTTACAATTATGGAAGTTGTCAATTTAAAAAAGATTAAAAAGTAATATTAAAAAAATACTAATAGTAATTGTGGCTCACCATGATGCAGTTCCCCTCCCAGAACACCTTCTCCTTCTGAGGTACGATGCCTCAAGAGACAGCGATGGCCTGTTATCCACGTACCACTCTACTTCTAAGAGGCTGGAGGAGAAAAACCTCATTGCCAAACAGCAGGGACCCTCCAATGCTGAAGCGGGGGAGGGGGGGAGGCTTAAACTCCCATCCTGGCCCACCAAACTGCCCTCTAAACGTTTATGTTCATGCCCGTGTATTAATGCCACTCTCACTCTCGGTTAGAGAAGCTTCTCTTTTCAGATGGCGGTGACCACTGGGTTGACTCAAAATTTACCATACCCGGGCCTGGTGGTGCACGCCTTTAATCCCAGCACTCGGGAGGGAGGCTGAGGTAGGAGGATTGCCGTGAGTTCGAGGCCACCCTGAGACTACATAGTGAATTCCAGGTCAGCCTGGACTAGAGCAAAACCCTACCTCTAAAAACCAAAAAAAAAAAAAAAAAGTTTTTTTATAAATGTGTGTGTGTGTGTGTGTGTGTGTATGCGCGTGCGCACGTGCACCAGGGTCTCTTGTCACTTTAACCACCACACACGTGTCACTTTTTGTGTCTGGCTTTAAGTGGGTGCTGAGGAATTGAATCTGAGCTGGCAGGCTTTGCAAGCAAGTGCACTTAACCACCGAGACACCTCCCTAGCCCCCAGATAACATTTATTCATTTCCTGAGAATCTTGCCCCAGAAATTCAAATGCCTGGGTACTTTCTCTAATTCATAAATTCACAGACTAACGAAAAAGAAAGTCGGCTGAATGGAAGAATGACAGCACTTGGTTGCTGCTCACTGATTAAGTGTATAACAACTCACATGATTTTTTTTTTGAGAGGAAGAAAGAGAGTAGGAAGAGAGAGAGAGTAGGAAGAGAGAGAGAGAGAGATGGAGAGAATGGACGCACCAGGACCTTCAGCCCTCTGCGAAAGAACGTCAGACACGTCCGCCCCCTTGTGGCGCATGCGTGACATTGCATGCTTGCATCACTGCGTGTCTGGCGATGTGGGGACCTGGAGATTTGAACATGGGTCCTTAGGCTTCGCAGACAAGTGCCTCAACCTCGAAGCCATCTCCCCAGCCCCAAACTCACATGAATTTTAGGAGCAGACAACTTCAAATGGGAGAGCTTCCCTGCTCCAAGGAGTACCCTGGGGCTCTGTCCTGGAAATCACATCATGAAGCCATCCCACCGTGCAGGAGCAAAGACTCTGCACCAGGCTCCTTCATTCACATGACATGGTTCCGGGTGGGTCAGTCCCTAACTTGCTGGGTGATCTCAGACATCTCCCAGGTCTACATTTCCTGGCCTGCAAACGTATGGCCAACGTGGCTAAGAAGCGAGAGCCCTTCCAGGTAGTAAGATGCAAAATAATAATAATAATAATATCATCGACATTTGGTAAGCAGCGCCCAGAAGTATAACTCATCTCCTTGAACCACCCTCTCTCTCTCTGCCTGCGCTCCTCCCAAGAAGGTGGGTCAGAGATATCCCCAATCAAGTGAGCTCTAGTTAGAATGGAAATGCCACTTTCATTAGGCAAACGCTCTGGGTCTTCCCACTGTGACTGTGGCTGTATTTAATAAGGAACAAATCCAGCACAAAAGAGAAACAGATCTAGGGGAAAGCCTGGCCAGGTAGACTGACAACATAGCAAGTGACCTGCTCCCAGATTCCTCTGCCTCTTGACACAACCCCCCCTCCTTAAACTAATGCCTCTTTTGTTTGTTTGTTTTTTTTGAGGTAGGGTTTCATTCTAGCCCAGGCTGACCTGGAATTCACTATGCAGTCTCAGGGTGGCCTCGAACTCATGGCGATCCTCCTACCTCTGCCTCCCGAGTGCTTGGATTAAAGGCGTGCACCACCACGCCCGGCTAAACTACTGTCTTGATACTCTAATAAGTGCTTTGTTGGGAACAGAGAGCTTGGAGTCAAAGGATGAAAATTAAAATACATATTGTCGAGGCCACCCTGAGACTACATAGTGAATTCCAGGTCAGCCTGGGCTAGAGCGAGACCCTACCTCAAAAAAAATAATAATAATCATATTGTCGGGGCTGGAGAAATGGCTTAGCGGTTAAGGCACTTGCCTGCAAAGCCAAAGGATCCAAGATGGATACCTCAGTACCCACATAAAGCCAGATGGACAAGGGGGCACATGTGTCTGGTATTCATTTGCAGTGGCTAGAGGCCCTGATATGCTCATTCTTTCTTTCTCTCTCTCTCAAATAAATAAATAATAAATAAAATATTTTAGATGCATAAGGTGGTGCATTCCTCTCTGGAGTTCATTTGCAGTGGCTGGAGGCCCTGGCGCACCCATTCTCTCTCTCTCTCTCTCTCTCTCCCTCTCTTTTTCTCTCCTTCTCTCTCTCAAATAAATAGGGCTGGAAGAGATGGCTTAGCAGCTAAGGCACTTGCCTGTGAAGCCTCAGGACCCAGTTTTGATTCTCCAGGTCCCACGTAAGCCAGATGCACATCGTGGTGCATGCGTCTGGAGTTCGTTTGCAGTGGCTGGAGGCCCTGGCGTGCCTATTCTCTCTCTCCCCCTGCCTATTTCTGTATCTCTCCCTCACATAAATATATATATATATATTTTGGTTTTTCGAGGTAGGGTCTCACTCTAGCCCAGGCTGACCTGGAATTCACTATGGAGTCTCAGGGTGGCCTTGAACTCACGGCGATCCTCCTACCTCTGCCTCCCGAGTGCTGGGATTAAAGGCGTGCGCCACCGCGCCCGGCGAATAAAAATATTTTAAAGCAATCATGTCGTCGCTTAGCACTCACAGCTGCATTTCCCATCAGGCCCCTCACATCTCTAGGAGGCGGGTGCCATTTCATGGATGAAGAAACTGAGGCTCAGGAAGACTGAGCAATTTGTACGAGGTCTCCCAGGCTAACGGACCCGACCCAACCATATCAGATACCAAGCCCCCTATCTATGAATCGTTCAGTTAGAGGTGAGGAGGATTGGGACGCGATGCCCAGGAGCTGGCCAGGTGCCAGAAACCTGGTGGGCTATGGAGGTTGCTATGGCAACACCAATTCAAAGGGACAGCGGGTTGGCTGCTGGGTGTTCATTGAGCTGGGAAGCTGTTGAACAAGCCTGCAGCCTCAGACTCTGCCTTGTCCTCAAGATCCCACTCTGGCCTATTCCTCCAGGAAGCGTTTCCCCAGCCCCAGGCCCTGCCCCACCTATAGATCAATGTAATGGGCACAGGAAGCAGGCATCCTGGTTGGCCCTTGCAATCCACTGGACACAGTGAAGAAGACAGAGAGAGAAGGGGGAATCTCACGTTTGTTTGTTTGTTTGTTTTCAAGGTAGGGTTTCACTCTAGCCCAGGCTGACCTGGAATTCACTATGGAGTCTCAGGCTGGCCTCGAACTCACGGCGATCCTCCTACCTCTGCCTCCCCAGTGCTGGGATCTTAAAGGCGTGCGCCACCACGCCCAGCTCATTTTTATTTATTTATTTATTTGAGAGCAACAGACAGAGAAAGAGGCAGATATAGATATATATATAGAGAGAGAATGGGTGCACCAGGGCCTCCAGCCACTGCAAACGAACTCCAGACGCGTGCGCCCCCTTGCACATCTGGCTCACGTGGGTCCTGGGGAATCGAGCCTCGAACTGCGGGGTCCTTAGGCTTCACAGGCAAGCGCTTAACGGCTAAGCCATCTCTCCAGCCCCTCCTTTTTTTAATTTAACCAAATGTCACAGAATGATCCCCCCCACCCCCCGCTGGGTGTAAGTTTGCTTTGAGGATTAAGGCCTAGGAAATGAAATCGTGGCTACACAAAGCCCCGAGTGTGGGAGGAGGGAAGGCAGGTGGTCACCTCAGCCCCGGCTCTGCCTCTGTTGCCACCCAGCTGGCAGCGACGACCGAGGAATATCCCACCACCGGGGTCACCCTAGGCAGAGGAAAGAGCTGGGCCCTCCAAGTCCAGGCTCTTGAGTGGCCATGAGCAAGCGGATCCCTCAAGTTTCTCTGAGCGCCGGTGTCCCCCCCTGTGAAAATTCAGAAAGTCGGAGCACCGGCCTCTACAGGTTGCTTGCAAGGATAAAAAGAATGAACGGATGCAACAAAAAACCTTAACACGGTGAGGCAGGGAGTAAGTGCTTAACAAGTACCGGTGGGGTTAGAATTATGCGCAAGAGAATGGTAACAGACCCTGAAAGAGACCTGAAACGAACCCGACGCCGACGTGGCTCTTGGAAATTCACAGAAGACGGGAAGGAAAGATTGTTAAGAGTCACAAGTTGGGGACTTTACGCGCAGAGGCATTGCCTCTTCCCCGTAACTGATGGCTTCCCCCAACAATGCACGACCCACATTCCCCATGGGGAGGGGGGTAACTGGCCTCCCCAATGAGGAGGGTCCCTTCGGAGGGGGGAGGATAGGGATGAGGGTAAGGATGGTAGCAACATGTGCCGTTCACACACTGAGTATGTACATAACTAATAAAAAGAAGAAGAAGAGAGAGAAAGGGCTGGAGGGATGACTTAGCGGTTGAGGCGTTTGCTTGCAAAGCTAAAGGATCCAGGTTCGAGTCCCCAGGACCCACATTAGCCAGATGCACAAGGGGGCGCACGCGTCTGGAGTTCGTTCACAGTGGCTGGAGGCCCTGGCACGCCAATTCTCTCCCTCTCTCTCTCTCTCTCTCTCTCTCCCTCTTCCTCTCTGTCAAATAAATAAAAATAAAATATATTTTTTTAAAAAAAGAATGGGTCCAGGCATGGTGGCGCACGCCTTTCATCCCAGCACTCGGGAGGCAGAGGTAGGAGGATCGCCAAGAGTTCGAGGCCAGCCTGAGACTACAGAGTGAATTCCAGGTCAGCCTGAGCTAGAGTGAGACCCTACCTTGAAAAACCAAAAGAATAAAAACTAAATAAAATAAAATAAGAACGGGAGCAGAGGGGCCTGGGAGATTTACCATGGCTACTTCAAGGCAGAAGAATGGGAACAGGGGGCTATTTCTGGTTTCTGATGTTAATAAAAAACAGGGTCAAGGGCTGGAGAGACGGCTTAGTGGTGGAAAAGCCTGCAAAGCCAAAGGACCCAGGTTCAATTCCCCAGGACCCATGTAAAGCCAGATACATAAGGTGACACAGGTCCAGAGTTCATTTGTGGTGGCGGGAAGCCCGAATGCACCCATTCTCTCTATCTCCCTCTTTCTCTGTCAAACAAATAAATAATTTTAATTTTTTAAATTATTCTTTTGGTTTTTCTTTTTTTTATTATTATTTATTTATTTATTTATTTTACAGTCAGTTTGGTATTCTTTTGGTTTTTCGAGGTAGGATTTCATTCTAACCCAGGCTGACAAGGAATTCACTATGTAGTCTCAGGGTGGCCTCGAACTCACAGCGATCCTCCTACCTCTGCCTCCCTAGTGCTCGGATTAAAGGTGTGCGCCACCATGCCAAGTAAATAAAATATTTTATTTTATTGTTTTTTTTTGGGGGGGAGGTTTCGAGGTAGGGTCTCACTCTAGCCCAGGCTGACCTGAAATTCACTACCTAGTCTCAGGGTGGCCTCAAACTCATGGCAATCCTCCTACCTCTGCCTCCCGAGTGCTGGGATTAAAGGCGTGCGCCACCACACCAAGCTTTTTTTTTTTTTTTTCAAAAAGAAATATTAGGGGCTGGAGAAATGGCTTAGCGTTTAAGGCGCTTGCCTGTGAAGCCAAAGAACCCAGGTTCGATTCCCCAGGACCCACATAAGCCAGATGCACAAGGGGGTGCATGCACCTGGAGTTTGTTTGCAGCAGCTGGAGGCCCTGGCGCACCCATTCTGTCTTTCTCTCTCTCTCTCCCTGCCTATTTCTCTCTCTCAAATAAAGAAAGAAAAATTAAAAATATAATAAAAGTAATATTTAAAAAAGTAACAGGTTCCAGGGGCTGGAGAGATGGCTTAGAGGTTAAGCGCTTGCCTGTGAAGCCTAAGGACCCCAGTTCGAGGCTCAACTCCCCAGGACCCACATTAGCCAGATGCACAAGGGGGTGCACACGTCTGGAGTTCGTTTGCAGTGGCTGGAGGCCCTGGCGCGCCCATTCTCTCTCTCTCTCTCTCTCACTCACTCACTCTCTGCCTCTTTCTCTCTCTCTCTGTCTCTCTCAAATAAATAAATTAAAAAAAAAAAAAAAAAGTAACAGGTTCCAATGTGCAAGAAGGCTGAGAACAAAGACCCAGAAACGGGCAATTGAGCAACTAGGCACACACTTGACTGTTTATCACGAGCCTCCCCTCCCCTGGGGACCGTCACAATGTCCACTGACCGTCTCACGGGAGCCTCACAACCTGCCAACATCAAAGAGCTAAGGAGGAAACGGAGGCCCGGGGAAAGCCGCCCCCCCACACCCCCCCAACGCCCCCCCACGCCCTTCCCCACGCCCGGGAGGCAGGACTCACTACACGTAGCCTTCCACTCATCGGAGCCGTCGGGACACTCATCATCCCCGTCACACTTCCATCTCTCGGGGATGCAGTGGCCGTTGTCACAGGTGAAGTCAGTGTCCGCGCAGGTCTTCTTGGCTGCGGAGCGAGGAGAAGGACAGAAGCGGTCAGCGGGCACAAGAGGCTTTTCTTTTCTTTTCTTATTTTCGTAGACAAGCCCAGTGGACTGGCCTTTTTTTTTAAAAAAATAATAATAATGATAATTTTTATTCATTTATTGGAGGGAAAGAGGCAGAGAGAGAGAGAGAGACAGAGAGAGAGACTGGGTGCACCAGGGCTTCCAGCCACTGTAAACGAACTCCATGATGGCAGGGGAAAACAATGGCATGATCAGAGGGTAGACATCACCTCCTGGTCAACATCAGGTGGACAATAGCAACAGGAGGGTGTGCCAAACACTGGCAAGGGGACACTGGCTGTAACACCCATAAGCCCGCCCCCAACAATACACCGCCTCCAGGAGGTGTTAATTCCCAAATCTCCATCAGCTGGGAATCTAGCATTCAGAACACCTACATTTATGGGGGACACCTAAATCAAACCTCCACAGCCACCTAGTGAACATGTGTGACCTTGTGCTTACATCACCTTATGCATCTGGCTTATGTGGGCCCTGGAGAGTCGAACATGGGTCCTTAGGCTTCGCAGGCAAATGCCTTAACCCCTAAGCCATCTCTCCAGCCCCACAGGAGGCTTTTATAACAGAGTCAGGCAAAAGCATAGCTTAAATGTGCCCAGCTTCAAACCTGGACCACAGGACCTCCACAGCACCAGGTCAGGAGCTCAATCAAGTCCAGCAATGGTAACACCATCATATGCCGTCACACCATCACATCATCTCTTCCCTCAAGGTCTAGTTCTTTCGCCACCTCCAAGAAGCACACACTGATCCCCTTCAACCAGTTGTCAGACCCTTAACTTGCTTATTCCTCCACTCAACCAGAGTGGAAGTCAAAGCCCTTTCCAAGAAACACCAAGGGGGCTGGAGGGATGGCTTAGCAGTTAAGGCACTTGCCTGCAAAGCCGAAGGACCCAGGTTCAATTCCCCAGGACCCGTGTAAGCCAGATGCACAAGGGGGCGCATGAGTCTGGAGTTCGTTTGCAGCACCTGGAGGCCCTGGTGTGCCCATTCTCTTTCTCTATCTGTCTCCTTCTCTCTCTCAAACAAACAAATAAATAAAAATAAAATATGCTGGGTGTGGTGGCTTATGCCTTTAATCCCAGCATTCGGGAGGCAGAGGTAGGAGGATCGTCATGAGTTCGAGGCCACCTTGAGACTACATAGTGAATTCCAAGGGCTAGAGTGAGACCCTACCTTGAAAAACAATAAACAAAACTGAATCAAAAATAAACACACCTGAGTCTATAGAGGACATAGATTCAAATTAGCAAATATGTGGACTGTTGCCCATAGACACATGTATTTGAATGCTTGATTCTCAGCTTGTGGCACTGTTTGGGAAGCCTGTGGAAGCTTTAGGAGATGGAGACATCCCGGAGGAAGTATGTCACTGAGGGCGGGCCCTGAGGTATTATAATCCAGCCCTACTTGGTGTTCTTTCCGATTTCTACTTCCTCCCTGCTGATGTTAAGGCAAGATACTAGCTGTCTTCTCCTGCCATGTCTTCCTCACTATGATAGATTTCTCAAAACTATACACTGAAATAAACCTGTCACAAGATGTTCCTGGTCGGGTATTTTTGTCCACACAACGAAAAGGTAACTGATACAGAAAATTGTTGCCAGGAGTGGGGTTGCGGCTGTGATAAACCTGACCACATGAGGAAACTGGTTTGCGGGAGTGAGGTAGAAGGATTTGTAGGTTTGGGACTAGAGAAATCTTACAGTTCTGTAGACAGGGCCATTCTGGTGAGAGTTTGGAAAACCAGGGTGGAGAGAGAGAGAGAGAGAGAGAGAGAGAGGGAGGGAGGGGAGAAATAAAGCTTGGCTTATGAGGTTTCAGAGGGGTGAAAGGATATGTCAGGAACTAGGCTAGAGGCAGTTTGTGTGATATTCTGGCAAACAAAATGGCTGCCATCTGCCCATGTCCTAAAAACTTGAGCAAAGTTGAATTTCAATATTTTTATGTACTTATTTGTGAGGAAAGTGGGGGGGGGGGTGCTAGAGAGAGGAAGACCAGGACCTCTTGCCTCTTCAGACAAACTCCAGACACGTGCATCTGGCTTTCCACGGGAACAAGGAACACAACTCAGGGTCACCACCGAGGAAACGTCCTAGTCCCCAAAGTTGAATTTAAAAGCAAAATAAATGTTTGGCAGAGGAAATTCCAAAGCAGAGAAACAGTGTGACACGTGGCTTCCCTTTGCTGATCTCGTTCAGGCTTACAATTGAAAAGACAGCGGAAAGAGATGAGAAATATATGCAGTCACTTCTGCTGTAATTGCTAAGGAGATTACCACCATGAAGAACGGGGGACAGTGGGCTGGAGGGGTGGCTTGGCGGTTAAGGCGTTTGCCTGCAAAGCCAAAGGACCCAGGTTCGATTCCCCAGGGCCCACGTAAGCCAGATGCACAAGGTGGCGCACGCATCTGGAGTTCGTTTGCAGTGGCTGGAGGCCCTGGCGTGCCCATGCTCTCTCTCTCTCTCTCTCTCTCTCTCTCTCTCTCTCTCACCCTCTTTCTCTCTGTCAAATAAATAAATAAATAAAATATAAAAAAACAAAAAAGAATGGAGACACTTCCTAAGCTGGAGAGATGGCTCAGTAGTTAAGGTTAGGACACTTCCTGTGCACTGGGACCGTGGGAAAGATGTCTTAAGGACAAGACCCAGCAAACTGAAGGCTCAAAGCAAATGAGAATGCTCATTTCTTTTGAAAGGTGGCCTGAAGGAAGAATGCTAAAGGGGTTCCCTCCTCTTCAGGGTCAGGCTTCATCCGAACCGGACAACGAAAGTGAGACGGGTAAAGAAGAAGGAAAGGCAGTGTCGCTCACATGATACTACTGGCCTTGGAAATACGGCAGCTGCAGGAAATAAAGGGGGTGGATCGCAACATGGGCTCCAGGGAGTCGCTGAGAGCGGCCGTGTGCGGCAGGGCTGAAGTCACTGCAAGGGAGGCCCCCGTGCAGATGGACCACGAGTTGCCGTGGAGACCCTGGGACGTCGCAGATGCCAGGATGTGCTGGCAGACGACCTGGCTTAGGAGAGAGACTACAGGCTGCACAGCGGGAGGGACGGAGCTAACCGACGACTTACTGCATCATGAGACCCACAAGAGGGGACACGGAGCCGTGGGATCTGCTGTCTGCCCTGCTGAGCTTTGGTCTTCCGTGGGTCCAGTCTTTCCTTGCTATGCCCCCATCCCTTCCTTCTGGAGGGAGAATGTTTGTTGTGTGACATAATACGCTGGAAGTATGGAATCTGTGCTTTATTTTAATTTCATTTTTTTTGTTGTGGTTGTTTATTTTTATTTATTTATTAGCGACAGACAGAGAGAGAGAAAGAGGCAGAGAGAGAGAGAGACCGAGAGAGAGAGAAAGAGAGAGAGAGAGAGAGAATGGGCACGCCAGGGCTTCCAGCCACTGCAAACAAACTCCAGACATGTGCGCCCCCTTGCAAATCTGGTTTCACGGGGGGGTCCTGGGGAATCGAGCCTCGAACTGCGGGGTCCTTAGGCTTCACAGGCAAGCGCTTAAGGGCCTAAGCCATCTCTCCAGCCCCTCCTTTTTTTAATTTAACCAAATGTCACAGAATGATCCCCCCCACCCCCCGCAGGGTGTAAGTTTGCTTTGAGGATTAAGGCCTAGGAAATGAAATCGTGGCTACACAAAGCCCCGAGTGTGGGAGGAGGGAAGGCAGGTGGTCACCTCAGCCCCGGCTCTGCCTCTGTTGCCACCCAGCTGGCAGCGACGACCGAGGAATATCCCACCACCGGGGTCACCCGAGGCAGAGGAAAGAGCTGGGCCCTCCAAGTCCAGGCTCTTGAGTGGCCATGAGCAAGCGGATCCCTCAAGTTTCTCTGAGCGCCGGTGTCCCCCCCTGTGAAAATTCAGAAAGTCAGAGCACCGGCCTCTACAGGTTGCTTGCAAGGATAAAAAGAATGAACGGATGCAACAAAAAACCTTAACACGGTGAGGCAGGGAGTAAGTGCTTAACAAGTACCGGTGGGGTTAGAATTATGCGCAAGAGAATGGTAACAGACCCTGAAAGAGACCTGAAACGAACCCGACGCCGACGTGGCTCTTGGAAATTCACAGAAGACGGGAAGGAAAGATTGTTAAGAGTCACAAGTTGGGGACTTTACGCGCAGAGGCATTGCCTCTTCCCCGTAACTGATGGCTTCCCCCAACAATGCACGACCCACATTCCCCATGGGGAGGGGGCAACTGGCCTCCCCAATGAGGAGGGTCCCTTCGGAGGGGGGAGGATAGGGATGAGGGTAAGGATGGTAGCAACATGTGCCGTTCACACACTGAGTATGTACATAACTAATAAAAAGAAGAAGAAGAGAGAGAAAGGGCTGGAGGGATGACTTAGCGGTTGAGGCGTTTGCTTGCAAAGCCAAAGGACCCAGGTTCGAGTCCCCAGGACCCACGTTAGCCAGATGCACAAGGGGGCGCATGCGTCTGGAGTTCGTTTGCAGTGGCTGGAGGCCCTGGCACGTCCATTCTCTCTCTCTCTCTCTCTCCCTCTTCCTCTCTGTCAAATAAATAAAAATAAAATATATTTTTTTAAAAAAAGAATGGGTCCAGGCATGGTGGCGCACGCCTTTCATCCCAGCACTCGGGAGGCAGAGGTAGGAGGATCGCCGAGAGTTTGAGGCCAGCCTGAGACTCCATAGTGAATTCCAGGTCAGCCTGGGCTACAGTGAGACCCTACCTTGAAAAACCAAAAGAATAAAAAATAAATAAAATAAAATAAGAACGGGAGCAGAGGGGCCTGGGAGATTTACCATGGCTACTTCAAGGCAGAAGAATGGGAGTAGGGGGCTATTTCTAGTTTCTAATGCTAATAAAAAACAGGGTCAAGGGCTGGAGAGATGGCTTAGTCATTGAGGCACTTCCCTGCAAAGCCAAAGGACCCAGTTTCAATTCCTCAGGACCCACATAAAGCCAGATACATAAGGTGACACATGTCTAGAGTTCATTTGTGGTGGCGGGAAGCCCGGATACACCCATTCTCTCTATCTCCCTCTTTCTCTGTCAAACAAATAAATAATTTTAATTTTTTTAATTATTCTTTTGGTTTTTTGAGGTAGGATTTCATTCTAACCCAAGCTGACAAGGAATTCACTATGTAGTCTCAGGGTGGCCTCGAACTCACGGCAATCCTCCTACCTCTGCCTCCCTAGTGCTGGGATTAAAGGTGTGTGCCACCATGCCAAGTAAATAAAATATTTTATTGTATTGATATTTTTTGGGGGGGGGTTCGAGGTAGGGTCTCACTCTAGCCCAGGCTGACCTGGAATTCACTACCCAGTCTCAGGGTGGCCTCAAACTCATGGCGATCCTCCTACCTCTGCCTCCCGAGTTGCTGGGATTAAAGGCATGCGCCACCAGACCCAGCTATTTTTTTTTTCAAAAAGAAATATTAGGGGCTGGAGAAATGGCTTAGCGTTTAAGGCACTTGCCTGTGAAGCCAAAGAACCCAGGTTCGATTCCCCAGGACCCACGTAAGCCAGATGCACAAGGGGGTGTATGCATCTGGAGTTTGTTTGCAGCGGCTGGAGGCCCTGGCGCACCCATTCTCTCTCTCTCTCTCTCCCTGCCTATTTCTCTCTCTCAAATAAAGAAAGAAAAATTAAAAATATAATAAAAGTAATATTTAAAAAAGTAACAGGTTCCAGGGGCTGGAGAGATGGCTTAGCAGTTAAGTGCTTGCCTGTGAAGCCTAAGGACCCCAGTTCGAGGCTCAACTCCCCGGGACCCACATTAGCCAGATGCACAAGGGGGTGCACACGTCTGGAGTTCGTTTGCAGTGGCTGGAGGCCCTGGCACGCCCATTCTCTCTCTCTCTCTCTCTCACTCACTCACTCTCTGCCTCTTTCTCTCTCTCTCTGTCTCTCTCAAATAAATAAATTAAAAAAAAAAAAGTAACAGGTTCCAATGTGCAAGAAGGCTGAGAACAAAGACCCAGAAACGGGCAATTGAGCAACTAGGCACACACTTGACTGTTTATCACGAGCCTCCCCTCCCCTGGGGACCGTCACAATGTCCACTGACCGTCTCATGGGAGCCTCACAACCTGCCAACATCAAAGAGCTAAGGAGGAAACGGAGGCCCGGGGGAAGCCGCCCCCCCCACGCCCCCCCAACGCCCCCCCACGCCCTTCCCCACGCCCGGGAGGCAGGACTCACTACACGTAGCCTTCCACTCATCGGAGCCGTCGGGACACTCATCATCCCCGTCACACTTCCATCTCTCGGGGATGCAGTGGCCGTTGTCACAGGTGAAATCAGTGTCCGCGCAGGTCTTCTTGGCTGCGGAGCGAGGAGAAGGACAGAAGCGGTCAGCGGGCACAAGAGGCTTTTCTTTTCTTTTCTTATTTTCGTAGACAAGCCCAGTGGACTGGCCTTTTTTTTTAAAAAAATAATAATAATGATAATTTTTATTCATTTATTGGAGGGAAAGAGGCAGAGAGAGAGAGAGACAGAGAGAGAGAGAATGGGTGCACCAGGGCTTCCAGCCACTGTAAACGAACTCCATGATGGCAGGGGAAAACAATGGCATGATCAGAGGGTAGACATCACCTCCTGGTCAACATCAGGTGGACAATAGCAACAGGAGGGTGTGCCAAACACTGGCAAGGGGACACTGGCTGTAACACCCATAAGCCCGCCCCCAACAATACACCGCCTCCAGGAGGTGTTAATTCCCAAATCTCCATCAGCTGGGAATCTAGCATTCAGAACACCTACATTTATGGGGGACACCTAAATCAAACCTCCACAGCCACCTAGTGAACATGTGTGACCTTGTGCTTACATCACCTTATGCATCTGGCTTATGTGGGCCCTGGAGAGTCGAACATGGGTCCTTAGGCTTCGCAGGCAAATGCCTTAACCCCTAAGCCATCTCTCCAGCCCCACAGGAGGCTTTTATAACAGAGTCAGGCAAAAGCATAGCTTAAATGTGCCCAGCTTCAAACCTGGACCACAGGACCTCCACAGCACCAGGTCAGGAGCTCAATCAAGTCCAGCAATGGTAACACCATCATATGCCGTCACACCATCACATCATCTCTTCCCTCAAGGTCTAGTTCTTTCGCCACCTCCAAGAAGCACACACTGATCCCCTTCAACCAGTTGTCAGACCCTTAACTTGCTTATTCCTCCACTCAACCAGAGTGGAAGTCAAAGCCCTTTCCAAGAAACACCAAGGGGGCTGGAGGGATGGCTTAGCAGTTAAGGCACTTGCCTGCAAAGCCGAAGGACCCAGGTTCAATTCCCCAGGACCCGTGTAAGCCAGATGCACAAGGGGGCGCATGAGTCTGGAGTTCGTTTGCAGCACCTGGAGGCCCTGGTGTGCCCATTCTCTTTCTCTATCTGTCTCCTTCTCTCTCTCAAACAAACAAATAAATAAAAATAAAATATGCTGGGTGTGGTGGCTTATGCCTTTAATCCCAGCATTCGGGAGGCAGAGGTAGGAGGATCGTCATGAGTTCGAGGCCACCTTGAGACTACATAGTGAATTCCAAGGGCTAGAGTGAGACCCTACCTTGAAAAACAATAAACAAAACTGAATCAAAAATAAACACACCTGAGTCTATAGAGGACATAGATTCAAATTAGCAAATATGTGGACTGTTGCCCATAGACACATGTATTTGAATGCTTGATTCTCAGCTTGTGGCACTGTTTGGGAAGCCTGTGGAAGCTTTAGGAGATGGAGACATCCCGGAGGAAGTATGTCACTGAGGGCGGGCCCTGAGGTATTATAATCCAGCCCTACTTGGTGTTCTTTCCGATTTCTACTTCCTCCCTGCTGATGTTAAGGCAAGATACTAGCTGTCTTCTCCTGCCATGTCTTCCTCACTATGATAGATTTCTCAAAACTATACACTGAAATAAACCTGTCACAAGATGTTCCTGGTCGGGTATTTTTGTCCACACAACGAAAAGGTAACTGATACAGAAAATTGTTGCCAGGAGTGGGGTTGCGGCTGTGATAAACCTGACCACATGAGGAAACTGGTTTGCGGGAGTGAGGTAGAAGGATTTGTAGGTTTGGGACTAGAGAAATCTTACAGTTCTGTAGACAGGGCCATTCTGGTGAGAGTTTGGAAAACCAGGGTGGAGAGAGAGAGAGAGAGAGAGAGAGAGAGGGAGGGAGGGGAGAAATAAAGCTTGGCTTATGAGGTTTCAGAGGGGTGAAAGGATATGTCAGGAACTAGGCTAGAGGCAGTTTGTGTGATATTCTGGCAAACAAAATGGCTGCCATCTGCCCATGTCCTAAAAACTTGAGCAAAGTTGAATTTCAATATTTTTATGTACTTATTTGTGAGGAAAGTGGGGGGGGGGTGCTAGAGAGAGGAAGACCAGGACCTCTTGCCTCTTCAGACAAACTCCAGACACGTGCATCTGGCTTTCCACGGGAACAAGGAACACAACTCAGGGTCACCACCGAGGAAACGTCCTAGTCCCCAAAGTTGAATTTAAAAGCAAAATAAATGTTTGGCAGAGGAAATTCCAAAGCAGAGAAACAGTGTGACACGTGGCTTCCCTTTGCTGATCTCGTTCAGGCTTACAATTGAAAAGACAGCGGAAAGAGATGAGAAATATATGCAGTCACTTCTGCTGTAATTGCTAAGGAGATTACCACCATGAAGAACGGGGGACAGTGGGCTGGAGGGGTGGCTTGGCGGTTAAGGCGTTTGCCTGCAAAGCCAAAGGACCCAGGTTCGATTCCCCAGGGCCCACGTAAGCCAGATGCACAAGGTGGCGCACGCATCTGGAGTTCGTTTGCAGTGGCTGGAGGCCCTGGCGTGCCCATGCTCTCTCTCTCTCTCTCTCTCTCTCTCTCTCTCTCTCTCACCCTCTTTCTCTCTGTCAAATAAATAAATAAATAAAATATAAAAAAACAAAAAAGAATGGAGACACTTCCTAAGCTGGAGAGATGGCTCAGTAGTTAAGGTTAGGACACTTCCTGTGCACTGGGACCGTGGGAAAGATGTCTTAAGGACAAGACCCAGCAAACTGAAGGCTCAAAGCAAATGAGAATGCTCATTTCTTTTGAAAGGTGGCCTGAAGGAAGAATGCTAAAGGGGTTCCCTCCTCTTCAGGGTCAGGCTTCATCCGAACCGGACAACGAAAGTGAGACGGGTAAAGAAGAAGGAAAGGCAGTGTCGCTCACATGATACTACTGGCCTTGGAAATACGGCAGCTGCAGGAAATAAAGGGGGTGGATCGCAACATGGGCTCCAGGGAGTCGCTGAGAGCGGCCGTGTGCGGCAGGGCTGAAGTCACTGCAAGGGAGGCCCCCGTGCAGATGGACCACGAGTTGCCGTGGAGACCCTGGGACGTCGCAGATGCCAGGATGTGCTGGCAGACGACCTGGCTTAGGAGAGAGACTACAGGCTGCACAGCGGGAGGGACGGAGCTAACCGACGACTTACTGCATCATGAGACCCACAAGAGGGGACACGGAGCCGTGGGATCTGCTGTCTGCCCTGCTGAGCTTTGGTCTTCCGTGGGTCCAGTCTTTCCTTGCTATGCCCCCATCCCTTCCTTCTGGAGGGAGAATGTTTGTTGTGTGACATAATACGCTGGAAGTATGGAATCTGTGCTTTATTTTAATTTCATTTTTTTTGTTGTGGTTGTTTATTTTTATTTATTTATTAGCGACAGACAGAGAGAGAGAAAGAGGCAGAGAGAGAGAGAGACCGAGAGAGAGAGAAAGAGAGAGAGAGAGAGAATGGGCACGCCAGGGCTTCCAGCCACTGCAAACAAACTCCAGACATGTGCGCCCCCTTGTGCATCTGGCTAACGTGGGTCCTGGGAAATTGAGCCTTGAACTGGGGTCCTGAAGCTTCATAGGCAAGTGCTTAACCACTAAGCCATCTCTCCAGCCCTATTTTTTTATTTTTTATTTTTGTTTTATGTTTTGTTTTTCAAGGTAGAGTCTCACTCCAGGCTGACCTGGAATTCACTATGGAGTCCCAGGGCGGCCTCGAACTCACGGTGATCCTCCTACCTCTGCCTCCCGAGTGCTGGGATTAAAGGTGTGTGCCACCATGCCTGGCATTGATATATTTTTAAAATATATTTTATTTTATTTGAGAGAGAGAAAGAGGGGGAGAGAGAGAAAGAAAGAGAGAATGGGCACACCAGAGCCTCCAGCCACTGCAAACAAATTCTAGACGCATGCTCCACCTTGTGCATCTTGCTTATGTGGGTCCTGGAGAGGAGTTGAACAGGGATCCTTTGGCTTTGCAGGCAGACGCCTTAACCACTAAGCCATCCCTCCAGCCCTGTGCTTTGATCTTATAGGGCTCACAGTTAAGATATCGTCTTGGGTCTCCTGAAGACTAGACTATGTAAGGTTTAAATTTTTTTTTGTTCATTTTTATTTATTTATTTGAGAGCAACAGACAGAGAGAGAAAGAAGCAGATAGAGAGAGAGAGAATGGGCGCGCCAGGGCCTCCAGCCACTGCAAATGAACTCCAGATGCGTGCGCCCCCTTGTGCATCTGGATAACGTGGGTCCTGGGGAATTGAGCCTCAAACCAGGGTCCTTAAGCTTTACAGGCAAGCGCTTAACCGCTAAGCCATCTCTCCAGCCCGCATCAGGGGTTTCTGAGCACAGCTGGTCCTTGCACTTGTGTGATATTATGAGGATGGTACTAACCTCTGGCCCTCTCCTTTTATTTATTTTTAAATATTTTATTTATTTATTTATTTGACCGAGAAAGAGAGAGAGAGAATGGGTGCATCAGGGCCTCCAGCCACTGCAAACGAACTCCAGACGTGTGCGCCCCCTTGTGCATCTGGCTCACGTGGGTCCTGGGGAATCAAACCTGGGTCCTTTGGCTTTGCAGGCAAATGCCTTAACCGCTAAGCCATCCCTCCAGCCCTCCTTTCTTGACTATAAAATTAGGCGGAGGGCTGGGGAGATGGCTCAGCGGTTAAGGCGCTTGCCTGCAAAGCCAAAGGACCCATATTAGACTCTCCAGGTCCCATGTAAGCCAGAAGCAAAAGGTGGCGCACGCGTCTGGGGTTCGACTGTAGGGGCTGGAGGCCCTAGCACGCCTAGCCTCTCTCCCTCTCTCATAAAAAAAATGCATAAAAAGGCTGGAGAGATGGTTTATCGGTTAAGGTGCATGCCTGCGAAGCCTAAGGATCCAGGTTTGATTTGCCAGGTCCCACGTAAGCCAGATGCACATGGTGGCACATGTGTCTGGAGTTCGTTTGCAGTGGCTGGAGGCCCTGGCATGCCCATTCTCTCTCTCTGTCTCTCTCCCTCTCTCTGTCTCTAATAAATATATAAAAATAAATTAGAAAAAAAATACAAAAAAAAAGCACGCCTTTAATCCCAACACTCGGGAGGCAGAGGTAGGAGGATCGCCACGAGTTCGAGGCCACCCTGAGACTACATAGTGAATTCCAGGTCAGCCTGGGCCAGAGTAAGACCCTACCTCTAAAAACCAACAACAACAACAAAAATAATAATAAAATAAATCAAAATTAGGACACAGAGGGCTGAGAGGTGAGAACTTGGACTATGAGAACATGCAGATGGCCTGGCACACACATCAAGTACTCGCTGTCAGAGACAGCTATTGCTGTTTGCATGGATGTTAATTAGAAAGGAAAGAAATGGGGGGGGGTGTGCTATGCCCACCCAGGCCCGTGGCAGAGCTGGGGCAACAACCTGGGTACCAGCCTAAGACCACGGCTCTTTGCTGTGTGTCAAGTTCTGAGAAGAGCTAGAGTTTCATACGATTTATTCGTTTGTTTGAGATAGAGAGAGACAGAGAGAATGGCCACACCAGGGCCTCCAGCCACTGCAAACGAACTGCACACGCATGCGCCGCCTTCTGCATCTGGCTTACGTGGGTCCTGGGGAATTGAACCTGGGTCCTCAGGCTTCAAAGTCAAGCGCCTTGACCGCTAAGCCATGTCTCCAGCTCAGAGCGAGAGTTTATTGGGGAGTGACATCATTACCTCTCTGTGCTGTCTTGGTGTCCAGCACTGGCCATACCTGCAGGCCAGGACAAGATAAGCCAAGCTACTTGGACACCCCTGGACCTTCTATTTGGTCTTCGGACTGCAACTGCTAAGCCCTCTTCAGCATTAAGTCTATATTCAGCTTACACAGTCCTGCCTAGCCTTGGGCTAAGAGCTCAGGAGTGGTGGAGGCAGAGGACCAAAGTAGGGGAGCCAGCAGGCCTGGATTTGAGTTTTGGCTTTGTTTTTTTGCCATATGCCACGGTCCCTTTCTGGTCCTTAGTTTCATTGAAAAAAAGGGAAAGTTATTTGGTGAGTCTCACTCTTTGTTTTTTAATTTTATTTTTATTTATTTGAGACACAGAAAGATAGAAAGAGGCAGATAGATGACAGATAGATAGATAGATAGATAGATAGATAGATAGGGAGAGAATGGGCATGCCAGGGCCTCCAGCCACTGCAAATGAACTCCAGACACATGTGCCACCTTGTGCATCTGACTTACGTGGGTCCTGAGGAATTGAACCTAGGTCCTTTGGCTTTGTAGGCAAGTCCCTTACCTGCTAAGCCATCTCTCCAGCCCAAAAGATTTATTATTATTATTTATTTACGAGAGAGAGAGAGAGAGAGAATGGGCACACCAGGGCCTCTAGCCACCGAAAACAAACTCCAGACACATGTGCCACCTTATGGCTTACGTGGGTCCTGGGGAATCGAACCTGGGTCCTTTGGCTTTGCAGGCAAGTGCTTTAACCGCTAAGCCATCTCTCCAGCCTGAGTCACACTCAAGTGCGGTAGGCAGTCCCAGGTCAGGAGGCACAAAACTGGCAGGAGCGGCCTCCTTTTAGCCCAAGGGAAGGGTCCTCGGCGCAGCAGATCTAAGCCCAGATCTCGACGAGCTCGGACCCCAGGAGGTCCCCCACTCCTTGGAGGACCTTGCGACAAGATGTGATATCAAGGTCTACTTGGGAGGGTCACCGCACTGTTTGTCCCTCCCACACTTCCCAATCTTGCCCCACCCTGACGACCGACTGCTCGTGAGTCCCTGACTACCCAGTTCTGTTTCCCCCCCCACCTCGCACTCTGTTCCCCTAGACGCTTCATGTCTCTGCCTCCGACAAGCCAGACCCATCACCTCTTGTTTTTTGCTGGGGCCTCCCCTGAGCTCCCACAATCCCCCCAAAACGACCCTCGGGAACGTAGGCCGGCAAGCGTTCCTCAGAAACGGTGTAGATGGTAGATATCTGGGGCTTTGAGAGGTCATTACATCTCCGTCCTGTGATTCAGTTCTATCACTGGTGCAGGCCAGTGTCTCAGAACAAGTTTGTTTCCAAAGAGTGGCGCAGCAGGCTGAGTTTGGTCCGTTACGTCTCATAATCTCTGCTCCCAAGTCGCTACTGGGCCCAACATCTGACCTCTGCTCCTGCATATCCAGGCTCCTCTTCTCCCTGGAAAGCGCCTTCAATGGCTCTGCATTATTTAGCTCTTCCCCCAGTCTTCCAGCTGCCTGGGTTTGTGGGGGGTGGGCGCGATGCTGGCTTCATTGCCTCTAGTCCATGCCTGCATTCTGCCTTGGCACCCTTGCGTACATATGCACCCCAGGGAGAATTTTCTTCACTCTTTCCTTCGACAGATGCCTCTGTGTGGACAGGGCTAGGAGAAATCTAAGGACTTGGTGGCGGGCGGGGGGCGGGGGGCGCACCTAAAGATAGGGAGAGCCTGAGACCCAGAAAGGGGGGGAAACAACTGGCCCAGAAAAACACAGCAATACAGGGACAAAATCCACTCTTCTTGGGGTGGGGGTTGGACCTCCCCAGCCCTGTGCCAGGGAGTTGTCAACCAACACCAACCCTACTTTTTGGTAAACCATCACCCATGATCATGTAAGGTAAACTATCAGTTGGAACCATACCTCCTGGGGAAGTCTACCCCCGCACAAAGCCCAGCATCCAAATGCAAACAAAACTCTGTTCTCTTGGGCTGGAGGGATGGCTTAGTGGTTAAGGCGCTTTGCTACAAAGCCAAAGGATCCCGGTTCGATTCTCCAGGACCCACATAAGCCAGATGCACAAGGGGGCGCATGCATCTGGAGTTCGTTTGCAGTGGCTGGAGGCCCTGGTGCGCCCATTCTCCCTCCCTCTCTCTCTCTTTCTCTCTTATAAATAAATAATCTTTTGGGCTGGAGAGATGGTTCAGCAGTTAAGGCATTTGCCTGCAAAGCCAAAGGACCCCGGTTTGATTCCATAGGACCCACACAAACCAGATGCACAAGGTGGCCAATGTGTCTGGAGTTCGTTTGTTTGGAGCAGTTGGAGGCCCTGGTGTGCCCATATTCTTTCTCTCTCTCTCTCTTTCTCTCACACACATACACACACCCCTGCTTTTTTCTCCAATAAATAAGTAACAAGCCAGGCATTGTGATGCACACCTTTAATTCCAGCGCTCGGTAGGAGGATCACTGAGTTCCATGCCAGCCTGAGACTACATAGTAAATTTCAGGCCAGCCTGGGTTGGAGTGAGACCCCCATCTCAAAAAGATAAAAATAACCCAGGCGTGGTGGCACATGCCTTTAATCCCAGCACTCAGGAGGCAGAGGTAGGAGGCTCGCCGTGAGTTCGAGGGCACCCTGAGACTACATAGAGAATTCCAGGTCAGCCTGAGCTAAAGTGAGACCCTGCCTTGAAAAACCAAAATAATAAAATAATAATAAATAAAATAAAAAGAAAAATCTTTTAAAAATCTGTTCTCTTTTAAAATTTTTCTGGCTCAAACTCTCCCAAATAATTTCTTTGTTAAAATATTTAATTTAATTTAATTGAGAGAGAAAGAGAGAGAGGGTGCACCAGGGCCTCCAGCCACCGCAAACAAACTCCAGATGCATGCGCCCCCTTATGCATCTGGCTGACGTGGGTCCTGGGGAATCGAACCAGGGTCTTTTGGCTTTGCAGCAAATGCCTTAACCGCTAAGCCATTTTCCCAGCCCCCCGAATGCTTTCTATATGAAAGTCTTGGTGCTGGGAGTTTAAACCAGGAAACCCTAGGACAAAGGCCTATTACTCCTCAGTGGATACATGCAGAGTGAGTACCAGGCCGAGAAAGAATGACGAAAGTCCCATGGCCAAGGTCACATCTGGGCGGGAGCAGATTTGAACCCAAGCGGTCGGATGCCTGCTCTTCCCCGTTAGGACCACCCCCCCAACACTCATCGGGATAGCCAACCTCCGAAAGTTCAAGCAAGGGGGCAGGACAGGCTTGCAGAAGAAGATAATGCAGGGGCTCTGTCAGCTGGACACAGGACAGCAGATAGAAAGACCTTCAAGAGTGAACATGGCCCCTTCCGTGTGCCAAGCCCCGGTAGCTCAGGAGAGGGGACCAGAGTAGCCAATAACCCCATCACAAAATATCTCTATCACACCTTCCAAGGCTCAGGGTCTAATGCGGAAGAGGTGGTGGAAAGAATGTAAGAGCCAAAGGAAGGGTAGGACTCCTTACAACGTGCTCCTCCAGACACAAAATGGCCTGGATATCCATGACCTCACAGTGCCTGACACTACCTACACAAGACCCTCATAAGAGGAGGAAAAGATCATGACATCAAAATAAAAGAGAGACTGAGAAGGGGAGGGGATATGATGGAGAATGGAGTTTCAAAGGGGAAACTTGGGGGAGGAGGGCATTACCATGGGATATTGTTTACAATCATGGAAGTTGTCAATAAAAAAATAAAAATAAAGAAATAATAAAAAAAAAAAACCTCGCTGGGCGTGGTGGTGCACGCCTTTAATCCCAGCACTCGGGAAGCAGAGGTAGGAGGATCACTGTGAGTTCGAGGCCACCCTGAGACTATGTAGTGAATTCCAGGTCAGCCTGGGCTAGAGTGAGACCCTACCTCGACAAAACAAAACAAAACAAAACAAAATACTTCATCACAGGCCTGAAGGGCAGCTTTGAAATCAGCCACATGCAACGGTGGCGGACTCACGACAGCCTTCTGCAGAGCAGACTGGGTCACTATTTGGCTCAGCGTGGACATTTCCCACCTTGGCTCGGGCCTCGCACCTAAATCCCAGGGATCCTCCACAGCTATTGCGGTGGCTGCTGTCAACCCATTTTACAGAAGAGGAAAACTGAGGTTCAAAGCAGTGAAGGTGTGGGTGGCAGAGGTAGGACTTCAGATCCGTGTGGTTAACGTGCAAACCACCCAGGCAAATTTTGTTTATTTTTATTTATTTATTTGAGAGTGACAGACAGAAAGAAAAAGAGGCAGACAGAGAGAGAATGGGCGCACCAGGGCCTCCAGCCACTGCAAATGAACTCCAGACGTGTGCGCCCCCTTGTGCATCTGGCTCACGTGGGTCCTGGAGAGTCGAACCGGGATCCTTTGGCTTATGCAGCCAAAACGCCTTAACCGCTAAGCCATCTCTCCAGCCCCACCCAGGCCTATCTTCACAGGCTAACCAGACACCTCTCACGTCCCCGGGATCCCCAGGACAAGGCGGCCAGCCAACTGAGCAGAAGTTACCCGCACGAAGACGGGGTCCCTCGCCACGTGCCTGGCAGCGTGTGCCAGAATAAACCCGGCCACGAAGGACATGGGCCCCGTTCACACGCGATCCTGGGAAACTGAGGCAGCGCGATCACCTTCAGGTCTGGGGCTAGGCTAAACACCTCGGAAGACCCTATTATCGGACATCTGGCATCTGAGCCGAAACTGAATCCTGGCACCGCCACCTCCTCACCGGGTACCCGAGGGGAAGTACCTTGCCCCTGTGACCAGGGAGGATGTGGCTCTCCCATGCACGGGACAAAAGGCAAAGAGGGTCCTAGAGGTGACAGTGAACAGCCCGGCTCAGTTGGGTCCTCCAGGAACAAGGCCAGCTCAGGCCTGCCATGGGAAGGGGCCGGGCGGTGGGTTAAGGCTGCCAGAGCAGGACATGCCAGTCCCGACTTCTCCCAGCCTTGGCACCAGTTCCCAGGGAGATACCCCAGCTGGGCTCCAGGCCGTTGGCTCCCTGTTTCCAGGGATTTATGTCCCTTCATGCCAGCGTGCCCCCCTTGGACAATGCCCACCTCTGTGAGTCCCTGTACTCCACCACGCAGGAGTGATCGATAGTCATGGAGCGAGGGTCTGCGACATCATAATCTGGCGCCATGGCAACAGATGGATTGCCACAAAGGACTCAGGCTTCCAGAGGGTAGCGGAGGAAGGCGGGGCGGGCCTCGGGGCAGAGCAAGGGGACAGTGAGAAATCCAGCACAAAGGAAGTGGGAGCTATTTATATAACAAGATCACAAGCCAAAGAAAACACCAGCTAGCCCATGGTCGGATTGACTCAAGTGTGCCACCGGTGGGCTGTGTGACTTTATTCCAGATACACGACTTCTCTGAGCCACACTTAAAAAACAAATTTTTTTTGTTTGTTTATTTATTTATTTATTTTTACTTATTTATTTGAGAGTGACAGAGAGAGAAAGAGAATGGGCGTGCCACGGCCTCCAGCCACTGCAAACGAACTCCAGACGTGTGCGCCCCCTTGTGCATCTGGCTAACGTGGGTCCTGGGGAATCGAGCCTCGAACCGGGGTCCTTAGGCTTCACAGGCAAGTGCTTAACCGCTAAGCCATCTCTCCAGCCCAATTTTTATTTATTTATTTATTTACTTGCAAGCAGAGAGACAGAGGAAGAGGATGGGTGCACCAGGAACCCCAGCCCTGCAAATGAACTCCACATGCATGTGTCAATGTGTGTCTGGTTTTACCTAGGTACTGGGGACTCGAACCCCGGTCATTAGGCAGTGCAGGCAAGCGCCTTAACTGCTAAGCCATCTCTCCGGCCTGCTGAGCCATACTCTCTTCATCTGCACTCAACAACAATATTTTTTTTTCTTTCTTTTCTTTCTTTATTTATTTGATTTTTCAAGGTAGGGTGTCGCTCTAGTCCAGGCTGACCTTGAATTCACTACATAGTCTCAGGATGGCCTTGAACTCACAGCGATCCTCCTGTCTCTGGCTCCCCCCTCCCCCGAGTGCTGGGCATTAGAGGCGTGTGCCACCGCACCCCCGCTTTCAACAACACTGTCAGTCAACCCATTTGAGGTACACTGCTTGTCAGGAGACAGCGGTGTGTGGCGTTGACTTAACCTTACCCCGCCCTCAGCCCCCAGGACGATTGTGCAAAACTACTATCGCTCAGCACCTGCTCCCCCTGTCGCCTCCCCCAGAGGTGTCCTACTCCACACGACACATCCTCAAGTTGTGTGACCCACCCACATGCTTCCCCGCACCCTAATGCAACCGCGGGGCTTAAAAAACAAATGAGCCAACGGGTGCAATAGTGGCACGTCTGTCATGGTGGAAACCAACCGCCCTCTAATTGGAGTGGAGGCCCGCTCCATGGGAGGGAATACATCCCTGATACTGAAAACTTAAAACTAGGGCTCATGAGTCCTAGGGGTGTAACGTCTGCTGCTGTCTGGCTAAATGTATATACTATGCTCATCAAACTGCCCAGTAAGCACTTCTCTTAATGTTCATACCCTTATATTAATGCTACTCTCACTTTGGGTAGAGAATCTTCTCTTTTCAGATGGCAGTGACCTTGGGATGACTCAGAAGGTATCATGGTGCTGAAAAGAAGTGACTGGAGTACCGAGTAACATCTCGATCCCACCTTCCAAGGCTCAGGGTCTAATGCGGAAGAGGTGGCGGAAAGAATGTAAGAGCCAAAGGAAGCGTAGGACTCCTTACAACGTGCTCCCTCCAGACACAAAATGGCCTCGATATCCATGACCTCACAGTGCCTGACACTACCTACACAAGACCCTCATAAGAGGAGGAAAAGACCACGACATCAAAATAAAAGAGAGACTGATTGAGAGGGGGAGGGGATATGATGGAGAAAGTGGAGTTTCAAAGGGGAAAGTGGGGGGAGGGAGGGTATTACCATGGGATATTTTTTTATAATCATGGAAGATGTTAATAAAAATTGAGAAAAATAATAAAAGCAAAGATCAGTCCCCACTGTCTGGGCACCTTCCTTGTGACCACCAGAATGTTCCGCCGTGCCGGAGCCCTGCCCATTCACCATGCCCACGTAAGTTGGCAGCTGTGCGCATGAGCCCGGGTATTGCTGTCTAGGCCCACTAGGTGGTCAAGAAGCCGATGGAGAAGGCGCTGGGAGAAGGCTTGTGTCCAAGAAAGAGGAGTCGCGAAAACTGTGGGCCTAGGGGGAAGAAGATATGAGGGCCAGGGAGGTGGCAGATGGCGTGGCGCCTGGGAGCTCCGCTATGGGCCAGCAGCCAACTTGCCCTGCCTGGCATCAAGCTGCCCCTCAGAGACACAGCTTGGCCTGGCTTTCCTCGAACTCGCCCAGAGACTCCACGCGGTGTCTTGTTAAGCAAAGGACTTGCTGCTCGGCAGGTAGCGAAACCCACGTCTACGCGACTCTGTCCTTGCTGTGGGATTTGGCAAGGCTACGTGACGTGGATGAAGAGAGGAATAAGGGTATGGGACAGACACAAGGGGTGGCTATGCGCTCAGACCTTTGGGATAATAAAAATTTATGTATCTGATAGAAAGAGGCAGAGTGGAAACCAACTGCCCTCCAATTGGACTGGAGGCCTGCTCCAAGGGAGGGAATACATCCCTGATACTGAAAACTTAAAACAGGGCTAGTCATGAGCCCTAGGGGTGTAACATCTGCTCATGTCTGGCTAAATGTATATACTATGCTTATCAAACTGCCCAGTAAGCACTTCTCTTAATGTTCATACCCTTATACTAATGCTACTCTCACTTTGGGTAGAGAATCTTCTCTTTTCAGATGGCAGTGACCTTGGGATGACTCAGAAGGTATCAAGGTGCTGAAAAGAAGTGACTGGAGTACTGAGTAACATCTCGATCCCACCTTCCAAGGCTCAGGGCCCATTGTGGAAGAGGGGGCGGAAAGAATGTAAGAGCCAAAGGAAGGGTAGGACTCCTTAAAACGTGCTCCCTCCAGACATAAAATGGCCTGGATATCCATGACCTCATAGTGCCTGACACTAGCCTACACAAGACCATCATAAGAGGAGGGAAAGATCATGACATCAAAATAAAAGAGAGACTGATTGAGAGGGGGAGGGGATATGATGGAGAATGGAATTTCAAAGGGGAAAAGGGAGGGGGAAGAAGGGTATTACCATGGGATATTTTTTATAATCATGGAAAATGTTTTAAAAATTGAGAAAAAATTAAATTAAATTTTAAAAAAAGAGGCAGAAAAAGAGAGAAAGAGAGAGAGAGACAGAGAGAGGGGGAAAGAGAAGGGACATGCCAGGGCTTTTAAACACTGCAAATCAACTCCAGACACGTGTGCCACCTTGTGCATCTGGGTTACGTGGGTCCTGGGGAAATCGAACCTTGGTCCTTAGGCTTCGCAGGCAAGTGCCTTAACCATCAAAGCCATCTCTCCAGCCCTGGGACAAACACTTTTCTAACTTAAGAAATCCACAGCGCCAAAGGCCCTGAGAAAAACCCGTAGTACGTATATGATTTGTTTTCTTGCGGCACATACAATCTTAACCAAGAGACTCCTCTTTCAGATGCCACGCTTAATTTCGAAGAAAAGGAGAGTCAGTGAGTCATATCCAGGAGGCACTATGTGATCGACACAGGCTTCCAACCCTACCAGGGGGAACTGAGACCCACACAAGGCATCCAGCCATCTCAGTGGGAGCCTGAAGTTCACAGAGTACTCAGCTCAGATAAACTCAGGGGGACCCCCCCCCCGCACGGGGGAGACCCCAGGCCTCAGAGCAAGAGGCTCAAGTCAGGGAGAGGGGACGGACCGACGCAGGCTGTGTGGGTTAGGGAAGTGAGGTAGATGTGAAAGACACGACCTCTGGTTTCCTGAGCCCCAGAGGGGCAGAACAGAGAAGATGAATTCTAGCTCAACAAGGCCACGCAGCACAGGCTGCCCATCCTGGGGGCTCGGCCAAAGACAAAACCCCAGGCTCAGAACATACACGCAAGGGGGCTGGAGAGAGATGGCTTAGTGGTTAAACACTGAGCCTAAGGACCCCCGGTTCGAGGCTCGATTCCCCAGGACCCACGTAAGCCAGATGCACGAGGGGGGCGCGTGCACCTCGAGTTCGTTCGCAGTGGCTGGAGGCCCTGGTGCGCCCCTATTCTCTCTTTGTCTCTCTGTCTCTCTTTCTCTCTCTCTGTTGCTCTCAAATAAATTAAATTAAAATAAAAAAAAAAGAACATACACGCAGGGACTCAAGGATGCTTCCATTTTCTCACCCAGCCTAGGGCCGGCCCCCCAAGGCAGCTGGGCCACTTGTACCCTTGGGCGGGCAGATGAAAGCATTGCTCCGCTCAGAGCTACCATTCTATAGCGGCTTGCCAGGCCCTGACGTCTCCAAGACAACCATCCAGGCGGGGGCAAGGGGCGTGCCAGCCCGCCCCTGGCCTACTAACCTGGCAGGCCGATTTAAATGACAGCCCAGGAAGTTGCTATTAAATTGCCACCCTTGTTAACAGGACGGCAGACCCCCAAGTGTTCTCTAGCTAGGGCAACAACACAGCAGGGGTTGACAGAGGGAGGAGACGGTGGCCCGGGGCAACCTGCACCCCACCCCACCCCCCCTTCTGCAGGAGGCCCTGGCCTGCTTGCTCATCCACCCACCCACCCACCCCCCTCAGGCTGTGGCCCGATCCTGGCACAGAGCTGTTAGTTCAATTCAAGACCCAGCAAACGGCTACTCTTCCTTCTTAAGCGGAAAAAGACCTTTGTCCCAAACGAAACGCCCAACACGAAACTGATAAAAAAAATGGAGTTGCAAGGGACCGGAGAGATGGCTTAGCGGTGAAGGCCGCTGCCTGCAAAAAAAACCTCACCACCCCCGGGGGTTCGAGTCCCGAGAACCCACGTAAAGCCAGATGCGCAAGGTGGCGGGGCACGCATCTGGAGTTCCCTCCTCGCGGGGGCTGGGGGCCCTGGCACGCCCATTCTCTCTGTCTCTCTTCTCTCCGTCGCTGCTTGCAAATAAATAAATAAATGAACTTTTTTGTTTGTTTGTCTTTTCAAAGTAGGCTCTCACTCTAGCCCAGACAGACCTGGAATTCACTATGTAGTCTCGGGGTGGCCTCGAACTCACGGCGATCCTCCTACCTCTGCCTCCCAAGTGCTGAGATTAAAGGTGTACATCACCACGTCCTAATATGTGTGTGTATACATATATATATATATATATATATATATATATATATATATATGTATGTATGTATTTTAGGTAGGGTCTGGAGAGATGGCTTAAGCAGGTAAGGCGCTTTCCTGCAAAGTCAAAGGACCCAGGTTGGATTCACCAGGACCCCTGCAAGCCAGATGCACAAGGTGGCACATGCATCTGAAGTTTGTTTGCAGTGGCTGGAGACCTTGGCACGCCCATTGTCTCTCTCTCTCTCTGTTTCAAAAATAAAATAAATTAAATTAAAAATAAATTTAAAAAATAAGGTAGGAATAGGCCACAGGAGGCCAGATAGGAGACAGTAGCAGGGACGCCTTGTGTGGGTGTCTGGTGTTGGCCTGGAATGTCAGGACCACCTAGTGACCCATGACCATGGCAAAGGACATAGATATCTCTCCCTAAACTAAAATGACGAGCTGATGTCCCTTGCCACTTTCAGCTGGGGCCCTCAGAGGAAGATGCCATCACTAGGCGAGGACAGGAGATAGTTCCAGGAAGAGAGACTTCACAGCCAACTGAGTCAGAGCCAGGACTTGAACCCGTGTCCCTGGTTCAGGGTGTCCTTCCTCGCCGTCCTCAGGCACTAATGACAGGAGCCCCGTCGAAGAATCTGGAGAGACAACTCAGTCCTTAAAGTGCTGGCCATGCAAGCATGAGGGGACCTGAGTTTGGGTCCCCCCACTCCCCGCCAGCACCCATAAACACTGGGGACAGCGGCACCTGTAATCTCAGCATGAGGCGAGCAAACAGGAAAAATCCCTAGGAGCTTGGTTAACTAGTTAGTCTAGGTGAATTAATGCGCTCCAGACTCAGGAAGAGACCCTGTATCAAAAAAAAAAAAAAAAAAGCGGGGAGCTGGAGAGATGGCTTAGTGGTTAAGGCACTTGCCTGCAAAGCCTGAGGACCCAGGTTCGATTCCCCAGGACCCACGTAAGCCAGATGCACATGGTGGAGCATGCGTCTGGAGTTCGTTTGTAGTGGCTGGAGGCCCTGGCGTGCCCATTCTCTCCGTCTGCCTCTCTCTCTCTCTCTCTCAAAATAAATAAATTTATTTTAAAAAATTATAAAGTGGGTCTGGAGAGATGGCTCAGTGGTTAAAGACACTTGCTTACAAAGCCTGATGGCCCAGGGTTTGATTTCCCCAGTTCCCACATAAAGCCAGATATACAAAGTGGTATGTGCATCTGGAGTTCACGTGCAGTGATAAGAGGCCCTGGCACACCCATTCTCTCTCTCTCTCTCTCAAATAAATAAATAAATAAGCATTAAAAAATAGGGATGAAGAGATGGCTTAGCGGTTAAGCGCTTGCCTGTGAAGCCTAAGGACCCCGGTTCGAGGCTCGATTCCCCAGGACCCACGTTAGCCAGATGCACAAGGGGGCGCACGCGTCTGGAGTTCCTTTGCAGTGGCTGGAGGGCCTGGCACGCCCATTCTCTCTCTCTCTCTGTCACTCCCATCTGTCACTCTCAAATAAATAAAAAAGTGAACAAAAGAAAATAAAAAAAAAAAAAGCCCGGTGTGACGGCACACACCTTTAATCCCAGCCATTGGGAGGCAGAGGTAGGAAGATCGCCGTGAGCTCAAGGCCAGCCTGGACTAGAGTGAGACCCTGCCTCGAAAAAACAAAAAATAAAAATAAAAAATAAAGTGAGCAACCAAGGATCTACCTTTCTTTCACTCTGCCTGTTATCTCACATGAATCAATGTTTTTTTTTTAAAAAAATATTTTATTTATTTACTTATTTGAGAGAAAGAGGGAGGGGGAAAGAGAGGAAGAGGCAGACAGAGAGAAAATGGGTGCGCCAGGGCCTCTAGCCAACTCCAGACACACGCGCCACCTTGCGCATCTGGCTTGTGTGGGTCCTGGGGAATCGAACCTGGGTCCTTAGGCTGCGCCGGCAAGTGCCTTAACCGCTAAGCCATCTCTCCAGCCGCACATGAGTCAATCTTTAAGGACTTTCCCCAGCTGACATTTTGGATTAGCAGCCCTGTGACACAGATAGGCTGTGACCCTCGGTACGTTCCTAGCCCCCCCCCCATCCTTCCCCCCCTCCACAAAAAAAGCATCACCTGGGCTTTCCCACAGCCAGCCAGTCCCTTCTCCAGACCCAGCACATCTCAGCTGTTCTCGGACACTCCTCGACCCCTGCCCGGCTGTCACCAAGGGAGGCCCGAGACCTCACTGGGGTATGTGGGACTCCCTGTCGCCACAAGGAAGATGTCTCTCAGGGACAGACAACGAAGGCATTTTCCTGTGCCAGTGATTTGTGGACGCAGGCGGTATTGAACCGGCGATAGCTTTGGGGGAGTGGTTGCTGGGGACGGGGGACAGAGTAGACGTGGGCAGGATGAGATCAGCAGGGGTCCCTGGCTGGCATCTGCCAAGAGCCCAAACCCGGGGCCCATGTGCTGTGCCCGGAGACGCAGACACACGCAGGAGGCCGTCTCTCAGAATCCCAGTGGCCTCACCCTGGGCTGCGTCCCGCCCACTCTGCACTGGGATGGATTTTATGGACTCTGGGGAAACAGCTAGAATTGAAAACTCAGGGTGTCCATAAAGTAGAAGAAGTCAGGAGGCGAGTTTGAGAAACCTAGGGACTCCAGCCCAGGGTCCTGCCTGGGCTCTAGCTTCTCAGCACCCCCGCCACAAGACAGGCAGAGAGCACCCCCCACCTCTGAAACACGGGGTCTTCCTGTCTAACCCCAGTCAAGCTACCTGGCACTGATGGGGGTTGAGGGTAGTCTGTGGCATTGTCTTTTATTTGGGGGGGGGGTTTCGAGGTAGGGTCTCACTCTGGTCCAGGCTGACCTGGAATTCACTCTGTAGTCTCAGGGTGGCCTTGAACTCAGGGCGATCCTCCTACCTCTGCCTCCCGAGCACTGGGATTAAAGACGTGCGCCACCACGCCTGGCTGGCACTGCCCTTTTTTTGGGCAGGGATGGGAGCCTACAAGGCCCCTCACGTTCATGGCCCTGGTCTCCTGGCCACCAGCGCCCTGATGGAAGGAATAGGGCAGCATTTCCACAGCCCAGTAGGCTTCCGAATAACATTCCAGCCCTACTGTGCTAAGTGAGAGGCTTCTGAGAAGGGATTCTGTGGGCTCAGCCCTCACAAAGTACTGCCAACGGGAAGTCCAGGGCTCCCAGAACTGCATTTTTTAATTTTTATTTATTTATTTTTGTTTTTTTTTTGGGGGGGGGGGTAGGGTCTCACTCTAGCCCAGGCTGACCTGGAATTCACTATGGAGTCTCAGGGTGGCCTCGAACTCATGGCGATCCTCCTACCTCTCTGCCTCCCCAGCGCTGGGATTAAAGGCGTGCGCCACCACGCCCAGCCTAAATTTATTTTTATTTGAGAGGGAGAGAGAAAGAGAGAGGGCCCAGAAGGCAGGCTGGCCCAAGCTTTCTCACCCTCAGCACCCCTCGCTCCCCCCCACCCTTCGTCATCCAGAGAGCTACTGCTCATCCATCCCATGACCAGCAGGAGGACTGCACCTTGAGGGCATGGCTCAGTGAAGTTGATGGGGGGGGGGGCACTGCTTGAAAAGCTGCTGGCTTGACAGTTAAGGCGCTTGCCTGCAAAGCCCAAGGACCCAGGTTCGATTCCCCAGGACCCACGTAGGCCAGGTGCACAAGGAGGCGCACGCGTCTGGAGTTCGTTTGCAGCGGCTGGAGGCCCTGACCGCAGGTTGGGACATCATGCCCAGAGGCACTGCCTTCCCCACCCCCCCAAAAAAAAACCTGATTGCTGCTCCCACAACACATAACCCACAACCCCAAGGGGAATACCAGCAACCCCACTAAGGAGGGCCCTCAGCAGAATGGGGACAGGGAGGAGGGAAAAGATAGTACCAATACATGATGGATCCATACTAAGTATGCTCTTAAAAAACACAAAGCCCGCTCCATGGGAGGGAATACATCCCTGATACTGAAAACCTACAACAGGGGTAGTCATGAGCCCTAGGAGTGTAACGTCTGCTGCTGTCTGGCTAAATGTATATACTCTGCTCACCAAAATGCCCAGTAAGCACTTCTCTTAATGTTCATACCCTTATATTAATGCTACTCTCACTTTTGGTTAGAGAACTTCTCTTTTCAGATGGCAGTGACCTTGGGATGACTCAGAAAGCACCATGGTGCTGGGAAGAAGTGACAGAGGAGTGCTCAGCACTGCAATATCTCTATCACACCTTCCAAGCCTCAGGGTCTATTGCGGAAGAGGTGGTGGAAAGAATGTAAGAGCCAGAGGAAGGGTAGGACTCCTTACAACGTGCTCCTCCAGACACAAAATGGCCTGGATATCCATGACCTCACAGTGCCTGACACTACCTACACAAGACCATCATAATGGGAGGAAAAGACCATGATATCAAAATAAAAGAGAGACTGATTGAGAAGAGGCAGATAGAGAGAGAGAGAATGGGTGCACCAGGGCCCCCAGCCACTGCAAACAAACTCCAGATGTGTGCGTCACCTTATGCATCTGGCTTACGCGGGTCCCGGGAGGGGGGGGGGTATCGAACCAGGGTCCTTAGGCTTCGCAGGCAAACGCCTTAACTGCTAAGCCGAATTTCCTCAGCCCGGAAAAAGTACTTTCTAGAAACAGATGAAGAAGGCTGCACCCTGCTTCCTGGTGTGACTGGGAGAAAATGAGGTTAGTTCTCCAAAGTTCTTTAACCACCCCCCCCCCACCGACCTTCAGCACCCCCATTCTTTTTTTTTTTTTTTTTTTTTTTTTTTTGGTTTTTCGAGGTAGGGTTTCACTCTAGCCCAGGCTGACCTGGAATTCACTATGTAGTCTCAGGGTGGCCTCGAACTCACGGCGATCCTCCTACCTCTGCCTCCCGAGTGCTGGGATTAAAGGCGTGCGCCGCCACGCCCGGCTTCAGCACCCCCATTCTATTCCTGGAGGATTCTGTACTAGGCTTGAGCTGTCACCTCATCACGCATGCCTGTCGTGTCCAGTGAGACCCTGTGACAGCCACACAGTCAAGGCTCTGGGAGCAAACTGTATGAAGGGTGAGCTAACTTCTCAGGGCCTTAGTTTTCCTCACTAGATGGGACTAACCACGTGGGGTGAGGGTCTTTATTTTTTTTTTTTAAATTTTTTTTTGGTTTATTTATTTATTTGAGAGAACAGAGAGAAGGAGAGAGAGAGAGAGAGAGAGAGAATGGGCACGCCAGAGCTTCCAGCCTCTGTAAACGAACTCCAGACACGTGCGCCCCCTTGTGCATCTGGCTAACGTGGGTCCTGGGGAATCGAGCCTTGAACCGGGGTCCTTAGGCTTCACAGGCAAGCGCCTAACCGCTAAGCCAATCTCCCCAGCCCTAGGGGTGAGGGTTTTTAAAGGAGAGGTGATGTTGACGTTATATGGCGCACAATACGGTCCCTGTCCTTGGTGCTGTTAACCGTTCTGGCTGTATCCTCACCAGTTTCCTGCTGGTATTCATGGAGGGACACGCCCAGAACCAGGGCTTTGGAGGCCATCCGGCCCAACTCTCCAAACATAACGGAGATGGTCTCAAGAGAAGCCCGGGGAGAAGCAAGTCTTCTCCCTCCCCAGGACCGGAACTCACCGCAGCTTAAGACATCTTGGGGATCGACAAAAAAAAAATGAGCAGTCACAAACTGAAGAACAGACGCTCCACGGGTCACAATACACACAATCACACCACCCCAGGCCCGCGCACCGTGGTCACAAGCGCTCCCTGATGACACAGCACTCACGGAGACCTGTCACCTGTCAGGCTCGCAGGATCTAATCCCGGTGCCAGAAGCATGGCCGGTTGCTCCTCCCCTAACCACAGCCCTCCCCCCCCCCCCCCGGAATCATGTTCACTGTGGCTCCCTCTGCCTCCAGTTCCACCCCCTTCCCCCATGGGGCCTCAATCAGCTGTGCTGGAGAGAGACTGGACACAGTCCTTCCTCAAACAGGGAGGGAAATCGAGTTCTCAACAGGACACCCCCCACTTTGTACAAATGGATCCTTCATCGTTCTCTTTCTTTGGCTCCGAGCAGAAAGATTCCCAGGGAAGTGGCAGGGAGCCAGGAGCCTGCCACCGAATGACTTTAACAGCAGACAGGCTGGTAATAGGTTTCGGTGGGAAAGAAAAAAAATAAAATAAAATAAAAAAAAAGGAAGGAAGGGGGCGACGATCTATTCCAGCTTGACATGCGATAAAGGAAATTAAGGCATAACACCAAAGAGGCAGCAGCTCCGTTGACCTGTGTGGAATACCAATTACTACAAGCTTCTCGAAATTGCTAGAAATCAAGAGAAAGAGAGAGAGAGAGAGAAAAGACCAGAAGAGTGTGATTGTGGCACAAGGCTCATCTGGATTGGGCTGTTTGTTTGCCCTGGCACCCTGAAGATGGGAATAAGTCCTCGTTTCCTGGGAGACAGCTATGCCCCAAGTGGGGGAGGAGAGGCGGGCCCACGCACAGCCACCAGGGTCTTGGCTTGGCAAGGGATCGGGGTGGTCCCGCTCCAGGGAGAGCTAGGTAACAGGGGCTGTGGGGGCCACCCACCTCCCAGCCCTCTCTGGTCTCGTCCTCCCGTCCCCCGGTTCTGGTGTCTGGCGGGTCCAAGCTTCATTCAACACGTCCTAACTAGAAAGCCCTTCTCCGGTTTTCTGCTCCTAGAAGTTAAAAGAATCAGGCAGGGGCCTACTGAGTCAGGTACGTGCTGGGTGCTACGAGCCCCTCAGAGTAAGACCTCCAAGGGGTCTTATCTCAAGGGTATTGTTCAGCCATGAAGCACAACAGTGCCTCCAGCCAGATCCTGGCAAGAAAAGATACAGACTGGAGGCAGGGGGCGGTCAGAGGCAAGGAGTGGGGTCAGGTGCCTGGTACAACCCCCCTACCCCCAGGCCTCAGCCACCCCCACTTCTTCTCAGAGCCCCTTACACAGGGTATCGGTACCCTGAGTCAGCAGGTTTCCCCAGCAAGACAGGACTTAACAGTCAGTGGCTTGCATGGACAGAAAGCCACTTTGGAAACACTTTATCCCTGGGATCAAGGCCTGTCACCCCAGAGCAAATCCATTCACACTAGCCTTTACTCTTTTAAATATTTATTCATTTGAGAGAGAAAGAACAAGAGACAGAATGAATGGGTGCGCCAGGACCTCCGGCCACTGCAAAATAACTCCAGACACATGCGCCACCTTGTGCATCTGGCTTACGTGGGTCCTGGGGAAGCGAACCTGGGTTCTTTAGGCTTCGCAGACAAGCACCTTACCCGCTAAGCCGTCTCTCCAACCCCATGGTCTTTATTTTTAAGTGCACGGTCCCCCCCCCCTTCGCAACACAGAGGTTTGGGAGAATTTAATCTGCTGCCCTTATCCCACCAGGAACAGATTAAGGGGTCCAGAGCTTAAATCCTGGCTTTGCCACGTGCTACCCCTGTGACTTCAGACCAGTGACTCGAGCTCTCTGCACCCGTGTGTGTAGATCATAGAGCGAGATGACACGTGTTTGCTTGTGTACTGTCAGGGTGGCACACCGATAATTCAGGAAGTTCTCAGCAGCGCAAAGTCCTCCAGCTATCCGACCCCCAGGGCACCCTGCACGCGGCCTGCCCTTCCAAGTCATCTCTGTTAGGATTTTCAAAGGGCACAAGGGGGCAGGGGGAAGGGCGGCCCCTGGACTCTTGTCCTGGACCACCTGGGTCCTCTCCCACTTCTTCCCTCCCTCTAAAGAAGCAGAAAGGAGGGCTGGAGAGATGGCTTAGCGGTTAAGCGCTTGCCTGTGAAGCCTAAGGACCCCGGTTCGAGGCTCGATTCTCCAGGACCCACGTTAGCCAGATGCACAAGGGGGCGCACGCGTCTGGAGTTCGTTTGCAGTGGCTGGAGGCCCTGGCGCGCCCATTCTCTCTCTATATATATATCTGCCTCTCTCTCTCTCTCTGTGTCTGTCGCTTTCAAATAAATAAATAAAAATAAAGAAAAAAAATTTATAAAAAGAAGCAGAAAGGAGAGAGAGAGGCCAGGGTGGGTGGGGTTTCCCACGGGTAAGCTACCTGACCCACCTCTCAAGTGACCACAACCACGATGGGGCAGAGCCTCGAGGGCCTGCCTGGATGAGCAGGGGGCATGGGGGACCTGCCGGCTACCGTTTCTTTTTATGATTATTATTATTTTTTAATATTTTATTTATTTATTTATTTGAGACAGAGAGAGAGAGAACGGGCGTGCCAGGGCCTCCAGCCACTCACTGCAAACGAACTCCAGACGCGTGCGCCCCCTTGTGCATCTCACTTTATGTGGGACCTGGGGACTCGAACCTGGGTCCTCAGGCTTCGCAGGCAAGCGCCTTAACCGCTAAGCCATCCCTCCAGCCCCACTTTCTCCAGCACCTCAGAACGTGGTGGTGATGCCACCGTATTCAGAGTGGGTCTCCCTGCTCCGGTTAATCTTCCAGGCCAGCACTGGATGAGGAGGTGAGCCCTGCTGTCTGTCCTCTGAGCCCATCACTGCTCTAGTTCAATGCCACCAGCCCCATCTGGGAGCTGAAGCTGGATGGCAACCAGGTACCAATACGCATATACCAATATGCCCGTCTGGGGAAGGGCATCAGCCTCTGGCATGGGCCCAATGCCCTGGCCTGCTCCTCAGAAAATCCGTGGGGTCATGTGGACTTGACCTTGACCACAGATTGATGATGGCCACCAGACCAGGCCCCTCATCTGTCCACCTCACTGTACCTTGTGGTTTATAGAATCCTCTGTTTCCTTAGTTTATTTTTGTTCTTTTTGCTTTTTTTTTTTTTTTTTTTTTTTTTTTTTAAGGTAGAGTTTCACTCTAGTCCGAGCTGACCTGGAATTCACTATGCAGTCTCAGGATGGCCTCGAACTCACGGTCATCCTCCTACCTCTCTGCCTCCCTGAGTGCTGGGATTAAAGGCCTGCGCCACCATGCCCGGCTGCTTTCTTTGTTTTAGGCACAGGGATCTGAACCTAGGACCTCATTCATGCTAGGTAAACACTTTACCAGTCAACTACTTGACAGCCTTAATCTTATTTTATCTTATCTCTTCTTTTCTTTTCTTTTTTTCCAGGTAGGATCTCACTCTGGCCTAGGCTCTCATGGAATTCACTATGTAGTCTCTGACTGGCCTCGAACTCACTGGGAGCCTCCTACCTCGGCCTCCCCCAAGTGCTGGGATTAAAGGCAGGTGCCACCACGCCCAGCACAGCCCTATTTTTTAATTTAATATAGTTTTTTTCCCTTTGTTTTTTTTCAGGTAGGGTCTCACTCTAGCCCAGGCTGACCTGGAATTCACTCTGTATTCTCAAGGTGGCCTCGAACTCATGGCGATCCTCCTACCTGTGCCTCCCCAGTGCTGGGATTAATATAATCATTTTTTTTTTTGAAGACTAAAGTTTATTTATTTGCAAGGAAAGACAGAAAAAGAGAGGGGCAGAGATAGAGTGCAGCAAGGCCTCTTGCCATTGAAAAATGTACTTTGTGCATCTGGCTTTAAGTGGATACTGGCCCTCGGCTTTGCAAGCAAGCGCCTTAATCACTGAGTCATCTCTCCAGCTCCCTTAATTTAATTTTTATTTATTTATTTGAGAGAGAGAAAGAAGCAAGCAGAGAGAGAGAGAGAGAGAATGGGCACGCCAGGGTATCCAGTCACTGTAAATGAACTCCAGATGCACGTGCCACCTTGTACATCTGGCTAACGTGGGTCCTGGAGAATTGAACCTGGGTCCTTTGGCTTTTCAGGCAAGCACCCCCCGGCGGCCAAACCGTCTCTCTAGCCCTTTATTTAATTTTTTTAATTAATTAATTTTTTATTAACAACTTCCACGATTGTAAACAATATCCCATGGTAATGCCCTCCCCCCCCACTTTCCCCTTTGAAACTCCACTCTCCATCATCTCCCCTCCCCCTCTCAATCAGTCTCTCTTTTATTTTATTTTGATATCATCTTTTCCTCCTCTCATGATGGTCTTGTGTAGGTAATATATTTAGTTTTTTGAGACAGGCTGTCATGAAGCCCAGGCTAGCCTCAAACTTCCTTATATAGACAAGGATGACCTTGAACTTCTGATCCCTCACCTCTTAAATGCGGAGATTATAGGCATGCACCGGCACTGAGGATCACCCCAGGGCTTCAGGTAATGCTAGGTAAGCGACCTACCAACCAGGCTACCCTATGGACCACCTCGCTCAGTTCTCACAACCACCCCACGAGGTTCAGAGATGGACAGGATAGGTCCAGATCTCACGGCAAGTGAGTGGGCTCGGTCGGCTCGGGGTCCTCTAGCAGCCAAACCGACTCTTCAACGGAAGGAGATCACCAGTGAAAACCGTGAACTTGTCTCTGGGCAGCTCTGAGAAGTGGTAAGGAGTAACAGAAACCCCTGCGGGGGAAAGAATTTTGTTTGTTTGTTTGTTTTTGTTTTTCGAGGTAGGGTCTGCCTCTAGCCCAGGCTGACCTGAAATTCACTATGGAGTCTCAGGGTGGCCTCGAACTCACAGCGATCCTCCTACCTCTGCCTCCCGAGGGCTGGGATGAAAGGCGTGCGCCACCACGCCCGGCAAGAATTTTTGTTTTTAGATTTTTATTTGTTTGCAAGCAGAGAGAGAGAGAGAGAGGAGAGAGAAAGAGAATGGGCGCACCAGGGCCTCCAGCCACTGCGAAGGAACTCCTGACGCGTGCGCTATTTGGTGCATCTGGCTTTCCGTGGGTCCCCGGGGGGACTGAACCCAGGTCCGTTAGTCCTTGCAGGCAAGCTTCTTAACCCCCACCACGGAAATTTAATAGCATAAAATATGCCCAGGGCACACAGAACGTGCTGGCCAGGGCAGTGGCCCACTGCTGCTGAAATAGCATTGCATGGGGGAGCCCGGGGGCCTGGGCTACAGTCCCACCCCCTCCACTCTGGCTCTGATTTTGGGCAAGTAGGCCTGGGTTTCCCCATCTGTCAAACAAGAGACAAGGATTCCTGCTCTTCCCCCCCCCACACACACAAATGCCAAACCTACCCCCATGGGTACCTTCTGCCCAGCCAGTCTGTGACTACCAAGTCCACCAAGAGGGCTCAAGAGACCCACTGGGCACACAGCCCAGACTAACTCCCTGTGCCCACGAGCCAGGTCTGGACATAGACCACACACACACACACACACACACACATGCACACAGAATGTGCCCTGACAAGACACGCAGACCCTGGGGCACATCACCCAGCACGCGGACACACGGATGGGTGGGCACGCGTGCGCAGAGATGCACACTCAGATACACGCGCCACATACCCACACACGGCGGGCACAGGTGGCTTCCCGCACCGCTCACAGAAATGCAGAGACTCGCCTCTACTGTGACAGCCAGATGGTGGGATTTCCCCACCTTGGGTACCATTTAACGCTCTAATTAATTTAAAAAAAAAAAAATTCTAGGTACCCCAAACCTGGGTTTGTTCCAATATCCTCAGGCAGAGCCTATAGCCAGAGGGCAAGGAAGGAATCAGGACGGAGAGGGAAGAGGGTGTGCTACTGTGGTTAGGGTCAGAGACTGCTTGCCTGGAATGTGGGCCTCACCCTAGGGTTCCTAGGCTCAGGCTGGAGAAAGACTGCCATTGTGGGGTCCCTTGCATCCTCCTCTGGTCCTGCCTGCACCCTCAAGAGGCCCTCAAGGGGAGCTCCGGTCCCCACCGTGGCCACTGGTTTGTCTGACTGTCCCGCAGGACGAGGGTGTTTTCCAACAACCAGGCAAGTCCAAAGCCACCTCTGTTGCACGCTGCTTGGTACAGAGCACTCCCCAAGGGAGCGGGGGGAGAAACCCGTGTGGATCGGGCAACGCTGAAAGGCTAATCCCCTGGGCTTTTTTTTGCACTCCAGCAAGCAGTATTCTCCTTGGGGAACCCCAACCTGTTGTCCGGGCCCCGCAAGGATGGCTGGGAATGGGGAGGAGGGGGGGGAGCAGGCTTTCCCAAGCAGTCTTTGTTGCCTGAGTGTATTTTTGGGGGGGGGGGGCGAAATGCAGCCATAAATTTACAGCCTCACTTATGAGTAATCTGCTGTCAGGAGCTCAGGGCTGAATTAACAAGGCTTAATTAACGTTAATGTTGTGACAGATCTCGACTCAAGTCAGGAAGCCATCCCCTACGCCCCATCTTCATAGCTCTAGCCTGTGCTTTCCGGCTCCCATGGGAGGGGAGAGGCCCACGGGGTGGCGAGGGGGGGGGGGCTCTCCTTCCTGCTAAAGGGCAAGGGCAAAGCTGCCTCTTTCCCAGGATTAGGAGGGATTTGGGGTCTCTGAGAGGAAGACCAGCCCAGGACACCAGGAGCCTGGCGGCATATCTTGTTTCCAAAAGGGCTCCCACACTATCCTTTTTTTTTAAAAAATATTTATTTATCTATTTGACAGAGAAAGAGAGAGAGAGAGAGAGAGAGAGAGAGAGAGAGAGAGAATGGGTGCGCCAGGGCCTCCAGCCACTGCAAATGAACTCCAGACGCGTGCGCCCCCTTTTGCATCTGGCTAACGTGGGTCCTGGGGAATCGAACCTGGGTCCTTTGGCTTTGCAGGCAAAACGCCTTAACCGCTAAGCCATTCCTCAGCCCAACACTATCCTTTTTGGTTGTTGTTTTCCAGGTTAGGGTCTCACTCTAGGCCAGGCTGACCTGGAATTCACCATAGTCTCAGGCTGGCCTCGAACTCATGGTGATCCTCCTACCTCTGCCTCCTGCGTGCTGGGATTAAAGGCATGTGCCACCACGCCCTGGCACTGTCTTATCAGTTTAAAAAATCTTGCATTCCACCTCAGAGCAAACCATACCTTGACTGGGTCCCCAGTTTCCTGCTGACGAACCAATCAGCTGATTTGGGGGGGCAAGGATCTGTCTGAGAAGAGGGTGAGGAGGTGAGAGGAGACTGGTGGATATTATAATATTATAATATTATAGTATAATACAGGATTTGGGGGTTGAGGATTTCCCAGGCTTGCGAATCCCAATGTTTGGGCCCCTATCCTAATTTGTTTTTTAGATTTATTTTAATCTATTTATTAGAGACAGAGAGAAAGGGAGAGACAGAGAGAGAAAGAGAGAGAATGGGCGCACTACAAACGAACTCCAGACTCATGCGCCACTTTGTGCATCTGGCTTACGTGGGACATGGAAAATCGAACCTGGGTCCTTAGGTTTCGTACACATGTCCCTTAACCACTAAGCCATCTGTCCAGCCCCTATTATTTATTTATTTATTTATTTTTATTTTTATTTTTTTTTTGATTTTTCGAGGTAGGGTCTCACTCTAGCCCAGGCTGACCTGGAATTCACTATGGAGTCTCAGGGTGGCCTCGAACTCACGGCGATCCTCCTACCTCCACCTCCCGAGTGCTGGGATTAAAGGCATGCGCCACCACGCCCGGCAGCCCCTATTATTTTTAATATTTATTTATTATTTATCAGAGAAAGACAAGGGTAGACAGAGAGAAGGAATGGGCACGCCAGGGCCTCTAGGTACCACAAACAAACTCCAGAAGCATGTGCTACCAGGTGCATCTAACTTACGTGGGTTCTGGGGAGTCGAACCTGGGTCCTTCCTTAGGCTTCACAGTTAAGTGCCTCAACCACTAAGCCATCTCTTCAACCCATCTATCCTATTTTTAACAACAAAAAAGTGATGAAAATGGACTCAAGAAGGATAAATTATGAATTGCTGAGTTTATTTAGGAAGAAATCATGCTTGTTTAGAGGAAACTGGTATGTAGAAGAAGACTAGATCAGTCCTGTAGGAGACAGGACCTAGAAGAAGCCCATGCAAAAGAGATTTAGAGGACCAGAGAGATGGCTTAGCGGTTAAAGGCACTTGCCTGCAAAGCCTAAGGACCCAGGTTCGAATCCCCAGATCCCACATAAACCATGGTGCATGCTTCTGGAGTTCATCTGCAGTGGCTAGAAGCCCTGGAGCGACCATTCCCTCTGTCTTTCTCTCCCTCTCTCTAATAAATAAATAAAAATAATTAGATGCTAGGAGCACAAGGAGCACAGTGTGGATAGTCAGATAGTGAAAGTAAAGCAAAGCCAAGGCAGCCGGCCCCCAGGTGGTCGTGATACACAAAGGAGCCAAAACTAAGGTGGTTTTCAGTGGACCAAGACGACATAAAAAAGCCAGGTGCAGGGCTGGAGGGATGGCTCGGCAGTTAAGGCGCTTGCCTGCGAAGTCTAAGGACCCATGTTCAAGACCCCACGTTAGCCAGACGCCCAAGGGTGAGGCAAGCGCAAGGTCACACATGCCCACTAGGTGGCGCAAGCGTCCCGAGTTTGATTGCAGCGGCTGAGGCCCTGGGGCACCAATTCTATCTGTCTCTCTCTCTCTAAAAAAATAATAAAATAAAAATAAAATAAAAATCCAGGAGATCCAGGTGCCAGCTGTCACTCCACACAGGAAACGTCTGACAGCCGACAGCCTGAGAAACCAGGGACAGCACCATTCATTCAACTGTCAGAGCTGCCTCTGGTTAGGCCAGGAGTAGGAAGGGAATGAGGTAAAAAGCATGTTTGGTTATATAAATGTTGAGGGATAAGAGTGTGAATAAATGATTTCAGCATTATTACAGACTCCTCCTGACTGCTCACCGACAAAAAAAAAAAAAAAAAAAAAATTAGGAGAAGCATTCACACACTTGCATGGGAGCAAAATTCAGAGATTAGCCGGGCGTGGTGGCACACGCCTTTAATCCCAGCTCTCGGGAGGCAGAGGTAGGAGGATCGCTGTGAGTTCGAGGCCAGCCCTGAGACTACAGAGTGAATTCCAGGTCATCCTGAGCTAGAGTGAGACCCTAACTTGGAAAACCAAAAAGAAAGGAAAGAAAGAAAGAAAGAAAGAAAGAAAGAAAGAAAGAAAGAAAGAAAGAAAGAAAGAAAGAAAGAGGGAGGGAGGGAGGGAGGAGAAGGGAGGGGAGGGGAAGGGAAGGAAAGAGAGGTAGAGGGAAGGGAAGGAAGGAAGGAAAAAAGAAGGAAAGAAAGCTAGTTAGTTACTTCAGTAGGATAACAGAGAGAAAACACCAAAATAGAGACTGGGAAAGTCAGACACCAGAGAAATGAGTACAGTAAAGAAAAGTCAGGAGAGTTACGACACACACAGATAGAGAGAAAGGAGGCAGAGAGAGAGAGAGAGAGAATGGGTGCACCAGGGCCTCTAGCCACTGCAAAGGAACTCCAGATGCGTGCGCCCCCTTGTGCATCTGGCTAATGTGGGGTCCTGGGGAATCGAGCCTCGAACCGGGATCCTTAGGCTTCACAGGCAAGCGCTTAACCACTAAGCCATCTCTCCAGCCCTTTCTGGAAATCTTAAAACTGCCTTATATGATGGAGTATGGTCTCTGTCTCAGGAGCTGTATATAGAACATCTATTCATTAATTCATTCATTCACTAAGCAAACATTCACTGGACTCCTGCTGAGACCTATGAGGGCACAGGGAGGTTGGGAAAGAGTGAGAGCAGATCCTACCTGTATAAATATTCTCTCTTTTTTATTTATTTATTTTTATTTTTATTTTTATTTTTATTTTTATTTTTTTGGTTTTTCGAGGTAGGGTCTCACTCTAGTCCAGGCTGACCTGGAATTCACTATGTAGTCTCAGGGTGGCCTTGAACTCATGGTGATCCTCCTACCTCTGCCTCCCGAGTGCTGGGATTAAAGGCATGCGCCACCATGCCCGGTTTCATTCTCTCTTTTTAAAAAAAATATATTTTATTTATTTGAGAGAGAGAGAGAGGGACAGAGAGAGAGAGAGAGAATGGGCGTGCCAGGGCCTCCAGCAAACGAACTCCAGAGGCATGCGCCCCCCCCCCCTTGTGCATCTGGCTAATATGGGCCCCGGAGAATTGAACCGGGATCCTTTGGCTTCGCAGGCAAACTGCTAAGCCATCTCTCCAGCCCCATCAATCATTCTGGGTTATGTAGGTTCTGGGGAATCGAACCTGGCTCTGGCTCCTTAGGCTTTGCCCTGCAAACATAGCCGGGCGTGGGTGGCGCACACCTTTAATCCCAGCACTCGGGGAGGCAGACATAGGAGGACCGCCGTGAGTTCGAGGCCACCCTGAGACTACCTCGAAAAAAAACAAAATAAAATAAAAGACAAAACAGCCGAAGCGCCTGATCTACTCCAGGTCATGCCTGCTCACCCCTCCCTGCAAGGACATCAGAGCCTGGAAGAAATACAAGGTCCCCTCCCCGAGGAGGGACTTGTAACCCACCGAGGGGCCAGAGTTCTGGCTCTGCAAGACGCCTTGCTGAGCCTCCAGTGTCCACCGCGATCCACGGGCCTCCCTGTCCCTCGGCTCTTCCTACCCTGGTTGACTTTGGCCACAGCTCAGCGCCAGCCTTCTGGGAGGCCCCTGCCCAACCCCCAAACTCCCAGTGACGGGGACCATGTTGGCATCAGGGTGCCGGTGCGTCCCGCTGCCTGGACAGGAGCAAAGCCGCAGCCAGCTCCAAGCAGGTGGCAGGCTGACCCCTCTGCCCACTTTCCTGTCCCACAAGTAGTAGCCCCTCTCCCAGTTCCTGGGGAGCAGGCTCCAAGGAAGCCCTGAGAGCCAGACCACCGGCTGTTCTTCCTCCCCCCCACCAACACTAAGCCCGGACCACAAAGCACCCTCCCTCCCTCCCTCCCCACCCCCTGCCAGCCCTGCCCGCCTGCAGTGACAGCCTCTTGGCAAGAACTCTCCCCTTCCCTCCATCTGTCAGAAATCGGTGCAGACAGACTGCGACAAGCTCAGAGAAAGTAGCAATGCTATGCGGACCCCTCCCCTCTCCCTCCCCTCCTCCTCCAAATAACTCCCTCCTCCCAGCCTCCCCATTCCCTCCAGTGTCTCACCCTCCCCTCCCCATATGTCTCCATCACTACCTACTGCTGAGGGACAGAGCGGGCAGGCGCAGGGGAAGAGGACAGGCCAGCCCAGCCACCCCACTCACGGCCACCACAACCCGGCCTCTACTGTCCTCTCTTTCTCCCAAGGATCGGTGCCCGTGGGATTGAAGGCTTCGTGTGTGCCCATCTGTATAATGGGTATAGTCATTTCTGGCCGGATACTCACTAGGGGCTGCTATGAGCCCAGAGACCACAGTAAGTTCTTGCTACACAGAAAAGCTTTCTGTGAGACCAATAGCCTATGTCCCAGCTCCAGCGTCTCAGGCTGCCCTGCTCTCGGGAGCTAAGAGGTGACAGTAGGATCTGGCCGGACAGAAAAAAAAAAAAAAAAAAAAAGCCTTGTGGCAACAAGAACATGGGAGGGCATGTCAGGATTACGATTCCCAACGTATCTGTGGCAGGTGGGCACCTATCAGAGAAGGGGTGGGAAAGTTGCCCAATGAGACCAGTCACACGACTGTTAGAGGAGACAGATCTCTATTGGCGGCCAGGGTGCCCTCTCCTACACAGCACCTCGGATACGCAGCCCTGCCCCTTCCCGACCTCCGGGCGTGGTGACGCACGCCTTTAATCCCAGCACTGGGGAGGGAGGCAGACGTAGGAGGATCGCCGTGAGTTCGAGGCCACCCTGAGACTCCATAGTGAATTCCAGGTCAGCCTGAGCTAGAGTGAGAGCCTGCCTCAAAAAAAAAACAAAAACAACAACAGCGAAAGTGCTTAGTGAGAATTCAAAATGTGGACGGAGAAGCAAGCCTTTGTTTTACTAAAAAGTTTTTTATTAGTGGGCTGAAAGGATGGCTTTAGCTTGCCTGCGAAGCCAAAGGACCAGGGTTCGATTCCCCAGGACCCACGTTAGCCAGATGCACAAGGGGGCGCACGCGTCTGGAGTTCGTTTGCAGTGGCTGGAGGCCCTGGCGCGCCCAATCTCTCTCTCTTCTCTCTCTCTCTGCGTCTTTCTCTCTCAAATATAAATAAAATTAAAATATTAATTTTTAAAAAGTTTTTATTAACGTATTAATGATGACTAATAATGAACTTCATTAGGACATTTTCATACACGGTTCACATATGTCTACCACACTCAGCCCTGACTCCCCTCTCTCGTTCCCTGCCACTCTTCTCTCTCCTCACCCCAACCGGTCCCCCTTCAACTTTCACGCGCCAATGTCTTTGTCTGTAAGTGAGCCACGCACAGTTGGCACGCACAGCCCCGAGTGCTGCTGGGGAGGGAAACCTGCGAGAGCCGTGGCGACGGCTCCTCTCGCACAGGCCGGCCCAGGGCCCCGGGGACCGGCTGCCAAGGAGGGGAGAGAGTCTGGGTTTTAGATCTGGGATGTTCTGCACAGACGAGAATGAGTGGGCCACCCCCCTTCACGAGAGAGACTCGGCAAGTGACATGGACTGGGCAAACACAGGCAGGCATAATCACTGGGTAGGACAAATCCTCCTCGACCTGCCTGCTCCACCTGTCAGGCAGGGTCAGGACTCCAGAGCCCCCAAAGCCCCCACTGTGGAGAGGAAGCTCTGGGCTGACCCCAGTCACGGCCTATCTGTGCCCAATGCCAGGGAGAGGCAGTGGCAGAACACAAGGCTCAGAGGACATCACGTAAGAAGACAGGTGCAGGGCTGGAGGGATGGCTTAGCGGTTAAGGAGTTTGCCTGCAAAGCCAAAGGACCCAGGTTCGATTCCCCCAGAACCCACGTAAGCCGGATGCACAAGGTGGTGCGGGCGTCTGGAGTTTGTTCGCAGTGGCTGGAGGCCCTGGCATGGCCATTCTCTCTCTCCTCTCTCTCTCTCCCTCTCAAATAAATTAAAAATAAAATTATTTAAAAATAGAAGAGGACAGGTGCAGAGCCAGGCGTTGGTGGCGCACGCCTTTAATCCCAGCACTCGGGAGGCAGAGGTAGGAGGATCGCTGTGAGATTGAGGCCACCCTGGGACTACATAGTGAATTCCAGGTCAGTCTGAGCTAGAGTGAGACCCTACCTTGTAAAACCAAAAAAAAGAAAAAAAGAAATCCAGGCATGGTGGTGCACGCCTTTAATCCCAACACTCAGGAGGCAGAGGTAGGAGGATCGCCATGAATTCAAGGCCACCCTGAGATTCCATAGTGAATTCCAGGTCAGCCTGAGCCAGAGTGAGACCCTACCTCCAAAACAAAAACAAAAACAAAAACAAAAAAAGGCAAGTGCAATGTTTCCAGAGCAGAGCCTAGCACAGAACCAGCCACAGGGCACATTAAGAGGGACTTTTTTTTTTTTTTTTTTTTAAGGTAGGTCTCACTCTAGCCCAGGCTGACCTGGAATTCACTACGTAGTCTCAGGCTGGCCTCGAACTCACGGCGATCCTCCTACCCCTGCCTCGTTCCGGGATTAAAGGCGTGCACCCCGACCGGCCTCCGCAGGAAACACTACGTGAGGACTCCAGGGATCCAATCCGCTTCCCTGGGATTCACAGCGGCTCTGTGCTCAGGCCTGGTTCGCGAAGGAGGTGCCACACCACAAGGCCCAGGGACACCCTCCACCCTCCCCATCATCTCCCCTTTCCATCCCTGTCCAAGTCTTGCCAAGTCTGCATCCTGAACCACACACTCTATCAGACCATCACAGGGTAGACTGACAAGAGAGATGGAGGGAAAAACAAACAAACAAACAAACAAATAAAAAAACCAACTGGATGGGAGAGCCCAGGAGGCTCTGACCTGTAGAGGTCAGAGGCGGCTCCCTGTAGAGGTGAAGTGGGGATTACAAACAGCCGTGGGGCTTTGAGACCAACGGGGAGCCTTCAAATCAGGGTACAGTTATTTTTGTGGCAGGAACACAGTCCTGGGGTGTGTGTGGGGTGGAAGACTGGGTGGTCCGGGGTTGCAAAGGAAATAGGTGCATGTTAGGTCCTGGGCACCGGGCACCCACTGAAAAGACCTAAGGGAAGGAGACAAGGGCAGGAAGCCTGGCTTTGGAGCCCGACACAGGTCGGGGGGCGGGGGGTTGCTGCCCGGGGTCAGCGGAGGTAGGGAAGGGACCTGGACTGATGGGTGGTGGTGGGGGGGGGGGGAATCAAACAACTTGGGGACCGTGACAGGTAAGGGAGGGAGGGGCTATAATGATTCCGAGGCTCCTGACTGAGGTCCGGCAGCACCCATACCGGAGACAGGTGTGAAGAGGTCCGCTCTACACCCATGTGCCGTGCCCTAGGCCCTGGTAGAACTGGGTACTGCTATCCCGCTGGAGAACAGGCTGTAAGGATGTCTTGCCTTTGCCTCTAAGTGCGCATGTCTATCCCCACATTCTATTCTCTCTCTTTTTTAAATTTTTTGTTTATTTTTATTCATTTGAGAGCGACAGAGAGAGAGAGAGAGAGAGAGAGAGAATGGGCACGCCAGGGCCTCCAGCCGCTGTAAACGAACTCCAGACGCATGCGCCCCCTTGTGCATCTGGCTAACGTGGGTCCTGGGGAATTGAGCCTCGAACCGGGGTCCTTAGGCTTCACAGGCAAGCGCTTAATTGCTAAGCCATCTCTCCAGCCCGCTTTTTTTTTAAAATATTTATTTTTATTACAGAGAGAGAGGGGGGAGAGAAGGAGAGAATGGGCACACCAGGGCCTCCAGCCACTGCAAATGTACTCCAGACACTTGCACCACCTTGTGCATCTGGCTTACGTGGGACCTGGGGAATCGAACCTCAATCCTTAGGCTTTGCAGGCAAGTGCCTTAACCGCTAAGCCATCTCTCCAGCCCTATTTTCTTTTAATTATTTATTTTTAAATGTTTTATTATTTATTTATTTGACAGAGAAAGAGGGAGAGAGAAAGAGAATGAATGGGTACACCAGGGTCTACAGCCACTGCAAACGAACTCCAAATGCATGCAACCCCCTTGTGCATCTGGCTAATGTGGGTCCTGGGGAATGGAACCCGGGTCCTTTGGCTTTGCAGGCAAACGCCTTAACCGCTAAGCCATCCCTCCAGCCCTATTTATTTATGATATTATTATTTTTTCTTTTGGTTTTTCGAGGTAGGGTCTCACTCTAGCCCAGGCTGACTTGGAATTTACTACATAGTCTCAGGGTGGTCTCGAACTCATGGCGATTCTCCTGCCTCTGCCTCCTGAGTGCTGGGGTTAAAGGCGTGCGCCCCCATGCCCGGCTTTCACATTCCACTTTCCAGAGCTCCGGAAGGTAAGTCATGTTACAGGAGGTGACACCCACAGGCCCCACTTTGGAGGTTAAGGAGGAGAAGGGCCCGGATTTACCGGACCACCTATGCTGGGGGGCTGTGGGAGGGCAGAAGGGAGCAATTCAAGGCAGGTTTGTGTGAGGGAGGGGGCAGTCTGTGTAAACAAAGTTTCTGAGAAAGCTGGGGTCAGAGACCAGGAGGCAGACTTGAACTGATGGAAAAAAAAAGAGGTTTTGCCAAGCATGGCGGCTTACTCAGGAGGCAGAGGTGGGAGGATCGCTGTGAGTTCAAGGCCACCCTGAGACTACGTAGCGGATTCCAGGTCAGCCTGGAGCTAGAGTGAAACCCTACCTCACACACACACACATAATAATAATAATAATAATAATAATAATAATAATAATAATAATAAATAAAAAGGTTTCCCATGAGGTACACACACTGTCCCTGGCAGAACAAAGCAGTGGCTAACCAGTGAGCTACCTGTCTCCAGAGTGCTGCGACCCGTCCCCCCCCTCCCCCCACATGCTAATAATTCTTGCACTTGGAAGGATTAAAAGGCCGCCTCGGTCACATGAGGACCACGGCTCACACATCCACTCCCTCAGTGCTTACTCGGGGACTGCTCCCGTAAGACGGAGGCCATCGGTGGCCCACAGTTGGGGGTGGGGGTGGGCAGGGACTGTGGAGGCCCACACCATAGGACCATGCACCTCCTTCTTCAGCCCTCCCTACCCTTGCGGGATGAGGATGTCACAGGCAGGGCACAGAGGATGAAGATGCCCAACCCTTCAGTCTTGGCTGTACCAGTCTTCATTGCAGGGCAGTGTCGTGCCCTCTAAAAGACCCAGAATCCTCAGCTTTCTGGGTACATCTAGGGGCGGGATCAGATAGATACACACCCTCCCTCCCTTTGCACACCACCTCCATAGGTCCCCAAGGCTCTGGGCTCATTTCCTAATAAGGGCCCCTTGGAAGGACTCCTAACTAAACTGGGCCAGTAAGTTCCAACCAGGGGCCACAGGAGAGGGTGGGGGGGGGGACGATGACAAAGGAACCTTTGGGGGCCCTCTCTGGCTCCTCCTACTGCAGCTAGCAGCGTGGCACAAGGGGCGGTCCCCCCAGGACGAGTGGCACACATGGGTAAGGAGGGTGTCACAGCTTGCTGGGTCTTGGGCGTGCCGGGGTCTCACTGTCAGTAACGGACCCTACTGTAGCCCCGGAAGGACGTCTTGACGGCCCTGTTCACAAGCGATCTCCTAAACTCTCTCTGGCACACAGGGGAAGGTGGCCCAGTCCCAGGGAAGAACAGGTGCCCTCTCCTCTCCTCCCCAAGTATACTCAGGATTTTGTAGGGTCCAGCCCTAAGATGTGGAGGCAGATTTAGAATTCCAGTCTAAAGATAGGCAAAGTGCCTGAGAGCTATGCCTGGAGATCTTTTCTTTTCTTTTCTCTCTCTTTTTTTTTTGAGGTAGGGTTTCACTCTAGCTCAGGCTGACCTGGAATTCACTATTCAGTCTCAGGGTGGCCTCGAACTCACGGCGATCCTCCTACCTCTGCCTCCCGAGTGCTGGGGTTAAAGGCGTGCACCACCACGCCCGGCTGCCTGGAGTTCTTAAGTGTGCTTTTGGTTTGTGGCTCCTCTCTCTCTCTCTCTCTCTCTCTCTGACCTGTGAAAGCAAGCCAGCTTCTTCTGCCATTATGGAACTTCCCCTGGATCTGTAAGCTTCAATAATAAATATCCCTTCCTCCGTCACTGTGTCTGGTCTGGAAGTTCATCTCAGCGAACCTGGAGCTGTCTGCTACAGGCACGAAGCCCGAGCAGTCAGTATCAAGGTATAGCGAGCTTCCTGGTTCCCATAGGAAGGGGTTGAGAACCTGGGTTACTGGCAACAGTTCACCAACAGTGGGCAAGGGCTCAGGCCTGGACTCTCAGAGCGGGGAAGACCTCAACACAGAGAACTGTATGGGGCGGAAGAGTCCTGGCGCAGTCAGGTTCGCACGGCGGCAGAAATCACCTGTCCAAGAGTAGCTTTTGGGAAATAAAAAGGGTTATTTTGGCTTACAGACCCCAGAGGAAGCTCCACGATGGCAGGGGAAAACGATGGCATGAGCAGAGGGTGGACATCACCTCCTGGCCAACATCAGGTGGACCATAGCAACAGGAGAGTGTGCCAAACACTGGCAAGGGGACACTGGCTATAACACCCATAAGCCCGCCCCCCAACAATACACCGCCTCCAGGAGGCGCTGAATTCCCAAATCTCCATCAGCTGGGAACCTGGCACTCAGAACACCTGAGTTTATGGGGGAGACGCCTAAATCAAACCACTACACAGACCCCAGGTCAGAGAGACGAGACGAATCGTACAGGCTGGTGGCAGGCCCTCACTACTGAAAACCTAGGATGGGCAAAGTCATGAGCCCTAGGAGTGTAACGTCTGCTGGTAAATGTATATACCACGCTCAACAAACTGCCCAGTAAGCACTTCTCTTAATGTTCATGCCCTTATATTAATGCTACTCTCACTTTTGGTTAGAGAACTTTCTCTTTTCAAATGGCAGTGACCTTGGGATGACTCAGAAGGCATCACGGTGCTGGGAAGAAGTGACCGGAGTGCTCAGCACTGAAATATCTCTATCACACCTTCCAAGGCTCAAGGCTTGCGGAAGAGGTGGCGGAAAGAATGTAAGAGCCAAAGGAAGAGTAAGGCTCCTTACAACGTGCTCCTCCAGACACAAAATGGCCTGGATATCCATGACCTCACAGCGCCTGACACTACCTACACAAGACCATCATAATAGGAGGAAAAGATGATGACATCAAAATAAAAGAGAGACTGATTGACGGGGGAGGGGATATGACAGAGAGTGGATTTGCAAAAGGGAAAGTGTGTGTGTGGGGGGGTAATTACCATGGTTTATTGACTATAATTATGGAAGTTGTCAATAAAAAAATCAATTAATTAATTAAAAAAACAAGGGCTGGGGAAATGGCTTAGCGGTTAAGGCCTGTGAAGCCTAAGGACCCCAGTTTGATTTCCCCAGGACCTACATAAGCCAGATGCACAAGGGGGCACATGTGTCTGGAGTTCGCTTGCAGTGGCTGGAGGCCCTGGCGCGCCCATTCTCTCTTTCTCTCTATCTGCCTCTTTCTCTCTCTCACCTCTCCAGCTACAAATAAATATCAGACACAATAGCCTGGTGGGGGACATTCATTTGGTTTGGGCCACTTTCATGGGGGTGGAAAGGAGAGGGTCGTTTTGGCCTCATAGCCTTGACATGTCAGCGTGGTTTTATTTATGAGAGAGAGAATGGGCATGCCAGGGCCTCCAGCCACTGCATATGAACTCCAGACACATGTGCCCCCTTGTGCATCTGGGTTCGATTCCCCAGGACCCACGTAAGCCAGCTGTCGAAATGGACAAGTTCACGAAACCCAGGAAGGTGGTGCGGGTCCTGGCTGGCCGTCCCTCCAGAGGGACGCAAAGCGGTCATTGTGAAGAATATTGATGACGACACCTCCGGTCGTCCCTACAGCCATGCTGTGGTGGCCGGAACTGACCGCTCCACGCAAAGTGACAGCTGCCGTGGGCAAGAAGAAAACTGCCCAAAGATCAAAGACCAAGTCTTTTGTGAAGGTTTATAACTATAATCACCTCTCGCCCACAAGGTACTCGGTGGATATCCCCTTGGACAAAACTGTCGTCAACAAAGATGTCTTCAGAGACCTGGTCAGCCCTGAAAGGTAAGGGCCAGTCGGAGGCCGAGGTCAAGTTTCAGGAGAGATACAAGACGGGCAAGAACAAGTGGTTCTTCCAGAAGCTTCGGTTTTAGATACAATAAAACGATCAAAACTGTACTTAAGGGCTGGAGAGGTGGCTTAGTGGTTAAGCGCTTGCCTGTGAAGCCCGAGGACCCCGGTTCGAGGCTCGATTCCCCCAGGACCCACGTTAGCCAGATGCACAAGGGGGCGCACGCGTCTGGAGTTCGTTTGCAGTGGCTGGAGGCCCTGGCGCGCCCATTCTCTCTCTCTCTCTCTCTCTCTTTGTCACTCTCAAATAAATAAATAAAAATAAACAAAAAATATATTTAAAAATATTTTAAAAAAATAAAACACACACACACACACAAAAGCTCCACATAGATGTAGACTGTTACTGAAACTGGTTTCTGGCTATGCATGTTCACAGTTCAGACCATGTCCTCTGAGGGTTAAGACAAGATTCTCGGGGCGGGGGGAGGCCTGTAGGTTAACTCTCTCAGCCCCTATCCCCCCAGCTCTCCCCGGGCTTCTGGCTCCATGCCTCAAGGGACCTGAGCAGCTCCTTGGACACCCCTGCATTGTGAGTGTGTGTGGGGGGGGGGAGCTGCTGGCTAGGGTGGACTCCAGCCACCACGAAAGCCCTGGATCTCCGGAAAACAACAACATTCCATGGAATTAGGGCGGAGAGGGTGGCTAGACATGCCCCATGTCCAGTGAGTGGAGATGCCAAGAAGAAGCAAGTACCCACCGATGGCTACTTGGCAAGGTGGGCCAGCAGCCTCGGCCCCGGCTGCTTGTAACTACCGGAGAGCTGCCCCAGGATGGGGCCCAGACAGCACCCCGCAGGCTGTGGCCCCGGGGCGAGGTTGCTGGGGCAAGCGAGGGCAGGCCCGGAACAGATTATTGGCACCTCTCCAGCTACAAGTAAATACCAGACACAACAGCCTGGTGGGGGACATTCGCTTGGCTTGGGCCACCTTCATGGGGGTGGAAAGGAGAGGGTCGTTTTAGCCTCATGGCCTTGACATGTCCAGCATGGTTGGTTTTATTTTTTTTAAATATTTTATTTATTTATTTATGAGAGAGAGAAAGAGAGAATGGGCACGCCAGGGCCTCCAGCCACTGCATACGAACTCCTGACACATGCGGTCCCTTGTGCTCACGTAGGTCCTGGGGAATCGAACCCAGGTCCTTAGGCTTCACAGGCAATGCCTTAACCGCTAAGCCACTTCCCCAGTCCCCTGTTTGTTTGTTTGTTTAATATTTTATTGTTTATTTATTTATTTGACAGAGAAAGAGGGGGAGAGAGAGAGAGAGAGAATGGGTGTGCCAGGGCCTCCAGCCACTGCAGATGAACTCCAGACATGTGCGCCCCCTTGTGCATCTGGCTCACGTGGGTCCTGGGGAATCGAACCTGGGTCTTTTGGCTCTGCAGGCAAACGCCATCCCTCCAGCCCCCATGGTGGTTGGTTTTTTTCTTTTTTTTTTTTTAACCCCCTCAGGTACACACTTCCAGGAACATGCAAGCGTGCCCACAGCCAACAGAAGGCGCTGTGAGGGTGGGCAGATGTCAGCTCTGGGCCTAGGGAGAAGGTGGGGGTGGGGAAGGCTGGCCTGAATGTCGCTGGATCCAACCGGGTGGTGGTCAGGAAAGCCCATGCTTGCTGCCTTGCAGTTATTTAGTCATGCAGCTTAACCTGGGCCGGACAGAGCCTCCCTGTCTCTCAACAGCCGCCTACACTGTGAAGCGAGGAGTCACTGGGCCCTGGGGCCACCCAGAAGCAGCCGCCCTGGGACCCAAGGGCAGCCGTCCAGGTAGCCAAGTCCTCCTCTCCTCCCCCCCCCCCCGCCCCCAGGCAGCTGACCTACATCTACATTTCCCTGGCTGGCTCTTTCAGGAGCTGCCTTCTCGCCCGTGTCCTTGGAGGAAGAGGAGGAGGAGGACTAGAGTGGATGGTTTCACAGGCTCAAGAAGGAGGTGGGAATGCCTCTCTCTCTCTTCTCTCTCTCTCTGGGCAGGCATGACTACTGTGCCTCAGTCTCCATCATCCCTGCATTGTATCCAACCCAACAGAAAAGCCCAAGAAGACAGAAAGGAAAATGACCCGAGGGATGGCTCAGCGGTGAAGGCCTTTGCCCGCAAAGCCAAAGGACCCAGGTTCGATTCCCCAGGACCCACGTGGGCCAGATGCACAAGGGGAGGCGTGCGTCTGGAGTTCATTCACAGTGGCACATTCTCTATCTGCCTCTCTTTCTCTGTCTCTCTAATAAATCAAGATCTCTCTAATAAGTCAAGACATAATAAAATAATTTTTAAAAAGAAAAGAGGGCTGGAGAGATGGCTTAGCGGTCGAGCGCTTGCCTGTGAAACGTAAGGACCCCGGTTCGAGGCTCGATTCCCCAGGACCCACGTTAAGCCAGATGCACAAGGGGGCGCACGCGTCTGGAGTTCCTTTGCAGTGCCTGGAGGCCCTGGTGCGCCCATTTTCTCTCTCTCTCTCTCTCTTAAATTATATCTATTTTTTATAGGGAAAAGAAAAAACAAATGAAGGAACCATTTTGTTCTCTAGTTTCTCAGTGGGGTGAGCAGTCCTTGGGGCTAAAATAATATTTACCCCTTATCCCTGCTTTGCTCTGAGGAGCCTAGACATGGTTACTTTGTGTCAAGGGGCTGGGACAGGGGTGGCCCTGCGCTTAAGGAACAGGGAGATCTTTTTGAGCTGGTTGTCTGACTGGAAAGGAGACCCTTCAAGGGTATTGTAGAGATGGGAAGGTCCTCTCTGGAACAATGTGACAGTGACGTAAATGGCCCTGTCAGCGATTCCTTCCTAAGCCTTCATCTTTTTTAGTTTTCAGGTTTTGTGTCCCCCCCACCCCCCAGATAGGTTCTAGCTGTGTAGCCCAGGCTAGCCTAATATTCAAGATCCTCCTGCCTCAGCTTTCCAGTGCTGAGATGTACCACCTCTTCAAACTGCCCACGAATTCATCTCAGGGGAGGGGGGAAAAAATCAGATGGGCTGGAGAGATGGCTTAGCGGTTAAGCGCTTGCCTGTGAAGCCTAAGGAGCCCCGGTTCGAGGCTCGATTCCCCAGGACCCACGTCAGCCAGATGCGCAAGGGGGCGCACGCGTCTGGAGTTCGTCTGCAGTGGCTGGAGGCCCTGGCGCGCTCATTCTCTCTCTCTCTCTCTCTCTCTGCCTCTTTCTCTCTCTGTGTCACTCTCAAATAAATAAATTTTAAATAATGAACAAAAAAAATCAGATAAATTCTCAAAGGCATAGTGTGAGAATCCTAGCACTGCATAGCACAGGAGAAAATCAGTACAGGTAAGCACACGTCCATCAACAGGAAACTACGTCACAGAATGTGTGTGGGCCGCTCACACACATACACACTCACACACATGTAGCAGAATACAGCCCAACTCTCTAAAACAGCGGTGTGAAGCCAGGCATGGTGGCGCACGCCTTTAATCCCAGCACTCAGGAGGCAGAGGTAGGAGGATCGCCATGAGTTTGAGGCCACCCTGAGACTCCATAGTGAATTCCAGGTCAGCCTGGGCTAGAGTGAAACCCTACCTTGAAAAAAAAAAAAAACAGCAACAACAAAACAATAAAACGGGCTGGAGAGATGGCTTAGCAGTTAAGGCACTTGCCTCCAAAGCCAAAGGACTTCAGTTTGATTCCCCAGGACCCACGTAAGCCAGATGAACAGGGGGGTCGCACGCATCTGGAGTTCGTTTGCAATGGCTGTAAGCCCTGGCGCACCCATTCTCTCTCTCTCCCTCCCTCCCTCCCTCCAAAATTAAAAACAGCGGTGTAAATCTACATAATTATGTGCTATGAAGAAAAGACAATCGGCATAACATGACCTCATTTTGTTCAAGAAACGTTAGGTTTCCTATTAAAAGCACAAATTACTTTTCACATAATCAGAAGAAGCTTGCTGTGAGGAAAATAAATGCATAAATAAAATCAATTGAAGGGGCTGCATGGGATGGCTTAGCGGTTAAGGCGTTTGCCTGCAAAGCCAAAGGACCCAGGTTCGATTCCCCAGGACCCACGTGAGCCAGGTGCACAAGGGGGCGCACGCGTCTGGAGTTCGTTTGCAGTGGCTGGAGGCCCTGGCGTGTCCATCCTCTCTCTCTCTCTCTCTCAAATAAATAAAGAGAAATAAAATATTTAAAAAAAAAAACACGGATTGAAGCAAGTTTCAGGTCCAGAATTACCAGTAACTGGCTAAGTCTCATTATTTCCCTGAGCTTAAACTTCCCCTATGGGACAAGAGCAGTAGTTGACATTTTGCCTCCAAGCCACATGTCTGTGAGGCACAAACTGGAAGAAGACACACTGGCGGCTAGGAAGGAGATGGCCCAGTGGATAAAAACCCCTGTTGCACAACTCTTGAGTATGTGAGTTCAGATCCTCATACCCCATATAGAAGTCAGAAGCTGAGCTGCGCGTGGTGGCGCACGCCTTTAATCCCAGCACTCGGGAGGCAGAGGTAAGAGGATCGCCACGAGTCTGAGGGCACCCTGAGACTCCGTAGTGAATTCCAGGTCAGCCTGGCACACGCGTACCCATACACATGAACACAACACACACCCCAAGTAAATAAATAAAAGAACAAGGGCTGGGCAGATGGCCCAGTAATTAAAGGCGCTTCCTTGCAGAACCTGGTTTTGCCCAGGTTTCACCCCCCTCCAGTACCCACGTAAAGCCAGATGCATGAAGAGGGCTCAAGTATTTGGAGTGCCTTTCCAGTGGCAAAAGGCCCTTGAATGTCCCTTGATACTCTATCATCTCTCTGCTTCCAAATAAGTAAAATACTTAAAAAAAAAAAAAAAAGGAGGGACATAATGGGTGTGACAGATTGGTGGCTGGAAGCTGACACAGTCTCCAGAGTGGTAGAGATAAAGTCCCTTGAATACAGTTCAAGGCCAGTGACCAGGGCAGTGAAGGCCACTCCTAAGGATTCGGGGGAGGCTGCAGGCTGTCTGTCCTGCCACGTTTCAGAAGGCAGGTGAGCACAGGCGGTGAGGGGGGGCGTTGGCATTGCATGGGCTGTATTGGGTGACTTTCCCAGTCATCCGGGGATATTCAAGAGGCTTGGCGGACCCCAGAGTCCGCGCTTCCAAAATAGCCTGGCCTGGGGCTTCCAGCCTGTGGGCCCGGGGGCGGGGGGGGGGTAAGACGTATGAAGGAGGAACTGAGCAAGCTACCCAGAAGGCATCCAGCCCTTCCTGAGCCATCCTAGCTTCAGGATGAGTCACACGGAGGCTTCCAAGAACAGCAAGGGTACCCCCCCGGGGCCAATGCTGCTCAGGAGGGAGCTGGGAAGCAGCAGATAGATCCAGGAGTACCTGGATGCAGACTAACGTGTGTGTGTGTGTGTGTACACAGAGAAACTCATTACTGACTTCCAGAGAGGACAGGAGCAGTGTGTGCCCCCATCCTGGAGCCCCAAAGCTCTGAGCTACAGGCCTACGTCTTCCCTTGAACACCCCGTTCCCCGACTCAGTAGGACAGACAAAGCAGGGGTGACAGGAGTGGCAGTGAGCGGGGGAGGGGAAGGAATGCCTGTTTCCCCCCCCCCCAACAGTTCTACTCAGGGCCTGAGTACCTCCCTTTTGAGAATCAGTACCTGCTGGCAGCTAGAGTCAAGGTCGGGGGTGGGGGGGGGGCTGGAGAGATGGCTTAGCGGTTAAGGCGCTTGCCTAAGGAGCCATGTTCGAATCTCCAGGTCCCACGTAAGCCAGATACACCGACGCGAGCGCACAATGCCGCACACGCACACAAGGGGGCGCACGCGTCTGGGGTTCGTTCACGGCTGCTGAAGGCACTGGCATGCCTATTCACAAGCTTTCTCTCTCTCTCAAAATAAAAATTTAATTTAAAAAAGGAGGGCTGGAGAGATGGCTTAGCGGTTAAGCTGGCAGAGCGAGGAGAGGGCGGAAGGACTGAGGGGAGGGTCTGGTTAGGAGGAAAGGTCCTGGGGGAAGTGGCACCTAGTACCAGGAGCAGCCTGCACGTTATGGGCATTTTCTGGCTAGGTATCAGGTGGCCACTTAAGGGCTGGAGGCCAGCCTGATTCCAGAGCCCCCATGCCTCCTCCTTCAGCCCCAGGCGGGACTTCCTGGAAGAGCGAGAGGCCTTGGGGACATGACCACTGTCCCTGGGCCAGGAAAACCGTGTCACCTGGCTTACTCACTGAGACAACACCTGCCTCACCAGCCTTCTGCGTCTCCCTCCCATCTCCCTCTGGGAGGGTCCCTCTTGGCTTCACCTGTTACTGCATTTCCCCAAGGACAGGAAGCTATCGAGCCAGGCAGCGCCTCAGAAGCTCAGCGGGGACTCTGACCCAGCAGGGCCCTTGGGAGACCTAAGAGACAGCCATCAGCAGACACTAGGCCTGCCAGGGCCTAGCCCAAGGGCACGGGCACAAACAGGGGAAGAAGCGGGAAGCCAGAGAGGCTCTTGCCCTTCCCAGCTTCCTTACTGAGACCAAACGGGCCTTGACTGTTGGATTCCAGCAGACTGGGTTGGGGCGCAGGGACTTGGGGGTGTCTGCCGGGTTGGTACCCTGCAAGGGCTCTCAAGTGAAGCTCCTCCCATTATCCTAACCCACCGCCGCTCACGGCTCACCTCCTGCTTACCAAAGCACGCGATGTCATGTGAACCCCCTCAACGTTTCTGGGAGGGACCATTGCCACCTCGAGGCCATCAGCCAAAAGGAGGAGTGCACAGAATTTTTTTTTTTTTTTCACGATCAAATTCCCTTATCTCGGTTGGGGAGGGGGGGTCACAAGGAAGGCTTCCTGGAGGAGGTGGCCCCTGCACTAAATCTTCTCACATGACCAAAAAAAAAAAAAAAAAAAAAAGAACAGAGACAGTGAGGGAGCAGGAAAAATGTCCCAGTCAGGTGGGACAGGTCAAGTCGAGAAACAGGCGGGCAGGAGCGGCAGAGCTGTGGTCGTGTCCCGGGTCAGAGAAGAGGCAGGAAGAAGCCAGAGGGCACTGAAGACAGAGCCTGGCACAGAGGGCCAATTCAGAAAGCCACTGGGGCTGGTTTATCCTCAGGGTACTTGGGAGGAAGCTGCCTGGTTAGTTGAGGAAACCAAGGTTCAGAGACGAGCAGCACAGCCTCTCAGAGGCTACATCCAAAAAGGGAACCGGGGGGGGCTGGAGAGACGGCTCAGTGGCTGAGGCGCCTGCCGGTGAAGCCTAAGGAGCCATGTTCGAATCTCCAGGTCCCACGTAAGCCAGACACACCCACGAGAGCGCGCAATGCCGCACACGCACACAAGGGGGCGCACGCGTCTGGGGTTCGTTCACGGCTGCTGAAGGCACTGGCATGCCTATTCACAAGCTCTCTCTCTCTCTCAAAATAAAAATTAAATTAAAAAAAAGGGGGCTGGAGAGATGGCTTAGTGATTAAGCGCTTGCCTGTGAAGCCTAAGGACCCTGGTTCGAGGCTCGACTCCCCAGGACCCACGTTAGCCAGATGCACAAGGGGACGCACGCGTCTGGAGTTCGCTTGCAGCAGCCGGAGGCCCTGGCGTGCCCATTCTCTCTCTCTCTGCATCTTTGTCTGTCTGTCGCTCTCAAATAAATAAACAAAAAAAAAAAAAGGGTGAGGGGGAGGCTGTGCCCTGGCAGCCACTGATTGTCACTAATTACAAGTACCACTACCCAGGGAGCGAGCTCTGGCCTGCAGCCTGGCCTAGGCCAGTTAGGTGACCGTGAAGCTGTGGTTACAGGGCTGTGGTCACTCTTGGCTAAGTAGGAGGGACCAGTGACGGTGGCGGCGGCCAGGGGAAGGCAGGTGACCACAGTGCCAACTTACAGACCAGCAAACCGTTCTTCCCAGGGAGGAGCTGGGGGGGTGGGGGTGGCCAGGGGGCTTAACATGTCATCCAAGGATGACGGCCTAAGCTAGGGAGGTCCCAGTTCCTTCCCTCCCTCTCTGGGCCCCCTCACAAATTGAGAACGACTCGGGTCTTCACAGGGGGTCACCCCCATCTTAACAGAATGGGGGAACACTGGAGGATCTCCACGGCCAGGTGCTGCTCTGTGAGCTTAAGTCCACGCAGCGGCGCTTGTAGCTTTAGGAGCAAAGAACCAGCCAGAGATTAGAACCACCCCCCCACACATCTGTACCCCATACCAAGGAGCAACAGGAAATGGAGGCCTACGTGACCTTCATCCACACTCTGGAGTCCCGCCTGACTTCCCCTGGCTGCCTGCTCCCCCCCCCGCCCTCTCTTTAGGGGTCCCCCATCCTTCCTCCCCTTTGAAGATGGGAGCCGGACCTCAAGACCTATACAAGCTTCCTCAGTTTTCCAGCTCCCTGTCCCCAAGGGGCCAGTGACTCTCTGTCTCTCTCTCAGTGGATAAGGATCAAGACTTAAAAGCCCTCAGTGTGAATTCCACAGTAGGGTCACCTCTCTGTGCTCCAGAAGTCCTCTGTCACATGGGGTGTGTGTGTGGCAGGTGGGGGTGGGGGGTCCCATGCCTGCCCCCTATTGGAAGATGACGAGCTCTGGGCTGGGGAGATGGCTCAGTGGATGACGCACTTGGAGCAAAACACATAAAATCTGTAATTCCATTGTGCCCCGTGGTGTCGGAATTTCCTAGGACTCAGAAATGAAGCCATGAGCCGGGCGTGGTGGCGCACGCCTTTCATCCCAGCACTCGGGAGGCAGAGGTAGGAGGATCGCCGTGAGTTCGAGGCCACCCCTGAGACTACAGAGTGAATTCCAGGTCAGCCCTGGGCTAGAGTGAGACCCGACCTCGAAAAACCAGAAAAAAAAAAAAAAAAGAAGCCATGAATGAGAGAGAGAGACAGACAGACAGATAGAAATAATAGACCTTAAGCCGAGCATGGTGGCACACGCTTTTAATCCCAGCACTCGGGAGGCAGAGGTAGAAGGATCGCTGTGAGTTCAAGGCCACCCTGAGACTACGCGGTGAACTCCAGGTCAGCCTGGGCTAGAGTGAGACGCTACTTCGAAACACCAAAAAAATAAAATAAAACAAAATAAGACCTTGCCACCAAAGAGTTAGAAGGTGAGGACTCGGCTAAAAGTTGTCGTCTAACCTTCACATGTGTGGGGTGGCACATTTCACCCCCACACACAAAGATGACAGGCCCTGAGGCGGGGAACAGGTCGCAGGGGAGGGCGGTGGGCATTAGCTATCACTCTTTAAAGCCAAACTCAGGTGCCACTTGCCCCAGGAACCACTCCCCCCAATTCCTAAACCCCCAAAGTTCCTTCCCTTATCAGCCTCCTGGTACTGAGGGTCTGTGATCTGCCCCTTGGGGGGGGGTTGGGGGGGATTCGAACTCATTCTTAACCTTACTACTGACCTTGGTGATAAATCCCAGCCCCACGTTTTGCAGCCCAGATGCAGATAGAGGTGGAAAGTCAACGCCCCTTGGGGGGGGGGGGAGGAAGGGAAGGGGTTAGCAGCAGTCTGGGTGAGTCTGAGCAGGTAGTCTAGAATGGAGGGGGGGACCCTCAGTGGGCTTCTAAAACGTCCAGCCTCCCCTCTTGTTGTTCCTAGACAGCCTGGCATGAACCCTTCCGGAGCTCCAATGGGAAGGCAGGATGGGAGGGAGGCGGTTACTCCTGCCAGGCGCACTGGGCAGCAAGCTCAACAAAGCCTGCCTGACGCCTCGTGCAAGCCACCTAACTCGCTTCTCCGCCCACGCCGTGGGTGGGCCCTTTGGTGCGCGCGTGGGGTGGGGAGGGTGGGGAAGGAAACTTCACACAGTTGCGTGGGACAGCGTGGGGCCTCCACGATCCCTTGGCTTGGCGTTCCCCCAGGATTCATTCATTCATTCGCAGTCTGGGGCTGGCTGGCAGGGCGCGATCGGGAAGGGTGACTCGACATAAAAAGCAAAGAGGGCGTTGGCCTGGGACCCGCGGTCACCACGAGGGTGAGGTGTGGCGCGCCCGAGCGCACGCGCGCCCGCGCGCTTGGGGAGGTTGAAACCGGGACCCCGATCTCGCGGGAGGGCGGTGGGGGGGGGGGGAGCCCCGCACACCCACCGCCTCGTGATGATTGGTGGCTCCGGCCACCGAGGCCTATGGGGTGGTCCTTGCCCAGCCAATCACGGGGCCCCCGGGGAGTCCATTCATTCACAAAACCACGCAGGGGGAAGAAAAAAAAATGAATAAATAAATAAAAGGCGGTGGTGGTGATGGGGGCAGCTGCGTGGAACTTAAAAGAGCCGCGTGCGCCCCCAGCAAGGTGGTGGTGGGGGGATTGATCTAGGTAAAGAGGGGGGGGGGAGATCCGGAAGGTTTGGATGGTGGACTCCAGGAAAGGTGGGCAGGACGGTCACGTCCCATGCCCACAGTTCCGGCCCAACCGTCCTAGGTTCCACCCAGCTCCCCGCCCAAAGACCTAAAGGGCCACCCAGCCCTTGGGGGGTGGGGGGGAGTGGTTGGTTCCTGCTTGCCCACGCTTTGGAGCCGGGCGGCCCCGGTGTGACGGCTGGAGCCACGTGCGCCACGGGAGCCCGGCGCCCCCTCTTCCATCCACGCACCCCCTCCCCAAGCGCACACACACACACACATACCCCATCCCCGACTCACGACAGTCGTCCTCGTCGCTGTTGTCCGAGCAGTCGTCGTCTTCGTCGCATCTCCACACCGAAGGGATGCAGCGCCCGTTCCGACACCGGAACTGACCCTCTTTGCACTCCTGGAGAGGCCCTGCGAAAGGGGCATTGTGAGCAGGGGCGGACCCAGTGTTCCATCGTGCGGCAACCCTTCCCGGCGCGCGCGCGCACACACACACACACACACACACACACACACACCCAGCCACTGCCGGAGCAATAATCTAAAGCGTGGGGAGGGGGTGTGTGGGGACGATGCCAAATTGCCCGGAGGCTCTGGGCACCTCGATCCCTCCAAGGGAGGAGAGGATGCTATCTAAGGGTTCCACGGATGTCGGTGGCAACCTTCCCCCCCCCCAACACACACACGCCCCTCCCCAAGACCAGGCACAGGTTCCCATCCGTTATATACCTTCCATTGAGACACACAACCTACCCACAGTGCACAGTCAGATCCGGCCCACGGGGGAGCACCCTTCCCCCTCCCTCCCCCCTCTGCACACGCGCGACACGGGGCGCCCCCCTTTCCTCCCTCCCCATTTCGCCGTCGGCCACCCTCCGCGGTGCACGCGCAAGGGTCCCGGGCAATGCATTGTCAGCAAGGGGAAGCCTCTGGGCTTTTTCTTTTGCACACCCGGGCGGCGAGAATCCAACAGCTCAACGCCCCCCCCCCCAACACACACACTGTCAAAGTTCACGGTCGAGGCAGCATCCTCCCCCCCCCCCCCCAGCATACACACACACCATGCATCCATCCTCCCTCAACCCCCCCCCCCCCGCAAGAAGCAGGAACCCCGAGGGCAGAGCTCTGTACCGCGCACGGTACATTCAGCCAGCTTGGTTCCCTACCCCGGGGGATGGGAGAAAGCTCACGGCACACCGTCATCACCATCACCACCCCGTCAGCACCACCACCATCACCGATCGCTCTTTGTTGGAGGTTCCGAGTCAGGCCCCAGGAAGCCAACCCCTCTCCAACCCCCCCGCCCTGCCATACAGCACACATTGCATGCACGCACCTTGACCGCCGGGTTGCGGGTTCGCAGCCGCCGCCGTCGCCCTGAGATGTCGGGGTGGCAAGAGCAGCGGCAGCAGCAGCAGCAGCAACGGCAGCGGCCCGGGCACCACCCGCTCCGCTCGGCCCATGACGGGGCCCGAAGCTCGGGCCGCCGCGACTCAACCTGCCGAGTCCTTGCCGCGGCGCCGGGGCTGCCGCTGCCCCCGCCCCGGCTTCTCGGGTGCATTTCAAGCAGGTTTCCGTGACGCTCGGCGGCGGGGGGCGGGCTCAGGCTCGGGCGCGCGGCCCCGAGGCCCGGTGGGCGGGTCTCCAGCGTGCGCGCGCGCGCGCAAGCGCGCCCTCTCTCTCTCTCTCTCTCTCTCTCTCTCTCTCTCCCTTCTTTGCAGCCTCCTCCCCCCTACTGCTCTTGATCGTCCCTTCTTTCCCCCCCTCCCGCCCCCCCACCAACCTTTGGCACCACGACCCTGCTCTGGATCCGCTCTGGAAAGCCTACGGAGCCCCCAACCCTCCCGGGGGTCGCTGCATCCAAGCAGATCCAAGGAGGCTGCGCTGGAGACGGTGGAGGGATGCTGGGCGCGAAGGGAAAGAGGACGTTCCCCAAGTGCACGGGAGGCCATGGGCCGTGGTGCACGCTAGGCTAAGGGAGTGTGTGTGTGTGCGTATAGGAGGGCTATAATCGAGAGAATCTGGGGTGCTGGGTCTGCCCACCCGTTCCGGCATGGCTTCAGACCGGCGCCGGGGTAGCGGCTTTCTGCGCATCTGCGCCTGTGTTGCGCGCTCGTGCTGATCCTGGCCGGGGATGGGAGGGAGGTATCGTTGTGCTGGACATACAGACCGTTCACATGAGCGCACGCGGCCTTATCCACCACGCAGAGGGACAGGTGATCAGCACACCCCTAAGGCACCCCCCCCCCACCCCACTCCACCTCCCTGCAAGGACCACAAAGTTAATCCTTTTGTAGGGGGTGGGGAGGGAGGCGGAAGTTGTGGCCGTCAGCCCAAGGAATGTGTGATCCCCGCCGCTAGAGGCCGCCCGCGCATCCAGGGCCTGTGTGAAAATGGAGGAAACCCAACATCCTCTGGGGAGTTGCAACCCCACACCCCCCAGCCCCGTCCAGCCCAAGGTATGGGACCTGGGGAGCCTAACTCACACCTAGATCGAGCCGCTGCTTCCATGAGCCAGGCCCAGTGGCGCAGTGAGTGAGGTTTTGAGGGCACTGGCCCGCTGATCAGAACGCATTGAGGGTGCCAAAGACCAGTGTCCACCCCCCACTCCCCTCTATCCTTTCTACACAATAGAAGGGGGCGAGCTGTGAACCCCAGATCTGAAAGCCACCTTGCCTCAGCAGCCTACTGGGACCTATGACTTCTTCCAAAGGGCGCAGGGCATCCCATCAGAAAAGGACAGAAACCCTTAGGGTGCCCCTGCCATCACCCCTTGATCACCTGGTCATTGTTTTTTTTTTTTATTGACAGCTTCCATAATTATAGACAATAAACCATGGTAATTCCCTCTCCCCCCACTTTCCCCTTTATAACTCCACTCTCCATCGTATGCCCTCCCCCTCTCAATCAGTCTCTCTTTTATTTTGATGTCATGATCTTTTTCTCCTATTATGAGGGTCTTGTGTAGATAGTGTCAGGCACTGTGAGGTCATGGATATCCAGGCCATTTTGTGTCTGGGGGGAGCACGTTGTAAGGAGTCTTACCCTTCCTTTGGCTCTTACATTCTTTCCGCCACCTCTTCCGCAATGGACCCTGAGCCTTGGAAGGTGTGATTGAGATATTGCAGTACTGAGCACTCCGGTCACTTCTTCCCAGCACCATGATGCCTTCTGAGTCATCCCAAGGTCACTGCCATCTGAAAAGAGAAGGTTCGCTAACCAAAAGTGAGAGTAGCATTAATATATAGGTATGAGCATTAAGAGAAGTGCTTACCGGGCAGTTTGGTGAGCACAGTATATACATTTAGCCAGACAGCAGCAGACATTCGCCTGGTCATTCTACAAGCACACGTGGGCCCTATGCTGGTTCTGGGGGTGCTGCGGTGAGTGGGTGTGGTGGCAGGCTGGGAGTGGGGGAGGAGGGAGACCATCAACGGAGGACAAGACAGACGACGCACCGTTATTAGCCGTTATCTTTTTCCGCTTATTTAGACACAATTCATCTCATGCTTGTTGTTGCTACGGTTCTGTATCTGAGCTCTGAAAACATCCTTGTTAGGGAAACAGAAATGGTCGGTGAAAGACTTGACGCTGGTCCGGTATGTCCATCGCACAATCGGGTGGCCCCACACAGCTACCAAGCAGAACCAGTCCTTGAACCTAGGTAACTCAGCTGAGGACTTACTTGAGGGGCGCCGGGCGTGGTGGCGCACACGCCTTGAATCCCAGCACTAGGGAGGCCGGAGGTAGGAGGATCGCCGCGGGTTCGAGTCCACCCTGAGACTACGCGGGGAGTTCCGGGTCAGCCTGGGCTAGAGCGAGACCCTGCCTCGAAAACCCGAAAGTAAATAAATAAATAGAACCCGAGGGGTGTCTGAGACAGTTAATATCCGTGAGGTTCAAAGAGAGAATTCCGAGCCCTTGAAGGGAGGGTAGTTTGAATATATGTCCCCAGTCGACTCGGGTGTTAAAAGTCAACTTGTAACTTGGATCTCCAGCCACTTGGCTGGAGGAGGTGTCACTAGCGGTGATCCTGGGATCCAGCCCTTAAGGGCGTCACTTGGGGTGGGGGACGATTTGAATTCCAGTCCACAGGTATGCAGAGGAATTTGAGCTCCAAGGGTCCCGCTTGCTCTCCGTTCGTGCTGGCTACTTCTGATGTTTGCTGGTGTTTCTGTCTGTTGGCCCTTCTAAGGAACACCCCCAAGCCCACCCACCACTGCAGTGAACTCCCCGCGGACGGATATTGGTGACCCGCCACCTGCTGTCACCACCCCTATGTCTGCCACACCTCCATGCCAGAGGCCAGGGAGCCTGCTCGGTCGGGCACAACTGTTCTTCACACTGGCAGAGAACTGAACTTTAGGCCTCAGCTAGGCTGTTCCCTCTGCCGGGGACACTAACTCTGCCTGACATCTGTGCTCATCCTTGTCTTTGGTTCACATGTCTCCTCCTCTAGAGAGAGAGATCTAGTCTCTGCACAGCCTGCTTCCCAGGCTCCCATACACCCGTGTGCTCCAGCGTCTCTGGACCGTCCTAGGATCCTCCAGCCAACGCAAGTGCTCTAGTCAGAGGGTCATCCCGGACCCTACTGCATCTCTACTGACTAAACGGAAGCGGGATCCGCGTGAATTCTCTCCGGATCCAGGGCCAGGGGAGTGGGAAGGGACACGACAGGTGATCAAGACTCCAAACCGGGCACGGCGGCGCACGCCTTTGATCCCGGCACTCGGGAGGCAGAGGTAGGAGGATCGCCGTGAGTTCGAGGCCAGCCTGAGACTACATAGTGAACTCCAGGTCAGTCTGAGCTAGAGTGAGACCCTACCTCGTAAAACCAAAATAAATAAAATAAATTTAAAATTAAAAAATACAATAAAAAGGACTCTATCCCCACCCTTGAAGATCTCTAGTATGGGGGTAAAGGGAGCTGGGTATAAACTTCAACGGCACAAGAGGATGAGAACCAGGGAAGGGACTGCTCAGTGGCATAAGAGTCCCACTCCCTTCACAAGGGCTTGGGTCGCCACTGTCTCCTCCATTGTCTTCTATAGGATAGAAGGCCCTCCAGGCTCAGGGTCTCCATCTCCCACCTAAGGGTTGGACTAGGTCACTGTTTCCTGTGACTTCCGTCACTCCACTTGGATATGTTTTCCATGTCCTGTGTCTCCTCAGCTGTCTTTCCGCTACAGTTGTCTCTCAGGACTTGAAGGAGGGTGGTCCTGGGACCCCTTCCCCAAGGATCCCAGAGTCAGTGGATAGCCAGGCGAAACGGCACGTACCGGTAATCCTAGAACTTGGGAGGTTGAAGCAGGACGGTTGTGAGTTCCAGGCCAGCCCGGGATACATAGAGAGACTCAGACTCAATAGAAGAAAAAAAAAATTCATAGTTGGGGCTGGAGAGATGGCTTAGTGGTTAAGGTGCTTGTTTGTAAAGCCTAAGAACCCATGTACAACTCTCTGGATCCCACGTAAGCCAGATGCACAAAGGTGAGGCAAGCGCAAGGTCGTACGTGCCCACTAGATGGCGCAAGCGTCTGGAGTTCGATTACAGTGGCTGAGGCCCTGGTGCGTCAATTCTCTCTCACACACGCTCTGTAAAATAAAATAAAAATATTAATAGTTGTTCAAGTACGAAATGACTTAGTATGTACATATAACCTATACACCTTCTTGATACTTTAATCTCAAGAACGCTTAAAATACTTAATACTATGTAAATGATATGTAAATAGTTGTTCTACTGTATTATTTAGGAATAACGACAGGGGGAAAAGGTTTGTATGTGTTCAGTAGAAACAGTATTTTGTTTGTTTGTTTCGAGGTAGGGTCTCGCTCTAGCCCAGGCTGACCTGGAATTCACTATGCAGTCTCAGGGTGGCCTCGAACTCACGGCGATCCTCCTACCTCTGCCTCCCGAGTGCTGAGATCAAAGGCGTGCGCCACCATGCCTGGCTGAGACAGTTTTTGTTGTTGTTGTTGTTGTTGTTTGTTTGTTTTTAACATTTTGCTACCCCGTGGCTTATTGAATCTGAGGATATGAAATTCATAGATATGAAAGGCCAATTGTGTTTTCCTTAAACCCTTTTGCTTCATTCTAAGCAATTATCTCCATGAAATCGCAAACTTGATACGCTAATTGCATTTTCCAATAGACGTTATGATGAATGCGTGACTATGAAAAATAAACAACGGACCACTGTCGATGCAGATGTGTCTCGCTCCCCGAGGGATGTTCTGAGGGAGCCCGCTTGTTTGGAGGGGGGGAGGAGATGGAGAGCAGGAGCCCTAGCCACCCTGCCCATGATAGTGTTTTTTCCTCAAGATGATCTTCAATTATTTTCTTTTTAAAAGTATTTTATTTCTTCTATTTATTTGAGCCAGGCGTGGTGGTGCACACCTTTAATCCCAGCACTCAGGAGGCAGAGAGGTAGGAGGATAGCCGAGAGTTCGAGGCCACCCTGAGACTAATGAATTCCAGGTCAGCCTGGGCTAGAGGGAGACCCTACCTCAAAAAAACAAAACAAAACAAAATATTATATATATGTATATATATATATATACATATATATAATATTTTGTATATATATACATATATATAATATTTTGTTTTGTTTATATATATTTATACATATATAATATATATATTCATACATATATAATATATATTTATACATATATATATATATATATATATATATATAATTTATTTGGGAGAGAGAGGCAGAGAATGGGCATACCAGGACCTTTAGCCACTGTAAACGACCTCCACCTTGTGCATCTGGCTTACGTGGGTCCTGGGGAATCGAACCTGGGTCCTTTGGCTCTGCAGGCAAGCGCCTTAACCGCTGAGCCATCTCTCCAGCCCCACCACCGGGAAGTAGAATCGTATAGTATTAGTTCTTTGGCACATGACTATTTCACTTAGCGTACTGTCTTCAAGGTTCATCCACGGTGAAGCATGTGTCATACTTTCTTTCTGCTGTAAGAATGAATGATAGGCCATGTCTATTCCACATTTTGCATATCCCACATTTTGTTTGTCTACCCATGAACACTTGGGTTGATTTCACCTATAGCTTTTGTGAGTGATGCTCACAAACGTGAGTGTACACTATGTCAACTCTTTTGAATATACCCAGAAATAATGGGATCACTGGACCATATCATAATTATAATATATATAATATATAATATATAATATATAATATATATATAATATATAATATAATATATAATATATATTTGAGAGGGAGAAAGCAGCAGAGGGAGAGAGAGAGAGAGAGAGAATGGGCACACCAGGGCCTCCAGCCACTGCAAACAAACTTCAGATGCGTTTGCGCACCTGGCTTACATGGATCCTGGGGAATCTAGCCGGGATCGTCTGGCTTTGCAGGCAAGCGCCTTAACCGCTAAGCCATCTCTCCAGCCCTTGTAATTTTAATTTTTAAATGCTTTGTTCGTTTATTTATTTATTTTGGTTTCTCAAGGTAGGGTTTCACTCTAGACTAGGCTGACCTGGAATGCACTATGGAGTCTCAGGGTGACCTCGAACTCACAGTGATCCTCCTACCTCTGGCTTCCCGAGTGCTGGGATGAAAGGCGTGCGCCACCATGCCCAGCAATTTATTTTGAGAGAGAGAGAGAGAGAGAGGGAGGGAGGCAGAATGAGAGAGTGAGTATGGGCACACCAGAGTCTTCAGCCATTGCACGTGAACTCCAGACGCATGTACCCCCTTGTGCATCTGGCTTACGTGGCTCCTGGGGAATGGAACCTAGGTCCTTTGGCTTTGCAAGCAAGCAGTCTTAGCCACTAAGCCATCTCTTCAGCCCACCATTTTCAAATCTTGATGGAACCCAGTGTATCTACTTTTTCTCTTGTTGCCTAAACTTTTGCTGTTATAGCTTGCAAAGATTTTTATGTGAACATAACAGAATAAATAATATTCCCAGCGTGTCATGATTAACATTTTCCTGCACATCTTTTGTTTTTATTGGAATTAATAATTGATATTTTTGCTTTATTATCTTATTTCTTGCTCAGTTTTATTATTATTATCTTTTATTGACAACTTCCATGATTGTAAACAATATCCCATGGTAATTCCTTCTCTCCCCCCACTTTCCCTTTGAAACTCCACTTGGTTTTGTTAAAAATTTATTTATTTTTATTTGCAATCAGAGAGAAAGAGAGATAGAAGAGAGACAGAGAGAGAGAACGGGCGCGCCAGGGCCTCCAGCTACTGCAAAAGAACTCCAGACACGTGTGCCCCCTTGTGCATCTGGTTTACGCGGGTCTGGGGAATCGAACCTGGGTCCTTTGGCTTCGCAGGCAAACGCCTTAACCGCGAAGCCATTTCTCCAGCCCTCTTGCTCAGTTTTCTATATGTGTTCATCATCCCTTGCTCCTCTCCAAACTCTCCCTCATCTGTGTAAATCTCAGTATATTCCCCCACAGTCACTATTCTACCAACTCATTCTTCTCCAGGAAGTCCCCACAGGGCTCTGTGGGACTAGTGCTCAGCCGTCTTGGGACTCTAAGTTCATGGTCACCCGGAGGCTACAAAGCACTTCCCTCTGGGATTGAATCCCTCACTTCCTAGTTTCCATGTGGCCTCTTCTCTAGGTTCTGTGTAATTTTAGGGGGCCACCTTTCCACAGCTTTCTGAAAGGAGGTACTATACAGTATGTGCCCTCCAGAGTCCCGTTGGGGAGGTGCTAGTTAGCAGGGAGAAACTTAACCCGACTTTGCTGTTTGGAGGTGACACACATCAGGCAAGAGGTGAGAACAGATGGAGGCAGAGATAGGAGGATCGCTGTGAGTTCGAGGCCACGCTGGGACTACATAGTGAATTCCAGGTCAGGCCTGGGCTAGAGTGAGACCCTACCTTGAAAAGAGAGAGAGAGAGAGTTTGAAGTGGGGAGAAGGATCAGTGGTTAAAGGTATTTGCTTACAAAGCCTGTGCACAAAGTGGGGCAGGTATCTGGAGTTTGCTTTCAGTGGTAAGAGGCCCTGATGCACCCATTCTCATTCTCTCTCCCCCCTCCTTGCAAGTAAATAAATAAAAAATATTTTCTTGAAAAAGAAGAAAGAGAGTAGATGGAGCCCCTCACTGTCCAATCCTGGTGGTAATAGAGACCCACATTCACACAGACTCCCTCTCTCACCACGTGTTGCCCTGCACCGCCTGAGGACTTGGCCAGCTGAAAGTCAATGTCAGATGTAGCCCCTTGACGTTGCACCAGAGCTCTGAGAAAAAAAATAAACCTTTCTTTCTTTGCTTTTAAATTTTTTTGTTTATTTATTTTCATTTATTTATTTGACAGTAACAGAGAGAGAGAGAGAGAGAGAGAGAGAGAATGGGCGTGCCAGGGCCTCCAGCCACTGCAAACGAACTCCAGACGTGTGCGCCCCCTTGTGCATCTGGATAACGTGGGTCCTGGGGAATCGAGCCTCGAACCGGGGTCCTTAGGCTTCACAGGCAAGCGCTTAACCAGTAAGCCATCTCTCCAGCCCTCTTTTTAAATTTTTGTTTATTATTGATTTGGGAGTGGCAGACAGGCAGAGAGAGAAAGAGGCAGAGAGAGAGAGAGAGATAATGGGTGCACCAGGGTCTTTCAGCCATTGCAAACAAACTCCAGATGCATGCACCACCTTGTGCATCTGGCTTACGTGGGTCCTGGGGAACTGAGCCTTGAACGGGTGTCCTTGGGCTTCACAAGCAAGCACTTAACTGCTAAGCCGTATCTCCAGTCCAAACCTTTCTTTTTAAGAAATATTTTATTTATTTATATATTTATTTTTATTGACAGCTTCCATGATTGTAAACAATATCCCAAGGCAACCCCCCCTTTCCCCTTTGAAATTCCATTCTCCATCATATCCCCTCCCCCTCTCAATCAGTCTCTTTTATTTTGATGACATGATCTTTTCCTCCTCTTATGATGGTCTTGTGTAGATAGTGTCAGGCACTGTGAGGTCATGGATATCCAGGCCATTTTGTGTCTGGAGGAGCACGTTGTAAGGAGTCCTACCCTTCCTTTGGCTCTTACGTTCTTTCCGCCATCTCTTCCGCAATGGACCCTGAGCCTTCGAAGGTGTGATAGAGATATTACAGTACTGAGCACTCTGGTCACTTCTTTCCAGCACCATGATGCCTTCTGAGTCTCCCAAGGTCACTGCCATCTGAAAAGAAAAGATTATCTACCCCAAAGTGAGAGTAGCATTAATATAAGGGTATGAACATTAAGAGAAGTGCTTACTGGGCAGTTTGATGACCATAGTATATACATTTAGCCAGACAGCAGCAGACCCCTAGGGCTCATGACTACCCCTGTTTTAAGTTTTCAGTATCAGGGATGTATTCCCTCCCATAGAGCGGGCCTCCAGTCAAATTAGAGGGCAGTTGGTTTCCACCATGACAGACGTGCCACTATTGCACCTGTTGGCTCATTTGGACTGGCTGGCCAAATATAAGGCTTGCAGTGTCCACTGTTGAGTATCTTCACTGGTGATTTCTCTCTCTCCCATTGAACTGCATGCAGAGTGGCTTTTTCCAGGTTTCTGTCAGCTGGTCTACATGGAGAAGGTTTTCAGCTCCGCTCCAGCAGGAAGAAATATTTTATTTTTTATTTACTTATTAGAAAGACAGAGAGAGAGAGAGAATATGCGCATGCCAGGGCCTCTAGCCACTACAAATGAACTCCACACGCATGTGCCACCTTGTGCATCTGGCTTACCTGGGTCCTGGGGATTCAAACCTGGGTCGTCTGGCGCTGCAGGCAAACGCCTTAACTGCTAAGCCTTCTCTCCAGCCCCGTGTTTTCTTCATAGATGTGTGTGTGCGCACACATGTGGTGCGTGTGAGAGGTTCATCTACGTGAGCGTGGGCACGTGGGAGCCATGAAGCGCACGTGGAGGTCAGAGGACAAAGTCTTGTGTCGGTCCTTGCCCTCCCCTTGTTTGAGGCGGGGTCCCTCAGTGGTCCCTCCTGCCCTTGCCAGGCTAGCTGGCCCGCGAGCTTCAGGAAGATTCTCCTCTGTCTAGCTTCCCTTCTCCGTGTAGGCACCTTGGGTTTACAGACCCTAGAGCTCCAGTGAGTTCTGGGGATTCAGACTCATGTCCTCAGGCTTGTCCAGCAAGCACTTTAACCACTGGGCTATCTCCTTAGCTCACTCTAGCCCAGGCTGACCCGGAATTCACTACGGAGTCTCAGGGTGGCCTCGAAACTCACGGCGATCCTCCTACCTCTGCCTCCCGAGTGCTGGGATTAAAGGCGTGCGCCACCACGCCTGGCTCCTTTGTTTTCCTCTCTCTCTCCATTCTGGAAGATTATTTTTCAACTTTTCACATGATTAATTTTTTAAAATATTTTATTTATTTATTTATGTGTGTGTGAGAGAGAGAAAGAGGTAGAGGGAGAGAGAGAATGGGCGCACCAGGGCCTCCAGCCACTGCAAACGAACTCCAGACGCGTGCACCTCGTGCATCTGGCTAATGTGGGTCCTGGGGAATTGAACCTGGGTCCTTTGTCTTTGCAGGCAAGTGCCTTAATGGCTAAGTCATCTCTCCAGCCTGCTATTCTCTCCCACCCCCCTTCCCCCGGCCCCTAAGGTCTTGTTCTTTTCTCTCTCCTGGATGCAATATTTTCTCCAGTTTCTTTGAGAGCCTGAAGGCATCAGCAATGTCTTTGTTGTGGTTTCTGTGGAAGTGTTCCTCTCATTCTGCTTCCTACGAGGATTTTTCCTGATTTTTTGTTTGTTTGTTTGTTTGTTTTTTGAAGTAGAGTCTAGCTTTAGCTCAGGCTGACCTGGAATTCACTATGGAGTCTCAGGCTGGCCTTCAACTCACAGTGATCCTCCTACCTCTGCCTCCCGAGTGCTAGGACTAAGTGCTAGACGTGTGCCACCAAGCCTGGCCTTTTTATCCCCCTGATTTTTGAAAACACTAGCCACAAATTGGGGGAGTATGTCATCTCATGAAAAATGACTCAGCACTCACAACATATAAAGAGCTCTTGGGTTGGACAGATGGCTCAGGGGTTAAGGTGCTTGTCTGCAAAGCCTAATGACCCAAGTTTGATTCCCCAGGACCCACATAAAGCCAGATGCACAAGGTGACACGTGCATCTGGAGTTTGTTTGCACGTGGCTGAAGGGCCCTGGAGGCCTCTCCCCAGCTCTCTGTCTGCCAGGCATGGTGATGCACACTTTTAATCTCAGCACTTGGGAGGCCAAGGTAAGAAGATCACTGTGAGTTTGAGGCAAGCCTGAGACTACAGAGTGAGTTCCCAGTCAGCTAGGGCTAGAGCAAGACCCTACTTCATCAAACAAAAAAAAAAAAAAAAATGGGCTAGAGATATGGCTTAGCAGTTGGGAGGGAGCTGGCCTGCCAAGCCAAAGGACCCAGGTTCAATTCTCCAGGACCCATGTAAGCCAGATGCATGAGGTGCACACGTCTGGAGTTCGTTTGCAGTGGCTGGAGGCCCTGGTGCCCTCATTCTCTCTTTCCCTCTACCTCTTACTCTCTCTCTCTCTCACACATAAATAAATACATAAAATATTTATGCACAAAATGACACAGGCGCACAAGGTGGTACATGCGTCTGGAGTTCAATTGCCATGGCTAAGGCCCTGAAGTGCCAATTCTTTCTCTCTCTCTCACTCACTCTTGCTCTGTATCTCATAAATTAAAAAATAAAAATAAAAAGTAGGGCTGGAGTGATGCCTTCGCAGTTAATTAAGGCACTTGCCTGAAAAGCCAAAGGACCCAGGTTCGATTCCCCAGGACCCACGTAAGCCAAATGCACAAAGTGATGCGTATGTCTGGAATTTGTTTGCAGTTGATGAAGCTGATAGCATGCCCATTCTCCCTCTCTCTCTCTCTCTCTCTCTCTCTCTCTCTCTCTCTCTCATCTTTCTTCCTCTCAATCTCTCTCTTTCTCAAATAAATAAAATAATTAAAAATAAAATGGGTGTGGTGGCGCACGCCTTTAATCCCAGCACTCAGGAGGCAGAGGTAGGAGGATCGCTGTGAGTTCCAGGCCACCCTGAGACTACAGAGTGAATTCCAGGTCAGCCTGGACTACAGTGAAACTCTAACTTGAAAGAAAAAAATAATAATAGTTAAAAATAAATAAGTAAATAGCCAAAAGGCCTATGGGTGTCCCTCAATGTCAGGGTTTTACCTAGAATATGCAAAGCCCTGGTTCAATCCTCAGTACAAAAGAGGTGGGGTGGGGGGCGGTGTTGGCCAGGGTACTAAGTCATGCTAAGACAACAAACACTGAAATCCCACTGGAGTAATAATCAAAGTTTATTTCTGGCTCACACAAATACAGTGTAGGTCAGTACATCTCCTAAGCACATGAACTCAAGGATCCAATTTCTTTCTTTCTCTTTTTATTGTTCTTATTTATCTTAATGTTATTTTATTTTATTTTATTTTATTTTATTTTATTTTATTTATTTGAGAGAGAGAGAGAGAGAGAGAGAGAGAGAGTGAATGGGTGCTCCAGGCCTTTCAGCCAGTGTAAATGAACTCCAGACACATGTGCCACCTTGTGCATCTGGCTTACATGGGTCCTGGGGAATTGAACCTGGGTCCTCTGGCTTCACAGGCAAACACCTTAACCACCAAGCAGTCTCTCCAGCCCTCTTATTTATTTGTTTAAGAGAGAGAGAGAGAGATAGAGAGAGAGAGGAAAGCAGACAGGAAAGTGAGTATGAACGTGCCTGCCTCTGCAAACCAACTCCAGATGCATGCTCCCCGTCATGTATCTGCCTTTATATAGGTACTAGGGACTCAAACCCAGGCCATCAGGATTTGCAAGCAAGCACCTTTAATAACTGAGCCATTTCTACAGCCCAAGGATCAAATTTCTTTCTCTCTCTCTCTTTTTGATTAATTAATTAATTTATTTATTATTTGCAAGCAGAGAGACAAAAGAAACAGACGGAGAGAATGGGCTCACCAGGGTTCAAAAGCGGCGGCAGGGGGAGGCTGGAGAGATGGCTTAACAGTTAAGGCATTTGCCTGCGAAGCCAAAGGACCCAGGTTTGATTCCCCAGGACCCACGTTAGCCAGATGCACAAGGGGATACACACATCTGGAGTTCATTTGCAGTGACTGGAGGCCATGGAGCGCCCATTCTCTCTCTCTCTCTCTCTCTCTCTCTCTCCCTCTTTCTCTGTCTCTCTCAAATAAATGAATAAAAATAATCTTTTTGAAAGATCCATCCTGCCGTTTGAAAAATATTTTATTTTTATTTATTTATTTATTTTGGTTTTTCAAGGTAGGGTCTCACTCTAGCCTAGACTGACCTGGAATTCACTATGGAGTCTCAGGGTGGCCTCAAACTCACCGCGATCCTCCTACCCCTGCCTCCCGAGTGCTGGGATTAAAGGTGTGAACCACCACGCCTGTATTTTTATTTATTTATTTATTTATTTATTTATTTATTTATTTATTTGACAGAGAAAGAGGAAGAGAGAGAGGGAGAATGGGTGCACCAGGGCCTCCAGCCACCTGCAAATGAACTGCAGACATGTGTGCCCCCTTTTACACCTGGCTAACTTGGGTCCTGGGGAATCGAACCTGGGTCCTTTGGCTTTGCAGGCAAATGCCTTAACCGCTAAGCCATCCCTCCAGCCCCCATTTTTTTTTCTTTTTAAGGCAGGAGAGACCGAGGCACAAGGTGTTTTTGACCAGGGCATGCAGACTCGCAGGAGAAGAGATTCTTGGAGCCCAGAGAAGGCCAGTCGTCCCAGGGTCAGGTCAGGGCAGCTTTCCCTAAACTCGAGTCTGCTCCATTAGCAGCGGTTGCTAATTCTTTTCCAGCAAGCAGTCTGGCATGGGGGTTTTCCTATTATTAAGCTTTTCCGATCATAATCTCTTAAACCCCTGGTGCCAACAAGTTCTCCCACAGGGCCCAGGGCAGTCAAAGACTGTTCACTTCCTCAGGTTGGGGTGGGGGGTGGGGGGTTTGGACCTTGAGCGTCTCACAGGAAACTGCCAGAAACAGAAACCTGTATCTGGCAACCCACCCACAGCTTGCTGGGGCTTAGGAGTGTGGCGACGTCAGACCTGAAGCCTCACCTCCTGACTGGTGGAGGACATTGTCTTCCAGAGCCTGGAAAGCCAGCTGTCCTTCCCAATGGCTCTCCTGCTGGTCCCCCCCAAGACCCCCAAAACTCCCACCCTTCGGCTGGGGAGATGGCTCAGTGGTTAAAAGCGCTTTAAAAAAACTATTTAAGGGCTAGAAACATGGCTTAGCAGTTAAGGCACAAGCCTGTGAATCCTAAGGACCCCAGTTCCATCCTCCAGGTCCCACATAAGCCAGATACACAAGGGGGGGGGGCGCCTGCATCTGGAGTTCATTTGTGGTGGCTAGAGGCCCTGGCGTGCCCGTTCTCACACACTCTCTCTCTCCCTCTCTGTCTCTAATGAACAAATAAATAAATAAAAATTATTTAAGACAGAGGGAACAAGGCAGACAGAGAGCAAGAGAAAGTATGGGCGCGCCAGGGCCTCTTGCCAACTACGAACCTTGGACAGAAGGCTTTGTAACAAAGCACTCTGGCTGGAGAGATGGCTCAGCACTTAAGGCCCTTGTCTGCAAAGCCTAACGACCTGCTTCCATTCCCCAGGATCCACGTAAAGCCAGATGCACAAAGTGGCGCATTCATGAGGAGTTCCTTTGCAGTCCAGTCTAGTTCATTTGCAGTGGCTGGAAGCTCTGGAACGCCCATTCTCAACTAGCTAGAGGCCCTGGCACTCCCGTTCTCTCCCCGCCTCTCTGAAAATAAATAAATAAATAAAATATTTAAAAAGAAAGCACTTTTGGACTTGAGAGATCGCTCAGCGGTCAAAGGTGCTTCCATGTAAAGTCTAATGACCTGGGTTCAATTCCCCAGTACCCACATAAAGTCAGAGGCACAAAGTGGTGTGTGTATCTGGAGTTCGTTTGCAGTAGCAAGAGGCCCTGGCATGTTCACACACGCTCTCTCTCTCTCTCATAAATAAATAAATAAATAAATAACTATTTTTGTAAAGACTTCACTCCCGGAGTCCAGCCTGCTTCTGTTGTTTCCATGGTAATAGGAGAGGGAAGAGGGGGCCCTGAATCTTGGGGACAAAGGGACCAGGAGCCACCCTGAGAAGACTGGGCCAGTTCAGGAAATGTCCTTCATCTCTCTGAACCTCTGATCCCCACCTGTCAGGTGCCAAGAGAATCCCGTGAAATGATAGATCTACAGAGGAGCAATTGTGGGCTGGACAGATGGCTTAGTGGTTAAGGCATTTGCCTGCGAAGCCTAAGGACCCAGGTTCAACTCCCCAGAGCCTGAATAAGCCAGACACACAAGGTGGCTCACGCACCTAGAGTTTGATAGCAGTGGCTAGAGGCTCTGACATGCCAATTCTCTGTCCCTTATCTCCCTCTCTCTCTCTCTTTCTCTGTCTCTCATTCATAAAAATTATTTATTTATTTATTTTATCCATTTTGAGAGGAGAGAGAAAGTGAGGGGAGGAGAGAGGCAGATACATATAGAGAGAACGGGTGTTCCAGAGCTTCCAGCCACTGCAAATGAACTCCAGATGCATGCTGCCCCCTTGTACATCTGGCTTACTTGGGTCCTGGGGAGTCGAACATGGGTCCTTAGACTTTGCAGGCAAGTGTCTTAACCTCTAAGCCATCTCTCCAGCCCTATAAAAAAAATTTTTTTTATGTTTTTTAAAAGGAAGAGCAAAGGCTGGAAGAGCAATTGTACACGCTGGGTTGGTGCTGTTGGGCCCTGCTAGCAGGAACCCTGAGGAACCCTGTGGGACTTTTGGCTCCTTATCCAAGGCCAAGGCTACGATGAGTGTTGAAGCCATGGCCTGGTCAGGAGCTCACTGACTGGACGGAGTCTGGAAGGACAAAGGGCCAGAAAAATCAGCCCAGAAAACCCCTCCCTCTACAGAACCCCTCCTTTTTTTAAGGTTTGTTTATTTATTAGAGAGAAAGAGGGAGAGAGAGTAATGGGCGCGCCAGGGCCTCCAGCCACTGCAAATGAACTCCAGATGAGTGCGCCCCCTTGTGCATTTGGCTTACGTGGGTCCTGGGGAATCGAACCGGGATTCTTTGGCTTTGCAGGCAAACGCCTTAACCACTAAGCCATCTCTCCAGCTTGATCACATCCCAGGAGATGTATGTGTCATCTGTCTTGCCCTCTGGCTCTGGGCTCAGGTGGGGGGCCCAGCGGGATATGGCAGCCTGGTTGTCAAGGCCTGGCTGCCTTGGTCTCCTGTCTGTCTCCCAGGAGCGGCCCTCCCAGCCCAGACACTGGAAAGAACTCTGGGTAACTGCTCTCCTCTCCTTCCTTCCCCTCCCCTCTCCTTGCCTCTCTTCTCACCCCCAGGCCTGCGTGATTGTAAAAGGATTCCCTGGGTCCTGCAACCTCACTTCTTTTTTTTTTTCTCTTGAAATTTCTTTTTACATTTATTTATTTGACAGAGAGAAAGAGGGAGACGGAGAGAGAGAGAGAGAAGGGGCGCACCAGGGCCTCCAGCCACTGCCAACAAACTCCAGACGCGTGCGCTCCCTTGTGCATCTAGGCTAACGTGGGTCCTGGGGAATCGATCCTGGGTCCTTTGGCTTTGCAGGCATGCACCTTAGCCGCTAAGCCATCTCTCCAGCCCTATTTATTTATTTTGGTTTTTCGAGGTAGGGTCTCGCTCCGGCCCAAGCTGACCTGGAATTCACTCTGTATTCTCAGGTGGCCTCGCACTCACGGCGATCCTCCTGCCTCTGCCTCCCGAGTGCTGAGATGAAAGGCGTGTGCCACCACGCCTGGCAGAGTTGCAGCACATTTCTCTGTGGTGCATGTTTCTGAGTGCGCTGTTGCATTTTGGAGGGAGCTTGTGTGATACGGTTCAGTGCACATCCCAGGGGTAGAGGTGGGGTGACAGAGGCCACGTGAGCTGATGGGTTTTAGAGGAAGGCAAACTGTAATCTAGAAGGAGAGGGAGGGGCTGGAGAGATGGCTTAGCGGTTAAAGCCGCTAATCTGCAAAGCCAAAGGACCCAGGTTCGATTCCCCAGGACCCACGTAAGCCAGATGAACAAGGTGGCACGTGCGTCTGGAGTTTGTTTGCAGTGGCTGGAGGCCCCGGTGTGCCCATTCTCTCTCTTTCCCTTTGCCTCTTTCCCCCTCTTGCTCTCTCAAATAAATAAATAAGATAGAAAGAGAGGGAGATCTTCCTGGAAAAGGGAGAGAGCCTTCAGGCATGGAGAACCACTAGAGAAAAGGCTTAAAAGTCAGAAAAAGCACCGGGCATGGTGGCGCACGCCTTTCATCCCAGCACTTGGGAGGCAGAGGTAGGAGGATCGCCGTGAGTTCGAGGCCACCCTGAGACTACATAGTGAATTCCAGGTCAGCCTGGGCTAGAGTGATAGCCTATTAGAAAAAAAAAGTCAGAAAAGCAGGTTGAATGCACAGGAGGGGGGGGGGGGTTGGAATAAAATAGGAGAAGACAGAGTATAACTGTGGTGGTGGCGGGGGGGGGGGGCAGGTACGCTCCTGGGGTTTCCAGGCCTAAATTCTGGGAGTGAAGAGAGGAGGACCTCCCAGCATGCCCTGGGCCAGCTGACCTCCTGTTTCTAGGGACATAATGGGTGCCCTGCTCGCACTGTTCCTACACTGCCAATTTTTTGCCGGAGAGGGAGGGTCACAGCCACGCAGACCCGGGCTGGGATTGGAGGGATGGGTGCTTAGGGCAGGAGTGCCTGTGCCCTGTGTTCTCATTGTGCTTCTGGTGTGTTACTTGTTGGAGCTATGAGGAGAGACATGGGGGCAGGGGTGTGTGGTGGTTTGATCCAGGAGTCCCCCATAAACTCAGGTGTTCTGAACGCTAGGTTCCCAGCTGACGGAGATTTGGGAATTAGCGCCCCCTGGAGGCGGTGTATTATTGGGGGTGGGCTTATAGGTGTTATAGCCAGTGTCCCCTTGCCAGTGTTTGGCACACTCTCCTGTTGCTATTGTCCACCTGATGTTGGCCAGGGGGTGATGTCCACCCTCTGCTCATGCCATCGTTTTCCCCTGCCATCATGGAGCTTCCCCCCTCGAGCCTGTAAGCCAAAATAAACCTCTTTTTCCCACAAGCTGCTCTTGGTTGGGTGATTTCTACCAGCAATGCGAACCTGACTGCGACAGGGGGGTGGGAGGGAAAGGTTGGGGTTCAGTACGTCTATGTGCTATGTTTTCAAGGGCTAGTGGGCTCAACAAGCTCACAGGAGCCTCAGGCAAGATACCTAAACTCTGTATGCCCCCCCCACCCCCGTTTGCCAATTTGTAATATTTGTGCTGGGGCCTGTTGGAAGTGTTGATTAAATGTGCTAATATGTTGGGAAAAAAAAAAAAAAAAAACAAAAAACGCTTAGACCAGCACCTGGCACGGGGACTGGGGAAGCATTCGCTCCTCTTTTGTTGTTTATTATCTAATTATACTCTCACAGTCGCCATATGAGGTTCATTTTAAGAAAAAAAAAAAACCACACAGGCTCCGTGCCTAACCCAGATCTGGGCCGGAAGCCTGGCTCAGGATTCACATGTGGCTGTGAGATCTTGGGCTTGCGATCTCTGCGAGGGGCCAATGGAGCCGTCAGGCAAGGTACTTACCTACTGGTGCCCAGTGGCGATGACTGCGAAGGGGGAAGCAGAGGTTTGGCCAGGGTCTCAGAGCCAGTGACGCTTCGGGCAGCGTTGGCACCTGTCTTGAAGCCCAGGCATCCGTCCCTAGCAGGCCACCTCTCCTGGCCCCTGTGGCTTCTCCTGGGAAGGTGTGCAGGGGAACTAAGAGGGTCTCCAGGGGGTGGTGGGATCCTCCAGAATGGAGGGTGACTGTCAGGCTGTGCAGGGCGGTGGCGCACACAGCAGTTTTGGCAGAAAGGACACTTGGATCTGAGAGCAAAATCCGAATTACATTCCGTGACCCGGTCTGGGCACTAGAGGCTTTCTCTGAAGCCTGACACCTCCTGAGAACTGTGGTTTTTTTTGGCGGGGGGAGCGGCCCCAATGTGTCACCCACCCATCACCTGTGACCTTGGAGCCAGTCTCTTAATTTCTCCCGGTCTCGGTCGTCTCATCCGGCCACCGCATGACCTCACCGATGGTCAAAGCGCCTGACCTGTGTGTCCACGGCCGGCGTTTTTCTCTTTTTATTTTCCAGGCAATTTCCCTGTGTGAATTAGGTTAACCGTCTCCTGTCCTGTGCCTAGCTGACCAGTGAGAGCCAGGGAGTCTCTGTCAGCGCTTCCCCAGTACTGGTGTTATATAGGCCTATGCTGCTGCCACACGTCCAGCTTCTTTTGTCTGGGTTCTGGGGATTTGAACTCGCGTCTCCATGCCTGGGCGGTAAGTGTCTTCATGACTAAGTCAGCTCTCCATCGCCTCAAGGAAGTGGCCTGGGTTAAGGTTGGACACCTGGTAAGTGCTATGTGAGTCTCTGTGGCTATTACCATTTTTTAGTAATTCAGAAGTCCGTGCGCCTTGGAAGTGCGGCGAGCACAGTCATCACCCTTACTGTATCTGTCCATCCATCTACCCGTCAACTAAGCGCCCAGCCAGTGACTGGAAACCCGGAGAGGAGAGGCTGGGGGCCCCCAGCTTGACTCTGGAAGGAAACGTGGGAGAGCGGGAGATCTCTGCCCCTCTGACTACACCAGTTACTCAGCTCCCAGGCCTTGGTTTCCTTATCTGTAAATTGGGGCGCAAAAATTCTTTACCTTGATTATTAAAAAAAAGAAAAATCCGTTACCTGGGCCGGGGAGATGGCTTAGTGGTTAAAAGCACTTGCTTGCAAAGTCTGGTGGTGTGGGTTCAATTTCCCAACATCCACATGAATTGGACACACAAAGTACTACTGGCATCTGGAGTTTGTTTGGGGCGGCAAGAGGCCCTGATGTGGCCATTCTTTCTCTCTCTCTCTCTCTCTCTCTGTCTCCAAAATAAATAAAAATGTATTTTTTAAATCCATTGCTGCCAGGCATGGTGGCGCACGCCTTTAATCTCAGCACTCAGGAGGCAGAGGTAGGAGGATCGCCGTGAGTTCGAGGCCACCCTGAGACTACATAGTGAATTCCAGGTTAGCCTGGGCTAGAGTGAGACCCTACCTCGAAAAACAAAAAGCAAAACAAAACAAAAAATAAATCCATTGCCTGCTGGGCATAGGGGCACACACATCTAATTTCAGTAATAGGGAGGCAGAGGTAGGAGGATCACTGTGAGTTCAAGGCCAGCCTGGAACGATAGAGTGAGTTCCAGGTTAGAAAAAAAAAAAGAAAGAAAGAAAAAGAAAACCCTCAGACCAAAAAGGTGAAGCGTTGGGTTGGAGAGATGGCTTAGCGGTTAAAGCGCTTGCGTGTGAAGCCAAAAAGGACCTTGGTTCGATTCCCCATGTAAGCCAGATGCATGAGGTGGTGCACGCATCTGGAATTCGTTTGCAGTGGCTGGAAGCCCCTGGCGCGCCCATTCTCTCTTTTTCTCTCTCTGCCTCTTTCTCTCAAATAAATAAAAATAATATATATATATTTTTTAAAATGGCACTGGTCAAAAAAAAAAAAAAAGATGAAAGTGAAAGGAATCATTTCATCGTCATCTTGTTCCAGAAAGGACTTTCCCATCTCTACAATACACTTGAATGATCTTATGGTCCGTTTTCCAGCCAGACAACCAGGCCCCAAAGATCTCCCCGTTCCTTAACGCCACCTTGCCCCAACCTCATGACAGACAGACAGGTTACACAGAGCAAAGCAAGGATAAAGCTGTCGGGCAGACAAGAAGCCAGTCTCAGAGTCTGCTCAGCCCAGACTCCTGTTCCCATGAGCCACCGGGGGGCAGGGGGGCAGATGCCCTTCTCTTATCCCTCTCCTCACTGACCGCAATTTCCTTGCTGTTATTACTACTTCTATTTATTTATTCATGAGAGAATGGGCACTCCAGGGCCTCCAGCCACTACATACGAACTCCAGACGCGTCGCCCCCTTGTGCATCTGGCTTACGTGGGTCCTGGGGAATCGAACCCAGATCCTTAGGCTTCGCAGGTCAATGCCGTAACCACTAAGCCATTTCCCAAGTCCCAGTTTCATCTACCTCTGCTCTGACCCCTGAAGTCCTTCCTCCTAGAGTGTCTAGACCAGGAGACCACCTTACTGTTCCCCTTTATTTTTTTGTTTATTTTTATCTATTTTTTTATTATGTTGTTGTTTTATTTTTCGAGGTAGGGTCTCACTCTAGCCCAAGCTGACCTGAAATTCACTCTGTAGTTTCAGGGTGGCCTCGAACTCATGGTTCTCCTCCTAACACTGCCTCCTGAGTGCTGGAATTAAAGGCGTTTGCCACCATGCCCAGCTATTTATTTATTTGAGAGCCACGGATAGAGAGAATGGGTGCACCAGGGCCTCCAGCCACTGCAAACAAACTCCAGACGCATGCGCCCCCTTGCGCATCTTTATGTGGGTCCTGGGGAATCGAGCCTCGAACCGGGGCCCTTAGGCTTCACAGGCAAGCGCTTAACCGCTAAGCCATCTCTCCAGCCCTGTCCCTGTTCCTCTTTAATAACCCGGCCTGGCTCTCCAACATCTGCGCCTTGGGGCTTGCTTTCCTCCCATCCGCACCTCGTGAGCACCTTATAACGGGACCCCCAGCCTCCATCTACACCGTCTTACGTCATCTAGTGCTCTTTCATCCCCCTACTTCCCGGCTATTCTTTCTGTGTTTAATATTTGAGACACAGCGTTCCAGGAATGGCTACAAACACAAATACACAAAAGCAGACAGAAAGGACACGGGCACTCCGCCCCTCCCGGCTCGTGGAGGGCTGCACCTTCAGTGGGAAAACCAGAGAGTGAATCGGTGAAGTAGGTCAGATGGCATTAATCGTAAATATATAACATTAAGGCCTGAACGTGCTGACACAAAGAAAAGGGCTGGGATTTTTTTTTTTTTTTTTTTTTTTGAGACAGAGTCTTACTGTATAGCTAAGGTTGGTTTGGAACCTTTTTTAAAATTTTTATTTATTTACTTACTTACTTACTGGTTGTTTTGAAGTAGGGTCTCACTCTAGCCCAGGCTGACCTTGAATTCATTCTGTAGTCCCAGGCTGGCCTTGAACTCACGGCAATCCTCCTACCTCTGCCTCCCAAGCGCTGGGATTAAAGGCGTGTGCCTGGGCTGGGGAGATGGCTTAGTGGTTAAGCGCTTGCCTGTGAAGCCTAAGGACCCCGGTTCGAGGCTCGATTTCCCCAGGACCCACGTAAGCCAGATGCACAAGGGGGCGCACGTGTCTGGAGTTCGTTTGCAGTGGCTGGAGGCCCTGGAGCGCCCATTCTCTCTCTCTCTCTCTAACTGCCTCTTTCTCTCTCTCTCTGTCACTCTCAAGTAAATAAATAAAAATAACAAAAAAAATTTTTTAAAAAAGGCATGTGCCACTACACCCGGCACATCTTTTGTTTTAATCCCAGATGGGGTCACTTCTGAGGAATAAAGAGATTGAGTTCCTCATGGCAAGGGCAGACAAGCAGAGGCTGGAAGGGCCTGTTGGATAGCGCCAGGCTCAAGGTGTGAGTGTAAACCCTGGATCACCAGTTTGTTCCGTCACCTGCCCTGTACGGACTAGTCTCAGACAACAGCGTTACAGTGGACCGGAGCTCTCTGAGGAAAGGAAGCACAGTTGAGGGCACTTTAGCTGCTGGTCAGCAAAGACCCGCTGAGACAGAACATCTGCACGGAGGGCTGCAGAGATGGCTCGGCGGTTGAGGCGCTCACCTGCAAAGCCTAAGGACCCATGTTTGACCCTCCAGATCCCACATAAGCCAGACGCACAAAAGTGAGGCAAGCGCAATGTCACACATGCCCACTAGGTGGCGCAAGTGTCTGGAGTTTGATTGCAGTGGCTGAGGCCCTGGCGTGCCAATTCTCTCTCTCTCCCTTTCTCTCTCTCTCTGTCTCTCTCTCTCTCTCTCTCTCTCTATATATATATATATATACATATACATGTACATGTACATACACACACACACATATATATATGTATATATATATATATATATATATATATATATATATATATATATATATATATCTGCCTCTCTCTCTCAAACAAATAAATGAAAAAAAAATTTTTTTAAAGGTTTTCTGGGGCTGGTGAGATGGCTTAGCAGTTAAAGTGTTTGTATGCAAAGCTAAAGGATCCAAGTTTGATTCTCCAGGACCCACATAAGCCAGATGCACAAGGGGGCACATGCGTCTGGAGTTCGTTCGCAGTGACTGGAGGCCCTAGTGCCCCCATTCTCTCTCTCTATACATATATATCTTTCTCTCTCTCTCAAATAAACAAATTAAATATTTTTAAAAAAGGGCTTCTGGGACTAGAGGGATGGCTTAATGGTTAAGGCGTTTGCCTGCAAAGCCAAAGAACTCAGGTACGATTCCCCATGACCCACATTAGCCAGATGCACAAGGCGGCGCATGCATTTGGAGTTCGTCTGGAGTGGCTGGAGGCCCTGGCACGCCCATTCTCTCTCTCTCCCCCTCTTTCACTGTCAAATAAATAAATAAATATAAAAATAATTTAAAAAAAAAAAAGGGTTTCTGAGCTCAGGGAACAGAGTCCCCACCTAAGAGGCTGACTCCTGGAATCTCCCCACCTCTGCCCTCCCCCCTCCAGCCCTGCCACCAAAGGGTTTGGGCAGCATTCAGCCTTGTTGAAAGCAGCGGCAGTTCTGCCCGGAGACGCACCCCGTTTCCTGTCTCACTTTGACAATGGGCGTTGCTCATACCACCAGGAGTGTGCCGGGACTTTGCAAATAAACATCTCCGCAATTTTCCTCTTGATGCATTCATTTTTAAATGGATCCGTCACTAAAACCAACAAGCGTTACCAAACCTAGAATTATTGCCAAGTACACTTGGGGGGAAAAGGCTTTGTTTATTTCAATTCAAGCGAGAACGTGCACATGCCGAGAAAGAATGCTAGCAATTGCAGAAGGCTAGAAGGTGTGCCGTGGACCAAACTCGGAGCTTGCCCGCAAAGCCAAAGGACCCAGGTTCGATGTCCCAGGACCCGCGTAAGCCAGATGCACAAGGTGGCGCATGCGTCTGGAGCTCATTTCCAGAGGCCCTGGAGGGCCCACTCTCTCTCCTTCAATCTGCCGCTTTCAAATAAATAAATAAAAATAATATTTTAAAAAATGTTAAAGTCTATTTGAGGCAGGTCATGCTGTTTTTTTTTTTTTCCATTTACAGAAATACAATGAAGTGCTTTCTTTTAAAATAAAATTTTAAGAAGTGAGTCACTCTCTTAACTATCTGCACTGTATTTCTGTGAATCTAAACTGCTCTAAAACAGTTTATTTATTATTATTATTATTATTATTATTGTTATTATTATTATTATTTGGTTTTTCAAGGTAGGGTCTCACTCTGGTCCAGGCTGACCTGGAATTCACTCTGTAGTCTCAGGGTGGCCTCGAACTCTCGGCAATCCTCCTAGCTCTTCCTCCCGAGTGCCGGGGTTAAAGGCGTGAGCCACCACGCCTGGCTGTGAGTTTAATTTTTTTTTTTTTTTTATAAAAAAAATGCAGGCTCAAGTCTTTTAAGTGAGGCGTTTATTTTATTTATTTATTTATTTTTGTAGAATAACAGTTGATGAAAGTATTAATCAACACCTTCTCTAGGAGCTTAGCAGGGAACCCCACTTTGCTGGGTTAGCTTCCTCCCCGCCCCGAATCAGGGGTTCACAGGACACCTGGGCAGACAGGAATGAAGCTGGAAGTGTGGGTGTCAAGTCCACAGCTCTTGTGTGTGTGTGGGGGGGGATCCAGCGAGTGTCTGCGGGTCTGCCTCTCAGAGGCCAGTTGAAGGGCAGGTGAAGACCAGGGGGCCAAACCCCCAAGACCTGCAAAAGAGGGAGCGATTCTACCAGGCCCGTGAGCAAGCCGTGCGGTCACCCGGGAGCCTGGAGGAGGGAGACCAGGCTGAGCAGGAAAGCATCCAGAGAGGTAACCCCGCTGCCCCCCAACTCCCAGCCTCCCTCCAGCGCTCCCCAAGCTTCCCCCCACCCACTCTGTCATCCACATTCCTCAAGGAACCTCCCAGCCATGATCCCTTCCTTGCCTAACAATGCCCCGGGTCTAGGTTTCCTGTCCCCTTATCTCCCAGGTCACCTGCTCACTGTTCTGGTCTCACCCCCTAGCTGTGTGAAATGGCTGATGTAAAGAACACAGGAATTCTTTTCCCCTTCCTCACCTTCCCCCAAAAGTAAAGCCCTATAAAGCCCACTATCTGGAATCTCAGGTGGGCTGTGCTCCGCTCCTGAGAGTCAGTCCTGGCAGCTCGTGGTTTTCCCGAATAAAAGCTGTTAGCTTTGTCTCAGAGCGGTCTGCGTGGGCTTGGTCACTCCCCAACCTCACACCACCCACACCTCCTTCCCCCCCCCACGCCCTGTGCAATGCCCACTGCACAGGATGCTACCGGCCTCCAGCGCGCTTTAGTCTCCTTCGCCTGTCCCCTGCTTCCCCGCAGTGCAGGGAGAGCCATCGCATGGGTCCTGGGCACACAGTTGGCTCTCAAGTCGAACACTGAGTACCCTTCGTCTTTTTCCAAGACAGGACAGACCCCCCTCCCGCCTCCTCACTGGCACGGATGGGTGCCACACTCTACCCCACTTCCTCTGCCACTTTGGAGGGGGGGGGTCAGTGATGTCCCCAGTACAGGTCGCTGCTGGACCTGCAGCCACCATCCCACCCAGGGTTGCCTGGTCACCACCGTCTGAGATTACCCACTCCAAGAGGTCTGGGAGGGGAGCGGCCAGCCCAAGGTCACGCAGGTTAGGGTCAAGTCAGTGGCAATGACCGGGGGTGGGGGGGGTCTGGTTGGCCAGGACACGGGCCAGAGGCCATTTCTGGGAACCAGTTTCCTTTTTCTGGCCTAGGGCACCTCCTGGGGACAAGACAGAATCCTAGTCAATGCTTTTGCTTGTCAGTAATTCTTTGGTAATTAAACACCCACAAGACTGTTTTGCTACCTAACGATACAGAGGGAGCCCGGGAGAGTATCAGAGGGAAAAAAAAAATCATTCAGAATCAGGGAATAAATAAATCCACTCTTGTAGGAGTGTGGGGAGTGGGGGGAAAAGGTTGTTATCATTTTTTTAAATTTTTTTTGTTTGTTTATTTATTTGAGAGCAACAGAGAGAACAGAGAGAAAGAGGCAGAGAGAGAGAGAGAGAGAGAGAGATTGAGAATGGGTGCGCCAGAGCTTCCAGCCTCTGTAAACGAACTCCAGATGCGTGCACCCCCTTGTGCATCTGGCTAATGTGGGTCCTGGGGAATTGAGCCCCGAACCAGGGTCCTTAGGCTTCACAGGCAAGCCATCTCTCCAGCCCAGGTTGTTATCATTTTAATTCCCATCCACTTAAAATTTTTTTTTAATTTTTAATTTTTATTTATTTATTTGAGAGCGACAGAGAGAGAAAAGAGGCAGATAGAGAGAGAGAATGGGCGCGCCAGGGCCTCCAGCCACTGCAAACGAACTCCAGACACGTGCGCCCCCTTGTGCATCTGGCTAACGTGGGTCCTGGGGAATTGAGACTCGAACCGGGGTCCGCAGGCTTCACAGGCAAGTGCCTAACTGCTAAGCCATCTCTCCAGCCCAACCCGTTCATTATTATTATTATTATTCTTTTGGGTTTCTCGAGGTAGGGTTTCACTCTAGCCTAGGCTGACCTGGAATTCACTGTGTACTCTCAGGGTGGCCTCAAACTCACAGTGATCCTCCTGCCTCTGCCTCCCGAGCACTAGAATTAAACATGTGCGCCACCACGCCCAGCTCCCCATCCACTGCTAACTCAACCCATATATATATTTGAGGGAGGGAGAGAGAGAGAGAGAATGGATGCTCTAGGGCCTTCAGCCACTGCAGACGAACTCCAGACGCATGTAGCACCTTGTGCATCTGGCTTACCTAGGTCCTGGGAAACTGAACCTGGGTCCTTTGGCTTTGCAGGTGTGTTAGTTTGAATAGATGGCCCCCAATATATTGAAGGGTTTTGATAGTTTGTAGTTTGCATCTGCAGCCACCTGGACGGAGGCGATGATCTTACGGTGTGGTGGTGGGTTTGGGATTTCAATCGAAAGATATGCGAAGTGTGCCTAGCTGGAGTTCCTGAAGTGTGCTGTGCTATATGGCTTTAAGCTTGTATCTCTCTCTCTGCTTGGTCCTGTGAAGGCAGGCCAGCTTCTTCTGCCATTTATGGAACTTCCCCTGGATCTGTAAGCTTCAATAAATATCCCTTCCTCCATAACTGTGCCTGGTCTGAAAGTTCATCTCAGTGAACCTGAAGCTGTCTGCTACAGCATGCAAGCACCTTAACTGCTAAGCCATCTCTCCAGCCCTCACCCCATTCTTTTTTTTTTTAATTTAATTTATTTATTTTACAAGCAGAGAGAGAGAGAGACAGAGATAGAAGAGAGGCAGACACAGAGAGAATGGGTGCACCAGGGCTTCCAGCCACTGCAAACGAACTGTAGATGCATTTCCGCCCGCCCCCCCTTGTGCATCTGGCTTACGTGGATCCTGGAGAATTGAACTGGGATCCTTTGGCTTTGCAGGCAAACGCCTTAACCACTAAGCCATCTCTCCAGCCCCCTCATTCTTTAAAAAGAAGCAAAATAAGTACTGCTTACTCAGCCATGGTTGTCGTCACTTCATTCACAGCGGCTAGGAAGTGGAACCAGCCCATCAACGGATGAATGGATAATGAAAATGGGAGCCTATGCACACAGTGAAATTCTTCTCAGTGGTAAGGAAAAATAAAATAATGAAATTGACGGGAAAATGGGTGGAGCTGGGAAAAAAATCATACCAAGTGAGGTCACACCAACTCAGAAAGACAAATGCCGCATGCTCCCTCTCTCTCTTTTTCTCTCTGTCTCTCTTTCTCTCTCTCTCGCTCTCTCTCTTTTGCAGTTCCTAACTTGGAACAGCCTGAGTTGTAAGTGGCAATTTTTCCAAGCTTCATTCCAGTTCCATGTCAATAGTCTTGATGAAAATAGAGAGGGAGGAGAGGGGCTCGAGAGATGGGTTAGCGGTTAAGGCGCTCGCCTACAAAGCCCAGGGACCCAGGTTCAACTCCCTAGAACCCACGAAAGCCAGATACACAAGGTCACGTCAGGAGTTCGATGGCAGTGGCTAGAGGCCTTGGTGTGCAAATTCACTCTCTCTCTCTCATAAAAACAAATAAAAATAAATAGGGAGGAGAGGAGGGGATAGATGAAGGACAGAATATAGGGTCTTGGAGAGAATAGGAGGGAAGGGAGGAGGGGACACACAAAGCTAATGATAGCATGAAGCGGTACCATAGAAACCTTCCTCCTGGATAACAAACTAAAAGATAATAACCCTTGGGCTAGAGGGATGGCTTAGCGGTTAAGGCACTTGCCTGCAAAGCCAAAGGACCCAGGTTCAACCCCCCAAGACCCACGTAAACCAGATGCACAAGGTGGCGCATGCGTCTGGAATTTGTTTGCAGCAGCTGGAGGCCCTGACACGCCTGTTCTCTCCCTCTCTCTCTCTCTCTCTCTGCCTCTTTCTCTCTCTTTCTCAAATAAGTAAATAAATAAAAATAAAATATTAGCCAGGCATGGTGGCGCATGCCTTTAATCCCAGCATTCAGGAGGCAGAGGTAAGAGGTTCGCCATGACTTTGAGACCACCCTGAGATTACACAGCGAATTCCAGGTCAGCCTGGGTTAGAGTGAGACCCTACCTTGAAACACCAAAAAATAAAAATAAATAAAATATTTTTAAAAAGATAATAACCCTTAAAAAGTGGTGTGTGGGGGAGGGGGGGCTGCCTGGACAGAAGTGCCCTCCATAGGTTGGAGCAAGCTTAATCCTAAAACCATGGGCACTAGCTGATCAATCCCAGTGCCAGAACTAGGTAATCCGCCCTAACCCAGCCCCCCAACCCACCCCGCCACAGTGAGCTATTGGTCAGGGAGGCCTATGAAGTCCCCAACACAATTCAGGCCATTGCCGAAGCACTTGGTTATCTGCCACAGCTACATGGTAAGACCCTATGGCTGAAGACCCCACAGGCCATGGAGAACAGCACATTGAGAGATTTCCCCCCACCCCCGGAACTTAGAAGGAAGCCAGCTCCGTGCTGGCTAGCCCTCATACTGCTGGCAACGGTCCAAACAAGCCGGGGATCTGCAAGCTATGAAACCAACCAGCTAGACAAGACATACACACCTGTGCAATAGTGGCACAGAGCCTACGTGGCCAATCAACTGCTTTCTTCTTAGCTATGAGGCCCTGGGAACACCTGGGCCAGGCCACTAGAAGACAAGGAGCCCCATGCAGGGCTGGAGAGATGGCTCGGCGGTTAAGGCGCTTGCCTGCAGAGCCAAAGGAGCCAGGTTCGATTCCTCAGGACCCGCGTGAGCCAGATGCACAAGGGGGCTCATGCATCTGGAGTTTGTTTGCAGTGGCTGGAGGCTCTGGCGTGCCTATTCTCTCTCTGTCTTTCTCTCAAGCTCTCTAATTAAATAAGTAAAATATTTTTTTTAAATATTTTTATTATTATTATTTATTTGAGAGCGACAGACAGAGAGAGAAAGAGGCAGATAGAGCGAGAGAGAATGGGCGTGCCAGGGCCTCCAGCCACTGAAAACGAACTCCAGACGCGTGCGCCCCCTTGTACATCTGGCTAACGTGGGTCCTGGGGAATCGAGCCTCGAACCAGGGTCCTCAGGTTTCACAGGCAAGCCCTTAACCGCTAAGCCATTTTTCTCCAGCCTGAGTAAAATATTTTTTAAAAAGAAGCCCCACGGAGAGAGGCCAGGCTGACTCCACCCAGGCTGACATGGTGGCGCACGGTTTTAATCCCAGCATTCGGGAGGCAGAGGTAGGAGGACCGCCGTGAGTTCGAGGCCAGCCTGAGACTACAAAGTGAATTCCAGCTCAGCCTGGGCCAGAGTGAGACCCTACCTCAAAAAATAATAATAATAATAAATTACACCAACTGCTATGTTTGGGAGTGTTTACAGAGTAAAACCCTAACAGATGTAGGCTCCCATCTTTGTGTGAGGAATGGCGTGGCCGCCCACCACTGAGCAGGCTGTGCACCGCACAACTGCAGGGGGCGCCAGTCGCAGAGACTGTCTTACAAGCGACGCTGCTTGGAACTGTGTAGGACAGACGCTCTGCAGAAACTTACCAAGACCCCTAGTTAAATGTCACCTTTCCCTGACTCCCCTGGACATAACTCATTAACGGAAAAGAACCCCCTGTGCTAAGAAAGAAGAAAAGGACAGGCTCGCCTGGTGGTATACACACGCCTTTAACCCCAGCACTCGGCAGGCAGAGGCAGGACGATCGCCGTGAGCTCGAGGCCACCCTGGGACTACATGGTGAATTCCAGGTCAGCGCGGGCTAGACCCTACCTCGATAAACCAAAATAAATTAAAATAATCATAAGAGCACAGGTTGTAGGGTCTGGTTCAATACAAAGGCCCTGTGCCACTTACTCCTTGGGCAAGACATGTTTTGTCCCCTTTTGGAAATTTGTATTTCTGCCATCCTTTGGGATTGTGAAGAGTAAGCGTCACGCTGCTGGCTGGGAGCTGCCACTGCCGCGCCTTCCGAACAAAAGGAGCCCTTGCTTGCCACGCTGGGCCCTCCCTCCCCTGCGCCCACTGCCTGCCCTCCCATCTGCCAGCTCCTCTCCTCCAGAGCAGTCTCGCCTGTCCCCAGTCGGCTGTGTAGTAGACATTGCAACCGATGGGACTCCTTTAAAAATAATAAAATATAATAATTGGCCGGGGCCTTTAATCCCAGCACTCGGCAGGCAGAGGTAGGACGATCGCCGTGAGTTCGAGGCCACCCTGAGACTCCATGGTGAATTCCAGGTCAGCCTGGGCTAGAGAGAGACCCTACCTCAAAAAACCAAAAAAGTAAAAATAAAAATAAAATAAAAAAGTAGCCGGGTGTAGTGGCACACGCCTTTAATCCCAGGACTCGGGAGGCAGAGGTAGGAGGATCGCCATGAGTTCGAGGCCACCCTGAGACTACATAGTGAATCCCAGGTCAGCCTGGGCTAGAGTGAGACCCTACCTTGAAAAAAAAAAATTAAAATTAAAAAAATAATTAAAAAATTGTCATATGTAGTTTTTTCTTTGCATGTACTGATCTGTGAAATCTAACACATGTACAAACAAGTATAACCACCACCATAATCAGAATCCAGAATGTTCCATTGCTCCAAGGGGCTTCTTTTCAAATACGCATTTTAAATTTAACAATCAATAATGCATATGCTTTCTTTCTTTCTTTTTTTTTTTTTTAAAAAGGAACTTAACAACATAAAAGTTGCTCCCATCCTTGTTATTCTTAGCACAATTTGTAGCTTGTACTTTCTTTTCTTCCTGTTATTCTATTTTATTTTATTTTGGCTTTTCAAGGTAGGGTCTCACTGTAGCCCAGGCTGACCTGGAATTCACTCTGGAGTCTCAGGGTGGCCTCGAACTCACGGCGACCCTCCTACCTCTGCCTCCCGAGTGCTGGGATTAAGTGAGTGCTCTACCAGGCCTGGTCTGTTTTGATTTTTGAGACAGGGTCTAGCCTCAAAGCCCTGAATTTCTTGCCTCAGCCTTCTGAGTGCTCTGATCATAACTGTGCACTAATCGCCAGCTAACTTGTCATTTCTAGCAGATCTTTCCAGAAGTATTTTGTGCAGGTGCAATCATAAGTGTGTAGAACTATCTTGAACACAGTAGATTTTTTTTTTAATTTGTTTGTTTCAGGTTGTTTTTCAAGGTTGGGTCTCACTGTAACCCAAACTGATCTAGAACTCACTGTGTAGTACCCAGGCTGGCCTTGATCTCACAGCAATCCTCCAACCTCTGCCTCCCTGGTGCTGGGATTAAAGGCGTGCGCCACTACACCAGGTCCACACCCCAGATTTTAAATAATACTTTTTTTGGTTTTTGATTTTTTTTTTTTTAGAGCAAGTTTTTGCTCTAGTCCAGACTGACCTGGAATTCACTCTGTAGTCCCTGGCTGGCCTTGAACTCAGAGCAATCCTCCTACTTCAGCCTCCCAAATGCTGGGAGTAAAGGTATGCACTACTACACCTGGTTTAAAGAGTACTTTTTAGGGGCTGGGGAGATGGCTCCGTGATTAAAGGCACTTGCTTACAAAACCAGGCCACCCAAGTACAATTCACCTGTACTCACATAAAGCCAGATGCACAAGGTGGTGTATGCATCTGGAATTCGTTTACAGTGGCTCCGGGCCCTGGTGCACCCATTCTCTCTCGCTCGCTCTATCTCCTTCTCTCTCTCTTTCTCCAATAAATAAATAAAATATGAAAAACACATCACAGGCTGGAGAGGTGGCTTAGCAGTTTAAGTCGCTTGATTGCAAAGCCCGGCGGCCCCAGGTTAGGTATGCCTAATCTCTCCCCCGCCCCCTCTCTGTCAGAAACAAATATTTTATTTTTATTTTTATTTGAGAGAGGGAAAATGGGCACACCAGGGCCTCCAGCCACTGCAAACAAACTCCAGACGCGTGCGCCCCCCCTCCCCCTCCCATCTGGTTTACGTGGGTGCTGGGGATTCGAACCGAGGTACTTTGGCTTTGCAGGCAAACGTCTTAACCGCTAAGCCGTATGTCCAGCCCCCATAAATAAATATTTTTTAAAACCTGGTGCTGTAGAGGCTAAGTTAAATAGCTCAGGGACCTCGGTAATCCAGTTCCGTGCAGGTTTTGCAGGCTCGGGGCATCCCATTACGTGGAGACACGGGCATTAATGCGACCAGCAGCTTCTCCGCCATTACCCGCCACCACGAACGAGGCGGCACTGCCTCTCTCTGCCGTTCGTCTTTCTAGACACGTGGAAGTTTATCGGGGTTGACTTAGTTCTTAGTAGCTGAATGCCTGGTTCACGGGGTGAGTGCAATTTTAAATTTGACAGCACAAGATAGTCCTTCCAACAGCAGATCAATTTGTATTCCCATCCACAAGGCAGAAGACAGTGCCGCACCCTGCGCGAGCCAACACAGGATCATCAAAAGTCTCCATCTATGTCATCCGGTAGGGGAAAATGGTAACTTGGTGTCACTTTTTTTTTTGTATATTTTTTAAAAATTTTGTTATTTGAGAGCAATAGAGAGAGAAAGAGGCAGATAGGTAGAGAAAGAATGGGCGCTCCAGGGCCTCCAGCCACTGCAAACCAACTCCAGATGCATGCGCCCCCTTGTGCATCTGGCTTACGTGGGTCTTGGGGAATCGAGCCTTGAACTGGGGTCCTTAGGCTTCACAGGCAAGAGCTTAACCACTAAGCCATCTCTCCAGTGTCACTTTTTTTTTAATGGGCCATGCACATCATGTGTGCATATGGCATCTGTATGCATTTTCCCTGAGCCATCCGTCCACCTCCTGTGCCCACTTTTCTCAGGTTACTAACCTTTAAAAAATGCCATCTCTTGGGCTGGAAGGATGGCTTAGCAGTTAAGGCACTTGCCTGCAAAGCCAAAGGACCCAGGTTCAATTGCCCAGAACCCAGATGCACAAGGAGGCACATATGTCTGGAGTTTGTTTGCAGTGGCTAGAGGCCCTAGGCGTGCCCATTGTCTCTCTCTCTTTCTCCACCCCCCCCCTTTCTCTCTGTCAAATAATAAAAATTTTAAAAAAATAGTAAAATACCATCTCTCGGGCTGGAGAGATGGCTTAGCAGTTAAGGTGCTTGCCTGCAAAGCCAAAGGATCCAGGTTCGATTCCCCAGGGCCCACGTAAGCCAGGTGCTCAAGGAGGCACATGTGTCTGGAGTTTGTTTGCAGCGGCTGGAGGCCCTGACGCGCCCATTCTCTCTTTCTCTCTGCCTCTCTCTCAAATAAATAAATAAATAAATATTTTCCTTCACCTACTACTTTTATTCATTTCCTTTCAATTTGATTTATGCTACATCAGATATGATTGAGTTTTGCATGCATGGGCATACTCTTAGGACTTCTGGGTTGGAATCATTTGAGAAAATCTTTCCCATCCCAAAGTTAGAGCAACCAACAAATTCCTCATGTTTGCATCAGCACCTAAAGGGCTCCATTTATTACCGTTAAATCTTCGATTTCCATCTTAAATTAATGTCGGCGGGAGAAGTGCTATGTGGCTCTGACTTATCTTTTTCAGTTGTCTCAACAGAACTATCAAATAATCCACTCCGGGGCTGGAAAGATGGCTCAGCAGTTAAGGTGCTTGCCTGCAAAGCCTGATGACCCAGGTTCGATTCCCCAGTACCCACGTAAACCAGATACACAGGGCGACCCAGGTATCTGGAGTTCATTTGCAGTAGCTAGAGGCCCTGGCATGCCCATTCTCTCTTCTCTCTGTGTGTATACATAAATAATTCACTCAGAGCTGTGCGTGGTGACGCACGCCTTTCATCCCAGCGCTTGGGAGGCACAGGTAGGAGGGTCGCTGTGAGTTTCAGGCCATCCTGGGACTATAGAGTGAGTTCCAGGTTAGTCTGGATTACAGTGAGATGGTACCTCAAAAAAAAAAAAAACAAGCGAAGCAAAAATAATCCGCTCATCTGTTCCTTTAAAACAAAACTAAATTGACATCTGTGTTTGAATCCATTATTTCATTTACCATCTTTCCAGCTATTCTTTTTGTTTTAATCATAGAATGATTTGCATATACCAAAAGGCATCGATTTTTCAAGTGTGCAGTTTGATCAGTTTTGGCAATTGTACGCACACGGCGCACAGAACATTCCCGTCATCTCAGAAGATTCCCTCCTGCCCCTCCCCATCTCAAGGGCAGCAGCTGGGAGGGGGCTTCAAAACGCGTTTGTTTTACTCGTTCTAAAATCTTATCTAGGCCGTTACGTGTATCCACCATTCATTCCTTTCTACTGTTGCGGAGTTGCATTAGGTACTTGTCCAGCCCGTCTCCTGGCTATAGTCACTTGGACTCCTTTCAGTGCAGGGCAACTATGGATAAAAGTTACCCACATTTGCTGTATATACTACGCTCACCAAACTGCCCAGTAAGCACTTCTCTTATTGTTCATATGCATATATTAATGCTACTCTCACTTTTGGTGGAGAATCTTCTATTTTCAGATGGCAGTGACCTTGGGATGACTCAGAAGGCATCACGGTGCTGGAAAGAAGTGACAGAGGAGTGCTCAGCACTGAGACATCTCTATCACACCTTCCAAGGCTCAGGGTCTATTGCGGAAGAGGTGGCGGAAAGAATGTAAGAGCCAAAGGAAGGGTAGGACTCCTTACAACGTGCTCCCCCCAGACACAAAATGGCCTGGATCTCCATGACCTCGCAGTGCCTGACACTACCTACACAAGACCCTCATAATAGGAGGAAAACATGATGACATCAAAATAAAAGAGAGACTGATTGAGAGGGGGAGGGGATATGATGGAGAGTGGAGTTTCAAAGGGGAAAGTGGGGGGAGGGAGGGCATTACCATGGGTTATTGTTTACAATTATTGAAGTTGTCAATGAAAAAAAGTTATCAACATTTTCATAGAAATCTTTTTCTGAGCCGGGCGTGGTGGCGCACGCCTTTAATCCCAGCACTCGGGAGGCAGAGGTAGGAGGATCGCCGTGAGTTCGAGGCCACCCTGAGACTCCATAGTGAATTCCAGGTCAGCCTGGGCTAGAGTGAGACCCTACCTCAAAAAACCAAAATAAATAAATAAATAAATAAATAAAAAAAAAAGAAATCTTTTTCTGTGATATATATATATTCATTTCTTTTGGGTGAAATTGCTATGTCCAAGAATAAATGTATGTTTGTTTTATAAGACTATTGAGGGGCTGGAGAGATGGCTTAGCAGTTAAGACCCTTGCCTGCAAAGCCTAACGACCAAGGTTCAAATCCCAGGTTCCTATGAAAACCAGATGCACAAAGTAGTGCATGCATTTGGAGTTCCTTTGCAGTGGCTAGAGCCCCTGGCATGTCCATACTCACTCTGTGTGTCTGTCTCTGCATCTTTCTGTATCTCTATGCTTGTAAACAAATAAATTAAATTTTTTAAATTTTATTTATTTATTTAAAAGAGTGAGAGAGAGGTCTGGAGAGATGGCTTAGTGGTTAAGGTGCTTGCCTGAGAAGCCAAAGGACCTTGATTCGATTCCCCAGGACCCACGTAAGCCAGATGCACAAGGGGGCACATGCATGTGGAGTTTGTTTGCAGTGGCTGGAGGCCCTGGCGTGCCCATTCTCTTTCTGTCTGTCTCTCTTCTCTCTCTCTCTCTCTCCCCCTGTCCTTGTAAGCAAATAAATAAATAAATAAAATTATTTAAAAAAAAAAAAAAGAGTGAAAGAGAGGGAAAGAATGGGCAGGCCAGGACTCTAGTCACTACAAACAAACTCCAGATGTATGTGCCACCTTGTGCATCTGGCTTACATGCGTCCTAGAGAATCAAACCCAGGTCCTTAGGCTTTTCAGGCAAGCACCTTAACTGTTGAGCCATCTCTCCAGCCTTAAAAAAAAAATTTTTAAAGGCTATCAGAGCTGGGAATATAGCTTTGTGACAGGGTACTTGCTTAGCATGCACTAAGTCCCTGGGGTCAATCCTTACACTTCACAAAACAGACAAACCAAGAAGCTATTATATAGATTTTTTCAAAAATGATTGTATAATGTTATATTCCCACTAAAAGTATATGACATGTTATCTCTTCTAGGAAAGAGGAACTCTTTGCTAATATTTGATGTGGTAGTTTTTTTTATATTTTATTTTTATTTATTTAAGAGAGAGATACAGAAATAGGCAGGGGGAGAGAGAGAGAGGGAGAATGGGCACGCCAGGGCCTCTAGCCACTGCAAACGAACTCCAGATCCGTGTACCCCCTTATGCAGCTAGCTTACATAGGTCCTGGGAAGTTGAACCAATCCTTTGTGCCATATATATGCTGGGCAAAGATTTCCTACCTGTCTGTAGCCTGCCTATTCATTTTCTCAATGATGTCTTTAAAAAAATCTTTATGAAAAATTATTTAGCTGGGCTGTGGTGGCGCACGCCTTTCATCCCAGCACTCGGGAGAGCAGAGGTAGGAGGATCGCCGTGAGTTAGAGGCCACCCTGAGACTACATAGTGAATTCCAGGTCAGCCTGAGCTAGAGTTGAGACTCTACCTTGAAAAGCCATAAATAAATAAATACATAAATAAAAAATAAAATAAAAATCAAGTGCTGAAGAGATGGCTCAGCAGTTAAAGGCACTTGCCTGCAAAGCCTGATGGCCCCGGTTCCATTCGTGCATGGCCACGCCTGGCAATATGTATGCCTTTTCCTCCAGCCCTCATTTTCCTTCTCTAGCTCATTGTCTTATTCTGCACTTGTCACGGTCCTGGTGCACTTCACCTTTCAAAGGAACTTGGTCCCTCTGATACTATGATCCTCAGGCAATCCAAACGGGTGCTCATCCACATAACAAAGGTGAAATAAGAAGAGAATGTGGGCTGGGGAGATGGCTTAGCGGTTAAAGCGTTTGCCTGCGAAGCCTGAGGACCCAGGTTCGGCTCTCCGGGTCCCATGTAAGTAAGCCAGAAGCACAGGGTGACGCAAGCGCACAAAGTCACACACGCGCACAAGGTGGCGCACACATCTGGAGTTTGATTTCAGTGGCTGGAGGCCCTGGCATACCAATTCTCTCTCTCATAAAAAAAAAAAAAAAAAAAAGCCAGTCTGTTGGACTTGCCTCAAAAAAAAAAAAAAGAAAAAGAAAAGAAAAAGAAAGGGCTGGAGAGATGGCTTACAGTTACGGCACTTGCCTGAGCAACCTGAGGACCCAGGTTCGATTCCCCAAGACCCACGTAAGCCAGATGCACATGGTGGCACATGCATCTGTAGTTCATTTGCAGTGGCTGGAGACCCTGGAGCGCCCATTCTCTCTCTCTCTCTCTCTCTCCCTCTCTCTGTCTCAAATAAATAAATAAAAATAAATCAGAAAAATATAACAAAAAGAAGAAAAAAGAAAGAAAGAAAGAAATGAATGTCCCATCTTTTCTACCTGACTAGCAATATAGGCTGCATCGCAAGGCTTCCTACATATTTAGGGGTGAGGAATTCACGAGATGCTTGGACGATTGTAAGGGCTGAAGCGAAGGCAAGATGACGCTGTCAGAGCTATTACCCCGACCATTTCCTGCTATGAGCAGGAGGCTGAACTCAATCAACTCTCAAGTGTCTTCAATTTCTCAGATCACATCTCCTGTCCGGCACAGAGAAGGTGGTTTAGTGTGTAAACGGCTATTCAAATTCATGTGTCTCTCGGGAGAGGGGCAATTGCCAGAGGATCTCAGCCACCCTCTCCCCTCAGTGATGCCTTTTGTTAGCTTTTAACTTCAAATTCGAATTGATGACAGTTTTCTTTAATCTTTTTTAAAATATTTGTTCATTTTTATTTATTTAGTTGAGAGCGACAGAGAGAGAAAGAGGCAGAGCCACTGCAAACGAACTCCAGACGCGTGCGCCCCCTTGTGCATCTGGCTAACGTGGGTCCTTGGGAAGTGAGCCTCGAACTGGGGTCCTTAGGCTTCACAGGCTAGCGCTTAACCGCTAAGCCATCTCTCCAGCCCTATTTTATTTTTTAAATGTCTTGCCATCCAAGAAATTTTCGCTTAATCCGAAGTCCTCAAAAAGTCCTTTCTAGAAATTTTATGACGATGTATTTTTCATTTAGGCCTATGTATGATTTAAGATTTGGATATGGGGTTGGAGAGATGGCTTAGCGGTTAAGGTGTGTGCCGGAGAAGCCAAAGAATCCAGGTTTGATTCCCCAGGATCCACTGAAGCCAGATGCACACAGTGGCATATGCTTCTGGAGTTTGTTTACAGTGGCTGAAAGACTCTGGTGTGCCCATTCTCTCTCCCTCTCTATTACCCCCCCCCCCACCTTTTTCTCTATCAGCATCTTTCCCTGTCTCAAATAAATAAAATAAATAAATAAATTTTTTAAGCCAGGCGTGGTGGTGCACGCCTTTAATCCCAGCATTGGGAGGCAGCGGTAGGAGGATCGCCGTGAGTTTGAGGCCACCCTGAGACTCCATAGTGAATTCCAGGTCAGCCAGGGCTAGAGTGAAACCCTACCTCAAAAAACCAAAAACAGCAACAGCAAAAAATTTTTATAAACACTTGTGTGTGGAGTAAGAGAAGAGCTAAATGTAATATTTCCTAACATTTCCTCATATAGGGCTGAGAGATGGCTCAGCAGTTAAAGGGCACTTCCCCTGCAAGCATTAGGGCTTGAAGTGGCCTGAGAATGGCCAAAGTTTAAATCTCTCACCCTATCCCAGGCTGACCTGGAATTCACTATGGAGTCTCAGGGTGGCCTTGAACTCACGGCGATCCTCCTAGCTCTGCCTCCCAAGTGCTGGGATTAAAGGACGTGCGCCACCATGCCTGGCTTTTGTTTTTGTTTTTTGAGGTAGGGTCTCACTCTAGCCCAGGCTGACCTGGAATTCACTATGGAGTCTCAGGATGGCCTCAAACTCATGGCGATCCTCCTACCTCTTGTTTTTTGTTTTTGAGACAGAGTCTTGGAATATAACCCAGGGTGGCCTCAAACTCATTCCAATCCCCTTGCCTCAGGAGTGCTGGAGAAATTACAGGGTGTTATTGCATTCATGAATGTTTGTTTGAATTTATCATCAAAGACTATCTGAACCTAGAATTTTCTGAGTTTCCTTTTCCTTTTATTGTTTTTTTTTTTTTCCATGAGACAGAGAGAGTGAGACAGAGACAGAGAGAGAATAGGTGCACCAGGGCCTCCAGCCACTGCAATCCATCTCCAGACACATGTGCCACCTTGTGTGCATGTGCGACCTTGTGTGCTTGTGTCACCTTGTGCATCTGGCTTATGTGGGATCTGGAGTGTCAAACATGGGTCCTTGGGCTTTGCAGGCAAGTGCCTTAACTGCTAAGGCATCTCTCCAGCACTCTTTAAAAAAAAATTTTTTTTTTTCATTTTTATTTATTTGAGAGAGAGGCAGAGGCAGGGAGAGAGAGAGAGAATGGGCGCACCAGGGCCTCCAGCCACTGCAAACGAACTGCAGACGCGTGCGCCCCCCTGTGCATCTGGCTTACGTGGGTCCTGGGGAATTGAACCTGAGTCCTGTGGCTTTGCAGGCAAGCACCCTAACCACTGAGCCATCTCTCCAGCCCCTCTTTTCTTTTCTTTAAATATGGGGGTCTCACTCTAGCCCAGAATGAACTGGAACTCACTCTACAGCTCAGGCTAGCCTCAAACTCATGTTGATCCTCCTACTGCACAGCCTCTGGGTGCTGAGTTCTGGGATTCTAAGTGTGAACCATCCCACTTGGCTCAACCTAGAGTTGTGTTTTGGGGAACGATTCTTATGAATTCTGTTTCTTTTATTTACATTCTATTTTGTTAGTATTGCTGGAGTTACATTCTTAGGAATGTATCTTTTTTTTTTTTTTTGAGGTAGGGTCTCGCTGTAACTCAGGTTGTCCTGGAATTGTAGACTCAGGGTGGCTCTTACCTCTGCCTCCTGAGTGCTGGGTTCCTATCTATTTTTTCTGTTGTTAGATTGTACATAAAATTGCTGATAGTGGCCGGGGGTGGTGGTGCACGCCTTTAATTCCAGCACTTGGGAAGCAGAGGTAGGAGGATCACCACGAGTTCAAGGCCACCCTGAGACTACGTAGTGAATTACAGGTCAGCCTGGGCTAAAGCATAACCCTACCTTCAAAACAAAAACAAAAACAAAAAAAAATTGTTGATAATGTTCCCTGGGCATGGTTTTCATGTGAATTGAAGAATCTTCCAATTTCCCCATGACAGAGTGTCTCAGATCAGTTCCTCTATTGTTTTCAAAGAGAAGCAGAAGGTTGGCATTCATTTTATTTATTTATTTAAGAAAGAGACATATATATATATATATATATATATATATATATATATATATATATAGAGAGAGAGAGAGAGAGAGAGAGAGAGAGAGAGAATGGGCACACCAGGGCCTCTAGCCACTGCAAACGAATTCCAGACACATGTGCCACCTTGTACATCTGGCTTTACATGAGTACTGGGGAATCAAACCTGGGTCTTTAGTCTTCACAGATAAACACCTTAACCACTAAGCCATCTCTCCAGCCCATGGCATTCTTTTTTATGTATTTATTTATTTTGGGGTTTTTGAGGTAGGGTCTCACCCTAGCTCAGGCTGACCTGGAATTCCCTATGGAGTCTCAGGGTGGCCTCGAACTCTCGGCGATCCTCCTACCTTTGCCTCCCGAGTGCTGGGATTAAAGGCCTGCGCCACCACACCTGGCCATGGCATTCATTTTTAAAAATAGTTATTTACGGGCTGCAGAGATGGCTTAGCAGTTAAGCGCTTGCCTGTGAAGCCTAAGGACCCCGGTTTGAGGCTCGATTCCCCAGGACCCACGTTAGCCAGATGCACAAGGGGGCGCACGCGTCTGGAGTTCGTTTGCAGTGGCTGGAAGCCCTGGCGCACCCATTCTCTTTCTCTCTCTCTCTGCCTCTTTCTCTGTCACTCTCAAATAAATAAATAAAAATGAATAATTTTTTTAAAAAATAGCTATTTACTTATTTACTTGCTTGAGTGTGTCTGCGTGTGTGTATGCATGCCCCAGGACTTCTTGCCTCCACAAACGAATGCTAGATGCTTGTGCCACTTTTTGTGTCTCACTTACATGGGCAGCTTGGGAATTGAACCCTGGGCTGGCAGGCTTTGCAAGCAAGCATCTTGTAACCACAGAGCCATCTCCCCAGCCACAGGCATTCGTTTAAAATTTTGGGGATGGGGTTGGCACCTGGGGAGATGGCTTAGTGGTTGGAGGTGTCTGCTTTGGAAAGTCAGCTGGACTGTTTTGGCCCAGGTTCGATTCCCCAGCACCCATGTAAATCCAGCTGCAAAGTGGCACATGTGTCTCGAGTTCATATGCGTCGGCAAGAGGCTCTGGTACACCTGTTCGTTCGTTCATTCATTCTCTCTCTCTCTCTCAGTGCAAATAAATATATTTAAATATATTTAAATATATTTAAATATATTTAAATTTAAACATCATTTGCATCAGGAGGATGTGCACATGGCACAGCACATGCGTGGAGGCGAGAGGACAACTTTGAGCTGTCTGTGTGGTTACTGGGGAATTGAACCTGGCCCGTGGGGCTTTGCAAGGAAGCGCCTTTAACCGCCGAGCCATCTCTCCAGCCCCCACCGTAATCAGTTTTAGATCCTCGAACTAGTTTTGGACAGGGAACCCTACAGACTTGTTTGCACGGGGTCCTGCATATCTTGCCCAGCGTGGGTGAGCCAGTCACGCATAGGGCTGGGAAATCAACACCCCACAGAGGAGAGGCAGGCTTAGGGAGCGAAGCTGATCCCCACCCGTAAGCCTGCCGCTAGATAGGTCCCTTTCCTTCGCAGGAGCTCAGTTCTCTTTCCCTTGCCAATCCATGAGGTGGGGGCAATTGGATGGTGAGATTTAGGATTCAGGATGGGGGTGCATGGGAGCTCCAAGTGGGGGCCTCTCCCTTGCCTATTTCCCTCCTTCATCCCCCCTTCCATCCATCCTTCCAGCCTCCTGGGAGCTGACAGGCACAATCCCGTGGGGTGTGCCCAGAGCCCAGAGAGCTCCTGTTCTCTCTGCAAACACCCTTATTTGCCTTATTTTTTTTTTTTTTAAATATTTGGGCTGACCTGGAATTAACTGTGCCGTCTCAGGCTGGCCTCAAACTCATGGTGATCCTCCTACCTCTGCCTCCTGAGTGCTAGGATTAAAGGCGATGTGACATCACCCCAGCTCTGCAGTTTTTTTAATTTTTCAATTTTTAAAATATTTTTATTTATTTATACACTGAGAGGGACAAATAGAAGAGAGACAAGAGGGAGAGAGAGAGAGAGAGAATGGGCACTCCAGGATCTCTAGCCACTGCAAACAAACTCCAGACGCATGCGCCACCATGTGCATCTGGCTTATGTGGGTCCTGGGCAATTGAACCTGGGTCTTTTGGCTTTGTAGGCAGGTGTCTTAATGGCTAAGCCATCTCTCCAGCCCTCTACAGTTTATTTATTTTTTTTTTCTTTTTTATTTATTTTTTATTTTTTGAGGTAGGGTTTCACTCTAGCCCAGGCTGACCTGACCTAGAATTCACTATGTGGTCTCAGGGTGGCCTCGAACTCATGGTGATCCTCTTACCTCTGCCTCCCGAGTGCTGGGATTAAAGGAGTGTGTCACCACGCCCAGCTATTATTTATTTGAGAGAGAGAGAGAGAGAGAGAGAGAGAGAGGGGAATGGGCGTGCCAAGGCCTCCAGTCACTGCAAATGAACTCCAGACACGTGAGCCCTCTTGTGCATCTGGCTAACGTGGGTCCTGAGGAATTTAACCTGGGTCCTTTGACTTTGCAGGCAAATGCCTTAACCCTCCAGCCCTGCATATTTTTTTTAAACTTTATTTTTATTTATTTATTTGAGAGAGAGAAAGAGGCAGAGAAGGGGAGAGAGAGAGAGAGAGAAAGAGAGAGAGAATGGGCATGCCAGGGCCTCCAGCCACTGCAAATTAACTCCAGACACATGCGGCCCCTTGTGCATCTAGTCCTGAGGAATTTAACCAGGGTCCTTTGGCTTTGCAGGCAAACGCCTTAACCACTAAGCCATCCCTCCATCCCTACAGTGTTTTGTTTTTTTAAATATTTTGTTTAATTTTTTGAGAGAGAGAAGTAGATAGGTAGAGAGAGAAAGAATGGCCACACCAGGGCCTTTAGTCACTGCAAATGAGCTCCAGGCACAAGCACCGCCTTGTGCATCTGGCTTACCTGATTCCTGGGGAAGCGAACCTGGGTTCTTAGGCTTGGCAAGCACGTGCCTTAACCACTAAGCCATCTCTTCTCCAAGCCTTCTTCTGCAGTTTTGAGCCACAGATGTGCAGGCTCAGCCTTATTTTCTTCTCACGCCCTCCTGCTCTCAGTTCCTTTCTGGTGGATGGTAGTTCGCAATCACTCTACGAAGCAGGTGGTGTGAATTCCCCGAGGAAGTCATTTCCACGCGGCCCAGCCCAGCGCTGTGGAGGTTTCGCGAGCATAGCTTCTTTCTTTTGCTTTTGGTTGGAGTCACAGGGGGCTTTCTGGGCAGCCTCCGGCACCTTCCCCCAGCGGGGCCACAGATCTTCACCCCCCACCCCACCCCAGATCAATCCCAGCAGGGGAGAGAAGCAGGTTCTTGAAGCCGACCTGCCCTTGGGTTGGGGAGGGATGGCTTAGCGGTTAAGGCGTTTGCCTGCAAAGCCAAAGGACCCAGGTTCAATTCCCCAGGACCCACGTTAGCCAGATGCACAAGGGGGCGCACGCGTCTGGAGTTCGTTTGCAGTGGCTGGAGGCTCTGGCCCGCCCATTCTCTCTCCTCTCTCTCTCTCTCTCTCTTTCTCTGTCAAATAAATAATAAAAATAAAATATTAAAATATATTTTATCTATTTATTTGAGAGAGAGGGAAAGAGACAGAGAGAAAAAAGAGACAGAGGAGAGACTGGGTGCACCAGGGCCTCTAGCCACTGCAAAAGGAACTCCAGACGCGTGCGCCACCTTGTCCATCTGACTTACTGGAGTTTCTGCGAACTTGAACCTGGGTCCTTAGGCTTTGCTAAGCCATCTCTCCAGCCCTCCTTGAGGGTTCTTTAAGCCAGGGTTGGGAGCCACTCGCACAGGCCTCCGATCACCCAGGGTGGTAGTCAGTGCTGGGTCAGTCCCAGCCTCTGCAGAGGTCAAACCTGCACAAGGGTGCCGTGCCATGGTGGGCTGGGCATCTGGCACTAAGTACAGGAGCTCCAGTCTCTCCTCCCCCATGGCTATTAGCCTGAAGTTTCATCCCAGCCTGGCAGACACCCGGCCACTTGCTTTCCTTCACCTCCCTTCTTGCTGGCATGTTAAGTTTGTCTCTCCTAAATATTTCTTTTGTTTGTTTGTTTTTTGAGGTAGGGTCTCACTCTAGCCCACGCTGACCTGGGAGTCACTCTGTAGTCTCAGGCTGGCCTCGAACTCACGGCGATCCTCCCACCTCTGCCTCCCGAGCGCTGGGATGAAAGGCGTGCACCATCACACCCGGCTCGTTATTGGTTTTTTTTTTTTTAATTTTTTTGTTATTTTTATTTATTTATTTGAGAGCGACAGACAGAGAGAGAAAGAGGCAGATAGAGAGAGGGAGAGAGAATGGGCGCGCCAGGGCCTCCAGCCACTGCAAAGGAACTCCAGACGCGTGCGGCCCCCTTGTGCATCTGGCTAACGTGGGTCCTGGGGAGTCGAGCCTCGAACCGGGGTCCTTAGGCTTCACAGGCAAGCGCTTAACCGCTAAGCCATCTCTCCAGCCCCTCGTTATTGTTTTAACTTGTTCCCTACGACGGACGGTGAGCTTTCCGCGGGCAGCTGACCCCATCTGATGGCGGTCAGGCCTGGAGGGTGCTTGCCTGAGTGTGGAAGAAAGGGAGCGAAGAAGAGAAAAAGGAGGGAGGAAGGGGAAGAGGGTCTGATCTGCCCTCGATGCTGCTGGCTGACGGCTCGCACATGCTCTGATCGAATATTTAGGTTCTCAGAGCCTGCCTGCCCTGGCTGCGGCCACACCGAGGGCTGGGGTGTCGATAATGAAGGAGGCCTTTACCTGCCCGCAGAAACGGGGGCCACTCCGGCTCCTGAGCAGGACAAAGACTGCGGACAATCTGGGAGGAGTCCCCGTTGCTCCCTCTCCGCCACCATCGCTGCCACAACACACGTGATCTATCACAGTCACATGGAGTTTGGTTACAGGCATCAGAACACCTCTCTCCCTGTCTATTATCTATCTATCTATCTATCTATCATCTAAATTTATTTATTTACCTATTTATTTATTTTTTGTTTGTTTTCTAAGCCAGCTGTGGCGGCACATGCCTTTATTTATTTATTTACTTTATTTATTTTGTGTTTTTGAGGCACGGTTTCACCCTAGCCCAGGCTGACCACTGGAATTCACTATGTAGTCTCAGGGTGGCCTCGAACTCACCGTGATCCTCCTACCTGTGCCTCCCGAGAGCTGGGATTGAAGGCGTAGGGCTACCACGCCTGGCTTTTTTATTTATTTATTTGAGAGAGAGAGAGAGAGATACAGAAATATGCAGGTAGACAGAGAGAAAGAGAGAGAGAGAGAATAGGTGCACAAACACACTCCAGGCACATGCACCCCCTTGTGCATCTGGCTTACGTGGGTCCTGGGGAGTCGAACCTGGGTCCTTTGGCTTTGCAGGCAAACGCCTTAACTGCTAAGCCATCTCTCCAGCCCTTATTATTTTACAGAGAGAGAGAGAGAAAAACAGGGAGAGAGAATTGGTGCACCAGGCCCTCAGTCATTGCAATCGAACTCCAGACGCTTGCGCCACCTGGTGGGCATCTGAGACCTCGCACTTGTCTCACCCTTGTGCGTCTGGCTGACGTGGGGTCTGGAGAGTCGAACATGGGTCCTTAGGCTTTGAGGGCAAGCGCCTTAACCGCTAAGCCATCTCTCCAGGCCCTATCTATCATCTATCTATCTATCTATCTATCTATCTATCTATCTATCTATCTATCTATCTATCTATCTAAGTCAGGCCCATGTAGTCCTGCCTTGAACTACCTACCCTCCTGCCTTCCACCTCCCAAGTGCTAGAAATACACCATACCTATTTTATTAACTGGGTTTCTGTCTTGCCTTGTCTTGCCTTGCTTTGTTCTGACAGACAGGATATGGAACCCGAGGCCCATGCATGTTATGCAAGTCCTCTACCACTGAGCTATAACTCAAAGCCCGGGAGGTGGTGGTTTGAATCAGATGCCCTCCCCGCCCCCCAACCACATGCTTAGACCTGAACCAATATCCTCAACACCACCAGCTGCATGGCTTGCTGTGGAAAGGAGCAAGGTGACATTTGGGAATGGCCTGTGACGGGAACGGTGTGATGTAATGGATAAGCACTGGAAACTACTATTCAAAAGCATTCAAGGTAGACTGTGTTTAAGACTAAAACTTTAGTTTTCTTCCTTCCTTTCTGCTTTCCCTTATTTATTTATTTAAGAGAGAAAGAGACAGAGAGAGAGAATGGGTGTGCCAGGGCCTTCAGCTGGGGCAAACGAGCTGCAGACACGTACGACGTTGCGTGCCGGCGTCACTGTGCGTCTGACTTACGTGGGACGTGGAGACTCGAACCTGGGTTCCTAGGCCTCGCAGGCAAGCCCCTCCCCCCGACTGAGCCATCTCGCCAGCCCTTCCCTACTTTTCACAACGTGCTGGATTGTTTCTACAGCGAAGGCACTTCCAGTGACCTCTGGTTTATCCATTTGACAAACATTGCGAGCCCAGAAAGGAAACACTTTATCCAAAGATGATTTGGGCGCGAGGAAGGTAATGAAGATGAAAAAAATTGGGACTGGAGAGATGGCTTAGCAGTTAAGCGCTTGCCTGTGAAGCCTGAGGACCCCAGTTAGAGGCTCGATTCCCCAGGACCCACTTTAGCCAGATGCATAAGGGGGCGCACGCGTCTGGAGTTCGTTTGCAGTGGCTGGAGGCCCTGGTGCGCCCATTCTCTCTCTCTCTCTCTCTCTCTCTCTCTCTCTCTATCTGCCTCTTTCTCACTCTGTCTGCTGCTCTCAAATAAATAAATAAAAATAAACGAAAAAAAAATTTTAGAAAAGATGAAAAAATTCCCTGCTTCCATTGTGCTTACTTGGGGTACGTGAACGACAGATGTGTTAATAGGCAGATGGCATCAGTGTCTGTAGATGCCAGGTTCAATGAAAGCAAGAGGCCAACAAAGAGAGAAAGTTCGATTGTGTCCCCTCAAGGGGAACAGAAGGCCATGTTTGGGTATCGAGGTAAGATGGCCAGGAAGGGCCTGAGGTAGGCATGTGCCCAGGGTTTCAGGAACGTTTAGAAGCCAGCAGAGTTGGTTAGTAAAGGAATGTAGGGCAAGACGCTAGGGCCCATCCACCCACTCCTACCTTGGCCTGGTCAATCTGGACGCTGGCTTTGTACCCACACCCCCCCACCCCAGCATACACCCCGGCGTTAGGGCTGGGGTGTATTTCTTACCCTCTGCATACCCTATAAGTTTTGTCTTAATAAGCCGGAGTTACGCGGGATGTGGCTTGTCGTAGGTTTCTGGGTTTTCTGTTTTGTTTTGTTTTGTTTGAGTTGAGATGAGGGCTTGGAACTCCCTGGGTAGACCAGGTTGGATTTGAACTTGTAGCAATATTTCTGTGCTTCCCTCCAAAGGGCTGGGGTTGCAGCTTCCCATGTTCGCACCTGTGCTAAGTTTGAACAGGCTCTGGAGCTTCAAAAAACGAAAAAAAACAAGAAGGGTGGGGACACAGGGCACAAGGTGCTCTGGCCAGGGTGGTGGTGGTGGGGGAGAGGGGTGAAGTGCCCTAAAGGTGACTCCAGATCCTTCTGGGAGGAACCCAGAAGGTGTCAGGCCTGAGCAACGGGAAGAAAACCTATTCCTGCTAAAGACTAGGAGGTGAGGGAGGAAATGCGTGTGTTTAAAAATAAAACAGTCGGCGGGGGGGGGGGTGATCGCGGGGGGGGGGCTCGTTTGATGTTCAGGCTCCAGGGGCAGCACAGCAGCCAGGGGGAGAAATGGGGGAGTGTGGAGTCAGGGTGAGGGAGGGTTGGGGGGCTGGGACAGCCAGCTGTGAATAATGGGGAAGAGGCTGAGCTTTGAAGATCAGTAAAACAGTACTGCCCAGGGCCACTCCAGGATGCCCAGGGGGTTCACTCTCGTGTGCCCCCACACACACACCCCCACCCGTATCCCCTGCTCCTGTGGGCTGCCTCCGTGGCAGCAGGGAGTGACTGACAGTTTTTTTGGGGGGGCTGTGGGAGGGTCCCCAGAGCTTCTCCAATAGAGATCCCCTAGGCATAGCTTCCCACACTAGAGAGACTGTCCTCCCGGGCGGTCACAGGGAGAACACTTGTTCGTAGATCCGCGGTCCACCCGCACTTGAGCCCGGGCTCCTCCGGGGCCTCCGGGGAGGACTCAGGTCTGCCCTTTGCACAGGGCATCGGTGGAGACAGGTTAGCGGAGAGTCTGGGAGAACTGGGCTTGCTGAAGCTTGTTTCATTAGTAGTAAGCCATTAGCCTACTGGGCACCCCTTCAGTTTTTACCCACTCATCTCCCCACCCACCTGTCCATCCAACACCCGTGTCATGGTCCAGCCGGTTCCTTCCCATCCACCCACTCCTACCTTGCCTCCCCTCCCCCCCTGCCAATCTGCATATTGGCTTTGCCACCCCCTGGGCCTTGGTAAACTGGGGATGGGGGTATTGCATAGTGGTTGATTAGGAACATCACAGAACACTTTCTATATAAATTAAAATATATATATATTATAAGTTATACATATACCTATACTTTATTTATAAGAGAGAGGAAGAGAGAATGGGCGCACCAGGGCCTCCAGCCACTGCAAACGAACTCCAGCCGCACGTGCGCCCCCTTGTGCATCTGGCTAACGTGGGTCCTGGGGAATCGAACCTGGGTCCTCCGGCTTTGCAGGCAAGCGCCTTAACCGCTAAGCCATCCCTCCAGCCCCACAGGATGCTTTCTGAAGTGCCTGGCCCCATACCTGCCTGTGGCCATCTCTCTCCCCTCCCCTCCCCCATCCTGCATCTAGGTTGGGAGAGCAGAAGTCTCTGAGGCACTGGAATTCCTTGCCGCTCAGCGCCTGACACCACGCGGGGGGCCCCCCGTTTAGGCCCAGGCTCTGGAGTCCCTGCAGCGCTGGCTGCCTTTACGGGAAGGGCTGGTAGGGCAGCAGAATGGGCTGAGGACAAGGACGTTGGGCTCACAGTTCACAAGTCTGAATTAAATGCCTGTTTCTGGCACTCGGGAGGCAGAGGTAGGAGGATCGCCGTGAGTTCGAGGCCACCCTGAGACTACATAGTGAATTCCAGGTCAGCCTGGGCCAGAGCGAGACCCTACCTCGAAAAACCAATAAATAAATAAATAAAAATAAAATAAAAACCCTGTTTCAGGCATGGGAGGCGTTTTGCTGGCTGTACGGCGTGTACGGATGCGAGCTTGTTTGGACTGTTATGACTGTTTGTTTAATCCTCGGGTACACCACAAAGTGGGAGGGCACCGGAGAGGTGGCTTAGAGGTTAAGGTCCCTTGCCCGCGACTGCCAAAGGACCCAGGTTCGATTCCCCAGGACCTATGTAAGCCAGGTGCACAAGGGGGGGGGGTGCATGCGTCTGGAGCTCATTTGCAATGGCTGAAGGCCCTGGCACACCTATTCTCTTTCTCTTTCTCAAGTAAATAAATAAAAATTTAAAAATACATATATAAAGCCGGGCGTGGTGGCGCACGCCTTTAATCCCAGCACCGGGGAGGCAGTGGTAGGAGGATCGCCGTGAGTTTGAGGCCACCCTGAGACTCCATAGTGAATTCCAGGTCAGCCTGAGCTAGAGTGAAACCCTACCTTGAAAAAACAACAACAACAACAAAAGAGTGGGTTTCAGTGGGTATTTGATGAATGGACAGGGGGTGGTATGTGGCTGAATGGACGGATGAATGAATGCATCTCAACCACACGAGGGGTCATTGAAAGTTATTCCTTGTTGCTAAAGGTTCCGGGAATCGGGAAGGGAAAGAGAAAAATGAAAGATAAAGATGTCCAGGGTGTTCAGGGTAACTGGGGTGGAGGAGTGAGGATGTGATATCAGGATGTGGAGGGAGTCTGCGAGTGGCCCTGTGACTTATCTGGGAGATAAGCAAACCATGGTCCTGGTGTGGGGACAGCCTCCCTCTCTCTGAGGACACCCGGGGGGGGGGGCAGGGCCTCACCACAGATGGTCTGGGTTTCGCTTGGCAAAATCATGACAGTGACCTCTGACGATCAACGCTACGCACCTCTTGGTGACAGCTCAGATTCATGTCACGTGCCCAGAGACAGACGGGGGGGGGGGGGAGAGAGAGAGAGAGAGTTAAGCACTGCTGAGATCCAGAGAAAGTGTCCCCTGATTTCTTCCCCCACACACTAGGTCCATAAACACATAAATTAAATAAGAGACCACTCTGCAAAAACAACGAGGCACTGCGCAGCATGCTGAGCCGTAACCTAATTTTGTCACTCAGCAGTATTGAGGAGTATTCGTCTGTATCATCATTTCCAAGGTGATAAGACTTTTTAGCTCAGACGCAGCAGCCCATTTGGCCAGATGTTCCCCCCCCCCCCCCCCCCCCCCGCCACCAGGCCCTCCTTTTTTCTTCCCAAACGACTGGCTTCTTAAATGAGAGAGAAAGACAGAGAGAGAGAGAGAGAAATGGACACACTAGGTCTCCAGCCCCTGCAACCGAACTCCCGGCGCTTGCGCCACCTAGTGGGCACGTGCGACCTTGCGCTTGTCTCACCTCCGTGCGTCTGGCTTACGTGGGATCTGGAGAGGTCGTACATGGGCCCCCAGGCTTCTCCGGCAAGCAAGCGCCTTGACGGCGAAGCCATCTCTCCAGCCCACGGGTGGGTTTTAACCCTGTTTTTGGACTCCATGCCTCAGGAGCCATCTGAATAAACAGCAGGCCAGTGTCTTTTCCACTGACAAGCCCAGAGCCTTTTAATGAAAGTGACTTGGAGGCGACAGATGTGAAGTACACGGGGGTCCCTGGAGGGGTATTCCTTAGCGCCGCTGCCGTTGCTGGGAAACTATGCACCCAAGCTGGCCCAGTGGTCCCAGGAAGAGGGCAAGAGAGCACGTGACACCAATAACGTGGAGAGGAACTGAGGAAGATATGTGATGGCGACCTCTAGCCTGCACATGCAAGCACACAGATCTGCGTGCACACGTATATTACATACACACACATAAAAAAAAAAAGTAGAGGGGCTGGAGATGGCTTAGTGGCTAAGGCGCTTGCCTGCGAAGCCTAAGGACCCCGGTTCGAGGCTCGATTCCCCAGGACCCACGTTAGCCAGATGCACAAGGGGGCGCACACGTCTGGAGTTCGTTTGCAGTGGCTGGAAGCCCTGGCATGCCCATTCTCTTTCTCTCTGCCTCTTTCTCCCTCTCTCTCTCTGTCACGCTCAAATAAATAAATATGAACAAAAAAAATTTTTTTTAAGTAGAGGGGCTGGAGATGGCTTAGTGGTTCAGGTGCTTGCCCTGCAAAGCCTAAGGACCCAGGTTCGATTCCCCAGGACCCACCTAAGCCAGATGCACAAGGTGACGCATATGCACCAAGTGGCACACGTGTCTGGAGTCCGATTGCAGTGGCTAGGGGCCCTGGTGTGCTAATTGTCTCTCTCTCTCTCTCTTTCTCATAAAAAAAAAAAAAATTAAAAGTAGGGGGCTGGAGAGATGGCTTAGCAGTTAAGGCACATGCCTGTGAAGCCTAAGGAGACAGGTTCGATTCTCCAGGTCCCACTTAAGCCAGAGGAACATGGTGGCACACTCGTCTGGAGTTCCTTTGCAGTGGCTGGAGGCCCCTGGAGCGCCCATTCTCTCTCTCTCTCTCTCCCTCTCTCTAATAAATAAATAAATCTTAAAAAAAAAAAAACCTTTAAAGTAGGGATATCAACGACTTGCCTCATGAGACTTTTGTACAAGTCCAGTCAATGCCTAGCTTCACAGCTGGTGCCGAGGACGTGATTCGTACCATCGCATTAACGCACAACCTTCAAGCACTGCGGTGCTTTCCACGTGACAAGGTCCCCCCCCCCCCGAAAGGGCCTTGAAGCCAACACAGTGCGTCACCACTAGCTTTTTATTTGGACAGGCTAGGCCGAGGTAGAAAGTTATCATAACACTTCGCAACTTGGAACAGTAAATATTGTTTTTAGATGGCACTGCTGTCTCCGGGTGTGTCTAGAAAACAAATTTCCTATGGACTACAGACACACACACACACACACACACACACACACACACAAAAAAAACAAGTGTTTTGTCTGAGTGTCCAGGCCGCTTTCTCCCCTGGCTCCTGGCCCTTGTTTGACAAGGGACACTGAAGACAAGGGTCACGAAGTCCACCCTTCAGGAGTGCTGAGCTCCAAACAGGATCGTGCACGACGCGCAATAAGTGCTTAATAAACACAGCCATTGCTCATTGTCGTTAGCTCTGTGGTGTTTGTCCCTAGGAGTTTTCTAGTGTCCACTGCATTTACTCGTTCATGTGTTTATTCAACACATGTTGCGATGGGGCATAAGGGTCACTGAGCCATGGCCCCGGTCTTTCCAGAAGCCAGCATTTCGTTTCGCTCTACTGGCCAGATTGAACCCAGATCCTCGTATATGATGGTCTCTACCACGGGCCTAACTGCCCAGCCCTCTGAAAATTTTTGTATTCTGAAACAAGGCCTCATGAAGCTATCATTCAATTCACTCTGTAGCCCAAGCAGGCCTTGGACTTGTGTGATTCTCCTGCCTCGGCCTCCCAGGTAGCTGGCTGGGGCTTACGTCCTATTCAGGGACTGGATTTTGTGATCAACTCTCTCTCTGTCTCTCTCTCTCTCTCTCTCTCTCTCCATATATGTATATATGTCTTGTGAGGGGTTAAGAGCTCAAAATCTGGGCCAGGAGCTAGAGACACAGCTTAGCAGTTTAGGCGCTTGTCTGTGAAAGTAAGGAACCAGGTTCGACTCCCCAGGACCCACGCAAGCCGGATGCACAAGCTGACGCGTGGGGGCACAGGTGGCACATGCGTACAATGTGGTGCACGCCTCCGGAGTTCACGTCCAGTGGCTCAGGCGCTGGTGTGCCAATTCTCTCTCTCTTTCTTCTCTCTCTCTCTCTCTCTCTCATTCACTCTTGCTCTCTCTCATAATTTTTTTTCAAATTATTTATTTATCTTTATTGACAACTTCCATGATTATAAACAATATCCCATGGTAAAGCCCTCCCTCCCCCCACTTTCCCCTTTGAAACTCCACTCTCCATCAGATCCCCTCCCCATCTCAATCAGTCTCTCTTTCATTTTGATGTCATGGTCTTCTCCTCCTGTTATGATGGTCTTGTGTAGGTAGTGTCAGGCACTGTGGGGTCATGAATATCCAGGCCATTTTGTGTGTGGAGGAGCACGTTGTAAGGAGTCCTACTCTTCCTTTGGCTCTTAAATTCTTTCTGCTCTCATAATTTTTTTTGGGGGGGGGGGTTTCGAGGTAGGGTCTCACTCTAGTCCAGGCTGACCTGGAATTCACTACGTAGTCTCAGGGTGGCCTCGAACTCACGGCGATCCTCCCACCTCTGCCTCCCGAGTGCTGGGATTAAAGGCGTGCGCCACCACACCCGGCCTCATAAATTAAAAAAAAAAAAAAAAAATCTGGGCCAGGTGGCCTGAGTCTGAATCCCATCTCCCCTGCCCGCCAGCTGGGAAACCTTGGGCCACAGTTGCTGACCGTGCCTTCTTTGTAAGATGGGCCGTGAGCCACGCTCCCAAGCTGCCAGTGAGCTCTGCAAACAGCTCACTTAACGGGAGGACCCGGGAGCTGTTAGCTCTGCTCTCAAAATTCAAACGTAGGAGCCAGGGAGAGAGAGCTCAGTGGTTACGGGCACTCGCTTGCAAAACGTGACAGCCCGGGTTTGATTTCCCAGGGTAAAGCCAGATGCCCAAAGCGACACATGCATCTGGAGTTCCTTTGCAGCCCCTGGAGGGCCCCGGGAACATCTATTTTCTCTCTGACTGTCTTATCTCTCTGCAAATAAATAAATACGAAATATGCGACGTGGAAGGAACCTAGGAGACTCTTGTAGCCCAAGGGTAGAGTGGTAGTTTGAATAGATGCGCCCCGCCCCAACCATATAGTCAGTGTTTTATCAGTTTGTAGTTTGGATCTGCAAGCACCTGGCTGGAGGAGGTGTCACTGGGCGGTGTGGTGATGGGTTTGAAAAGTTTGAAATTCCAATCTAAATATATGTAAGGTGGTGGGGCTGGAGAGATGGCTTAGCGATTAAGGCGCTTGCCTGCAAAGCCGAAGGACCCAGGTTCGACTCCCCAGGACCCACGTAAGCCAGATACACAAGGTAGCACATGCGTCTGGAGTTTGTTTGCAGTGGCTGGAGACCCTGGTGCGCCCATTCTCTCTCTCTCTCTCTCTCTCTCTACCTGCCTATTTCTGTAGCTCTCTCAAAAAACTAAAATATAAAATAAAATAAAAAGATGTAAAGTGGGCTCCCTCTCTCCCTCCCTCTCTCTCTCTCTCTCCCTTGGTCCTATGAAAGCAGGCCAGCTTCTTCTGCCATTATGGAACTTCCCCTGGATCTGTAAGCTTCAATCAATATCCCTTCCCCCATAACCGTGCCTGGTCTGGAAGTTCATCTCAGCGACCCTGCACTTCATGCCTAAGTAGCCCGTCTTGGAGAGCTGTGCGGGGGTGGGGGGGGGGGGGTGGGGGGAGGAACCGTAGACTGACTCTGGGCCAGGAAGCAAAGCCTTGGGTGATAAGGGCTGGCGACAGGGACATAGAGAGGCCAGAGAGAACGGTGCACTCTCCTTCCCTGGACATCCCTAATCCAGCCTGAACTGGCTTTACAGATAGAGATAACCCTGGGGCTGCCAGTGGTCAGGACTTGGCATCTGCTGATTTTCCTTCTACCCTGAGGTGTGTGTGTGTGTGTGTGTGTGTGTGTGTGTGTGTGTGTGTGTCTGGGGGGGAGGGAGCGGATCTGAGGAACCAGTGGAGCGAGACACGCATGGTGCCCCCAACCCAGGCCTAACGGGGGCTCAGGAACCCGGAGGCGAAGGCTGGAGCCGCGGGACCCTCTCCTGTTCTTCCCTTGAAAAAGCATGATTTTTTTTTTCTTTCTTTCTTTTTCCTATCACCATTAGATAGAAACTCTGGGCCGGTTTTGCTTCTCTGCTGCTGACATTGAACAACGCCAAACAAAGATAGAGGCTCTGCTTCCCCCCACCCCCCCCTCAACCTTGAGATGTGCCTTCAGGGGTGGGGAGACAGCCTGTACCACCGTCTCGGGGGACGCCATGGCTCCTGGGACAAGGGGAGCTGACACTAGCTTAGAACATCTGGGTGACCCCTGCTCAACTGTCCCCGTGAGGCACCACCCATTATATGACAGGGTCTCTACGCTGTGGATCTAGCAACGCATCATCAACCCCTGTGTATCAAAGAGCCCCCAGAGTCCGCGTACCCTAGATTTCCAGCTGGGGCCCAAGGTTTTAAGTGTACAACATGGCAAATGGCCGTCATGGGGAAGTCACATGAGTTTAATGGGAGCTAGTTGACATAAGAGGCTGGCCTCATGTTAGGATCCCCTTCTATCTGCAGGGGGAATCTCAGCAAAGGAGGGGAGCAATGCAGGGGCCATGCCTTCCGCTCTGGGAACAGAACAGATGGTCTCTCCTCTTCCTAAGAGCGAGGACGCAGACTTCGCCCAGAACCGTGCTGGAATCTAGACTCCTGAAGGGGGGGACACAAAACAGAGGTGACCATAAGAAATGGTGGAAAAGAAAGTAAACATGGGCTGGAGAGATGGCTAAGGGGTTGAGGACACTTCCCTGCAAAGCCTAAGGACCCAGGTTCGATTCCCCAGAGCCCACAGTGAGCCAGATGCACAAGGGGGCGCACGTGTCTCGAGTCCGTTTGCGGTGGCTGGAGGCCCTGGCGTGCCCATTCTCTCTCACACAAATAAGTAAATAAATAAAATATTAAAAAAAACAAAACAGAAAGTCACACGCCTTTAGTCCCAGCACTCGGGAGGCAGAGGTAGGAGGATCGCCGTGAGTTCAAGGCCACCCTGAGACTACACAGTTAATTCCAGGTCAGCCTGAGCTACAGTGAGACCCTACCTCAGAAAACAAAAATAAAAACAAAACAAAACAAAACAAGTAAGGCTGGAGAGATGGCTTAGTGGTTAAAGCATTTGCTGGCAAAGCCAAAGAACCCAGGTTCGATTCCCCAGAACCCACATACAGCCAGATGCACAAAGTGGCGCACTGCGTCTGGAGTTTGCAGTGGCTGGAGGCCCAGGCCCTGACACGCCCATTCTGTCTGTGTCTCTCTTCTCTCTATATCTCTATCTGCTTATAAACAAATAAATAGATTATATATATACATATATATATTTTGGTTTTTCAAGGTAGGGTCTCACTCTAGCCCAGGCTGACCTGGATTTCACTATGTAGTCTCAGGGTGGCCTCGAACTCACAGCGATCCTCCTACCTCTGCCTCCCGAGTACTGGGATTAAAGGCGTGCGCCACCACGCCCATCTGATCTTTTTTTTTTTTTTTAACAAAAATAAATAGCATTGGTTATTGAGGGCAAGCTCGGGACTAGTCAGCCTGTTGTGTGAGTGTGTGTGTGTGTGTGTGTGTGTATGTGTTGGGGGATGGGATTCCTGGCCCTTCCATCTACTACCTGTGGATTGCACGTAACTTGCCTTGTCTTTTCCAGCCTCTTTCTATTTCCTCATCTATGAAGTGAGTTCACGTAGGAAAGCGTTGATCGAACGCGTGTCCCGGACCAGGCGAGGCTCTGTGCAGCTCTTCCGTAGTGGAGGCGACTCTTTGGTTGGGACCCTTCAGCTGGGGATGCTGGGGTGACAGGCAGGGATGTCTTATGATCCTAAGACAGGTTGTGACAGTGTCGTATGGGCCTCACTGGCCTGACCAGCCTTGGCTCAAACCAGTGTCCTTTCTGTGACAAAATGGAGTCACTGAGGACAGCAAGAGGGAGACAGATACCAGGGAGTGGGGCATCCACATTCCTCAAGGAAACACCCAGCCATTAACCCTTCCTTGCCTAACAGTGCCCAGGTCTAGGTGCCCAGCCCCCTTTCTCTCTCAGGACACCAGGTCACTTCGGGTGTCACACCCTGGCTATCTTAGATCTCCCAACTGAAAGAGCTCTATAAAGCCCACTGTCTGTAACCCCCAAGTTGACTGCTCTGCTCTTGAGAGTCAGTCCTGGCAGCTCGTGATTCCCCCCCTCCCCACCCCCCAGAATAAAAGCTTCCATCTTTGCCTCAGAGTGGCCTGCGTGGTCGTGGTCACTCCGGAACCTGACACTTTCAGCAAAGCCCCCTGCCCTCCCTCCCGTCCCCCCACCCCCCCCCGCGGGAACAACCCACCCCATTCCTGCTTCAGTCCGTTTTTGTCCCTGGAATTAATCCTCAGGATGTTTTAGGGGAAATCAATCGTGGCGGCTGGGGATTAAGAATGCAATATTCCTTATCCGTCTGATCCTCCACAGGTCCCTCCCCCAGAGAGGCACAGAGGGCCCTCTGTTTCCCACCTGCTCCTTAAGGATTTGTAGACTCACATGAGAGATAAGAGGCCTGGCAGCTCTCCCCTCCAGTGGGTCACATTTCAGCCTAGCACGACAGCTCAGATCCGGCCTCTATCTGTCACTTTCTTCTTCTCATTGGGACAGTGGAAAGGATAAAACCCAGAGAATTCTGTCAAAGAGCCACTCACTGGCGGCACTGGCGGGCAGAACATTGAGCTCACTAAAGAACTTACTGGTTTGGAGCTGGAGAGATGGCTTAGCGGTTAAGGTGCTTGCCTGTGAAGCCTAAGGACCCAGGTTCGAGTCCCCAGGACCCACGTAAGCCAGATGCACATGGGGGCGCATGTGTCTGGAGTTTGTTTGCAGTGGCTAGAAGCCCTGGCTCACCCATTCTTTCTCTCTCTCTTCCTCTATCTGTCTCTTTCTTTCTCTCTTGCTCTCAAATAAGTAAACAAGGGGCTGGAGGAATGGCTTAGTGGTTAAGGCATTTGCCTGCAAAGCCAGAGGACTCTGGTTTCATTTCCCTAGGACCCACATTAGCCAGATGCACAAGGGGGCATACACATGTGGAGTTTGTCTGCAGTGGCTGGAGGCCATGGCGTGCCCATTCTCTTTCTCTCTCTCTCTCCCTCTCCCTCTTTCTCTGCCAAATAAATAAAAATAAAATATTTTAAAAAGTAAACAAAAAATTAAAAAAAAAAAAAAAGAACTGGGCTGGAGAGATGGCTAAATGGTTAAGGCGCTTGCTTGCAAATTCAAAGGACCTCGGTTTGATTCCCCAGGACCCACGTAAGCCAGATGCACAAGGGGGCGCATGCACCTGCAGTTTGTTTGCAGTGGCTGGAGGCCCTGGCATGCCCATTCTTTCTCTCTTTCTCTCTCTCTCTCTTTCTGTTTCTCTGCCTCATTCTCTCTCTCAAATAAGTAAATAAAAATAAATTATTTTTTTTAAAACAAGAAGCTGGGCGTGGTGGCGCACGCCTTTAATCCCAGCACTGGGGAGGCAGAGGTAGAAGGATCACCATGGGTTCGAGGCCACCCTGAGACTCCATAGTGAATTCCAGGTCAGCATGGGCTAGAGTGAGACCCTACCTCGAAAAATAAAAATAAAAAAAAAAAAAAAGGAAGAAGAAGGAGAACTTACTAGTTCTTTCAGTTTGTGGCAGGAAAAGGGCTCTAGACTGTCTCCAGACCTGCACTGGGGATCTGAGGACTCACGGACTTCTCTGTGTGGCTCTTGGCTTTAACCCGGGCCAGGCCGCTCTGTGGTCAGTCAGTTTCAGGACCGATGTTTTCCTTGCGTCAGCCATCTTGATCTGATGGCCATTTTGTAGAGAGAAAAAAACAAAAAAAAAACAGAAGGGTTTCTGTGAGCTATCATGGACTATTTGACTCCTGAGGCAGATGTCAAGCCAGAATCCCAGCAATGCCACCAACTTGCTGTGTGGCCTTGAGTAGGTTCCGTCACTTCTCTGAGCTATAATGTCCCCCAGTTTCTTCCTCCTGTGATTTTTTTTTTCTGAGAACTTAAGCAGCTGCCACTGTCACTCGGTTTAAATTCCTCATGGAGTGGGTCCTTCACCCCCCCCACCACCACCCGGGGGCCCCCCAGCACCAGAGGAGCTGGGGCAGGTGAGGTAAGAGCACGCTTTGGTCTGGTCTGCACCGGGCTCGGCGGAGGAGAGGGCATCGTGAAGATTACCAAAATCTAGAACAAACCACAGCTTGGGTCCCAAGAAGATGCCTGAGGCAGACAGGGAGGCCCCAGGTGAAGCTCCAGCTGATGTGATTTTGGGCACAGAAACTCATTCAGAAAGTGGATGAGTTTAATTACAGGAAGTTGTTGAATGATGTGATTTCTTTCATTCCTGTGAATGTCACTTCCAGACACCTGCTCCATTCTGGAGAAGAAGAAGAAGAGAAAAAAAAAGGTTAAAATTGAAAATCTTTTCTTCCGCAGTCTTCATTAATCACCACCTCATTGAAGTGGGTGCTATGGCATGTCTCCTGTGAGAGAGAAAGTCCCTTAGAATGCCAGGCACGGTCTGAAGAGAGAGGTGGGACCTCTGGGGTGGCAGCTGTCCCACTAGGCTGGGCCATTGTCAGGGGCAAGTTGATGAAATTTGGCCACAGCTTCCACGGTGAGTGGTCACATCCCTCAAAACGACATGTGTAAAAAAGCTTAAAGTCACATAAGAATGTTTGTGCTAGGGCTGGAGAGATAGCTTAGTGGTTAAGGAGCTTGCCTGCCAAGCCTAAGAACTTACATTAGACTCTCCAGGTCCCACGTAAGCCAGACACACAAGGTCACACAGGCACACTAGGCGGTGCATGTGTCTGGAGTTGGATTACAGTGGCTGGAGGCCCTGGCATGCCCATTCTCATCTCTATCATACAAAAAAAAAAAAAAAAAAAAAAAAAAAAGGCCAGTCTGTTGGGCCAGCCTCAAAAAAAATGAAAACAGGGTTGGAGAGATGGCTTAGTGGTTAAGCGCTTGCCTGTGAAGCCTAAGGACCCCTGGTTCGGGGCTCCATTCCCCAGGACCCACGTAAGCCAGATGCACAAGTTGGTGCACGCGTCTGGAGTTTGTTTGCAGTGGCTGGAGGCCCTGTTATACCCATACTCTTTCTCTCTCTCTCTCTCATAAATAAATTTTTTGTTTGTTTGTTTTTTTTTGAGGTAGCGTTTCACTCTAGCCCAGGCTGACCTGGAATTCACTACGTAGTCTCAGGGTGGCCTCAAACTCACGGCGATCCTCCTACCTCTGCCTCCCGAGTGCTGGGATTAAAGGCGTGCGCCACCACGCCCGGCTACATAAATAAAATTTTTAAAAAGAAAGCACATGTGATGTGCCTTAAAATAAAGGTTGAAAACCAGGCATGGCAGGGCCTGCCTTTAATCCCAGCACTTGGGAGGCAGAGGTAGGAAGGAAGATTGCTGTGTGTTCGAGGCCAGCCTGATACGACATAGTGAATTCCAGGTCAGCCTGAGCTAGAGTAAGACCCTACCTCAAAAAAGGAAGAAAGAAAGAAAGAAAGAAAGAAAGAAAGAAAGAAAGAAAGAAAGAAAGAAAGGAAGGAAGGAAGGAAGGAAGGAAGGAAGGAAGGAAGGAAGGGAGGGCTGGAGAGATGGCTTAGCAGTTAAGCGCTTGCTTGTGAAGCCTAAGAACACCGGTTCGAGGCTCGATTCCCCAGGATCCACGTTAGCCAGATGCACAAGGGGGCACACGCGTCTGGAGTTTGTTTGCAGTGGCTGGAGGCCCTGGTGCACTCATTCTCTCTCTCTCTCTCTCTCTCTCTCTATCTGCCTCTTCCTCTCTGTCACTCTCAAATAAATAAATAAAAATGAACAAAAAAAATGTTTAAAAAAGTGGAAGTCTTCTTTAAAAAAAAAAAAAAAGAAACAAAGAAAATGCAAAAGCAAGCCACAGACAGAAGAAAATATTAGGAACGCATGTGCTCAAGTAGTTATGATTAATGGCCACTTTGTGAGTACACTAAAGTCCACTGAATTTTAAACGGATGACATTTAAGGTACGTGAATGATTTATCTCAGTAAAACCTTAAACAAAAGCAGCCTATATCCAACAACAGGCCGGCCTGCCCGAGGAACTCTTGCAACTCAGCGGATGTGCATCCAGCAAGAGATTTGAGCTGCGCTCTCACCCAAGCCATGCATGGGAACATGCCCAACGTCACTGCTCACCAGGGATATGCAAATTAAAACCACGAGGAGAGGGCTGGAGAGATGGCTGAGCGGCTAAGGCGCTTGCCTGCGAAGCCTAAGGACCCACGTTCTACTCTCCAGATCCCGCATAAGCCAGATGCACAAAGGTAAGGCAAGCGCAAGGTCGCACATGCCCACTAGGTGGCGCAAGCGTCTGGAGTTTGTTTGCACTGGCTGAGGCCCTGGAGCGCCAATTCTCTGTGTGAGTGTGAGTGTGTGTGTGTGTGTGTGTGTGTGTGTGTCTTTAAAATAAACACAATTGGGCTGGAGAGATGGCTCAGCAGTCCCAGCCAAAGGATCCCAGTTCAATTCTCCAGGGCCCACATAGAGCCAGATGCACAAGGGGGCGCATGCATCTGGAGTTTGTTTTGCAGTGGATGGAAGCCCTGGCACACCCATTCTCCCCGACCCCTCCCCGCCTCTTTCCTTTCTCTCAAATAAATAAATAAATAAAATATAAAATAATAATAATTCTTTAAAAGCCGGGTGTGGTGGTGCACACCTTTGATCCCAGCACTCAGGAGCCAGAGGGTAGGTGGATCACTGTGAGTTCGAGGCCAGCCTGAGACTACATAGTGAATTCCAGGTCAGCCTGGGCTAGAGTGAGAACCTACCTCAAAAACAAACAAAAAAAAAAGAGAGAAGTCGCTTGGTGAAGGCAGGAGTAGACTCTGCAGCTCAGGGACAGGGGTCTGGAGCGAGCTGGTTTCCCTTTGAGCTGGCTTGGTGTCACCAGGCGAGCTTGGGTGGAGGCAGGGAGAATACGTCTCAGAATACGTCCACGTGCCACAAAAGACACACTCGGGACAGGGTCATTGATGGACAACACAGATTTCTTGCCCGCAGTTCTAGATGCTGACCCTGAGAAGTCTAAGAGCTGATCCGGTATCTGGGAAGAGCGGCACCCTCACGGCCTCATCGCTTCCCCAGAAGGCCTCGCTTTTCCTTCACACTAGAACAGGCTCGGGAGGAGCCGGCCGAGGGCTGGAGAGATGGCTCAACGCTTAAGGCGCTTGCCTGCAAAGCCTAAGGGCCCGGAGTTCGATTCCCCAGTACCCACATAAAGCCAGCGGCGCATGCATCTGGAGTCTGTCTGTTTGCAGCGACCGGAGGTCCTGGCATGCCCATTCTTTCTCTGTCTCTCTCTCTTCTCTCTATCTCTGTCTGCTCGCAGATCATCGTCAGTGGAAGGTCCCGGATCACACAGGGAACCGTAGCATGTCAGGGCCCTTGAGGAGCAGTAGCACAAAGAGAAGATTCATGCAGATCTGAGGTCTGAGGCCACTGTGTGTGTGTGTGTGTGTGTGTGTGTGTGTGTGTGTGTGTGACTGAGGGTCAGAGAGACCCAGGCCAGAACAGAACAGACAGAGGACCAGGGCCGAGGGCCATGTGTTGAAGGGCACCTATGCCCAGGGAGGAAAAGCCACCTGTTTCTCTGCCAGCTTCTTGTTGGCTGTGACTTGAGACAGCATATGGCAGAAAAGGGGAGGGGGGGATGCTGGCCAACCCCCCCCCCTAAATCTGAAAAGACGACTCTCACAGAGGTGCCAGACAAAATAGTCCATTCCAACCTAGTTTCCTGTCTCAGTCTGATGTTTTGATTCTTTTGAGGCAAGCCCAACAGGCTGGCATTTTTCTTTTGTATGAGATAGAGAGAGAGAGAGAGAGAGAGAGGGAGGGAGAGAATAGGTACACCAGGGATTCCAGCCACTGTAATCGACCTCCACACGCATGTGCTGCCTTGCGTGCATATGTGACCTTGCATGTTTGGGTCACCTCGTGTGTCTGGCTTATGCGGGACCTGAAGAATCCAACATGGGTCCTTAGGTTTCACAGGCAAGCCCCTTAATCGCTAAGTCATCTTTCCAGCCCTCAATCTGGTATATATATATATATATATATATATATATATATATATATATATGTTTTTTTTTTTTTTTAAGGTAGGGTCTTACTCTAGTCCAGGCTGACCTGGAATTCACTATGTAGTCTCAGAGTGGCCTTAGACTCAAAGTGATCCTCCTACCTCTGCCTCCCAAGTGTTGGGATTAAAAGCATGCACCACCACGCCCGGCTGATATATATATATATATTATTTAGTTGGGCCAAGTTCCTATCTAAAATCCACTAGCTCTTTTTTTTTTTTTTTGAATTTTATTGTATTTCTTCATTTATTTGCAAGCAGACAGAGAGAAAGAAAAGAAAGAGAATGGGCACGCCAGGACCTCCAGCCGCTGCAAACAGACTCCAGATGCATGCACCACTGTGTGCACCTGGCTTTATGTGGGTACTGGGGAATCGAACCCGGGCTGTTAGGTTTTGCAGACAAGCTCCTTAACCGCTGAGCCATCTCTCCAGCCCAGCACCAGCTCCTTATTTTCTTTTTCTTTTTCTTTTTTTAGTTTTTCGAGGTATGGTCTCACTCTAGTCCAGGCTGACCTGGAATTCACTATGTAGTCTCAGGGTGGCCTTGAACTCATGGCGATCCTCCTACCTCTGCCTCCCGAGTGCTGGGATTAAAGGTGTGCGCCACCACGCCCGGCTTCTCCTTATTTTCCTTCACCTGTCTCCAGCTCAAGTGAGCCGTGTCTGAGAACGTGCTCGGCAACGAGGGGTCACGGTGCTGGCAACTGGCACCCCAACTGGCTGGCTCCCTCTGGAATTATCCAAACCCTTTTTCTTCTCGGCTCCCAGGTTTTCATCCTCCCTTCACATGGGCGCCTCTGGGTGCCTGGCCTCACTCCCCCCCCCCCCCCCCCCCGTGGCTATATCTTCATTCTCAGATGTTTCCTCCCACTGACCATCATGCTCCCACACCCGGCAGCCCACTGGGGCAAGGCTGGTATCCTGTGGGGCGCACAAACCATCACTAACAGAGCGCGAGCTGCTATCTTTTTATGCATGCGTGCACGCACCCTCTCTTTCCAGCCTCCATGCCATAGTCTTCACTCCTTGGCCAACCTTACTCCTCTCTCTCAGGCATGGCTAGATCCAGATGCTCAAGCCATATTGAGAGGACCCGGTCCCAGTCTCTTGACTTTGGTTTATGTATTTATTTATTACTTGACAGAGAAAGAGGGAGAGTGAGTGAGAGAATGGGCGCACCAGGGCCTCCAGCCACTGCCAACGAACTCCAGATGCGTGCGCCCCCTTGTGCACCTGGCTAACGTGGGTCCTGGAGAATCGAACCTGAGTCCTTTGGCTTTGCAAGGCAAACACCTTAACCTCTAACCCATCTCTCCTCCTGCCCTGGGTGTCTTCGCATCAAGGCCGTCAGGAAGAGCAGTGTCTCTCTTCACGGCCTGGGAATGACCAGTGCGGCCATCCTTAAAAACTGGACACTGGGGTGCGGATGTGGGCAGAGGTCCAGTGGAGCCTGAGCCACTGTGGCTCACCCCCGAAGCTGAGCCCCATTTAGACCACCACAGGCAGCGCAGGGTAGGGATGGAGGGTCTCACCAGGATGTCTACGACTCTGTCAAGGTGGGTAGGCTGGCCCTCAAACTCACGCCAGAGTGAACAGCAAGCTGGCCTGAGACAGGCAGAGCTCTCAGAGAACACAAAGCCGTAAAGATCTGCGGGGGCTGGAGAGATGGCTTAGTGGTTAAGCGCTTGCCTGTGAAGCCTGAGGACCCCGGTTTGAGGCTTGATTCCCCAGGACCCACGTTAGCCAGATGCACAAGGGGGCGCACGCGTCTGGAGTTCGTTTGCAGTGGCTGGAAGCCCTGGTGCGCCCATTCTCTCTCTCTCTGTGTGTCTCTTTCTCTCTCTGTCACACTCAAATAAATAAAATTGAACAAAAAAATTTAAAAAAAATATCTGCGGGGAAGGAGCCCCACTAGTTACACTCGTTTACACCCCGCACGTTGGTTTCATTCCAGTTATGACCATCATGATCATCGTGAGCACCATGTCTCTAAGTACTGTGGGATTGGGAGCTGGAGAGAAGGCTTAGTAATGAAGGCACTTGTCCGTGAAGCCTAAGGACCCAGGATTGATTCCCCAGTACCCATGTAAACCAGATGCACAAAGTGGCGGGAGTTTGTTTGCAGTGGCTGGGGACCCTGGTGCACCCACTCTCTCTTCTTCTGCCTCTCTCTCTCTTTTTATTTATTTTTAAAATTTTTTGTTCATTTTTATTTATTTAGCTGAGAGCGACAGAGAGAGAAAGAGGCAGAAAGAGAGAGAGAGGATGGGCGCACCAGGGCCTCCAGCCACTGCAAACGAACTCCGGACGTGTGCACCCCCTTGTGCATCTGGCTTACATGGGTCCTGGGGAATCGAGCCTCGAACCAGGGTCCTTAGGCTTCACAGGCAAGCGCTTAACCGCTAAGCCATCTCTCAGCCCCCTTCTCTCTTAAATAAATAAAATATAAGTACTGTGGCATTGACCATGTTGCATGTGGTATGTAATTCAGCCCTGAACTTTGCTAGCATGAGATGTGTATTTGCACAGTGGGCTCTCCTCAGCCAGGCCACATGCTCCTGCCCTGACATAACTGGAGTGGATCTCCTTCCATGACCATAGCACCAAGGCAGTTATTATTTTTTTCTTATTTTGGTTTTTTGTGGTAGGCTCAGGCTGACCTGGAATTCGCTCTGTAGTCTCAGGGTGGCCTCAAACTCACAGTGATCCTCCTACCTCTGCCTCCCTAGTGCTGGGTTCAAAGGTGTGTGCCACCACGCCTGGCTTTATTTGTTTATTTTTGAGAGAGCGACAGAGAGAGGGAGAATGAAGGCAGAGAGAGAGAGAGAGAGAGAGAGAGAGAGAGAGAGGAAGGGAGGGAGGGAGGGAGGGAGAGAGAGAGAATGAGCACGCCAGGGCCTCCAGCCACTGCAAACGAACTCCAGATGCGTGCGCCCCCTTGTGCATCTGGCTAACGTGGGTCCTGGGGAATCGAGCCTCGAACCGGGGTCCTTAGGCTTCACAGGCAAGCGCTTAACCGCTAAGCCATCTCTCCAGCCCTGGACCTAACTTTAGGATTAAATCGATGCACACCTTTGGCCTTGGATCAGAACCAGTGTTTCCCTGACTCTAGGGGTGAGGGTGTCATGCACCCATACACTTGAATCCTTCCAAATCAGTGCCTCTCCACCTCTCCCCCAAGATTCTCTTGACCCCTTACTTGAGAGGATTGGCCGGGTATCTTGCTGAAGTTTCTTCATCTGGGGGCTTGTTGAGGACCTTGCCAACGTACCCGGCGTGCTCGAGGGTATCCAACACAGAGGCGTTTGTCCAAATACGATTTATCGAATGTGTCTGGCCATCTAGTCCTTGAGATGAGGAGGAGGGGACTCTAGGTTGGGCAGATGAAGGACACATTTCCAGGGTCACGCCTCTGGCTGTCCTAAGTTGTCTGTCCTGGAGCGCCCCCTGGTGACCACAGATATAAATGGTGTGTGTCCAGGGCTTCCTGTTGGCTGGGTGGACAGAACTACAGAGAGTCTCTAGTCTGCAGGCCTGGGGACTGCCCAGGCCCATCAGCTGTTTCCTGGGCCTGGCCAGGGCAGGACAGACCTCAGGCCCTGCAGCCTCTGTCCACAGAAACGTGTAAATGGCCGGGCGTGGTGGCGCACGCCTTTAATCCCAGCACTCGGGAGGCAGAGGTAGGGAGGAGCGCCGTGAGTTCGAGGCCACCCTGAGACTCCATAGTGAATTCCAGGTCAGCCTGGGCTAGAGCGAGACCCTACCTCGAAAACACACGCAAAAAAAAAAAATGTGTAAATGATGTTTCTCTCCTCTCTTCGGCACATGGGATGGAGGGAACACACCAGACTTCAAGTCTTGTGCCAAGCTGGTGGTGCCCAGGGTGCGCTGTGGGCACATCTCTTCTGTTTCCTCAGACGCTGTCAGCTTGCTTGGGAGATAAGGCTGAGGCCTGTGACCCTCACAGGGCCGAGCGTGGGCCACAAGGTGCACCCATGTGTCAAGGAGACATCCACCAGCATTCATTCCAGGGGCCTAGGGTATGATGACTCAGTGATACAGAGCATGCTTAGCGCGCCCGAGGCCCAGGTCCCTGTGGTCAACATGTCCTCTGACTCAGGGAGAAGGCTCGGTGGACACTGGCCAGGAAGAAGAGGGGAGAGGCGTTAGGGCAAGTTCCGCTGTCCTAGCTGAGCCCCGGCCCCTGGGGAAGTGTGTGTGTGTGTGTGTGTGTGTGTGGTGTGAGTGTGTGGTGTGTGATATGTGCGTGGTGTGTGTGATGTGTTTGGTATGTGAGTGTGATGTGCGTGTGGTGTGTGTGTGTGTGTGTGTGCATGTGGCGTGTGTGTGGTGTCTCTGCCTGAGACCTACAGCCCTTCCCGCTCACTGAAGGAGACCAGTTGAGACCCCTCTTCCCTCACACACGTAGCATACCTCCTGGCTGTCCTCTGCTCTGTTGCTGCCTACATTCCAGCTTAATAATAATAATAATAATAGTAATAATGCATAAATGTAATTTTTTTTTTTTTTGGTTTTTCAAGGTAGGATCTCACTCTAGCCCAGGCTGGCCTGGACTTCACTATGTAGTCTCAGGGTGGCCTCGAACTCATGGTGATCCTCCTACCTCTGCTTCCTGAGTGCTGGGATTAAAGGCGTGTGCCACCATGCCCAGCTTCTTTTAATATTTTTTTACATTAAAAAAATTTTTTTTGTCATTCTTAATTATTTATTTGAGAATGACAGAGAGAGAGAGAGGCAGATAGAGAGACAGAGAGAAGGGGCACACCAGGGCCTCCAGCCACTGCAAAAGAACTCCAGACACGTGCGCCCCCTTGTGCATCTGGCTAACGTGGGTCCTGGGGAATCGAGCCTCGAACCGGGGTCCTTAGGCTCCACAGGCAAGCGCTTGCAACAACAATAAGACTGACCTAGTCAACCCTGTTTGAGAAGCTCCAAAGGTCACCACCCTGCAGCATGTATTGCCATCGTCCTCCAAAGTTCCCCAGGACCCTTGGTCATCATTCCCTTTCCAGGCCTGGCTCTGACCACGCTGGTCTCTCTGTCACTGTAGAATTTTTTTTTTTCTTTTCAGAATATAGAACTGGCTCACACAGCATGCAGCCTTCGGGGATTGGCTTATTTTTATTTTTATTTTATTTTTATTTTATTTTATTTTATTTTATTTTATTTTATTTTATTTTAAGAGAGAGAGGAGACGTAGACAATTGGCGCACCAGGGCCTCAGCCACTGCAATCGAACTCCAGACGCTTTCGCCACCTAGTGGGCATGTGCGACCTTGCGCTTGCCTCACCTTTGTGCATCTGGCTTATGTGGGATCTGGAGACTAGAACATGGTTCTTTAGGCTTCACAGGCAAGCGCCTTGACCGCTAAGCCATCTCTCCAGCCCGGTGATTGGCTTCTTTAATGTAAAATCTGGCTTTGAGACACATCGATGCTGTGTGAGGTTTATTGCTGAGCAGTCCTCCCGGATAAAGATATACGTCAGTTTACCCATGCCCCAGTGCAGCGGCAAGCCTTTCCTCTTAAACAGAAAAAAAAAAAAAAAATCAACAATGCGAAAGAACTGTGTGTAAACTGGATACGGAAGCCCAGCTCTGGGGGGGCTCTGAGGAGGAAGATTGGCTAGGAGCCTATTCGGGGCTACCTAGAAAGCTTCAGGACAGGGCTGGAGGAATGGCTTAGCGGTTAAGGCACTTGCCTGCAAAACCAAAGGACCCAGGTTTGATTCCCCATGACCCACACAAGGTGACACATGCATCTGGAGTGCATTTGCAGCTGCTAAAAGCCCTGACGTGCCCATTCTGTCTCTCTCTTAAATAAATAAAATAAAAACATTTAAAAAAGCTTTATGATTTTATTATCTTTTTTTGTTATTATTTTTATTTATTTATTTGAGAGTGACAGACAGAGAGAGAAAGAGGCAGATAGAGAGAAGGAGAGAGAATGGGCGCGCCAGGGCCTCCAGCCACTGCAAACGAACTCCAGACGCGTGCGCCCCCTTGTGCATCTGGCTAACGTGGGTCCTGGGGAATCGAGCCTCGAACCGGGGTCCTTAGGCTTCACAGGCAAGCGCTTAACTGCTAAGCCATCTCTCCAGCCCTGATTTTATTATCTTAATGGTTGACATCTTGAAAAACAGCCAGGCATTGATTGTACTGCCTTTTTGTGTGTGCATGGGAAGACTTAATGGGTATATTTCTGCATCAGTTTGCCACTCTTCTTACTGTTTGACCTAAATAAAGTAATTGAAATTTTTATATACCATTAAAAAAAAAAACTTCAGGCCAGCTTTGGCGCTCAAGGCCAACCTAGGATACGAAGTGAGACCTTGTCTCAAAACAAAGAAACAAACAAAAAAAACTACACCAAAATCAAAATTAAAAGAAAAAAAAACAACTATTGGAAAATATGGGTCTGGGAAAAAAGGGGTACCAGGAACCCCTTCAAGAGGTGTGGTTAGGACAGTCCCCTCCTGAAAGCCTCTTTGACCAAGCGTCTGTCTCTTCAGGCAGTGGGGCGATAGAGATAATTTTCCTGGCCAAATTCTTAGGTCTGAGCAGGAGTTTTCCCCACTCAGAGTCTCCTGAGCCGAGATTCATGTAACATTCCCCGCCTCAAAGTTCTTTCCTCCAAGGACAGGTAGTAAAGGTTTTCAAAAGCCTGCATTCAGGGGGCTGAAGAGATGGCTTAGCGGTTAAGGTGCACGCCTGAGGAGCCTAAGGACCCAGGTTCATTTCTCCAGGTCTCACGTAAGCCAGATGCGTGGCGGCATGTGCATCTGGAGTTCCTTGGCAGTGGCTAGAGGCCCTGGTGTGCCCATTCTCTCTCTCTCTGCTCTAATAAATGCATAAATAAAAATAAAATCTTAGCCAGGTGTGGCTATGCTTAAAAAAAAAGGGGGGTGCTGGGGAAATGGCTTAGCAGTTAAGGCGTTTGCCTGCGAAGCCTAAGGACCCTGGTTCGATTCCCCAGGACCCACATAAGCCAGATGCACAAGGGGGCACATGTTTTTGGAGTTCGTTTACAGTGGCTGGAGGCCCTGGCGAGCCCATTCTCTTTCTCTGTATCTGCCTCTCTCTCTATCCCCCCTCTCTTAAATGAATAAATAAAAATATTTAAAAGATATATTTAAAAGCTGGGTATAGTGGTGCACGCCTTTAATCCCAGCACTTGGGAGGCAGAGGTAGGAGATTCGCCGTGAGTTCGAGGCCACCCTGAAACTACATAGTGAATGCCAGGTCAGCCTGGGCTAGAGAGAGACCCTACCTTGAAAAACCTAACATATATATATATATATGTATAGATATAGATAGATATATAGATATATAGATATACAGATATATAGATATATAGATATATTGATATATAGATATATAGATATACAGATATATAGATATATAGATATATAGATACATAGATACATAGATATATAGAGACATAGATACATAGATACATAGATACATAGATACATAGATATACAGATATAGATATAGATATAGATATGTAGATATATAGATATATAGATATATAGATATATAGATACATAGATATATAGATACATAGATACATAGATATATAGATATATAGATATAAATATAGATATAGATAGGTATATAGATATATAGATACATAGATACATAGATACATAGATACATAGATATATAGATATATAGATACATAGATACATAGATATGTAGATACATAGATATATAGATATATAGATATATTGATATAGATACATAGATATATAGATATATAGATATATAGATATAGATATAGATATAGATAGATATATAGATATATAGATACATAGATACATAGATATATAGATACATAGATACATAGATATATAGATACATAGATATATAGATATATAGATACATAGATATATAGATATATAGATATAAATATAGATATAGATAGGTATATAGATATATAGATATATAGATACATAGATACATAGATACATATATAGATATATAGATATATAGATATATAGATATATAGATACATAGATACATAGATATATAGATACATAGATATATAGATACATAGATATATACATATATAGATATATACATATATAGATATATAGATTTATAGATATAGATATATGTATATTTAAAGATGTTATGATGAGGATGGTACACCCCAGCCAACATGCCGCCATGCCACACTGGCTGTATCCAGGACACCCCACGTGACTGCTTCCGGGACGGCTTGTTCTCATGAAGGAACTGCCTCTCTGAGGTCAGAGGAACTCTGTCCTGGGTTCCCAGAGTTCAAACCTTGAGGGACAAAACACATTCTCAATGTGTTGCTTCTTCAAACACCTTAACCGCTAAGACATTTCCCCAGCCCAGAAAAGTCACCTTTTCATGTCCGTGAGAATCTTGGCAGATGAGGGCTTTTGCCTAGCTTGGCCTTTTTGTAAAGAAAAAATTTATTTTTATTTATTTATTTGAGGGAGAGAGAGAGAGAGAGGATGGGCGCACCAGGGCCTCCAGCCACTGCGAATGAACTCCAGGTGCATGTGCCGCCTTGTGCATCTGGCTTACGTGGGGTCCTGAGGAGTCAAACCTGGGTCCTTTGGCTTTGCAGGCAAGCGCCTTAACCGCTAAGCCATCCCTCCAGCCCCTAGCTTGGCCCTTTAACCTTGGCCTTTTGCCCTTAGCTAAAGCTGAGCTTTTGATGAATTTCTCCTTAAGAACCTTGAGAGCCTCTGGTTACATATGATAGTTAATAACATTGTAGAAGAAAAGAGTCTCAGGGGATTGGTGAGCTGGGTGGGGGGACCCTCTCAGAACTGGGGTTACAGACATATCTGATTTTTTTTTTTTTTTTACATAGGCGCTGGGAATCAAACTCAAGTCCTCATGCTTACACAAGCTCTCTTGCCTGCTGAACCATCTCTCTGGACCCCTGTCACATACTTTTTTTTTTTTAGAGAGACAGCGTGTGCACCCGGGAGAGAGAATTGGCACACCAGAGCCTCAGCCACTGCAATGGAACGCCAGGTACTTGCGCCACCTAGTGGTCATGCGCGACTTTGCGCTTGCCTCCCCTTTGTGCGTCTGGCTTACGTGGGATCTGGAGAGTCGAACATGGGTCCTCAGGCTTCGAAGGAAAGCGCCTCAACCTAAGCCATCTCTCCAGCCCGACTGTCACATCTTATACGGGTACTAATGCCATCAGGAAGGTCCCACCCTCATGATGTCATCTAATCACCACCTTCTGCAGACCCCCACCTCCAAGTACCTCCAGACAAGAGGAATTCAACACAGGATGGGAAAAATGGTTCTTTACCGGGCGTGTCCAACCTGCAGCCCATGGGCAGATGCATGCATACACAGAGATGGCTATGAATGTGACCAGACACATTTGTGGAGGACAACATAATATAGCACTGTTGAAAGGTCAGGCACCCTGGTTTAGTCCATAGCACTCTTTGTGTAAAATTTAAACTGTCGCTTGCGGCCATACTAGTAGGAATGCTTTTCTTCTCAGGTGCACCATGTTAAAGAAAACCCTTGGGGCTGGAGAGATGGCTTAGTGGTTAAGCGCTTGCCTGTGAAGCCTAAGGACCCCGGTTCAAGGCTCGATTCCCCAGGACCCACGTTAGCCAGATGCATAAGGGGGCGCACGCGTCTGGAGTTCGTTTACAGTGGCTGGAAGCCCTGGCGTGCCCATTCTCTCTCTCTCTCGCCTTCTCTCCCTGTCTGTCACTCTCAAATAAATAAAAATAAACAAACAAAAAAATTTTTAAAAAAACCTTGTGTCACTTTGTGCATCTGGCTATCGTGGGACCTGGAGAGTCGAACGTGAGTTGCAGACAAGCGCATTAACCACTAAGCCATCTCTCCATCCCGTGGGTGCTGTTTTAGAAAAATATTTTATTTATTCATTTATTTGAGAAACATTGAGAGAGAGGCAGAGAGAGAGAGACAATGGGCACACTCCAGATGCATGTGCCCCCTTGTACATCTGGCTTACGTGGGTCCTGGGGAATAGAACCTGGGTCCTTAGGCTTCACAGGCAAATGCCTGAAGTGCTAAGCCATCTCTCCAGCCCCAGTGGGTACTTTCTATCTTGCTTCTTTTTTTAAAAAAATATTTTATTATTTTTATTTAATTGTTTGTTTGACAGTGAAAGAGAAAGAGAATGGGTACGCCAGGATTTCCAGCCACTGCAAACAAACTCCAGGCGCGTGCTCCCCCTTGTGCATCTGGCTAACGTGGGGAATCAAACCTGGGTCCTTTGGCTTCTCAGGCAAAAGGCTTAACCGCTAAGCCATCCATCCCTCCAGCCCTCTATCTTGCTTCTTATTACCACCAGCTGGGGACCAAGTATTCAAATGACATGAGGCTATGGGGGACATCTCATTCAACTCTCCACAAAAGGGCTTGTTACAGCCTCTCTTTTCAGTTGTAAAGGACCTGAATGTCCCCAACAAGAGACCAAGAATCTCTGATCATTTCTCAGATCACTGCCATAGTAACTCCTTCTCCTATAACCTTTCTGTACTATACGAATGAGAGAGTTCTTAAAGAAGTGAAGAAATTAGTAAAATATTATTTATTTATGTATGAGAGAACAACAGAGAGAGAGAATAGACACACCAGGGCCTCCAGCCACTGCAAACAAACTCCAGATACGTGCGCCACCTTGTGCATCTGGCTAACGTGGGTCCTGGGGAATCGAACCTGGGTCCTCAGGCTTCGCAGGCAAGTGCCTTAACCGCTAAGCCATCTCTCCAGCCCGAACATATCTGTGATGAGTGTAGAGAGAACACACATCCCACAGACTCTTTTGTGCAATTTTTCCATACATATTGACACAGCTAATCTTTGCTTCTGCAGCATGCATGCAAATATTAGACAAGATGACTGGCATATGGTACTGTTTATGTGTCTTTTAAGAAAAATCTCCAGATGAATGCAGTATTTCCCACGTGGCGCCTGATACACACTGTGGGCATCGGGTATTTATAGAGCGGTAATAATATTTGAAAACTAATGTCTAAAGGCTCCATTTTCTTGCAGATTTCATGTAGGAGACTGTATTATTTTTGCAGGCAAAAGCTCTTGCCAGCCATTCGCAGTGGTGGCTGGGAAGCTGAAAACTGTTTGGCTTCCAGAAAGAGCTTTCTAAGCACTAGTGCCTCCAAGCCTTTCAGCAGGAAAGTCACCTTCTCATGTCAGTGAGAATGTTGGAAGGTGAGGGCTTGTGCCTAGCTTGGCCCTTTAAAAAATATTTTATTTTTATTTATTTATTTGAGAAAGAGGAAGAGAGAGAGAGAGTGTGTGTGTGTGAGAGAGAGAGAGAGTGTGTGTGTGTGTGTGTGTGTGTGAGAGAGAGAGAGAGAGAGAGAGAGAGAGAATGGGCGCACCAGGGCCTCCAGCCACTGCAAATGAACTCCAGACACATGCGCCCCCTTGTGCATCTGGCTTCACGTGGGTCCTGGAGAATCAAACCTGGGTCCTTTGGTTTTGCAGGCAAGCACCTTAACTGCTAAGCCATCCCTCCAGCCCCTAGTTCGGCCTTTTAACCTTGGCCTTTTGCCCTTAGATAAAATTGAGCTTTTGACAAATTTCTCCTTAAGAACCTTGAGAGAGCCTCAGGTTACAAGTGATAGTTTATAACATTGTAGAATAAAAGAGTCTCAGGGGATTGGTGAGCTAGGAGTAAACTTTTTTTTTTTAACATGTTAACCAAAACCTCACCTTTTTTTTTTTTTTTAAACCAACAAAGACAGAGATCTTTCTGTGTCTACCCAGAGCTCAGTCCATTCTTCCGTGGTTTATTTCTGTAGCTAGTGGAATATTGTATCTTTCTGGGTTCAGTCCAGTTCTATTTAACTTAGTCCTTGTTACTAAGAGTCCCATTGTGATAATAGTTCTCGTGTTCAAGGCTGAACTCTGCACAGGTTCTAACAGGCCCATTTGCATCACCTCGTTTTTTTAGTTTTTCAAGGTAGGGTCTCACTGTAGCCCAGGCTGACCTGGAATTCACTATGGAGTCTCAGGGTGGCCTCAAACTCACGGCCACCCTCCTACTTCTGCCTCCCGAGTGCTGGGATTAAAGGTGTGCGCCACCACGCCCGGCTACCTCGTTTAATTTTTGTTTATTTATTTAGTTTATTAATTTATTTATTTATTTGAGAGCGAGAGATAGAAAGAGGGAGAGAGAGAGAGAGAGCGCATCAGGACCTCCAGCCTCTGCAAACGAACTCCAGACGCATGCGCCACCTTGCGCAGCTGGCTTATGTGGGTCCTGGGGAATCGAACCTGAGTCTTTTGGTTTTTCAGGCAAGCGTCTTAACCGCTAAGCCATGTCTCCAGCCCGCCTCATTTAACTTTTACCAGACCCTTAGGAGGTAGGCATGATTCCCAATTCACACGTGGGAAACAAAAACTGGGCAAGGTCGTGTCTTATCTGAAGTCCCATAACTTGTTAAGGGGTTCAGTCAGGATTGGGGGGGGGTCCATCTGACTGCCGCCCAGGGTCCTGCCCTCAGAGCTGGTGAGGAGAAGACATGGTCTTTCCATATGAACAGGAAACATTTTTTTTTTCCACTGGCCAGACAGGGGTTATGGATATTGGATACGCATATGCTGACAATTCCATCACGTGCCAGGCCTGGGGATTAGAGGGTACAGGGCCTGGCCTCTACTGTGGTAACACTCTGGCTACGTGGGAAACATCTGTGGATAGAAAAATAACACCTTGTGATAGAGGCTGGACAGAGAGACATTCAGAAGCTGTGGCCTTAAGAGATGGGAGGTGGGTGGGACTTTCAGGCCAAGGGACCTGCACGTTTCTGGATAGCCATGGGGAGAAGGCCCAGGAGAGGCAGAGGGCTCCTGTGAGCTTGGTAGAGACAGAGCGCAGAGGGCCACCAGCGTACTGCTAAAGTCACGGGCTGCCAGGACGGACTCTCAAGAGCGGAGCAGAGCCCACCTGAGATTCCAGATAACGGGCTTTATAGGGCTTTTCATTTGGGGGAAGGTGAGGAAGGGGAAAGAACTCCTTTGTTATTTACATCAGCCATTTCACACAGCTAGGGGGTGAGACCAGAACAGTGAGCAGGTGAACTGGGAGATAAGGGGGCAGGAAGCCTAGACCTGGGGCATTGCTAGGCAAGGAAGGGATCATGGCTGGATGGTTCCTTGAGGAATGTGGATGACCCACTTCCTTGTGTCTCTGCCGCCCTCCGGCTATCCTCAGTGACTGCATTTTGGGAGCCTGCCTCGACCTAACGGTCCGGGTAGATCAACTCCACCCAGGACTGTAGCAATAAACACCCGGCAGAATTGAGCAGCGGTGAGCGTGGGAGAGGTGGAGTCATTGGCCTGTCCTGAGCTGGGCTTAAGGGAGGGTGAAGAGGAACGGGGCACCTCTGCCTTCAAAGGTAAGGGTTGTCCCAGAGAGGAATGGAGGCCCAAAGGGGCCCGAGAACATGCTCCGAGGGCTGGGCTGAAATCTGAATTCACAACTGTCTGTGTGTCTGTCTGTCTGTCCCCTGCTGCCTCGCCGAAGTCTCATGACAAAGCCACGCCTGCCGCGACTGGGGCAGCAGAGTTTCCGCGGGCACGGCACGTGCAGAATTTAGCTCTATTTAGCATTCTAGAAAGGTCCTAGATCTCAGAACCAGGTTATCTAGTCTAGCTACCCTGAAAGCCTTGCAAGAGGCCTTAAGAAAGGTTTTCTGGGGCTGGAGAGATGGTTTAGCGGTTAAGGCACTTTCCTGAGAAGCCATAGGACCCCAGGTTCAACTCTCCAGGTCCCACGTAGGCCAGATGCAAGGAGAAGCAAGCAAAAGGGCGCATATGCGCACTGGGTGGGCCACATGTCCCGGGTGTGATTATAGTGGATGGAGGCCCTGGCATGCCAACTCTCTCTCTCTCTCTCTCTCTCTCTCATTCTTTCTCTCACTCTTACACCCACACTTGTTCTCTTGCATAAAAAAAAAAAATTAAAAAGGGTGGCTGGAGAGATGGCTTAGCAGTTAAGACACTTGCCTGTGAAGCCCAAGGATCCAGGTTCGATTCTCCACATCCCACGTAAGCCAGATGCACATGGTGGAGTTTGTTTGCGGTGGCTAGAGGCCCTGGCATACCCATGCTCTCTCTCTCTCTCTCTTTCTTTCTTTCTCTCTCTCTCTCTCTCTTCTTCTCTAATAAATAAATAAAAGATAAAATTTTTTTAAAAAGAAAGAAAAAAGGTCAGTCTATTGGGCTTGCCTCAAAAAAAAAAAAAAAAAAGAGAAAAAGGAAAAACAAAAAGAGGAACTGGGGAAATGGCTTAGCGGCTAAGGCGTTTCCCTATGAAGCCTAAGGACCCCGGTTCGATTCCCCAGGACCCACGTGAGACAGATGCACAAGGGGATGCACGCGTCTGGAGTTCGTTTGCAGTGGCTGCAGGCCCTGGCGCACCCATTCTCTCTTTCTCTCTCTCTTTCTATCTGCCTCTTTCTCTCTCAAATAATAAAATATAATTTAAAAAATTCTTTAAAGGAAAAAAAAAAAGAGAGAAAAGACAGGTTTTTAGAGGATTGTGTGATGGGGTGTAGACCTTTGAGAGAGGTGTGCTCCCGGACAATCATTGCAGAATCAACTTTCCAAGTGCTGATAGAAGGAATGCCCCTCGCCCCGGGTGCCTGAACGGGCTCCCCGCAGACACCTCTGTCGCCAGAGCAGCACCCCACACACACGAGAGCGCCCCTTCCCGGCCACCTGTGTCACTTCTCTCCAGTGCAGCCTGGCAGGCGCTTCAGCCGAGGGTCAGCAGCACGGAGAGGCCTGGAGGGTACCTGTGTGCGGCAGGAGGCCGGTGAGGTGTTTGCAGGGCGACGGATGGCCTCTGGCAAGCTGCCCGTAGGCAGGGGTGAGCTGCTGGGCACCAGGTCTGTCGGCTCGGAGTTAGGAAAAGGCGACTTGAGCTCTCCTGGTTTCCTTTCCTTTTTGCTTCACTTCCGGAGTCTTATGCTTATTTTTTAAATTTTTTTCTTTTTCTTTTTTCTTTCTTTATTTATTTGAGAGCAACAGAGAGAGAGAGGGAGAGAGAATGGGCATGCCAGGGCCTCCAGCCGCTGCAAATGAACTCCAGACGCGTGCACCCCCTTGTGCATCTGGCTAACGTGGGTCCTGGGGAATTGAGCCTTGAACCGGGGTCCTTAGGCTTCACAGGCAAGCGCTTAACCGCTAAGCCATCTCTCCAGCCCTAATTGTTTTTTTTTTTCAAGGCAGGATCTCACTCTAGCTCAGGCTGATGTGGAATTCACTATGTAGTCTCAGGGTGGCCTTAAACTCATGCGGTCCTTCTACCTCTGCCTCCCATTCTCTCTTCAGTCTCTCTCTCTCATAAATAAATAAAATAAAAATGAAATAAAAAAAAAAAAAAGAGAGGAGAGAGAGAGGCTCACAGGAGGTGAGATGGTCGTAGGGGTGTTACATCCTCCGGTGAACAGACCTAAGGGAAGCCATCTTGGGCCACTCAGCCGTCTTGACATTCTCCAGGAGCCATAAGAGAAAAAAAGATTAACACAGCTGGCCGTGGTGGCGCACGCCTTTAATCCCGGCCCTCGGGAGGCAGAGGTAGGAGGACTGGCGTGAGTTCGAGGCCACCTTGAGACTCCATAGTGAATTCCAGGTCAGCCTGGGCTAGAGCGAGACCCTACCTCAAAAGACATGATTCCAGTTAAGACATGTGATGCCAGTCTTGCCCTGAGGTCAAGGCGACCTGGCACTCTGTGGATGTGCTTCATACCAACATCTGGTGTTCGGCCTTGCCAAATTCTGCTTTTGTTGTTTATTTTTATTTATTTATTTATTTGAGAGCAACAGACAGACAGAGAAAGAGGGAGAGACAGAGAGAGAATGGGCACGCCAGGGCCTCCAGCCACTGCCAACGAACTCCAGACGCGTGCGCCCCCTTGTGCATCTGGATAACGTGGGTCCTGGGGAATCGAGCCTCGAGCCGGGGTCCTTAGGCTTCATAGGCAAGCGCTCAACCACTAAGCCATCTCTCCAGTCCAGACTCTGCTTTTGTAAATCGTGCTTGCTCGCTCTTGCAAAAGATAATTGGGCAGGAGGGGGATGACTGAAGAGGGAGGGGTAGGTCGTTGTGAAGGAATTCGGTCTTTGCCTGGAGAGATGGCTTAGTGGCCAAGGCGTTTGCCTGCGAAGCCAGGGGTCCCAGGTTCGATTCCCCAGGACCCACGTAAGCTGGATGCATGAAGATGGCGCACGCGTCTGGAGTTCGTTGGCAGCAGCTGGAGGCCCTGGTGCGCCCGTTCTCTCTCTCTCTCCCTGTCTATCTGCCTTCTCTCTCTCTCTCAAATACATAAAATAAAAATAAGGGTGCTGAGTTTGCGCTCTCTCCTGAAAAAATAAAAATAAAAAACTCACTGTGGAGATGGGATGGGGCTGCTCTCCTCCTCGCTGTGAGGGGACAGTCGCCCACTGAGTGAATAAAGACTGTCCTTTTAAATTTTTTATTGTTATTCCTGTGGTCTTCTGATCCCTTTTTGGTCTGGGACTCCCTATGGTGCTGGTGGTAGTATTAGTAGGATTAATAGCCCTCCCTGAAAACTAAAGGAAACTAAAGTGTTAATAATTAACCTCCTATAAGTTTGAACCCCAGCCCGGCTCAGAGCTTCAGCCCTCATCCTGCGGGAAGGCTGCTGCCCCCTCTCTCTCTCTCTGCACCCCTCAATAAGCAGTCTGTAGACATCAAGCCCGGTGCTCTCTTTTTCTTGTCTCTTTCACTTCCCTTACAGTGGTCCCCAGCCCTGAAGGCAGCAGACTGCCTTCGGCTCCAATCCCCACAGCCAACCTTGACCCTCAGCTGGCGGTGACCTTGAGAAAGTTACTTGATTTCTCTGTGCTGAGGTTTCTAGCTCGCATACTTGTGATGCCTTGGGCAATAAACCCCCTGAGACAGACTTATTGTGAGGTCTCTAGTTGATTTCCTGTATTGGGAAGTTTATCTGGGATGCAGTGGATACTTTTTATCTTCTACATACTCAGCATTAAAATCCCTTCCATTGGGATACCTTCCAGTGAGTTGTTGGCCAGGGAGCTCCCTGATGCCCCCAAAATATTATAGGCCATAGCCCAGGCCCCTGGTTTCCCACCAGGAAGAGATGGTAAGACCCTATTGCTGAAGACTCCACATACTTGGGCTGCAAGGTCACTGAGAAATCCTGCTGGAACTGAGTTGATAATCTCCTCCATGTAGACCAGCTGACAGAAAGCTGGAAGAAGCCATTCTACATGCAGTTCAATGGGAGAGAGAGAAATCACCAGTGAAGATACTCAACAGTGGACACTGCAAGCCTTATATTTGCCCAGCCAGGCCAAATGAGCCAACAGGTGCAATAGTGGCACATCTGTCATGGTGGAAACCAACTGCCCTCTAATTGGACTGGAGGCCCGCTCCATGGGAGGGAATATATCCCTGGTACTGAAAACCTACAACAGGGGTAGTCATGAGCCCTAGGGGTGTAACGTCTGCTGCTGTCTGGTTAAATGTATAGACTATGCTCATCAAACTGCCCAGTAAGCACTTCTCTTAATGTTCATACCCATATATTAATGCTACTCTCACTTTTGGTAGAGAATCTTCTCTTTTCAGATAGCAGTGACCTTGGGATGACTCAGAAGGCACCATGGTGCTGGAAAGAAGTGACTGGAGTGCTCAGTACTACAATATCTCTATCACACCTTCCAAGGCTCAGGGTCTATTGCAGAAGAGGTGACAGAAAGAATGTAAGAGCCAAAGGAAGGGTAGGACTCCTTACAACGTGTTCCTCCCAGACACAAAATGGCCTGGATATCCATGACCTCACAGTGCCTGACACTACCTACACCAGAGCATCATAATAGGAGGAAAAGATGATGACATCAAAATAAAAGACAGACTGATTGAGAGGGGGAGGGGATATGATGGAGAATGGGGCTTCAAAGGGGAAAGTTGGGGGGGGGCATTACCATGGGATATTGTTTGCAATCATGGAAGTTGTTAATAAAAATAAATAAATAAAATAAAATAAAATAAATCCCTTCCATTCATTGCTGGTCCTACTGGGAGGCAAGCAAAGCTTGCCTACACTTGGACTGGAGAGATGATTAAGCAGTTAAGGCGCTTGCCCGCAAAGCCAAAGGACCCAGGCTCGATTCCCTCAAGGAGGCCCATGCATCTGGAGTTCGTTTGCGGTGGCTGGAGGCCCTGGCATGCTCATTCTCTTTCTCTCTCAAATAAATAAATAAATAAATTATATATATATATATATATATTAAGCTTACCTACACCAAAGAGGCAGAGGGATTTAAGCCCAGGGAGTAAGACACTGGCCGGGCTCTACCCTTTGAGCTGATTGCAGATCCGCCGTCGTCGTAGGGAAGGGGTGCCTGGGCCAGGGTGGTGGGTGGTGGGACCTTCAGATCTCTCAGCCTAACCTCCTTGGACCTGCCGGCTACTCTCCCTATAAATTCCTTTGTGCTGTGTTCACCGCGGCGACTAAGTGGTATTTAAGCATGAACTCCATGCAGAGCCAGGCTTGATTCACTTGTCTGATTCCTCCGTTTCTGGGGACAGGAAAGGGCCACCTCAAATCCCCAAGATTCCCCCACGAGGCAATCTCAGCCGGCCAGATCCCTGGAGGGCAAGACTTGGAGAATCCATATACAAGATGCTCCTGAACTTGGGAGAGCGAGGTCTGGGAGGCCAGGCAGGGGAGATTAGCAAACATTGACCCAGCAACAACAGCCTTGGCTCGGTGGCCTTAAAATTCCTCTTTTTTGCTGGTTCTCTGACTCGCAGAGAGCAAAATTTCTCCAGGAAGGGCCAGGGTGCGTTTTTCAGCCTGTTGCAAATGACAAGGTAAATAAGCACACAGATCCCTGGTTGAGGCAGTTGCTAAGTGTCCTTGTTAGATTAATAAGATTAGGAAGATCTGGGCAGACTTTCAAGTGCTGATTCTCAAACCCTGGCTTCGGAGAACAGCAGTGGGCCCCGGTGGATTGTGGGTATGGGACCACACTCTCTTCTGTTCAAACGTGCAGATTTCTCCACGTGCAAGAAAGAAATCTATCATCAGGCTCTGATAATTTATACTCACCTGCCTGTGCCCTGTCTGTGCTTTTTTAAAAAAATTTAATATTTATTTATTTATTTGACAGAGAAAGAGAGGGGAGATAGAGAGAGAATGGGCATGCCAGGGCCTCCAGTCACTGCAAACGAACTGCAGACACATGCTCCCCCTTGTGCATCTGACTAACGTGGGTCCTGGGGAATCGAACGTGGGTCCTTTGGCTTTGCAGGCAAATGTCTTAGCTGCTAAACCATCCTTCCAGCCCCATGTGCTTTTTAAAAATATATATATTTTAAAATATTTATTTGAGAGAAAGAGGCAGATAGACAGACAGACAGACAGACAGATAGATAGATAGATGAAGAAGCAGGGCATGATGGTGCATGCCTTTAATCCCAGCTCTTGGGAGGCAGAGGCAAGAGGATCACCCTGAATTCGAGGCCACCCTGAGACTACATAGTGAATTCCAGGTCAGCCTGGGCTAGAGTGAGACCCTACCTCGAAAAATAAAAGCAAGACGAAACAAAATGAGAGAGAGAATGAGTGTGCCAGGGCCTTCAGCCATTGTAAACAAACTCCAGATGCATGCGCCCCCTTGTGCATCTGGCTTACGGGGGTCCTGTGGGGAACCGAGCCTGAGTCCTTTGGCTTCACAGGCAAGCGCCTTAACCACTAAGCCATCTCTCCGGCCCGATCTGTGCTTTTTTTTTTAAAAAAAAAAAAAAAACAGCTTAGTGTCTATGGTCACACCCACATGGTTTTTCTCATCTTTGCCTTCTGGCTGTGAATGACTTTGAAGGCATCCTGAACACTTCAGCAGCATTTGGCCAGACTCTCTAGCTTGTGGGCGAGATGCATTTCAGCAAAGTTTACTGAATGACTTTCTGTAATACAATCCTGTTTTTCCTACTGACTCACATTACATCATGAATGGTGTGCCCCCCCCTCCCCCCCGTGAATGCCAGCTACCTTCCACCTTGGCATGGTGCTAGGGTGGAGTTATAGGAGACCGGGGGGGGGGCGGACATGGTGCTTTCTCGGCTTTTTTTTCTCCGCTTGCTAATCTTCTTCTTCTTCTTTTTTTTTTTTTTTTGAGGTAGGGTTTCAGTCTAGCCCAGGCTAACCTGGAATTCACTATGGAGTCTCAGGGTGGCCTTGAACTCACGACGTTCCTCCTACCTCTGCCTCCCGAGTGCTGGGATGAAAGGCATGCACCACCACGCCCGGCTTAATCTTTAGAGTGTCCCGTCATCCCCTGGCACCTCTCCCTCGGCATTCCTTGGGCTGCATGTGGTTTGAGTGTGTCCTTAAGATTGTGGGAGAATGAAATGATGTATTGGCCGGTCGTGGTGGCGCGCGCCTTTAACCCCAACACTGAGGAGGCAGAGGTAGGAAGATCTCTGTAAGTTCGGGGCCACCCTGAGGCTTCGTAGTGAATTCCAGGTCAGCCTGGACTAGAATGAGACTCAATCTCTGGTGGGAGGGGGGAGAGGGACGAAGAGCCGGGCATGGTGGCGCACGCCTTTAATCCCAGAACTCGGGGAGGCAGAGGTAGGAGGATCGCCGTGAGTTCGAGGCCACCCTGAGACTCCATAGTGAATTCCAGGCCATCCTGAGCTAGAGTGAGACCCAACCTCAAAAAACCAAAAGAAGAAGAGAGGAGGAGGAGGAGAGGAAGACAAGGAGGAAGAGGAGGAGGAGGAAAAGAAAAGATGGATTGTTGTGTTTCAAAGGCTTTGAAATCCACCTAGGACTATGGTCAAGCAAGACATTTCCCAAGCATCTTCCTGCACGACGCCACTGTGTGCCTTTGACTCATTCTCTTGGCCAGCCCACAGCGTTGCCATATGGTCACCCTGAGCGGTGGCAGGCCTGCTGGCCTGACTGACTGACCCAGCTCCTTCCCCGTCATGCACTTCTGAACCATATCCCACCTTCCCAGGTTCGAGGACAGGGCTGTTCTTCCGGAACTCCTCCTGGGCTCCTGCATGAGCCGTGTTTGGAAGCACGTAACCTGTCCTTCCTAGCTTTCAGCCTCCCCGTCGGACTCCCTCAAGAGCTCTTCAGGACCCTTTCAGATTCGTCTTCATAGCATCTGTGCCAAGCTTGACAGGTAGCAAATATGGAGGATTTCGTAAATGTCAAATGAGGGAATGATCGTAGAAATGAATGGATGGGGGCTGGAGAGATGGCTTAGCGGTTAAGGCGCTTGCCTGTGAAGCCCAAGGACGCATGTTCGACTCTCCAGGTCCCACGCAAGCCAGACGCACAGTGACACGAGTGTGCAAGGTCGCACATGAGTGCAAGGGGGGGACACATATCTGGAGCTCGATTACAGTGGCATGAGGCCCTGCCGTGTCAATTCTCTCCCTCTCTCTCCCTCTCTCTCTAGCATAAAAAATCCAGTCTGTTGAGCTTGCCTCAAAAACAAAAATGTTAACAGAGACACATGTAAGAAAGTAGCTTTAACCAAAATGCTTTAAAAAAAAATAATAGCTTTAAGGCTGGGAGAGATGGCTTAGCAGTTAAGGCACTTGCCTGCAAAGCCCAAGAACTCATGTTCAAATCTCCAGAGCCCACGTAAGCCAGATGTACAGTGACCCGAAGCACGCAATGTTGCACAAGCGCCACAAGGGGGCGCACGTGTCTGGAGTCTGTTTGCAGCGGCTGAAGGCCCTGGTATGCCCACTCTCTCTCAAAAATAAAAAATAAAATAAAATAAGAAGAAGCCAGGTGTGGTGGCACACGCCTTTAATCCCAGCACTCATGGGAGGCAGAGGTAGGAGGATCGCTATGAGTTTGAGACTACAGAGTGAATCCCAGGTCAGCCTGGGCTAGAGTGAGACCTTATCTTGAAAAAAAAAAAAAAAGTTTTAATCAAAGTGTTTTTTTTTTGTATCGAAGAGTTTCATACCCATTGGCTGACATGGGTAGCAACACTCTAAACTTCAAACAGTGGTTCAATACCATGAACCCCAGTGTGTGAGGTCGACGTACCAGGCTTTGAATAAGCATGCCCTGTTAACCCCAGGACGGTGCGAGGTAGGCAGACAGTTTTCGCAGTAGGGAAAGGGCTGGAAACTTCTTTAATGTCTGAGTAGAGATTGGGGCGCTCGTCTTGGGACACCAAAGCCTTTCAGTCCTGGATGCATAGCTGACATCCACAAGGATGGGCCAAGACAGAGGGGCCTGAGTGGAGTCTTGAAGGATCTGAAAGACAGCCTGCATGGCGGAATCCATGGAGGCATGGGGGGAGGGGAGGATGATCAGACAGGTTTGGAGGGACTGTGTTGGGGATGTGCAGTGGCCAGGAAGCGATCAAAGCCAACGTCCAGGAGGGACCGGCCACGCCAGGGTAGGGTTTGTGCTCTAGGAGGCTGTTTGTCTGCGCAGGTCCCGCGTGGCTGGGGGTGGACATTGAAGGACCTCTGAGGCTGTCTTCTGTCCATGGACGAGCGAGCTGGAAGCAAGCTGGACGTCATAGGCTGCGGCAACCATCGGGTCAAGCCATCGGGTGACCTGATATATATGGGTCAGGGAGAAGCAGACATCTGAAATGTTGAGAATATTTCTCACAACACCCCACCTTCCATTTCGTTTTCTTAAGCTTTCTTTTTTAATATTTATTTATTTGAGAGAGAGAGAATGGGTGCACCAGGGCCTCTAGCCACTGCAGAGGAACTCCAGACGCATGTGCCACCTTGTGCATCTGGCTTATATGGATCCTAGGGAATCGAACCTGGGTCCTTTGGCTTTGCAGGCAAGCGCCTTAGCAGCTAAGCCATCTCTCCAGCCTCCATTTTTTAAATGATATTTATTTACTCATTTGACATAGAGAGAGACAGAGAGGCAGACAGAGAGAATGGGTGTGCCAGAGCCATGGCAAACAGACTCCAGACGCGTGTGCCTACTCGATTGTGCATCTGGCTCACGTGGGACCCGGGGAATCGAACCTGGGTCCTTTGGCTTTGCAGGCAAGCGCCTTAGCCGCTACATCTCTCCAAGGCCCCACCTTCCATTTTTAGACCAAGACAATTTCTCAACTGAAAGAATGCCTTAGCCTCGGCGAGGGGCTCAGGTCTCCTGCCCCTGGACTCACTGTCTCCTCTGCCGGGGGGGGCCCCAGGGATCTGTTTTCCCCCTACCCATCGGGGTGAAGCACACGGGGCCCCTCTCCTTCAGAGCCCTGCCCGTTTGTAACACTGCGAAACCTCTCTCCAGCCATCAGCCATGAGCGGGGACCCCCCCCACACCTGGGCACATCCGTATGAAGCATCAGTTTGTGCATCTGTGGTTGAGACTATTTTCATCTTTGTGTCCTTGTGCCTAAGGCAATGCCCTAACACCCAGTAAACAGGAAGTCCAGTGATCCAACGTAAGCGTGGGTAAACTGCATAAATGGGCGCACGCGTGAGTGAACAAATGCATGCATGAGCGGGCCCAGGAATCGGTGAGTGCTAGAACACATTCGTGTCCTCCCTCTTTGGCAGCTGTGGGGGGACATGATGTCCTCTAAGTAAGCCTAAGCCACGCTTGCCGGTCTCTGGTTCAGACCACGTGCATTGTCTTGCCAAGTATTTGCAAATTAAATTTCATCTTTATTAATTAATTAATTTATTATTATTATTATTATTTTTGGTTTTTCGAGGTAGGGTCTCACTCTAGCCCAGGGTGACCTGGAATTCACTCTGTAGTCTCAGGGTGGCCTCGAACTCACGGCGATCCTCCTAGCTCTGCCTCCCGGAGTGCTGGGATTAAAGGCGTGCGCCGCAAAGCCCGGCTAAATTTCATCTTTTATAAGATGAATGAGGATCTCATTTGGCAAGGCTTAAAACACCGCCTCCCCCCCCCAAACAAGCATAAATAAACAAACAAATAAATATCCCTGGATAGAAGGGCAAGAACTGGAGAAAATGAAGGGCCCAAGCTGAGGCCATGACGGGCTTCAGTAAGGTGCCGCCCTAAGTAGGACTGAGTTGCAGTTTCCCGGAGAGGCACGCAGGACTTCTGGAAAAAGGGTGGGCTGTTGTTAATCAACAGTGACCCTGACATGTGGCCAGAGAGAGTGATATAGAACTTCCTGGGGCATATTTGAGGACAATAAAAAACCTCAGGCCTGGGGCTAGAGGGAAGGATGGCTTAGCGGTTAAGGCGTTTGCCTGCAAAGCCAAAGGACCCTGGTTCGATTCCCCAGGACTCACGTTAGCCAGATGCTCAAAGATGGGGGGGTGCACGAGTCTGGGGTTCGTTTGCAGTGGCTGGAGGCCCTGGCGCGCCCATTTTCTCTCTCTCTCTGTCAAAAAAAAAATTAAAAAATAAATAACAATATATTAAAGAAAAACAGGCCCTGACACTCCCCAGAGACCCCTGTCACAGTGACTGTGGATACAGTGTTGTATTTATTTATTTATTTATTTATTTATTTATTTATTTATTTACTTCACCTCCTCCCTCTATACCCAAGAGGAGACAATGGGAAAAGGCTTTGAAACTGGTAAGGACTCCCCCCCCTCGAAGAAAGAGGCACATGTTATTATTCTGCCCGGATGATAAGATATCACCCCCCAAGAAGTAAGTGGCAGCTTCCCTTTGCTACCAAAAGAAAGCTAGCGTGACATTTCCCTTACCTTTACTACACTTATTAGAGAGAGACATTTTTTTTTTTTTGCAAAAATGTAAAAATCTAATCTCTGAGTAAGCACAATTCTTTAAGGAGAAGCAGGAAGTTTGGGGAACAGGCAGACCAACCTCAGACGGGAAGCCATCTGTGATTTCAAAGCAAGCCTTTTTGGGGGAGCTGGAGGTGGCTCGCTGTTGTGAGATGCTAAATTAAACACCACTACACATTATCGTGGCTTCAAAAAAAAAAAAAAAAAAGTCGTTTCAGGCTTCAACAAGCACACTTTTTATCACAGGAACACACAACCTAAAGCCAAAACAGTTCAGTTTAGTTGTGCCAAAAATCTGCTCACCCCCCCCGTACATTGTTAGAAAGAGCAGTAGGGGAGGAAAAAAAAAGAAATCTGAAATTTGCTGCCGTTTCATTTGACGGTAGCCAACATCGCCTCTCTTCCTTGGCAAGGAGGCCATTTTTCTATGATGTATTTTGCACACGGAAATCTGCATACAGTGATTTGCATACCAAAACCACGTTTGTAAAAGAAACTTTGCAGAGAAGCAGCCAAGGGGAGAAAGCCTTGTCACCACTGGCTGCTATACACAACGCCCACAGGGCACTTGCTTTTCATTCTCCTCCATGCTGAACCCACACAAAGGGTTATACACTTCGTGATACATGAAAAATTCAAGCAGCAAGAGCTGGAGAGATGGCTCAGCGGTTAAGGCGCTCGCCTGCGAAGCCTGAGGACCCATGTTCAACTCCCCAGATCCCACGTAAGCCAGACACACAAGGCGATACATGCGCAAGGTCGCGCATGCTCACAAGGGGGCGCACGCATCTGGATTTCGTTTGCAGGGGCTGGAGGCCTTGGCACGCCAATTCTCTCTCCCTTTTTCTCTCTTATTAAAAAAATAAATTCAAGGGCTGGAGAGCTGGCTTAGCGGTTAAGCACTTGCCTGTGAAGCCTAAGGACCCCGGTTCGAGGCTCGATTCCCCAGAACCCACGTTAGCCAGATGCACAAGGGGGTGCACGCGTCTGGAGTTCGTTTGCAGTGGCTGGAAGCCCCGGAGCACCCATTCTCTCTCTCTTTCTCTCTGCCTCTTTCTCTCTCTGTCTGTCATTCTCAAATAAATAAATAAATAAATAAATTCAAGCAAATGTATGCTGTGTGCTTTTTTAATTATTTATTTTAACTTTTATTTATTTATTTTTGGTTTTTCGAGGTAAGGTCTCGCTCTAGTTCAGGCTGACCTGGAATTCGCTTTGTCTCAGGGTGACCTTGAACTCACAGTGATCTCAGCGATCCTCCTACCTCTGCCTCCCCAGTGCTGGCACAATTTATTTGAGAGAGACAGAGAGAATGAGTGCGCAGGGCCTCCAGCCACTGCAAATGAACTCCAGACACATGTGTCACCTTGTGCATCTGGCTTTACGTGGGTCCTGGGGAATCGAACCTGGGTCCTTTGGCTTGGGAGGCGAGCACCTTCACCACTAAGCCATCTCTGCAGCCCTGGGCTATGTATTTGCATGAACCGCTCTAACAACAGAAATGATGGGGTGTGGGGGGGAGGCGGGATCCTTCATCTAACAACAGACAGGACGCAAGGCTGCTAATGACAGTTCTCAGTGCTACAACGATGCAGTGGGCGCGTTATATCCCACGGGCTTTGTGAACTGCTGTGGATTTTCACTGGCTGTTTTCAGAGCAGGTGCTGTGTGAAGAAACTGAGGCATGGCACAATAAAGGTAACTTGCTAAACCCTGGCGTGAGTGATCAGCTTTCCTGCCACTCTTGTGTTCACCCCAAGCCTGCTTCCTTTTTTTTAAAAAAATTTTTTTGTTTATTTTTATTTATTTATTTGAGAGTGACAGAGAGAAAGAGACAGATAGAGAGAGAGAGAGAGAGAATGGGCACGCTAGGGCCTCCAGCCACTGCAAACGAACTCCAGACGCATGCGACCCCTTGTGCATCTGGCTAACGTGGGTCCTGGGGAATCGAGCCTCAAACTGGGGTCCTTAGGCTTCACAGGCAAGCGCTTAACCACTAAGCCATCTCTCCAGGCCTTTTTTTTTTTAATTTAAATAACATGTTTTATTTATTTATTTGAAAAGGAGAAAGAAGCAGAAGGAGAGAGAGAGAGAGAGAGAATGGGCACGCCAAGGCCTCCAACCACTGCAAAGAAAAAACTCCAGATGCATGCGCCCCCTCGTGCAGCTGGCTAACATGGGTTCTGGGGAATCGAACCGGGACCCTCAGGCTTTGCAGGCTTTGCAGGCAAATGCCTTAAGGGCTAAGCCATCTCTCTAGCCCAGGGCTTCCTCCCCCGCCCCCACTATTGCTTTCCACTACCACTTCAGTCTACTGACTCCATCAGCCTGGGGTTGGGTGTCACGCAGGGAGGCGTCCCCAGAGCCTGCAAGCAGGACAGCCGGACCCAGGCTCAGCCGAGGAGCCTCAAGACTGAGCGCAGTGGCAGACGCGGGGGGGGGGGGGGGCGAGTGGACAGTGGCCTGTGGTGCGTAGGGTGGCCGGGAGGGCAGGGCTGCTCCCGCGCAAAGGCCACACTTGTGGCCACGGAGATGCCGTGGCCGGCTCCCGCCCCGGGCCCGTGTGCCAGCCTGGCTATGTTCTTGGAAACACAGCGTGTTCTGTGTGGCTTGACTATAATGCTACTCACAGAGACCGCATCCAAAGCCCGTCAGGCGCTGTTCTTCCTGAGACAAGAGGTCGGCAGTGCTCTTCAAAACTGGTGTATCTGAGGAGTCTCGTGGATTTTTTTTTCTTCAATATACAGCATTCCAAATAATTAATATCTGGAGAGAGGAGAAAATGCGGAATGAAAAGACTGTGGATATCCGGCTACATAAAACAGGATTGCAAACGTTTGGTGTTTTATTTTTTTTTAAAGGTGTGTGCCACCACGCCCCACTTTATTTTTATATTTTATTTTTTTAATATTTTATTTTATTTATTTATTAGAGAGAGGGAAAGACAAAGAGAGGGAGAGAGAAAAAGGCAGATAAAGTGGGTGTGCCAGGACCTCTAGCCACAGGTAATAAACTCCAGATGCATGTGCCACCTTGTGCATCTGGCTTATGTGGATACTGGGGAATTGAACCTGGGTCCTTAGGCTTTGCAGGCAAATGCCTTAACTGCTGAGCCATCTCTCCAGCCCTTTTTTTCAAACAATTTTTTTTTTTTTTTTTTGGTCTTCTTTTGGTTTTTTAAGGAAGGGTCTCACTCTAGCCCAAGCTGACCTGGAATTCACTATGTAGTCTCAGGGTGGCCTTGAACTCATACCAATCCTCCTACCTCTGCCTCCCGAGTGCTGGGATTAGGGGTGTGCACGACCATGCCCACCCCCCCTTTTTTAAATGTTCCTTTGTCTTCGTGCTTTTTTCTTTTCTAGTTTATTTTATTCAGGCACAATAGCAAAATTTACATTATGTGATTCGCAGATCCATCACTGCCCAAGGGCTCCTGGCTTTGGGACTTCACCGTGTATTAGTCACTGTTAGAAGGCAGTCTTGGGCCTGGGGAGATGGCCTAGTGGTTAAGGTTCTTGACTGCAAAGCCAAAGGACCCAGGTTCAAGGCCCTAGGACCCACTTAAAGCCAGATGCACAAGGTGGCACATACGTCTGGAGTTTATTTGTAATGGCTAGAGGCCCTGGCACATCCATTCTCTCCATCTCCCCTCTCTATCTCTGCTTGCAGATAAATTAAAAAAACATTTTTTTTTAAAAGAAGGAAGAAGCTTACAGAGTTCCTTAGTAAAAAATAAATAAAGGGGGCTGGAGAGATGGCTTAGTGGTTAAGTGCTTGCCTGTGAAGCCTAAGAACCCCGGTTCGAGGCTTGATTCCCCAGGACCCATGTTAGCCAGATGCACAAGGGGCCCCACCCGTCTGGAGTTCGTTTGCAGTGGCTGGAGGCCCTGGCGTGCCCATTCTCTCTCTCTCTCTCTCTTTCTTTGTCAAATAAATAAATAAAAATAAAAATGTTTTTTTTTTTTTTTAAAGATTATTTGCAAGGAGAGAGAGAGAATGGGCACACCAGGGCCTCCAGCCACTGCTGCAAACGAACTCCAGATGCATGTGCCACTGTGTGCATCTGGCTTTACACGGGTCCTGGGAAGTTGAACCTGGGTGATTAGGCTTTGCAGTCCAATGCCTTAACGGCTGAGCCATCTCTCCAACTCTCCAGTGATAATATTTCAAACGTTTTAGATTTCTCTCTACTCCATTTTTTTTTCCTCACAACAATGCTTTGTTGGTTTGTTGGAGCCTGGTCTGAAACTGTGGACCAGACTGGCCTTGAACTCTGGCTCTTCGTGTCTCAATCTCCCTGGTGCTGGGATTGGAGGCGTCTGCTCCCACACATCCAACTCTCTCCTGACGGCAACTCGGGGGTCATTGTGCCCTTAGGGCTTTTCGGAGATTTCCCCTTAGTTCCAGGAGTGAGGTCTCAGCTATTAATATGAACTATAAGGCCTTCACGAAGCTTCTGCCATCTACCTGTCACACCGTCTTTTCATGACAGGGTGGCCCCAGCCAATGCGAAGGACCCTTGGGCCCTCAGGGTGTCACGTTTGCTGTGTCTTCCTGTAAGCCAGTGGCTGCAAGATTTGGTCGTCTGACTTTGGTTCTGATGTTAGCCTTCGAGAAAAGCTCAGAAGAAGTGGCCATGACGCTCAGAACCTCAGTCCTTTGGTTCTTCCCAGTCTTGATCACGCGGTGTCGGCATTGGAAGCGTGGCCTGTGTTTAGTGAGATTGGTTTTTTGTTTTTGTTTATTTATTTATTTATTTTTGCCTGTGCTCTTTATTGACGTCTCGAAGGACAGATGAGGGGAGGACATTACAGCTCTCTATCATGAAATTAATTTTGTATACTTGAGACACCCTAATCACCACCTGCGGGAAGAGATACATGGCCTGAGCCAGCTCTCTTAGCGGTGGGAACTCAGGATTAGAGGGGTGAACGAAAGGAAGTGTAGTAGAACAAAGCATTAACACCCAGACTCACACGCGCTGACACACCCAGACTCACACTCATTAACACACTCAGACTCACTCACACCCACAAACACACCCAGACTCACTCACACCAATTAACACACTCAGACTCACTCACACCCATTCACACACCCAGACTCACCCATTCACACACACAGACTCAGTCACACCCATTAGCACACCCAGACTCACTCATATCCATTAACACACTCAGACTCACTCACACCCACTAACACACTCAGACTCACACCCATTAACACACTCAGACTCACTCACACCCATTAACACACCCAGACTCACTCACACCCATTAACACACTCAGGCTCACTCACACCCACTAACACACCCAGACTCACCCATTAACACATACAGACTCAGTCACACCCATCAACACACTCAGACTCACTTACACCCACGAACACACCCAGACTCACCCATTCACACACACAGACTCAGTCACACCCATTAACACACCCAGACTCACTCACACCCACTAACACACCCAGACTCACCCATTAACACACACAGACTGAGTCACATGCATTAACACACAGACTCACTCACACCCATTAAACACACTCAGACTCACACCCACTAACACACTCAGACTCCCTCACACCCATTAACACACACAGACTCACTCACACCCACTAACATACAAGATTCACTCACATCCATTGACACACACAGACTCACTGACACCCATTAACACACTCAGGTTCATTCATCCCCACTAAGACACTCAGACTCATACCACTAACACCCAGCCTCACACCCATTACTCTGGATTAACACACGCAGACTCACTGACACCCACTAACACACACAGACTCACTCATACCCATTAACACACAAGATTCACTCATATCCATTAACACACACAGACTCACTGACACCCATTAACACACAGAGACCCACTCACACCCATTAACACACTCAGGTTCATTCATTCCCACTAACACACTCAGACTCACACCACTAACACCCAGCCTCACGCCCATTACTCTGCATTAACACACACAGACTCACTCACACCTATTAACACACAAGATTCACTCACATCCATTAACAAACACAGACTCACTCACACCTATTAACACATACTCATTCCCTCACACCCACTAACACGCACAGCCTCACACCCATTTCTCTGCACACACACAGAGCTACAACCACTAAAGGCACATCTTATGGTCAGTCTCTTCAAGGACTTGAGCGCCATTAAATAGCTTAAATATCACATGAAATATCTTGCAGTTTGATTACCTTTTTATTCAATCCCAGAGTACTGGGGTTCGAAGCCAGGGCCTCACACATGTTACACATGCCTTCCATGACTGAGCTACATCTCCAGCTCTCTTCACTTTTTTTTTTTTTTTCCAAGGTAGGGTCTCACTCTAGCCCAGGCTGACCTGGAATTTACTATGGAGTCTCAGGGTGGCCTCGAACTCCAACCTCTGCCTCCTGAGTGCTGGGATTAAAGGCGTGCGCCACCATGCCCGGCTCAGAATATCTTTTATCTTTAGGAATATATGTTCCAATTTTTGGCAGATAGAGGGCTGGCAGAGTGCTCTCCCGAATCTGCTTCTTAAGCTGACTTTAATTGAACAGTCCATGATTTTGGAGTGGAAGGTTCTGGTCTCCCACACAGGCAAGGTAAAACATTAAACAGAAGCTTAAATTGTTCCCAAGGAACAAACTTTAATACTCTGAGCTCATCCATAAACGAGCCTTTTTTTCTTTACTGTAAGCTATCCAGGGCCTTATTTAAACAGGCTTTTGTAGATCAGCAATGATGCTACTTTAAGTGCATGGACTGCAAAGGACAACTGTTGACCCACACTCTGCAGTCCCCTGGGTGACCGCATCCATGACAGCCAGTCCTCCTTAGACTGCACTTCTCGAAACAGACTCAGTGTGCACTACAAAAATGGCCTGCTCTTGTCAAGAGAACATTAGGACATACCACAGCCCCAAATAAGTGACCGTTGACTCTTGAAATCCATATTTTATTAATTAATCATTATTATTATTACTTTTGGTTTTTCGAGGTAGGGTCTCACTCTGGCGCCCAGGCTGACCTGGAATTCACTATGTAGTCTCAGGGTGGCCTCGAACTCACGGCGATCCTCCTACCTCTGCCTCCCGAGTGCTGGGATTAAAGGCATGTGCCACCATGCCCGGCTTAAATCCATCATTTTAAAAAAGTTATTTTACTTTATCTATTTGCAAGGAGAGGGAGAGAGAGAGAGCGTTATTATTAGAGAGTATGGGTGGGTCAAAGCCTCCTGCCACTGAATGAACTCCAGATGCATGCACCTCCTTGTGCGTCTGGCTTTACATAGACACCAGAGAATCAAACCCGGGGCTGTCAGGCTTTGTAGGCAAGTGCCTTTAACAGCTTAGCCATCTCTCCAGCCAAACATGAAGATGTTCTTTCTTTCCTTCCTTCCTTCCTTCTTTCTTTCTTTCTTCCTTCCTTCCTTTTTTTTTTTTTTTTGAGGTAGGGTCTCACTGTAGCCCAGGCTGACCTGGAAACCACTCTGTAGTCCCAGGCTGGCCTTGAACACATAGTGATCCTCTTACCACTGCCTGCCGAGTGCGGGGATTAAAGGCGCACTCCACCACGCCCAGCTGAAATCCATAGATTTTGAAACTATCGCTTAATTATATTATTGATATAAAGTACTATCATCAATAGTTCACCAAATAAACTTCTCACAAACATATTAGGGAGATGGCTCAGCAGTTAAAGGCAATTGCTTGCAAAGCCTGATGGCCTGGATGCGAGTCCCCAGCATCCATGTGAGGCAAAATGCAAAAAAGTGGTCCAAGCACATGCCATTTGTCTGCACGGTAACCCTCCTACATCTGCCCACCAAATGCTGGGATTGTGCATCACCACACCTGGAAAATATATATATATATTAAAAAGACAGCACTAAGGCTGGAGGGATGTCTTAGCGGTTAAGGCATTTGCCTGCAAAACTAAAGGACCCAGGTTCGATTCCCCAGGACCCACGTTAGCCAGATGCACAAGGGGGTGCACGCGTCTGGAGTTCGTTTGCAGTGGCTGGAGGCCCTGGCACGCCACTCTCTGTCTCTCTTTCTCTCTGTCAAATAAATTTTAAAAAAAGACAGCACTAGCAGATGTATGCATTAAATACAGGTATTACATTTGTGTTAAGCCAAATTTGCATAATTAAGTGAATTAAATCTATCCTTCACTGAGAACTGATTGCTCTACAAACTCATCTACTAACTTAAGGAGCGCTTACGTGTCTTAGCAATAAATAATGACCCTGTAGAATACACCATAAAGAAGTATTAAATATAAATAATATTCATTCCATTTTATTCACAAGTTCTCACTTTTTTTTTTCCTTTTTCTTTCTTTCTTTTTTCTTTTTTCTTTGTTTGGTTTTTTGAGATAGGGTCTCACTCTAGCCCAGGCTGACCTGGAATTCACTCTGCAATCTCAGGGTGGCCTCGAACTCACAGTGATACTCCTACCTCTGCCTCCCGAGTGCTGGGATTTAAGGCATGCGCCACTATGCCCGGCTAAGTTCTCACTTTTCTTCCAAGGTTTTCACTGTCCAATCAACATAGTGCAGACATACAAGAAAATATATATATATATTTTTTGAATTTTTTGTTCATTTTTATTTATTTAGTTGAGAGTGACAGAGAGAGAAAGAGGCAGATAGAGAGACCGAGAGAGAGAATGGGCACACCAGGGCTTCCAGCTACTGCAAACGAACTCCAGACGCGTGCGCCCCCTTGTGCATCTGGCTAACGTGGGTCCTAGGGAATTGAACTTTGAACCGGGGTCCTTAGGCTTCACAGGCAAGCGCTTAACCGCTAAGCCATCTCTCCAGCCCAAGAAAATATATTTTAAAACTTCTTTTAACTATGAACACTGTTTACTATTACAAAGCTAAAACATTAACATCTTAACATGTTGTAAGTTTGCATTCCTTAAACACATGCTGCTAATGATAGTTTGGTAAACTACATAAACTATCATGTTAAAGTTTATTTCTTTATTTTAAAAAATATTACTTATTTATTTAAATCCAAGGACACACAGAGAGAGAATGGGCTCACCAGGGCCTCTTGCTGCTGCAAATGAACTCCAGATACATGTGCCACTTCGTGCATCCAGCTTTACGTGGGTACTGGAGAATTGAACCTATGTCGTCAGGCTTAAACAGGCAAGTGCCTTAACCACTTAGCCATCTCTCTAGCTCCTTGAAGTTTCTTTCTCTTTTTAAAAAATATTTTCTTTTTATTTATTTGAGAGAGAGAAAGAGGCAGGTAGAGAGAGAGAGAGAAAGAGAAGAGAAAGAGACAGATAGTGAGCGTGTAAGAGAGAGAATAGGCGTGCCAGGGCCTCTAGCCACTGCAAATGAACTCCAGACCCATGTGCCACTATGTGCATCAGGCTTACGTGGGTCCTAGGGAATCGAACCTAGTCCTTTGGCTTTGTAGACAAGCGCCTTAACCACTAAGCCATCTCTCCAGCCCTTGAAGTTTATTTATTTATTTATTTGAGAAAGAGGTAGATGGAGAAAGAGAGAGAGAGAATGAATGGGTGCGTCAGGGCCTCCAGCCACTGCAAACGAACTCCAGATGCGTGCGCCCACCTTGTGCATCTGGCTAACGTGGGTCCTAGGGAATTGAACCTGGGATCCTTTGGCTTTGCAGACAAGCACCTTAGTTGCTAAGCCATCTCTCCAGCCCCTTGAAGTTTATTTCTTATCCACATCTTTAATTCCCAAGCTACCGTTGATTTTATTATTTCCCCTATCTGACCTGTGACGGCTATGCGAAATTGAAAGTACTTTATAACTTCAATAATTTCATGATGGGGCACGCCTTTAATCCCAGCACTCGGGAGGCAGAGGTAGGGGGATCGCCGTGAGTTCGAGGCCAGTCTGAGATTACATAGCGAATTCCAGGTCAGTCTGGGCTAGAGTGAGAGAGTGAGACCCTACCTTTAAAAAAAAAAAAAACCCAAAAAAGGCAAAAAAAAAAAAGAAGAAGCCTAGATAATTTCATGAATTTCAATTCTGTTCATAGGAGCATCTACCAAATAAATAGCATTTATTGCATTTAAAGTAAGATTTTCTTTCCAAAGTCACCAAAACCATCCTTTAATATTCAGCCAAAAAAAAAAAAAAGGTTGGAATTTGTGGTTTGATTTATTTATTTTTACTGTCAGGGTGGTATAGTCTTCTTTGGATGCACGGCTGTTGAAAGCTGACTTATACAAAAGAAGTCTTTGGAGGAAAGAGGACTTTTCTCTACATATTTATTCCCAGAGCCCACCCTTCATGTCGCTTTGGTTTTCCACACTGAACCAATTTCGGCGCTTCCCGGGGAGCTCTGGGCTCTAATCAGCAACACGGGGAAGGGAAATGAGAAGATGGAGACTTGCTCGTGTCTCTGCAGATGGTGAGTCCGTTCTCATCTGTGGGGGCCATGCTTTGAAGCTTCTAGTAGTTTTCACCTGTCTGGAATGCAGACAAGGCCTATTCGACAAACCCTTCATCCATTCAACAGGCACAACAGGCTCCTGCAAAGAGAACACTGCAGGGGCTGGAGAGATGGCTTAGCGGTTAAGCGCTCGCCTGGGAAGCCTAAGGACCCCGGTTCGAGGCTCGATTCCCCAGGACCCACGTTAGCCAGATGCACAAGGGGGCGCACGCATCTGGAGTTCGTTTGGCAGTGGCTGGAGGCCCTGGGCACGCCCATTCTCTCTCTTTCTCTCTCTGTCTGTCGCTCTGAAATAAATATATAAAGAAAAATAAATTTAAAAAGAGAGAGAACATTGCATATGTAACCAGAACGTATCTGTTCTTGTCGTGGGTAGCTAGCTGTTCTGGCCTCTGCGCTTTCTTTGCGAGCTATGCACCAGTCAGGTTTGGATAAGCCACAGAAACAATAGCTCAAGAGAAAAAAATAATTTACAGATGACTTCCTGTTAGGGTTTAGTCCCCCCCCCCCGCTTTTACTTGTGAAAAACCAGAGTTCAAGCAATCTTGCTAACTCCCCGGAAACTTCCAAATGAAACCCTCATCAAACTGCCTCTCCTGCACACATTTAGCATCTGACACGTTAGCAAGGATCCTTCTCGACTTGGTGGAAATCCAGAGCCCGTGTGGTCACAGGCCTGCGAGGATCCGTGTCTACTTCTGCCCGTTCAGGAATCCGGAGGTGGGGGAGGCTTGAACAAGGGGAGATGGAGGCAGCTTGAGACGCACTTGGACTGAGTCGTGGATGAACCAGCTTGGGCCTGTGAGAACGCAGGGACGACAGTGCCCGCCAGGAGGCCCTTTGGCACACGTATCTCACCAGCTCTGGTCTTGCAGTTCTTGCTCAGGTCGCTGATTCTCCTTCAGGATGGACAGGGTGGGCCACCGCAGGGCTGTGATGCGAGGGATACAGCCAGCTACTAAGGGATACTAACCAGCTGCTATGCCTCGGGGCACAGGGTCACACACGTTTGACGTTAAGAATGACAAGGCTTAGCCGGGCGTGGTGGCGCACGCCTTTAGTCCCAGCACTCAGGAGGCAGAGAGGTAGGAGGATCGACGTGAGTTCGAGGCCACCCTGAGAAACTCCATAGTGAATTCCAGGTCAGCCTGGGGTAGAGTGAGACCCTACCTCAAAAAACCAAAAAATAAGAAAAGAACGACAAAGCTTGAGCATGACAAGTTTGCACAGAGCATCTGCCATGCTGGAAGTCGGGTGTATGGGGGGGAATCTTCTCCATGCAGCCAGGGATCTGGGACATTTCCTGTCCGTATCGCCTGCTGCATCTGCGGGTAGACCCCATCACCACGTCTCAAAGGGGCTGCTAGACACAGGCCACCCTCCACTAGCAGGCCTGAAGAGCTTGCAGAGGCCCTGCAGGCCTGGTCGGGCCCAGCGGCTTAAAGAGGTCTATCCCTGTGGGACTCACCTGCTTACAGAGACTTTGGCCAGGGTCCCCTGTCAGCACACAGCTGGCCATCCTGCCCAGGCCACAAAGCCACCCTTGTCAGTGAAGGGACCAAACTGACGCCATGAAGGGCTTCAGTAAGGTGCCCCCCTAACTAGGCCTAAGTTTCAGTTTCCCCGGAGAGGTAGGCAAGACTTCCGGGAGAAAAACCACAAACAAAGGGAGGGCTGTTAATCAACAGTGACCTTGAGGAGAGATAGCTGCCATTTTGTGCCCTGGGGGGGCTGAGGCCAGGGAAGATAACCACCATTTTGTGCTCTGGGGGCTGAGTCAGTTCCTGGAGACATGTCCAAACGTGCCCAGACATGTCCCTTTCACGAGCTCTGGCCCCAGCCAATCAGAGACGTACAACTGTAACTGCTGCTTGCCTAGCCAATCACCTCAGAAGATTACCTAACCAGCCTTGAATTCCCCTAGTTGTGCTCCTTCCGGGGGTCACCATTTTGTATGAATGGTTGATTCCCTCATGCTGGCTGATTTCTGCAGAATACACGCTCTTTATTTTTACATACTATTTGAGTCGGGGGTCTTTCTTCGGCGATCTTCGGACCCTTACATCTGGCGCCCAATGTGGGACCTTTTCAGGCTACAGTGAGGGCATACACTGCCCTTAGAGGTGTCTGTCTCCCACGCAGACAGTGTGAGGTTTACTCTTGAAATTCCCCTGGAACCCACCAGCTCTATGGTCTAGGTGAAGACGTCCCGATGCCCCTGACCAGGTGGCACAGTGTGGTGCATCAGGTAGCACCAACATTGTCCCATCCCCTTCCTGTCTCTTTCTCTCTAGGACCTACTCCTGTCAACCGGTCACCGTTCCAAGACTGTCCCTCCCCGCTTCCCAGCGGAAACTCCTCCTTTTGACCACAGTAGTCTCCTTTCCACCAAAATCACCGCCTTCCCACCAGGTCTACCGGCAATCGTGCCAGGACTGGCCCTCCAAGAGCCTTTCCCCTCATCTCTTTCCCGGAAGCACCACCTCCACTCTGCCAGAACTGCTTCCTACCCACCCAAACAGCCTCCCTTCCTACCAAGGATACCCCTGGCCTTTCACTACCTTCTGGTAGTGGCTGGCACCCTACCACTCGCCCCTCCCTGGACCATGTTGGTGATCCCAGATCTTACCATGGGTGGCGGGTAGGACATTCTCTAGGCAAAGAGGCTTTGGTCCAGCTGGCTTGCCTAATCCTCTATAAAGATGCTGACAAAATAAATCAGCACGTACAAAGACGAGTAGACACAGAAGTAGGCAAGTAAATAGATGAGGAGGTGAATCAAGGGGGGAAGAGTCGCCATGAACAGCTGCCTTCCTGACAAGGCCTTTCTGGAGGCTTCTTTCAACTGTGTGACCCCTTCAGTAACAGTCTTCTCCATAGCAACCAAGTTCTACAGAGGGAACCCTGTGCTAGAGGCTCTTCTGTGCCTCCAGGATCTCTTGAGGGTGGGTCTATGATTCTTCATAAGCTCCTGGCTGGATTCCTGGCTGCATTTCAGAGTTTCAGAGCCACGGTATGTGGCTGCTAGGACATCAGGAGTTTTCTAAAGGGCTCCCGAGAAAAAAAATTCAGTACCTATGCTTTGGTCTGGGTGTGAGAACAGCCATGAAGATCTATTAAACTGTGTACTCGAGGGCTGGAGGGATGGCTTGGTGGTTAAGGCGCTTGCCTGCAAAGCCAGAGGACCCTGGTTCGATTCCCCAGGGCCCACGTAAAGCCAGATGCACGAAGAGGGAGCATGCGTCTGGAGTTCGTTTGCAGTGGCTGGAGGCCTCGGCGTGCCCATCTCTCTCTCTCAAATAAATAAATAAAATATATTTTAAAAAACTGTACTTGAGAGCACACTACATACTTTATAGTATGTGATACCATAATTTGGAGAAAAAAAAAGTTGGACTTCAAACGGGATGCTCGGCAAAGTACAGAGGCAGACACAGGGCTTCTCAGGCAGCAGTCCTGGTCTGTTCTTTCCTCCTTTCCTTTCTTCCCTCCCATCATTTCTTTAAAATATTATTTATTTATTTGAGAGAGAAAAAGAGGGTGAGAGAGAGAGAAAGATAGAGAATGGGCGGGGCCAGGGCCTCCAGCCACTGTAAACAAACTCCAGACGCGTGCGCCCCTTTGTGCAGCTGCCTTAAGCGGGTCCTGGAGAGTCGAACCGGGATCCTTTGGCTTTGCAGGCAAACACCTTAACCGCTAAGCCATCTCAGCAGTCCCCCCTTCCATCTTTTCCTCTCCTCTCCTCCCTCTCTTTCCTCCATTCCGTTCAGTCTCCCTCTTTCCCTTTCTCCTGTCCTTAATGTGCTTTTTTAAAAAAAAATTTTGTTTATTTTTATTTGAGATTGACAGACTGAGATAGAAAGAGGTAGATAGAGAGAGAGAATGGGTGCTCCAGGGCCTCCAGCCACTGCAAACGAACTCCAGACGCATGCGCCCCCTTGGGCATCTGGCTAACGTGGGTCCTGGGGAATCGAGCCTCGAACCGGGGTCCTTAGGCTTCACAGGCAAGCGCTTAAGCACTAAGCCATCTCTCCAGCCCTTAATGCACTTTTTTTTTTCCTCCAGAATTACAGTGGGAAACAAAAGACTCTGTCCCTGAATCATAAGAAAACAATAAAATCGCTCTCCCTCATTAAATTATGGCATCCCCAAAAAGCATGTTTCAGGGAATATCGGCGAACTTGGAAATGTCTGTGGCAAACAAGTTTGAGACGTGGTTTTTGTGGGTTTTTTTTTTCCACAAGCGTGAATATTCTTAGCCCAGGCTAGATCCTCCCCAAGGGATGAAAAAAAATATATTGTAGTTTAATGGCTGCTGACATCCAACAGAGCCTTAACTTCCAGAGGGTGAAGGAGAAGTGGGGACAAGAGATTAGCAAAAGACTAAATAAAGCCTCCTGGGGGAGTGCAGGCTTGTGGGGTGTGGCGGCTGAGAACTCCTGACAGCTCGCTCATGCCAGCCCGCAGGACACACGTGTGACACACGTGTGAACGTGGGGAGACTCCACAGCAAAGAATTTTAGCTTTGTTCACTGAGGACCTCCTAATCTTACTGGCTCTCGCTAGCTGATAACTATTCCCATTGAACGGGCAGAGTCTGCCACAGGAAATGCTAATTATAAGAAATGAAGTTTAAAGAAAATAATCCATAGAGAGGGCTCCATTGGCTGAGTGCTTAGCGTTCTATTTTTTTTTTCTTTTTTCTTTTTGGTTTTCTGAGGTAGGGTTCAACAGCCCCCACCTCCAGGCGAACTAAGGCCAGCTAATTATAACAGAGGATGGTCTTATCATTCATATTACCCAGGAAATCACAAGGGTTTCAGGGATTTTGTGCCAGGAATTAGGAAGAAGGCCAAATCTATATTATCATATCACAGACAGACACTGTGATATAGTGGGGAAAAATTCAATCAGCTTTGAGCAGAAATACATTCCTTTTTATTTTTATTTTTAGAGAGAGAGACAAGAAAGACAGAGAGAGAATTGGCACGCCAGGGCCTCAGTCACTGAAATCGAACTCCAGATGCTTGCGCCACCTGGTGGGCACGTGCGACATTGCGCTTGCCTCACCTCGGTGCGTCTGGCTTACACAGGATCTGGGGAGTCGAACATGGGTCCTTAGGCTTCGCAGGCAAGCGCCTTAACCGCTGAGCCATCTCTCCAGCCCAGAAATACATTCTGAATTTTTTTTTTTTTTAAATTTCCGGCTATGTGGCCTTGGTCATGCTATTTTGTCTTTTCCTGGATTTCTTTTTCCTGTCATTTAGCTGTTACAAGGAGAGACTGTGCATGGACACGTGAGCTAACATGCGCACAGTGCCCTGCTCAGTGCCCCGCGCATTGAAGGAGCTTTCTGTGGGCATCAGCTCGCTTGCTCCCAATGCCCCTTTTGACCCTCCTTCCCCCTGAGAGAACTCACGCGCCGTCGATGCCAATTTCTTTCCCCTCCACTAGGCTGGATGATTCCGTGAGCTAAATTCCTACTGACTGATGATTTGGGGCAGAAGCATAACTGGCAGGGATGTGAGCTTCTTTGACGATGCCACATGACGTGCCAAGGCAAAAAGAAAAAAAATAAATAAATCATAAGTAGGCCAGAGATTACTCACCCATGGCTCTCTACAGCCTGGACACGGAGTGGGGGGTGCACAGCATGGGCAGCCTGCTTTTCTAAACAAATCCTTCTTACCCTGGCGTTTTGTTCAGTTGGAATCCAGCACAGTGACCTACTCGCCACTCAGTTTGCTCTGAATGTCCCTCTTTTTTCTTTTCTTTTTCTTTTTTTTTTTTTGTCCTAGCCCAGGCTGACCTGGAACTCACTATGTAGTCTCAGGGTGGCCTTGAACTCACGGCGATCCTCCTACCTCTGCCTCCTGAGTGCTGGGGTTAAAGGCGTGCGCCACCACGTCTGGCTGAATGCCCCTGTTTTGTCACTGAAAGTCCCTGGTTCCTAAAATCCTCTCCGTCCCACGCAACTCAGGACAGTTGGAGGGCAAGATTTTGGGGGCCTGTGCCCCGGTGCCTCTCTCCCTTGGCAGTGTACAAGACTGTAGGCAGCTGTGGAGCTGGGCATTCCCAGGTCTGAATCCTGGGTCAATCTACTTCTAGCTATGAAACTTGTAAACATTACCTTTCTTTTTTTAAAAAAAAATATTTATTTTTATTTTTTGTTCATTTTTATTTATTTATTTGAGAGCGACAGAGAGAGAGAGAGAGAGAGAAAGAGGCAGATAGAGAGAGAGAGAGAATGGGCACGCCAGGGCCTCCAGCCACTGCAAATGAACTCCAGATGCGTGCTCCCCCTTGTGCATCTGGCTAACGTGGGTCCTGGGGAAACGAGCCTCGAACTGGGGTCCTGAGGCTTCACAGGCAAGTGCTTAACCACTAAGCCGTCTCTCCAGCCCTACCTTTCTTTTTTTTAAAAATATTTTTATTTTATTTATTTATTTATTTATTTTATGTTTATTTATTATTTATTTTTTTGTTTGTTTTTTCGAGGTAGGGTCTCACTCTAGCCCAGGTTGGCCTGGAATTCACTATGTAGTCTCAGGGTGGCCTCAAACTCATGGTGATCCTCCTACCTCTGCCTCTCAAGAGCTGGGATTAAAGGCGTGTGCCACCACACCCGGCATCAACCCTAACTTTCTTATTTAACTTTTTTATTTAAAAGAATCATTAAGGGGGCTGGAGAGATGGCTTAGCGGTTAAGGCATTTGCCTACAAAACCAAAGGATCTCAATTCAACTCTTCAGGACCCATGTTAGCCAGATGCACAAGAAAGCACATGTGTCTGGAGTTTGTTTGCAGTGACTGGAGGCCCTGGCATGCCCATTCTCTCTCTCTCTCCCTCTTTCTCTCTCTCTCTCAAATAAATAAATAAATACATAAAATATATAAAAAAATAAAAAGAAGGAGCCAGGCATGGGGCGCACACCTTTAATCCCAGCACTCAGGAGGCAGAGGTAGGAGGATTGCTGTGAGTTCAAGGTCACCCTGAGACTCCATAGTGAATTCCAGGTCAGCCTGGGCTAGAGTGAGACCCTACCTCGACAAACAAAAAATAAATAAATAAATAAATAAATAAAAGTATCATTAAGGTGCTTGCCTTCAAAGACGAAGGACCAGGTTTGGCTCCCCAGAACCCACATGAGCCAGACGCATAAGGTAACACATGCACACAAGGCTATCCCTACACACGAGATGGTGCACATGTCTGGAGTTTATTGCAGTGGCTAGAGGCCCTGACAGCCAATTCTCTTTCTCCTATGCTTTCTCTCTCTCATTAAAAAATAATAATAATAATAATTTTGGGTTTAAGGGATGGTTTAGTTGTTAAGGCCCTTGCCTGCAAAGCCTGAGGACCCAGGTTCAATTCCCCAGAACCCATCTCAGCCAGTTGCACAAGGTGTCACATGCATCTGGAATTCGTTTGTAATGGCTAGAGGCCCTGGCATGCCCAATCTTTCTTTCCCTCTCTCTCTCTGTCTCTCTCTCTTTCTCTTTCAAATAAATAATTTATTTATATAAAATATTTTTTAAAGTATCAAAAGAATCATTTTACTTACAGTTGCAAATTTCTTTGTATTGGTAATTTTTATACATTCATAATGTAGTTTAAACATAATCCCTTTCTAGTACCTTCTCTTGTGCCCCTCCTCACCCCTCCCACTGAACCTGTTCCTCTTCCCAAGTACCCCCTCTTTTTTTAATTTTTTTTTTCATTTGAGAGCCACAGACAGAGAGAGAAAGAGGCAGATAGAGAGAGAGAGAGAATGGGCACTCCAGGGCCTCCAGCCACTGCAAACAAACTCCAGACGCGTGCGCCCCCGTGTGCATCTGGCTAACGTGGGTCCTGGGGAATCGAGCTTCGGACCAGGGTCCTTAGGCTTCACAGGCAAGAGCTTAACCACTGAGCCATCTCTCCAGCCCCCTCTTCTTCTTTTATGTCTTTTTTTTTTTTTCCTTTTTCCTTATAAGATTATCTGACTTGAGCCAGGTGTGATGGCTGACTGGAATCCCAGCACTTTGGAGGCTGAGGCCGGAAGATGCTGGAAGATGCCAGAAGCTCAAGGCCAGCCTGGGCTACAGAGTGAGCTCCAGATCAGCCTGCACTACAGTGAGACCCTGCCTCAAAGCAAAACAAATGAAAGAAAACAAAATGATGATCTAACTCTTTTGAAACTTGATTTCTTCATCTACAGAAGTATATCATATTCTAAGGCCGGGCATGGTGGCGCACGCTTTTAATCCCAGCACTTGGGAGGCAGAGGTAGGAGGATCGCCTTGAGTTCAAGGATAGCCTGAGACTACGTAGTAAATTCTGGGTCAGCCTGAACTAGAGTGAGACCTTACCTTAAAAAAAAAAAAAAAAAGAAGGAAAAAAAATATTGGGCTGGAGAAATGACTTAGCGGTTAAGGCATTTGCCTGTGAAGACAAAGGACCCAGGTTCAATTCCCCAGGACCCAGGTTCAATTCCCCAGGACCCACGTAAGCCAGATGCACAAGGGGGCGCACGCGTCTGGAGTTAGTGTGCAGTGGCTTGAGGCCCTGGCACACCCATTCTCTCTCTCTCTCTCTTTGTCTCTCTCTCTCTCTCATTGCAAATAAATAAATAAAATTAAAAAGCTAAAACAAGTAAATGAATAAATAAAAGAAAAAATATATATATATATGAAATATTCTTTCCTACCTTTGTAATTGAGAGAGGGGTAGAGTTAGGGTAACTGGAACTCTGAAGGGGAAAAAGAGCAGGAAAGTTTGCAAACTATAAATCAAAAATGATCTAATTTCTTATCTCTCTTGCCTAGTTCCGTCAAACTATTTTTCCACAAACAGTCAGGTCCCCTCCTGGGAGGGAGGTCTTTCATAGGATTTAAACATTGTGGTTGGTCAAGTTCAGCTCCCAGAACTTGGTGCCAGACCTAATCTCTTCCAGAGATAGCCCCTAGTCCTGACCAACCAGCTGGCCCTCTGGTTCACCTGAGGCAGATGACAGCCCACCACCCTAAGGTTACAAATACTTTTTTTAAAAAAATTTACTTATTTAAGAGAAAGAGAGAGAGAGAAAAAGAGGCATAGAAGGAGAGAGAGAGAGAGACAAAGAGAGAGAATGAGAGCACCTAGGTCTCCAGCCACTGCAAACAAACTCCAGACACATGTGTCATCTTGTGCATCTGGCTTTACATGGGTCCTAGGGAATCGAACCTGGATCCTTTGGCTTTGTGGGCAAGCGCCTTAATGGCTAAGCCATCTCTCTAGCCCCTACTTTCTTTCTTTTTTTTTTTTTAAGGTGAGGGTTTCACTCTAGCCCAGGCTGACCTTGAATTCACTGTGTGTTCTCAGGGTGGCCTTGAACTCACAGCAATCCTCCTACCTCTGCCTCCCAAGTGCTGGAATTAAAGGCTTGTGCCACCATGCCCAGCTTGTTATAAATACTTTTTTTTAATTAAAAAATAATTTTTTTATATTTGCAAGCAGAGAGAGAGAAGAGAGACAAACAGAGAGAGAGAGAATGGGCATGCCAGGGCCTCTAGCCACTGCAAACGAACTCCAGACGCGTGCGCCCCCTTGTGCAGCTGGCTTACGTGGGTCCTGGGGAGTCGAACCTGGGTCCTATGGCTTTGCAGACAAGCGCCTTGACCACTAAGCCATCTCTGCCAGCCCCCTCAGTTTTCTTTTCTTTTTTTTTTTTTAAATTCAATTCTTTGACTAAAATTTAAAATGAACCTAGGATTTGGGGTTCAAGGACTTTCCTGGACCCTTAGCACACCCCTAAATCATGAACTTTATATTACTTTGCTAAATACTAGCACAGTGCTTCTTGTGTCAGAAGCCCGCAGTGAATCTTGTTTCCTTCATGACTTCTGCGTCATCACCCCTTGGGATCTCACGACTCTAAAACTTCTAGTTTCACAGAGCAGGGGGGCAGTCCTAAGTCAGTGGGGGGGGGGCTGCTGCCACTATTTCATCCTTTCCTGCACCCCACCTCCATCCTCACACCAAAGTGAAAAGGCTTTTTAGCAATTCACTGGTGAAAGATGGACAAAACCTTAAAGCTACACTTTTTTTTTTTTTTCGAGGTAGGGTCTCACTCTAGCTCAGGCTGACCTGGAATTCACTACGGAGTCTCAGGGTGGCCTTGAACTCACGGCGATCCTCCTACCTCTGCCTCCCGAGTGCTGGGATTAAAGGCATGAGCCACCACGCCTGGCTTCCAGCCCAGGGACTTTCTTAATGCTTGGCGTTCGTATTTATTTGTCAAATGGACATAAGAGGAGAGCTGTCCCTCACACACATATTGGGACCATGCATGCAAAGCGCTAAGCATTCGATATTATTATCATCCTCAGAGGGATACATGTGGGACCCTTTGGACTTCACACACACTATACAAATGCAACTATTACGACTCAGACTCGGAGAAGTGACTTCACTTAGCCTAGTATCATAGTGAATAACTAATGACCAGGTTTTCACCTGGTGTGTCTATCTTGCCATTCGTTTTCCCTGTGCGATATGGACTGAATCAAATCACCACAGCATGTAAATGTTTTCCATCAAAGTAGCAATAAAATTAAAACAGGACTGGAGAGATGACTCAGCAGTTAAGGCATTTGCCTGTAAAGTCTAACGACCCAGGTTTGATTCCCCAGTACCCATTGTAGGGCAGATGCACAAAGTGCCCATGCATCTGGTGTCCATTCGCAGTGGCTGGAGGCCCTGGAGTGCCCATTCATATTCTCTGTCTCTCTCTCTCTTCCCTCTCTCTCTCTTCTCCTTTTCTCTCTGCTTGCAAATAAATAAATAAAAATTGTATAAGAAAAATTAAAACAGGACTGGAGAGATGGCTTAGTGATTAAGGTGCTTGCCTGCGAAGACTAAGAACTCATGTTCAAACCTCCAGGTCCCACATAAGCCAGACTCTCAGTGACGCAAGTGTGCAATGTTGCACATGCACACAATCGGGGCGCACGTGGGCCAGGACCCAAGAGAAATTGTACAGGAAGTGATGTCATGAATACTGCTCTTACTGCTAGACTGACAACCAGCTCCAGGGTGATGGTGACAGACACAATGATTAATCAAAACCTATCAAAGCAGGGCCAGGCGTGGTGGTGCACGCCTTTAATCCCCCAGCACTCAGGAGGCAGAGGTAGGAGGATTGCTATGAGTTTGAGGCCAGCCTGAGACCACATAGTGAATTCTAGGTCAGCCTAGGCTAGAGTGAAACCCTACCTTGAAAAACCAAGAAATAAATAAATAAAATAGTAAAACCTCTCAAAGTAGAAATCCAGAGGCTACAAAGGAATGCACACTAGGGGCTGGAGAGATGGCTTAGTGGCTAAGGCACTTGCCTGCAAAGCCAAAAGACTCAGGTTCAGTTCCCCAGAACCCACGTAAGCCAGATGCACAAGGGGGGGGCGCATGCATCTGGAGTTCGTTTGCAGCGGCTGGAGGGCCTGGCACGCCCCCTCTCTCTCTCTCTCTCTCTCTCTGCCTATTTCTCTTCCTCAAATAAGTAAAGAAAAAATAATAATAATAAAAAGAACTGAACACTGAATCAGACTGCCAACAGGCCTGCCATGGCTCAGGGAACATTGAGGAAGAGGAGGCAGAAAGATTGTAAGAGCCACAGAGTGGGTAGGAATGCCCTGGGGCACAGTCCCCTGTCACTCCACAGGGAGTGACTAAGGCCTTCATGACCCCACAGTGAATACCATAACCCCACTGAGGAGGGCTCCCAGGACCAGCTTGGGCTGGAGAAACAGCTTAGTGGTTAAGGCGTTTGCCTGCAAAGCCAAAGGACCCAGGTTTGACTCCCCAAGGCCCATGTAAGCCAGATGCACAAGGTGGCGCATGTGTCTGGAGTTTGTTTGCAGTGGCTAGAGGCCCTGGCATGCCCATTCTCTCTCTATCTCTATCTCTTTCTTTCAAATAAGTAAATAAATAATAAAGCTCTGTTGGACTTTACCTACACAAATTGAGACTGGGAGGAAAAGAAAAACAAACTTCTGAGGTTTGTTTAATACACACATCTGAGGTTTCTGCATCTTATAACATGACTACTAATTAAAAAGACATATGGTTGTTTATTAAAGTTCCCAAAGCACTATGCAAATTCACATCACCTTGGGTACGTTTTGCCCCTAACGCTATGAAATGAATATGGAAACATTTTGCGTCTAACCAAGCTAAAATATGTTAACTCAAATAGCTTGCTCTGAATAGGATTATTTATCTAAATTATTAATGAGAAAATTAAGAGAGTTTCTGGTGGTGAGGCATGAAATATAAATGGGTAGTTTTTCTTTCTTACTCCTTATTATTCAATGTTAACCTGATGGTCACACTTAAATTTGATAATACAAAATGTAACCTTGAGCCGGGCGTGGTGGCTCATGCCTTTAATTCCAGCAGAGGTAGGAGGATCTCCGCGAGTTCGAGGCCACCCTGAGACTACATAGTGAGTTTCAGGTTAGCCTGAGCTAGAGTGAGACCCTACCTTGAAAAACAAACACAAACAAACAAAAAAAAAAACCCAAATTTATTTTCTCCTTTTTGTGTGTGTGCATGTGTTTTTTTTTTTTTTTAAACAGGTCTTACTTCATAATATTGGCTGCCCTGAAACTTTCTCTTTATAATATATTTATTTATTTATTTATTTGAAAACACGGCGAGATAGAGAGGAGACAGGACAAGCATACCAGGGTCTCCAGCCTCTGCAAATGAACTCCAGATGCATGCGCCACTTTGTGCCTCTGGCTTTACGTAGGTGCTGGGGAATCATCAAACCCAGGTCACTAGGATTTGCAGGCAAACACCTTAACCACTGACCCACGGCTCCAGCTCTGGCCTGGAACTTTCTATGTAAACCAGGCTGGCCTCAAACTTGCAGCAATCCTCCTGCCTCGGCCACCACACCCTACTTAAGAGGTTTTGTAAATAGTGTTATTAGTCATTTTCTGTTTTGGCCCTGGTAATTGAACCCAGGACCCCACATCTGCTAGGCAAGTGCCCACTGTACCATTGAGCTACATCCCCAGCCTCTTCCCCAGGCTGGCTTCAAACTCACAGGAATCCTCTTACCTCTGCCACTCCAGGGGCTGCAATGATTAATGGCATGCCTCACCATGCCTGGATCTCACAGAATTTTTTTTTTAACTTTTTTGTTTATTTATTTATTTGGGCAGTGACAGAGACAGAGAGACAGAGAGGGAGAGAATGGGCGTACCAGGTCTCCAGGCACTGCAAACGAACTCCAGAAGCACGCACCCCCTTGTGCATATGGCTAATGTGGGTCCTGGGGAATAGAGCCTCGAACCGGAGTCCTTAAGGCTTCACAGGCAAGCGCATAACCGCTAAGCCATCTCTCCAGGCCCCTCTCCCAGAATTTTTGACAACACTACGATTTTGGGGGAGGGGGGTTGGGGCAGAGTCTCACTCTAGCCCAGGCTGACCTGGAACTCACTCCGTAGTCCCACGCTGGCCTTGAACTCACATTAACCCTCCTACCTCTGCCTCCTGAGTGCTGGGACTAAAGATATACACCACCATGCCTTTTGAAAAAATAGCTGAAAATTTTCTGTTAAGTATTTTTGTCCATTATAATAATAAAAATTCTCCCCTTGATAAACCCTGTTAACATGTTCTAAAGAGCTGTGAGAAAAATCCTGCTTTTTTTTTCTTTTTCTCTTTCTTTTTAAAAAAATTTTTATTTTTATTTATTTATTTGACAGAAAAAGAGGGAGAGAGAGAGAGAGAGAGAGAGAGAGAGAGAGAGAGAGAGAGAGAGAGAGAATGGGCGCACCAGGGCCTCCAGCCACTGCAAACGAATTCCAGAGGCATACCTCCCCTTGTGCATCTGGCTAACATGGGTCCTGGGGATTCGAACCTGGGTCCTTTGACTTTGTAGGCAAACGCCTTGACCACTAAGCCATCCCTCCAGCCCCCCCTTTTTTTCTTTTTTAATATTTTATTTTTATTTATTTGAGAGAGAAAGAGGCAGAGAGAAAGAAAGGGAGTGGGCATGCCAGGGCCTCCAGCCACTGCAAATGAATTCTGTGGGTACTGGGGAATCATATCTGTGTCCTTTGACTTTGCAGGCCAGCAACCTAACTGATAAGCCATCTCACCAGCCCAAATCCTGTTTTCAAAATAAAAGAATTATTTAATCAGGGGTGGTGGCACACGCCTTGAATCCCAGCACCCGGGAGGCAGAAGTAGGAGGATCACTGTGAGTTTGAAGCCACCCTGAGACTCCATAGTGAATTCCAGGTCAGCCTGGGCTAGAGTGAAACCCTACCTCGAAGAAACAAAAAACGGGCTGGAGAGATGGCTTAGCGGTTAAGCGCTTGCCTGTGAAGCCCAAGGACCCGCGTTGGAGGCTCGATTCACCAGGACCCACATGAGCCAGATGCACAAGGGGGGGCGCACGTGTCTGGAGTTCGTTTGCAGTGGCTGGAGGCCCTGGCGTGCCCATTCTCTCTCTCTCTATCTGCCTCTTTCTCTCTCTGTCTGTTGTTCTTAAATAAATAAATAAAAATAAACAACAAAAAAAATTAAATTCTTTTCGCTTGATAGAAATAAAACACCTAAGTGTATTTTATGTTATTTATTTAATTTTGAGTGTGTGTGTGTGTATGTGTGTAATTTTGCATGTATGTACAGGTACATATGTGCATGTGTACATGCGTGAAGACCACAAATCAACAACCAGGTCTCCTTTCCTCAATTACTCTCCACCTTACTTTTTTTTTTTTAAAAAAAATTATTTTATTTGTGAGAGAGAGAGAGAATGGGCACACCAGGGCCTTCAGCCACTGAAAACGAACTCCAGACGCATGTGCCACACTGTGCATCTGGCTTGCATGGATGGATCCTGGGGACTTGAACCTGGGTCCTTTGGCTTCACAGGCAAGTACCTTACCCTCTAAGCCATCTCTGCAGCCCACCACATTACTTTTTTTTTTTTTTTTTTTATCAAAGTAGAGTCTCCCAATTCGCTCACTCATTTGGCTAGATGCATACAGAACTGTAAACATTTTCATTTTTCCCTTGTTCACCTGCATGGGGAGGCCACTTCCCCACGAGACCTCTAGTAGCTAATCCTAAACCAATGATCCTTGCAGCCGGCACCCCAGGGGTCCCCGATGCTTATTTTTTGTATTGTATGCGACAGTATGTACCCCAGGACCTGTGCTCATGCTTTGTGGGACCCCCTGAAGTAGGCAGAGTGGTTCTGCCAAATGTCAAGCCCACCCCTGCACCCCTTCCCTCAGCCACCAAAAGTATTATTTAAAAAAAAATAGTATTTGTGGGCTGGAGAGATGACTTAGCATATAAGGCGTTTGCCTACAAAGGCACAGGACCCAGGTTCAATTCCCCGGGACCCACATAAGCCAGATGCACAAGGGGTGCACACACATCTGGAGTTCGTTTGCAGTGGCTGGAGGCCCTGGCGTGCCCATTCTCTCTCTCCCTCCCCCAATTCTCTCTCTCAAATAAATAAGTAAAGTACAATATATTTTAAAAAATTGTGAGCTTGGTGTGGTGGCACACGCCTTTAATCCCGGCACTCGGGAGGCAGAGGTAGGGGGATCGCCGTGAGTTCGAGGCCAACCTGAGACTCCATAGTGAATTCCAGGTCAGCCTGGGCTACAGTGAGACCCTACCTCGAAAAACCAAAAACAAAAATTTTTTTTACTTTATTTATTTGAGAAAGATTGGGGGGGGGGGAGAAAGAGAGAGAGAGAGAGAATGGGTGTGTCAAGGCCACATGTCACCAGGAACAAACTCCAGACGCATGCGCCCCCTTGTGCATCTGGCTTACGCGGGTCCTGGGGAATCAGACTGAGGTCCTTTAGCTTTGCAGGCAAGCGCCTTAACCACCAAGCCACCTCTCTAGCCCGAGGGATTTTTGTTTTAAACAAGCAAAAACTTTTCAGCTTCCTAGGGCCTTGGAGCCTCTGAACGGGACAGTTTCCTGTCCCCAGGCGGCTGGTTGAGGAACAAAGCCACACTGCAATCAAAGGCTTAAAACAGAAAAAAAAAAAAAAAAAATCAGTCCCAGACTTGAGCTTCCATCCTCAGAAGGATTCCAAGAAATGACAATGAAAACCGCATATGTTTCAGCTAAGCATTAACCGTGAAAAAACTCCTTAAATATCCAGCGATGAGCTTTGCAGGTTAGAGATTAGTAGCCTCCCTCTTTCTCTTCTGACCCTCCAGCTCAGATGTTTTGAAAGAAAAAAAAAAAACTGCGTGTGTGTGTGTGTGTGTGTGTGTGTTGAGAGAGAGAGAGAGACAGACAGAGAGAGAGAGAGATAGAAGGGGGGAGGGAGAGAGACTGGGGTATTGGGGAATCCAACCGGGTTATGGCAGGCTTTGCGAGCAAGGGCCTTTAAATGATGAACCGTCTCCCCAACCCCCATCTCAGAATTTTAACAACAACAACAACAAAAAGATGATGAATAATTCAGTATCTGTGGTTAAACTATAAAGTTTGTAGCGGGCCTGCTTGTAATCACAGCTGAGGGAGCCCGAGGCAGGAGGATCTGGAGTCAAGGGCCTGCCTGGGCTACAGACTTGAGTTCAAAGGCAGCCTGGATACTTTAGCCAGACCGTACTTCGGGAAGGGCGGGGGGGACAAAATAAATAATAAATAAAAGTGACTGGGGCCATGGATAAGAAAGCTAAGTGCAGTGCACTTGCTTAGCAGTACAGGAGGCCAAGGTTCAAGCCCAACACAGACAAAAGCCAAGTAACATTATGAAGTTTGGATTTTTGTTTTGTTTTGGTTTTGTTTTTGGTTTTTCAAGGTAGGGTCTCACTCTAGCCCAGGCTGAGCTGGAATTCACTATGGAGTCTCAGGGTGGCCTCGAACTCACGGCGATCCTCCCACCTCTGCCTCCCGAGTGCTGGGATCAAAGGCGTGTGCCACCACGCCCAGCTTCATTACGAAGTTTGTACCAGTCTTTCCCAAGATTTGGGTCGCTCTAGGCTGTTTCCATATCAGCACACAGTCGCTCGGAGGGTCTTCTCAAAGTATGGACGGGTCGCTGAAATGGTGGTCACCATCCAGAACATGACCGGTACAGAGTGTCTGATCCAAATTCACCAGGCCAGCAAGTCATCTGATGATGCGGAGGAGCCGGGCTGTGGGTCCCCAAGGCGGAGGGGGCCCAGGGTGGGTGTTCTACACAGGCTCCAGAAACTTCTAAGCAGCTGGTCGGCCCCGGGCCAGCAGCAGAGGCCTTACCAGTGCAATGATCTCAGCTGGTAGTCAATTCAGTTCTGATCTTGTCAACACAGCCAGACTGTTTCTAACTCCTGAGGTAGCTTCATCCGTTACTAGACTTCTTTTTAAAGAAGGCTGTCCATTTTTAAACGTTTTAAAAAGCACTTTAGATACTTTAAAAATATATATACAACCAGGATCCATGGATTAAAAAACAAATAGGGGCCGGGCGTGGTGGCGCACGCCTTTAATCCCAGCACTCGGAAGGCAGAGGTAGGAGGATCGCCGTGAGTTCGAGGCCACCCTGAGACGACATAGTGAATTCCAGGTCAGCTTGAGCTAGAGTGATACCCTACCTCCAAAAACCAAAAAAAAAAAAAAGGGGGGGGTGCTGGAGAGATGGCTTAGTGGTTAAGACACTTGCCTGCAAAGCCTAAGGACCCAGGTCTGAATCCCCATTACCCACCTAAGCCAGAGGCACATGGTAGTCCATGCGTCTGGAGTTTGTTTGCAGTGGCTGGAGGCCCTGGTGTGCCCATTCTCTCTCTCACTATCTGCCTCTTTCTCTCAAATAAATAAATAATAAAAGCATTCAGGGCTAGAGAGATGGCTTAGTGGTTAAGGCACTTGCTTGAAAAGCCAAAGGACCCAATTCCCAGAACCCATGTAAGCTAGATGCACAAGGTCACACAGTGCCCATTTTGTCTCTCTCTACCTTTTCACTCTCTCAATTTATTTTATTTATTTATTTATTTATTATTATTTTTAAAATAATTTTTTGTTTATGTTTTATTTATTTATTTGAGAACGACAGACAGAGAGAGAATGGCCACACCAGGGCCTCCAGCCACTGCCAACGAACTCCAGACGCGTGCGCCCCCTTGTGCATCTGGCTAACGTGGGTCCTGGGGAATTGAGCCTTGAACCGGGGTCCTTAGGCTTCACAGGCAAGCGCTTAACCGCTAAGCCATCTCTCCAGCCCCTATTTTATTTTATTTTATTTTATTTTTTTGAGGCAGGATTTCACTCTGGCCCAGGCTGACCTGGAATTCACTATGTAGTCTCAGGGTGGCCTCAAACTCACAGCGATCCTCCTACCTCTGCCTCCCAAGTGCTGGGGGCACGCCCGGCTACTCAAATAAAAAAAATAAATAAAAACATTTATTTACACTTGTGTGTGTGTGTGTGTGTGCGCGTGTGTGTGTCTGCCAGGGTCTGAACACCAACCCTTGGCTACTTTTTAATTTTTTTATTTTATTTTATTATTTTGTTTTGTTTTGTTTTTTGTTTTACAAGGTAGGGTCTCACTCTGGTCCAGGCTGACCTGGAATTCACTATGTAGTCTCAGGGTGGCCTCGAACTCTCGGTGATCCTCCTACCTCTGCCTCCCGAGTGCTGGGATTAAAGGCGTGCGCCACCACACCCGGCTTTAAATTTTTATTTAGTTATTAGAGACAGAGAGAGGGAGAGAGAGAGAGGCCTCTAGCCACTGCTGACAAACTCCAGATACGTGTGCCACCACGTGCATCTGGCTTACGTGGGACCTGGAGAATCGAACCTGCGTCCTTAGGCTTTGTAGGCACGCGCCTTAACCGCTAAGCCATCTCTCCAGCCCCCCCTCCCCCCCCCCAGCCCTGCGCCCTGCGCCCTGCTACTTGGCTTGGGGATAGAACCCGGGCCATCAGGCTCTGCACGGGCACACTTGTTTACCCAGCCCACTTGAGCTTTGGGTGTTGGGTTTTGTTGTTGGCTGTCTCTCTCTCTCTCTCTCTCTCTCTTTTATTTTTATTTTATTTTTTAGTGATTTTGCGTGACTCCTTGCATCTATGAATCTGCTGTCGGTCCATCTGTGTCCTTTTCCGATTCCCAGAAATGTGCTACGAGGAGGTCATCCCACTGTGTGCCCGGCAGTGGACATGTAGATGCCACCCCCAACCCCCACCCCCTCCCCCAGCCACCTCGTTTGTGAAGACATTTCTTTATACTGTCCTTATTCCCCCCCCCCCCGGGAATGGAAATATGTGCCCCCCATCAATGTTGTATTTGCGGTGGCCGAGGAATTCTTGCACATAGTTTTCTTTGGCTTTATGAGCCGATTAAAAGACCATGTGAAACAGGGAAGGAAAAAAATAAAAAGATTCAAGCCGGTGCCGGTACTGAATGACTGAGCAACCAAAACTGCACTAACCTCCTAAGAATATTCTGGAAGCGTGATTGTGAATGGCTTTTCCCCTGCAGAGACATAAAATAAATCAGAAAGTAGTTTAAAGGAGGGACCTGCCTCCTTCAATGTTTTTCTTCTAATATTTTTATTTGTTTCATTTTATTTTTTGGTTTTCAGAGGTAGGGTCTCGCTCTAGCTCAGGCTGACCTGGAATTCACTATGTATTCTCAGGGTGCCCTCGAACTCATGGTGATCCTCCTATCTCTGCCTCCCGAGTGCTGGGATTAAAGGCGTGCACCACCAAGCCTGGCTAATGTTTTTATTTATTTATTGTATTTATTTGAGAGAGGCATGCAAGGGCCTCCAGCCGCTGCAAACAAACTCTAGATGCATGCATTACCTTGTGCATCTGGCTTACGTGGGTCCTGGAGAATGGAACTTGGGTCCTTTGGCTTCACAGTCTAAGTCATCTATCCATGCATGTGTTTCTTTTCTTTTCTTCTCAAGTTTTTTTTTTTTTTTTAATTTATTTGCAAACAGAGATAGGAGAGAGACAAGAGAGAATGGGCAAACCAGGGCCTCCAGCCACTGCAAACGGACTCCAGATGCATGCACCACCTTGTGCGTCTGGCTTTATGTGGGTCCAGAGGACCAAAACTCTGGTCATTAGGCCCTAAAGGCAAACGTCTTAACCACTGAGCCATCTCTCCAGCCCTGCTTCAATGCTTTTCTATTGGAATGGGCTTTTGCGTGTGTGTGTGTGTGTGTGTGTGTGTGTGTGTGTGTGTGTGATTGTTTTTTTTCCTTGAAGTAGGGTCTCATTGTAAACCAAGCTGACCTGGAACTTGCTCTGTAGTCCCTGGCTGGCCTAGAACTCACAGCCATCTTCCTACCTCCTCTACCTTCCGAGTGTGGGGACTTAAAAGTGTGTGCCGCTCGGGAGGCAGAGGTAGGAGGATCGCCGTGAGTTCGAGGCCACCCTGAGACTACAGAGTGAATTCCAGGCCAGCCTGGGCTAGAGTGAGAGCCTACCTCGGAAAATCAAAACCGTTTTAAAACCAAAAAAAAAAAAGGTGTGTGTCACCACGTTGCTGGGAGTTTTAAAACTCTGCACCATTGAGCATCAGTCTGCCATTTTTTTTTTTTCCGTCTACAAATTGGCGGGAATAGAAACTTTGGAAACATTAAGCGTCTAAGACAACATCAAGTAACCCAGATGCCATATGGGTGCAACAGTGTTTTCGCCTTGAATTCCAGCCGCCCCGATCTCTTGCATTTAAAAAAAAAAAATCACTCAACTGCAAAATTTGGAACCAAACTTTGGGGGTTGGGGGGGGTGTTTGGAGGGGAAGACAAAAAAAAAAAAAAAAAAAAAAGCAAGATCTTGCTGCATGCAATTTCCCGCCGCCCCCAACCCACCCAACCCGGAAAGTCTGGGAGCTGATTTTGATACAAGTGTATCCGATGTGCCCGGGCGCGCCAGGGGTGGGTGGGTGGGTGGGTGGGGACTCGAAGGGTGCACAGATCATCCCAGCCAGCTCCATTTGCTCGGCGAGGCTTGCAGGGGTGACGGTGGGTGGTTTTGGTTGGAGGGGTGTGTGTGGGGGGGGACACAGTGGGGAAGTGGGGTTGGGGTGGGGCGCGCGCGCTGAGCCAAAGCTGGACGATGCTGCGCACCCCGAAGTGCTCGCGCTGCAGGAACCACGGCTTCCTGGTGCCCATCAAGGGCCACGCGGGCAAATGTCGCTGGAAGCAGTGTGTGTGCGACAAATGCTACCTGATCACCGAGCGTCAGAAGATCATGGCCGAGCAGAAGATCCTCAGGAAGCAAGGCCCCGAAGAGGAGCCCCGGGAGCTGGCCTCGGGCCCGCACGGATCGTCCCCGACCGACGTCTCCGAGGCCTCGGCCGCGCCCGCTGGCCCCGGCTCTGGCCTGTGTCTGCGGCCTCGAGCGGCTGCCCAGGGCCGTGCCACGTGCGGCGGGGCCGGAGGCTTGCTGCAAAGGCCTCCGCGAAGCCGCAGCCCCGGCCCCAGCGCTTTCCAACCGGTTCCCGCGGCCGGACACGGCCACGACCACCACGTGGACCGCAGCGAACGGCCCGCTACCTGGATGCCCACCCCACGCCCGGGCCCTGAGAAGCTCCGGCCGCTGCGACCCGTGCCCAGGTTGCCATTCGGTGGTGGTAGAGACTTCGGTAAGTCAGTGCACCACACACACACGCCCCTCAATCCCACCCCTACCCTGGGCATTGGGCCCTGAGGACGTTTCAGGTAGGCTTGCCTTGCGTGTACAGATCCTTTTAAATATCTATCTATCTATCTATCTATCTAATTTATTTATTTGAGAGAGAGGAAAAGAGAGCCAGAGAGAGAGAGAGAGAATGGGCGCATCAGGGCCTCCAGCCACTGCAAACGAACTCCAGATGCGTGCGCCCTCTTGTGCATCTGGCTAACGTGGGTCCTGGGGAGTCGAACCTAGGTCCTTTGGCTTTGCAGGCAAGCGCCTTAAGCGCTGAGCCATCTCTCCAGCCCTTTAAATACATTTATTTATGTGTGTGAGAGAGAATGGGCGCATCAGGGCCTCCAGCCACTGCAAATGCACTCCAGATGCATGCGCCACCATGTGCATCTGGCTAACGTGGGTCCTGGGGAGTTGAACCTAGGTCCTTTGGCTTTGCAGGCAAGCGCCTTAAGCGCTAAGCCATCTCTCCAGGCCTTTAAACATATTTATTTATGTGTGTGACAGAGAGGTAGAGAGAGAATGGGCGCACCAGGGCTTCCAGCCACTGCAAACGAACTCCAGATGCATGCGCCACCAAGTGCATCTGGCTAACGTGGGTCCTGCGGAATCGAGCCTCGAACTGGGGTCCTTCGGCTTCACAGGCAAGCGCCTTAACCGCTAAGCCATCTCTCCAGCACTCCCGACAGTCCCTTTTTACAGAAGGGATAGACAATGGGTGGGGCAGAACGGGAAAGGGACTACTTTTTAGCATGCATGGGTTTTTAAAAATATTTTTTGTTGTTGCTGCTGCTGTTGTTGTTGTTATTATTATTATTATTATTTTCTGGGCTGGAGAGATGGCTCAGGCAGGGTTAAGGGCGAGCGTGCGTGCGAAGCCTAAGGGGCTGCAGGTTCGATTCCCCCAGGACACCACGTGGGAGCTAGATGCGCTCAACGTGGCGCACGCGTCTGGAGTTCGTTTGCAGCTGCTGGAGGGGCCCTGGCGCGCCCGTTCTCCCTCTCTCCTTCTTCAATAAATAAATAAAATATTATATATATACATTTGCCCCTTTTTCATTTTGCAAGGGCAAAATGGCGCCCTGCCAGAGCTTGTGCCACGCCCCCATTTATCCCCGGGAGTGGTGGTGTGTGTGTGTGTATGTGGGGGGGGGGGTTCCCACTTTTAGTCCCTTCGCGCCTGCGCAGCTGTTCCCGCCAGCTGTCCCTGCAAGTTGCAGTTTTCTTCCAGAATTGACCTGCAGTTGGAGAGCCTCAGCACTGGAGTGCGACTGCGCACTCTCTCTGTCCCCTTCTCCCTCCCTCTTTTGCAAAAAAAAAAAAAAAAAAAAATAGACGTGCATTGCTGGGTATGGTGGCCAGGCTCAGAAAGCCTGTTGGGACGCTTCTCCACGAACCTCTTGGTGAGAGAGAGCAGTTGGGTCTGTCACCAAGAATGTGGTCCGTCTGCTGCCTTGCTTTCGGGATTAAAGCATGATTTTCTACTTAGGTTGATCTTGAAGGGTACTTCCCACTAGAGTAGTGTTTTAGAAAGGGTGCTTCTTAAAAATATATTATTTTTATTTATTTATTTGAGAGAGAGAGAAAGAGAATGGGCGCCCCAGGGCTTCCAGCCGCTGCAAAGAAACTGCAGATGCGTGCGCAGCCTTGTGCATCTGGCTTACGTTGGGTCATGGAGAATCAAACCTGGGTTCTTTGTCTTTGCAGGCAAGTGCCTTAACCACTAAGCCATCTCTCCAGCCCCCTCACCCCCCCTTTTTTTTATAATTTATTTGCAAGCAGAAAGAGAGAGACAGAGACAAAGTATGGGCGTGCCAGGGCCTCCAAGCCACTGCAAACAAATTCCAGACGCACGTGCCACTTTGTGCATTTGGCTTTATGTGGGTCCTGGGGAATCAAATCCGGGGTTGTTAGGCTTTGCAGGCAAAGGGCCTTAACCACTGAGCCATCTCTCCAGCCATCCTCTCCCTTCTTTTTTTTTTTTAAGGTAGGTTCTCACTCTAACCCAGCCTAACCTGGAATTCACTCTGTAGTCTCAGGGTGACCTGGAACTCACAGCGATCCTCCTACCTCTTCCTCCCGAGTGCTGTGATTAAAGGCCTGCGCCACCACGCCTGGCTTTACCTCTTCCCCGTTTTTTTTTTTTTTTTTTTTTTAAGTCTGGCCAGATGCTCTAATGTCATTTCTGCTTTCCGGGACTTTGTGAGCAAAACCTGGGTCCCCAAGGAACTAGTTGCCCGAGGAAGGAAGAAAGGAAGGCCGACCTGAAACAGCAATTTTAGGAGGCTAATCCCTTTCCAAGCATGCAGAAGTGCCCTTCTGTGTTTTGTTTTCCAAACAGAAAGTTTGTTATAGAGGATAGTTCACTTTGCCTGAGAAACACCTGGGTTGCTAAAGCATGCTTCTGGCTGCATCTGTGAAGTCATTTCCGGAGAGAATCTATTTTAAGGTGTGGGGCGAGGCGGGGCAAGATGGGCCCCCGAATGTGAGCGGCACCATCCCGTAGCCTAGGGGCCAGGATGGTGTATAAAGGGCTCGAAGGAGCTGAGGGACCCTCTTGATGCTTCCTGGCTGATAGGGAGGTAAGCAGCTTTGCTCCACCACACCCTTCCTCCAGGACGTCCTGCCTGGTCTTGACTCAGAAGCAACTGGGGCTTAACGGTTAAGGTGCTTGCCTGCGGAGCGTTAGGACCCATGTTCAACTCCCCAGATCCCACATAAGCCAGACGCACAAAGGTGAGGCAAGCGCAAGGTCGCACGTGCCCACTAGGTGGCGCAAGCGTCTGGAGTTCGATTACGGTGGCTGGAGCCCCTGGCATGCCAATACTCTCTCTCATTAAAGAAATAAAAAGGGGCCAGTCTGTTGGACTTGCCTCAAAAATAAGTCAATAAATAAGTAAATGTGATTATTGTGATTCAAGGACTGTCTGTAGTAAGGCTCTCAGAGGGGTGACTGAGCAAGGGGGTGTGCACCAAAACTGAATGTGAGGGCTGGAGAGATGGCTTAGCGGTTAGGGCGCTTGCCTGCGAGGCCTAAGGGCCTCAGGTTTGACTCCCCAGATCCCACGTCAGCCAGACGCACATAGGCGAGGCAAGCGCAAGGTTGCAAGTGCCCACTAGGTGGCGCAAGCGTCTGGAGTTCGATTGCAGTGGCTGAGGCCCTGGTGCACCAGTTCTCTCTCTCTCTCTCTCTCTTTTTTTCTCTGTCTCTCTCTGTATCTCTGCTCTCTCTCTCTGTCGCTTATGCTGCTCCCCCAGAGATGGCAATGCAAGACTTCAGCCCCCCCCATCTGTGTGTCTTAACTTCTTCAGGACAACCTGCTGATTGCGTGGTAGGAACTGGATACCCCAGGGCAGAGCCTTCGAAGCAGTGTCCTGCCAGCCCCACCACACGCTCCCACCACCCATTCCCACGGGACCACCAGAACGCATCCTCGGCCCCGGGGATCCCCCCTCAGAGGGGCTTCAGGCACGTCGTTTCCTGTCGCTACTGCCACGGAGGAGGCTTGGTGAGTCTTGGCCCCGACGTCTCAATCTCCGCTGCCCTCGCTCCTGACGTGAAGCCCTCAGGGAGCCATTTGTCACGGGTGGCGTGTCTCGGAGGGAGTAGACACCCCGAACGCTGGGGCTTTCTGCTTCTGAGGAGCAGGGGACGAAAAGACTGTGGGAGCCCACTTCCACCCGTACCACACCATCTGTTAACGCAGAAACCCCAAACCTGATGTCCAGAGCAGGCCTCTGACTGACGGGCCTTTGTTAAGAACGTGGTGGCGCTCACCTGTAATCCCAGCACTCGGGGAGGCAGAGGTAGGAGGACGGCCATGAGTTCGAGGCCACCCTGAGAGTCCATAGTGAATTCCAGGTCAGCCTGGGCTAGAGTGAGACACTGCCTCGACAAACCAAAAATAAATAAATACAAATAAATAAATAAATAAATAAGAACGAGAGGGGCTGGGCATGGTGGCGCATGCCTTTTGTAATCCTAGCACTCTGGAGGCAGAGATAGGTGGATTGCCTGTGAGTTTGAGGCCACCCTGAGACGACACAGTGAGTTCCAGGTCAGTCTGAGCTAGAGTGAGACCCTCCCTCGGAAAATTAAAAAAAAAAAAAAAAAGTGTGGTCTCAGGACCTGTGAAGCCTAAGGACCCAGGTTCGACTCCCCAGATCCTGCGTAAGCCAGACGCACAAGGTGACGCATGCCCAAGGTTACACGCGTGCACAAGGTGGCCCACGCATCTGGAGTTCGATTACAGTGGCTGGAGCCCCAACATGTCGATTCTCTCCAACCCTGTCTTCTGTTCTCATTCTTTCTCATTAAAAAAATAATAATAAGCCAGGCGTGGTGGCGTACGCCTTTAATCCCAGCAGTCGGGGAGGCCGAGGTAGGAGGATGGCCGTGAGTTCGAGGCCACCCTGAGACGACATAGCGAATTCCGAGGTCTTTCTCTTTGTCCCTAACCCACCAGCTGCTTCCGGGGGAGGCCCCCTTTAATCTTCACCTACCTGCATTTCTCCTTGGGCCGCCTTACCTTGGGCAGAGGTGCATCTACCCCCCACGGGCAGCACCCCCCCCACACACACACCTGGAGGGGTGAGATGTACTTGATTCCCCCCCCCCACCTGGCTCACTTGTCTCTGTTGTGTGGGTCATGCAGGTCACAGAGCCCGTTGGAGACTTCCAGCCAAGCCACAACTCGCCACCGCGGTTGACACCACCTCCGCCGCCTCCGCCGCCTCCGCCTTCGCCCACCCAGCAGCCCCAGTTCCTCCCTCCAGGATTCCTCTCTGCGCTGTACTTCCTCCCCCCGCCGCCACCTCCGCCCTCGCCGCCGCCTTTCTCGCTGGCCATCCTGCCTGATGCAGACCAGGGGAACACCGGTGAGTGAGTGAGCCACCTGGCTTCCAGGTGAGCCAGGAAGGACCAGGAGCCACCTGAAGGTGGGCGGGGGTGGGGTGGGGGACACCTGAACAGAATGTCAACTGTGGGGAGGGGGTGTCCCCCCACCAGCTGGGCTGAGCTCTTTCCACCATCTTCCCCCCCAGACTCCGCAAAGCCTGCAGGTCAGGGGTCCTGTGGCTATAGCGGCAATCATTCTGGGGCCCCCTAGAACTCTCAAGAGTCGGCCTGGAGGACCTAGAACTGAGTTTCAGGCTCCCATATGTAGCATGCTGTCACCCCCCACCCCCCCAAACCCCAGGGTGCCCTTTGGGAAAGTGTGACTGCTTTGCCATTTCAAATTTATACAGCTTTTTCGTCCTCCCTGAGCTGCCTGAGATTGGTATCTTTTATATATACAAATACATATATATATACACATATATATATATATAATTTTTATTTATTTGAGAGAGAAAGAGGCAGAAAGAGTGAATGGACGCATCAGGGCCTCCGGCCACTGCAAACGAACTCCTGGATTCACGCACCCCCTTGTGCATCTGGCTAACGTGGGTCCTGGGGAATCGAGCCTCGAACCGGGGTCCTTAGGCTTCACAGGCAAGCGCTTAACCGCTAAGCCATCTCTTCAGTCCCTCTTTTTTTAAAAATTAAATTAAATTTTTTTTTTTTTTTTTAGAGAGAGCAAGTGAGCGATAGACAGACAGAGAGAATTGGCTCACCAGGGCCTCAGCAACTGAAATCAAACTCCAGACGCTTGCGCCACCTGCTGGGCGTGGGCGACCTTGTGTGCCGCCTCACCTTTGTGCGTCTGGCTTACGTGGGATCTGGAGAGTAGAACATGGGTCCTTGGGTTTCGCAGGCAAGCGCTGAGCCATCGCTCCAGCTCCGGATTTGGATTATCTTTAACGTAACTACTAGAACCATCTGAGCTGGCTGAGTCTAACCCGGCCACCTCCATTTTACAGAAGAGGAGACTGGGGCTGTGGCTCACTTACAGTATGCGTAAGGGCCTGTGTGACTGTCGGCTTAATGTGGTTTGTGGCTTGCCGGCCCGGCGCTGGTGGCTTGGGCGTGAGTCTTGGCTCCTCTGGGTTCTTTCCTTGACCCCTCAGTTCTGGCACCTTCCAAAATGGACTAATTAATAACGGTCTCTGCCTCAACGAGGCTCCTCTGAGAAACATCCAAAAGCCACCAAGGCATTTTTTTTTAAATTTTTTTTGTTGTTATTTTTATTTATTTATTTGAGAGCGACAGACAGAGAGAGAGAGAGGCAGATAGAGAGAGAGAGAGAGAATGGGCACGCCAGGGCCTCCAGCCACTGCAAATGAACTCCAGACGCGTGCGCCCCCTTGTGCATCTGGCTAACGTGGGTCCTGGGGAGTCGAGCCTCGAACCGGGGTCCTTAGGCTTCACAGGCAAGCGCTTAACCGCTAAGCCATCTCTCCAGCCCTACCAAGGCATTTTTGAAGTTAACTGTCCCTAACAGTTCCACTTAACGGTCTCACAGGCTGAGGTTAGGAGCCAAGAGAACCGGGGAGATGAGAAGCTTGGCTGGAAGGAGGACTCTCATATGGCCAAGGGCTGGAATGCTAGGGTTTTTTGTTTGTTTGTTTGTTTGTTTTTGCCCAGAAAATGAAGGCACACTCACTCTCCATAGGGTTGAGGGTGATGAGAAGGCCTTGTGGGAAATCTGCATCCAGGGCTGGAGAGATGGCTCAGTGGTAAAGGCACTCGCCTGCGAAGCCTAAGGGCCCATGTTCGATTCCCCAGGTCTCACATAAGCCAGATGCACGTGGTGGCGCATGTGTCTGGGGTTCATTTGCAGTGGCCTGAGGCCCTGGTGCGCCCATTCTCTCCCTCTCTCTTTCTCTCCTCTCTTGTCTCTAATAAATAAATAAAAATCAATCTTAAAACATAAAAAACCTTTAGAAAATCTGCATCCAAAGAAAGGGGTTTTTACCCTCATCTGTTATATCCAAGTGCCTTCTTTATCCTTTACAGATGACCAGGATGTGGAAGTGCCCAAGCCCTTGTCTCAGGAGCAGTCCGACTAAACCACAGGCCCACCTGTAGACCAGCACGGCAGGGCGCGCGTGTCGTGTGTGTGTGTGTGTGTGTGTGCGTGTGTGTGCGTGTGTGCGTGTGTGTGTGTACACGCAAGTGCACGTCTGCAATGATTTCTGTGCCTGTATTGTGTTGTACAAGGAGGAAAGGTATCGGATAGTCGGAAGATCATTCCAAGACAGGAGGAGTTTGTTTTGGGGTTCCTCAGATCCTGTTGGGGGGGGGGTGGGTTGAGCGTGAGACATGGAGGAAGAGAGTGGCCTTGTAGGGGGGGGGGTCCCGGAGCTTTGAGGAGCGGGGGCTGGTAAAACTCACACGTAGGAATGAATTTAACCATCCTGTTAGGGCACTTATGGGATTCATCCCTGGAGGTGGCCTTTGATTTCCTCAGGGACCCCCCCGCTCAGGACAGAAGGCACCACCTATTTTGACCGTCTGCCATCTGTGCCTGGTCCCCAGGGCTGGGTCCCGCAGACATCAATCAGGCTCCTAGCCCATGCAGCAGTTGGTGCCAGCAGCTAGGACTGGGGCACTGACAGCAGGTTTTTGCAGTGTTCCGTCTCGGCCCAGGCACTGCCCCTTCACCCATCTCCCGTGGTTTCGCTAGTCTGTGGGTTGAATATTGGACCCCTTCGCTTCCCCGTGAAGTTTAAGCCGCGATGGATGGCACTTCTCGTTTTAAAAACCTCCGTTCAAGTTTCGCCGTTGGATGTTGTTCGTAGCAGACCAGCTCACAGGCACTGACGTAGTTCCCAGAGAATAAAATGGTGGCGTGGGCGAATTCCTTGTAATGTCAGCAGTTTCTTCCCTAGGGATGGTTGACTATTGAAATAAAATGAACATTAAAAAAAAAAAAAAAAAAAAAACAAGGCTACCGGATGTCTTTAATCCCAGCACTCAGGAGGCAGAGATAGGTGGATTGCCGTGAGTTCGAGGCCACCGTGAGACTACATAGTAAATTCCAGGTCAGCCTGGGCTAGAGTGAGACCCTACCTTGAAAAACCAAAAAAAAAAAAAAAAAAAAAAAAAACACAAAACAAAAAAACCCTTTTTTTTTTTTTAAATTAAGTATAGTCTGGGTGTGGCGGTGCATACCTTTTGATCCCAGCGCTTGGGAGGCAGACGTAGGAGGATTGCTGTGAGTTCGAGGCCACCTTGAGGCTACATAGTGAATTCCAGGTCAGCCTGGGCTAGAGTGAGACCCTACCTCAAAAAAGAAAGAAAGAAAGAAGAAAGAAAGAAAGAAAGAAAGAAAGAAGGAAGGAAGGAAGGAAGGAAGGAAGGAAGGAAGGAAGGAAGGAAGGAAGGAAGAAAGAAAGCAGTGAAAATCCTTGCAGAAGACTTAATTCTCGTTAACCCTTATAGAAGGCTCTGTTAGACAGGAGCCTGGGATGTGAGTTCAGGGGGGTCAAGTTTGGGGCTCTTGCTTAGTTATGAGAGTCCCTAGTCTTCCTCCCTTGCCTTTGACCTTAGGTGTCAAGTGAGATGATTAAGGGCAAGTGAGATTTCTCTATTATTATCATCATAATTTTTAAATTTTATTTTATTTTTTAAATATTTTATATTTATTTACTTATTTACAGAGAGAGAGAGAGAGAGAGAATGGGCATGCCAAGGCTCCAGCCACTGCAAACGAACTCCAGACACGTGCTCCCCCTTGTGCATCTGGCTTATGTGGGTCCTGGGGACTCGAACCTGGGTCCTTTGGCTTTGTAGGCAAACACCTTAACTGCTAAGCCATCCCTCTAGCCCTTAAATTTTATTTTTATTTGAGAGAAAGAGAAATGAGAGAGAGAGAAAGAGAGAGAATGGGCCCACTAGGGCCTCTAGCCACTGCAAACTCCAGATGCATGGGCCACCTTGTGCATCTGGCTTACATGGGACCTGGGGAATCGAACCTGGGTCCTTCCTTAGGTTTCGCAGGCATTTTCTCTACCTTTATAGCAAGCCCCTCAACAGGTCTTGTTTTTTTTTACCTGGAGGGGTGACCCATACCTTTAGTTTTGAAGGATCTGGGCTATTTATCACATTGTCTTGATTCAACTACTGTAATTGTCCGTTGACTTTGATAACAGGGCATGGCAATGTTAGGTCAGGACGGGATCCCCAAAATGGAATCACCAAGGACAGCAGAATGATGACAGACACAAGGAAATGGGTCATCCACATTCTTCAAGGAACCACCCAGCCATTGTCCCTACCTTGCCTAACAATGCCCGCAGGTCATGATTTCCTGCCCCCTTATCTTGTAAGTCACCTGGTCAAGGTTCTGATGTCACAACACCCTGGCTATCTTAGATCTCCCCTAAAGAAACCTTTTTTCTATTCACCCAACCAAGAGCACCTTGTGGGAAAACGAGGTTTATTTTGGCTTACAGACTCGAGGGGAAGCTCCACGACGGCAGGGGAAAACGATGGCATGAGCAGAGGGTGGACATCACCCCCTGGCCAACATCAGGTGGACAATAGCAACAGGAGAGTGTGCCAAACACTGGCAAGGGGACACTGGCTATAACGCCCATAAGCCCGCCCCCAACAATACACCGCCTCCAGGGGGCGCTAATTCCCAAATCTCCGTCAGCTGGGAACCTAGCATTCAGAACTGCCTGTTTATGGGGGACACCTGAATCAAAGCACCAGCTGAAGAGCCCTATAAAGCCCACTTTCTGGAATCTCAGGTGGGCTGTGCTCCGCTCTTGAGAGTCAGTCCTGGCAGCTCTTGCTCTTCCTGAATAAAAACTTTCATCTTTGCCTCAAAGTGGTTTTGTGGTCTTGGTCACTCCCGAAGCCTACAAGTAACACCAAGAGATGCCCTAAAGGATCTCCTGCACTCCAGACATACTCTTCCTTACCTCCATCGTGGAGGAGCAGTCCGATTTCCCCCTGGTAGTCTGGATCAATCACCCCTACTATCACTGTGACTCCTTTCTCAGCCTGTTCACTCAAGGGCATCAGGAGCCCAAAGTGACCAGGGGGAAGTCTTAGCTTCCAGTTCAATGGAATGTTCTTTGTGTCTCCTGGCAAGAGCACTCCCCCCACCAGAACCAAGACCTGTAGGCCAGCAGAATCTAAGGTTGTGGGAACAGGAAGCAAAAATTTGGCTAATGGGTCACTTGGGGTGATGGTAAGTGGGACCATTCCCATTTCCACCCTTTGATTCCTGGACCTGTGAATCCGGGCTATAGGAGAAACAGCACCGTATATGGGATGCTGATTCAAGCATATACAGTACTTAACCATCACACTTGTAGAATTTGAAAGGGGAGACTTTGGCCTTCTGGAAAGTGATCTTCTTGTAGGGGTCCCCCCACCACCCACAGGACTCCAGGAAGTCAGGCAAAGTTCATCCCCCAAATCTAGAGATGGCTCAACCTTTCTCCTGAAGCCTTGGGGTACCCAGGGAGATCAAAGACCAACTTAGTGACAGGAGGCTGTCCTCCTGCTGCCCCCTGGCCCCCCGAAGTGGTTTCCAGGTGGGAGGCCTGCCTTCTGCAAGTGTGAGCCTAAGTTGTCCGAGCCCCTGGCTGCCCTTTCCTGTTCCCGTGGGACTGACCACAGCTATTGTCCCTCTAGGCTCGGGGGACCTCTGTACCCTGAAGTCTTCTCCAGGTTACCTTACCCAGCCTTCAGAAAGTCCTGCTCCTTACAAGCTATCCTAGCTCCCAGCTGCTCCTTTAAAAAAAAAAATATATTTTCGGGGCTGGAGAGATGGCTTAGTGGTTAAGCGCTTGCCTGTGAAGCCTAAGGACCCCGGTTCGAGGCTCGATTTCCTAGGATGCACGTTAGCCAGATGCACAAGGGGGTGCACGCATCTGGAGTTTGTTTGCAGTGGCTGGAAGCCCTGGCGCACCCATTCTCTCTCTCTCTCTCTCTCTCTCTCTCTCTCTCTGACTCTTTCTCTCTCTGTCTGTCGCTCTCAAATAAATAAATAACAAAAAAATTTTAATAAAATAAAAATAAATTATTTTCAGCCTGGGCTAGAGTGTGACCCTTACCTTAAAATATGAGAAAAAATTATTTATTTATTTATTTGAGAGAAAGAAAGAGGTAGAGAGAGGGAAAGAACGAGAGAGAATGGGCACGCTGAAGATGAACTCCAGATGCATGTTCCACCTTGTAAATCTGGCTTGTGTGGGTCCTGGGGAGTTGAGCCTGGGTTCCTTTGGCTTTGCAGGCAAGTGCCTTAACCGCTAAGCCATCTCTCCAGCCCCCAGCCGCTCTTTTAATTTTTTTTAATTTTTAATATTTATTTATTTGAGAGGGAAGGGGGAGAGAGAGAAAAAATGGGCGTGCCACGCCCTCCAGCAGCTGCAAACGAGCTCCAGATGCATGCGCCACCTTGTGCATCTGGCTTACGTGGGTCCTGGGGAATCGAACCTGGGTCCTTTGGCTTTCCTTGCAGGCGAAGTGCCTTCATGACTAAGCTATGGCTCCACCCCTCCCCACCTGCTCCTTGAGAAAGGATCTGCCTGCCCACCATTTCCACAGTCTGCCCAGCGCGGGTCCTGGAACGGGTCGGGTGAGGCTCACGTGCACTGGCCGGACTGCTAAAATCCCTGTTAATATCTAAGCCGGACTGTTCCATCCAGAAGGCAGTTTGGGCATCATCCCGGACACTGGATGCACTGGCAGGGAACCGCCAGCAGAGGGCGCACGAGCCCTAAGGCTGGGGCCTGCTGCCTAGCGACCGTCTTCCTCTAAGGATCTCTGCATCTTGGTTGTCTTGGTTTAAGGAATGGGAGGGTCCCAAGTCTTGATCCTAGCCGCTGTCCCTGAGAAATGAAAACGGTGAACCTCTCTTTATTTCTTATCATTGCATATGACTTACAATGATCTCCACTTTAAAGTTTACTTAAAAGAAAAAGGCGGGGATCTGGAGGGATGACTTAGTGGTTAAGGCACTTGCCTGTAAAGCCAAAGGACCTGTGCTGTGTGATCGCCAACTTCTCAGCAAACCATCTTCCTTTTATTTTCTTTTTCAAGGCAGGGTCTCACTCTAACCCAGGCTGACCTGGAATTCACTATGGAGTCTCAGGGTGGCCTCGAACTCACGGCGATCCTCCTATCTCTGCCTCCCCAGTGCTGGGATTAAAGGTGTGCGCCACCTCACCCGGCTTATTCCTTTTATTTTATTTTTTTAAAAAACGCTTATCTTTTTAAAAAGATTTTATTTATATTTATTTATTTGAGAGAGGGAAAGAGGAGGAGAGAGAAAAGAGAGAATGGGTACACCAGGGCTTTCAGCCGCTGCAAACGAACTCCAGATACATGTGCCCCCTTGTGCATCTGGCTTAAGTGGGTCCTGGGGAATTGAACCGAGGTCCTTTGGTTTTGCAGGCAAGTGCCTTAACCGCTAAGTCATCCCTCCAGATCCCCGCCTTTTTCTTTTAAGTAAACTTTAAAGTGGAGATCATTGTAAGTCATATGCAATGATAAGAAATAATACAGAAGCCAGGTGTGGTGGCGCACGCCTTTAATCCCAGCACTCGGGAGGAGCTTTGCAGGCAAGTGCCTTAACCACTAAACCATCTCCCCAGCCCCAGCACCACTTTAAATCTATGTGCGGTGACTGGACTCAGCGCTGGATCCTGCTACCTGGCTTACTAGGCAAGAAGGACACATACCACTAAATAATTAAGGGACTGCTCTACGTTGACAAATACATGAATCTTAGGTGGTTTCCTCTGTACCCATGAGTGTGTTTTTCCACTTAAAGCAAAGGTTCAGGACACTGAGGCAAAACAGCTTTGCAGGGCTGGAGAGATGGCTTAGTGGTTAAGCCCTTGCCTGTGAAGCCTAAGGACCCCGGATCGAGGCTCGATTCTCCAGGACCCACGTTAGCCAGATGCACAAGGGGGCGCACTTGTCTGAAGTTCGTTTGCAGTGGCTGGAGGCCCTGGCGCGCCCATTCTCTCTCTCTCTCCTGCTTTCTTTCACTCTCTCTCCCTCTTTCTCTGTCAAATAAAATAAATAAATAAATAAAGATAAAATATATATATTTTTTAAAAGTTTGTAATTTAGACTCTGCATCCACCTGGTTGGAGGCGGTGTCACTGGTTGGATCTTAGGGTCCAGTCCTAAGGTGTGAGGGGGGGATTTGGAATTCCAGGCTAAAGATATACAAAGTGCCGGGTGTCCCTGATGTATGCTTGCCTGTGGGCTGGAGGTGGCTTTTGGCTTCTCTCTCTCTCCTTGGACCTGTGAAAGCAGGGCCAGCTTCTTCTGCCATTATGGAACTTCCCCCCCCCCACCCCGGCCCCAGGATCTGTAAGCTTCAATAAATATCCCTTCCTCCGTCACTGTACCTGGTCTGGAAGTTCATCTCAGCAACCTGAGGCTGTCAGCTACACAGGGTTCTTTATTCCAGATTGGCGTCAAAGTCATTACATAGGGCAGATAATCTTGAATTCTTCCGGTCTCCGCCTCCCAAGTGCTGGGGCTGGTGAGCATGTGCCACCAAGCCTGTGTGGGGTCCCACCGGGGTGTGTGTTATACAGTGCTCTGCAAAGCTGTGTTTTTTCTTTTTTAACTTTTTTGTTCTTTTGTTCATTTGAGAGCAACAGACAGAGAGAGAAAAAGAGAGAATGGGCGCGCCAGGGCCTCCAGCCACTGCAAACGAACTCCAGATGCATGCGCCCCCTTGTGCATCGGGCTGACGTGGGTACTGGGGAATTGAGTCTCGAACCGGGGTCCTTAGGCTTCACAGGCAAGCGCTTAACCGCTAAGCCATCTCTCCAGCCCTGCAAAGCTGTTTTGCCTCAGTGTCGTGAACCTTTGCTTTAAGTGGAAAAACACACTCATGGGTACAGAGGAAACCACCTAAGATTCATGCATTTGTCAACGTAGAGGAGTCCCTTAATTATTTAGTGGTATGTGTCCTTCTTGCCTAGTAAGCCAGGTAGCAGGATCCAGCGCTGAGTCCAGTCACTCAACATAGATTTAAAGTGGTGCTGGGGCTGGGGAGATGGTTTAGTGGTTAAGGCACTTGCCTGCAAAGCCAAAGGATCCAGGTTCGATTCCCAGGGCCCACGTAAGCCAGATGCACAAGTCTCTGGCACGCCCATTCTCTCTCTCTCTCTCTCTCTCTCTCTGTCTCTCAAATAAGCAAAAATAAAATAAAAAATATTTAAAGCAGTGCTGCGACTGAACTTTTGATATATTTGTGGCAGTGTAAAATGATCTGAGAATATCCATGACCAGGTTACACCTAATTCTACCTGGACTTGTGCATGATTGAAGAAAGCACTGAATTATATAGTCAGAGGTTAATGAAAATTGAGATGTAATTTCCCCCCTACAATCCTTTTTTTTTTTTTTTTTTTTTTTTTTCTGAGGTAGGGTCTCTCTCTAGCCAAGGCTGACCTGGAATTCACTATGTAGTCTTAGGGTGGTCCCAAGCTCACAGTGATCCTCCTACCTCTGCCTCCCAAGTGCTGGGATTAAAGGCGTGCACCACCACGCCCGGCTTCCCCACACAGTTCTTAACTCTGGTAATGAATCTCTGTATCACAGCTTAGAGGCCTCCATATTTTCATCATTCTCCTTAGCACCTGCATAGTGTTTCATAGAATAGATACAACTTAGTGTGTACAACCAGTCTATTATGAGACAGATTCCTAGCCTTTTGCTCTTCTTGAGAACTCCATTTCCTTGTAAACTATTTTTATTTCAACTTATTTGAGAGAGTCAGGGAGAGAAAGAGAGAAAGAATGAGCGCACCAGGGACTCCAGCCACTGCAAACGAACTCCAGATGCGTGCGTCACCTTGTGCATCTGGTTTATGTGGGTCCTGGGGAGTCGAAACCAGGGCCCTTTGGCTTTGCAGGCAAACTTCTTAGCAGCTAAGCCATCCCTCCAGGCCCTTGTAAATTTTTTTTGTTTTTGTTTTTTCGAGGTAGGGTCTCATTTTATCCCCAGGCTGAACTGGAATTCACTGTGCAGTCTCAGGGTGGCCTCGAACTCACAGGCAATCCTCCTACCTCTGCCTCCCGAATGCTGGGATTAAAGGCATGTGCCACCATGCCTGGCTTGTAAAGTATTTGTATTTATTCACTGAGAGCGAGAAAGAGAGAGAGAGAGAGAGAGAATGGGTGTGCTTAGCCCCTTGCCACTGCAAACGAATTCCAGGCACGTGAACCATGCATCTGGCTTTAAGTGAGTACTGGGGAATCGAACCTGAACCATGACTTTATGAGCAAACGTCTTTAACCCTTGAATCATCTCCCCAGCCCCTGACAAGTCCATTTCTTAAAGATCTCTCCTGCTGGGCTAGAGAGATAGCTTAGCAGTTAAGGTGCTTGCCTGCAAAGCCTAAGGATCCATGTTCAACTCTCCAGATCCCACGTAATCCGGGCGCACAAAGGCGAGGCAAGCGCAAGGTCGCACGTGGCCCACTAGGTGGCGCACGTGCCTGGCATTCAATCGTAGTGGCAGAGGCCCTGGAGTGCCAATTCTCTCTCTCTCTCTCTCTAAAATAAAACAAATGAATAAAATTAAAATAAAAAGATTTCCCCTGGTGAAGTTTTCCTTTTCTGCAAGACCACCGTACTGACCCCTTGGCATGAGTCAACCCTTGGTCAGTAATCCATCGTTTGCCAATCCAATCGACAGAGGGCATCGTGGCAAGCAGGCCCCAGGCACACCTCCCCTCCTCCCAGAGATGCCCACTGTCCATTCACACCATGATACCCTTTGCCTTGGCCCCCAAAGCCCAGCCCTGGGGAACCCCACTCCAGCCTTGAATGAGCCAGCGACAGGGGTAGGCCGGCCGCAGAGGCTGCCCCGTGCCGAGCCGCATCCTGCGAGCAGATGTCAAAGCCCCCCTGTGCCTTTGCGCCACGCTTTATTAACAGCAGATGGCGAGGTGCACACGTTTTATCTTGTCAGCTTCTGCACTGGAGGGCAATTAGCTGCTGGGTGGTGTCTCCTTCGTGGTTTTGTTTCTTTCTTTCTTTCTTTTAAATGGGAATCGGAAAATTTGTCCCTCCAGCCCCCCCCACCTCTCTCTCTCTCTCTCCTTCCCTTTCTTTCCCTCTCTCCCTCCTTTTCTTTCTTCCCTTTCCTTCCCTTCTCCTTCCTTCCTTCCTTCCTCTCTTCCTCCCTCCCTCCCTTCCCTTCCCTTCCCTTCCCTTTCCTTTCCTCCCCTTCCCTTCTCCTTCCTTCCTTTCTTCCTTCCTTCCTTCCTCCTTTCCTCTCTTCCTCCCTCCCTCCCTCCCTTCCCTTCCCTTTCCTTTCCTCCCCTCCCCTTCCCTTCTCCTTCCTTTCTTCCTTCCTTCCTTCCTCCTTTCCTCTCTTCCTCCCTCCCTCCCTTCCCTTCCCTTCTCCTTCCTTCCTTCCTTCCTCCCTTCCTCCTTCCCTTCCCTTCCCTTCCCCTTCCCTTCCCCTTCCTCCCTTCCTCTCCTTCCTTCCTTCCTTCCTTCCTTCCTTTCTTTCTTTCTTTTTGGTTTTTCAAGTTAGGGTCTCACTCTAGCCCAGGCTGACGTGGAATTCACCATGTAGTCACAGGGCTGGCCTCGAACTCACGGCGGTCCTCCCTACCTCTGCCTCCCGAGCGCTGGGATTAAAGGTGTGTGCGCCACCACACCCGGTGCTTCTTCTTCTTTTTTTTTTTTCCTTGTGCTTCTCTCCTCCTTCCTTCCTCTTGATCACGGACTCAGACCACAGGACACTCCGTGTGGACCTATTTTCCCACACTCACAGGTCATTCGTGTCCAGCTGCGGTCGCCTGGCTGCCCAGTCGATGATGACTGGCCTTGCCAATGCCGTCCAGCACGGGCCGCAAGGCTCGTCCCCGAGGGACACCAGATCAGAATACCTCCCTGTGATGTACGAAATGCACCCGGCTCCGACGCGCCGCCATTCCAGTCATAGCCTTGAAGTGAGTGAGCGTTTTTCTACATCTGGTCTTTAGATTTTTTTTTTTTTTTCCTCCAATTCGGAGTGATTTTTTTTTTTTTTTTTTTGTTAACTACCGTGGCATATTCACATCAGTCATGGAGTGAGGTCAGCCCCCATCTGCAACATCAGACACAGCCTATGTTCCATCCACAACGTCAGTGGCGTTTATTGGGCATCTACAATGTGTCAGGCCTTATGCTGGGCTCTTTTATAAAAAAAAAATATATATATATATATATATATTTAAATATTTTATTTATTTATTTGAGAGACAGAAAGCAGCTGAGAGAGAGAGAGAGAGAGAGAGAATGGGTGTGCCAGGGCCTCTAGCCACTGCAAATGAACTCCAGATGCATGCGCCACCATGTGCATCTGGCTTATGTGGGACCTGGAGATTCAAACCAGGGTCCTTAGACTTTGCAGGCAAGTGCCTTAACCACGAAGCCATCTCTCCAGCCCTCTTTTTTATCTTAAAAACAAAAAAAAATTTATTTATTTATTAGATATAGAGGGACAGAGGGAGAGAGAGAAAATGGGCATGCCGTTGCAAACAAATTCCAGATTCAAGAGCCACGATTTGCACCTGGCTAACACGGGACCTGGAGAATTGAACCTAGGTCCTTAGGCTTTGCAGGCAAGTGCCTTAACCGCTAAGCTATCTCTCCAGCCCTAGTTGTTTTTTTTTTTTAATTTGTATTAATTTATTTGAGAGAGAGAGAGGCAGAGAGAGGACAAGAGAGAATGGGCACACCAGGGCCTCCAGCCGCAGCAAACGAACTCCAGAAGCATGCCTCCCCTTGTGCTTCTGGCTTACATGGGACGTGAGGAATCGAACTGGGGTCCTTTGGCTTGGTAGGCAAATGCCTTAACCGCTAAGCCATCACTCCAGCTTACCCTTAACAGGTTCCTTCGTCCCCTGCCTTCTCCCAGATATGGGCATGCTTTTGGGTCCTGAACTGTCCCTCCTCCCCACCGCCCTTTTTATTTCAAGGTAGGATAGCGCTCTAGCCCAGGCTGACCTGGAATTCACTATGTAGTCTCAGGATGGCCTCAAACTGTCGGCGAACCTCCTACCTCTGCCTCCCGAGTGCTGGGATTAAAGGCGTGTGCCACCATGCCCCACTTTCCCCCTCTTCTTGATGCGGCTCTAGGAGGCTTATGCAGGTCTGTGTCTTTAATCTCCATGGGAGGAGGTAGGAATGGGGGGGGGTGCATTTCTGACTTCTTTGCTGACTCAGCCTGTCTAACTATGTGTGTATCTAACAGGCACCAACTTAGTATACTTTTTTTGAGGCAAGCCCACCAAATTGGCCTTTTTTTTTTTTTTTTTATTTGAGAGAGGGAGAGGCAAAGCAAGAAACTGAGAGAGAGAGAGAGAGAGAAAGAGAGAGAGAATGGGTGCACCAGGGCCTCCAGCCATTGCAAACTAACTCCGGACGTGTGCGCCCTCTTGTGCATGTGGCTTACATGGGTACTGGGGAATTGAACCTGGGTCCTTTGGCTTTGCAGGCAAGCGCCTTAACTGCTAAGCCATCTCTCCAGTCCTGCCCCCCATTTTTTTAACGTGAGAGAGAGGGAGAGAATTGGCGCACCAGGGCCTCCAGCCACTGCAATGGAACTCCAGATGCATGCGCCATCTTGTGCATCTGGCTTACGTGGGTCCTGAAGAATCGAACCCGAGTGCTTTGGCTTTGCAGGCAAGCGCCTTAACTGCTAAGCCATTTCCCCAGCCCCCAAGCTGGTATTTTAGGAGCCACAGTATTTTTTGGGGGGGGATGCATAGCACCATATAATACCAATCACTGGTTCAGACACACACTCTTCCTACGGGCAGGTCCCCCAACCACACAAGGAGCTGCCTCCCAGTGCTCAGCAGGCCATTCCAGTCTCCCTGCCTGACGATCAGGTGCAATTCCACCATGATTCTTCACTCACTATGTTTTTTTAAATTTTTTTGTTGTTATTTTTATTTATTTATTTGAGAGTGACAGACAGAGAGAGAATGCGCATGCCAGGGCCTCCGGCCACTGCAAATGAACTCCAGACGCGTGCACCCCCTTGTGCATCTGGCTCACGTGGGTCCTGGGGAATCGAGCCGCGAACAGGGGTCCCTTAGGCTTCACAGGCAAGTGCTTAACCGCTAAGCCATCTCTCCAGCCCTTCACTCACTATTAATCCCGAGTTTCTGGGCGGGAGGCCATAATGGCGTGGCGATAACCACTGCGTGCCCCGTAAGTCCCCAGATGGCCATAATGGACAGAAGCGTCTTGACCAGGGCCGGGAACCTGTGCCAGATTCCAGGAGGACTCACTGCTGCCCCGTAGCGGTGATAGAGAGTATTGCATCGTAGTTGGCTGTCACCATCCCTGGCGCTGCCTATGTTGTTGGCAATGTGGCGCCTCAGCAGCAGTAGCTGCATCAGCTTTGACAAGATCAAGCCCTTGCTATGGAATCACGGACGCCTAAGTCTCTGGAGTTCTAGACTGAATGTTTATGTGCCCCACTGTTCATTGTTATGTTTTCTTCGTCCCTCCTCCCCCACCCCAGGTAGGGTCTTGCCTCTAGCCCCAGGCTGAGCTGGAATGCACTCTGTAGTCTCAGGGTGGCCTCGAACTCACGGCGATCCTCCTACCTCTGCCCGGCTTTACAAAGAATTTCCTTTTTTTTTTTTTTTTTTCGAGGTAGGGTCTCACTCTAGCTCAGGTCGACCTGGAATTCACTATGGAGTCTCAGGGTGGCCTCGAACTCTCACGGAGATCCTCCTACCTCTGCCTCCCCGAGTGCTGGGATGAAAGGCGTGCGCCACCACGCCCGGCCCCCACTGTTCATTGTTGAAACTCTGAGCCCCCAGAGCGTACACTTGAGACAGGGCCAGGACTGCGCTCAGGAAATACGGTTATGTGAGATCATAAAACTGGGGCCTTGATGCAGCTAGAATTAGCCCTCATAAGGAAAGACACCAGGGCTGGAGAGATGGCTTAGCAGTTAACGCACTTTCCTATGAAGCCTAAGGACCCCCCCCCCCCACACACACAACGGTGTTCAACTCTCCAAATTTCACATAGGCCAGACATGCAAGGTGACGCAAGGAAGCAATGCGCCCAAAGGTGGCACACATGTCTGGAGTTTGATTGCAGTGGCTGGAGGCCCTGGCATGCCAATTTCTCTCTCTGTCTCTCCCCCTCTCATAAAAAAAGTAAAGAGGGCTGGAGAAATGGCTTAGCAGGTAAGGCACTTCCTTGCAAAGACAAAGGACCCAGGTTTGATTTCCCCAGAACCCACATAAAGCCAGATGCACAAGATGGTGCATGCGTCTGGAGTTCATTTGCAGGGGCAGAAGGCCCTGGCTTGCCCACTCTCTCTCTCTATCTCTCTCCATCAGCTCCTTTCTCTCTATCAAATAAATAAGATAAAATAAAGACGCTAGGGACACATCTTTCTCTCCCTGTCTCTCTTCCTCCTCCTCCTCCATTCTCTGCCTCTGTTTCTTCTCTTATGCACAAAGCAGCCATGAATGTACACAAATGAGTTAGTGGCCGCCCAGAAACAACAACAACGACAGACAAAATGGTCTCAGAATGACTTATTTTGCTGACCCTCTGATTCTGTACTGGCCAGATATTGCAGTCTGCTTCTCGTTGGTGGCATAAAGCATCCGGCCCAAAGCAGCTTGTGGGAGTGGCTCTCAGGCTCGAGGGGAAGCTCCACGATGGCAGGGGAAAACTATGGCATAAGCAGAGGGTGGACATCGCCCCCTGGCCAACATCAGCTGGACAACAGCAACAGGAGAGTGTGCCAAACACTGGCTAAGGGAAGCTGGCTATAACACCCATAAGCCCGCCCCCAACAACACACCTCCTCCAGTAAGGCTCCAAGTCCCACATTTTCCACCAGCTGGGAACCTAGCATTCACAACATATGAGTTTGTGGGGGTGGGGGGGTACCTAGTTCAAACAACCATGCCAGCTTCTAAAGTTATGTGCTGAATTTCTGTTGCTTCAGGACATCCAGCCTGGGGCATTTTGTTACGGTAACTTGGGCAGAATAAGATTCTAACCTATTGGGCTAGAGAGATGGGCTTAGAGGGTAAGGCGCTTGCCTGTGAAGCCTAAGGACTCATGTTTGACTCTCCAGGTCCCACGTAAGCCAGACGCACAAGGCGGCACATGTGTCTGGCATTCGATTACAGGGGCTGGATGCCCTGGCACACCAGTTCTCTCTCTCTGATTAAAAAATAATAATAATTAAAGCCAGGCATGGTGGTGCATGCCTTTCATCCCAGCACTCGGGAGGCAGAGGTAGGAGGATCACCATGAGTTCAAGGCCGCCCTGAGACTACATAGTGCATTCCAGGTCAGCCTGGGCTAGAGTGAGACCCTACCTCAAAAAAACAGAAAAAAAAAATTAAAAAATAAGCAGGGCTGGAGACATGGCTTAGCAGTGAAGGCGCTTGTCTGTGAAGCCTAAGGATCCATGTTCAACTCCCCAGATCCCACGTAAGCCAGACGCACAAAGGCGAGGCAAGTGCAAGGTCGCACATGCCCACTAGGTGGCGCAAGCGTCTGGAGTTCGATTACAGTGGCTGAGGCCCTGGAGCGCCAATTCTCTCTCTCTCTCTCTCTACAATAAAAAATCCCTTTAATAATAATAATAATAATAATAATAATAATGATATATTCTAACCTGCTGTCATTGGAAAAGGAGAGGGCTAGTTGGGAAAAGGGATTAGCTGACACCCACAGGGTGGCCCATCTTGCGCACCTGGTTATCAAGATCCTCCTCTGTAGGGGGGCTTGAGATGGGAGGCTCTTCCCACACTCTAAGTCTTTAAAGAGGTATAACCACATGGGGCTGGGGAGATGGCTCAACAGCTAAGGCACTTGCCTGCAAAGCCTAACAACCTGGTTTGATTCCCTGGGACCCATGTAAAGCCAGGTGTACTAAGTGGTACATGTGTACGTTTGTGGCGGCTGGAGGCCCTGGTGCGCCCATTTCTCCCTCTCTCTCTCTCTCCCTGAAAATAAATAAATGAGGACTGGAGGGATGGCTTAGCAGTTAAGGCGTTTGCCTGCAAAGCCAAAGGACCCAGGTTCGATTCCCCAGGTCCCACTAAGCCAGGTGCACAAGGGGGCGCACGCGTCTAGAGTTTGTTTGCAGTGGCTAGAGGCCCTGGTGTGCCCATTCTCTCTCTCTCTCCCCCTCCCTCTTTCTCTGTGAAAGGAAGGAAGGAAGGAAGGAAGGAAGGAAGGAAGGAAGGGAAAAAGAAAGAAAGAAAGAAAGAAAGAAAGGAAGAAAGAAAGAAAGAAAGAAGAAGCAAGCCAGGCATGGTGGCGCACGCCTTTAATCCCAGCACTTGGGAGGCAGAGGTAGGAGGATCACTGTGAGTTCAAAGGCCACCCTGAGACTACATAGTTAATTCCAGGTCAGCCTGAGCTAGGGTGAGACCTTACCTCGAAAACAAAACAAAACACAAACAAACAAACAAACAAAATCAATTAATTAAAATTTAAAAAAAGAAGTCTAACCATATGCCATCCTCCTTGCCAGCAGTGTTCAAAGAGAGAGGACCAAGCAGCAGCTACAGGCTCCGTGGGAGTCCTAGGCGAACATCCCTGTAACTGCCTGCTCTCTGGGCCTGTGCCAGCCCAGTGTTGGCCTTACTCTGCCTTTGAGCACTGGAAATGCTAACCCTCAACTTAGCAATTTGCAAGGTGGGGTGCTGAGTTTTGAAGGAACAGATAAAACTCAGTGTATTATTAGCTTCTTTTTTAAAATTTTACTTTAGATAGAGAGAGAGAATTGGCACACCAGGGCCTCAGCCGCTGAAATCGAACTCCAGACGCTTGCGCCACCTAGTGGGCGCGTGCGGCCTCGCGCCTGCCTCACCTTTCGTGGGATCTGGAGAGTCGAACATGGGCCCTTAGGCTTCGCTAGGCCAGCTCTCCAGCCCCCAGTGTATTAACTTCCATTGCTGCTTAACAAGTCACTACCAAGTTGGCGATTTAACTAAGCCATTTGTTATCCTACAGTCTGTGTAGGTCAGGAACTGGGTGACAACCTGATTGTGTCCTCTGCCCTGGGACTCTCTCCCCAGGCTACAGTTAAGGTGCTAGCCCAGTAGCTGTCTAAACTGACATTCAGTCCTTCTTCCAGGTCCATTTGGGTCGATGGGTAACCTAGCTCCTTGCAATTGTAGACTGAAGAGACTGAAGTTGCTGTCTTTTTTTTTTTTTTTTAAGTGTTTTCAAATTTTCTCATTTATTTATTAGAGACAAAGAGAGGGAGAGAGAGGGAGAGAATGGGCACGCCAGGGCCTCCAGCCACTGCAAACGAACTCCAGACGCATGCGCCACCTTGCGCCTCCGGCTTACGTGGGACCTGGAGAATCGAACCTGGGACCTTAGGCTTCGCAGGCATGCGCCTTAACCGCTCAGCTATCTCCCCCCCCCCCACCCCGGGGCCTGAAGTTTCCGTCTTCTTGCTCAGTTCCCGCTGGGAGTCATTCCTGGTTCCCAGAGGCCACTGTCTGGTCCTAGCCTCAGCCTTCCTACCATCACACTGGGACTCAGGGAAGGGGACGGTTGGAGTTTTATTTTTTTTGGTTGGGGGGGGCCCGGGAGCCATCATGGGGTTCTGTTTGTATCGTACCGCATCCAGCGGGAACCACAGAGCGCGGATTAAAATGCTTACAAGGGGCTTAATCAAGGAAATAATAATAATAATAATAATAATAATAATAATAAAAGGCCTGGCTGGGAGGGCACAGCGTCTACACAGTTTTGGAAGGAAAGTCACATAGAGGTTTGGCGATGAGCCAGAAGAGGCCTCCCCGGCAAGGGACGTCCTTCAGGATGGGAGCTGGAAGAAAGAAAGAAAAAGAAAATCCCCTCCTCTCCTCTTCCCCTTCCAGTCTGCAGCTGGAGCTGAGCCAGACAAGAAGCCGGGGCACCAAGGAGGCTCAGCGTGGGGGGTGGGGGCAATAGGAGTTTAGAATAGGAGTAGGTGGGTGACAGACAGCCAGGCAGCCTCTCGGGTCACCGAGCCATGTGGGTGATATACAGAGGGGCCATTCTTTTTTCTTGTTGTTGTTGTTATTTTTATTTATTTATTTGAGAGCGACAGACAGAGAGAGAAAGAGGCAGATTGAGAGAGAGAGAGAGAGAGAGAGAGAATGGGCGCGCCAGGGCCTCCAGCCACTGCAAACGAACTCCAGACGCGTGCGCCCCCCCCTTGTGCATCTGGCTGACGTGGGTCCTGGGGAGCCGAGCCTCGAACCGGGGTCCTCAGGCTTCCCAGGCAAGCGCTTAACCGCTAAGCCACCTCTCCAGCCCCAGAGGGGCCATTCCATGCCAGTTCCAGCGTGTGGCCAACTGAGCGATTCTTACCAGTGTTACAGGTGGTAGAGTCTATGTCGGGCAGCAAAGACTTTAGAGTTCTGGGCTGTTATCTAAGGGACACACCTCGGACCCTCGCTTAACTCCCGTCCTCCCAGTCACTTATTCCTATTGGATCCAATGGGCAGTAAGACAGCTGGCCACCATAGCCCCCCACCTAACAGAGTCTGTTCTTCCTGAGGGCCCAGTTGAAAACTGGAAACCTTACCAGTTAGTTCCCTTGGACGGGCCAGTGCTGCACCCCCGTGTGTGTGTGTGTGGTCTATGGAGCTGCGAAGATCCAAAGAGGTCCCCCAGTATGATAGATACCTCTTAGCAACAGTCAGTACGGGTGTGTAGCCGTGGGTCTGTCTTCCAGGAGAACATTCCAAATTCTGTTTGCTGTGTCTGATCTCTTCTCTATGGAGAGCCAGGTGCCCCCTCAGCGCACAAAGCCGTGCGGAGAATGGATCTGAGAGTGTGAGGTGGACGGGGGAGGGAACGCTTCCCACCCCCGCCCAGCCAGCATGGCGAGACAAAGCTTAATGCTTTTATTTTTTTTATTTTCTTTTAAAAAACTTAATTAATGAAACCGGGCATGGTGGTGGCACACGCCTTTCATCCCAGCACTCGGGAGGCAGAGGTAGGAGGATTGCCGTGAGTTCGAGGCCGCCCTGAGACTGCAGAGTGAATTCCAGATCAGCCTGGGCTAGAGAGTGACCCTACCTTGAAAACCCAAAAACAAAAACAAATAATAATAATAATAATTGTTATTATTATTATTCGTGGTTTTTCGTTGTTGTCTTTTTATTCTTTTTTCCTTTTAATTATTTTTTTTTCATTTATTTTGTTTATTTACTTGAGAGAGAGAGAGAGAAAGAGGCAGATAGAGAGAGAATGGGCGCACCAGGGCCTTCAGCCACACTGTAAACGAACTCCAGACACGTGTGCCCTTTTGTGCATCCGGCTTACGTGCTTCCTGGGGAATCGAACCTGGGTCCTTTGTCTTCGCAGGCAAATGCCTTAACCGCTAAGCCATCTCTCCAGCCCTTCTTCTTCTTCTTCTTTTTTTTTTTTCTAGTATTCATTTATTTGGAAGCAGAGAGAGAAACACACCGAGAGAGAGAAAGAGAGAGACAGGAAGAGAAAGAGAGTGAGACTCACACACCAGGACCTCTTTTCTTCACTGCCAACAAATCCCAGACACATGCACCACTTTGTGCATCTGGCTTTACAGGGGGTGCTAGGAGAATCGAACCCAGGCTGTCTGTCAGGTTTTGCAAGCACGTGCCTTTAACCACTGAGCCACCTCAGCAGCCCCGACGAGCCTCATTTCAATAGTTCTCCGCCGTCAGCAGCCGCCTCCTTGCTTTCCCTCTTCTCTGCTTCCATCCCGTTCTCTGTACACAGCCTGAGTCACCTTATGCATGAGTCACATCAGGCCATCCTCGGCCGTGCATCCTGTAACGGTTTCCAGTGCTCGATTCGTAATCCCCGCCCCTTGGCCTGGTCCCTGCTCACTTGTGTTCACTTGTTTGTCAGCACTATATTGCACCGTTTTTTGTTTTGTATTGTTTTCGAGGTAGGGTCTCACTGTAGCCCTGGCTTACCTGGAATTCACCATGGAGTCTCAGGGCGGCCTCGAACTCACGGCGATCCACCTACCTCTGCCTCCTCGAGTGCTGGGATTAAAGGCGTGGGCCACCACGCCCAGCTTTGAACACCGTTTGAATGTAATGACCCCAGACCTGATGCTGGCCCCTGACAGTCTCACTACTTATGAGCAGCGACTTGAATCTACGTGCCTCTTGCACTTGCTTTTCTTTGTAGAGGTCATTGCATCCGTATGTATTTCTGAAAGGTTTTCGAGGCCTGGAGAGATGGCTTAGCGGTTAAGGCACTTGCTGGCAAAGCCAAAAAAAAAAAAAAACCAAAACAGAAAACCCAGGTTCAATTCCCCAGGACCCATGCAAGCCAGATGTACAAGGGTAGCGCAGGGATCTGGAGTTCGTTTGCAGAGGCTAGAGGCCCTGGTGCACCCATTCTCTCTCTCTCTTTTTTTTTTTTTTTTTTTTTTTTTAAGGTAGGGTTTCACTCTAGCTCAGGCTAACCTGGAATTCAAACTCACTATGTAGTCTCAGGGTGGCCTCGAACTCACAGCGATCCTCCTTCCTCTGCCTCCCAAGTGCTGGGATTAAAGGCATGCGCCACCACGCCTGGCCCATTCTCTCTCTCAAATAAATAAATCAAACTAAGCAAAAACATTGAAAAAAAAAAGTCTCTCTGTTTCTTCTCCCCCTTCCCAATGGGAAGGGGGGGGGTGACTTTTTATAAGAGGTTATCAAACAATGCAGAGATGGCTTAGCGGTTAAGGCACTTGCCTATGAAACCTAAGGTCCGGGGTTCGATTCCCCATTACCCACCTAAGCCAGATGCACAAGGGGGCGCACGCGTCTGGAGTTCATTTGCAGCGGCTGGAGGCCCTGGCGTGCCCACTTTCTCTCTCCCTCTCTCTCTCTCTCTCTCTCTCTCTCTCTGCTTGAAAGTAAATAAATAAAAATATAGAAAAGGGTTTCAAAAGTTGATTTAGGCTGTAGCCTTTGTGGGGGGGGGGGTCAACTTTTCCCAGCAAAGACAATGGTGCTCACATGTTGTGTTTGGGGCCGCCATTTATATCTGCTGCATAAAACCTCCCCAGAGGGCACCCCAACGTTTCTTGCACTCTCTCGAGCCTGGCTGGCACTGAGTTTACAGATACGGCTCTAGTGAGTTGTGGGGTTCTGAAGCCCCTGCCCTCCCCCAGTCACTGTTCCTGTCCCCTCCACTGTGCCCTCACCCCGCCCTGTTCCACACCCCCTCCAGCCCAGCCCCATGGCGGGCACCTTGGCTCTTCCCAGGATTCCATTTTCAGCTCAGGGCCATCTTCTCATGCACCTGTTCTGCCCTACCTGGCCCTGCAACCCGCCCCTCGGAGGGACTGTCCCGTGAGCCCAAAGTCCACTCACCGTGTGGGGCTGCGGCAGCAGAGACTGGAGCGATGGGGGAAGGCGAGGACTCGGGTGACTGGCTAGTGATGGGCTTGAGTCAGGTAGATGTGGGGAGAGCCTCGATTGTTGTGAAGAGCATTCGGGGAGCGGTGGCGGGGGGGAGAGACTTTCAGCATCGAGACGACGCTGAGGACCAGCAGCTGTCACATACACTTGAATAGAAAGCAAGCCATCTCCGCAAACTTATCCCTCAGAAAATGGGCTGCCACAGAGTTGAGTCTTTTTTTTTCCCCCCATGGGGTCTGTTTCCTTATGTTGGAGAACAGGTCTGGCTGGCAAGTGTGCCTGGATTCAAACTACCCTCAGCTGAGGGCTGGAGAGAAGGCTGAGCGGCTAAGGCGCTTTTCTGAGAAGCCCAAGGACCCAGGTTCAATTCTCCAGGTCCCATATACGCCAGATGCACGTAGTGACGCATGCATCTGGAGTTCGTTTGCAGTGGTTAGAGGCCCGTTCAGTTTCTCTCTCTCTCTCTTTCTCCTTCCCTTTCTCTGTCTCTAATAAATTAATAAAATGAAAATTAAAATATTTTAAAATATTGGCTAAGTGCTTATATTTTTAAAAAATTACCTCAGCTGAAAAATAAATAAATAAAATAAAATAATATTTAAAAAGGGCTCAGGCCAGGCATGGTGGCTCACGCCTTTAATCCCAGCACTTGGGAGACAGAAGTAGGAGGATTGCTGTGAGTTTGAGGCCACCCTGAGACTACATAGTGAATTCCAGGTTAGCCTGAGCTAGTGAGAGACCCTACCTCGAAAAATAAACAAACAAAACAGGCTGGAGAAATGGCTCAGTGGTTAAGGCGCTTGCATGCAAAGCCTAAGGACCCATGTTCAACTCTCCAGATCCCATGTTAGCCAGATGCACAAAGGTGAGGCAAGTGCAAGGTCGCACATGCCCACTAGGTGGCGCAAGCATCTAGAGTTCGATTACAGTGGCTGGAGGCCCTGACGTGCCAATTCTCTCTCTCTCTCTCTTATAAATTTAAAAAATATATTAAAAATATTAAAACCTCTGCTGCCTTGAGCACATCCGAGAATGAAGGGAGGACGCGAGGAGCCTCAGAGATCGCGCTCTCCAGGGGGGTGAGTGTGGCCGGCTATCTGTGAGGGTGCCTGAGGTCTGTCCTCCTTCCTTGGAGGCCTGGAGCTCGGGGTTCTATGTTCTTCGGGGGAAACTGAGGCCTTGGGAGGCGAGTTCCCAGGAAACAGGCCTGCAGCGCGGCGCCCTTGCTTCTAAGGAGACCCGGGCCGTTTCAGAACACTGGGCTTGGCACAGGGGGCGTCCGTCTCCTGCCGTCTTGGCTACGAAAGTTTCAGATGACAGGGCAGCAGCTTTGGAGCTAAGAGACCTGGGTTCAAATTCCGAGCTGCTCCACCCGCTAACCGCACGACCTCTTAGCCAGTCGCCTCCCCCATGGGTCCCTGGTTCCTCAGGGGTGATGTTGTACGCCGTCTCCCCGGAGGCATCCAGACAACTGCGGAGCAGGGTCCTGAGTAGCCGTGAGTGTGACGGGAGATAAAAAAATAAAAATCACCCGGGAGACAGCTTCAGAGAGCAGCTCGTTTATCTGTCAGGGGAATGGGTTTATAAGCGTTTGTGAAAATTGGGGAGAGGTACGGGTGGGTAAGGGGTCATGAGGGGATCGGTTAGTACAAAGGTCTCGCTGATGCCTGGTTAGCATGTAGTGACATCATGGGTGAGCGGGAAAGGGTCACAAGGTCTAAGTAGTGGTGGAAAAAGGTATGGGGTACGGGTCGCAGAGGGATTAGCTGTGGGAAATCTGCTGGCTGACACCTCACTAACATATAGGGACTTGCCGGGCAAGTGACAAGGGGTCATGAGGCTCTGGGGAAAGTGGAACCTAAGTCTTATCAGTACATCCAGGGGTCCCGGGCTGCAGGGGAGGGAGGGAGCGGCCCTACTCCTGCTGGCCTCGGGACCCGAAATTATCGGGGTCTAGGCCAGCTGCCACCTCCTGTGGCCCGGGGGCCTGATGCTCCCCCAGCAAACTGGGACGGCACTAGCTGCCACCTCTCTCCTCGGATGCGGTGAGGCAGGCCATGACTGGCTACGGGGTGGGGTGGGGGCTCCCCATGAGGGTGGGGGTCCAGAGGATGTGAAGGTGACACTAAGGTGGGGACAGCCTCTTCCTGTGGTGTCCCTTTGGTGCAGCAAGACGTGAACCCTGCGCCCCGCCCCCCCCCTCAGAGAAGAACCCAAGAGCCCTGGTGGCCACAGGCTGTGCGAAGCAGTCCTCACACAGCCCAGCCCAGTGACTCTCACCACAGGAACATGTGTTTGCCACCACGGGCCTTGGATGTCTCGTAAAACTCACAATTTGTTCAAAAGAATAAACAGAATGAAAGAGGCCCCACAGGATTGGCAGGGTGGGGTGTGTGGGGGGTGTGTGTGTGGGGGAGGGCTGGGGAGCCGTTCCCAGGCTGGTTTCCATTTAAACCAGATTTGAAGCTCTGAGCTGGGAAAGCCCTTGGCAGCCCAGGCCAAGGCTTGGCCCGTGGCCTGGGCTGGAGGACACGGGTCCTGGCTCCCACGCATCCGGCAGGGGTGGGAGTCAAGCGACTCGCAGACTGCACGCGCCGAAGCGCCGGCGAAAGAGCCCGACGGTCTGCAAGGCGGGTGTGAACAGGTGTGAACAGGTGTGAATGCTGGCTGTGGACGCTCGGGGCAGCAGCCTGGGGCACAGGATGGTTAGGGCTACATGGTGGCTGGGGTGGACATAGGGACATGATGGACAGACATGGGTCTATCTCTGGAGGAAATCAGTGTGTGTGTGTGTGTGTGTGTGTGTGTGTGTGTTTGTGTAGGCTCTGAGGCCAGAAAGAACGAAGTTTTCATATTTGAGAAAATAAAGTCCCCAAGGCTAAGAGAGCTGGGGCTGGACCCAGAGGTTAAACCAGACCTGTCTAGGAACCAGGGAAAACCTTCCCAGAGTAAACAAAGCTTGGCGTCAAAGATGAGAAGCTCTCTCTCTCTCTCTTTCTCTCTAAAATAAAATTTAAAAAGGGGGCTGGAGGGATGGTTTGGTGGTTTAGGCGCTTGCCTGCGAAGCCTAAGGACCCATGTTCGACTCTCCAGATGCCACGTAAGCCAGACGCACAAAGGTGAGGCAAGCGCAAGGTCGTACGTGCCCACTAGGGGGCGCAAGCATCTGGAGTTCAATTGCAGTGGCTGAGGCCCTGATGTGCCAATTCTCGCTCTCTAAAATAAAAGACTGATCTAAGAGCTGGGGAGATGGCTCAGTAGATGAAGCTCTTACACAGTGGAGTACCCGAATTTGGACTCTCAGAACCCACATGGATGTCTGTAATCCCAGTACCACCTACTTGGAGGACAGGGTTCAGCTCAGGAGAGTTAGGTTAGGTTATAGGTCCTGGCTCCCCCTCGTGTCCAGAAACGCACAGGCTGTCTAGCGGAGCATCTGCAAGCGTGGCATCGAGAACGCAGGGTGGACATAGGCTGGGGTTGTGCATAGAGCGGCCTTGCTAAGGTCTAAACTGGGAAAGCTTCCCCCACCCCCACAACACAACACAACACAACAATAACAACAAAACAAAATTGAACCAGAAGGCCAGGTGTGGCGGTGCTCACCTTTAGTATCAACACTTGGGTAGGTAGAGGCAGGAGGTTCAGGAATTCAGGTTTGAGGCCAGTCTGGGCTACATGAGACCGTGTCTCAAAATAACCCCTGACTGAGCCGGGCTGGAGATACGGCTTAGCAGTTAAGACGCTTGCCTGCGAAGCCTAAGGACACAGGTTTGATCCCCAGAACCCACGTAAGCCAGATGTGCGTGGTGGCGTATGCACCTGGAGTTCATTTTGTAGTGGCTAGAGGCCCTGGCACACCCATTCTCCACCCCCCCCTTCTCTCTTTCTCATAGTGGTGGCACACGCCTTTAATCCCAGCACTCGGGAGGCAGAGGTAGGGGGATCACTGTGAGTTCGAGGCCACCCTGAGACTACAGAGTGAATTCCAGGTCAGCCTGGGCTAGAGTGAAACCCTACCTTGAAAAACCAAAAAAAAAAAATTTAAAAACTGAGCCAAGCCGGGCGTGGTGGCGCACACCTTTAATCCCAGCACTCGGGAGGCAGAGCTAGGAGGATCGCTGTGAGTTCGAGGCCACCCTGAGAATACATAGTGAATTCCAGGTCAGCCTGACTAGAGCGAGACCCTGCCTTGAAAAACCAAATAATGATGATGAAAAAAAAAAAAAAAAACTTAGTCAAAAGTGTATTGAGAGGGCTTGGCATGCTTGGAGGTCCTTCCGTTTCAAGCTTCCCTAGTGGATTCAGTTTGGACGTGGTCACAGTCTTGTCCTAGGTCACTCAGTGAATCCAAGGGAGCCGGAGGCCTCAGGCGCCATCTGTCCATCACCCAACACAGCGTGGTGCAGCCTGTTAGGACCCAGCACCAAGCATTGACCAGCTGGGAAACCAGAGAAATGACCACAAGGGGGAGCCAGGACCTAACGTAACAGGCTCTCCTGAGCTGAGCCCTGTGCTCCAAGTTTCCTAAAGGGGATCATTAGGTCCATATGAGGTTGTCATCCCGGGCAAGGCCTACCTGGCCCAGTTCAAACCTCATGTGTACCAAGACTGAGCCAGTTTCCCCATCGGTCAATGGTGGTTACCTGTCTTTTCTGGGTGGCTATGGGATGTAGGAGGTAGATAAGATAGGCTGAGGAGATGGCTTAGCAGTTAAGGCACTTGCCTACAAAACCGAAGGACCCAGGTTCGATTCCCCAGGACCCACATAAGCCAGATGCATAAGGTGAAACATGTGTCTGGAGTTTGTTTGCAGCGGCTGTAGGCCCTGACGTGCCCATTCTCATTCTCTCTTTCTCTCTCTCTCTCTGTCAAATATATATATATATATATATATATATATATATATATATATATTTTTTTTTTTTTTGGTTTTTCGAGGTAGGGTCTCGCTCTAGCCCAGGCTGACCTGGAATTCACTATGGAGTCTCAGGGTGGCCTTGAACTCACTGCGATCCTCCTACCTCTGCCTCCTGAGTGCTGGGATTAAAGGCGTGCGCCACCATGCCCGGGTAAAAATATTTTTTCAAAAAGATGGGAGGGGCTGGAGAGATGGCTTAGCGGTTAAGGTGTTTGCCTGCAAGGCCAAAGGACCCAGGTTCGATTTCCCCAGGACCCACGTTAGCCGGATGCACAAGGGCGTGCACGCGTCTGGAGTTCGTTTGCAGTGGCCGGAGGCCCTGGCACGCTCATTCTTTCTGTCTGTCTCTCTTCTCTTTCTCTGCTTGCAAAAGAAAAAAAAAAAGATGGGAGAAGCCCACAGAGCCTGTAGCTCCCAGCTAGCTCCCCCTCCACCTGCCACACAGTGGTTTATGCCTGCCCCACCCTCCCCATGCCCAACAGAGGCTCTTTGGCACTGCTCTTCACTACTATCAGAGTGCCACGCCGGCCCCGGAACATTCTGGAGTTTCCTAACTGGGTTTCCCTCCTTGGCCCAGCCTTGCCAGCCTCTGGGAAGTCTAGGGAAGAACCTGGAAGTACTGGCGAGGAAACTGAGGCACGGAGAACTCAATGCTTTTGAGCTTTTGAGCTCACCTGCCCCTGAAAACCCTCCAGGCAGGGGAAAGTGGTGCTTTGAGCCCCAAGTCCAGGTGGCCTCTATTTTTCCCTACCTGTTGCTAGGACCCCAAATCTAGGCAGAAATCCTTTGGTACCAGGGTTGGGGGAGGACAAGACATGAACTCTCTGAGGGAAAGGGCATCTTAGAAGGCCTTAGATGGGCCCAGAATCTGTATCTGTGGTTCTGAAATCTATCATGGACTGGAGAGATGGCTTAGTGGTTAAGGCATTTGGTATGAAGCCAAAGGACCCAGGTTCGACTCCCCAGGACCTACGTAAGCCAGTTGCACAAGGGGCACATGTGGTCTGGAGTTCGTTTGCAGTGGCTGGAAGCCCTGGCATGCCTATTCTCCCTGTGTCTGTCTCTCTTCTCTCTATGTCTCTGTTTACAAATAAATAAATAAAATTAAACAAAATATTCTATTTATTTATTTATTTGAGAGAGAGAGAATGGGCACACCAGGGCCTCCAGTCACCGCAAACGAACTCCAGACGCACGTGCCGCCTTGTGCATCTGGCTCACATGGGTCCTGGGGAATCGAACCTAGATCCTTACTCTTTGCAGGCAAGTGCCTTAACTGCTAAGCCATCTCTCCAGCCCTTGTTGCTTCTTTTATTCACGAAGCACTGGCCAACCTCTGCCCCCCGGGGTGAGCCACTCCACCTAGGAGAGAATCCATACTGGGACTGGCCTCTGAGAGCCCCTGGCTTAGCAGGAACGAAGCTCGCCTATGGCAGACACAGCCAGGAGGCTTGAAGCAAGAGAGACAGTTCCAAGGGCCGGGCACGGTAGCACACGTCTTTAATCCCAGCAGGATTAGAGCGGGAGGCAGAGGTAGGAGGATCGCCGCGAGTTCGAGGCCACCCTGAGACTACAGAGTGAGTTGTAGGTCAGCCTGGGCTACAGTGAGACCCTACCTTGAAAAACCAAAAACAGAGAGAGAGAGAGAGAGAGAGAGAATTCCAGAAGGAGGAGGCTCTGACGTGGGGGCTTTGGACTTTAAACTGAGACTAGGGTACTTGAGTGGTTCTTACATGGTTTCACAACTGCCCTTCTACAGGGACATCTCCCACCAGCTTGGTGGGCACCACACTGAGGAGCTCTAGGAAGCAGGAGGCCTGCACGCCGCCCCCATCCCCCCCCACACCCACATTCCTTCACTGGTATGCAGACTGAGGAGGGGGCAGCGGGGTGGAGAGGTTGTTGGGGGGTGGTCCCAGGCTGCTAGGTAGATGGGGTGGGCGGGAGCTGATAATCTGCTCCCCAGCAGGCCGCTTTGGGATGCAGCATCAAAGGCTGCCGGGAAATGTGCGCAGAATAAGGTGGAACATCATGGAAGTCTCCGCCGCTCCGCTGGCCCGCGAATTCACGGTCAATGAGAAGAATTTCCTCTGGTCCCATATTTTTTTTTCCTCCCTTTGAAAGGCAAAGCTTTTGGATCGAATAAACACGCGTCACACTCCTGGCCTAGGCCAGCTTCTCCAGTGCAAGGCAAACAGGACTGAACTGGCTTTTAAACCGCCTTTTTCCAGCCCTAGATGTGCAGCAGACCCCTCTAAGGATGGTCAACAGCCCATCTTTACTCTGCCTGGAACCACTGTAGAGTCACTAGGAAAGGGCTGTAGGGCCTGGGGCAAGTCCCTTAGGCTTGGGGTCTTCACTACCAAGACTTATTAATTATGCCCATGGAGCGTTAATTTCCACTGTCCTCAAATTAATCCAAACACATTTCAAAAAGTCACAATAAAGAGCCGGGCTGTAGCCGGGCGTGGTGGCGCACGCCTTTAATCCCAGCACTCAGGAGGCAGAGGTAGGAGGATTGCTATGAGTTCGAGGCCACCCTGAGACTCCATAGTGACTTCCAGGTCAGCCTGGGCTAGAGTGAGACCCTACCTCAAAAAAAAAAAAAAAAAAAGAGAGCTGGCCGTGGTGGCACATGCCTTTAATCCCAGCACTTGGGAGGCAGAGGTAAGAGGATCGCTGTGAGTTCGAGGCCACCCTGGGATTACATAGTGAATTCCAGGTCAGCCTGGACTAGAGTGAGACCCTACCTCGAAAAACCAAAAAAAAAAAAAAAAAAAAAAAAAAGAAGTCACAATAAGGGCTGGAGGGATGGCTTAGCGGTTAAGGCACTTGCCTGCAAAGCCAAAGGACCCAGGTTCGATTCCCCAGGATCCGAGTAAGCCAGATGCACAAGGTGGCTCAAGCATCTGGAGTTCCTCTGCAGGGGCTGGAGGCCCTGGCGTGCCCATTCTCTCTGTTTCTTCCTCTCTCTTTCTGTCTCTCTCAAATAAATGAATAAATGAAATATGTTTTTTAAAGTCACAATAAAAACCAAAAAAAAAAAAAAAGTCACAATACTATTGCTACCAGGACCCCCTCCAATGATCTCACCAGACCCAATTCCATTCCAGTTTGTGGGGCAGCTGTGTTTATAGCCTCAAGATGCCTAACCTGGGGCATTTTCAGAACTAGAGAGGTGTGTTAATCCTGGGAGACAGTTCCAAGGGTTTCCTTCTAGGAAGGACAGGGAATACCGGCCTTTTTCCCCCCAATGTTCCCTCCTCTCCATTACCAGGCGTTCTAGCACGTGCACAAGCACACACATTTACACATGCATTTTTTATTTATTTAACTTAATTTATTTATTTGAGAGAGAAATAGTGAGTGAGAGAGAGAGAGAGAGAGAGAGAGAGAGAATGGGCGTGCCAGGGCCTCCAGCCACTGCAGACGAACTCCAGACATGTGTGCCCCCTTGTGCATCTGGCTAACGTGGGTCCTGGGGGAACTGAACAGGGTTCTGTAGGCTTTGCAGGCAAGTGCCTTAACCGGTAAGCCATCCCTCCGGCCACTAGCACACATATTTTCATTGGAGGTATATATATATATATATGTATTCTGAGTATGTAAATACTTACCAGTCCAGTACTATACTCTGCCTTGTGTCCTTTTCCTGCATTTTGACCAATTTTTCCATTAAAAATGGCCTCAACAAATGAGCCAACGGGTGCAATAGTGGCACGTCTGTCATGGTGGAAACCAACTGCACTCTAATTGGACTGGAGGTCCGCTCCATGGGAGGGAATACATCCCTGATACTGAAAACTTAAAACAGGGGTAGTCATGAGCCCTAGGGGTGTAATGTCTGCTGGTGTCTGGCTAAATGTATATACTATGCTCACCAAACTGCCCAGTAAGCACTTCTCTTAATGTCCATACCCATATATGAATGCTACTCCCACTTTTGGTTAGAGAAGCTTCTCTTTTCAGATGGCAATGACGTTGGGATGACTCAGAAGGCACCATGGTGCTGAGAAGAAGTGACAGAGGAGCGCTCAGCACTGAGACATCTCGATCACACCTTCCAAGGCTCAGGGTCTAATGCGGAAGAGGTGGCGGAAAGAATGTAAGAGCCAAAGGAAGGGTAGGACTCCTTACAACGTGCTCCTCCAGACACAAAATGGCCTGGATATCCATGACCTCACAGTGCCTGACACTCCCTACACAAGACCCTCATAATAGGAGGAAAAGATCATGACATCAAAATAAAAGAGAGACTGATTGAGAGGGGGAGAGAGGATATGATGGAGAGTGGAGTTTCAAAGGGGAAAGTTGGGGGAGGGAGGGCATTACCATGGGCTATTGTTTACAATTATGAAAGTTGTCAATAAAAATATACGTATAAGTATAAAATTTTAAAATGGCCTCGATTCCTCACAGATTCATTGTCTACATTCCTGTTGCTAATTCCATCCAATCCCGTGTGACGGCCGTGTGTCACACCTCTCACTGTCAATGTCTGTGCTCGCACTAGCCGCAGCACAACTGTCTGCCCACACGTATTCCTCCCCGCCCCTCTCCCGCTCTGGAGATCCCTGCTGTGACAATACTCATCCTCTGCCCTCAGCTGACTGGACCTCATCCTTGCATACCTTTTTGAAAAAATGCGCACAGAAAACACTTTATTTATTTACTTTTTAGAGAGAGAGAGAGAGAATTGGCACGCCAGGGCCTCAGCCACTGCAATTGAACTCAAAACACTTGCGCCACCTAGTGGACACATGTGACCTTGCGCCTGACTCGCCTTCGTGCGTCTGGCTTACGTGGGATCTGGAGAGTCCGAAGTGCGTCCTTAGGCTTCGCAGGCAAGCGCCTTCACCGCTGAGCCATCTCTCCAGCCCCACCTTTTTTTCAAATTTTATTTTTGTTTATTTTTATTTATTTATTTGAGAGCAACAGAGAGAGAGAGAGAGAGAGAGAGAGAGAGAGAGAGAGGCAGAGAGAGAGAGAATGGGCGCGCCAGGGCCTCCAGCCACTGCAAATGAACTCCAGATGCGTGCGCCCCCTTGTGCATCTGGCTAACGTGGGTCCTGGGGAATTGAGCCTCGAACCGGGGTCCTCAGGCTTCACAGGCGAGCGCTTAATCGCTAATCCGTCTCTCCAGCCCTATTTTATCCTTTTAAATACTATCTTATTGAGTTCTAATTTTTACTTACGTGTTTGTGTGTGAGTGTGGTGGAGGAACGCACCAGGGCCTCTTGCCGCTGCAAACCAGTGCCAGATGCATCGCCACTTTCTGTGGCCTGCTTTCGTGGGCGGCTTGGGAATTGAGCGAGAGCCAGCAAACTTTGCAAGGAAGTAAGGAAGTACCTTTAGCCTTGAACTGCCTTCCCTTAAATGCTATTTCAAATGAAGCTTTCCTTTTTGAATTGCTCATTGCAAGATTTCAAAATACAGTTATTGTATCCTGTATCCTTCCTCAGCTCATTTATTAGCTGTGATGGGTTTGCGTCCCCATACACTGTGTGTGTGTGTGTGTGTGTGTGTGTGTGTGTGTGTGTGTGATTTCCTACGTACAAGAACACATCGTCTGGATACCTGTTCTTGAATTTTCTTGCCTACTTATCTGGCTAGGGCCGTCAAGAAAACTGTTGAACGCCGGGCATGGCGGCGCACGCCTTTAATCCCAGCACTCGGGAGGCAGAGGTAGGAGGATCGCTGTGAGTTTGAGGCCACCCTGAGACTCCATAGTGAATTCCAGGTCAGCCTGGGCTAGAGTGAGACCCTACCTCGGAAAACCAAAAAAAAAAAAAAAAAAAAAAAAAAAAAAAAAAAAAAAAAAAACCCACACACAGAAAAAAAACGGAGCAAACCAACAAAGGCCTTTAAAAGTGGTGCTCAGGGGCTGGAGAGATGGCTTAGCAGTTAAGCGCTTGCCTGTGAAGCCTAAGGACCCCAGTTCGAGGCTCAAATCCCCAGGACCCACGTTAGCCAGATGCACAAGGGGGCGCACGCATCTGGAGTTCATTTGCAGTGGCTGGAAGCCCTGGTGCGCCCATTCTCTCTCTTTCTCTCTCTGTCACTCTCAAATAAATGAATAAATTTAAAAAAAATAAATAAAGTGGTGCTCAGGACCTCAGGGCCCAAGCGGCCTAGCCTGACTCCCTGAGCCCATGTCTCCCTTACTGGGTTGTTTGAAGACACACGCAAGTGGTCTATCATGAAGAAGAGCTCCAAGAACCCGGCTCTGCAAGCTGGGAGACTGGGCTCGTTGGGGACAGGGGGCGGAGCGGTGACTGGAGGAGAGTTGATACCTTTGAGCATCCTGGGCCTGGCAGCTGACAGTTGGCCCCCTTTCAGTGTGTACATCTGGCAAGAGCAACGCTTCCCCTCCCTCCTTAACTGTCCTCGGGGTGGGGGCGGGGGCGGGGGAGATGTTAAAGTCATGCCCACGTCTGGGCCCGTGTCCAGCGGCCGTTAAGCTGGCTCCTCCGCGGAGGAGTCCGTTTCAATGGCGCGTCAAGCACACGCAGAGAAGTTAAGAGAGAAGACAAGAGGTTTTTGCAAGCCACACCAGGGGAGGTCAGGATGGGGACATGGCTGGTTCTGGCTCTGGAATGTGCTGTCAGGGGCCTAGCTTGTGGGCCTTGTAGACAGCGTGGGCTGTAAGTCACCTACCTGTTCCTACGTCCGTCGTGACCTGTGGATGGTCACCAAAGGCTGCCACACTTGGCTTTTCACGTCCCTCTCAACAAAACCTACCCAAGTTTTTTTTTTTCGTTGTTTTTTAAAATATTTTTATTTATTCATTTATTTGACAGAGAAAGAGGGAGAGAGAGTGAGAGAACGGGCGCGCCAGGGCCTCCAGCCACTGCAAATGAACTCCAGACGCGTGCACTCCCTTGTGCATCTGGCTAGATGGTGGGTCCTGGGGAATCGAACCTGGGTCCTTTGGCTTTGCAGGCAAATGCCTTAACCGCTAAGGCATGCCTCCAGCCCTTGTTTGTGTTTTTGAGGCAAAGCCCAATAGACTGGCCCCCCCTTTTTTTTTATGTGAGAGAGGGACACAGAGAGAGAATTGGCACACCAGGGCCTTCAGCCACTGTAATTGAACTCCAGACGCATGCGCCTCCTTCTGCACCTGTGTGACCTTGGATGCTTCTGTCACCTTGTGCGTCTGACTTGCATGGGACCTGGAGGGTCAAACGTGGCTCCCTAGGCTTCACAGGCAAACACCTTAACTGCTAAGCCATCTCTCCTGCCCTGCTTTTCTTTTCTTTTCTTTTTCTTTTTGGTTTTTCGAGGTAGGGTCTCACTCTGGTCCAGGCTGACCTGGAATTCACTATGGAGTCTCAGGGTGGCCTCGAACTCACGGAGATCCCCCTACCTCTGCCTCCCGAGTGCTGGGATTAAAGGTGTGCGCCACCACACCCGGCCCTGCTTTCCTTTTTATTTGAAGACACACAGGCCCAGAGAGCATATATAACTTGTCTTAGGCCGCACAGGCCGAATTTGAGCCAGGGACCTGGAAGGTTGCGTAGACACGAAGTCTATCCTCATAAACAGCAAGGGGCGATACAAGCCCGGCTCTGGAAGTGCCCAGAGCTGACCCACCACCAAACGGCCATGCGCGTCCCCGGGGGCAAGTTGGCACATTGTCCTGGCCCCCTCGAACAAGGAGCTTGCCTTAGAGTTACGGTGTAAATGGAAACACTAGCCATTGTGTTTCCTGAGCATCTACCGCGTGGAGGCCTCACTCTATCGCCCTGTTGGATCCACCCACCAAAGGAAGTACCGTTGTCCCAGCCTCAAGAGCAGAAGCCTAGACTCAGAGAAGTGACCTGTCCAAGATCCCCGTCTGTGCATGCCTGGGTGGACTTGGGCCTTGGTGGGTGGGTGGGTGGGGGGGATTCCTACTGTTAGGTTGCCGAAGCTTCCGGAAGTCTTCGTGGATGCACCAGTGAACACAGGGCAGCGTGTGTCCTGCCTCCTGGTCCTCTAGGGGCCAAAGCAGCACATTAAAGCTGGGCTCTGGGGAGGTGCTTGGCTTAGGCCCTGTGGAGACTGTGCATAAGGAAGTCTGTCCTGTGTGGACTTTGTGACCTCATCCTGGGGCTGCCCCTCCACTTCTCAGCTTTTTATAAAAAAAAAATTGTAAGTTTTTAAATTTTATTTGAGAGACAGATAGATAGATAGAGAGGGAGGCAGATAGAAAGAGAGAGAATAGGTGCACCAGGGCCTCCAGCTGCTGCAAACGAACTCCAGACGCATGCGCCCCCTTGTGCCTCTGGCTTTATGTAGGTATTAGAGAATTGAACCCGGGGTCCTTTGGCTTTGCAGGCAAGTGCCTTAACCACAAAACCATCTCTCCAGCCCCTGCTTCTCAGCTTTTGCTTTCTGGTAGGAAATCCCTCCTTCCTTCCTTCCTTCCTTCCTTCCTTCCTTCCTTCCTTCCTTCCTTCCCTCCCTCCCTCCCTGTCTCCCTCCCTCCCTTCTTTCCTTTCTTCCTTCCTTCCTTCCTTCCCTCCTTCCTTCCTTCCTTCCTTCCTTCCCTCCCTCCCTCCCTGTCTCCCTCCCTCCCTTCTTTCCTTTCTTCCTTCCTTCCTTCCTTCCTTCCTTCCTTCCTTCCTTCCTTCCTTCCTTCCTTCCTTCCTCTCTCTCTCTCTCTCTCTCTCTCTCTCTCTTTCTTTCTTTCTTTCTGGCAAGCCCAACAGACCCCCCTCCCTTTCTTATGAGAGGGAGGAGAGAGGATTGGCACACCAGGGCCTCTAGCCACTGTAGTGGAACTCCAGACGCTTGCGCCGCCTAGTGGTCACGCGTGACCTTGCGCACGCATGCCCTTGCGCATCTGGCTTATGTGGGATCTGGAGAGCCGAACATAGATCCTCAGGCTTCACGCCTTAACCACTAAGACATCTCTCCAGCCCCCCCACCCCAAAAGCATTTATTAAACCCCATCTAGGACTGGAAAGACAGCTTAGTGGTTAAGGTGCGATTGCTTGCCAAGTCCAAAGACCCAGGTTCGATTCCCCAGTATCCGCGTAAGCCAGATGCTGAAGGTGGCACATGCATCTGGAGTTCATCTGCAGTGGCTGGAGGCCCTGGTGCGCCCGCTCTCTCTATCTGCCTCTTTAACTCACTCTGTCTCAAATAAATTTAACAAAAACCAATAAACTAAAAAAAAAAATATTTTTAAGGTCCATCTGTATGCCAGTCACTGGGGTCACAGGGCCACCAATGTGTTCTCTGCTCTGACAAGACGGTCACATAGTAGAAGTGAACTCAGGCCCTTTTCCCCAACGGGACCTTAGCATGGACTATCCCAGCCAGGCCTCTTGAACAAGCCCAGAGTGCCAGGTTGCCAAGCCACGCTGGGGCCCGCTTCAATTCTTTCCTGGCAAACTTTACACACACCCAAAGCATAGAGGATAACCTAGTGGGCCCCAGGCACGATGATGAGGACCGAGCTGTCGTCAGTGTCAGGACACCTGACCTGTCTGTCTGTCACGGTGGGTGTGTGGAGCTGTCTGGTGCCATGCCGTGCCTACGTACGGGCTCCACCAGCCCTTGCATGCCAACTCTCTTGGGCAGGATTCATTCAGTCACCCAGGCCCAGGGCTGCCAGGGGGTGGGGGAGGGGAATGAAAGCTGAGGTTTTTGAGGGAGAAGAGCTCCTTCCAGCTTTCAGTGTGCATTTTCCCCACAGACAGGACCGCTTAGAAACCTATAAATCCTTAGCAGGGCCCACGGCCCAGGCGAGTATATAAATCGACTTGTAAAAGCCTAATGGTCCCCTCCTGTCCAGAAAGAGAGAGAGAAAGAGAGAGAGAGGTGTGCCAGAAACCCTCAGGCAGGTCCAGGGGCCTAAATCTGGGTCTCTTGTGCAGACACACAAGCGGGCTGCTAAAAACTTGCATGAAAACTCCTCTCTGTCTGCATCCTGCCGGGGGGGGGGGGCTGGTGACTTCCCCTCAGCCTCAGACCTTTCCTCTGTATAATGGGCCCCGATATGTACCAAGCTTAACAGAGGGCAAAGCCGGGCATACAGCAGCAGGTGTGGGATTTCTCTGAACCCCAGGACTGAAAAAAGCAAGGCGGCCATGCCCCCCCCCCCAGTGCTGGCCACTGACCTGATATCCCTACTCCGTACTTTTCTTTTTAAATATTTGTTTTGTTTATTTTTTATTTATTTATTTATTTGAGAGCGACAGACAGAGAGAAAGAGGCAGAGAGAGAGAGAATGGTCACACCAGGGCCACCAGCCACTGCAAACGAACTCCAGATGCATGCGCCCCTTTGTGCATCTGGCTAATGTGGGTCCTGGGGAATCAAGTCTTGAACCGGGGTCCCTTAGGCTTCACAGGCAAGCGCTTAACCACTAAGCCACCTCTCCAGCCCTTTTCTTTTATTTTTTAATAGACAGAGAGAGAGAGAGATTGGAGAGGGAGAATTGGAATGTCAGGGCTTACAACCACTACAGTCGAACTCCAGGCGCGTGCGCCACCTAGTGGGCAATGCGCGACCTTGCGCATGTGCCGCCTTGTGCATCTGGCTTACATGGATCCTGGGGAATCCAACTTGAGTCTTTAGGTTTTGCAGGCAATCTCACCCTAATTGCTAAGCTATCTTTCCCGTCCTGTACTATTTTTTAAATATTTTATTTATTTATTCAAGAGAGGGAGGGAAAGAGGGAGGCAGATAGAAGGAGAGAATGGACAGACCAGGGCCTTCTGCCACTGCCAACGAACTCCAGGTGCGTCCGTCACCTTGCACATCCAGCTTTATGTGGGCCCTGGGGAATCGAACCCGGGCCCTTAGGCTTCGTAGGCAAGCGCCTTAACCTCTAAGCCATCTCTCCAGCCCCAACTCTGGATACTTCTGCACAAGCCACCCCACCCCCCACCAACCCCTGAAGCTGGGCCTCAGTTACAAGGTCTCAGAGCACAGAGAAACTTCCTTAACCGTGCTTGGAGTTCTGTGCTGGCAAGTCCTCAGACTCTTGGCCCTCTCTCTCTCTCTCTCACTCTCCGTGGAAGGGTTGCCAGGCAAATTGCATGTGGAGCCTGGAGCCAGCTGGAAAGACGGCAGATCATGCCACCCTCTTGGGGCCTGTGTCCTAGCGGAGGCTTTGCCATGCGGGCCCTGCCCATCAGAGAAGGTGTCTTTGGTATAAATCTAGCCATCACTCCCGGGGAAGCCCTTGTTTCATTCCCTTCTCTGGCTAGAGTAGGGAAAATGAAGAGGCTGGAGGAGGTTTCAGAAATGGTGCCTTTGGGGCTGGAGACATGGATGGGCAGTTAAGTAAGGCACTTGCCCTGGGAAGCCTGAGGACCCAGGTTCGGTTCCCCAGGAGCCACATAAGCCAGATGCACAAGGTGGCGCATGCGTCTGGAGTTCCGTTTGCAGTGGCTGGAGGCCCTGGTGTGCCCATTCCCTTTTTTTGTGTATACTCTCTCTCTCTCGTTTAGGAAAAACAACAACAACACTGTAATTAAAAAAACAAAAGTAAATGGTGCTTTTGGTCTGGATTTCCTGTGGTGAGGAGGGGTGGGGATGGGAGCCTCTCTCCTTGATGGCCTGGGTCCTGTGTTAAATTGTGGGAGCCCCCCTCCCCAAGGGCAGCAGAAATAAGGGAGTCCTTGAAAGGCAGACACCAATTTGGAGATGGACGAGGTCAACACTTACCAGAGGAGACCCTGGAAAGTAGGAGTCCAGCCGGGCGTGGGGGCACACGCCTTTAATCCCAGCACTCAGGAGGCAGAGGTAGGAGGATCGCCATGAGTTCAAGGCCACCCTGAGACTACATAGTGAATTCCAGGCCAGCCTGGGCTAGAGTGAGACCCTACTTCGATAAACCAAAAAAAAAGAAAAAGAAAAGAAAGTGGGAGTCCAGCTATGGGGATCGAGAGAAGAGGCTGTGCCCCAAAGGTCTTTCCCCATCAGCTCTGTACTTCTGAGCATACCCTGCCCTGGCCACCAGGGCTCTGTGTTACCTTGAGGCAGCTAGGGGCGAGTGAGAAAGAAGGGAGCAAAAACAGAAGGGAGGGATGGAGAGACGGCTTAGTGGTTAAGGCGCTTGCCTGTGAAGCCTAAAACTCCCCAGATCCCATGTAAGCCAGACACACAAGGTTGTACAAATGCGCAAGGTCTCACACGCGTACAAGATGGTGCACGTGTCTGGAATTCGACTGCAGTGGCTGGAGGCCCAGTGCGCCAATTCTCTCTTTCTCATAAAAAATTACCAAATAAAGGAAAAGGAAGGGCTGGAGACTTGGCTTAGCGGTTAAGCGCTTGCCTGTGAAGCCTAAGGACCCCAGTTCGAGGCTCGGTTCCCCAGGACTGACGTAAGCCAGATGGACAAGGGGACGCATGCAACTGGAGCTCATTTGCAGTGGCTGGAGGCCCTGATGCGCCCATTCTCTCTCTCTCTCTCTCCGTTGCTCTCAAATAAATAAATTAAACAACAAAAAAATTTTTTTTTTTTTTAAAAAAAAACAGGAGAAGGGAAAGAGAAGAGGTCCTGCCTTTGGGGATCCCTGGCAGTGTAAAAAGGTTGTTTACGTTTATCTTGTGACAGGAGAAAGAAGATAAATGGAGGAAAAGGGGGGATGAGTAGGAATGGGTGGAGGCAGGAGGAGGAAAGACATGATGGAGGCCAAGGGACACAGCACGGATGGGCACAGCAGCCGTGGGATCTGCAGCGAGGGAGGGAGGGAGAACACACAGGCTCTTCAAACCTCTCCCCGTGGGCCCCCAAGAAGAGAGAACTGTTGTGGTGAGGACCACAGGGGTCACCTTGCAGGACAAGCCATGCTGTACACAACTCCCTTCCATTGCCCCATTGTGACCTGTCCCCCACAGCCCCCTCCAGGCCAGTGAGACCAGCCCCCCGCACCTAACCCCCGGCCCACGCTATGTGACGATGACAGCCTTGTCTTCTCTGCCCAGTTAGGTGACAGGGAGACTTCCAAGTTCTCGGATGTCGTGAGTAGGAAGCCCTGGCTGGGGCCGGCGTCCCATCGTAAGGATGCTCACCTCAGATGAGGAAGGGGACATTGCTGGGCCCCTGGAGGGTACCCGGAGGACAGGGCACATGGCATATCTAGGAGGAACAAGTTGGCAGGTGACAGTCCACCGGGGCTTTTGGTGCGCGGCAGCCAATGGCCTGTACGTCCAATCACTCGCCCGTCTTCTCTCGGCCGTCCGTTCCTCTCTGACTTTTGTCGCCTCCTCCCCGCTCTGAACTTAAATGGGATCCAACTGGCAGCTCCCTGTGTGTTCTTCCGTACGCTCGAGGCTCAGCCTTTTCCATTATTACTAGAAATACATCCTCATTGTACCGCTTAATTCCGCTTATCTGGAGTGGATTAAGCTCCTACAATGACATGCCACATTGATTGCTGAGCAGCTCTGTTAAAAGGAATCTCACCATGGCCTAATTAGTTCCATAAAGTCAGTGTGTGTGTGTGGGGGGGGTGGGGGGTGGGGGTGGGGATCGGGGGTGGGGTGTGGGAACACTGAATGGGAGTCGGCCGCCCTATGCGCTGCGTGACCTTGGGTCGGCCCCTCCTTGGTGGGGGCCAAGGACTGGGCCCACACTTGGGTCAGGGTACGTGGGTCAGGGCGTCAGACCATAGGCTGGCTGTGTCGCATGAGCAGGTCACCTCACCCTCCCTCAGTTTCTGCATCTATACGGCAAGCACCAGCCAGGGTCTGATGGCATCAGACTAATGAGGAGGTGTGGCAGGCTTTCAGAAGCACCTAGGTTTATTTATTAATTTATTTACTGAGAGAGAGAGGGAGGGAGGGAGAGAGAGAGAGAGAAAATGGGCACACCAGGATCTTCAGTCACTGCAAACAAACTCCATACGCGTGAGCCCCCCCACCCTTGTGGGCGTGTGCAATACTGTGTGCTTGCGTCACTGTGTGTCTGGCTATGTGGGACTTGGAGATTCAAACATGAGTTCTTAAGTCTTTGCAGGCAAGCACCTTAACCGCTAAGCCATCTCTCCAGCCCTCTTCTTTTTTTTTTTTTTTAAATATTTACTTACTTATGAGTGTGCAAAGGAAAGAGGGAGGGAGGGAGGGAGAGAGAGAGAGAGAGAGAGAGAGAGAGAGAGAATGGTTACACCAGGGCTTCTAGCCACTACAAACAAACTCTACAAGTGTGTGTCATCTTGTGCATCTGGCTTTACACGGGTACTGGGGAATTGAGCCTCAGTCTTTTGGCTTAGCTGGCAAGTGTCTTAACCCCTAAGCCATCTCTCCAGTCCCAGCACCTAGCTTTCTCACCCATGCCTGAAGGACCGGCCACAAGCCAGACTGGACTGTGGGCCATGCAGACGCCACTTAATGCAAACAAGACCAACTGTGGGGAGTACAGCTACCCTGAGACCCTCAAAACCACGCTGGGCTCATGGGCTGGAGGCAGACGGGAGCCCACTTGGGCTTCTGAAAGCGGTACCTTTCGGGGGGGGGGGTCCTGGACACAGCGATACAGCAGTGACTGTCTGGTGTTTTGGGGGGAGGGCTGTCACAGTTGGGGTGACCAAGGCATGTCCAGAGGGCATAGAGGGAAGGACCCAGGCATGCAGTTCTGCTTGGCTGGGGTGGCCTGTTTCCCCTCTGCAGAATTGGAGCCTATCTCTCTGCCTGTGCAAGACAGCCACATAGAAGGAAGAGGCATGGGGCTGGGGAGATGGCTTAGACGTTAAGCGCTTGCCTGTGAAGCCTAAGGACCCCGGTTCGAGGCTCGATTCCCCAGGACCCACGTAAGCCAGATGCGCAAGGGGGCACATGCGTCTGGAGTTCGTTTGCAGTGGCTGGGGGTTCTGGTGCACCCATTCTCTCTCTCTGTCTGCCTCTTTCTCCCCCTGTTTGTCTGTTGCTCTCAAATAAATAAATAAAATAAATATTTAAAAAAAGAAGAAGGAAGAGGCATTCTCTGAGCTGGGGCTGGGGTTGAGTCTGGTGGCTACACTTCATCTGGGGACAAGAAGACCTTTCTAGGGCTTTCTCCCCCCCCCCCAGGAACAGGGGTGAGCTGGCGCATACAGGTATGCTGGGGAGGTTACTGTTTGGTCTCCCCCCAGGAGGGAGGAGGTAGGGGCCGTCACAGGATATCATGTGTCCACTGACAGCAGCAGGCAGGGTAGGAAGACAGCCAGGTGGGCATGCGAACCCTCAAGACTGTCCCCTCTGTGGGGCCACAACCATCTGGGGTGGGCACTGGACTCCCTGGACGCTGCTCTCTGCACCCCAACCGGTCTGCAGGGACCCCCGTCTTCGCCCTTTGCCTTCTGATGCCGTTGGGATGTGAGCCCCAAAGGCCTGCCCTGCCCTGCCCCACGGGGTCCTCTGCTCACAGACAGCCCAGGCAGCAGAGCCTAAATTGTAGCCAAGGCCTGCCGGGCACTGCCAAGCACAGGCTAAGAACCCCCCAGGCTGCAGGCCACTCCCTCTCCAAGCCTGGCACTCCTGAACTTAGGCTTTGCCCATTGCCCTGGGACCTTTGGCCAGTTGCCTGGGAAACACCCTATCAGCCAGCCCATCCCCCTGCGACCCTCTTCCCGCCACCGTGTAGATCACCTGACTCTCCATGTGCTGGAATGAACGTCCCTAGGCATCGGCTAGCAACCTCTGAACCCACCAATCCCCTTAGGACCCTCTTCACGCTCTCACCTGCTTATAAACCCATTTCCCTGACAAATAAAACGAGCTGTTCGCTGAGACTGCAGCCCGAAAATGATTCTTTCGTCGCGCTCACGACCCCTCAAGATCCCGCTCTCCACGGTTGCCTGGACGCTGGCCCTGGGTCCCCCGAGGATTCCAGGGGCCCCACAGAAGACTCGAGGGGTGCAGCAGCCGGCACCCAGGAGAAGACGGGCTCAATTCCATGATCAGGGAATCTCGTGGGGCCAGGGCTGGTCACCAATCCCCTTGAGAGCAGTCTCCGTCCGCTCCGCTGTTTTGGGGGACATCCCTACCTGGGCCATGCTGACTTTATAAGGACCTCAGCAGATGAGGGACAAGTGAACCCTGGTTTCCACCCCAGAAGCGTTCCAAGGTCCTCTGGGTCCTGACCTAGCTAGGTTGAAAACCAAATCAGAACCAGGCCCCTCAACCCCCCCCCCAGGCCGCATGTCCAGTTTTTAATGTTTGTTCTTCCCCTATAAAACCAAAAATATCAAACTGGCAAAGGCGATGGAAAACAAGTTCTGTACATTTTATAATACACGAGGTCTGTGATTTGAAAACCATAGGCAAAGAAGGGAAGAGACAACGGAGGGAGTGTCACGGGGCTACGGTCCCCGGCGGGCAAGTCTGAGCTCACGCAACCAACCCTGGCCGGGACAGGGGTCTGTGGCCAGCCCTGCCTGGCACAAGAAGCCCGTGGCAAGTAGGTGAAGCCTCGTCTGTGAACTGGGCAGGCAGGTGTAACAGCCTCCTTCAGGTGTCCGTGTAGATGGAGGGGATGTGACTCAGGCAGTGGTCAAAGGCCCCGTTGGGGAAGAAGCCGCAGTCCTCGGGTCCGCTGGGCGCCAGGTCTTCCGACGGCTGGGGTGCCAGGGCTGCGGGGCACGGATCTTCGTAGCCTGCAGGTGGATGGCGGAGGGTCAGAGTGAGAGGACGGCATGATGCCCGTGTGGGGTCCCTCCTCACGCATCCTCTCCAGCGGTCCTGTCTAAATCGGGGAGCAGCCGGGCGTGGTGGCGCACGCCTTTAATCCCAGCACTCGGGAGGCAGAGGAAGGAGGATCGCCGTGAGTTCGAGGCCACCCTGAGACTTACATAGTGAATTCCAGGTCAGCCTGGACCAGAGCGAGACCCTACCTCGAAAAAACGAAAAAAAAAAAATTGGGGAGCTGGTGGCTGGGGAGGAGTCCCAGATCTTGCACTCCCTCCCTAGTGCTGGATTGTGGGGGAAGAAAGTGAGAGGAAAGGAAGGAAAGAAGGAAAGGATAGAAGGATGAGGGTCACAGCTCCTACATTCAGATGTCTCCTCTTGTCAGAACTCTGATTCCCCTCTTTATTTGTTTGTTTTTTTTTCGAGGTACAGACTGGTTTGTTTTTTTATGAGAGAGAGAGAGAATTGGCACGTCAGGGCCTCTAGCCACTGTAATTTAACTCCCTGTGCATGCGTCACCTTGTGCGTCTGTCTTAGGTGGGATCTGGGGAGTCAAACATGGGTCCTAATCTTTTTGTTTGTTTGTTTGAGCTAGGGTTTCACTCTAGCCCAGGCTGACCTGGAATTCACTATGTAGTCCCAGGGTGGCCTCGAACTCATGGGCAATCCTCCTACCTCTCTGCCTCCCGAGTGCTGGGATTAAAGGCGTGTGCCACCACGCAGGTCATCTTTTAAGTCTAACTACCTTGAGCTCCCTAGCCGTCCCACTTTGCAGCTGAGGAGATGGGCTCAGAAAAGACAGGCATTTATTTGTCCAAGGACATGCTGCAAACTGGAGGAGCTTGCCACTGCACCCAGGTCCACCCGGCTCTGTCGGACGCTTAGCTTTCCTGCTGAATGGTACCACTGTCCAGAGAGGTCTTTGACTCAGAAGGGACCTGGAAGGGTCACCCCGTCCAGCCCCTAAGCTGCTGTCACAAATTCACGTGACTCTGGTAGGTGGGATCTAGTCTGTGACGAGGGCATGGGCTGAACTGTCGTCTGGATGGAAGTGTGGGGGGGGGACTGAGCAGAGCTGGGAAAGAAGTTGTGGGGGACACCCAAAGTTGCTTCCTACCCTGGCGCTGGGGACTATCTTTTCTTACTCCCCCACAGAGCTGTTTGTGCCAGGCCCTGCTGCCACACTGATAAATCTCTCTTGGGCCAGGCGGCAGGGGATGGTGGGATCCGCAGCCGTGTGGACACAAACACGGAACACGCAAATCGCCCGCGAGGGCCACAGGGCCGCACACACACACACACAGACCTCGCATATCACGCTTGCGCGTGGCCCGCGTCTATCCACCCACACGCACACGTACGCCGCACCCACGCACAGGCCCACACACGCACGTGCAAGTGAGACCGCAGAGTCTCAGCTTTCCCTAGGTGTTAAACCTTAGGGCGTTCAGTTGGAACTGGACCCTTGAGGCTGATTTGGGTGGCATTTTGGCTCAGGGAACTTGGGCGAGGGGGAGGGTCTCAACCATCTATCTGCTGCCCTGCCCTGCTAGAACCTCAGGCCACCCTGGGCTGGGTGCAGTCCTTCTCTCGCCACGATGCTCTGCCCAACCAGGAGCAGGGCAGGAAGCCCTCCACCTCTTCTGATCTGTAATCCTGGTCCCTGAAGGGGGGCGGGTACATCCTAGGACCCGTCCTTTCCTAATCTCCAACTGTGAAGTCGGGATCAACGCTTGTTTCACACCCTGCTATTCTTTTTCTTTTCTTTTCTCCTTAAAAAAAAAAAAATTATTTTGGCACCAGGTGTGGTGGCGCACGCCTTTAATCCCGGCACTCGGGAGGCAGAGGTAGGAGGATTGCCGTGAGTTCGAGGCCACCCTGAGACTACATGGTGAATTCCAGGTCAGCCTGGGCTAGAGTGAGACTCTACCTTGAAAAACCAAGAAAAAAAAATTTTATTTTGGGGCTGGAGAAATGGCTTAGCAGTTAAGGTGCTTGTCCGCAAAGCCAAAGGACCCAGGTTCGAATCCCCAGGACCCACGTAAGCCAGATGCATAAGGTGGCGCATGCATCTGGAGTTCATTTGCAGTGGTTAGGGGCCCTGGTGCTCACTCGCTCTCTCTCTGCCTCTTTCTCCTTACAACGTGCTCCTCCAGACACAAAATGGCCTGGATATCCATGACCTCACAGCGCCTGACACTACCTACACAAGACCATCATAATAGGAGGAAAAGATGATGACATCAAAATAAAAGAGAGACTGATTGAGATGGGGGAGGGGATATGATGGAGAGTGGAGTTTCAAAGGGGAAAGTCGGGGGGGGGGAGGGAGGGCATTACCATGGGATATTGTTTACAATCATGGAAGTTGTTAATTATAAAAAAAATTAAAAAATAAAAAAATTTTAAGAAATCAAACAAATAAATAAAAAATTAAAAAATTATTTAGAGAGAGAGAGGAGGAGAGAGACAGAACGGACGTTACAGAGCCTTCAGCCACTGCAAACGAACTGCAGGCCCACGCGCCCCTTGTGCGCACGTGTGACGTGGTGCGCTTGCATCATGGTGCGTCTGGATTCTGTGGGGGCCTGGAGATTCGAACTGAGTTCTTAGGCTTCACAGGCAAGCACTTAACCGCTAAGCCACCTCTCCAGCCTGTTCTGTACCGGCAGGGTCCACAGCTGTATTGGACCAGCGCATCGCAGGGGCTTAATAACCACACAGGTTATTGGACCAAACGCTCTCCAGTTTAAGTCCTAGAGTCTTTAGAAACCCACCGTGTCAAGATGCACAGCTGGGTGAGGCGGCGGCAACAAAGTCAGGGTGCAAAACCCTGGCTCTTAAGAGTCCGGGCCCCTCTGAGTCCTCTGTTTAGGGCTGACCTTACTGCATAGGGTCGTCCAGGGGACTTGGGGCAGAACACAAAGATCCCAGCCCAGGGCCGGCCTGGGCAGTGCTGGAGAAGGGAGGCTCCCGGGGCGGCTCACCTGGGGCAGGTAAAGACGCGCCGAGGCTTGGGTAGCCGTTGTGCCTCAGGGGGTTGAAGGCGTGGGCATCCGCTGCCAGTCCGTCCCCGGCGGCGGCTGCTGGCTCGGCAATCCGGTAGCAGTCGCCGCCGTAGGGCAAGCAATTCTGGATAGAGTGGAAGCTGCCCTGGTAGCCTGCAGAAGGAGTCAGGGGGCTACGGTGACACAGGGAAGTGGCAAGGTACAGGATCCCAACCCTGCCCAGCCCGTGTTGCCCAGGCGTGGAGGGGCAAAGACAGAATTCGGGGCAGGGAAGCGCCAAGAGGGTGGCCAGAGCCTATGGCTGATGCTGGAACTCTCTATGGGAGCCGGTGGCTGGTGCCCCAGCTCCCAGATCCGCCACCCACACACCCACCCATCCAGCAGGCCGAGCCCACCTGCCACTGAGCTCAAAGGCCCAGTGGTGACGCTTGGGCCTAGGGCCTGTCCTTCCGAGGACACGCATGCCTTCTCCTCCGGTGCGTGATGAGTCCCACGTAGCTTATTACCTTGCAGGCTGGACAAAGGTGGGGGGCTCTGGAAGGACGGGTAGGCTGGCTGCTTGTTAGGGAGTATGGAGAAAGGCTGGCCCCCCGGAGACTGGCTCTGTGACGATGGAGGCAGGGGTGGGGGCCTGAGCCCCTTCAGCGGGCTGACCATGGGCGAGAGGACGCCATGTCCCAGGCTGGAGAGAAAACGTCATGGTTTGGCCCTTTAGCCCTATGCCACTAAGTCCCATTCACTGAGCCACTTTCGTAGAGAGCAAAAAAAAAAAAAAAAACCCAGCTCATGGTTTCCACCAACTGCCCTCCAATTGGACTGGAGGCCCGCTCCATGGGGGAGAATACATCCCTGATACTGAAAACTTAAAACAGGGGTAGTCATGAGCCCTAGGGGGGTAACGTCTGCTGATGTCTGGAAAAATGTATATGCTATGCTTATCAAACTGCCCAGTAAGCACTTGTCTTAATATTTATACCCTTATATTAACGCTACTCTCACTTTGGGTAGAGAATCTTATCTTTTCAGATGGCAGTGACCTTGGGACAACTCAGAAGGTATCATAGTGCTGGAAAGAAGTGACTGGAGTACTGAGTAACATCTCGATCACACCTTCCAAGGCTCAGGGTCTAATGCGGAAGAGGTGGCGGAAGGAATGTAAGAGCCAAAGGAAGGGTAGGACTCCTTACAACGTCCTCCCTCCAGACATAAAATGGCCTGGATATCCATGACCTCACAGTGCCTGGCGCTACCTACACAAAACCATCATAAGAGGAGGAAAAGATCATGACATCAAAATGAAAGAGAGACTGATTGAGATGGGGAGGGGATATGAGGGAGAATGGAATTTCAAAGGGGAAGGTGGGGGGAGGGAGGGTAGCACCATGGGGTATTTTTTATAATCATTGAAGTTGTTAATAAAAATTAAGAAAAAAAAGAAAAAGTTCTATTCAAGTACATTACACCTTTAAAAAAAATAAAAATAAAAATAAAAAACAAAACCAGCTCAGAGAGGCTGGCACAAGGGCTTCCCACCTCAGGATCCTGTCCTAAACTGTGACTCAGACTCACAGGGGCCAACTTTGGGATCAGTTGAATTAATCCTCAGATCCTAAACATATTCACTTTAAAAAAAAATTATTTTAGGCCGGGCGTGGTGGCAGTGCACACCTTTAATCCCAGCACTCGGGAGGCAGAGGTAGGAGGATCACCGTGAGTTTGAGGCCACCCTGAGACTACAGAGTAAATTCCAGGGCTAGAGTGAAACCCTACTTCAAAAAAAAAAATTATTTTAGAGAGAGATAGACAGAATTGGCACGCCAGGGCCTCACCCCCTGCAATCGCACTCCAGACGCTTGCGCCACCTAGTGGGCATGTGCAGCCTTGCGCCTGCCTCACCTTTGTGCGTTTGCCTTGCATGGTATCTGGAGAGTGGAACATGGGTCCTTCAGGCTTCACAGGCAAGCGCCTTACCTTAAAGGCTAAGCCATCTCTCCAGCCCAATATATTTATTTTGCGCACACACACACGTGTGTGGAGTCCAGAGGAGAACACTGGATGCCCTCTTATCACTCATGGGTATTTCCTTCACATCCAAATAGCTCCCTCAACCCAGCGCTCCAAATTCTCTAGTCACAGCTCTCCCGAAGACTGGGCTTATAGATGTGTATGACCACACCCAGCTTTTAAAAAAAATGAAAATTCATTAAAATTAATTAATTAATTAATTTTATTAATTAATGTATTTATTTATTTGAGAGAAAGAGGCAAATAGAGAGAGAGAAAGAATGGGTGGGCCAGGGCCTTCAGTCATTGCAAACGAACTCCAGATGCATGTGCCACCTTGCGCATCTGGCTTACGTGAGTCCTGGAGAATTGAACCAGGGTCCTTTGGCTTTGCAGGCAGGTGCCTTAACCGCTAAGCCATACTCTGCAGCCCACACCCAGATTTTTACATGGGTTCTCGGGAGTTGAACTTGGTGGCCTCCAGCCCTAGAAGACCTCACGCTTAAGCAAGCAAGCACTCTTACCCATTTGGCCATTTCTCAGCCCTCACTATTAGTTAGTTAGTTTGTTTATTTATTTTTATTTGAGATAGAATAAGAATGGGCGCACCAGGGCCTCCAGCCACTGCAGACGAACTCCAGACGCGTGCGCCCCCTTGGGCATCTGGCTTTACGTGGGACCTGGGGAATCGAACCTGGGCCCTTAGGCTTCAAAGGCCAGAGCTTTAACCGCCAAGCCATCTCTCCTGCCCATCATTAGTCTTTTTAGGCCTTCCTCACAGGCCACCGAGGGGGGACAAGGTCTTCCTCCGCACGCTGCCAAATTTCGAGGTCTGGGTAAGAGCCATGCGCCCTCACCATCCATCCTCCTATGTAAGCCGGCCAAGTCATGGCCAGGACAATGGCTCCCCTGTCCTTCAAGGCTGCCTGGTCCTTGTGCCCTTCTGGGTACCAAAACCCAGCCGTGCCCTGTGGGGAGAGGCATGCTCCGGTCTCTCTCTGCATCACTGGGGCCCGGGAAGGGTCTTGGCATGTGGCAAACTAGGGACAACACGGACACGTGGGTCTCTTCTGTGTTCTGATCATCGGGACAAGGTGTCACGGCGTGTGAGGGCCCGGGAGGCCCCCTCAGACTCGCCCTCCTTCGGAAGGCTCGGGGGGGATGACATGCGTGTGCCGCCCTGTGTTGCAACGAGTGGCCCTTCTGAGTCTCCCGGGCCTCAAGAAACCCAGATCCGAGGGAGAAACGTGCAGGTTCCCCCCCCCCCCGGCATCTCACCCCCGCCAGAAATTGGCTTTTGCCACCTTCCACTCGCCGGTTGAAATTAAACAGAATGTGACACCACACAGCCGAGGATGCTACAGGCGGAGTTGTGCCAACCTGAAGGTCACCCGGAGTCCTCCCCTGAGCCAGGCAGGCGAGTGACCCCGGAGCAGACGACCTGAGCTTCAACTGGAGCCTTGTGACCGTTAATGTGCGGCCTCACCAGCTGGCAGATCCAGGGTGCTTATGATTTGCACAGGGTAGGGAAAAGATACCACCCTATTTGGCCTTTTCCTCGGAGCCAGGGTAAATACATTCGGTCATGAAGTCAGGCCCCCTTGGCATAGTTTTAAGAGTAAATCAGATAATCCTGTCAAGCTATTTAAATGTCCCATCAAGCCTTGGGGGAGTCTCAAGTGGCCGTCCCTGTTGATTTTGGCAAGAAGGGGAGACTGGAGGGCCTTCCCTCCCCCCACCCTTTCTCCTCTGGGGATGAAAAAGAGACCCATTCAGGGGAGCCCCACAGTGTCAGCCACCAGGCCCCTTTCTCTCGGGCAGCCAGAGGCCAGGGCGCCACCCCACAGGCCCGGGGTGGGCAGGCAAGCTAGGGTTCTGTCTTGCATTCCTGACTGGCATTGACGCCGGGCAGGCCGGGAAACCAGGTGGAGATACTGAGGTTCACGGATTCCTGCGTAAGTGGCCAGAGCCTGGGGGGGGGGGGGGGGACCTGTATCGGGTGACACAAGCAATCCTCAACAGGCATGCGCTACCTGGTCCTCACGTTTCTAGAGGCGGGTCTTTTCATGGTTTTTTTTTTTTTTCATGTTTTTTTTTTTTTTTTCTAAGGAAGACACAGAGGCTCAGAGAGGGTCCTCGGCTCTCTGGCCACATTTGCAGCCGCAATCCTCCCCAGCCTCCATCCACCTTGGACTCCCCTGGGCCATTCTCAGCTGCCTCCTCCTCTCCTACCCAGCCAGGGTCTCCTGATCCCTGCTCAGCCGGCCTCTGCCACCCTGCCTGACATCTTGGGCTGCTATCCCACATCCCACACTTCTCTTTTTTTTTCCCTGCCTCGTCCCCAGTCCAGCCCAAGTTGCAAGCCTCGTCTGTGTGTGTGTGTGTGTGTGTGTGTGTGTGTGTGTCCTTCCCAAACCTGACCACAACATTGCTCTATGAAAACACCATTTAGGACTGGAGGGATGATGGATCAGCGGTTAAGGCGTTTGCCTGACAAGCCGAAGGACCCATGTTCGATTCCCCAGGACCCACGTTAGACAGATGCACAAGGGGAGGCGCACACATCTGGAGTTTGTTTGTAGTGGCTGGAGGCCCTGGTGCGCCCATTCTCTCTCTCTCTCTCTCTCTCCTCCCTCTTTCTGTGTCAAATAAATAAATAAGTAAAAATATTTTTAAAAAGAAAAAAGTACCATTTAGCCAAGTCTCATCAGTGGCCTTGTGGTCTGGCCCCGGTGGGGGGCGAGGCTCTCTCCAGCTCATCACCCCACATGAGGGTTCCGTGCCCAGTGCCAGTGCCCACAGCTTGCCCCGTGCCCGCATCCTTACCCGCTCCTTCTCACCCGTGTCCGCTTGCTCAGCTCCAACCTCATCTTGGAGTCTGGCCTACATAACTGCCTCCTACAGGCAGTCCTCCGTGACCTTCCCCCACCCCGCCAGCATCCTCCATCTGCCCTCTGCCCTCCGTTAGCACCAGATTCTGTGGCCAGGCTGCTCCTCAAGGCCAGGAATGGTGAACCAGTCGCCTGACGACAGGGACCCAAGAGGAAAGAGTGGGGGAATGAGGCCAAATGAGCCAACGGGTGCAACAGTGGCACATCTGTCGTGGTGGAAACCAACTGCCCTCTAATTGGACTGGAGGCCCGCTCCATGGGAGGGAATACATCCCTGATACTGAAAACCTACAACAGGGGTAGTCACGAGCCCTAGGGGTGTAACGTCTGCTGCTGTCTGGCTAAATGTATATACTATGCTCACCAAACTGCCCAGTAAGCACTTTCTTAATGTTCATACACATATATTAATGCTACTCTCACTTTTGGATAGAGAATCTTCTTTTTTCAGATGGCAGTGACCTTGGGATGACTCAGGAGGCATCATGGTGCTGGGAAGAAGTGACAGAGGAGTGCTCAGCACTGCAATATCTCTATCACACCTTGCAAGGCTCAGGGTCCATTGCGGAAGAGGTGGCGGAAAGAATGTAAGAGCCAAAGGAAGGGTAGGACTCCTTACAACGTGCTCCCTCCAGACACAAAATGGCCTGGGTATCCATGACCTCACAGTGCCTGACACTATCTACACAAGACTATCATAATAGGAGGAAAAGATGATGATATCAAAATAAAAGAGAGACTGATTGAGAGGGGGAGGGGATATGATGGAGAGTGGAGTTTCAAAGGGGAAAGTGGGGGGAGAGAGGGCATTACCATGAGATATTGTTTATAACTATGGAAGTTGTTAATAAAATAATAATAATAATAAAATGGCCAGTGTGGCCGGGCGTGGTGGCGCACACCTTTAATCCTAGCACTTGAGAGACAGAGGTAGGAGGATCGCCGTGAGTTCGAGGCCACCCTGGGACTACATAGTAAATTCCAGGTCAGCCTGAGCTAGAATGAGACCCTACCTCAATAAACCAAAATAATAATGAAATAAAAGAAAATAAAAAATTGCACCACTGTGAGCCAGGCATGATGGCACACAAAAATAAATAGATAAAAATGGCTAGCGTGAACAGGTCAGTGGGAGGTTTTGCCTCCCACTACTCATTTTTTTTAAATTTTATTTTTTTAATGAGAGAGAGAAAGAGAAAGAATTGATACACCAGGGCCTCCAGCCACTGCAATCCAACTCCAGACACGTGCGCCCCCTAGCGCACATGCTCAAACTTGCGCCTGAGTCACCTTGTGCGTCTAGCGTATGTGGGATCTGGAGAGTCAGAAGTGGGTCCTTTAGGCTTTGCAGGCAAGCTCCTTAACTGCTAAGCCCCCCACTACTCACTTTTAGCAGCATTAGGAGCCAGTCGTACACTGATTCTGAGGAAGGCTCCAAGGGCTGGGGCCCAGGCTGTCCTCTCTGGAGAGGCTGTGGAGAAGTCTGCTTGCTCACTGAACGTAGGAGGACCCACAAAGATGCCAACAGGGGCTCTCGAGCAGCCCGTGTGCATGACGGGATCCCCGTGGGAGGCCTGGCACCTTGCCAGGGCTTTCGGTGGACAGCCGGATCCAGGGCCTTGCTGATGACATCACACACGGGAAAGTGGTAGATGCCAGCGCCCAGTAGGCACTCCGTGGCCGCGGGCGGCCGTCAGAATCAGTGACAACCAGAGGTGGCGTGTGGCCCGCCGTTCCCACCCGGCAGCCACGTGGGGGCCCCGGGGTGTCTCCTGAGGGAGACTGACCTTGCGTTCTACCTACCTGTCCCTGGTGGTGTCAGCCGTGAGCAGAGGAGACAGGTGGTGGGAACTGGCACTGGGGTCCAATGAGTGTCTGGAAGGGACGTCACGCGTGGAGGGCAGGATGCCCGAGGAAAGTCCATTTTGGGGAGTGATGGAACCAGGATACACACCTGCAGGGAGTCACACAGATGTCACTGGGCACTGGCCACTCCCGAAGGCTCAGCTTTGAATGCCCCAGCATCGGTACCTCCTTTTAGCAAGAGAATGACAGGGGCAAGGACTAAGGCCATATACATGTATTTTTTTAAATTATATGTTTATTTTTATTTATTTGAGAGAGACAGAGAAAGAGGCAGACAGGTAGAGAAAGAATGGGCGCGCCAGGGCCTCCAGCCACTGCAAACGAACTCCAGACGCGTGCGCCCCCTTGTGCCTCTGGCTAACGTGGGTCCTGGGGAATCGAGCCTCGAACCGGGGTCCTTAGGCTTCACAGGCAAGCGCTTAACTGCTGAGCCATCTCCCCAGCCCCAGGCCATGTATTTTTTAAAACACTTTTTTTAAAATATTTTATTTATTTATTTGAGAGAGAGAGAGAGAACGGGCACGCCAGGGCCTCCAGCCACTGCAAATCAACTTCAGACGCATGCGCCCCTTTGTGCATCTGGCTTACGTGGGTCCTGGGGAATTGAACTGGGGAGGTGGGATCCTTCGGCTTGGCAGGCGAATGCCTTAACTACTAAGCTATCTGGGGCGTGGGGACTTGTATAGAGTAAGTTGCTTTAAGTCTCTATGGGGCTGTCCTGGTAAAAGCAGCACACGGCTCTCTGTAAGGAAGAGACGCAAAAAAGTCGCTCAGGACTTGGCAGAACCTTGTAACAAGCGGGGATCAATAACGCCTTCATGTTCACTGAACTATGCCTCCCCCGACCCCCGACATGTGCCACTCGAGCCCAGGTCTCCACTACGAACCGTCCCAGAGAGAACAAGTGCGTACATCGCTGGCCTGGGGGCTCCTGAGCAGGGATGCCGGGAACGAGGACAGGGAGTCAGCTCTTAACCCTTAGCCATTCGGAGAGGGAGTCATCTTTAATCACCTCACCTCTCGTTCAATGGGGCGCTCTGTCAAGAGTCTCACATTGGGCCAGGCGTGGTGGCACACACCTTTAATCCCAGCAGTTCGGGAGGCAGAGGTAGGAGGATCGCCGTGAGTTCGAGGCCAGCCTGAGACTACAGAGTGAATTCCAGGTCAGCCTGGACTAAAGTGAGACCCTACCTCGGAAAACCAAAAAAAAAAAAAAAAAAAAAAAAAAAAGAGTCTCACGTTGGCCCAGAGACCCAGCTGAGGGTCTGAGAATCAACGAAGGTAGCATTCCCAAGGAACCCAGTCAGAAGAGGGAACAGGTCCAACTCTGGGTGAAGCCCAAGAGGGCTGTGGTTTGTTTTATTGGGTTGGGTTGGGTATGACACATGAGGCACTAAGCCATATCTAGCCCATGGGTGGTAAATTTTTTTTTAATAATTTTTTTGTTCTTCTTTTTATTTATTTGAGAGTGACAGAGAGAGAGAGGCAGACAGAGAGAGAGAGAGAAAATGGGCGCGCCAGGGCTCCCAGCCACTGCAAACGAACTCCAGACGCGTGCGCCCCCTTGTGCATCTGGCTAACGTGGGTCCTGGGGAATCGAGCCTCGAACCCGGGTCCTTTAGGCTTCACAGGCAAGCGCTCAACTGCTGAGCCATCTCTCCAGCCCAGGTGGTAAATTTTTGATAGTCCTTACTTTAGATGAAAAAAAAACAAAAAGCAAACAAACAAGAACAACAAAAAAAACACCCTACCAGTCGTTTCACACTCTCTCAAAAGTCCAACCTTGCCAGCTGTTATTATTTTATTACAGCCCAACATACTAGTCATATCTATCTATCTAGATATCTATCTATCTATCTATCTATCTGACTCAGAGTGAGACAGAGCAAGAGAGAACCTGGTGCGTCAGGGCCTCCAGCCACCGTAACTGAACTCCAGACGCACGCGCCACCTCCTGCGCGTGTGGGAACTTGCACGCTCGGCGTCACCTTATGCGTCTGGCCTACGTGGGGCCTCTGGGGAGTCGAACGCGGGTCCTTTGGCTTTCGCAGGCAAGCGCCTTAGCCGCTAGGGTATCTCTCCAGCCCAGCTTGTAACTCTTTGAATTTTGTACTGTTCATGAATGGGGGAAGGGAGTACCAAACCAGAGATTGTCACTATCCCATAAAGACCAGCTTAAGAAAGCACATACGCTCCCCTTCTGGCCCGGGATCAAGCTGGCTGGCATCCCAAGGCTAGCTCATTCCAGGTTGGCCCTTCTGATGTGAGCCTACAGGAGGATACTGGAGGGGAGCTGAGCAGGTGGGATGGAGCTGGAGGCCTGATACCTGAGGTGGCAGGCAGGAAGCAACAGAAGGGACGATAGAACCCGGCTGAGGGAGCTGTGGGGACCATGGCAGTGTGGAGAGAATGTCTCCAAGGCCTTTACACTGACACGGACAATAGCACTGGGCCGTGGAGACCAGACAGCCTGCAACTCCTGAAGATAGATGCCTGTGGCTGGGTAACAGGAGGTGAAATTCCACTTTATTTATTTATTTATTGGGTTTTTTTTTTTTTTTTTTTGAGGTAGGGTCTCACTCTAGTCCAGGCTGACTCTGGAATTCACTCTGTAGTCTCAGGGTGGCCTCGAACTCACGGCGAGCCTCCTACCTCTGCCCCCCTGAGTGCTGGCATTAAAGGCGTGTGCCACCACGCGCGGCTTTGAACTTCCACTCCTAAGCCATTGTGACAGTTAACTGTAGCCTGTGGTTGCCAAGCTCTGTCCACGTGCCTAGTCTAACACCTTGCTAAGGGGATGACGCCATCCTGTGTGCGCGCGCCCACGTGTGTGGAGGCCGGAGGTTCACGCTGGATGCCTTTCTTCCTCCACGTTCAACTCTCCAGATCCCACGTAAGCCAGACGCACAGAGGTGAGGCAAGCGCAAGGTCGCACACGCCCACTAGGTGGCGCAAGCGTCTGGAGTTCGGTTGCAGTGGCTGAGGCCCTGGTGTGCCATCTCTCTCTCTCTCTAAAATAAATAGAACAAAATAAAAATAAATCCCAAGATCGAGGGGCCAAGGGAATGGGGACCAAGCCTGTGGACTTCCCCCAACATGCACCACCCCAGGCTGTAAAGTAGCGTCATCAATCATCAGCCACAGGCAATTAACCTGCAGCCCTGACGTCTGTCCCTGACCACGGCTCAGACGTCTGCCTGCTGCCCTTCCTCAGTCGCTTGTTTGCGGTTGGGGACAGAGGACATGGTGTCCGGTACATGATGACTGCCGGTCCCGTCCCTCTGCGAGGACACACGGGCTCCTGAGCTGGACCTACTTCTGCATGATGAGTCCCCCCAAAGTGGGTATGTGGGACTGTAGGACGTGAACCCCTCCTCCTAGCACCTCACTTTGGGGTGCACTCAACCCAGGAGGCCTGGGGACTCTTCCCAAGGCCGTCCAGTAAGGGCTCTGACAGACATTTCAAAATCTGCTGCTACTTCGATGGTGAAGAGAAAGATTCAAGTTATAAAACAAAAATAATATTGTTTTTAAATAAAAGGGAGCTAAGGAGACGGCTTATAGCAGTTAAGGGCCCTGCCTGCGAAACCTAAGGATCCAGGTTCAATGCCCCAGAACCCACGTAAGCCAGATGCACAAGGTGACGCGTGTGTCTGGAGTTCAACTGCAGTGGCTGGAGGCCCTGGCGTGCCCATTCTCTCTCTTTCTTTCTATCATAAATAAATGTAAAAAAATGTTTTAGGTTGGAGTGATTTAAGAAAACCTGGAGAGATGACTTGGCCGTTAAGCGCTTGCCTGTGAAGCCTAAGGACCCTGGTTCGAGCCTCGATTCCCCAGGACCCACGTTAGCCAGATGTACAAGGGGGCGCACGTGTCTGGAGTTCGTTTGCAGTAGCTGGAGGCCCTGGCGCGCCCATTCTCTCTCCCTCTCTCTCTGCCTCTTTCTCTCTCTGTCACTCTCAAATAAATAAATAAAAAGAATTTAAAAATTTTTTTAAAAGAAAGAAAACATGGATAATGGCCAAGATCTCTGTTTTGTTTTGTTTTGTTTTGTTTTTTTCAGTTTTTCGAGGTAGGGTCTCACTGCAGCCCAGGCTGACCTGAAATTCACTATGTAGTCTCAGGCTGGCCTCGAACTCACGGTGATCCTCCTACCTCTGCCTCCCGAGTGCTGGGATTAAAGGCATGCGCCACCACGCCCAGATTGAGCTCTCTGCTTTGAGGCTGTGGCTTCCTTGGGGGAACACAAGGTCTGTCAGCTGAACCTTAAGGCCACACTGCCCTCATCTGGGCCTCGTCCCCAAACTGCGAGGCCAGAATTCCTTCTGTGACTTAGCGTGCTCCGTGGCCAGCAGCTGCTGCCAGATGGACAGACAGGCCACCTCAGCTGGACCGGTGGTTCTGAGTGTTGGCCGGAAGAGGCTGCGTAGTTACGTCCAAGGAATCCCCACGCCGGACCGCAGAACTTGGCAGTGGGGAGGACGTGGTTGTGGCTGATCTGTCCAGTCTTTCAGACCGTTAGTTCTCTCCTCTGAAGGAGAAGATAGGAGCTGACTGGGGCCTGGGACGGAGCATGTGCCCCCTTGTGGGTGATCTGGTAGATGCGCCATGAGGAACAGCCTGGATTCTTTATATGGATAATATCTTATTTTTACTTATTTATTTATTGGATGGGGGGAGGGATGGATAGAAAGAATGGGCACACCAGGGCCTCCAACCACTGCAAATGAACTCCAGATGTATGTGCCACCTTGTGCATCTGGCTTACATGGGTCCTGGAGAGTTGAACAGGGATCCTTTGGCTTTGCAGGCAAAGGCCTTAACTACTAAGCCATCTCTCCAGCCATCTTTTTTATTTTTATTTTAGAGAGAAAGAGAATGGGCACGCCAGGGCCTCAGCCTCTGAAATTGAACTCCAGATGCCTGCGCCACCTAGTGGGCACGCGCGACCTCGCGCTTGCCTCGCCTCTGTGAGTCTGGCTTACGTGGGACCTGGAGAGTCGAGCATGCGTCCTTAGGCTTCGCAGGCAAGCGCCTTACCCGCTAAGCCATCTCTCCGGCCCCAGCCTGGATTCTTAAAACACAGGGGGCACAGACTCTCTTCAGTGTTCCAGACAGGGGCCACATATGCCCTGTACTGGGTCCCGGTGAATATCTGGGATGACCTTGGTTTGCGCCAATGGAGTTCTGAGTTACAGCGTGGTGAGGGAGAGACTGAAGAGAAACTGTGACAGCCCACGGGGAAGACTCCTGGAGGAGGGGATAAGGAGGCAGGGTCTTGAAGGTGGGGGGGCGCAAGGCACCTTAGGGAAGGGAAGGAAGAGGGGCTGACAAGGTATGAGCTTGTCACACCCTGGAGGAGGAAGACAGAAGCCATCAAGTCCGGAGGAGCAGGTGCGCCCGCAACACGTCTTGCCCCTAAGGTCCTGGGTCCACAAACCCTCAGTGTGTCCAGCAGAGGGAGGGCCACCCCCACAACATACCGGGGAGCAGCTCCGGACCCAGGCGGTGGCTGTCCTTCCCGCTACAGGCAGCCTGGTGCAGCGACAGACACTCGGACAGGGCGACGGCCTCGGAGTCGGCGCCGGGGTGCACCTGGGGAGCAGAGAGTTGGGAGGCGTGAGCTCAAGAAGCAGGAGAGGCAAGAAGCAGGCCTGACCGCGGGCACCGTGAGGACCTCTGAGCAACAGATGCCAACGCGACATCCGACACGGGGAGGATCTTGCTAGAGCTGGCTCCTGAGAAACAACACCCCAATAGCCGGCAAGTCTTTGGTCCCTGGTCCACTGAGGCAGGGAAGGAGGGAGGGAGCTGAATCTGGGGTCCCTACATAGCTCGGGAAGGGTCTTCTTCTTAGGGTCCCCAACCCCCTGGGGGTGCCTAGTTGCCGGCTGGAAGCAGTTGTAGAAGTGTGTTATCAGCTCAAAAGGGGTCAAGTGCAGCTGTTGGGCATCTGGGTAGCCTGTGATGGTGGGAGTGAACACAGGCCTGCAGCCTCTGCCCCTCCTCCCTTGGCCTATTGCTACAAGGGGTTACCGGAAAGGATCGAGGGCTTGGACCTGAATTCCCCGTTCCTTGCCACCTCTTACTGTCTGCATGACACTGGACAAACAGCCTAACATCTCTTCGTCTTACCCACCCTGCCTATAATCTATAGCAGTAACTAACTACCTCTGGCCCTACAGGCCAAGCTTGGCTGCAAATAAAAGGGTTAAATAAACAACAACAACAACAGGGTTTGTGAAGGGCTATGAATGGGGCTGACGCCCAGCTTTCGGATATGATCTCTGCAATAGCGGCCCAACGTTATCTGCGAATGGCCCTCAGGTATCTGGTTAACAGCGAGCTCAGACTGGAGGCAGAGGGGGTTCCCAGGAACCCCAGCCAGGTTTTTTTTGAGCAACAGAGCTTGAGAACAAGCACCTTGGAACATCTCTACTTCTCCAGATGGAGCCAAAACAGAGCCAGCATGGGGGCCTCTGGGCACTGGGGAGCAAGGAGGCAGGCGTCTACAACCTTACAGTGGCTCGTCCAAACGCTTCCTTTACCTGGGACAAAAGGAGACCAGAGCCGGGCGTGGTGGCGCACGCCTTTAATCCCAGCACTCGGGAGGCAGAGGTAGGAGGAGCACCGTGAGTTCGAGGCCACCCTGGTAAGACTACACGGTGAATTCCAGGTCAGCCTGGGCTAGAGTGAGACCCTACCTCGCAAAACCAAAAAAAAAAAAAAATAAATGAATGAATGAAGAAATAAATAAATAAAAAAGACCAGAATCTTGTCCCACATCCCTAGGGAAACTGAGTCAGCCTTAAGGGGTTTCCCACTCTCCCAGGCTGAGGGCTGACCCCGGGCTAGGGCAGGCATACCACCAGCCTCTAGTTGAGTTCTCAGCGCCTGACCGGGCAGCTGTTTTCCGTGTAAATGAAGTTTCTGGCAAGAGAGGGCCAAGGCATGTTCTCGCAGACCACAATGTCGATTGGATTAGGAACAGCAGAAGAGGAGAATTAAGGAAGAAAAGCATTTCTAATTTGCTCCAAAACCCAACAGGACAGCCAAGGACTTGTCATAACACAAGGGTCGCTTTACTCGGAAAGATCCATCATTCCCCCCGATGGGCTCTCTAATGGATGCTTGCTGCTGGGGAAGTTGACAGCGTAGTTGTTGGGTTTAGGTCCCTGGGGGGCGGGGGGGGGTTCTAAAAGTGAGCCAAGTTTGGGCCTGGGAAAACCAGGGTTAGGATTCCGGTCCTCGGGGGGCACGGGTCCTCTGGGGACAGTGTCTTCCCTGGCACCACCCTGCGGACACCTGACCTATCTCTCGGGCTTCAGAGAGGAATCCAGGCTCTCTTGTCTCTCCCAGGCTGCTTTCTTAACTCTCTGAGCCTCAAGTCCCCACGTCTCGAAAATGGACGTAACCAGCCAGGCGTGGCGGCGCACGCCTTTTTTAATCCCAGCACTCGGGAGGCAGAGGTGGGAGGATCGCCGTGAGTTCGAGGCCACCCTGAGACTCCATAGTGAGTTCCAGGTCAGCCTGGGCTAGAGTGAGACTCTACCTCGAAAAAACCAAAAAGAAAAGAGACTGAATATATATATGTATATATATATATATATATATACATATATATATATATATATATATATATATATATATATATATATATATAATCAGTGTGGGTAAAGAGGTGGCGTTTGCGCAGGTAAGCTCAACATCCCACTCTGAATCTGTCCCATCTCTCCTCTACCCTGCCAGGGGGCTCCTCTGAGCCCTTGTCCCGTCCCCCCCCCCCACAAGGTCTACTTGCTTGCTTCCAGTGCCTGCGGGGGGCTTTGCTGTTTGTAAATGGAAACGCCCACTCCTCACATCAGAGGAGCAAACGCACAGGCTCCCCTCCCCCGCGCTGGAGTTTCGGGGATGGTACCTATGTTCTCTTCACACCCGCGGGCCTCTGGAAACCATGGTGTTCCCCGCTCCTTGGATCCCTTGGAGTCTGGGCGCTACCTCAGGGCACAAGAGTCTTCTCACTCTAGCCCAGGCTGACCTGGAATTCACCATGGAGTCTCAGGGTGGCCTCGAACTCACGGCGATCCCCCTACCTCTGCCTCCCGAGTGCTGGGATTAAAGGCAGCGCCACCACGCCCAGATTGAGCTCTCTGCTTTGAGGCTGTGGCTTCCTTGGGGGAACACAAGGTCTGTCAGCTGAACCTTAAGGCCACACTGCCCTCATCTGGGCCTCGTCCCCAAACTGCGAGGCCAGAATTCCTTCTGTGACTTAGCGTGCTCCGTGGCCAGCAGCTGCTGCCAGATGGACAGACAGGCCACCTCAGCTGGACCGGTGGTTCTGAGTGTTGGCCGGAAGAGGCTGCGTAGTTACGTCCAAGGAATCCCCACGCCGGACCGCAGAACTTGGCAGTGGGGAGGACTGTGGTTGTGGCTGATCTGTCCAGTCTTTCAGACCGTTAGTTTCTCTCCTCTGAAGGAGAAGATAGAGCTGACTGGGGCCTGGGACGGAGCATGTGCCCCCTTGTGGGTGATCTGGTAGATGCGCCATGAGGAACAGCCTGGATTCTTTATATGGATAATATCTTATTTTTACTTATTTATTTATTGGATGGGGGGAGGGATGGATAGAAAGAATGGGCACACCAGGGCCTCCAACCACTGCAAATGAACTCCAGATATGTGCCACCTTGTGCATCTGGCTTACATGGGTCCTGGAGAGTTGAACAGGGATCCTTTGGCTTTGCAGGCAAAGGCCTTAACTACTAAGCCATCTCTCCCCAGCCATCCTTTTTTATTTATTTATTTTAGAGAGAAGAGAGAGAATGGGCACGCCAGGGCCTCAGCCTCTGAAATTGAACTCCAGATGCTTGCGCCACCTAGTGGGCACGCGAGACCTCGCGCTTGCCTCGCCTCTGTGAGTCTGGCTTACGTGGGACCTGGAGAGTCGGGCATGCGTCCTTAGGCTTCGCAGGCAAGTGCCTTACCCGCTAAGCCATCTCTCTGGCCCCAGCCTGGATTCTTAAAACACAGGGGGTACAGACTCTCTTCAGTGTTCCAGACAGGGGCCACGTATGCCCTGTACTGGGTCCTGGTGAATATCTGGGATGACCTTGGTTTGTGCCAATGGAGCTCTGAATCACAGCGTGGTGAGGGAGAGACCGAAGAGAAACTGTGACAGCCCACGGGGAAGACTCCTGGAGGAGGGGATAAGGAGGCAGGGTCTTGAAGGCGGGGGGCGCAAGGCACCTTAGGGAAGGGAAGGAAGAGGGGCTGACAAGGTATGAGCTTGTCACACCCTGGAGGAGGAAGACAGAAGCCATCAAGTCTGGAGGAGCAGGTGCGCCCGCAACAAGTCTTGCCCCTAAGGTCCTGGGTCCACAAACCCTCAGCGTGTCCGGCAGAGGGAGGGCCTCCCCCACAACATACCGGGGAGCAGCTCCGGACCCAGGCGGTGGCTGTCCTTCCCGCTACAGGCAGCCTGTTGCAGCGACAGACACTCAGACAGGGCGACGGCCTCGGAGTCGGCGCCAGGGTGCACCTGGGGAGCAGAGAGTTGGGAGGCGTGAGCTCAAGAAGCAGGAGAGGCAAGAAGCGGGCCTGACCGCGGGCACCGTGAGGACCTCTGAGCAACAGATGCCAACGCGACATCCAACATGGAGAGGATCTTGCCAGAGCTGGCTCCTGAGAAACAACACCCCAATAGCCAGCAAATCTTTGGTCCTTGGTCCACTGAGGCAGGGAAGGAGGGAGGGAGCTGAATCTGGGGTCCCTACATAGCTCGGGAAGGGTCTTCTTCTTAGGGTCCCCAACCCCCTGGGGGTGCCTAGTTGCCGGCTGGAAGCAGTTGTAGAAGTGTGTTATCAGCTCAAAAGGGGTCAAGTGCAGCTGTTGGGCATCTGGGTAGCCTGTGATGGTGGGAGTGACCACAGGCCTGCAGCCTCTGCCCCTCCTCCTTTGGCCTATTGCTACAAGGGGTACCGGAAAGGATCGAGGGCTTGGATCTGAATTCCCTGTTCCTTGCCACCTCTTACTGTCTGCATGACACTGGACAGCCTAACATCTCTTCGTCTTACCCACCCTGCCTATAATCTATAGCAGTAACTAACTACCTCTGGCCCTACAGGCCAAGCTTGGCTGCAAATAAAAGGGTTAAAAACAACAACAACAACAACAGGCTTTGTGAAGTGCTATGAATGGGGCTGAAGTCCAGCTTTCGGATATGATCTTTGCAATAGCGGCCCAATGTTATCTGCGAATGGCCCTCAGGTATCTGGTTAACAGCGAGCTCAGACTGGAGGCAGAGGGGGTTCCCAGGAACTCCAGCCAGGTTTTTTTTTTTTTTTTTTTTGAGCAACAGAACTTGAGAACAAGCACCTTGGGACATCTCTACTTCTCCAGATGGAGCCAAAACAGAGCCAGCATGGGGGCCTCTGGGCACTGCGGAGCAAGGAGGCAGGCGTCTACAACCTTACAGTGGCTCGTCCAAACGCTTCCTTTACCTGGGACAAAAGGAGACCAGAGCCGGGCGTGGCGGCGCGTGCCTTTAATCCCAGCACTCCGGAGGCAGAGGTAGGAGGAGCGCCGTGAGTTCGAGGCCACCCTGGTAAGACTACACGGTGAATTCCAGGTCAGCCTGGGCTAGAGTGAGACCCTACTTCGCAAAACCAAAAAAAAAATATATATATAAATGAATGAATGAAGAAATAAATAAATAAAAAAGACCAGAATCTTGTCCCACATCCCTAGGGAAACCGAGTCAGCCTTAAGGGGTTTCCCACCCTCCCAGGCTGAGGGCTGACCCCGGGCTAGGGCAGGCATACCACCAGCCTCTAGTTGAGTTCTCAGCGCCTGACCGGGCAGCTGTTTTCCATGTAAATGAAGTTTCTGGCAAGAGAGGGCCAAGGCATGTTCTCGCAGACCACAATGTCGATTGGATTAGGAACAGCAGAAGAGGAGAATTAAGGAAGAAAAGCATTTCTAATTTGCTCCAAAACCCAACAGGACAGCCAAGGACTTGTCATAACACAAGGGTCGCTTTACTCGGAAAGATCCATCATTCCCCCCGATGGGCTCTCTAATGGATGCTTGCTGCCGGGGAAGTTGACAGCGTAGTCGTTGGGTTTAGGTCCCTGGGGGGCGGCGGGGGGGGGTTCTAAACGTGAGCCAAGTTTGGGCCTGGGAAAACCAGGGTTAGGATTCCGGTCCTCGGGGGACACGGGTCCTCTGGGGACAGCGTCCTCCCTGGCACCACCCTGCGGACACCTGACCTATCTCTCGGGCTTCAGAGAGGAATCCAGGCTCTCTTGTCTCTCCCAGGCTGCTTTCTTAACTCTCTGAGCCTCAGTCCCCACATCTCGAAAATGGACATAACCAGCCGGGCGTGGCGGCGCACGCCTTTTTTAATCCCAGCACTCGGGAGGCAGAGGTGGGAGGATCGCCGTGAGTTCAAGGCCACCTTGAGACTACATAGTGAATTCCAGGTCAGCCTGGGCTAGAGTGAGACCCTACCTCAAAAAACCAAGAAGAAAAGAGACTGAATATATATATATAAAATCAGTGTGGGTAAAGAGGTGGCGTTTGCGCAGGTAAGCTCAACATCTGCACTTTGAATCTGTCCCATCTCTCCTCTACCCTTCCAGGGGCTCCTCTGAGCCCTTGTCCCTCCCCCCCCCCCAAGGTCTACTTGCTTGCTTCCAGTGCCTGTGGGGGGCTTTGCTGTTTGTAAATGGAACGCCCGCTCCTCACATCAGAGGAGCAAACGCACAGGCTCCCCTCCCCCGCGCTGGAGTTTCGGGGATGGTACCTATGTTCCTCTTCACCCCCGCGGGCCTCTGGGACACTTGCGTGTTCCCCGCTCCTATGGATCCTCCTTGGAGTCTGGGGTACCTCAGGGCACAAGAGTCTTCTCACTCTAGCCCAGGCTGACCTGGAATTCACCATGGAGTCTCAGGGTGGCCTCGAACTCACGGCGATCCCCCTACCTCTGCCTCCCGAGTGCTGGGATTAAAGGCGCGCGCCACCACGCCCGGCCCTTCTCACTGCAGAATCCGGGGGTCCTCAGCGGTCCCACCCACCGCGTGCTTTCTCCAGTAGATCTGTTTTCTTTTCGGGTCCATCCTGCCCATCAAATCTGACCCCTGCATTCCCTCGCCCAGCCTGGCCTCTCCCTTGTCCCTGTCATTCCATCCCATCCATGCTCTTAGGGCCGCCGTCCCTGCCAGCAATTCTGCTCTGATCAACCCCAGGCCCTCCCCCACACGACCCCAGGGACACGCAAGCACCTCTTGCGTTCAAGATGCCTGGATGCCACTGTCCCGCGGGGCCCCAGCCCAACGCGTGGTGGGGCTTCCGGCTGTGGTGGCTGTCCAGACATGGGTAGGCGAGAGTGAGTCCTGGTCCCACCAGGACTGGGCTCCAGTTCCTACTCATCACTACTCACATCCCAGAGACGTTTCTTTTCTTTCTTTCTTTCTTTTTTTTTTTTTCCCCCCCCCCTGAGCTCTCTGGCCATGCCTAGTCCTGTCTCAAGAATGCCAGCACACACGTCCTTCTGTTTTGAGCTTGGGAATCTGTGCCAGGTATAGTCCCCGGCACAATGGAGATTTTTTCACGGAAGGCTCACTAGCACCCGTCAAACAGCCCTACAGTTGAGAAACGCGGAAACACAGAGGCGCATGGACCACCGAGTTGAGTTGGTAGTGGTGAGCTCTGCACATCCCTAACGGCTCCTGGTGACCTCTCCTGGATTCTGTTTTTTTGCTTTTTCGACGTAGGATCTCACTCTAGCTCAGGCTGACCTGGAAATCACTCTGTAGTCTCAGGGTGGCCTCGAACTCATGGCAATCCTCCTACCTCTGCCTCCCGAGTGCTGGGATTAAAGGCGTGCGCCACCACGCCCGGCTTCTTTTTTTTTTTTTAACACTTAAAAATTTTTATTTATTTGAGAGAAAGAGGGAGAGAGAGAGAATGGGCACACCAGGGCCTCCAGCCACTGCAAACAAACTCCAGACACATGCGCCACCTTGTGCCTCTGGCTCATGTGGGTCCTGGGGAATCAAACCTGGGTCCATAGGCTTCACAGGCAAATGCCTTAACTGCTAATCCATCTCTCCAGCCCTTTTCCTGGATTCTATTGGTGTGTGTGGGGGGGTACAGTTAGGGTGACTAGACCCCTGAAGGAGAAAAGGGGCAGGAAAGTCTGCACTTGCTAGAAATCAAAGATGATCTGACTTCTTAACACCTCTTGCTTAGTTCCCTAGACCTGTTTTTCCACAAACAACCAGGACCCCTCCTGGGAGGAAGGTTTTTCATAGGATTTAAACATTGTGGTTGGTCAAGTTCAGCCCTTGGAACTTGGTGAGAGAGCTAATCTCTTCCTGAGACAGCCCCTAGTCCTGACCAACCAGCTGGCCCTCTGGTTCACCTGAGCCAGAAGACAGCCCACCACTGTAAGGTTATAAATACCTTTGCCAGGGGAGGGTGGGCTCTCTGAACACTTGGGACCTTCCAGCTGTGGGTGGGTTTTTCCCCTTTCCAGCCCGGGAGGGCCCCCTAGCCCTTACTCTCCACATGGATCTTTTCTATCCCCTCCAGCTCCCCACATGGCAGGATCTCCTTGAACTTTCTGTTCTCTTTACTCTCCACGGTTTTCCCAGGCCCTCCACGTGAGATCTCTAGCCAGGCGGGTGCCTTTCTTTAGCTCTGTACTGGCCTCAATAAATATAATAATTTAATAATCTTCCTTCTTGGTCTTCCTTTTTTAAAAAAAATTTTTTTGTTTATTTTTATTTATTTATTTGAGAGCGACAGAGAGAGAAAGAGGCAGATGGAGAATGGGCGCGCCAGGGCCTCCAGCCACTGCAAACGAACCCCAGACGCGTGCGCCCCCTCGTGCATCTGGCTAACGTGGGCCCTGGGGAGTCGAGCCTCGAACCGGGGTCCTTAGGCTTCACAGGCAAGCGCTTGACCGCTAAGCCATCTCTCCAGCCCTGAATTCTTTGATTAAAGTTGGAAACGAACCTAGGACTTTCCTGGGCCCCTATGCCCATTACACTATGGTTCCTCTGAAGATGGGCCACAGTCACTTACCTGTGACTCAAGCTACTCTCGCCCCACCCCTCCTGTTGCCTTCATCGTTATGTTAATGAGCCTCCTCCTGATGCCCCTCTTTTACCATTGGGAAGTGGACACCATACCTTTTGTTTTGCACCCACCCTTGATGCCAGCCCAGGGCTGGACATCAGTGCCACACAGGGGGTTGATAGAGGGAGGAGCATGTGGCGGGGCAGTCTGTGGGTGGGTGGACGCTTGATGGGCTTAGCAGTCAAGGCGACTGGCTGCCTGCGGAGCCTGAAGGACCCGTGTTCGACCCTCCAGATCCCACGTGAGCCAGACGCACAAAGGCGAGGCAAGCGCAAGGTCGCACGTGACCACTAGGTGGCGCAAGCGTCTGGAGTCCTACTGCAGTTGGCAGAGGCCCCGGCACGCCCATTCTCTCTCTCTAAAATAAAAAATAAAAGAAACAGATATACTCCGGGACTAGGTGGGAGACGTCGGATGGGCAGCGGCACTCACAGGTACGTGGATGATAAATGAGTGCCGTGCACGGTAGGTGCTGGACAGATGACCAGGACACATCTGTAGAGGTGACCTTCACGCCCAGCTGTCTTACCTTCTTATGCACCTGCTGCTCTTTGGCTGAGTGGGCCTTCACGTGTTTGCGGAGCGAGCTGGGGTCCGTGTAGCGCTTGGAGCATCCGGGGATCTGACAGGCGTAGGGCTTCTGTAAGTTGGGGGGGGGAGAAAAGTGAGCCTCGGCTTTGCAGGGCCAAGGTCTCCCCCCCGTGTAACCTGCTGTGGGGAGGATTTGTGGGGGCGAGGGGGGCGGGCTGCGGGCCACAGGTGAGGGGGAGGGAGCTGGCGTGGGAATGAAAAAGAAAGAGGTTTTGTGTCCTTGGGTCTGCCACCATGCTGGGTGAGCGACGTCCCCTCTGCAAATGGGGGTTTGACTGAGTCTTATAGGTTATTATTATGTTTTTTTCCCCAGGCGATACTGGCTGTGGGAAAGGTGCTTTTATCATAAGGCTACAGAGAAACAGGGAGTGGAGCAAGAATATGGGACAGGCTGCTAAGCGGATGTCCAGCCTAGGTAGGGATTGATCCGTGCCTGATAGGTTATTTCAGGTGACACTCTAGGCCACAGAAACTAAGGTTCTCCTCCCAGTACTGTGAGAGGCTGGAAGGGAGTTGATCTCAGATCACAGGCCAGGGGTCCGGGGGTTGTTGGGGGGGGGGGACGGCCAAGACATCCACTGGCTTCTGCCTCAGCTGTGCCTTGCCCCCCCCACCCCCCGAGGCCCTTATCCCCTCCCTATACATACTGGGGGACTTTTCTCGCCCAGTAGCCTGGGCTGTGCTTCTGTAAACCCTTCCATGATTCCTGGTGCTCACAACCTAGAACACATCAAATGGCTGAGTCCTGGGGACTGTCTTCTTGGGACTGTAGGGAAAGACACCTCTCAGAGTAAGCCCAAGAGATGGCCGGCCATGTCTAGTCCCATACACCGTGGGGAGCTGCCCGCAAACCTTTAGGCAACTCTGCCTCTGCCAGAGGCAGGGAGGCCAAGATAGAGAGGTGACCAGGGGGCCTTAACAGGAGAACCAGAAAGAGGCGATCCTACCTTGGAGCTGCCACGGAGGTATTTCCAGGTTAAAGAACAGAGGAGAGCAGAAGAGAGAGAGAGAGAGAGAGTGGTGAGAAACAACTAGGCTGGCAGGAAGGTAGGGGTGGGAGGCTGACCTCAGACTGCCCACTGCCCTTCCCGGCATGTGAGCCCCACACATGCATGTCTTGCAATGCACACGGGGGGCCCCCCTTCTCACGAGACCTTGACCCCAACACACACACACACACACGCATATACACACACGCACCCGTGGCCCTTCTCCCACGGGCCCTGGCCCCTAACCCTGAACTACTCTCCCCTGGGCCCTGCAAGGTCTCCGGAGTTGGACTCAGCCGCCGTCCCCTTGGGGATTCTGATACAAATCCACACGCTTTGGTCAAAAAAAAAAAAAAAAAAAAAGTAAACAGAGCTCCGTGTCATGAGCGCATTGGCCTAGAAACGGGCCATCTCCGTGTTTGTTTTTCCACGGCTTGACGTGCATAGAACATTCCTCGGGATGGGCTCTCTCGAAGCCCTCAGGAAACTCTGTGGCTGTCCCAAACGGGCAGCCAAACCCCGGGTCTGGAGCCCTCCCCTACAGGCTCCAAGAGGCTAGGTCCACTTTAGTGAACATAGTGAATCACTAGGATAAACACTGGCCATCCATGGTTCCCCCCCCCAGCCCCCCAGTCCCACACTGCCTCTACAGGAACTATCTCCCCTTTGTGAAGAAAGAGATCAAAGCCCATGTCCTACACAATAGCTGACAGCTAGAAGGAGTGTGTACGTCCTTGTCGGACGGTGCGTCCTCTCTGTCCCACAGAGGTCCAGTGAAGTGTTCAATAGAGTCACCAGCCCCATCCCGCTGATGGGGAAATGAGGCCACAGCAGAAGGGTGACTTATTCAAGTCCACACTGGGACCTGTGCCCACCAGGTCCAAGCCCCACACTGGAGGCCTGGGGTGTGGCAGGATTTGGCTGGCACTGAATCTATGAGTAACTCAATGGAAAGAAAGGCTTGTTAAGACACCCCCCCCCCCCACCCCCAGCCACATTCTTAGTTAGGCCTTCTAACAGAGAAAGATTCAGGGAGGGAAGGTGGCTTTCCTTGAACCCTGGGACCACGTGGCAGTGCCAACAAAGAGTCCGGGCTGGATCCTCAACCAGTCTGCTTAGAGAAACGTGCCTATGCAAGAAGGAGCTATGTTTTCAGGTGCCAACGTGGCTGGCTGGTGGTGGTGGTGGGGGGTCCATTCTGGAAAATGAGGCACTGCAGGTGTGAGGCCTGACCCACTGAACCTCTTAGGGCTGGGGACTTAGGACAGCACCCTAGCAAAGCAGCCCATGTCTGTTTATGCAGGGGGGCTGGGGTTGGGTGCGGGTAGGGTCTTGGTCTTGGCGGCCAGCCTCCCAGGCAACACCCCCCCCCAGGGAACTTGGGTAGATGACTGACTGCCTGGGATCACCCTAAGGGCTCATCTGGGCCTGAGCTAACCTAGCGCCCTGGGAGCTCCGTTCACATACCAAGTATGGCCAGAGGCCTGTTACTCTGGGGGAAGGAAGGAGGGAAGGAAGGAAGGGAGGGAGGGAGGGAGGGAGGGAGGGAGGAGGAAGGAAGGAAGGAAGGAAGGAAGGAAGGAAGGAAGGAGGGGGCAGAGCCAGGGGTAGGCGCCCTGGAGAAACTGTACAGCTGTGTGTGCACCAGGCCTGGGAAGTGGGGAGAAGGTCAGTGGCCTGTCAAGATCAGGGATCACCTTTGGGCCTCCGAGAGAGACATAACCAGGGGTCCTGGGGCACCAAACTCAGGGGCCAACGCCAGGGAGCCGAGGGCTGGAAGAGGACTCGCTAGAGCCAGCCACATCTATCTCACTTCCGATCTGAGTGCTACCTTTTTTTTTGGAGGGGGTCTGCCTTTTTTTTTTTGGAGGGGGGGAGAGTCTCGAGGAAGCCTGAGAGGGAAGAGGAGTTGGGCTCGCATAAGGGACGAGACTGCTCCTTACCACCCTGTCCCCAGTTCAGCCCCTACCCTTTCTAGCAAACCATACTGGGCTACAGGTCAGCCTAGTGTACAACCCACCTCTGCCACTCGTATGCCACTGAAAAGTGGCACAATTTGAGTGGCAGCTTCTTTGGTGGAACAGAGGTTTCAGCCCCTACCTAACCTGAGGCAGGTCCGTGTGACACCTTGGAGCTTAAAGAACAGCTCAGGCCTGTTGTAACTCTACTAGTTCTCTGTGATTTGCATCCCCCCCATCTGTCCCCCACCCCCCGGTCCGTCCCCACTCCCCTTCTATGAGTCAGTTTTCCAAACTATGAAATAAAGGGCTGAGATGAAAGAACTGTGTCTTTTTAATTTATTTATCTAGTTTATTTATTTATTTATTTGAGACAGAGAGAGGCACAGAGAGAGAGAGAGTGAGAATGGGCGCGCCAGGGACTCCAGCCACTGCAAACGAGCTCCAGACGCATGCACCACCATGTGCATCTGACTTAACAAGGGACCTGGAGAATCGAACCTGGGCCCTTAGGCGTCGCAGGCATGCGCCTTAACCGCTAAGCCATCTCTCTAGCCCTTTTTTTTTTTTTTTTTTTTTTTTTGGGCTTTTGTTTTGTTTTGTTTTTTTGGTGTTTCAAGGTAGGGTCTCACTCTGGCAGCAGTGAGTAGCCTGGTCAGTGTGGTTGTGGCTGGCCTGCCTAGGCGACAACGAGAGGGTAGGGGACCCACTTTCCCAGCAGGCCACCCAAAGAACCCTGGGGCCAAATCCAGGGATCCCAATGAGGGTCTCTTGTTCAGTGTGGCCCCCTCCTCCTCACCAGGGACATTTGTCCACGTGGAAAGTTCTATCTGTCACAACTGGGAGATGATGGGGGGGGGGAACACCTATTTACCCAGCAGGGGACCAGAGAGATTACCCCCCGTGGTCACAAAGCCTGGAGGGCACAGTGAGGGGCTGTGCCCCGACTACATACCATTGCCCCCCGCCCTCCCCTTCACGGAGCTCCCTCATTAGGTCTACCTACCGTGTCCAGGTGGGTGCGCTGGTGCTTGGCGCGGTCGCTGGAGTTACTGAAGGCCTTTTGGCAACCCGGGTGTTGGCACAAGTACGGCTTTTCGCCCGTGTGGCTCCGCAGGTGGATCTTGAGGTTCTCCAGCCGCGAGAAGGCTTTGCTGCAGCCTTCAAACTGCAGGAGAGGTTGGTGAAGTGTGTGTGTGGGGGGGAGGTGCCCTCAGTCAGTCCCGAGGGACTCTACCTGCTTCTAGAAAACACCACCCCCAGACCTGCCTGTCCTTGCCCAAACCTCTGAGAGCAACTGCTCAGCTCCCCGGGGGTAGGCAGTGTGGGGGAGGGGCAGTGCTTAGGAACCAGAAAACAAAAAATGTGCCCTGACTTGGAAATGGGCCACTGGAGCTAGATGAGGTGAAAGGGAACTCCCCCGCAAAAATCTACATACCCGTGGGCTGATGTGAATCAGGAGGGCCTGGCCAAGGTCATGTCTGAGCAGAGGGACTTAGAAGGTGTGAAGCCTAAAGCCTGGGCTGGGGGAGGGGGGTGGGGCTCCATCCCAGGGAGGCTTTGGGGAGGGGGGGTTACCCAAATCTGACGCTGTGGCTGATAGGGGGGGATCCACTGTGGGAGGGCCTTGAATGGCAAGGGGCCTCACTCCCAGCGTTAACCGCCGCGACAGCGGTGACCCCACCTGTACACTGAAGTGACCCTGGGCTCATCCTCTCTGGCTGGTTAGCTAAGGCCTCATGCTAAGGGAAGTGGGGGTGTCGTGAACACCGGGCAATCGCTGCGTTTCTGTCAGGGAAAATGTATGGACAGGAAGGAATGAATGACGGTGCAAACCAAGGAAGCAGCAGCGTGGGGCCTGTGTCCAGCCTAACCGTCCTCCTGTGGCCCCAGCCGTCCATCCCTATGGCCGCTCCCCAGAGCACACCTAACTCCTCCTGTATACCCCTCTTCTGCCCTCATGGTCACACAGCTGTCTGGAATAGACATGGAATACTGGTTGCTCCTTGTGGTCCAACGAGAGAGTGGCTGGCCCTCCAATGGCCTCCTTGTGTCCACTTGCTTAAAGGACCTCCCCCCCGTCCCTGCCCACCTCAGCTGCCCACGGCTCTCCGTGCCCAGCCCACGGTCTAGAGGAGCAGGCCAGGCCGTTTGCAGCCTTGGTTGCTGCTGGTCACTCAGCAAGGAATGTCCCCAATCTCTCTTTTGACTCTCCAGCCTAGCCTTCAAAGTCCAGCTCCCGAGACTGGCCAGCCAAAGCCACCAGCACTCTCCATTCATCTGCGCTGACGCGGCCATGGGCACGCTGGGGCACGGCGCAGGGCACTAGTGCCTGACTCCAGGCACGGAGTTTGTTTCATTTTTTTTTTTTTTTTTTTTGAGGTAGCGTCTCACTCTGGCCCAGGCTGACCTGGAATTCACTACGGAGTCTCAGGGTGGCCTCGAACTCACGGCGATCCTCCTACCTCTGCTTCCCGAGTGCTGGGATTAATAAAGGTGTGCGCCACCACGCCCGGTTTCAGCCTTTGCCAACTTTAAAGGCACAGTATATGCTAACAAGTTTTGGGGGGAGGGGTGGTGCCCGGAAAACGCCGTGGGCAGAGGTCACCTGGCCGTGGTGCACCTGCGTTATCCCCTTGGTTTTGGGGATCTGTGTCCGACCCTCCCCCAACCCTGGGAAGTTCTGCGTAGCTGGTAATTGTTAGCTTGGCGCCATTCATTTGAATGGACCAGCTCCAGTCGGAGCTGGGGTGAGCCAAGGGGTCGAGAGACCCCAGACGCAGGTTCTGCCCTCCAGGAGCATGGACCCCCCCCCTGTGGGGGACGCACACGTCGCTTTGACACACGACGGGCTGGAGGGATGGCTCAACGGGTAAGGTGCCTGCCTGCCAAGTCTGAAGGACTCAGGTTCGATTCCCCGGTGCCCATGGAAACAACAACAACAACAACAAGAAAATCATCGCCGAGCTGTCACCGTGGGGAACCACGGGCTGTGGCAGCACACACCGGGGACTGTGTGTGAGAGATGTCCCAGGAGAAATGACAACTTGTACCAAGGGCGGAGGAGGCGGCAGCCAGTCACTCCTCCAACCACCTCTCACCTCTCTTTTTTTTTTTTTTTTTTTTTTTTTTTTTTTTTTTTTTTGCAAGGGCAAGGAGCTTTATTTCGGGCTTAAGCTCGGTCTCTTGACTTTACCAACAGTGATCCATACAGGAGCCCCGAGTAGCAGGAGGGTAGGGTTTTTATAGGGCTTTGAACATAGAAGAAGGGGATGGGCACACGATTGGTTGATTTAAACAGTGCACTCTTCTGATTGGCTTAGGATTTTGGCGGGCTAAAAGTTGGCGGGCTGGGGCTAGGGGAATTGAACTTACCTATGACTACAGGAATGTATGGCGTAATCAGTTTCCAGTAAGTGTTAAACCCACCCTTACCAGAAAAATAAAAACCAAGACCTTGCCGGGAAACAGACACTTAGGCCTACTGAGGACTCTGAAGCCTGTCATGGCGTCCATCTGGTTCCTGAGTCCTTCATTCCCCCCACTCTCTTTGTACCATGAGGAGCCAATCTTGGCTCCCAATTGAATTATACTGTGATCTTAAAACCATAAACTGTACCGTATTATTGCGTTCCCTATCAAAAGCGACTAATCTGTTAATAATGCAAGGTCCTATTGTGATTAGCAACAAAAATAAAAGGAACGGCCCTGCTAAAGCAGGCAGCAGAGTGGTTAACCATGAGGACCACCACCTCCCTTGAGAGCTGTGACGGCACCCCCAGGTGACAGTTGAGCAGATGGGAAGGCAGGCCACTGAGGGTGGAAACTGGGCGGAAGAGCAGCTAATGCACCCGCAAGGACAATGTGGGGTGGGGGGGGGTGGAGCTGAGAACGGCGTTGGGAAGAGGGCCAGAGAGCGACCCACACTCCGGGAGGTTTGGGCTGTGGGAAGAGGAGACGGAGAGAAGACACGGTTTTGTGGGTGAGGGTCACGGAGACCACGGGCGAGGAACCCCTCAGATGGCCTTGGGTGGGTCACACGATACAAGTCTCGCTTCTGCTGGACCTAGTCCAAGGCAAACCCTTTGCAGATGGGTTTCTGGGAGGTCCCTCGACCCCGCTTCCAGAAGCGGGGATCTGTCCCTGTTTCAGAGCCACAGGGAAATCCTGGGTGAATAAACAGGGGGCCAGCTACCGCCTGCTTGCCTCCAGTGGCCCTTGTGCCGAATGCACCCCCCCCCCTCGAAAGCTCTAGAAGAGCCTCAGCTGCTAAGCCCAGGGCCTCCGCTCACCACGCCACTGGTCCCCGTGTTGCTTGCTAGCTGGTGGAAGAGAGGCATAAACCGTCTCCCAGGCGTGTGCTTTTCCTGACTCTGCGACGGTCCACCAGGCTCTGCAGGTCAGTGTATCTCTTCCCCTCCAGGATCTATGGATAGCCATTTGGACCAACCCATCCCGAACACTTATGCTTCCAACCAGGGGCCTCTGTTCAGACTGTGGCCCCCTCCTGGGACACCTTCCTTCCAGTTCTGACAGTTTTATTTTTTCGAGGTAGGGTCTCACTCTAGCCCAGGCTGACCTGGAATTCACTATGGAGTCTCTCAGGGTGGCCTCGAACTCACGGTGATCCTCCTACCTCTGCCTCCCGATGGCTGAAATTAAAGGCGTGCGCCACCACACCGGGCAGGAGTCTTTTTATGTTTTTTGGGTTTTTTTTCTGAGGTAGGGTCTCGCTGTAGCCCAGGCTGACCTGGGATTCACTATGTAATCTCAGGGTGGCCTCGAACTCACGGCCATCCTCCTACCTGTGCCTCTCGAGTGCTGGGATTAAAGGCATGCGCTACCATGCCCGGCTGCCCCAGCTCTGACAACTTAATGCACACATTAAAAACATATTGTGTGTGCGTGTGTGCGTGAGACAGAATTGGCACGCCAGGGCCTCCAGCCACTACAATCAAACTCAGATGCTTGCGCCACCTAGTGGGCACGTGTGACCTTGAGCTTGCCTCGCCTATTGGGTCCAGCTTATGTGGGATCTGGGGAATTGAACATGGGTCCTTAGGCTTCGCAGGCAAGCGCCTTAACCGCTGAGCCACCTCTCCAGCCCAATGCACACATTTTTTTTTCACTGTTACTATCTTCTAACATTACTCCGAACACCTCTCCCACCCCATACATTCCACGTCAGCTGTGGGAGATGACGTCACGGAACCCGCCTGGGGTCTCCATTCCACGCGCCATTATTCGGTCTGCTCACGCGGCTGGGAAGGTCACTTCTCGCCTCTGCTTCCTCACAAACACGTCCTCCCGTCCCTTGAGCACCAACCCCTAGGAGCTTTTCTGCAGTAAGGATAGATAGCACTATGACCCCACTCATGAGGCAAAGAGTAGGTTAGAGGTGTATTCCTGCCACTGGACGTGGGAGCAGGGCTTGCTGGGCGTGGGAGTTCAACGTAAGCCCCCCCCCCCGTGCACGTGCAAATTTCACCGACGCCCAAGTCGTGTGCCCGCGTGTGTCAGCCCAGCCTTGTCCTGCCCTCTGCCCCTGGACCTTCCCCTCACGTCGGAGCTGCAGAACAGGATGTCCAGATGGGTGTGACATCTCACTCCAAGGGGACCCAGAAGAGGAAGCACGTGGGCAAGGGGGTGAGGCCACACCAGAGCAAAACCGGGGTAAGAGGCTTCGGCTGCCTGACAAAGTCCCCGTGGTTACTGAAGGACTCAGGACAGGCTTCAGAGCCACCAGTAGGCCTCAGTTTCTGTTTCCCGGCAAGGTTTAAATAAGAATTTAACAGTTACTGAAAAAAAAAAAAAGATCACAAACTGCTTACGCCGTACATTTCTATAGTCATAAGGTAAGTTGTTTAAGTTCCTCAAACACACATAGCCAATCACAATGAAGGTTACCTAATCTGCTTGAAATCCCCCTAGCCCCCTGCCCACCAGCTCTGGCCCCCAGCATCCTAAGCCTATCAGAAAAATACAAATGCAGTTACTGCTTAAATCTACCAATCATGTAACCATTCCCCTACTTCTTTGTTCGAATCCCTATAAAAAATCTGCCCCCCCCGCCCCCTGCTGCTCGGGGCTCTTTTTTTTTTAAATTTTTTTTTGTTTATTTTTATTTGACAGTGACAGAGAGAGAGGGAGAGAAAGAGGCAGACAGAGAGAGAATGGGCGCGCCAGGGCCTCCAGCCACTGTAAACGAACTCCAGATGCGTGCGCCCCCTTGTGCATCTGGCTAACGTGGGTCCTGGGGAATGGAGCCTCGAACCGGGGTCCTTAGGCTTCACAGGCAAGCGCTTAACCGCTAAGCCATCTCTCCAGCCCTGCTCGGGGCTCTTGTACGGATCCACTGCATTGGTGAAGTCAAGAGTCTGAGCTTAAGCTCGAAATAAAGCTCCTTGCCTTTGCATGCATGTTTGGTTCTCCTTGGTGGGTCACTGGGGGCACCGAGAACTGGGCGTAACAGTTTACTGTTATTCAACGACTAGCTGCGCAGGTAAGATCAGAGCCCAGCTCTGTTGGGCCTGGAGCCATGTCCGCTCTCTCGACCCTCTTCTCTATGGAATTCTGGGTGTGTATGACTGTGACCCCCCCGCCACACAGGCAGAGGAGGACTCCAGTTGGGAAGCCTGCTTACTGCCCCGGCTGCTTGCCTTTGACTTGGTGGGCCCCAGTTCTCTCATCCGTACAACGGGGTGACCTCTCCCGACCATGTAGGGTGTTGGGAGGGTTCAACGAAATTAACTCACACAAGGGCTCATCTTGGTCAACAACAGCTGGTCACTTAAGGTCACAGAGCAGGTTGAGAGGCGGTCTAGCAGGGATGACTGAGCTAGGTGGCTTCTAACTGCAGCTGGGGAGTGACCGAGACCTTCCTGAGGACTTGAGCCCTTGATGCCCAGGCAGCACTTGAACAAACAGGGTGGGAGGAAATGGGCTTCTGAAGGAACTCACACATGAGAACACACAGGGACATTCCAGAAGCACAGATAAGCTGCTGACCAACCGAGGGGAAGTAGACATGGGAGTCTGGGACTGCCAATCAATCAATCAATCAATCATGCAATTGGTGGAGACTCACTCTACAGCAGATGAGTTCAGGAATTTATGATCTTAAAAAACTTCACAGAAAGCCGGGCATGGTGGCGCACGCCTTTAATCCCAGCACTCGGGAGGCAGAGGTAGGAGATCGCTGTGAGTTCGAGGCCACCCTGAGACTACAGAGTGAATTCCAGGTCAGCCTGGGCTAGAGTGAAACCCTACCTCGAAAAAAAAAAACTAAAAAACAAACAACCAAACCGAAAATAACTCCCCCACGATAAAGCAAATGGCTGGAGAGATGGCTGAGCAGTTAAGGCATTTGCCTGCAAATCCAAAGGAACCCGCGTAAGACAGACGCACAAGGGGGCGCACGCATCTGGAGTTTGTTGGCAGTGGCTGGAGGCCCTGGCACGCCCGTTCTCTATCTCTCTTTCTCTCTCTCTCACTCAAATAAATAAGTAAAATATATTTTAAAAAAGAGATGACTTACATTAAAAAAAAATAAAGTCGTGCTGGAGAGATGGCTTAGCGGTTAAGCGCTTGCCTGTGAAGCCTAAGGACCCCGGTTCGAGGCTCGATTCCCCAGGACCCACGTTAGCCAGATGCACAAGGGGGCGCACGCGTCTGGAGTCCGTTTGCAGTGGCTGGAGGCCCTGGCGTGCCCATTCTCTCTCTCTGTCTCTCTCTGCCTCTTTCTCTCTGTGTCACTCTCAAATAAATAAATAAACAAAAATTTTTTTAAAAAGACAAAGAAACTTCAGAATACGCTTATGCAATTACTGACATGACACAAGGCTGTACACTTTGGTGGGGGGTGGGCGGGGAGGTCGGGCTCCAACATCACTTCTGCTCCCTCGACCACCTCCCACTTGGATGCCCAAACCAGAAATTTGTTCCCTCCTCCTTGGATACAAGGATATCCAACCTCCCCTCCACCCCCCTCCACCCCCACTGACCCAGAGAGATGCCACCTCTTCCACACCTTCCAGGTTGGCTCCTAATAAGTCCTTCTGTCTACCCACCGCAGTGGTCCCGCGACAGCATGGCTCGCCTGGGCGTCTACGTAGCGGCCTCCCCGCTCCCTCCCATGTGGCATCCAGAGCGAAGACTTAGCTAGGACAGCTGTCACAGTTCCTCCTTGCTTTAGCCACGCATGGCTCCCTTATGCCTTGGCACGAAGAAATCCTCGCCCCGGCACTATGGCTAGTGCGACCCGGCTCGGGTGACGCTCTCCAGTTTCCCGTTTCCATACGGCTCTGTCTCGGCACCTGTGCGGCGTAGCACCAATGTGCCCTCCAGGTTCCCCGAAGAGATGACTACTGATTGGGTTTGCTTCGATTGTTGGTAATCCACACTATTTCCCTGGGCACATGGGGGGTCCTCTCTGTGAACCTCTCTCTGTGTGCACGGTGGGCATCTTGTGGTCTATGGCCTTGATGCCACCGGTGACCTCAGATGATTCTACGGCTGTCTCTTGTTCAAGTTAAATTCAAGCACGCTGGGGCTGGAGAGAGATGGCTCAGCGGTTAAGGCGCTTGCCTGCAAAGCCAAAGGATCCCGGTTCGACTCTCCGGGACCCACGTTAGCCAGATGCACAAGGGGGCGCATGTGTCTGGAGTTCGTTTGCAGTGGCTGGGGGCCCTGGCGTGCCCATTCTCTCTCTCTCTCTCTCTCTGCCTGTTTCTCTTAAATAAATAAATAAAATATATTCAAAAAAATTAAACATGCTGGCTCAACTAACCAGAACACCCCAAGATCATCCAGCCTGAAGCTAAGGTTCTCTCTCACACACAGGGACAGAAAGGGTGACTATTATGGGCCAGGAACCTAGAGAGGAGAGAAGGAACAGAGGTGTGTCTAATAGTCTCAATACAGGTAAAGACATGTTACTAGTTTTTTTTTTTTTTCTGTAAAATGCACCAACATTAAAATATATCATGGGAGGGGGTAGCTGGAGAGATGGCTTAGCAGTTAAGCACTTGCCTGTGAAGCCTCAGGACCCCGGTTCAAGGCCCGATTCCTCAGAACCCACGTAAGCCAGATGCACATGGTGGCGCACGCGTCTGGAGTTCATTTACAGTGGCTGGAGGCCCTGGCATGCCTATTCTCTCTCTCTCTCTGTCACTCTCAAATAAATAAATAAAAATTAAAAACATATATATCATGGGGGCTGGAGGGATGGTTTAGTGGTTAAAGCATTTGCCTGCAAAGCCAAAGGACCCTGGTTCCATTCCCCAGGACCCACGTTAGCCAGATGCACAAGGGGGCACGTGCATCTGGAGTCTGTTTGCAGTGGGTAGAAGCCCTGGCACGCCCATTCTTTCTCTCTTTCTCTCTCCCTCTTTCTCTGTCAAATAAATAAATAAATAAAAATAAAATATTAAAAAATATACATATCATGGGCTGGAGAGATGGCTTACTGGTTAAGGTGCTTGTCTGCTAAGCCTAAGGACCCATGCTCGACTCTCCAAGTCCCATGTGAGCCAGACACAGTGACACAAAGCACACAAGGTCGCACGTGCCCACAAGGGGGCGCACATGTCTGGAGTTCGATTGCAGTGGCTGGAGGCCCTGGTGTGCCAATTCTGTTTCACTCTCTCACTGTCACATTAAAAAAAAAAAAGTCTGGCCGGGCGTGGTGGCGCACGCCTTTAATCCCAGCACTCAGGAGGCAGAGGTAGGAGGATCACCGTGAGTTCAAGGCCACCCTGAGACTACATCGTGAATTCCAGGTCAGTCTGGGCTAGAGGAAGACCCTACCTCAGCGTCACCCTAAAAAAGGGGGGCTGGAGAGTTGGCTTAGCAGTTAAGCGCTTGCCTGTGAATCCTAAGGACCCCAGGTTGATTCCCCAGTACCCACATAAGCCAGGTGCACAAGGTAAAGGGACTTATCGGCCTCATTTTGAAGATGAAAAGAACTGGGCCTCAGAAAGGCAGGGGCTGGAGGGATGGCTTAGCGGTTAAGACGCTTGCCTACAAAGCCAAAGGACCCAGGTTCGATCCTCCCTCTATGTCAAATAAATAAATAAAAATATAAATATAAAAAAAAATTAGGGGCTGGAGAGATGGCTTAGCGGTTAAGGCGCTTGCTTGCAAAGCCAAAGGACCCAGGCTCGACTCCCCAGGGCCCACATAAGCCAGATGCACAAAGGGGCACACACACATCTGGAGTTCACTTGCAGTGGCTGGAGGCCATGGCGTGCCCATTCTCCACCCCCCCCCGGCCCCACCTGCCTATTTCTGTATATCTCTCAAATAAATAAAAATAAAATATTTAAAAAAAATTAACAAAGGTGATATCACTGGCCCAACATACAGCCAGTAAGAGAACTGGAATCTGATCTAGGGTCTGCGTGTCTCTACTCCAGCTAATGCCTTAGGATCCCCCTACACAGAACCCCCCCAAACCAGGCTGTCATTCAGGGGGCTACTCCTGTGATTTCAAGGCTGGGTCACGGAACCGACGGTGGGGAATCATCGCGAGCCTCTCCACTCAGAAAAGGGGAGAAGCCCACCGCAGCGGGGACAGAGCGTGGCCGGTCCGCCCAGCACAGAGCTTTGAAAGGCTCTCTGTTCCCACATGTGGGGCGTGTTACGAAAGAAGATTAAAATAATGGGGAAAATACCCCGGGAACCGTGAAGCCCCAGACCATCTGGAGTTTTATAGTAACAGGCAGAGGAAAATCAGAGCCTAATTGAAAAAAGTCCACTGCAATCCATTACCACTGTGTGCAGCTCACAGTACGAAGGGGCAGGAGATGAAAGACGTGGGGGCCAGGCTGGGGGGTGGCATCTTTTCCCTCCGAGCCCAGCCCAAGGATCCTCCAGTTCTGGCTGGGGAAGGGTCAGGCCAAAGCCCAAGAGACCTGCCTGGCTCTGGGTTACACTTGGAATCTACAGGGATGGTAGGCCATTCAGCAAGATGCCTTTACACAGGAATCTGTTTGTTTTGTTTTTTTGAGGTAGGGTCTCACTCTAGCCCAGGCTGACCTGGAATTCACTGTGTAGTCTCAGGGTGTCCTCGAACTCACGGCGATCCTCCTACCTTTGCCTCCCGAGTGCTGGGATTAAAGGCGTGTGCCACCACACCGGGCAGGAGTCTTTTTATGTTTTTTGGTTTTTTTTCTTTTTTTTTTTTCGAGGTAGGGTCTCACTCTAGCCCAGGCTGACCTGGAATTCACTATGTAGTCTCAGGGTAGCCTTGAACTCATAGTGATCCTCCTACCTCTGCCTCCCGAGTGCTGGGATTAAAGGCGTGCACCACCATGCCAGGCTTTTAAAAAAAATACTATTTATTTACTAGAGCGAGAGGGAGAGAGAATGGGTATGCCAGGGCCTCCAGCCACTGCAAACGAACTCCAGACGCGTGCACCACCTTGTGCATCTGGCTTACGGGGGTCTCGGGGAATTGAACCGGAATCCTTAGGCTTCGCAGGCAAACACCTTATTGGCTAAGCCATTTCCCCAGACCAGGAGTCTTTTTATTTGCTCAGTATAGGGCAGACACACAGGGGCTCAAGCATTGGGTTCTAGATTCTTGGGGGGAAACCAGGCCCTGTCTTTTTTTTTTGTTTTTTTAGGGTAGGACCTACACAGAAGCCGCCTCAAGCAACTCTGGGTCCTGACTACACTCTCCTTCGGTCCCCTGGGGAACACCCAAGGGCCCCCTGTTTTCCACCTGAGGTGCATGACAGTGGACATGAAGTCCTACAGCTCAGGGGCCATGAAGGTGGACACCTCACTTCTGTCCCTGCTGTCCTCTTCGCTAAAACGTGGACCACCACAAACAGCTGTCAGAAGGAAACACAAGGTTATGCCCAGCGTAGAACCTGGCACACAGTTGGTGCCTAAATGAATGTCACGTTTCCTCCCTGAAGATGCCAGCGCCCAAGAGGAGGGAGAGCCCAGTTTCTCATGCCCCAGTGGGGGGGAAAAAATCTGGACATAGAGAGAAACAGCTTAGAGGAACAGGGCACGAGGCAGGGCAGGGGAGGAAATGCCTCCAATTTTAGCATTTGCCAGCGACTCGCTTCTAAACAAACATATTTCTGTTTTAAGGGTAAAAAATATATTGGGTTACAACAGCCTGGCGGGCCATTCAGGGATCAACTTCTCATTTTTTTTTTTTTTTTTTTTTCTGTTTGGTACAAACTTTTAAGTTACTTTACAATGATTTAGATGGGAGAAATGTGTGGTGTCAAATCCCTCTTCAAGATGTCAAACAATGCTGGATTTGGCCAGTTTTAAAGGCCAATGAGCCAGGGGGGGCAGGCGGGGCGGGGGGGGGGGGGACTCAGGGCCACTCCTCACACACTGGGAGACCCTGGCTGAGTTTACCTTCCCGTAATCCCCTTGGGGCTTCTAGAGGGTCTCGCCAGAGCCAATGGTGGGTTGATGCAGTTAAGGGACAAACAGGAGGGAGGGTTGGGGACATGGGTCTGGCCAGTGTTGGTCTGGGCTGTGCTCTCTGGCTTACGGGGTGTGTGTGTGGGGGGGGGTCCCTCGAGGATCTGGTTTAGTACGGGGGCACCAAGAATGAAAAGAAGACAATTGTGCCCAGGGGGAGGGTACCGTGCCCACGTAGTAGCTTCCACATCTGTCTCACACCCGGGACCAGGCCAAGTTCTCCCCTGACACTGACACTTAGTAACAGCAACCATGAGAGGGTGAATCACTGAGTCACGGAGACTGGATTAGGAGTGACGCTTCCCCCAGTTCACAAGGGACGGAACACGCTGGCTGGCCCAGCGTTGTGCCACCAACGCATGCTCTCCCACCCCTGGCATGGGGAACCCTCTCCTGCCGGCTCAGTTGTCCTTGTGGGTAGGAAAACAGCTGAGAGTCGAACTGATTCACCGAGTTCCCGTGAAGAGTTCACTGCAGAGGAACTCAGGATATCTTTGCCAGTGGGTGGAAAAATTCCAAAGAGACAGCTGTCCAGAAAGGGCCCGGGGTGTGTGTGTGTGGGGGGGACCAGAAGAAGGAAAGACAGTTTAGGCTAAAAACACAGTCAAAATGGAGTTCACTGTCAGGGTGACCTGACTACACAAAAGACTGATAAACAAAATTGCTCGCTTGCCCTTCCCCTTGGCTATGAAAACTACGAAATGGAAATAAAAATCTCAGCTCGGGGGTCAGAGCTTCTTTGGAGGGAGACCTCAGGGCTCCTTGCCCCCCACTCCAGGGGTAATAAACTCATCTAACTTTCACGCATACTGGCATTGGAGTGATCTCTCCAGAGAATTTCTGCAACATCGGGGTTTTGGTAATCACGCAGAGAAGCAGGTAAGTGGACAGTGGGGTGGATGGAAAGGGCCAAGAGGGGCTGTAGTTGCCCCTGGAACAGGAAGGGTGCCTGTTCTAGAAAAGTGCTTGACGCTACCTACACAAGACCATCATAAGAGGAGGAAAAGATGATGGCATCAAAATCAAAGAGAGACTGATTGAGAGGGGGAGGGGATATGATGGAGAGTGGAGTTTCAAAGGGGAAAGTGGGGGGAGGGAGGGTATTACCATAGGATACTTTTTATAATCGTGGAAAATGTTAATAAAACTTGAGGGGAAAAAAAAAAAAGGCTTCTGGGCTGGAGAGATGGCTCAGCGGTTAAGGCGCTTGCCTGCGAAGCCTAAGGACCCATGTTCGACTCTCCAGATCCCACGTAAAGCAGACGCACGAGGTGACGTAAGCGTCTGGAGTTCGATTGCAGCGTCCGGAGGCCCTGGGGCACCAATTCTCACCCCTCCCCCCACCAAATTAAAAAAAAAAAAAAGACCAGCCTGAGCCGGGCGTGGTGGTGCACACCTTTAATCCCAGCACTCAGGAGGCAGAGGTAGGAGGATCACTGTGAGTTCGAGGCCACCCTGAGAGTACATATTGAATTCCAGGTCAGCCTGGGCTGGAGTAAGACCCTACCTCAAAAAACCAAACCAAATAAAATAAATAAGTATTAAAAAAAGGTGTCTGAGGCTGCAATCATCTTGACCCTTTCTCGCCACAAACATGACAACTGCAGGTCAGGTCCACTCAAGAGAGGGTCTTTTTTTTTTCCCACATAGGAAACTAGTTTGTGTTCTTAGTAGTTCAGGGAGTCCTGGAAATTCTGCAGCAAGCCAGCAAGAGTCAAGATGGCTAGCCTCCCAGAGGGTATATGAAGAGACTTGGGGGCTGGAGAGATGGCTTAGCGGTTAAGCGCTTTGCCTGTGAAGCCTAAGGACCCCTGTTCGAGGCTCGATTCCCCAGGACCCACGTTAGCCAGATGCACAAGGGGGCGCACGCGTCTGAGTTCGTTTGCAGTGGCTGGAAGCCCTGGCGCGCCCATTCTCTCTCTCTCTGCCTCTTTCTCTGTCTGTAGCTCTCAAATAAAACAAAACAAAATAGTAAAAAAAAAAAAAAAAGAAGGAGAGACTTGAGCCAATGCCCCAGACAGGAGAGATAGCATAGAATGGCCGACACACACACACACACACACACAAACCCAGAATCACAGATGCACAGACACGCATACCTGACCCTGACACCTCTCCTCCCAACCCAGGAGCACGTCAGAGATCTACACTGCCAGCCCATCGGTGCAAACAATAGATTCACAGCATCTACACACAGACATGAAGACCCAGAGGCTCTCACACATACATACACACACCCTATACACAAGCCTTCAACCAGACACATATTTGTGTACATACACCCAGAGATGCTCAGCCCTTATCACCTGCACGAATGTAATAACTTCCCAAGTCCCCTTCAAACCGACTGGCACACAACAGCCCTATGCCCAGCGTGGCACACACAGAAAATGGAATAGGGAAGAATAGCCTTGGGTAGCAGTTGAGTATGTCCTGGAAGAAAGAGATTACCCAGACAACGTTCGGGCACCGAGCACAGCCGGGCCTTTGGACCCTCCCGTATGCCTCTGGTTTTTTTGTTGTTGTTGTTGTTCATTTTTATTTATTTATTTGAGAGTGACAGAGAGAGAGAGAGAGGCAGATAGAGAGAGAGAGAGAATGGGCACGCCAGGGCTTCCAGCCACTGCAAACGAACTCCAGACGCATGCGCTCCCTTGTGCATCTGGCTAACGTGCGCCCTGGGGAATCGAGCCTTGAACCGGGGTCCTTAGGCTTCACAGGCAAGCGCTTAACCGCTACGCCATCTCTCCAGCCCCCGTATGCCTCTTTTCAAGGCTCCGGGTGGCCCCAGGGGCATAGCATTGAGGTTGAAGACAGAATTGGGGGTGTGGGGGGGGGAGAGAGGGAGGCAAGCCCATCAGCCTCCTGACTTTCCCCCCAAGATTGCTAGACTGGGCCAGCTTTGAAGGGTACACATGGCCTACAAGAATCCAAACCCACAGCCCTGGGCCTACCCTGCCAGTCTCTCTCGAGCCCATGCTCAGCAGCCACCACGTTTCACAGCACAGGACAGTCCCTCTCATGTCCAGGCCTCTGTCACGCTGTGCTCCGCTACAGAACGCCTCTCAGTACACTCTACAGCCATTGTGGTCCTTCCGGGCTTCCAGAAGTCTCCCTTCACCAGGCTTCCCACTGGCCTGCGCTTTTACCATACGCCTCTCTGGACCTCTCACTGGTGGGGGTGGGGGGCAAGTCCCTCTCTCTGCTCACACCCCCCCCCCGATTCACGTGCCACACACATCCTTACTTGGGGGCTCCGAGACCCATTCCTGCAGGCTACCCACAATTAACAGGCTGACCCATAGCTGGGACAGGTTGTCTGAGAGGGAGACAGCCTGCTGGCCGTGGGAAATCTCACATTGAGGTCTTCGATCCATTTGGACTTGATTTTTTTTTTTTTTTTTTTTTTTGGCGCATGGCGAAATGTGTGGATCGAGTTTCATTTTCCTGCAGACGGTTATCCAGTTTGCCCAGCACCATTTGTTGAAGATGCTGTCTTTTTTTTTTTTTTCCCCAGTCTACATTGTTAGGGACTTCGTCAAATATCAAGCAGCTGTGGTTACTTGACCCTAAGTCCGGGTCCTCGGTTCTGTTGCGTTTGTCTACATTCCTGTTTTCATGCCAGTACCATGCTGTTTTTATTACTACGGCTCTGTAGCATAGCTTTAAATCCGGTACAGACTCCGGACGCGTGTGCCACCACGTGCAACTGGCTTACGTGGGTCCCGGGCAATTGCGCCTGGATCCTTAGGCTTCGCAGGCAAGCGCCCTAACTGCTAAGCCATCTCTCCAGCCCCGTGCCCAGTATATATTTTTTTAATGTGAATGCTGGGGATCCAAACTTGGGCCCTCGTTCCTACATGACAAGTACTTTAGCCATCAGGTCATCATCTCCCTGAGCCCTCAAGGTTCAATTCTGATGCACGTAAAATCAGAGACGACTGAGTGACCCCCTACGGGGATGTGGACAAAGAGGAGGGTGACACCTGGCATACCTCTGCCAGGCTCCACAGCCACGTCTGTGTCCTGCTTGGCTGCTCTGCAGACTCTTCTAAACGGGAGGGCCACAGCAACTGCAATCCCCCCCCCCCTCCCCGCTTTCCTAGATGAGGAAACCACTTTCCCAGGGATGCATTCCGCCAAAAGCCCAGCGCTCCATCCACAGACTTGGGAGACACAGCGAGACGGGAAAGAAGGGGCTACAGCCACCCTACTGAGGGACAGTGTCCCTTAGGACCTCCCCCCCAAGTCCCCATCATTTTAGTCCATCCAAGGTTAAGGGGTTCTGGAAGGGCCTGAGCCCCTCCTGCTGACCAGGCAGCTCAGTTCTTGGCCTAGAGAGCAACGCTCTACTTATTATCACCACACAGAAGACCCAGGCCATCCAAACCCTTCTGTGTCCATGCGATAAGCTGACCCCAGAAACAACTGTTTGTGTGGGCCTCTGTTGAGAACCTAGGGGATGGGGCAGGGGGTGCTTTTGCAGGGAGCCCCGGGGCCGCTCAGATGCCTGGTTGTTGGGTACAGCCACACACCTCGGCTCAGGGGGAAATGCCTGGGGCTCATTAGCATCATGTCAGGAAAATAATGTAAAATTAAAACATTTCGCTTTGGCTTTATAACACTGAGGAGGACCAAAAAAAAAAAAAAAAAAAGAGGATGCCATTATACTGAGCCGTTCAGCTGTGACCTGGGCACCCATGATTTGCAGGAAAGAAATGATCGCTTGGTACTCGGACCCTGCCAGGGGCCCAGAGACTGCCAATGAGGGCTAAGGACTCAGAGAAGAGTCTACAGCATTGGTCCAGGGGGAAACAGGCTGGGTATAGCTCAGGACTCATATGACCCTATTCTCTTCTTTCGCACTGACCTCCTTGTTTTTATTTTTCTTTTATTTATTTACTTATTTTATTTTAGTATTATTATTATTATTATCTTTGTTTTTCAAGGTAGGTTCTCCCTCTAGTCCAGGCTGACCTGGAATTCACTATATAGTCTCTGGGTGGCCTCCAACTCACGACGATACTCCTACCTCTGCCTCCTGAGTGCTGGGATTAAAGGAGCGCGCCACCACGCCTATTTAAAAAATTTTTTTTAAAAAAGATTTATTTTTATTTATTAGAGACAGAGAGAGAGGAAGAGAGAGCATGGGTGTGCCAGGGCCTCCAGCCACTGCAAACGAACTCCAGACGCGTGTGCCACCATGTGCATCTGGCTTACGTGGGACCTCAGGGATCGAACCTGGGTCCTTAGGCTGCACAGACAAGTGCCTTAACCTCTAAGCCAACTCTCCAAGCCCCAAATCTCCTAACTCTTGGCTTCGGCGTGACCGCTGCACCACCATAGTAAGGACGACCTCCACGGAGGTTGTGGGAAGCCAGTCTCTCAGGACAGGGATGTAGGCTACTGGTTACCTTGGGAGACAGACTGGGCAGCCTCCAGGCCTGGTTTGTAGCATAACAAAACGAACTGGGATTCATTCACTAGCTACCCATTTGGGTCTCGTTCACTCAGCAAACTGGACATATCTGGACATCCAACAAAAGTCTTTTCACCTGTACTCTCAGTTTTGGTTAGAGAAGCTTCTCTTTTCAGATGGCAGTGACCTTGGGATGACTCAGAAGGCACCATGGTGCTGAGAAGAAGTGACAGAGGAGTGCTCAGCACTGAGACTTCTCTATCACACCTTCCAAGGCTCAGGGTCCATTGCGGAAGAGGTGGCAGAAAGAATGTAAGAGCCAAAGGAAGGGTAGGACTCCTTACAATGTGCTCCTCCAGACACAAAATGGCCTGGATATCCATGACCTCACAGTGCCTGACACTACCTACACAAGACCCTCATAATAGGAGGAAAAGATGATGACATCAAAATAAAAGAGAGACTGAGAGGGGGAGGGGATATGATGGAGAGTGGATTTGTGAAGGGGAAAGTGGAGGAGGGGAGGGAATTATCATGGTTTATTGTTTGTAATTATGGAAGCTGTCAAGAAAAAAAATCTAAACAAAACCACAAAAGAGTGTACAGTTCAGTGGCTGTTGATACATTCAGAGCCTATGCAATTATCGCCACAATAAACTGTAGGACATTTTCACCCCAAAGAAGCCTTGCGCTATTATCTTTCACTCATTCCCTATTTACTCCATCTAGGTCCCTGGAAGCCATGAGTCAACTTTCTAACCCCCATACACTGACCTGTTCTGAACTCTTCATAGAAGTTGAATCTCTCAGTGTCTGGGTTTTGTTTTGTTTTGTTTTCAGTTATTTTGAGGTAGGGTCTCTCTGGTCCAGATTGACCTGGAATTCACTATGGAGTCTCAGGGTGGCCTTGAACTCACGGCGATCGTCCTACTTCTGCCTCTCTAGTGCTGGGATTAAAGGCGTGCGCCACCACGCCCGGGTTTTTTTTTTTTTTTTTTTTTTTTTGATCCTGCCTTCTTCCATTCAGCATCTTGTCTGCAAACCTCACACATAGTGAGTGGCACACACCTTTAATCCCAGCCCTCGGGAGGCAGAGGTAGGAGGATCACCGTGAGTTCGAGGCCACCCTGAGACTCCATAGTGAATTCCAGGTCAGCCTGGGCTAGAGTGAGACCCTACCTTGAAAAACCAAAAATAATAAAAAAATAAATTAAAGGAAAAAAAAAAAAGACTCACTGGAGGCAGGCGAGTATAGGAAAACAATACGGCTACCAGGGACCCTGCTTGGCTTGGGCAATAAACACACCATTTTCATAACAAATACGCCGGGACTCCCACCTGTATTGAGCTGCATGCATGCCCCACTCCAGACACTAAACTCCTCCACTGTTTTTCCTTCCTGCAGGGACGATCATTTGTGTCCAGCTTCTATTCAACTATGTTCTTAGTGAGCTGAACAGCAGGGACCATGCAGCCTGGTCAGACTTTTAAGGAGAAAATCCTACTTACCATCCATGCCTATGTATAATGACATTTTCCCGATTGCTAACAATGCTAAACGTTATTTTTACACACATTTTGCCGCTGTATGGTATTTTGGAGAAACGCCACTAAATCTTTGCCCATTTTATTTTATTTTATTATTTATTTATTTTTTGGTTTTTCCAAGTAGGGTCTCACTCTGGTCCAGGCTGACCTGGAACTCACTCTGTAGTTTCAGGGTGGCCTCGAACCCACGATGATCCTCCTACCTCTACCTCCACCTCCCAAGTGCTGGGATTGAAAGCGTGTGCCACCATGCCTGGCTTCATTTTATTTTTTTTTAATGTTGTTTAAAAATATTTTTATTTATTTACTTGACAGAGAGAGAGAAAAAGGCAGAGAGAGAGAGAGAGAGAGAGAGAGAGAGAGAGAGAATGGCTGCACCCGGGCATGCAGCCATCTCTGCAGCCCTCTTTGCCCATTTTAAAATTCGACCGTTTTGGGGGCTGGAGAGATGGCTTAGCGGCTAAGCGCTTGCCTGTGAAGCCCAAGGTCCCCGGTTCTAGGCTCAATTCCCCAGGACCCTCATAAGCTAGATGCACAAGGTGGCACATGCATCCGGAATTCATTTGCAGTGCCTGTAGGCCCTGGTGCGCCCATTCTCTCTCTCTCTCTCTCTCTCTCTCTCTCTGCCTCTTTCTCTGTCTGTCGCTCTCAAATAAATAAATAAATAAATAAAAACAAAAAAAATTGGATTGTTTGGGCTAGAGGAACGGCTTAGCAGTTAAGGCGCTTGCCTGCAAAGCCAAAGGACCCAGGTTCGATTCCCCAGGACCCACATAATCCAGATGCACAAGGGGGCATGCATGTCTGGAGTTTGTTTGCAATAGCTGGAGGCCCTGGCGTGCCCATTTTCTCTCTCTCTCCCTCTTTCTCTGTCAAATAAATAAATAAAAATAAAAAAAATTTAAATGGACTGTTTTGTCTTTATTATCAGTGAGTTGTAAGAGTCCTTAATATTTAAGTCCCGTCCCAGATAAATGACTGCAAAGGTTATTCCTGACTATAAGAGCTAATGATTAGAGTTTTTGATCCATGCTGCACCTTACTTCAAATCTTCACAGGAAATTAATAGCTTTATCCCCACAGTGACCCACGTCGGAGGCAAAGCCCCACCTAGGAAGTGGTGTCTCTTGGGTCTGGTATGTGACAGGGAGCAGCGAGAGGCACCGTAAAGGGGACGCGACCCTCCTAACAGGAGCTGAGGGCCGCCAGGTTGATCCCACATCTTGAGGTTTCCTCTGTCCTCTGCCAACCTCGAGGGATCTGGTTTTGACTGGTTCAAGGAGGAGTTTACCTTACGGATGGGCATGCTCCAACTGGGTAAAAAAAAGAAAGAAAGAAAGAAAGAAATATTCTAGACTCTGGCTCAGGCGATGATGCTTTGGGCTGATGACATCGATGCCACAGAAAGTTCAGCCACGAACAGTCAGCAAATGGCCTTGCTCTGAGGTAGGCCAAGCTGGTGTGAGCCCTGGCCAGGGAGAAAGTTGCTTCCAGGGCTCATGGGGCATGGAATTGTACAGAAGACAGGTTTTTTTTTTTTTAATTGTTTATTTTTATTTATTTATTTGAGAGCGACAGACAGAGAGAGAAATAGGCAGATAGAGAGAATGGGCATGCCAGGACCTCCAGCCACTGCAAATGAACTCCAGACGCATGGGCCCCCTTGTGCATCTGGCTAACGTGGGTCCTGGGGAATCAAGCCTTGAACCGGGGTCCTTAGGCTTCAACAGGCAGGCGCTTAACCACTAAGCCATCTCTCCAGCCCAGGGTTTTTTTTTTTTAAAAGATTTATTTTTATTTATTTGAGACACAGAGGGAGAGAGAGAGAGAGAGAGAAGAGAGAATGGGTGCGCCAGGGCCTCCAGCCACTGTAAACCAACTCCAGACGCGTGTGCCCCCTTGTGCATCTGGCTTACGTGGGACCTGGGGAATCGAACTTGGGTCCTTAGGCTTTGCAGATATGGGCCTCAATCGCTGAGCCATCTCCCCAGCCCAAAGACAGGTTTAAATTGCTCTCTGATCACTCCATTCTGGGCCCTACCCAAAATTAATATTTATTTATTTATTTGAGAGAGAGAAAGAAGAGGCACAGAGATAGATAGATAGATAGAGAGAGAGAGAGAGAGAATGGGCATGCGCCAGGGCTCCCAGCCACTGCAAATGAACCCCAGACTCATGTGTCACCTTGTGCATCTCGCTTACGTGGGTGCTGGGGAATTGAACCTGGGTCCTCTGGCTTTGCAGTCAAGTGCCTTAACCACTAAGCCATCTCTCCAGCCCCCTACCCAAACTTAAAACTGGTTATCAGCCAAGATTTATGCAAAAAAAAATATACAGTTCACGGATGTGAACGGCAACAAGACCAGTCTTGACAGTCAGCTTGTATTACAACTCACACAAGGGACTAAACTTCTGCTGTGAAAACGATGGGCCTGAGGTACTATGGAAACTTTGTGGTCACAGTGCTACACTCAGCAATGTTAATTAATTATTTTTTTTTTTGAGGCAAGCCCAATAGACTGCCTTTATTTATTTATTTACTTTGGTTTTCCAAGGTAGGGTCCCACTCTAGCCCTGGCTGACCTGGAATTCACTATGTGGTCTCAGGGTGGCCTCGAACTCACGACGATCCTCCTACCTCTGCCTCCCGAGTGCTGGGATTAAAGGCGTGCGCCACCACGCCAGGCTCCTTTGTTTTTTGTTTTTTGTTTTTTTTTTTAATGTTAAGAGAGCAAGAGACAGAGAGAATTGGTATGCCAGGGCCTCAGCCACTGCAATCGAACTCCAGACATGGGCGCCCCCTTGTGCACCTGTGTGACATTGCGCCCTTGTATCACTGTGCACCTGGCTTATGTGGGTCCTGAGAGTGGAACGTGAGTCCTTAGGCTTCACAGGCAAGTGCCTTAACCACTTCAGCCCTTTTAAATTTATTTATTTATTTTTAAAAAAATGTCTTTGTTTTTATTTATTTATTTGAGAGAGAGAGAGATACAGAAATAGACAGGGAGAGAGAGAATGGGCGCGCCAGGGCCTTCAGCCACTGCAAACAAACTCCAGATGCATGCGCCCCCTTGTGCATCTGGCTTACGTGGGCCCTGGGGAGTCAAATCTGGGTTCTTTGGCTTTGCAGGCAAGCACCTTAACTGCTAAGCCATCCCTCCAGCCATAAATTTATTTTTATGAGCAAGAGAGTGCAAGAGAGAGAGAAAGGGAGAGAATTGGCATGCCAGGGCCTCCAGCCACTGCACTCGAACTCCAGACGGTGTGCACCATCTTGTGCACATGTGAGACCTTGCACACTTGCATCACCTTGTGCATCTGGCTTACGTGGGACCTGGAGAGTTGAACATGAGTCTTTAGGCTTCTCAGGCAAGTGCCTTAACCGCCAAACCATCTCTCCAGCCCCTCAGGGAGTTCTGTTTGTTTGTTTATTTTTATTTATTTGAGAGCGACAGACAGAGAGAGAAAGAGGCAGATAGAGAGAACGGGTGCGCCAGGGCCTCCAGCCACTGCAAATGAACCCCAGACACATGCGCCCCCTTGTGCATCTGGCTTACGTGGGTCCTGGGGAATCGAACCTGGGTCCTTTGGCTTTGTAGGCAAGCGCCTTAACTGCTAAGCCATCCCTCCAGCCTTTTTTTTTTTTTTTTTAATGAGAGAGACAGAGAGAATTGGTGCACCAGGGCCTCCAGCCACTGCAATCGAACTCCACGTGCACGTGCGACTTTGCGTGCTCTCGTCACCTTTGTGCGTCTGGCTTACGTGGGACCCGGAGAGTTGAACATGGGTCCTTCGGCTTCGCAGGCAAGCGCCTCAACCACTGAGCCATCTCTCCAGCCTTCTACCTGTGAATATACAATCTCAATCTCCACCAACCACATCGTCCATAGGCACATACCTAACTATCTAACTCCCTCACCCCCATCCAACCAAAATCCCTCTTCCTCCTCCCACATTTCTGTTCATTTTTATTTATTTACTTGAGAGTGACAGAGACAGAAAGAGGCAGAGAGAGAGAGAGAGAGAGAGAGAGAGAATGGGCGTGCCAGGGCTTCCAGCCACTGCAAACGAACCCCAGACGCGTGCGCCCCCTTGTGCATCTGGCTTATGTGGGTCCTGGGGAATCGAGCCTCGAACCAGGGTCCTCAGGCTTCGCAGGCAAGCGCTTAACCGCTAAGCCATCTCTCCAGCCCCCACTCCCACATTTCTTGTGTCTAACGAGGAGCCTCCTCAACCACAGACTGTCACCCCAACCACAAACATATATTCTGCATGTATGTATACCTCCAACACACTGTAAATGTCCCCGCATCCACTCAGAGGCAATCATGTAGACAGACATACACGGCCTCTCTCCTAATCAGCAACACACACACACACACACACACACACACACACACACACTGTCACCAAGCCTCGGCTGTGCCCAACTTTGCAGCCCATGCACTTTCTGCAGGCCAGAGTTGACACTTCCACGGATAGAAAGCGCGTCCCTATGCAGCAGAACAGGCAGATCCTTGGGAACTGTCCTGCAAGGGCTCCACCGTCCGTCCCCGCCCCTGCGGCTGCCGTGCCTGGGGTCCAGCTACGCACAGGGGGCCCCCCGGTGGCAGGGGGACACGCAGTCCCACCAGGCTCCCCCCCACCCCACTCCCGCATTCCTGCGTAGGGTTTTACGCTCCCTGGTTCATTAATGATTAAAATACATTATGCCAACCGCAGAGATTCTTGTCTTTGTCTTTCTATTTTTTTTTTTTCTTTTTAAATAAAACCAACAGATGCATTTGGGGAACTCTGGATTTCCTCCGGGTGGTTCACATGGCCACGGCTAGTTCTCAGAGGAGCAAAGCAAACATTCCCATGGCCTTGTAGAAAAACTCTTTTCTACATCCATCCTGCCTCAGCCCCAGCCACACAGGAAAGCTCTTGCAAGGTTTTCTGTTTCTTTTCTTTTCTTTTTTTTTTTTTTTTTTTTATGTCATCAACCCTGGATTGGAGCTGGGCAGGCATGGGGCTACCTCGGTGAGACAGGAGACTCCTGTTAAGTGGGTCCTTTAAATATGAGCAACTCGGCACTGGAGAGATGGCTTACCGGTTAAGCGCTTGCCTGTGAAGCCTGAGGACCCCGGTTCGAGGCTCGATTCCCCAGGACCCACGTTAGCCAGATGCACAAGGGGGCGCACGCGTCTGGAGTTTGTTTGCAGTGGCTGGAAGCCCGGGCGTGCCCATTCTCTCTCTCTCTTTCTCTCTCTGTCTGTCGCTCTCAAATAAATAAATAAAATAAAAAATTTTAAAATAAAATAAATATGAGCAACTCCTATGGAGGAGACAGCATGGAGACCGCCCCCAACTAGCTGGAGGGCTCAACTAGTTAACAGAGCTGACCCAAGTCCAGCTACAGGCAGCCTTCCTATCTTCTCTGTCTTGCCTCATCCCCCGTCCCAGGATGCCCCTGTATAGGTCAACCCTGTGGCACACTTGGGCCAACAGAGGCCGGGCTCAGACAGACCTGCCCCGGGCTGCAGGTGTCTATAATTGCCTTACCAAGCTTTCCCTCGGGACAGAAGTCTATCCCAGGTTCCCTGGGGCCCGTGTCATCTCAGTTCACACAATGTCACCGTTATCAGACACCGTGTCCCGTCTAAGGCAGCTGTTCGTAGCTGCCCATCCAATCCGTCAGCCACCCAGCCCCGTCTCGTGAAATATCCTTGTAAAGCGCCTTGGAGGGTCAAGGCTGCTGGAGAGCAGGCCACATGTGGCCCTCCCAGGTCCCACGGCAGTTAGGCCACCTAAGACTCCGTGAACCCAGCGAGCAGAAGGTCAGGCTGTGGACGTGATCGGAGAACGCTCACGGCTGCATTACGGTGTGGCTGAGTGGGATGGAGGCGGAGTGGGGGGGCCCTTTGCTTTGGAGGCGGCGGGGGAGGCCTCTCGTGAAGATGAGGTGACCCTGGAGGGTGAGGAGAGACTGCCCATGAACCTGAGAATCCCAGGAAAGAGGACAAGTCACTGCCAAGGTTAAGACAGTGGCAGGGCAAGGAAGATTATGAGGCTGAAACAGAGGAGGTAAGGGGAGGTGTGAGGGGCTGGTAAAATGGTTAGGCCCTGGCACCCAGAGAGAAGATCTGGCAGGTACCCTGCTCTGAGAGACGGCGGTCTCTGTGATAAGAGTCATCACTAGCCTTCGTACCTTCCTAGGGGTTTATAAAGAGAAACAAAGGGGCCAGAGAGATGGCGAAGCAGTTAAGGCACCTGCCTTGCAAAGCCCAAGGACCCAGGTTCGAATCCCCAGAATCCCTGTAAGCCAAGATGTACATGGTGGCACATGCGCCTGGAGTTCGTTCTAAGCCCTGGCGTGCCCATTTCTCTCTCTCTCTCTCTCTCTCGTAAATTAATTAATTAAAATATTTAGAAATTACTTAATAAAAACGATGTTTTCTGGGTGCAATGTGGAAACGAAGCCACAGCAAGGCAGGGTGTGTAGGCATGTGAGACCGTCTGGCTGTCGCCTGGGGAGCTAGGACTTTTTCTTGGCAGACATGGGCATCATTTCACTATTTAGTCTCAGGCTGGCCTCGAACTCATGGTGATCCTCCTACCTCTGCCTCCCGAGTGCTGGAATTAAAGGCATGAGCCACCACGCCTGGCCTCATCTCTCTCTTTTTTTTTTTTTTAATTTGAAAGAGAAAGAGAGAAAGAGAGAGAGAGAATGGACACACCAGGACCTTCAGCCTGCTGGGAACGAACTCCAGACACGAGCGCCCCCTTGTGAGCATCTGCAACATTGCGTGCTTGTGTCACTGTGCGTCTGTCTACCTGGGACCTTAACCGCTAGGCCTCCAGCCCGAGGCTGCTTCTCTGAGAGCTTTCTTAGCTCTGTCCACTCCTCTCAGAGCCTGACCTGGTAGAATGGACAGACACTGGGGCCTGGTGGGCAGCAGAGCTCTCTGACCACCATCCTCTCTTGTCATTTTTTTTTTTTTAGCCCTGGAACTGCCCTGAGATTCTAGACTCAGAAGGACTCCCAGCCTTCCACCTCTCTCTCTCTCTCTCTTTTGAGGCAAGCCCAACAGACTGGCCTTTCTTATGTGACAGAGCGAGGGAGGATTGGCCTGCCAGGGCCTCTAGCCACTGTAATCAAACTCCAGACGTGTGCACCCCCTTGCGAGCGCATGAGACCTTGCACACTTGCGTCGCTGTGCATCTGGCTTATGTGGGACCTGGAGAGTCGAACCTGGATCCTGAGGCTTTGCAGGCAAGCTCCTTAACCGCTAAGCCATCTTTCCAGCCTCTCTCTCTCTTTTTCTAAAAAAGTACTTTATTTTTATTTATTTATTTGAGAGAGGGAAAGAGACTGAGAGAGAGAGAGAGAGAGAATGGGCGCACTGGGGCCTCCAGCCACTGCCAACGAACTCCAGACGCGTGCGCCCCCTTGTGCATCTGGCTTACGTGGGTCCTGGGGAATCGAACCTGAGTCCTTTGGCTTTGCAGGCAAGCCCCTTAATTGCTGAGCCATCTCTCCCGCCCATCTATATGGTTTTTTCCACCGATTCCTTCTGCCCCTTCCAATCCTTCTTCCTCGCCCTCCCCACAGTACCGCCTCATCATTCGAGGTTCAGCACAAGGGCTTCCTCTTCTGAGAAGCCCTCCCGGACTGCTGAGGCAAGACAAGGGTCCCCCCCCCGCCCCCCGCTGACTCCTCTAGCTTCATTCCTAGCCCGGCATGCACACAGCAGCAGAGACCTCCCCTCCCCCTCCCCTCCCAGGCCAGTGGTGGAGGTCTGACTCGTCTCTGTCCCTATACCGAGGGATGAGAAGGAAGGACAGAGTTGCTAGACTCTAGGCTGAGGGCCACAGACTTGAGATCCCACTCCCAGCTCACAAGCCAGGACTCCTAGACACGTGTGTTGTCTTCCGAGGACCACGGCGGCCCTTCCCGGAAAGGCAGAGAGCTTGTGCAATGAACAGGCAGGGAGAGATGGACCACGCAGCAACACACACGCGACACAGGGACACCAGGATGCAGCCTCGTCTGGCCGGCGTCACAACTCGTTCACCAGCCTTCAGCGCGTGTCCGGGGACACTACGTGGCTAGCGCTGCGAGGCCCTGGAGTGGCCAGGCACAGGGCAGATGCTTTAAGGAAGGTGGTGCCGACCCCCAAGTGCTCCGTGGGCTCCCCAGCAGCGGGCCCGTGGTGGTGATGAGTCCTTGCCTGCAAGCATCCCACTCAGATGTCAGGACCCCAGGCCTCGCTACCTAAAGGACTGCGGTCAGTATCGCAGTCTCTACTGCTCCTGCCTCGACCCTGTCATGCAACTCCATCCTCCCCCGCCAGCCACAGAGGAGGCTGGCCCCATCTGGGCTGACCGCTTCTTGCGGGATCTTGAGGAACACTGAGTTACGCAGCTCCTAGCTTTTGCAGAGTGACGTGGCAGGTTCCCTCTCTCTGATCATCACCTAGTTTCCTTGGTCCCTCAAGGCACAGCGTCTACCCTTCTTCCCGAGGCCCTACTCCGCCCCCCCTACTGACCAAGTCACAGATAAGGAAATTGGACTTAGGAGGCTAGACACTCGTATGGCATCCGAGAGTTAAGTAGGGAAGGAGGCCGGTGGTCCCCCAAGTTTCTGCGCAACAATCTCCCAGGACGCATAGAACCAGGCCAAAGGGGGAGGCGGGGGAGTGGGGGGGCGGCCCTCGCAGGCAGGGCAGAACAGCGGGGAACTTAATACTATACTGCATTTATAAACGGTGCATGACTTTACAAGCCTCTAGCTGTAATTTCATCATAGCCAGGGCCTGGAAAGTCTACATAATCCTGGAAGGCGTGGGTTTCCAGCTCACAGCCTGCTGTGCCTGCTAATTGGATCGGCAGCCTGCGAGTTTAAATCGGGGCCGCGGCGGCGTGCGCACCGCGTGGCAAGCTTTCTCCAAACAGGCACTGACTGTGTGTCTCTCTACGTTACCGTCGGCCAACCGGAGTCTTAAATAATTTCTCCGTTACACCCCAGTCCATAAATCTGCCCTCGCTCTACGACTGAAAATAAGGCCAGAAAGGATCCTCTTCCACGCCCCCCCCCACACACACCCCCTACCCCGCGCCCACTCCCAAGATAAACAATGAGCTGGCAGCTGCCTCCTGGTCCACAAACATTAGAGTAATGGGGCTGGCAAAGGGGCACATTCAGCAAGAATCACAAGCGTGCCTGGCCTTGGCCAAGGCTGTAGGAATCAGAGTGTGTCATCATACGGTGTGATTACCCGTATGTTCTGGCTAAGGGAACATGCTGTCAAGTAGAAGGTGAAAGGGTAGTGAGGTTTGAGGAGAGCCCTTGACCATACATACCCTTGGGTAAGCTAGCCTCCTCACCATCGCAGAGGTAGGCAGACCTGGGCTTAGGTCGTGCCATTTACCCATATTAACTAACATATGGAAAGGCCACGGCGTGAGCCCAGAGAGGCCTGGTTCCAAAGGCCTTTCCCTGTCACACATCAACACAAGAAGAGAAGCACCTGCAGGGGGGGGAGGGGCAGACCGTCTTCACCCAACCAAAACTCTACGCATCAGGAAGGATGAGTCCCGGCAACATGACAGCGTGGGAGCTGGCAGAGGGGTATGGGGGAAGGTGGGGCCTCCCTAGAGGTACAAGGCTAGATGGCCCCATCACATGAAGGTGTCAAAGGGCAGCGCTCTTGGCCGGGCGTGGTGGCGCACGCCTTTAATTCCAGCACTCGGGAGGCCGAGGTAGGAGGATCGCCGTGAGTTCGAGCCCAGCCTGAGACTACATAGTGAGTTCCAGGTCAGCCTGGGCTAGAGTGAGACCCTACCTCGAAAGGACAGCACTCCTCAGTGAATACCTGCACTACCATAGGCACCGGTGAAAAAGAGTCAAGGAGAAAGGCCAAACTCAGTGTCAACTCGCAAGGAGCCAAGAGCCAAGAGGAAACAGGCATCAAAAATTCCACTGAAGACACAGGAGTGCTCAGCACTGCGATATCTCTATCACACCTTCCAAGGCTCAGGGTCCACTGCAGAAGAGGTGGCGGAAAGACTGTAAGAGCCAAAGGAAGGGTAGGACTCCTTACAACGTGCTCCTCCAGACACAAAATGGCCTGGATATCCATGACCTCACAGTGCCTGACCCTACCCACACAAGACCCTCATAATAGGAGGAAAAGATCATGACATCAAAATAAAAGAGAGACTGATTGAGAGGGGGAAGGGGTATGCAAATGAACTCCAGACGCATGCGCCCCCTTGTGCATCTGGCTTACGTGGGCCCTGGGGAAATCGAACCTGGGTCCTTTGGCTTTGCAGGCAAACAGCTTAACTGCTAAGCCATCTCTCCAGCCCTGCACGGGAGTCATTCTTGACAAAAAAAAAAAAAAAAAAAAAAAAAAATCCCTCCACATTGCTTTACGGTCATTTCTAGAGTAGATGCCATTATTGCTGATCGTTTAACACGTGACGGGGGCCTGAGGTCTGGCCCCTGGGCCAGTATAACCAGATCGCAAAGAAGCTCTTAGGGGTTGGGAAGAAAACAATCAAAAAGCCACAGGCTTGCCGGGGCGTGGTGGCGCACGCCTTTTAATCCCAGCACTCGGGAGGCAGAGAGGTAGGAGGATCGCCGTGAGTTCGAGGCCACCCTGAGACTCCATAGTGAATTCCAGGTCAGCCTGAGCTACAGTGAGACCCTACCTCGAAAAACCAAAATAAGAGTCACAGGCTTAAGACAAAGTGCACACTGTCTGGGGCAGGTGCCTATAAGCGGTATGGGGACCTATCCTTCCCTTCAGCCTGAGACCTGGCTTGGCTCTGAAATGACCTAGTACCGAGTTCCCCTAAACACTTGGCAGACGGGGAGAATGCTACAGTTGGTTCTGTAAGCATGTGTGCGTTCAACCAGCTGAGCCTCAGACATCCAATCCCTCCCTACCCGACCCTCCCGCCGCCGGGCCAGCCTCCCATCTGTACTGAACATGTATAGAGAGATTTTTTTTCCCTTTGTTACTATTCCCAACGTTGAAGGGTAAAACGACCCTATTTACACGGCGCTTACACTGTGAATTCAAGTTAGGTGTGGAGAAGAAATCTAGGGATGAGTTAAAAGTATTGAGGAGGGGATGCGCACGTCACGTGCAAACGCTGCACCGTGACGGGTAGGGGACTTGGACCTCTGCGGAGTTTGGTCTCTGTGGGAAGTCCTGAAACCAACGGCCCTGGGTCCCCAGGAACAGCAAGATCCCCCTGTGAGGTGTGGAGACTGAGATGAAAACCAGTACGCTACACTGCACCATCTCACGTTCAGCAACTATGAGCACCCAAAGGCTGCAGAGATGGCTTAGCGGTTAAGGCGCCTGCCTGCGAAGCCAAGGGACCCTGGTTCGATTCACCGGCTCGCACGTAAAGCCAGATGCACAAGGGGGCACACGTGTCTGGAGTTCGTTTGCAGTGGCTGGAGGTCCTGGCACGCCCATTCTCTCTCCCTCCCTCTCTCTCAAAGAAATAAATAAAACTAAAACAGGGGCTGGAGAGATGGCTTAGCAGTTAAACGCTTGCCTGTGAAGCCTAAGGACCCCGGTTCGAGGCTCAATTCCCCAGGACCCACGTTAGCCAGATGCACAAGGGGGCGCACGCGTCTGGAGTTCGTTTGCAGTGGCTGGAGGCCCTGGAGAGCCCATTCTCTCTCCCTCTCTCTATCTGCCTCGGTCTCTCTCTGTTGCTCTCAAATAAATAAATAAAAATAACAAAAAATAAAATAAAACAAATATACACAAGAAGGCCGATGGCGGGGGGAGTGAGTCACAAGGTTAGACATCCCCTGCCATGGATTTCAACTTAGAATACAAACTGATAGGAGTTGAGATGTCTAAGGGACTAAACCACAAAATAATCAGCTAGTACCAAGAGACTTTCAAAACCAACCAGTCAGATTGGAAAAGGAACAAGTATAATTCCTACCAATTTGAAGTGAGACTGGAGAGATGGCTCAGCAGTTAAAGACACTTGCTTGCAAAGCATGACGTCCCGAGTTCACTTTCCCAGGACCCACATAAAGCCAGATGGGCAGAGACACATGTCATCTGGAGTGCGTTTGCAGTGGCAAGAGGCCCTGGTGTGTACATTTGGTCGGGGTCTCTCTCTCTCTCTCTCTCTCTCTCCTCTCTCTCTCTCCTCTCTCTCTGCTTGCAAATAAATAAGTAAATATTTAAAAATATTTTTATTTAATTATTTGAGACAGAGAGAAAGAAGCACACAGAGAGATAGAGAAAAAAGGGGCATGGGGCTGGAGAGATGGCTGAGCGGGTAAGACGTTTGCCTGCAAAGCCAAAGGACCCAGGTTCGATTCCCCAGGACCCACGTTAGCTAGATGTACAAGGGGGCACACGTGTCTGGGGTTCGTTTCTAGCAGCTGGAGGCCCTGGTGTGCCCATTCTCTCTCTCCCTCCTTCAAATAGATAAGTAAATAAAAATTTAAAGAAGAAAAAGAAATCTCCCAACCCGATGTGTGTGTGTGTGTACAGGTACGTGTATACACATGTGTGGAGACCAGAGGACAAACTCATGTGTCATTCCTCAGTCACTGACCCACCTTTTTGGAAACAGGGTCTCTTACTGGTCTGGAACTCACCAAGTAAAGTAGGCTAGACTAGCTGGCTAAAGAGGCCCAGGCATCTGTCTGTACACTGCACCAGCACTGAGATTACCATACCTAGATGTTTGTGTTTTATTAACTTATTTATTTGAGAGAGAGACAGAGAGGGAGAGAGAGAGAGAGAGAGAGAGAATGAGAGAATGAGCACACCAGGGCTTCCAGCCACTGCAAACAAACTCCAGATCCGTGCGCCCCCTTGTGCATCTGGCTTACATGGGTCCTGGGGAATCAGACTTGGGTCCTTTGGCTTTACAAGTGCCTTAACCACTAAGCCATTTATCCAGCCCAAACTAGCATTTTGGTGTTGTTTTCATGGGTTCTGGGGCCCAAATTCAGGTCCTTCTTCTTATAAGGCAAACACTTTACTGTCTGAGCTATCTCGCCAGCCCCCAAAATCTCAATCTCTCTCTCTCTCTCTCTGTTAATTTTTATTTATTTGAGGGGGGGGAGAGAAGGGAGAGAAAGAGGGAAAGACTGGGAGAATGGGTGTGCCAGGACCCAAATTCCAGATGCATGTGCCACTTTGTACATCTGGCTTTACACGGTGTGGTGGTTTGATTCAGGCGTCCCCCATAAACTCAGGTGTTCTGAATGCTAGGTTCCCAGCTGATGGAGATTTGGGAATCTAGCACCCCTTGGAGGCAGTGTATTGTTGGGGGCGGGCTTATGGGTGTTATAGCCAGTGTCCCCTTGCCAGTGTTGGGCACACTCTCCTGTTGCTGTTGTCCACCTTATGTGGGCCAGGGGGTGATGTCCACCCTCTGCTCATGTCATCGTTTTCCCCTGCCATCGTGGAGCTTCCCCTCGAGTCTGTAAGCCAAAATAAACCCTCCTCTCCGCCCCACAAGCTGCTCTTGGTCAAGTGATTTCTGGCAGCAGTGCAAAGCTGATTGCAACACAGAGGTACTGGGGAATCGAACCTGGGTCATCAGGCTTTGCAGGCAAGTGCCTTAACCTCCAGCCACCCCAGCAACCTCTCTTAATTCATCCATTACTCCCTGCACAGCTCAGGAAACACGGTGGAAGAAGGGACTGGAAGCACGTAAGAGCCACAGGCTGGCAAAGAGTACTTAAGGGCACTGTCGTCCAGACAGGAAGGGACTGGTGCGTTCCTAACCGCCCAGCGATTGTCGTCACTCCCCCGCAAACCCGCACAGTTCCAGGCATTGTGATATAAAGGATGGAGAAGGGGCCGAAAATAAAGATGAGACATCAGAACAGAAGGACGGGCTACAGAGTGAGTTAAAGGCCAGTCTGAGCAATTGAGTGAGACCCTGTCTCAGCTAAATCAAACAAGAGGGCTGGAGAGATGGCTTAGTGGTTAAGCGCTTGCCTGTGAAACCTAAGGACCCCGGTTCGAGGCTCGGTTCCCCAGGACCCAACGTAACCAAGATGCACAAGGTGGCGCATGCATCTGGAGTTCGTTTGCAATGGCTGGAGGCCCTGGTGTGCCCACTCTCTCTCTCTATATATATATCTGCCTCTTTCTCTGTCTGTCGCTCCCAAATAAATCAATGAAAATAAAAACAAATCAAACAGGGAAATTAAACAAGGGCTAGGGATGAAGACTTTGTGTAGGGTATGAACAACCTCAAGTTCTACCCCCAGTACTGCAGAATAAAAATTAAATGACAGGGTTGGAGACATGGCTTAGTGGTTAAGACACTTGGCCTGCGAAGCCAAAGGACCCATGTTAGACCCCTCAGGTCTGGAGTTCAATTACAGTGGCTGGAAGCCCTGGCGTGCAAATTCTGTCTGTCTGTCTCTCTCTCTCTCTCTCATTTAAAAAAAAAAAATCAAGGCTGGAGAGATGGCCTAGCGGTTAAGGCGTTTGCCTGCAAAGCCAAAGGACCTCAGTTCAATTCCCCAGGACCCACATAAGCCAGATGCACAGAGGGGCTCATGCATCTGGAGTTTGTTTGCAGTGGGTTGAGGCCCTAAAGTGCCCATTCTCTCTCTCTCTCTCTCTCTCTCTCTGCCTTTCTCTCTCACACAAATAAATAAATAAAATATATTTTAAAAAATAAAAAATAAATTAAATGACAAACAGTCCTCAAGCTATACAGAGAGCACTTTTGTTCACACCATGTGTTGGATGTCACTGGAGACAGGCCCCAAGGGATGTCTAAAAGAACATTCTGAGGAGCTTAAGTAAAAGGCACTGAGCTTTCTTTTTTTTTTTTTTTTTTTTTTTTTTTTTTATAAAAATGCATTTTATTTTAAAACAAGTCTATAAAAGTAGAAATCATACAAAAATACAGATTACTCTGACATGTTGGCAAAATAGCTTACGGCTGGACTTGAGTAAGGAAGTACAGTACTGTATGTCGGAGGGCATCTGGAAACCAGTCCAACCAGATCCCACCACCAGCCCTTGTCGTTAATCTGTAAACAGTAATTTCAAGTAGTATTTAGCACTTTTTAACTACTAGGAAACGGAAGCATAATCATTTCCTGTGTAACACTTTAAAAATGTTCTTTAGGTCTGTGCAGATGAAGGCACTTCAAACTGTAACATTAAATTCTTTTGATTAAAAAAGTTAATAGAAAAGATAGGTTTTGGCTTATTTTTTTCTTTCATTTTGAAGACATGAGTTCACTGACTAAACTAGTTTTGCTTTTTTTGTGTGGTTTTTAAGCACAATTTGATGTTTTTGCTTCTATGTACCAGGTTGTTTTTAAAAATAAAAACAACTCATGCTATCAACAGGTTCAACACCTGAGTCTTAAAGCCTTAAGTGCAAGCAGTGCCAACTGCTGAGGCTGCATTGAACACACCTGCCGCTCATTCTAAGAACAATAGGTCCTGTAAGGCAATGGGTAGTTTCAAAGAGTTACTGTGAAAGAAAGACCACTTTAAAAAGCATTTAAAGTACTTGATTCTAAAGTGATATAAAAATAACTTCAGTGCTAAAGAAAAAAAAAAAGGCAATTATCAGTTCAGAATTCTTTCAGCTTTTCAAGACTAGATGCTGACTAAGGATACTATTTTCTAAAAGCAAGGTATTTAAAAGTGAAACCACCCACATTAACATAAATTGATTATGAAGTTAGAAAACCACAATTAGATTTCTCACCTAATTTAGAGTTCTGGGAACACAGCACCTAAAGCCTCAAATTTTAACGATGGAAGGAAATGTCAGCTGACCTGACATAGAACGCTGCCTCCTTACCATTTCTGTATCTTGGGTTGCTTTGTTCTCACTCTCTCTCTCCAAGGTGAACTGTGTGAGACTGTGTTTCTCTTAAACTAATTTGAAATCTGAATACAAAGATAAAATGTACTTAATTCCCATAAGAAGCTGCCTCAAATGCTACTAGCCTATGATTTTCTTTCTGTTCATGTCATAATATAATATATAGCTTCTTGTTCCTTCAAATTACGTTTTAGAAAACAATACTGAAAAATAGATAAAAAGTTACCACAAACACCTTGAAAACTGGTACCTGGTGGTAATTTTTTAAGCCTGACTCCAAAGAGACTTAATCAAAAGGGTACTTGGAAGAGTTGGCTCAAATTTTGCTTCAAAAAGCTATTGTGAAATTATAGACTCACCTAAAACTTGCAAAAAGACCTAAAACTTGGGCTCTTAGGGCACAGCACCAACAGAAGCGTTTGTCATTTAAAAAAGCAACACTAGACTTCTCCCTGTTATATGGTTCCCTAATATAATCGTAGGAGGAAGGCTAAAGGGAAAACTAACAATAAAAGTAACCAAGTTGTCCAGAAACTACTGCCTGCACTCCTCCCTGTTCAGAGGAAGAGAAGGCAGCGTCCTGCCATCACTATTTCACAGACAGCCAGGCTTTTGCAGAGTCAGTCGGCACTTGATACCCCATATCTCCTGGTTCTTTTTGTTGCCCATAGTTGGCCTGGCAATGGTGGTGAAATAGGAGCAATTAATCTGCAAATGAGGAAGGGCTTCCCTTAACACTTGAAGGGTATCCTCCGGAACAATTCCAAAAACTTGTAGTGTTTTTAGTGTGGGAATTTCTCCAAGTTCAAGTAGAGTTTCGGGTATGATGTCATAGCACCGGCTGAGTGACAGATGTTGGAGGTAGCTGAGTTGGAGGAATTCCGGAAAGCAGTCATTCTTTAGCATTACACTGTCACTTAAGTCAAGGTGGACAAGGTTGGGGCATCTTCTAATTAAGGTGCAGACATCTGTTTTCTGGAGATTCTTGCGATAGCCACTAAGATTCAGCTGGGTGATAGTCTCTGATACATGCGCGACAGCCACTTGCACATGCTTTTCTGTAAAGTCATAGCACCAGGAGAGGTTTAGCTCATCCAGTCTGGAGCAGCTGCTCAGCAGGGTCTTCAGAGCAGATTCGGAAAATCCAGAACACCCACAAAGGTTGAGTCGCACTAAATTTTCATTCTGTGCGAGATTATTGACAATGGGATCCGAAAGCTGCAGGCCTTCCAGGCTCAGATTCTGCAACTTGGAGCACTGAGACAGAATGCCATGGAGGTTGGACACATTTATAATCGAGTTGGACAGGTCCATGTGCTGTACACGAAAGGAGCTGAAATGTTCAACCAATGGTTGGTCCATAAATGAACGTGGGCAGCGGAAGGCAATCACCCCTCGAGAGAGCAACCGAACAGTCACATCTGGGTGCAGATTTTTACCTGTGAGATCTAAAGTCTGCCAGAGAGACTCATCAAACGCGAGGCGATACCACCTCTTGCAAACCCCAGAGACTCTCAGCAGCTCAGGGAGACACAGGCAGGAAAAGATCCCGAGGAGCAGCTCATCTGGAAGGGAGTCCCATGAAACACCTGGAAAGTTCTCCCGATTGAGCTTAGGCCTACGGATGATCACAAAGTCTTTGTCACTGCCTTTGCTCTTCAGCCGTTTCCTCGGTGGGCTCTGGGGATGGCTGAGGTTAGAGAGCAGTTCATGGGGGATGTTCTCACTGTCCACCTCCTCCTTCTCCAGAGCCGAGACCCCCATGCCTGTTAGCAGCTCAGAAGTCTTGCTAGAATCCCATCCCCACGTGAAGCTGGTAGTGACGTTGCTGCTCTGGTCCGGAATCTCCTGGAGGTGCTTCCTGTGCATGGCGTCCAAAGGTCCCGGAGTTTTAAACAGGACATTAATTGTACAACCGCCCGCCTCCCGAATTCCCGCTTGCGCGCCGTGGCGGCCGCACAGGCAAACCCGGGAAACCTCTAGCAACGTTCCATGCTCTCTGAGCTTTCAAAATAAGTAAATAAACAGTATGCACCGAAATCTCAGATTTCCCTAACAAATTTGAACAATAGATTTAATCCATTGTTTTGACTCTTCGCTTCCTCCTCTGAAGTCAAATAAACAAAAGGAGCATGCAGAATTTTTAAAAAATGAGCCAAAGGAATAACAAAATGAGACAAATCAACACCACCACCACCCCCCCACCGCTTGCTAATTATAATGTGACCGAGTTCAAAGTTAAAACACAGAAAAGCGTACGCCACATAAACACCACCCAAGAGAGATCCGGCAGATCCACATGAACACCACATAGAGCAGGATATACAAACGGGAAAAAAAAAAAGTTATTTGGGTTAGATTTATTTCCTAATAACAAAACGTTTTATAAAAATTATTGATTTATTTGAGAGAGAGCAAGAGAGGAGAGAAAGAGGCAGATAGAGGGAGAGAGAATGGGCGTGCCAGGGCCTCCAGCCACTGTAATTGAACTCCAGATGCATGAGCCACCTTGTGCGTTGGGCTTTGTGGGCACTGGGGAGTCGAACCCGCGTCCTTTGGCTTTGCAGGCAAGCGCCTTGAGCCATCTCTCTAGCCCAACAAAATGTTTTTAATGTCTAGAAACCTACTGGGGTTGCAGTGAAATCTAATGGCGTAGCTAGAAATGCAAAGCCTTAGGGGTCGAGTGCACTGCTTTTCTCTCAATTTCTAAAACGTTAAAGAGAATTGAACAGTTTTGGACGTTTGGGGATAACACAGAAAGATTTTTTTTTCCCCCCGAGGTAGAGTTTCACTCTAGCTCAGGCTGATCTGGAATTCACTATGGAGTCTCAGGGTGGCCTTGAACTCACGGCGATCCTCCTACCTCTGCCTCCCAAGTGCTGGGATTAAAGGTGTGCGCCACCACGCCGGGCTAAGATTCTTGATCTACCGATAAAAAGAGAGTACATACATTCTTCTCAAGAATGTTTTCAAACAACTGCCATAGGTCTAAGGATCCTATCACATCAAAAAATCTTCAATTATGAAATTTAATTAAGGCCAATTAAGAGGAGGGAAATGGTCCTACGTTTGGAAAATTAAAAACTTCCTGCATCCGCCAGGCACTGTGGCGCACGCCTTTAGTCTCAGCACTCGGGAGGCAGAGGTAGGAGGAGCGTCGTGAGTTCGAGGCCACCCTGAGACTACAGAGTGAACTCCAGGTCAGCCTGGACTAGAGTAAGACCCTACCTAAAAAGAGAGAGAGAGAGAGGCATAAAACAACAACATGACATGAATGCTCAACACTGCAATATCTCTATCACACCTTCCAAGGCTCAGGGTCCATTGCGGAAGAGGTGGCAGAAAGAATGTAAGAGCCAAAGGAAGGGTAGGACTCCTTACAACGTGCTCCTCCAGACACAAAATGGCCTGGATATCCATGACCTCACAGTGCCTGACACTACCTACACAAGACCATCATAATAGGAGGAAGAGATCATGACATCAAAATAAAAGAGAGACTGATTGAGAAGGGGAGAGGATATGATGGAGAGTGGAGTTTCAAAGGGGAAAGTGGGGGGAGGGAGGGTATTACCATGGGATATTTTTTTATAATCATGGAAGTTGTTAATCAAAAAATATTGAAAAATAAATAAAATAAAATAATGGGGCTGGAGAGATGGCTTAGCAGTTAAGGCGCTTGCCGCAAAGCCAAAGGACCCAGGTTCGATTCCCCAGGACCCACGTAAGCCAGATGCACAAGGTGGTGCATGCATCTGGTGTTCATTTGCAGTGGCTGGAGGCCCTGGCGCGCCCATTCTCTCTCTGTCTGTCTCTGTCTCTCTTTCTCTCACACTGTGCCTCTTTCCCTCTCTCAAATAAATTAAAAAAATAAAAAAAAACCCTTCGTGCATCAAAGAGCTATAGTAGATTCACGAAATACAGAACTGAATAATCACGTTAGCACTCCTACCGACAGCTATACAATACAGTAAAAACAGCTCTGGAAGAGACATTTGTTTTACAAATGATTATAGTGCACAGACAAGAAAAAAAAAAGACTAGACATTAATGTGACAGGAAACAGAAATTAGAAGAGAGACGGCAAATTAAAATGAAACCGTAAAAGGAAGTCATTAATAAAGAAAAAAAAAGCACAAATTAACATAGTGTAAACAGATATACTGGAGACAAAAACCAACAAAGGAAGGAATTCATTCTTGGAAAGACCTGCGAGCAGAAGATAATAAACTCTATGCAGTAAGGAGACAAAGTTCTGGGGACTGAGGAAAAAAATCAGGGGGAGGGCAGAGAGAGCATGAGGAAAGAGAGAATAACAATTATAGATCCAGCAAGGATTTTAAAAAACACCGTAAGAGAATACCGTGATCCGGGTCTGGTGGCCTACGTCTGTCACCTCAAGCTACTTGGTAGGCTGAGATAGGTAGATTGCAAGTTCAAAGCCAGCCTGGGCAATTTAGTAAGACTCTTGTCTCCAAATGAAAAGTAACAAAGGGGCCGGGCGTGGTGGCACACAAACGTCTTTCATCCCAGCACTCGGGAGGCAGAGGTAGGAGGAGCGCCGTGAGTTCGAGGCCAGCCTGAGACGACATAGTGAATTCCAGGGCAGCCTGGGCTAGAGCGAGACCCTACCTGGAAAAACAAACAAACAAACAAACAAAAAAAGTAACAAAGGGCTATGGATAAGAGTTCAATGATTCAATCCCCAGTACCAAAGGAAAGCAGGACACTGTAACTAATTTATGGCAGGAAATTTGGAAACATACACACAAAAAAAGGACAAATTCCTGGGGACAGAGACTCACTTCTGAAGAAATATTAACTTGTAGCAGTTTCATGGAAACCGGAACAGTAGTCTGAACATCTTCCCACAGAGATAACATCAGATTCTGACAGGTTAATAGGCAAGTTTTACCAAATGTTCAAAAAAAAAAAAATCTCATTCAAATCTTATATAAATTCTTCAAGGAATAGTAAAAAAAAAAAAAAATACATATATATATTCCTCAACTCATTCTATAGACCAGTAAAACACTAATATCAAAATCAGGCCAGGTGTAATGGCGCACGCCTTTAACCTCAGCGCTGGGGAGGCAGAAGTAGGAGGACGGCTGTGAGTTCAAGACTTCCTTGAGACTACAGGGTGAATTCCATGATAGCCTGGGCTAGAGTGAGACCCTACCTTGAAACAACAACAACAATAAAGACCCCAGGATAAAAGAACAAGAAATGAGAACTGTAAGCAAATATCACTCATAAATAAAGATGCAAAATCCTGGGGCTGGGGAAATGGCTTAGCGGTTAAGGTCTTTGCCTGTGAAGCCTAAGGACCCCGGTTCGATTCCCCAGGACCCACGTAAGCCAGATACACAAGGGGGCGCACGCATCTGGAGTTCGTTTGCAGTGGCTGGAGGCCCTGGTGCGCCCATTCTCTCTCTGTCTCCGCGGGGGCCTGGGCAAAGCTAGGCCTAGAAAAGCACAGGCCCCTATTTTTCCCACTGGTGGGAGGGGGATGGGTGGGGGGGGTAGGGGGAAGAAATGGATGCAACCAAGTGATGCAAGCTTGCAGGGAAAACCAGGCTTCTGGGCCTTAATTAATTTCTTTTCTTAATTATTATTATTTCTTTTTAATAATAATAATATTTATTAATATATATATATAATTATATATTATATATAATAATTATTATTTCTTTTCTTAATTATTATTATTTTTGTTTTTTTGAGTTAGGGTCTCACTCTAGCCACCCTTTTTTTTTGAGGCAGGGTCTTGCTCTAGCCCAGGCTGACCTGGAATTCACTATGTAGTCTCAGGCTGGCCTCGAACTCACAGCGATCCTCCTACCGCTGCCTCCCGAGTGCTGGGATTAAAGGCGTGCGCCGCCACGCCCGGTGGTGATTACATTTTATATAGAGTATCTAAGGTCTGAACCCATGAAAATCTTTCATAAGTTAGGATAGAGCGGAAAGATTTACTAGCAAAAACTTAGCATGAAGCTGTCGTAATTAAAGGGATGTGGTAGTGGAAAAGGATATAAAATGGATGGACAACTGAGTCACACAAGGTGGCTTATGCCTTTAATCTTGGCACTCGGGAGGCCGAGGTAGGAGGACCACTGAATCCAATGTTGTGAAGGTCAGTCTGTGTCACAGAGTGGGTTCCAAGTCAGTTTAGGTTAGAGTGAGACTCTGACCCCCCCAAAAAAAGCAAAGGAGAAGAAAAAGAATGGACAAATCAAGGAACAATACCCCAAACAATCACATGTCCAGGTGAGGGGAAAAAAAAAAAAAAAAAAAAAGAAAAACTTCAGCAGGCCCAGCCCTGCATGGTGGCGCACATCTTTAATCCCAGCACTTGGGAGGAGTGAGTTCGAGGCCGCCCTGAGACTACGTAGTGAATTCTGGGTCAGTCTGGGCTAGATAGAGTGAGACCCTACTTCGAAAAGCCAAAACAAAACAAAACAAAAAAACTCAGCTGGATTCCTACCCTACACATTTTCTAATTCCAATGGATTAAAAACTCAAATGTGGGCTGGGGAGATGGCTCAGTACTTAAGGCGCTTGCCTGCAAAGCCTAAGGAAGCCAGGTTCAACTCCCCGGAACCCATGTAAGCCAGATGCACAAGGTCACACATGCACACAAGGTCACACATGCACACAAGGTGGTGCATGCTTTTGGAGTTTGATTGCAGTAGCTAGAGGCCCTGGCATGCCAATGATCTCTCTCTCATAAAAAAAAAAATTAAAAAAAAAAACTCAAATGTGAGCAAATTTAAAATGAAATGACACAAGGGGATTTATTAATGGCATCAGGGCAAAAGTGAGATCTTATAACAGACACAGAAACTCTGAAAAAAAGGATTGACAAATTCAATTCATTAAAGTGAAGAGCTTCTATTTAGGCGGAAAAAAAATAACAACAATGCAGTGAAAATATGTCACAACCTGACGGAAAACATCAAGAATTTCTATAAATCAGTAGGACTCGGAGCTGCTAGAAAAGTGAGCAAAGGGGCTGGAGAGATGGCTTAGTGGCTAAGGCGTTTGCCTGCGAAGCCTAAGGACCCAGGTTCGATTCCCCAGGACCCACGTAAGCCAGACGCACAGGGTGGCGCATGCGTCTGGAGTCCGACTGCAGTGGCTGGAGGCCCTGGCGTGCCCATTCTCTCCCTCCCTCCCTCTCCCTCTCTCTCTCTCTCTCTCTTCCTCTCTCTCATAAAAAGACCAGTCTGTTGGGCTTGCTTAATTAAGGATGTTCTTAATTAAGAAAACAATAAATAAATAAAAGATATAGGAGCAAGCCTGTTGTCCAGCTGTGAACGCTATACTAGTAGAAAATGAACTCACCCACGCGTCCGCAACAAGAAAACCCTTCAAGTTTAATACTGTTTATTAAACACTGTAATATTTAAGCAGCAGTAAAAAAGGAATTGGCGCTATACATAATAATGTGGATTAAAAAAAATCATAAAATCAGTATGAAGAGAGAAAACGAAACACACACACACAAAACAACGGTGCAGACCACATCCGGTAGCTCTTTTCGCCAAGCTTCAAATGAAGCAAAACTTAAAACAGTTCACTGCCAAAGGGTGAGACTGTGTGAAGATGCCGTGTTAAGAGACGCCGAGAAACGCCGAACGGCCCCCCCAGGACTTCGTGGAGGCTCCTTCGGTTACGCTTTGTGACTTGCACATCTTGACACAGGGGCTGGAGAGATGGCTCAGCGGTTAGGCGCTTGCCTGTGAAGCCTAAGGACCCCGGTTCGAGGCTCGATTCCCCAGGACCCACGTCAGCCAGATGCACGAGGGGGCACACGCGTCTGGAGTTTGTTTGCAGTGGCTGGAGGCCCTGGTGTGCCCATTCTCTCTCTCTCTCTCTCTCTCTGTCACTCTCAAAAAATAAAAAAATAAAAAAAAAATACTTGCTACAGTAAGTCTTCACACGAGCAAGGGCTCTGAGAAGGAACGGCACTACTTGCAATCCTGTGGTCTCCACTTCCCAGAGTGAGTGACATTGCCACGTCTCTTCCTTGAGCTTCCCATAAAACGGGGACAGGGACACCTCCATCACATGTTGAGAGCTAACCCTGACATGGAGGTGGTTATATATTGTTCAGTTTTATTTATTTATTTGAGAGAGCAACAGACAGAGAAAGAGGCAGATAGATAGAGAGAGAGAATGGGCGCGCCAGGGCCTCCAGCCACTGTAAGCGAACTCCAGACACGTGCGCCCCCTTGTGCATCTGGCTAACGTGGGTCCTGGGGAAATCGAGCCTCGAACCAGGGTCCTTAGGCTTCACAGGAAAGCGCTTAACCACTAAGCCATCTCTCCAGCCCACTAACTTTTTTTAAATATTTCATTTTTTATTTATTAGAGGTAAAGAGAGACACACAGAGAGAGAGAGAGAGTGGGCACACTGGGGCCTCCAGCCACTGCAGACAAACTCCAGATGCATGCGCTGCCACGTGCGTCTGGTTTATGTGGGATCTGGAGAATCGAACCTGGGTCCTTAGGCTTCAGAGGCAAGCACCTTAACCACTAGGCAAGCTCTCAGAACAACTTTCGTGTTCTGTTAAGATCAGCACAGTCATTACGGTTAGAGTCCCGACCCAGCCGGGAGCTCCTCCCACGACACCAGCTCCCCTCTCCACCCTGTCCAGAGGCCCCCGTGGGCTGCAGCAGGAGACTGACCTTGTCGGAAGAGGGGCTGAATCAGGCAGCCACGTTAGCCGGTGGTTTCAGGAAGCCTGAAGGTGATTGCAGACCGGAGGCCTTGCGACAGCCTCTGGTCTGTGGAGTGGATGAACTGACCACTTTCAGGGGAGCATGCCAGGAACCACGCAGGGTAATACAAGAGCATCCCAGATACACACGGGTTCTGGGGACACAAAGAGGCCCTGGTTGGCTCTATGGCCTCCAGCTGGAGAAGGGAGAAACTCTCTATAGTAGTTACCTTCTCACTGCATGGTCAAAACAGCCAACTAGAAGCAGCTTATGAAAGGGTTTATTTCTGCTTACAGTTTTGTTTTCTTCCAGTTTTAGAGACAGAGAGAGAGAATTGGTGCACCAGGGCCTCAGCCACTGCAATCGAACTCCAGACGCTTGCGCCACCTAGTGGGCGTGTGCGACCTTGCGCCTGCCTCGCCTTTGTGCGTCTGGCTCACATGGGATCTGGAGAGTCGAACATGGGTCCTTAGGCTTCGCAGGCAAGCGCCTTAACCGCTGAGCCGTCTCTCCGGCCCTCGGTTTGGAGAGGAAGTTCCATGGAAGTGGGAACAGCATGATACAAGTAGACAGCCAGGAGTCTTATCAGCAGGGAGGAACGAGCAAGAGTGAGTTCGTATGAAACACCCAGTTGGCCTGGACTGGTGGACCTCAAGCCCCACCCCCTCCAATGACACACCTCCTCAAGCAAGGCTCCATCTCTCAGGACTACGTAACGAAGCTTACATTCAAACCACTAGACCCTCACTGCAGGACATCACCAGGCTCAACCGCAGTGGCTCTCTGACAATGTGCGGAAAGGGATCCATCTCCTAAGCTCTTCCCTTCCCCCCCGCCCCCCAGGAGGCAGGATCAAGGCTTGTCACTGGCAGTCTAGGGTCCTCCGCCTCAATCACATCTGTATCCCAGGGCCCCAGTGCAAGACCTGGCAGAGACAGAAGAATATTCGCTGAGCTCAATTTCCAAGTGGCAAGCTAGCCTCTCTGCTAACTGAGCATGCCCACTTCTCCACTCCCCTGGGAAAGGTCCTGGCTGGAGGCAAATCCTTCTTAGGACAGAGCCGAAGTTCACTTCAAAGCCTCCTCCTCCCGGGGCCTTAGCAACAGGGGAAGGATGGAGAGCCCCCTTGTTACTGGTACCCCGGCTCTTCCTGGTCTTCTTGGTGGATTTCTCTCCCCTCACGGCCCTGGAAGGGTGCTGCTTTCCTTAAGCTTACAGTGTCTACGTATGTGACATGTTGGCCTCTAGAGCCACATCCAAACTGCGCACACAGACGCTGACACACAGGCCCGTGCACACGCATGCACGTCCACACACATTAAGCACACACGTACGTGCGGACCCAGGCTCACGGACGCACGCTGAGTCACCAGGGGTCAGATCCATTTGGGGCAAGGAAGACTTCACAAGACACCAACTAACTGGGTTCACCTTTTACCAGGGCACCTGGTGCTAGCAACCACAGGTAACCCCAGGCACTCGGGCAAGCCCGGCATGAGGGGGGAGGGTGGAGGGGCTCTTCAGACACCCCAGAACAGAAGTGGGGCGTACTTTCCAAAGCTCCATCCCACGTCACACAAAAGGCGATGACGGTGACAGCAATTCCCAGGCCGGCTCCCACGTTCCCGTTCAAGCCTGCGCCCGAAGGAAGGGCTCTCTGACCAGGGGGTGACACGTCCTAATCCGAGGCTACCATGCTCCCGAAATCCACCGCCAACTTCCGGTTCACTGTGAGGCCCTCTTGGTCAGCAAGGTGGTGCCTCAGACCCCCGGATGTCATGAGACCTCTAGTCAATCTGTCTGAAGTGGCACGTTAGCCTGCTTTTTTAATTTAACTTTTTTTTTTTTCGAGGTAGGGTCTCACTCTGGTCCAGGCTGACCTGGAATTCACTATGTAGTCTCAGGGTGGCCTCAAACTCATGGCCATCCTCCTACCTCTGCCTCCTGAGTGCTGGGATTAAAGGCGTGTGCGCCACCATGGCCGGCTCTAAATTTAATTTTTTTTTTATTGACAACTTCCATGATTATAAAAATACCCCATGGTAATTCCCTCCCACCGCCCACTTTCCCCTTTGAAACTCCACTCTCCATCATATCCCCTCCCTCCCTCAATCGGTCTCTCTTTTATTTTGATGTCATGATCTTTTCCTCCTCTTATGATGGTCTTGTGTGGGGAGTGTCAGGCACTGTGAGGTCATGGATATCCAGGCCATTTTGTGTCTGGAGGAGCACGTTGTAAGGAGTCCTACCCTTCCTTTGGCTCTTACAGTCTTTCTGCCACCTCTTCCGCAGTGGACCCTGAGCCTTGGAAGTTGTGATCAGAGATGTTTCGCTGCTATTTGAAGCAGACCTTCCCTCTGTCCCCTTGAGGTCACTTGCCCACGAAGTGTCTCTTCCCGAGTCTGTTTCTGGGACGCTCGACCGAACGCCATTCTACAGACGATGAGATGGAAGCTTCAGAAAGGTCCGACTTGCCCAAGGTCACACAGCATGGAGACCTCACCTGACTGCCGGAGACCCCACCCCATGCCCGCGATCCCCAAGGCGGATACAGGGAGGAGCCCCACTTGGTTCTCACGTCCGAGTGGCATGCATGGCTTCAACTGCGCCATTAACGAGGGGGCCCCATGGGGCCTAGCCTGGCTGTGCAGTCTGGGTGGTTAGAAACCGGGGAGGGGAACCTCAGGCCTGCTGTAGGAAGGCCACCTCTCTCTCATAGTTCTTGCCCTTCACAAGCCCCTCTCAAAGTTGCAATCACTCCGGGGCGGAAAGGATCACTTGCCCGGACCTTCCATCTGACCTGGGTGTTCACTGGTCACCCTGGCCCTACACAGGGGATCCCCATGGCCAAACCGGAATACCACTTGCCAAGCCCTGTGGCTTTCCAGAAGCCCGTGTAACTCTGGAGAAATCACGGGATACGGCACTTGGTAGTCTGCCTATGATCATCTGAACGTGTGGCTCCGTGGACTCAGGTGTTTTATTAAAATTGAGCTTGCGCTCACAGAAAGCTGGAAGAAGCCATTCTGCATGCAGTTCAATGGGAGAGAGAGAAACCACCAGTGAAGACACTCAACAGTGGACACTGCAAGCCTTATATTTGGCCAGCCAGGCCAAATGAGCCAACGGGTGCAACAGTGGCACGTCTGTCATGGTGGAAACCAACTGCCCTCTAATTGGACTGAAGGCCCGCTCCATGGGAGAGAATACATCCCTGATACTGAAAACTTAAGACAGGGGTAGTTATGAGCCCTAGGGGTGTAACGTCTGCTGCTGTCTGGCTAAATGTATATATTATGCTCATCAAACTGCCCAGTAAGCACTTCTCTTAATGTTCATACCCTTATATTAATGCTACTCTCACTTTTGGTAGAGAAGCTTCTCTTTTCAGATGGCAGTGACCTTGGGATGACTCAGAAGGCACCATGGTGCTGGAAAGAAGTGACCGCAGTGCTCAGTACTGCAATATCTCTATCACACCTTCCAAGGCTCAGGGTCTACTGCGGAAGAGGTGGCGGAAAGAATGTAAGAGCCAAAGGAAGGGTAGGACTCCTTACAACGTGCTCCCCCCAGACACAAAATGGCCTGGATATCCATGACCTCACAGTGCCTGACACTATCTACACAAGACCCTCATAAGAGGAGGAAAAGATGATGACATCAAAATAAAAGAGAGACTGATTTGAGATGGGGAGGGGATATGATGGAGAATGGAGTTTCAAGGGGGAAAGTGGGGGGAGGGAGGGTATTAACATGGGGTATTTTTTATAATCATTGAAGTTGTTAATAAAAATTTGGAAAAAAAATTGAGCTTGCAGGGCTGTAGCGGTTGCCCAGCGGTTAGGGCACTTGCCTGCAAAGCCTAACAACCCGGGGTTCAATCCCTCAGTTCCCATGTAAAGCCAGATGCACAAAGTGGCGTGTGTGTCTGGAGTTCACGTGCAGTGGTGAGAGGCCCCTGGTGAGTTCAGGTCATGGGCATGTCTCATTCTCTGAGCGTCTGGAAGGGCAGTGGACAGAGAAACTGCATCCAGTAGGAAGATGAATGAATGCATCGATGAATGAATGAATGAACACCAAGAAGCTTCTCAGAGCAGACACAAGATTCTATGGTGACCCTTTTTTTTTTGGCTCATGGGTTAGGAGGTGTCCCAACCACAGGCCGGCTGTCTCTTCCGAGGGGAAACAGAGCCAAGTACAGTGACTAGGCGCGGCTGCTACCAGAGTCACTCTGCCCTTCCTGCGCTCAGGGCTCCGTGACGTTCTCCCTGGAGAGCCTCGTGATGTCCACCTTCCCACTGGACACGACGGCCCCCGCACCTGTGGGAGCCCCTCGACCCGTCACCAGTTCCTCGACGGCCCTCCACTCTGACCAACGGCCACACCTCACACTCTACCCTCGCAAAGGCCCGTTCCCGAGTCTGGGTTTCCTGCTTGTCCAGGGTCAGGTTTCCTGGACCTTCCTTTCCACGTTGCACCCAACCTAAGGCGCTCTCTCTCTCTCTGCTTCAGACAAACCCTCCCGCACCCCAGTGCTCCTCCTTATCACCCCACTCCTAAACAGCCCTCCAACTCCCTTTTCAAATTTATTATTATTTTTTAAATTCATGTTTAAGTTTTATTTTTATTTATTTATTTGAGAGCGACAGACAGAGAGAGAAAGAGGCAGAGAGAGAGAGAATGGGCGCACCAGGGCCTCCAGCCACTGCAAACAAACTCCAGATGCGTGTGCCCCTTGTGCATCTGGTTAACGTGGGTCCTGGGGAATCGAGCCTCGAACCGGGGTCCTTAGGCTTCACAGGCAAGCACTTAACCGCTAAGCCATCTCTCCAGCCCAAAATTTTTTATTATTTTATTTCAGAGAGAGAGAGAGAGACAGAGGGAGAGAGAGAAAGAGAGAGAGAGAGAGAGAACTGGTACACCAGGGCCTCAGCCACTGCAATCGAACTACAGACTCTTGCGCCACCTAGTGGCCACGTGCGACCTTGCGCCTGTCTCACCTTTGTGCGTCCGGCTAACGTGGGATCTGGAGAGTCGCACATGGGTCCTTAGGTCTCGTAGGCGAGTGCCTTAAGCCATCTCTCCAGCCCCCCAACTCCCTTTTACCACCCCACCCCCCATCTCTTCACCTGCCTTTCTCTGTCCTCCAGCTCCTGTAAGAGTTGGCATCCCCTGTGGGCTCATCAAAGTGCCCATCTCACCTCACAGACCACTCCTCCTGCCCCAGGCTCTTACACTGCCTCCAGGATGACCACACCTCACCTGACATCAGTGCCAGACCTGTAGGTCTCTGTTCCCTTGAGCCCTCTAAGGGGACCACTCCCTTGTCCACTGTGACCCAAACCGCAGCCTCCAGGTTACACAGATCCAGCCACCTGTTCAAGGGACCCAGACTGTGGGGAGAACTCACCCTGCTTCCTTCTGTTGTCCCTCCTGGTTTTCCCTCACACCAAATCATTTCTTTTTTATTTTTAAAATTATTTTAATTTTTTTTGTGATGGAAAATTCTTCAATAACATATTAGCAAACTGAATCCCAGAATGTATAAAAGTAATTAAATATAAAAGCAATTAAATTCATAACGCTGGAGAGATGGCTTATTGGTTAAGCGCTTGCCTGTGAAGCCTAAGGACCCCGGTTCGAGGCTCGATTCCCCAGGACCCACATAAGCCAGATGTACAAGGTAGAGCATGCATCTGGAGTTCGTTTGCAGTGGCTGGAGGCCCAAGTGTGCCCATTCTCTCTCTCTCTCTGCCTCTTGCTCTCTCTGTCTGTTGCTCTCAAATAAATAAATAAAAATAAACAAAAAAATTTTTAAAAAGCAACTAAATTCAATTCTAATGATACAATTCTGGTTCAGTATTGGAAGATCATTTCAATATACTATATTAGCAAGCTAAAGAAAAAAAATCATATGATCAAATCAACTGCATAATGTATTTCACAAAATTCCATACCCGTTTCATAACCACTGTCAATATCATAAGAATGGAGAGGTTTCTCAATTTCATAGAAAGGATTTTAAATAAAAAATAAAATAACAGGATAGCAGCATAGTTAATGTCAGTTCATTTTATGAAGGGCACCTCAGTGTCTCAGGTAGAGATCATTTTTATACTCACTGGGTACATACATAGTTTGTATATATTTATTAAATACCATTTTGTTAGCTAAAAAAAAGAATAACAAAAATGAATATCCTTCCTTGTTCTTGATACTAACAGGAGAATATTCAGTCTTTATTTTAATTTTTTTAAATTTATTTATTATTATTCATTTATTTATTTGGGGGAAACAAAGAGGGAGGGAGAGAGAGAATGGGCACGCCAGGGCCTCCAGCCACTGCAAACGAACTCCAGATGCGTGCGCCCCCTAGTGCATCTGGCTTACGTGGGTCCTGAAGAATCGAACCGGGATCCTCTGGCATTGCAGGCAAATACCTTAACCTCTAAGCCATCTCTCCAGCCCACACCACATCGTTTCTGTGGCTTGACGAATGTACCCTGACCCTCCCCCATACTCCACCCCTACCGCACATTTTGAGTGGGGAAGGAACGGTGTAAACAGGGAAGACTTCCTACACCTCTTACAGGAACCTTGGGCAGAGGAGCTTGGCAGATGAGACACCCAGCTAAGGCCACCAGGGCCTCAGAGTGACCACACTGGGATCAACGAAATAACATGCTCCCGACACCTCTCTCTAGCCTTGTGGATCACACAGTGTGCCCTCTTATTTAAAAACGGGAGTTGGGCTGGAGAGATGGCTTAGCGGTTAAGCGCTTGCCTGTGAAGCCTAAGGACCCCAGTTCGAGGCTCGATTCCCCAGGACCCACGTTAGCCAGATGCACAAGGGGGCGCAAGCATCTGGAGTTCGTTTGCAGTGGCTGGAGGCCCTGGCACACCCATTCTCTCTCTCTCTCTGTCTGTCGCTCTCAAATAAATAAATAAAAATAAACAACAAAACAAAAAATTTTAAACCGGGAGTCCACCAGGCTAACGTGTTCCTTGAGTCAGGGATGGCCTATGCTCCACATTAACAGGCTGACTTTGAAGTCTGCAGAGAGACTGGTGCCAAGGTCACTACTCTGGGCCTGAGCTTCTTCCTTATAAAATGGGCTGGGGGTCCCCCAGGCATGGTGTCACACGCCTTTCATCCCAGCACTCGGGAGGCAGAGGTAGGAGGTTCTCCGTGAGTTCCAGGACACCCTGAGACTCCATAGTGAAGTCCAGGTCAGCCTGGGCTAGAGTGAGACCCTACCTCGAAAAACCAAAAAAAGAATAAAAAAATGCAAGGCCTGAGGCTGTGTTTGGTGACCCCAGTATCATGTTTATAATGACTTCTTTTCTTGGCTCAGCCTTCCTCTGTCAGCGCATGTGGCTCCTAAGGATTTAAGATTCAGGCAAAACAGGCTCCAACGCATACGCGAGCTGGCCTGATTCCTTCCCAGACAAAAAGAATCCTGCAATTTGACAAACTGCCCTCTTTGCTTTGGCTAACAAAAATCTGCCAAGCAAACGGGGCTCAATCACACCAAGCGAGCTTTTCTCTGTGTTCCTTCTCTGACCTATGTCAACTTCAGATCTTTTGTTGTTCACACCCGTGAGTTCTCATTTTTATGAGAGAGAGAGAACAGGTGCACCAGGGTCTCCAGTCACTGCAATCGAACTCCAGACGCTTGCGCCACCTAGTGGGCATGTGCAACCTTGTGCTTGCCTCACCTTTGTGTGTCTGGCTTACGTGGGACCTGGAGAGTCGAACCTGGGTCCTTAGGCTTCACAGGCAAGCACTTTAACCGCTAAGCCGTCTCTCCAGGCCAGCACTCATGAATTCTAATGGAGGACAAGAACTTATTGGGAAGGAGAAAAATCTAGACTAAGGACGTTACAGGAGAATCATATGGTGCTTTCTCTACCCAGCTCTTTCCACAGAGAATGAAAATGAACGTGGGGGCAGTAACGGGGTGTCAGCATGGAAAGCCTCTGCTGGGTCTGGGTTTGGGGGGGACACACCAAGTAATACACAAAAATATCATGCTATTCATGTTTGTCATTATATCAAATCTGTCATAAAATAAAACTTGTCATTTTATTTATTTATTTATTTATTTATTTTTCAATGTAGGGTCTCACTGTAGTCCAGGCTGACCTGGAACTCACTATGTAGTCTCAGGGTGGCCTCGAACTCATGGCGATCCTCCTACCTCTGCCTCCCGAGTGCTGGGATTAAAGGCGTACGCCACCACGCCCGGCTCACTCATTTATTTATTTAATTTATTTATTTGCTAGCAGAGAGAAAGAGTTAGAAGAGAAACAGAGAGAGAATGGGCGCGCCAGGGTCTCCAGCCACTGCAAACGAACTCCAGACGCGTGCGTCCCCTTGTGCAACTGGCTTACATGGGTCCTGGGGAATCGAACCTGGGTCCTTTGGCTTCACAGGCCTTAACTGCTAAGCCATTTCTCCAGCCCAAAACTTGTTATTACTTTTTTTTTTTTTAAGGATGGAGGGGGTCCAGAAATATGAAGCTGTGGTCAAGTTCCCTGTCTCAGCGACAGGGACCAAACACTCCCAAGTCCAAGTCCCACCTGCCCAGACCCCTGAGGTCTAAGCCTTGTCTGCCCGCCTCACTTTCCTCGGACCGTGCTTATGTCAGGGGAAGCGGAGCCCTGCCAGGTGCACTTCATTTGGACCCAACTACCTCAGACAGCTCCTAAACGACAGAGCCCACAGCCCCTGCTGGCTACACAAGAGATCCCCGCCCCCCCCCCGCCCCGTGAACCCCAACCCTAGGCTCATTCCTTCCAGCTTCTCAATGTGGAGACAATTAAAGGCCCCCGGCGCGCTTCCCAAGCACGAGCGAGTGGCCAGCTTCCTGCAGAGGTGTTGACTGCGGAAGGCTGCAGCCCCTCTGTTACTATCAACTGGAGCTGGGAGCCCCCTCTTCTGCAGACCACACCTGTCTTTGCAGCTCTCAGCTGGGTCCGGGGAGGCGATGGCGGGGGGCTGAGCTGCCTGGGAAATGCTGTCTCCCCCCACCCCCCCGCCCACACCTGACACACGTAACAGCACCAGCGCTCAGAAGGACACGGGGCAAGTGATCGGCTGGCCCTGGGTTCTACCGCCGGCCACCACGTGATGCCCCATTCCCTGCCTCTCTAGAGCGAAGGTGGGCAGTGGTCTTAAGATGACAGAGAGACTCTACTGAAGGGCAGGTCGGCAGCCCTGGGGCAGAGGGAGGAGGACTACAATTCCCACTTGAACAGACAGGGTAAACTGAGGTCAGAACCGAGCAACGGTAGCCCAGCCAAGGTCACGGTCAGTAACTTGGGTTCTGGGTCTTCTGAGGCATGGTACAGTTCCTTGTGTCAGCTGGGGGTTCCCCTCCCCCGTGAGCCCACTCTTTCCTGGGATGAAAGCACCCTCCTGCAGGTAGGAGATGGTGGTGATCACATCTGGTGCCTACGGTTCTGCTTTAGGCAAACCTCCCCTGGTGTATGCTGTCACTTAGGTCTCTGGGGTGTGTGCACTTAGTGGCAGAGACACGGGCCTTCTAGAGCCACGGAAGCCAGGGGAAATGCATTCCAGCCTCAGTTTCCCCATCCGTAAACATGTACCACGTTGCCACGGGCAGAAGACAGGCACTGAGAAACAGCAGGCCTGGGATCAGAAGATACCTCATTCCTAACCAGCGTGCTGGCATCCTTCCTTACCTCCAAGGGAGGGACTGCTCTGGAGCCTGACAAAGTCCTTTTTTGTGGCCAATTAACACCTAATTATCCTCTCGTCCCACCTCTGGCTGTGGCCTCACAGCCCTGGCTCGGTGGTGGAGATGGTAGCCAGCTGCAACGGGGATTAAGGACGGAGGACCAGAATGTAAACTGCTGTGCAAATCCGAGTGGGAAATCCAAAGCACAAAGGCTGCCTCTGCCGGGCCTGTTTCCAAACTGGTAAGAGATGGCTTCTCGGCTATGTCTCCTGCCCCAGGACTCACGGACTGACGGCTTGGGTATAACAAGGAAGGAGCCAGATGTGGAAGGATGGGACGCGTTAAGTACCTACTGCGTACCAGGTGCTGGGTTCTGCGCACAGACCACCCCGGCTTGCTGCGTCTGGCTCTGTGCAGATGCAAAAACCCCCCGCTCACACGGTGACCGTCTTTTTAAAAACTATTTTTTTGGGCCAGAGAGATGGCTTAGCGGTTAAGCGCTTGCTTGTGAAGCCTGAGGACCCCCGGTTCAAGGCTCGATTCCCCAGGACCCACGTTAGCCAGATGCACAAGGGGGCGCACGCGTCTGGAGTTCGTTTGCAGTGGCTGGAGGCCCTGGCGTGCCCATTCTCTGTCTCTCTCTGTCTGCCTCTTTCAATCTCTGTCACTCTCAAATAAATAAATAAATAAAAATAAACACACACACACACACATAGACGTGATCCTAGAGTTTGGGGTTCAATGACTTTCCTAACACCCCACTTCAATATCACATAGGATAAAGGACAGAGCGCCCCAGACATCCTGGAAGAGGTGACCTGGGAACAAGGACCTCTCCACAGAGGTCGAGCTGGGACAGGGGGCATTGGGGCAGAGGGAACAGCTTCGCAGAAAGCCAGCGGTTCAAAGGAGTTGGGCACCTCTGAGAAGCAGCCAGGAGGAGGGCAGCGTGGCTGAATAGAGACGGGAGTCAAAGCCCGGGACGACCCCACCTGCCCTGCCTTTTCTGCCATCTTTGGTCTCTGGGACCACGCCAGGTCTGTGGAAATGAAAAAACCACAGAAGCCCGAGCAGTTTAAGTCTCCCGGCATCACAGTGAGGAAACGGTGACTCTGAAGGGTGGGGGACTTGCGTAAGCCACAGAAGTTTCTCTGCAGAGGTCGGGGGGGGGGGGGGGAGAATGGGCTTGTGCACCCTTGTTCTGTGTTGATTCCCTTGTTTTCTTTTTTTCAGTCTTTTTCTGATTTTGTGGGTTTTTTCTTTCTTTCTTCTTTTCTCTTTTTTTCTTTTGGTTTGTTTATTTTTGTTTCTTCCGGCACTGAGGACCGAACTCAGGGCCTTAGCAAGCGCTTATCCGCTGAGCTGAATGATGGGACACAGTCGGGATCAAGAGACTCAAGTGGGCAATGAACTTCCTCTGAGCCAAGTGCTTGTCACACACAAAGATATGAAAACCCCACTTGTTTTTAGAGAGAGAGAGAGAGAGAGAGAGAGAGATCAAGCACATGTTGAGAAGGCCAGAAGTTGATACTAGACTTTTTCCTCACCAGTTCTCCACTTTATTTTTAGTTATTTATTTATTTTTGGGGTTTTTCGAGGTAGGGTCTCGCTCTAGCCCAGGCTGACCTGGAATTCACTACGTAGTAGTCTCAGGGTGGCCTCGAACTCACGGCCATCCTCCTACCTCTGCCTCCCAAATGCTGGGATTAAAGGCGTGCGCCACCACACCGGGCCTCCACCTTATTTTTTGAGATGGGGGGTGTCTCTCACTGAATGCAGGACCCACCATTTTGGCTGGACAAGTGAAGCCCACAAGCCCCAGATCCCCACTGTCTTCCTCCCCGGTGCTGGAATGCCCCTGTCCAGCTCCTCTGTGGATGTTGGGGAATCTAAATACAGGCCCTCGAGCTTACGCAACAAGCTGGTCATCAACCGAGCCATCTCCCCCACCCCCCCCCCCCGGGCCACAGCAAAGCTCATTTTGGGTGTAGGTCTTTGTCTCCACCTGACTAACCCAAGAGCATGTCAAGAGGTGAGAGGTGTGACCCCATCACTGGACAGGGCTCCCCAGAGCTGCAGGACCAAGCAGACAGAGAGAGAACCCAAAAGCCACACCACACAGCACACTTGGGAATTCCAGGCAAAGTTCAGGCACTTTGCATATCTTTGGACTGGAATTCCGAAATCTATACCCCACACACCTTAGGGCTGGGCCCCTAAGATCCACCCACAGTGACCCCCACCTCCCGGCCAGGTGGCTGCAGGTCTAAACTATAAACTTTAATAAAATCCTGAATGTGGCTGTGAATTCGAGGCCACCCTGAGACTACATAGTGAATTCCTGGTGGAGACCCTATCTCCAAAAAGAAAACAAAAAAGTCCTGAATATATTGGGCGGGGGAACAACTAATTAAAACTACCACAGGAGGTCGCCTCCTCCCTCTTGGATTCCTCAGATGGGTTCCCGGGGTGACTTGGGGACAGGAGAGAACGTGAGATGCGTTGTTGACGTCTGGAAAACTTAATCCTCAGTGTATGCAATACCACTCATGTTCTTTTAGGATTTGCAAGGGACGCGTGTGAACCCTCAGCCCGGAGCCCGGAGCACGGTAGACACCCAATTGAGGGTGGCCCTGTCCGGTGGGAGGGCTGGGCTGGAGGCAAGGATGTCTAGTCATGATTTTTTTGGCACTGTTATCTTCAGCGAGCCAAATCCTCTCTCCACAGAACGGTTTTCACATCTGCGAGCAGCAAAGAGGTCAAGCCAGGAGGTGGCCTGAGTGAGTTTCTTGCCTTGATCTGGATGCTAGAGAGGAGGAGGGAGGGACCAGGTAGGGGTAAGGAACTTAGTTTAGGGCTGTATCAGGGTCACAGAAAACTCATTTTTCTGCTGGGGACCAAACCCACGTCCTAGCCACTCATGTTTACTGACTTAGAAATGGCACTTCAAGGGCTGGAGGGATGGCTTAGTGGTTAAGGCACCTGCCTGAAAAGCCAAAGGACATAGGTTCGAATCCCCAGGACCCATGTAAGCCAGATGCACAAAGTGGCATGCCCATTCTCTCTCTCTCTCTCTCTCTCTCTCTCTCTCTGCTTGCAAATAAATCAAATTTTAAAAAAAAGTTCTAGGGCTGAAGAGATGGCTTAGCAGTTAAGCACTTGCCTGTGAAGCCTAAGGACCCCGGTTCAAGGCCCGATTCCCCAGGACCCACGTTAGCCACATGCACAAGGGGGCGCACGTGTCTGGAGTTTGTTTGCAGTGGCTGGAGGCCCTGGCGAACCCATTCTCTCTATATATATACATCTGCTTCTTTCTCTCTCTGCCTGCCACTTTCAAAAAAATAAATACAAATAAACAAAATTTTAAAAAAAAGTTCTAAAGAAAAGGAATGGTGCTTAAAGGGCGGGAGGAATGGCTTAGCCATTAAGGCACCTACCTGAAAAGCCAAAGGACCCGGGTTCGATTCCCCAAAACCCACATAAGCCAGATGCACAAGGTGGCACATGCATGTGGAGTTCATTTACATTGGCTGGAGGCCCTGGTGCGCCCATTCTCTCCCTGCCTCTCTCTCTCTCTGTTAAATAAATTAAAATAAACATGAAATCGTGTTTCAGGCCAAAGTGACTCACAGAACTTAGGTTTTAGCAGATGTGGGGGGCGGGAGCGGGGGAAACAAATGGGTCAACGGGGGTGTGAAGGAGGCCAGCACAGGGGTGGGATGACCAGGGGCTGATAACTAGAGTCCCGGGTGATCCAGCACTTGACCATGGACGTGACCCTGTGATTTCAGTGGTCCCACCGTGAAAGGGACCCCGCCACTGTATGGGCCGCACATTCCCCAAGCACAGGAACTGTCCAGCAAAGACTCGGCCTCCTGGGCGTGCATATCACTTCCAGCTCCACAACCTGGTGTGTATCGAGGGGCTCAAGGCTCAGGAAAGTCCTTGAACCTCAAACCCTAGGTTTGTTTCTAATGTTCACCAAAGAATTGAACTAAGCCGGGCGTGGTGGCGCACGCCTTTAATCCCAGCACTCAGGAGGCAGAGGTAGGAGGATTGCTGTGAGTTTGAGGCCATCCTGAGACTACATAGTAAATTCCAGGTCAGCCTGAGTTAGAGTAAGACCCTGTCTCAAAAAAAAAAAAAAAAAAAAAAAAAAGAATTTAATAAGTTAAAAAAATCCCAAGGAAATATCTCTATCACACCTTCCAAGGCTCAGGGTCCATTGTGGAAGAGGTGGCGGAAAGAATGTAAGAGCCAAAGGAAGGGTAGGACTCCTTACAACGTGCTCCCCCCAGACATAAAATGGCCTAGATATCCATGACCTCGCATTGCCTGACACTACCTACACAGGACCATCATAATAGGAGGAGAAGATCATGACATCAAAATAAAGGACTGATTGAGATGGGGAGGGGATACAATGGAGAGTGGAGTTTCAAAGGGGAAAGTGGGGGGAGCATTACCATGGGATATTGTTTACAATTATGGAAGTTGTCAATAAAATATATATATATACCGCACGCCTTTAATCCCAGCACTTGGGAGGCAGAGGTAGGAGGATCACTGTGAGTTCAAGGCCACCCTGAGATTTTACATAGTGAATTCCAGGTCAGCCTGGGTTAGAGTAAGACCCTACCTCGGAGAAAAAAAAAGAAAACGGAAAACACCCAAGGCTGGAGAGATGGCTTGCCTGTGAAGCCTGAGGACCCATGTTCGACTCTCCAGATCCCGTGTGAGCCAGACACACAAAGGTGACGCAAGCTGCAAGCTCCCAAGGTCGCACATGTGCACAAGGTGGCACACGCATCTAGAGTCTGATTACAGTGGCTGGAGGCCTTGGCACGCCAATCCTCTCTCTCTCTCTCTCTCTCTCTCTCACTGCCTCTCATAAAAAAAAAAAAAAAAAAAAAAGCCTGAGGGGACTGGAGAGATGGCTTAGCAGTTAAGCGCTTGCTTGTGAAGCCTAAGGACCCTGGTTCAAGGCTCAATTCCCCAGGACCCACGTTAGCCAGATGCACAAGTTGGCTCATGCACCTGGAGTTCATTTGCAGTGGCTGGAGGCCCTGATGTGCCCTCTCTCTTCTTCTCTCTCTGTCGCTCTCAAATAAATAAATTTTTTTTTTAAAAAGACTGAGATAATGAGTAAATCATCATTTATTGAGGGACGTACAGAGCCAAGGAAAGGCACCCACGTGGCTAGAGATCACATGTGGAGGGCCTGGGAAAACCGTGACAAGAAGAGAGAACAAAAGCTCAAAGTGGTCCTCTGTGTGGGGAGCTGGGGTGTGTGGGGGGTTAGAGAGCCCATGTAGAGAGTAAGGGCTAAGGGCCTCTCCCCTCAGCTCGGCCCACTTGGCCAACCAAGCCCAGCCCAGCCCAGTAGGAAACTCACCAACAGCTGGAAACTCCCAAGTGATCAGGCAGCTCACAGAGCTTGCCCTCCCCTTGTAAAGGTATCTATAACCTTATGGTGGTGGCCCTTACCTTCTGACTCAAGTGAACCACAGGGACAGCTCATTGGTTAGGGCTAGGGACTATCTCAGGAAGAGGCTAGCCAAGTTCCGGGGTCTAATCTTGACCAACCACACTGTTAAGATTAGATGTGAGGGCTGGAGAGATGGCTTAGTGGTTAAGCGCTTGCCTGTGAAGCCCAAGGACCCACGGTTCGAGGCTCGATTCCCCAGGACCCACGTTAGCCAGATGCAAAAGGGGGCGCACGACGTCTGCAGTTCATTTTCAGTGGCTGGAGGCCCTGGCGTGCCCATTCTCTCTCTCTCTCTCTCTGCCTCTTTCTCTCTCTGCCTGTTGCTCTCAAATAAATAAATAAAATAAACAAAAACAAAAAAATTTTAAAAAAGATTAGATTTGAATCCTAGGAGAGACGTCTCTCTCAGAGCGGTCCAAATTGTTTGTGGAAAAACAGGCCCAGGGAACTAGTCGAGAGATAAGGAGTCAGATCATCTTTGATTTCTAGCAAGTGCAGACTTTCCTACCTTTTCACTTTGGGGGGCCCAGTCACCCTAAGTGCATACTCCCTGTTAAGCGCTTTTTAAAAAAAAAAATTATTTTTTGACAGAGAAAGAGAGAGAGAGAGAATGGGTGCGCCAGGGCCTCGAGCCACTGCAAACGAACTCCAGACGCGTGCGCCCCCTTGTGCATCTGGCTGACGTGGGTCCTGGGGAGTCGAACCAGGGTCCTTTGGCTTGGCAGGCAAACGCCTTAACCGCTAAGCCAATCCTCCAGCCCCTTAAGTGCTTTTTTGACCCAATAAAGTAAGAGTAGAGTAAGATCAACAGGGCCAGCCTTACTCACACTTAGCAGACATCTCTGGCTTTGCCCCACCCTGCAGAGCCCTTCACTCCCACCGTCCCAGCCCAAGAAACTCAAAGCCTGGCCCTACCACGCTTCTGCTCCCTGAGGCTTGAGACTCCAACGCTGGCAGATCCATCTAGGGGACACGATGTGGTCACAGAGGACCCCAGAACAAGATGACTTCCAATAGCCCACCACCCCAGTCCCTTGCAAGGCCAGCGAACCTCTGCCACCAGTTCATTTTTTATTTAATTTTTTAAAATTTTTATTTATTTATTTGACAGCGACAGAGAGAGAGAAAGAGGGAAAGGAAGAGAGAGAGAGGGAGGGAGAATGGGCGCGCCAGGGCCTCCAGCCACTGCAAACGAACTCCAGACACGTGCGCCCCCTTGTGCATCTGGCTAACGCAGATCCTGGGGGAATGGAGCCTCGAACCGCTGGGTCCTTAGGCTTCACGGGCAAGCGCTTAGTCGCTAAGCCATCTCTCCAGCCCCCATCAGTTAATTTTTTTTTTTTAATCACTGCCCATGTCAGAGGAGCACGTGGTAAGAAAGCCACGAGTCCAAGCCCTAATCACTCACAGACCTCAGCGGCCCCGGTACTGGCAAGGGGAGGAAGATTTATTTGTTGGGGCGCGCGGGGGGGGGGTGTGACAGTGGAAAACAAAGAACAGTTGTTTAAACTTTACAGAGCTGCGTGATGGGGAGTGGCTCTTCCCTCTCCCACTGGTGAAATGGGCGTTGTTTCCAACCGAGGACTGAGATCTCTGTCGCCCAACCGTGTGTAGTCGCTGTAACTGCGGGCATGGACCTGGGCTGCCCTGGCAGGGTCAGGTGCCCGTGCGTAGTCTGGGGCCAGGCTGCTACCGAGGGTCTGGGCACTGCTCTTCCTTTCAGGTCTTAATTGTGGTGGCGCACGCCTTCAATCCCAGCACTCGGGAGGCAGAGGTAAGAGGATCGCCGTGAGTTCGAGGCCACCCTGAGACTCCATAGTGAATTCCCAGGTCAGCCTGGGCTAGAGTGAGACCCTACCTCGAAAAACCAAAAAAAAAAAGGTCGTACCTATTCCAGTGTCATTCAACTCTGGCCATGTCACTCTCCTGCTTAGGATCCTTCTGGGACTCTCTGCTTTTTGTTTTTTTTTTTGTTTTTTTTTCTTTTTTTGTAGGGGGCGTGGAGGGTTAAATGACACTGAGTCCCAATAGCTGTTTCTGTCCCCAGCCTCATGCATGTAACTCCAGGCTCAGACACACACACTTCTGGGGCTGGAGAGATGGCTTAGCAGTTAAGCGCTTGCCTGTGAAGCCTAAGGACCCCGGTTCGAGGCCCGATTCCCCAGGACCCACGTTAGCCAGATGCACAAGGGGACACACGCGTCTGGAGTTCGTTTGCAGTGGCTGGAGGCCCTGGCACGCCCATTCTCTCTCTCTCTATGTGCCTGTCTTTTCCTCTCTCTGTATCTGTATCTGCTCTGCTGGTGTCAGACCCTCCCACATCCCACCACACACTGCGCGTTACAAATCTGACCCCTGGGTTGGTATCCGTAAAGCTGTGCTGAAAGGTGGGTGGAGAAGAGGGGAGACAAGGTTGGTGAGAGGGAGATGGTAAAGGAGACCCCTGCATGTCTGTCCTGCAATGATCTATGGGAGGCACAGAAAGTTGACTCTGGGATTGGAAAGATGGCTTAGTGGTTAGGACAACGTTTGCCTTCGAAGCCTAAGAACTCACGTTGGAATCTGCAGGTAAGGCAGACGCAATCATGCAATGACACACCCATTCTCTCTCTCTCTCTCTCAAATAAATCAAGTAAAATAAACAAAGTTGGCTCTGGCCATACTGCCTGTCACTGGCCTAGACAGAGCCCACTAATGCTCTACCAAGACGTCGGCCATCTCCACGACGTCCCCTTGGAAGACTCACTCCGGATACAGAGTCATCGTTAATTTTATCTGACTTTCTCATTCCAGCAAGAGAATCATTTCAATATTGTTTACACTAAATTCAAAAGCTGGGCTGTTGTTTTTTTTTTTTTTCATCCTTAATGTTTTTCGTATCCCAAAAAGCGGTGCTTTGGCTAGCGTTCCTGGTCCCTCGTGTTGGGGTTCCAAGAGGTTGAAGAAAGGAAACAGGGCTCCTCGTATGTGCCGTGTGCAATATCAACTCCATACACCCAGCCCATAGCATGGTTTGTTTTTTTTTTTTTCCTTCTATGTAAACTCTCGCTTTAGCCCAGGCTGACCTAGAAGTCACTCTGGAGTCTCAGGGTGGCCTCGAACTCACGGCGATCCTCCTACCCTCTGCCTCCCCCCCCCCCAAGTGCTGGGATTAAAGGCGTGTGCTGCCACCACGCTCTGCTAGTTCATAGCATCTTTATGGTTATGTTTTTCCTTTTCCGAAGCGGGAGACTTGGGCTCGGAGATGCCACATGACTTGTGAGGTGTCACAGGTGGCTGAGAGGCAGAGCGTGGATCTGAACCCTGTGTACTTAGCCACTGTCCGGCCTGGCTTACCGGTCCCTGGCTCAGAGTTTAAATCAACAGGAAGGATTAGGCATGGCTGCACGGGCTGGTAAGGGCATCCCAGGACGGTTATAGGCAGAGGTCTAACCAAGCCAGCACACAGTCTTTCCTATAACTCCGGGGATATCCACAACTTTCTTTTCCTAAGCGAAACTGTTCCAAACGATCAGAGCCATTTATTGCAGCTTCTTTTGGGCTGCTGTCTACCCATCACACCCAAGTTACAACTGCAGGACCCCCCCCCCTCCATCACCTCCCTTCCCAGGTAAGAAAAGGAAGGTGTGGAGTTGAGTGATAGCCATATCCAATCCCAGCCTCCAAGTGCAGACATCCCTACATCAAAGCTCCGAGCACCAGATGAGGGGCAGATGTAACGATCTTTAAGGTACCAGCCGGGTTTGGACTTCAAAGGAAACCCGTTGTGGAGAACATGACCCGGCCGTGAGGCAGAGAGAGAAGACGGTGACCCCGAAGCGGGCTCAGCTCCTCTGCCACCAACCAGTCAGGCCACGATCTCTCTCTAGGGATTAGTCCTCGGTGTCAGCGTGACTGGATTTAGAATCACCATGGGAACACACCTCCAGGGTATGTCTGTGAAGACCCACCGTACTTGGGGTGTGCCATCCCGTGGGCTGGGGCTGTGGACTGAATAAAAAGGAGAAAGACAGGGGCTGGAGGGATGGATCAGCGGTTAAGGCGCTTGCCTGCAAAGCCTAAGGACCCAGGTTCGATTCCCCAGGACCCACGTAAGCCAGATGCACAAGGTGGTGCATGTATCTGGAATTTGTTTGCAGCAGCTGGAGGCCCTGGCGCTCCCCTTCTCTCTCTCTTTTTCTTTTTCCTTCTCTAAAATAAATAATTTTTTTTTTCCTGAGGTACGGTTTCACTTTGGCCCAGGCTGACCTGGAATTCACTATGTAGTCTCAGGGTGGCCTCGAACTCTCGGCGGTCCTCCTACCTCTGCCTCCCGAGTGCTGGGATTAAAGCTATGAGCTGCCACGCCCGGCCTGAAAATATATATTTTTTAATTGACAGGTAAGCACCAGCATTTCTCTCTCTAGACACAGTGTGACCAGCCACTCCAACCATGATGGGCTGAATCTCTTCTTTTTTAAAAAAAAAAATACTTTATTTATTTGTTTATTTATTTATGAGAGAGAGAGCGAAAAAAAGCAAAGAGAGAGAGAGAGGGAGAGAAAGAGAGAGAACGGGAACACCAGTGACTCCAGCCACTGCAAACCAACTCCAGGAGCATGCGCCCCCTTGTACATCTGTCTTTACCTGGGTCCTGGGGAATCGAACCTGGGTCCTTTGGCTTTGCAGGCAGGTTCCTTAACCACTAAGCCATCTGTCCGGCCCAGTATCTCTTCTTAAATGATAAGCCCAAATACGCCCTTCTGAAGGCTTCTTCAGTCAGGCATTTTGCCACAGCAACAAGAAAAGTAATTAAGTAGAGTCTTAGGGACACTTCCTGGGGGGGGGGGGGGGAGAAACTGCCCGGGGAGCACTGAACTGAGTTGCACAGGATGAATAGGAGTTTTCTAGGCTGGGGGGAAAAAAAATCAGGGCATGCACACGGGAACCAAAACCAGCCAAGGCCTAGAAGATGTAAAGATGCAAGAAAGGGCAGACCCTCTAGGAGTTCAAGAAGAGAGAAAATGGGCTGGAGAGATGGCTTAGCAGTTAAGCGCTTGCCTGTGAAGCCTAAGGACCCCGGTTCGAGGCCCGATTCCCCAGGACCCACGTTAGCCAGATGCACAAGGGGGCGCAGGCATCCGGAATTCGTTTGCAGTGGCTGGAAGCCCTGGCGTGCCCATTCTCTCTCTCTCTCTGCCTCTCTCTCTCTCTCTCTCTCTGTCACTCTCAAATAAATAAATAAAAACGAACAAAAAAATTAAAAAAATAAAAGAAGAGAGAAAGTGGGCTGGGGAGATGGCTTAGCAGTTAAGGTGCTTGGTCCCCTCTGGGTTTCTTGCTGCAGAATTCCCTGGACGGAGGTGCTGCGACACACTCTGAGGCTGGGGGACATAGCTCAGAGGTTAAAGGCGTTTGCTTGCGAAGTCCGGACACGCTCCGGTCCAGTTCCCCAGCATCCACGTAAAAAGCCCCACGCAAAAGGGACTCACGCGTCTGTGATCCCAACGCATCGATGACCGTGGGAGGTAGCACCAGGAGATGCAAAGGCTCAGCTGACTTCAGAGTGCCATCTGACAGTCCCCTTGCAGTGGCAAAAAGCCCGTCTTGGGGCTGAAGAAATGACTCCGTGGTGAAAGACACTTGTTTGCAAAGCCTGGCCTCTCAGATTCAAGTCCCCAGCCATCCACATAAAGCCAGATGCGTATTTGCTCGCAGTGGCAAGAGACCCTGGTGCGTGTGTGTGTGCAAGTGCACGCATGTACAAGTAAATATTTTAAAACTGTTTTTTAAAAGGCACCCTGCCTCAAAGAAGGTGGGGCACAGATACCTTGAAGTTGTGTCCTCTGACCTCCACATATGTGCTGTGGCGTGTGCCCACATGCATGTACATGTGTATGTGTGCGTGTACACACACATAAATAAAATTTTTATTAGCCGGGAGTGGGGGCGCATACCTTTAATCCCAGCACTCGGGAGGCAGAGCGTAGGAGGATCGCTGTGAGTTCGAGGCCACCCTGGGACTACATAGTGAATTCCAGGTCAGCCTGGAGTACAGTGAGACCCTACCTTGAATCCCCCACACCCCCAAATTTTTTATTTATTTGAATGTGAAGGGGAGGAAGGAGGGAGGCAGGGGCTGCTAGGTCCTCTTGCCCCTACAAACGAACACCAGACACTTGTAACAACCACTTTTTTGGGGGTCAGGCTTCCGTGGTGGCTTGGAAATTGAGCCCAGGCTAACAGGCTTTGCAAGCAAGCTCCTTTAACCACTGAGACATCTTCCCAGTCCCAATAAATAAATAATAATAATAATAAGAGCCGGGCGTGGTGGCGCACGCCTTTAATCCCAGCACTCGGGAGGCAGAGGTAGGAGGATCACCATGAGTTCGAGGCCACCCTGAGACTACATAGTGAATTACAGGTCAGCCTGGCCTAGGGTGAGACCCTACCTCAAAAAACCAAATAAAATAAATAAAATAATAATAATAATAATAATATGCTCTCTTGTGAGGCCCTTTTAACATGTTCAGACACTCCAGCCTCTGGGACAGTAATTTGCTTTCAGGTGACTTATCCGTCCTTCCGGACGGACAGAGGACACATCAGGTCACCACCAGCAGACTGAGCTCCTTACAAATGCCTTCCCCCTCCCCACTTAACTGAGGGGCTCCTGAGTCCAGGCCCAGGCTGCACCCTCCTGACCCTAAAACCCATCCAGGGCCTGCTGACAGCTTACAAAGCCCGCATAGTCACTTGATTCCCTACCTCAGACGTCCTGTGGCTGGGACACAGCTGGAGTCAGATCTGGGTTCAAATCCTGCCCCCATCATACCACCCTTGGAGCCTAGACGCGAGTCTAAACCCTCCTTTCACCTGGACAGCGGTAGGGTAACCCTTGAGTCCTGCAGTGCCCTACGGGGCAGGGTTGTACATGCGGTAAACTGAAAAGAACACAAATGGGCTGGAGAGATGGCTTAGCGGTTAAGCGTTTGCCTGTGAAGCCTAAGGACCCTGGTTCGAGGCTCGATTCCCCCAGGACCCACGTTAGCCAGATGCACAAGGGGGTGCATGTGTCTGGAGTTCGTTTGCAGTGGCTGGAGGCCCTGGCGCGCCCATTCTCTCTCTCTCTCTGTATCTGTCTTTCTCTCTGTGTCTGTCGCTCTCAAATAAATAAGTGAACAAAAAAAAAATACTTAAAAAGAAAAGAACACAAATGATTCTGTAGAGCTCCGTAACCACCCCACCAACTCAGAGAAGACTATGCAGCCAGGCCCCTATCTTCAGCAAAGGTCACCACTCCTGCCTTCCATCACCGGGCAGTACTGTGGCAAGACTCAGGGCAGCTTTCTTTCCATCATGCCACCAATCCCTCACCTCATCTACCCCTCTGCATCCTGCATGACAGCCTGCCCCTTGGGGGGGGGACGACAGCGTGTCGGGGGAGGGGTGTCTCCTTCTATCGGAGGACTTCTTTCCCAGTCTAAACCCTTCCCAAGGTTTGCTGGGAATCCTGGCCCCTGACCACCTTTTCTGGCTCTGCATATTCCCTTCCCTATCCCATCGGGACACCCAGAGGAGGGTGGAGGACTGCCTACCCAGATGTTCCAGGCTCCCGGGGAATCCCCAAGGTGAGGTTCCGATGGGGTTCTGGTCTCCAAACATCACCCAAGCCTTCCGGGACTGAGCTCAGGAGCAGGGCCCAAAGTCTCCACCCACTGTGACTGCAAACCACTGTGGGAAGGAGGCTATGTGAAGACAAGATAGAAAGCAGCTTAGAGGCCCCACTCTGTGGTCCAGGCAGCCTAGGTGACGGAGCAAGCCATCCTGTCCGCAAACATCAGAGTCCTGTACAAATGAGCAGGCTGACCGGCGGGCCAGCCGGGGTCGTATGCCCCCCGAGAGCATCCGTTCTCTTGTCTCCTGTGACAGGATCCCCAGACCTCCTCAGTTCACAACTGGGCATGCAGATCTGAGGGAAATGAGTCCCCTGCCCTTGGCAGACTGTGACTGGGCGCACCGGGGCCTCTGGCCACTGCAAACAAACCCCAGACGTGTGCTCTGTGTAGCTCCTGCGGAATCGAACCTGTGTCCTTAGGCTTTGCAGGCCAAGTACCTTAACCGCTGAGCCATCTCTCCAGTCCCAGCAAACTGTGGCTTTTGGAAGCTGCTTCCCTCCCCCTGCCCCCCCCCCCCCGTAGGTCTTTCAGGCTTTGTTCCAAGATCACAGTGAGGCCCGGCTCATGCTAAGCCCACACAAAAGAGTCTGAATTCTCAAAGCACGGCCACTCCCTTGCCTCCCCACCAAAGCACCCAGGATGCCATTTCCCAGGGGGACAAAGGTGGGGGCAGAAAGGGGAGGCTGGGGCAAAGTAAGGAGGGGGTTCCTCTTAGAGACCCAACAAGGCTAGGAGGCACAGATCAGCCTCGCAATTGAACTTGACCAGGACGGGCGCAGCGGACCCTCCTCCGCTGCCCCCACTGCCTGGCTCACGGCAAACCGCCCACAAGCAACTATGAATGAAAAGCTACGAAGAGTAGCAGGGGCCAGGCGCGGTGGCCTGGAGTACAGTGAGACCCCACCTTGAACACCCCACACCCCCAATTGTTTTTATTTATTTGAATGTGAAGGGGAGGAGGGAGGGAGGGAGGGAGGCAGGCTAGGTCCTCTTGCCCCTACAAACGAACACCAGACACGTGGTGGCTTGGGAATTGAACCCAGGCTGACAGGCTTTGCAAGCAAGCTCCTTTAACCGCTGAGACATCTTCCCAGCCCCAATAAATAAATAATAATAATAATAATAAGAGCCGGGTGTAGTGGCGCACGCCTTTAATCCCAGCCCTCGGGAGGCAGAGGTGGGAGGATGGCCGCGAGTTCGAGACGACATGGTGAATCCCAGGACAGTCTGAGCTACAGTGAGACCCTACCTGAAAAACAACAACAACAACAACAAAAAAAAAGGTTCCCTGACAGCACAGGTGGTATGTGTGTGGGCACACCTGTCCTCTGTTCCCCTGCCCATGTCGCCGCAGTGGTTTATGTGCATAAAAGCTTTGGACGCCGCGGCGCTAGAAACGCAGAGAAGCCACCGTGGGCTCATCTCCGGACACACCAACGCAGAAGTGTGATCGAAAGAGAACCACATCCCTTCCCCGCTAACAGCAACCCTTAAGGCAAGTACCATGACTGCCCCACGCTTACAAACAAGTCCACTATGGTTCAGAGAGAGTACGTTACGTGCCCGAAGTCCCCCAGCTAGCAAGTGGCCAAGCCAGGAGGGGACCCAGCGAGACGTGCGAGACTACAATCCGGCACCTCTGCTCACACCCTTGACACAGGGTTACGGAGCTGCTAAGTACCAAGAGAAGAGGTAGCTTCTGGGGCTGGAGAGATGGCTTAGCGGTTAAGGCTCTTTGCCCGCAAAGCCGAAGGACCCAGGTTCGATTCCCCAGGACCCACGTAAGCCAGGTGCGCAACGGGGCGCGTGCATCTGGAGTTTGTTTCCAGGGCTGGGGGCCCTGGCGTGCCCATTCTCTCTTTCTCTCTCTCTCCACCTGCCTATTTCTGTATCTATCTCTCCCTCTCAAATAAAAACAAAATATTTTTTTAAAAAAAATTTTTAAAAAAGAGAGATACTTGTGGAGATCACTGTTATTTCACAAAACACACAGCAGGGAAGGATTGCTTCCGAGAAGCCACCTTTTCCTCTCTCGTCCCTCCATACACAAGCTTCATGGCCCCTGGCTTCTGTGGTCTCAGACGAGGGGGATTTCGACTGTCTGGGGAACCAACCTAAGGAAGCAGAAGAGTCGTCTTTTCAAAGTCAACATCTCTCCCGAGGCGTCGCGTCGCCAGTCACTGTTTGGGTTGGACGTGACCTTGTTATGGAAGCGAGATGAAGTCCCGGGTTTAATACAGCCAAGACAACGGCAGCAACATTAACAGGATATTGCAGGGTGATCCGTGGGGGGGGGGGGGGCTTCCTGGAGCTGTGCGGGGACACACAGGGGCTTCAAGCCCAGGCCCAGCCTCAGAACTGAAGGGGGGGTGTCGCTGGTAGCAATGGTGTGATGAGACTCCTTTCCAGGGCGCCTCCCTCCCGGCCCCCCAACACCGGTACCCAAGAGTTGGCTCCACCGGCTAAATTTAAACCAGCTGCGAGGGCCGGCCGGGGCGGGGGTGCCGCATTGAGGGGAGCTTGCCTCCTGAAAGAACTGTGGAAATGCTGCTGGGGAAGATAATAAAAGGATTAACTGCTATTTTAGTGGGCCATTTACTTCTCAATCAAAACGTCTCATCTATTTCCTGCTCTCCAGAGGCCTCGAGTCCAAGAGTCCTTTGTCTATAACAGGCATGGTAGCAGAGGCCTGTCATGAGAAATTAATAATTTTACAGGCAAGGGAGATGTTATTCATCTGGGTGGGGCTGGGACCTGCCTATCGCCTACTTACCAACTACACCCGCACGGTGGGCCAGAAGAACTGGGGTGGGCTTTGGAGACTCCCCCTACAGGTGGCGGCTCCCAGCAGTGCTGGCCCTAGGCCCAGAGAATCATTAGCTTTAATAGATCGACGCAAAACCAGAGGCCCGCAGAATTGTGGGTGCAAATCCCACTCCACGGTCATTAGTAGTCTAGCTTTGGACAAATGATGTTTGTGATTTTTTGGGGGGGTGGGGTGGGGGTTGGGTTCGAGGTAGGGTCTCACTCTAAGAGCCCTGGCTGACCTGGAATTCACTATGTAGTCTCAAGGCTGGCCTCGAACTCAAATCCCACCTCGGCCTCCGGTGTGCTAGAATTAAAGGCGTACGCCACCATGTCCGGCTGATTTATGAGTTTCTTTTTAAATTTTTTGTTTATTTGAGAGAGAGAGGCAGATAGATAGATAGACAGACAAACAGATAGATAGAATGGGCGCACCAGGGCCTCCAGCCACTGCAAACCAACTCGACACACGTGCCTCCTTGTGCATCTGACTTACATGAATCCTGGAGAATTGAACCTGGGTCCTGTGGCTTTGTAACCTCTAAGCCATCTCTTCAGCCCTATTTTTTTTTTTTTTTTTTTTTGGCTTTTCGAGGTATAGGGTCTTGCTCTAGCCCAAGCTGACCTGGAATTCACTATGTAGTCTCAAGGATGGCCTTGAACTCCCAGCGATCCTCCTACCTCTGCCTCCTGAGTGCTGGGATTAAAGGTGTGCGCCACCACGCCCAGCCCTTATTTTGTTTTTTGATTTTATTTATTTTTGAGAGAGAGAGTGAGAATGACCATGCCAGGGCCTCTTGCCATTGCAAACGAACTCCAGACACATGTGCCATTCAATGCATCTGACTTTATGTAGGTACTGGGGAATCAAACCCGGACTATCAGGCTTTGCAAGCAAGCGCCTTTAACCACTGAGCCATTTCTCAGGCCCCCCTTATCTTGTATTTTTTTTTTAAGTTTGTCTATTTACTTATTTGAGAGAGAGAAAAGAGAGAGAGAGAGAGAGAATGGGCACGCCAGGGCCTCCAGCCACTGCAGATGAACTCCAGAAGCATACGCCACCTTGTGCATGTGGCTTATGTGGGTCCTGGGGAATCGAACCTGGGTCCTTTGGCTTTGCAGGCAAGCGCCTTAACCGCTCAGCCACCTCTCCAGCCCCTTCATGAGCTTTGTTTCTACTATTCTGAATCCTGGCCTCTATTGCTGACACTGCTACCATTATTTTCTCTGACAACACGCTGTGTGATCCAGAGCCAGTTACACAGCCTCTCTGAGCCTCTGTTTCGTCGTCTATAAAATGGGGGTGACCAACATCTACCCACATGGGGCTGCCGATAAGGACAGCAGTACGCACAGTAGGCACTCAACGGACATTTGCCAGGACCGGCACCAGCGTACTTTTTTTTGGGGGGGGCGGGTTCAAGGTAGGGTATCACTCTAGCCCAGGCTGCCCTGGAATTCACTATGGAGTCTCAGGGTGGCCTTGAACTCATGGCGATCCTCCTACCTCTGCCCCCCGTGTGCTGGGATTAAAGGCGTGCCCGCACTGCCGTACTTCCTAACCTGGACGAGGTGAGGCCAAGAGTTTTCCTACTAGCGGAGCGCACAGGGCCAGCCAGACCCATCACACCCCTTTGTCTTCCCATCCGCAGGATCCCTGGGTTCTCACAGATCCCCGGTAGAGACCACTACCCACGCTCCCAGGTGGGTAACAGACTCCTCTGTGAAGCCCTGCTGTGGCCTCCCCTCCCCTAGGCCTCTTTAAACCTCCATCAAGTATAGTCACTGGTGAAGGTCTCACAGGGCTGGAATACACGGAAAACCGGAAAGGCTGTTCACATTTTCTCAGGGCGAGGGGAGATGCTGAGATTGCTCTGAGCAACCTGGGCCCCTCGCGGCTGGAAAAAATGGACAGGGAAGGGTTGTGGCCTCCCACGCGGATACTTCTGGGTTGCTGAGATGTGAGAAAGCTACTAACCACATCAAACTGCCATCACGGGACCAGCTGTCTGCACACCTAGGTCCCCACAGACACCGTGGGTTCCCCATATATATATATAAAATTCATCAAGCCATCCCAAATGAATGGGGACATTCCCGAGGCCTAGCTCAGCCTCTAACCCTCCCACGAACACATTCTCAACCCAAATGCATGTAAAATTCAAATTCTGGGCATGGTTAGTGGTCCCACTCGTCTCCTGCCCCCAGCCCCACCCCGTGCCACAAAGCAGCATGCCAATCCTGGCCTGCGTCCCGCTGCCCCCCCCGCCACTTGCCTACATTGCTGCCCACCGGGGCTACGTATTGAAGACCTCCTCATATTCAAGGCCCAGGCTATGGCCGGCTCACAATGTCATAGGCAGACAAGCCCTAGGGCGTAGTAAGTAAGTGGGGACCTCCCCCCCCCCGGGAAGAAAGGATGTTATTTACAAAGCCAAAACTTCCTGCCTGTTCCCCAGGTGCCAGCCTGGGCTCTGAGTAGGGACCCAGAGCCCCTTGTCAGACATGAAAATCCCACAGCAACAGTGGACACTGTGGGAAAAGCCTTGACCCTGACTAATGACCGATCAGACACACGCTACTGGCCTAGAGCTGGGAAGGTCGACGCTCTGGTGTTGGGGGACACTGCTGAGCCGCTGTCCTTATTCCTAAGCAGTTGTTTTTTTCCAAGAGGGTGGGCTGAGCTGCCGGGGGTGTGTGGGGGGGGCCGGGGAGGGCAGGTATAGCAGTCAGACTGGGGGGAAGGCGCAGTCTCCAGTCTGTGGTAGGACTTTCCACCACAGCGAGAGCTGAACACAGACATGGCCAGTTAAAAAGGCCAAGAGACTGGCTTGGAGAAATGGCTTAGAGGTTAAGGTGCTTGCCTGAAAAGCCAAAGGACCTAGGTTCGATTCTCTAGGACCCATGTAAGCCAGACGCACAAGGCGGTGGCACATGCGTCTGGACTTTGTGGGCAGCGGCTGGAGGCCCTGGCGTGCCCATTCTCTCTCTCTCTCTCTCATAAAGAAATAAATAAAAGGGCAAGTGACCAATCAACATGACTTCAGCTAACGTGTGTGTGTGTGTGTGTACGTGTGTATGTGTACATGCATGCATTTCTGTCCCCAGAAACCTTCATCTCAACCCAGAAAGTTGCTGGTGGTACAAGGGCCTGACTACTAACCCTTGACCTTGAGCCTGCTCTGGAAACCTAGTTTGGTGCCCCTTGGCGAAAGCTAAGGCTTTGGGGGGGGGGGTGGCAGCTCAAAAGGTCAGGAAGCGTCCCTGGGAAGGACCTCAAATAAAGGAAAATGCTGGAAGAACGCGGGCTCCCCGCGTCCATCATTCCCCAACCCCCCCATCATCTGCCACCAGCAAAGGGCCTGTGAAGAACGGGAGGGCCAAGCCTGCTTTAGCCTCAGAGTCCGCATGGTACCGGGCTGTGCGGGCATGCCGGATCGTATCCAGTGCCCACCCGATGCCCTTGGCGTTGTGTGCTGGTGGTGGTGGGGGGGGTGGGGAGGCAAGGTGGTCCTCAAAAGGCGCCCACCAGTGGGGAACCTGAGCGTCCTGGATACGGAGATGGACGATGGACACGGACACGGACATGGACAATGGACACGGAGATGGACAATGGACACGGACATGGATGTGGCATCTCAGACTCACCATGCATTTGTTGGGCTTCTCGCCCGAGTGCACCCGCATGTGGATGAGCAGCTTGTAGCGCGCGTTGAAGGGCTTGTAGCGGCGCACGCAGCCCGCCCAGAAGCAGGTGAAATCTTCCCCTTTACGCTGGTCGATGTGGCTCTTCTCGATGTGCCGCACCAGCTCCTCCTGCTGTTCGTAAGCCGCGCAGCAGTCCACCCAACGGCAAGCCTGCCTCCCGGCGGCGGCCGCCACCCTGCCGGCCAGGCCGAGCCCCAGGCCTCCAAGGCCCAGGCCGGTGGGCAACTGCGCCAAAGGGTAGGGAGGCGGCAGACCCTGCTGGTCCGGTGGGAAGATCTCTGAGAACTCATCTGCGGGCTCCTGCTTCAGGAAGCCCACCTTCCGGCATGCTTCAAGCTCCAAGCTAACTTCATGGCCATCGCTGCACGTGGGGCCGGGCTGTGCCCGCTTGGGAGGGACCCCCAAGTCTCCTGGGAGAGTGGGGCTCTGAAGTCCATTGACACAGCTGACTAGAGCCTTCTGGGAGGAGTGGATGTCAGAGGTGACGTCAGAGTTGATGCACGGTGTGGAAGAGGAGGAGGAGGAGGAGGAGGAGGAAGAAGAGGCCGAGGAGGTCGGGGCCAAACCCACGAGGGAGCAACACTTCAGGTCACCCTCGGGGAGCAGGGCCTCGGGCTGTGGACCCAGGCCTGAGTTGGGTTCGCTGGCCAGTAGGTAGCAGGAAGACGCGGGATTGGTGAGGCCTCGGCCCGGGACGTCCAGGTCTGGGTGTAGGCTGGTGGTGGGCGGAGCCCGGCAGTGCGTGGGCAGGGGCGAGCGGGTGCCAACCATGGCCTGATAGTCGGGCAAGGCCTCTTGCTTGATGTGCTGTGTGGTCGAGAGGCCACCGTTCACATACGTAGCCTGGGGTCTGGGTGATCTAGAACACAATGGCCAGAGATCAAAGATCAGCTGTGAGGGCTGGAGGGACGGGTCAGGGTTAAGGCGCTTGCCTGCGAAGCCCAAGGACCCATGTTCGACTCTCCAGAGCCCACGTGAGCCAGACGCACAGAGGCGAGGCAAGCGCGAGGCCGCACGTGCCCACTAGGTGGCGCAGGCGTCTAGAGTTCGATTGCAGTGGCTGGGGCCCTGGTGCGCCAATTCTCCCTCTCTCTCTGCCTCTAAAATAAAAAGGAAGGAAAAAGAAGAAAGGGCTGGAGAGATGCCTTAGTGGTTAAGGCGCTTGCCTGCGAAGCCTAAGGACCCATGTTCGACTCTCTAGATCCCACGTGAGCCAGACACACAAAGGTGAGGCAAGCGCAAGGTCGCACGTGACCACTAGATGGCGCAAGATTCTGGAATTTCTATTGCAGTGGCTGAGGTCCTGGCACGCCAATTTTCTCTCTCTGTCTCTCTCTCTAGTAAAAAAATATATATATATAACAGTCTGGCAGGCCCTGGGGTGGCATCCTGCCTGCCTCTCTGGTCTCCACAAGGGCCCTCTGACCACCCATTGAGCTTCTGTGGGAAGAAGGCTGTGGTGTCCATTCTGAGGAGCATTTGGGTCCAGTGGGGTTTAAATCCCACCGACGTGTCCCTTGAATCTTAATTGTTGTGCTCTTTCCTAACTTCTGAAAATGTTCACTATATGAAGTTTTGCCCTGAACAACCCCTCTTTCCACAGCTGACGCTACCGGTTGGTGGGTGGGAGTCCGGAGGTCAGAGAGGGTCCCTTATTAGGAACTGAGCTTCCCAACGGGGTGGCCCGGAACTTCAGATGGGAAGCAGTATGAGACCTGTTGGGTAAACTCAGGCAAGGTACTGTGGGCAAAATTTTGGGCATCTGTTCTTCAGCAATGATGATACCAAATAATCCTGCAGAACCACCCCCCCCCCAACCACCACATTGAAGATGGTGGGGACGGCAGGGGTTGCTATGGCTGTTGTCACTGTGTGGATATTGCAGTTTCCCAGATAAAGACAGCCCAGGAGGCCACAGGAGGCCAGGGTCAGAGAAACAAGAGGATTTCTATACAGAAGTGCCCACCATCCTGGTAGGGGATCAGGTACAGAGAGAGAAATGACAGGGATAGAGGCGGGCATGGTAGCACACGCCTTTCATCGGGAGGCAGAGGTGGGAGGATCACTGTGAGTTCGAGGCCAGCCTGAGACTACATAGTGAATTCCAGGTCAGCCTGGGCCAGAGTGAGACCCTACTTCGAATCAGGTACAGAGAGAAATACCAGGGATAGAGGTGGGCGTGGTGGCACACACCTTTCATGGGGAGGCAGAGGCAGGAGGATCACCGTGAGTTCAAGTCCAGCCTGAGACATAGTGAATTCCAGGTCAGCGTGGGCCAGAGCGAGACCCTACCTCCAAACATCAAAAAAGAAAAGAAACAAATTGATGTACTCTTTCAAAGCAGAAGTGTCACTAAGGTTGCAGAAGGCCACCGGAAGTTGCCATCCCCAAGGCAACCTCCTATCTAGCAATTACCTCACTATACAACAGTCCCCCGCCCGCAGAGCCCATCCCCACCACCACCAAAGTTTTTTTTTTCTTAAACTTTATTTTTATTTATTTATTTGAGAGACAGAGAGAGAGAGAGAGAATGGGCACATTAGGGCCTCCAGCCACTTCAAATGAACTCCAGATGCACGCGCCCCCTCGTGCATCTGGCTTACATGGGTCCTGGGGAATCGAACCTGGGTCCTTTGGCTTTGTGTGGGCATGCGCATGCACAAAGAGGACACTGACTGCATTAGTGACTCACTCAGTGCTGTGTCCAGGAGTAATGTAAGTAAGGAAGGGTTTATTTTCACTTGCACTTCAAGGAGGGGACACCTCACTGTGGAAAGGAGGGCGTGGCGGAAGGAGCTACCTCTCTCCTTTTGATTTTAATTTTTTTTAATTTTTAAAATTTTTTGTTTATTTTTATTTATTTGAAAGTGACAGACAGAGAGAGAGAGAGAGAGAGAGAGGCAGATATAGACAGAGAGAGAATGGGCGCGCCAGGGCCTCCAGCCACTGCAAACGAACTCCAGACGCGTGCGCCCCCTTGTGCATCTGGCTAACGTGGGCCCTGGTGAATCAAGCCTCAAACCGGGGTCCTCAGGCTTCACAGGCAAGCGCTTAACCGCTAAGCCATCTCTCTCCGGCCCCTTTATTTTAATTTTTTAATTTAATTTTTATTTATACTTATTTATTTGACAAAGAGGCGGAGAGATTGAGAGAGAAAGAGAGAGAGAGAATGGGCGTGCCAGGGCTTCCAGCCACTGCAAACGAACTGCAGACACTTGTGCCCCCTTGTGCATCTGGCTTATGTGGGTCCTGGGGAATTGAACCTGGGTCCTTTGGCTTTGAAGGCAAATGCCTTAACCGCTAAGCCATCCCTCCAGCCCTAATTTTTTTTTTCATTTTAAAGAGAGAGAATTGGTGCACCAGGGCCTCAGCCGCTGCAATCGAACACCAGACGCTTGCGCCACCTAGTGGGCCTGCACGACCTTGCATTTGCCTCACCTTTGTGCGTCTGGCTCACGCGGGATCTGGAGAGTCCAACATAAGGTCCTCAGGCTTCGCAGGCAAGCGCCTTAACTGTTGAACCATCTCTCCAGCCCTTTATTTTTATTTTTGAAAAGTGTAACTGTACATTTTATTTATTTATTTGAGAGAGAGAGAGAATGGGTGCATCAGGGCCTCCAGCCACTGCAAACAAACTCTAGACACATGCGCCCCCCCCTTGTGCATCTGGCTTACATGGGTCCTTGGGAATTGAACCTGGGTCCTTAGGCTCCACAGGCAAGCACCTTAACCACTAAGCAATCTCTCCTTTTTATACAGCCCAGGACCCCTCAAGTCCACGGAAGGGTACTGCCCAGAGTAAGGTAGGTTGTCCTACCTCAACTGACCTAGGAATCTAGAGATCTCTTTCCACGACCATTTCAAATCCTGTCCGGCTGACAGCCAGAGATTAACCATCACAGTGACTGTAGCAGCCTATGAGCCATGTAAACTCTGACTGGCTTTCCTCCCTCGGCCTACCCATGAGTCTCCTCTGTCTGAAGTTACCAATATGCTCTGAGAAGCCACATCAGCTTGTGCAACAGGGATCGCACCTCAGTAAAGCCATTCTCGGGCTGGAGAGATGGCTTAGTGGTTAAGCGCTTGCCTGTGAAGCCTAAGGATCCTGGTTCGAGGCCCGATTCCCCAGGACCCACGTTAGCCAGATACACAAGGGGGCGCACGCGTCTGGAGTTCGTTTGCAGCGGCTGGAGGCCCTGGCGTGCCCATTCTCTCTCTCTATCTCTTTCTCTCTCTATCGCTCTCAAATATATATAAATGATTTAAATATTTAAAAAAATAAAAGTAAAGCCATCCTCATGTTGCTTGTAAGCCCTTGGCAGAGCAGAGGAGTCCCCTGGCTTTCCCCTGCCTCAGTGTCCCCGTGTGTCCACAAGTCAGACAGATGGGTGAAAGGGTCTGAGGACCCCAGTTTTGGGGCCCAGGGGAGCGTCCACAGAGTGACGGTCTAGATGAGCACATACCTGTTAGGGTGGGGGAAGTGTAGCAGCCTCTCGCAGGTCAGGGCATGACTGTGGGACGGTGGGGTCCCCGCAGGGAGAAACAGGCCCTGGTGGCAGGAAGGGCTAGGACTCTCGGCCAAGTCCAAGTCCAGCAGAATTTTCTCTGGGCAGTGGTCATAACTTCCGTTCACTAGGCAAGAGACAACGGGAGAGAGGAGACAGATGAGTTTTGACAGCCGGGGCGTGGTGGCGCATGCCTTTAATCCCAGCACCCGGGAGGCAGAGGTAGGAGGATCGACGTGAGTTCGAGGCCACCCTGAGACGACATAGTGAATTCCAGGTCAGCCTGGGCTAGGGTGAGACCCTACCTTGAAAAACCACAAGAAATAAAAATATTAAAATAATAATTAAAAAAAAATAAGTTACGTGGAAGCTAAATTCCCGTGGCTGAATAACTTAGTAAACATTGGTACCACAGACTATTTTGGGAGCAAGACACAATGTGAGACAGACAAACTCCTGGTGCCTTAGAGCTTATAGTCTAGTTTTCCCCTGGCTAATTCACCTACATGTGTGGCAGCATCAGTGGGGACAAGCCAGGGAAGAAATACCCATATGATAGCATCCGTGGCCACTGGTACCAACGCCTTATCTTCTATTTGTTCCCCAAATCATAGCACACTGCAAACAACAGTGTGGTTACTCATCTCTGTGTCCCGAGGTTCTCTGATGACCTAATTATTCTATATACTGCATACCCATGGTTTGGGTTATGTTTGTTTTGTTTATTTTTTATTTATTTATTTGAGAGCGGCAGACAGAAAGAGAGGGAAAGAGGCAGAGAGAGAGAGAGAGAATGGGCGCGCCAGGGCCTCCAGCCACTGCAAACGAACTCCAGACACGTGCGCCCCCTTGTGCATCTGGCTAACGTGGTCCTGGGGAATCAAGCCTCAAACCGGGGTCCTTAGGCTTCACAGGCGAGCGCATTACCGCTAAGCCACCTCTCCAGCCCATGGTTTGGGGTTTTGCTCCACTTGAGACTTTGGATGGGAAAGACTCCAGGTAGGGGAAACACTAAACAAGAGAAGCTAGTTGGCGAGGACGGCAGATAGGAGGCTATGGTCACCTCCCAAGCCATGGACAAGGACAGCAACAATGAGGCCCTAGGTGGAGCAGAATGTGCAGACCTCCCCCCCTGCCCTCTGAGGAGGTGTGAGCGTCTTTATCCCCGTCTGACAAATGAGGAAGGGAAGGGCTCAGGGAAGTGACGGTGCCCACTCAGGAGCACACAGCTATTATGCCTCTGAACTGGACCTGGGTGTGTGAGAAGAGGTGGCTTCTTAGGGCTGGAGAGATGGCTTGGTGGTTAAGGCGCTTGCCTGCGAAGCCTAAGGACCCATGTTCAACTCCCCAGAGCCCACGTTAGCCAGACGCACAAAGGTGAGACTAGTGCAATGTCGCACATGCCCGCTAGGTGGCGCAAGCGTCTGGAGTTCGATCTGCAGCCGCTAGAGGGTCCTGGCGGGCCAATTCTCTCTCTATAAGAATAAAAAGAAGCCGGGCGTGGTGGCCGCATGCCTTTAATCCCAGCACACGGGAGGCAGAGGTAGGAGGATCACCGTGAGTTCGAGGCCAGCCTGAGACTACGTAGTGAATTCCAGGTCAGCTTGGGCTAGAGAGAGAGCCTACCCTGAAAAACCAAAATAAAATTAAAATTAAAATTAAAAATAAGAAGCAGTCTCTGGGGCTGGAGAGATGGCTCAGGGGCTTAAGGCATTTGCCTGCAAAGCTAAAGGACCCAGGTTCAATTCCCCAGGACCCACGTTAGCCAGATGCACAAGGGGGCGCACGCGTCTGGAGTTCGTTTGCAGTGGCTGGAGGCCCTGGCATGGCCATTCTCTCTCTCTCTCTCTCTCTCTCTCTCTCTCTCTCTCTCTCTCTCTCTCTCTCTCTCTCTCTCTCTCTCTCTCTCTCTCTCTCTCTCTCTCTCTCTCTCTCTGTCACTCGCAAATAAAATAAATAAATAAAATATTTAAAAAATTTAAAAAAAGAAGCAGTCTCTGGGGCTGGAGAGATGGCTCAGGGGCTTAAGGCATTTGCCTGCAAAGCTAAAGGACCCAGGTTCAATTCCCCAGGACCCACGTTAGCCAGATGCACAAGGGGGCGCACGCGTCTGGAGTTCGTTTGCAGTGGCTGGAGGCCCTGGCATGGCCATTCTCTCTCTCTCTCTCTCTCTCTCTCTCTCTCTCTCTCTCTCTCTCTCTGTCACTCGCAAATAAAATAAATAAATAAAATATTTAAAAAATTTAAAAAAAGAAGCAGTCTCTGGGGCTGGAGAGATGGCTCAGGGGCTTAAGGCATTTGCCTGCAAAGCTAAAGGACCCAGGTTCAATTCCCCAGGACCCACGTTAGCCAGATGCACAAGGGGGCGCACGCGTCTGGAGTTCGTTTGCAGTGGCTGGAGGCCCTGGCATGGCCATTCTCTCTCTCTCTCTCTCTGTCACTCGCAAATAAAATAAATAAATAAAATATTTAAAAAATTTAAAAAAAGAAGCAGTCTCTGGGGCTGGAGAGATGGCTCAGGGGCTTAAGGCATTTGCCTGCAAAGCTAAAGGACCCAGGTTCAATTCCCCAGGTCCCACGTAAGCCAGATGCAGAAGGGGGCGCAGGCGTCTGGAGTTCGTTTGCAGTGGCTGGAGGCCCTGGCATGGCCATTCTCTCTCTCTCTCTCTCTCTCTCTCTCTCTCTCTCTCTCTCTCTCTCTCTCTCTCTCTCTCTCTCTCTCTCTCTCTCTCTCTCTCTCTCTCTCTCTCTCTGTCACTCGCAAATAAAATAAATAAATAAAATATTTAAAAAATTTAAAAAAAGAAGCAGTCTCTGGGGCTGGAGAGATGGCTCAGGGGCTTAAGGCATTTGCCTGCAAAGCTAAAGGACCCAGGTTCAATTCCCCAGGACCCACGTTAGCCAGATGCACAAGGGGGCGCACGCGTCTGGAGTTCGTTTGCAGTGGCTGGAGGCCCTGGCATGGCCATTCTCTCTCTCTCTCTCTCTCTCTCTGTCACTCGCAAATAAAATAAATAAATAAAATATTTAAAAAATTTAAAAAAAGAAGCAGTCTCTGGGGCTGGAGAGATGGCTCAGGGGCTTAAGGCATTTGCCTGCAAAGCTAAAGGACCCAGGTTCAATTCCCCAGGACCCACGTTAGCCAGATGCACAAGGGGGCGCACGCGTCTGGAGTTCGTTTGCAGTGGCTGGAGGCCCTGGCATGGCCATTCTCTCTCTCTCTCTCTCTCTCTCTCTGTCACTCGCAAATAAAATAAATAAATAAAATATTTAAAAAATTTAAAAAAAGAAGCAGTCTCTGGGGCTGGAGAGATGGCTCAGGGGCTTAAGGCATTTGCCTGCAAAGCTAAAGGACCCAGGTTCAATTCCCCAGGTCCCACGTAAGCCAGATGCAGAAGGGGGCGCAGGCGTCTGGAGTTCGTTTGCAGTGGCTGGAGGCCCTGGCATGGCCATTCTCTCTCTCTCTCTCTCTCTCTCTCTCTGTCACTCGCAAATAAAATAAATAAATAAAATATTTAAAAAATTTAAAAAAAGAAGCAGTCTCTGGGGCTGGAGAGATGGCTCAGGGGCTTAAGGCATTTGCCTGCAAAGCTAAAGGACCCAGGTTCAATTCCCCAGGACCCACGTTAGCCAGATGCACAAGGGGGCGCACGCGTCTGGAGTTCGTTTGCAGTGGCTGGAGGCCCTGGCATGGCCATTCTCTCTCTCTCTCTCTCTCTCTCTCTCTCTCTCTCTCTCTCTCTCTCTGTCACTCGCAAATAAAATAAATAAATAAAATATTTAAAAAATTTAAAAAAAGAAGCAGTCTCTGGGGCTGGAGAGATGGCTCAGGGGCTTAAGGCATTTGCCTGCAAAGCTAAAGGACCCAGGTTCAATTCCCCAGGTCCCACGTAAGCCAGATGCAGAAGGGGGCGCAGGCGTCTGGAGTTCGTTTGCAGTGGCTGGAGGCCCTGGCATGGCCATTCTCTCTCTCTCTCTCTCTCTCTCTCTCTCTCTGTCACTCGCAAATAAAATAAATAAATAAAATATTTAAAAAATTTAAAAAAAGAAGCAGTCTCTGGGGCTGGAGAGATGGCTCAGGGGCTTAAGGCATTTGCCTGCAAAGCTAAAGGACCCAGGTTCAATTCCCCAGGACCCACGTTAGCCAGATACACAAGGGGGCGCACGCGTCTGGAGTTCGTTTGCAGCAGCTGGAGGCCCCTGGCGCGCCCATTCTCTCTCTCTATCTCTTTCTCTCTCTATCGCTCTCAAATATATATAAATGATTTAAATATTTAAAAAAATAAAAGTAAAGCCATCCTCATGTTGCTTGTAAGCCCTTGGCAGAGCAAAGGAGTCCCCCTGGCTTTCCCCTGCCTCAGTGTCCCCGTGTGTCCACAAGTCAGACAGATGGGTGAAAGGTCTGAGGACCCCAGTTTTGTGGCCCAGGGGAGCGTCCACAGAGTGACGGTCTAGATGAGCACATACCTGTTAGGGTGGGGAAGTGTAGCAGCCTCTCGCAGGTCAGGGCATGACTGTGGGGACGGTGGGGTCCCCGCAGGGAGAAACAGGCCCTGGTGGCAGGAAGGGCTAGGACTCTCGGCCAAGGTCCAAGTCCAGCAGGCTTTTCTCTGGGCAGTGGTCATAACTTCCGTTCACTAGCAAGAGACAACGGGGGAGAGAAGAGACAGATGAGTTTTGACAGCCGGGGCGTGGTGGCGCACGCCTTTAATCCCAGCACCCGGGAGGCAGAGGTAGGAGGATCGACGTGAGTTCGAGGCCACCCTGAGACGACATAGTGAATTCCAGGTCAGCCTGGGCTAGGGTGAGACCCTACCTTGAAAAACCACAAGAAATAAAAATATTAAAATAATAATTAAAAAAAATAAGTTACGTGGAAGCTAAATTCCCGTGGCTGAATAACTTAGTAAACATTGGTACCACAGACTATTTTGGGAGCAAGACACAATGTGAGACAGACAAACTCCTGGTGCCTTAGAGCTTATAGTCTAGTTTTCCCCTGGCTAATTCACCTACATGTGTGGCAGCATCAGTGGGGACAAGCCAGGGAAGAAATACCCATATGATAGCATCCGTGGCCACTGGTACCAACGCCTTATCTTCTATTTGTTCCCCAAATCATAGCACACTGCAAACAACAGTGTGGTTACTCATCTCTGTGTCCCGAGGTTCTCTGATGACCTAATTATTCTATATACTGCATACCCATGGTTTGGGTTATGTTTGTTTTGTTTATTTTTTATTTATTTATTTGAGAGCGGCAGACAGAAAGAGAGGGAAAGAGGCAGAGAGAGAGAGAGAGAGAGAGACGGAGAGAATGGGCGCGCCAGGGCCTCCAGCCACTGCAAACGAACTCCAGACACGTGCGCCCCCTTGTGCATCTGGCTAACGTGGTCCTGGGGAATCAAGCCTCAAACCGGGGTCCTTAGGCTTCACAGGTGAGCGCATTACCGCTAAGCCATTTCTCCAGCCCATGGTTTGGGGTTTTGTTGCAGGCTCCACTTGAGACTTTGGATGGGAAAGACTCCAGGTAGGGGAAACACTAAATAAGAGAAGCTAGTTGGCGAGGACGGCAGATAGGAGGCTATGGTCACCTCCCAAGCCATGGACAAGGACAGCAACAATGAGGCCCTAGGTGGAGCAGAATGTGCAGACCTCCCCCCCTGCCCTCTGAGGAGGTGTGAGCGTCTTTATCCCCGTCTGACAAATGAGGAAGGGAAGGGCTCAGGGAAGTGACGGTGCCCACTCAGGAGCACACAGCTATTATGCCTCTGAACTGGACCTGGGTGTGTGAGAAGAGGTGGCTTCTTAGGGCTGGAGAGATGGCTTGGTGGTTAAGGCGCTTGCCTGCGAAGCCTAAGGACCCATGTTCAACTCCCCAGAGCCCACGTTAGCCAGACGCACAAAGGTGAGACTAGTGCAATGTCGCACATGCCCGCTAGGTAGCGCAAGCGTCTGGAGTTCGACTGCAGCCGCTAGAGGTCCTGGCAGGCCAATTCTCTCTCTATAAGAATAAAAAGAAGCCGGGCGTGGTGGCGCACGCCTTTAATCCCAGCACTCGGGAGGCAGAGGTAGGAGGATCACCGTGAGTTCGAGGCCAGCCTGAGACTACGTAGTGAATTCCAGGTCAGCTTGGGCTAGAGAGAGAGCCTACCCTGAAAAACCAAAATAAAATAAAATTAAAATTAAAAATAAGTGGCTGCTTATGAAGCGTCCCCAGGAATCCACCACCCACCCCAATCCTTACCCAGCGGCTCCCCCTCCCCCAAGGCCATCCCTTGAGCCCATGTCTATCATGCCTAGACTAGACAGATCCATGCAACACTTGACAGTTTGCAAAATGCTCTCTAGGTCCTGAAGCGAGCAAGGGCTCACGTGAACATCTCCTCCATGCCACCCCGCTAGCTAGCACCCAACCCATCCTGCTTAGAACGCTTGCTCCGCGGGTCTCCGTGTCTGCCCAGCCCGCCCCCTGTAAGGCTTATGCTGTAATGACTTGGTTGTTTTTTCATTAAAAAAAAAAGAAAGAAAGAAAGAAACCCCTGGTAATAAATGTGAATGGCTTAAATTAATGAGAGCAGGCTGCAGTTCATTTAATTCCAGCTCTGCTTGGCCGGCCTCGTCTTTTCCAAATCGGTTTTTTTTTTTTTTTTTTTGCATGCAATTTTATTGTCCCATTGAGGCAAAACCCTGGGACGGGGCCTCCAAAAACTGTGGATAATTTTATGACCGTTAATAGCATTTGGAGCAGAAAGCATCGCATGGGGGTGTTCTGCCAGGGGTCTTTCTCAGAGTGTTGGGAGGTGGGGACCATTTTAGGCTTTCTTTGGGGATCCTCTGGTCACTTGCTTCCTTGCCCCCCCCCCATGAAACAGGTTGTGTGTGTAGCAAAAGACGGTGGGTCCTGGCCGGCGCCTCACATATACGTAGCCTCCTTCCTCAAGCCTCCCAGTGTCTACCCCGGGGTAAACTCACGACAGCCGTTTTCCAGATGGAAAGAAAGCAAATAAGCCGGGGTTTGGAGAGATTAGGGGAATCTCTGAACATGTTTTATAGCCACAACGCAAACCCCAGATCTCTTGGATTTTGGGGAGTCCAAGCACCATCCTTCAGTCCCCTCCACAATATCCCCAACCACAGCTCCAGTGAAGAAGGTCAGAGAGTAAGTGGAGTGGTTTGCCAAGATCACATGGGCAGGGCTGGAGAGATGGCTCAGGGGCTTAAGGCATTTGCCTGCAAAGCTAAAGGACCCAGGTTCAATTCCCCAGGTCCCACGTAAGCCAGATGCAGAAGGGGGCGCAGGCGTCTGGAGTTCGTTTGCGGCGGCTGAAGGCCCTGGCGCATCCATTCTCTCCCCTTGCCCCCCTTTATCTCTCTCTCAAATAAAACTTTAAAAAAGTAAAAAAGAACACAAGGGGAGTGACAGACTGAGCAGAGATTAGATAGAAACCGTCATCAGCCACAAATGATCTACCTGGGCCTGTTAGCTCGTTCTCTGCTAGAGATGGAAAGAGGTTTTCCTACAATAACTAAACAAGCTGGCCTTCGGGAAGGAGGGAGGGAGGGAAGGAGCCGCTGAGGTCACAACTGGCACTAGTTGGTGCTTGAAGCCCCACTTGAGCCCCCTAGTCTCCTCTATCCCGCCATACCCTGGGAGAAAGTCCATTCTCTGAACTTGTACACCGAGCACCAGAGCTGCTGAGCAGCCTCCCGAGGTCACCCAGCAATTGCTGGCGCAGTTGGGAACCTGGGCTTCCTGCTTCGTCCAAGCCTGGTCCCAAAGATTGCCCACCCTGGAAAAAAAAGTAGGTGCTTCCTGCTATGGATCCAGAATGATAAAAAAAAAAAAAAAGTCCTGTGTCCTACCTGGGTAAGCCTGCTTCCTTGTCCCCAAGGGTACCATGACACCCATACCGGGAGGCCACATCTCCCTGGAGAATGAGATGCGGTATGCGTTACACATCGACAACCTTACTGCTCCGACCTTACTGCTCCGAGGTGAAGGGTGCCTCGGGCAAGGGGGCAGGTGCCCAGCATCCACATCTCCACCACAGGGGTCAAGAGCGGTCCATGGACCAGCTTCCTCTTTGCTCACAAAGTCCCTTTCCAGTTAGTGAGAAACCCTAGGCTGTCAAGGCTGAAGCTGGCCATCTATTTAAGACACAAAGAAGCAGTCTCTGGGGCTGGAGAGATGTCTTAGCGGTTAAGCACTTGCCTGTGGAGCCTAAGGACCCAGGTTCGAGGCTCGATTCCCCAGAACCCACGTTAGCCAGATGCACAAGGGGGCGCACGCATCTGGAGTTCGTTTGCAGTGGCTGGAGGCCCTGGCATGGCCATTCTCTCTCTCTCTCTCTCTCTCTGTCACTCGCAAATAAAATAAATAAATAAAATATTTAAAAAATTTAAAAAAGAAGCAGTCTCTGAGGGGGCTGGACTACACTGTGGTCACACACTTACATCCACAGAGCAGGGCCCTGGACTGGCCCTTCAGAAGCTAGGTGATAATTTTGTCTTGTTTCCTCATCTAGCCATGTTTGATTAAAAAAATTTTTTTTTTCCATTGGGGCTAGAGAGATGGCTTAGCAGTTAAGGTGCTTGCCTACCAAACCAAAGGACCTCAGTTCGATTCCCTAGGACCCACGTAAGCCAGATGCTCAAGGTGGCGCATGCGTCTGGATTCGTTCGCAGTGGCTGGAGGCCCTGGTGTGCCCATTCTCTGTGCATTTCTCTCTCTCAAATAAATAAATACAATTTTTTTCCCAAAAATTTTTCATTTCTTTATTTGAGAGATAGAGAAAGAGGCAGAGAGAGAGAGAATGACAGTGGATGCACCTGGGCCTCCAGCCGCTGCAAACGAACTCCAGACGCGTGCGCCACCTTGTGCATCTGGCTAGTGTGGGTCCTAGGGAATCGAGCCTTGGGTCCTTTGGCTTTGCAGGCAAGCGCCTTTACCGCTAATCCATCTCTCCAGCCCATAAATACAATTTCTAAAAGTTTATTTGTTTGCAAAGTGTGCACCAGGGCCCGTAGCCACTGGAAACCAACTCCAGATGCATGTACCCCTGTCTACAACTGGCTTTGCATACGTACCAGAGAACCGAACTCAGGTCATCGGGCTTGGCAGGAAAGGGCCTTATCACTGAGCAATCTCTCCAGTCCCACATTGTATTGTATTGTATTTATTTATTATTTTGGTTTTTCGAGGCAGGGTCTCACTCTAGCCCAGGCTGACCTGGAATTCACTATGGAGTCTCAGGCTGGCCCCGAACTCACGGCAATCCTCCTACCTCTGCCTCCCAAGTGCTGGGATTGAAGGCGTGCGCCACCACGCCCGGGTATTTCTTTTAAACCTATACAACGGTGCCAATATCTACTGCACAGGGTTGTATCAACAAGCGAGATGATGAATGCTGCACGTGGTTAGGGTCTATCACACAGCAAGTGCTTGAAAAGTGAAAACTATGATTACTTCTTTTTTTTTTTTTTTGTTTTTTTTTTTTGTTTTTCGAGGCAGGGTCTCACTCTAGCCCAGGCTGACCTGGAACTCACTGTGTAGTCTCAGGGTGGCCTCGAACTCACGGCGATCCTCCTACCTCTGCCTCCCGAGTGCTAGGATTAAAGGCGTGCGCCACCACGCCTGGCTTGATGATGACTTCTTTCCACTCCTCCTGGAGCTCAGAAACTTCCCGTCTGAGAAGTAGTCCAGCTCCAGGAAGGCTGGGACCAGATAGCCCAAGGCCGGACTTGGATGGACCAACCTCCAAGCTTAGGGTTCACCTAGTGCACAGTCAGACAGCCCGAATGAGGACCCAGCCAGCGAGTCTGAAGCAACTGTCTCTCATTATATCCCAGGGCCCTTTGGGTATAAAGTGACACCCCACGGCTGGTGGGATGGCTTAGTGGTTATTAAGGCATTTGCCTGCAAAGCCAAAAGACCCAGGTTCGATTCCCCAGGACCCACGCAAGCCAGATGCACAAGGGGGCGCGCGCCTCTGGAGTTCGCTTTGCAGTGGCTGGAGGCCCTGGCGTGCCCATTCTCTCTCTCTCTCTCTCTTTCTGTCTCCTTCTCTGCCAAATAAATAAATTAATTAAATTAAATAAATAAGGTGACACCCCATATAAGGTGACTCCCATGGGAACAAGGCTTCGTGCCAAAACCCGCCACGCCTCACTGAGAGTGGACAGTCCGGCCTTCAGCGTCCGAGGCCCAGATGGTGCCAGGTGCAGCAAGCTTGAGGGCAGAAGTCCTACGAAGCAACAGACTTTCAGAGTCGGGTGGGTACCAAGCTAGGGACTAAACAGGCTGCAGCACTTTACGGTTTGCAAAGAACCCACAAAGCAAGTCAAGTGCTCGGCTCAGCTCTTCCGTCCAAAGTGAACCGGAAACAGTAATTCAGGCTGACCAGGCTCTGCCGCACTGGCTCCGCTCCGCTGCTGCCCTGGAAGGAGCCATCAAAAACAATATGTGGGCTGGAGAGATGGCTTAGTGGTTAAGCGCTTGCCTGTGAGGCCTAAGGACCCTGGTTCGAGGCTCGACTCCCCAGGACCCACGTTAGCCAGATGCACAAGGGGGCACACGCATCTGGAGTTCCTTTGCAGTGGCTGGAGGCCCTGGCGCGCCCATTCTCTCTCCCTCTCTCTATCTGCCTCTTTCTCTCTCTATCTGTAGCTCTCAAATAAATAAATAAATAAAAATAACAAAAAATTTAAAAAAACAATATGTAATGGCTGGAGGGATGGCTTAGTGGTTAAGGCGTTGGCCTGCAAAGCCAAAGGATCCCGGTTCAATTCTCCAGGACCCAAGTAAGCCAGATGCACAACGGGGCGCGTGCATCTGAAGTTTGTTTGCAGTGGTTGGAGGCCCTGGCATGCCCACTCTCTCTCTCTCTTTCTCCCTCCCTCTTTCTCTCCCTCACATAAATAAATAAATTAAATTAAAGAAACAACAATATGTAAATAAATGAGTGGGGATGTGCTCCGATAAAACTTTATTTAAGAAAAAACAAGTGCTGGAGAGGTGGCTTAGTGATTAAGGCGCTTGCCTGCGAAGCCTAAGGACTCTGGTTCGATTCTCCAGCACCCCCATTAAGTCAGATGCACAAGGTGGCACATGCATATGGACTTCATTTGCAGTAGCTGGAAGCCCTGGAGCACCCATTCTCCCTTCCTCCCCCCACTCTCATAAATAAATAAAAATAAAATAAAAATTTAAAAGAGAGAGAATAGGCCTGGAGAGATGGCTTAGCGGTTAAGCGCTTGCCTGTGAAGAATAAGAATCCATGTTCAATTCTCCAGGTCCCACGTAAGTCAGACGCACAAAAAGGTGAGGCAAGCACTCAAAGTCTGGGGTGCGATTACAGTGGCTGGGGCCCTGACGTGCCAATTCTCTTTCTCTCTGTCTCTCAAAATAACAATAATAATAATAATAAGAGAATTTTTTTAAAAAGGCCCGGAGGGATGGCTTAGCAGTTAAGGCACTTGCCTACGAAGCCTAAGGACCCAGGTTTGATTCTCCAGGCCCCACGTAAGCCAGATGCACAAGGGGGCGCATGCGTATGGAGTTCGTTTGCAGAGGCTGGAGGCCCTGGTGCGCCCATTCTCTTTCTCTCTCTGTCTAATAAAAAAATAAATTTGAATACTTGGTCCACAGCTGTTTGGTGCTGTCTGGGGGAGGTCGGGGAACCTTAGCAGGAGGCATGGCTGAGGTTGGCCACTGCACGCTGGCTTCTGAAGATTGTAGTCCAGCCCGGCTTCTGGCCCAAGCTCTCTGCTTCCGGCCTGGTGTGGCGATATGCCCAGTCACCTCCTGCCCCCAACCTTTCCTCCCTAAAGGTATTTTGTCACAGTGACAAGAAAAAAGCAATGAACGTATGTTGTTGGTCTGCCAACCACTGAACTCAGACGGGGAGTCACGGTCTCGACATTACCATACTTTCCTGCATGTGTAAAGCAGGAAGGGGGCTGGAGGGATGGCTTAGTGGTTAAGGCGTTTGCCTGCAAGGCCAAAGAACCCAGGTTCGATTCCCCAGGACCCACGTCAGCCAGATGCACAAGGGGGCGCACGCGTCTGGAGTTCTTTTGCTTGCCTGCGAAGCCTGAGGACCCATGTTGAACCCTCCAGATCCCGTGTAAGCCAGACGCACAAAGGCGAGGCAAGAGCAAGGTCGCACGTGCCCACTAGGTGGCGCAAGCGTCTAGAGTTTGATTGCAGTGGCTGAGGCCCTGGCTCGCCAATTCTCTCTCTCTCTAAAATAAAAACATACTAAAAAAAATGAAAGAAAGAAAGAGAAAAATTGGGACACTGGCTGCCTGCGTGGACTATCGTAAGCTCATCCACATACCTCCCGAATGCCAGATGATGTAACTTGAGGTTGCTGAAGAAAGTCCCGTCACACACCTATGTTGAACCCCCAGTCCTCCAACACCTGTGTTTCCAGGCAACTGCGGAGCGGGGTCTTGAGCAGCCGTGAGTGCGACGGGAAGAAACACCCAGGAGACAGCCTCAGAGAACAGCTCGTTTATTTGCTGGGGGGAGTGGGTTAATAAGCCTTTGTGAAAGAGCAGGGAGAGGTACGGGTGGGTACGGGTCATAAGGGGATTGGTTAGTTCAGAGGTCCCACTGATGCCTAATTAGCACGTAGTGACGTCACGGGTGAGCAGGAAGGGGTCACAGGGTCTACATAGTGGCTGGAAAAGGTATGAGTTCAGGTCGCAGGGGCATTGGCCGTGTAGAGGCCATTGGCAAGGGGTCACAAGGCTCTGGGGAAGGCAGAACCTAAGTCTTATCAGGAAGTCCAGGTGTCCTGGGCTGCAGGGAAGAGTGGCCTCACTCCTGACGGCCTCGGGGCCCAAGGTTATTGGGGTCCAGGCCAGCTGCAATCTCCTGTGGCCCGGGGCCCTTGGCCATGCCCTGACAGCTCAGGCCCTGCTTTATCCCTCATTGGCTTGGGGCCCCCTACCTGTGCCCGACAAATACCTTCAATGACAAGATAGGGATTAAAAACCCCAGGCTACAGAGGCGAGCGAGGAGATCAGATGAGACAGTATATGCAGAGTGCCTGGTGTGGTGGGCATGCTGGAGAAAGGCCCTCTGTTTTGGTCTCTCTTTGCTTTTCATTCGAGAGAGGGAGAGAATTGGTGCACCAGGGTCTCAGCCACTGAAATCGAACTCCACATGCTTGCGCCACCTAGTGGGCATGTGCGACCCTGCGCTTGCCTCACCCTTGTGAGTCTGACTTAGGTAGGATCTGGAGAGTCGAACCTGGGTCCTTAGGCTTCGCAGGCGAGCGCCTTAACCACTAAGCCGTCTCTCCAACCCTGGTCTCTTAAGAAAAGAATTCCAGGTCAGCCTGAGGTACTGTGAGACCCTACCTTGAAAAACGAAAATGTTTTTTTTTTTTTTAGATTATTTATTTATATGAAAGAGAGAAAAAAGAGGCAGGTAAGAGAGAGAGAGAATGGGTGCGCCAGGGCCTCCAGCCAGTGCAGATGAACTCCAGACGCGTGCGCCCCCTTGTGGATCTGGCTCACGTAGGTCCTGGAGAGAATCGAACCCGGGTCCTTTGGCTTTGCAGGCAATCGCCTTAACCGCTAAGCCATCCCTCCAGCCGCTGTTTTGGTCTCTTGACAGGCATGGAGGATAAAGGCCTGCTCTCTCTGGCGCAGAAAGGCAGTCTCGGGCCAGAGGGGCTCTCTCTCTCTCTCCCCCACGAGAGTGAGCACAGCTATGCCAAGGCTCAGCTTTCCTCTCCAAGCAATGGGTGCAGAGGGATTGGGTTTCGTGTGTTAGGTCCAGGCAGCAGTGGTACCACGGAGATCACAGGGCAGAGGACAGGGTGTCTCTCCCACTCCCGGGGTCGGGGCAGGGTGAGTGCCTTTATCTAGGGACTCACAGAAGAGGCAGAGCTCGGCTCGCCCCTCTTGTCCTTAGAACAGACCGTTTCAGCATTCCCCTTTACGCAGCCAGTGAAACCCCAAGGCCTGGTGGCCAGCCGGGGATGCTAGCGGAGGAGAGACGATGGGACAGCTGGGGTGCTCTCCTGCACCCCCCAACAGCCCTGCAGGGATGGGCGAGTGGAGCCCACATGCTTGCTGGAGCCAACTTGGAGCGTTCCGTGGTCATCAAGAGACCCGTAACGTGGGCAGGGTTTCTGCAGCAAACAGCTCCTGATGGCCGCGGCCCCGAGCTGGGCTTATGGCCTCCTATCTGTGGTCTCCTATTGCAGACTGTAAGGACTCCGTAAATTCCCTTTAAAGCTAAAGCTAGATTTACAGGGACTTGGGCCAATGAAACCTGAGCTGGCTCACCTCACAACGGGGCAGCCGCAGCACGGAAACCCGGCAGAATCGCAGCTCTGTCCCCCGGCGAGGCGGACCGCGGACAGCTCAGGATGGTCACATGTGCGTGCACAAACGGGCATCCAGCAGACACGCGGACAGGCCACCTCTTCCCTCACACGTTTGGCCACCAAATTAGCATATACTAGTCATCAAACATTAAAAAATAAAAGTTGAGCCGGGCGTGGTGGCGCACGCCTTTAATCCCAGCACTCGGGAGGCGGAGGTGGGAGGATCGCCGTGAGTTCGAGGCCACCCTGAGAGTACATAGGGAATTCCAGGTCAGCCTGAGCTAATGTGAGACCCTGCCTCAAAAATAAATAAATAAATAAATAAATAAAAGTTGAAAACGAAGTTAGGCAACATGAGAGAGCCACAGCACAAATGAGGGGTGGACAAAGAAGCCTATTCTTTGAAAAAAAATACATACATTTTATTTATATTTATTTATTTACTTGACAGGGAGAAAGAGGGAGAGAGAGAGAGAGAATGGGCACACCACGGCCTCTAGCCACTGCAAACGAACTCCAGACGTGTGTGCCCCCTTGTGCATCTGGCTTACGTGGGTCCTGGGGAATCAAACCTGTATCCTTTAGCTTTGCAGGCATACACCTTAACTGCTAAGTCATCCCTCCAGCCCGTCTATTCTTTTTTTTTTTTTTCAGCCCAGGCTGACCTGGAATTCACTCTGGAGTCTCAGGGTGGCCTCGAACTCATGGTGATCCTCCTACCTCTGCCTCCCGAGTGCTGGGATTAAAGGCGTGCACCACCACGCCTGGCTCTGTTCTTTTTTAAAAGATGTATTTTATTTTATTTATTTGAAAACAAAAAACAAGAGAGAGAGAGAGAGAGAGAGAATGGGCACGCCAGGACCTTCAGCTGCTGTAAACAAACTCCAGATATATGCGCCTCCTTGTGCATCTGACTTACATGGGTCCTGGGGAATCAAACCTGTATCCTTTGGCTTTGCAGGCAAATGCCTTAAATGTTAAACCATTGCTCAAGCCCCATATGCATTCTTTATTTTTCAAAAAGAATCAGAATAATGATCTAAATTTTTTTTGATATTTAGTGATAAGTAGAGGGAGAGGAATGAATGCGCACACCAGGGCCTCCTGACTCTGCAAACCAACTGTAGACATACGTGACACTCTGTGCATCTGGCTTCACGTGGGTACTGGGGAATCAAACCTGGGGCCAACCCAGGCTGGCAGGCTTTGCATGCAAGTGCCTTTAACCACTGGGCCACCACCTCAGCCCTAACCCTGAAGTTGAAGCCATGTTGTCATATACCTTATACAATATCTCTTTCCATATTTTTTTCTTTTTTTTTTTTTTTTTTTTTTTTGGTTTTTCGAGGTAGGGTCTCACTCTAGCTCAGGCTGACCTGGAATTCACTATGGAGCCTCAGGGTGGCCTCGAACTCACGGCAATCCTCCTACCTCTGCCTCCCGAGTGCTGGGATTAAAGGCGTGCGCCACCACGTCCGGCAATGTGTAGTCCAGGCTGGCCTCGAACTCCTGAACCTCCTGCCTCTGCCTCTTCAGCAATATCCTACCGGCATGCGCCACCACAACCGGCTCATTTTTTTTTTATGAGAGACAGAGAGAATAGGAGTTTTCGTGCCAAGGCCTCCAGACACGGCAACCAAACTCCAGACATGTGCGCCACCTAGTGGTCATGTGCGACCTTGCGTGCTTGTGTCACCTTGTGCGTCTGGCTTACGTGGGATCTGGAGAGTAGAACATGGGTCCTTAGGCTTCACAGGCAAGTGCCTTAACTGCTGAGCTATCTCTCTAGCCCCTCTTTCCATATTCCTTTTTTTTTTGTTTTTGAGGCAAGCCTAATAGACTAGCTTTTTTTTTTGACACAAGAGAACAAGAGTGAGTGAGTAAGAGAGAGAGAATTGGCATGCCAGGGCCTCCAACCACCATATTGAACTCCAGACGCATGCGCCATCTTGTGCACATATGCAACCTTGCATGCTTGCATCACCTTGTGCATCTGGCTTACGTGGGACCTGGAGAGTTGAATCTGGGTCCTTGGGCTTCGCAAGCAAGTGCCTTAACCTCTAAGCCATCTCTCCAGCCCCTCATTGAGAATAACCTTTTTGTTTATTTATTTGAGAGCAACAGACAGAGAGAAAGAGGCAGAGAGAGTGAATGGGCACGCCAGGGCCTCCAGCCACTGCAAACGAACTCCAGACGCGTGCGCCCCCTTGTGCATCTGGCTTACGTGGGTCCTGGGGAATCGAGCCTCGAACCGGGGTCCTTAGGCTTCACAGGCCAGCGCTTCACCGCTAAGCCATGCCCACGGATGCGCTGCTGGTAGACAGTAGCGTCACCACACGAGGCCAGCTCCGGGAGACTTGATGGCACTACCAAGTCATTGTCTCGCATCACCAAGAGCCTCGGGGTAGACGTGGCGGCTTGCTTTCCCAGTTGTGGGAGTCTCCTGGGATGGCCCTAACAAAATACCACTGCCCGGGGAGTGACAATAACTAGATGTATTTTCTCACAGTTTTGGAGGCTATACGCGAAAGACAGGCACCGGTGGGTATCTTTCCTGGCTTGAAGACAGCTGCTTCTCCGCCCTTCGCTCACAAGACCTGGCCTTGGCGCATGCGCATGGGGAAAGAGACACACCCTGGCATCTTCCTTTGAAGACATCAATCCAGTTGAGCGGGACTCTTAGCCATGGGGCCTGACCTAACCTTAACTACTCCCTACTACAGATAGAGCCACACGGGAGGTCAGAACTTCAACACATGAACATGGAGTTTGGGGAACACATTCAGTCCATGAACGCCAGCATCCACGCCTACCTTCCCCCTCTCCGCTGGGGTCCCCCTCATGTCCTGTCTCTATCTGCGGAGGGTGAGGAGAGAGCAGAGGTTGGAAAATAAAAAGCAGATTCTGGCCGGGCGTGGTGGCGCACACGCCTTTCTTTGATCCCAGCACTCGGGAGGCAGAGGTAGGAGGATCGCCGTGAGTTCGAGGCCACCCTGAGACTACAGAGTGAGTTCCAGGTCAGCCTGGGCTAGAGTGAGACCCTGTCTTGAAAAACCAAAAATAAAATAAAAAAATAAAAAGCAGATTCTGGGGCCAGAGTGACTTAGCTTTGTCATTTATCAGCCCTGTGACCTTATCTAGGGTGTCTCAGCTTCCCCCGTATCACAGGTCAGTCAGTCAAAACAACAGATCTCAGCACACAGCAGGTACGAATTGAAGTGTCTGCCCCTGTCGTTGTTCCAATCACCCTTGCTTCCAGGGAGGGCTGCCCAATCCAATAACTGGCGATTAACGTGATCTTGACTCTCCAGCTTGGTGCAAACCAGTGACTGGTTTGTAGCGCACGATGGTTTTTGTAAGAAACCTGGACTAGCCCGTTGCACGTGGCCAAGGACGAGTGCAGCCCTGGCAAATACTTGAAGCCATCTTGTCTTGTTCCGGGGGGAAATCGGTGTGAGGGCAGTGCCATTTAACCTCAGCACCCCAGGCGGGACAGCAGAGGAAACCGTGACACTCATGACACTCGTCAACAGGCAAGTTCCTCCAGCGTTTAATACCCGTTACAGCCAGAAAGTCCTCATTCACCCAACATTCTTCTGCAAAACCATTTTTCCACTCTGGAAATCTTTTTTTTTTTTTTTTTTTTTTTTTTGGTTTTCCGAGGTAGGGTCTCACTCTAGTCCAGGCTGACCTGGAATTCACTATGGAGTCTCAGAGTGGCCTCGAACTCACGGCGATCCTCCTACCTCTGCCTCCCGAGCGCTGGGATTAAAGGCATGCGCCACCACGCCCGGCTTGGAAATCTTTATAAAAATTTTAAAATATATCTTATTGATTTGAGAGTGAGAGAAAGAGAGGAAGAAACAGATAGAGAATGGGCGCACCAGGGCCTCCAGCCACGGCAAATGAACTCCACATGCATGCGCCACCTTGGGCATCCGGCTAACGTGGGTCCTGGGGGAAATCGAACCTGGGTCCCTAGACTTCGCAGGCAAGTGCCCTAATCACTAAGCCGTCCCTCCAGCCTGAAATCTTTCTTTTTAGCTCAAATATTTAGTCCATTTATATCATGTGCGTTTAACGTAATTACCACATATTTCAGGTAAGACCTACAACCTTATTATTATTAGTTTACTGTTTTGCTTTCATTCTTGACTTTATGTTTTTCCCTTATCAGATAGACATGCCTCTGTTGCTAGCGGTTAACTGGGCTTGTAGGACTCTGTTAACGTTACTTCTTTCAATCGAGTGCAGGATTATTCCCTTGTCTTTGGGTTTCATAATTTCTTTGAACATCAGTTGTAACTCTCATCTTGCGCGTCAACTCCCAACTCTCTTTAAGTTTTTCTGTGCTGATGATTCTAGCATCCTCGCTGTGATTGTCTTGGTGTAATCTCCTTTGAATTACGTCTGCTTGCGGTCCACAGACCTTCTTACTCATATATTCCACAAATTAGGGGAAACTGCTAGCCGGTCTCCTCTCGAGCATAACTTTTATTTACCTCTCCTCTCTTTCTGCTGAAACAATGTGCATTTGGGCCTTTTCATCAAATCTTATATTCCTCTTGTGTGCTCTTTCAACATTCTAAGCGTTCGCAATTTGTCACCTAGCTATTTTCTAGTTCATGAATCCCTTTAACTGCCTCTAATGTAATAACACCTACCTTTTGAATTCTTACATTTAGCTATTATACTTTAACACTTCAATTTAGTTAATTTTACCTAATTTTTTGTTTTGTTTCCTTTTGTTTTTCGAGGTAGGGTCTCACTCTGGCCCAGGCTGACCTAGAATTCCCTCTGTAGTCTAAGGGTGGTCTTGAACTCACAGCGATCCTGCTACCTCTGCCTCCCGAGTGCTGGGATTAAAGGCGTGCGCCACCATACCTGGCTTTCTCTCTCTCTTTCTCCTTTTCTTTTCTTTTCTTTCTTTTTTTTTTTTTTTTTTTTTTTTTTTTTGAGGTAGGGTCTCACTCTAACCCAGGCTGACCTGGAATTCACTATGTAAGTCTCAGGGTGGTCTTGAACTCACGGCGATCCTCCTACCTCTGCCTCCCGAGTGCTGGGATTAAAGGCGTGCGCCACCATGCCCGGCCCTATATCTCTCTTAAATAAGCAAATAAATAAATAAATACTATTTTGCTATTCACTTCAGCTCCTGGACTAGCTATAAATCTGGTGGTATGCGTCCCTCCATCTTGGTCCTCTCTCCTCATATTCTTAGATTGTTGTTGCTGGATGCCTTTTCTCCTCAGATGCTACAGTCGGGGGGCCTCCAACTGAAGGCACAGGATTTTGAGGTTCCTCTGAGCCGACTCTGAACTTCAAGATTTGTCTTTCCAGAACTTGAAGCTAATTTCCTGTATGTGTGACTGGTGAGTCCAAGGATATGCAGGGTTTTAAGGATTGTCATACCTATTATTCAAACTGCTCCCCGGAAGCAGTCTGTCCCCTGTATGCCATCAGCATCGCAGGAAAGCTTCCTGTTTCCTATGCTGGTGTCACTCTGTGTATTCCCATCTAGAAACCAAGACACCTTAAGGCCACGTAGAACAGAAGAGAACAGGAGACCGCCTGTCAGTCCACTATCAGAATGATTACTCCAACTACAGTAAATTCACAGACGTCTGCTGGGCGTTTAGACACGACACAGTAAAATCTCTCGTGTGGCCTCAAAGCTTCCAAGGCTTCAAAATACAAGAGCTGTCAATGATACTGCTTGCTTTGTAGAGTTGTTCCTCCCCCACCCCCGGTTAGTGTGGGAAGGAAAACGCTTGCGATTCGTGACCAGCTCCCTTATCGCGAGGTACATACCGCTCAAGGAACTGAGGAAGTCTTCATGGTAAGAGGCAACCACTCCCTCAGCACACCTACTGCGGGCCAACCTCATGGGAAGAGGGGATCTGTTGGGCAAGGGGCTAGACAGTGCTGGAGAAGCTGCCGATGGCAATCTCATCGTCTTACAAGGATCAACTTCAACGAGGCCTCTTTACCAATTTTTTTTTCCCAGACTCTATGAAAGGTTATCATCCCAACTGAGCACTCACAGGAATTAGATTAAGTAAATGAGAACTGAGGACACGGACCAGTGGGAAAGCACTCGTCTGGCATACTCAAGGCCCTGATTGCAATCCCCAGTGCCACAAAACAAACAAACAAAAAACAAAAAATATTGAAAAGGTTAGAATTTGAAATTCCATGTATAATCATAATAATAACAATAAACTTGATGGTTTGAAAACAATGGAAAATTGGAGCTGGAAAGATGACTCAGTGGTTAAAAGTGCCTACTTGCTGAAGCTTAACTGCCTGGGTTCAAATCCCCAGTGCCCACAAAAGAACCAGACGCACAAAGTGGCTCATGCATCTCTTGTTAATTTACAGCAGCAGCCGGGCGTGGTGGCGCACGCCTTTAATCCCAGCACTCGGGAGGCAGAGGTAGGAGGATCGCTGTGAGTTCGAGGCCACCCTGAGACTCCATAGTGAATTCCAGGTCAGCCTGGGCTATAGTGAAACCCTACCTCAAAAAAAAAAAAATTTACAGCAGCAGGAGGCCCTAGTGTGCCCATTCGCGCTCTCTCTCTCTCTCTCTTTCTCTCTCTCTCCTTGCAAATAGTAATAAATAAAATATTTCACTTCTTTGTTCGTAAGGAGACAGAGACAGGACGGGCACGTCAGGGCCTCTAGCCTCTGCAAATGAACTCCAGATGCATATGCCACTTTGTGCATCTGGCTTTACATGGGTACTGGGGAATTGGACTCAGGTCATTAGGCTTTGCAGGCAAGCACCTTAACTGCTGAGCCATCTCTCCAACCCACAAATAAAATATTTTCTAAAGATGGAAAATTGCTATTAAATATTTTTAATTTATCTGCAAGCAGAGAGGGAGGGAGAGAGAGAGAGAGAGTGTATGTGTGTGTGTATGGGTGTACCACGGCTTCTAGCCTCTGCATACAAACTCCAGAACCTTATATGGTTTCTATTTTTTTAATTAATTAATTTATTTATTTATTATTTGAGGGGGGGTTCAAGGTAGGGTCTCACTCTAGCCAGGCTGACCTGGAATTTACTACGTACTCTCAGGGTAGCCTCGAACTCACGACGACCCTCCTGCCTCTGCCTCCTGAGTGCTGGGATGAAAGGCGTGCGCCGCCACGCCCCGGCTTCACGCTGCTTTTGAGTGAGCAATACTTGACAGTCAATCAAAGGTGGGCTTTGATTCCTGTCACCTAGTTAGCAGGTCCTGTGCTCCAGGTGCCCGTTTCCCAGCCCCAAGCAACCAGAAGGCAGTGGTAGTTGGGGGGGGGGGGGGAGAGACTCTGAATGCCACCCCAGAGGGACTCATCCATTTCCCCTAAATAATTAGTAGAAAATAGAATAAAAGGAACCCAAAGCACTGGGCTGGTGGGAATATACACTGCTGAGGCCACCCAGCACCCCTCTTCCTCTAGGGGACTACAGCTGATTTTCCATATGAAAGTGACACCCACCCAGGCAGAGACAGACAGACGGCACCTCTCCAGTCAATGGAGACTCCAGGGTGGCCAGAGCCAAGCAGGGGCCTCAAAAAAAAAAAAAAAAAACCAAACCATACATCTGACATTAACACCCACGACCCTCTGCTTGCTGAAAAACGCAAACAGAACGTCTGTCTTCAATCGGTTTTTGATAGATTTCAACGGTCATTTCCTTGGCATCTCTTGTGGGCTCCTTACTGACCCGGCTGTTTGAGCTCGGTTATAAAAACACACAACTCAGCCAGGCGGGGTGGTGGCACACGCCTTTCGTCCCAGCACTCGGGAGGCAGAGGTAGGAGGATCGCTGTGAGTTCGAGGCCAACCTGAGACTACAGAGTGAATTCCAGGGCAGCCTGAGCTAGAGTGAGACCCTACCTTGAAAAAGCAAAAAAAAACAAACAACTCTTGGTGAGCATTCACTCTCCCTCTCTTGGTAACTTGGGCCAGAAAGGGACTTTTGTGGGGCTCCGGGGCACTCTAAGAAGTGCCCCCCCCCCCTTGGGATCAGAGAGTTTAGATTTTGCAAAGAGGGACTCAGGGTCCCCTTACACCTGCACATGTCATCCTCGACTCTGAGACGGTCACTGTTAAAATGGCTAGCTTCGTGAAAGTGTGTCATGTGGGAATGAAAGAAACAAGAGTTATCGAATCCCACCTATATAGACCTGGAGAACCGAACCTGGGTCCTTAGGCTTCGCAGGCAAGCTTTAACCACCAAGCCATCTCTCCAGCCCCCTCTCGGATACTTTCTTAACGATGGCCAGTTGCAGTTCCCTGCATCTCTGGTCGTGTTACGGTAGTGAAGTTTGCTTTTCACTGATGATTCACGTAGGGCCCATACTGCAAAGAACTCGGGACCCCCCCACCTCCAAAAAAACTCACCACGCAGATGCAGCCTGCTTAGTGAGAAGACGTGGGAGTGGGCCCTTGTCCCTCACAGAAGTTTTATACCCTGGTGTGTGTGTGGGGGGGGGGGAATTACTTGTCCAACAGATTAGCCAGAAAGGCTGGCAAAGTCTACAGAGGGGGGAGTCACAACTTGGGCAGCTGAAAACTTCCCCAAGGCCCACCCCAGATCTGAAGCTACCCTGCTCTAAGGCCCTCCCCGCCCCCCAATACCAACCTGACCGGGGCCCTGTCTCTGGGCTATCTGCTCTCCCATCCCCTCCCCCAGTGTTGCAGCCTGAGCCCCCCCCTCCCCAGCCCCAGGCTCAAAACGGGACTTCTACCGGTCACAGTCCCAGAAAGCCATCGTAGTCATTTAACCTATTTCCAAGGAATGTCTCAGCACCCCCAAACCCCCAAGCCCCCCGCCCAGCTAACTTTTTTTTTGTTACAGTGCCAGATGTTCAATATAGCTGCAAACAAGCACCCTTGTCACGGGGAGCGCAGAACACAAGTCCATTCTACGGAAGGAACACAGAGTGCCTTTCTGGTGCTGTCAGCGTATGCGACATTTTGCAGGCCTGGAACAGAACCGCGTCAATTAGGGAAAGACCGCGTCGCGCTCCACTTGGAACTTGACCAAGGTTTGGGGGGGCGGGGGGCTGCTCACCACCCAAGAGAATCCCAGCGCCTCCAACCGCTTCGCTATTGACCCGGGCGCCCCCGCAACAGCCGAGCCAGGTGATGCCCCCGTGCACAGGTGTGAGCAAGCGGTGACCAAGGCCAGCCGCCGCGTCAACCGTGGTGTGCAACACACGGGAAACGCACTGCTCACGGGCCACCTCCCTTTCCTTTCTTCTTTACTATTACAATGCAAACATCGTAGGAAATGTTTCCAAACACTGCTCCGGTTATAGGTTATGAATTGCACGTCAGCGGCGCAAAAAGGAGACAGGATAAAAAGGAGCCTGTGAGGGCTGGAGAGGTGGCTTAGCGGTGAAGGCGTTTTTTTGCCTGTGAAGCCAAAGGACCAAGGTTCGATTCCCCAGGACCCACGTAAAGCCAGATGCACAGGAGGGCGCACGCGTCTGGAGTTCGTTTACAGTGGCTGAAGGCCCTGGCGTGCCCATGTCTCTCTCTCTCCCCCCCTCTTTTTTTCTCTCTCTCTCTAATAGATAATTTTTTTAATTAATTAATTAATTTATTTATTTTGGTTTTTCGAGGTAGGGTCTCACTCTAGCCCAGGCTGACCTGGAATTCACTATGGAGTCTCAGGGTGGCCTCAAATTCATGGCGATCCTCCTACCTCTGCCTCCCGATTGCTGGGATTAAAGGCGTGCGCCACCATGCCCGGCCTAATAGATAAATTAAAAAAAAAAAACATTTATAAGCCGGGCGTGGTGCGTGACTGCACATAAGCTACCCAGCAAAGAGCTGGCATTCCAGGCTCTGTGTGGGGCGTGAGGAGTCCGACTCTGGAAACTCCAGGGACACGTGGGCCTCTAGGGACTTCAGCAGCACAGGGCACTGGGTGAGACCCGGAAGAATGAGTCCCCAAGGTCTCCCTTTGAAGCGCCACCTTCTCCCTGGATCACTTCCTCTCCTCTCTGCACACAACCCATCCCTCTACCACAGCCAAGGTGACCTCTCGATAAAGAACAATAACCTGGGCTGGAGAGATGGCTTAGAGGTTAAGGCGTTTGCCTGCAAAGCCAAAGGATCCCGGTTCGACTCTCCAGGACCCACGTAAGCGAGATGCACAAGGGGGCGCATGCGTCTGGAGTTCATCCGCAGTGGCTGGAGGCCCTGGCATGCCCATGCCCATTCTCTCTCTGTCAAATAAATAAATACACTATAGATAGATAGATAGATAGATAGACAGACAGACTAATAAAAAAATAAATAATACATATATAAATACAAATAAATACACTATATACCTATATATCTATAGATATAGATATAGATATAGATGTAGATATAGATATGTAACCTGGCCTCCTCCAACCTCCATGGTGGCTTGAGTCAGGTGTCCCCCATAAACATAGGTGTTCTGAACGCTAGGTTCCCAGCTGATGGAGATTTGGGGATTAACACCTCCTGGAGGCAGTGTATTGTTGGGGGGTGTGCTTGTGGGTGTTATAGCCAGTGTCCCCTTGCCAGTGTCTGACTTACACCTTATGTTGGCCAGGGGGTGATGTCCACCCTCTGTTCATGCCACCGTTTTCCCCTGCTATCTTGGTCACATGATTTTTTTTCTCAATTTTATTAACATTTTCCATGATTATAAAAAATATCCCATGTTAATACCCTCCCTCCCCCCCCACTTTCCCCTTTGAAACTCCATTCTCCCCATCTCAATCAGTCTCTCTTTTATTTTGATGTCATGATCTTTTCCTCCTCTTATGATGGTCTGGTGTAGGTAGTGTCAGGCACTGTGAGGAAATAATGTTTTAACTTTTTTTTTTGAGGTTGGTTCTCACTCTAGCTCAGGCTGACCTGGAACTCACGGAGATCCTCCTCCCTCTTCACGTGATGTCTGCCAGCAGCGCGGACCTGACTGCAGCGCCCTCCCCCACCGCCAGTGACCACGCTCCCAGGAACAGGCAGGACTCTGGCTTTCCGCTTGATCTCGCTGCTCCAGCCCGTGACCTGCAGCTCCTAATGCACCTCCATGCTCCACAGCTCCCCCAATCCTGCCCTTCCCCTGTCCAGCAGGCCAACCTAACCGTCTGCTATCCCACACCCTATGCGTACCGCTCGGTCGTCGCAGCCGGCGTGTACGAACACCACATGCCAGGCTGGAGACGTAGTGAATCAAATAACACATAGAAAAATATGTCAGGTGAGGACTGGGCTAGAGGCCTTGAGGGACTCCCAAGCCTGTAAGGCTGGGGACGATTCTTCCAGAAAGACAAGAAGCCCAAAAGTCCTCCTCTGCGCTGGACACAGGGGCCACCGCAGCCATGAAAAACTCAACTGGGTTGACTGGCTGAAAGCTACTGGTGTTCCCCCAAGAAGTGATATGGTTTTATTTTATCTTATTTATTTATTTTAATTTGGTTTGGTTTGGTTTTTCGACGTAGGGTCTCGCTCTAGTCCAGGCTGACCTGGAATTCACTATGGAGTCTCAGGGTGGCCTCGAACCCACAGGGATCCTCCTACCTCTGCCTCCCGAGTGCTGGGATGAAAGACGTGTGCCACCACGCCCGGCAAAAGTGAGATGGTTTAGTCCCAGCACTCGGGAGGCAGAGGTAGGAGGATCGCCGTGAGTTCGAGGCCACCCTGGGACTACAGAGTGAGTTCCAGACTGGGCTAGAGCGAGACCCTTCCTTGGAAAGAAAGAAGTGAGATAGAAACATACACGGTGCTAGCGAAACTCGGAGGACACGTGACCAGCACCAGAGGCGCATTTTGACTCCAAGTGGTACTGGGCATTGTGGGCAAGACACCGGCCGGACCAATAGCTCTGCTCTGGGCAGCGCAGGCTATATAGGAGACACGGCCCTCTCTTTCCGTGACACAACAGTGCGCCAAGCAACCCGCTGACCGGTGGCCCATTTGGGGGGCAATGCTGAGGAGAAAGCCTGACCCAGGTCACACTTCAGCCTCATTCTCTTTCCTTCCGTAATTCTACACACAGGGAGATACGATGGAGAGTGGATTTGTGAAGGGGAGAGTGGGGGAGGGGAGGGAATGATCATGGTTTATCGTCTATAATTATGGAAGTTGTCGATTTAAAAGCGAAAAAAAAAAAAAAAAAAAGATCTCGATGGAGAGACCAATTAGCTCATATTACAGATGAAGCAACCAGTGTCCAAGAAGGTGATGGGGACTTCTGATCAAATGCCTAGGAAGAGGCAGATCTGAAAGTTCAACCCCAGGGCTTCTGACTCCAGACTGTAGTCAGGCCCTTAGACTACAGTGATCATCCCACAGTCAGCCCATCAGGGTGCCCAGGACCCAGAGAGCCCATTCCTAGGGGAGCCGCATGTACCCCAGACATTCTTCAAACATCCAGGACCCATAGGACCCTGAAAAAGTATCCAATCAAGGTCCTGCAAAAATAAGGACTTGTCTCGGCTTACTGTGGGGGCAGGGGGTTAAGGCAGGATCAGGCCAGCTCTCCAAGTTCACTCTACGGCACCTTGATGCTTCCTCGCAAGTGACCAGGGAGAGTAAGGGTCTCTACCCAGATCCTGGCAGAGTGAGGTATTTACAGGACAACTAGTTTTATTCATTTATTTTTATTTAGTTAGTTATTTCTTTAATTTTTTGTTTTATTTTTATTTATTAATAAATAAATAAATATGAAAGTGACAGACAGAGAGAGAGAGAGAGAGAGAGAGAGAGAGAGAGAATGGGTGCACCAGGGCCTCCAGCCACTGCAAACGAACTCCAGACGCGTGCGCCCCCTTGTGCATCTGGCTAACGTGGGTCCTGGGGAATCAAGTCTTGAACCGGGGTCCTTAGGCTTCACAGGCAAGTGCTTAACCACTAAGCCACCTCACCAGCCCTATTTGCTTAATTTTTGCGTGAGAGAGAGAGAATGGGCACGCCAGGGCCTCCAGCCACTGCAAACAAACTCCAGATGCGTGCGCCCCCTTGTGCATCTGGCTTATGTGGGTCCTGGGGAATCGAACCTGGGTCCTTTGGCTTTGCAGGCAAGCACCTTAACCGCTGAGCCATCTCTCCAGCCCGACACTTAGGTTTTATAGATGCATCTCACAGACTCTTTACCAGGCAGAGATCATACCAAGCTCTCTGTAGTCCAGCAAGCAACGAGGGCCATCCCAGGATGCCAGCTAAATCTGTTGGGGACAAAGCTCTCTCCACTGCCGAGCTGCTGACCCTCCCACATGTTGTGACACCTCACATCTACAATGACCTCATCCGACCCTTGCCAAAGTCTGTGGTTGGTTGGGGACGACCTGCTCAGACAACATTATCTTTTTTCTTTTTTCCCCTTGGTTTTTCAAGGTAGGGTCTCACGCTAGCTCAGGCTGACCTGGAATTCACTCTGCAGTCTCAGGCTGGCCTCGAACCCACGGCGACCCCCCTACCTCTGCTCTCCCGAGTGCTGGGATCAAAGGCGTGCGCCACCACGCCCGGCTCACACACCAATATCTTAGGGTCTCCGCTGGTGAGAAAAAAAAAAAAAAAGCAGGTTCGTAGAAAATGGAAGGAGGGGGCCGCCGCGTGAGCTCCGGCTGGATTTCTACCCCACCACCACCCCCGAGCCCGCCTGTCTTCTCCTCACCCTTATGCTGTCATACACACCACTGAGCTGCGGCAGCTCAGCGCCAAGCATGGGCCCTTGGGCCGCCCGGGCTATGAATGAGCCCAGTGTTTGCGACCAGTCAGCAAGATGGATGCTGTTTCGCTTTGGCTCCGCGCACCGTAAACATCCTGCAGCAGACGCAGCTCCAGGTGGCTCGCTGGCTCTCCTTGGGCAGCTGGGCTGGCCAGCAAGGGTCCATTAACATGGACATAAACAAGAGGGACTGGGCGTATGGAAGGTGGGGGACATGGTTTGGTTCCCACCCTCAGCGATAAGAACGCAGGGCAAAAAATACATTTTAAAAAAAAATTCCCAGTCCAAACTGGAAGCGCAGCAGCCACTGGAGACCAGGGCCAGTCTTTTTTCTTTTTTAAATACATTTTTAAAAATTTGTTTATTTTTATTTATTTGAGAGCAACAGAGAGAGAGAGAATGGGCACGCCAGGGCCTCCAGCCACTGCAAACGAACTCCAGACACGTGCGCCCCCTTGTGCATCTGGCTAACGTGGGTCCTGGGGAATCGAGCCTCGAACCGGAGTCCTTAGGCTTCACAGGCAAGCGCTTCACCGCTAAGCCATCTCTCCAGCCCAGGGCCAGTCTTTTGTATGTTCAACTCTGACGCTCAGACACTGGCTCCGTCTCACATTCAACCTCTGTTTTCTCATGTGGAGAAACAGCAGCAGGCTCCACAGTGGAAATAAGGTCCAAGGTAATAATTTTTTTGTTTTGTTTTGTTTTCTAAGGTAGGGTCTCACTCTGGCCCAGGCTGACCTGGAATTTATTATGTAGTCTCAGGGTGGCCTCGAACTCACAGCGATCCTCCTACCTCTGCCTCCCGAGCGCTGGGATGAAAGGCATGCGCCACCACGCCTGGCTCTGAGGTAATAGTTCATGAAATGAGGCCAGAGCTGACTGAGGACAGAGACTGAAACAGGTCCTTTTGGGTCCTTGTAGTTAAGGGCACGGCCTTTTAGGATCGGACAGGCTGGGGATGGAAAGATGGCGCAGCGGTTAAGGCGCTTGCCTGCAAAGCCAAAGGACCCAGGTTCGATTCCCCGGGACCCCCACGTAAGCCAGATGCACAAGGTGGCGCACGCGTCTTAGAGTTCGTTTGCAGAGGCTGAAGACCCTGGCGTGCCCATTCTCTCTATTTGCCTCTCTCTCTCTCTCTCTCTAGCAAATAAATAAAATAGAGAATTGGACAAGCTGGCCTCCTTGCCTGACTGTGTGTGGTATAGATCATAGGTGCTATACAGGTTCATGGGGAGGATAAAGTGAGATAATGTCACCGTGACTCACTTGGCTCAGGGTTTGACGCAAAAATCAATAAAAGTGCTAATACGCTACCTGCGTCCCCGGATTCTCATATAGCTTAGCTGGGAATAGGCCATCAGGAGTCAACAGGTAGACCAAGGCTGAAGGACGCCCTGGTGGCCTTTGGGAAATCTCCTCCCTTGGTCTAGGGTGAGCGCTGGATCCCAGATCCTGCCTGGCCCCATGAGTGCCTCACAGCCCAGCCTCAGACACCCAGCCCCAGGCCCACGTGGGAGGCAGGCCAACCTGATGACGAAGGCGGATTATCCAAGAGCCAGTTGGCCCAGTGTCAATGTGTCAGATGGCCAATTCATCAAAAGCCAATTAGCCACAAATTACTTCGTCAAGTGGCCGCATTCCCCAGTTTCCCAAATAAACCGTTCCCCCAAAACTTGTTTATTTTAACCATTTATAAAGATGACAACAATTTATGTTAGGAGAGATGGTTTTAGTTTAAGCTTTCACTCTGTGTTCAAGTAGCACTTTTTAAAAAAAAAAATTAGATTGGGGGCTGGAGGGATGGCTTAGCGGTTAAGGCGTTTGCCTGCAAAGCCCAAGGACCCAGGTTTGATTCCCCGGGGACGTAAGCCAGATGCACAAGGGGGCGCATGTGTCTGGAGTTCATCTGCAGCGGCTAAAAGCTCTGGCGTGCCTATTCTCTCTCCCTCTATCTGTCTTCATCTCTCTATATGTATCAAATAAATAAATAAAGATATATAGAGAGAGAGCTGAGGCAAGCCCGATAGACTGGCCGTTTTTATGCATGCACCCGAGAGAGAGAGAGAGAGAGAGAGAGAGAGAGAGAGAGAGAATTGGTGCACCAGTGCCTCCAGCCACTGCAATCAAATTCCAGACATGTGTGCCAATGTTGTGGGCATGTGCAATGTTGTGTTCTCACGTCGCCCTGTGCATCTGGCTTACGTGGGATCTGAAGATTCGAACATGAGTCCTTAGGCTTCGCAGGCAAGCGCCTTAACCGCCAAGCCATCTCTTCGGCCCCCAAAGAGGTCTTTGGATTATCTTTCAAGAAACATCTTTTCTTGTTTCCGATTAACACACAATTGCTATGAATAACTCTGCTGCTTCCTTAGTTTGATTACTTTCCCCAACTGAGGACTTTTTTTTTTTTTTGCATGTGTATGTGTGCACGTGCATACAAAATACAGAGAAGCACTGAAAACAAAGAAAAGGAAAAAAAAAGGTACAGAGAAGGGCTGGGGAGATGGCTTAGTGGTTAAGGCATTTGCCTGCAAAGCCAAAGGACCCAGGTTCGATTCCCCAGGACCCACATTAGCCAGATGCACAAGGGGGCGCATGCGTCTGGAGTTCGTTTGCAGTGGCTGGAGGCCCTGGTGTGCCTATTCTCTCCCATCTGTCTCTCTTCTCTCTCTATCTCTCTCTGCTTTCAAAGAAGGGAGGGAGGGAAGAAGGAAGGAAGGGAGGGAGGGAGGAAAGAAGGAAGGAAGGGAGGGAAGAAGAAAGGAAGGAAGGGAGGGAGGAAGGGAGGGAAGAGGAAAGGAAGGGAGGGCGGGAGAGAGAGAGGGAGGGAAGAATGAATGAAGGAAGGAAGGAAGGGAGGGGGAGGGAAGAAGGAAGGAAGGAAGGGAGGGAGAGAGGGAGAGAAGAAGGAAGGAAGGAAGGGAAGAAGGAAGGAAGGAAGGGAGGGAGAGAGGGAGAGAAGAAGGAAGGAAGGAAGGAAGGAAGGGAAGAAGGGAAGAAGGAAGGAAGGAAGGAAGGAAGGGAGGGAGAGAGGGAGAGAAGAAGGAAGGAAGGAAGGAAGGGAAGGCAGGAAGGAAGGGAGGGAGGGAGAGAGAGAGGGAGAGAGGAAGAGAGGAAGGGAGGGGAAAGAAGGAACAGAGGAAAGCTCAGCTGTCATCCTCAGGCATGTCATTTACTCCCCTTTTTCTGAGACAGGGTCTGTCCTTGGCCTACAGCTCACTGATTAGATACAGCAGCTGGCCGGTGGGGTCCAGGGACTTTCTCCCTGTCTCCGCTTCCGCACTGACGTGCACACCCTGCCATGCCTGGCGTTCCCGCGCGGGACGAAACTCAGGTCTTCAAGCTTGTCGGGCAAACATATTACCAACTGAATGAGCTCCCTGGGCCCCTTTTCAGAACTTTTTATGACTCACAGCCAATTGTTGAAATTCTTTCTTTAGGGATGGACAGATGGTTCAGCCATGAAGGTGCTTGTCTGCCAAGCCAAAGGACCCAGGTTCGATTCTCCAGGTCTCATGTGAAGCCAGATGCACAAGGGGGCGAATGCATCAGGAGTTCGTTTGCAGTGCTGGAGGCCCTGGCATGCCCATTCTCTCTCTCTCTCTCTCTCTCTCTCTGTATCTGCTTTTCACTCTCTCTCAAATAAATACATAAGTATTTTTTAAAAAATTAAAATTCTTGGGCTGGAGAGATGGCTTAGCGGTTAAGTGCTTGCCTGTGAAGCCTAAGGACCCCGGTTCGAGGCTCGATTCCCCAGGACCCACGTTAGCCAGATGCACAAGGGGGCGCACGCGTCTGGAGTTCGTTTGCAGTGGCTGGAGGCCCTGGCGCGCCCATTCTCTCTCTCTCTCTCTCTCTCTCTCTCTCTCTGCCTCTTTCCCTCTCTGTCTGTTGCTCTCAAATAAATAAAAATAAACAAAAAACAAAAAATTAAAATCTTTTCTTTAGGGGCTGGAGAGATGGCTCAGCAGCTAAGTCCACTTTCTAAGCAAGCATAGGTCGACACAAATTTGAATATCCAGAACCCATCAGACAGCTGTGCATGGCCACATATGCCTGTAACCCCAGTCCTGCTGGAGAATTCTGGGGGTTGCAGATAGTAAGCTCTGGAAGAGAACAACAGGAAGGCTGGGCGCGGTGGCGCACGCCTTTTAGACCCAGCACTCGGGAGGCAGAGGTAGGAGGATCGCCGCGAGTTCGAGGCCAGCCTGAGACTACATGGTGAATTCCGGGTCAGCCTGGGCTAGAGTGAGACCCTACCTCGGAAAGAAAAGAAAAAACAGGACTGTGAGTTATGAAAGTGACACCTGACATTCTCCTCCAGCTGCTGTGGGGAAGCACACGGAATTACATTAGCACATACCTGTACACGCAACACGCACCACACATACTATGCACACGCAAAGGTTATTTCTCTACAACTTCATATTAATAGCTTCTGCACAACCTGCTATCTGCTCTTTGGAAACGTTAACAAATCAAAGGCAGCAATGTAGAAAAAAAAATTATAACACATCATGATCCAATGGGCTTAGCCTAAAAGGTAAGGTTCTAAATCAATACAGATAATTCACCACAGCAGAAGAGTCAGGGCGGTCCGATCAGCTCAAGAGATGCAGAGATCGGGCTGGGGAGATGGCTTAGCAGTTAAGATGCTTGCCCGCAAAGCCAGAGGACCCAGGTTCGATTCCCCAGGACCCACGTAAGCCAGATGCACAAGACGGCATCTCTATCTGGAGTTTGTTAGAAGCAGCTGGAGGCCCCGGTGTGCCCATTCTCTCTCTCACAATAAATACATAAATAAAAATAAATGCATAAAGAGGTGCCGAGAAAGCACAGCCACTTGGTGAACATCCTCATAGTCTAGAAACAGAAAGTAATTTCCTCAATATAATAAACTATATCAATGACCAACTATAGTAACATCATGCCTGATGGGGAAAAATTAGATGTTTTGCGCTAATGTTGGAAGTCAGGGATGTCCACTCTCCCCATGTCTGCTCTATTGAACTGGAAGCTGGGTGTGGTGGCGCACGCCTTTAATCCCCTCGAGAGGCAGAGGTAGGAGGATCGTCGTGAGTTCAAGGCCACCCTGTGACTACATAGTGAATTCCAGGTCAGCCTGGGCCAGAGTGAGACCCTACCTCAAAAAACAAAACAAAACAAAATAAAAAGAGGTCTAGCTGGTACAACTTGCGTCAGAAAAGAAAAAAAAAAAAGGCACAAAGATCGAAAACGAAGTGGAACTCGTTAACTTTAAATGACATAGAGATTTACATGAAAGCCCTAGTATACCCCAAAAACGAACAAATTATGGAGTAATTTAGCTTGGCATTGTCACAGGCGATAAGGTCAACGTTGAAAAATTAATTGTGATTCTACGTAATAAAGGAAATAATGAGAAAATTTAATTTAAAAGTAATCCGCCTATAATAGCATTAAAAAAAAAAAACACACAACGTGGGCCGGGCGTGGTGGCGCACACTTTTAATCCCAGCACTCGGGAGGCAGAGGTGGGAGGATCGCCGTGAGTTCGAGGCCACCCTGAGACTACATAGTGAATTCCAAGTCAGCCTAGGGCTACAGCGAGACCTTACACTGAAAAAAATAAATAAATAAAATAAAAGAAAATAAAAGAAAAGAAAAAATGCTTAGGGTTAAAAGGACCTGAAACTATCACTGAAAATAATGACCACCTAAATAAATGGGAACAGACAGGATGTGCACAAGTCCATAAACAGAAAATTCTATTTTGTTAAGACGCCAAGTCTCTCCAAATGAGTTTATAAATGTAATGCCATCTTAATAAGAATCCAAGCAGATTTTTGGGTAAGGATCTAACAGACTGGTTTCACGGCACATATACGAAAACATCAGGGGACGCATATAGCCAAAATGATACCCCAGACGGTGAGCAGAGATTGGCAAGGACCTGAATTTGATCCCCGAAGACCATGTCAAAATGCCACGAATGGGGGAGGGGGGTATACGTTTGTAATCCAGTGCTGGGGAGGTCGACACAGGGGGATCCCTGAAGCTCACGGGCGAGCCAGTCAGTCTAGCCTGAGTGGTGGGGCTCCAGGTCAAAGAAGGAGCTTGTCTCAAGAGGAATGCACTGGCACCCAATGCTGGTCTCTGGCCACTGCACGCATGCTCAGACACACCTGCGTGCACACGCACACGTGCATGCATGCACACACACATACACACACACACAATGTTATGAAAGTCACAGTGATCAGGACAATGTAGCACTGGTACAAGATTTAACATACAGGGCTGGAGGGATGGCTTAGCGGTTAAGGCGTTTGCCTACAAAGCCAAAGGACTCAGGTTCGATTCCCCAGGACCCAGGTGAGCCATATGCACACGGCAGGGCATGCATCCGGGGTTCGTTTCCAACGCCTGGAGGCCCTGCCGCACCCTTTCTGTCCACCACCCCCCCTCAAATAAATGAAAATAAAATATTTTAAAAATGAATCGAGGGCTGGAGGGATGGCTTAGCGGTTAAGGCTTTTGCCTGCAAAGCCAAAGGACCCAGGTTCGATTCCCCAGGACCCACGTTAGCCAGATGCACAAGGGGGCGCACGCATCTGGAGTTAGTCTGCGGTGGCTGGAGGCCCTGGTGTGCCCATTCTCTCCCTCTCTCTCTTTCTCTCTCTCTCTCTCTCCCTCTTTCTCTGTCAAATAAATAAAAAATAAAATATTTTTTAAAATGAATTGACGTACACAGCAATGAAAAATGCAAAGTCTAAAAGTCTACAAATAAATCACAAGATGCCAAGAAACCAATGAAGTTTGAAAGAGTTTTTCAACAAATAGTACTAGGCAAACTGATAACTGTATTAAAAAAGATGAATTTGACCCCTATTCCACAGCATATATGAAACTTAATGCACAATGCATAACTGGCTCAAACTTAAAGCTAAAACCATACAGCCAGACTGTATACTTTAGACAGTAAGTTTTCTTAGAACACACAAAGCAAGAAAAAAAAAAAAAAACAGGTTGGAGAGATGGCTTAGCTGTTAAGGCGCCTGCCTGCAAAGTCTAAGGACCCAGGTTCGATTCCCCACGACCCATGTAAGCCAGATGCACAAGGTGGCGCATGCCATCTGGAGTTCATTTGCAGTGGCTGGAAACCCTGGTGTACCCATTCTCTCTCTCTCTATCTCAAATGAATAAATAAAGCAAAACAGATGAATTGGTTTGTATCAAAATCTCAAACCTTTGTTATCTAAAAAATACAATTTGAAAAATGCAAGGCCATGTCAGAGAATCAGGAAACATTCCCAGTACCCATATCCAATCAGACTAATATCTAGACCATACCAAAAACAAAACAAAACAAAACAAAAAAAAGTCCACACAATTTAACAATAAAAGGATAAACAACACAATTAAAAATGAACAAAGAGCCAGACATGGTGACGCACGCCTTTAATCCCAGCACTTGGGAGGCAGAGGTAGGAGGATTGCTGTGAGTTCGAGGCCATCCTGAGACTACAGAGTGAATTCCAGGTCAGCCTGAGCTAGAGCGAGACCCTACCTCGAAAAAAAAAAAATGAATAAAGACTTGGGCAATCCCCTCTCCAGGGTGGACACTACGCACATGGAGATGTGCACAAAAAGATGAACAAACTCTGGTCCTCTTTTAATTTTAGAGAGAAAGAAACAGACGGGGAGAGAGAGAACTGACGCACCAAGGCCTCAGCCACTGCAATCAAACTCGGGACGCAGGCGGCACCTGGTATGCACATGCGGCCTTGCGCGCTTGTGTCACGTTGTGCGTCTGGCTCACGTGAGGCCTGGGGAGTTGAACATGAGTCCTTAACCACTAAGCCATTTCCTCGAGCCCCCCCCCCTCCCTTCCCCCTCGTGAGCAGCAAGTTGTCAGGTTCGATTCTTCAGGTCCTGCGTTAGCCAGATGCACAAGGGGGCGCACGCGTCTGGAGTTCGTTTGCAGTGGCTGGAGGCCCTGGCGTGCCCATTCTCTCTCTCTCTCTCTCTCTCTCTCTCTCTCTCTCTCTGTCTCTCTCTCTCGTGTCCAATGACAAGGCCATAGCTCACACCCCTTATATCTGGCACCTACCCAACAACCACCCCACTATGAGATTTAATGAAATTTTTTAAAAAATAATTTTTAGTATTTTATTTATTTATTTATTTATTTGACAGCGAAAGATGGAGAGATAGAGAGAGAAGGAGAGAGGTCTCCAGCCACTGCAAACAAACTCCAGACGCATACGCCCCGGCCCCCCGCCCCGCCCCGCCTTGTGCATCTGGCTGACATGGGTCCTGGGGAATGGAACCCGGGTCCTTTGGCTTTGCAGGCAAACAAACGCCTTAACCGCCAAGCCGTCCGTCCAGCCCCGAGATTCAATACGTTCTCATTGGATAAGTGAATAGAAGCTCTGCCTCCCCACCTGTGACAACCACGGTGGAATAGCTTTGTAAACTGGAGAGTGCTGTGTATACACACACACACACACACACACACACACACACACACACACAGACACACACGCATGGTCCAGAGCCCGCTAGCCAGTACGTCTGCAGGACCAAATCCTGGTCAATTTCCACCTCTGCCTTAATTCAATCGTCCCACAAGCCACAGCAACGTATTCAAGCTGCGTAGCCCCCACTCCCAGCTTGCATGCATTTTTATTTACTTATTTATTTATTTATTGGCCAGATCATCACCTGAACATCGCAGGAAACGGAGGCTTAAAACCCCGGAGAGCTGCGCGCGCTCCGGAGCACGCAGGGGGAGGTGCAGGCGACCTACACATGTGAGCAGCAGATGGTCGGGGGGGGGGGGGGGCTGATCGGGAGGTTTCTATTTCAGTGACAATTCATTTTCAGTAATTATCCCCCCCCTCCCTCCTTTAAAGTCACCTAAGGCAGCCCTCGTGGGCACAGCAGACCTCTTCCCCCCCCCCCCCCCGGGCGAACTTTCAAGTTATTTGCACTTGTGGAGATGCGTGGAATTCAAAACAGATGTGCCAAATTGAGCCTCTTGCTTGCTCAAGCTCCAACTCCCATTGCCAACCGCACCCCCCCCGCAGCCCCCCCCCAACACACACCGGGCCCACTGTAAATGTTTTTTAAAATGGGACCCTGATCCTAGCCTAGACATGTCAGACAGCTGAATTCAAGGTAGAGGAGGAGGGCTGCCAGCCGGGGAAAGACGGATGAAATTTAAAATCCTTTTCGACAGATTAACGAGAGACACTTCGAAGCCATAAATCATATACAGTCCAGGAGAAGCTAATAATGGATTTGGGTTTTGCTCCTATTTATTATCCCGAAGAGATAGCGGAACGCGGAGCCAGCGCGCGCCCGGCTGGGGATCCACTGGGGATTTCCTGAAGCCCGGGTGTCTACCAGAGCAGGGCGCTGGAAGCAGGAAGGGAGCCGGAGCCAGAGCTTGGACACTGAGGGATGAGGTACTTGCCGTGAGCACAGCATACAGGCTTTTACATAAGCCCTGATATGCCAACTGTTGGAACACAGGGCTGTGCCCACTGGATGGACGAAGGTCTGCAAGATTGCCTTGGCGCACACCTTTAATCCCAGCGCTCGGGAGGCAGAGGTAGGAGGATCGCCGTGAGTTCGAGGCCACCCTGAGAAGACACAGTGAATCCCAGTTCAGTCTGGGCTAAGGTGAAACCCTACCACGAAAAAAAATAATATATATATATATATGTGGCTGGAGAGATGGCTTAGCGGTTAAGCACTTGCCTGTGAAGCCTAAGGACCCTTATTCAATTGCCCAGGACCCACGTTAGCCAGATGCACAAGGGGGCGCACGCGTCTGGAGGTCGTTGGCAGTGGCTGGAGGCCCTGGCGCGCCCATTCTCTCTCTCTCTCCCACTCTCTATCTGCCTCTTTCTCTGTCACTTTCAAATAAATAAATAAAAATAAATATATATATATCACAAGGGACCTGGGAGAGCTAGTGAGGTGGGGAAGGCAAGAGCCTATCCCCCAAAGGTCCTTCAGCCCTGTGGGGTGCTATTTCTGGGCTATCTCTCATCGCCATTTACGAAGCTGATGATCCTGCCAGGACCTGGCCTGGCTCTGCCCTCAACAACGTGCCTCAGAAAGACAGCATTTTGTTTGTCTTATTCATCCCCAGAGGACTTGTCTCAAATAAATGGCCATATGGGAGATGGTTCAGGGCCGTTTGGATGGAATTCCCTAATGCCCAGAGCCCTGAAAACCAGCCTGGCATCTCACCAGGGCAGCCAGAAGATGCCAAGGGAGAAAGCTAATGTTTACAGAGCATCTCACTGATTCGCTCCGTATGTCTGAGCGCCCGCTCTATGGCAGCACTGGGGACGGAACAGGGTTCGTGAGCCCAAGGCACCCATGCGCTCACTTAACTCTCAGCTCCAGAGGAGAGAGACAGGGAGCTCGAGACTCAGCAGGTGAAGTGCTCTGGTCGCGTTCAGCCCAGGATGTGCGAAGCGTCAGACTCAAAGCATGGTGCAAAGGGTGAGGTGGGGGGCTGGAGAGATGGCCCAGCGGTTAAGGAGCTTGCCCGCCACGCTTAGGGACCCAGGTTACACTCTCCAGAGCCCACGTAAGCCAGACGCACAAAGGTGAGGCAAGCGCAAGGTGGCACGTGCCCACTAGGTGGCGCAAGCGTCTGGAGTTCGAGTTCAGTGGCTGAGGCCCTGGTATGCCAATTCTCTCTCTCTCTCTCTCTCTCTCTCTCTTTCCCTTTCCCTCTTTCAAAAAAAAAATTGTAAAGGGAAGAGAAAGAAAGGGAGGAGGGCATTTATTAGGTTGGTATTGTATATATGTAAGTAGAAAGATTGAGATGGGGAAAGGATATGATGGAGAATGGAATTTCAAAGGGGAAAGTGGGGGGCTGGAGGGTACTAGCATGGGATATTTTTATAATCATGGAAAATATTAATAAAAATTGAGAAAAAAAAATTGTAGCCAGGCGTGGTGGCGCACGCCTTTAATCCCAGCACTCAGGAGGCAGAGGTAGGGGGATCACTGTGAGTTCAAGGCCACCCTGAGACTACAGAGTGAATTCCAGGTCAGCCTGGGCTAGAGTGAGAACCTACCTTGAAAAACCAAAAAAAAAAAAAAAAATTTTTTTTTTTAATTAGCCGGGCGTGGTGGCGCACACCTTGAATCCCAGCACTTGGGAGGCAGAGGTAGAAGGATCACCGTGAGTTCGAGGTCACCCTGAGACTACATAGTGAATTCCAGGTCAGCCTGAGCTACAGCGAGACCCTACTTCAAAATAACAAACAAAAAAAAAATTGTTTTTAATTTTAAAAAAAGGTGAGGTTGATTCAAGATGGACTGAATGACCAAGGCTCAAGGCTCAAGACAGGAACCAATCCCCAGAAGTAGAAGGGTAGGTTATGGAGGAAGGCTCTGAGGACAGAAACCTGGTTCTTCCTCTCTTCTCTTCCTACTGACGTCTACCCATAGCAGAAGGTCCCAGCTCTTTGGTATATCAAAATTCCCTGGAGGCGGGAGCTGGAGAGATGGCTCAGTGGTTAAGGCACTTGCCTACAAAGCCTACGGATCTGGCTTCGATTCCCCAGGGCCCACATAAAGCCAGATGCCCAAGGTGGCACATGCATGTGGAGTCTGTTTGTAGTGGCCAGAGGCCCTGGCACACCCATTCTCACCACCACCCCCCCATCTGCCTCTCTCTCTCTCTAATAAGAAAATTCCCTGGAGGAGCTTTTGAGATATATACCCAGGCCCAAAGTTCAGAAGCTGTGAGCCCTCCAGGACCCTGCCACAGCCCGCCCGGAGCCAGCCCTACCTTGGTATCTGGCTGTAGTGCTTTATAATTAAGTCTCACTTCAGCCCAGCATATCCAGGGCCTTTTATAACTTGATTCCACACATCACATACACACACACACACACACACACACACACACACACCAACCACCCAGACAGACAGCCTGGGTCCAACGGTGACGCACCACCTCCTACCCTGACTCTGCGAGCCCGTGCCCGTGCCCGCTGCGAGTACTCAGACCCACGAACCATGGATGCCCCTAGTTCCCTCCCCTGGACTGACTTTTCAGTTGGTCAGGGTCTCTCTGGAGGTACGCCTCTTGCCCTGATGCCTGCCTTAGCACTCGGCGCCCGAAGAACATGAGGCACAATGGGCTCATAACAGGTTTGCCACATCAGCCTCCTCCCCACAGCTCGGTGAGCCGACTCCCCTTCTGGCTTTTATTATTATCATTATTATTATTATTATTTATGAGAGACAGCGTGAGAGAGAGTTGGCACGTCAGGGCCTCTAGCCACTGCAAACGAACTCCAGATGTGCGTGCCACCCTGTACGCATACGACACCTTGTGCGTCTGGCTTATTTACGTGGGTTCTGGGGAGTTGAACCTGGGTCCTTAGGCTTCGCAGGCAAGCACCTTAACCTCTAAGCCAGCTCTCCAGCCCCTAGCTTTTTTTTTTTTAATAGCTGTTTTGTCTCCCCCTGTGCTGAACACTGGGATCACATGACCCATGGGGAGCCTTATTATCTTTCTTCACACACACACACACACACACACACACACACACACATACACACACACACACACACACATACACACACACAGTCTCCATATTACTATATTTCACTGTATTTTCGAACACAGTTTCACAACAGCTGGGACTCTCTGGACTAATAAATATTTTCTAACTCGGTACACTGCAAAGCCTACAGAGCCTTCTAGATCATTCCTACACACATGCAGACCTTGAGACCATTCAACATGTGCACTTTGGGCTTTTCTTTCTGATAGATATGTACGGGTAACTGTATATGTTCATTTTGAGTGAACTTGGGGTAATATAGTTTTCTTTTTTAAAAAAAACATTTTATTTTATTTCATTTCATTTCATTTCATTTCATTTGTTTGAGAGAGAGAGAGAGAGAGAGAGAGAGAAAGAGACAGGCAGACAGAGAGAATGAGCACACCAGGGCCTTCAGCTGCTGCAAACAAACACCAGACACATGAGCCACTTTGTGCATCTGGGTTATGTGGGTCCTGGGGAATCGAACCTGGGTCCTTTGGTTTCACAGGCAAGCGCCTTAACAGCTAAGGCATCCCTCCAGCCCGGAACATATTTTTCTAATGGGAAAAAATAAAAAGGCCACCATCCTATCTCCCAGACTACTTCAATTTTGATTCTTTCACTACAACCTGTGTCATGCACACACACACACACACACACACACACACAACTACAGATGCACATTTATTATGTTATAAAAACAAATTTAAAAAATCAATGAATAAAAAAATCAAATCACAAGCCTTTACCCATGCCACTAAGGATTCTTCAAAAACCCTCTCTTGTGGCTGGAGAGATGGCTTAGCGGTTAAGGTGTTTGCCTGTGAAGCCTAAAGACCCATGTTCGACTCTCCAGGTCCCACACAAGCCAGGTGCACGTGTCGAGAGTTCAATTGCAGTGGTTGTAGGCCCTGGCACGTCAATTCTCTCTCTCATTAAAAAAAAAAAAAACACCTCAGGCTGGAGAGATGGCTTAGCGGTTAAGCGCCTGCCTGTGAAGCCTAAGGACCCCGGTTCGAGGCTCGATTCCCCAGGACCCACGTTAGCCAGATGCACGAGGGGGTGCACACGTCTGGAGTTCGTTTGCAGTGGCTGGAGGCCCTGGCTGCGCCCATTCTCTCTCTCTCTATCTGCCTCTTTCTCTGTCTGTCACTCTCAAATAAATAAATAAAAATAAACAAAAAAATTTTTTAAAAACCCTCTCTTGTACCCACTCCTCACGGCACCCCTGCATGGGAGTGATCTGTTTGCTTGTCTCATTATTCCTGTAGCTAGGCATCTCGGTTGTCAGATTCCCATTTCCGGCCTTTCCACTTAACACTGGACGAGGACCCTTGCACATAAATCATTGTCCACAGCTCCAAATGCATCCCCAGGATGACTTCCAGGGAGAGGTTTCCTGGGCCAGAGGGGATGGATGCTTTCCAGGATCCCAGATCACTGTCCACATGCTATTATGCAAAGAGCATCCCTGTCTGGGTCCCCACCAGTGGCTGGAGTGGCTGGTTCCCTTGCACATGACCGGTGAGGCAAATATTTGAACTTAATCTGCATCTCCCTGGCACTTGCCCTTCCTGTTTTATTAAGTATTAAGGATATCAAGTTTGCTTTTTGAAGCCATTTTTAATTGTTTTATTGCCCTTCTTTTTTGGTGTGTGCATGTGTAGAAGGTTGTATATCCGTTTGTAACACAGTCTAACGTTGTAACCCAGGCTTGCAACACGCAGCCGAAAATACATCTTTCCACATAAAAATGCTAAAAAGGATTGTGAGGTATTCTAATGGTCTTTTACTTACAACCCCTTCCTTGGCCATTATGTAAACCTCCTTCCCTTCTCCCCCCCCCCCCCCAGACTAGATGTCAGCTAAGTATTTTCCTATAATCCTCTCTAATTTTTTGTGTCTTCATTTTTCACACTTAACTCCTTAATCCATCTGGAATGTATTTTGTGAGATAATGTAGGTGAGGATTTAACTTGTTTTTTTTTTTCTTCTTCTTCTTCTTCTCAAATAGTTAACCAATTGTCCCCATCTGTGTTATGTTTTCCCAGATCCTTATGACAGGGTTGCTATGATCTCCCTGAACGACCACTGAGGAACAGGCGTCACACATAGCACACGTGTGTGTTGAGGCTTTGCAAAGCCTCATCCATTCATCATCTGTTCGTCACATTCTTTGTTGAGCACCTGTTGGGGGGCCAGAGGTTGTTCTTGGGGTTAGGAGCACGGCAGTGAGCGGAGGAGAGTCAAAGCCTGCCCTTGGGGTTCACATTCTAACCAAGGAGGCGCAGAATAGAATATTTACCTAGCGTGGTCAGAGCCCAAAAAAGTACATTATGTAAAAGTTTAATGATAAGGGGGGAAAAAATAACTCTTTTTTGTAAGATTTAATTTTTTTTTTTAAGAGAGACACACAGAGAGAGAGAGAGAGAATCGGCGCACCAGGGCCTCAGCCACTGAAATCAAACTCCAGACGCTTGCGCCACCTAGTGGGCATGTGCGACCTTGCACTCACCTCGCCTTTGTGCGTCTAGCTTACGTGGGATCTGGAGAGTCGAACATGCGTCCTTGGGCTTTGCAGGCAAGCGCCTTAACCACTAAGCAATCTCTCCAGCCTGGATATCCATGACCTCACAGTACCTGACACTACCTACACAAGACCATCATAATAGGAGGAAAAGATCATGACATCAACTGATTGAGATGGGGGGAGGGGATATGATGGAGAGTGGAGTTTCAAAGGGCAAAAGTGGGGGGAGGGAGGGAATTACCATGGGATATCGTTTACAATGATGGAAGTTGTCAATAAAAATAAATAAATAATTAAAAGATTGTAATTTAATTTTTAATTATTTTAGTGAGACTGAGAGAGAGAGAATTGGCACACCAGAGCCTCAGCCACCGAAATCAAACTTTTAGCGGGCACGTGCGACCTGGCGCTTGCCTCACCTTGGAGCGTCTGGCTTATGTGGGATCTGGAGAGGATTGAACACGGGTCCTTAGGCTTCGCAGGCCAAGCGCCTTAACCGCTGAGCCGTCTCTCCAGCCCAGGGATGGATATTTTTACACACTGTTCGCGGAGGGGGGGAGAGGGGGGAACCTCACGTGACTTATCACTTAGGTAATGACCGGAAGGAGCAAATCACATGGATGCCTGGCTAGAGATGAAGACAGAAGAAGCAAGAAAAGACAGTGCCAAAGGCCAGAGGCAGCAAGACGCCTAACTTGCCAGGATCAGCAGCAATAGCTACAGTCGAGTAAGCCGGCAGGCGTGGAGGGCGAGACCCCGGGAACATGGGTGTTGTGTGTATGTGTGCGTGTCAGCGTGTGCGTGTGTGTGTGAAAGAGTGGGGGGAGGGGAGGGCACCTCCAGGCCTTTGCACAGATTCTGCGTTAACTCCCCATCGGGATGAAAAAGATGGGAGTTGTGGATGACTTTAAGCAGAAGACCCCGACATTCTTTTGCTCCCGAGGCAGCTCGTCAAACTCGACCCCGCCGACGCTGGCCGGTGGAGAGAGCCCCCTTGTTCTGGGGCCTTGCTTGTGCATGGCAGGCTGGTTAGCAGAACCCCCAAGAGCATGCGTGCGGGACCCCCTCTCTCGTGACGATCGCAGCCATCTCCGAATGTCACACAGGGGACGGAAACCGCACCCCGGCTGAGAACTACTGCATTAACAGGATCGCTCTGGCCATAGCGCTCGCTGATGGAAGCAAAGGCAAGTGCTAAGACCAATTAACCGCCCGCTACAGGGCTGGAGACGTGGCTCAGCGGTGAAGGCCCTTGCCTGCGAAGCCTGAGGACCCACGTTCGACTCCCCAGAACCCATGTGATCCAGATGCACAAGGTGGCGCATGTGTCTAGAGTTTGGCTGCAGTGGCTGGAGGCCCTGGTGCGCACGTTCTCTCTCTAACAAATAAATAAAACTTAAATTTTTTTTTTTTTTAAAAAAAGGCCATTATAATGCTAGACATGTAGGAACACAAGAGCTTTTGAGTTTGAGGCAGGCCTAGACTACATAGTGATGGGCCGTCTTTAAAAGAAAAGGGAGGGGCTGGAGATATGGCTTAGGGGTTAAGGTGCTTGGCTGTGAAGCCTAAGGACCCAGGTTCAATTCTCCAGTACTCACGTAAGCCAGATGCACAAGGTGGCACATGTGTCTGGAGTTTGTTTGCAGTGTCTAGAGGCCCTGGTGTGCCCATTTTTCTCCCCCCACCCCTCTCTTTCTCTCTCTCTATCTCAATTAAAATTTTAAAAAAATTTAGCCGGGTGTGGTGGCGTACACCTTTAATCCCAGCACTCGGTAGGCAGAGGTAGGAGGACCGCCGTGAGTTCGAGGCCAACCTTAGACTACAGAGTGAAATCCAGATAAGCCTGGGCTAGAGTGAGACCCAACCTCGAAAAACCAAAATAAATAAAGAAAGAAAGAAAAGAAAAAGAAAAATCCAGATTCTGGATAAACTGTGAGATAGAAGCCTAAGGATTTGCTAACAGAATAGTCATAGGACAAGGGGGGGGGGCGGTGAGGTAGGGGAAGAAACAGAGAGAAGACAGAGAAAAGAGAGTGTAGGGGGATTCAGGAGAAAGCTAGTTTCTTTTAGGCAGTTTCAGTTAAGGACAGAAGTCCAGAAGATACCGCCTCACATGCCCACATGCCAAGCCACCTTGGCAAGAATGGAACCCATGTGTGGTACAGACTCATCTACAACAGCTGCAGTGCCCCCTGCTGCCTGCCCACAGTCTAGCACACCCTACCTAGACAGGTGGTCTTCACTACCCAGGTGGGCTGGCCCTGGAAGCCTGCCCTTTAAATTTACAAACCAATCAGGTCTTCCCCTTCCATACGGGAGTCTGACATAGGGATCCATTTTCCTTTTTTTTTATTAGAGAGAGAAAGAATTGGCACGCCCGCCAATGCAAATGAACTCCAGACGCTTGCGCCACCTAGTGGGCGTGCGTGACCTTGCGCTTGCCTCCCCTTTGTGCGTCTGGCTTACGTGGGATCTGTAGAGTCGAACATGGGTCCTTAGGCTTCACAGGCAAGTGAAGCGTTAACCGCTAAGCCATCTCTCCAGCCCAAGGATCCATTTTCAGTCGACTATAGAGGCTTGTCTGTGACGACTATAGAGCTTGTCTGTGCGGTTTCCCTCTCTCTCTACTCTCTCTGCCTCTCCTCACTCTGCCCTGTGATCTCTGGATACACTTGAGTCTGGCTGTGCGTTGGGGGAGCAGAGTACTGTTTCTTGCTCTGGGTAATTTTCTGTTTGTCTCTGCTTTATACTTTGGGGGTAACTTCTCACTTTAATTACAGGTGATTTTCCTCTGATCTTTGAATCTACCACGCGTACACCCTTACACTGCACATGAGTGCTTTGTCTACACTCTGAGCTTACTACCTGTGCAATTTCCCGAAACTTGGGGTAACCGTGGGTGCAACTCTCTCTCTCTCTTTTTTAAAATGTTTTGTTTATTTTTATTTATTTATTTGAAAGCGACAGACAGAGAGAGAAATAGGCAAGATAGAGAGAATGGGTGCGCCAGCGCCTCCAGCCACTGCAGACGAACTCCAGACGCATGCGCCCCCTTGTGCATCTGGCTAACGTGGGTCCTGGGGAATCAAGCCTCGAACTGGGGTCCTTAGGCTTCACAGGCAAGCGCTTAACCGCTAAGCCATCTCTCCAGCCCAGTACAACTCTCTTTACTACTCACTTCGCACCTGAATTTCTTGGTCTCTGCTTTGATATTTTCCCTGTGGTATTCTTCCTTAAACCACTGAAACGGTCTGTTACGGAGGTCCAGCAAAGTCCTTGGACCCCAAACCCTTAGTTCATGTCTGCTTTTAACCAAAGAATTGGATAAAGTGAGACTGAGAGGAATAATTACTAAATCATCAGACTTATTCAGGTAAGTACAAAATGAAGACAAGGAAAATAGACACAGGCCACATGGTCTGACAGCCCACGTGGTGGGCCTGGAAGAAACATAAAAAGAGAGAGTTAGAGAGCAATGAAAATAAAGCCCAAAGAGCTCCTGCCACGTGAGGGCAGGAGGGGGTAAAGAAAGAACCCATGAGGGAAGCAAGGGGGGAAGGGGAGTCTCCGACTGGGTCGAAACAAGGGAAGCTTAATCAGAACCTGGAAGTTCAGGAGCTGGCCACGAGACCCTTCCTTCCCCTGGTAAACGTATTTATAACCTTACAGTGGCAGAGACCCTACCTTCCGGCTCACGTGAGCCAGAGAGATAGCTGACTGGTCTGGGTTAGAGGCTGGCTCAGGAAGAGGCCAGCCATGATGTCATGTTCTAGGGCCTGGACTTAATCAACCACAATGTCAGGATTCAATTTGAGTTCTAGGAAAAGGAAGCCTACCTTACAGGAGGGGCTCAGGCTGTTTGTGGGAAAAAATGGATCTAGGTGGGCTGGAGAGATGGCTTAGCGGTTAAGGCGCTTGCCTACGAAGCCTAAGGACACCTATTCAATGATCCAGATCCCACATAAGCCAGACGCACAGAGGTGAGGCAAGCGCAAGGTCGCACGTGCCCACTAGGTGGCGCAAGCGTCTGGAGTTTGATTACAGTGGCTGAGGCCCTGGCATACCAATTCTCTCTCTCTCTAAAATAAAGATTAAAAAAATCTAGGGAAGAGATAAGAAGTTAGATCAAAAAAGTCAAGAGCTGGAGAGATGGCTTAGTGGTTAAGGCATTTGCCTGCAAAGCCAAAGGACCCCAGTTCAATTCCCCAGGTGCCACATAAGCCAGATGCACAAGGGGGCACATGCATCTGGAGTTCATTTACAATGGCTGGAGGCCCTGGCATGTCTATTCTCTCTCTCTCTCTCAATAGATAAATAAAATATACTTAAAAAATTTTTTTTCTTTTAAAAAGTCAAATCATACTTTGATCTCTAGCAAAGACAGGCATTCCTGCTTTTTAATTTCAGGGACCCAGTCACTTGAAACTACATAACAAAGCTACCCCATTCCCTCTCACCATCACCATTTGCCCTCTTCACGTTCTTCCGAGGGGAAGCTCAGGGTGGGTGCTGTGGGTGTCGGGTGTGCCTTCCAAATCTCCCTACATAAGCAGCCAGGTTCTACCTTCCACATGTTTATGGCTCTGCTCCAGGCATTCCTCTTAAGTGGATCTCACGAACTATGCTGTTTGACACATTCGGTGTGTGTTTCCCCACCTTCCATGAGCCTCTGACTCAGCTCTAGCCTTCTTCCTAGATCCCATCTTCCCTTGAACAAACCCTGCCATTTATGATTTCTCTCTAAATAAACTCAACAATTCATCCTTCTTGAGCTTTTTCCTTTTTTTTTTAAATCACTTCTTTGTTAAAGATAGGATGGGGTGCTGGAGAGATGGCTTAGGTGCTAAGGCACTTGCCTGCGAAGCCTAAGGACCCATGTTCAACTCTCCAGGTTCCACGTAAGCCAGACGCGCATGTGCACAAGATGGCGCATGCATCTGGAGTTTAATTGCAGTGGCTGGAGGCCCTGGGGTGGTGTCAATTCTTTCTTTCCCTCTTTCTCTGTCTCTCTCTATCTCTCTCTCACACACACACACAAATAAATAAATAAACACCAGTTTCTTGGCTTGCCTAAAAAATAAATACACACACACACACACACACACACACACACACACACACACAGTAGGTTGCTGGAGAGATGGCTTAGCAGTTAAGGTGCTTGCTGTGAAGCCTAAGGACCCAGGTTCGATTCCCCAGTACCCACTTAAGCCAGATGCACAAAGTGGCACATGTGTCTGGAGTTTGTCTGCAGTGGCTACAGGCCCCGACGTGCCCAATCTCTCTCTATCTGCCTCTTTCTCTGGCTCTCAAAAGGTAAATAAGATATGAAAAATATTTTTAAAGAAAAACAGAATAGGAGGCTGGAGAGATGGCTTAGCGGTTTAGGTGTTTGCCTGCAAAGCCTAAGGACCCATGTTCGACCTCTCTCCAGATTCCACATAAGCCAGACGCACAAAGGTGAGGCAAGCGCAAGGTTGCACATGACCTCTAGGTGGCGCAAGTGTCTGGAGTTCGACTGCAGTGGCTGAGGCCCTGGTGTGCCAATTTTCTTCTCTCTCTCTCTCTAAAAAAAAAAAAAAGAATAGGACCCAAAATAAACGTAGGGGACTGTTCCTAAACCCCAAATCCTGCAACGACAGGAGAGAGGTGAGAGAGAGGGAGAAGGGAAGAGAGAACGAGAAAGGAAGGTTAAGTATACCACCAACGTTCTTATCTCAAATCTCTGAATACAAACCCCACTGTCTATTGAGAAGCAACCAGTTTGGAGGAGACTCTCGGGAGCTCAAACGCTGGCCAGGTAAAGTTTCACACGCCTGTTTATACTTGCAGGACGGTGTCTGGGCACAGGTCTGGAATTGAGGGTCCAGATCAAGGCTGGAAACGATGTCTGAAACACAGTGGTTCATTCAGGGTGGGACTGCCAGCAAGCCGGGAGGGGGGGGGGATGACAGAAAAGAAGGTCGTCCCAGGACCCAGCACTGAATGCACTATGTTCACAGATGGGGGAGACCAGGTTTGAGGGGGGGGGGAGAGGGAGGAGTGGTCAGGGCTGGACAGATAGGCAAGAAGCTTCTTGAAAGCTCAGGAAAGAGACAGAAAGCCATGTTGGGGCGTCACTGAACCTGCCAGGACTGAACTGAAATGGAACGGGGATCATGAGGATGGCCGGAGGGCCTGTTTGGAGTTCACTCAAGAGGGGATGGGTGGAGAAAACATTGAAAAAAACATTGAAAATAATGCTACTCTTTTTTGATTTGTAATGATAGATTCTTGGATCCTCTGTGTCCCAGCGACATCCTCTCGGACCCCTCTTTTTTTTCTCTCTCTCTCTCTTTCTTCCTTCCTTCCTTCCCTCCCTCCCTCCCTCCCTTCTTTCTTTCTTTCTTTCTTTTTTTGTAGAGACAGAGAGAGCAAGAATTGGCGCACCAGGGCCTCAGCCACTGCAATCGAACGCCAGACGCTTGCGCCACCTACTGGGCACGTGCGACCGTGAGCCTGCCTCACCTTTGTGCGTCTGGCTTACGTGGGATCTGGAGAATCGAACGTAGGCCCTTAGGCTTCGCAGGCAAATGCCTTAATCACTAAGCCATCCCTCCAGCCCCAGATTATGAGTATTTCTATTTTCAGTAATTCTGAACTGAAGCCAAAATGGACACATTCTGAGAAAATGTAATATGCCAACATGACGAAAAAATAAGTAGAAAACCCACCAGGAGTGGTGGCGCACGTCTTTAATCCCAGCACTCAGGGAGGCAGAGGTAGGAGGATCGCTGGGAGTTCGAGGCCACCCTGAGACTACATAGTGAATTCCAGGTCAATTTGGGCTAGAGCGAGACAACACCTCGAAAAAGAAAAGAAATAGAAAACCTGAACAATCCTGCAGGCAGTGTGAAACTAAACTAGTGGTTTAAAATATTCACAAAGGCTATGGGTGGTGGTGCATGCCTTTAAGTCCCAGCACTCGGGAGGCCGAGCTAGGAGTTCGAGGCCAACCTGAGGTTAATGAATTCTAGGTCAGCCTGGGCTACAACAAGACCCTACCTCAAAAAAAATAAACAAGCAAACAAATAAAAGACTCTTACCTTTTGGGCTAGAGATATGGCTCAGCGGTTAAGGCGTTTGCCTGCAATGCCTAATAACCTAGATTTGATTCCCCAGTACCCATGTAAAGCCAGATGCACAAGGTGGCATATGCATCTGGAGTTCATTTTCAGTGGCTAGAGGCTCTGCTACACCCATTTTCTCTCTCTTTTCTCTCTCTCTTCCTTGTAAATAAATAAATAAAATATTTTCAAATGTTCGCAAAAATAATGCCAGACTCGGGCTGGAGAGATGGCTTAGCAGTTAAGGCGTTTGCCTGCGAAGCCAAAGGACTCAGGTTCGATTCCCCAGGACCCAAGTAAGCCAGCTGCACAAGGGGGCGCACGCATCTGGAGTTCGGTTGCAGTGGTTGGCGGCTCTGGTGCACCCATTCTCTCTCTCTATATATCTGCCCCTTTTATTTATCTCTCTCTGTCAAATAAATAAAATAAATAAATATTTTTAAAATGCCAGACTCAAGGCTGGAGAGATGGCTCAGCAGTTAAGGTGCGTGCCTACAAAGCCTAACGACCCAGGTTCGATTCCCCTGTACCCATGTAAAGCCAGATGCAGAAAGTAGTACATCTATTTGGAATTGGTTTGCAGTAGCTGGATGCCCACTCATTCTCATTCTCTATCTCTCTCCCTCTCTGTACTTGAAAATACATAAATATATATTTTTCACAAAAAAAGAAAATGCCAGACTCAGATGGCATTTCCAGTGATTTCCACCCACTATTTAAAGAAGAAACAATGCTACTTTTCCATTGCATTCTAGAGATGAAAAAGGGAATACTTAACAGGTTTTTTTTTTTTTTTTGCATAATTCTAAGAAAACCTGGCAACAAGACAGCATGAGAAAGGAAAATTACAAGTTCATGTCATTCATGAAGACAGATGCAAAAATTCTAAATAAAATATTAACAAATTAAGCCCAGCAGTATGCCACTGGGAAAAACACATCATGCCAAAGTTATACAATATATACAAAAGAAAGAAAAATGTCTAAAGTTGGTTTAACATTAGAAAATTACCTAATACTAGGGCTGGAGAGATGGCTTAGCGGTTAAGCGCTTGCCTGTGAAGCCTAAGGACCCCGGTTCGAGGCTCAATTCCCCAGGACCCACGTTAGACAGATGCACAAGGGGGCGCACGCGTCTGGAGTTCGTTTACAGAGGCTGGAAGCTCTGGCGCACCCATTCTCTCTCTCTCTCTCTTTCCCTCCTTCTCTCTGTCGCTCTCAAATAAATAAATAAACAAACAAAAAGTTTTAAAAAAAAAGAATAGAAAATTACTTAATACTAGTTACTGTATTAGTAAGTTCAAAAACAAAGTAATATCCATAATTAGAGAAAAAGCATTTGATAAAAATTCAGCATCCACTTTTTTCCTGTTTGTTTATTTTATTTTTTAATATTTAATTTATTTACTTATTTGAGACAGTGAGAAAGAAGCAGATAGAGAGAAAGAGAGAGAATGGATGCACCAGGGCCCCTAGCCCTGCAAATGAACTCCAGATGCATGTGCCACCCTAGGCATCTTGGCTTATGAGTCCTGGGGAAAGGAACTGGGGCTCTTTGGCTTTGTAGGCAAGTGCCTTAACCACTAAACCACCTCTGCAGTCCACTTTTTTTTTTCCATTTTAAAAAATATGTATTTATTTGAAAGAAAGAGAGAGAGAATGTGTGTATGTGTGTGTGTGAGAGAGAGAAAGAGAGAGAGAGAGAGAGAATGGGTACACCAGGGCTTCCTGCTGGTACAAATAAACTCCAGATGCAAGTGCCACTTTGTGCATCTGGCTTTACATGGGTACTGGGGAATCAAACCGGGCCATCAAGCTTTGTAAGCAAGTGCCTTTAACAGCTGAGCCCATCTCTCCCGCCCTTTTCTTTCTTTCTGTCTTTCTCTCTCTTTGTTTCTTTCTTTCTTTCTCATGTGTGTGCAACAGCATCCACTCTTTAATTTATACTTTATAATTTATACTTTATAAATTATACTACACAGTAAATTCCTGCTCAGCCTGAGCTAGAGCGAGACCCTACCTCGAAAAATAAAAATAAAAAAATTTATTTATTTCAGAGACACAGAGAGAGAGAGAGAGAGAGAGAACGGGCATGCCTGGGCCTGCAGCTGCTGCAAATGAATCCAGACGCATGCACCTCCTTGGGCATCCGGTTTACGTGGGTCCTGGGGAATCGAACCTGGGTCTGTCTTTGCAGGCAAACGCCTTAACTACTTAGCCATCCCTCCGGACCTAGATTCAGGACTTTTTTTTTTTTTTTTTTCCGAGGTAGGATTTTACTCTGGCCCAAGCTGACCTGGAATTCCCTATGTAGTCTCAGGGTGGCCTCGAACTCACGGCCATCCTCCTACCTCCGCCTCCCGAGTGCTGGGATGAAAGGCGTGCGCCACCACGCCGGGCCAGTTTGGGACTTTCAATAGAGCTGTGCTGTGGTTTTAAGCGTGTCCCCCCCGCGCTCCAGTTTGTGTTTCATAACCTCAGTGCTTGGCATGACAGTGTTGGAGGGTGGGCCGTGTGGGAGATGTCCGGCAGCGGGACTTGAACGAACTCCCCTCTACGCTGTGTGTGACCATTCGCCATTCCGTTTCCTGGCACAAGCTGCAGCAGTCCAAAGACCTCATCAGGTGCGGGTGCCCCAATCTTGGGGACTTTCCAGCCTCCAGAAGCACGAGCCAAAAGAAACCTCCCTCCTTTATAAGTGACGCCCCGCTTGAGCATTCCGTGAGGAACAGCCCAGGCGTTTCTGATTTCAGCACACAGGGCACCCCCACCTCCCACGCCCGTCTCACCTGTCTCTGAGCCCCTCACCTGGCTCCCTTTCTCTGCAAACTCACATGGGGGCTTTCGGGGAGCCCCAACTCCTTCTTGCCTTGGCATCTTCTGCCTCCCACCAACCCCCCCCCCCCCAAGTTTACCTAACACAGGTAGCATTCGAATGCAGCAGTCGACCTGCGTACCGGGGTGTGTGCGCACCCAAGCCCACCTCTGTGCCTTCGAAGGCCTTGTGGGCAGGACTTGGCCCGATGCCCCTCTGTCCATTAGCACTCAGCACATCAGGCCCCAGGGAGTGTCTGCTAAGTGAGGAAATGACTGTCGCCTTGGCAGGCCCGTCCACTGCCCCGACTGCCCGTGCTGTGAGAAGCTGCTCTCCCTTGGCCTGGAGTCCTCCTAGTCACTCCCTTCCAGGCTGATAATGGCCACCGGGTGAGAGGCCCGAGGGACCCAGGGAGCAAGGTGCCTACCGCCCCGCAAAGGGAGGAGAGGCATCCTGGACGAGGGTCTCTATACGGCACAGCGAAGACAAGGGTGCTGGCGCTATGGAGGCCGAGCCACAGGACGTCCCAAGCCAGGGGACTTCTTCACACGTGGGTCCTTGAGAGTGGAGCCACTGAGAGTCACCAGGAACGCAGTGAAACCAGCCAACTGGCTCCCATAAACCGTGAAAGAATGCCGGTGAACCTTGTCACCGTCCAGGACCCCAGGGTGCGAGAATCCAGAGCATGTCTGGAGGATGACATTAAAAAAAAAAGGGGGGAGGGGGGCTGTGTGGCTGGGCGTGGTGGCGCACGCCTTTAGTCCCAGCACTCGGGAGGCAGAGGTAGGAGGATCGCCGTGAGTTCGAGGCCACCCTGAGACTACACAGTGAATTCCAGGTCTGGCCTGGACCAGAGTGAGACCCTACCTCGAAAAACCAAAAATAAAATAAAAATAAAAATAAAATAAAAGGTTGTGTGGTCACAGGGAAGTCCACTTTCCCCCTCAGGCAGGACTCAAGCTGACCTCCAGAGGTGAACAGATACTGTGCCCATGAACTATATGAGGGTCTCACAGGCCTTGACCGGTGGCCCTGGGCACAAGCACAACCAGCCGAGGCACTCACAGTGCGACGTCAGCATCCCACGTGGGCACCCCATGCCTGTCGTCCAAAAACGTGGGCTCTCCCGTGTCCGACAGCGATGACCACACAAGTGCCCCGCAGGCGGGAGAGGAAGATGACCCCAACATCCCACATGCGCAGTGGTTGAGAAGGTGGCGCTTCTAGGAGGGGAAGATCCAATGACAGGGGACTGACCCGTCTGGGACCATGCCCAGAGCGTGGACAATAAATCTACTAGAGGGTGAACGGGGAGCAGGACCCAACCCGGGTGCAGAGACCCTGCTCAGTTTCTTGGGAAGCAGCTGGGTGCGCACGTGGCCGCGGCTTCCATTCAGAAGCATATAGCCACACCGCGCTGGGGGCAGCGTCTATGAGACGAAAACAAGGAAGGACGTATCTTCAGTGTGAGAGCATTCCATCTTCTTTTCATTTTCACGAGGAATAACCGTGGGCCAGCTTGGTCTGCGCTGGACAGCAAGAACAAAAGGCCAGGGAACCCTCCAGGTCACTACCGTCACAGCAACTGTAAGTCAGGTACTTGTCATCTAAGACTGGAAAGCCCAGGCTGGAGAGATGGCTTAGAGGTTAAGGCGCCTTGCCTGCGAGGCCTAAGGACCCGCGTTCGACTCTCCAGATCCCGCGTGAGCCAGACGCACAGAGGTGAGGCAGGCGCAAGGTCGCACGCGCCCACTAGGTGGCGCAAGCGTCTGGGAGTTCAACTGCAATGGCTGAGGACCCCTGCGTGCCAATTCTCTCTCTTTCTGTCTTTAAAAAAAAAAACGTGAAGCTGGGCGTGGTAGCCCACACCTTTAATCCCAGCACTCAGGAGGCAGAGGTAGGAGGATCACCATGAGTTTGAGGCCACCCTGAGACTACATAGTGAATTCCACGTCAGCCTGGGATACAGTGAGACCATACCTCAAGAAAAAAAAAACGTTTGCAGTGGCTGGAGGCCCTGGCGCGCCCATTCTCTCTCTCTCTCCCCCTCTTTCTCTGTCATAAATAAATAAATAAATAAAATATTAAAATAAAAAACAAGAACAGGAGAAAGCGACTAGGGGACTAGGGGACAAGGTTGGGCTCATAACCCACCAGGGGCAGGGGCTGTAGGCAGAAGGGAGTGAGGGGTCCTGGTGGCACCCTAAGCCTTGCAGTTCTGCAGAAGCATGGACAGCCCAGGCTAAAGCAATGGCTTAAAGCTACTGGGAGCCGTGTGCCTGAGCAGGCCCAGTCCCCTCTGAGCCTTGTCCGCAGCGTGAGGATACCACCGCCCACCCACACCAGTGATCAGGTTCAACTGTACCAGTAAGACGCAGAGCGACCACTGGTTACACTCCCCAGGTCACAAGTGAGGGAATCCAGGGAAGGCAGGGTGCGATTTCCAGAGGGGGGGGGGCGGGCATCAAATCTCAGGACCCCTCAGGCCTGGTGCTGCCAACTCTTGGCTGCCTCAAGTCTGCCTGCATTGTGCCAGGCTACTTGGCCTACAACGGGAGCCCCACCCCCCCACACTCTCGCTCAGATGTGGCCTGCCTAAGTCTTCAAGGGCTGCTAGCCCTCCCGCCTCCCTGAGAGGCTAGGCTCAGCTGTGCTTGGAGAAGACTTGTCCATCTCCCCAGAGCTGGCAGGAGGCACCCCATAAATCAATCAATAAATTCCAAGCAGATGCGCACATGTTTGCGTTGGAACCCCAGCCCCGGTGGCTGCACAAGTGAGACCAGACTCTCGAGGTGATTCAGTGTGACAGAGGGTCCCCCCCACACCCCCGAGCTACTTCCTCCAGAAGGTGACAATAATATTTTCTTTCCTGTCTTACCTTGGAGACAGGGTGGGGATTTGTTCCAGCCCTCTGTACTAGACCGACACAAACTCAATTTATTCAGTGACTACATAGACCACCACCCTCCCCTGCCCCCCAACACACACACCCAGGGCCTTGGTGGAGCCCGTAACAAAGACCTCTGAGCACCACTGAGCGTTCTCAGGGAACAGTTCTGTCTCCCCGGAATCCCGCTGGCCTCTCAGGCAGACCATGGAGGAAGCAGGTAGAGTACGGGTATGGCTAAAAGCTGGGCTCTACCGCCTCACAGTCATGGGTTCAAACCCTAAGTCTTGACACTTTGCCAGGCCTCAATTAGCATTTCTGCAAAACAAGAGATGAAACAGACTTGAGCCCTAAGTGAGATGAAAACTAATGGATACGAGGGCTGGAGGGACGGCTTAGCGGTTAAGGCGCTTGCCTGCAAAGGCCAAAGGTCCCAGGTTCGATTCCCCGGGACCCACATAAGCCAGATGCGTCTGCAGTAGCTACAGGCCCTGGCGCAACCATTCTCTCTCTCGCTCTCTCTGCTTTTTCTCAAATAAAGAATAAAAAAAACAATTTAAAAGTAATATACCTGAGATGCTTGCTTGCATAGGACCCAGCACATTTTGATTATTCAGTACACCGTCACTATATGATATACTGTTAGGACTGTCTGCACACCACTAGCCCAAGGTCCCCAAGCAGTGACAGTTCATGTGTCAGGGGACGCCCTGGGCCCAGCGTCAAACACAGGCAGACAAGGGCCAACTTGCTCCCGGGAGACCTCCCAGAGCCCTTCCTAGAGACTGTCCACTGAGAGCGAGTAGATAAAGCCAGGCTGGTCCTCCCCGCCTCTGTAGCAGATGGTCCAGCCTTGTCCCCTCTCAGGGGCCTTAGTCTGTCTTCCTATTATTCCCTCACTTCTGTTTTTGTTTGTTTGTTTGTTTCTTCTGTAACCCAGGCTGGCCTCAAACTCTTGGCGGTTTCCCTGCCTTGGCCCACCTGAATGCCAGGAATACAGACACGGGTCACGATGCATGGCTTGGGGTCTCGGGTTTTCATCACACACTTGGGAGGGTGGACAGAAGACTTCCCGGGGTTCCTGGCTTGCTGTCTGTCACATGATTCCCCACAAGCTCGCAGCCATCCACCGAGTAGCTACATTCCCTCCTGAACACTTGAACTGATTGATCTGGTCACTGCCCGACACAGCCCCAGAGAGGGAGAGAGTGCCTGCAGTTGGTGCACCACGCCACCCAAGTGGAGACTTAAGTTAACAGGGCCCGGGCACCAGCAATTGGAAGTGAGCTAGGGTTACCTACTGGTCCTCCCCCATCTCACACGGGCACACGTGTGTGCGTGCATACACACACACACACACACACTTCATTCATTCATTCTGTCTCTCTCTCTCTGTTCCTCCCTTTCCTCTTTCTCTCCCTCCACCTGTGCTAAGGCAGCTCCCAGAGAATGGACTAAAGTCAAGTGACTGAAGATCGAGGTCAGGGCCCCGTGGGGTGCAAGGCAGAGCTTCAAAGGTACAGGGACCCCAAGGAAGTAGGAGGACGTGCACGTGGCTTGGCCCGGCTTTGTACCGGCTTCAAATTCCAAGCTTCAGCTGGTATTTCTACAAAGCAGGTCCAAGGGCTGGACTGCCCACCACTTTGGAGAGAGAGGGGGCCCTAGATGTTGGAAGTCTGAGAGTCAAGCTCCTCTTGTGAGCCTGTGACATGGGCGGGACGGACTCCCAGCTTAGGGTTGGTCCAACTGACGGCGCTTGCCCCTGGGAGCTCACGGGCTGGCCAGACATGAGTCATTAGGATGAGACGCAGCCAACACGGGTCTCCGTGTGGCTCTGCCACCTCTTTATCACACAGCTACTGGGTTAAGGCAACACTGTCCCACGGAGCAGCTGGCCTCTGCTGTCCCCGAGACCCTTGTTTTTCATGCCATCACCTGCAGCACCCAAGTCCCGTGGGCATCTGCTCCGGGAGCCTGGGACTCTCCACCCAGCCCTCGTTCCTCACAGTTGATATCTTCTCCCCACCAGACACATTCAGGCTGCTCCGGGGCGGGTGCGAGGACCCAGTTCACCTTGTGTGGGGCCACAGGATTGGGTCTGGCCCAGGGCTCTGCAGACAATTCGTGACATCAATACGTTTCCTGCTCTGACACCCTTCCCAGACCCAGGGGAATGTAGAAACCAGACACTCCGCGGCCTACAGAAAGAGTCCTCGGGCTGGAGAGATGGTGTGGTGGTTTGAGTCAGGTGTCCCCCCATAAACTCAGTTATTCTGAAGGCTAGGTTCCCAGCTGATGGAGATTTAGGAATTAGCGCCCCCTGGAGGCGGTGTATTGTTGGGGGCGGGCTTATGGGTGTTACAGCCAGTGTCCCCTTGCCAGTGTTTGGCACACTCTCCTGTGGCTATGGTCCACCTGATGTTGGCCAGGGGGTGATGTCCACCCTCTGCTCATGCCATCGTTTTCCCTGCCATCGTGGAGCTTCCCGTCAAGTCTGTAAGTTAAAATGAACCCCTTTTGTTTCCCCAAAAGCTTCTCTTGGTCAGGTGATTTTGGCCAGCAAGGTGAGCCTGACTGCAACAGATGGCCTAGCAGTTAAGGCGCTTGCCTGCGAAGCCTAAGGACCCATGTTCGACTCTCCAGACCCTACGTAAGCCAGACGCACAAAGGTGAGGCAGGCGCAAGGACGCACATGCCCACTAGGTGGCGCAAGCGTCTGGAGTTTCATTGCAGTGGCTGATGCCCTGATGGACTAATTCTCTCTCTCTCTCTCCTCTGTCTTTCTTGCTCTCTAATAAAATAAAATAAATGGAAAGTGTCCTCATGGGTTTCCAACAGGTCACCACAAGCAAAGGCACAGCTCGGGAATGTACTGGAAGGGTAGAATCCATGACGACCACACAGTCACCTGCTCAGTCCCCACAGTGCGTCGGGCCAGGCTACCAGCTCCGACTCTGGTACAGATAAAAAAAAAAAAAAAGTCCAGGAAACAAAAGCACACACAAGAGAGGGAAGGGGAAAGGGGGGAGAAGGGAAAAATAATTTTTTTTTTAAAAAAAGGCTTCTTTTGGTATTTGTTTTCAAAGCCACTGACGAAAACCAGATTTGAAGTTTGGGGTAAAAAGGGATTTGGGCCTTTCAAATTCCACTCTCCGCTAATTGACTGCAGTTTCCTTTGAAAGAGCCCCGGCTCTTCTGAACAATGAACACGGCCCAGCTGGAACTCCACAACCACCAATAGCAGCAGCCGGGCCTCCAGGCTCCAGAGGGCTACCCTCGCTGTGCCTGGGCCAGCATTCGACAAGGCGGGACACCGGGACTCTCAAAACGTACACCTGAGGGCTGGGGAAACGGCTCAGCAGTTAAGGTGCTTACCTGTGAAGCCTAAACACCCCGGAGTTCGATTCCCCAGGACCCACGTAAGCCGGATGCACAAGGGGGCGCATGTGTCTGCAGTTCGTTTGCAGTGGCTGGAGGCCCTAGCACGCCCATTCTCTCTCTCTCTCTCTCTCTCCCTCTCTCTCAAATAAACAAATAATTTTTTTTTTAAATGTACACTTGAGCCAGGCATGGTGGCACACGCCTTTAATCCCAGCACTCGGGAGGCAGAGGTAGGAGGATCGCCGTGAGTTCGAGGACATCCTGAGACTACCAAGTGAATTCCAGGTCAGCCTGGGCTAGTGCGAGGGCTACCTCGGAAACAAAACAACAACAACAACCACAACAACAAAGCACACTTGAAACCAGATGGAAAGGCCACAGCAGGAGTCTGCCCTTAGCCTCTTGCCTCACGGGGTGCCTGTGGCTTGTCCAAGACAGTAGTGAGCCACGGCCGATTAGACCCGAAACTTCCGCAGAGCAGGCTCGCTGCGAACAGGAAGCTTAGACACAGCCAGATGCTCTGGCCATACTGCAACACGCCGCCTGCGTTCCCCTTCATCCCCAATGACAACTTGGGGCACTGCTGACCCCCTCTCTGAACCCTTCCCTCACCTGGCCTCACAGTAGTCTGTTAACAGCTTCTCTTTGAGACAGCTCAGAACGAACTATTTCTGTCCTCGCTTTGCATATAATGACCTAAATAGGGGCTGGAGGGATGGCTTAGCGGTTAAGCGCTTGCCTGTGAAGCCTAAGGACCCCGGTTCGAGGCTCGATTCCCCAGGACCCACGTTAGCCAGATGCACAAGGGGGCGCACGCATCTGGAGTTCGTTTGCAGTGGCTGGAGGCCCTGGTGTGCCCATTCTCTCTCTCTCTCTCTTTCTCTCTCTGCCTCTTTCTCCCTCTGTCTGTCGCTCTCAAATAAATAAATAAAAACAAACAAAAAAATATTTAAAGACCTAAATAATGCTAAAAAGAAAAAAAAAGCCATGGCTCCCAGAAAAATCCAGCAGCTAAGATACTGACTCCTATTTGCATGAAGGCTCTCCTGCCAATTCCCACCCTTAGACATACAGACAGACACACACACACACACACACACATACACACACACATGCTGTAGCCACTCCTCCTTCTTGGAGTCCACTGTCTCCACCCAGATCGAGCCCTGGTCCCGTCTTACACACCTGCTCCAGGAGTGTACAAACAGGAAACCACGGATGTCCCGGGACAGGCCTGCTGTCCTCCCACAGATAGACAGTGCTTGAAAGCCTTTGCCAGGGGCAACAGACCAGTTCCACTGCCCACCCTCCAGCATTCCCTCCCTGCCCTCTTGTCCTGCCCGGCTCCCAAGCATGAAAACGAACAGTTCTCCCCAGTACCACCTGCTGCAAGAGCTTTGAGCACTCAGCTCTCTTCTCTCTCTCTCTCTCTCTGGACCTGGAGCTCCTCACCCAAAAAGACAGGGCTGGAGGGATGCCTAAGGACCCATGGTTCGACTCTCCAGGTCCCACGTAAGCCAGGCACACAAAAGGGGATGCAAGTGCACAAGGTCACACATGCACACAAGGTGGCACACGTGTCTGGAGTTCAGCCGCAATGGCTGGAGGCCCTGGCACGCCAATCCTCTTTGTCTCTCTCTCTCTCTCATAAAAAAAAAAAAAAAAGGGGGCTGGAGAGATGGCTTAGAGGTTAAAGCGCTTGCATGCGAAACCTAAGGACCCATGTTCGACTCTCCAGATCCCACGTAAGCCAGACGCACAGTGACGCAAGCGCGCAATGTCACACATGCGCGCAAGGGGGCGCACGCGTCTGGGGTTCATTCGCAGTGGCTGAGGGCTCTAGCGTGCCCATTCTCTCTCTCTCTCTCCCAAAATAAATACGAAAAAAGAAGCGAAAGGGCAGACAACTCTAACTGTGGGTGTGAGGTTGTGACACATTAGTACAAACAGTGTGTGATTCACAGAGGGTGGAACGGGAGGGGGGCTGGTGGTGATGATGGTGTACCAGGGAGAACGGCCACGTCTCCTAAAGGTTGTAGGAAGGGACAGTCAGTCAGTCAGTCTGTCCATCTGGACTGAAAAAACCCCAAGAGAGCCAACGACACAGAATGTACCGGCTGGGAACTCAGGAGCCTGAACTTCAGGTAGGGTCCAAAGGAGCTACAGATATTCAAAAGGGTGACATATGTGGGTCCAGGTCAGCAGTGAGGACACTGCCCCCCCCCCTGCCAACCCCCACAACTTCCACGGTCTGTTCCTTTCATGACCTCCATCCTGGGCTGCCCCCAAGGCTCTCCCTGCCACAACACCTATCTGTCTTACCCCAGAGCCACACACACCGTCGGGCACGGGGGAGGCTCAGCTGGTCAGGGTTAGGACACCTCAATGTCCCAGGAGCCCTGGAGCCCTTTGCATCCACGCTAAGAGCTTTCCCAGGCAATTCACCGTTCCGCGCGTCTGTTCCCCATTACGAGGACCGACGTTCCCCCCCCGCCCCCAGCCCCTCACCCCCGATCAATCAGCGAGAGGCAGTTCTGATGAGCACGAGCTGTAATGACTAGCAGGGAGCACCGTGACTCTGACCAGGGAAAAGCTGCCGGGCCTGGGCGGAGGGGCCGGGTGGCAGAGAGATCGATGAAGCACATCGTGGGGAACATAGCACACGGAGCCCCTTCCACCTCTGCGGTTGCCTCTCCAGCCCCCAGCCCCTGTCACCCCACCGGATACTTTCTTCTCCTGTCACATGCCGCGGGCTTTCTGCCGAGGCTGGTCTTCCACAGATGTTACCTATCATCCAAGTCCGCTGCCGCCGCCTCCAGGAAGCCCCCTGAGCCTGCGTTCCTCCCCCCCCCCAAGGAAAGCCCTTCTTCCTCTGTCTTTGGAGGAAGTTGTCCCCCTCAACCTCACAACCTCTCTCGCCTCTCATATGCCTGGCCCTTCTGCCTGGAACACGGTTTTGTGGGGTTTTTTGTTTGTTTGGTTGGTTTGGGGGGGGTTGTTGTTGTTTTATCAAGGTAAGGTCTCACTCTAGCTCAGGCTGACCTGCAATTCACTATGGAGTCTCAGGGTGGCCTCGAACTCATGGCGATCCTCCTACCTCTGCCTCCCCAGTGCTGGGATTAAAGGCGTGCGCCACCACGCCCAGCTAAAACACTATTTATTTATTTATTTATTTATTTTGTTTTTCAAGGTCGGGTCTCACTCTAGCCCAGGCTGACCTGGAATTCACTATGGAGTCTCAGGGTGGCCTCGAACTCACAGCGATCCTCCTACCTCTGCCTCCCGAGTGCTGGGATTAAAGGCGTGAACCGCCACGCCCGGCCACTTTTGTGTTTCTGTTTTTCTTTGAGACAAGCTCAACAGACTGGCCTTTTTTAAATTATTTTTTTGTTGTTTATTTTTATTTATTTGAGAGTGACAGAGAGAGAAAGAGGCAGAGAGAGAGAGAGAGAATGGGCGTGTCAGGGCTTCTAGACACTGCAAACAAACTCCAGGTGTGTGCACCCCCTTGTGCATCTGGCTAACATGGGTCCTGGGGAATAGAGCCTCGAACCGGGAGTCCTTTGGCTTCACAGGCAAGCGCTTAACCGCTAAGCCATCTCTCCAGCCCCAGACTGGCCTTTATTAATGTGAGAGAGCAAGAGTGAGAGCAAGACAGACAGAGAGAGAGAGAGAATTGGCACACCAGGGCCTCAGCCACTGAAATCGAACTCCATACGCGTGTGCCGCCTTGTGCACACGTGTGACCTGAGCGTTTATGTCACCTTACGCGCGTCTGGTTTACATGGGACCTGGAGAGTCGAACATGGGTCCTTAGGCTAGGTGAACAACCGCTAAGCCATCTCTCCAGCCCCACGTTTATAGTTTTAATCCCTCTGGTTTTTGTTTGTTTTTTTTCTCATTCCAGTCAGATCACACCTGGGAAAGCCCTTCCCAACTGCCCACCAGGCTGCCTGGCCCCCAGGACTTGCCCACTGCATAGTATCTGTTGGCACATCTGTGATCACCTCCCCGGCGATCCCCCCCCCCCCCAACACACACCACTGTCCAGTGACTTGGAAATGCTGTACCTCTTGCCAGGCAGAAAAGACGTGGTTTCCAGTAGGTGCTCAGAGAATGTGTGCAGAACAATGCGTTCTGTCACCATCAAACAGCCTTAGAGCCCCCACAGGTCTGACTGCCCTGTCTTCCTGGCTCCAGGGACAGCAAAACCACCAGGGTCCACTACTGTGACCAAAGGCAGAGGGCTTCATATGGAAGGAATCAAGGGGACTGCGGAATGGAGACGCTATGTTATCCTGGCCATAAACCTTGATTTATAATTCAGGTTTCTTCTTCCAGAAGCTCTGTGAAGTTTCAACTTTGCCCCAACAAATCTTGGTAGCAAACTTTCAGAGGGACAGGAAGTGGCCCATTATAAGGTACAGGGCAGGTTCTAGTTGCCATTGTCCTCCAGGTAACCCCCCCCCTGGTTGGAGCCACCTGAGCTCTGTACCTGAAGGAGGACTCAGAAACGGACTCCTCCGCCACGCACAGGCAGCCGCGGCTTTGTCGAGTGTGACACACTCTACCTTCCTGCCTTATTCTGTCTCTGCCTACCAAAAACTAGGGTCCCTCTGAGACACGCAGGGCTTGCCCTGTTAATGGCCAGGCCTTTGCAAATCACGACCCTGACTGAGGTCCAGGCCAGGGCCACCAACGCTAAGTCATTTCGTGTTGTTACCTCAGGATGACTCCAGGAGGCACTACCGTCATCTCCGCCCGCTTGGGAGGAGAAACTGAGGTCTAAGAACTCAGTAACCGCCCCAGCGAGACAGCAGAGCACAGCCGGCTTCCTTGATTCCACCCAAATCTTTCATTTTCTTTTATGTTTATTAGAGAGAGAGACAGACAGACAGACAGATCCAAATCTTTCATTTTCTTTTATGTTTATTAGAGAGAGAGACAGACAGACAGACAGACAGACAGAGAATGGGCCCGCCTGGACCTCCAACCGCTGAAAACAAACTCCAGACGCATGTGCCACCTTGTGCATCTGGCTTACGTGGGATCCTTGGGACTTGAACCTGGGTCCTTCAACTTCGCAGTCAAGCGCCTTAACCACTAAGCTATCTCTCCAGCCCCCCCCCATGCAAATATTTTTCCTGGCTATTGTGAAGATAGCGGCAATAGACACTGTCGAGCAAGTATCTAAGGTAATGAGATGAGTCCTTAGGATATATGCCTAGGAGTGCTATAGCTGGGTCATATGGTAGATCTATTTTTAGCTGTCTCAGGAACCTCCACACTGGTTTCCACAATGGCCGGACCAGATTGCATTCCCACCAACAGTGTAGAAGGGTTCCTCTTTTTCTACATCCCCGCCAGCATTTAGGGTCATTTGTTTTCATGATGGTAGCCAATCTGACAGGAGTGAGATGGAATCTCAACGTAGTTTTAATCTGCATTTCCCTGCTGACTTAGGGATGTAGAACATTTTTTTTTAGATGCTTATACGTCATCCGTATTTCTTCTTGTGAGAACTCTCTATTTAGTTCCATAGCCTACTTTTTTAATTGGCTTGTTTGAGTTCTTATTATTTAATTTATTGAGTTCTTTGTGTATCCTAGATATGAATCCTCTATCAGATGCATAGCTGGCAAAGATCTTCTCCCATTCGGTAGCTTGCCTCTTTGCTCTATTCACAGTGTCCTTTGCCGTACAAAAGCTTTGTGATTTCACAAGGTCCCAGCGGTTAGTCCCCCATCCAAATCTTGTTCCATCGAAAGGTCGCCTGGCCCTGCACTCAGTCTGATGGGGGCTGAGGTCATGGGGGAAGAGCACTTTATTTTTTTTTTTAATTTTTTACTTATTTATTTGAGAGCGACAAACAGAGAGAGAAAGAGGCAGAGAACAGAATGGGCGCGCCAGGGCTTTCAGCCACTGCAAACGAACTCCAGATGCGTGTGCCCCCTTGTGCATCTGGCTAACGTGGGTCCTGGGGAATCGAGCCTCGAACCAGGGTCCTTAGGCTTCACAGGCAAGCGCTTAACCGCTAAGCCATCTCTCCAGCCTGGGAAGAGCACTTTAGAGGCACGTGCCAACGGCCCCACGTGAGCGTCCCGGCTAGGGACAGCCATGCAGGATGGGGACATGGGGGTCCTATCCTGCTAGGCTTTCCCCCAAGTCTCTTGGGAAGCCTGGGTCCACAGGGAAATACAGATCACATCAAAACAAGGGATCATTTTACACCTATTTCACCCAGTTCCCATTTCTCCTATAGGGCCTCTCTCATTCTGCTCTAACCCCTATATTTGACTTACTGGTCCTGTCTATATATTTCTGTCCTCTCCTGCTAGAACGTTCTAGGAGGGCGGGGATATCTGTCTGCGTAGCTTAGTGGCATCTCCCCAACACTGACACCAGCTTTGAGTGCATGACAGGTGCTCAGAAATCCCTGTTTACTAGAGGAGACGTCTCGGTACGACTGTGTCTGGAAATGCAAACGGTGATTACAATGAATGACCCTGACAGTAAGGAACGTGGGAGTGGCCGTCAGCCAGGGACCCAACTTCCATGACACCCAGAGACTACACAAAACTGCAGATCCTATGACACCCCCCCCCAACACACACACACACACACACATACACACTGCCAGACATTTTTACCAGTGCCCACTGGACACACCCATGTGAACGAAAGGTCTTTGACAATCCTCAAAGGGATCCTGAACATTCCAGACCTCAGGCCCCAGTGCAACCTGCAGCTCAATATCCACCAGTTAAAGAGTGGACGATGGGCTGGAGAGATGGATGAGCGGTTAAGGCGCTTGCCTGCAAAGCCTAAGGACCCACGTTTGACCCTCCGGGTCCCACACGAGCCAGGGGCACAAGGCGGTGCAAATTCGCACATGCGCACAAGATGGCATGCGTGTCTGGAGTTTGTTTGCGGTGGCTGGATACCCTGGTGTGCCAATTCTCTCTCTCTCTCTCATAAAAATAAAAAAAAATCATAAGGCTGGTCGTGGTGGCGCACGCCTTTAATCCCAGCACGCGGGAGGCAGAGGTAGGAGGATCGCAGTGAGTTCGAGGCCACCCTGAGACTACATAGTGAATTCCAGGTCAGCCTGGGCTAGAGTGAGACCCTAGCTCAAAAAAAAACACAAACAAACAAAAATACAGCCAAGCATGGTAGCTCACACCTTTAACCACAGCATTCGGAAGGCAGAGGTAGGAGGATCGAAAGTTGGAGGCCACCCTGAAACTAGATAGTGAGTTTCAGGACAGCCTGGGCTACAGTGAGGTCCTACCTCAAAACAACAACAACAACAAAAAACAAGATAAAAAATTAAGAAAAATAACAACAAATCCACTCGGGCCTATGGAGGGAAGGGAAGGTGTCAAGACTGGGAAACAACAGAAGAGAGGCTTGCCAGGGAGTCTGTAAGAGACCATTCAAATACTGGCTCCACAGTCTCAGTCACGCGGTATGACCCCAAGTGAGCTTCATCCAAATCTTCCAAGTTGTGTACACTTTCCCAGGTGTGTGATTTACTTCCGTAAGAAGTGTACTCTAGAGTGCTCAGCACTAAGACATCTCTATCACATCCTCCGAGGCTCAGTCAGGGTCCACTGCGGAAGAGGTGGAGGAAAGAACGTAAGAGCCAAAGGAAGGGTAGGACTCCTTACAACGTGCTCCTCCAGACACAAAATGGCCTGGATATCCATGACCTCACAGTGCCTGACACTACCTACACAAGACCCTCATAATAGGAGGAAGAGATGATAACATCAAAATAAAAGAGAGACTGAGAGGGGGAAGGGATATGATGGAGAGTGGATTTTTGAAGTGGAAAATGGGGGAGGGCAGGGAATTATCATGGTATCATGGTTTATTGTTAATAAGTATGGAAGTTGTCAATAAAAAATGACACGCCCCCCCCCCCCGCAAAAAAAGTGTATCTAGCCGGGCATGGTGGCACACGGCTTTAATCCCAGCACTTGGGAGGCAGAGGTAGGAGGATCGCCATGAGTTCGAGGCCACACTGAGACTCCATAGTGAATTCCAGGTCAGCCTGGGATAGAGCGAGACCCTAGTTCGGAAAACCGAAAAAGAAAATTTTATTTCATCCGTTTTAGAGAGGCAGAGAGAGCCAGGTGCGCAGAGAGAGCCGGGCATGGTGGCGCACGCCTTTAATCCCAGCACCTGGGAGGCAGAGGTAGGTAGGTGGGTCATGGTGAGTTCGAGGCCACCCTGAGACTACATAGAGAACTCCAGGTCAGCCTAGGCTAGAGTGAAACCCTACCTTGAAATTAAAAAAAAATAAAAAAAATAAAAAAGTGTACTCTAAAGGGGCTGACGAGGGCCTGGTGGGCAAGCCTTTATGAGACCTCTTTGCCACCCTCTTCCGGGCAGCAAATCACTGGCCCAGGAGCCCTGGCTGGTAGGCCAAATGAATTAACAATTTCCTTCTAGCCTTGTGGCGTTCCTATAATGTCACTCCACTTTTTTTTTTTTTTTTTCCATAGCCTAAGAAGTCCATAGTCTGTGCCATTTAACAGCCCAGTTCTGGGCTAGATCTGTCACCACAACAGTAAAAAATAAAATTTTTTTTTAAAAAAAAGTTAAGTGCATCATGTGCTCATAATAAGTAGTTTGCACAAAATTCTTTATTCCACACATGGGCAGCATGATGCCTTTAATGTGCACATTGTTTGTGGAGAGACCATAACTGAAGCCATTACTGGGCAGAATGTGGAAGTCGTTTTCTACTATTAAATAAGGAAAAAAACAAGGTTCTCATTTTTAAAATTAATTCAATGAAAGCTATTAAGCAGTTGGCCGTGAAGGCCTCGGTATTTTTTTTTTCTCCCCCTCCCCAAAAAAACTGATACTACTAACAAGGGCTCCCACCCCCCCTCCCAGCCCTGCCTAAATAAAAACACAAAATTAACCACATCATTTCCAAGACCATTTTCCAGCGTGATTTTTTGTCCTCAGACACGGGACTTACGCAGGAGCTCAACGGAACCTGAGCTCCAAATGCCCGTGGCACCGTCCTCCCGTGGGCACTGGCAGGAACGGGCAGCACGCGACGAGAGACTGATGCCCGTGTGAAAAGTAAGTGGGAATCGCCAGGCCCTTGGCTCTACCCAGTTACTGTGGTGAGGACGACTTGGGATGAATGAGGCAGCCCTCAAAATGTTCTCAAAGAGTCCTCAACTTTGTGAACGGGGGGGGGGGGGGCGTTCTGTGGATCCATCACGTCCCCCGTGGGCAGTGAACCTGGCATACGCCTGGCATATACGGCAGAGGTCTCCAACTATGCCAGCTCCCGGGATACTAGATAAGTGAAGAGTAGAAGCTGCCATGTTTTGTAGCAGGGGGGCTGGGGGGGGGGTCGGTTTAGATCTGAGGCGGGGCGAGTCCCCAACTGCCTTGCCCAAAGTTCGCAGCCTGCGAACCGCCAGCCACTCAGACCCACGATGACACCTGGAGAGGACGTGATAAGCACACGGCTCACGACGCCAGGCTCTGACGACATAACAAGCCAGGCGATCTCAGGGAGATCCGAAGCACCCTAGGCCAGATGGTGTATGTATCTGTATTACCAGATCATAAGCCCGCCCCTCCCCCCCCGCACCCCAACCCCAACCCCCGAGTCAGGGACGTTCAATTGAGTCATCAAGGGCCCAGCCAACCCGGGGACAGACCAAAAGTCAGTGAAAGTTAGGTGACAGGAGAGTCCCCCAATAACCCTTCTTGATCCAACAGAAGCCTCTCCTGGGTCATCTATCTTCAAATTGAGGTCCAGGGGTTAGAGAGATGCCTCAGCGGTTAAAGGCACTGCTTGAAAAAAAAAAAAAAAACTGGCAACCTAGGTTCGAGTCCCCAGTACCCACATAAAGCGAAATGCACAAAGTGACACATGCATCTGGAGTTTGTACGCAGTGGATGGAGGCCCTGGCATGTCCATTCTCATTCTCAATTTTCTCTCTCTCTCTCTCTCTCTCTCAAACTTCCTCTCTCTCGGCTTGCAAATAAATAAAGAAAAAAAATGTTTTTAATTGAGGTCCAGGGGCTGGAGAGAGGGGCTTAGAGGTTAAGGCGCTTGCCTGTAAAGCCTAAGGACCCAGCTTCAACTCCCCAGAACCCACGTAAGCCAGATGCACAAGGTGACACACGTGTCTTGAGTTTGTTTACAGTGGCCGAGGCCGCAGTGCATCAATACTCTCTCCCTCTTTCTCTCTCTTGCACTCTGCCTCTATCGCCCATAAAAAAAAAAATTGAGGGAGGACCATGGGCTGGAGAGATGGCTTAGCGGTTAAGGCACTTGCCTGCAAAGCCAGAGGATCCAGGTTCGATTCCCCAGGACCCACGTAAGCCAGACGCACAAGGTGGTGCATGATGCATCTGGAATTGGTTTGCAGTGGCAGAAGGTCCTGGGTGCACCCATTCTCTCTCAAACAAACAAATAAAACATAAATAAATAAATAAAATTGAGGTCCATAGTGACACAGAGGGAATTGGACGTTGGGAGGAGGGGGGACAGTCTAGAATGACACAAAAACCAGCTAAGACTACTCCTCCTGGCCCCATGGCCCTGAGCAAGCCACGGAGTGACATTCTAGAACGCCCACTTCCTCACCCACCAGTGGGGAAGATTCAGCTACACCGGGTCCGCACTCCCCCACCCCAAACCAGGATTCCAAGAAGACTGCTCACAACAGAGGTGATGGCTGACCCATGGCAGCTCACCCAGTCTTGCCCACCTCCCTCTCTCTCTCCCTCTCTCTCTCTCTCTCTCTCTCTCTCTCTCTCTCGGCATGTGCTGATGGCACACCTATCTGGAGACAGGCCGGGGTGGGTGGGGCTGGACTGAGGCAGACAAGCAACTATAAATAAGCGCCACCCAGGCTGGCCACAGCGGGCACGAAGAAAAGGCGGCGGGCACACAGTGCCTGGCACTGACTGAGAGCTTAGCAAATAGTAAGATCGGGAAGGTGTGGGCGCACTCGCCGCGTGGGTGAGGACGAAGACCACTCAAGCTTCGAGGCTTTGGGCTTCTGTGTCTCTTGCACGGAGGAGAGGGGGTCGTCTGTGCCTTGTTCCCAACATGATTTTCCTGAAACCCCCCCCCACCCACCCCCCACCACACCCAAAGGGCGTTAGTCACTTAGACCAGCGCTGACCGAGAAAGAACATCCAAGCCGGGCGTGGTGTGGCACACGCCTTTCAAACCAGCACTCGGAAGGGAGGCAGAGGTAGGAGGATCGCCGTGAGTTCGAGGCCAGCCTGAGAGTACGTAGTGAATTCCAGGTCAGCCTGGGCTAGAGCGAGACCCTACCTTGAAAAAAAAAAAATTGGGGCTGGGCATGTTGGCACACGCCTTTAACCCCAGCACTCGGAAGGCAGAGGTAGGAGGCGCTGCCGTGAGTTCGAGGCCACCCTGAGACTACGTAGTGAATTCCAGGTCAGCTTGGGCTAGAGCGAGACCCTACCTTGAAAAATAAAACAAAAGAAAAAAATTAAAAAAGGATTCCATTCTCCTCACTCTCTCTGGATGCCTCCAGTGTATCTCCCGGTGGGTGTCATTACGCCAAGTCTCTGACTTTTCTCTTCTCTGACTTTTCTCCCTCTCATTCTACTTCCCAGGGCAGGCGGGGATTTCTTCATTTCCACCTCTCTCCTCCTTCCCTTCCCCTTGCGCCTCCCTTCCCCCCCCTCTGCCAGGCTGTCCTTCCAGCCCCCGTGGGAAACCCTTTGCCTCCTGGCTCGCAGGTGGACTTGACTTGCACACGTGTTCTATCCGGAGAGAACACTAGGGTGAAACAGACATCCCTGATGACAGGGGGCGTGGCCTGAGACCAGCTGTGACCAGGTTATAACTGGCCCAGGGAGACTGGCTGCTCCCGCACTGGCTTGACCCACATGCCGGACGCGGTCCCCCCCCAATCCCTGCCTCTCCCCAGCACAGGTCTCCTAGGGATTTGGCAGGGACGAAGAGGAGGGAAGGGTCCCAAGGAAGAGATCTCTCCTCGTGATCCAGGCCCCAAGGAACACAGGGCTCAAGGGACACCTGAGCTTAGTTTTCACTGAACGGGATTCCCACAGGGCAGACACAAAAACTTGGTAAAGAGCCGGGCGTGGTGGCGCACGCCTTTAATCCCAGCACTCGGGAGGCAGAGGTAGGAGGATTGCCCTGAGTTCAAGGCCACCCTGAGACTCCATAGTGAATTCCAGGTCAGCCTGGGCTAGAGTGAGACCCTACCTCAAAAAACCAAGAAAAAAAAAAAAAAAACTTGGTAAAGGACGGGGGGCCAAATCGCCCCAGTTTCCAAGCGCCCCACACGCCCAACCCATCCACACTCTCTCAGCAAATACTGAGCACACTCACGTGCCAGACACAGCTCCGGGATGAGGGTGAAGAGCCAACGGAATGGGGGGGGGGCGGAGAGATGGTTCAGCGGTTAAGGCGCTCGCCTGCGAGGCCTAAGGACCCATGTTGGACTCCCCAGATCCCATGTGAGCCGGGCGCACTGAGGTGAGGCCAGCAAGGTCACACCACCAGGTGGCACAAGCGTCTGGAGTTCTATTGCAGTGGCTGAGGCCCTGGTGTGCCCAAACTCTCTCTCTCTCCCTCTTTGTCTCCCTAGAAATAAGAAAGAACAGAAGGGGCAAAGTCCCCACTCATGGGGAGCAGGCCTGAGGCCAGTGACCCCCAGCTCAGTCCTGAAATGCTGTCTAGATGTCCCCCAATATGCTCAGTGTCTTATCAGTTTGTAGTTTGGATCTGCAGCCACCTAGCTGGAGGAGGTGTCGCTGGGTGGATCTTAAAGGTGTGGTGGTGGATTTCAAATTCCAATCTAAAGATATGCAGAATGTGGGCTGGAGAGATGGCTTAGCGGTTAAGCGCTTGCCTGTGAAGCCTGAGGACCCCAGTTCGAGGCTCAATTCCCCAGGACCCACATTAGCCAGATGCACAAGGAGATGCACGGGTCTGGAGTTCGTCTGCAGTGGCTGGAGGCCCTGGCGTGCTCTCTCCCTCTCTCTCTCTCTCTCTCTCTCTCTCTCTCTCTCTCTCTCTCTCTCTCCCTGCCTATTTCTGTATCTCTCTCTCTCAAATAAATAAAAATAAAGTATTTTAGCCAGGGGTGGTGGCACACGCCTTTAATCCCAGCACTCGGGAGGCAGAGGTAGGAGGATCGCCGAGAGTTCAAGGCCACCCTGAGACTCCATAGTGAATTCCAGATCAGCCTGGGCTGGAGTAAAACCCTACCTTGAAAAACAACAACAAAAAGTGGGCTGGAAGGAAATGGGATGAAAGCAACACGGACTCTTCCAATATGTTCTGCCCAGAAGGGGAGGACAGGGCAGGGCAGGAGGAATGGAAGAAATGGAAATTCTTTTTTTTTTATTTTATATTTATTTATTTGTTTGCGAGAGAGAAAGAGAAGGAGGGAGAGAGAAGAGGCAGGAAGAGATAAGAGAATGGGCGCACCGGGGCCTCCAAGCCACTGCAATCGAACTCCAGGATGCATGCGCCACCTTGTGCATCTGGCTTATGTGGGTCCTGGGATATCAATCCTGGGCTCTTTGGCTTTGCAGGCAAGCGCCTTAACCGCTAAGCCATCTCTCCAGCCCTCAATGGTTACACTTTTAAACAGCTTAAGGGTGGGGCAGAAGTCTGCTGATATTTTCCATGCACACAGGAGAATGACCATCGCCACCTCATGTTCAAGAGAACATGTACCTGTTTATTCAAGCATGGCCATTCTCATGTACATTATCTAATACACACCTACGAAAGTACGTATATGGCCCAAGTAACCTCTCTGTAGCTCCACGTCCTCACCCACGCACTCAGACGAGAACAAACGAGCTAGCGTTACGTGGAGCACTCAGAAAGGAGTGTGGCGACAAGCAGACCAGCATTACTGGCCCTATACCAGCAGCAAGAGTTTCATAAATAGGGCTGGAGAGATGGCTCAGCAGTTAAGGCGCTTGCCTGCAAAGCCTAAGGACCCAGGTTCGATTCCCCCGGACCCACAAAAGCCAGGTGCACAAGGTGGCACATGCACCTGGAGTTCATTTGCAGTGGCTGGAAGTTCTGATGTGCCCAATCTCTCTCTCTCTCTCTCTCATATAAATAAATAAAATAATTTTTTAAAACAAGTTTCATGGGCTGGAGAGACAGCTTAGCAGTTAAGCGCTTGCCTGTGAAGCCTAAGGACCCCGGTTCGAGGCTCGATTCCCCAGGACCCACGTTAGCCAGATGCACAAGGGGGCGCACGCGTCTGGAGTTCGTTTGCAGTGGCTGGAGGCCCTGGCGCGCCCATTCTCTCTCTCTCTCTCTCTCTCTATGTGCCTCTTTCTCTCTCTGTCTGTCACTCTCAAATAAATAAATTAAAATAAACAAAAAAAAACTTTCAAACAGAGATTTTCATAAAGAGAAGCCACATTCCTCCCACCCTGCCGCGGATGGCCTTGGCACCTGCCCTAAACAACTGCCAGCCTCCCAAACGAGTTCACTCATTTCCGCGCATCCTTTTCTTTCTCGTGCCCACGCGGACGGAGGTCAGGGCACACGGCAGGCAGGCTGTCAACTTCCGCTGGAGGGAAGACCCTCCCGCTGGTTTGAGGCCCAGCCACGTGCCACAGACTACTGAAGCTTGCGACCAGGCTAGATCACAGCAGACGTGCCGAGGCTCGCACGGAGCTGGGACCTTTTCAAGACCCAGGTGGCTGGACGCCTCACCCGTGGCCAGTGGCCTCTCTCTCTCATCACCAGGGGCTCAGCCAGAACAGACTGCTGCGATCTGGTCACTCAGGGGACCGGACCGGGATTGCTTCATCGCAATGATTCCCCTGCGAAGGAAGGGCAGCAGACGTGGGGGGGGGTGTACGCGCACCCCGTGTGTCAGCGGTGACAACGCCAAAGGAAGCCCGCCTTGCCCTGCAAAGCAAACGCCTCATCCCAAGACCCAGAGGCACCTTCTCAACCCGCTGACTCTTCCCCCGGGGGCCAGATTGCAGAAGCATCGCTGTGGGGGCTCCACGCACGGGCTTTTCTGAAATGTCACCAAGAACAAAGCTCCCTTTGCTGCCAGCCCCGAGTATTTACAAGCAAGCACAAATCTGTGAGAAAATTCAATTGAACGCAGATGGCAGGAAATTCCTCTAAAATGACAGTGGCCAAATTCAAACCACAAGACATGAAAATAACCCAACGTACTAGACATGAAGAGCATATCTTATAGGCTTCTCCTCGTGCGATTTGCAATCTGTCATAGATTACCAGAAGACAGACTGCAAATTTATTGGACTTCTGTAGAACACGGATTCCATTTGCAACAATTAAACCTTCCGTGGCGAAGGACGGGGTCGGAGGGGGCGATCAGGAGATGTTGGAAGTGATGGTGTGTGCTATGAGCCAGATAAGGGGGCTGCTGTCAGAACTCGGGAGCTCATGAGCTAGCCTGGGCACCGCAGGCCGGGTGTGTGCCAGATCGGACGACACCCAAGGGCACCTAGGTTGAAGACCCAGCCATGCAGAGAGGGCACAAGGGGGTGTTCCCTTCCGCTGGTGCCCCAGATATATGCGAGCTGTCTAGAGCTTTGGGTGAACTCTCTCATTGGCCGTGATCCAGAATGCACCGCAAGACAGGGATCTAGAACACGGAATCCACAGGCTGAGGGTCAGTGACGCAGCTAGTCCTGATGCTGCCAAAAAAAAAAAGCAGACACCGCTAACGGATCACACCGTCCGTGGTGGGGTGATTTGGGTGTTCCCCCATAAACTCAGGTGTCCTGAATGCTAGGTTCCCCAGCTGATGGAGATTTGGGAATTAGCGCCCCCTGGAGGCAGTGTATTGTTGGGGACTGGGCTTATGGGTGTTACAGCCAGTGTCCCCTTGCCAGTGTTTGGCACACTCTCCTGTTGCTATTGCCCACCTTATGTTGGCCAGGGGATGATGTCTACCCTCTGCTCATGCCATTGTTCTCCCCTGCCATCGTGGAGCTTCCCCTCGAGTCTGTAAGCCAAAATAAACCTCTTTATTTTCCCCCCACAAGCTGCTCTTGGTTGGGTGATTTCTACCAGCAATGCAAACCTGACTGCAACACCATCTCTCTCTCTCTCTCTCTCTCTCTCTCTCTCTCTCTCTCAATCCCTCTCCCTCTCTCTCTGCTTGCAAATAAATTTAAAAAAAAAAGTTGAGGGACATTTCTGGCCCCAAAGCAGTCAGTCTATAGGAAAAGGGTGACGTGAACATCTGCACCTCTAGTGACAAATTCTCACAGACAGCAGCACGGTGACCCTAACAGACAAGAGGCCTGAGAAGGGACAGGTCATCATCAGCAGAACCTTGTGGAGGAGGCTCACGCTGGAAGCCATGCCGCTCTCTCCTCCAGAGCAGCCCAGCAGGTCCTCTGGGCTGTGGGGGTCCACTTCTGCTCCCACCTGATTCACCATGATGTCGCTGGCTCACAGGACCTGCCCCCCCCCACCCCACCAGACACTCCTGCTATGTCCACAGTGGCCATCAAGGGAATCTGGGGACGAGCTGACTTCTAACACAGAGTCATAACCGGGGCCGCCTGTCTTCCCCAAGAGTCAGGGATCAGTGTCCAGTTCCTACTCAGAGTGCATAGGAAGAAGGTAGCTGGGCTGGGGAGATTGCTCAGTGGTTAGAGTGCATGCATGATTGTGATGCCTAAGGACCCAGGTTCGAGTCTCCTGGTCTCACGTCGGCCAGATACACATGGTGGCGCACGCGTCTGGAGCTCCTCTGCAGTGGCTGGAGGCCCCGGCACACCCATTCTCTCTCTCACTGTCTCAAATAAATAAATAAAAATAAATCTTAACGGGCTGGAGAGATGGTTTAACGGTTAAGCGCTTGCCTGTGAAGCCTAAGGACCCCGGTTCGAGGCTCGATTCCCCAGGACCCACGTTAGCCAGATGCACAACGGGGGCGCACGCGTCTGGAGTTCGTTTGCAGTGGATGGAGGCCCTGGCGCACCCATCTCTCTCTATCTGCCTCTTTCTCTCTGCCTGTCGCTCTCAAATAAATAAATAAAAATGAGCCGGGCGTGGTGGCACACGCCTTTAATCCCAGCACTCGGGAGGCAGAGGTAGGAGGATCGCCGTGAGTTCGAGGCCACCCTGAGACTACATAGTGAATTCCAGGTCAGCCTGAGCTAGAGTGAAACCCTACCTCGAAAAACCAAAAAAAAAAAATAAATAAATAAATAAAAATGAACAAAAAAATTTTTAAAATAAATAAATAAATCTTTTTTAAAAAGCCAGTTGTCATGATGATTGGGTAAGGAGGTCAGGGTTAATACAAGCAGGAACGGGGTCTGGAAGTCTAAAAGAACGTGTCATGGAGTAGTGCGGACTTGGACTCTGCACCTCCATCCTGGTCATGTGACTCACAGCCGCCTCGCCTGTGGACAGGACCGCGGTATTGGCTCACGCCCAGTGGATGTTAAGTCTGAGTGTTGACAGGGCACCAGATCCAAAGGCCCTTGGTGTGCCTACCCTAGAGATGGGATCGGGAAGGCAGAGGCCCAAGAAACAAAAGAAAACAATTTTTTTTCTAAAACCCAGTCCAAGAGAAAGGGGATGGGGGTGGAGGGAGGAGTCCTGGAGCACTCAAACGGCCCATGGCAGAGAACTGCCCGGCATTGGCATGGTCATGAGATGGGCACTGCCCTGTCACAGGAGTCAGGTGCTAACAGCAGCGTGGATCAGAGGACCAGAGTCTGCAGGGCTTCTCAATGCTGTTTTTTTTTTTTAATTATGGAGATTGTATTTTTTTAAATTTTTTCTTTATTTATTGGAGATAGAGAGAAAGGGGGAAAAGAAGGAGAGAGAATGGGCGCGCCAGGGACTCCAGCCACTGCAGACGAACTCCAGACGCACGTGCCACTATGTGTATCTGGCTGACGTGGGACCTGGAGAATCGAACCTGGGTCCACAAGGCTTCGCAGGCAAATGCCGTTAACCACTGAGCCATCTCTCCGGCCCCCTCTCCGCGTCCTTCGTCGTAAGCATGGAGAGCTACAGCCAGACACGCCAGAGAACTCGCTCTACGTCTCAATGCGGAGCTGGTAGCACACGGCTGGGATTGCACGCAGTTTCTACCTGCAGTCAGGACGCCGCTCCACAGCCCAGAGCCTCTGTATGGGGGCTCACACGCATTGCACCCCACTTCCCAGGGAGGCTGGGACCCTGAGGCTCCGCAGCACCCACACCCACCAGCCAAGCCACCCTGAGAAAGACGTCAGCTGCTCCGAGCCTCAGGTTGCCCCTCGGGCCCTGCGTACTTGTGATGATTCACGAGGCACCAGCGCTGCCCGCTGAAGTGGCAACATACCCGGGCAGCGTGGCAGAGGCGACTCCCGGAGGCAGGTGGGACCACCACGATGCCTCCTCTGCTCAGCTATACACTTGAGCTCTGTTCTAGAACAGGGTTCTCCTAAACGCCCGCTGGCTTCCATTAGAAACCATGTCCCAATAGCGAAGTACTCTCAAATGCCAGCTTCTCCTCGGACCAACCGCACACGTGGTGAGGAACACGTTCGAGGGGACATGAGAATGACCGAGGGACCCTAAAAACTGTCTAGGTCAAGGTCTAAGAAGACGTCGCTTGTTGGGGCAGTTTAGCACCTAGGCATCAGGACACCCCAGAGCTCCCCACGTGGTCTCCGCACTGCTGCAGTCTGGGGGCAGGGCCCCCCCCCTGCTATGGTAAAGCACTAATGATTGTGGGGTGGGGGAGACAGGGAAACTGAGACCTACGGATCGCTTGCAGCCCGGGGAGACCAGCGAAGCAGGGATGCGCACAAGAGTATAGCTTCCTACCCCGACAGGCCTGGCCGGGCTGCGCGTCTCTTGGTACAGAGCCACGTCTAGCATGAGGGGTGATCCCACAGGCTGGGAGGACAAGTCGCCTCTGCTCACTGCACACAGAGGTTCCCATACCCGAAGGAATCTCCTCAAAGCGGCTGAGCTGCTGCCCGGAGGCCCTGCCAAGCAAGGGAGGTTGGCTGAAAAGGCAGGCTCCTTGGGCCTGTCTCATGGGCCGACCCTGGAGGTCATGCCAGTGCCTAGGGCGTCCGATCTGAGCTTGCCCAACGCCAGGTTCTTTTCCTGCACGCGAGAAAGGCGTGGCAGAAGGGCCTCGAAGGAGGACACGCTGCAAAAGTACAAAGTGCTATAAAAATGCACGGCCGCCCTTATTGGAAACAGGCTTCGCCAAGAGTGGTCCCCCAGGACCCAAGAGAAATATGTCCCACCAGCGCTATTGGAGCCACGTGTTCCCCGTGAGGTAATGGACACTCAAGATGCTCTCCGTGTGAGATATGAATCCCGGCGCAAATGGGGGGGTGTTACCATAACCCATCATCACAGCGATGATGGCCTGATGTCTCTCCTGCCACACGGGGCCCCTCTCCCAGTCGGCTCAGTTAGCCATCTGTGGGTCCTGTGGACAGACCCTTCACAAGCTGGGAGGCAAGGGGCCTCCACATCTCCCGTCGGATGCTCCAAGGAGCGCCCAGAGTCAGCAGAGCCGAGCTGGTCCTACCATTCCGCCCCTACGTCGGTCCCTTGTCCCACCTCCAGGTGCTCAGAATGACATGCTCAACAAACACCCCCCTTGGCCCATGTCTCAGCCAACCCTGTGGGTGACAGCTGTGGGCTGAGTTATAATGTGCACAGTTGTAGGTGGACACTGTCCTGGCTCTTTTAAAAAATTTTTAAAATATTTTTGTTTGTTTGTTTTTCTGAGATAGGGTCTTACTCCCACCCAGGCTGACCTGGAATTCACTCTGTAGTCTCAGGGTGGCCTCGAACTCACGGCCATCCTCCTACCTCTGCCTCCCAAGTGCTGGGATTAAGAGTGTGTGCCACCAAACCTGGCCAATTTTATTGTGATTTTTTTTTTTTAATTTCAGAGACAGAGGGAACTGGCACACCAGGCCTCATCCACTGCAATCAAATTCAAGACTCTTGCACAAGCTAGTGGGCACGTGCGACCTCGCGCTTGCCTCACCTTTGTGTGTCAGGCTTACGTGGGATCTGGAGAGTCGAAGATGGGTCCAAAGGCTTCTCAGGCAAGCGCCCTAACTGCTAAGGCCATCTCTCCAGACCCTGTTCTTGCTCTTTATAAGCTCTCTCTCCTAGTCCTTTAAAGAAAGCCTGGAACATCCTTATCTAGTAGATGAGGAATTCAAGACTCAGAAAGGCATCTTAACCTTCCTAGGGTCATGCAGGCAGGGTTTGCGCTCCTCACCAGTGCAAAGCCCATGAGCATTCTCCCCTGCCTCTCATATATCACATCTGTGACATCTCTCCACTCTCCTCCATTACCATCACCACCACCAACCCCATCCCTGACATCTCTCCACTCTCCTCCATTACCATCACCACCACCAACCCCATCCCTGACATCTCCCCACTCTCCTCCATTACCATCACCACCACCAACCCCATCCCTGACATCTCCCCACTCTCCTCCATTATCATCACCACCACCAACCCCATCCCTGACATCTCTCCACTCTCCTCCATTACCATCACCACCGCCAACCCCATCCCTGACATCTCTCCACTCTCCTCCATTACCATCACCACCACCAACCCCATCCCTGACATCTCCCCACTCTCCTCCATTACCATCACCACCACCAATCCCATCCCTGACATCTCTCCACTCTCCTCCATTACCATCACCACCGCCAACCCCATCCCTGACATCTCCCCACTCTCCTCCATTACCATCACCACCACCAACCCCATCCCTGACATCTCTCCACTCTCCTCCATTACCATCACCACCAATCCCATCCCTGACATCTCTCCACTCTCCTCCATCACCATCACCACCACCAATCCCATCCCTGACATCTCTCCACTCTCCTCCATTACCATCACCACCACCAACCCCATCCCTGACATCTCTCCACTCTCCTCCATTACCATCAACACCAGGAGGCAAGGACGGGCCACAGCACAGCTGTCTCAACCGGTGTGCACCAGTTCCTCACTGGTGACCTTGTCCTGCCTCTGCCTCCGCCACTGGGTGAGGAGCTCTGGGCCATGGGCCTACCTTGTTCTTAGTATTAAGTCCTGGCACCGAAGGGCAGAGCCTTTAACAGGCAGGTTTCAGCAAGTGCTGACACTGACCCAAACAGAACCAACCCAGTTGGAGGACTGGAATTGCTGGGCTGCAGTGGGGCTGTATGTAAGTGTGGCACTCTGTAGTAGCATGGCATCCACACGTGCACTCTGGGCAGCTGCACCCTGGTGAGCCATGCTTCCCTCCTCTCTCAGCTAGGTTTTCTCCTCCAAATTCTTTTTTTTATATTTATTTTATATTTTAGTTTAACTTAATTTATTTTTTGTTTATTTTTATTTACTTAATTGAGAGTGACAGACAGACAGACAGAGAAAGTGGTAGACAGTGACAGAGAGAGAGCGAGTATGGGCTTGCCAGGGCCTCCAGCCACTGCAAACGAACTCTAGACGCATGCGCCCCCTTGTGCATCTGGCTAACGTGGGTCCTGGGGAATCGAGCCTCGAACCGGGGTCCTTAGGCTTCACAGGCAAGCGCTTAACCGCTAAGCCATCTCTCCAGCCCCTGCTATTTTTTTAATTTAATTTTATTCTTTGTTTTCAAGGTAGGGTCTCGCTCTGGCCCAGGCTGACCTGGAATTCACTATGTAGCCTCAGGTTGGCCTCAAACTCACAGTGATACTCCTACCTCTGCCACCTGAGTGATGGATTAAAGGGTACCTCACTATGCATGACCTCTTTTTTATTATTTATTTGCAAGCAGAGAGGGATGGAGAGACAGCGAGACAGAGAGAATGGGCCCACCAGGCCTCAGCTACTGCAAACGAACTCCAGACGCAGTGCGCCACCATGTGCACCTGACTTACGTGGGACCTGGAGAATCAAACCTGAGTCCTTAGTCTTCGCAGGCATGCGTCTTAATCGCTAAGCCATCTCTCCAGTCTTTTTTTGTTTTGTTTTGTTTTGTTTAAAGATTTCTTTTTAAAGTCATTGTCGGGCTGGAGAGATGGCTTAGTGGTTAAGCGCTTACCTGTGAAGCCTAGGGACCCCAGTTCGAGGCTTGATTCCCCAGGACCCACGTTAGCCAGATGCACAAGGGGGCGCACGCATCTGGAGTTCATTTGCAGTGGCTGGAAGCCCTGGTGCGCCCATTCTTGCTCTCTCTCTCTCTCTCTCTCTGCCTCTTTCTGTCTCTGTCACTCTCAAATAAATAAATAAAAATAAAACAAAGAACATTTTAAAGTCATTGTCTTTCCAATTGTAACAGCAAACATACATCTTTTGTTTTGGTGGGTTTTTTTTAATATTTTATTTTTATTTATTTGACAGAGAAAGAGGGAGAGAGGGAGAATGGGCGGTCCAGGGCCTCCAGCCACTGCAAAGGAACTCCAAATGAGTGCACCCCCTTGTGCATCTGGCTAACGTGGGTCCCAGAGAATCGAAAGCCTGGGTTCTTTGACTTTGCAGGCAAACACCTTAACCGCTAAGCCATGCCTCCAGCCCTTTTTAAGATTTTATTTTATTTATTTATTAGAGACAGAGAGAGGGAGAGAGAGAGAGTGTGTGTGTGTGTGTCCTCCGGACTCTTGATGAAACATAAGTTCAAAAGCTGCTCTCCCTGGGCTGAGCCTCAGTTTCCCCTGCTGTCCTTTTCGGCAGGGCGGCCCAGCAGCTGGGGAAAGAGATATCCGAAACACGCTGGCCTGACCCTGGCGATGACCCTCAGCAGTTCTTCTCCAGCCCCGCAGAGCCCTTGCGGGGGCGGGGATGGAGGTCCAGTGGACCCCCAACTGACCAGCGAGGTGATGAGGGGGGGGGCCACTCAAGAGGACCACAGCTTCAGGAAGTCCAGTCCCACCGGGCAGTCTGGTGGCTCTCTTCCCGACGCCTTCAGTGGCAGAGGCCAAGCCACACACCCTTACAATACTGAGCATCAACGCCCCTGCTGATCCAAGCCCGGCACACCTGCGCCACAAAGCAGCCCCCCCAACCCCCATGCGTGCCGCTGACAGTGGCCTGTCACCTGCCGCGTGACGATGCTCTCTGAACACTGCCTCAATGAAGAGTCTCGGGACACCTGCTCCCAACGCCAAACGACAGAGGCGACGGCGCATCCTCACCGCAGACCAATGCATGCACCTGCTGGGTTTGGCTCACTAACGTTGGGGAGAGCGCCCGCCGTTGTTGCAGGGGCCCCGCTCGGGTCCCGGGGAACGCAGCAGCAAAGGACTGAGCCCTGCCTTGCCGGAGCGAACATTCTAGTAGGGGATGGCGGACGGTACAAATAGGCCGAACGGTATGTGAGCGGTTGGACATGCTGCGGAGAAAAAGGCAGGGAAGGGACACCAGGGACAGGAGGGTGACTTAAATGCTTTTTTAAAATTTTTTTAAAAATTTATTTGAGAGAGAAAGGGGCACAGAGAGAAAGAATGGGCACACCAGAGCCACTACAAATAAACCCATGTTAGCCACGCATGCGTCTGGAGTTCGTTTGCAGTGGCTGGAGGCCCTGGCGCCCCCATTCATTCTCTCTCTCCCTCTCTCTCTGCCAAATAAACAAACACAAATATTTTTAAAATAAATAAATAAATTATCTATTAGCCAGGCATGGTGGTGCACACCTTTAATCCCAGCACTCGGGAGGCAAGAGATGGGAGGATTGCCGTGAGATCGAGGCCACCTTGAGACTACACAGTGAATTCCAGGTCAGCCTGGGCTAGAGTGAGGCCCTACCTCGAAAAACCAAAATAAGTAAATAAATATTTTAAAGGCATATTTTATTTATTTCTTTGAGAGAGATTGAGCAAGAGGGAAACAGAGAAGCAAGCAGACAGAGCAAGAGAATGGGCATGCCAGGGGCTTCCAGTCACTGCAAGCAAACTCCAGACACATGCGTCACCTTGTGTACCTGGCTTCCGGTGGGTCCTGAGGAACTGAACCTGGGTCCTCAGGCTCCGAAGGCAAAAGCGCTTTTACTGCTGAGCCATCTCTCCAGCCCTACCCATCTCTCTATGCTAAACCCTACGACCTCTTGGGGTCTTCTCAGGTATCCATGATGTCTTGCCAGGAGGACTGTCATCGACCCAAAGCCACAGAGAGAAGTCGGACTCGTCACTTCCTGTCCCAGTGCACAATGGGGTTGTTAGTAAGAATTTAAAGGGCCCCCCACGTCTTGTCAAAGTTTTCTAAAAGGAAGCCAACTTCCATCCCACGGCGGGATACCAGCCAGATGAAATTTGAAAGAACTGAGCGTCGAGTCCTGTGGTACAAAAGTCCAATACTGGTCTCTGAAGACTCCTAGAAAACTCCCAGGAAAGCTAGCTCCGTCTAGTCACGTGTTGACATGCCAACTCTCCACTGTGTTCCTTTAAGGTAGCTTGTTCCGTCTTAGCACCTATAGGAGGAGCTGCCTGGTACTCTATTAAATGGAGATAATCATCGCATCACTTTATTTTTTTTATTTTTTATTTTTACTTATTTATTTATTTATTTATTTTTTATTTTTATTTTTTTGGTTTTTCAAGGTAGGGTCTCACTCTAGCCCAGGCTGACCCTGGAATTCACTCTGTAGTCTCAGGGTGGCCTTGAACTCTCAGCGATCCTCCTACCTCTGCCTCCCAAGTGCTGGGATTTAAAGGCATGCACCACCACGCCCGGCCACATCACTATTTTTTTTAATTTATTTATTTATTTGCGGAGAGGGAGACAGAGAGAGTGGGCATGCCAGGGCCTCCAGCCACTGCAAACGAACTCCAGATGCGTGCACCCCCTCGTGCATCTGGCTTACGTGGGTCCTAGGAAATCGAACCAGGGTCCTGTGGCTTTGCAGGCAAACACCTTAACCGCTAAGCCGTCCCTCCGGCCCTGCATCACTATTTCTAATACTGTGTATAAAGAAGAAAACAACCTAGCTGGCCAGCAACAGGAGGACTATGTACAGCAGCATGCCCCAGTTCATACAATCTCACGCAGCCACGTGGCTTGCAGAGTTCATGCGGCAACATGAAGAAAATTTCCAAGCAGTCTATAAAGGGTCATTCACGCATGAGTCAGGCTATTTTTAAAATTATGCATGTGGACAGAGGTCAGAAAGGAGCAGGAAGGAGGAGAAACTGGTGACGCTTATGTGGGGGTGGATTTGCCAAAAGAATGCATCTCGTTGTGAATGAGTCACTGCTATCATACTGTCAATGGAGAATCAAAAATGAAGGAAAAAAAAAGATAATTTACAGAATAATACAGCCGGGCGTGGTGGCGCACGCCTTTAATCCCAGCACTCGGGAGGCAGAGGTAGGAGGATCACCATGAGTTCAAGGCCACCCTGAGACTCCGTAGTGAATTCCAGGTCAGCCTGGGCTAGAGTGAAACCCTACCTCGAAAAACCAAAAAAAAAAAAAAAAAAAAAAGAATAATAGGAACTTGGGGGCCTGCCGTTATAGGTGCAGATATTTCTAAAGGGTAGAAAGTTGTGAAGAACAAACTCTGTTCGATATGCAGTGATAAGTCCTCGAACTGCACTTGCTGGAAGAAAAATGTTCAGGTGCAAAAAAAAAACACTGTCCTACAGAGCATAGAGAGGCAAGCTAGGCCAGGCTGAGCTTCTGGCCCCACATTCAAAAAGGAACCGGGGATAAGTAAATATAATATATACATATATATAATATAGTATATATAAATATAATATAAATATGTATTTTTTTAAATCAAGCCAGGTGTGGTGGTATACGTCTTTAATCCCAGCACTCGGGAGGCAGAGGTAGGAGGATCACTGTGAGTTCAAGGCCAGCCTGTGACTACATAGTGAATTCCAGGTCAGCCTGGGCTCCAGCAAGTCACTCCAAGTGCCCAAGCCCTACTTTCCTTCATGCAGAGTAGAACTCTTCCGTTCGCTTGGTCCAACTCAAAGCTATATGAAATTCTGCCTGTGCTATACATCCCACAAGGCCTTCTACTCCTGGTCTGGAGGACTGATTTGTTTGTTTGTTTGTTTGTTTGTTTGTTTGTTTGTTTTTCGAGGTAAGGGTCTCACTGTAGCCCAGGCTGACCTGGAATTCACTCTGCAGTCTCCGGCTGGCCTCAAACTCACAGCGATCCTCCTACCTCTGCCTCCCGAGTGGCTGGGATTAAACGTGTGTGCCACCACACCCGGCTTGATTTTTTTTTAATACATTTATGTGTTTATTTGCAAGCAGATGAGAGAGAGAGAGACAAGAGAGAACGGGCACAGCAGGGCCCCTGGCGGCTACAAACAAATTCCAGATGCATGAACCACTTTCTGCATCTGGCTTTACATGGGCACGGGGGGGGGGGGGGGATCAAACCCGGGTCGTAGCCATCTCTGGCAGCCCAACTGTACGACTCTCTTGCACCAAGAACGTCCAGCTACCACTTACCAACTAACTGTGACCCTGGGAGCAGATGTGTGTGTTAATCACGGCATGATGAGCTGGACTTGGCAACAAGACCTGTCTGCCCAGTTTTGAATCCCACCCACCTACCCTTGGAGGACTTGTGCTTGAAGATCCCCCGCAAAGCCAGTCTGCAGCCCATGACAGCAAAAGCGTCTGGACCTGTGGGCTGGAGAGATGGCTTAGTGGTTAAAGGCGCTTGCCTGCAAAGCCAAAGGACCCAGGTTCTATTCCCCAGGACCCACGTAAGCCAGGTGCACGGGGGAGGGGGAGGCGCACACATCTGGAGTTCGTTTGCAGAGGTTGGACGCCCTGGCACACCCATTCTCTCAGTCCCTCCCCCCCCCCACTGCCTATTTCTGTATCTCTCTCTCTCTGAAATAAATAAGTAAATAAAATAGTTTTTTTTTTTTTTAAGTGTCTGGAGTTGTGGCAGCCCTGCCCTCTCACTCTGCTCCTTCCTGGTGCACCCATTCTCTCTCTGTCTCTCTCTCTACCTGCCTATTTCTGCATCTCTTTCTCTCTGTGAAATAAATAAATAAATAAAATAGATTTTTAAATTTTTTTGTTCATTTTTATTTATTTATTTGAGAGTGACAGACAGAGAGAGAGAGAGAGAGAGAGAGAGGGAGAGAATGGGCACGCCAGGGCCTCCAGCCACTGCAAAGGAACTCCAGACACGTGCGCTCCCCTTGTGCATCTGGCTAACATAGGTCCTGGGGGAATCGAGCCTCGAACCGGGGTCCTTGGGCTTCACAGGCAAGCACTTCACCGCTAAGCCATCTCTCCAGCCCTAAAACAGATTTTTTTTTTTTTTAAAGTGTCTGCAGTTGCGGCAGCCCTGCCCTCTCACTCTGACTCCTTCCCTTCCCCAAGCTGAGGCCACCAGCTCCCAGATCAGTCAGAACACGCTCCAGCATCGTCGCCTTCACCCCGAGCTGGCAAGCGCCTTATGTTCCTGGCCACCACCGTCCGCCTGTAAAGAGGCTGGATGGCGCCAACCTCTCGTGGAAGCCACCTTCGGCCCTGGTCCCCGCAAGCCCGTGGCCCCTGAGCGCACATTCGGTCTGGCACCGCATCACAATGCCAACCCTGCCCACAGGCACCCCACGGCGCTTCGCACAACGCCGGAGCGGTAGGCAGAGCCCGGGTGAGACGCCTCTGAGGAGGCCCCGAGTGGCTCTGAGGCCACCTGCCAGGGAGACCAGGGCCTGGTGAAAAAAACGGCCCATTCCTCCAGCTATGCAGTGGGCGGAAGGGGCCAGCCAAGGTGGTCTGAAGCGGCGACACAGGGCAGGGCACGTGGCCTCGAGCCCTGGCTCTCTACTCCACAGCCCGATGCACATCGCCTATCTCCAGGGAGCCTGCAGAAGCCTCTCCCTAGGGCGCCCACCACTCCTTGAACTGCCCATGCTGTCCTGCGGGACAGATACGGTACACGCTTCGTCACTTGGCTTAGTGCCTGGGACAAGAATTTTTTTTCAAATATTTTATTTATTATTTATTTGAGAGAGAGAGAGAGAGAGGGAGAGAATGGGTATGCCAGAACCTCCAGCCACTGCCAATGAACTCCAGACACATGTGTCACCTTGTGCATCTGGCCTACGTGGGTACTGGGCAGTTGAACCTGGGTCCTTAGGCTTTGCAAGCAAGTGCCTTAACCAATACGTCAACACTCCAGCCCCAGAATTTTTTTTTCCCAGGACAAAATTAGGCTGGCCATAGGCACACACCTTAAAAAAAAGGGGGGGCTGGAGAGATGGCTTAGCGGTTAAGCGCTTGCCTATGAAGCCTAAGGACCCCAGTTCGAGGCTCAATTCTTCAGGACCCACGTTAGCCAGATGCACAAGGGGGCGCACCCGTCTGGAGTTCCTTTGCAGTGGCTGGAGGCCCTGGCGCGCCCATTCTCTCTCTCTATCTGCCTCTTTCGCTCTCTGTCACTCTCAAATAAATAATATTAAAAAAAAAAAAACAAAAAAAAATTAAAAAAAGAAAAACTTTATTGAGCCAGGTGTGGTGCCACATGCCTTTAATCCCAGCACTCGGGAGGCAGAGGCAGGAGGATTGCCATGAGTTCGAGGCCACCCTGAGACTCTATAGTGAATTCCAGGTCAGCCTGGGCTACAGTGAGACCCTACTCGAAACACCAAAAAAAAAAAAATTACTGATAACTTCCATAATTACAGACAATAAACCATGATAATTCCCTCCTCTCCTCCACTTTCCCCTTCACAACTCTGCTCTCCATCATATCCCCCCCCCTCCATTAGAATCTCTTTTATTTTGATGTCATCATCTTTTCCTCCTATTATGAGGGTCTTGTGAAGGTAGTGCTAGGCACTGTGAGGTCATGGACATTGAGGCCAACTTCTGTCTGAGCAATTGCATTGTACGCAGTCCTTCCCTCCCTTTGGCTCTTACATTCTTTGCGCCACCTCTTCCGTAATGGACCCTGGGCCTTGGAAGGTGTGACAGAGATGTCTCAGTGCTGAGCGCGCCTCTGTCACTTCTTCTCAGCGCTTTGATGAGTTTTGAGTCATCTCAGTGGTCACTGCCATCTGAAAAGAGAAGCTTCTCTAACCCAAAGTGAGGGCGGCATTACTACGTGGGTATAAATATTAAGAAAAGTGCTTACAGGGCAGTTTGGAGAGTATAATATATGCATTAAGCCAGACAAGGGCAGGCATTACACCCCTAGTGCTCATGACCTCCCCCGCCATACGTAGGCTTCTGATTAGGTTTTCAGTGCCAGGCACGTATCCCCTCCCATGAAGCAGGCCTCCAGTCCATTTAGACAGTGGTTGGTTTTCCCTATAACAGACATGCCACTATTGCACCTGATGGCTCATGTGGCCTGGTTGGCCAAACTTAAGGGCTGCAGTGTGCACCTGTTGTTTATCACCACTGATGACTTCTCTCTCTCCCACTGAACTGCATGCATCCAGCATAATTTCTCCCAGATTTCTGTCAGCTGATCCACAGGGAGGAGGCTCCAGCAAGATCTCTCAGTGGCTTGCAGCCCAAGCATGTGGGGTTTTCAGCAACGGGGCTCTTACCATCTGTTTCTGGTGGGAAACCAAAAGCCTTGGGAAGGCGTGTAATGTTTTGACAGTGTCAGGGACCTCCCTAGCAATCACTCACTGGAAGGTATCCCGTCCCTGGCACTGAAGATTTTCCAGTAACAGTCTATGGCTTCTGGGTGCACCATTATCTGAAGAAGTAGGTTTCCATTTAACTTATTTTGTTTGTTTGTTTGTTTGAGGTAGGGTCTCACTCTGGCTCAGGCTGACCTGGAATTCACTATGTAGTCTCAGGGTGGCCTCGAACTCTCGGTGATCCTCCTATCTCTGCCTCCTGAGTGCTGGGATTAAAGGCATGTGCCACCACTCCCGGCTATTATTTGTAACATCTTGAATTTTTATTTATTGGGTGGGGAGGGACAAAGAGGCATATGGAGAAAGAGAGAGAGAACGGGCACGCCAGGGCCTTCAGCTACTGTAAATGAACTCTAGACACATGCGCCCCCTTGTGGACATGTGCGACATCGCGAGCTTGTGTCGCCGTGCATCTGGCTTATGTGGGACCTGGAGATTCAAACATGAGTTCTTAGGCTTTGCAGGCAAGCACCTTAACTGCTAAGCCTAGCCTAATAGCTTGAATTTTTATTAGCCTTCCCCTTGCCCTTCTTTTACTCAATCTCTTCCTGTGACCTGACTTGGGCCACTGCACCCCCAGTAACCTGTTTATCTACTTATGTATATACAACACCTTCTCCTTAGACCATTCCGTCTCCTCCCACGCTTATAGTTCTTCTAGCTTACTGGCCTCTGCTACTGATTTTTAACTCCAACTCACGTACAAGTCTAAACATTTGTGGCTAGGATCGACATATGAGAGAGAACATGTGATGTTTGACTTTCTGGGCCTGGGTTACCTCCCTTCTTTAATCCCAGCATTTAGAAGGCTGAGATAGGAGTATTGCCTTGAGTTCAGAGCCAACCCGAAACTAACAGAGTGAGTTCCAAAATCTGGGGCTGGAGAAATGGCTTAGTGGCTGAGGCACTTGCTTGTTAAGCCAAAGGACCCAGGTTCAAATCCCTAGTACCTATGTAAAGGCAGATGCACAAGGTGGTATATGCATCTGAGTTTGTGTGCCGTAGATGGAGGCCCTGGCATGCCCATATATTCTCTCTCTGTCACTCACTCTCTCTGTCTCTCTCAAATAAATCATTTTTTTTTTTAAACACAAAATCTGGGCTGGAGGAATGGCTTAGCGGTTAAGGCATTTTCCCACAATGCCTAAGGATCCAGGTTCGATTCCCCCAGGACCCACATAAGCCTGATGCACAAGGGGGCGCACACGTCTGGAGTTCGTTTGCAGTGGCTAGAGGCCCTGGCGCGCCCATTCTCTCTCAATCTCTCTCTCTCTCTCTCTCTCTCTCTCCATCTGTCTCTTCTCTGTCTCTCAAATAAATGAATAAATAAATAAAATATTTTTTTTAAAACAAAACACAAAATCTAACAATCTGTGCATGACTTTCTACAGAAAGAAATTAGCCACCATCCATCCTAACACATCTCTTTTGCCAAACATGATGTTGAAGACAGATGCCAAGGCCCGAAGGCAGTAAGAACAGACAGAAGCCCTGGAGGCCAGCTGCTCAGCAGGGCTGTGTGGCAAACAGTTCCTTAAGACCAGGAAGCAGCTAACATCTGGTGACGGTGGTTTCGATTGGCACTACCTATGTGGTGCAGACCAGGCCACACAGCCCAGTTACCTCAGCATGCCCGGGAAACCACCAGACAAAGGCTTGGGGGTTCTCCTGGCCCTGTGAAAGGTTCTCTGGAGACAGGGCCTAGAAAATGAGAAAAGTCAGCCTTTCCCGGCCGCGTGCACAGCAAGTGTTGAGAAGCTCTGGTGCGATCAGAGCTCTGAGGAGTCACTTCAGTTCTCACACGTGACCAGCCCCCCCCGTCCCCCGCAATGTAGTGCACAGTGGTGTGAGCTGGCGGCACATCAGCAAAATCTTAGGGCTCTCTCAAAGCCCCTCAAAACTAAGCTCACGTGGCTCTTGTAAGGGATGTCAGGCTCACAGCCCCATAGATACTGACAGGAGCCCGGAAAGTTCCATTTACAGAAAAGGAAACAGGGCTCCAGAGAGGGCTGAAGAGTAGCCTGAAATCACCCCAAGAGTATGGAGAAATTAAGCCTGCGACACAGATCTCCAGGAGATTTCGAGCAGGACTTTTTGTTTAATGCAGAGACTTTAAAAATATATATTTAATTTATTTATTTATTTGAGAGAGAGAAAAAGAGACAAGAGAATGGGCACACCAGGGTCTCCAGCCATGGTAAATGAACTCCAGACGCATGTGCCACCTTGTGCATCTGGCTTACATGGGTACTGGGGAGTCGAACCGAGGTCTTTAGGCTTTACAGACAAGCGCCTTAACCGCCAAGCCATCTCTCCAGCCCTCGAGCAGGACTTTTTTTTTTATTATTTTAGAGAGAGCAAGCAAGAGAGAGAGAGAGAAAGACAGAGAGAAAGAGAGAGACTTGGCACGCCAGGGCCTCAGCCGCTGCAATTGAACTCCAGACGCTTGCGCCACCTAGTGGGCATGTGCGACCTTGCGCTTGCCTCACCTTTGTGTGTCTGGCTAACATGGGATCTGGAGAGTCAAACATGGGTCCTTAGGCTTCACAGCACCTTAACTGCCAAGCTATCTCTCCAGTCCTCAAGCAGGACTTTATTATTATTACTATTATTTTAGAGAGAGTGAGCAAGAGAAAGAGAGAGACAGAGAGAAAATTGGCACACCAGGGCCTCAACCCATGCAATCAAACGCCATGTGCTTGCGCCACCTAGTGGGCATGTGCGACCTTGCCTCACCTTTGTGCCTCTGGCTTACAAGGGATCTGGAGAGTCAAACATGGGACCTTAGGCTTTGCAGGCAAGCGCCTTAACAGCTAAGCCATCTCTCCAGCCCTCAAGCAGGACTCGAGGACCCCCTCCTTCATTATGGCCGGGACAGGAGGGACAGGCACACATTGAATTAGGCGTCTCCCATGAGCTCATGGGTTCTGAATACTCGCTAGGTCCCCAGCTGTTGGCAATTTCGGAGTTGGATCCTTACCAGAGGAGGTGTGTTGGGGGCGGGCTTATGGGTGTCATAGCCAGTGTCCCCTTGCCAGAGTTTGGCACACTCTCCTGCTGCTGTCGTCCACCTGATGTTGGCCAAGAGATGATGTCTGGCCTTGGTTCATGCCACGTCTTCCCCCTACCATCGTGGAGTTTCCCCTCAAGTCTCTAAGTAAGCCACAACGAGCCCTTTCCTCCCGCAAGCTGCGTCTGGTCAGATGCCCGTGTCAGCCATTGGAAGGGGCCGGTTTTCTCCAGCACCCAGTTTTGCTGGCCCAGAGGGTTAGAGAGACGGACTCTGCACAACTCCAGCCGCCCCCCCCCCCCGCCCCCGGAGTTCCCCCAAACAGCCTCCTTCCCCGAGCCTGAATTTTAAAATCCACCCTCATTCCCCTTTTTGTTCAACCACTTCTCTCTGAGTACCTTTCTTTGCCAAACTATGTTGGTGGCTTTAACCCTAGCAAGGACAAAAGGCTATAATTATGGAAGTTGTCAATTAAATAAATAAATAAATAAATAAATAACTACAAACAATTACTCCCTCAGAATCTCACTCCACTTTCAGGGAAGGTTTGGGGATCTGCCTGTGACCACAACTCGAGGTGGTTGGTGTGACATAGAAACCTGCAACTCACCCGTTCCAACCCCCCCCCCCCCGGCACACACACACACCCTACATAAGCTTGCGTCCGTCCCTAGCTCAACCACAAATGGGGGGGGGGGTCCCATAGTGAGTGAGCAAGTCATAGCTTTCCGCAAAGTGGCCCCCAGATTGCCCACAGCTGTTGGGGACACTCCTGCCCATCTCAGGTCTACAGGGAAGGCAAAGAGGATGAAAAAAAAAAAACTGGGGCTGGAGAGATAGCTTAGCGGTTAAGCGCTTGCCTGTGAAGCCTAAGGACCCCGGTTCGAGGCTCGATTCCCCAGGACCCACGTTAGCACAAGGGGGTGCACGTGTCTGGAGTTCGTTTGCAGTGGCCGGAGGCCCTGGCGCGCCTATTCTCTCTCTCTCTCTCTCTCTCTCTCTCTCTGCCTCTTTCTCCCTATGTCTTTCACTCTCAAATAAATAAAAAATGAACAAAAAAATTAATAATAAAAAACTAAGCCAACGTGGGGCACACCGCACTCTGACCACCTTGTGTGGCTAGCCTTACACGTGGAACTTTCAGGGGAAATGTCGCCCCGTGACCGCAAGCAAGAGGCCAGCTCCCTCATTTTAACAGGGGCTTGCACAGGCAACGGGGGTCCAAAGGCCCAGACTCAAACCCAGGTCCTGCAGCTACTTCCGGAAGGGCTGATACTATCTAGAATCTTCCCCCCCACACCCTTTATTTTTTTTATTATTAGATATGGACATATTTTGTATGTAAACATCACGTGTTGGTACGATCCTTTCCCTCCTCCCTGCCCCTTTCCTGAAGAGGCCTTCCTCATTGGGGAATGCAGGTCAACCCCCCCCCCCACGGGGATTGTGGGTCGTGCATTATGGGGGCAGCAGTCAGTTATGGGGGTAGAGGCAGTGTCTGTGTGCAAAATGTCCCAACTTGTGGCTCTAATAATCTTCCCCCCCCCACACACACACACACGCCTTTGCCGCAAAATTCCCTGAGCCATGCTGAGAGCATTTTAAATCTACTTCAGTGATGGGCACTTAGGAGCATCTAGATGTCTGGTTTGGTAGGTGTTGAGTGTCCTCAGTATCTTTCTCCATCACCCTGGTGCTGATATCAGCTTAACTAAGAGAGCAGCACTCTTGCTCATTTCCCCCAATTCCTCTGTGGTTTCAGCTGGGGCCGGGGGGTGGAGTGCGCTGGGTCGTGTATCTCCTCAGACCCAGTTCCCATCTGTCTACCATCTTTCATCAAAGCTTATCCCCTGAAATACTGTATGGGACCTCACGCCCCCACTTGGCCTCTGTACAGAGTCTAGGCCAGAGCCAGCGGCCACCAGGATCTTGTCCAAGTGTCCCCAGGCAATGGCAGTGAACGGCAAAGGCACATTTCAGAATAAAAATTTCTTTTTAAGGCTGGAGAGGTGGCTTAGCGATTAAGCGCTTGCCTGTGAAGCCTAAGCACCCCGGTTCGAAGCTCGATTCCCCAGGACCCACGTGAGCCAGATGCACAAGGGGGTGCACGCGTCCTGGAGTTTGTTTGCAGTGGCTGGAGGCCCTGGCGCGCCCATTCTCACTCTCTCCCTCTCTCTCTCTCTCTCTCTCTCTCTGCATCTTTCTGTCTGTCGCTCTCAAATACATAAATTTCTTAAATTATTTTTTAAAAAAGACTTACATTTATTTGTTTATCAGAGACAGAGAGAGGGAGAGAAAGAGTGAGAATGGGCACACCAGGGCCTCCAGCCACTGCAAACGAACCCCAGACGCGTGCGCCACCATGTGCATCTGGCTTACGTGGGACCTGGAGAATCGAACCGGGGACCTTGGGCTTCGCAGGCAAAGCGCCTTAACCGCTAAGCCATCTCGATTTCCAGCCCAGAATTATTAACATGTCTTGAACTAGAACCGTCTTTTATGTTGAGTGAGAAATCGCCGACTTTGTTCCGAGGGGAAAAAAAAAAAATAATTCTTGGGTTCAGTTTGGGATTCAGCAAATTAGCACCACTTGCTCTGGTCTGGGGTTTGAGGTTTTGGTCAAGTCTATGGGAAACAGCAGGAACCACACACACATCCCCCCCAATTCCACAGGCCCCAGACACAGCAACCTCAGCGGTTCCACTTGGAAAGACCCTGCAGGAGGCTCGGGCGGGAGTCCCAGTTCCCCTCTGGCGCTGAGTTCAGGCCTGAGCAGACAAGCAGCTCAAGTCTCTTCCTCTGTGGGGGCTGAATGCTGGCCGCCCCCTGGCAGCTCCCTTCTCCACCCTAGCATGGCACCCTAGTTTGGACTCAGTCACATTCCCCACCCCAGTGACCTGCCCACCTACCACTGCCAAGGGCTCCCTGAGGGCAAAGGCCCATCGCCCAGGACCACAAGCGTTCCTAAGCAGAAATCACCCATCACCACCTATCACAGACGTTTCGCCACGTCCTATTAAGAAAAATCTAGGGCCCGGAGAGATGGCTTAGTGGTTAAGCACTTGCCTGTGAAGCCTAAGGACCCCGGTTCGAGGCTCGATTCCCCAGGACCCACGTTAGCCAGATGCACAAGGAGGCGCACGCGTCTGGAGTTCGTTTGCAGTGGCTGGAGGCCCTGGCGCGCCCATTCTCTCTCTCTCCCCGTCACCCTCCTGAACTCCCAGTGCACCCATTAGCACCCCCTAGGGCCTAGGCAAGGTGTCTCTCACTTCCTCCACCACCTCTCACAAGGAGCTTGAAAACCCCTCCAAATCTTGGCAGTTTCTCTCACGCATTTGCCAAGCTGTAAAGTACGGACTTTGCCCCAGACGAGACTTCACACCCTGGGCCTCTCCAGATGCTATCTGCAAAAGAAAAGTCCCCCAGCTCAAGCGATGTGATCTTCAGAAAGGACCTAGGCGAGCGGCCGCAGGCAGTAGATACCCACTGTGGTGGTTTGATTCCAGTGTCCCCCATAAACTCAGGTGTTCTGAACACTAGGTTCCCAGCTGATGGAGATTTGGGAATTAGCGCCCCCTGGAGGCGGTGTATTGTTGGGGGCGGGCTTATGGGTGGTGTCATAGCCAGTGTTCCCCATGCCAGTGTTTGGCACACTCTCCTGTGGCTATGGTCCACCTGATGTTGGCCAGGGGGTGATGTCCACCCTCTGCTCATGCCATCGTTTTCCCCTGCCATCGTGGAGCTTCCCCCTCGAGCCTGTAAGCCAAAATCAACCTCTTTTTCAAAACCCAGAAGCTGCTCTTGGTCGGGTGATTTCTGCCAGCAATGCGAACCTGACTGCAACACCCACAAACCCCAAAGTTCCTCCCTCCTCATACCTGAGGCACCTCCCACCTTCTATAGGCTCCAGACAGAGGCCGACAGCGCCACCAAAACCTTGGCTTGAAGCCGGGCGCGGTGGCGCACGCCTTTAATCCCAGCAGAGGCAGAGGTAGGAGGCGCGCCGTGAGTTCGAGGCCACCCTGACACTACATACTGCATTCCAGCTCAGCCTGGGCTACAGCGAGACCCTACCTCGAAAAACAAAAGAAAAATTGTGGTTTAGAGATGAGGGTGTAATAGGGCAGTTAACGGTGACCATTCATACTTGACGAACACAGCCGACAGAACCAAACAGGATTTCTCTTGCAAGGCCAAGCAGTGAGCCCCCAGGAGAGGAAAAAGGGGGGGGGGGTTTCACAGCACAGCTGACAGTCGGCCAAAGGCACACGGACAGCGTCTCCGGGGCCCGCTGTGGGGAACCCCCCAACCTATACAGGACAGCCCGGACTCTCACCCACACCTCAGCCCATTCCCAAAAGCTCCGTTTCCTGACGCAATTACCAGCGCACGACGGATAGCCAGAGGAAAACAGGCCAGTTTGAAGGCAATAAAAATGCGTTGTTTTTTTTTTTTCCCCTTCTTGCTAAACAAATTAGTTTACATCTGGTGATGTGCAAATAAACACAAGAATCAGACCAGACATCTCTCCCAGGGCCTGGGCCTCACCCTGACTGGATCCGGGCCCAAGCACTGGCCAGAAGCACCCTGGGCCTCTCACTGGCTCTCACGCCAACCTCCCCCCCCCCACCCTTCCCGACCCTCCCTGGTAAGAAACTACCCGTATCTCATAATCCTTGCCCGGCCCCACCCCCCTTTTTTTTGTCTCAAGGAAGGAACAGGCCCCTGGTGTTTAGCCCTGCCCAGCCTCAGTCTCCTTGTGCGTGGAATGGAAACTCTGAGGTCCATTTGCAGGACTGTGGGAGAAAGAAACATCACTTATCTCAGGGCTTGGAACTTAGAAACTGGCTAGCACGGGGCTGGGGGAAGTGGCTCAGTGGTTAAAGGTGCTTACTTGTGGGGCTGGAGAGATGGCTAAGCAGTTAAGGAGTCTGCCTGCGAAGCCTAAGGACCCAGGTTCAATTCCCCAGGACCCACGTGAGCCAGACTCCCCAGGTCTCATGTAAGCCACACACACACACACACACACACACACACAGGTGACACAAGCTCACAAGGTCACACATGTGCACGAGGCGGCGCGTGCATCTGGAGTTTGATTGCAGGGGCTGGAGACCCTGGCACGCCAATATTCCCTCTCTCTCTCTCTCTCTATCATAAAAAAGTAAGTTTAAAAAAGGAGAGCTGAGTGCTGCAGAGATGGCTTAGTGGTTAAGCACTTTCATGTGAAGCCTAAGGACTCCGGTTCGGGGCTCGATTCCCCAGAACCCACGTTAGCCAGATGCACAAGGGGGCGCACGCATCTGGAGTTCGTTTGCAGTGGCTGGAGGCCCCGGTGCACCCATTCTCTCTCTCTACCTGCCTCTTTCTCTCTGTCTGTTGCTCTCAAATAAATAAATAAAAATGAAAAAAAAATTTTTTTAAGGAGAGCTGAAATGTATATACTATGCTTATCAAACTGCCCAGTAAGCACTTTTCTTAATGTTCATACCCTTATATTAATGCTACTCTCACTTTTGGTAGAGAACCTTCTCTTTTAAGATGGCAGTAACCTTGGGATGACTCAGAAGATACCGTGGTGCTGAGAAGAGGACAGAGGAGTGCTCAACACTGCAATATCTCTATCACAGCCTTCCAAGGCTCAGAGTCCATTGCAGAAGAGGTGGCGGAAAGAATGTAAGAGCCAAAGGAAGGGTAGGACTCCTTACAACGTGCTCCTCCAGACACAAAATGGCCTGGATATCCATGACCCTCACAGTGTCTGACACTACCTACACAAGACCATCATAAGAGGAGGAAAAGATCATGACATCAAAATAAAAGAGAGACTGATTGAGAGGGGGAGGGGATATGATGGAGAGTGGAGTTTCAAAGGGGAAAGCGGGGAGGGAGGGAGGGCATTACCATGGGATATTTTTTATAATCATGGAAGTTGTTAATAAAACTTTGGGGGAAAAAAAGAGGGGGAGCTGGAGAGATTGCTTAGTGGTGCATATGCCTGCAAAGCCAAAGGATCCAGGTTGGTTCGATTCCCCAGGACCCACGTAAGCCAGATGTACAAGGTGGCACACGCATCTGGAGTTCATTTGCAGTGGCTGGATGCCCTGGCGTGTCCATATTCATATTCTCTCTCTCTACCTCTCTCTCTCTCTCTCAAATAAATAAATAAAATATTACAAACGAGAAGAGGAAAGGTGCTTACTTATAAAGCCTGCTGGCTCGGGTTCAATTCCCCAACCACCACATAAAGCCAGACACAGAAAGTGGCACATGCCAGGAACCTAGAAAGGGGGGCACAAGACAGGGAAGACAGGAAACAGTACAGTAGATACGTAAATAGGGGGATGGAATATTCTAAGTGGAGTTAGGGGAGAGGGGACAGAAGAGAGAAGGGGCTGAGAATAGGGTTAAATAAGGATTAAATATAAATAAGCCATATGGAAGCCTACTTCCTTGTGAAGGTAATTTTAAAATATATGTAAGTTGGAGCTGGAGAGATGACTTAGGGGTTAAGGTGCTTGCCTAAGAAGCCTAAGGACCCACGTCTGACTCTCCAGGTCCCACGTAAGCCAGATGTACAAGGTGACGCAAGAATCAAAGTGGCACAAGTGTCTGGAGTTTGACTGCAGTGGCTTGAGGCCCTGGCACGCCAATACTCTCTCTCATTAAAATATATATATATATATATGCCGGGCGTGGTGGCACACATCTTTAATCCCAGCACTCGGGAGGCAGAGGTAGGATCACCATGAGTTTCAGGCCACCCTGAGACTCCATAGTGAATTCCAGGTCAGCCTGGGCTAGAGCGAAACCCTACCTCGAAAACCCCAAAAAATTAAAAAATTAAAAAAAAAAACGGAGCAGGAGTGGCTTAGTGGTTAAGGCATTTGCCTGCAAAGTCTAAGGACCCATGTTCAATCTCTCTCCAGATCCCATGTAAGCCGGATGTACAAGATGGCACATGCACAAGTTCACACGTGTGCACAAGGTGGCACACGTGTCTAGAGTTCGATTACAGTGGCTAGAGGCCCTGGTGCACCAATTCTCTCTCCTCTCTCTCTCTCTCGCTCACTCTCTCTCATTAAAAAGGGCCAGTCTATTGGGTTTGCCTCCAAAAAACAAAACACATCAAAATAGAAGAGGTCATGGGTGGAAAGAAGAGAGAGATAGGGATATAGAAGAATACTGGGAGGTAATTATATACATTTTTAATATTTATTCATTTTTATTTATTTATTTGAGAGTGATAGAGAGAGAAAGAGGCAGAGGGAGAGAGAGAGAAAAAAAATGGGCGTGCCAGGGCTTCCAGCCACTGCAAACGAACTCCAGACGCATGCACCCCCTTGTGCATCTGGCTAACGTGGGTCCTGGGGAGTCAAGCCTCGAACCGGGGTCCTGAGGCTTCATAGGCAAGCACTTAACCGCTAAGCCATCTCTCCAGCCCAATTATATACATTTTTGAATGATTATTTTTGTTGTTGTTTTGAGGTAGGGTCACGCTCTAGCCCAGGCTGAGCTGGGATTCACAAGCTGGTCTAGAACTCACAGCAACTCTTCTACCTCTGTTGAAGTTCTGGGATTAAAGGTTTGCACCACTACACCCAACAGAAACAGGAGGGTGAGGGAGAGGGAGAGGAAGAGAGGATATGAATGGGCCCATTAGGGCCACTGCAAACAAACTCCAGACACATATACCACCTTACATGGGTACTGGGAAATCAAAACTTGGGTTGTTAGACTTTGTAGGCAAGTGCCTTAACCACAGAGCCATCTCTCCAGCCCCCAATAAAAATTTTTAATGTACTGATTTTTTTTTAATAAAAACGTTACACACACATACACCTCTTACCCCCCCCCCCGTCCCAATTCTGCTGAGGGTCTCTGGTGGAGTTATTGGTATTCATTGTGGGGACCAGGAGGCCTCAGTAGAGTCTCTATAGGGATGGGGGGAAATGAAATCTTTTTAAAGGGAATGGCACATACATCTGGCATTTGTTTGCAGTGGCAAGAGCCCCTGGCATGCCCATATACACACTTGCAAATGAACAATAATTTTAAAAAGAAAGAAGGAGGGCTGGAGAGATGGCTCGGCAGTTAAGACGCTTGCCTGCGAAGCCTAAGGACCCAGGTTCAATTCCCCAGGACCCACATAAGCCAGATGCACAAGGTGGTGCATGCGTCTGAAGTTTGTACGCAGTGGCTAGAGGCCCTGGTGCACCAACCCTTCTCTCTATCTCTCTCTCACTCTCTCTCAATAAATAAAATTTTAGGGCTGGAGAAATGGCTTAGCTATTAAGGTGTTTGCCTGCAAAGCCAAAGGACCCAGGTACAATTCCCCAGGACCCACATTAAGCCAGATGCACAAGGTGGCGCATGCTGTCTGGAGTTCGTTTGCAGTGGCTGGAGGCCCTGGTGCACCCAGTATCTCTCTCACTCTGTGCTTGCCTCTTTCTGTCTCGTGCTCTCTCAAATAAATAAGTAAAAATAAAAATGTTTTTTAAAAAAATTTTAAAAACAAATAAAAGATGGAAGGAGGGGGGCTGGAGAGATGGCTTAGCAGTTAAGCACTTGCCTATGAAGCCTAAGGACCCCGGTTCAAGGCTCCATTTCCCAGGACCCACGTTAGCCAGATGCACAAGGGGGCGCATGCGTGTGGAGTTCACTTGCAGTGGCTGGAGGCCCTGGTGTGCCCATTTTCTCAATCTCTCTCTCTCTCTCTCTCTCTCTCTCTCTCTCTCTCTCAAATAAATAAATAAATAAATAAATAAACAATAAAAAGATGGAAGGAGGAAGTAGGAAGGGAGAAAGAGAGAGAGGGAAAATTATCACCAAATGTACAATTCCTGTGCCGTAGCCACTGGTCACTGGTTCCTTGAGAAATACATGCAGTGGACAGCCCAAGGTCAGCAAAGCTGGGTCCTGCTGTTCTGAGACAGCAAGCATCCCACCAGACCACCCCTGCGAGAGCAGCACACGCATTCCCATAGTGCACCAGGCTCCTCCTCGAAGGCCCTAGCCTGAGAGTCTTCACGCAAGCATTCTGAAAGAGGAACACTGGCTCTCGATTTCTCAGGACCCAGAAGGCACCTCTCGGATGTGGGACACTGCTGTTAATCTCACGTGGGAGAAAAACCAAGGCCCAGAGAGGTTAGATCCCTTGCCTTGGCCTGGGACATCTTCCAATTCATGATAATGTGAAGCTGGTACTAAGGAACCAGGGCCACCAGCCTAGCTGAACGCACACACCTAGACTGTCCAGTGCCCGGGGAGCTTAGAGGTTCCAACTTCTTGACAGGAGCGCTCGGCACTGAAACATCTCCATCACACCTTCCAAGGCTCAGGGTCCATTGCGGAAGAGGTGGCGGAAAGAATGTAAGAGCCAGAGGAAGGGTAGGACTCCTTACAACGTGCTCCTCCAGACACAAAATGGCCTGGATACCCATGACCTCACAGTGCCTGACACTATCTACACAAGACCCTCATAATAGGAGGAAAAGATGATGACATCAAAATAAAAGAGAGACTGATTGAGAGGGGGAGGGGATATGATGGAGAGTGGAGTTTCAAAGGGGAAGGGGGGCAGGGAGGGCACCACTGAGTTGAGTAGAGACGAGCTGACTGGGAACTGAACAAGAGGGGAAGCCCTTGGTCTGCAGGAGCTGATGAAGGAGTGACCCCCCCCTTCCCAACTGTCACCCCTTAACTGCGGAGGGAAAGCTAGGGACAAGGTGGTCCCCAGGGACCTCCCCCGACAAGAAGAACCCACACGACCTCCTTAGACCCAACCCACCCAAGGAGTGGACCTGTGGCTCTGGATCCTGGGAGGGGAGCCTCTTTACTTATCCACCACCAATGTACGTGGACCTGTGGCTCTGGTTATTATTGTTTCATATTTTATTTATTTATTTATTTAAATGAGGGAGAGATACGGAAATAGGTAGAGAGAAACAAACTCCAGATGCGTGTGCCCCCTTGTGCATCTGGCTTACGTGGGTTCTGGGGAGTCGAACCGGGATCCTTTGGCTTTGCAGGCAAGCGCCTTTATAAGTGCTAAGTCATCTCTCCAGCCCTATATATTATCTTTTTGTATTTTTTTTTATTTTATAGAGAGAAGAGGTAGAGAGAGCAAGAGAGAGAATGGGCACGCCAGGGCCTCCAGCCGCTGCAAATGAACTCCAGGCGCACGCGCCCCCTTGCACATCTGGCTTTACGTGGGTCCTGGGGAATCGAACCCGGGTCCTTTGGCTTTGCAGGCGAACGCCTTATCCGCTAAGCCATCTCTCCAGCCCCTCCTGGCTCTTTGTAAATGGAGCTGTGGCTTCGGGAGCTTGCACAGGAGATCTGGGCTGCCTGTGGTCTTGGCAGGTTCTGAGCCTTGGAGTATGTGAGACTCATCCCAGGCGTCCTCACTAACCTACCCCCCCTCCCACTCCCTGCAGCAGATTCTGTCTCTCCCCACCTCCTTTTGTGTGAAATCCAACTCAGACTATGTCAGTAAACAAACAGTCAATTCATCAAGACAATCTTCTTCAACTATCTTGTAGTTATTTTAAAGCTGCTAGGTGTGTTTGTGGGGGGGGGGTTAACTGTGGCACTCATCTCCACAGTTGTCCACCCATTGGGTGACTGCCCCCGCACTGTGAGAAGGGCACGGGGGACTTCTGGAACGCCAGGCCCATGGCTCCACGGGGCACTGGCAGCCCTGCTGGTCTCCACGGATCTCTCCGTGTGAACTGGTCTCTTCTCATCAAGGGGACCCTTAGAACTGGGGACCATCCGCCCGCTCTCGAGACAGCCTGATGTGGGGAAAGGCCCCAGGTACGGAAATCGCCTGTTTTTCCATAATCCCACTCCAGTCAGGTGCTTGTGAATTCCTCAAGATCAGGACCATGTTGGTTCTCCAGGTCCCCAGTGCTTGGCGCAAAGCTGGACATGAAGACGGCTTACCAAATGGTGGGGTAAGGAGAAGGATAGAAGGAGAAAAGGAAAAGGGAGGGGATAGGGAGGTCTCCACCTACTCATAGGAAGGGTCTCACATGTATATCATGTCTCAGCTTCTAATCCCTTAATGAACCTTGTGAAAACAAAAACGCAAGATTTCGGGCTGGAGAGATGGCCTAGCGGTTAAGGCGCTTGCCTGCGAAGCCTAAGGACCCACGTTCGACTCTCCAGATCCCACGTAAGCCAGATGCACAAAGGCGAGGCAAGTGCAAGGTCGCACACGTCCACTAGGTGGCGCAAGCGTCTGGAGTTCGATTGCAGTGGTTGGAGGCCATGGCATGCCAATTCTCTCCCTGTCTCTCTCTAAAATAAAAAACATTAAATAAATAAATAAATAAAAACCCAAAGGATATTAAATGTGGTAAAACATAGGAAAGTGTTCTGGGAACTATAAATAAAATGGAAGTTCAGAAATGGTTACGTTCACACTATGAATGTTCTTAAAGGCATGTACTGAGAAAGCCAAGTGTGTCATACTCTTAACACACGATGAATAGATGTGGATGGGTAAGTGTGACTTGAGTTCAATCCCCACTACCCACATAATCAGAAGTAAATAAATAAAATTTAAAAAGATAAATAAACCAGGTATGGTGGCGCACGCCTTTAATCCCAGCACTCGGGCGGCAGAGGTAGGAGGATCACCATGAGTTTGAGGCCACCCTGAGACTACGTAGTGAATTCCTGGTCAGCCTGAGCTAGAGTGAGACACTACCTTGAAAACCAAAAAAAAAAAAAAAAAAAAAGATGAATTTTTAAAAACATTTTCATAAGCCCATTCTCATTCTCTCTCTCTCTCTTTCTCTCAAATAAATAAAAATATAAAAGAGGGAGGATGGAGAGATGGCTTAGCGATTAAGGTGCCTGCCTCCAAACCTAAGGATCCAGGTTCGATTCCCCAGGACCCACGTAAGCCAGATGCACAAGGTGGCACATGCATCTGGAGTTCGTCTGCAACGGCTGGAGGCCTTAGCGTACCTATTCCCATCCTCTCTCCTCTCTCTCTCTCTCTCTCTCAAATAAATAAAACTAAAACATAAGAAAACTTGTCAGAGCCGGGCGTGGTGGTGCACGCCTTTAATCCTAGCACTCAGGAGGCAGAGGTAGGAGGATCGCTGTGAGTTCAAGGCCACTCTGAGACTACATAGTGAATTCCAGGTCAGCCTGGACCAGAGTGAGACCCTACCTCGAAAAAAAATAAATAAATAAATAAATATAAATTAATTAATTAAAAAAAATGAAAACTTGTCAAAGGATATAGATTCACTACAACAGGAGCTTCTCCTAAGGTAGTCCAGTATCCCCAGTCCTACCAAATCAACCTGTGACAGATGCCTTCCAGATGACCTGCACCTAGGACAGACTCCCAGCCACTGGCCCTCACAACCTCCACGTTCCTGAAATTAAGAGGGACCACCCACCCACCCACCCCCATCGCCACCAAACACACTATATGTCAAGACATGAGCACGGTTTTGAGTCCCTGGCATGTATGGTGTTCCCCTCTGCCACCCCTCTCTGTTGGAACCAAGAGTGCAGCCTCCGTGGACAAGGACTTAAAAAGAGTCCACTGGCTCACCAGGAATATATTTTTGTAATTTTTTATTTATTTGAGAGCGACAGACAGAGAGGGAAAGAGGAAGAGAGAGAGAGAGAGAGAGAGAGAGAGAATGGGCATGCCAGGGCCTCCAGCCACTGCAAACGAACTCCAGACGCGTGTGCCTCCTTGTGCATCTGGCTAACGTGGGTCCCGGGGAATCGAGCCTCGAACCGGGGTCCTCAGGCTTCACAGCAAGCGCTTAACCGCTAAGCCATCTCTCCAGCCCTCACCAGGAATATTTTAGGGCCTCATCACACCCTTCCCGGACTCAGGCCAACGTCCTCGCCGGCTGTCTTGACGCTCAGGGCGGGTGCCAGTGGGGTGAAATTCACTAGCCAGACCCAGGAGAGGGTCTGAACCTACGACACAGACACAGTTCATTCAAAGCGGTGGGTGGGGGAGGATGGATGCCAGCCGGGTAAGAGATGCGTGTCCTTACGCTGGCAAGAGGGTCCGGATTTCTGCGACCTCCCAAATCACAGGGCAAGCGGCTTCAAGGACCTTCATGGGTAGGTGGAGGAGCTCAAGTCCCACTTCTGATCTCCTTTACGGACCACCGGCACCCAGGTGTACCCAGCATTCTTTACTCCTGCTCTGTGCTGAGTCCCCCCCACCCCCGCTTTTTTTTAACTTATTTTGAGAGAGAGAATGGGCGTGCCAGGGCTTTCAGCCACTGCGAACGAACTCCAGACGCATGTGCCCCCCCTTGCGCACGAGTGCGACATTGCACGCTTGTGTCAATGTGCGTCTGGCTTACGTGGGACCTGGAGATTCGAACCCGAGTTCTTAGGCTTTGCAGGCAAGCGCCTTAACCACTGAGCTATCTCCAGCCCCCTGTGCTGAGTTTATATGACACTAACTTAGCCACTCTGTAGACTGTTCTGCAAATGTCCTTAATTTTTTTCAGTCAATTCTTCGACTTGAGGAGAATACAGGCCACTTGAAATAACTTTTTTTTGTTTTTTTTGGTTTTTCAAGGTAGGGTCTCACTCTAGCCCAGGCTGACCTGGAATTCACTATAGAGTCTCAGGGGGGCCTCAAACTCACGGCGATCCTCCTACCTCTACCTCCCGAGTGCTGGGATTAAAGGCGTGAGCCACCAAGCCCGGCAACAATTTTTTAATGTTTTGTTTTTATTTATTTGAGAGTGAAAGAGGCAGAGAGGGAGTGCCTGACACTACCAACACAAGACCCTCATAATAGGAGGAAAAGATCATGACGCCAAAATAAAAGAGAGACTGATTGAGAGGGGGAGAGGATATGATGGAGAATGGAGTTGTAAAGGGGAAAGTGAGGAGGAGGGAATGAATTATCATGGCTTATTGTCTATAATTATGGAAGTAGTCAATAATTAAAAAACAAAAAGAGGCTGGGCGTGGCGGCACACGCCTTTAATCCCAGCACTCGGGAAGCAGAGGTAGGAGGATCGCCGTGGGTTCGAGGCCAGCCTGAGACTCCATAGTCAATTCCAGGGCTAGAGCGAGACCCTACCTCGAGAAACCAAAAACGAAGAAGAAAGAAAACAGTGCTTTAGAAGGAAAAGAAGGCAAGCTCAGTGTAGGCTCCCACTGCTGGAGGACACTTTGCTCACACCCACCCACAGCACTGACCACCCATCCTGAGCGCTCTCCCACTTAAGAGCCTTTCCAACTCATTCGCACCCCAAGGGTACTCTCCCCTTTACGCACGCGGCCTCCAGATTAACACCTTTCTTTCACCATAGGCTCCTGGGAGAGTGGTAGAGTCTTGGGTGGACCGTGGCTTCAAAGGGTCCCAGTTCAGGCCCCGGGTACAGCTTCAACTTCCCTTGACATAACTGAACCACCTCGGCTGAGTCACTCTCACCCCTGCAGAATGGGGGGACGCAAGGACCTCAGAGTCCTCGTTGTGGGTCCAACAAGACTGTGCCCATCCGCCAGCCGGCTCCAGACGCGTTGGCAAGGGCTATCCTAAGCAAGCAACTCCGTCCAGCCCCATCAAGAGCCAGGGCTAGAGCGTGAGTCGGGGGGGGGGGCCCAGGAAAGGTGTGTCGGGGTCCCCGTCCCCAAAGACACTCAAGCTCACTGACAGGGGTCTCCTGCTGAGGACGCTGCAGAAAGGACCTGGGCGCGGGCAGGACCTGGAGTGTGGAGGGATGGGGGTCTGCGCAGACCCCTGCCAAAAACAGATCCAGGGCCTGACCCGCCAGCCTGCCCGGCATGGTCACACGTTTATGAAGCTTCATTTCCTAATCAACGTGACGCGGCTGGGGCTGGACGCTGAGTCCTTTCCCCACACCGGACATTTATGGGCTCGCAGGAGAGACGGAAGAGGGGGGTGGACAGGGGGAACTGTCCGCATTCCAGCTGGGAGGGGAAGAAGGCCTTGTGTGTTCCTGTCTTCTGAACTCCAGAGAGGTCCTGGCCAGACTGGGGCATGTCCCGGACCCCAGTCAGTGTGCTCTTGTTTTCCTATCCCCAGAGAGCTCCCCAGAATTCTCCCTGCTGTGCCTGTGGGCTCCCGAGAAGTCACATTGCCAACGAGGATCTCTGGGGAGATAGCGCTCTGTCTGTAGAGTGCTTGTCTTGCAAGCACGAGAACCTCAGTTCGGTTCCCGGAGCCCACATACTGGTGGGCATGCGTTTGTAATCCCTGGGGTGGGGGGTGGAGACAAGAAAATCCTTGAAGCTCACCGGCCAGCTACTCTATAATCTAATCTGTGAGTTCCAGACCAACGGGCTGGAGAGATGGCTCAGCGATTAAGGCACTTGCCAGAGAAGCCTAAGGACCCAGGTTCGATTCTCCGCGTCCCGAGTAAATCAGATGCAAAGAGTGGTGAACGCATCTGGAGTTCATCTGCAGTGGCTATAGGCCCCGGTGCACCCATTCTCTTCCTCCCCTCCCCACCCAGTCTCTAATACATAATTTTTTTTTAAGCGGAGGCTAGAGAGATGGCTCACTGATTAAGGCGTTTGCCTACCAAGCCTAATGACCCGAGTTCGATTCTCCAGGACCCACGTAAACCAGATGCACAGAGTGGTGCACGCGTCTGGAGTTCGTTTGCAGTGGCTGGAGGCCCTGGCGCACCCACACACACACACATTCTCTCTTTCTCCCTCTCTCTCTCTCTCTCTCTCTGTCTCTCTCTCTCTCTCTCCTGTTTGCATCTCTCTGCTCTACTTCCAAAAAAATAAAAATAAAAAAGGTGGATGGTACTAAGATTGTCCTCTGGCACGCACACACACGCACAAACATGCACACATTAAAAAAAAAAAAAAACTCTCAAGATGGGGCCAGGCGTGGTGGTGCACGCCTTTAATCCTAGCACTCGGGAGGCAGAAGTAGGGGGATTGCTGTGAGTTCGAGGCCACCCTGAGACTACAGAGTGAATTCCAGGTCAGCCTGGGTTAGAGTGTGACCCTACCTTGAAAAACAAATAAACAAACAAAACAAAAAAAAAAATCTCAAGATGCTTCATAGAACGTCAGGATTAGGGCTGGCATGAGATGCCAACCAGGGCCCGCTGGTTGGAGGTCCAGCACACAGAGGCGTGTGCATTGGCAGAGTATGTGAACCAGAAGTTCAGCCTGATTGCAGAGTGACCCCAACCTGGGGTGAGTCACAGTCCCCCAGGGACTCCCCTAATCCTCCTGGACCCTGGGCTGATGAGACTTAAGACCAAAATCAGATCAGTGGGACCCATGCAGATATGCCTCATATCTTACCACCAGAAGCAATGGGTTAAAAAAAAAAATCATGCCAGGCATGGTGGCACACGCCTTTAATCCCAGCACTTGGGAGGCAGAGGTAGGAGGATCGCAGTGAGTTCGAGGCCATCCTGAGACTCCATAGTGAATTCCAGGTCAGCCTGGGCTACAGTGAGGCCCTACCTCGAAAAAAAAAAAAAAATCACATCTCCCAGGCTGGAGAGATGGCTTAGCAGTTAAGGAACTTGCCTGCGAAGACTTAAGGACTCAGGTTCGATTCTCCAGGTCCCATGTAATCCAGATGCACATAGTGGCACATGTATCCGGAGTCTGTTTACAGTGGCTGGCGGTCCTGGTGCACCCATTCTCTCTCTCTCTCTCTCTAATAAATAAATAAAAATAAATCTTAAAAAATAAAATCTCTGGCAAAGCTGGTGGCTCACAGGAATCTCCCTCTCTGAGGAGAAAATACACAGGTCTTGTAATGCTCTCCAAAGCACAGCCTGTTTTTTTCTTCTATTTTTTGTTGTTTTGTTTTCGTTTGTTTGCTCCGAGATCCAGAACCTTCCGTGACTCACCAGTGCCTGCAGCCCTCCCTCCACACCAGCCTAGGGGAGTCACCTGTCGAGCCTCTTTTGCCACTGGAGGACCCCCGGAGCAGGAAGGGGATCTGGGCCCAGCCTTGCTCTCTATCAGTGGTTCTAGGGACTCGGCCCTGGCCCGACTCACAAACACCTTTTCTCCGTGCAGGACCCTGAGCGGACTCGGTAGGACGCAGAGAGGCCTCTGAGACATTCAAAGCTGCAAAGATGGGGCTCAGGGATCCAGAGGAGACTCACCAAGCCTCAACCAGAGAGCAGGGGAGACTTCCTGGAGGAGGTGAGCCAAACAGGCGACGGGACTGCACGGGTAAGCTTGTGGAGGTGACAAGGTACAGGGGGGTGGGGTGCACGAACCCAGATGACCCCTCCAATAGCAGCTCACAAAAGAGCCCTACCTCTACCCACCCACCCACCCCCCCCCCCCGCCAGGCTGGAAAAATAAAAGGCCACCAAGAGGGGACCTGGCCGCACCGCTGACCCCACTTGCTGCCACCCACTCTCCTGTGGCCCACTCACACGGCGGCCTGTGGACATGCCATTCCTTGTGGCCACTTTGCTGAGGAGCACCGGGTCCCAAAGCGCCGTGGTGTCTGCGGCCAGGGAGATCTGTTATTATCCCCAGTCAGCGGGCTGGCCTGGTGTGCATTCCTCTGTGATGAGCCTGGGAGCTAATCAGCGCCCAATCACCCTGCCTTTGATCTTTGGCACTCTCCAAAAACCCGTACCTGACTTACAATCACTTCAGCAGCTTCCCTGGCCCAAGCCACAATGACCTCCCCCCCCCCCTCCGTGCAGGGGTCCCCCCCCCAGATCCTGTGTGTTCCCCTGTTCTAGTGCGAGAGTCGGACTGCCGTGGCCTCCCGTCCGACGGCTCCTTCGCCCTCGCCTCCGCTCCCACTCACTGCCTGTCGCCCTGCGTCCAGCAGCAAAGCCCAGCAGTCCTCTGCCCCCTCCTCGGGACCCTTGTCTGGTTCTCCAAGTCCACTTTCTTTTTTTCTGTTCCTTCTTTCTTTCCTTGTTTCTTTTTTTAATTTATTCGTTTATTTATTTATTTATTTTGGTTTTTCGAAGTGGGGGTCTCACTCTAGCTCAGGCTGACCTGGAATTCACTCTGTCGTCCCAGGGTGGCCTCGAACTCACGGTGATCCACCTACCTCTGCCTCCCGGTGCTGGGATTAAAGGCGTGCGCCACCATGCCTGGCTCCACTTTTTTTTTTTTTTTTTTAATTTTAGAGAGGGAGAGAATTGGCACGCCAGGGCCTCTAGCCACTTCAATCAAACTCCAGACGCTTGCGCCACCTAGTGGGCATGTGCGACCTCGCGTTTGCCTCACCTTTGTGCGTCTGGCTCATGTGGGATCTGTAGAGTCAAACATGGGTCCTTAGGCTTCGCAGGCAAGCGCCTTAACCGCTAAGCCATCTCTCCAGCCCTCCCTTTTTTTAATTTAAATTTTACTTTATTTATTCGAGAGATTAAAAGAGGCAGAGAGAGGAGAGAACAGACACGCCAGGGCCTTCAGCCACTGCAAATGAACTCCAGATGCGTGCGCCCCCTTGTGCATCTGGGCTTACGTGGGTCCTGGGGAATCGAACCCGGGTCCTTTGGCCTCGCAGGTAAACGCCTTAGCCGCTAAACCATCTCTTCCATCCCTAGTTCTTCCTTTTGAGCGGGACAAACTAAAACACAGAAGATTCAAGCATTCTCCTGCAGGGCTTGTGCAAAACCCACGATTCAGAGACCCACTTCTTTGTTCCCCGTGAGGCCACACGGAGCCTCTCACTGGGCGCAGGGACGCGTATGGAGCCCCGGGCAGCAGGACCTGGCCCCATGGCTTACAGATGAACCAAGTGACAGAAGGCTAATTGCGTGGGCCAGCACGTCTCCCGCTGGGTGGTTTAGCCCCCACACAGCCACCCTTGCCACCCATAAGGAGCTCCGGAGGAACCTCAGGGCCCAGCAAGAGACCCCGAGGCAGACCATCCACCCCGGCCTCTCTCAGAGCCGTCTGGTTCCCTGGCCCCACTCACGGGGGTCATCGCATGGACCGCTTGGGAAGCTTGCGCTCCCTGCCTGGGGACCCTACTTCCACGGTTTTGCCTTACACCCTGGACTCGTCCAGCTGGGTCCCCTCAGGCCTGGTGTTCTTCCTTTGCTCACAACCCGCTTCTGAAGTGAGCTCTCCGAACGCTCACTCTCACACAGCCTGGGGTACCCCTCGCCCCGTCCCCCCGACAGCTGCAGCCACAGGAGATGCTGGCCTCACAGACTCCCATTCTGACCCAGCCATGTCCCCTCTTAGAGCCTGGTCCTTTACCCACTTCCCACAGGACCCTGGGTCCTAGAATCGGTCACAAACACTGGGATCAAGTCCAAGAAGCCCCAAATCCAGGACCTCCTCCAAATGCACAACCCAGGAGGATCCAGGCCCCCAGCGCCATGAGCTTCCCTCCACCCCAGCTCTTCTCCATCTTCCCCTGCCCTTTGGTTTCGCGTCTCCCTCCGGTGTCCTGGCCTTTCTCATGGGCAACCTCCCTGTAGTCACTCACTCAGCATCCGATCAACCACTGGCTGAGCTCCGGATCTGCCAAAAAAAAAAAAAAAAAAAAAAACCTTCTTGCTTCTTTTTTTGATTTTTGAAGAATTACTTCTGGCCGGGGCACGCCTTTAATCCCAGCAGTCTGGAGGCAGAGGTAGGAGGATCGCTGTGAGTTCGAGGACACCCTGAGACTACAGAGTGAATTCCAGATTAGCCTGGGCTAGAGCGAGACCCTACCTCAAAATTAAAAAAAAAAAGAGGGCTAAAGAGACAGCTTAGTGGTTAAGGCTAAGGCGGTTAAGGCCTGTGAAGCCTAAGAACTCACGTTCAAATCTCCAGGTCCCATGTAGCCAGACGCACAGTGATGTAAGCATGCAATATCGCACATGCACCACAAGGGGACGCATATGTTTGGAGTAGGTTCACAGCCTCTCTCTCTGCCTCTTCCTATTTCTCCCAAAAATAAAAATAAAATAACACAGAGAAGCCAGGCATGGTAGCACACGTCTTTAATCCCAGCGCTTAGGAGGCAGAGGTAGGTAGGAGGATCACTGAGTTCAAGGCCTGAAACGCTACCTCGAAAAACCAAATGATAGAGAGAAAGAGAGAGAGAGAGAGAGAGAGCGACTCTTCAGTGAAAACTGCCTACAAGGTGCACAGGCAACTGTAGTGATACAGATTTTGAGTCATCACTGATGCTGGGTGGGTTTTTCAGTCATACAGTGGCTTCTATCTGAAACCCTCTGGCCACGCTCCTATAAATAGCCCCATGAACTCACCAAGCTAGACCTGGGTGCAACAGTTTCTTTGGTCTCTTGTTGCTTTGTCTATCTAGGGTGATAGAAACAGATTCTCAAGAAAAGGGTGGGGGAGTTCATAACAACACGTGACCAGAGGTTAAGGGCTGGCAATCCCCAAGACTGTGGCTCACTCTCAGTTCTTCCTGCTCATACCTGATGCCTTTCAATTGTCTGATTTTTTTTTTCTTTCTTTCATTTTTTTTTTCAAGACAGGGTCTCACTCTAGCCCAGGCTGACCTGGAATTCACTATGTAGTCTCAGGCTGGCCTCGAACTCACGGCGATGCCTCCTACCTCTGCCACCCGAGTACAGGGATCAAAAGGCATGCACCACCATGCCCAGCTTTTTCTTATGTTTTATTTCTTTTTTTATATTTTTGTTTATTTTTATTTATTTATTTGAGAACGACAGAGAGAGAAAGAGGGAGAGAGAGAGAGAATAGGTGCGCCAGGGCCTCCAGCCACTGCAAACGAACCCCAGACGTGTGCGCCCCCTTGCGCATCTGACTAACGTGGGTCCTGGGGAATCGAGCCTCGAGCCCGGGTCCTTAGGCTTCACAGGCAAGCGCTTAACCGCTAAGCCACCTCTCCGGCCCCATGTTTTATTTCTTGGTTTTGGTTGCTTTCGAGACAAGAGTCTCATGTGGCCCAGGCTGGCCTTAATGCGTAGCTGGATATGACCTTGAACTTCTGCTCCTCCTGCCTCCATTTCATGTGGTGGTTGTTCCCCAGCCGGTGGTGCTATTTGGGAAGGCGACGGAATCTTCAGGACTGCGTCACTGAGGACAAGCCTTAGAGCGTCACAGCCCAGTCCCCTCTCTGCTGACGAGAGGATGTGATGCCCACTGTCTGCTCTTGCCATGCTATGCCATGCCCTGTCACAACAGACCGTATGCCTAAAATAAATAATTGAATAGATAAATAAATAAATAATAAAATAAACCCCCGTTCCTTCCTTAAGCTGCTTGTGGACGGGTATTTTGTTCCGGCGATGAGAAAGTAACGGATATATCTCCCCAGGTGCTTGGATTACCGGGCAGGCACCACCGTGCCTTAATTTTATTTGGTGTTTAGGATCGAACCCAGGAACTCGTGCATGCTAAACTGGCACTTTACCAATTGAACTCTGTCCCCAGACCTGCTCCTTTTTTTTTTTTTAATTAATACAAACTTAATTTTTCTTACTTAATCTTTTTTCCCCTCACTCCAATGAAAGAAGAAAGGTTTCGGAAAAAAAAAAAAAAAAAAAAAAAGCTTTTTTTTTTTTTTTTGTAAATACCATGAAACAGTAAACCCCTTTGTGAGCTGAACACACCACAGAATGAGGCTTTAGAACATTGCCAGATAATCAACCTGGAGCCCAGCTGTGCCATACCCTTGCTCAAAAACCTGCTATAAGGGCTGCAGGGATGGCTTAGCAGTTAAGACGTTTGCCTGCAAAGCCAAAGGACCCAGGTTCAATTCCCCAGGACCCATGTTAGCCAGATGCACAAGGGCGGGGGGCGCAGGCATCTGGAGTTCGTTTGCAGTGGCTTGGAGGCCCTGGTGCACCCATTCTCTCTCTCTCTCTCTCTCTCTCTCTCTCAAATAAATAAAACATATTTTAAAAGGGGGAGGGGCTGGAGAGATGGCTTAGTGGTTAAGCCGTTTGTCTGCAAAGCCAAAGGATCCCGGTTCAACTCTCCAGGACCCACGTAAGCCAGATGCACAAGAGGGCGCATGCATCTGGAGTTCATTTGCAGGGGCTACAGGCCTTGGTGCGCTCTCTCTCTTTCTCTCTCCCTCTCTCTCACACACACAAATAAATAAATTAAATTAAAATCTTTTTAAAGAGTGGGGCTGGAGAGATGGCTTAGCAGTTAAGGCGCTTGCCTGCAAAGCCAAAGAATCCTGGTTCGATTCTCCAGGACCCATGTAAGCCAGATGCACGAGGGGACGCACGCGTCTGGAGTTTGTTTGCAGTGGCTTGGAGGCCCTGGTGCGCCCATTCTCTCTCTCTCTACCCACCTCTTTCTAGCTTGCTCTCTCTCTAATTAATAAATAAAAATAAAATATTAAGAAAAAGAATGCAGTAATAAAGTGAAGAGGGTCACAATAGCAATAGGACTATTGCACAATGATTGAGGACTTATTCCACGTATGAACGTTAACAACACCCTCACAACACCCTGCCTTGCCCGGGGGAGACTACCACTGACCCTGATTCAGGGTCACCATCGAGGAACATGAGCTGAGAAGAGAAGTTGTGGGGGATCCAAACCACCCAAACCGGGGCCACCCGGCAGTGCCCCTCCCCTGCCCCCCAAGCCTGGTTCTCCAGAGCGGCGCCCCAACCTGAAACCACCCTCCAGGCCTTCCTGTTACCTGTCCAGCTCAGCTGCCCCGAAGGGAGAGATATTCCCCGTTCACTGGCTAGAGTCTTTTGTAGTCAGCCTGGCCCTGGGGGGACCTCGGGGCCTCCCCACCCCCGCCCCAGGAAGGAGCTTAAAGCAAGATTCACCCCTCTCCACCCACCTCGTACCCTCCACAGGTAAACAGCGTGCCAAGTGGCCTCCCGTGGCCCCAGGAGACACGCAGGCTGGAGGGCAGCTAAGAAGCTAAGAAGGGGAGATGGGTGGCACCCACGACATCACAGACACTAAACTTCTCTCTCAACGCTGGTGAGGAAACTGAGGCAACGCAGAGCGACAACTTGACACGACCCCCCCCCACCCGGGCTCTGAGCATACGAAAGACTTGGAGCCACCCCGCAGGGACACCCGGTATGGACGCTTCACGGCCGCATCCAAGCCGAGGCTGGCCAGACAACTTGGATCCCACTCGCTGTGCCAGAGCATCCCAGGCCAGACACGCAGTGCAGGCGGACTCCAGCCAACCACTAGGATGGTTCCCAGAAGCCTACGGGGCCGGAGGCCAGAAGAGTTAAGCCAGACCTGGCCGGGCTCCCCCGAACCCTTCCCTCCTACACACACACACACACACACACACACACACACACACACACACCCGCACCCCACACGAAGCCATCCCCAGCCTCTCAGCCCCCTGCAAACACAACTTCACACAGCCCCTCACTTCCACAGGATGACCAACTACAAGCAGGCTTGGCTGTGGGATGCCAAGGGGCTGGCGTCCCAAAGTAGATGCCATCCGCCACAAGCGCACAGCGGTGTGACGGGCAGCTGGTTGAACGTTGGTTTCCTTCCCCTGGAAAAATGCACCTTTATTCACTTATTTATTTATTTGGTTTTTCGAGGTAGGGTCTCACTCTAGCCCGGGCTGACCTGGAATTCACTATGGAGTCTCAGGCTGGCCTCGAACTCACGGCGATCCTCCTACCTCTGCCTCCCGAGCGCTGGGATTAAAGGCGTGCGCCACCGCGCCCGGCTTAAAACGCGCCTTTACTGACGCTTCTCGGATTCCCCAGCTCGCTGAGCTGCTCGGTGACATGGGCGAGGAGCCCATGGATGTGGAAATACATCACCACCAGCCCACTGACCTGGCATCCCCTAAGCACTGGCTCCCGCTAGCCCAAAGCTGGGTCCTGAGGTCCCACCGAGGAGCCTGAGCCATGTGGGCAAACTCTAAGGAGGAGGGAGGAACAGCACACAAGAGTTTTGCTACACAGGTAGCCAGCGCCTCGGGTGGAGGGACGCCCCAGAGACTGGAGACCCGATAAAGGGTTCTGGTCCGCTCTGGGAATCAATGACAAGTCTTCCGATAGCTTTCAAATGTGCCTCAGGAGCGGTCAGGGCTAGCCAAGCAGAGCGGCCAGGGGGAGCAAGCACTGTAGACTGGTGGACCTGGCATTCACAGGGTAGAGATTGCTGGGGCACTGGAAGAAATGGGTGACCAAAAGGTGATGACAGGGGCTGGACAGATGGCTCAGCAGTTAAAGTGCTTGTCTGCGAAGCCTAAGGCCCCCATGTTCGACTCTCCAGATCCCACGTAAGCCAGACGCACAATGATGAGGCAGGCGCAAGGTCGCACGTGCCCACTAGGTGGCGCAAGCGTCTAGTGTGCAACTGCAGTGGCTGAGGACCTAGCTCTCTCCTTCTCTCTGTCTCTCAAATAAAATAAATAAAATGTTAAAAAGAAAAGAAAAGAGAAGAAAAAGGCTGGGCGTGGTGGCACATGCCTTTAATCCCAGCACTTGGGAGGCAGAGGTAGGAGGATCGCCATGAGTTTGAGGCCACCCTGAGACTCCATAGTGAATTCCAGGTCAGCCTGGGCTAGAGTGAGACCCTACCTCGAAAAAACAAACAAACAAAAACACAGAAGAAAGAAAGTGGGACTGGAGAGATGGCCTAGCGGTTAAGGCGCTTGCCTGCGAAATCTAAGGACTCATGTTCGACTCTCCAGATCCCACATAAGCCAGACGCACAAAGGTGAGGCAAGCGCAAGGTCGCACGTGCCCACTAGGTGGCGCAAGCGTCTGGAGTGCGATGTCAGTGGCTGAGGCCCTGACGTGCCGATTCTCTCTCTCTCCCTCCTTCTCTCCGTCTCTCAAATAAAATATTTTTTTAAAGAAAGTGGCAGGGAGGATTGGAGCTGGCCCTCCACGTATAACTAGGTGGGAGGGGAGGTAGGCTGGCAGAACGTGCCATTTCTGTTGAGCACCTACTGACGACCAGGGTATGCAGCGGACACAGGGTCTCCTCTGGCATTTGCAACTGCCTCGCTAGGAAAATCCTTTGCCTATAAAGCAGACGAAGCAAGAAAGCTGCGTTCCGTGGCCTCGGGAGAAGCTCGGGCTGCCTGGCTCCAAGGCAGTGGCTTCTCCTGACCGCTGGAGCCAAGCCCGTGGCCAGAAGCCCGTGACCAAGCACAGATGTCTGGGATGCAAGAATGTCTGACCCTCGTTTACAAGGTGGGACAGCGCTGAAGGTTTCCTGCCCGTCAGGAGCCGGGCAAGCTCACGGGGGCTCAATGCTGAGCTCCGCACAAGCAAGCGTTTAATGAAACTAGAAGCAGCTAATGGTTGACAATAAAGAATAATATTTTTCCTTCGAGCAATTAAGTTGTAATATAGAGCTCTCTAATTCCTTCCTGTCCACTCCCCCCCGGGGAATCTCAGATCAAGCACCAGAAGAAATGAATTACATGTCGCCGCCCCTACTTGCAGCCCAAGTTTTTAAAAGCATCTATGGGAGAGATGTTCCCTCCTTCATTAGGGCAGGAAAATCTCTGGAGGATTTTTATACAGTGCTGCAAGCTACTTACTCTTCTACAGAGAACGCAGGGCCTGCTGCCCGGCCCCCATCTTCAAGATCAAGGAGTGTATTCCTTTGCTTTCTCCCCAAAGCTCCAGGAAAAAAAAAAAAAAAAAAAAAAAAAAACAGCCTTCCAAAGCACAACTCCAAGACCCGGCTCGAGCCCTCCAACCTTATTTCTGTCTTGGCTTTGCACCCATAGGTGTGGGCAAGCAACGCTCCCCTTCCTGTCTCTGCATCTTTGCCCACGCTGGTCCCTTCCCCTTGGGATTCCCTTCCCACCCCATGCTCCAAGGCCCGCTCTAAAGCGGTTAGGGACACTGGACCCCCGAAAGTAAAAAGTAAGACCAGCCAGCCGGGTGTGGGTGGCGCACGCCTTTAATCCCAGCACTCCGGGAGGCAGGGGTAGGAGGATCGCCGTGAGTTCGAGGCCAGCCTGAGACTCCATAGTGAATTCCAGGTCAGCCTGGGCTAGAGTGACACCCTAACTCGGAAAAACAAACAACAACAAAAGAAAAAAAGTAAGGATGTCTTTGGGCCTATTCTCGTAGTCTAGGGTATCAAAAAATAATCTGACTTCTTATCTCTTGCCTAAATTGTTTTTCCATGAACAGCCTGTACCTCCCTGGGAGGGAGGGCTCCTTCCTTAGAATTCAAATTGAATCTTGGCATTGTGGTTGGTCAAACTCAGACCCCAAGGCTTGGAGACACGGCTCGCCTCTTCCTGAGCCAGCCTCTAGCTCAGACCAATCGGCCCTCACTCCTGGCTCACCTGAGCCAAAAGGTGAGGCCCGCTACAATATGGTTATAAAAATAACCCTGGGATAGACACAGAGAACACTCAACTCCCACCAAACCAGATATCCAGAGACGCAGAGGCTCCCAAGACCTCATCACTGAAGTGGACCTAAAACGAACCCAACATGGCTCAGGGAAATCTGCGCAAGAGGGGGCGGAAAGAATGTCAGAGCCACACGTTGGGTCATGACACGCAGAGACATTTCCTCCTACCCATAACTGAAGGCTAACCCCACAATGCATGATCCATATACCCCAACAAGGAGGGTCCCTGTGGAGGGGGGAGGACAGAGAGGAGGCTAACAATGGTACCAACTTGGCTGTATTCACTGACTACAATAAAAATAAAAAGAAATTTTAAGCCGGGCGTGGTGGCGCACGCCTTTAATCCCAGCACTCGGGAGGCAGAGGTAGGAGGATCGCTGTGAGTTCGAGGCCACTCTGAGACTCCATAGTGAATTCCAGATCAGCCTGGGCTAGAGTGAGACCCTACCTCGTAAAACCAAAAAAAAAAAAAAAAAAAAAAAGAAATTTTAAATGAAAAACCCTTACCAGGGGGGTGGTTGCCTGACCATTACGCCTGAACCGCGAGTTTCCCCTCGTTTCAGCCCAGCTGAGAAACCCCCTGACTCCTACCCCCCTCAAGGGCTCTCTATCCCCTCCTGCCCCCCACATGGCAGGACTCTCTGCACTTTCTTTTCTTTCCTCTCTAAACTTTTTCATATTTCTCCCAGGCCCATCACCTGGGCTCTCAGACCATGTGGGCGTGTTCATTTCCCTTCCCTCGGTTTTGTGCTTCCCTCAATAAATGTGGTAATTTAATAATTACCCTTGGGCTAGAGAGAGATAGATGACTTAGTGGTTAAGGCGCCTGCCTGCGAAGCCTAAGGATCCATGTTCGACTCTCCAGATCCCAAGTAAGCCAGACACACAAAGGCGAGGCAAGCGCAAGGCTGTACACTTACACAAGATGGTGCATGCATCTGGAGTTCAGGCCCTGGTGCGCCAATTCTCTCTCTCTCTCCTCCATCCCTCTCTCTCTCTCTCTCTCTCTTTCTCTCCTGCATTAAAAAGAAAAAGCCTGGCTGGAGGGATAGCTTAGCGGTTAAGGCGTTTGCCTGCAAAGCCAAAGGACCCAGGTTCGATTACCCAGGACTCATGTTAGCCAGATACACAAGGGGGCACGCATGTCTGGAATTCGTTAGCAGTGGCTGGAAGCCCTGGTGCACCCATTCTCTCTCTCTCTCTCTCTCTCTCTCTCTCTCTGTCTCCCCCTCTCTCTTTCTCTGTCAAATAAGTAAATAAATAAATAAAAATATTTTTTAAAAAAGAAAACGGCCAGTAGCCAGGTGTGGTGGCACACACCTTTAATCCCAGCACTCAGGAGGCATAGGCAGGAGGATCACCATGAGTTCGAGGCCACCCTGAGATTACATAGTGAATTCCAGGTCAACCTGAGCTAGAGTGAGACCCTACCTAGAAAAAAAAAAAAAAAAAAAAAAAACCTTATCCCTTCTCAGTGTTGTTTTGTACAATTCTTTGGTTCAAAGCAGACACGAACTCGGGGTTCAGGGTTCAAGGACTCTTTCCTGAACCCCAGCAATATCCCATTAGAGCCCCCTTCAGTAACCTGTGCCCAATTTCCTCCTCTTCACCCCGGGAGACAAACTCTGGGGACAGCCACATGGTGGGTACCAGAGCACCCTGGGTGTGGCACCCCATCCACAGCTCTGCTCTGTTCCTCACCTCACCTCACAACACCCAGCACCTTCGAAGAAAGCGGTGCATAGAGGTGATTCTGTCTCTAGACAGGAAGGGGAACAAGCAGGTCATGGAGGAGACGGGACATGGGCAGTGGAAAGGAGCCCAGAGGCAATGCCCCGACACTCACTAGCAACTTCGGCCATGAGGGCGACCTGGGGGCGACATCTGTCAACCCCACTGATCGCCAGGGTTGATCCGGGTGATCCAGCTGGCTAGGCGGGTGTCCCCATCCCCCCCACTGCTCCACGTGCATCTGTCCCTCACTGCATCCCTCCCTCACTGCATCCCTCCCTCACTGCATCCCTCCCTCGCTGCATCCCTCCCTCACTGCATCCCTCCCTCACTGCATCCCTCCCTCACTGCATCCCTCCCTCGCTGCATCCCTCCCTCGCTGCATCCCTCCATCACTGCATCCCTCCATCACTGCATCCCTCCATCACTGCATCCCTGCCCTCACTGAATCCCTCCCTCACTGCTCCACGAGCATCCCTCCCCTCAATGCGTCCCTCCCCTCACTGCATCCCTCCCTCACTGCTACAGGTGCATCCCTCCCCTCACTGCATGCCTCCCTCACTGCATCCCTCCCTCACTGCCCCACGTGCATCCCTCCCCTCACTGCATCCCTCCCTCACTGCCCCACGTGCATCCCTCCCCTCACTGCATCCCTCCCTCACTGCATCCCTCCCTCACTGCCCCACGTGCATCCCTCCCCTCACTGCATGCCTCCCACGAAGACAGATGCACTCGGTGGTACACACGTCTGGAGTTGGTTTGCAGGGGCTGGAGGCCCTGGCACGCCCATTCTTTCCCCATCTCTCCCCCTCTGTCTCTAATAAATTATAAAAAGAGAGGGCGATGAAGCAGAGTTGACTACTGGGTATGAACAGATCGCTGGGGAAGGGGGGAGCTGGAGAGATGGCTTAGTGGTTAAGGTGCTTGCCTGCAAAGCCTGACGACCCGGGTTCAGTTCTCCAGTACTCACATAAAAAGCCAAATACACAAAGTGGCGCATGCATCTGGAGTTTGTTTGCAGCAGCTAGAGGTCCTGGTGTGCCCATCTCTATCACACCTTCCAAGGCTCAGGGTCCATTGCGGAAGAGGTGGCGGAAAGAACGTAAGAGCCAAAGGAAGGGTAGGACTCCTTACAATGTGCTCCCTCAGACACAAAATGGCCTGGATATCCATGACCTCTCAGTGCCTGACATTACCTACACAAGACCCTCATAAAAGAAGGAAAAGATGATGACATCAAAACAAAAGAGAGACTGATTGAGATGGGGGAGGGGGATATGATGGAGAGTGGAGTTTCAAAGGGGAGTGGGGGGAGGGAATTACCATGGGATATTGTCTACAATTATGGAAGCTGTCAATAAAAATAAGTAAGTAATAGATTTCTATTTAAAAAAAAAAAAAAAGTCACTTAGCCAGAAAAGAGAAAGAGCTGGGATGAAACCCTGGCCTTGCTGATCCCAAGGTAGGAAGGACTCTGCAGTGAGCTGTTCCATCCAAGAAGGACAGAGCCCGGCCAAATGCTCTAGCCAGGGTCACAGCCCCACCATGGTCCCACAATACCTCAACCCTTCCAGAACACCCAAAGCCTGGAGCGCAGAGGCAACCCTTGCCTCCACCTCACGTCGGAGCCAAAGCAAAGTGCATTTCCCCCCTAATCCGGCAAGGCACAGAGGGCTGCTTCTCTGGTATTTTCGTTTCAGTCTGGGTCGAGGAGGAGGCAGGGTTATTTCTGTTATTGATAGCCTTCTTTTTGTTGTTGTTGTTGTTGTTTTGTTTCATTTTTTTTCAAAAGGTAGCGTCTCTCTCTAGCCCAGGCTGACCTGGAATGCACTCGACAGTCCTGGGCTGGCCTCGAACTCTCATCGGTTCTCCTACCTCAGCCTCCTCCCGGAGTGCTGGGATTAAAGACGGGCGCCACCACGCCCACTGTACGTCACCATACCCGCCTTGGTTTTTTGGTTTGTTTGTTTGTTTGTTTGTGTTTTTTGAGGTAGGGTCTCACTCTAGCCCAGGCTGACCTGGAACTCACTATGGAGTCTCAGGGTGGCCTCGAACTCACAGCGATCCTCCTGCCTCTGCCTCCCCGAGTGCTGGGATTAAAGGCGTGCGCCACCACGCCCGGCCAGCTTGTTTGTGAATTGTCACGTCTCAAGATCCACTCTTGGAAGCCACACAGTCTTTGTCTTCTTATAGCTGGACCTGTTTCATCATCGCCGTCTCGTCCAAACATCTTCACCACCCTAAAACAGACCTGTCTCCTCGATAGTCACACCTGCGCCTCATTCTCCCAGTCTTAGTGGACATTTGCCTGTGGAGGCCATTCCACACAAATGGGGTCACCCACGATGCCAGCACGTGCGTCAGGTTTCGTTCACACAGTGGGACGTTTCCAAGGCTCGTCCACAGTGTCACGGGCTTTGGTACCTCGTGACCTTTAACGGCCGAGTCACATTCCACCGCGTCACTCCTGCTCAGCCATTAACCGTCAGCTGTTTCCACTCACTGGATGTGACACTTAATATTAACACTCGTGAGGATGGAGAGACGGCTTAGCGGTTAAGCGCTTGTCTGTGAAGCCCAAGGACCCTGGTTCGAGGCTCGATTCCCCAGGACACACGTAAGCCAGATGCACAAGGGGGCGCACGCATCTGGAGTTCGTTTGCAGTGGCCGGAGGCCCTGGAGCGCCCATTCTCTCTCTTCCTCTCTCTGTCTCTGCCTCTTTTTCTCTCTGACTGTCGCTCTCAAATAAATAGAAAATTTTAAAAATATTAACACTCGTAAGCAGGGGTGTGTGTGTGTGTGTGTGTGTGTGTACACTGGTTTTTCATTGTTGCAGTCAGGTTCGCATTGCTGGCAAAAATCACCTGACAGAGCAGCTTTTGGGGGAAAAAAAAGGTTTATTTTGGCTTACAGACTCGAGGGGAAGCTCCATGATGGCGGGGGATAATGATGACATGAGCAGAGGGTGGACATCACCTCCTGACCAACATAAGGTGGACAACAGCAACAGGAGAGTGTACCAAACACTGGCAAGGAGAAACTGGCTATAACTCCCATAAGCCCACCCCCAACAATACACTGCCCCCTGGAGGCATTAATTCCCAAATCAACATCAGGTGGGAACCTAACATTCAGAACACCTAAGTTTATAGGGGGCCCCTGAATCAAACCACCACAATCCTCCTCCTCAGTACAGACCTAAGGGATGTCACTGCTGGCCTGAAAGGTAACTGTGGGGGGCTGGAGAGACGGCTTAGCGGTTAAGGCGCTCGCCTGCGAAGCCTAAGGACCCATGTTCGACTCTCCAGATCCCATGCAAGCCAGACACACAAAGGTGAGGCAAGCACAAGGCCGCACATGCCCACTAGGTGGCGCAAGCGTCTGGCGTTTGACTGCAGTGACGCACCACCATCAAGAGAGCTTCATCTCCATATTTGTCAAGCATTTATGGAAGGCAGGCAGGTAAACTTCCCACACGGGTGGCTGTTACGCAAGCCCGTTGCTGCCCACCCAGCAAAGGGCCAACCCAGGGCTGCCTTTCGGGGAGGGGGGAGGGGGGAGGAAATCCCCTAAGGTTCTTCTGTCCACATCTGAAAAATGCGTCAGAATGCGAGCTGTGCCCGACTCCACCTTCCCCTGGCACCTACCTGTCCCCAGAACCAAGGTCGGGGACAGATCGGAGTCTAGCAAGGCACCCTGGGAAGTCTAGCAGAGCTTCCAGGTGCTACAGGACCAGGAGAGAGCATGGATGACCTTCTGGGAACCACCTACCCTGAGTCACAGAGCCCCACGCCTAGGGAACCTGAGGGACGGCCCCCCACGGACAGGGGAGGGTGAGACTAGGGGACTGCTCTTCGGAGCAAGGGTCACGGCCACCTGATTCAAGCCAGCCTGGTTAACGAGGAACAGTGGGTCACTAAGGGCCATCTACCTTGATGCATAGGCATAGGAGATGCAGCCACATCCCCCTTGGGTGGCCGAAACAGTCCAAGCTGACACCTGGTTGGTCAGCTGTCACCGCCTACAGGATTCTAAAAACCACTGCAGTTTCCCCCAAGGGTGTGTGGGGGGGGGGGGACATGCTGGTATAAACAATAATCCCATCTCTTCCTGCAGGAGTTGTTGGGGGGGGCTCTCGGGGGCAAGTGCCACACAGCTGCTGTGGCAGCTCTATCTGTACACTGCACACTATCTAGGCCCATTCACAACTGAGCAGTATAAAGAAGACACTTCCAAGGGGCCCTGGCATAGGCCCTTGGTACTGGATCTGCCCCAAAATCCCAAACACTCTCGTAGCAGACAGCTTCAGGTTCGCCGACATGAACTTCCAGACCAGGCACAGTTATGGAGGAAGGGATATTCATTTATTTATTTTTAATATTTTATTTATTATTTATTTGAGAGAGAGAGAGAGAGAATGGGCACACCAGCCAGCGCCTCCAGCCACTGCAGACGAACTCCAGACGCGTGCGGCCCCCTTGCGCATCTGGCTAACGTGGGTGCTGGGGAATCGAACCGAGGCCTTAACCGCTAAAGCCATCCCTCCAGCCCAGGGATATTTACTGAAGCTCACGTATCCAGGGGAAGTTCCGTGGTGGCAGGAGAAGCGGATCCGCTTTCACAGGTCCAAGTAGAGAGAAAGAGGAAAAAAAAAAAAGCCCCAAGCCAACGGCAGCCCCCACCAACAAGCACACTACACAAGGACTCCAGGGTGAACGTGGACACTTTGCTCATCTTTAGACTAAAACTCCAGATCCAGCCCCACACCTCGGGGCTGAACCCCAAGATCCACCCACAGTTGACACCTCCTCCAGCCAGGTGGCTGCAGATCGAAATTACCAACTTGAATAAGATCCTGACTATACTGGGGACCATCCGTTTAAACTGCCACAAATCCTTTCGCTGAACAGACTGGAGCAAGTATTTGGGGACCCTGGGTGACATGTAACAGGATCCATGAAACAAACTGTCTCATGCAGGCCCCCAACACACCCCCCCACCAACGCCAAGGCCATCAGAGCTCCACGGGAAGAACTGGGGATCCCCACTTGCCTGGGCCAGGAAGGCTTTCTAGCTCTTCACCGCCCCACTGGCAAAACAGGGTGCCGGGGGGGCCTGTCAACTTCCCCTGACCCTCCATGGCCTCAGACGCACTCCATGACCAGGGGCCAGTGAGACGCAGGGCAGGGCAGGGTTCCTGATCCCTCCACGACCAAAACCGCACAGTTAAAACTGCTTAGATTTTCCAATTTTAATCAAGCCCTGCCCCGAGCAACATTCCTCTCAATAAGCGGGATTTGTTTAGCTCGGTCTGAGAATCAGTGTTACCCCACTACGGAAACAAGCCCTTCTCTCTCAGTGTCAGCGGACCACTGAGGACGGCTCGGGGCCTGCAGAAATCCTCCTCTCTCTCTCTCTCTCTCTCTCGGACTGGAGAGGTGGCTTAGTGGTTAAGGCACTCGCCTGCAAAACCAAAGGACCTAGGTTTGACCCCCTGGTACCCACATAAAGCCAGATGCACAAGGGGGCGCATGCATCTGGAGTTTGTGTGCAGTGGTCGGAAGCCCTGGTGCGCCCGTTCTCTATGTATCTGCCTCTTCTATCTCTCTCACTGTCTCTCAAATAAGTGAATAAAATTAATTAAATAAAAAATACTTTTTAAAAAAATCCTTCTCTCAGGCTGCAGAGATGGCTCAGTGGTTATGGTGCTTGCCTGCAAAGCCTAATGTCCTAGGTTTGATTCCCGATTACACACGTAAAGCCAGATGCACAAAGTGGCGCATGTATCTGGAGTCTGTTTGCAATTGCACTATGGCCTGGTGTGCCCAGAGTGTCTGTCTGTCTGTCTCTCTTTTTCTACTTGCAAATAAATAAATAATTTTTTTTTTTTTTGGTTTTTCGAGGTAGGGTCTCACTCTAGCCCAGGCTGACCTGGAATTCACTATGGAGTCTCAGGCTGGCCTCGAACTCACAGCAATCCTCCTACCTCTGCCTCTCGAGTGCTGGGATTAAAGGCGTGCATCACCACGCCCGGCTAATAAATAATATTTTTTTATTTTAAAGATTTTACTTTTAATTATATATTTATTAGAGACGGACAGCGGGAGAGAAAGAAAAAGTGAGAATGGGTATGCCAGGGCCCCTAGCCACTGCAAACAAACTCCAGACACATGCGCCACCATGTGCATCTGGCTTACGATGGGACCTGGAGAATCAAACCTGGGTCCTTAGGCTTTGCAGGCATGCGCCTTAACCACTAAGCCATCTCTCCAACCCTGTTTCCTCCTTTTTGTTTAAAAAAAATGAATAAGAGTTTTCAAGGTGGTACTGCAAAATCTTCATCAACTCAGGCACACGCGTCTGGAGTTCGTTTGCAGTGGCTGGAGGCCCTGGCGCACCCATTCTCTCACTCTCACTCATTCTCTCTCTGTCCCTCTTTCTCTGTCAAATAAATAAATAAATAAATAAATAAATAAATAAATAATTTTTTTTTATTCAGCAAGGGAATTTTTTGTTCACTTTTATTTATTTATTTGAGAGTGACAGAGAGAGAAAGAGGCAGATAGAGGGAGAGAGAGAATGGGCGCGCCAGGGCCTCCAGCCACTGCACACGAACTCCAGACACGTGCGCCCCCTTGTGCATCTGGCTAACATGGGTCCCGGGGAATCGAGCCTCGAACCGGGGGTCCTTAGGCTTCTCAGGCAAGCGCTTAACTGCTGAGCCATCTCTCCAGCCCAAACAAAATATTTTTTAAAATAAATAAATATAAAAATACTTTTTTAAAGAAATCGGACGTCCAAGCCTCAGTGAGACAGTGGTGAGGGTGGACAAAAGGCCCCTTCTACAGAGAGTCAGTTACACCAAGCTCTTTCCTCTGAGGGGGCGGAGAGAGGAGGACTCAGCTTCCAGAGAAACTTCCAGCGAGGAAGCAATCCAGTCTCACTCCCAGCAGTCCCCAGGTGCCCTGCCACCCAATGTCTAGACGAACAAGGCGAGGCCTGTCGCTGTGACGGTCCCGTGGCCAGTGGCGGCCCCCCACCCCCACCCCCCGAGATTCCCTCTCCTGAAGGGACGAGAGGCAGAAAGGAAGGCACAGGCAGGAGGAAAGGAAGCCAGAAAGGTGAACCTTCTATCCCAAGCTGTTTCCACTTTTCACATTTCTACAAATCCCTTAATTGGCTTCTGTGGAAAAGACTCCATTAAACTGATCTTGCCTGCCGAGAGCTCTCCTATCTCCACTCAAGGACAGCCAAAGGGAGTACCCAGTACCCCAGCTGCAGCAGGGGCCCAGGCCCACGCCTGACGGCCCGTGCCACCTACTAGAACAGCCTGGGAAGCACTGACAAAAAAAGGCTCCCTGGGGCCAGAGGCTAAGGCGCTCGCCTGCGAAGCCTGAGGACCCATGTTCGACCCTCCAGATCCCACGTGAGCCAGACGCACAGAGGCGAGGCAGGTGCAAGGCCGCACACGCCCACTAGGTGGCACAAGCGTCCGGAGTTCGATTGCGGTGGCTGAGGCCCTGGAGGCCAATTCTCTCTCTCTTAAATAAAAGGCAGGGGGGCGGTCCTGGGACCTTAAGTCCTGGAATGTGGTTGCAACTGCTTACAGGCAAAGACCTGGGAAAGCGGCCTAGTTGAACTTTAATAATGATCCCAAAGGGGGCCTAGGTATACTGGACCATAATAAGACAATGGCACTGTTCTCATTTTACAGGTGGAAGGCTGGTGGGAGTTTAGAAACTTGACGGCTCAGTGTTGCCTAGGCAGATAAACCCGACATAAAGCCAGGCACGAGATTAGCATATACATCAGGGGACCCCGACACACCCATACACACATTTGCCCAGAGTCACAGACGGTGACGTTCTGTTGACAAGTCACGTTCGTGCCACTCTGACTCCCTCTCCTAAGGTGATGACAGCCTCAGAGTTTCTGGGCAGTCCAGCTGAGCTCTGTAGGACACAGCCCAGCACACAGTAGGTCCTCAAAGTACATCCGGTCCCTCCGTCCTTCCTAAGTTGGTCAGAGTTAAATAAATGTTTTTTTGTTGTTGTTTGTTTGTTTGTTTGTTGCTTTTGTTTTGTTTTTCCAGGTAGGGTCTCACTCTAGCTCAGGCTGACCTGGAATTCACTCTGTAGTCTCAGGCTGGCCTCGAACTCACGGCGATGCCTCCTGCCTCTGCCTCCCGCGTGCTGGGATTAAAGGCGTGAGCCACCACGGCCCTGGTCAGAGTTTTAAGAAGGGCTCCTCTGGGTCAGTTTTTTGGAAGAACACTAAGAGGCCTCGGTGCCCTCTCTGGGAAGTGGTCACAAATGGTCCCATCCAGGCTAAGGACCCACCAGCCAGCCACCTTCCAGACTTTTCTGCAAGCAGCTGAGGGGTGACTCTTACTACCTTCAAGGCTCCTCCAAGGGACTGCCTTCTCCTATGAACCTGGCCTATCAAAGGGGCTTTCATTTTATCGGGCTTTAATGTCTCACATGATTTAATCGGAAACACGTGCCTTGTAAATGATCCTCTGTCATGTTCCATCAGGCTCACGGGGAACAGTATAACTCAATAAACAAAGGTTGTAGCAGAAATCCACCTTGAACACATAATATGGCAAAGCAAATGTGGCTTCTGACCCGCACGGTTTATTGAGCAGGAACTCGGGGAGGGGGGTGTGGGGTGGGGTGGGGGTGTAATCGTTGGAAACGTTCTAAGACTTCATAATTAATAGGGAGGCCGATCGGGTCGGTTTGTGTAGTGAGGAATGTGTAGAAGACCTTCAACAAAGACCGCCTGTCGACGGCACCTGTCGGGGTCGCAGCTCTCCCAGCTGGCCCAACACCCGCGCCTGCCTCACTGTGGCAGGCTCTGCGTACCCCCAGAAGCATCTTTCTGTAAAGGGGAGCCTCTTCTCGTTTTCTTCACGCGCAGGTCAGGACAGCAAGCTAAAGGTCCTGGGTTTCCTTTCCAATATCCTCCCACCCTAGTGCCCTCGGAGAGCTGTGAAATGCACACAGGGGTAAAGGATGGAGGGATGCTCCCGGGCTGAGGGTTGGCTTAGCAGTTAAGGCACTTGCCTACAAAGCCTAAGGACCCAGGTTCAATTCCCCAGGACCCACGTCAGCCAGACGCACAAGGTGGCGCATGTGTCTGGAGTTCGTTTGCAGTGGCTGGAGGCCCTGGCGCGCCCATTCTCTCTCTCTCTCTCTCTCTCCTCTTTCTCTCTCAAATAAATAAATAAATAATAAAAGCTAAAACAAGGGCTGGAGAGATGGCTTAGCAGTTAAGATGCCTGTCTACAAAGCCTAAGGACCCAGGTTCAATTCCCCAGGACCCACGTCAGCCAGACGCACAAGGTGGCACATGCACCTGGAGTTTGTTTACAGTGGCTAGAGGCCCTGGCGCGCCCATTCTCTCTATCTCTATCTGCCTCTCTCTCTCTATCAAATAAATAAATAAAAGCTAAAAGCATTTACCTTTTTTTTTTTTTCTTGACGAAGAAATAGAAATGGGCATTAGGTGCTGGGCAAAGTTGGGGCTCATACACTCCCCATATGTGCCCCATTCCAGGCTAGTCTCCGAGATGGCACAGATCCTATCCGGCACACTGAAGCTCTCCCCTGGGCACCGAAGGACTGCTTTTGAGGATGTACTTTGAGCACCTACTGTGTGCTGGGCTCTGTCACGTAAGTAGGTGCTTTCCTAAACAGCCCAGAAACTCTGAGGCTGTCGTCACCTTACGGGAGGGAGTCAGAGTGGCGTGAACGCGACTCGTCAACAGAACGTCACCGTCTGTGACTCTGGGCAAATGTGTGTATGGGTGTGTCGGGGTCCCCTGATGCATATGCTAATCTCGTGCCTGGCTTTATGTTCGGGTTTCTCTGCCTAGGCGACACTGAGCCGTCAAGTTTCTAAACTCCCACCAGCCTGTGAAATGAGAACAGTAACACTGTCTTATTCTGGTCCACTAGAGGCAGCACGTCACCGAGGTAGGGTGACTCAGTCTCCCAGGTGGGGGCGCACCCCCTCCCACACAGAATTGTTACAAGGACTATTACTCAAATGGTATATTCTAGAATGTCACCATGACAACATATCATAAGGATATGTTTAAAAAAATTTTTTTTTCTACTTCTTTATTAATTTAAGAGAGAGGAGGAGGAGGAAAATGGGTGCACCAGGGCCTCCGGCTGCTGCAAACAAACTGCAGATGCGTGCGCCCCCTAGTTCAAGCGCCTTAACTCTCGCACCGTCTCTCCAGGCCTGTTTCCCTTTTATTTATTTATTTATATTTAAACATTTTATTTATCTATTTTATTTATTTGAGACAGGGAGAGAGAGTGTGCGAATGGGCGCTCAGGGCCTCCAGCCACAGCAAACAAACTCCAGATGCGTGCGCCCCCTTGTGCATCTGGCTGACGTGGGTCCTGGGGAATCGAACCTGGGTCCTTAGGCTTCACAGGCAAAGCGCCTTAACCGCTAAGCCATCCCTCCAGCCCTGCTACCCTTTTTATTTTTTTACCTATTTTTTAATACATTTTATTTATCTTATTTATTTATTTGAGACAGAGAGAGGGAGAGAGAGAGAGTGCGAATGGGCACACCAGGGCCTCCGGCCACTGCAAACGAACTCCAGATGCATGCGCCACCTTGTGCATCTGGCTTGCGTGGATACTGCGGAATCGAACCGAGGTCCTTTGGCTTTGCAGGCAAGTACCTTAACCGCTAAGCCGTCCCTCCAACCCCGGAAATAAGTAATATTTTTTTTTTTAAGAAAGTGACTGATACATGTGGTCCAAAGACTTCACACATCTCGTCTAATGTACTGGATTCTACTGTGGGTCTGGAGGCAAGGCTCACAGTACGATCCAGGGACTGCATTGCCAACACGCTTGAACTGAAGCCAACACTCAGGGACCAGACATCAGAGGGCAGCTAAGGGTCCAGTGGTACCCTGCGTGCTTCGGTGGAGAGTTGGGGGGCTGCATGGGGGATTCTGGTAGTTAAATGCTTATCCAGATGGGCGAGTTAGACTGCTAGATGCATGACAAAGTAATGGACAAGCTAGTGAATAGATGAACAGTTGATTTAGTTTTTTTTTTGGGGGGGGGGTTTCAAGGTAGGGTCTCACTCTAGCCCAGGCTGACCTGGAATTCACCGCGGAGTCTCAGAGTGGCCTCGAACTCACAGCGATCCTCCTACCTCTGCCTCCCAAGCGCTGGGATTAAAGGCGTGCGCCACCACACCTGCTTTTTTTTTTTTTTTTTAAGAGAGAGAGAGAGAGAAAAAAAAAAATGGGAGGCAGGGAGGGACAACTGGCACAGCAGGGCCTCAGCCGCTGCAATCGAACTCCAGACGCTTGGCGCCACCTAGTGGGCGTGTGCGACCTTGCGCTTGCCTCGCCTTTGTGCGTCCGGCTTACGTGGGACCTGGAGAGTCGAACGCGGGTCCTTAGGCCTCGCAGGCCAGCGTCTTAACCGCTGAGCCGTCTCTCCAGCCCTGATTCAACTTCTGATTCACCGCTGAAGCAAGGTCGAGGTACTTCTGGACGCGCCTTCACGCTGTGGCCAGAACGCTTCCCGTCCCTTCAACGGATCCCCTCACCGAGGCTCACCTCGTGTGCCCCAGGGCAGGGCATGCAAATACAGCTGCGCGAGCTGGGTGGGCACAAAGGACAGCAGGCAGCTGGACACGTGAAGGTCTTATTGTTGAGTGGCTGGTCACAAAGGCGCGTGAGACCGCGAGGGCCACGTCTGAGACGGGAAGGGATTTTGAGTCCCCGGACAGTAGCGGAAGCAGAGAGGGGTGCAGAAGGGTCAGAGAGCACCCAGGGGCGGCCCGACACCCTCACGGCCGGCCGGCCACCTCCGCAGCTTGGGGCCTTGTCAGGCAGCGGGGGAGGACAGCGCCAAGCCCTCCTGGTGGTGACCCACTTCTGCAAGCCCGGTCCCCAAACCCAGACACCATCCCTTCCTCACATGGGACAGAAAGGCTCACTTGCTATAAGTGTAGTGAGCCGGCCACTTCAGGTTTCCCGTTCAAGACTCGTTTGTGGTGACACAGCAGCTGGACAGCGTGGTCACCCTCACGCCCCCCCCCCACACATCCTCAATTCAAAGACTCGTTCCACTTACCCTCCCCGCACACGGGGAAGGCAGACGAGAGACCTAAGCTGACAGGTGGAGGGACTCACTCACTCACGGCACACGGTGATGGACAAGGTCTTGCCAACTCCAGTGACACCCGTATGAGCCCCCTTTCCAAGGGTCTAGAGAGACACGCACATATAGGGTGGGCGGGCTATATGCAACGCACCCCTACGGCAGGACCAAGTCCACCCCGGTGCCTGCCGGGGGTTCCGCGACTGATAAGAGGCTCCTTGACCTGTCCCTGTCCCCGTCGTCGCCTCCTCCAGCTGGGGGCCTTGTCATGCTCTCACACGAACACGGTGCCTCCCGCAGACCTTCAACCAGACCCCCACACACACACTTGCCCCAGCACATGTGGGAAACCAACGCCAGGCACCCTCCCACGCATGCGAATGTTCCTAAACAGAGCAATTAGGGTGGTGTTTAGGTAACTTACACAGGCCCCTAATCAGAATCACATGTGGGGTGGAGCCAGCCATGGTGGCCGAACAGGAGAGGCTAGTCAGTGACCGCCCCCCCCCACACACACACACACCCTGCAACATGCCTGCCACCCTTGGCCTTCCTTACGATGATGTTTTGTAACTGTACCCACCCCAGCATGCAAATGACTCGTGCCAGATTACAGGCCCCGGAGGAAAACGCTTGTGGTTCCGGGGCCGAGCCACCCAGCAGCGCTTCCACGATCCAGCATGCCACGCAAGTCAAGACCAAGCGTGGTCCAGACCGGCTACCTGTCTGTGTAAACCCAGCAGGGGAAAGGGTGAGGGTGGCACTGGCCCATCCAGGTCCGTGCAAGAAGAGCTCAGTGACACCTGGCGTGGTTGGCGCACGCCTTTAATCCCAGCACTCGGGAGGCAGAGGTAGGAGGGTCGCCATGAGTTCGAGGCCACCCTGAGACTCCACAGTGAATTCCAGGTCAGCCTGGGCTAGAGTGAGACCCTACCTTGAAAAACCAAAAGCGGTTAAGCACTTGCCTGTGAAGCCTAAGGACCCCGGGTTCGAGACTCGATTCCCCAGGACCCACGTTAGCCAGATGCACAAGGGGGAGCATGCATCTGGAGTTCGTTTGCAGTGGCTGGAGGCCCTGGTGTGCCCATTCTCTCTCTCTCTCTCTCCCTCCCTCCCTCTTTGTCTGTCACTCTCAAATAAGTAAATAAAATAAGTCTTAGAAAAAAAAGGGGGGGATGGAGGGATGGCTTAGGCAATTAAAAAACCAAAGGATCCCAGTTCGATTCTCCAGGACCCACATAAACCAGATGCACAAGGGGGGATGCATGCATCTGGTTTGTTTGCAGTGGCTGGAGGCCATATATATAGAGAGAGTGGCGCGCCCATTCTCTCTATATGGATCTGCCTCTCTTTTGTCTCTCCTAAATAAATAAGAAAGAGAAAGATATGGCCCAAAGTGGCTGCACTCCAGGGCCCCCTGGGGTGTTTAGCTGAACAGGGAATTCCCAAGGCCTTTTCCCTATTTATTTTTTATTTTTTGAGTGGTGGGGGTCCTTTACAGGTAGGGTCTCACTCTAGCCCAGGACTAACCTGGAACTCACTCTGTAGCTCGTTTATTTTTTCTTAAAAAAATATTTTTTTCATTTTTTTTAAATTTTTTTGTTTATTTTTATTTATTTATTTGAGAGCGACAGACAGAGAAAGAATGGGACGCCAGGGCCTCCAGCCACTGCAAAAGAACTCCAGACGCGTGCGCCCCCTTGTGCATCTGGCTAACGTGGGGTCCTAACTCCAGACTCCTTAAGCTTCACAGGTAAGCGCTTAACCACTAAAGCCATCTCTCCAGACCTCTTAAAAAATATTATTTTTATTTATTTATTTGAGAGCAACAGACAGAGAGAAAGAGACAAACAGACAGAGAGAATGGGTACGCCAGGGCCTCCAGCCACTGCGAACGAACTCCAGACACGTGCGCCCCCTTGTTTATCTGGCTAATGTGGGTCCTGGGTAATCGAGCCTCGAACTGGGGTCCTTATGCTTCACAGGCAAGCGCTTAACCGCTAAACCATTTCTCCAGCCCTTAAAAAAATATTTTTATTTACTGATTCTCAAGGAGAGAGGGAGAGAGAAAAAAAAAAGAGAGAATGAATGAATGAATGAATGAGGATGGGTCTTTCAAGGCCTCTTGCTACTGCAAATGAACTCCAATGCATGAGCCACTTTATGCATCTGGTATGAGGTGAATACTGGGAACTTGAACCCATTAACTGCTGATCCATCTCTCCAGCCCCCTTTTTCCTATTTCTCTCTCCTCAACCTCCCCTCCCCACTCATTGTCTAGACCAAAGCTCCTTAAACTCCTTCCACTCACAACCCCTTTCCACCTGAGGAAAAAAAAAATATTTTTTGAGAGAGAGAGAGAGAACTGGCACACCAGGGCCTCCAGCCACTACAATAGAACTCCGGATGCGTGTGCCACCTTATGTACCATGTGCGACCTTGCGTGCTTGCGTCACCTTGTGCGTCTGGCTTACGTGGACCTGCAGAGTCGAACATGGGCCCTTAGGCTTTGTAGGCAGTCACCTTAGCTGCTAAGCCATCTCTCCAGCCCTCACCTGAGAAACTTTTATACAACCCCAGGTATGTAGGTATACAAAACAGCTGTACAAGTAATTTACTGACGACAAATCATAAATTTATTTCAAAATGATCCTTTGGTATGCACGTCATTTCAGCAAGCGAGATTGCATACTGAGATAGATGTGTTTATCTTTCTTACATTAAAAAAAAAAACTAGATCTTAGAGAGATGGCTTAGCGGTTAAGGTGCCTGCCTGCAAAGCCTAAGGACCCAGGTTCGATTCTCCTGGTCCCATGTAAGCCAGATGCACAAAGGGGACGCATGCATCTGAAGTTCGTTTGCAGTGGCTGGAGGCCCTGGCAAGCCCATTCTTTTTTGTTCTCTCTCTCTCTCTGCCTCTCTCACTCTCTCTCTCCTTCGCTCTGTCTCTAATAAATAAAAATAAAATCTTGTTTAAAAAAAATCTAAATCTTTGGGCCAGGCGTGGTGGAACATGCCTTTAATCGCAGTGCACGGTAGGCTGAGGTAGGAGGATTTCTGTGAGTTCGAGGCCAGCCTGAGACTATATAGTGAATTCCAGCTCAGCCTGGGCTAGAGCGAGACCCTACCTTGAAACTTAAATCTTCACTAAATATCTGATACTGTAGGATGAAGAGAATCTTCAGTATTTTAGAGTTGGCTGATATTTGTATAATCAGCAATGCTGAAATGCCACTTCACATAAATATGTAGTGCAAGGGACTAGAGGGATGGATCCGCGGTTAAGGTGCTTGCCCGCAAGGCCTAACAACCCAGGTTCGATTCCCTAATACCCACATACAGCCAGATGCACAAAGTGCCACATGTATCTGGAGTCCATCTGCAGCGACTAGGAACCCTAACACATCCATTCTCCCTCCCTCCCCCCTCCCTGAGAATAAATAATAAAATATGTAGTACAAAAATAGCAGAGATATGGTTAGGACCATTTCAGAAACTGTTGGAAATTCTGTCCTGTTCCTAAACCTAAATTCATCTAATGAGATATACATACTGGAGGGGGGGGGGGGAATCGTTCAAGGTAGGGTCTCACTCTATCCCAGGCTACCCTGGAATTCACTATGTAGTCTCAGGCTGGCCTCGAACTCACGGCAATCCTCCTACCTCTGCCTCCCAGGTGCTGGGATTAATGGTGTGCACTATCACACCCGGCTTAATGATATATATATTTATATATATATATATATATATATATATATATTAGGTTTTTGGTTTTTTTTTTCCTTTGGTTTTTCGAGGTAGGGTCTCACTCTGGCCCAGGCTGACCTGGAATTCACTATGTACTCTCAGGGTGGCCTTGAACTCACGGCGATCCTCCTACCTCTGCCTCCTGAGTGCTGGGATTAAAGGCGTGCACCACCACGCCCGGCTTATATGTTAGTTTTAATCTTATTTATTTATTTGAGAGAGAGAGAGAAAGAGAAAGAGGGAGAGAGAGAATGGGCGCACCATGGCCTCCAGCCACTGCAAACGAACTCCAGATACGTGCGCCCCCTTGTGCATCTGGCTTACGTGGGTCCTGGGGAATCGAACCAGGGTCCTCTGGCTTTGCAGGCAAGTGCCTTAACCGCTAAGCCATCTTCTCCAGCCCCTTAATGGTATTTTTAATGAGACTCAGCCAGCAACTTGTGTAATTTTTTTTTTAAAAAATCAAACATCCTAATACAATATAATCTAAACATACATAATTTAAGCATTTACATGCTGAGGAATAATGGTAGGAAAATATTAGAAGCCTTTGTTTTCTGTGATTAAACCATTATGTTTCTATAAAACCGCAAACACTTTGTAAGTAGAGTTAAAAACACTGTAAATTCCTAACAAGCAGTAGTCCGGAATGCGAGCGCGGGGCTTTTCGGTCGGCACTCGCTGGCATGGCGTGGCATGAGGGACGCGCCAAGTGCCGCACTGTGTACAAAACAAAGGCTGCGGCGAGGTCACACGGCACAGCGCAGGCAAATGCTGCCAGGGGCACCTTGGATCCATCACGTCTGATTTTCAATCAATTTCCGGTCGTTGTGTATTGAACGCCTTTTACTGCTACCAAGCTTTTTCCCACACCGCCATTTAGTTCCTTGACCCAGTTTAAGAAGCTGTGGGCTAGTGAAGGTTGAAAAAAAAAAAAACTACTCAGCGAACAGCTGGAGTGATGGCTCAATGGTTAAGGCGCTTGCCTGCAAAGCCAAAGGACCCAGGTTCGATTCCCTAGGACCCACACAAGCCAGATGCACAAGGCGGCGCATTACATCTGGAGTTCGTTTGCAGTGGATAGATGCCCTGTTGTGCCCATGCTATCTGGCCCTCTTTCTCTCCCTTTCTCTCTCTCACATAAATAAATAACTTTTTTTTTTTTTTTCGAGGTAGGGTCTCACTCTAGCCCAGGCTGACCTGCAATTCACTATGTAATCTCAGGGTGGCCTTGAACTCATGGTGATCCCCCTACCTTTGCCTCCCGAGTGCTGGGATTAAAGGCGTGTGCCACCACACCGGCTAAATTTTTTTTAATACATTAAAGGGCTGGAGAGATGGCTTAGCAGTTAAGGCGCTTGCCTGTGAAGCCTAAGGACTCACACTAGACTCTCCAGATCCCACTTAAGCCAGACGCACAGAGGTGAGACACGCGCAAGGTCGCACGTGCCCACTAGGTGGCGCAAGCGTCCGGAGTTCCATTGCAGTGGCTGAGGCCCTGAGGCAACAATTCTCTCGCTCTCTCCCCCTCATAAATAAATAAACAAAAAGAAATGCATGTTTTCTTACCGACAATGGCCACACACCTTCCCCTTCCACGCTATGCTAGGCTCCAGGCCTGAAACAGGACAGAGGGGAGCTAAGCATGACCCCGTTCCCTGGGGAGGTTGACACCTAGCATGACCTCGGACACTGGCCACAGGTCCGAAGGAGGGCATCACCCACCTGGTGGTCAAGGTCCACTCTGCCGCCGACAACTGTCCCAGGACCTGTCGCGGCCAGGGCCTTCTGGAGTCCTCATTATATCCAGAGCAAGGTGACCATGGATGGGCTACTGAGTAATGACCAAAGCTAAGATGGGTATCCAATGGAGTAAAGTACTGTGAAGTAGGGGGGGGGGGGGAACAACTGGAGAGATGGCTTAGCAGTTAAGGCGTTTGTTTGCTTGCAAAGCCAAAGGGCCCAGGTTCGATTCCCCAGGACTCACATGAGCCAGATGCACAAGGTGGCGCATGCACCTCGAATTTGTTTGCACTGGCTGGAGGCTCTGGCGCACCCGTTCTCTCTCCATCTGCCTCTCTCAAATAAACTCATTAAAATAAAAATAAAAAATAGCCAGGGCGTGGTAGCACACGCCTTTAATCCCAGCACTCGGGAGGCAGAGGTGGGAGGATCGCTGTGAGTTCGAAGCCACCCTGAGACTCCATAGTGAATTCCAGTGAGACCCTACCTCGAAAAACCAAAAAATAAAAAAATAAATATGGAACCAATGGGATTTCCAGAGTCAACACAGTAATGGTATGGGGGAAATTCCAAAGAACTAACACAAGAAAATGTTTAACACTGGAAGTCATGAGTCTCCAGAAATGAAGGGTCTAACAGTTAAGAATCCAGACCAGCTAACAGGATAAAATCCACAGCGAAGAGCATCACTGGGAAGCTGGAGAACACACAGATGTGTGCGCACATCTAGAAACCTTCTAGAAAACAGGCTGGTGCACGAGCCATGAGCATACGGCACGAGACTGACATCTTCAAGAAGGACATCTCCAGACTGTCTCACGGGATCAGCCCTGAAGCCAGACAGCCCAAGCGCAACTTCTGCCCCTGGCCCCCTCAGAGGAACTATGCGACCACAGCCTAGAGACTTAACCTCTCCGTATCTGTTTTCTCATCTGCGAAACAGCTCCTCGGTAGTTTATTCCACCTCCTTCCACTGGCTCCTATAAGGCAGTGCCCAGCATGCGGTAAGCACTTAGCTGTCAGCATTTCTTCGAGTTACCCAAATCATCCAAAGTGACTCGGGGGCGACAGAGGAGGCTCAGCGGTTAAGACGCTTGCCTCTGAAGCCAAAGGACCCAGGTTCGATTCACCACAACACATGTTAGCCAGGTGCACACGGTGGTGCACGTGTCTGCAGTTTGTTTGCAGCGGCAGGGGGCCCTGGCGTGCCCATTCTCATTCTCTCTCCCTCTCAAATAAATAAACACAGTACTTAAAAAGAAGAAGGAGAAGAGGAGGAGGAAGAAGAGGAAGAAGAAAAAGAAAGGAGGAGGAGGCCGGGGTATGGGAGAAACTAGAGCCAACACAATCTGATGTGTTTGTTTTACTTTGGACAGAGTAGCTAGGGGAAAAGGTTACTAGATTCCAATATATAAAAGTGAGCAAACGAGGGGCTGGAGGGATGGCTTAGCAGTTAAGGTGCTTGACTGCAAAGCCAAAGGACCCAGGTTCGAGTCCCCACTACCCATGTAAGCCAGATGCGTAAGGGGGCCCATGTGTCTGGAGTTTATTTGCAGTGGCTAGAGGCTCTGGCGCACCCATTCATTCTCATTCTCTCTCTCTTTCTCTCTCATAAATAAATAAATTTTTTTAAAAAACTGAACAAATGAAAAAGGTCTTATTTAACCCCAGAAGAATAAATGGTTGTACCAGAAAAATCAAGTCCCATGGTGCATGGTTTCATTACCATTTTGTCCCAATGTGGCCACCATCTGAGACGAGAAAGAGGCTTCCAGGATGCTGTCATTATCCACCCCCCCCCCACCCGTTGTCACTGCCCCTTTCAAGACCCCATCTGCAGCTTTGCTCTCTTCCCCGGCCCTGTGGAACCTCTGGAGTTAGAACATTCTCAGAACTCTGATCACTCTTAGATCTTAACACATCTTTAAAAAAAAAATGCCAGGCATGGTGGTACATGCGGTTGAATCCCAGCACTCGGGAGGCACAGGTAGAAGGATTGCCATGAGTTCGAGGTCACCCTGAAACCACACAGTGAATTCCAGGTCAGCCTGGACCACAGTGAAACCCTACCTTGAAAAACAAAACAAAAAAAAAAAAATTGTTGTGGGCTGAAGAGATAGCTTAGCGGTTAAGCACTTCCTGTGAAGCCTAAGGACCCTGGGTTCGAGGCTCGAGTCCCCAGGACCCACGTTAGCCAGATGCACAAGGGGGCACACGCGTCTGGAGTTCGTTTGCAGTGGCTGGAGGCCCTGGCGCACCCATTCTCTCCCTCTGTCTCTCTCTCTCTCTTTCTCTCTTTCTCTCTTTCCCTCTTCCTCTCTGTCTGTCGCTCTCAAATAAATAAATAAAAATAAACAAAAAAATTGTTGTATTTATTGGGAATGGAGAGATAGCTTAGCAATTAAGGCATTTGCCTGCAAAGCCAAAGGACCCAGGTTCGGTTCCCCAGTACCCACAAAAAGCCAGATGCACATGGTGGCGCATTAATTATGTCTGGAGTTCATTTACAGTGGCCCTGGAACTCTGTCAGACATTCTCTCTCTATCTCTCTATTTTTATTTATTTATGAGACAGAGAAAGAGACAGACAGACAGACAGAAAGGCAGAGAGAAATAGAGAAAGCCATGCACATCAGGGCCTCCAGCCGCTGCAACTGAACTCCAGGTACATGCGCCCCGTGCATGTGGCTTATACGGGTCCTGGGGAATCGAACCTGGGTCCTTTGGCTTTGCAGGCAAGCGCCTTAATCGCTAAGCCATCCCTCCAGCCCCTTGAGAGCTACTAAATCCTCACCTGCAACAATAGGACTGCAGGCAGTGAGGACAACACGCCCTAACGCAGAAAAACCAAGTGTATATAACCTTGGATAAACTTCGTTCCTTCTCTCGTTATTTCTTCATCCGCAGAGGTAAGAGGAACATCTCTATGGCATTGTTGGGGGGATTGTTCACGGGGTGCAGTGAAAGCTTACTTAAGGAGAACATGAGGCACCACGGGAGGGTTAGCTAGTAATAGTTTTGTTATTATAAGTAAGATATATATATATATATATATATATATATATATATATATATATATATATATATGAGAAAATTCTAGAAAACAACAAAGCGAATCCAAAGCAGGGCCACCAGGTCACACAAGCCCGCATAACTGGTGCCCCCTGGAGGTAAAAAAAATTTCACCATTGCCCTGGCTGAAGACTGTCTCTCCTCTCCAGGGGGTGACTGGAGACCTGGCTCTCTTTAAAACTTTATTGCATTAAGGATTAAGAAGAAAAAAAAAAAAAAAGCTGTGCTTGGCATTATTTTGCTAAAAATAAAAACTTTTATTTTAAAACGTTAATAAAACAAGTTACCACAAATAGCAGTAATAACAAACAATGGGACTTGGTGAGTGGCAAAGAGAAAAGCAGTGAATAAAACGGCAAAGAAAAGCTCTTGGCAATATGACTATATAAAGAAATTTTTTATTTATTTTATTTATTTATTTTTTTATTTACTAGAGACAGAGGGAGACAAAGAGAAAGAGAGAATGTGTGAGAGAGAGAGAGAGAGAATGGGCGCACCAGGGCCTCCAGCCACTGCAAATGAACTCCAGACGCGTGTGCACCCTTGCGCATCTGACTTACGCGGGTCCTGGAGAATCGAACCAGGGTCCTTTGGCTTTGAAGGCAAACGCCTTAACCGCTAAGCCATCCCTCCAGCCCAAGAATTTCTTTTTGTTTGTTTGTTTCAAATCATCATAAAGAACTTGTTTAAACAGAAGACTCGTTAAAACTTTAGCAACAGGGCTGGGAGATGGCTTAGTGGTTAAGGTGCTTGCCTGCAAAGCCAAAGGACTCAGGTTCAATTCCCCAGGACCCACGTAAGCCAGATGCACGATGTGATGCATGTGTCTGGAGTTTGTTCGCAGCAGCTAGAAGCCCTGGTGTGTCCATTCTCTCCCCGCCCCTCAAATAAATATAAATAAAAATAAAATATAATTTAAAAAAACAAACTTCAGCAACAAATACCATTAACATGCATTTACTCATTTTTTTTTTTGGTACTATTAGCAATCAAACCAGAGCCTCATGCTGGTAGGCAAGCACTCTACCACTGAGCTGTGACCTCAGCTCAATTTTCAAGTTGTACATATCAAATATTCAGACTCCAACACACACACACACACACATACACACACACACACTCTATTTGCAACTTACATGAACTATGAATGAACACAATGCAGGTTTCACCACACTAATCAGACAGATAGAAAATGAAATGATAACGTGATATCATGTCCACCTTCAAATTAGGAATTTTTGGGTTTTTTTAAATTTTTATTTATTTATTTGAGAGACAGAATGGGTACACCAGGATCTCCCGTGGCTGTAAATGAACTCCAGGTGCGTGTACCACCTTGTGCATCAGGCGTACGTTGAGTCCTAGGGAATCCAACCTGGGTCCTTAGGCTTTGCAGGCAAGTGCTTTAACCACTAAGCCATCTCTCCAGCCTATTATTTATTTTAGAGAAGGAGAAAGAGAGAAGGAGGGAGTTGGTGCGCCGGGGCCTCACCTGCTGCAATCAAACTCCAGACGCTTGCGCCCCCTAGTGGGCACGTGCGACCTTGTGCTTGCTTCACCTTTGTACGTCTGGTTTATGTGGGATCTGGAGAGTCAAACATGGGTCCTTAGGTTTCGCAGGCAAGCGCCTTGACCTCTAAGTCATCTCTCCAGCCCCGTTCTTTTCCTGTTGGTTTGTTTGTTTTGTTTTGTTTTGTTTTTATGAAGTAGGGTCTCACTCTAGCCCAGGAGGCTGACTTGGAATTCACTATGTAGTCTCAGGCTGGCCTTGAACTCACAGTGATCGTCCTACCCCCTGCCTCCCGAGTGCTGGGATTAAAGTTGTGCACCACCGCGCCCGGCAGGAAACAGGATTTCGAAAGCCAGGTGAAGGTGCACTTCCTCCAGTTGTGAGAACCGACGCACCTTCGAAAGGCTGCAACCTCTAGGGTGGTACTATCCACCAACCACAACTTCCCACACTGGGACTCAGCCCAAAGATTCAAGGGAAGACTGCTACAGACAGACAATCACCCCAGCACTATGTCCACTGGAAGATAATTCTCAGCACTATGCCTATGAAAAGTGACATACAGATGTTTATCTGCACATACAGAATCCATCTCTGAGATGCCAGACAAAACTTTGGGGTATCCCTGAAGTTTGAGGGTGAACAGTAAAGGGCAGGTAAACAGGAAGATATTCCCTCAGAATCCTGTTGGGGGCAGGGGGGGAGGTCTCCCAAATTTGAAACTATTTTAACGTATTGCCTACTCAAAAATAATCTGACCGATTCAGCAAAATGTAACACAGTCCTGGTTGCTTGCAACAAATTTCAATAGTACGGGAAAGCTTTACAATGTCAGAATGTTAAGTTTAAATATAAATGCGGGCGGGGTGGGGGCTGGAGAGATAGCTTAGCGGTTAAGGCGCTTGCCTGCAAAGCCGAAGGACCCAGGTCCGATTACGCAGGACCCAGGTAAGCCAGATGCACAAAGTGGTGCATGTGTCTGGAGTTTGCAGTGGATGAAGGCCCTGGTGTACCCATTTTCTCTCTCTCATCTATCTCAAATAAATAAATATAAATAAGTGCAGGAACTCCCAACATGAACTGACTGGGCGCAATCATGACCCCACCGTGGTTACTGATAACCACACAAGACCAGTACGGGTTCTGAGCCCATCAACATTTTGTTGTGGAGGAGAGAGAGAGAGAGAGAGAAAGAAGAGAGACATATGAAAAGAGAACGGGCGAGCCAGGGCCTCCAGCCACAGTAAATGAACTCCAGACACATGCACCCCCTCCCTTATGCATCTCATGGGTCCTGGGGGAAATCGAACCTGGATCCTTTGACTTCGCAGGCAAGTACCTTAACCACTAAGCCATCTCTCCAGCCCTAGACCAAGTACTTTTCTGGAAGTTAGGAAGCCATGGCTGGCTAGGGGCTGCATACAGGCCGCTCGGCGATGGGCTTGAAGAGACCATTGATACCCGCTAGGCTGCTCGCCTCCCTTGGGGGCCGGGCTACTCAGTGTCCCCTCTTAAGGACGCCTGCTCTGATCTCTCACTCCTGTCCTGTGAACTTTGAAAGTAGTGCACACAGGCCCTAGGCTTGTAAGCAGAAAGCTGGCCCACCCCGAAGCTGGTATGTCTATCTGCCTGGCCGTATGCTCCTCAAGACACAGGCCAAGGACAAAAGACACTCTGTGATTAGAGGGCGGCAGGAATTGACATTCTAATGCTGTCCAGCAGAACTGACCATGAGGGACGCAAACATTCCTAAGTTGTACTATCAAGAGGATAACCACTAGTCTAATGTCTACTAAGCACTTGGAATTTGGCTAATACAATTAAAGGACTAATTTTCTTTTTTAAGAGAGAGAGAACTGGCACATCAGGGCCTCAGCCATTTCAATTGAACCCCGGACGCTTGCGCCACCTAGTGGGCATGTGCGGCCTTGCGCTTGCCTCACCTTCGTGCATCTGGCTCACATGGGATCTGCAGAGTCGAACATGGGTCCTTAGGCTTTGCAGGCAAGCACCTTAACCACTGAGCCGTCTCTCCATCCCCTCTTCTATCTTCTTACACCCTTCGGCAGTTCTCTCAGGAAGAGGCAGGTCCCACAAGAGCTTCGCTGTAAGTGTCCTTTCCCATGGGTCACCTTGGGGTGTCCTCTGGAATGAGCATGACTCGGACCCCCCAGTGGAGTTGACTGGGCGGATGGACACAGAACCCTGGCGCATGAACTCTTCCTTTCTAGTGAAGGAGGCACTTTCTCTCTCTCTCTCACTCTCTAACATAAAATAAAATAATTAAAGATAAAAAGAAGGCCGGGCGTGGTGGTGCACATCTTTAATCCCAGCACTCCGGAGACAGAGGCAGGAGGATCGCCGTGAGCTTGAGGCTACCCTGAGACTACATAGTGAATTCCAGGTCATCCTGGGCTACAGCAAGACCCTACCTCGAGAAACAACAAGGAAAAAAAAAAAGATAGAAGACCAGGTTAGCTCTAACTCTTTTCTTCCTTTGCCTAGGCTGACCCTGGAATTCACTAGGTAGTCTCAGGGTGGCCTTGAATTCACAGAGATCCTCCTACCTCTGCCTCCAGAGTGCTGAGATTAAAGGCGTACGCCACCACACCAGACTAGCAGTTTTTTTTTTGTTGTTGTTGTTTAACATTTTATTGACAATCTCTACACATCTAGATAATAGATCCACCCCACCCGGCCTTCCCCCCAACAAGTCCCCTCCACTGAATCCCTTTTTCTTTCCAATTACTTTCTCTTCTATTTCAATGTCATCATTTTTTCCATCCTATTATGTGGGTCTTATGTGAACAGCATCAGCCACTGTGAGGTCATGAATAACATGGCCATTTTGTCCCTGGAAGACAGTATCACAAAGCACCCCTCACCTCCTGCTGCCACTTCCACAATGTTAAGAAGCAGTTTTGGGCTGGAGAGATGGCTTAGCGGTTAAAGTGCTTCCCTGCAAAGCCAAAGGACCCAGGTTCGATTCCCCAGGACCCATGTAAGCCAGATGCACAAGGTGGCGCATGCGTCTGGAAATCGTCTGCAGTGGCTGGAAGGCCCTGGAGTGCCCATTCTCTCTCTGTGTGCCCCCACCAATAAATAAATAAAAATTTTTTTGAAAAAGAAGCAGTTTCTTTCTTAAACTTTTTTTTTTTTTTTTTTTTGGTTTTTCGAGGTAGGGTCTCACTCAAGCTCAGGCTGACCTGGAATTCACTATGGAGTCTCAGGGTGGCCTCGAACTCACAGCGATCCTCCTACCTCCACCTCCCAAGTGCTGGGATTAAAGATGTGTGCCACCACGCCCGGCTTAAACATTTTTAAGGAGGAATTTTTTTACTTATTTATGAGACATAGTGAGCCCATGAGAGAGAGAGAGAGAATGGGCACGCCAGGGCCTCCAGCCACTGCAAACGAACTCAGATGTATGCGCCACCTTCTGGCTGACATGGGTTCTGGGGAGTCAAATCTGGGTCCATAGGCTTTGCAGGTAAGCACCTTAACCATTAAGCCATCTCTCTTCAGTCCTTTTCTTTTAAATTAAAAAATATATATTTTTTATTTATTTGGAAGGTGAGAGTGAGCACACCAGGGCCTCCAGCCACTGCAAACACACTCAGATAGATGCATGAGCCATTCTGCATCTGGCTCTAGGTGGGTCCTGGGGAATCGAACCCGGGTTATATTCTTTGCAGGCAAGCCATCTCTCTAGCACCAAGAAGCAGTTTCTTGATGAGGAGGAACAGATCAGATGGGACCTAAAGCCATACAGCCCCAAGAGTTGACCAAGGGGAGAAAGAGCAGGTGAGCCCGAAGCAATTTCCTGCCAGTACTGTGGGCAGGTTACTTGGCCTGTCTGGAACTTAGGTGAAAACTGATGGTGAGACCCACTTTGTAAGAAGTGATTAGGGACTGGAGGGATGGCTTAGCCGCTAAGGCACATGCCTGCAAAGCCAAAGGACCCAGGTTCGATTCCCCAGGACCCACGTAAGCCAGAGATGCTCAAGGTGGGACACGCTTCTGGAGTTCGTTGGCAGCGGCTAGATGCCTTGGCGCGTCCATTCTTTCTCTTTCTATCTGCCTCTCTCAAATAAACAAAATAAAAATGGAATATATTTTTTAAAAAAAAGATTACTTAAAAAAAAATAAGTATGGGCTAGAGGGATGGCTTAGCGGTTAAGCCACTTGCCTGCAAAGCCAAAGGACCTAGGTTCGATTCCCCAAGGCCCAGGTAAGCCAGATGCACAGGGAGGCACATGCATCTGGAGTTTGTTTGCAGCGGCTGCAGGCTCTGGAGCGCCTAATTCTCTCTCTCTCTCTCTCTCTCTTCCTCTTTTTCCCCCCTTCTCCCTCTTTCTCTCTGCCAAATAAATAATCAAAATCAACAAAGAAATAAGTGATTAGAGGAAGAAAACCTTCTAGGATACCTACTCCCAGCAAGGATCTACAGTTCTGAAAAAAAAAAAAAAAAAGATCAGGCCACAAAGGGGGGGCTAAGGTTGGGGAGTAGACAGGGTGCTGGAGCCAGGCAGCAATTCTCAGGCCATTAAATCACGTCAGGGCGAAGTTTCTGTGGCCTCTGAACCCACTCCCATCGTACGCTACACCAGCCGCCACCAGCTTCGTGAGCAACCTGATCCGACCTGGGGGCTAGGTGGTGAAGCCAAGATGCCACCCAACCAGACCTGTGTCTTCCACGGCTAGGGTCCCAACTTCAGTTGGATTCTATTTTTTTATTTTATTTTATTTTTAGAGAGAGAGAGAGAATTGGTGCACCAGCCACTGCAACTGAGCTCCAGACTACTGCGCCACCTAGTGGGCGTGTGCGACCTTGCGCTTGCCTCGCCTTTGTGCGTCTGGCTCACGTGGGATCTGGAGAGTCGCTCATGGGTCCTCAGGCTTCGCAGGCAAGCGCCTTAACCGCTGAGCCGTCTCTCCAGCCCCAGTTGGATTCCTTTAATTTCACCACAAAATAAAAACGAGGGGAGGAAGAGATAGAGTATTGCTCTGTGGAACAGACTGCAACAGACAAGACAACCCAGGACCTAGGCCTGGGTCTGGCCCTCAGACAGGTCAAAAAAAAAAAAAAAACAACCACACCTGCCAGGCGTGGTGGCGCACGCCTTTAATCCCAGCACTCGGGAGGCAGAGGTAGGAGGATCGCCGTGAGTTCGAGGCCAGCCTGAGACTCGGTAGTGAATTCCAGGTCAGCCTGGGCTAGAATGAGACACTACCCTTGAAAAACCAAAAAAAAAAAAAACATCAAATGCACTCTCCCTTCTAGTGCACGGGCTCTTGAGAATAGGGACTGGGGTACCACTCGCCAAGTTCCTCCACACCCACTCTGAGCCAGACCTGTGCTGTGCCATGCATGTGGGCCTCAGGACAGCGGCACTTTACTTGGGCCTCGGGGATACCTAAGCAGTCTATCGCCGGAGTCATAAACAAGGCTCAGCAGAAGGAAGACGGGGGAGAGAGAACGTTCCTTATTGCAATTGGCACTTGGTGACACAGAGCTAGCAGAGTCAGTCTAGTTGGAGGACAAAAGGTGAAGGCCTTGGGCTGGAGGGATGGCTTGGTAGTTAAGGCGCTTGCCTGCAAAAGCCAAAGGACCCTGGTTCGATTCCCCCAGGACCTACGTTAGCCAGATGCACAAGGGGACGCACGCGTCTGGAGTTCGTTTGCAGTGGCTGGAGGCCCTGGCGCACCCATTCTCTCTCTCTCTCTCCCCCTCCTTCTTTCTCTGCCAAATAAATAAATAAATATAAAATAAGTAAATAAGTAAATTGGTGTAATTATTAGAAATAAGCAAATAAATAAAGGTGAAGGTCTTTAAGGTATACAGCAAGAATGGTCCCTGGGGCTGGAGAGATGACTTAAGCGGTTAAGGCGCTTGCCAGCAAAGCCAAAGGATCCAGGTTCGATTCCCCAGGACCTACATAAGCCAGATGCACAAGGTGGTGCATGTCTCTCACTGTCTGTAAATAATAAACAAAGTGCCACGCTGTCATGAGGCTAACAGGAAGCTATCTCTGATGCAAGGTAGACGAAACGTTTTAAGCAAGAAGTTCTGAAGATCCAAGGTCCGAGCATCCGTTTCTTTACCCCCGGGGATGGGGCGGGGGCCTCCCCCCAAGTCCTTCAACTTGCCTGCAGTCAAGCAGGTCTGAAGGCCCTGTGAAGAGTCAGCCTGCTGCAGAAGGTTCGCAGGGACCTTCTCACTAAGAGCGCTGCTACGTTAAGTACAAATGACTGCTTGATCAATCGTTTGGCCTCAGCATGGGATTTGGTTAGAATTAAAGCCATCTGGCTTGAGGGGGGGGGGTGGAGCCGGGAGGAGGAGACAAGCAGGCGGCAAAATGACCCACCTCCCTCCCCCCCAAAAAAGCATTGTTAAACTATAACGGGGGAAACCAGTAAAGTCTCTACTGTTATTTCAGCCTAAGCCACTTAATCCCTCAGCACATAAAGCAACTTATTTTATGACCTTTTCCCTTTAAAAAGTCAATCAGAAGACAGTGCCTTGAACTCAGATATCTCTGAAACACGCTGCCCCATCCCTCCCAGAGAACTATCCGATTTCATAAACCTTCTTCCAGACACTTGAAACTGCGGATCACTAAATGCTTAGCTTTAGGCATCTGACATTCCAGAGAATTAATATTTAAACTTATTATAGGGAGGGGGGAGGGAAAAAAAAAGAATTGAGTTTGGTTGAAGCATGAAATATTTAATAGTGTCTCCCAATTAGAACCCCTATTTTGTTTCGCGCTGGGAAGGCCAACACTCATCACCTGGGCTTCGCACGCCTTTAATCCCAGCACTCCGGAGGCAGAGGTAGGAGGATCGCCGTGAGTTCGAGGCCACCCTGAGACTGCAGAGTGAATTCCAGGTGAAACCCTACCTCGAAAAACCAAAAAAAAAAAAAAAGTAAAAGCAGTCTTAAGATGAAACACACAATCTTAGCCCTTTTCTCCAGACTAGAGTGGGTTCCCTTTCGTTTTTTTTCTTTTTTTATGATACGCTAAACATTCTATCATCACCCTCTATCTCGAGGGGCTGGGTTGACGGGCACGGATGCCACTTAGGCACTGACCAATCTAGAAACCGGGCTGGGCCCAGCACCAAAAGCTGCCTTCTCGTCTTGGAATCGGGGGGGGGGGGGCACTCACTGCCTCGCCCATTTGTTATGCTCACTAGGACAAAGTATTAAGTGGCTTGGGATAAAAATTAAGCTTCAATTGACACAGCGGATTCTGGCAGCCTCTGCCGCCACGTGTAATTTATTTACAGGGTCGGGAAAGTCGGCAAAATACATCATCAGCTCTTACACAAACTTCTAGGCATTAAATGCCCAGTGCTCAGAGAAGTAATTCATAGGGCCCAGCAGCGTTCCAAAGTAAACCCTATCTCCAGCCCTCCTGAGAGCTTAAATCAGCAAACGGGGCTCTGCCTTTTTCAAGCAGAGGTTTATGGTCCTTCTTGGTCTCTTGTTGCTAAAGGCTCTATTTTCCAGCAAGCCTGTTATTTAAAAACAAAAGCAACAGTCCTAAAAAAAAAAAACCTAACCTGGCAACCGAACAGACACAGTTGAGCGGGACCCCGGGGGCCACATCCCTCACGTTACTTCATTACACACCCCTTTTCAGAAGGCCTCCTGCAGCTTTGTCCCAAGTATAAGTGTAAGTCCTTGAGCGTGCACACTCACGTGCATCTCACGGACTCACATACGAGGCCTAGGCTCCTCAACCAGGCAAGCGGGGGGGGGGGGGGCATTTCCCAAGATAAGTCTTCAAGGTCAAATGGATCCCTGGCCTGTTCACACTGCTGAGGCTATGTGTGTGTGTGCGTGTGCACGCTATTCTCACTTTTGGTTAGAGAGCCTTCTCTTTTCAGATGGCAGTGACCTTGGGGGTGACTCAGAAGGCACCATGGTGCTGAGAAGAAGTGACAGGAGCGCTCAGCACTGAAGCATCTCTATCACACCTTCCAAGGCTCAGGGTCCATTGCGGAAGAGGTGGCAGAAAGAATGTAAGAGCCAAAGGAAGGGTAGGACTCCTTACAACGTGCTCCTCCAGACACAAAAATGGCCTGGATATCCATGACCTCACGGTGTCTGACACTACCTACACAAGACCATCATAAGAGGAGGAAAAGATGATGACATCAAAATAAAAGAGAGACTGATTGGGAGGGGGAGAGGGGATATGATGGAGAGTGGAGTTGTGAAGGGGAAAGTGGGGGAGGGGGAGGGAATTACCATGGGTTATTGTCTACAATTATGGAAGTTGTCAATAAAAAAAATGAATTTTTAAAAACTGAAATCATTGCTTAATGGCTCTCTGAGTCTCCAGTGTGGGGTGATCTGGGCAAATTATCCAACAGACGTCTTGAGAAGTAGCAGAAGAGAGACCATGATCTCACGCGAGGAATCGCCCTACACTATGAGGTGTGTCCAGTAACCTGCAATGACCACGGGGGTGGGGGGGGGTGCTCCTGCTTCAGAGACGGGCCCTCCACAGCCTCAAGAGAGCCTTCACAGAACCCCAGCTTCCCAAAGACTAGAGTCACACTGGGAACTGTTCTCCTGCCCCCAAGAGCTGCACAGCAGGGTGGGGGAGGGGGGATGCCCAACCAAGCAGTCTCCCCTTAAACGTCCCACTGGGTCTGTGAGCTGAAACTCCCCCTTGTGCATCTGGCTCACGTGGGTCCTGGGGAACCGAGCCTCGAACCGGGGTCCTTAGGCTTCCCGGGCAAGCGCTTCGCCGCTAAGCCATCTCTCCAGCCGGAGGCTCGGGTTTTCAAGGGTTCATCCTCGAGAGTGTGGGCACCGGGGGAAGGTGCCAGCCTTCTTTTTCAGACAGACGTCTGGTGGGCATGAGTAGCAGACGCGCTCACAGCCAGACTGGCACACAGTAGGTGGTCCACAGAAAGCCAGCGGACCTCACTCCCCCTGTTCCTTCTGCGCTCCCCTTCGGTCCATCAAGACGTACAAGGGCCTCGGCCAGCCTACCGAAGGCCCACCCTAACCTCCCGGCTTAGATTACGTGCCGTCAGACCCATGCACCAAAACCTGCACAATGGTGCACGCGTGGGCCCCACGCAGCCCCAACCACGACCACCAAAGACATCCAAAGGCCCTACAGGAAATGCATTCATCAGTTTAACAGGCTCATAACGCTAGCATGATCTCTCGATCCTCCGGAACCTTCTGAAGGAACAACGCTTTGGAGGCGAAAGAACAACAACAAAAAAAAAAAAAAAAAAAAAAAAAAAAAAAACAGATGTATTTATTTTGGTGACTTGGAACTATGAGGACCACTGCATTTCTCCAACCAGGCCCACATTTTCTCTTCCACCCTCACCCGAGTCCTGCCTCTGTTTTCTTTCGGTTTCTTATAAATAAGGCTTTGCAAGACCAAAGCAGTCACACACAAAAAAGGGGGGGGGCAGGGCCTGTCCTTACTCGGTAATGTAGCTGTCAGTCCACGGACTTTGCTTCTAAGCTGAAGGCTTTTTTTTTTTTTTTTTTCATTGTAAACTATTAATTTAGGCAGTGGCTGTTGATGATAAATAGTCCATTTTCAAACCGCTACAATCATTAGCACTGCGAAGGTGAACTGCACAAATATTTCAGAACTTTGCGCTTCCCCCCCGCCCACTACCCGCCGGCCTAGAATTACAGCTTTTTGCATCATACAATCAAACTTCAAAACCCACTGCCATTTGTTTCATTTCTTGTCTCTGTTTTTTATTTTTTGTTGTTTAAATCCACAAAAATAAACTACCCCCTATGTAAAGAAACAATATAATACTCTGGGTCCAAAATAATTGAAACTAAAATCTAGACTGGGGAAAAATAGCAGCAAACCATATATGCTAACTTAACTTTGACTACAACTATAAATACATATATACATGTCACATACATATCATACCTATATAGTATCAGGCTTCAAAACACGAAATGTTTTCCAAGAAAATTATCGTCTTCTTTACGCAAAAGCCACAGTTAGTGAGAGTCACCAGTCGACTTCCAAACAAAATGTATTTGTTTGTTGTTGTTGTTGTTGTTGTTTTTTCCCCTCCCTATTTCCTCTCCAAAAAACAAAAAAAAAGGATTGAAACCCCTCTTGCAAACTTCAGTTTCGTCTCCCTCTGTTCTAGGATGCTGGCCGAGCTCCACGAAATAAAACCGAAGAAAATGATGATAATTATGCAACATTCAGAGCAGAGGACACAAGAATATAGCTTGAAATGATTCACTGCGCACTTATGCCTATAATGGGATTTTAACGCACTATAAAAAAAACTGCTGGCTTGTCACGCAAATGGAAAACAGGGAGGTTAAGTAACTGAGACCGAGTGGGTTTTTTTTTTCCCTCCTGGAGGAGAAGTGTGAACAAAAATTAGGGCCTAGAGAAAAAAAATCAAATAAGAGATTTACACGCGCACAAAGCAACAAACAGCCTCCATCGATCTGCTTCTGATTCCGTAACCGGGAGACTCCCGTAGCCTCGGGCTCAGCCCGGCTAGGTAAAGGGCACGGGAGCCTGGCCTGAATTATAAGTGATGATCTTAGGCGATGGTTCCTCTTTCCATTTTTTCCCGCCAAGTCTTCTCACATCTTCTAGAGAGCTCGGGATGGCAGGAAAAGGGAGAGAGAAACTCTAGCCGCGCCCGATTCGTAGGGAACCTCTGGGAAGTATATTTCCGCTACATGTCCATCGAAGATCTGTCGGCTACGTAACGCTCATGACTGTAGACGCAACATGCTGCTGTCTCTCTTGTATACCCACAAGCGTGCTTGTTTCTCTTTGTCTCGGCAAGCCTGACATTTGGCCACCAGCAGGTTTTTTTTTTTTTTCTTCCCTCTCCCCCCTACCCCACTCCTTATTTGAAACCTCAAGCACCGAAAAAAAAAAAAAAAATTTGGATCTGATTATTTCCGGATCACAGGACCAGCATTTTAAAATGGATGAAATGCAAGCAAATTGCCCACCAGAGCCGGAGGGGGGGAAACGCTTTAAAAAATAACTCATACCTTTCCGTTATGGAGGTGCTGGCCTCGCCATTGCTCCCCAGAACCCGGCAGGGGCTTCTTACTCACATGAAGAAACTCCACCAGGTAACATCAATGAAACTATGTCCGGCTAACCACCACCACCACCATCGCCTACTCTGACATTCAAGCACGCAATTGATAGTTTCTTCCCTTTTAAATTTTCTTTACAGAGGGAGGAAAAATCTTGATATATATACATATATATATATATATATATATATATATATATATATATATATATAGAGAGAGAGAGAGAGAGAGAGAGAGAGAGAGAGAGAAGTAGACATAAAAAGCTAGAAGAAAAAAGCTGGGCACCGGACACGGTATCACACGACTTCAATCCCAGCACTCAGGAGGCAGAGATGGGAGGATCGCCATGAGTTCAAGGCCACCCCGAGACTACATAGTGAATTCCAGGTCAGCCTGGGCTAGAGTGAGACCCTACCTCAAAAAGAAAAAAAAGACGGAAAGAAAGGAAGAAAGAAAGAAAGGAAGGAAGGAAGAAAGGAAGGAAGGAAGGAAGAAAGGAAGGAAGGAAGGAAGGGAGGGAGGAAGAAAAAAGGGAAAAGGAAAAATCCAGGCGTGGTGGTGCACGCCTTTAATCCCAGCACTCAGGAGGCAGAGATGGGAGGATCACCATGAGTTCAAGGCCACCCGAGACTACACAGTGAATTCCCAGTCAGCCTGAGCTAGAGTGAGACCCTACCTCAAAAAGAAAAAAAGACAGAAAGAAAGGAAGGAAGGAAGGAAGGAAGGAAGGAAGGAAGGAAGGAAGGAAGGAAGGGAGGAAGAAAAAAGGGAAAAGGAAGAATCCACGCATGGTGGTGCACGCCTTTAATCTGGGGAGGCAGAGGTAGGAGGATCGCTGTGAGTTCGAAGCCACCCTGAGACTACAGAGTGAGTTCCAGGTCAGCCTGGGCTACAACGAGACTCTACGTCAAAAAACAAAAGCTACAAGACTGACTACTTTTGGGCCCAGTGCCAACCAGCCAACTGCAACCAAACTCCAGAGGCGTGAGCCATCTTGTGCGCACGTGTGACCTTGCGTCGCCTTGTGCGTCTGGCTTACGCGGGACCTGGAGAGTCGAGCACGGGTCCTTAGGCTTTGCAGGCAAGCGCCTTAACCACCAAGCCATCTCTGCGGCCCAGAATGGTTCACAGCTGTGGCAGGCAATTCACCGATCTTGCTAAGTTGTATCCAGTCTCCATACACAGCGAAAAGGGCCTGGGCCCCAGTCAGTGAGTAGCTGTAAATTCAACAGTGAACTCATTATCTGGTCCCAGACAGACAGAATCATTTGGTAAAAACTACAAAGTCTTTTAGACGGAGCATAGAGACTAGTTAGCAATCTCCAAAGATTTAAGGCAGGAGACATGCCAAAAACAAACAGTCAACATTCTCTGGGAATGTTCAGAAGTCCCTGGGTTTATAAACACCAGCTCTTAAGCCACCACACACACATGCAGAATTCAGTACAAAACTGCCGAAACGGAATCAATACGCAAGCAAGAGCTAGGAACCTCACAGACTGCCACTTAAAATGTCTGCGGCTCTCCGAGGAAAAAAAATAATAATAATAAAAATAAAAATAAAAATCCCTGGGGCCTGCATGGATAGTGTACAATGGGAGCCCCTTCAGTAAGAGCCGTGGTGCATGAAGTAGGGAGGGTCAGACGAGGGGTATGTGTGTGGGGACACACTCGGAACACTGTAAAACTCCGCACACACACGGGGGGTGGGGGGGGGGACGACATCATCTGGCCCCTGCCGGGAAGCTTTTCCGTGTGGGAAGCCCAGATGTTTACCCTCTTTCCTCGCGCGGACTTATAAAAGCAGTATCGGGTGTTTAATAATGAGAAAGAAATAACGCAGCATCTGGTAAGCTGGACTTCCCAGCTGTTTGGAATCTGGATAAGTGGGGGCCCCGGCTATAAACAGACCGTGATCCTTATTGTAAATGATGACAATGTTAGCCCATGACGTCGCACCATGGTTGTTTTTTTTTTTTTTTTTTTTTTTTTTTTTTTTAGTGCCTCCTGGTCCAGATCTGGGCAAACACACAGCACCCACATACACGTATGGATAAACTGATGAACCCAAGGGTCTATCCAAAGCACAGAGGAGAGCATGTGAACCCAGACCCCAGACAAACACTGCAGCTGTCCCTCCTGTCACGGGGCACCCGTGGCCACTGCTGAAACATAGCACCTTTCAGCCTCCCCTGGCCAAAGCTCCTTCACACGAAGCATTTAAAAACCAAATCTGGGCTGGAGGGATGGCTTAGAGGTGAAGGCGTTCGCCTGCGGAGCCGAAGGATCCCGGTTCGATTCCCCAAGGACCCGCGTAAGCCAGATGCACAAGGCGGCGGGGGGGGGGGGGGACGGTCACATGCGTGTGGAGTTCGTTTGCAGTGGCTGAAGGCCCTGGTGTGTCCAGTCTCTCTCCTTCCCCCCCCTCCGCTTCTTTTTCTCTGTCAAATAAATAAATATATAAATTTAAAATAAATCAAATCTGAGTTGGAGGGATGGCCTAGCGGTTAAGGCGTTTGCCTGCAAAGCCAAAGGATCCAGGTTCGAATCCCCAGGACCCATGTAAGCCAGATGCACAAGGGGGCGCACGTGTCTGGAGTTCATTTGCAGTGGCTGGCGGCCCTCGCGTACCCATTCTCATATTCTCTCTCTCTCTCAAATAAATAAATAAAAATATTTTTTAAATAAACTTATAAAAAACAAATCTCCCTCCTTGCTCTGTCGCTTTTCCCCTTCACTACCATCCCTAGCACGGTGCCCTGCACACACCAGTAAAAGTGACCTACACCCTTTTTTAGCTCATAAAGCATTCTCGCCACCTCGTTGTATCTACCCCGTGGGGTGGGCATCATCGCCTCGGAACAGACAAAAAAAAAAAAAAAAAAAAACAGAGACCAAGAACATTCAAACACAACAACTTGCAACAGCGACCCCGAAATCAGCCAGGTGCCGAGATGTCCTCTCCCGGTTTTCTCACGAATGCTCACGGGTCTTTCTGTGTCCGTTTCAGGGTTAAGGTTTACCATAAATGAGGGGACTCGGGGGGCTCAAAGGGGTGAGATGCCTTCGCTGGTATTCCCCACGTATCGCAGGGAGGGAGCGTCTTACCCTTTCCAGCACGGTCACCAGTACCCTGCGAGTGGGTGTTTCTGCTAGTCTGTTTCCAATAAGCCTGGGACAAAAAAAAACTGGACAGCACAGGTTTTAAGGGTAGCTAGTCTGAGGGTGGTTTTGGGTGGGAAGAAACCCAGGAAGGATTTGCACAGCAGCATGGCTAAGAGGGCTGAGAAGACTCTTCTCTCTGACCAGGTGGAACTGCCCAGAACCTTCCCTCTCTCCCTAGCCTAGCGTTGTACTAGCTCTCCAACCTCTTACCTGCTGGGTGGGCCTTCTCTATACTACACACGTCCCTCACCTTGCCAGCCTCAAGGTCCTCACCCTTTAAAGAGTGTGATCCATTCCTCCCCAACAGCCTTACCTGGAGGCTGTAAAGAAAAACAGTTCAGGGCTGGAGACACGGCTTAAGCGGTTAAGGCATATGCCTGCGAAGCCTAAGGACCCATGTTCAACTCTTCCAGGTCCCACGTAAGCCAGACGCACAGGGTGACTTAAGTGCGCAAGGTCGCACATGGGCACAAGGTGGCGCACGTGTCTGGAGTTCGATTATAGTGGCTGGAGGCCCTGGTGCGCCAATTCTCTCTCTCTCTTTCTCTCTCACTTTCACTCTCTTGTACTTAAAAAAAAAAAAAAAAAAAAAAAAAGGTTAGTCCTGGGGGCTGGAGAGATGGCTTAGTTGGTTAAGGTGCATGTCTATGAGGCCTAAGGACCCAGGTTCGAGTCTTCATGCCCCACATAAGCCAGATGCACATGGTGGCACACACGTCTGGAGTTCTTTTGCAGTGGCTGGAGGCCCTGGTGAGCCCATTCTCTCTCTCTCTCTCTCTCCCCCCTTTTCTGTCTCTAATAAATAAATATAAATCTTTTTTTTAAAAAAAAAAGGTTAGTCTAATGAGCTTGCCTTTAAAAAAAAAAAAAAGAAGAAGGAGAAACAGTTTAGAGTTGCTAAAAGACAATGTAACCAGAAAGATCAGGTTTAAGGTACAAAGAAATGGTCTCTTTTACCCAACTCTTATTTCTTCTGCCCTTTTCAAATTGGAATACAACTCTTACTTAAGTATCTACATTGTGTGTGTGTGTTTACTAGAAGAGGGAGTGGATAAAAATAATTGAGACTTGGAGGAATAGAGACAGAAGATGTTATATTAAACAACTGATGAAAGCCACTAGCCACAGCTTAGAACCAAAACAAAGGAGGCATGAGAGACAGCCATTCCCTAGGGCTGTGCAGAACTTGATCTGCAGGTGACAGCCTGTGAGTATTTGACACACAAGTGTGGCAGGAGGCTAGGAGTGTTAACCAGAAGACCGTATGGAGCCCAGGAATCCAGGGAGCTCGGGGGCGGCAAACACTGCTCCCAGCATGCTGTGGTTTAACTTTAGGGAAACATCTGTCCAGTTGTTCCTTGACCCGGCCTAAAGCTGAGAAGCAAGCTGGTCTCTGTCTACAGAACGCCGGGCACACGCTAAGGAAAGGAATGTCTACGGCAAGAAAGCACTCATTTAAAGTCTTTCTTACAAAACACTCTGGGGCCCAGGGTGGTGGCACATGTCTTTAATCCCAGCACACGGGGAGGATCGCTATGACTTCAAGGCCAGCCTGGGGTTACAGAGTGAGTTCCAGGTCAGCCTGGGCTAAGGATGAGACCCTGCCTTTAAAAAAAAAAAAAAAAAAAAAACTAAGGAAGAAAAACCTGGGAAGAAAATCAAGAGGTCAAATGGGCTGATAGAATCATTCCCCAAGGCTTCTGCTTTGCAAACAGAAAAAAAAAAAAGTGGGGGGGAGAAGGGCGTGGTGGCGCACGCCTTTAATCCCAGCACTCGGGAGGCACAGGTAGGAGGATCGCCGCGAGTTCGAGGCCAGCCTGAGACTACATAGTGAATTCCAGGTCAGCCTGGGCTAGAGTGAGACCCTACCTTGAAAAGAAAAAAAGAAAGAAAAGAAAAGAAGGAAGAGGAGGAGGAGGAAGAGTAGGTAGGCGCAGCCCCTTAATCTAATGTCTAGTTAATTATTTGTCAACATGAAAACCTATAAATAACAGCGCGATAATCATTAACTGAGATTGGATGAATCCATTCTTGAGAATTCCGGAGCCATCCCTGACTTTGCCCATAACGAGTACTGGGCTTGCCCTTCCAAGTAACTCACTTCACCAAGTACAGAAAAGCTCTCTCTAACTCAAGACCCGGGGCTCGGCTGGAGTCAGATTAAAACTTCAGAAAATTTTCAGCAAAAAAAAAAAAAAAGTCATTTGGTATACTGAAACTCCTCAATTGGCAGATGTTATTTAAAAGAGATTGGAAAATTTCAAAGCATGCCTTCGGCGGCTTCAACACAGATGCCTGATCCAGAGGTTGCTAGCTCCTCCTAACCGCTATTATAAATAAATCGTCAACGTCTCGCACCACTATTATTATTATTATTATTATTACTATTATCAGAAACATACAGAAGCAAAAACTTCCCAGTCATCCGAGCACGTGCTCCTTTCGGGGGGCTTTAAACTGGATTCTCCCTAAAGCGGGCATCTTTTCAGAAGGACAAGACAAAAAAGACCTAAGCGACCAGAAAGGAAAAAAAAAAATAATAAAGCTGAGGAGGGGCTGGAAAGGGAAGATTCCATCAAGTGGTCCAGGCCACAGCACACACACACACACACACTCACAAATCTTGCACACACACACAAATCTTGCACACACACACACACACATATACCAGTGACCGGGCCATTAACAATGCCACGGCCACACTCACCTTTGCCCACGATCGCCGCAGCCTTGGACGTGCCGTAGTCTCGAGGGCTCCGGGGCCGGAGGAGGAGGAGGTGGTGGTGGTCGTGGGCGCGCTGCGGAGGAGGAGGAGGCGGCGGAGGCGGTGGCACCGACGGCCGAGGCAGCAGATCCCGCGGGTCCCCGTCCCCGCAGCCACCACAGCCGCTGACCGCGATCCTGAAGGCCATGTGGTGCGCTCCGAGGCCCGACGGTCCACGGCCCGGACCCGTCACACCCGGCACTTCCTTGGGCCTTTTGTCCGAAAGTGCCTCGGCCACTTCGCAATGCATGGTGGCCCCCCACCACCACCGGGACGCACGGGGGGACGGGGGGGAAGCCTCCTGCGCAAAGGGGAAAGACAGCAAGCGCGCTTTAAAATGCAGGACCCCCCCCTTCCTTGCCCGGGGTGCAGGTGTGGATAGTCACTGTCCTTAAGTTAACTAGCTCAGGGGTTTCCTCCCACCCCCGACAAGCCCTCACCCACCTGACCCCACGCACAGGAGTCTCCCCGCGTGTGGGATACGTCTCGGGCTTGCAAGCATCCCCAGCCAAGTCCCCGCGCCCTCACCCAAATCTGCTCCATGCGCTCACACACACACCAAAAAGCCAGCTCAGGGGTTCCCCCCCATAAGCCCTCACCCACCTGACCCCACGCACAGGAGTCTCCCCGCGCGTGGGATCTGTGTCGGGCTTGCATTGCATCCCCAGCCAAGTCCCTGCGCCCTCACCCAAGTCCGAGAGCGCGCGCGCACACACACCCCAAAAAGCCAGCTCAGGGGTCCTCCCCCATAAGCCCTCACCCACCTGACCCCACGCACAGGAGTCTCCCCGCGCGTGGGATCTGTGTCGGGCTTGCATTGCATCCCCAGCCAAGTCCCCGCGCCCTCACCCAAATCTGCTCCATGCGCTCACACACACACCAAAAAGCCAGCTCAGGGGTTCCCCCCCATAAGCCCTCACCCACCTGACCCCACGCACAGGAGTCTCCCCGCGCGTGGGATCTGTGTCGGGCTTGCATTGCATCCCCAGCCAAGTCCCTGCGCCCTCACCCAAGTCCGAGAGCGCGCGCGCACACACACCCCAAAAAGCCAGCTCAGAGGTTTCCCCCCAAGCCTTCACCCACCTGACCCCACGCACAGGAGTCTCCCCGCGCGTGGGATCCGTCTCGGGCTTGCATTGCATCCCCAGCCAAGTCCCTGCGCCCTCACCCAAATCCGAGAGCGCGCGCGCACACACACCCCAAACACCACCTGACCCCACGCACAGGAGTCTCCCCGCGCGTGGGATCCGTCTCGGGCTTGCATTGCATCCCCAGCCAAGTCCCTGCGCTCTCACCCAAGTCCGAGAGCGCGCGCACGCACACACACACACACAAACACACACACACACACCCCCAAAAAAAGCCGAGAACAGCCCTCTTCGCACGAAAGGTGAAACTGAGGCCTTGAAGCGGAGTGGGCCTGTCCGGGACAGAGGGACCTGGAAGCTGGTGGCGATCGCGGAGATAGATGGCTCCGGGATGGGGTCGCCAGCTGCGCATCTCCCTGCTGGCGCTGGGGGGGGGGGCGGGGGGACCCGAACACGCACCAGTCCCAGGGCGCAGACCCTCCGGGACTCACTCGCGAGTCCCCAAACACTGCAGACCTTGAGTCCGCGGCACGAAACCCATCCCTCCATAACCAGCACCCCCCCCCCGTCCTCCCCGCGGGGTGGAAAGTGAACCCGAGTCCCCCTAATGCCCACGCACGCCCGGTCAAGCGCGCACTCCCGGTGTGTGTGTGGTGGGTGTGTTTGGGGGGTGGGGGGAGCGCACGGACGTGCACCGCGGTCTCACACTGTCACCGCAGGCGCGCGCTGTGCCTCGGGGAGGTGTGTGTGTGTGGAGGGGGGGGTTCCCATCATCCTCCCGGGAGCGAGGGCCTGGGGAAGGGGTGGGGGACACCCCAAATTCCCACCCTCTCCCTTCCGCCACCCCGAAGCTCCCGGTGTCGGGCACCCCCCCCCCCACACACACACACACCTACCTACCTACCTAACCCTTTGCTCACCTTAGCGCGGGCCCTGCAGAGCTCGTGGGACGCACGGCACGGCGCGCCTCCTCTGGCCACCGCGGCCACCTCCAACGTCCTGCGGGGCGGGACCCGGGATGGGGTGTTGGGGGGGGAGGAGGAGGAGGAGGAGGGAGGAGGGAGGGGCTGGCCACCGCTGCCCGACAGCCCCTCCGGCCACTGGCTCGCCGGCCACGGCCAAGGCCAATGGCAACGCGAGGGCGGGTCTCCTCGCCTTGGGGGCGGGGGTGCCTGGGCGGTGCCCAGCGCGCGGCGCAGCCCCGGAGAAGGTTTGACAGGCTGTGGTCTTTGGAAGGGGCTGGCTCCTCGGGACCGGATGCCTCTGTCTCTCTCTCTCTCTCTCTCTGGCAAGGATGGTCAGGGGTCCCCGTCTGCAGAGCCCACCCCTCCCTCAACTCCGGCTTACCCGACGCTCCCCGGGTTATAGGATTCTCCGCTCCCCTCCCAGGGAAAAGAGGAACCCGCCCATACCTTGCAAAAAAAAAAAAAAAAAACAAAAAGGCCGAAGAAATAGACGCGAAAGGGTTAGGCAAGTTTGTTTTCTTGCAGAATGCAACCGGTGCGCTGGAGAACCGGGCTCCGATCTTCCCGCAAGTCAACGACAGAGCTGGCCCCCCTTCCCCTCCCCGCGCCCAACACAGGCCTCAGCCGACTTTCTCAGTGTGTGTGTGTGTGTGTGTGTGTGTGTGTGTTTCCCACTGCAAAGAGCCCATCCAGGAGAGAGAGAATCTCAAACAGCCTTTGTGGTGCCTGTACCTGCCCTGCGCAGCCGTGTCTTCGAGGGGAACCTGCCTAGTATGTAGGAAGAGACCTGCGTGAAGATAGCAAGTGAGGGCTGGAGAGATGGCTCAGCGGTTAAGGCGCATGCCTGTGAAGCCTATGGACCCAGGTTCGATTTCCCCAGGTCCCACGTGAGCCAGATGCACATGGTGGCACATGCATCTGGAGTTCGTTTGCAGCGACTAAAGGCCCTGGCACACCCATTCTCCCCCACCCCCTCTCTCTCTCTCTCTGTCTGCCTCTCTCACTCTCTAATAAGTGAAATAAGCAAGGCTTCAAAATGTCTGCATGGCCATGCACGTGTGTGTGTGTCCCCCACCCCCGTGCCTGTTTGCTGGTGACAACAACCTACCAGAGATTCCTGCTTGGTTTCCCATTGTGTGTGTGTGAGGGGGGGGGGGAATTTTCGAGGCAGGGTCTCGCTCTAGCCCAGGCTGACCTGGAATTCACTACGTAGTCTCAGGCTGGCCTCGAACTCACGGCGATCCTCCTACCTCTGCCTCCCCGAGCCCTGGGATCAAAGGTGTGCGCCACCAGGTCTCCTCCGGCCTTGGTCTCAAACTGTACAAACAACAAAAAAAAAACCAGACGCAAAGCTCCTTCCTACTGGTACAACACAGCAGTATTCCAGGCTGAGGAGCACAGGCCAACGGCATTCCCAGAATCCAGGATTTCCCAACTTCCCAAACACAGCAACAGCTCAATCACAAAAGGGGGGGAAAAAACAAAAGAAAAAGTTCTGAATTTCGTATAAGTGCGGCGCTTGCAAAGAGTAGGAAGTCAAGGTGGCGGCTTATTTAATCTCATCCCCGCATTCGAAGGAAAGATGGAGTGACCGGTCAGCCGGGTGGTAGTCGAAAAGCAAAGCTGTCTTCCCGAGTGCCTCTCCCGGGCTCTTCCTCCCTCCTATACCAACCACACTGCCCTTCCGTGAGTGCAGGGTGTCATGCCCCGGCCAGCGTCTGTAACACACGGGCCAGAGGCTGCGTAGCATCTGTTGTGCTGACTTCACACAACTTCTCCCGATTTGGCCAGAGCTAGGGCACCAACAACATATCAAAGAAATGACTATCAAAGGCCAACAAACAGGGCTGGAGAAACGGCTCAGGAGTAAGTGAAGGCGCTGGCCTGCGAAGCCAAAGGACCCAGGTTCGATTCCCCAGGACCCACGTGAGCCAGATGCACAAGGGGGCGCACGCGTCTGGAGTTCGTTTGCAGTGGCTGGAGGCCCTGGTGTACCCATTCTCTCTCTCTCTCTCTCTCTCTCTCTCTCTCTGCCTTTGTCACTCTCTAATAAGCGAAATAAATGAATAAATTTTATAAAGTCCAATTTGGGGAACCAATGATCTTATCGGGGTTCCTTACGGGCGCCTGGATGACTCAAAAGCAGCTATGTGACACAAAACTCATGAAGCTCGCTGCAGGGGCTTCAAAGAGAGGAGCCGTGCTCTATCAGTTCTTATTTTATATAATCATATAAGAGGGGGGGCCTTGTAGGTGGCGTGAATTTCAGGAACTTCCTGAGACGTGTGACTTGTTTACATCCTCAACTTTGTTTATTTCCTGAACCTTAAAGAGCTTCAGAGAGGCCCTGTCCAGGATAAAGCGGGGAGGAAATTGTCTGCTGTCAGAGGAAGTGGCAGAAAGAAACGCCTCTGCCACCAGGCCATGTGGCTTTTAGGAAAATCACTACCTCACTCTTGTCCTCAGCTTCCCCCAGTAAAAGCAAGAAAGGCGGTTGGAGAGATGGCTTAACAGTTAAGGTGTTTCTCTGCAAAACCTAAGGACCCTGGGTTCGATTCCCCAGGACCCACGCAAGCCAGATGCCCAAGTGGGCGCATGCATCTGGAGTTTGTTTGCAGTGCCTGGAGGCCCTCGTGTGCCCATATTCTCTCTCTCTCTCTCTCTCTCTCAAATCAAATAAATAAATTAAATTAAATTTTACATACACACAAACAAAAAAAGCAAGAACAGTGGAAAATCTCCATCCTTGTCTGTTCTGCCCGAGCTAAGTCCTGTGCTCTACCTCCCCTAACACACACACACACGCACACGCAACTCTGAAAACATTTGCTAAATGAGTCACTTAGCCAACTGGACAAGCCGACGAAGACTTTTCCAAATTTCCAAGCAAGCACAGCCACAGCTGGTCCACTGACTCTCTCCTGTATCCCCTACCTTGGGCCAGCCCCTTACACCCAAGCTGGGTTTGAAAGAGACTTTCTTTCCCTCCGGGAGCTGATGGGTCCACCCCAGCAGGATAGACAGGCTTGGGAAGCCCGACCAAGTGGTGAGAAAGTGGACCTGCTCCATTCCACAGACCTCCTAAAACACTGTGGTGGGCCTTATATATAGCCAGCCAGGCCAAATGAGCCAACGGGTGCAATAGTGGCACGTCTGTCATGGTGGAAACCAACTGCCCTCTAATTGGACTGGAGGCCCGCTCCATGGGAGGGAATATATCCCTGAAAACTTAAAACAGGGGTAGTCATGAGCCCTAGGGGTGTAACGTCTGCTGCTGTCTGGCTAAATGTATACACTATGCTCACCAAACTGCCCAGTAAGCACTTGTCTTAATGTTCATATTAATGCTACTCTCACTTTTGGTAGAGAATCTTCTCTTTTCAGATGGCAGTGACCTTGGGATGACTCAGAAGGTGTCATGGTGCTGGAAAGAAGTGACTGGAGTACTGAGTAATATCTCTATCACACCTTCCAAGGCTCAGGGTCTAATGCGGAAGAGGTGGCGGAAAGGATGTAAGAGCCAAAGGAAGGGTAGGACTCCTTACAACGTGCTCCTCCAGACACAAAATGACCTGGATATCCATGACCTCACAGTGCCTGACACTACCTACACAAGACCATCATAAGAGGAGGAAAAGATGATGACATCAAAATAAAAGAGAGACTGATTGAGAGGGGGAGGGGATATGATGGAGAATGGAGTTTCAAAGGGGAAAGGGGGGGAGGGAGGGTATTACCATGGGATATTTTTTATAATCATGGAAGTTGTTAATAAAAATTGAGAGAAAAAAAAAAAACACTGTGGTGGGGGATGGGGAGATGGCTTAGCGGTTAAGGCGCTTGCCTGCGAAGCAGAGCGAGAGAGAATGGGCGCACCAGGGCCTCTAGCCACTACATTCAGACTCCAGATGCGTGTACCCCTTATACGCAGGTGCAACCTCGCGCACTTGCGTCACTGTGTGTCTGGCTTACATGGGACCTGGAGAGTCAAACATGAGTCCTTAAGCTTCACAGGCAAGAGCCTTAACCGCTAAGCCACCTCTCCGGTCCCGCTGTTAAAATTTTAATTGGAGGCCAGGCGTGGTGGCGCACGCCTTTAATCCCAGCACTCGGGAGGCAGAGGTAGGAGGATTGTCATGAGTTCAAGGCCACCCTGAGATGACATAGTGAATTCCAGGTCAGCCTGGACTAGAGTGAGACCCTACCTTGAAAAAAAATAAAAAAAATTAATTGGGACCGGCATGGTGGTGCACACCTTTAATCCCAGCACTTGGGAGGCAGAGGTAGGAGGATTGCCATGAGTTCGAGGCCACCCTGACACTACAGAATGAATGGACTAGAGTGAGACCCCTACCTAGAAAAAAAAAAATTTAATTGGCAACAGTAAAACAAAAGCAAACCCACAGCTCACTTTTGCAGGCTAGTCCAGAGGTTCTTAAATTTTTCCACTCATGATCCCATTTTACCCAAGAAATTTTTAACGTGACCCTGGGTATATAAAATAGGCATACAAGCCGGGCGTGGTGGCGCACGTCTTTAATCCCAGCACTCGGGATGCAGAGGTAGGAGGATCGCCGTGAATTCAAGGCCACCCTGAGACTCCGTAGTGAATTCCAGGTCAGCCTGGGCTAGAGTGAGACCCTACCTGGAAAACCAAAAGAAGAAAAAAATAGGTATACAAATAAAACATGTAACTGACAAAGAACTATAAGAAAATTTATTTAGTTTTTTTAAGTTATTTATTTATTTGAGAGTCAGAGAGAGACAGACAGACAGAGAGAATGGGCACGACAGAGCCTCCAGCCACTGCAAACAAACTCCAGACACATGCACCATCTTGTGCATTTGGCTTACATGGGTCCTGGGGAATCGAACCGGGGTCCTTTGGCTTTGCAGGCAAATGCCTTAATCGCTAAGCCATCTCTCCAGCCCCTATTTTGGTTCTGTGAGAAGGCTTCCCAATAGTCCAGGCTGACCTAAAACTTACTTGGCAGCCCCAGTCTGGCCTTGAACTCATGGCAATCTTCCTACTCCAACCTACCAAGTACTGGAATTAGGAAATTTATCTTTAAAGGAATTCTTTGGTATGCATATAATTTTTACCATTTATTAAGATGAAAGCACATTTGCACTATAAAGAGATGGGTTGTGCTTACTTTCTCACACCAGGGTTAAATCATCTTGGCTGAATATTTGACACTGAAAACTCGAGTTGACGGAGATTTTGATTTCATAATCAGTAATGCTTCACATAAACACATAGCACAAAACGGCAAAAGTGCCAGGCGTGCACGCCTTTAATCCCTTAATGCCTTTAATCCCAGCACTCGGGAGGCAGAGGTTGGAGGGTGGCCGTGAGTTCGAGGTCACCCTGAGACTACATAGTGAATTCCAGGTCAGCCTTGAAAAACTAAAAAAAAAAAAAAAAAAAAAAAAAAAAAACCGGCAAAAGTATGTTTAGGGCCATTTCAGAAATTACTGGAAATTCTGTCTTAATCCTCAACCAAAATTGACTTGACAATTCTTTACAAAACTAACGTCACCAACTCAAACAGCATTTTTTAAAATCAACTAGTCCAACAATATAATCCAAATTCATGCTTCGATACATACGGGCTGAGGAATCACAGTATTTGCTAAGCCAGGAGGTCAAGCATGCCTGTAATCCCTGCATTAAGGAGGCCAAGGCAAGAGGATTGTGAGTTCAAAGCCAGCCTGGAATCAATACATAGCAACACCCTGCCTCCAAAAAAACAAAGAACAAGGTGGAGAGATGGCTTAGTCATTAGGGCGCTTGCCTGTGAAGCCTAAGGACTCGTGTTCGACCCTCCAGGTCCAACGTAAACCAGACATACAGTGATGCAAGCATGCAAGGTTGCACATGCGCACAAGGGGGTGCATGCATCTAGAGTTCGATTGCAGTGGCTGAGGCCCGGGCACCCATTCTCCATCTGCCTCTTTTGCTCTCCTCTCTCTCAAATAAATAAATAAAAATAATTTTTTTCAAATTTTTATTAACAACTTCCATGATTATAAAAAATATCCCATAGTAATGCCCTCCCTCCCCCAACTTTCCTCTTTGAAACTCCATTCTCCATCATATCCCCTCCCCATCTCAATCAGTCTCTCTCTCTCTTTTTTTTTTTTTTGTTCATTCTTATTTATTTAAGAGTGACAGAGAGAGAGACAGACAGACAGAGAGAGAGAATGGGCGCGCCAGGGCTTCCAGCCACTGCAAACAAACTCCACACACAAGCGCCCCCTTGTGCATCTGGCTAACATGGGTTCTGGGGAATCGAGCCTCGAACCAGAGTCCTTAGGCTTCATAGGCAAGTGCTTAACCGCTAAGCCATCTCTCCAGCCCCAGTCTCTTATTTTGATGTCATGATGTTTTCCATTATGACGGTCTTGTGTAGGTAATGTCAGGCACTGTGAGGTCATGAATATCCAGGCCATTTTGTGTATGGAGGGAGCACATTGTAAGGAGTCCTACCCTTCCTTTGGCTCTTACATTCTTTCCGCCACCTCCTCAATGGACCCTGAGCCTTGGAAGGTGTGAAAAATCAAATTTTTAAAAAGGCCAATCTGGAGCTGGAGAGATGGCTTAGCGGTTAAGCGCTTGCCTATGAAGCCTAAGGACCCCGGTTCGAGGCTCAATTCCCCAGGACCCACATAAGCCAGATGCACAAGGGGGCGCATGCGTCTGGAGTTCATTTTCAGTGGCTGGAGGCCCTGGTGAGCCCATTCTCTCGCTCTTTCTCTCTCTCTCAGTTTCTCTCTCTGCCTTTTTGTCTGTCTGTTGCTCTCCAATAAATAAATAAAAATAAAAATAATTTAAAAGTCCAGTCTGTTGGGCTTGCCTCAGAAAAAAACTAACTAAATAAATAAGTCAAGAGTCTTTGTTTTCTGTCATTGAACCATCACGTTTCTGTAAGAACAGGAAAACTTCGTACAGACAGACAGCACAACAGCATTGGGCCGAGGTGCCGTGGGCAACACTTGCGGGCAGCGCGAGGCGTGACAGCGGGCACAGTTCAGGGTGTGTGTGTGTGTGTGTGTGTGTGTGTGTGTGTGTGTGTGCGCGCGCTGTGGTTTAGAACCACAGCTGCAAGGAGACGACACGCAACGTGGGCGAAGAGCCGCCCAAACCACCGCCGGGGTCATGGTTTTTGAATTAAAGGTCTGGCCGCTGTGTATTCACTGTTGCCTAACTTTTCACACCGCCCACACTGGGCTACCCAACCAGCACACGATGCTGCAGGCCACAGTTTAAGAAGCTAGACAACAGGGCTGCAGAGACGGCTTAGCGGTTAAACGCTTGCCTGTGAAGCCTAAGGACCCCGGTTCGAGGCTCGATTTCCCCAGGACCCACATTAGCCAGATGCACAAGGGGGCGCATGCGTCTGGAGTTCGTTTGCAGTGGCTGGAGGCCCTGGTGTGCCCATTCTCTCTCTCTCTCTATCTGCCTCTTTCTCTCTCTGTTGCTCTCAAATAAATAAATAAAAATAAACAAAAATAATTAAAAAAAAAAAAAAAGAAACTAGACAACAATGAGTGCTGGTGAGGCTAACCAACTTGTCCAGCTCAAAACACTCTTCGGCAGTCCAGTTCCACACATAGTCTCTCTACTTCTCAGTGCCTCCTTTTACCCCCATCCATTGTCACCACTCATGTTCCTACCAAGCCAAAACCTAGATCTCACCCCCGGTTTTCACCTCACCAACTTCTCTCGATGGCCACATAAGTCATCAGAGTATTTTCTTTATTTAGAGAGAGACAGAGAGGGAGAGAGAGAGAATTGACCCGCCAGGGCCTCAGCCACTGCAATCGAACTCCAGACGCTTGCGCCACCTGGTGGGCGCGTGAGGCCTTGCGCCTGCCTCACCTCTGTGCGTCTGGCTTACTTGGGACCTGGAGAGTCGAATATGAGTCCTCAGGCTTCGCAGGCAAGCGCCTCAACCGCTGAGCCATCTCTCCAGCCCAGTCATCAGGATTTTTTTTTTTTTTTCAGCCATGGAATAGTTTTCATCTCCTAGAAACCAGAACCTTTAGGTTGTAGATGTGCAAGACTAGAAGAGACTCTTGCAAAAGGCCCGTATGAGACAAATGTCAGCTGTAACTGAATGGTGACAGACTGACTTCTACTTAATTGGCTTCCAGTGCTTTCTCTCCCTATAAGATCTGTTTCCAGCTACAAACCGGGCATGGTGGCGCACATCTTTAATCCCAGCACTCGGAGGCAGAGGTAGGAGGATCACAGTGAGTTCGAGGCCACCCTGAGACTACACAGTGACTTCTAGGTCAGCCTGGGATAGAGTGAGACCTTACCTCGATAAACCAAAAAAGAAAAGAAAGAAAAAAAAAGTCTCTGCAAAACAAGCTAGAATTGCCTCCCTTTATCTCATCCAGATTAGAAACAAAGAGTAGGAAAACCTCAAGTTTTCAGGGGGAAAGCGCTAAAGAAAACATGGGAGAGGAGAGGAGATGGAGAGATGGCTTAGAGGTTAAGGCGCTTGCCTACAAAGCCAAAGGACCCAGGTTCGATTTCCCCAGGACCCACGTCAAGCCAGATGCACAAGGTGGCACATGCATCTGGAGTTCGTTTGTAGTGGCTGGATGCCCTGGCACGCCCACTCTTTCTAAGACTGTTTCCGTCTCAAAAAGTTAATTAATTTAATTAAATTTTTAAAAGATGTTTCCATACAATATTTGTCAAAGACTGTAAACTCAGTGGGTGAGACAAAACTAGATATGTCTTTCGGGAATGGTGCCGCACGCCTTTAGCCCCAGCACTCAGGAGGCAGAAGTGGGAGGATTGTCATGAGTTTGAGGCCACCCTGAGACTACGTAGTGAATTCCAGGTCAGCCTGAGCTAGAGCAAGACCCTACCTCAAAAAAATATACATATATATATAAATACATACACACACATATATATATATGTACATATATGGGGCTGGAGAGATGGCTTAACGGTTAAGGTTTGCCTGCAAAGCCAAAAGACCCAGGATCAATTCCCCAGAACCCACATAAGTCAGATGCACAAGGTGGCGCATTCATCTGGAGTTTGTTTGTAGTGGCTGGAGGCCCTGGTATGTCCATTCTCTCTATGTGCCTCTCTCTCTCTCTCTCTCAAATCAATAAATTAATTAAATTAAAAAACAGGGCTAGGGAAATGGCTTAGTGGTTTAAGGCATTTGCCTGGGAAGACAAAGGACCCAGGTTCAATTCCCCAGGAACCAAGTAAGCCAGATTCACAAGGTGGCACATGCATCTGGAATTCATTTACAGTGGCTGGAGGCCCTGGCGTGCCCATTCTCTCTGTGTCTGTCTGTCTCCCTTCTCTCTCTCTCTCTCTCTGTCTCTCTCCTTGCAAATAAATAAATAAAATTTAAAAAAAAAAAAAAAAAACAGAACCTCCCAGGATGAGAGGTTACTAACTATAGAGCCGAGGAAAGCTTTCCAGCCAGACAGCATAGCATGTGCAAAGGCTAAGGCAGGCTGGAGAGACGGCTTAGCAGTTAAGGCGCTTGCCTGTGAAGCCAAAGGCCCCACGTTCGGCTCTTCCGATCCCACATAAGCTCACACATGCACACAAGGGGTCGCACACATCTGGAGTTCGATTACAATGACTGGAGGCCCTGGTGCACCAATTCTCTTCCTCTCGCTCACTCGCTCTAAAATAAAAATAAATAAAAAAATAAACTAAGGGAAGAAGATTCCTTCTGGGCAGTGGAGGCACAGGGAAGTCTTACTGGAGTGGCAGTGAATGCACCGGGGCACCAGATGAGACTGGGGCAGGTTGCAGGCCGGACCCTGAAGCCATGAAGGATCGTAGGCTAGAGCCGGGCATGATCAGATCCGTTCTGAAAATCGCCTCCGGGATGGACAAAGGAAGAGCAGGCAGAACGCCAAAGAAAGCTAGTGAAGAGGCAGACGTGGTACGAGGGCTGACGGGGTGGGAAAAGGGTCTGAGAGGCAGAAATATTTAGGAGATAAACTGGGCGTGGTGGCGCATGCCTTTCATCCCAGCACTCGGGAGGCAGAGGCAGGAGGATCGCTGTGAGTCCGAGGCCAACCTGAGACTCCATAGTGAATTCCAGGTCAGCCTGGGCTAGAGTGAGACCCTACCCCCCCCCCAAAAAAAAAAGAAAGAAAGAAAGAAATATTTAGGAGACAAACTTAACATGCTAGCAAAATGGGAGGGAAGGAAAGCGGGTGGCCGGGTGTCTGGAAGAATAGCTGTTTTAGAATTTGAATTTGCAACTGCCCCTTGGGTGGCCCGGCATTCTCCGTCTTTCATAGTGGTTTCCAGAAGCAAAAGAAGATGCCACTGACGGCCAGGCCACTAAGGCAGATCCCGTCCTCACTCTCGTCACATGCGACAGCTTTTCCATAGAAAGTTTAATTGGTTTTCAGCGCGTTGCTGCATTCACAGGGAAAAACAGACTTAGACAGCAAAAAAAAACATGCGCACCAAGTGCTGCTAATGAAGACGGTAAAATCTGACAGCTAGAAAAGTTACGAGTGGCAACGTGAACTCTCCACACAGAAGAGGCCTGTTCTTCACGGAAGCACACTACAGATGAGTTCACACACCTGGCTAAATATGCATCTATTTTACCCAGACACCGACCCTATAAAGACAGCACTACTGCCTCCTACTACAGATGCAGGAAACGAGATCAAAAGAGGTTAAATTAGGGCTGGAGAGATGGCTCAGCCGTTAAGGAGCTCGCCTGCGAAGCCTAAGGACCCATGTTCGACTCTCCAGATCCCACGTAAGCCAGACGCAGAAAGGCGAGACAAGCGCAAGGTCGCGCACGCCCACTAGGTGGCGCAGGCGTCTGGAGTTTGGTGATGTGAGATCTCAGCTCAAAGTCACAAAGCTAAGACTAGAACTTGCTGCTTCCAAGACCAAACTAGGAGAGCCAACTGCAGGCCACTCCTCTTGTTGTCTTCTCCTTCTCCATCTTTCTCCTCCTTCTCCTTCTTTCTCCTTCTCCTTCTCCTCCATCTTTCTCCTCTTTCTCCTCCATCTTTCTCCTCCTTCCCCTTCTTTCTCCTTCTCCTCTCCATCTTTCTCCTCCTTCTCCTTCTCTCGCCTTTTCCTTCTCCATCTTTCTCCTCCTTCTCCTTCTTTCTCCTTCTCCTTCTCTCTGCTTTCCCAGCCACAATAGGGTTCCCCTTGAAACGGAAACTCTGAAAGTACTAGAGGAAAAAGTAGGGGAAACCCTTTGACCTATTGGCATAGGCAACCATTTTTATTATTATTATTATTTGTGTTTTTTCGAGGTAAGGTCTCACTCTGGCCCAGGCTGACCTGGAATTCACTATGGAGTCTCAGGGTGGCCTTGAACTCACGGCGATCCTCCTACCTCTGCCTCCCGAGTGCTGGGATTAAAGGAGTGCGCCACCACGCCCGGCTCACTTTCTTTCTTTTTTAAAATATTTTTTTATTTAAGAAAGAGACAGAGAGAGAGTAGGGGGAAGGAGAAGGAGAGAATGGGTGTGCCAGGGCCTCCAGACACTGCAAACAAACTCCAGACCCATGCGCCACCTTGTGCTTCTGGCTGATGTGGGTTCTGGGCGAATCGAACCTGGGTCCTTAGGCTTTGCAGGCAAGCACCTTAACCGCTAATCCATCCCTCCAGCCCGGCGACAACTTTCTGAATATAACTCCAGTTGCTCAGGAACTAAAACTACTAATCAACCACTGGGACCTCATGAAATTACAAAGCTTTTGTTCAGCAAAGGACACTGTGAATAGAGCAAAGAGGCAACCTACAGAATGAGAGAAAATCTTTGCCAGCTATACTTCTGATAGCAGATTAATATCCAGGATATAAAAAGCACCCGAAAAAACTAATTAATAAAGCAAAAGCCAGGTGTGGTGGTGCACGCCTTTAATCCCAGCACTCAGGAGGCAGAGGTAGGAGGGTCGCCATGAGTTCGAGGCCACCCTGAGACTGCATAGTGAATTCCAGGTCAGCCTGGGCTAGAGTGAGACCCTACCTCGGGGAAAAAAAAAAAAGCCATAGAACTAAATAGAGAGTTCTCAAAAGAAGAAACGTAGATGGCTTTAAACATCTAAAAATATGCTCTACATTCCTAGCCATCAGGGAAATGCAAATTAAAACTACTTTGAGATTCCATCTCACTCCTGTCATAGTGGCTACTACCATCAAGAAAACAAATGACAAGAAATGCTGGTCGGGGATGTAGAAAAAGAGGAACCCTTCTACACCGTTGGTGGGAATGCAATCTGGCCCAGCCATTGTGGAAATCAGTGTGGAGGTTCCTGACACAGCTAAAAATAGATCTACCATATGACCCAGCTATAGCACTCCTAGGCATATATCCTAAGGACGTCATCTCACTACCTTAGATACTTGCTCAACCATGTTTATTGCCGCTCAATTCACAATAGCTGGGAAATGGAACCAGCCTAGATGTCCCTCAACTGATGAGTGGATAATGAAGATGTGGCACATTTACACACTGGAGTTTTATTTAGCCATAAAACAAAATGAAATCATGAAATTTTCAGGGAAATAAATGAATCTGGAAAGGATTATATACTAAGTGAGGTAACACAGGCCCACAGAGTCAAATGCCGCACATTCTGTCTCGTGAGTGGACTAATGCTTGGATTTGTACGTGAGTTGGAATAAAAGTCAGATTAGGGCTGGAGAGATGGCTTAGCAGTTAAGCGCTTGCCTGTGAAACCTAAGGACCCCGGTTTGCGGCTCGATTCCCCAGGACCCACGTTAGCCAGAAGCACAAGGGGGCGCACGCGTCTGGAGTTCGTTTGCAGTGGCTGGAGGCCCTGGTGCACCCATTCTCTCTCTCTCTCTCTCTCTCAAATAAATAAATAAAAATGAACAAAAAAAATGTTTTTAAGTCAGTATTAGAAGACGGGCGTGGTGGCGCACGCCTTTAATCCCAGTACTTGGGAGGCAGAGGTAGGAGGATCGCTGTGAGTTCAAGGCCACACTGAGACTAAATATCTCGAAAAACCAAAATAAAATAATAATAATAAAAAAAACGTCAGTAGTAGAGGCCAGGAAGCTAGAAAAGGGCTATGAGGGAGGGAGGAAAGAGGAGGGTTTAAGGGGAGGACATTATAGATATGTAAATAGAAAAGAACACTGGGGGTAGAAAGGTCTAAGTACAGTAGGGGAAGGGAGAGATGAGAGGAGGGCTAATCAAAATTTAAGATGCTGCTGGGTGTGGTGGGCACACGCCTTCAACCCCAGCACTTCGCAGAGGTGGGATGATCACAGTGAGTTCGAGGCCACCCTGAGACTACAGAGTGATTTCTAGGTCAGTCTGGGCTAGAGTGAGACCCTACCTCAAAAAAAAAAAAAAAAAATTTAAGATGGGCTGGAGAGATGGCTTAGCGGTTAAGTGCTTGCCTGTGAAGCCTAAGGACCCCGGTTCGAGGCTCGATTCCCCAGGACCCACGTTAGCCAGATGCACAAGGTGGTCCACGCGTCTGGAGTTCGTTTGCAGCGGCTGGAGGCCCTGGTGTGCCCATTCTCTCTCTCTCTCTCTCTCTCTCTCTATCTGCCTTTCTCTGTCTGTCTGTCGCTCTCAAATAAATAAATAAAAATAAACCAAAAAATTTAAATAAATAAATAAAAATTTAAGATGATATGAAAAAATATGGAAATAAGTGAATGAATAAATAAGGAAATAGGAAAATATCTACTTCTTCTCTAGCCAATAATACATGTGTTAAAAAGAGAGAGAAGCCGGGTTTGGTGGCACACACCTTTAATCCCAGCACTTGAGAGGCAGAGGTAGGAGGATCGCCATGAGTTTGAGTCCACCCTGAGACTACATAGTGCCAAGGTTCTTGGTTACCCACCAGAACTAGATGGTAAGACCCCATTGCTGAAGACACCACGTGCTTGGGCCGCAGGTTGCCGAGAAAGCAACCTCCTCCCTGCTGCCCAGCTGTCAGAACACTGGAAAGAGGGCTGGGGAGATGGCTCAGCAGTGAAGGCGTTTGCCTGCAAAGCCTAAGGACCCCGGTTCGATTCCCCGGGACCCACGTAAGCCAGATGCACAAGGGGGCACACGCGTCTGGAGTTCATTTGCAGAGGCTGGAGGCCCTGGGGTGCCCATTCTCTCTCTGCCTCTTCCTCTGTCTCTCTCTCGAATAAATAAATAAATAAATATCTTTTTTTATATAAAAGAAAACTGTTAAGAGTTATGCTGCATGCAGCCTTTTGGGAGAGAGAAGTCATCAAAGGTGTTAAGCAACAGTGGATCCTGCAAGCCCTTACAGCTGGCCCGCCAGGCCACATGTGCCAACTGAGCTGGAGGAATTACAGTTCAAGGCCACCCTGACACTACAGAGTGAATTCAAGGTTAGCCTGGGCTAGAGTAAGACCCTACCTCGGAAAACCGAAAGTGGGGGGGGGAGAGAGAATTATCATGGGTTACTGTCTATAATTATGGAAGTTGTTTTTTTAAAAAAAAAAAAAAACCTATGGCTTGGGAGGTCATAAGCACTAGTGGAGTACTGATTACTGCTGTCTGGCTAAATAGATGCATTATGCCTACCCACGTGCCCTCTAAATACTTATGTTTATGGCCATATATTAACATTATTCTCACTTTTTGCTAGAGAAGCTTCTCTTTTCAGATGGCGGTGACCACTGGGGTGACTCACAAGTCACCAAAGCCAAGGGTGGTGGCTCATACCTCTAATCCCAGCATTTGGGAGGCAGAGGTAGGAAGAAGGCCTGAGACTACAGAGTGGATTCCAGGTCAGCCTGGGCTAGAGGGAGATCCTACCTCGAAAAACCAAAAAAAAAAAAGTCACCATGGTGCTGAGAAGAAGTGACAGAGGAGCACTAAGCACTGAAATATCTCTATCACACCTTCCAAGGCTCAGGGTCCATTGTGGAAGAGGTGGCAGAAAGAATGTAAGAGCCAAAGGAAGGGTAGGACTCCTTACAACGTGCTCCTCCAGACACAAAACGGCCTGGATATCCATGACCTCATAGTGCCTGACACTACCTACACAAGACCCTCATAAGAGGAGGAAAAGATGATGACATCAAAATAAAAGAGAGACTGATTGAGAGGGGGAGGGGATATGATGGAGAGTGGTTTTGGGAGGGGAAAAATGAGTGTGTTGGGGAGGAATTATCATGGTTTATTGTCCATACTTGTAGAATCTGTCAATAAGTTTGTTTGTTTTTGTTTTGTTTTTTTTTTGGTTTTTCGAGGTAGGGTCTCACTCTGGCCCAGGCTGGCCGGGAATTCACTTTGTAGTCTCAGGGTGGCCTCGAACTCATGGCAATCCTCCTAACTCTGCCTCCCGAGTGCTGGGATTAAAGGCATGTGCCACCACGCCCGGCATGTCAATAAAATATTTAAAAAAAATAATAGAGGACTGGAGAGATGGCTTAGTGGTTAAGGCGTTTGCCTGCAAAGCCAAAGGACTCAGGTTCAATTCCCCAGGATTCGCATGAGCCAGATAGATGCACAAGGTGGCGCATGTGTCTGGAATTCGTTAGCAGAGGCTAGAGGCCCTGGTGCTCCCATTCTCTTTCTCTCTCTCTCTCTCTCTCAAATAAATAAATATTGGGAGAAAAAAAAGAATTCATCTCCATTTTATCCATTTCAGCCCTCCTCCCCTCAGGACCCCTAACAACCCTGAAAGACAGATGGCCATTAAGGGCAATGTATACAAGTCTGGAGAGATGGCTTAGTGGTTAAGGCTCTTCCTGCCAAGCCAAAGGTCCCAGATCTGATACCCCAGGACCCATGTTAGCCAGATGCACAATGTGGCACATGTGTCCGGTGTTTGTTTGCAGGGGCTAGAGGCTCTGATGCCCCCATTTCTCTCTCTCTCTCTCTGCTTCTCTCTCTCTCTCTGATTTTCAAATAAATAAAATAAAAATTAAAAAAGAACAAAATATAATGTATGTAACCCAGGGAGCACAGGGTCTAACACATAGTTGATGCTCAATAAAAGTTCTATTATTCTGCAAGCCACTGCCAAGAGAAGCCTTCTCATGCCATTTCAACATAATATATACAAGTAACTTATTTTGCAGAGCGCTTAGAAAATACCAAACAAACAAACAACAAAAAGCATGAGTTAAAAAAAAATAACCTATGCTGGATGTGGTGGCGCACGTCTTTAATGCCAGCACTTGGGAGGCAGAAGTAGGAGGATCACTGTGAGTTCAAGGCCAGCCTGAGACTACATAGTGAATTCCAGATCAGCCTGGGCTAGAGTGAGACCTTCCTTTAAAAAAAAAAAAAATCCTAGGTCTGGAAAGAGAACTCAGCTTAAACTTGCTTGCAAAGCTTCCCCAGTATTCATGTAAAGCCAGACAAAGTGGCACATGTCTCTGGAGGCAGTTTGCAGTGGCAAAAGGCCCTGGTGTACTCAGTGCTCTCTCTCAAAAATTAAATAAAAATTTTAAAACATTTAAAGATATATATATATATATTCTACCACTACTGTGAATAAGACCTGCACAGACAAATTTTCCTCTAACAACTTCGAAAGAGTGACCTCTACTGGCCAGTGGAAATACGATACTTCCAATCACCTCTTCCATGACCAAGCAAGGGTTGAGGCAGCCAAACTTGGTCCCTGTCTTCGTGGAACAAAAAAAAAAAAAAAAAAAAACAGGTGTTGCCTTACAAGAGACAGAAATCTTCCACAAGGGTTACCGCGATGTAATTAGGATGTTCACAAAATTAAAGACCAGCCTTTCCATTTGCTCATCCACCCAGATATCTTCTTCTTTTTTTTTTTTTTTAATTTTACTCCCCCAAACTCGATGGTCTCCTATTTTTAAAATAACATAATTGCATGCAAATGTTATAGCAGAAAAACAACACAAGGGGCATTAAAAATCAATCTTCCATGTAAGCCTCAGATTTTCCAGCATGAAGATCCAAATGCAGAAGTGGTGACAAATGTTTAGAAAACAGAGTGAAAAAGCAGAATGCATCATTAAGAATGTTACAACAAAAAGGAGGGGGGAAAAAAATCCTGGGAGCACATTTGATTCAGCTGGGATGAACAACCCCACTCTCATTAACCCTCCCGCCCCCAGCAAGGAAGCAGTCCCGACTGTTTTCTTTGGGCAGAAATACGCCTGATGGGGCTGGAGAGACGGCTCAGCAGTTAGCGCTTGCCTGTGAAGCCTAAGGGCCCCCGGTTCGAGGCTCGATTCCCCAGGACCCACGTTAGCCAGATGCACAAGGGGGCGCACGCGTCTGGAGTTCGTTTGCAGTGGCTGGAGGCCCTGGTGTGCCCATTCTCTCTCTCTATCTGCCTCTTTCTCCTGTCTGTTGCTCTCAAATAAATAATTAAAAATAAACAGAGATAACGCCTGATGGAGGAGGCTGCTTCGAGCCTGCTGACTGTGTTTCAATACAAAGTATATTACCGGCCCAGGCTGGAGAGATGGCTTAGCAGTTAAGGTGCTTGCCTGTGACACCTAAAGACCCTGGTTCGATTCTCCAGGTCCCATGTAAGACAGATGCACAAGGGGGCGCATGCGTCTGGAGTTCGTCTGCAGTGGCTGGAGGCCCTGGCGCGCCCATTCTCTCTTCCTTTCTGTCTGTAGAAAGTACATTCTCATCTCCTCTGGTGCGAGGACAACTGAGGATTACAAAGTGGTCGTCGTGGCTGGGCGTGGTGGCGCACGCCGTTAATCTCAGCACTCAGGAGGCAGAGGTAGGAGGATCGCCATGAGTTCAAGGCCATGCTGAGACTACATAGTGAATTCCAGGTCAGCCTGGGTGAGAGTGAAACCCTATGTGCTGGTTTGATTCAGGCGTCCCCCATAAACTTAGGTGTTCTGAATGCTAGGTTCCCAGCTGATGGAGATGTGGGAATTAGCGCCCCCTGGAGGTGGTGTATTGTTGGGGGCAGTTTCCCCTTGCCAGTGTTTGGCACACTGTCCTGTTGCTATTGACCACCTTATGTTGGCCAGGGGGTGATGTCCACCCTCTGCTCATGCCATCGTTTTCCCTTGCCATCGTGGAGCTTCCCCCTCGAGCCTGTAAGCCAAAATAAACCTCTTTTTCCCACAAGCTGCTCTTGGTCGGGTGATTTCTACCAGCGATGAGAACCTGACTGCAACACCCTACCTCGAAAAACCAAAACAAAAGCCAGGTGTGGTGGCACATGCTCCGTTTTGCCCCTGCCCATACTGTGTTCCATACTCTGAGGCTGTAATTAGGTGTGTTATAGTTTTTTCTCGTGAGCTGAATCTTTTTTTTTTTTTGAAGCAACCTTCTTAATCTTTTTTAATATTTATTTATTTTATTCAGAGAGAGTAAAAGACAGAATGGAATGGGCGCGCCAGGGCCTTCAGCAGCTGCAGACGAGCTCCAGACGCACGTGCGGGCCCCTTGTGCATCTGGTTTACGTGGGTCCTGGGGAATCGAACCTGGGTCCTTTGGCTTTGCAGGCAAGCGCCTTAACCGCTACGCCATCCCTCCAGCCCAGGTAGGGTCTCACTCTAGCCCAGGCTGCCCTGGAATTCACTATGGAGTCTCAGGGTGGCCTTGAACTCACGGCGATCCTCCTACCTCTGCCTCCTGAGTGCTGGGATTAAAGGTGTGCGCCACCATGCCTTTAATCCCAACCTTTTTAATCTTAACCTTTCTTGATCTGTAGTAAAGTTTTTATTTTTTATTTTTTGTCCTGAGGCGTACTTTTGTCAAACATGCTCCCATATTTATCCTTTCCTATAGTTTTGGCTTCCATATGTCCACCTTTTTGCTGTTTCCACGTCCTTTCTTAACAGCAGTCGGATTCGTGTGTGCGTGCGTAATGAGGAGTGGTGTGTGTGTGTGCACGGGCTCATGCAGTGCCACTGGACTACAGTGGCCAGAGGGAAAAACATCTGGTCTACCCCCCTCGACGGTGCTTCTGCCTGTTCTGGCTTCAGCCAGAGTCTCTTAACTGATTCAGGAGCTGCCGTCTTCTCACAAATCCCCGGTAGCTTTCTGTTCCCCAAAGGACTGTGGCCACACCCAGCTGTCTATGTGGGTCTTGGGGATCAAATTCAAGTGGTCTCTCAGGCCTCCTCAGGCCCTCGTGTTTGCACGGGGAAGTTCTCTTAACTGCTGAGCTATCGCTCCAGCCCAACAGCTAACGACCCGAGTTCAATTCCCCAATACCCACATCAAGCTGGATACACAAAGTGGTGCTTGTGTCCGGGCTCTCTCTCTCTCTCTCTCTCTCTCTCGCTCTCCTTGAAAATAAATAAAATTTAAAAAAAAAAGGCAGGGCTGGAGAGACGGCTTAGTGGTTAAGGCATTTGCCTGCCAAGCCAAAGGACCCAAGTTCGATTCGGGTGGTGGGGGAGGGAGGGGAGCGCATGTGTCTAGGGTTCATTTACAGTGGCTGGAGGCCCTGGCGCACCCATTCTCTCTCTCTCGCTCTCTCCCTCTCTCAAATAAATAAATAAAATAAAATAAAAATGAGGGCTGGAGAGATGGCTGAGCCGTTAAGGCACTTGCCTGCAAAGCCTAACAACCTGAGTTCTATTCCCCAGTGCCGACATAAAGCCAGATAGAACAAGTGTCACATACATCTGGAGTTCGTTTGCAGCAGCTAGAGACCATGGCATGACCATTCTCTCTCTCCCTCTCCTTACAAATAAATAAATAAAATATTAGGGAGAGAGAGAGACATAGAGAGGAAGAGAGTATGACTATGCCAGGGTCTCTAGCCATTGCAAATGAACTTCAGATGTATGCACTATTTTGTGCATCTGGCTTTTCATGGGAACTGAAGAACCAAACCTAGGCCAGCAGGCTTTGCAAGTAAGCATCTTAACCACTCGGCCATCTCCCAAGCCAAAATTATGTTTTATTCCACCTTTCTTAATTTGAAACTCTATTTATTCTTAAATTACAATGACTTCTTTCTCTTCCTTCCTTCCTTCCTTCCTTCCTTCCTTCCTTCCTCCCTTCCTTCCTTTCTTTCTTTCTTGGTTTTTCGATGTAGGGTCGCACTCTAGCCCAGGCTGACCTGGAATTTACTCTGTATTCTCAGGGTGTCCTCGAACTCACAGCGATCCTCCTACCTCTGCCTCCAGAGTGCTAGGATTAAAGGCGTGTGCCACCACGCCCGGCTGCACTTCTTATTTTTAATAAATTTATTTTTATTTATTTACTTATTTGAGAGAGAGAGAGAGACAAATATAGGGAGAGAATGGGCACGTCAGGGCTTCCAGCCACTGCAAACAAACTCGCAATGCATGTGCCCCTTCGTGCATCTGGCTAATGCGGGTCCTGGGGAATCGAACCTGGGTCCGTAGACTTCGCAGGCAGGCGCCTTAACCGCTTAGCCATCTCTCCAGCCCACAATGCACATCTTTGACATATCAAAGGTTTCTATTGCTGGGAGTGCTAGCACAGACTGGTTACCCCAATACTTGAAAAATTGAGGAGGATCACTGCGAGTTCAAGGTCACCCTGGGCTAGAGGGGGGCCCTAACTTGAAAAATACTTTTAAATATTTATTAATTTCCAAGGGGGCAAGAGAGAGAAAGAATGGGCGCACCAGGGCTTCTAGCCACTGTAAACGAACTCCAGATATATGACCACTGCGCATCTGGCTTTGCATGGGTACTGGAGAATTGAACCCAGGTCATCAAGCTTTGCAAGGAAGTACCTTAACCACTGAGCAATTTTTCTAGCTCCCCCCCCCAAACACACACACACACACAAATTTTAAAGAGCTATGGAGGTCTGGAGAGATGGTTCAGTGGTTAAGGCACTTGCCTGCAAAGCTAAAGGACCCAGGTTCTATTCCCCAGGACCCACGTAAAGCCAGATGCAAAAGGTGGTGCATGCATCTGGAATTCGTGGGCAGTGGCTAGAAGCCCTGGTGCAGCCATTCTATCTTTGCCTCTTTCCCTCTATCAAATAAATAAACAAAATGGGGGGAAAAAAAGAGAGAGCTATGGAAACTTTTTAGAATAGAAAATCAGTCCGGAAATAAATGAACTAGCCTAGGATTTCTTATCTAGCATTTTTTTTTTTTTTCTGAGACAGTTACACATAGCCAAGACTGGCCCCAAACCCTTCCCCTCCATCTCCAGTACGTTGTGATTTATAACCGTGTCCCACCATGCCTGGTTTATGTAGCGCTGGGGATCAAATCCAAGGCAATCGATCGGCTGAGCTACAACCCAGTCTAGCAACCGTCTTCAAATATGGTGAGAGGAAAATAAAGGCATTTTTAGATAAAAAGTTGAGAGACCGTCTCAACAGGCCATACCAAGAGAAACGTAATTTACGAAGCAGTTTTCTCAAGCATAAGAAAGGATATTCACGGCTGGAGAGGTGGCTTAGTGGTTAAGGCGCTTGTCTGCAAAGTGAAAGGACCCTGGTTCAATTCCCCAGGACCCACGTAAGCCAGATGCAAAAGGTGGCACATGTATCTGGAGTTCATTTGCAGTGGATGGATACCTTGGCGCACCAATTCTCTCTCTCTCAAACAAATAAATAAAAATACATTTATTTAGAGCCGGGTGTGGTGGCGCACGCCTTTAATCCCAGCACTTGGGAGACAGCGGTAGGAGGATTGCCGTGAGTTCGAAGCCACCCTGAGACTACATAGTGAGTTCCAGGTCAGCCTGGGCTAGAGTGAGACCCTACCACGAAAAAAAGAATGAAAGAAAGAAAGAAAGAGAGAGAGAGAGAGAGAGAGAGAGAGAGAGAAGAGAAAGAAAGAAAGAAAGAAAGAAAGAAAGAAAGAAAGAAAGAAAGAAAGCAAGCAAGCAAGCAAGCAAGCTTGAGGTCTCAGGGTGTTGCTTCCCCACTCCCAGAGGATTGAGGGCAGTTTCTGCTTGGACTTGGGAGGTACTGACAGAAATTACCTACTTTAACTTAATGAGGAGATTCTAATCACTAATTAACCATCCTTTCTCCACCTGAGGCGTAGCTCCTTGGGGGTCCCATCCCAGGACAAGAGGATTTGCCAGTTGTTTTTTTTTTTTTTTTTTTTTGGAAGGCCCTGAACCCCAAATATTGTCCTCTATGCTGGGCTGAGAAAATTGCACCTTGTGTCGGAGGCCATGTTGGCCCTGTACGACCTCGCCTCAGGCCTCCCAAAGCCCTTGAAAACCTGATCCATTTGGGGTTAACTTCTTCCCATCGGGAATTTGGTTGGCATTCAGAAACAGCTGTCAGCCTGTGACACAGACGGCGGCGGCTGAAGAGAGTCAGCAAAAAAGAAAACTTAGGTGGAGAAAGCACAGAACCCAGGTGCAAAAACCTTCGTGAGGGGCTGAAGAGATGGCTTAGTGGTTAAGCGCCTGCCTCTGAAGCCTAAGGACTCCGGTTCGAGGCTCAACTCCCCAGGACCCACGTTAGCCAGATGCACAAGGGGGCGCACGCGTCTGGAGTTCGTTTGCAGTGGCTGGAGGCCCTGGTGCGCCCATTCTCTCTGTGTCTCTCTCTCTCTGCCTCTTTCTCGCTCTGTCTGTCACTCTCAAATAAATAAATTAATTAATTTTAAAAAATTAAAAGAAAAAACTTTCGTGAGGATCCGGTGGCCTTTCCATGCTTAAACTAATTCGAGGAAGAGGAGTACCTTTTGTTACTGAGACATGACAGTGAGGAACAGACCGATGTATAGTTACCAATACTGAGACAAAAGAATAGAGTTGTGGTGGTTTGATTCAGGCGTCCCCCATAAACTCAGGTGTTCTGAACGCTAGGTCCCCAGCTGATAGAGATTTGGGAATTAGCGCCTCCTGGAGGCGGTGTATTGCTGGAGGCGGGCTTATGGGTGTTATAGCCAGTGTTCCCTTGCCAGTGTTTGGCACACTCTCCTGTTGCTATTGTCCACCTTAAGTTGACCAGGGAGTGATGTCCACCCTCTGCTCATGCCATCGTTTTCCCCTGCCATCATGGAGCTTCCCCCAGAGCCTGTAAGCCAAAATAAACCTCTTTTTCCCACAAGCTGCTCTTGGTCGAGTGATTTCTGGCAGCAATGAGAACCTGACTGCGAGAAGAGTCAAAGCTAGAGATATGGCTCAGCAGTTAAGGGGAGGAATGTTTACAATACTGCCGTCCAGAAACAAAATGGCCTTGATATTCATGACCTCACAGTGGCTGACACTACCTACAGAAGACCTCTATCATAGGAGGGAAAAAAAAAATAAATGAGGACATCAAAATAAAACTGGCATTATGGGAAAAAATGAGGGATTCAGTAGAGGGGGGACTTGGGAGGTGTAAAGGGGAGGTTAGTGGGTGAGCATTATGAACTTGGTATATTGCTTATATTTATAGAATTGTTAAAAAAAAAAAAAAAAGGTTTTAACCAGGCATGGTGGCGCACATCTTTAATCCCAGCACTAAGGAGGCAGAGGTAGGAGAACAGCCGTTAGTTCGAGGCCACCCTGAGACTAGTGAATTCCAGGTCAGCCTGGGTTAGAGCAAGACCTTACCTCAAAAACAGAAGCTTCTCTTTTCAGATGGCGATGACCCAAAAGGCAACACAGTGCTGAGAAGAAGGGATGGAGGAGTGTCCAGCACTGAAACATCTCACACCCTCCAAGGCTCAGGGTCCACTGTGGAAGAGGTGGCGGAAAGAATGTAAGAGCCAAAGGAAGGGTACCACTCCTTACATGCACCTGTCCGGACAGAATTTGCCCTTGATATCCAAGACCTCGCAGTGCCTAGCAATACCTACACAAGACCCTCATAATAGGAGAAAAAGATGATGACATCAAATTAAAAGAGAGACTCAAGGAGAGAGGGAGGGGTATGACAGTACAGCGGAGTTATTAAGGGGAAAGTGGGGGAGGGGAGGGAAATAACATGGTTTATTGTCTGTAAGTATAGAAGTTGTGAATAAAAATATATGTATATTAAAAAAAAAAAAACCAGGGATGTGGCACACACCTTTAATCCCAGGACTTGGGAGGCAGAGGCAGAGGCAGGAGCATCAAAGTGAGTTTGAAGCCAACCAGGGTCTACAGAGTGAATTCCAGGTCAGCCTGGGCTAAAGTTACATCCTACCTCAAAAAAAAGGGGGGGCTGGAGGGATGGCTTAGTGGTTAAGGCATTTGCCTGCAAAGGCAAAGGACCCCGGTTCGATTCCCCAGGACCCACGTTAGCCAGATGCACAAGGGGGTGCACGCATCTGTTCATTTGCAGTGGCTGGAGGCCCTAGTGTGCCCATTCTCTCTCTCCCTCTTTCACTGTAAAATAAATAAATAAAAATAAAATATTTTTTAAAAATTCCAAACAACCCCCTCCCCCAAAAAATGATGGGCAGAAGCCAGGCATGGTGGCACATAATTGCAGATCCCCTTAAGCTCAAGGGCTACATAGCAAAACCCGGTCAACAAATTAATGAATTAAGTTAAAATGGTAATAAAAATAAAAATGGGGATCAACAACTTTTAGGAATAGTGGATTTTTAGCTGATGAATAAGATCTGTAGGGTTTTTTTTTTTTTCTCGTCCCATACTTATTAGAGAATGGGTAAATTGGGGCCTCTGCTGCTGCAAATGAACTCCAGATGCATACACCACTTTGTGCATCTGGCTTTACGTAGGTCTTGGGGAACTGAACCTGGGCCAGCATGCTTTGCAAGCAAGCACCTTAACCACTAAAGCCATCTCTCTGGCCTGAGATCTGTGTTTAAGTTTATTTGAGAGAGACAGATAGCCACTGCAAATGAACTCCAGACGCACATGGCACCTTGTGGCTTACATGGGTCCTGGGGAACTGAACCTGTGTCCTTTGGCTTTGCAGGCAAGCGCCTTAACTGCCAAGCCATCTGCCCAGCCCTAAGCCATTTAAAAAAAAAAAAAAAAACAGAGATTGGGGGAACTGGGGAAATGGCTTAGCGGTTATGGCATTTGCCTGCGAAGCCTAAGAACCCAGATTCAAGTCCCCAGGACCCACGTTAGCCAGATGCACAAGGGGGCGCACACGTCTGGAATTTGTTTGCAGTGGCTAGCGGCCCTGGTTCGCCCATTCTCTTTCTCTCTCATAAATAAATAAATCAAAATATTTTTTAAAAGATAAATAAAAACAGAGCCTGAGAAAGCAAGAGAGGAAGCACGAGACCTTAGCCTAAGGTGAAGTTCAGACTGATTTGACTAAAGTTGACAGATGTAACTGGTAGACTGGGGAATGTGATCTGTTGAGAAATACAAGAAAAGAAACCTCTGTTAAGAGATAGCTTTCAGCACCTGCACCCTCTGTTTAGTTTTGGAAGAAAGACAGCCAAGGCAACAGAGGAGAGAGACTTTTGAGAATGCAGGCTCCTAAGACTTACCACTAAACATAGCTTACCCACCAAATTAGTCTGGTTCTGAGCAAACTCTGTTTACTCAGAAAGTTAAAGCCTCTCTAAGTTTTGTAAGCAACAACTCCACAACTAATCTGCAATGGTTAAGGAAAAACATACAAACACACACACTCAAAATTAATATAACTCACCTTACAGACACATATTTCAATAAACAGTTGAATTAAAAAAAAAAATTGTAGGCCGTGGCCAGGTGTGGTGGTGCATGCTTTAATCCCAGCACTCGGAAGGCAGAGGTAGGAGGATCGCAGTGAGTTCAAGGCCGCCCTGAGACTACATAGTGAATTCCAGGTCAGCCTGGGCTAGAGTGAGACCCTACCTTGAAAAACAAAAACAGACAAACAAACCAAAAAAAAAAAAAAAAAAAAAAGAGAGAGAAAGCAATACACACACACACACACATATACAGGCTGGAGATAGCTTAATAGCCTAAGGACCCAAGTTCAACCCTCCAGATCCCATGTAAGCCAGACACACAAGGTGACACACATGTACAAGGTGGTGTACGTGTCTGGAGTTCGACTGCAGCAGCTGGAGGCCCTGGCATGCCAATCCTCTCTCTCGCTCTCTCTCTCATTTAAAAAAAAAGCCAGCCGGGTGTGGTGGTGCACGCCTTTAATCCCAGCACTCAGGAAGCAGAGGTAGGAGGATCGCCGTGAGTTCGAGGCCACCCTGAGAATACATAGTGAATTCCAGGTCTGCCTGGGCTAGAGTGAGACCCTACCTCAAAAAAAAAAAAAAAAAAAAAGGTCACTTGGGCTTGGGAGATGGCTCAGCAGTTAAAGGCACTTGCTTGCAAATCCTGGCGAGCCTGGTTCAATCCCCTAGTACTCATGCAGGGCAGTTGCACTAAGTGGTGCATGTGTGTGGAGTTCATATGCAGTGACAGGAGACACTGGCAAATACATACTTATTCTCTCTCAGCTTCTCTCTCTTTAATAAATACCATATATATATATATATTAAATTGTCACTTTAGGGCTGGAGAGATGGCTTAGCAGTTAAGGCGCTTGCCTGTGAAGCCGTAGGCCCCAGGTTCGATTCTCCAGGTCCCACGTAAGCCAAGATGCACAAGGTGGCGCATGCGTGTCTGGAGTTCATTTACAGTGGCTGGAGGCCCTGGCGCGCCCATTTTTCTCTCTCTCTCTCTTTCTTTTCCTCCCTCTCTAATAAATAAGTAACTATAAAAAATTGTTTATAAAGAAATTGTCACTTTATTTTCTATCCAGTTCAGTATCAACGATACACAAGATGATAAACAGATTATCATAAATATTTATAGAAAGAAACACTCAGGAACGAAGAAACCAAGGCAAAGGGACGGTGGTGTTCATCTGTGTTCACAATGGCATGCGGACACATGTGGGCAACGCAGGGCCCACAAGGCTTATTCCAGGCCGGCGTCCCAGTTCTCTGCAGAAGTCTTGTCGCTGGTACGTTCCGTGAGGGTCACGCCAACATTCACAGGAGCAGATGGCATCGCGGTTCGAACCGACAGCACAGAAAGGCTTTTACAGGTAATTGCTCGTTTTCAGGACGCTGTCGTAGCTTCACTAGGCCTTGTAGGCGGGATGTGACTTCACCAAAGGAAACGCGTCTCCCCTCTGGGGCTCCTCACATCCTCATAATATGCAGAAGGGGCTCCCCTTAATAGCAGCCTAGGACCCCAACAGCCAGCACATAGATTATTACCAACATACGATGGAGAAAAATAACTGACCCCGCCCCCCTTATCTACTAAATACAATACAGATCTGGTGGCGGGGGGAGGGGGGGGCCAGTGTCCTGATTTCTACCAGCCAGACACCATGTGGCCTGTTTCATACATACCTCACCTCGGAAACAGTCTTTCTGCTCATCAAATACACCTTCACCCCAAAGTACAGAGCAAATGGAGAGACCCTAAACTAAACCAGACCTTTTACGTAAGTCAAAGTCTAGAGGAATCACTTCATCTTTTTTTTTTTTTTTTTTTTTTTTTGTCTCAGGAATCCAACGAGTTAAATACCACAGATCTTTAATGGGAGCATAAGATTAAGAGGCCTTGTTTCCCACAATTTTTCAGCCAGGGAATATAAAAAGCTTATGGCTTTAATACATGGGACGTCGCAGTTTCGACTCTGTAAGAAACGAACACAATGGAATTTCAAATTTCACATAAAAGACACAAGGGGTACGAGGGGCAGGGAGCTTAAATCCTCAACACTTGACAATGGAGAAACTCTCCCATAAAGACACTCTTCAGGCCATCAGGATTCATTTATAGTCTGGCGTGTGCTGGCTGAAGGGGCAAGAGGGCTTGGAGCTAAAAAACACTATTGTAAAGATAGACTACATCTAGTAGACAAATGGCAGACACACACACACCACATTAAAGATTCACATACAATACCGTGCTAACTTTAAAGGGAAAACTGAGGGTCATCGGAGGGAAAAGATAGTAAGAGAAGAATTACCAAGGAGCGTTTTAGTCCAAAGCTAACCCAGTGAATTCCTACCACCAGGACTTCCGATCCTTCACCTCCAAAGACGTGGATTGGAGAAATTCTAAAACAATTACCTCACTTTGGTTTGGGACGTATACAGACTCAAGTACAGCAATACCCCTGACGCTCTGGTCTCACTTGCTCTTCGATGACTGAGCTGTGCCTGGCTCTAAGGACTGTCCTGTCACATTTTAATGAGCCGGCTGAAGCAGCGGAGGGTGCTCCCTCTGAGGAGACAGGCAAGTGTCACAAAGTAATTGGGGCAATAAGGGCCTACAATGGTAGGGGGATCCAGAGAAAGCTGTCTGCTCCCTCTTGCAAAACCTTTCTTCCTCTCACTTTTGCAATCACTTAGTATTTTGCTTCAGAACAAGAAAGAAAACCAGTTGGGCAAATGCCATTTTCTTGCTGTTCACTAGCATGATACAAAATGAACTCATAAGCGCTGGGTTTTCAAAAGGCAAATGTGGATGTCGAATCTTGTACTGTAAGGATGGAGTTCTTCCTCCTCCTTTACACAGAGCTGGGATCTGTAAAGTGAGACTCTTTTTGGACATTCATGCAAATTTACTTTGTCCTCGGAAACAAAAACAACCCAACAGACTCACAGAATATCCCCTTAGACTATATATGTATTTTGATTTTTCGAGGTAGGGTCTCGCTCTAGCCCTGCTGACCTAGAGTTCACTGTGTAGTGTCAGGGTGGCCTCAAACTCACGGTGATCCTCCTACCTGTCCCTCCTGAGTGCTGGGATTAAAGCCGTGCGCCACCACACCCAGTCGACAATATTTTTACTGTGAATTTTTCTCAAAAGTTACCATTTTTATTCTTCAGCAAACAAAAACAAAACTAATCACAGAGAGAGTGAAACATATTTTGAGTTCACAGCGAACTAAACCCTTCGACCAGTTAGGAAGGGCGTGTATCAAGTGACCCCGTTTTAACTTCGAAACTGGCTCCACTCTTTGCAAAAGTAAATTCTAGAAAAATCCTAAGCAGTTATAAAGTTATATGACCAAGAGACAGTTCTGCCATCACAGATGCTCCTGTTAGATGGAATAAAGATTTTATTATACCACACACACACACACAAAAAAAAGTATTCAGTACAGAAAAGGCAGTTTTTGGTTATTCTGTTGAGAATTTCTTTCCATGATTTCTCCCATTAAAGTATAGTTTTCAAAGCAACCACCACGACAAAGGAAGCTTCTAATTAGTCCGTTTTCTTCTGATCCAGGAATGCTGAACATGACTGTCCCATCTGCAGTTGTATCAGCAGTGCAGTGAGCACAGTTTACATTACTTAGCTATTCTTTGAACTCCAGGAACTGCTGAAGTCTTTTCTGATGCTCTGCAGATGCTTGCACGGCACTACGGGAGGCAGAGACGCAGGGCATAAGCTTTCTTTTACATTAAGCATCTTAAGTGAACCACAGAGTGCAGAGTCAATATTTTTTCAAAACAATTAAAAATGAATAGAAATCTTCACTTTATGTAGAGACTGCTGAAAAAGCTAGATGGAGACCTTTTTTTAATCTAATGAAGAGGAGGGCTTGCATTCGGTAATGCCGCGTTCCGACCTTCTGAGAGACCGAAACAAATCAAGACTGACAAGGGGAAGCGCTGGTCTGAACCTGCTCCGCTGCAGAACCTGCTGTGCGGAGTTCCAGACCTTGCGGTACAGTTTTCTGGATTTTATTATTTTATTTAAACCAGATTCAAACATTATCTTTGAATTGTGGGGTATTTGAATTGCCTTTAATAGAAAACCCTTTAAACTAAAAATGTTTGGTTAAAACACAATAGACTCCATTAGTCGCTTTCAAAGGTAGCGGCCTGGTGGTTGGGATTCTTTTCCCTTTGAACGTGCTTTATGGTTTAGATGAGCACCCCGAGTTCTCTCCACCACAGGAACAGGTTACCTTGACAAAAGCCAAGCAAAAAAAAAAAAAAAAACACCGCGAAAAACAGCAAACACACAAGCACCCCCCCCCAACGAAAAAAAAAAAACAAAAAACTGGCACATAACTTTTGAACAAAAAGAAAAGACCCTGAGATTTCTGGTTTTCTAGTTCTTGACTAGTAACGTACCATCACTAAATGGCAAATTCCAGATAAGTAACAGTTGTTCCTTTAAAGTTTCAAGGCCTTTGCTCAAAGCCTTCTGAAATGCCTTTGGCACATCTAGTGGGGCCGCCTCTAGCCATCGCTTGACAAGGAAAGAGAGGACAGCTTTCGCCAGGCTGTCGAGGGCCGACTCAAGGTCACAGCCCTGGCCCTCGCCCCACGGTCGTTCCGGCACTAGCAGGTAACTAACCCTGAGCTCTGACACGCAAGTCAATCCTGACGCCGTGGGCTGGAAGTTACTCAAATTTGCCTGAATTGAGTCTTTGGGGGACTTGAGGATTGGCTCAGGGAGTAAGGATGCTTGCTTCACAAGCTTGAGGACCCGAGTTTGACACCAGCCCCTGGTTTTTAAAAGCTGCATGTGGCCACACACACGCCTGTCACGCCAGTGCCAAGGGCGGGAGGGTGAAGAGGAAGGCTGGGGTTCACTGGCCAGCCAGCCGGCCGGACAAACAGCAACAGTTCTCTGAAGGACTCCGTGGCAAGGAAGTGTGGCAGAAGAGGAACACAAGCGAGACACCTGATGCTCTCCTCCGGCCTCCCCGTGCCTGTGCACGGGGTGCATGTACATGCATACGCCACACGTTTCAAAAAAAAAGAAGAAGAAAAATGGGGCTGGAGAGACGGCTTAGCGGTTAAGCGCTTGCCTGTGAAGCCTAAGGACCCCGGTTCGAGGCTCGATTCCCTAGGACCCACGTAAGCCAGATGCACGGGGTGGTGCATGTACCTGGAGTTCGTTTGCAGTGACTGGAGGCCCTGGCGCACCCATTCTCTCCCTCTCTCTGTCGCTCTAAAATAAATAAATAAAAATAAACAAAAAAAAAATCTTAAAAAAAAAAAAAACAAGTCAATGGGTCCAGGCATGGTGACTCATTCCTGTAATCCCACCACTTAGGAGGGCAAGGTAGGGGGAATCACCTTGAGTTTGGGGACAGCCTTTGCTACATAGTGAGTTCAAAGTCAGCCTGGGTTAATTACAGTGGGAATCTGCCTCAAATACAACAAAACGGGCTGGGGAGATGGCTTAGCAGTTAAGGCGCTTGCCTGTGAAGCCTAAGGACCCAGGTTCCCCAGGATCCACATAAGCAAAAGGTGGTTTACTGTCTGGAGTTTGTTTACAGTGGCTGGAGGCCATGGTGCGCCCATTCTCTTTTTCTCTCTCTACCTCTTTCTCTGTCTGTCGCTCTCAAAAAAAAAATTAAAAAAATTAAAAATTAAAAATAAAAAAAAAAAAAAGAATCCAGATCACAGGGGCTGGATGAGTACACAGCTCTGGGCTAAGAAAGATTTGGGTGTGCTTTCTAGCTCCTTAACTTACTACTTGCATGATCTTGGGCAAGTTGCTTTACCTCATTAGGTAAATAATCTCAGATAGTCAATAATATAACAAGACATGAGCCCAGATGTCTTAATAACTCAACACCCAACATTCTCTCCATCATGTCATTCTTTTTTTGTTTTTGTTTTTCGAGGTAGGGCCTGACTCTAGCCCAGGCTGACCTGGAATTCACAATGTAGTCTCAGGCGGGCCTCGAACTCAAGGCGATCCTCCTACCTCTGCCTCCCGAGTGCTGGGGTTAAAGGCATGCGCCACCATGCCTGGCTAGAAGTTGGTAATCTTTAGAAGATTATGGTGTGTGTGGCGTGTGCACACGTATGTGCAGATGTATGACTCCATGTACAGGCCAGAGAGGAACACCAGGCCTCCTCTGTCGAGAGTCCGCTGTATTCCGCTGAGTCCATCACTGAATCCAGACCTGGCATTTTTTTGGTCAGACTGGCTGACCAGTGAGCCCCAGCCGCCTCAGCACGTGTTGCCAGGGCACTAGGGCTCACGCGTAGGCCCTCATGCGTGCACAGCAAGCGCTCTTACCCTCGGAGCCTTCTCTCCAACCCCCGGAAGAATTATGGTTTGCTTCTGAGAGAGTTAATGAGTGTTGTGGTGATGCCATATTACCTATAACTCATTTTGTGTGCCCATACAGTACCGCAGGGCCCCACAAACAGAGGTGAAGGGAAATGTACCCCTGGTTTCTCACAGCAGGTAGCATCAGCAAGTCATGCTTACTGACTATATACAAAAAAAGCAATCTCGGGCTGGAGGGATGGCTTAGCGGTTATGGCGTTTGCCTGCAAAGCCAAAGGACCCTGGCTCGATTCCCCAGGACCCTCGTCAGCCAGATGCACAAGGGGGCGCACGTGTCTGGAGTTCATTTGCAGTGGTTGGAGGCCCTGGTGTGCCCATTCTCTCTCTCCCTAATAAATAAATATTTAACTAAAGAAAAATTTTTTTTTTAAAAAGCAATCGCTCATGCCCAATATATAACTCATTTAATAATTACGATAAACACAGTTTAGATAGAAAAGTAGTATTTCTCTTCCTGTCTAGCTACAGCGGCTCATGAGCACAGCCGTAAACATCGATGAAACTAAATATAAACTGGCTTGTCATCTGTGGTTTTCTCTCCGGTCGTCTCAGAAGGTGTTGTGATCTGCCGGTGTTTTTCCACCATGATTCACAAAGCACCATGGCCTCATTTATGGAATATTCTGCTCGCCCAAATACCCAAGTCTTAGCTTGACCAAAATGTAATAGAATTGTTTTTAATGTTTTCTGGAAGACAGTTTTTTTTTTTTTTTTTTTTTGCACTTTTTCTCCTTTGAGGATCTTTTGGTAATTTAATATATATATATAATCAATCAATCTATCTATCTATCTATATATATATATATATAATCACATTTACAGTATTGACAACTTTTTAGCCTCTCTTTGTCTATTTCAAAGAACTTCCCAAAGCTTGTAACAAACAAAATTTTTATATGTGAAGTCTAATTCCAAGCTACTAACTCATCTTGAAGACTTTCAACATGTGTGAACTTTCAGAATTCTCATACCTACATTTCAGAGGAACCCCTGAGAGTAGACTACTACGATCCAAACAGGTAAACTCTTTCTCTGTCTCTCTCTCATAAATAAATAAACAGTAAACTTACTTCAGATGTTCGCCAAATGTAGTAGTGATTCGGTAGATGGCGGTTTTCAGTGAGGCTCTGAACGCAAATCTTAATGTCCTATAGGAAGTGTCCACAAGGCTTCCTGAGGTCCGGGGTGGTTTACTCGAAGCGTGAGGAAGCTTGAAGTACTTGTCGACTGCCTAAACCAAGAAAGAAAACATCACTTCAGACAATCAAGAAAGCCAACTCAGGGCTGGAGAGACAGCTTAGTGGTTAAGGCGCTTGCCTGTGAAGCCTAAGGACCCATGTTCTGCTCTCCAGATCCCACATAAGCCAGACGCACAAAGGCAGGGCAAGCACAAGGTCGCACACGCCCACTAGGTGGCGTAAGCGTCTTGAGCTCAATTGCAGTGGCTGAGGCCCTAACACACCAATTCCCCCTCCCATCTCTCTTTCTTGCTCTGTCTCTCTCTCACACACACACAAAGAAAAAAAAAACAGAAAGAAAAGAAAGCCAACTTAGTCCAACAAATAACAGATTTTCTTGTAGATACATAGACAGAATATATACATACACAGACATGTGTGTTCTTACCATGAATAGGTCACTACAGCTTGAAAAGCAATGCAGTAGACAGGTTCAGCAACCTGGGCAGCTGCCAGAGTCCAGCAAAAGCCCAGCTCTGCCCTTTAAAGAGGGACAGGTCTTGCTCCAGACACAAATGACCTGGATATCTATGACCTCGCAGTGCCTGACACTACCTACACAAGACCATCGTAATAGGAGGAAAAGATGATGACATCGAAATAAAAGAGAGACTGACTGAGAGGGCGAGGGGATATGATGGAGAGGGGAGTTTCAAAGGGGAGAGTGGGGGGAGGGAGGGAATCACCATGGGATATTGTTTATAATCATGGAAGTTGTTAATAAAAAAAATTAAATTAAAAAAAAAAAAAAGAGGAACAGGTCTCTAGAGCCCTGAAACCGCAAGGCTGGAAAGCGACACGCTGCTCACGATGGTGACCCAGAGGAGGACTTTTTTTTTCGTTTTTGGAGGTAGGATCTCACTCTAGCCCAGGCCGTCTCAGGGTGGTCTCACATTCACAGCAATCCTCCTACCTCTGCCTCCTGAGTGCTGGGATTAAAGGCGTGTGCTCAAAAGAGGATTGTTATAAGGATCTCAGCAAGAGAAAAAAAAAACGAACAAAACTTTAAAATTTATATAAATAAGGCTATTTACTAAACTAGTTTATCATCCTTTTCAATTCGAGACAGTAAGGCTTTTCAACGAACTCCAGACGCGGGCACCGCCTTGTGCATCTGGCTTACGTGGGTCCTGGGGAATCGAGCCTGGGTCCTTAGGCTCTGCGGACAAGCGTCTTAACCGCGAAGCCGTCTCTCCGGCCCAGCATCCCGTTTTTGTTTCAAGGGTATGATAGCCTTCATTTCTGAGAATTCTGATGACAGCTCGTTGCTTATACAGTCTTCCAAGTTGCCCATTCATTTCCCTTTGCTTCTCGTGGGCGCTGTCATCCTCATTAGCGTGCCTTTGGCCACTGAGCGCTCGCTCCGGCCCAAGCCCAGGTTTTATTGCATATTGTCCACGTTTGCAGAGACACGCCTGAAACGGGCAGTGCCTGATGATTGCGACTAGCTGTTAAGCAGCTGTCATCATGAGGCTGAAACGCATTCATTCTGTATACAATCCAAATTACAAGATGTATCCCTAAAATGTCCTAGCTCCTCAATACTTTGGGCTCTTGTGTCTTATAATGAAAATGCAATATTTATAACAGAATGTTTTGAAGGCTCACAACTGTATTCAAGAGAAAACAGCCATTTCTTTTGTACAACCGTAAAACATTTTCACGCTTCATTATTTAATATCAGTGGAATGGCTTTGTTCACTTACAGGGCTGGAGCGGCGGTTCAGTGGTTAAGGCACTTGCCTGCAAAGCCAAAGGACCTAGGTTCAATTCCCCAGGACCCACGTAAGCCAGATGCACAAGGTGGTACAGGTGTCTAGCATTCCTTTACAGGGGCTAGAGGTCCTGGAACACCCATTCTCTATCTACTTCCTTCTCTCTCTCTCAAATAAATTAAAAAGAAAAAGCCATGTGAACAACCAGGCTTTTAGAAACATATATACATATATATGCACCTTTTACAGGATCATTGTAAGTTCAAGACAACCTGGAGCTACAGAAACATTCTAGATCAACCTGGCTAGAGTGAGACCCTACCTCAAAGCAAACAGACAAATAAACAAAAATACATTGTTCTGGGCTGGGAAGATGGCTCAATGGTTAAAGGGTGTTTGCTTACAAAGCCTAACAGCCTAGGTTCAATTCCCCAATACACATGTAATACACAGGGATACAGAGTGAGTTTCAGGTCACCCTGGGCTATAGTGGGAGCCTGCTTCTAAACAAACAAGGGCTGGAGAGATGGCTTAGCAATTAAGGTGCTTGCCTGTGAACCCAAGAACCCAGGTTCAATTCCCTAGCACCCATGTAAGCCAGATGCATAAGGCGGTGCATGCATCTGGAGTTTGCTTGTAATGGCTAGAGGCCCTGATATGCCCATTTTTTCTCTCTCTCTCTCCTTGCAAATAAATGAAATTTGTTTTTTAAACATTGGCCAGGCATAATGGCACATGTCTTTAATCCCAGCACTCAGGAGCCCAAGGTATGAGGATTGCTGTCAGTTCGAGGCCAACCTGAGACTGAATAGTGAATTCCAGGTCAGCCTGGGCTAAAGTGAGACCCTAACTTGAAATACCAAAACAAACAAACAAAAAAAGTTCTGTCCGCAGCTTTTTTTGTTTGTTTTTGTTTTTTGAAGATAGGGTCTCACTCTAGCCTAGGCTGATCTGGAATTCACTATGTAGTCTTAGGGTGGTCTAGAACTCACAGTGATCCTCCTGGGTCCTTTGGCTTTGTAAGCAAATGCCTTAACCACTAAGCCACCTCTCCAGCCCTTATTTATTTTTATTTTTATTTTCTTTTGGTTTTTCGAGGTAGGGTTTCGCTCTAGCCCAGGCTGATCTGGAATTCAGTGTAGTCTCAGGGTGACCTTGAATTCATGGCGATCCTCCTACCTCTGCCTCCCCGGTGCTGGGATTAACCAGCTCCAGAAAAGTTGTCAAAACATCTGACTTACCAGCTTCACTCAATGAAACCTTTATAAGTAAATATATATACCTGTATACATATGTACAAAGATACATGGCCAGACTTCTTACATAGGCTATCTTTTCTTTTTTCTCGGCAGGTGTGTATACTGTGTGAAGTAGTGTATGCACATGTGTGTCTCTGGATTCATGAGTCTGGAGGCCAGAGAACAGTAGATGTCCTTCTGTTTTTGCTCACTGCCTGTTTCCTTGAGATGAAGTCCCTCTTTTCACCGTCAAGCTCCCCGCCCCCGTCAGCCAGCCCCAGCATCTCTTGTCCCGTCTCTGCTCCCTACAGAACCACAGGGTACGGCTGTGTGCAGCCAGGCCCAGATGGTTACTCAGGTGCGAGGGAGCTGAACTCAGGTGGTCTCGGGCCTTCGGTCTTAGGCAGCAAACACTCTTTAGCGTTCTAGCCCCTCACACAGCCTTTCTTTGAAAGCCATGCAATACTAAATGGTTTCATTATTTTTTCCATTTTATTAGGCCATTACCAAAATTGAGGAAAACTAATGAGTAATAATGAGATAATTCTCAAGATCAGTAAACAACAAATTGTTTCAAGATATTAGAATGTCAAAACATGAAGATATCATTATAAACCCTAGGTTCTAAAAGGGTCCAATAGGCTGACGCGCGTAATTGCAAGATAATAAATTTTCCTGAACTGAAGTAACTTTTCTTTGTTCTTTAAAAGCCCTCTAAGAATGAATTAGACATAGAAAATATTAATCTTCTTTAATGCATTTATTTGCGCGCATGTGTGTGGGTGTATGGGCACACTAGAACCTCTTGCCATGGCAAACAAACACCAGACACTTGGGCTACTATTTTTGCCTGACTTGTGAGGATGACTTGGGAATTGAACCTGGGCTGGCAGGCTCTGCAAGCACGGCCTTTAACCACTGAGTCATCTCCCAAACCCCTAAAACAACAATCTTTACAAAGAGTTGGAACTGCTCAAGAAAGAAATGCAGAGCTGGAGAAATGGCTTAGTGGGTAAGGGGTTTGCCTGCAAAGCCTAAGGACCCAGGTTCGATTCCCCAACACCCACGTAAGCCAGATGCACAAGATGGCGCATGCTTCTGGAGTTCGTTTGCAGTGGTTGGAGGCCCTGGCGTGCCCATTCTCTCTCTCTCTCTATCTGCCTTTCTCACTATGTCTGTCGCTCTCAAATAAATAAATAAATAATGAACAACAACAAAAAAGTTTTTTAAATGAAATTGCTTGAAATGCAAAGTAAGTAAAAGTTCATGGGCTGGAGAGATGGCTCGGTGGCTGGGCAAGCAGGAGACCCTGAGGAGGCCTGAGAGACCACTCGAGTTAGATCCTCAGGACCCCATAAAGAGAGAGGCAGAGAGGGGGGAGGAAGGGAGAGAGAGAATGGGCACACCAGGGCCTCTAGCCATTGCAAATGAACTCCAGATGCATGCACCGCCATGTGCATCTGGCTTATGTGGGACTTGAAGAGTCGAACCTGGGTCCTTAGGCTTTGCAGGCAAGCGCCTTAATGGCCAAGCCTTCTCTCCAGCCCAGAAAACTTTTCTAAGACTACGCGGTGAGGAAGCCAGCAGGAGCTAGAATTGAGACCCAAGTATGTCTGATTCCAGATCTGACACTCGGGCACTGGTGGCAGCCTGCCACTCCGTCCTGGGCAGGGAAGTGCAGTAATGTACACCTCTGCCAAGCCTTCGAGAGGTAATTTGATATGTGAATTGCTGAGGACTTGGGTTTCCAGTTCTGACTCAACCGTTTACTGGGTGTGATCGTGACTGAACAAATCATAGCAATATGTGGTCTTTCTGAGAGAAACTCAGTCATGCAAAATAACCTTCCCAGGCTGTTACAAAATTTGTTAGAAATCATTTCTTCTGGAGTACTGTCAACAACCATAAATGCAAGACAAGGGAAGAGGCTGCCTTGCAGAATACGGGTGAGGCCTCTGCGCCTATACGAAGGCAACGTGCCGCTGTCAACGTGATCGGACTGAGAAGCACCCAGGAGGTGGGCACACTTGTCAGGGCCCTGGAAGGAAGAGCCCCCCACTAGATGTGGGTGACAGCACCCCGTAGGCTGGAGTCCAAGAACAAACAGAAGAGGGTGAAGTAGAAAGACAGAGGGACAGTGGAATTGCCCTTTCTCTGCTGCCCGGTTGGTCTGCAGACCTTGCCTGCCGTGACAGACTGCATTCCTCTGAATGTGAGACAGAATAAAGAGACTCTTCTTCCACGAAGTTGCCTTTTTTTGATTATTATTTATTTGAGGCGGGGTGGGGGGCGGGCGCCTGCAGAGAGAATGGGCACACCAGGGCTTCCAGCCATTGCATATGAACTCCAGTCGCATGCACTGCCTTGTGCAACTGGCTTGCGTGGGTCCTGGGGAATTGAACCTGGGTCCTTTGGCTTTATAGCCAGGCGCTTAACCACTAAGCCATCTCCCCAGCCCTGAAGTTGCTTTTTGTTAAGTAGTTAAAGCAAAGAGCTTTCAAGCCAGGTGTGGTGACACACGCCTTTAACCCCAGCACTCGGGAGGCAGAGGTAGGAGGATCGCTGTGAGTTTGAGGCCAGCCTGAGACTACATACTGAATTCCAGGTCAGCCTGGGAACAGAGTGAGACCCTACCTCGATAAACCAAAAAAATAAAAATAAATAAAAATAAAAAAATAAAAAAAGACAGCTTTCAAACTCCCTTTCTTCCTTTTAACTTCCAAATCCTTGAGGAAGCCATTAACGGCCTTACGCCCATTTCTGTCTGCCATCTCAGCTCAGATTCATGTGTCCTCTCCTCTGCTCACCCTACATTCTAGACACTCCGGCCTTACCACAGATATTGTCAGTTTTTGGTATGCGTTTCGTCTACAGGAACCGTGTCTGTCTCTTTCCACTCTGTAAACCCCTTAATAATTATTAGTTGGATGCATACAGGTGGCCGTGAATGGTACAAAGGTAAATTTCAATATTCCACATAGATCAACATCTAACTTTTGGATTGGAGAGATGGCTTAGTGGTTAAGGCACTTGACTGCAAAGCCAAAGGACCCAGATTCAAGTCCCCAGCACTCACATACGCCAGATGCACAAGGTGGTGCATACGCCTGGTGTTTGTTTGCAGAGGCTGGAGGCTCTGACGCGCCCAATCTCTCTCTTTCTTTTTCTCCCTATGCCTCTCTCTTTCTCTCTCAAATAAATAAAATAACTAAAAAAAATAAAAACAATTAGTATCAGCCACATCACATCCTTGCCTCTCAAAATAAAGGGGTCATATCAACCCATTGCGTCACAAGTGTCACTCAATTCAAGTCCCAGAACAGAAGTCATCGCTCCTTTGACCAGCAGTGAAGCAATTCAGCAGCCATCCAACAAGGCTTTTAGTAAGTACCTAGCATTTGCCAGGGACCGTATCAGATGCTGGGAGTAAGGAAATGAGGTCCTGCGTCGGCTCCAACTTACGTCAACAACATAAGCCAGTGGACAATAAAGTATTCACATGGGAACTATAGAGCAGAGCCAGATAGAAGGAGAAAAGCATGTTCTAGGCAAGGAAAAAAAGACATCATGTAAGACAGTAAGATCTAGGGCTTAGTGGTTAAGTCACTTGCCTGTGAAGCCTAAGGAACCAGGTTCCATTCTCCAGTTCCCACGTAAGCCAGATGCACAAGTGGGTGCATGCATCTGCAGTTCGTTTGCAGTGGCTAGAGGCCCTGGCGTGCCCATTCTCTCTCTACCTCTTTCTCTTTAAATAAATAAACTATTAAAAAAAAAAAAAAAGAAGAAGAAGAAGAAGAAGCCAGGCATGGTGGTGCATGCCTTAATCCCAGCACTCGGGAGGCAGAGGTAGGAGGATTGTCATGAGTCTGAGGCCAGCTTGAGACTATAGAGTGAATTCCAGGTCAGCCTGGGCTACAACGAGACCCTATCTTGAAAAACAAAATGAACAGAAAAAGAAAAGTAAGATCTGTTGAGGAAGAACAGAATGATCCATAGCGACTGTAGAACGGAAGCTCATGGGAAGAAAAACAAAAAAGCTGAAGTCAGAGTAGGTAGGATCAGGCTGGAGAGGTGGCTTAGCAGTTGCCTACGAAGCATAAAAACCCAGGTTAGACTCCCCAGAACCCACATGAGCCAGATGCACAAGGTGGGGGCACACGTATCTGGAGTCCATTTGCAGTGGCTAGAGACCCTGGCACACCCATTCTCCCCCCCTCCTCTCTCTCTCATAAATAAATAAAAATAAATTTTTAAAAATTAAAAAAAAAAAAAGAATTCTGAACAGGAATGCCAAGAGCCAGAAGTAAAGCTGAGGCAGGAGGGACGTGCAAAAGAATGGATGGGTGGCTGGCAGTATGGGCAGCGGTAAAATGACAGCTCTAGAACTTTCCCAGGCAGCCAAGGGGTGGGGCTTTCACCATTCCCACCGCACAAAGTCCTATGAGGAGACAGCGGATGCCAGCAGTTACTACCCCGCCGGCCCCTCCTCCCCCGGCCAGACACAAGGTGCAATACAGGTCCGCTTGGGAAGAACAGAAATTTGCCTCCACATTATACCCAGCTATTGCCCGTCCCCAATGCCAACTGCTGTGCAGACGGTACACACGTACAGCCCGTCTCCTTTTACAACCGCCCTGTCAAGATGACTGTGACTCGGGCTGTCCTACAAAGCTGGTGACCACACACAGCTTTCCTGTGGCTGATCCCCTGCCTCCTTCAGTCCCCGCGATCGTAATTTTCATCTCTCCCCAACTTTGATGTCAGGGAAAAAAGAAAGAAAGAAAGAAAGGAAGGAAGGAAGGAAGGAAGGAAGGAAGGAAGGAAGGAAGGAAGGAGGAGCTGGGCGTGGTGGCGCACACCTTTAATCCCAACACTCGGGAGGCAGAGGTAGGAGGATCGCCGTGAGTTCGAGGCCACCCTGAGAATACATAGTGAAGTCCAGGTCAGCCTGGGCTACAGTGAGACCCTCCTTCGAAAAACCAAAAAAAAAAAAGGAAGGAAGGAAAGAAAGAAAGAGAAAAAAAAAATTGCCTTAGACTTTTTTGGGGGAAGGGGTGGGAGGTTTCGAGGTAGGATCTCACTCTGGCCCAGGCTGACCTGGAATGCACTATGTAATGTCAGGGTGGCCTCGAACTCATGGCGATCCTCCTACGTCTTTGTCTCCCAAGTGCTGGGATTAAAGTCGTGCGCCAGCACGCTGACTTTTGCCTTTGATTTTATGTGTGCTTGGCTCCTAGATTCCTTAAGTGCATATTTCTTCTGCACGCAAACTCATTTTAATTTCTTGATTTTTTTTAAGGACATGGAAGGGCTGTTGACACCCAGCAGACACATACGTACGAGGTCATACGTGTCACACACGCAAAACAGAAGAAAAGCAGGACCAGGCTTAATCACGACCCTTCCTTGCATCTCAGCATCGCTTTCATGAAGGGATTTTCTGCCCTCAACAGGTCATTGTTTTCAGAATTTGTCAGGCGTGGTGGCGCACGCCTTTAATCCCAGTACTCGGAAGGCAGAGGTAGGAGGATCATCATGATTTTGAGGCCACCCTGAGACTACATAGTGAATTCCAGGTCAGCCTGGACCAGAGTGAGACCCTACCTCAAAAAACCAACAACAACAAAAAAATTGTTAGCTCTTTTTGCAGCAAAACACCTATGGCCATTCTTCTGGAAGGAGGGATTCACACAACCATGTTTGTAACAGTATCCTGGGCATCACGTTACCACCTGACGGTGTGGGTCTTGTTTTGTTGCTTAGGTTAGCCTTCATCTCCTAGACTCAGGTGATCCTCTGGCCTCGGTTTCTGGAAGAGCTATACTAGAGGTATGTACTTGGAACCTAGGTCGCTGCCTTTACGTGTCTGCGCAGGATCCTCTTAGGGTCCCCAGTGGCACGAGCAGAGGTGAAGGGGACTCGCGTCTGGGCCTGCGCCACAGGGCCCAGAGCTTCAGCGTGAGAACTGACTCGGCGGAATCTGAAGTCTGGTGAGTAAGCTTTCTAAGAGGATGAATGAACTACGCTATAGAGAAAGGAACTGTGAAACTGGATATGGCCCCTAATGTGTGGGAGGTAGACACACAAAAAAGTTTAAGGTCATCCTCAGCTATACAGTGACCTCACAGCCAGCCCAGAATACATGAGACCCTGTCTCAAAAAAAAAAAAAAAAAAAAAAAGGTGTGAGACATGTTTTCTCCCCTATCTCAACCTCGAAAGATGCAGCAATACCACCTCCTACAGAAAGCCGACTGACTTCCCCCGTATACTATTTCTAAATGCCTCCAGGCCTGAAGCTTTTAACTTGGACACAGCAACGGCATACGATGGTCTGAGACGTGCCATGGAATTAGGTTAGGAAAGGAAGCCCACTGGGCAGCAGGAAGCACAGGTGGTACTTTATTTAAGTCCACTACTAAAAAGGACCCATAGTGAAATCCAGCACCCGGCCTGGGGACAGGCATTCACTTGCTGTGGCTTTTATTTTTTTTTAATTTTTTTCTTGTTGCTGATCATTTTTTTATCTATTTATTTGAGAATGACATACAAAGAGAGAAAGAGGCAGATAGAGAGAAAGAATGAGCTCGCCAGGGCCTCCAGCCACTGCAAACGAACTCCAGACACGTGCGCCCTCTTGTGCATCTGGCTAACGTGGGTCCTCGGGAATCAAGCCTCGAACCAGGGTCCTTAGGCTTCACAGGCAAGCGCTTAACCGCTAAGCCATCTCTCCAGCCCTTGCCGTGACTCCTGAACCAACAGAGGACTTACTTGATCAGGGAATGTAAGCACAGGCCCCTTTCAGTAACTGCAAACTGTAAGAATACAGTTTTTGAACTGAGGATATAGCCAGTAGGTAGGGTGATTGCCTGGCACACATGAGGCCCCAGGTTTGAGCCCTGGTACTGCATAAACCAGGTGCACGCCTGTAATTCCCGTCACTTGGGAGGTATAAACACAAGGAGCAGAGATTCAAAGTCATCCTCAGCTGCACAGTGAGTTCAAGGACAGCCTGAGCTACAAGAGACTATCTCAAAATACACAAAGCAACACATACACACACACACACTCACACAGCCAAATTTATATAACTCAGAATTCTAATATCCTAAATTGTCTATTTAATGCCAGTAGCATACCATACATTTCTTTTTCAGCTTCTATAGGATTTTTTTTTTTTTTTTTTTTTTGGTTTTTCAAGGTAGGGTCTCACTGTAGCTCAGGCTGACCTGGAATTCACTCTGCATTCTCAGGGTGGCCTCAAACTCACGGCAATCCTCCTACCTCTGCCTCCCGAGTGCTGGGATTAAAGGCGTGCGCCACCACGCCCAGCTAGGATTTTTTCTTTTTTTGAGAAAGAGAGAGACAGAGAGAGAACTGGTACACCAGGGCCTCAGCCACTGCCATCTAACTCTGGACACTTGTGCCACCTAGTGGGCATGTGCGACCTTGCATTTGCCTCACCCTTGTGGGTCTGGCTTACGTGGGATCTGGAGAGTCAAACATGGGTCCTTACCACTAAGCTGTCTCTCCAGCCCTCTATAGATTTTTTTTTATGAGAAAGCTAACTTTTATATTCCTGTTCTCTTTTTCATATTGTAATTGATCAAGGGTGAGAACAGAGTCATGATTTTAACTTCCAACGTGTTTAGAAAAGATGGGAGGAGGGAGAAGCAAGGCCTCCCCACACGAAGTCCACAGAGAGCACTCACCTCCTGTAGCGTCAACAAGGTGTGCAGGACAGCGGGAAGTGAGGTCTGGACAACTCCAAATCTGTCTTCTGTGAACGATGCCGCTACCAAGTGAGACAGACCTCAGGGGAAGGAGACGAGAGTGAGTCAAGTCTATCCGTCACACACGTGAGGAAAGGTCAACATTATGAATATAAAAAGAACTCTACAGGCCAGGGGTGGTGGCGCACGCCTTTAGTCCCAGTACTCGGGAGGCAGAGGTAGGAGGATCTTTGTGAGTTCAAGGCCACCCTGAGACTACACAGTGAATTCCAGGTCAACCTGGACTAGAGTGAGACACTACCTCAAAAAACCAAAAAAAAAAAAAAAAATTACTACACTGTGTTGCGCTTGTTAAGTTCTTGGGAGAGAATGCAAGCCCAGGGCTGGAAGTGCACCCGGGGTCCGTGACTACAGCTCAGTAGCAGAGTACTTTAGTAGACGTGGAGCCCGAAGGCCAGGAAGGAGGGACACAGGACTCATCAAGATGTCGGAAAAAAGCACAGTTTACATAAAACAAAGATATAAGAATGTAAGTGAAAAATCCACGGACTAAGATTAAAGTCCAGAAATGGCCTTTTGTGAACTATACTTCAGTATTTCACCAGTGAAACTCGCGGTTGTAAGTCACAGTTCTTACCTTCTAAGGCCCAAATATGCATCTGGGCATCTGAAAAAACAGCCTGAATGGAGGCCTCTGGGTGCTACAAATGAAATAAAAATGTTTTAGGGACTAGAGAGATGGCGCAGCGGTTAAAGCGCTTGCCTGCAAAGCCAAAGGACCCACGTGAGCCAGCCAGCCGCACAAGGTGGCGCATGCGTCTGGAGTCCGCTGGCAGTGGCTGGAGGGCCCGCTGTGCTGCGCCATCGCGTCAGCCCTGGCGAGCATGTTCCGGTTCAGTGTCTTAAGCTTAACCTCTCTTGCTGCAGACACTGCAGTATGAGTGAATGGGCTAAGAGCACACTATGTGTACTCATGCAATTTTTCATGATTCATGTACTCTCCTGCAGTCTTTCCGTTGGGAAAGAAATGTGAGTAGCCCTAAGAGAATATGCATTCACTTAAGAGTCATTTCAACTTCTTTTATTTTATTTATTTGACAGAGAAAGAGGGAGAGGGAGAGAAAGAGAGAATGGGCGCACCAGGGCCTCCAGCCACTGCAAAAGTGAGTTTGATTTCCCAGCCCGCATGTTTTCAGAAATCCAGGCCTGAGGGGTTCAGACACGAGGATCGCTGGGGCTCCCTAGTCAGTCTACCAAACCACAACCAAAAACCAACAAACAAAAATGGGGAGCTCCTACTTCAGAGAAGGACTCTCACTCAGAAGAGCAACACAAGAGATACCTGATGCCTTCCCCTGACTTCCACAGCTGTGCACGAGAAACAGGCACCAGCATACCCACGTGCACACGCTGCACACACACACATATATGTGTGTGTGTATATGTGCGCATACATGTACATGTACAAGCAGAAGTGCTCTCCCCCATACAGGGCGGAGGTTTCACTTGTCAATCACTACACAGCAGCTGAGGCCCATGAAAACAGACAACTCTTTGCTTTCCACACCTCAAGCCCCGGGTTCATTCGTCAGGGGTCTGCAGTGACTGAGGAGCAAATGTGAAAGTTCACCTTTCTTGGGGTTGTGGGGGAGAGCTTGGCTTGAAACAGCCTCACATGCTGCATGGTCTGACTCAAACCCTCACTCCTCCTGCCTCAGCTCCCGGAGTACTAGGAATAGAGATATCACTGAGCCACCACACCTGGCATGGGAATGAAATCTTTCTCCATCAAAAATTTAACTTCTCGTGGCTTAGCGGTTAAGGCGCTTGCCTGCAAAGTCAAAGGACCCAGGTTCAACTCCCCAGGACCCATGTAAGCCAGATACACAAGGAGGTGCATGCATCTGGAGTTCGTTTGCAGTGGCTGGAGGCCCTGGCGTGCCAATTCTCTCTCTATCTCTACCTTCCTATTTCTGTATCTCTTTCTTTCTCTCAAATAAATTAAAAAAAATAAAACTATTAAAAAAATTAAACATCTCAGGGGCTGTACAGATGATTTAGCGGTTAAGGAGCTTGCCTGCAAAGCCAAAGGACTCCTCAGACCCACGTAAGCCAGATACACAATGGGGCTGCATGCCTCTGGAGATCCTTTGCAGCAGTTGAAGGCTCTGGCATGCCTGTTCTCTTTACTTGCTTTTCTCTCACAGATAAACAAAAATAAAAAATTTAATGACTGGGGGCTATGATGGCTCAGTGGTGAAAGGTGCTTGCAAAGTCTGCAGGCCTGGGTTCAATTCGACAGCACCCACATAAAGCCAGTGCATGTATCTGGTACACCCATAAATACACATGTATACACGCAGACAAAGAAATAGAGATCTCTGAGGCACTAGGTGTGTGTGAGGGAGAGTACCGAGTGAGGCACTAAGCAAAGGTGCAGGATTACTGCAATTAACCTCTGAAACTTTTACACGTCAAGCCAGGTGTGGTGTTACACGCCTTTAATCCCAGCATTCGGGAGGCAGAGATATAGGAGGATCGCTGTGAGTTCGAGGCCACCCTGAGACTACAGAGTGAATTCCAGGTCAGCCTGGGCTACAGTGAGACCCTACCTCGGGGAGAAAAAAAAAACAAAAACCTTTTACAAGTCAATTCTCTGCTATTTCAACCCTGTTTCCTCCTTGCCAATCTTAACACTACCACTTCATATTCTTACCTTACTGAAAAAATACATTATCAGCACCCGTTTTGACAAGAAATTCTTAATCTGAATTGGGAAAAAAAATAAAAAAAAATAATTAGAACATTTGCATTTTTATTTTTTTTAATTTTAATTTTTTATTTACTTATTTGAGAGGGACAGACAGAGAGAGAGAGAGGCAGAGAGAGAGAGAGAGAATGGGCGTGCCAGGGCCTCCAGCCACTGCAAATGAACTCCACACGCGTGCGCCCCCTTGTGCATCTGGCTAACGTGGATCCTGGGGAATCGAGCCTCGAACCGGGGTCCTCAGGCTTCACAGGCAAGCGCTTAACCGCTAAGCCATCTCTCCAGCCCAGAACATTTGCATTTTTAATTCTATCATAATATATTACAAACTTCTAGGTCCTTCCTGTCATGATTTAAATAAAAATATGGAAACATGCCCCATATCTTGCAAACAGTAACATTTACAATAAACCCTGTGAGTAAATATCTTTGTGCTATGGGTTAGAGAGCAATGACAAGCAATCTAACCGTAACTCTGCTGTGTCCGATGTAAACACCCAGGACACACAAACAGAGCCCCGTACCTACAGAAGTAATCTGCAGCGTTCATGAGGACATCTTCTACCACACGCTCTCATGCGCTCGCTCGCTCTCTCTCTCTCTCTCTCTCTCTCTGTCTCCTCACTGTCAGGAATTCCTCAGAGTTTCTGAGGACATTTTCTAGAACACATTCCCTCTCTCTTGGTCTCCTCACTTTCAGGAATTCCTCAGAGTTTCTGAGGACATTTTCTAGAACACACTCTCTGTTTCCACACTGTCAAGACTTTCCATTTTCCAATAAAAAGCAAGACACAAAGTGGCTTTCTAGTAGTTGACATTTATAAAAAAACAAAATTTTCTTCTATCAAGATTGACGTCTAAGAAAATTCATGACTATTATACTCTCACTCAAAGTACAAAGACTGGTCAGTGAGATGCCATGAGGTGCTACATAAAAAGTGACACTTAGCTGGATACGGTGGCCCAGCACTTTAATCCCAGCACTTGGGAGGCAGAGGTAGGAGGATTGCGTGAGTTCGAGGCCATCCTGAGACTACATAGTGAATTCCAGGTCAGCCTGAGCTAGAGTGAGACCCTACCTCGAAAAACCAAACAAACAAACAAAACAAAAAAAAGAATAAATAAATAAATAAATAAGGAGGAACAACAGTACTTATGTCAGGCAAAGCCATAAGCCCATGTGGGACAAAAAAAGTTTATATAAATTTCTTTAGTTATTTTCTACTGATTTGAAAGTTCCATCAAAGAGGTACTAATTTCTTCCACCTTAAAAAATTAATTTTTTTTTTTTTTTTTTTTTTTTTTTTTTTTTTGGTTTTTCGAGGTAGGGTCTCACTTTAGCCCAGGCTGACCTGGAATTCACTATGGAGTCTCAGGGTGGCCTCGAACTCACGGTGATCCTCCTACCTCTGCCTCCCCAGTGCTGGGATTAAAGGCATGCGCCACCACGCCTGGCAAAAAAATTAAATTTGTTAAAGTCCAAGGACTTTACTCTAAAGCTACTGACTGATTTCCAGATCTGCTTACAGTAAAACTTCCGAGATCCGGGTTTCTCCGGGTCTCCGTTTCCTCTACCCACCCTTCCTGACCCACACCAATTCTGCACAATGTATTGCACCCTAAAGCTCTAGTAAGGTAAGGGCAAGTGAGACGGCACAGCCTGTTTATCTCAGCACCTTAGGAGGCTGAGACAACAGGACTCAGGGCCAAGGCCTTCCCTGGATATAGGCAGAGCTAGTTCAAGGCCAGCATGGGCAGAATACAAGACCATGTGTCCAAATAAAATAAACAAGGGCTGCGTATGTAACTCAAGAGTATTAACTGCAGTTACCATGTCCAGAGTCAAAAGCCCTGAGGTCCTTGCGTCACCTCGCTCAATCTCTTCCTCTGCGGAAATAAATATCCTGATCTGGACACCTTACAGCTGTCAACGTAGCTCCTCTGATCAGAGGCACACCACCTAACTCAGAGACTTCAAATTCTGAAGGTCTAGTCTCAACCTCACCACTAGAGCAGCTCTTTCAGTTTTTGTTTTTTAATTGTTGTTTTAATTTTAAAAAATATTTTATTTTATTTATTAGCCGGGGATGGTGGCGGACACCTTTAATCCCAGCACCCGGGAGGCAGAGGTAGGAGGATCGCCCTTGAGTTCGAGGCCACCCTGAGACTACAGAGTGAATTCCAGGTCAGCCTAGACTAGAGTGAAACCCTACCTCGAAAAACCAATAACAAAAAACAAACAAAAAAGAATATTTTATTTATTTATTTGAGAGAGAACGAAGCAGACAAGGTCTCACTCTAGCCCGGGCTAACCGGGAATTCACTCTGTGGTCCCAGGTTGGCCTCAAACTCACAGTGATCCTCTTACCTCAGTCTCCAGAGTGCTGGCGCTAAAGGTGTGAGCCAGCAAGCCTGCTTTGAGCAGCTCTTTTAAAGTCTAAGCTATATCTTCTCATTCCTTGGGTAAAACCATACAATGGTTTTTCCACATCACTCAGGAAAAATGAAGTCTTTGCAGCATCGAGTGACCCACTAAACTGTGGTGCCTCCTATCTCTCCGGCCTCACCATCCATCCATCCTCCACTCTTCCTCCCTCTCTGCTTTAGCCACACTGTTGCTCACACAAGCCAAGCACACGTCCACCTTAGGGTCTATGCATGTTTTCCTTCATTCTTCCCTTCCCTTCCCTTCTGCTCTCTCGTACCATGCTACCTTGTCAATGAGACACCTTGAACCTGTCCACTCAAATGGTATTCTGTTCCCTAAGCAGTTTCCCTAACCTGCTCCATTTTATATAGGCTTAAGACATCAAATTTCTCCTCTTTTTTTTTTTTTTTTTTTTTTTTGGTTTTTCGAAGTAGGGTCTCACTGTAGCCCAGGCTGACCTGGAATTCACTATGTAGTCTCAGGGTGGCCTTGAACTCACAGCGATCCTCCTACCTCTGCCTCCCGAGTGCTGGGATTAAAGGCGTGCGCCACCATGCCCAGCCAAAATTTCTCCTCTTTTAAGAGTACTTTCATATCCTAAACAGGACCTATGAGGATGTATCTTACAGTTCATAGTTTAAGACAACTTTCATTCTTTTTTTTTTTTTGTTTTGTTTTTTTTTGTTTTTTTGAGGTAGGGTCTCACTCTAGCCCAGGCTGACCTGGAATTCACTATGTAGTCTCAGGGTGGCCTCGAACTCATGGCGATCCACCTACCTCTGCCTCCCGAGTGCTGGGATTAAAGGCGTGCGCCACCACGCCCGGCTAAGACAACTTTCATTCCTAATAGCTCCTAAAATCTTTTATAGCAGCATTCTTTGCTTCAAATACAGTATGTAACACATCTGCTTCCTCATTCATTGTCCCTTATTAACATGTAAATATTAAATGGGCAGAGAATGTTTTATTTGTTGTTTTTCCTATAAACTAAAATGGTACTCTGCATATATGAAGACTCAACTGTGTCTTAAAGAGTTCAGATGAAAGGCTTTGAATTAAGGTAGGCCGTATGCAATTGCAATTTGTGTGACTTAAAACCACTCAAAATACTGGCAATTTCATATGGGTGAACAAGATACTCGAAGTATCGAAAAAAAGAAAAAAAAAAAAAGGCCAGCCAGGTGTGGTGGCACAAAGTGCTTACTCCCAGCACTTGGGAGGCAGAGGTAGGAGGATCACCATGAGTTCAAGGCCACCCTGAGACTACATAGTAAATTACAGGTCAGCCTGAGCTAGAGTAAAATCCTACCTCAAAAAAACAAAAACAAAAACAAAAAACAGAAAAGGGCTGGAGAGATGGCTTGACGGTTAAGTCACTTGCCTGTGAAGCCTAAAGACCCAGGTTCAATTCCCCAGTACCCATGTAAGTCAGATGCACAAGGTGGTGCATGTGTCTGGAGTTCGTTTAATGTGGCTGGAGGCCCTGGTGCACCCATTCTCTCTCTCTCTCTTTTGCAAATAAGTAAATAAAATATTTTTTAATAAAGCCGGCGGAGGGGGGGGACCAACAGGGCTTGAGAGCTGGCTTAGTAGTTCCGGTGCTTTCCTGCGAAGCCTAAGGATCTGTGTTTGATTCTCCAGATCCCGCATAAGCCAGACGCACAAAGGTGAGGCAAGAGCAAGGTCGCACATGCCCACTAGTTGGCACAAGTGTCTAGAGTTCGATTACAGTGGCTGAGTCCCTGGAGTGCCAATTCCCTTTGTCTCTCTCTCATACTCTTTCTAAACGAAAAAAGAACTTAATTACTGATGTGAAATCCTTAATGTTATATTAAATTATAAACGCATAATCCTATAATCCTACCTGTTCACGTTTATTCTGAATCCATAAGTAGACCACGTTGGGCGGTCTCACTGTCTTACCCTCAGCAGTAAGAGACGTGTAAGGAAATGGGTTAGAAAACTCGGGTGCTTCCTGATCTACTGAAAAAGGAGGGAAAAAAGAAAAAAGAAAAAAAAAAAAAAACAGTAAGGTGAGCACTTCAGCTGTCTGATTGTCTGCAACTCTGAGACCTTAAATGCTAGAGAGCAAACAGCCCTCACCGGATGTAGAAGTCCAGAGCCGCGGCCCTCTTCGGGTGAGCTGAGGACTCCGGGGAGAACCGTAGCAGGTGCTGGCATCGAGTATTTCAGCCATGCGATTCACCACAGTGGAGCCAAACGGGGTCGAGCAGGGACTTGAAACATCTGGCGTGGGCAGTTTTGAAGAAAACAGCGATGTTTTCACTAAGGGTGGCATGGAAGGCCGAGGCGCCTGGCTGGATTTTGGTGTGTGAAAAGCAGTCTCTTCTGCAAGAGAACAGATGCAATGTGATAGGGGGATCTGGTCCCAGCGGGCAGTTCAGAGGCTCTTGGTGCTTAATAGCCCCCACGCTGGTTGAAGGCTCTAGCCCAAAGCACAGCGGAAGGCTTCCATTTAAGGTGATAAGCCTAAGGTCTAGATTTTACTTCTGCGATTCAAGTGTCACTGGAGTTTTGAACAAATTTTTCTTTTTTGAAAAAAAAAAATTTATTTATTTATTTATTATGTGAGAGAGAGAGACAGGGAGAGAAAGAGGGAGAATGGGCATGCCAGGGCCTGTAGCCATTGCAAACAAACTCCAGGGGCATGTGCCACCTTGTGCATCTGGTTTACGTGGGACCTGGGGAGTTGAACCTGAGTCCTTGGGCTTCTCAGGCAAGCATATTAACTGCTAAGCCATCACTCCAGCCCTTGGACATCTTTTTCTGTCAGATCAGTACAAATTCATTTATCCTTCCCTCCATGAGTATCCTGATCTTCAAGATTCAAATCTAGGGAACTGGAGAGATGGCTTGGTGGTTAAGGCATTTGCCTGTGAAACATAAGGACCCAGGTTCAATTCCCTAGGACCCACATAGACCAGATGCACAAGAGGGCACATGTGTCTGGATTTCGTTTGCAGTGGCTGGAGGTCCTGTCGTGCCCATTCTTTCTCTCTCTCTTCTCTCGTAAATAAATAAATAAAATTTTTAAAAAGATTCAAATCTTGATCTTCAAGGTTCATTTCTCTACGCCATTTTAAATGAACTCATCAACTCACATTTTCTTTTTAAATGACAACAACTTTACAGGATTAGGATCTACACAGCTTGACCATATTAACAGCTATGGTACGGTTACTGGGCTAAACATACAAATTTACATTGAGAAGAAACCTTTTCCCATTTTCCCCAAAATAAATCACACCAAAGACTGTTGTTGTTGGGTCTGGTGAGATGGTCCCATAATCTCAGCTACTCAGTAAGCTGAGGCAGGAGAATCGCAAATTTTAGGCCACCCTGGACTATACAATGATTTCAAAGGGCCTGGGAAATAAATGAAAAGAAAGAGAAAGGGGAGAGCGTGGCAAGGATATAGCTCGGCGGTAGAGCACTTGCCAAGTATGCATGAGGCCCTAGGTTCAGTTGCCAGCCAGTATTGGGAAGGAAAAAAAAAAAAAGACGTATTTAGCCGGGCGTGGTGCATGTATACATCCTCCAAAAGCTCTCAATCACTTCAGTTGCCAACTGTGGACCAGCGACATTTTGTCTCTGGGATGCCACAGCCAGAACAGAACCCAGGTGTGCCAGGGCCTCCAGCCACTGCAGACAACCTCCTGACGCGAGCGCCCCCTTTGTGCATCTGGCTAATGCGGGTCCTGGGGAATCGAACCTGGGTCCCTTGGCTTTGCGGGCAAACGCCTTAACCGCTACGCCATCCCTCCAGCCCTGATGACCATTATTTTATCAGGCTTTTTAAATACCACTGCCACACGGAACCATTTTAAAACATTTTATTAACTGGCAAAAGGAAAAAAAAATGTGTATTTTTGATATGCAATGGGTTGACGTTTTGCAGTTTTCTTATTTTTGGTGTATGTGTGCACATGCGGGTGTGCACATGCGGGTGTGCACATGCGGGTGTGCACATGCACAAGCCCCACGGCCATGTGCGCAGAGGCCACAGGAAGGCATCGTGCGTCCTCCTCTATTTGGTATTTTCAGTCTACCATGATATGGTCAGGTCTTTCCCTTAGTTCAACACACTATCCCTTATGCTGGATTAATCTTCCCGGAAACATACACCTCACACTCAGTTAACTCAGCATAGATTAACTACTGTCACCACTCTTAAGAAGCAGATAGATGTGCTTCCCCCCCCCCCCCCCAATCAAGGAAGAGGAGTTACCTGTGGAACTGAGCTTCTTGGGGCCCGCGGGGAATGAAGACGGCACTCTCCCGTTTGAAGCAGCGGCTTCCTGGTGCAGAATCAGTTTCTGAGTCATGTCACTTAGAAGAGTCAGACACTCCCGCGAGATGGCAGTCCAGTTGTGGGGGTGTCCACCTAAGAGGACACAACACAAGCTGTTATCATGGAAATAAGCTCGGATTCTCCTTGGCAAGCCAGGGCCAGGGAGCGATAAGCAATGCTCCACTCCACGCTGCATCGGGCCCTCTCCTCATTTCAGCTACTCGGTGGATGCCCATGCTCTCTAGAATGTAGCAACCTAATCAATACATGGGTAGATCAATTTATCCAACAGCCTGAAAGCCAACACTTGCTATGTGACCATTAAAAACTCCCAAGTTCGGGCTGGAGAGATGGCTTAGCACTTAAGGTGTTTGCCTGCGAAGCCAAAGGACCCAGGTTCGATTCCCCAGGACCCATGTAAGCCAGATGCATAAGGGGGTGCATGCATCTGGAGTTTGTTTACATTGGCTGATGGCCCTGGTGCATCCATCTCTCTCCCTCTCTCTCTCTCTATTTGCCTCTTAGTCTCCCTCTCTCAAATAAATAAAATAAATATTTTTAAAAAACTGGGCTGGAGAGATGGCTTAGCAGTTAAAGTGTTGGCCTGCAAAGTCAAAGGAACCAGGTTCAATTCCCCAGGACCCATGTAAGTAAGCCAGATGCACAAGGGGGCGCATGCATCTGGAGTTCATTTGCAGTGGCTGGAGGCCCTGGTGTGCCCATTCTGTCCCTCTCTCTTTCTCTCTCTGCCTTTCTCACTATCAAATAAATAAATAAATAAATAAATAAAATATTTTTTTAAAAACTCCCAAGTTTGGCTGGAGAGATGGCTTAGTGGTTAAGGCACTTGCCTGCAAAGCCTAAGGGCACATGTTCCAATCTCCAGGTCCCATATAGCCAGACACACAGTGACACAAAACATGCAACATTGTACATGCCCACAAGGAGAGCACACGTCTGGAGTTGGTTCACAGAGGCTGAAAGGCGCTGGTGTGCCCATTCTCTCTCTCTCTCTCTTTCAAAAAATAAAAATTTTAAAAACCTCCCAAGTTGGTCACTAAAATAAAGCCAAGCACTAAGTCATGGTTTGAGAAAGACCAAAGTTACTTCACTAGCAATACCGAAGACAGCTCAGCCTGTGAAAGGTCAACTAAGGTAATTCTAGGGTTTACGAGATACACTCAGTGACCCCCCCTACACCTCCGTGTGACCCTCAGGCTTCTTTACATTTTCAATTACAGGAGTTCCTCCCCAGCCACATTCTCTACAGTCACCCCCGGTCAACAATGATCCAAAACTACCACATGGAAAATTGCAGGAAGAAACAACTCCTAAGTTCTAAACTGGTGTCTCTGGCCCAGTGGTTAAGGTGCTTGCCTGCAAAGCCTAATGACCTCAGTTCAATCCCCAAGTTCCCACATAAAGCCAGATGCACAAAGTGGCACACAGGTATCTAGAGTTCATTTGCAATGGCTGAAAGCCCTGGCATACCCATTCTCTCTTGCTGGCTCTGTCTCTCATCTTGCAAAAATTATATATATATATACACATATACATATATATATGTAGATAGATATAAAATATAAATTGGCTTCTCTAAAATAGCATTATGAAATCTATTGCCATTCCAAACCCACTGACTGCCTGGGACATGAGCCATCCCCATGTCTAGCATATTCACACTACATTTTTCTCACCCGTTTATCAGTCACATGTCGTCATTTACCAGACAGGCTGCCACTGATATCACAGTGCTTGCGTTCAAATTCCCCTTCATTTAATTAACAATGGCCCCACGTCACACAAGTAGTGATATTAGCAATTTTGTTATATTGTTATAACTGTTCCATTTGCTTATTGTCAACCTCTTACTGTGCTGAATTTTAATTATCATAGGTAAACATAAATGATAGAACACACTCGTGGTTGTTTGAATGGATGAACCCCAATATATTCAGGAGTTTATTAGAAGATTGTAATTCAGATCTGCAGCAGATCCTCGGGCCCAGCCGTAAGGCGGTTCTGAATTCCAACCTAAGATATGCAAAGGGCCTGAGCTCTGCCTGGGTTCCTGAGTGTGCTTGCTTGTGGTGGCTTTTCTGTCTGCGTGGGCCTGTGAAAGGGAGCCAACTCCTTCTGCCATTATGGAACTTCCCCCAGATCTGGAAGCTTCAGCAAATCCCTTCCTCCTCCCATAAACCGGGTCTGGTCCAGAGGTTCCTCCCAGCGACGTGAGGCTGTCTACGACAACAGTTTGTAGGGTTCGGTACACCCAATTTCAGGCACCCACTGGGGACCCTGGATCATACCCATCGATAAGGAAGGGACTGGACGTAAGAGCTAGTATTTACGATTACATCTCTAGGAATGACTCACTGTCTGAAAATGACCAGACATTATACTTGGAGAGCTTACATATTTGCTATCATATTTAATGAACTAATAATTCTCACTCCTTTAACAATTCCCTCATTTCTTCCTATCTTTTAAGTTTCCAAGACTTTTGTCTCCCAGAGTTGTCATGTGAGAATCAAGCCTGCTCCACTCTGTGCTGAGTAGGAGCTGCCGAGAACCACCTAAGCCGTCTTAGGGGTGTGTTACTCCCTCCCTCTTCACTTAGATCCCTCCTTGAACATCTTCCCTGCGTACAACTCACGCATGTCACCTGACCCACAAACAAAGAAACAAGAAGACTCTATTAGCGGGCCTTAAGATGTATTTTTGGGTACTTGGGATAGCTAGGAACTGTGTAATATTCCAAATAGATTCTAAAACAACTTTATTTTTATTTATTTATTTAAGAGAGAGAAAGAGGCAGAATGGGTGCGCCAGGGCCTCCAGCCACTGCAAACGAACTCCAGATGCAAGTGCCCCCTTGTGCATCTGGCTTACGTGGGTTCTGGGGAATTGAACCGAGGCCCTTTGGCTTTGCAGGCAAACGCTTTAACCGCTAAGCCACCTCTCCTGCCCTCCAAGTAGATTTTAATCATAAGTCCATTAGAATGGAAGTTCTCTGGCAAAACACATGAGGCCTTGCTAACCATTTACGTAACTCTAGAAAAATAATGACAGAAAATTCCTAAGTTAACTCAAGGCTGACAGAAAACTATGATTCCAGTTAATTTTCCATAGTATCGGCCCTGGATTTCTCACAAGACGTGAAGGAAAGCGGCTCCAACCAATCACGTATTTATATAACTGGGTTCCGCTGCCACATCACGTTTAACTACAACAGGAGGTCTTTCTACAATCTGGGAGTTGGAGAGCTTGCCAAAATAATGGGGTGCCAGTGAGAAAGAGGGCGAAAAGGGACAACCCAGGCTCTCTTTCCCCCCGGGGCCCGGTTGGATCGCCTCCCCTTGAGGAACACGGCAGAGCGCTGGCAAAGTCGCAGTCCTGAGCTGCTTGGCAAGAAACTGCAGAGCAGTGTGTCAGGGCTGCCAAGAGGATCCGTGGGCCACCATCAAATCTAGTGCCCGGCCTACCTTTTTGTCTAAGGGAGGTAAGAGCAAAGACCTGGGCACTTGGAGTCAAAGGATAAAATTCTGGGGCTGGAGAGGATGGCTCAATGGTCAAAGTATTTTTGCCTGCAAAGCCTAATGACCCAGGTTCGATTCCCTAGCACCCACATAAGGCCAGATGCGCAGACTGATGAAGGCATCTGGATTCCTCTGTAGGAGCTAGAGGCCCTAGCAAGCTCACTTTATCCCTCCCTCCAAACCCCCCACACTTGCAAATAAATAAAAATTAAACAACATTAAAGGGTCTAAGACTCTTAGCCGGGCGTGGTGGCGTACGCCTCCGATCCGGCACTCGGGAGGCAGAGGTGGGAGGAGGGCTATGATTCGGAGGCCAGCCTGGGAGTCCGGTGAGATCCAGGTCAGACTGGGCCAGAGTGAGACCCTGCCTCGAAATAAACTAAGTCTAACGTCCTTAAGCTGCACTTTGTGTTGGGAAACTGTCAACCTCCTGCACTTTCTTCGTGTCAGCGTGTTGAAAGAGAAGAAAGGATATGTAGCTTATGAATAAATACTTTCCCGGTAACAAATTCTGCTCAGCGCAATGCAAACTCCAGGTTGTGTGCGACTTAATCCGCAGTCAACTCAACGAGGTACGGTATTTTATGAAACTACACCTCTGCCACCAAAACTTCTAGTGGAGCACGTCGGGCGCTCACAGGCCTAATCACGTCTGTTAAGTCTTAGCAATACCTGGTTGGCTGAGGCTGAAAACTTCTTGTCTTCGAGAAGGAGAATACTTAGAAAGTAACATCAGGTCCTGCAAGGCTAAATACTAGAAGAGAGGGGGAAAAACACCATTTAATGTTGTTAACCTCTCTATATAAAATCTTATAATTGAATTCGGTTCATTATATATCCAAGGAGAACTCGGATGGACTTTCTCATAAAATAAGTATTTCAGGATCATAATCTTCCTGTCTCCATTTCTAGAACTTTCCTACCTCTACCATCATTACCCGCTGTAGGCTTCGGTCACGTATGAGAAACTACAGAAGTGTGTTCTTTTGTACTTCTGTGGTAGAAACCTTAACCAGCATTTAATCCTGGAATTTTCCCTGGTCTCCCAAACTACACTCACATAGCCCCCCAACTTGGCACTTGACACAACGTGTTGTCAATTTCCGTCTGTTCCCCTGTTTCATTTGGCTCCACCTACCACACTGTAATGTTCACTACCAAGTCCAAAATCAGGTTCCAACAGACAATAAACACAAATCAGTTCACTTGGCTAAAAAATCGAAATTTTTTCCACTGGCAAAACTCATTATTCACCCTTCAAAATACCATTCTTAGCTGGGTGTGGCAGCGCACATCTTTAATCCCAGCATGGGGGAGGCAGAGGTAGGAGGATCGCCGTGAGTTTGAGGCCACCCTGAGATTACATAGTGAATTCCAGGTCAGCCTGGGCTAGAGTAGGAACCTACTTCAAAAACAACAGGGCTGGAGAGATGGCTTAGCAGTTAAGGTGCTTGCCTGCAAAGCCAAAGGACCTTGGTTCGATTCCCCAGGACCCATGTAAGCCAGGTGCACAAGGTGGCACATGCATCTGGAGTTCATTGGCAGTGGCTGGAGGCCCTGCATGCCCATTCTCCCTGTCTCTGTCTCTCTCAAATAAATAAATAAATACATTAAAACAAACAAAAAATTCCTGGCTGGGGAGGTACCTCAGTAGTTAAAAGGCACGTGTATGCAGAGGGAGAATTAACCAAAATTTAAGATGTTATGAGAAAGCATATGAAAATCTACTTTTTCAGACAATGGTACACTGAGAAGCCATAGATTGTTACTAGAAAAATTTCAGTGCCAGGGATGAGATACCTTCCAGTGAGTTGTTGACCAGGGAGGTCCCTGATGCCCCCAAAACATTATAGGCCGTTGCCAAGGCTCTCGGTTTCCCACCAGAAATAGGTAAGACTCTACTGCTGACAACTCCACATGCTTGGACGGCACAGTCACTGAGAAACCAAGCTGGAGCTGAGCTGAAAACCGACTGCCTGGAGATCAGCTGACGGGAGGCTGGGAAAAGCTATGCTGCATGCAGCTCCATGGGAGAGAGAGAGGTCATCAGTGGAGACGATGCAGGGAACGCACGCCTGGTACTGAAAACCTAGTCAAAAGCCTGTGGCTCGGGAGGTCAGGAGCACTGGCGGGGTAATGTCCGCTGACGGCTGGCTAAGCATACACCTAGACAGATGGCCCAGGGATCCGCCCTAAGCCTACCAACCAATCAGGTCTCTCCTTGCCTATAAAGGCTCCGGTCTCCTTCCTAGGCAGAACCTGCTCTGCGCAGCTCAGTTCAGCTCCTCTGAAGGCTGCCCTACCTCTCTTCCTTTGGGCCACAAGGATACATGGGAGTCCAGCTTGGGCCAGGTGAGGGGGAAGTGGGGGGGGGGACATAAAACTGTTTCTCTGTTTGGACGGCTTTTCTGCCTGCCTCTGCTTTTCAGTCTGTGGTAACTTCTCTCTCTTTGACTGCGTGCATGATTTTCCTCTGGTTTCTGAGTCTATCACGTGGGGGGCTCCCCAAATTTCCACTACACAAGCTCCTAGATTATTCTGCTTCCCACGTGCTAGCGGCTTTACTCCTCTCTCTCTTTAAAAGCCTCAGTTCTGGGCTGGAGGAATGGCTTAGCGGTTAAGGCGTTTGCCTGCAAAGCCAGAGGACCCAAGTTGGATTCCCCAGGACCCACGTTAGCCAGATGCACAAGGGGGCACATGCATCTGGAGTTTGTTTCCAGTGGCTGGAGGCCCTGGTGCGCGCATTCTCTCTCTTTCTTTCTGTCAAATAAATAAGTAAATTTTTTTTTTAAAAAAAGCCTTTAAGCTTCAGTTTCTCTTAAGTCCACATGCTTGCAGCGCTACTCGTTTTTTTCCCCCCAAAACCTCAATTCCTCTTAAACGAACCTTATAAACTATGCAGTGCCTCATAAACCCCATAATTTGTGACTTTTCAATAAACTTAATAATTCATAATTTGTCTTTCTTGAATCCATGTTTATCAATTATTTGTTAAAGGTAGGACCCAAAACTTGGAATTCATAAATTATGGTAGACCCCTCCTAAACCCCAAAATCAGGGCAATCAGTACCTTTATGATGAGGGGGGGATTGGTATTTAAGACCTTCGGGAGACATTCATCTGATTCTTCTGCAAATGGCGGATGAATAGGGAACACATGAGCCTTAACAAACACAACCAAATACAAATAATATAAAAATTATTTCATGATCTTGTTATGTTTAATAAGTAAAGACTAGTTAAACTTATTATAAAAGACAATAGAACCAAATCAACATCTTCAGTGATCCTTGCAAAAAAAAAAAAAAAAGATGACTTTAAAGTCATATAAACCCAAATATAAACTGGTTGTGGGCACACTGTCTTACACCTTTAATCCCAGCACCCAGGAAGCTGAGTTCGGAGAATTACTGACTTCAGGGCCAACCCGGGTTAGGGTAAGACTGTATTAAAAAAAAAAAAAAAATTCTGTTAAAAAGTGTTACTGTGCTAATTTTATTAGTAGACTGACTTTTATTGACAGGAATAAAAACCAGTATTCTCTGAAGCTACCAAAGAAAACAAACCCACAGAAATGATATTTTCTAAGACATACACCTCAATGATAAAGATGACACAAAGAGCCGGGCGTGTTGGCACACGCCTTTAATCCCAGCACTTGGGAGGCAGAGGTAGGAGTGAGATCGAGGCCACCCTGAGACTACATAGTGAATTCCAGGTCAGCCTGGGCTAGAGTGAGACTCTACCTCAAAGAAAGAAAAGAAAAAAGGGCCGGGCGTGGCAGTGCACGCCTTTAATCCCAGCACTGAGGAGGCAGAGGTAGGAGGTAGCCCTTACCTCAAACCCCACCCTCAACAAAAGGGCTGCAGATATGGCTCAGCAGTTAAGGCTCCTGCCTGCAAAGCCTAAGAACCAGAGTTCAATTCCCTGGCACCCGTGTAAAGTTAGTGTACAACATAATGCATGTGTCTGGAGCTCACTGGCAGTGGCAAAAGCCCTGGGACTCCCAGACTCTCTCTTTTGAAGTAATAAATAAAAAACCCTCAGGCCCCTCTCGAGTGTACTTAGTAGATAAACAGACTATGCACAAAGAAAGCACAAAAAGTAACCTCCAGTTTAATTTCTAAATATTCAGTGAACACCAACACTGCTCCTCAAAAAACAAAATTGTGCTTACAAATGATATGCCACCAACAGTCTCAGAAGATGGCTTTTGGGGGGGGGGGGCGCTGGAGGGATGGCTTAGTGGTTAAGGTGTTTGCCTGCAAAGCCAAAGGGCCCAGGTTTAATTCCCCAGGACCCATGTAAGCCAGAAGCACAAGGGGGCACACGCGTCTGGAGTTCGTTCGCAGTGCCTGGAGGCCCTGGTACACCCATTCTCTCTCTCTCTCTCTCTCTCTCTGTGTGTGTCAAATAAATAAATAAATAATAAAAATAAAATGGCTTTGGGCACAAAGTGCTCTGCTAAAACTCCGTTTCTGCACTCTAAAACTCAGAAGTATTAACAAAAACACTCATTCGGGAGGCAGAGGTAGGAGGATTGCCATGAGTTCGAGGCCACCCTGAGACCACACAGAGAATTCCAGGTCAGCCTGGGCTAGAGCAAGACTCTACCTGGAAAAACGAACAACAACAAAAAAATCAATACTGACCTCTGTGGCATAGATTTTGAAGAGTGCCCACGAGATGTGCCACGTCACCAGGAGGAAGACCCCGCAGAGCCAGACGTGGTAGAGCAGCGAGAAGCTCAAGAGGCCGCCCACGGTGTCAAGAGGCCGGGGAAGGCGCCTGCCAAGGCAGAAGAGCACGGTGAGATCCCGCGGGCAGTGCGGGACGCCGCGCGGAGAGACAGGTCCCGTGTACACATTCCAGGTCATCTTTAACACAAGCCGGCAACGCAGTAATTTCTTGGGTGTGTGTTCACGTGTGTGAGAGCGCCGTGCCACGGCAGGTGTGTGGAGATGAGACTCTACTGTCTCTGCCTCCCTGTCTCTGCAGGTACACTGGGATTCCGGCAGCCCACCAGAGCTCAGGGCTCCCAATGGAGTCTGGAGATACACACAGCTACTCGAGGGTTGCACAGCAAGTGCACTGTCCACTGGGCCATCTCCCCAGGCCCAATTTCCATACAGCTCCTTTCCTTGCAAACCCTTTCGCAAAGCACATTCACTAATGCTTCCTTGGGAGGTGCACAGGGGGCCCAGGGGAAGGTCAGGCCTAAACTGGCTCTGGAGTTCCTCGCGTTCAAGTCTTCACTGCCGTTGACTTTAAAGGAAGAGTGAGTCACGTTCCTCAGGCTACTGGTAGGTAAACACTTAACTACTACTGCTTTGGAGTTAAATGAACCTATCAAATAGAGAAGGAAGAGGCAAGAAGGCAGGACCAACTTCAGATCTGAAGTTCAAGGCCAGCTTAGTCTCAAAAACATTGTCAAGGCACATTCCTGGATGAGATTTTGGCTTTGTCTGTGTGTCCTGTAGACACTGGGAGGGGAATTAAAAGGCACCAAGCTACAAAAACGATAGTATCCACTTTTTTTTTTTTTTTTTTTTTTTTTTTTTTTTTGGTGGTCTCCACTTTCCAAGCAATTTTACAAACTTATTTAAGAATGTTAAAAAGCATACAGCTAGATGATCAAAAATCCCTGGAGAGTTCAACTGGCAAATCCACAGCCCTAAAGTCACAAAACTAGCCATTGTAATAACTAGGATTGGAGGTGGGCATGGTGGCACTACGCCTTTTTATTTATTTATTTATTTTTGTTTTTTCAAGGTAGGGTCTCACTCTAGCCCAGGCTGACCTGGCATTCACTCTGTAGTCTCAAGGTGGCCTCGAATTCACGGAGATCCTCCTACCTCTGCCTCCTGAGTGCTCCAACACGCAGAGGTAGGAGGATCGCCATGAGTTCTCTTTCTCCCAAAAACAAAAACAAACAAGCAAAAAAAAAAACTAGATAAATAAATAATTGGGCTGGGGAGATGGCTCAGCAGTTAAGGCATGTGCCAACAAAGCCAAAGGCCTCAGGCTTGATTCCCCAGTACCCAAGTAAAGCCATGTGCACAAGGTTGCTCATGTGTCTGGAATTCATATACAGTGGCTACAGGACCTGGCATGCCCATTCTCTCCCTCTCTCTAACTCTTTCTCTCTCTCAGATAAATAATTTTTTTGTCGTTGTTTTTGTTTTTTTCAAGGTTGGGTCTCACTCTAGTCCTGGCTGACCTGGAATTCACTATGTAGACTCAGGGTGGCCTCGAACTCACAGTGATCCCCCTACCTCTGCCTCCTGAGTGCTGGGATTAAAGGTGTAGGCCACCACGCCCAGCTAAAATAAAATATTTTTAAGAACAATAATGGGCTGGAGAGGTAGCCCAACAGTTAAGGTGCTGGCCTGCAAAACCTAATGAGTAGAGTTCAATTCCCAGTACCCACATCAAGCCAGATACACAAAGTGGCACATGCACCTGGAGTTCATTTGCAGTGGCTGGAGGCCCTGGTGCACCCATTCTCTCTGTCTCTGTCTCTCAAATAATAAATAAATTGGTCTCAATACCATGACCTCACAGTGCCTAGCACTACCTTCACAAGACCCTCATAATAGGAGGAAAAGATGATGACATCAAAATAAAAGAGAGACTAATGGAGAGGGGGAGGGGATATGATGGAGAGCGGATCTGTGAAGGGAAAAGTGGGAGAGGGGAAGGAAGTATCATGGTTTATTGCCTGTAAGTACGGAAACTGTCAATAAAAAGTTTTAAAAAAAAGTTAGCCAGGTATGGTAGGGCACACCTTTAATCCCGGCACTTGATAGGCAGAGGCAGGAGGATCGCTGGGAGTTCAAGACCAGCCTCAGGCTACATAGTGAATTCCAGGTCTGCCTGAGCTAGAGTAAGACCCTACCTCAAAATAACAACAACAAAGAAAAGCATGCCCCCCCTCCAATAAAATCGAAGCCTAAATTTAAACAAAGCATTCTAGAAAGTGGCAGAATCTAAAAGACGGGAACGGGGTTAAAACGAGGCTTTGTGGCTGTGACAACTTACTCATCTACGGGAAGATCCAGAGCGCCGCGGATCCAAGCTTTGGGAATATGGCCTGAGAAGAAAAACACCACGTTACGAAGGAACCTAAGGGGTCAACAGAACAAATCTTAAAACTTGCTTCTTTAGACTAGGAGGTCAAGGAACACAGAGAGGCTTCAGTCAAAACGCTAGGTCGTTTGATTAAGACCGGGCAGAATGGGCTGGAGAGATGGCTTAGAGGTTAAGCGCTTGCCTGTGAAGCCTAAGGACCCCAGTTCGAGGCTCGATTCCCCAGGACTCACGTAATCCAGATGCACAAGGGGGCGCACGTGTCTGGAGTTTGTTTGCAGTGGCTGGAGGCCCTGGTGTGCCCATTCTCTCTCTCTCTCTGCCTCTTTCTCAAATAAAATTTTTTAAAAAAGGGCTGGAGGGATGGCTTAGCCATTAAAGGCGTTTGCCTGCAAAGCCAAAGGATCCTGGTTCGATTCCCCAGGACCCATGTTATCCAGCTGCCCAAGGGGGCGCAAGCATCTGCAGTTCATTTGCAGGGGCTGGAGGCCCTGACATGCCCATTCTCTCTCTCAATAAATAAAAAATATATTTAAAAAAGGGGGGGGGCAGCTGGAGAGATGGCTTAGCTGTTAAGGCATTTATTTGCCTGCAAAGCCAAAGGATCCCAGTTAGACTCTCCAGCATCCACATAAGCCAGATGAACAAGGGGGCGCATGCGTCTGGAGTTCATTCACAGTGGCTGGATGCCCTGGCGCACCCATTCTCTCTCTCTCTTTCTCTCCCTCTTTTTCTCTCTCAAATAAATAAATTAAAAAAAAAAAGAATGGACAGAAAAACAGAAGAATTTCTAAATACAGCCTGTGCTTCATACAGTTCTAAATTATGCATGTTTAACTACCAACCATGGTTATTAAATAAATAAATAAATAAAACAAAAGCCGCCCCATCAATAGTGCAAATCTGTTCCCATGGTCTCTTAGCTGAGAACACATGTAACACTTGTAGCTTTCAAGCGCACAAACCAGTATGTACATAATGGGATCTGCAAACATTCTCAACTCTTCTCTCAAAGGCTACGGGTGATGGGTCACTCACATCGTTCTTCAGTTCACACACAGGCAGCGAAGCATGTATTTGTCGCACATGATAAATATATATGACATATAAAAAAGTAAAAGAGGGCTGGAGAGATGGCTCAGAGGTTAAAGCTCTTGCCTGCAAAGCCTAATGACGTGGGTTTGATCCCCCAGTACCCACAAGAAGTGGTGTAAGCATCTGGAGTTTGTTGGCATTGGGCAGACGCCCTGGTACACCCATTCAATCTTTTTCTCTCAGTCTGTGTCTCTCTGCTTATAAATATTAAAAAAAGAAAAGAAAAGGGCCGGGCGTGGTGGTGCACGCCTTTAATCCCAGCACTGGGGAGACAGAAGTAGGAGGATCGCCGTGAATTCGAGGTCACCCTGAGACTACATAGTGAATTCCAGGTCAGCCTGAGTTAGAGTGAGACCATCCCTCAAAAAAAAAAAAACAAAAGAAAAACAAGCAAACAAAAAAGAATTGGCACTCCAGGGCCTCAGCCACTGAAATCCAACTCCATATGCTTGCGCCACCTAGTGGGCATGTGCAACTTTGCCCTTGCCGTGCCTTTGTGCGTCTGGCTTTGGTGGTATCTGCAGAGTCAAACATGGGTCCTTAGGCTTCATAGGAAAGCGCCTTAACTGCTAAGCGATCTCTCCAGCACTGGCCTCTTTTTTTTTTTTTTAAATGAGAGAGAGAGAATTAGCAGGGTGTGGTGGCATATGCCTTTAATCCCAGCACTTGGGAGGCAGAGGTAGAAGGATCAATGTGAATTCGAGGTCACCCTGAGACTACATAGTGAATTCCAGGTCAGCCTGGGCTAGAGTGAAACCCTACCTCAAAAACAAAAATTAAAGATAAATTTAAAAAAAATTAAAAAGATGTATGTGAGAGAGAATTGATACTGCAATCAAAGTGCAGACACATCATGGAAGTTGTAAATAAAAATTTGAAAAAAAAAAAAAAAGTGCAGACACATATGCCACCTTATGTGATGTGCGACCTCGCGCGCTTGTGTCACCTTGTGCGTCTAGATTATGTGGGATCTGGAGAGTCAAACATGGGTCCTCAGGCTTTACAGGCAAGCACCTTAACCACTAAGCCGTCTCTCCAGCCCGAGTGCTCTTTTTCCTAAGGGAACATGCTGTTTTACTATGGCAAAAAGCGTGTTCATCACTTCTAAGCACTCAATGCGGGCGCCAGAGTTGTAACACACCACACACCTCCACAGTGTCATTTCGCATGACTGGCTGCGCTCTCCCCATGAACAGCTCTGGCTTCCTTCACCCCCCCCACACACAGCTGTTGGAAACAAACACCGTACTGTTTCTAAGACTCTCACCACGTAAAACACCTCACAGAAGCGAGACCATGTAAAACTTTTATTTCCGTGACTGGGTGATTTCAGCAAGAATAATGATTCACCCGTGTTGTAGCACATGAGAACTGATTTCTTATTTTTGTAAAGATGAGAAATATATATATATATATTTTTTTTTTTTCTTTCACTTTTTCAAGGTAGGGTCTCACTAAAGCTCAGGCTGACCCAGACTTCACTCTGTATTCTCAGGGTGGCCTCGAACTTACAGCAATCCTCCTGCCTCTGCCTCCCGAGAGCTGGGATTAAAGGCGTGCGCCCCCACGGCCGGCAAGATGAGAAATATTTTATTACATTACTACATCACATTTTCTTTAACAGTATTTTGCCTTAATTAAGTAAATACACTTGACAATCTAAAGAATAAAATCCATTGGATTTATCACACACCTGTAACATTTGTCTAAATACACTGTATTAGGAAGTAGAAATTCTTACCAAGGAAATAATAGACAATGCAGAAATTTCTAACCAGGAACAGTGACTCCACACAGCTATGTTTAACTAGTAAGAGGAGAGACCTCCTGAAACGCAGGAATTTGTATTGCTGTGGAAAACAGTAAAAAAAAAAAGAAATATCACATGTAAATCAAATGACACATTTCATATCACGCTAAGGCAAACACTTAGGATCAACATAAGCCAACATAAGAAATGGCTCAGCGGTTAGAAATGCTTGCTTGCAAAGCCTAACAGCCTGGTGTTCGATTCCGCAATAACCATGCAAAGCCAGATGCACAGAGTGACACAGGTATCTGGAGTTTGTTTGCAGCTCCCAGAGGCCCTGGCAGACGCATACTTACTATCTGTCTTCCTCTTTCTCTCATATGAATTTTATTAAAAAAAATTTAAAAACAGAAACATAATTACTAGGAGCTAGGATTATAGCTAAGGGGTAGAGCAGGACTGGAGATAAACTATAAGAACAAACTAGGGCTGGAGAGATGGCTTAGAGGTTAAGGCATTTGCCTGGGAAGCCTCAGGCCCTCGGTTCAATTCCCCAGTACCCACGTAAGCCAGATGCACAAAGTGGTACATGCATGTTGAGTTTGTTTGCAGTGGCTAGAGGTCCTGGAGCGCCCATTCTCTTTCTCTCTATCTGCCTTTTTCTCTCTCTCTTTCTCTCCAGTTTTTTTTAAAAAAAGAACAAACTGTAAGAAAGAACTACATTCCATTCCATGACCCCAAGTGGATGTCTGAAACTGTAGACAGAACCAAGCCCAGTATATACTGTTTATTCCTAGACATAACATGCCTATGATAAATAATATATTATGTATAATAAGAATAACAATAGTTAATGATAACATATAAAACTATAATAATAAGACATTTACAATTTATGAATTATCTCTAGAATTTCCCATTCAATATTTTAAGACTGGCTGCTACAATCTGGCTGAGCACAGTAGGATCACTGTGAGTTCAAAGCCACCCTGAGACTACATAGTGATTTCCAGGTCAGCCTGGGCTAAAGCGAGACCCTACCTCAAAAAACCAAGAAATTTAAAAATAAATATAATAATAATAATGGTTACTATTGCTTATAAAAAAAAAAAAAGTAATTGGGGCTGGAGAAATGGCTTAGCGGTTAAGACGCTTGCCTGCAAAGCCAAAGGACCCCGGTTCAAGGCTCAATTCCCCAGGACCCATGTAAGCCAGATATACAAGGGGCGCACGCGTCTGGAGTTCGTCTGCAGTGGCTGGAGGCCCTGGCGCGCCCATTCTCTCTCTCTCTCCTTCTTTCTCTCTCTCAGATAAATAAATGTGTTTTTTAAAAAGAGAGAGAGAGACAGGGAGGGAATGGTAAATGACCATAACCGTCACCCCAGTCTGGAGGCTTGCAAGGACTTGAATGGGCCTGTGTCCTGCTAGTCTCGGCTTTAGGATGGGTGGCATAAGGGGTGTTTTTTGTTTGTTTGTTTGTTTGTTTTAATTTTGTTTATTTCTTTGAGAGTGACAGAGAGAGAATGGGCGCACCAGGGCCTCCAGCCACTGCAAACAAACTCCAGATGCGTGCGCCCCCTTGTGCATCTGGCTTACTTACGTGGGTCCTGGGGAATCGAGCCTCCAACAGGGGTCCTTCGACTTCACAGGCAATGCTTAACTGCTAAGCCATCTCTCCAGCTCGTTTTTTTGTTTTTGTTTTTGTTTGTTTGTTTTTTCCCCCTGTGGTTGTTTTGTTGTAATTTACAAGCAGAAAGAGACAGAGAAAGAGAGAGCGAGTGGGCACACCAGGGCCACCAGCAAACGAACTCCAGATGCATGCGCCACTTTGTACATTGTACATCCGGCTTTATGTGGGTCCTGGGGAACTGAACCCAGGTCATTAGACTTTGCAGGCCAGCAACTTCGCCACTGAGCCATCTCTCCCATCCCTGGAATAAGGCCGTGCTGGTCAGCACAGTGGAGTAAAGGAGGTTGGATACTGGTACCCAGAACCATCTTTTCTTTTTCTTTTTCTTCTCTCTTTTTGTGCTCAGTTCTCTTTCCTTCCTAGAACCAAGTACATAGGTCACAGGGTGGAAGGTACAACAGGACGGGGGACATAGTTCTCTGGACATCTTATCATTCAGGCTTGTGTCTTTGGTTTTGTAGCGGGGCAGATCCGCCTGCGAAGGCGAGGAGGGGGGAGAGCAGCAACGCTTAGCCCTCTGTGTTGGCCCCAGGGCATAGGAGAGGCAGGTGGGAAGTCTCAAGAAAATAGCTCTCTTCGCTCTAAGGAGGTTTTAGGATTTCAGTCCTAAAGTTTTACTGACGAAATCTTGAACAAGTAAGATGAGGCTGTTCAAACACATGGCAGCGTAGAAGCTGCCACGTTCTGGCCTACGGTCACAGTCAAGAGACATCTCACCTGCACGATCGGAAATGGGAGGTAGTTCATGTTGTTAACAAAGTACAGAAGGCTGTAGCTGTGGCCCATGAACGCTCCAGCCAGGACGAAGAAGAGATGAGACTCATTCAGGCAGGTCTCCTCAGCAGGGCTGTCCGAGCTGAAGGGAAACAATTGTTAATTCAATAGCCAGGGACACATTATCGCGGTCTTAGGGTTTGTAACTGCTGAGGGCAGAGTTCTGAATCAATCACTTAAGGCACGCCTCAAACTCTAGCAAAAACAATTCTTTTTTTTCTTGGTAAGCGTGAGCCATCAGACGATAGCTCAGTTGCCCTGAAGTGTCCTGTGAGAATGTAGGACAAGCTGCACATACGGGTCAGAGGTGCCATGGCTTTGGGCTTCGCTTGGATTGCCTTTTCTAACTATGAATCTCTAACAGGGACTCTCGATGCCATGTGCCTTTAACAATGCTCGCCTGCAAAGCCTGACGGCCGGGGTTCAATTCCCCAGTTCCCATACGAAGCTGGATGTGCTAAGCGGCACGTTCATCTGGAGTTCATTGTCAGCAGGAGGAGGCCCTGGGGCACCATTACTCACTCTTTCTGAATATCTCCTTCTCTCTCTCTCTCTCTCATAAATAACTAAAATAGTAAAAAATTTAAAAAAAAGCCACGCTGGGCATGGTTAGCGCACACCTTTAATCTCGGTGCTCAGGAGGCAGAGGTAGGAGGATTGGCCGTGAGCTCAAGGCCAGCCTGGGCTAGACTGAGAGTCTACCTCAAAAAAACAAACAAACAAAATGCTATTATAGGTCTTTAACAATGCCATAAAAGATACTGACACTGGGGGAAGGCATGGGCCTTTCAGCCCCACACCCATCTGATGGACATCTTTTTTTTTTTTTTTTTTTTTTTTGGTTTTTGATAGACATCTTACTTCTTTCTTCCTACTATACCCACTTGCATCTATGGTCCTAACTTCCCTGTTGTTCTTAATTCTCAAGGAGCTTATAGCCTATATCTGAATAACTCATAAAGCGTACAGCACCTAACATACACGTCTTTAAAACTTTGCTAAATTCATCAAATATAAAACATCAAGAATACTTGATGCATAGAACAAAGTGTATAAAAAAGAGAACTTGGGCTGCAGGGATGGCTTAGCAGTTAAGGCATTTCTCTGCAAAGCCAAAGGACCCAGGTCTGATTCCCCAGGACCCACGTTAGCCAGATGCACAAGGGGGTGCACGTGTCTGGAGTTCGTTTGCAGTGGCTGGAGGACCTGTCATGCTTATTTTCTTTCTCTCTTTCTCTGTCTCTCTCTCTCTCTCTCTCACTCTGTCAAATAAATAATTAAAAAATTGGGATGGAGGGCTAGAGAGATGGCTTAGCAGTTAAGCGCTTGCCTGTGAAGCCTAAGGACCCCAGTTTGAGGCTCGATTCCCCAGGACCCACGTTAGCCAGATGCACAAGGGGGTGCACGTGTCTGGAGTTCGTTTGCAGTGGCTGGAGGCCCTGGCGCGCCCATTCTCTCTCTCTCTCTCTCTCTCTCTCTGTGCCTCTTTCTATCGTTCTCAAATAAATAAAAAATAAAAAAATTAATTTAAAAAATTGGGATGGAGAGATGGCTTGGTGGTTAAGCGCTTGCCTGTGAAGCCTAAGGACCCCAGTTCGAGGCTCGGTTCCCCAGGACCCACGTTAGCCAGATGCACAAGGGGGTGCACGTGTCTGGAGTTCGTTTGCAGTGGCTGGAGGCCCTGGCACGCCCATTTCTCTCTCTCTCTCTCTCTCTCTCTCTCTCTGCCTCTTTCTGTCGCTCTCAAATAAATAAAAATAAAACAAAAAATTAAAAATAAATAAATAAATAAAAATGCTAAAAAAAACCACAAAAACAAGAACTTTGGATGCTAGTCTAGAGATCGACGATATTCACATACTACTTGCATACATAGGTTAGTTTTGGCATGGTGGCCACACGATGACACTTAGAAAAGGAACGTGTTCACTATTACCTCTCGGCGCCAGTGCAGGGAACGGTGAGAAAGCTGTAGGGGCCCTGGGCGAGGACGGCCGCACACCACGCCGTCACCGCTCCCATGGCCGCGTGCACGGCGGAGTGCAGGAGCTGCTGAGGGCGCAGGGTCCTTCCTATCAGGGCCAGCCTGGAGCCAGGTATGGAGGGTACAACTGCAAAGAAAGCACATCGCTGCAGCTCTGCACGTGGCTTTTACTTCAACATTTAAAACTGCCCTCGCGTCACCCATCTGTGTAAGACACACCACAAAACCAGCACGACCTGGAGACACAGAAAACCAAAATCAGTGTTCTAAATGCGAGGTCCCCAGCTGATGGAGATTTGGGAATTAGCGCCCCCTGGAGGCCGTGTATTGTTGGGGGCGGGCTTATGGGTGTTATAGCCAGTGTCCCCTTGCCAGTGTTTGGCACACTCTCCTGTTGCTATTGTCCACCTGATGTTGGCCAGGGGGTGATGTCCACCCTCTGCTCATGCCATTGTTTTCCCTGCCATCATGAAGCTTCCCCTGGGGCCTGTAAACCTTTTTTCCCATAAGCTGCTATGGGTTGGGTGTTTTCTGCCAACAATGCGAACCTGACTGCGACAGGGTCTGTATGTTGCCCAGGCTGCTCCCAACTGTTAGACTCAAGCCATCTTCTTGCCTCAGCCTCCAGAACAGCAGGGGTTTTTTTTGTTTTTTTTTTTTTTGTTGTTGTTGTTGTTGTTTGTTTTTTCAAGGTAGGGTCTCACTAGCTCAGGCTGACCTGGAATTCACTATGTCGTCTCAGGGTGGCCTCGAACTCACAGCAACCCTCTACCTCTGCCTCCCGAGTGCTGGGATTAAAGGCGTGCGCCACCACGCCCAGCTTTTTATTTGTGTATGTATGTATGTGTGTGTGTGTGTGTGTGTCCGCAACAACTCTGTATAGGTTCTTTTAGACCTGACAACTCAAAACAGTTCTCTGGAAGTGCCTACCTCTGAGAACTGGTAGCCCAGGGCGTTCTGACCTTAGCTAAGAGTAGTCTACGCGTGTATACAAAAGGAGATGGAGGGAGGCAGAAAAGCAGGCTCAACGGGAGAGGACTCAGGTGCTCTACAGTCTGGGGGAAAGGCTGCCATCACCTTCTCCTCCCCTCCAGAAGTGCCCCAAGGGACAACTGTGTGACCGACTTCTAATACTCTGAATGTGCCAAATCATCTTCCAAGCCACCATCTCTCTAGAACGTCATTTCCCTTCTGTGGGCTTGACACAACCCCCTTCCAGGTCTGCTCTAACCAGCACCTCCTCCGGCAAGCTCACATGTGCTCCTCATCACAGCTCCAGTACGCCGTAAGTGAACGCGCAGCACAGCTGGCCTGGTGACTGTGGTCCTCTGGAGACAGCTGGGACCATGTCATGCATGGGACACAGTATATGTATATAGGATATTCACTGTAGAGCCAGGCGTGACTTGGGAGGCAGAGGTAGGAGGATCGCCGTGAGTTCAAGGCCAGCCTGAGACTACAGAGTGAATTCCAGGTCAGGTCAGGCTGGGGTAGAGTGAGACCCTACCTCAAAAAAAAAAAAAGAATACTCCAAGTGAGGAGTGAGGAGTAAGGCTTCCAGAATGACGTGCTAGAGCGCCCTCATCTGGTCTGCCTATGTAGAGAAGAAAGCCCAGGTGGAGAGATGGTGTGGTGGTGGTGAAGGCGCTTGCCTGCGAAGCCTAAGAACTTATGTTCGAATCTCCAGGTCCCACGTAGCCAGATGCACAGTGACACAAGCGCACAATGTCGCACATGAGCACAAGGGGGCGCAAGTGTCGGGTTCGTTTGCAGTGGCTGAAGGCCCTGGTGCTCCCATTTTCTCTCTGCCTCTTTCTCCCTCTCTCTCTCTCAAAAATAAAAGGAAAGGGCTGGAGGGATGGCTTAGCGGGTTAAGGCACATGCCTGCGAAGCCTAAGGACCCCACGTGAGCCAGATGCACAAGGGGGCGCATGCGTCAGGAGTTCGTTTGCAGTGCCTAGGGGCCCTGGAGCGCTCATTCTCTCTCTCTTCCTCCCTCCCTCTCTGTCTCTAATTAATAAATAAATAAAAGTAAAAAGAAAAAGAAAACCAGAGCATGAGTGAAAGGACATGTACTACAGTACCCTCATCTGCTCTACCTACATAGAGAAGATGGCTGGGCATGACGCACGCCTTTAACCCCAGCACTCGGGAGGCAGAGGTAGGAGGATCGCCGTGAGTTCGAGGCCACCTGCGACTCCATAGTGAATTCTAGGTCAGCCTGGACTAGAGTGAGACCCTACCTCGAAAAAACAAAACAAAACAAAAAATTACTTCACAATTCATGTGCTAACTCACAACTATGAAATTAAATTAAAATGTTAAAAAGGCCTCTATTTGTTGATGGTGATAAAATCTACGATAATAAGTCTTGTACAGTTCTGAGACAAGCACATCTGCACTCTGACAACCAGCACTGTCTCCTGACGCTTCCCATCTGCCCCAGACAGTCCTCCCCCGCCCCTGGCAGCCACCAAGTCTGCCCTTGGTAAAATAATTCCAATTCTTGTGGCCTCTTGGGCTTTAACCTCCCGAGTGCTGGGACTACAAGCATATACCACCACAGTTGGTGCTCAAAATTTAAAAGAAATATTTTACTTATTTATAAGCAGAGAGACAGACACACAGAGAATGAAAGAGGGGAAACAGATGCCACTAAGGCCTCTTGTCACTACAAATGAACTCGGCCTTATGTGGGCACTGGGGAATTGAACCTGGGCCGTCATGCATTCCAAGCAAGTGCCTTTGACCATTTAATCATTGAGTCATCCTTCCAGCCCTTCAAGTTTTTTTTTTCCAAGGTAGGGTCTCACTCTAGCCCAGGCGGACCTGGAATTCGCTAAGTAGTCTCAGGGTGGCCTCGAACTCACGGCGATCCTCTTACCTCTGTCTCCTGACTGATGGGATTAAAGGTGTGTGCCAGTAAAGCTGTGCGCCAGAACGCCCGGTACCCTCAAGTTTCTTAAAAGGATTAAAATTTGGAAACCTACCTGCATAAAACTCCACATTGAAAATGCTGATTATTATTATGACCACGGACAGCAGCAGGAGGCAGAAGATCGCATGGCGACTGTACAGATGGTTGACAGAATCTGAAGCACAAGAGAAATAAGTTAGTGACGTCTCCTCAGTCCACGGGCACAAATGCAGAGCACTGAAAAACAAAAAGCAGTTACCTCTGCGTTGCTGGGACAAAACACCCAACCAAAAGCGGTTGATATAAGAAAGGGGTTTAGCCGGGCGTGGTGGCGCACACCTTTAATCCCAGCACTCGGGAGGGAGAGGTGGGAGGATCACTGAGAGTTCGAGGCCACCCTGAGCCTATATAGCTAGTTCCAGGTCAGCCTGGACTAGCGTGAGACCCTATCTCGAAAATCCCAAAAAAAAGGGGGGGGGTATTTTGGTTTAGTCTCAAAGAAGCTTCATGATTGTGGGAGAGAGCATGGCATGACCAGAGGCTGGACGTCACCTGACACAGCAGGTGGACAACAGCAGCAAGAGAACGACCCCATCTCTGGCAAAGGGGAGCTGGCTATAACACCCTAAGCCCGCCCCCAACGACACACCTCCTCCAGCAAGGCTCCGTCTCCCAAACTGCCGTCAACTGGGGACCACGCATTCAGAACACGTGCGCTTACGAGGTCATCTGATTCAGGCCACCACCGCTGTAATTTTAACTTCAGAAGTTCTACCTGTGTGTGTGTGCTTGTGTGCGTTTGGGTGTAAGCGTGTGTGTACGGACGCACGTGTGGAGGGCTCAGGACTCGGGTCCCTTATCTTCCTCCTGGTTTTGAAACAAGCACTGTTGTCTTAACACTGTAAACTTCCACATGAGCTGCCCTCAAACTTCATACTTCTGACTCTGCCTCCCGTTGCTCTGTGTGTGCTGGGATTACACACGCCATGTGCTAATAATGGGCACGGCTTTCCACGGGCTCTGGGATCAGGGACCAAAGTTAGTGAAGATGTTCCCTAAACCACCACAGTGAAATATCGGCAATCCCTTTAATGGCTTATGGGTGAACCTCATGTAGCCTGGGTGACCTAACCCAGAAATGACTGAGACTGGAACACCAGTAAACCTAGTTTTGTAAGCATATTTATTTGACAGAGTGAGAGAAAGAGAGAGAAGGGGCGAGCCAGGGCCTTCAGCCACTACAAACAAACTCCAGATGCATGTACCACCTTGTGCATCTGGCTTGCATGGGTCCTGAAGAATCAAACCTGGGTCCTTTGGCTTTGCAGACCTTTATAGCTAAGCTATCTCTCCAGCCCCCCTATTTTTTTTTAAGCAACAATGTCTCCAAAGGTCAAATGATACAGATTTGGGGTATTTTTTGGTTTTGGGGTTTTTTTTTTCATTGTTTTGTTTTGTTTTTGTTTTTCAAAGTAGGGTCTCACTCTAGCCCAGGCTGCCTGGAATTCACTATGTAGTCTCAGGGTGGCCTAGAACTCACGGTGATCCTCCTACCTCTGCCTCCTGAGTGCTGGGATTAAAGGTGTGCGCCACCACGCCTGGCTGATATATATATATATATATTTTTTTTATTTTTAATTTTTGCTAATTTTTATTTATTTGAGAGCAACAAGATAGAGAGAGAAAGAGGCAGATAGGGAGAAAGGGTGCACCAGGGCCTCCAGCCACTGCAAACGAACTCCATATGCATGCACCTCCTTGTGCATCTGGCTTACTTGGATACTGGGGAATCGGGCCTCGAACCGGGGTCCTTAGGCTTCACAGGCAAGCGCTTAACTGCAAAGCCATCTCTCCAGCCCTATATATATATTTTTTTTTTGTGGGTATGTGTGCATGCACCTCTCCATGCCCTTGTGGTACCCCATGAGCTCTGCTGGAGGGAGTGTGCTGGCCTCAGGTGGCCACACAGGACATCAAGTGACCCACACCATCACGCTTCAACCTGTTCTTATTTGAGCCAGAGCCTCTTGCAGATCTCACAGCTGGTTTTTTTTTTGTTTTGTTTTGTTTTGTTTTGTTTGTTTTGTTTTGTTTTGCAAGCTCATGAGATTGGGTGATTCCAGGACTGGGGTTACAGGTGTGTGTAACCACGCCTAGGTGCTTAATGTGGGTCCTGTGGATCGAGCTCAGGCAGTCTCTGGTCCTCTCAGGCCCTCATGTTTGCACAGGAGATGCACTTAAACATGGAGCCTCTCACCAGCAAAGAAACTAGGATTAAAAAGAAGAGGAAAGACATGTACTACTGTTGAGAGGTGGGGGGGGGGGAAGAGATTTCAAAAGAATTTGTGGGGCTGAAGAGATGGCTAGGTGGTTAAGGTGCTTGCCTGTGAAGTCTAAGGACCCATGTTTGACTCCCCAGGTCCCACATAAGCCAGACGCACAAAGTGGTGCAAGCACGCAATATCACACATGCGCACAAGGGGGCGCACGCCTCTGGAGTTTGATTACTGTGTCTAGGGGACTGGTGTGCCAAATATCTCTCTCTCATATTAATAAAATAAAAAAGGCCAGTCTGTTGGGCTTGCCTCAAAAAAAAAAAAAAAAGAGAGAGAGAGAGAGAGATTGAGAGAACTTGTGGGCTGGAGGGATGGCTTAACGGTTAAGGAGTTTGCCTGCAAAGCCAAAAGACCCAGGTTCAGTTCCCCAGGACCCACGTAAGCCAGATGCACACATGTAGAGTTCGTTTCAAGTAGCTGAAGGCCCTGGCATGCCCATTCTCTCTCTCTCAAATAAATAAAATAAATGAAAAACATTTTTAAAAAAAAAAGGAATTTGTGTTCCTTAGCCATAGGAAAGACTATAAAGACTTCAAAACCTATTCTGGGGCTGGGGAGATGGCTCAGTGGATAGAGGCACTTGCTTACAGACGCTGACAGCCTGGGCTTCACTTCCCCAGCACCCATGTTAAGCCAGGTGCACAAAAGAGGGGCATGTGACTGGAGTTTCTTTGCAGTTGCAAGAGGCCTGACTCTTCCCTTTCTCTCTGAAATTATGTGTGTGTGTGTGTCTGTATGCGTATTTTTTTAACAAAAAAAAACTTATTTTGACAACTTCTTTTTTTGTTTTTGTTTATTTGTTTTGTTTTGGTTTACCCAGGTAGGGTTTCGCACTAGCCCAGGCTGACCTGGAATTCACTATGTGGTCATAGGCTGGCCTAGAACTCACGGTGATCCTCCTACCTCTGCCTACCAAGTGCTGGGATTAAAGGCGTACACCACCACCATGCCCGGCTATAGTTTTTTTCTCGTGCAGCGCTATGGAAAAACAGAATTTGGGCCTGGGGAGATGGCTCAGTGATTAAAGGCACTTGCCTTGCAAAGCTGCTTGCCTCGGTTCAATTCCCCAACACTCAGGTAAACCAGAAGCAAAAAGGGTGACTCATAGGTCTTCAAGAGACCCTGATACTCCTACACAAATGCACACATACACACAGAAATAAATTTTTTAAATTTATTTTTAATTTTTTAATTTTTTGTTTTGTTTTTCGAGGTAGGGTTTCACTCTAGCTCAGGCTGACGTGGAATTCACTATGTAGTCTCAGGCTGGCCTCAAACTCATGGCGATCCTCTTACCTCTGCCTCCCGAGTTCTGGGATTGAAGGTGTGCACCACCATGCCTGGCGAAATTTATGTTTAAAAACATTTTTTTTTAATTTATTTGAGAGAAACAGGCAATGAGAGGGAAAGAGAAAGAGAATGGGTGCGCCAGGACCTCCAGCCACTGAAAATGAATTCCAGACACATGTGCCACCTTGTGCATCTGGCTTACGTGGGTCCTGGGGATTTGAACCTGGGTCCTTTGGCTTTCAGGCAAGCTCCTTAACCACTAAGCCAACTGTCCAGCCCATAAATGAAAATTTTTTAAATTTTATTTATTTATTTGTAAGCAGAAAGAGAGAGAGGAGACAGACAGAGAACAGGCACACCGGGGCTTCTAGCCACTGCAAACAAACTCCAAACACATGTGCCCTTGTGCATCTGCCTTACGTGGGTCCTGGGGATTCGAACCTGGGTCCTTTGGCTTCAGAGGCAAACTCCTTAACTCTAAGCCATCTCTCTAGGGCCCGCAAATGAACTTTTTAAACAACCCACATAAAAAGAATTTGAAGTCCAAGACCAATGCAGAAATCCTGGTTCGGTTTTTTACTAGACAATTTTCTGCTCAGTATTTAACCTGAATCTGATGTTCCTCATCCGACAAAGTAGAAATGATGCCACATTATTATGGAGTGGCTTTATTATGCAGACAGACGGTAGCAGTACCTGACACACAGTAAGGGTAGCTACTATTGACATAACAACTACAATTCTTTTGCTTTGTTTTGTCTTTCAGGGTTTCACTCTACCCAGGCTGACCTGGAATTCACTACGTGTTCTCAGAATGACCTCAAACTCAGTGATGCTCCTACCTCTCTACCTTCCCCAACTGCTGCGATTAAAGGCACGTGCCAACACACCCAGCTAACAGCTACATTTTAATTTTTTTAATTTTTTTTGTTCACTTTTATTTATTTATTTGAGAGTGACAGAGAGAGAAAGAGGAAGATAGAGAGAGACAGAGAGAGAGAGAATGGGTGCACCAGGGCCTCCAGCCACTGCAAACGAACTCCAGACGCGTGCGCCCCCTTGTGCATCTGGCTTACGTGGGTCCTGGGGAATCGAGCCTTGAACCGGGGTCCTTAGGCTTCACAGGCAAGTGCTTAACCGCTAAGCCATCTCTCCAGCCCTAACAGCTACATTTTAAAGGAGTTAGCAATTTTACCTTCAAAGACTCCAAGAAACATTTTAGCCTACTTCAATCTTTTCTTCCTCATCAAATTTTATATTTAGCTTTCTTCCCAGTCATTCCTTACTCTCTCTTTTATTAGCCACAACATAGAAATGAGGTATTCTTAATTTATGTTGCTTGCTTTTTTAAAAAATATTTTATTTATTTGCAAGGAGTAAAAGAGAGACTATGAATGGACATGCCAGGGCCTCTTGCACCAACAAACTCTAGATGTATGAGTCACTTTGTGCATTTGGCTTTACGTGGATACTGGGGAACTGAACCTTGGCTGGCAGGCTTTGCAAGCAAGCACCTTTAATCACTAAACTACCCCCCCTCCAGGCCCTTTTGTGGTTGTTTTTGAAACAAGATCTCCCTATTCAGCACTGACTAGCCTGGAACTCCACAGCCTTTTGCTTTAGCCTCCCAAGTTCTGGGGTTCGAGGCATGCAGCATCATGTCCAGCTAATTTACAGATATTGTCTAAAATAATATTGGTAGTCATTTCTATATACAATTTTTAAAACACGAAAGGGATAGGACTCTTTAAAAAATCAGTACTGGAGCTGGGCGTGGTGGCGCACGCCTTTGATCCCAGCACTCGGGAGGCAGAGGTTGGAGGATCACCGTGAGTTGGAGGCCACCCTGAGACTACATAGTGAATTCCAGGTCAGCCTGAGCTAGAGTGAGACCCTACCTCAAAACCCCCCGCCAACCAAAAAAAAAAAAAAAAAGTCAGTACTGGGACAGGCATGGTGGTACACGCCTTTAATCCCAGCACTTGGGAGGCAGAGGTAGGTGGATTGCCATGAGTTTGAGGCCAGCCTGAGACAACATAATGAATTCTAGGTCAGCCTGAGCTAGAGTGAGACCCTACCTTGAAAAACTAAAACTAAAACTAAAACTAAAATAATATAAAATAAAAGGAAAGGGAAGGGAAGGTCTGTATTAGGTTAGAGAGATGGCTCACCAGTTAAGGCGTTTGCCTGCAAAGCCTAACAACCAGAGGTCGATTTCTTAGTACCCACTTAAAGCCAGACACCCAAGGTGGCACATGTGTCTGGACTTCGTTTGCAGTGGCTGGAAGCCCTTGCACACTCATATTCTCTTTCTCTTCTAGGCATGGTGCTACATGCCTTTAATCCCAGCACTAGGGAGGCAGAGGTAGGAAGATTGCCATGAGTTCGAGGCCACCCTGAGACTACTATGTAGTAAATTCCAGGTCAGCCTGGGCTAGAGTGAGACCCTACCTTGAAAAACCAAAAACATCAATAAATAAATAAATCTGGGGCTTGACAGATGGCTCAGTGGTAAAGGTGCTTGCCTACAAGGCCTAAGAACCTGGGTTCAATTCCCCAGTACCCACATAAAGCCAGGTACACAAAGAGGCACATGAATCTGGAGTTCATTTGCAGCAGCTAGAGGCCCTGGCATGTCCATTCTCTCTTGCAATTATACATTATTTTTAAAAAAGAAAATAAATAAATCTGCAATAAAAATAAACAAAAATAAAGAATTTACGCCCATTCTCTCTCTCTTGCTCTCAAATAAATAAAATTTTAGGGCTGGAGGGATGGCTTAGCGGTTAAGGCATTGTTTGCCTTAGAAGCCAAAGGACCCAGGTTTGATTCCCCAGGATCCGCTTTAGCCAGATGCACGAGGGGAAGCACGTGTCTGGAGTTTGTTTGCAGTGACTGGAGGCTCTGGCACACCCATTCTCTCTCTCCCTCTCCCTCTGTCAAATAAATAAATAAATAAAAATATTTTTAAATTTTTTTTAACTTTAAGAAAAAATAAAGAATTTGAAACATGTGTAGTTACCACAGTAAATGTGCCTTCCCCAAGTTATGACTCACCTGACAGCCATTGTATAGGATGAAGCAGGTCGATCCTGCTGAAGACTGTGTATACCGCAGTGCAGATGGGCAGAAGTGACACTGACCACACAACACTCGTCACGATCCTCCAGCCCAAAACCTAAAATTAAGCAGGCAAAACTCCTCAGTCGTGAATTCAGTTCAGTTCCTTCAGTTATGCAAATCTTGGTTTCTCATACAGACTGTTAACATTAATCACGAATATTTGTATACATATATATATAGATAGATCATAGCTCGTGTAGTTATACATAAGCCCAAATGGTTCCTACTATTAAAAACTCCACAAAAAAGAGAACCTTCTCTTTTCTGATGGCAGTGACCTTGGGATGACTCAGAAGGCACCATGGTGCTGGGAAGAAGTGACAGAGGAGTGCTCAGCACTGAAACATCTCTATCACACCTTCCAAGGCTCATGGTCCATTGCGGAAGAGGTGGCGGAAAGAATATAAGAGCCAAAGGAAGGGTAGGACTCCTTACAACGTGCTCCTCCAGACACAAAATGGCCTGGATATCCATGACCTCACAGTGCCTGACACTACCTACACAAGACCAACCTGATAGGATGAAAAGATGATGACATCAAAATAAAAGAGAGACTGATTGAGAGGGGGAGGGGATATGATGGAGAATGGAGTTTCAAAGGGGAAAGTAGGGGGAGGGAGGGCATTACCATGGGATATTATTTATAATCATGGAAGTTGTTAATAAAAAAAAAAAAAACACAAACCACTACAGAACCTTGTATTATAATCAAGGAACCAATGATGATGTTAGGTCCCAAGTCAGGTGCAAACATCCAACTTTAAAGTGGGGGTGAGATTATCTCATTGTTATTATTTTTTAAATATTTTTATTTACTTGAGAGAGAAAGAGGCAGAGAGAGAGAGAGAGAATGGGTGCACCAGGGTCTTCAACCACCTCAAGCAAACTCCAGATGCATGCGCCACGTTGTGCATCTGACTTACGTGGGTACTGGGGAATCAAACCTGGATTCTTTGGCTTTGTAGGCAAGTGCCTTAACCACTAAGCCATCTCTCCAGCTCTATTATTATTGTTATTTGTGTGTGTGTGTGTGTGGTTTTCTGAGACAATCTTTGTTCCCCAGGTTGGCCTCAAACTCACTGTGATTCTCCTGCCTCAGTCTCTTCAATGCTGATGTGTGCCACCATGCCCGGCCTCTGAGCTTTGTGGTCCCATTTTGTTTTATGTGGTGCTGGGAATTGAACTCTGGGCCTTTATGCATGCTAAGCAAGTACTCTAGCAATAAATTCAGGTTCTTCCCCTAATAACAATCTCCGGCCCTCTTATCACTATATTTCACAGCACCTAATACTAGCTTTAACTGATAGTTATGTAAAAATCTAAAGGCTGTGTTCATGAGAACCATAGTATGTCACACTCGCTGGGTAGCTACTGTAGTGTAACACCACATACATGTCTGAATTGTAAATGCCTACTATAAAAAGGCAAAAGAGAGCTGGGCATGGTGGCACACGCCTTTAAGCCCAGCACTCGGGAGGCAGACGTAGGAGGATCACCGTGAGTTCGAGGACAGCCTGAGACTACACAGTGAATTCCAGGTCGGCCTGGGCTAGAGTGAGACCCTACCTCAAAAAAAAAAAAAAAAAAAAAGCAAAATATTTACTGGTGAGTAAGCAAATACAAGAAATACTTAAGAGTTTTGAGCATGAAAGTGACAACTTGGATGTGCACTTTAGAAGGCAGAACATCTTGGTGTTTCCTATAAGGTAGCTGCAAGGGGACCAGATCAGACAGGGGCCCCTAATGTGAAGGGCAATCTACCGCGACAGCCCAGGCCAGGGACTGCAGTTAAATGGCTGAATGACAGCAGTGTCAAAGGAAACAGAATGCAGCCATATTTCTGATGTAGAATCCATGGGATTCAGTGACCGGTGGTAAAGGACGAATAACACCCCAAAGATTTTTAGGTTGGGACAGAGAGGACAGTCACCCCGAGGAGGTAGAAACATGACTCCAAGAGAGATCTTTATTCCTGTTTCTCTTTGCCCCTATAGAGCGGATGCAGGGAGGGAAAGCATCTCAGATTGCGCCCGTGGGAGACATGCTAACCAACGTACCTGCCCTGCTCAGTGGTCCTCAACCTCAGAGGACACTGCTTCTCACTACTTTTTTTGTTTCATATTTTTTATTATTTTTCGAGAGAGAGAGAATAGGTGCGCCAGGGCATCCAGTCACTGCAACCAAACTCCATATGCTTGTGTCACCTTGTGCATCTGGCTTACATGGGTCCTGGGGAATCAAACCTGGGTCCTTTGGGAAACGGCTAACCCATCTCTCCAGCACCCCCCCCACCTTCTTTTCCTTTTTTAAAAAAAATGTATTTTATTTATTTATTTGAGAGAGTCCTCTAGCCACTGCAGCTGAACTCCAGAGGCATGTGTCACCTTGGACATCTGGCTTTAGGTAGGTCCTGGGCCAATCAAACCTGGGTCCTTTGGCTTTGCAGACAAGCACCTTAACTGCTAAGATAGCTCTCTAGATCCCTCCCCACTTCTTATCCAAAGGAATCAACAGGGGTTGGACAGTTGGCCCAGTGGTTAAAAGTGCTTATTTTACAAAGCCTGGCAACGCCAGTTCAATTCCCCAGAACCCACATGAAGCCAGATGTGCAAAGTGGTGGACGAGTCTGCAGTCTGTTTGCAATGGCCCTGGTGTGCCCTCCCACCGTCCTTGAAAATAAACAATAAAAATAAAAACATTTACACAAGACCCTCATAATAGGAGAAAAAGATGATGACATCAAAATAAAAGACAGAGGAGCTAGAGAGATAGCTTAGTGGTTAAGGCACTTACCTGTGAAACCAAAGGACTGAGGTTTGATTCCCCAGGACCCACATAAGCCAGATGCACAAGGTGGTGCATGCATCTGGAGTTTGACTGCAGTGGCTGGAGGCCCTGGCGTGCCTATTCTCTATGTCTATGTGCCCCTCTCTCTCTCCCAAAATAAACAAATAAAATATTCAAAATAAAAAAATTTTAAATGAGCTAGAAAGACGGTTTAGCAGTTAAGGTGGTGGTTGCAATCCCGAAGGACTCAGGTTCAATTCCCCAGTACCCATGTAAGCCAGATGCACAAGGGGGTGCAGGCGTCTAGAGTTCCTTTGCAGTGGCTGGATGCCCTGGTGTACCCATTCTCTCTTTCTTCCCCCCTCTGTCCGCCTCTTTCTCTTAAATGAATAAAATAAAATATTTGAAAATAAAAAATGGGGGTGGGGGCTGGAGAGATGGCTTAGCTGTTAAGGCATTTGCCTGCAAAGCCAAAGGATCCCAGTTTGATTCCCCAGGACCCACGTAAGCCAGATGCACAAGGAGGTGCATGCGTTTGGAGTTCGTTTACAGTGGCTGGAGGCCCTGACGCTCCCATTCATTCATTTTCTCTCTCCCTCCCTCTCTCTCTCTCTCTCCTTACAAATAAATAAAATATTTTTAAAAAGAAATTTAAAAAGAGAAATCAAGTTTCCCCCCCCCTCCCCCTGCACCAGCTGGAAGCAACTACCCTTGTATAAAACCCTATCCTAGGGGCTGAAGAGATGGCTCAGGGGTTAAGGCACTTGCCTTCAAAGCCTAACAAACATGGTTGGATTCCACAGTACCCAGAAAAAGCCAGAAGAGGGCTGGAAGAGATGCCTACAAAGCCAAAGGACCCAGGTTCGATTCCCCAAGAACGATTCCCCACGAACCCAGGTAAACCAGGTGCACAAGGTGGTGCATGCATCTGGAGTTCGTTTGCAGAGGCTGGAGGAGACTTCTGCTTTCCTCAAATAAAAATTCAAAAATTAAATTAAGAAAAAATAATAAACCAAACCTAAGGGCGTCTCTACGGTCTTGCAGCCAGCTCCCCCTGCATGCATGGTGGGAACTGGATGGTGGGAATTGGGGAAAGGAGGGGGGGAGAGAGTCACCCTCCCCCACCCAGCCCCCCGAGCGCGCACGCGCAGCCTGGACTCACGCGCCAAAGGATGCTCCTGGAGTCGCCGTGTCCCGCGCCGCTCGCCGTCGCCGAGGCCGTGGCCATGGCGATGGCGGAGGCCGCTCTGCAGCAGCGTGCCGGGCACACGGGGCCCGCCCGCCGCGGACTTTCAAAGACGGGAAGGACCCCGTAGGGCCCGGCCGGGGCTGTCTGCCGCGATGCCTGCACGGAGGGAGGCCCCGGCGGCGGCGCGTACCTCGGCGGCGGCGGCGTCCACCAGGACCACGGCTGTGCGGGAGTCGCGCGGGCCGGGAACTGGACCAGCCGTCCCTTGCGGTCCAAAAGTTCCCTGCGGAGGAGGGAGCGGCGGGACGACGCAAGGACGTGGCTGCGGCGCTGCATGCCGGGAACTGTAGTCTCCACGGCCCTCGCCCCACTGCGGGTCCAGGAGGAGGAGGAGCGTTACATTCTGGAACCTGAAGTGGCGCGGGGGATGCGACGCGAGGCATGGCGGGAATTGTAGTCCTTTTATTCTATTTGCTTTCCTTTTTTTTTTTTTTTTTTTTTTAATTTGAGGGTTAAGGCGCTTGCCTGCAAAGCCAAAGGACACAGGTTCGATTCCTCAGGACCCACGTAAGCTAGGTGCACAAAGTGGTGCATGCGTCTGGAGTGCATTTGCAGCAGGTGAAGGCTCTGGCCCATCCATTCTCTCTCTCTCTCTCTCTCTATCTATCTCTCTCTTAAATAAGACTTAAATTTTATTTATTTGCAAGCAGAGAGAGAGAGAGAGAGAGAATGGGCGTGCCAGGGCCTCTAGCCCCTGCAGATGAACTCCAGACACATGCACCACCTTGTGCAGCTGGCTTATTTGTGTCCTGGAGGATCGAACCTGGATCCTTAGGCTTGGGCAAGCAAGTGCCTTAACCGCTAAGCCCAACCCCTTATTTCTCCAACCCCTTATTTTATTTTTTAAATATATTTATTTTATTTATTTATTTGAGAGAGAGAGAGAAAGACAGAGGGAGAGAATGGGAGCACCAGGGCCTCCAGCCGTTGCAAACGAACTCCAGACACAAAGTGGCACGTGCATCTGGAGTTCATGGGCAACAGATCGTAGTACACCAATGCGCACGCGCATACACACACACACAATCTCTCTCCTTGCAAATATTTTTAAAAATGATTTATTGGTCTATATTCATTTCATATAATGTTGGATTTCATAAGAACAATTTCAAATATATATATTTTGAGCACATTTACCTCTCTTCTTTTTCTGTACCCTTTCCACATCTGGTAGTCATTTATTTTATTTTTATTTGAGACAGAGGGAGAGAGAATGGGCGCTCCAAGTCCTCTACCCACTGCAAACGAACTCCAGACGCATGCGCCGCCTTGTGCATCTGGCTTACGTGGGATCTGGGGAATCGAACCTAGGTCCTTAGGCTTCGCAGGCAAGCGCCTTAACCTCTAAGCCATCTCTCCAGCCCCCCATCTGCTAGTCCTTAAATCCCTTAGTCTCCCTCTGCTTTGTTGTTTTTGTTTTGTGTTTTGATTGTTTGAGACAGGGCTTGAAACAGAATTCTTTCAATCGTAGTGAAGACAAACATGTTCGAACCTATGAGATCCAGAGATATCAGGACCTCAGCTTCATTACTGGTAACAACATGTGGAGATGTGGAAATTTTTGTTTCCCAGTTGCTCTTTTCTTTGCGTGCATGTGTGTGCATGTGTGTGGGTATGTGGGGTATGTACGTATATGTGCCCTGTGCCACCGTATATGCTTGCCTGAAGCAGGGGGTGATTGGCTGTGGTGGACTGGAGATGTCAGGTGTCCCACTCTGTCATGATGGCCCAGAGCGCACTTCCATGCACTCCTCTTTCTTGTCTTGGGCCTGAGTGTCTTACTGACTGTGGGGCTTACAAGGCTCGGAGGATTTGGGGGGTCTGTGTTCCCCTGTGGGAGTGGGCTTATAGGACTTCATACAGCCATGCCCTAGCTGTTTACATGAGATCTGAAAATTTGAACTTGGTCAGTCTCAGGCCCGCTCAGGCCCTCAAGTGTGCCTGACCACTGAGCCATCGCTCCAACTCAGAAACTGCTCCAGAGCTACAGAGATAGCTTAGTGGTTAAGGCGCTTGCCTGCAAAGCCTAAGAATGCATGCTCAAATCTCCAGGTCCAACGTAAGCCAGATGCACAAAGTGACACTAGCACACAGGGTCACACGTGCACACAAGGGGGCACACGTGTCTAGAGTTCAATTGCAGTGGCTGGAGGCCCCAGCATGCCCGTTCTCTCTCACACACACATTTTAACAAAAAGGCCAGTTTGTTGGGCTTGCCTCAAAAAAAAAATACTTTTAAGAGGTGTGGGGGATTGAGAGACAGCTTTAGCAGTTAAGGCACTTTCCTGAGAAGCCTAAGGACTCAGGTTTGATTCCCCAGAACTCACGTGAGCCAGATGCACAAGGGGGCACATGCAGCTGAAGTTTTGTTTGCAGTGGCTGGAGGCTCTGGTGCACCCATTCTCTTTCTCTCTCTCTCTCTCTCTCTCTCCCTCTTTCTCTCCGTCAAATGAATAAAAATAATTATTTTAAAAAAGAAGCCAGGCATGGTGGTGCATGCCTTTAATCTCAGCACTCAGGAGGCAGAGGTAGGAGGATCACTGTGAGTTCGAGGCCACCCTGAGACTACATAGTGAATCCCAGGTCAGCCTGGGCCAGAGTGAGACCCTGCCTCAAAAAAACAAACAAAAAAAAAAAAAACTGATTCAGGGGGCTGGAGAGATAGCTCAGCAGTTAAGGCGCTTGCCTGCAAAGCCTAAGGACCCAGGTTCAATTCCCCAGTACCCACATAAGCCAGATGCACATCATGGCGCATGTGTCTGGGGCTCATTTACAATGTCTAGAGGCCCTAGTGCACCCATTCTCTCTCTGTTAATAATAAATATTTTTTTAAAAAAAAAAACCTGATTCAGAATAAAGGGATTGATGCGTACAAGCCTGTTAAAATGCTGTGTACACTTCGCTTATGAAGCAAGACGCTCCCAGCATGAGCGAGTGAAAGATGATCACATGCAAACCCGCGTGTCCAATCAGGAGAGAAAGGACAATAGCTTACCAACCCAGGTACCCAGTCAGGAGGGTTTTTCCGTTACAAAACCCTCTCCAGGGGCCCTTTGTTCATCTATTATTGAAGCCCTCGTCACAGCGCGTGCGGAACGATTATTTGGTTGGCTGACCTCCTCTGAACACACGTGCTTGTCACTGCCCACGGAGAAGGCACGCCAGTCTAAATGTGGGCTCCCACATGCCCCGCCACCCCCTCAAGACACGCAGGTCATACCCAGGTCATACCCAGGCAGAGAAGAAATGGTACTGATGGGTTCATGGGGAAGGGGTGACAGACACCAGATCCTCCTTAGGCCGCTTAGCAGAAATCAGAAGTTTCCAGGGAGAAGAGGCTGATGCTGTCACCGGACCCTGCTCTACAACTAAGCCCAGATTTAGGCGAGGAAAGCGATCGTGGAGATTAGAAGCCATTGCTCTTCGGTGAAAGGGGGGGGCTGGTGCTTAAAGAAGAAGCCACAGCCAGCCCGTGCATCTGCGTGACCCGGGGCTCTGGACGGCACCCTCTCGTTGGCAAGTCGACGGACGCTCCTGCCAGGGAGGCTGGAAAACAGCTGTTCATCACTAGCTCATCTGGAGAGTTGACACCCAGATGGAGCCACCAGAGCTTAGAGTCCGGGTGTGTCCACTCCAGGTCGCCCAGGCTAATGAGCCTTTCAAGAGCCCCGGGGGTGGGGCTGGAGAGATGGCTTAGCGGTTAAGCGCTTCCCTGTGAAGCCTAAGGACCCCGGTTGGAGGCTCGATTCCCCAGGACCCACGTTAGCCAGATGCACAAGGGACACACATGTCTGGAGTTCGTTTGCAGTGGCTGGAAGCCCTGGCACGCCCATTCTATCTATCTATCTATCTATCTATCTATCTATCTATCTATCTATCTCTATCTATCATCTATCTATCTGCCTCTTCTTCTCTCTGTCTGTGGCTCTCAAATAAATAGATAAAAAATAAACAACAACAAAAAAGAGCCCAGGGTGCTGGAGAGATGGCTTAGCAGTTAAGCGCTTGCCTGTGAAGCCTAAGGACCCCAGTTCGAGGCTCGATTCCCCAGGACCCACATTAGCCAGATGCACAAGGGGGTGCACGCGTCTGGAGTTCATTTGAAGGGGCTGGAGGCCCTGGCGTGCCCTCTCTCTCTCTCTCTCTCTCTCTCTCTCTCTCTCTCCCCCCCCCTTTCTCTCGCTGCCTGTTGCTCTCAAATAAATAAATAAAAATACCAAAAAAATTAAAAAAAAAAAAGAGCCCAGGGGTAAGGCTCGTCTCAGACCCTGCACTGACTCTCTGGAGGGCTACCCCCTATGGTTCTGGATCTGATGTCTTTGCCACGAGATGCACGGAAAGGCTTGAAATGTCAGCTCAGGAGCTGGTCAGGAGAGCCCACGAGGTTGACGGTAGGGATTCTGGGCCAACGGGGAGCCCAGGCAACCGATGCCTATGTGCTGCTGCCTGTCTGTCACTGGCTGAGCTCAGGTTTTCTTCTTCTCAAAGATGAGAGCCCAGGGGCGGGAGACATGGCTTAGGGGTTAAGGCGCTTGCCTGCAAAGCCAAAAGACTCAGGTGTGATTCCCCAGGACCCACGTAAGCCAGATGGACAAGGTGGCGCATGTGTGTGGAGTTCCTTTGCAGGGGCCTGAGACCCTGGCACGGCCATTTTTCCCTCCCTTCCCCCTCCCTCTCAAATAAATAAACAAAAATAAAATACATAGGGCTGGAGAGATGGCTTAGCAGTTAAGGCGCTTGCCTGCAAAGCCAAAGGACCCAGGTTCAATTCCCTAGGACCCACGTAAGCCAGATACACAAGGTGGCACATGCATCTGGAGCTTGTTTGCAGTGGCTGGAAGCCCTTGCATGCCTAATTTTTTCCCTCCCTCCTCCCCCTCTCAAATAAATAATATAAATAAAATATTTAGGCCTGGGGGGATGGCTTAGCAGTTAAGGCACTTGCCTGCAAAGCCAACAGACCCAGGTTTGATTCTCCAGGACCCGTGTAAGCCAGATGCACAAGGTGGTGCATGCCTCTGAAGTTCGTTTGCAGTGGCTGGAGGCCCTGGCTCTCCCATGTTTTTCCCTCCTTTCATTTCTCTCCCTCTCAAATAACTAAGTAAAAATAAAAATTTTTTTTTTTAAAAAAAAAGATGTGAGGCCTTAGGGTATCATCATATTTCACTGATCAGCCTAAAAGAGTCCTCTTTCCAGAACAGTGACTGATTATTTAGACTCAACCTTCAGAACCCAATTCAAATAAGATCTCCCCCCGCCCTGTCCCCACAACCAAGTCACTTCTCGCTGTATCCCCAGAGGGCTCAGTTGACAACCTGCCTCAGTAACTTCTCACACCATGTGGGGGTGACGTGGTAGGCCCTTAATGAGGTTCTCTGGGGCAGAGACTGTAGCTGGTTTCCCCCACAGTGGCCTTTTTCCTCTGTGTGTGTGTGTGTGTGTGTGTGTGTGTGTGTGTGTGTAAGCAAATGAAGGCCACATGCTCCGTGGCTTAATCCCCATCCTGATCTCCCAGCACAAAGGTTGGTCCGCGCTCCCAATGTGACCTGGTCACTTGCACTGTCCAGCCAAGCCACGTACTAGGACGGGCCGCAGCACCAAGTCAAATGAGGTTCTGTCCCTTCCCCGTGGACTTCGGCCTCAGGAAGGGAGCCACATTACAGACGGGCCTGCTCTGCCAACAGCCCATCTGCAGGATGACCTGAATCGTGACAGTTCAACCAGACTGAAAACACGCCACCGTGTGTCCCTGCTAAGGCTCCCCCACCAACCACCGAGGAAGCAAAAGGAAAAAAAAAACCCATCATAACCTTGACTGATACTTCATCAAAATAATTAACTTTAAGGACTGGAGAGATGGCTTAGCAGTTAAGGCACATGCCTGCAAAGCCTAGGGACCCAGGTTCGGTTCTCCAGGTCCCACGTTAGCCAGATGCACACGGTGGCGCAGGGGTCTGGAGTTCGTTTGCAGTGGCTGGAGGCCTGGTGCGTCCATATTCTCTCTCTCTCTCTCTCTCCCTCCCTCCTTCCATCCCTCTGTCTCTAATAAATAAATAAATAAAATGATTTTAAAAATTTAAAAATAATAATAATTAACTTTAATAGTGATGACACAGAATGGCGACGGTAAATGTAACACTTCAACATCGCTGGTTTGTACTCCAGGTAAATGTAACACTTCAACATCGCTGGTTTGTACTCAAGGTAAAGAGTCAAAAAGGTCCCTGATGCCCTCAAAACAATTACAGGCCATTGCCAAGGCCCTTGGTTTCCCACCAGTAATAGAGGGTAAGACCCTGTTGCTGAAGACTCCACATACTTGAGCTGCAAGGCCACTGAGAAATCCTGCTGGAGCTGAGCTGATAACCTCCTCCATGTAGACCAGCTGACAGAAAGCTGGAAGAAGCCATTCTGCATGCAGTTCAGTGGGAGAGAGAGAAATCACTAGTGAAGATACTCAACAGTGGACACTGCAAGCCTTATATTTGGCCAGCCAGGCCAAATGAGCCAACGGGTGCAACAGTGGCACGTCTGTAATAGTGGAAACCAATTGCCCTCTAATTGGACTGGAGGCCCGCTCCATGGGAGGGAATACATCCCTGATACTGAAAACCTACAACAGGGGTAGTCATGAGCCCTAGGGGTGTAACGTCTGCTGCTGTCTGGCTAAATGTATATACTATGCTTATCAAACTGCCCAGTAAGCACTTCTCTTAATGTCCATACCCTTATATGAATGCTGTTTCTCTCTTTTGGTTAGAGACTCTTCTCTTTTCATATGGCAGTGACCTTGGGATGACTCAGAAGGCATCATGGTGCTGGGAAGAAGTGACAGAGGAGTGCTCAGCACTGAAATATCTCTATCACACCTTCCAAGGCTCAGGGTCCATTGCGGAAGAGGTGGCGGAAAGAATGTAAGAGCCAAAGGAAGGGTAGGACTCCTTACAACGTGCTCCTCCAGACACAAAATGGCCTGGATATCCATGACCTCACAGTGCCTGACACTACCTACACAAGACCATCATAATAGGAGGAAAAGATCATGACATCAAAATAAAAGAGAGACTGATTGAGATGGGGAGGGGATATGATGGAGAGTGGAGCTTCAAAGAGCAAAGTGGAGGGAGGGAGGGCATTACCATGGGATATTGTTTATAATCATGGAAGTTGTTAAAAATAAATAAATAAATAAATTTTAAAAATGGCCTCAGCCGGGGTTGGTGGCGCACGCCTTTAATCCCAGCACTCGGAAGGCAGAGGTAGGAGGATCACCGTGAGTCCGAGGACACCCTGAGACTACATAATGAATTCTAGGTCAGCTTGGGCTAGAGTGAGACCTTACCTCGGGGAAAAAAAAAAAAAAGGCCTCAATGATTCCTGACTCATGCCCTTATGTTAACCCCCTCTAAAGTATGGACTAGGCTCATGTCTTACTTCTAGTAGCAGAATATGACCAAGTGACAAGTGCCACTTCCATATATATATGTGTTATGTAAGGCTGTAACTTACTCATAGAGTCAGTCTCTCTCTTCTCTCTCTCTCTCCATGGCTTTGAGATCCCAGCTAACTCTTCTAAACCCTGCCTCCTTATCTATACAGCACGGTGGACAAGGCTGCCAAAAGGGGACCTTAGAACCTTAGGAAGCGGTTTTGTAAAGCGCAGGAGTATGATGGGTAGACTTAGTTGGCCACTCTCCTGGCTGCTTTGGCAGAAACGAAAGGGAAGCCCATGCCATCGCGGGCTTTCTTTGAGGCGAACACTGCCTAACCCAAGAAGGGAGGAATAGCATGGGGCAGCCTGGGAGGCTGTCTTCCTGAGGTCAAAGGCGGCCCCTCTGACCTCACACCTTAGTGGCTTGCTGGGGCTTGCAACCTGGATTCCTCGGACAGAGAGACAGCGAGAAAAGCCCTGTATTTTACACAAAGGAAATAAAGGACCAAGGTATAGTCAGTGCATTTCGATATAAGTTACTAGCCACTCCATGGGACAGAACTCTGATCGGCCAGGAGCTTACGAAAGCGCTCTCTAAACCTTCTCCACAGCCTTCTCATGTGGGTTCCGTCACCTCTATTTTAGAAATATCTTAGCTGAGGCTCGAAGAGCACAAACACACACACGGTGAGTGTGAGATGGGACCAGGATTTAATTCTAATTCTATCTGACAGTTAACCCCCTGGTATCTACACATACCCCACTGCTGGGCAGAAAGAACAGCCAGTTATTACAAAGATTAGCCGGGCGTGGTGGCGTGCGCCTTTAATCCCAGCGCTTGGGAGGCAGAAGTAGGAGGATCACCGTGAGTTCGAGGCCACTCTGAGACTCCATAGTGAATTCCAGGTCAGCCTGAACTTGAGTGAGACCCTACCTCAGGAGGGGAAAAAAAAAAAAAACAACAGGCAGATTAAAGGTTCTTGGCCCACGGTGAGGTTGTCAGCGCATATCCCCCAAACATTTATTGTGCACCAGTTACGTACTAGGTTATATAGTGGGCAATAAAACCCACCCCTTGTTCTCAGGAAGTCAGTTCTGACCAGGAAGACGCACCAGTGCACAGAAGGCAAATGTTTTATTTTATTTTATTTTATTTTTATTTATTTGAGAGAGCAAAGACAGAAAGAGGCAGAGAGTGAGAGAGGAAGAGAATGGGAGCACAGGGGCCTCCAGCCACTGCAAACGAACTCCAGACGCATGCGCCACCTTGTGCATCTGGCTTACATGGGTCCTGGGGAATCGAACTGGGGTCCTTTGGCTTTGCAGGCAAGCGCCTTAACCGCTAAGCCATCTCTCCAGCCCACACAGAGGGCAAATGAATGGCTAAATGCATCTGCTTTTGCACCCGCACCCCCATTGTCAGAAATGTTCTTCCTTTCTCACTCTCATCACTGACTTTGGGTCACTCTTGGTATTCACTAATTGTCTGCTGGTGTGTCCATCTGCCTGCCTATTAATTTGTTGAGTCATTTTGCCATTCATTTAAAAAAAATGTTGAGCTGGGCGTGCTGGCGCACGCCTTTAATCCCAGCACTCGGGAGGCAGAGGTAGGAGGATCACCGAGAGTTCAAGGCCACCCTGAGACTACATAGTGAATTCCAGGTCAGCCTGAACCAAAGTGAGACCCTACCTCGAAAAACTAAAAAAAAAAAAAAAAAAAAAAAAAAAAAAAATGCTTTAAATTATTGACAACTTTCTGTAAAAAAAAAAAAAAAAAAAAAAAACAGGCCTGGCTGGGCGTGGTGGTGCATGCCTTTAGTCCCAGCACTCGGGAGGCAGATGTAGAAGGATCACCATGAGTTTGAGGCCAGCCTGAGACTCCATAATGAATTGCAGGTCAGCCTGGGATAGATACTACCTTGAAAAGCCACAGAAAAAAAAAAAGGCTATTTTTGGGGGGGGGGGCTGGAGAGGTGGCTTAGTGGTTAAGGCGCCTGCCTGCAAAGACTAAGGACCCCGGTTTGATTCTCCAGGTCCCACGTAAGCCAGATGCACGTGGTGACGCATGGGAATAGAGTTCGTTTGCAGTGGCTAGAGGCCCTGGCACGCCCAGTCTCTCTCTCTCTCACACACACACACACACACACACACACACACACACTCTCTTTCTCTCTCTCTCCTCTCTCTGTCTCTAATAAATAAATTAAGTAATTGAAAAAGAAAGAGCCAGGCGTGGTGGTGCACTCCTTTAATCCCAGCACTCGGGAGGCAGAGGTAGGAGGATCGCCATGAGTTCGAGGCCACCTTGAGACTACAGTAGTGAATTCCAGGTCAGCCTGGGCTAGAGTGAGAACCCTACCTCGAACGCCCCCCCCCCAAAAAAATAAACTCTTTTGGCTGGCCATCTCTCCAGCGGCCTGAGCCTGCAGATCTCCACTCTGGTAAACCCGTCTACTCCCACATGAGGGGCTGCTCACCCCCTCTCACCTCCCTCATGCCGGGAGCTCTCTGTACTTCCTCCTCTTAATCTCAAAAAGTCTCTCTAAACTTAAAAAAAAGAAAAAAGGGCTGGGGAGACGACCCAATGGATCAAGGTGCTTGTTTGCAAAGCCTGTCCACCTGGGTTTGATTCCTTAGCACCACATAAAGCCACACCCAAAAAGTGGTCCAACGTGTGGCCATCTTTTCCAGCAGCAAGAGACCAGAGTGACTTCCCCTTCACACACACACACACACACACACACACCCCTACCTGGATATAGTCAGATAAATTTTAAAATTTTATTTTTATTTATTTATTTGAGAAAGAGAGGGAGAGGGAGAAAGAAAGAGGCAGCTAGACAGAGGAGGAGGGGATGGGCGTGTCAGGACCTCCAGCCGCTGCAAACGAACTCCAGACGTGTGCACCCCTTGTGCATCTGGCTAACGTGGGTCCTGGGGAGTTGAACCTGGCTCCTTAGGCTTTGCAGGCAAGCGCCTTAACCGCTAAGCCATCTCTCCAGCCCTAAAATTTTTTCATAAAAAAAAAAAAAGAAAAAACTAGGCTCGACACGGCTGTGGGCTTGGTCCAATGACAATGAGGAGACGCAACAGGAGACAAGGGACAGGTGATGCAGGGTCACTTTCCTGCGCTCTAACCCACCAAGCAAAAATTAATAGTGGGGCCGGGTGCGGTGGCGCACTGCCTTTAATCCCAGCACTCGGGAGGCAGAGGTAGGAGGATCGCCGTGAGTTCGAAGCCACCCTGAGACGACACAGTGAATTCCAGGTCAGCCTGGGCTAGAGTGAAACCCTACCTTAGATTAAAAAAAAAAAAAAAATAGTAGAATCTCCTCAAAAGTCCCAACTCAGCTTAAGAGATGCAGGAGACCCTCCAGGGCTGTTATGAAATGGAATGTGGGGAAGTACACAGAGTGTGTGTGTGGAGGGGGGGTGCGAGGACAGAGCCGGGCCTTGTACCCCAGAACGTCAGAACTCAGGCTCCCCAGGGACTGACACACTTGCCCGGCTTTAATGTACCACACAGGCCGGGTGACAGCGTCAGCCTTGCGCGGTCCTTCTCAGCTGGCCTTGGCCGTGACAGCCGTCTGGTTTGGGGGGGCGGTGGTGGTGAGGAGGTGATCCATCTCCGGAGCATCGAAAAAGTAAGCCTGCAGGAAAGAGGCCACGCGCGGGGGGTCAGCGAAATCCACGCAGGTTGAGTGTCGTTCTAGGTGCCAAGCTAGCCGTCCCCGTGGGGGCCTGGGGCCTCTCCCACCCTCCCCCGCCACCCAACGTATCTGTCATCGCACTGAAATGCAACTGACTGCTTACGTCTGATCCGCTCACTCAGATGAGAGGAACTATTAAAACTAACGTTTTTGCTGGGAGCTGGAGGGATGGCTTAATGCTTAAGGCCTGCAAAGCCAAAGGACCCAGGTTCGATTCCCCAGGACCCACATTAGCCAGATGCACAAGGTGGCGCATGCATCCGGAGTTCGTTTGCAATGGCTGGAGGCCCTGGCATGCCCATTCTCTCTCTCTCTCTCCTCTTTCTCTGTCAAATAAATAAATAAAAAATAAAATAAAATATTTAAAAAAAAAAACTAACAGGGCTGGAGAGATGGCTTAGTGGTTAAGCGCTTGTCTGTGAAGCCTAAGGCTCCAGGTTCGAGGCTCCATTCCCCAGGACACAAGTTAGCCAGATGCACAAGGGGGCGCACGCGTGTGGAGTTTTATTCTCCAGGACCCACGTAAGCCAGATGTACAAGATGGTGCATGTGTCTGGAGTTCGTGTGCAGTGGGTGGAGGCCCTGGCGTGCCCATTCTCTCTCCCTCTCTCTCTCTTTCTCTCTCTCTCTGCCTCTTTCTCTCTCTGTCTGTTGCTCTCAAATAAATAAATAAAAATTAAAAATATTTTAAAAGAAAACTAACGTTTGCTGACATTTCCTGTGTTCCATACCTCAATCCTCCTGTGAGGCCGTCACAATTATCCTCACTGGACAGCTACAGATTTTGAGGCTCAGAGACACCTTCACTGGATCAACTACGTACCCACAGCACGGGAGTGGTGGGGACAGGACTCACGTCTGTAATTATGACTACATCACACAGAGACTCTCTCTGTCTCCACCTTTAGGTCACTAGAACGTTACAAGAGGTCTGGCACACTAACTGTCGATGAGCTGAGCTATGACAGACAGCTGCTGACCCAGCTAGCTGGCTCTCAGCGGAGACTGAAAGAAAGAGCCGGGCATGCTCCTCATCCGGGTACGTCATCTTCGAAAGAGAAAGTGTGGCAAATGCCTCCACTCGCCCTCTATAACATAGCTGTCAGGAGTTGGGAGGAGGCAGAAGAGTAAAGAGGGCAAGAAGGATCTCTCTCTCTTTCTCTAATAAATATATTTTTTAAAAATTTAAAAAAAATGTCCGGGCGTGGTGGCGCACGCCTTTAATCCCAGCACTTGGGAGGCAGAGGTAGGAGGATCGCCATGAGTTCGAGGCCACCCTGAGAGTCCATAGTGAATTCCAGGTTAGCCTGGGCTAGAGTGAGACCCTATCTTGAAACCCCCCCGAAAAAAAAAAAAAGGGCTGGCTGGAGAGATGGCTTAGCAGTTAAGGCACTTGCCTGTGAAGCCTAAGGACCCAGGTTCTATTCTCCAGGACCCACATAAGCCAGATTCACAAGGTGGTGCATGCGTCTGGAGTTTGTCTGCAGTGGGTGGAGGCCCTGGTGTGCCCATTCTCTCTCCCCCCCCCTGTCTCTAATAAATAAATAAAAATTTAAAAAAATCTAAAAGAAAATGAGGAATCTCCCTTTTTGCCCCAAAGCCTGAGGATTCTAACACCAGCCTGGGAAAACAGCAACCTCACTAGTCTTGAACCCTGGACCTTCAAAGGAAGGGCGGATGTGTTCCTCTACTAAGGACCACTGAATGCATAGGATCCCCCAGCCAGGGGTGACTCAGGAAGGTGAGAAAAGTGTAACCAAGACAAGAAGCACTTTTCTCCAGCTCTGCCCTCATTAGCCACAAGAGGGCAGCAGCACGACACGCTGGGGTTTCCCCAACCAAGTCTCTCTTCATTACTTTTTTTTTTCCCCCCTAGGTAGGGTCTCACTCTAGCCCAGGCTGACCTCAAATTCACTCTGTAGACTCAGGGTGGCCTTGAACTCACAGCGATCCTCCTACCTCTGCCTCCCGAGTGCTGGGATTAAAGGTGTGCGCGACCACGCCCGGCTTATTAATTTATTTGAGAGAAATAGGTAGATGGAGACAGAATGGGTGCACCACGATCTCTAGACACTGCAAAGGAACTCCAGATGCACGTGCCACCTTGGGCATCTGGTTTTATGTGGGCACTGGGGACTCAAACCCGGGCCCTTTGGCTTTGCCAGCAAGCACCTTAATCTCAAAGCCATCTCTCCAGCCCTATCTTACTTTTAAAAGGTTTCCTCCCAGGGCCACTTCTTGCAGCCGCTTTCTGGCCACACAGTAAGGACAGCACTGAACTTGAGGGCGTATGGAGTGACAGAGGCTACAATACCCATGCTATTTCGAGGGGCCCTCAGTAGTTGTGGGGCTGTCACTCACTTCAGTGCACTGAGGCAAACACACAAATCATGTTCCCCAGGGGAGAGTGAGAAAGCCAGGCTGTCTGGTTTAGCCTGGGCCCCTCAGCTCAAATGACACCCCAGCCAATTCCAATTACCACCTTCCAAAAATAATAACAATAATAATGTCTAATGATGTCTTTTGAGTGCATGACTTGTCACAGTTGTCTTTCTTTTCCTTCCTTTCCCTCTCTCCTCTTCCCTCTTTTCCTTCCTTTAAAAAAAAAAAAAACACTACAGGCTGGTGAGATGGCTTAGTGGTTAAGGCACTTGCCTGCAAAGCCTAAGGACCCATGTTTGACTCTCCAGATCCCATGTAAGACAGACATACAAAGGTGAGGCAAGCGCAAGGTCACACATGGCCACTAGGTGGCGCAAGAGTCTGGAGACTGACTGCAGTGGCTGAGGCCCTGGTGCGCCAATTCTCTCTCTCAAAATAAAAATAGAAAAATAAAAAACCTTTTGGAAGACAGAGTTTTGCTGTTACCTCTGAACAATAAACTCATTATGGGGGCTGAAGAGATTGCTTAGTGGTTAAGGCACTTGCCTGCAAAGCCAAAGGACCTAGGTTCGATTCCCCAGGACCCACATGAGCCAGATGCACAAAGCAGCACATGAGTCTGGAGTTTGTTTGCAGTGGCTGCAGGCCCTCGTGTGAGCATTCTCTCTCTCTCTCAAATAAATAAATAAAAATATTTAAAATAAAAAAAACTAAACTCATTATGAACACAGTGTAGCTCAGGCTAGCCATGGTCTCATGGCAGTCCTCCCTCAGTCTCTCGCCATGCCCAGCTAACAGGTCATATTTTCTTCATACAGCAAATATTGGATCCCTCCAACAGAAAAGATGTTACTAAGGCCAGGCGTAGTGATGCACGCCTTTAATCCCAGCACTCGGGAGGCAAAGGAGGCTGTGAGTCTGAGGCCATCCGAAGACTACAAAGTGAATTCCAGGTCAGCCTGGGCTAGAGTGAGACCCTACCTCAGAAAACAAAAAAAGAAAGAAAGAAAGAAAAGATGTTACTATAGCATGAATGCTTGGCTTCTTTTCTACAAGGAGAGGCAGGAATCCAGAGAAAGGAAATGGGCAGAGCAGAGGCTGAGAAGGAGGAACTAGAACCCAGGCCTCCACCCTTCTGAGCCAGCCCTTCTGCAGAAGAGACAGGAAGAGCCATCGCCGGCTAGAGAACAGAGTCCGGACACAGGCCCTGGCTCAACATCCAGCCAGGGAGGGCTCCCCCCATCCAGACACAGGCCCTGGCTCAACATCCAGCCAGGGAGGGCTCCCCACATCCAGACACAGGCCCTGACTCAACACGCAGCCAGGGAGGGCTCCCCACATCCAGACACAGGCCCTGACTCAACACGCAGCCAGGGAGGGCTCCCCGCATCCAGGTGACTTTCAACTCACAGTTCAGTGTGCTCTGTTCTTTTCAGAGTTGAGCTCTGAGCGGTACGTTCCCCTGCCTCTACCTGTCCGCCAACTTCTCAACAAGATATATAATGGGGGCGGAAGAGATGGCTTAGTGGTTAAGGCGCTTGCCTGCAAAGACTAAGGACTCTGGTTCAACTCCCCAGGACCAATGTAAGCCACGCACTGCGTCTGGAGTTCGTTTGCAGTGGCTGGAGGTCCTGGTGCGCCCATTCTCTCTCTCTCTCTCAGCCTCTTTCTCTCTCTACTACATAGTGAGTTCCCTGGGCTAGAGTGAAACCCTACCTTGAAAAACCAAAACAATTTTTTTTTTTAAAATTCTAACTGGGGATAGAGAGATGGCTTAGTGTTTAAGGCACTTGCCTGCAGAGCCTAAGAACTCATGGTCAAATCTCCAGGTCCCAGGGAGCCAGACACAGTGACACAAGCATGCAATGTCACATACGCGCACAAGGGGGCGCACGCATCTGGAGTTAGTTTGCAGCGGGCTAAAGGTCCTGGTGCACCCATTCTCTCTCTCTCAAAAATAAATAAATAAATTAAATTAAATTAAACAATTCTAACCAGTCACAAAACTTTAAATGTGAAACAGCTCTCCAGGTACATGTAGGAAACCAACAAGACATATAAAGGCAGTCTCTCACTCCTGTTCCCTGTCCTATACAGAGGTCTACAGTTCACACATGGTGGTTCTGGCCAGACACTACAGAAGCTACGTAAAGCTGCATGTCACAATGCAGTTCTCCCATCTGTACCGCACCCCCCCCTATGGCAGCCTCCACAATGTTGAGTTGATAGTGTCAAGTTTTTGTTTTTTAAAGAATTATTATTTTATTATTAGCCGGGCGTGGTGGCACACGCCTTTCATCCCAGCACTCAGGAGGCAGACATAGGAGGATCGCCGTGAGTTCGAGGCCACCCTGAGAATACAGAGTGAATTCCAGGTCAGCCTGGGCTACAGTGAGACCCTACCTCGGACAACCAAAAGAAAAAAAAAATTATTATTTTTATTTATTTATTAGAGACGGAGAGGAAGGGAGAGTGAATGGGTGCGCCAGGGCCTCTACCCACTGAAAACGAACTCCAGACACATGCACCACCATGCGCATCTGGCTAACATGGGACCTGGAGAATTGAACCTGAGTCCTTACACTTTGCAAGCAAGCACCTTAACCACTAAGCCATCTCTCCAGCCCCATAGTGTCCATTTAAAATTTTTTTTTTGTTTATTTATTTATTTGAGAGCGACAGAGAGAAGGAGGCAGAGAGAGAGAGAGAGAATGGGCGCGCCAGAGCTTCCAGCCTCTGTAAACGAACTCCAGACGCGTGCACCCCCTTGTGCATCTGGCTAACGTGGGTCCTGGGGAATTGAGCCTCGAACCGGGGTCCTTAGGCTTCACAGGCAAGTGCTTAACCGCTAAGCCATCTCTCCAGCCCCCCCATAGTGTCCGTTTTAAAAAAAGTGTAGTGTCTAACAGCCTGTGGTCTTTGCAAAATGAGGGTTAGCATTTGGGTATAAAACACACCAAAAAGAACACATGGGGGCTGGAGGGATGGCTTAACGGTTAAGGCGTTTGCCTCTGAAACCAAAGGATCACGGTTCAATTCTCCAGGACCCACGTTAGCCAGATGCACAAGGGGGCTCAGGCGTCTGGAGTTCGTTGGCAGTGGCTGGAGGCCCTGGCGCGCCCATTCTCTCTCTCTTTCTCTCCTTCTCTCGGCCCACCTGTTTCTCTCTCAAATACATACATACATACATACATACATACATACATATTTAAAAAACAATAAAACACGGCAACAAGAGCATACCAAGCAGCCCACAGAGAGCAACACATGAAGCATCACGATTGTCACCATGGTGGCCAAGGCAATGCGCCGGTTATCCTCCCGAACAGCTGGCCAAAACGTCATCGCCAAGACAGACCCCGAGATGCCCAGGGCAATCATGACTAGAATCCAACGGACGGCTTTCTGGGGGATGATCCAGAGTATCTGAGAAAGGAGAAAAGGGAGGTGGCACAGCTCTCTGGCCCCAGGCACGTGCGGCCACAAGCCCCAGAACCAGTCAGCAGCTGGCCGAGTGATGCCACTGAGCTCGGTGGCAGCAGGCAGGCTGCGAAGGATGCCCCCACCCGGCGGGGCACGTGCCCCGGCTCCCGTGCAGGACGCCCTTGAAATTCAAAGGGCGCTGCTGACAGCGTAGGAGCGTTGAGCTGGGAATGATAATGTCTGCTGGAATTCTTGTCTTTTTTAATATTTTTAATAATTTATTATTTATGATTTATTTATTTGACAGAGAAAGAGAGAGAGAATGGACGCACCAGGGCCTCCAGCCACTGTGAATGAACTCCAGACATGTGTGCCACTTTGTGCAGCTGGCTTACGTGGGTCGTGGGGAATCAAACCGGGATCCTTTGGCTTTGCAGGCAAGCGCCTTAACTGCTAAGCCATATCTCCAGCCCTCTCTCTTTTTTTTTTTGGTTTTTCAAGGTAGGGTCCCACTCTAGCCCAGGCTGCCCTAGAATTCACTATGTAGTCTCAGGACAGCCTTGAACTCACGGTGATCCTCCTACCTCTGCCTCCTGGGTGCTGGGATTAAAGGCGTGCGGGCTGACTCTCCCTTTTCTTTTGTACTTTTTTTTTTTCTAAATTTTTATGAGCAAGATAGAGAAAGGGCACTCCAGGGCCTCCAGCCACTGCGAATGAACTCCAGACACGTGCGCCCCCTTGTGCATCTGGCTAACGTGGGTCCTTTGGCTTTGCAGGCAAACGCCTTAACCGCTGAGCCATCCCTCCAGCCCCTGCTGGAATCCTTGGCTGACTTTTTCAACCGATGACGGGGCGTCGCTCGGGAGTCGGCTCCTCGCCCTAGCACTTACCGCCGTGGGGATGTAGATGAAGAGCGAGTAGCCATAGACGCACACGACCTCCAGGAACGAGTAGGAGACGATGCTCATGACTTTGCTGTTTCTCCATGCGAGGAAGCCCCAGAGCGCGAGGGGGACGAGCCAGGCGTAGGCATAGATGATGGTCGCCGCGATGGACACTGTGGGGCGACAGGACAATTTCGTCTCCATCAAGCCTGGGACACAGTCAGGTGTTTCTTACACATTAGTGCCCTCACTGTCAAGCATGCCAACCTGCTCCAGCGGACCCTCCCTGCATTCATGCTGATGGCTCTGTGTTCCCCGGGCCTGGTACCACACCTGGCACACAGTAGGTGCTTTACAAACATTCACCACACAGATGAATCTTTACTGCCTATCTTTGCTGTGAGGACTGGCAGTCTCCTGTGTCTTTTTTTAAAATTTTATTTTAGAGAGAAAGAGAGAGAGAGAATTGGAGCACCAGGGCCTCAGACACTGCCATCAAACTCCAGGCACTTGCGCCACCTAGTGGGCGTGTGCGACCTTGCGCCTGCCTCACCTTTGTGTGTCTGGCTCACGTGGGATCTGGAGAGTCAAACCTGGGTCCTTAGACTTCGCAGGCAAGCGCCTTAACCGCCAAGCCATCTCTCCAGCCCCTATGTGTCTTTTATAATTGCTTTAATGATGAACCCAAACTATTGTGAAACACTGGAATTACGCAATTAAAAATGTTTAAATAATACCAAGCATTTCAATCAGATAAAGCCTTTCGAAGAACACATCCTCCTCCCTAGCAAAAAAGCAAGAGTTGAAAATGATCTCTTTAGCAAATGTACTAAAATGCTCTGGATATGGATTACCTTGCTCTGCACACCACTGAGAGATCTCTCTGCCTCTGAGATACGGGGTCAGCGCTCGGGGATGGATTGTTTGAAACATTCTCCCCTTTTACTTTCTTCCCCACGAAGGAACTGAGTCTGCCTCGGAGGTGGAAATTGTAGTTGGTGGCTCCTGGGGACACTGAGTGCAGTCTATCACTGGGCTACCACTCTCCTCCCCATCTCCTCTCCTCTTATTCATAGCAGCACGCCGCCTCAGAAGGCTTCCTTCCCGCTGCTAGAGTGACAGCCCTAACGCCTGGGTAAGCCATGCCACCCGCCCTTCATACGTGACAAAACAGCCAATAATTCACTTAACAACCCTTGGCAAAAATGAAGACCTTGCCGGGCGTGGTGGCGCACGCCTTTAATCCCAGCACTTGGGAGGCAGAGGTAGGGGGATCGCCATGAGTTCGAGGCCACCCTGAGACTACAGAGTGAATTCCAGGTCAGCCTGGGCTAGAATGAGACCCTACCTCGAAAAACAAACAAACAAACAAACAAAAAAAAAGAAGACCTTTCCCAGAAATTATGGTCAGACTCAGATTAGGAACTGTCACTGTCCGAAACGTTTTGAGACCCTAGAATAGTTTGTTTTTTGTGTTAGCACTCCCTCGTTAAACCAGATCCTGTTTGGTTGACAAGTTCCTTTCTCTTACTGACCCCCGGCTACACACTTGCTGCTGCTTGGCGCACGGCTCCCAGTAGAGTAGACTCCGGGCTGGCTAGGGGTTCTAATCCTGGGCAGAGCAGCTCTGGGTGGGGAACTACTTAACTTTTTTGCCTCAGTTCCACTATTTGCAAAATGGGACTAGCTGGTCATGGTGGCGCACGCCTTTAATCCCAGCACTCGGGAGGCAGAGGTAAGAGGATCGCTGTGGGTTCGAGGCCACCCTGAGACTACATAGTGAATTCCAGATCAGCTGAGCTGGAATGAGACCCTACCTCGAAAAACAAAAAACAAAAACAAAACAACAACAACATAAAACAGCTGTGGATTTATATAGCTGAGCAGTGGAAAACTCTGAGATTAAGAGCTGTTTACAGAGGCCAGGGGGTGCAGGGCCTAGAGACTGCACCCACACACTCAGGGCCAAGAGCTCACAGTCAGAGACGGGCTGCGTTCAAAATGAGTCAAGCGGGTTGGAAAAATGGGTTAGTGGTTAAGGCGTTTGCCTGCAAAACCAAAGGACCCAGGTTCAATTCCCCAGGACCCACGTTAGCCAGATGCACAAGGGCGCATCTGGAGTCCGTCTGCAGTGGCTGGAGGCCCTGGAGCACCCATTCTCTGTCTACCTTTCTCTCTGCCTCTTTCTCTCAAATAAATAAATAATAAAGTTTAAAAAAAAATGAGTCAAGCTATTCACCCACCTTTCCGGAATTCGGGCACATAGTGGTATGTCTTCTCTCCCAGATGGATTAAGAAGTTGGAAAGATTCCCACTAATTGCTATGGCAAAGACCAACGTGGCACATATCCAAAAGGGGCCTGCAAAAGCAACCAGAAAAATCCAGAAAGAAGAAAATGAGGCACTCACTGTCAGATGCTTAATAGAGCAATTTCTTACGAGCATCTCTATTTAAACAAGCAGGACATATATAAAGTCGAGATGCAATCAGCCTCCAGCCACAGCAAACAAACTCGAGACGTGTGCGCCCCCTTGTGCATCTGGCTAACGTGGGTCCTGGGGAATCGAGCCTCAAACCGGGGTACTTAGGCTTCACAGACAAGCACTTAACCACTAAGCCATCTCTCCAGCCCTTTTAAACTATTTTATTTATTTATTTGAGAGAGGGAGAGGAAGAGACAGATAGAGAAAGAGAGAGAATGGGCACGTCAGGGCTTCTAGCCACTGCAAATGAACTCCAGATGCACGTGTCTCCTTGCGCATCTGGCTTATGTGGGTCCTGGGGAATTGAACCTGGGCCCTTAGGCTTTGCAAGCAAATGCCTTAACCGTCAAGCCATCTATCTCTCCAGCCCTACAGCACAGTAATTCTTGTACACATAGCATTGATATCACTTCTCCCCTAAAGTCTTTGCAAGGGTTGCTGTTAAATCTTAGAAGAGTCAAATGAAACACTGATTGTACACCCCACCAACAGGGCAGTTCTCGAACTTTCCAGGCAACCCCTGCGCTTACTGGAGTCTAACTGGAATGTGGTAAAGAAGTGAACAGGCCAGGCAGGTGGCTCTTTTTTGTGTTAGCACTCCCTCGTTAAACCAGATCCTGTTTGGTTGACAAGTTCCTTTCTCTTACTGACCCCCGGCTACACACTTGCTGCTGCTTGGCGCACGGCTCCCAGTAGAGTAGACTCCGGGCTGGCTAGGGGTTCTAATCCTGGGCAGAGCAGCTCTGGGTGGGGAACTACTTAACTTTTTTGCCTCAGTTCCACTATTTGCAAAATGGGACTAGCTGGTCATGGTGGCGCACGCCTTTAATCCCAGCACTCGGGAGGCAGAGGTAGGAGGATCGCCGTGGGTTCGAGGCCACCCTGAGACTACATAGTGAATTCCAGATCAGCTGAGCTGGAATGAGACCCTACCTCGAAAAACAAAAAACAAAAACAAAACAACAACAACAAAAAACAGCTGTGGATTTATATAGCTGAGCAGTGGAAAACTCTGAGATTAAGAGCTGTTTATAGAGGCCAGGGGGTGCAGGGCCTAGAGACTGCACCCACACACTCGGGGACAAGAGCTCACAGTCAGAGACAGGCTGCGTTCAAAATGAGTCAAGCGGGTTGGAAAAATGGGTTAGTGGTTAAGGCATTTGCCTGTAAAACCAAAGGACCCAGGTTCAATTCCCCAGGACCCATGTTAGCCAGATGCACAAGGGGGGATACGCCTCTGGAGTCCGTCTGCAGTGGCTGGAGGCCCTGGAGCACCCATTCTCTGTCTACCTTTCTCTCTGCCTCTTTCTCTCAAATAAATAAATAATAAAGTTTAAAAAAAAATGAGTCAAGCTATTCACCCACCTTTCCGGAATTCGGGCACATAGTGGTATGTCTTCTCTCCCAGATGGATTAAGAAGTTGGAAAGATTCCCACTAATTGCTATGGCAAAGACCAACGTGGCACATATCCAAAAGGGGCCTGCAAAAGCAACCAGAAAAATCCAGAAAGAAGAAAACGAGGCACTCGCTGTCAGATGCTTAATAGAGCAATTTCTTACCAGCATCTCTATTTAAACAAGCAGGACATATATAAAGTCGAGATGCAATCAGCCTCCAGCCACTGCAAACGAACTCCAGACGCGTGCGCCCCCTTGTGCATCTCGCTAACGTGGGTCCTGGGGAATCGAGCCTTGAACCGGGGTCCTTAGGCTTCACAGACAAGCACTTAACCACTAAGCCATCTCTCCAGCCCTTTTAAACTATTTTATTTATTTATTTGAGAGAGGGAGAGGAAGAGACAGATAGAGAAAGAGAGAGAATGGGCACGTCAGGGCTTCTAGCCACTGCAAATGAACTCCAGATGCACGTGTCTCCTTGCGCATCTGGCTTATGTGGGTCCTGGGGAATTGAACCTGGGCCCTTAGGCTTTGCAGGCAAACGCCTTAACCGTTAAGCCATCTATCTCTCCAGCCCTACAGCACAGTAATTCTTGTACACATAGCATTGATATCACTTCTCCCCTAAATTCTTTGCAAGGGTTGTTGTTATATCTTAGAAGAGTCAAATGAAATACTGATTGTACACCCCACCAACAGGGCAATTCTCAAACTTTCCAGGCAACCCTGCGCTTACTGGAGTCTAACTGGAATGTAGTAAAGAAGTGAACAGGCCGGGCGTGGTGACGCACGCCTTTAATCCCAGCACTCGGGAGACAGAGGTGGGAGGATCGCCATGAGTTCGAGGCCACCCTGAGAGTACATAGTGAATTCCAGGTCAGCCTGGGCTACAGAGAAACCCTATCTCGAAAAACCAAAAAGAAAACAAAAGAAGACGTGAGCCAATGGCACTGCACGCACCATAGAGATCCGGATTGCTGCGGATGTACAAACGCACAAAGTTCTTTCCAGGCACTGGCAAAAGAGACCCTTTTATTCTGTCGAGGACCTGGAAAAATAACAGAAATAATTACATTGAAGTTTTCTTTTTTTGTCTGCTTTTAATGTCTTATTTATTTAAAAGAAAGTGAGAACAGCTGGGTGTGGTGGTGTGAGCCTTTGATCCCAGCGCTCTGAGGCAGAGGTAGCAGGATCGCCAGGAGTTCAAGGCCACCCTGAGACTACATGGTGAATTCCAGGTCAGCCTGGGCTACAGCGAGACCCTGACTCAAAAAAAACAAAAAACAGGGCTGGAGGGATGGCTTAGTGGTTAAGGCGTTTGCCTGCAAAGCCAAAGGACCCAGGTTCGATTCCCTAGGACCCACGTTAGCCACATGCACAAGGGGCACATGTGTCTAGAGTTCGTTTGCAGTGGCTGGAGGCCCTGGTGTGCCCATGTTCTCTCTGTCTCCCTCTTTCTCTGTGAAATAAATAAATAAATATTTTTTTAAAGTTTAATATATTCAACTACTGCAAAACTGAAATGCAGTTACTTGAACTTTCATGACGGTATCTTGACAGGCTAGCAAGCTTTTGTTTCTGTAAGACAGCACAGAATGGCTCTTACAGACTCTGGCTGTTTAATCCCTGAAGAAACACAACCCCATTGTGGAAAAGGAAAGGTTAAAGCGGTTTACGAACCTGATAAGTGTCCACATCGAAGAAGGTCTGATAGTACTCAAACGTCCAGAAGGGAGAGCTCTTCTTCTGGCCAGCAAGTAACTGTCAGAAGTAAGATGACAACACAGTGACCACAGAACCGACTTCCTAATTCCAGGCACCGAGAACAACCCAAGGGGCATGTGACGACCAACTCCAATCGTTACGCCCACTCCTAGGCAGGCACAGAAGTAAACGTTCCTGCCGGGTGTGGTGGCGCACGCCTTTCATCCCAGCACTCGGGAGGCAGAGGTAGGAGCATCGCCGTGAGTTCGAGGCCACCCTGAGACTACATAGTGAATTCCAGGTCAGCCTGGGCTAGAGTGAAACCTTACCTTGAAAAACAACAACAACAACAACAAAAAGAACCTATACAGCTTTGTCTGGTCTTTCTATCATTGAGAGAACTTTTACTACTGGTAACACACGTGCGCACGCACACACACACATACACACACACACACAGAGCATGAGTGTAAATATTGCTTTCCTACTCTAAGCTGTCAACAGAAATCCCAGGGAAATGTATCTGTGTTGGATATTGGAGGCTGATCAGAACCTTGGCGATTGTGGAGACCTGTAGGTCAGAGACAAATTATCTTGGGTTATCTTAGGCCTTTAAATACCCTCGTACTGCCCACCTCTGTGTGAACTGACATCCTTGGACCTAATCAGCGCACTGTTTTGGAATGTACAAGCAGACTCTTAGGTCTCACCGAGCAGCACAGCATCTGAGGTACACAGAGAAGTGTCCCCACTTAGCTGGGACCACCTACCTCAGGTACCCACCAATGACTGAGAAAGTGGTTATTTTGTCTGTTTGTTTATTTTTATTTATTTATTTGAGAGTGACAGACAGAGAGAGAAAGAGGCAGATAGAGAGAGAGAGAGAGAATGGGCGCACCAGGGGCCTCCAGCCACTGCAAACAAACTCCAGACGCATGCGTCACTTTGTGCATCTGGCTTACGTGGGTCTTGGGGAACCGAGCCTTGAACCAGGATCCTTAGGCTTCACAGGCAAGCGCTTAACGGCTAAGCCATCTCTCCAGCCCTGAGAAAGTGTTTTGATTTATGACTTTCTTGGTACTATTACTTCGAAACCATCATGAAACTTGCCCTCACTAGAACACAGAATGTGGGGGGGGTACCTCATTCTGTGTTCCCAGACCACGCCCACAGACGGAAGAGCTATGTTTTTTGGCATGGACGGCTGTGGCGGCCAATCTGGGGCCCCGATAACAATCGACCTGAACCAGAGGATTCATGTGGACCAGTGCCAGGTGCCAGCACGGGTCCCGTGTGCCCGGCTTCCCAGTGGTGCCTCCCCAGGTGCGTTCTGGTGAGCTCTTTGTGGAGGTCAGACCTCTGAGTTGGTGAGCGGGCTGCTGGTTTGCTCTGGGCTGATTGGGAGGGTGTATTCACTGGGTACTGGTTTTGTTTGCTTTCTAAGCCTCTGGGGTTTAGGCGGCCATTCAGCCTGTTTGCTTGCTGACCGCTTGTCCTGTTTCTGTCGGCTTTCGGGCACTGGTGGCCTTGGGTCTATTTATTTACCAGCAGTGGGCCTTTTTTCTCCCACCGCTCCTCCGATATCTAATTTAAGGCAGGAGGAAATGTGGGGCAGGAAAGCTGTCATTTGGTACTCCAGCTGGCCTTATGTTTGATAATGGTGCTAATTCAACTTGCAAATATTTGAAGAAAAACTAGGAAATCTAACTAAAGATAATTTGGCTTGGCATTCCCCTCAATGAGAAACACTTAATATCCCTTAAGTTAGCTTTTTGTGCGTGCTAAACCAGAAGTCCTAGGCAATAAATATTTTCAAACTAATCATAAAGAGGCAGCCTACCTTAATTGAAATTTAAAAACATCTGAAGAAAACAGATTATGAGCCAGGTGTGGTGGCGCACGCCTTTAATCCCAGCACCCGCGAGGCAGAGGTAGGAGGATCACCCTGAGTTCGAGGCCACCCTGAGACTACAGAGTGAAATCGAGGTCAGCCTGGGCTAGAGTGAGACCCTACCTCGAAAAACCAAAAAAGAAAGAAAACAAGTTAATGAGTTACTGGGTGTGGTGGCATACACGTTTAATCCCAGCACCCGGGAGGCAGAGGTAGGAGGATCGCAGTGAGTTCGAGGCCACCCTGAGATTCCATAGTAAATTCCAGGTCAGCCTGGACTAGAGCGAGACTCAACCTCGAGAAAAAAAAAGGGGGGAGGCTAGAGAGATGGCTCAGCAGTTAAGATGCATGCCTGCAAATCTTAAGACCCATGTCTGATTCCCCAGAACCCACGTTAGCCAGATGCACAAGGTGTCACATGCATCTAGAGTTCGTTTCAGTGGCTGGAGGCCCTGGCTCACCCCGCCTCCTGCTCTCTGTCCCTCTGTCTCAAATGAAAAAATAAATATTTAGAAAAAAAGAAAAGAAGCCAGGAGTGGTGGCGCACGCCTCTGATCCCAGCACTGGGGAGGCAGAGGTAGGAGGATGCCATGAGTTCGAGGCCACCCTGAGACTCCATAGTGAATTCCAGGTCAGCCTGGGCCAGAGCGAGACCCTACCTCGAGAAACCAGACAGAGACGTGGGAGGAAAGCGCAAACCTCAGTCTTGTCGGAGTCGTCGTTCCCCAGCAGTTCGTCGTCCGCCTGTAGCCCTGCGCCTCCCGGGGCCCTTGGGTGGCGGGCGGAAGCCTCAGCGGGCTCGTCGATGCTGATGGAGGTGGCGTCCGCGCTCGTGGCTCCGTCGCCGAACTCTGAGATCGGGCAGAGCACAGAGATGGTCCCCACGCTGGCCACGCGGTGACGCTTACGGAGACACAGGCTCCCCCCGGCCCCACTCCACGACCTCAGCTTTGCCGGGGTCCCCACGGATCTAAGACCGTCAGCGGCAGACTGCGAACCAGGGAGGCTGAGGCGGGAAGATCTCGAACCCGGGGTCAACGTGGGCACTCTTAACGTCATGGGAGGAGTTGGGAATAACCAGGGCCTTTGATGGTTCCCTGACCCAGTCTACACCATCTGACTCCACTAAATCCTATGTGATCAACACAGAAAATATGAGGACAAAAAAGAAAGTAGGACCTGGAGAGATGGCTTAGCGGTTAAGCACTTGCCTGTGAAGCCTAAGGACTCCGGTTCGAGGTTCGATTCCCCAGGACATATGTAAGCCAGATGCACAAGGGGACGCACACATCTGGAGTTTGTTTGCAGTGGCTGGAGGCCTGCCTTACGTGGGTCCTGGGGAATCGAACCTGGGTCCTTTCTTTGGCTTTGCAGGCAAGCGCCTTAATGGCTAACCCAACTCTCCAGCCCTTGTGCTGTATTTCTCTTTGGTTCTTGGAGAGCCTGCCTTGGTCGTGTTGTCTGGAACGACGGTGCAAGAAAGCGCAGGCCTGAAGAGCACCATCTGTCCCAGAGGAGGAAGGAGGTTTGTTGAGTTGTTTTCCTCTCCTAAAGGATTGACAGAGGCCTGTATTCCAGATCCCAGGTGGTGGCAGGCGGGGGGTTGCTGACACAAGGTGAGGCAGGCAGGGCTATAAAAGTGGTGGTTAGGACTTTGGTCTTCAGAATAGAGCACAGGAGGGGCTGGACTGATGGCTTAGCGACTTTGCAGTGGCCAGAGGCCGTGGCGTGCCCATTCATTCGCTCTCTTGCCTGTCTCAAATAAATAAATAAATAAATTAATTAATAAGCCAGGCGTGGTGGCGCACACCTTTAATCCCAGCACTCGGGAGGCAGAGGTAGGAGGATCGCCGTGAGTTCGAGGCCACCCTGAGACTACATAGTGAATTCCAGGTCAGCCTGGGCTAGAGTGAGACCCTACCTCGAAAAACCAAAACAAAACAACAAAACAACAAAAATAACACAACAACAACAACAAAAAAGATGACATAGGGCCGGGTGTGGTGGCGCACACCTTTAATCCCAGCATTTGGGAGGCAGAGGTAGGAGGATCTCTGTGAGCTCGAGGCCACTCTGAGTGTAATAGCGACCCCAGGTCAGTCTGGGCTACAGCGAGACCCTACCTCAAAAAGAGAGAGAGAGAGAGAGAGAGAGAGAGAGAGAGAGAGATGAGGTTAGCAGTCAAGGCATTTTCATACATTCGTGCCATTATCCTTTATTCTCATTGGTTTCTTTTCTCCCATTGCTCTCCCCTCCTAAACATCCTCTACAGTCATTTATTTATTTTTTTAAATATTCATTTATTTATTTGCAAGCACAGATAAAGAAAGACAGGCAGGGAGATAGAGAAGGAGAGAATGGGCATGTCAGAGTCTTCAGCCACTGCAAAGGAACTCCAGATACACGTGACTTTGTGCATCTGGCTTTACATGGGTACTGGGGAATCGAACCAGGGTCATTAGGCTTTGCAGCCAAGCACCTTAAATATCTCTCCAGTCCATACACAGTCATTTCTGTTTATTTATTTATTTGTTTGTGTGTTTGCACAGAGAGAGAGAGAGACAGAGAGAGGCAGAAAGAAGAGAGAGAGGAAGAGAATGAATGGGCACGCCAGGGCTTCCAGCCACTGCAAATGAACTCTAGATGCATGCACCACTTTATGCATCTGGCTTTACGTGGGTGCTAGGGAATCGAACCAGGGTCATTAGGCTTTGCAGGCAAGCACCTTAACTGCTGAGCTATCTCTCTAGCATCAATACAGTCATTCCTTTACTTTTCTTTTAAAAAATATTTATTTATTTGAGAGAGAGAGAGAGAGAGAGAGATGCAGATTGAGAGAAAGAGAGTGGGTACATCAGGACCTCTAGCTACTGCAAACACACTCTAGACACATGTGCCACCCTGTGCATCGGGCTTTACGTGGGTACTGGTGAATCAAATCTGGGACCTTTGGCTTTGCAGGCAAGCACTTTAACCGCAAGCCATCCCTCCAGGCCCACAGTCATTTCTTTTTTTTGTTTGTTTGTTTGTTTTTGGTTTTTCTTTTCTTTTTTTTTAATTTTTTTTTGTTTATTTTTATTTAGTTATTTGAGAGCGACAGGCATAGAGAGAAAGAGGGAGAGAGAGAGAGAGAGAGAGAGAATGGGGGCGCCAGGGCCTCCAACCACTGCAAACGAACTCCAGATGCATGCGCCCCCTTGTGCATCTGGCTAACGTGGGTCCTGGGGAATTGAGCCTTGAACCGGGGTCCTTAGGCTTCACAGGCAAGCGCTTAACCACTAAGCTATCTCTCCAGCCCTGTTTTTGGTTTTTCGAGGTGGGGTCTCACTCTAGCCCAGGCTGACCTGGAATTCACTATAGAGTCTCAGGGTGGCCTCGAACTCATGGCGATCCTCCTACCTCCGCCTCCCAAGTGCTGGGATTAAAGGTGTGCACTACCACGACCGGCTATTCATTTCTTATATCCTTCTAATACTATTGTAATAAAAAAAAAAAGCCATTTCCTTTTGCATATAGTTGCAGGACACAAAATTGTTTGCGGCAGTGCTAGCACACCCCCAATCAGGACTCGGTAGGCATGAGGCAAAATGTTGGTTGAATGAGAGAATGATCACATCTGGCATGAATCTTGCTACGTAAAGTAAAAGAAACACACTAACGTGTTACGTTGTTTACCCTTCATGAGTTGGTGATTTTTAATATTTCTGTTTTCTTTGGTTTTTCAAGGTAAGGACTGGCGCTAGCCCAGGGTGACCTGGAATTCACCATGTAGTCTCAGGGTAGTCTGGAATTCAGGGCAATCTTCCTACCTCTGCTCCCCCAGTACTGGCATTTAAAAGGCATGCCCCAGGGCTGGAGAGATGGCTTAGCGGTTAAGCACTTGCCTGTGAAGCCTAAGGACCCCAGTTCAAGGCTCGATTCCCCAGGACATAGGTAAGCCAGATGCACAAGGGGGCGCACAAGTCTGGAGTTCGCTTGCAGTGGCTGGAGGCTCTGGCATGCCCATTCTCTCTCTCTCTCTCTCAAATAAGTAAATAAAATATATTTAAAAAAAAAAAAGAAGCCGGGCGTGGTGGCGCACGCCTTTAATCCCAGCACTCGGGAGGCAGAGGTAGGAGGATTGCTGTGAGTTCAAGGCCACCCTGAGACTACATAGTTAATTTCAGGTCAGCCTAGACCAGAGTGAGACCCTACCTCGAAAAACCAAAAATAAATAAATAAAAAAAAAAAAAAAAAAAAAAAAACCTCCTCTGGGGCCAGGGATGTACCTCAGTGGTGGAGCCTAGCATAAGCAAGTCCTGGGTTCAATCCCTAGGACCACAGGAAAAAAAAAAAAAAAGTTAAGACCAGTGGAGGGGTAAAGGGGGAAGCAAGAAGGTAGAAGGAAGGCAGGACTACAGGCTACTCAGACAAAAGGTGATAACGGGGCTGGGAAGATGGCCCAGTGGTTAAAGTCAATTGCTTGCAAAGCCTGCTGACCTGACTTCAATTTCCCAGTACCCTCATAAAGCCACATGTACAATGTCGCATATATGTGTCTGGGGTTGGTTTGCAGTGGCAGAGAGGCCCTGCTGCATCTAAACTTTATCTCAAACAAATAAATAAATCTATCTCAAATGTACACATACATATATATGTATATGTATATGTATCTTTAAAAAGCGACCTCAGGCTGGAGATGCCTTAGTGATTAAGGTGCTTGCCTGCAAAGCCAAAGGACCCAGGTTAGATTCCCCAGGACCCATGTAAGCCTGATGCACAAGGTGGCGCATGTGTCTGGAGTTCATTTGCAGCAGCTGGAGGACCTAGAGCGCCCATTCTCTCTCTCTCTCTCTCTCTCTCTCTCTGTCAAATAAATAACCAAAGTAAAAAATAAAATAAAATGGGCACACCAGAGCTTCCAGCTGCTGCAAACTAACTCCAGATGCACGAGCCCCCTTGTGCATCTGGCTTACATGGGTCCTGCGGATTCGAACCTGGGTCCTTTGGCTTTGCAGGCAAGCTCCTTAACCACTAAGCCATCGCTCCAGCCCAAGACTGATCTCTGTCTTGCTTGTAGAGCACTTTAGAACAGGACCTGATTACCTGAAGTACTGTGTACGTGTTCGTGGTACCTGTTGCCAATTGGAAGGGTCATTTGAAAAGAATGAAGGCCTTGTATGGCCAAACTGCAAAAGCCTGGCTGTGGCCAATAGTCTCTTATCAAGAGCTGAAGTGAGCTGGGCATGGTGGCTCACGCCTTTAATCCCAGCAATTGGGAGGCAGAGGTAGGAGGATCCCTGTGAGCTCGAGGCCACTCTGAGACTAAGTAGTGAATTCTAGATCAGCCTGCGCTAGACTGAGACCCTATCTTGGAAAACAAAAAACAAAACAAAAATAAATAAATAAATAAAGAGCTGAAGTAAAATCCTTTTTTTTAAGAAAAAAATATTTATTGGAGGCTGGAGGGATGGCTTAGCGGCTAAGGCATTTGCCTGCAAGGCCAAAGGACCCAGGTTCGATTTCCCAGGACCCACATAAGCCAGATGCACAAGACAGCTGGAGGCCCTGGCGTGCCCATTCTCTCTCCCTCTCTCTACCTGCCTATTTCTCTCTCTCTCTTTCTCAAATAAATAAAAGTAAAATATATGTATATAATATTTATTTATTTGCACACAGAGAAAGATACAGAGAAGAGAGACAGAGAATGGGCACACCAGGCCCTCTAGTCACTGCAAGCAAATGAACTCCAGGCACCCACAAGTCACCCTGTGCATCTGCCTTTACATTGGGTCTTGGGGAATTGAACCCGGGGCCTTAGCTTGCAGGCAAGTGCCTTAACCTCTGTGCTATCTCTCCAGCCCCACGAAGTGAAGTTCTTTAAGCCGTACAGCAGTGAGAATCCATTGCTGTGATGGGCCAACAGGGGTTATACACGGCATCGTACCTGCAAACTGCAAGTCGTCTACAGCCGCCATTCAGCCAGCCGGGCTTGTCCCGATTGTGAAGAAGCTTTGCAGAGGCCTAAAAGGAAGAAATAAGTGAAACTGAGTAAGCAGAATCGAGGCCGGTGATGGTGGTGCACGCCTTTAATCCCAGCACTCGGGAGGCAGAGGTAGGAGGATTGCCGTGAGTTCGAGGCCACCCTGAGACTACATAGGAATTCCAGATCAGAATGGGTGAAACAGTATTACATCCTCTTACCTTCTTTTTTAAAAATAAAAGTGAATAGTTTTATTTCTTTTTGTTTATTTGAGAGAGAGAGAGAGAAAGGAGAGGGTGGCAGATACAGAGAGAGAATGGGGGCTTAATGATTAAGGTGCTTCCCTGCAAACCAAAGGCTACAAGTTTTCTTTTTCTCTCCGCTTCTTTCTCTATTGAATAAATAAATAAAAATGGTTTAAAAAAAATAGAGAAGCCAGGCGTGGTGGCACACACCTTTAATCCAGCACTTGGAGGCAGAGGTAGGAGGACTGCAGTGAGTTCAAGGCCACCCTGAGACAGCATAGTGAATTCCAGGTCAGCCTGGGCTACAGTGAGACCCTACCTCAAAAAACCAAAAGAGAAAGAGAGAGAGAGAGAAGGTTGTGGCCTGGCCCCTAGCCACTGCAAACGAGCTTCAGACACACGTGCCACCTTGTGCAACTGTCTTACGTGGGTCCTGGGGAATCGAACCTGGGTCCTTTGGCTTTGCAGGCAAGCGCCTTAACCCCTAAGCCATCTCTCCAGCCCCCTCTTAACTCATTTTCTACCGGGTTTATATAAAGATGATCACTAAACATTCAATATTATTAAAACTGTCGGTAAGGGCTGGAGAGATGGGTTAGCGGTTAAGGAGCTTGCCTGCAGAGCCAAAGGAACCAGGTTCAATCCCCCAAGGTACCCTCGTAAGCCAGAGGCACAAGGTGGCGCACATCTGGAGTTCCTTTGCAGTGGCTGCAGGCCCTGGGGCGCCCATTCTCTCTATCTGCCCCTCTCTCTCTTAAATAATAAATAAATGATTGAAAAAAGAAAGAAATAAAGAAACTGCCCCTGAACGTTTAGGGAACCAGATGTTAGCCTGGGAATGGAAGGATGAGGTGGAGGATGGTATACAGCAAAGGCTCTGGGGGGAGGGAGGGTGTGGTCAGACGCACACCTGGGTTCGATTCCCGGTTCTCCTTTCTCTGTGTGCTCGGGGCCTCGGTTTCCTCATCTGTCAAATGGGTTCATGCCCATTTGAACTGCCCACAGTACACGGGAAATTTCACGGGCGGGTCTTTGCGGGAGACGCGGATGCCGGGCTTGCAGCCCCTGCGCCGTAGCCCAGGGCCCGGCGACGCTCTGCCAGGACCGGCTGCCGGAAACTCGAGATCGAAGTTCCGCCTCCTCCGGGAGGAAGTCCCGCCTTCTTAAAGCGACAGCGCACTGGAACATGTCTTCGGCCCTGCCCTCCCCTCTGGGCGAGCCTGGCGGGAGGCGTGGGGGTGCAGATTCCTCAGAGACGTTTCTCCTAAAGGAAATATCGAAGAGGGCAAGGAAGGATAACTGAGAAAAGAAAAATGAGGTCGCCGAGTCACAAGACTGGTTGAGCCAATCACAGTCTGAGTTTGGAACGGGTGAACCAATCATAGACTGCGATTGTAAGGGACGAGCCAAATACAGCCTGATCTTGGAAGGGATGAGAGCCTGAGTTTGTAAGGGATGAACCAATCAGAGCCTGAGTTTGTAAGGAATGAGCCAATGGAATTCTGAGTTTGTAAGGGGTGAGCCAGTCAGAGCCTAAGTTTGTAAGGGACGACACAATCACACTCCAAGCTTGTAAGTAATGAGCCAATCAAAACCTGAGTTTGTAAGGGATGAGCCAATCAAAGCCTGAGTGTGTAAGGGATGAGCCAATCACAGCCTGAGTTTGTAAAGAATGAGCCAATCATAGTTTGAGTTTCTAGAAAATGAGCCAAAGACGGTCTGAGTTTGTAACAGATGACCCAATCATAGTCTTTGAGTTTCTAGAGGATGGGCCAATGACAGTCTGAGCTTGTGAGGGATGAGCCAATCATAGTCTGAGTTTCTAGAGGATGAGCCAATCACAGCCTGAGTTTGTAAGTGATGAGCCAATCAAAGTCTGAGTTGGTAAGGGGTTAGCCAATCAGAGTCTGAGTTTGTAAGGGATGAGCCAAAATCACAGCCAAAATTTGTAAGGAATGAGCCAATGACAGTCTGACTTTTTAAGGGATGAGCCAATCACAGTCCCAGCTCTTAAGGGATGAGCCAATCACAGCCTGAGATCCTATGGGATGAGCCAATCACAGTGTGAGACTGTAAGGGATAAGCCTATCACAGTCCCAGTTTATGGCAGAGTGGTCTATGCCCTCCTCGGATCTCTCCTGGCGCCTGGGCTCAGCCCACTACGGTGAGGTGTTCTCAGCAAGAAGACCTTCCTCCATTACTGACTGCGCAGCCCCCCAGGCTGTAAGGGTTACCTGGTCCTCCCAGAGGAGGTTCTAGTTCCCGGGGCTTGCCTCTTCATTCCCCATGCGCACATAAATTGTTTGCCCATAATAAACCTTTATATTTTATTTTATATTTAATATTTACTTTTTTATGTTTTAGAGAGACAGAATGGGTGCGCCAGGACCAATAGCCACTGCAAACGACCTCCAGATGCATGTGCCACCTTGGCCATCTTGCTTATGTGGGGCCTGGGGACTCGAACCTGGGTCCTTAAGTCTTCACAGGCAAGCACTTTCACTGCTAAATCATACCTCCAGCCTTTAAACCTTATTGATAAGTTTCATACATGCACATTTATTTATTTATTTGAGAGCGGCAGACAGAGAAAGAGACAGAAAGAGAATAGGCGCCCCAGGGCCTCCAGCCACTGCAAACGAACTCCAGACGCGTGCGCCCCCTTGTGCATCTGGTTAACGTGGGTCCTGGGGAATCGAGCCTCGAACCGGGGTTCTTAGGCTTCGCAGGCAAGCGCTTAACCGCTAAGCCATCTCTCCAGCCCACATAATGTATTTTTTTAATAGTTTATTTTTTATTTGAGAGAGAGAGAGAATGAATGGGTGGGCCGGCAAATATGCACACGTCACCTTGGGCATCAGGCTTAAGTGGGTCTGGGGGAATCGAACCTGGGTCCTTGGGCTTTGCAAGCGAACACCTAAACCGCTAAGTCATCTCTACAGCCCTCCTAATGTATTTTGATCATAATCCTCCATCATTTTGTCCATTCTTCCCCACATCCTTCCTGCTGAATCCCTTTCCCACTAGTTCCTCTTCTATTTTGATGTTTTTTCTTCTGTTTTTTATTTTGTTTTGTTTAGTTTTGTTTTTGCTTTTTTGAGGTAGGGTCTCACTCTAGCCCAAGCAGACCTGGCATTCACTCTGTATTCTCAGGGTGGCCTCAAACTCACTGCGATCTTCCTACCTCTGCCTCCCCAGTGCTGGGATTAAAGGCGTGTGCCACCACATCTGGCTGAGAATTCTTTTTTTTTTTTTTCTTTTTTCTGGCCTTCCTCCATCATTCATGACAACATGCTGATGGGCGCAATATTGTGCATGTAATGACTTTTTCTTTTCTTTTTTTTTTTTTTTTTTTTTTTGAGGTAAGGTCTCTTAAAGGTGTGCACCACCATACCTAGCTTTAAAAACAACAAAAAAACTTTTTATTATTTATTTGAGAGAGAAAAACAAAGAGGCAGAGAGAGGGAAAGACAGAATGAACGCACCACGGTCTCCAGCCGCTGTAAAGGAACTCCAGACGCATGCGCCAACTTGTGCATCTGCCCTACGTGGGTCCTGGGGAAAGCTAAACGTGGGTCCTTAGGCTTCACAGACAACTGCCTTAACCACTAAGCCATCTCCCCAGCCCAGTAGTTGTTCTTTTTTTGTTTGTTTGTTTGTTAATTTATTTTGGAGTTGGACATGGTGGCGCACGCCTTTAATCCCAGCACTCAGGAGGCAGAGAGGTAGGAGGATCGCCGCGAGTTCGCGGCCACCCTGAGACTACATAGTGAATTCCACAGTCAGCCTGAGCTAGAGTGAGAGACCCTGTCTCAAAAATAAATTAATTAATAAATAAGTTAATCGATTAATTGACAAGAAGCGCTCTTACCAATCAATGGGAAGGAAGCCCAACTGAGCGGTCTGTGAGAATCCTATGGGGAGCAGAGCCCTGTGCACATGGTTTGGAGTAATTTTCCATTTGATTGACAGCAAGGCAAACACCTGCCCGTCCGGGCACCTTGCCCCTTGCCTGGGTTGACTGCCCGTGCCCTGCACCTTTGTCCAGCTCCGCCCAGCATCTCCCGGCAGAGGCCCTCTGTGTGGCCCCCGGGGCCTCACAGCCAGCGCTGCCCCGGTGCCGAGATGGGGTGGCCCCGGCTATGGCTGTGGCTGAAGCGCTTCTGGGTCCTGCTGCAGGTGGCCGTGGAGGTGGCCACGGGCAAAGTGCTTATGACACTGTTCCCGGACAGAGTCAAGAGGAGCATCCTGGCCATGGGTCAGAAGACCGGCATGGCCCAGAACCCGCGATTCTCCCACGACAACTGGATCCCCACTTTCTTCAGCGGCCAGTACTTCCGGTTTGTCCTGAAGGTCCGCTGGCAGCGCCTGGAGGACATGGCCCAGCACGGGGGACTGGCACCCAACTGCCCTGTGGTCCGCCTCTCGAGACACAAGTGCAACATCTGGGACTTCATGCGAGGTCAGCAGTGGGGGCGGGGGGGGGCTACTCCAGCTTCAGGGGCTTTGGAGACACGGCTGGTGGTGGGTTTTGGGGAGTGGAGAGGGGGGGCAACCACTTCTACAGAGAGAGAGAGAGAGAGAATGGGCACGCCAGGGCCTCCAGCCACTGCAGATGAATTCCAGACGCATGTGCCCACCTTGTGCATCTGGTTTATGCGGGTACTGGGGAATCGAACCTGCGTTCTTAGGCTTTGCAAGCAAGCACCTTAACCTCTAAGCCATCTCTCCAGCCCCTTTTTTGGGGGGGTCTTCTGAGGTAAGGTTTCATTCCAGCCCAGGCTGACCTGGAATTCACTACGTAGTCTCAGGGTGGCCTTGAACTCACGCTGATCCTCCTACCTCTGCCTCCTGAGTGCTGGGATTAAAGGCATGCACCACCCGGCTAATGTTTGGTCTTCTTATACTTTATTTTTAATTATTTATTTATGAGACAGGGAGAGAAAATGAGAATGGGCGCACCACGGCCTCGAGCCACCGCAAACAAACTCCAGACTCAGTGCGCCACCTAGTGTGTCTGGCTTTATGTGGGTCCTGGGGAATCAAACCTGAGTCCTTAGACTTCACAGGCTAGTGCCTTAGCTGCTAAGCCATCTTTCAGCCTGGCTTAAACTTTAAAAAAATATTTTTTTATTTAGTTTATTTATTTGAGAGAGAGGCAGATAGAGAATGGGTATACCAGGGCCTTCAGCCCCTGCAAACGAACTCCAGACGCATGCGCCACCATTTGCATCTGGCTGACTACGTGGGTCCTGGGGAATCGAACCTGGGTCTTTTGGCTTTGCAGGCAAGCACCTTAACCACTAAGCCATCCCTCCAGCCCTTTGTTGAGTATTTGAGGTACAGCTGTCACCCTCACTAGCCCGCACACTCTGTTCACCAGGGAACCATCGTTCCCGTGCCTAATGTTGGCACGTGTTAGGGGCTCAGTAAACACTTGTGAAGATCTGTTGGCTGTCTTTCTTCTTCCCCATCAGGCAGAATAGCTCCATTCATCTGGTCTCTGAAACATCTGTCTGGCCAGTCCACTGAGCTTCAGGCCTTCCTTCTCTCCCCTTGTTCTCTCTCTCTCTCTCATTCTCTGTCTCTGTCTCTCTCTCTCTTGTTTTTGTTTTGCGAGGTACGGTCTCGCTCTAGTCCAGGATGACCTGGAATTCACTATGGAGTCTCAGGCTGGCCCTGAACTCACAGCGTCTGCCACCAAGCCCGGCTCTCCCTCTCTCTCTCTCTCTCTCTCTTCTGACTCAACTCCACGGCTACCAGATCCCTCTTGGCCTACGTACACCCCAACCCAGCACCCCGCAGAGGCACCCTACTGCATTCAGAGGATTGTAGGCTCAGCCTGACATTCACCGCCCTGCCTGGTTTAGGCTCGGACTCTCCTCCGCAGCCTCACCTCTGAGCTCCTGTCTCATGCCCACGTCCTCTAAGTGGTCGGTCCTTAGGCATCGCAGGCAAGCGCCTTAACCGCTAAGCCATCTCGCCAGCCCGCCATCTCTTGTTCTTCAGTACATCTTAGTAGGCATTCAGCAAGCACCCCGTGTGTCAGGTCCTCGGCCCGGTGCCAGGGCTTAGATGAGAGCCTGCTACTGGGTGCAAGGACCGTGGAGCTCCATGGCACAGACAGACGGACAAGCAAATCCTTATGGTCCATCAAATGAAGGAGGCGCGCAGCGTCTGACTTTGCTGGACTTGGAAGGTTTCCTGAAAGAGGTGTCTTTGGAACTAAGAATGAGTAAGATTTCTGTAATTTGAACCAAATAAAAACAAAAACAAAAACAAAAAAGGCTAGCTGGGCGTGGTGGCGCACGCCTTTAATCCCAGCACTCAGGAGGCAGAGGTGTAGGAGGATCGCCGTGAGTTCGAGGCCACCCTGAGACCATATAGTGAATTCCAGGTCAGCCTGGACTAGAGAAAGACTCTACCTGGAAAAACAAAAACAAAAAAAGAGTTTTAAGCACAAAGTGAAGGCATAATTTCTTTCTTTTCCTCTCCTCTTATACCTCCCTTTTCCTTCCTTCATTCTTTCTTTCCTTCCTCCCTTTCTTCCTCCCTTCCTTCCTTCCTTCCCTTTCTTCTCCTTCTCCACCTCTCCCTCTTCTTCTCTCTCTCTTTTTTATACAGTTAATATTTTACTTTTATTTATTTATTTGAGAGAGAGGAGACAGACAGAGCCCATTTTTTAAAATTTTTATTTGGTTGAGAGAGGCACACACACAGAGAGAGGGTGAGGGAGAGAGAGAGAGAAAGAGAATGGGTGTGCCAGGGCCTCCAGCCGCTGCAAACGGACTCCAGACGCATGCGCCCCCTTGTGCATCTGGCTAACGTGGGTCCTGGGGAATTGAACCTGAGTCCTTTGGCTTTGCAGGCAAGTGCTTGAACTGCGTCCGGAGTTCGCTTGCGGTGGCTGGCGGCCCTGGCATGGCCATTCTCTCTTTGTCTGTCTCAAATAAAAAGAAAAGGAGGGCTGGAGAGATGGGTTGGTGGTTAAGGCACCTGCCTGCAATGCCAAAAGACCCAGTTTCAATTATCCAGGGCTCACGTAAACTAGATGCACAAGGTGTCATATGAATCTGGGGTTCGTTTGCAGTGGCTGGAGGCCCTGGTGGACCCATTCCCTCTTTCTCTCAATAACTCTTTCTCTCTCTCTAAAAAACATAAAATAGGGGCTGGAGGGATGACTTAGCGGTTAAGACATTTGCACCAGGGCCTCCAGCCACTGCAAATGAATTCCAGACACATGCGCCACCTTGTGTATCTGGCTTACATGAGTCCTGGGAAATCGAACCTGGGGCCTTTGGCTTTGCAGGCAAATGCCTTAACCACTAAGCCATCTCTCCAGTCCTATTTTTCTTAAAAAAAAAAAGATTTAATTTTCCCTTATTTATTTGAGAGAGAGAGAGAGAGAGAAACATAGGCAGGGAGAAAGAGAGACTGGGCACGCCAGGGCCTCTAGCTGCTGCAAATTAAGTCCAGACGTGTATGCCCCCTTATGCAGCTGGCTTACGTGGGTCCTGGGGAACTGAACCTGGGTCCTTTGGCTTTGCAGACAAGCGCCTTAACCACTAAGCCATTTCTCCAGCCCTATTTTTTTTTTTTTTGAGGTAGGGTCTCACTATAGTCCATGCTGACCTGGAACTCCAGCCCACTATGCACACATTCTCTTATGTGTGTGTGTGTGTCTGTGTGTGTGTTTTGGAGGTAGGGTCTTGCTTTAGCCCTAGCTGACCTGGGAGTCAATATTTAGTCTCAAGGTGGCCTTGAACTCATAGCGATCCTCGTGCTTCTGCCTCCCGAGTGCTGGGATGAAAGGCGTGCGTACACCTGGCTATTTTTGTTATTATTAATTTTTGATTTTGCGAGGTAGGGTCTCACTCTAGCTCAGGCTGACCTGGAATTCACTATGCAGTCTCAGGGTGGCCTCGAACTCACGACGATCCTCCTACATCTGCCTCCCGAGTGCCGGGATTAAAGGCGCCACCACGCCCGGCTGTGCACAGACTCTTGAGCACCACACACATGCACCAGGGAAAGGTGGACCAACTGGCTGCAGCAGGAGACGAGCTATGGATGATTTAATCTTCTGAGCATCTAGGAGGTTGGCTGAGGCTGTCTTTACATCAGCCCCTGTTTAAACCCTTCTGCAGGGCTGGAGAGATGGCTCAGTGGTTAGGCGCTTGCCTGTGAAGCCTAAGGACCCCGGTTCGAGGCTTGATTCCCCACCACCCACGTTAGCCAGATGCACAAGGGGGCGCACGTGTCTGGAGTTCGTTTGCAGTGGCTGGAGGCCCTGGCGCGCCCATTCTCTCTCTCTCAAATAAATAAATAATAAAACCCTTCTGTAGCCTCTCAAAGTATACTTAGTACCTATATAAGGATCTTCTCTGCCCCTGGGCTTGGGATGGGCCCCAGTTCAGCTCTGCTATAGAGCTGTTTTCCTGTTTATACTTGACCACAAGTCCTTACCTGACGTTCTCAAAAACGGTGTTCTCCACACCGCGGCCTGTGTGAACATGGGCAGTGTGCCAACCCTCACCACCCATCCTCTCTCTTTCTGCCGCCCAGTTAGGCAGGGAACTAAGTTTGTATTTTACCCTCCATACTTGCCACTGACCGATGACACTATAAATAATTAAACAAATGCTTCTGGCCCTTCCAGGGTCCTAATCAATGGCTGTTGAGGTTTTTTTTTTTTTTTTTTTTTTTTGCCAATTAAAAGCAAAATTGCAGACAGGTAACATTTCAAGCTGATCCTGACCTTAAATCACTTCTTATCGGAAGAGTGATTTCCCTCAGGTCATCGGAGTCCAATGACCAGCTTCCTGGCCCGGGACTGGCCTCCAACCCTCTCCTGCTGGACCCTGGGCCTCCCTGTCACATGGTGAGCAATCCTTATGCAATCAACAGGCAGGGCCTGAGGCCCATCGTGTAAACCCCCAGGGCCTCCCAGGAAAAGAGTCTGTGGAGCCAAAGACAAGGAGAGTTTGTGTCTGCAGGGAGACCAGCCTACCTTCTCCTCCCACCATAGACTGAAAACGTAGGAATTTATAACTAATTGTGTAGCACCTCTTTTTTTAAAAAAATTTTTTTTAAATATTTTATTTATTTGAGAAAGGAAGAGGAAGAGACAGAGAGAAAGAGAGAATGGGCATGCCAGGGCCTCTAGCCACTGCAAACGAACTCCAGACGCATGCATCACCTTGTACAAATGTGGGTCCTGGGGACTTGAACCAAGGTCCTTAGGCTTTGCAGGCAAGCACCTTAACTACTAAGCCATTTCCCAAGCCCCCTCAATATTTTTTTTTTTTTTTGAGGTATAGGGTGTTACTATAGCCCAGGCTGGCTATGTAGTCTCAGGCTGGCCTTGAACTCACAGTGATCCTCCTACCTCTGCCTCCTGAGTGCTGGGATTAAAGAAGTGTGCCACCACACCTGGCCTGCAATGGACTTTTAATTTTTTATTTTTATTTTTTGGTTTTTCGAGGTAGGATGTGCCACCATGCCCGGCTCGACTTTTAAAATTTGAATTAGAATGTTTTTGCACATGGGCGTATAGAGTATATGTGTGGTGTGTGGTATATGCACGTGTGTGCAAATGTACACACCCCATGCACATGTTGAGGTCTCAGCCACTGCAATCGAACTCCAGACGCTTACGCCACCTAGTGGGCACGTGCAACCTTGCGCTTGCCTCACCTTTGTGCATCTGGCTTACGTAGAATCTGGAGAGTGGAACATGGGTCCTTAGGCTTCGCAGGCAAGTGCCTTAACCGCTAAGACATCTCTCCAGCCCTCCTTTATTTATTATTTATTTATTCGAGAGAGAAACAGAGATACAGAGAGAATGGGCATGCCAGGAACTCTAGCCACTGCAAGAAAACTCCAGACACATGCACCTCTTTGTGCATCTGGCTTTTACATGGGTACTGGGGAATTAAACGTGGGCCATCAGGTTTTGAAAATTCACTGCTAAGCCATCCATCCATCCATCCATCCATGTTTTTCTGTTTGTTTCTTTGTGTGTTTTTCACAGCAGGGTTTCACTCTAACCCAGGCTGACCTGGAATTCACTATGTAGTCTCAGGCTGGCTTAGAACTCACAGTGATCCAACTACTTGAGCCTCCTGAGTGCTGGGATTAAAAGCAGGAGACAGTGATTAAGGCGCTTGCCTGCGAAGCCCAAGGAGACCAGTTTTGATTCTCTAGTACCCATGTTATCCAGATTCTCAAGGTAGCGCATGCTTCAGCCCATTCTCTCTCTAGCTGCCTCTCTCTCAAATAAACAAATAAATAAACAAATGCAGCACTCTTAGCTTCACCTATAGGTTTGTGCCAGCAACAGACACCCACTGTAGGAAGTTTATTACAGGTTCATAGCTAAACAGTTTCAGGAAGGGAGAGAGGAGGCCACGGCCAGGGAACGGCCAACTTCCTTAGAAGCGGGAAGCGTTTTGGCCACCGTGGCTTGCACAGTGCTGGGTAACCTGGCACAGCGGGCATACGGGAACTTCGGAACCCTGGGGCAAGTTGGTGAAGAGTGAGGGAGTAGAGAAAAGCCAAATGGGATCTGAACAGCAAAACAGAGAGAGAGTGAAAGACAGAAGAGAGAAGAAAGAATAAGGATAGAAGGATGAGAGGAAGAAGAAGTTGTTTGTGAGGAGAGAGACAGAGAGAAAGCACGAGGGAGAAACTGACGCAAAGAGAGACGGGGGCTGGAGGGATGGCTTACTGGTTAAGGTGCTTGTCTGGGAAGCCTAAGAACCCAGGTTCGATTCCCCAGGTCCTACGTAAGGCAGATAGATGCACAAGGTGGCGCATGTGATCTGGAGTTTGCAGTGGCTGGAGGCCCTGGTGTGTCCATTCTTTAAAGAGAGAGAGAAGGAGGAAGAGGAGGAGGAAGGGAGACAGATACAGAACGTGCAGCACGTATTTCAGGAAAGAGAGCATTGAGAGGAGTCTGGCTTTTACCTTGCCTGAAAATCCTAAAGGACCCAGATTTGATTCCCCAGGACCCACGTAAGCCAGGTACACAAGGTGGTGCATGTATCTTGAGTACGTTTGCAGCAGCTGAGGTCCCTAGTGTGCCCATTTCTCTCCCTTTATCTGCCTCCCTCTCTGTTTCTCTCTCTCTCTCTCAGTAAATAAATAAAGTTCCTTTAAAAAAAAAAATTAAAGCCCAGTGTGGTGGCGCACACCTTTAATCCCAGCACTCAGGAGGCAGAGGTAGGAGGATCACCGTGAGTTTGAGGCCACCCTAAGACTACGTAGTTAATTTCAGGTCAGACTGGGCCAGAGTGAAATGCTACCTTGAAAAACAAAAACAACAACAACAACAAAATTTTAATTTTTTTTAAAGGGCTAGAGAGATGGCTTAGTGGTTAAGGCACTTGCCTGCGATGTCTAAGGACCCAGGTTCTATTCCCCAGAACCCACGTAAGCCAGATGCACAAGGTGGTGCATGCTCCTGGAGTTCATTTGCAGGGCTAGATGCCCTGGTGTGCCCATTCTCTCTCTGTCTATATCAAATAAAATTTTAAATTTTTTTATTTTTATTTTTTGGTTTCCCGAGGTAGGGTTTCACTCTAGCCCAGGCTGACCTGGAATTAGTCTCAGGGTGGCCTCGAACTCACAGCGATCCTCCTCCTTATGCCTCCCGAGTGCTGGGATTAAAGGCGTGCACCACCACGCCCAGCTAATTTTATTTTATTTTAAACTACATTTTAATATTTTTATTTATGTATTTATTTATTTGACAGAGAAAGAGAGGAGAGAGGGAGAGAGAATGGGCGCGCCAGGGCCTCCAGCCACTGCAAACGAACTCCAGACGCGTGCGCCCCCTTGTGCATCTGGCTAACGTGGGTCCTGGCGAGTCAAACCTGGGTCCTTTGGCTTTGCAGACAAACGGCTTAACTGCTAAGCCATCCCTCCAGCCCTTCTTTTATTTATTTATTTATTTATTTTTTAAATGAAATGTTCAGAATATTTTTTTTATTTTTTTTTGTTCATTTTTTTTTATTTATTTATTTGAGAGTGACAGAGAGAGAGAGAGAGAGAGAGACAGAGAATGGGCGCGTCAGGGCCTCCAGCCACTGCAAACGAACTCCAGATGTGTGCGCCCCCTTGTGCATCTGGCTAACGTGGGTCCTGGGGAATCGAGCCTCGAACCGGGGTCCTTAGGCTTCACAGGCAAGCGCTTAACCGCTAAGCCATCTCTCCAGCCCACCTTCTTTTATTTTTTAATGAAAGAAAATCTAGATTCTTCCCCAGGGCCTTTGAGCCCTCCTCGGACTTCGCCTCCACCGCTCCGTGGCTCCCGTGCTGTGCTCCAGCCAGTGGTCTGGCAGGTCCTTGGACAGACGCAGCTCTGTCCCTCCCTGGGGACTTTGTCCGTGGAGTCCCTTTGCCCGAATTGCCCTTCTGCCTTTCCCCAGGGCTGCGTCATTTCTGTCTTTCACCTCTCTGGTCACCGCCCCCCCCCCACCCCCGCCCCACCTGTCTATAGTGGGAGGCTCCTTGTCGGTGGCTTTTGTAACACTTACCAAAACTGAAATTGATTCCCTAACATTATTTTTTTTTAACATTGTTTCGTTCATTTTTATTTATTTATTTGAGAGTGACACAGAGAGAGAGAGAGAGAGAATGGGTGCACCAGGACCTCCAGCCACTGCAAAGGAACTCCAGACGCATGCGCCCCCTTGTGCATCTGGCTAACGTGGGTCCTGGGGATTTGAGCCTCGAACCGGGGTCCTTAGGCTTCACAGGCAAGTGCTTAACCGCTAAGCCGTCTCTCCAGCCCTTCCCTAACATTCTTCCTTGCCTTTGGCCTGTCCCTCTATGAAACAAATCTCACACTGCACACAGCAGACACCCACCCATCGGCCTCCTTCTCCACTGCGTGTCTCCCTACACACTGTAAAGTGCTGCATAAATGCTTGTAGATGAGGGTTGGCAAGATGGCTTAGCAGTTAAGGTGTGTTTGCCTTGCAAAGCCAAAGGACCAAAGGACTCAGGTTTGATTCCCCAGGGCCCATGTAAAAATACTAAAAAGGAAAGAAAAGGGTTCTGTTCTCATTACTTTATTTATTTATTTTTATTTTTATTTTTATTTATTTGAGAGTGACAGAGAGAGAAAGAGGCAGATAGAGGCAGAGAGAGAGAGAGAATGGTGCGCGCCAGGGCCTCCAGCCACTGCAAACGAACTCCAGACGTGTGCGCCCCCTTGTGCATCTGGCTAACGTGGGTCCTGCAGAATCGAGCTCGAACCGGGGTCCTTAGGCTTCACAGGCAAGCGCTTAACCTCTAAACCATCTCTCCAGCCCTGTTCTCATTACTTTAGATATTTTATTTGTATTCATTTATTTACTTGACAGACAAAGAAGGAAAGATTGAGAGAGAATGGGCACGCCAGGGGCTCCAGCCACTGCAAACGAACTCCAGATACGTGCGCCCCCCTTGTGCATCTGGCTAACGTGGGTCCTGGGGAATCAAACCTGGGTCCTTTGGCTTTGCAGGCAAACTCCTTAACTGCTAAGCCATCTCTTCGGTCTTGTTCTCATTACTTAAGTACCCCGGGAGTCTGTGGGTAGTCACTGTGATGTCTAACAAAACCTCTGGATTCAGAGAGGTTTGCAAGCCAGGCGGAGTCCTTGCTAGTCATGCTTGCTGGGCTCAAGTCCCCCACTGTGCCCAGGACTCATCCCACAGGGACAAAGAAGGGAACAGAACTGAACGCAAGAGTGAGGGTGCACGCACAAGAAAACAGCAGATGCTTGCTTTATTTATTTATTTTTAAATATTTTTATTATTATTTTTATTTATTTGAGAGAGAGGGGAGAAAGAGGCAGATAGAGAATGGGCACACCAGGGCCTCCAGCCACTGTAAACGAACTCCAGATGCCTGCGCCCCTTTGTGCATCTGGCTTATGTGGGTCCTGGGGAGTAGAACCTGGGTCCTTTGGCTTTGCAGGCAAATGCCTCAACGGCTAAGCCATCTCTCCAGCCAGTTTGCTTTATTTTTATTGATGTATTTGCAAGGAGAGAGAGAGAGAGAGCGAGGTGGGGAGGGGAGTGAATAGGGATGCCAGGGCCTCCAGCCACTGCAAATGAACTCCACACGCATGCGCCCCTTGTGCATCTGGCTCACGTGGGTCCTGGGGAATCGAACCTGGGTCCTTGGGCATCACAGGCAAACGCCGTAGCCGCTAAGCCTTCTCTCCAGCCCAGGTGCTTGCTTTATGATGGTGTCTTTTCTGTTTCAGGCAACAGGCCGCTGGTGCTGAATTTTGGCAGTTGTACCTGACCTTCGTTTATGTTCAAATTTGACCAATTCAAGAGACTTGTAGAAGACTTTAAGGCAACAGCGGACTTCCTCATCATTTACATCGAAGAAGCCCATGCCTCCGGTACGTACAGATTCCTGTTGTTGTTGTTTTCTGGTTTTCCGAGGTAGGGTCTCGCTCTAGTCCACGCTGAGCTGGAATTCACTACGGATTCTCAGGGTGGCCTCGAACTCACGGCGATCCTCCTGCCTCTGCCTCCTGAGTGCTGGGATTAAAGGCGTGAGCCAACATGCCTGGCTAAGATTCTTTTTTTTTTTTTTTTAATTAAAAAAACCATTTTTTTAATTAAATGTAAGAGCCAAAGGAAGGGTAGGACTCCTTACAACGTGCTCCTCCAGACACAAAATGGCCTGGATACCCATGACCTCACACTGCCTGACACTACCTACACAAGACCATCAGAATAGGAGGAAAAGATCATGACATCAAAATAAAAGAGAGACTGATTGAGAGGGGGAGGGGATAGGATAGAGAGTGGAGTTTCAAAGGGGAAAGTGGGAGGAGGGACAGAATAACCATGGAATGTTCTTTACAATCATGGAAGTTGTTAATAAAAAATACTTGAAAAAAATTTTTAATTGACAACTTCTATACTTACAGACAATAAACCATGGTATTTTCCTCCCCTCCCCCATTTTCCCCTTCACAACTCTGCTCTCCATCATATCTCCTCCCTCTCTACATTAGTCTCTCTTTTAATTTGATGTTATCATCTTTTTCTCCTGTTATGAGGGTCTTGTGAAGGTATTCCTAGGCACTGCAAGGTCTTGGATATCGAGGCCAATTTCTGTCTGAACAGTTCCATTGTAAGGAGTGGTACCCTTTCTTTGGCTCTTACATTCTTTCCACCACTTTTTCCGCAATGGACCCTGAGCCTTGGAAGGTGTGATAGAGATATTTCAGTGCTGAGCACTCCTGTTACTTCTTCTCAGCACCATGGTGCCTTCTGAGTCATCCCAAGGTCACTGCCATCTGAAAAGAGAAGCTTCTCTAACCAAAAGTCAGAATAGCATTAATGTTTGAATAGGAACACTCAGTATAGTGCTTTCAGGGCAGTTTGGTGAGCATAATATATGCATTTAGCCAGAAAAGAGCAAGCTTTATGCCCCTAAGGCTCATGACCTCCCCTGCCGCAGGCTTTTGATTAGGATTTCAGTACCAGGCATGTATTCCCTCCCATAGAGCGGACCTTCAGTCCAATTAGAGAGCAGTTGGTTTCCCCCAGAGCAGACATGTCACTATTGCACTTGTTCAGTCATTTGACCTGTCTGGCCAAACTTGAGGCTTTCAGTGTCCACTGTTTTCACCGCTGATGACTTCTGTCTCCCATAAGACTGCATACAGTGCAGATTTTTCCAGCTTTCAGTAGGCTGGGCTACAGGGAGAAGGTTTTCTGCTTAGCAGCAGCTTGATTTCTCAGTGACCTTGCTGTTTTTTTTGAGGTAGGATCTCACTCTAGCCCAGGGCGACCTGGAATTCACTATGTAGACTCAGGGTGGCCTCGAACTCACAGCGACACTCGGCTCTGGCTAAGATTATTTACCTCTACTCTTTCTACTCTTCCTTTGTCCTCCTCTAAGCCACCCTCCTGCACCGTCTGCCCTCAGGCAGCAGGCACAGAGCAGAAACCCTGGCGAGGTGTGTCTGGCACGGGGCACAGACGTACCAAGCGGATAAGAAGGGAAATCGATCAATCGAGGGAGAGCAACTGTTTGGGAACATTTCTAAGGAATTGAGACTTGAAGTGTCCTAAGGGAAACGGCTGCCACGTAGTCATTTGTAGGGGTGCATCCAAAGACCTCATGTGGCTAGAGAGATGGCTTAGCAGTTAAGACGCTTGCTTGCCTGCGAAGCTAAGGACCCAGGTTCGGTTCCCCAGAATGCACATAAGGCAGACGCACAAGTGGTTGCATGTGCACAAGGTCACGTGAGCACACAAGGTGGCACTTGCATCTGCAGTTTGATTGCAGTGTGTAGAGGCCTTGGCATGCCAATTCTCTCTCTCTTGCTCTCTCTCATCAATAATAATAATAATAATAATAATAATAATAATAAAAGGAAATCGCCAGGCGTGGTGGCACATGCCTTTAATTCTAGCACTCGGGAGGCAGAGGTAGGAGGATCGCTGTGAATTCAAGGCCACCCTGAGACTACAGAGTGAGTTCCAGGTAGGCCTGGGCTAGAGTAAAACCCTACCTCAAAAAAAACCAAAACCACAACAACAAAATCACTCTGATTCATTTTCAGCCAATTTGGCCCAGTGGTGCTTATCCTAGGGTGTCCCAGGGTGGTCCAAAACTGCCTCTGTTTTTTGTTGAAAATGCATAGTCCAGGGTTCCGATCCAAGCCTATTACATCGAAAATTCAAAGGCTTGAGAATTATTTTCAATTTAATACTGTGTTCATTCGCCAGGCAGCTGCAGTCCTCATTCAGATTTGGCATCAATTTAAAATATTACCCTTGGGGCTGGAGGGATGGCTTAGTGGTTAAGGGGCTTGCCTGCAAAGCCAAAGGACCCATGTTTGATTCCCCAAGACCCATGTTAAGCCAGTCTCACAAGGTGGCGCATGCGTCTGGAGTTTGTTTGCAGTGGCTGGAGGCCCTGGCGCGCCTATTCTCACTCTCTCTCTCAAATAAATAAAAATTATGCTTGGATATGTACATTAAGCTCAGCACACTGTCCTGTATGCTTTGATGCATATTTAATTTATATATTTTATTTACTTATTTATTTAAGAGAAAGAGAGACAGAGAGAGAATGGGTGTGCCAGGGCCTCCAGCCACTGCAAATGAACTCCAGGTGCATGCGCCCCCTCATGCTTGATGCATATTTAAGGTTTTCCATAATCACACTGTTTAAGGACTGCAGCCACAGGCACAAGGAATCTCTTTGTAGGGGCTGGAGAGAGGGCTTAGCAGTTAAGGCATTTGTCTGCAAAGCCAAAGGATCCTGGTTTGATTCCCCAGGACCCACGTTAGCCAGATGCACAAGGGGGCGCACACGTCTGGAGTTCATTTGCAGTGGCTGGAGGCCCTGGTGCGCCCATTCTCTCCCTCTCTCTTTCTCTCTCTCTGCCTCTTTCTCTCTCTCACATTAAAAAAATATATTAAAAAGAAAGGCCGGGTGTGGTGGCACACGCCTTTAATCCCAGCACTCGAGAGGCAGAGGTAGGAGGGTCGCCGTGAGTTCTAGGCCACCCTGAGACTCCATAGTGAATTCCAGGTCAGCTTGGGCTAGAGTGAGACCCTACCTCGAAAAAAAAAAAAAAAAAAAAGAATTTATGTTACTCACAGGCTCTCTGGGGAAAACCCATGTGAATTATCCATTTTAGACTTTTGCCTCTCAAAGCGTGGTTGAGACAGTGGTAGGCTTGGCATCCTGGGAGCTGGTTAGAATCTCAGTGCCATCCTAGACAGACAGACTTCAAATCTCCCTTTAATGAAGACCCCAAGTGATTGTGATACGTATTAAACCATCAGACTATCTCTCCTTGAAGAGCTGAGGCCTGGCAGTCAGTAGCCCAAGGCTTCAGTTCTGCATCGACTGATATAACTCCTCCGTAAGTGACCTTGTACTCTGCCTCTTTTTAAATTTTTTTTGTTTACTTTTATTTATTTATTTGAGAGCAAGAGACAGAGAGACAGAAAGAGGCAGATACAAATAGAGAGAGAATGGGCATGCCAGGGCCTCTAACCACTGCAAATGAACTCCAGATGCATGTGCCTCCTTGTGCATCTGGCTTACGTGGGTCCTGGGGAATCGAGCCTTGAACCAAGCCTTGAACTGGGGTCCTTAGGCTTCACAGGCAAGCGCTTAACTGCTAAGCCATGTCTCCAGCCCTACTTCTCCTCTTATAGGAAACGGGACCACTTTCTAAACAGGCCCCTTAGAAGTGGGTGGGACGTAATCCACGGGCAATGTGTGTGACCCCTGCGGGGGGCCCTGATCTTCCTCTTGCAGACGGCTGGGCCTTCAAGAACAACGTGGACATCAAGCACCACCGGACCCTCCAGGACCGCCTCCGGGCAGCCCAGCTGCTGCTGGCCAGGAGCCCCCAGTGCCCTGTGGTCGTGGACACGTTGCAGAATCACAGCAGCCGGCTCTATGCAGCCCTGCCGGAGAGGCTCTACGTGCTACGGGAGGGCAGGATCCTCTACAAGGTGATGGTGACTCAGGGCCAGCAGTCTACAGAAGGGCCAGAGGGACAAGGGGGGGGCGGGGGGACAAGGGCAGAAGCGGTTTCCAAATAGAAAGAGAAAGAGACAGGGAATGTGAGGTAGCTGATTTTGTCAATTAACTAGGGTGCCGGATGGTAGAGAATTTCCTCAGTCAGCCGTGTACGCACAGGTAAATGCTATTTCTTGGGCAAAGGTAACTTTTTATATAGTTGTAAAATGCCATTATGCTCCATTGCCAAAGAAACACTAAGAACTTCGTAGAGTTGTATAAAAAGCAACTAATTGTTTTTCTTTTCAATTTTTTTTTTTTTTTTTTTTTTTTTTTGGTTTTTCAAGGTAGGGTTTCATTCTAGCCCAGGCTGACCTGGTATTCACTATGTAGTCTCAGGGTGGCCTTGAACTCACCATAATCCTCCTACCTCTGCCTCCCGAGTGCTGGGATTAAAGGCGTGCACCACCACGCCCGGCTCAAAATTTTTATTAACAACTTCCATGATTATAAAAAAATATCCCATGGTAATTCCCTCCCTCCCCCCACTTACCCCTTTGAAACTCCACTCTCCATCATATCCCCTCCTCCTCTCAATCAGTCTCTCTTTTATTTTCATGTCATGACCTTTTCCTCCTCTTATGATGGTCTTGTGTAGGTAGTGTCAGGCACTGTGAGGTCATGGATATCCAGGCCATTTTGTGTCTGGAGGAGCACGTTGTAAGGAGTCCTACCCTTCCTTTGGCTCTTACATTCTTTCCGCCACCTCTTCCGCAATGGACCCTGAGCCTTGGAAGGTGTGATAGAGATATTGCAGTGCTGAGCACTCCGGTCACTTCTTTCTAGCACCATGATGCCTTCTGAGTCATCCCAAGGTCACTGCCATCTGAAAAGAGAAGATTCTCTAATCAGAAGTGAGAGTAGCATTAATATAAGGATATAAACATTAAGAGAAGTGCTTACTGGGCAGTTTGATAAGCATAGTATATACATTTAGCCAGACAGTAGCAGACGTTACACCCCTAGGCCTCCTGAAAAGCAACTAATTTTTTAAAGAATAAGCATTTTAAAGTCAGAAGAAAAAAAAAAAAGGCAGAAGGGGGCTTTGTCTCTGGGAAGAGCTGACTACAAATTCCTGCTCATATGGGACCGTAGCTGAACCCTTTCACCTAGTGGTCCTTTCATTTCCTTGTCTACAGAAATGAGGTTGATTCCCATCTGGTGGGGTGTGTGTGAGCTGATAGCCAGGAGAGTGCCTGCACTTGATCTTGAGCTGTCTCCTTCTGACTGCCTCTGTGCAGTGACGGGACCAGCCTAGTTTTTTTTTTTTTTTTTTTTTTTGAGGTAAGGTCTCACTCCAGCCCACGCTGACCTGGAATTCACTATGTAGTCTCAGGGTGGCCTCGAACTCACGGAGCTCCTCCTACCTCTGCCTCCCGAGGGCTGGGATTAAAGGTGTGCACCACCACGCCTGGCTGGTTTTTTTTTTAGGGGGGGGAGGGGGGGTTTCGAGGTAGGGTTTCACTCTAGCCCAGGCTAGCCTGGAATTCACTATGTAGTCTCAGGGTGGCCTTGAACTCATGGAGATCCTCCTACCTCTGCCTCCCAAGTGCTGGGATTAAAGGCGTGCCCCACCATGCCTGGCTGATTATTATTATTATTATTTATTTATTTTTGGTTTTTCGAGGTAGGGTCTCACTCTAGCCCAGGCTGACCTGGAATTCACTCTGGAGTTTCAGGGTGGCCTCGATCTCACAGCAATCATCTGATCTCTGCCTCCCAAATGCTGGGATTAGAGGCGTGCGCCACCACGACCGGCTCTGATTTTTATTATTTGTTTGAGAGAGAGAGGTAATATGAATGGGCTCACCAGGGCCTCCAGCCGCTGCAAACAAACTCCAGACGCATGCGCCACCCCGTGCATCTGGCTTACGTGGGTCTTGGGGAATCAAACCTGAGTCCTTAGGCTTTGCAGGCAAATGTCTTAACTGCTGAGTCATATCTCCAGTATGTTTTTGTTTTTTATTTTTATTTTTATTTTTGTTCATTTTTATTTATTTAGTTGAGAGCAACAGAGAGAGAAAGAGGCATAGAGAGAGAGAGAGAGAGAATGGGCATGCCAGGGCCTCCTGCCACTGCAAACGAACTCCAGACGCGTGCGCCCCCTTGTGCATCTGGCTAACGTGGGTCCTGGGGAATCGAACCTCGAACCAGGGTCCTTAGGCTTCACAGGCAAGCGCCTAACCACTAAGCCATCTCTCCAGCCCTGTTTTTTATTTTTTTGAGGTAGGTTTTTCACTCTAGCCCAGGCTGATCTAGAATTCACTATGTAGTCTCAGGGTGGCTTCGAACTCACATGATCCTCCTACCCCTGCCTCCCAAGTGCTGGGATCAAAGGCGTGCGCCACCACAGCCGGACCCTGATTTGGTTTTGAGAGAGAGAGAGAGGGAGCTGTTTTCATGTTACACATGACGTCCAGAGAGGCAATGGCTTGCTCACAGTCAGCTGCCAAGGCTTGGATTTGAATCAGTGACCTGAGTGGAAGGGAGGCTCTGCGGTTGTAGTTGCTCCGGCTGCTCTGATCCTGGAGGGGTGTAGGAGCCCAAAGAGAGAGCTCCCTGGGTAGGAACCAGAAATGCTGAAGTAGGATGTGATGCCGGAATGAAGCCCAGGTTTCCACCATTGAGATAAGGAATGTTGGGATGGAGGGATGGCTTAGTGGTTAAGGCGTTTGCCTGCAAAGCCAAAGGATCCCAGTTCAATTCTCCAGGACCCACATAAGCCAGATGCACAAGGGGATACATGCATCTGGAGTTTGTTTGCAGTGGTTGGAGGCCCTGGCATGCCCACTCTCTCTCTCTCTCTTTCTCCCTTCCTCTTTCTCTCTCTCACATAAATAAACAAAATTTAAAAAAAAAAAAAAAGAATGTTAAGGGCTGGACAGATACTTAGTGGTTAAGGCACTTGCTTGCAAAGCCAAAGGACTCAAATTCAACCCACATAAGCCACACAAGGTGACACATGCATCTAGCCTGGGCTGGAGCAAGATCCTACCTTGAAAAAAAAAAAAAAAAAGAAAACCAAGAAAAAAGAAAAGATGGCATAGTTCAGGCAAGCTGGGCACTAACTCCTGTCCTGTGCCAAGTACAAGAGGCACAAGCATGAATTTGGAATGGCGCTGCCTTACATCGTGGTGTCCACGTAGAGAGGCAGAGGTGGTTCTGTGGCAGAATGGGCAGAAGTTGATGTGAGGGCTGTGGGGAAGGTAAGTCAGCTCTGAAGGTCTGATGGAATAAGAGCTCCTATGCCCCTGTCACATGGCCTCCTCTGGTGCCCCTATTCCTCCCCTGCCCAGTCTTCTGGTTAAATGTCGGTGCCCTACACACATTTTCCCACCTCCAGGCTGTATCTGCCAGTCATTCTGTGTTGTTCCACTCCCCAGATCCCATGTAAGCCAGACACACAAGGCAATGCAAGTGCGGATGGTTGCACATGCACACAAGGTGGCGCACGCGTCTGGAGTTCGAGTACAGTGGCTGGAGACTCTTGCATGCCAATTCTCTCTCTTTTTCTCTTTCTCTCTCTCCCATAAATAAAGGCCAGTCTGTTGGGCTTGCCTCAAAAAATAAAATAAAGGGGCTGGAGAGATGGCTTAGCGGTTAAGACACTTGCCTGAGAAGCCTAAGGACCCAAGTTCCATTCTCCAGGTCCTTCGTAAGCCAGCTGCACAAGGTGGCGCATGTGGCTGGAGTCCCTGACACGCCCATTTTCTCTCTCTCTCTAATAAATTAATAAAAAGAAATCTTTAAGCCGGGCATGGTGGCGCACGCCTTTAAAGCCAGCACTTGGGAGGCAGAGGTAGGAGGATTGCCATGAATTCGAGGTCACCCATAGTGAAATCCAGGTCAGCCTGGGCTAGAGTGAAACACTACCTCGAAAAACCAAAATAAATAAATAAACAGAAAAACATTTGAATGAAATAAAAATAAATAAATTAAGTAATTAAAAAAAATAAACTAGTCGGGCGTGGTGGCGCACGCCTTTAATCCCAGCCCTCGGGAGGCAGAGGTAGGTAGATCGCAGAGAGTTCAAGGCCACCCTGAGACTCCATAGTGAATTCCAGGTCAGCCTGAGCCAGAGTGAGACCCTACCTCAAAAAAACAAACAAAAAATAGGGGAAAGGGGGGAGGGTAATACCATGGGATTTTTTTTGTTATCATGGAAAATATTAATAAAAATGGAGAAAAATAAATAAATAAATAAATAAAAATAAAATAAACTATATATCGTTAGCTCAGGTCTTGCAGTCGAGCCCTAGACCCACGTATTCCTTGTAAGGTGGGACTGTTCATTTCTCTTTCAGGGTAAACCTGGCCCTTGGAACTACAATCCGGAGGAAGTTCGTGCCGTCCTGGAAAAACTCTGCGCTTAACCTGGACAGAATCTCCCAGTTCTGGATGAAGCAGCAGCAGGGGCCTCTCCAGGCTTGTGCGTGCTTCAAACCAGCTCTTGTCCATACCGCTAAAGTTGCTCCTCATAGAATTTATTTCTAATGCTGAGCTGGAGAGGATGAGGACTTGGAAGAGGATGGGGGACGGGAACAGGAGGAGGAAAGGAGTCCTTTCCTTGGAGAAAGACTTCGATCAGTTGGTGGCGTTAGAGACGGGTGTTTCCATGGTAATGCATTTCTCATCCTGCCGTCTTTAAAGATATTTCGCAGAAAGCCCGCTCTCTGGAGTCTTCCACGGTTCTCTCTCGCTGAGTTATTGCGAAGGGGAGGAGTTTTTGGCTTAACCCACCCAGAAGCATTAGAGCAAATCAAATCGCTAGCGGAAGTTGTCATTCAGTTATATGTGAAACTGTGCTCCGCTGACTCACAAGTCTCTTGATGGTCATTTGTGTTAGGTCACACGGGACTCATGGATCACTTAACTTGTGCCTCTTTCCATATTTGTTTATGACAGTCACAGCCCAAAGTACACACGGCTGTGACTTGATTTTTTTTTTTAAAAAGTGTCTTAAGAGGCAACAAACGAATACTGACCTATTAAAATATCTCAGGCTCTTTACAATGGTGTCAGTGTAATCTTTACATGTTCTTTTCTAATCTGTGTTGGCCTGATCTTTTATTATTATTATTATTTGGTTTTTCGAGGTAGGGTCTCACTCTGGTCCAGGCTGACCTGGAATTCACTATGGAGTCTCAGGGTGGCCTCAAACTCACGGCGATCCTCCTACCTCTGCCTCCCGAGTGCTGGGATTAAAGGCGTGCGCCACCACGCCCGGCTGATCTTTTATTATTATTATTATTATTTTATTTATTTATTTATTTTTTTTGGTTTTTCAAGGTAGGGTCTCCGTCTAGCCCAGGCTGACCTGGAATTCACTATGCAGTCTCAAGGTGGCCTCAAACTCACAGCAATCCTCCTACCTCTGCCTTGAGACTACATAATGAATTACAGGGCAGCCAGGGCTAAAATGAGACTCTACTTCAAAAAAAAACAAAAACAAAAAAACAAAAATCAGAGCTGGTCATGGTGGTGCACAGGCCTTTAATCCCAGCACTTGGGAGGCAGAGGTAGGAGGATTACCTTGAGTTCCAGGCTACCCTGAGACTACATACTGAATTCCAGGTTAGCCTGGGCTAGTGAGACCCTACCTTGAAAAACAAAACAAACAGAAAAATGTCTCCCATGTCCATTCTTTTGTGAAGGTAGTTACATTGTAATGTGGAAGTATTCCCCCCCCCCGCCCCCCCCCCCCCCCCCCCCCCCCCCCCCCGCTCTCACCACTGTTTCACAAAATAGCACCACATAAAGACTGAATTCTTCCTGTCAAATGGAGCCCCTCAGGCCAAGGATCAAATTCCACTAGACAATAATAAAAGATCAGAGCCAGGCGTGGTGGCACACGCCTTTAGTCCCAGCACTTGGGAGGCAGAAACAGGAGGATCGCCGTGAGTTCGAGGCCACCCTGAGACTACATAGTGAATTCCAGGTCAGCCTGGGCTAGAGTGAGACCCTACCTCAAAAAAAAAAAAAAAAAAACAACTCACCCATGTTGTCCTGGACTCAGCTTTAGAGGCCACAATGTGAATACTGTAATGTTCCTAGGTTTTCTTTCTTTATTTTTTCGAGGTAGGGTCTCACTCTAGCTTAGGCTGAGCTGGTATTCACTATGTAGTCTCAGGGCGGCCTCGAACTCACGACGATGCTCCTACCACTGCCTCCCTATGCTGGGATTAAAGGCGTGCGCCACCACGCCCGGCCTTTGACCTATTTTATTTTATGAATACAATGGGGACTATTTATTTATTTATTTTTCCTTTCAAATATTTATGTACTTATTTGATAGTGACAGACAGAGAGAGAAAGAGGCAGATAGAGAGAGAATGGGCACACCAGGGCTTCACTGCAAGCGAGCTCCAGACACGTGCGCCCCCTTGTGCATCTGGCTAACGTGGGTCCTGGGGAATCGAGCCTGGAATCGGGTCCTTAGGCTTCACAGGCAAGCGCTTAACTGCTAAGCTATCTCTCCAGCCCTCAATTTTTTTTTTTTTAACAACTTCCATGATTATAAAAAATATCCCATGGTAATGCCCTCCCTCCCCCCACTTTCCCCTTTGAAACTCCACTCCCCATCATATCCCCTCCCCTTCTCAATCACTCTCTTTTATTTTGATGTCATGATCTTTTCCTCCTATTAGATGTTGACCTAGTTTATTTTTATGTGTTTATTTAATTTTTTTGTGAGACAGGGTTTAGCTATGTAGCTCAGGCTAGCTTTGAACTCACAATCCTCTTGCCTTAGACTGGAAGTAATGGGGTGGAGTCTTAAGTGTCTTGTGTAGCCAAGACTGACCTCAAATTCCAGCCTCTCCTACCTCTAACCTCCCAAGTGCTTGGATTACAGGCATGTGTCACTATGCCTCGTCATTTTATTCTTTTTAACTTTTATTTATTTATTACCTATTTATTAATTTTTCTTTGGTTTTTCAAGGTAGGGTCTCGCTGTAGTCCAGGCTGACCTGGAATTCACTATGTAGTCTCAGGGTGGCCTCGAACTCACAGTGATCCTTCTATCTCTGCTTCCTGAGTACTGGGATTAAAGGCGTGTGCCACCACACCCAGCTCATTTTATTCTTTTTAAAATAATTGTGAGGGCTGGAGGGATGGCTTAGCGGTTAAGGCATCTGCCTGCAAAGCCTAAGGACCCAGGTTCTATTCCCCAGGACCCACGTTAGCCAGATGTACGAGGGGGCGCATGTGTCAGGAATTGGTTTGCAGTGGCTGGAGGCCCTGGCGCACCCATTCTCTCTCTCCCTCTTTCTCTGTCAAACAAATAAATAATGAAACTTTTTTTAAAAAATTGTGAAAGCCAGGTGTAGTGGTGCACACTTGGGATCCTGAGGCTCAGGAGATTGAAGCAGGAGGATCCATCAGCTTTGGCTACATAGTGAGACCCTGTCTCAAACCAGCAAACCCTAGGTATTATTATTATTATTATTATTATTTTTTTTATTTTAGAGAGAGAGAGAGAATTGGTGTGCCAGGGCCCCATCCACTGAATCAAACGCCAGTCGCTTGCGCCACCTAGTGGGCATGTGCGACCTTGCGCTTGCCTCACCTCTGTGCGTCTGGCTTACAGGAGAGTGGAACATGGGTCCTTAGGCTTCACAGGCAAGCACCTTAACTGCTGTCTCTCTAGCCTCCTAGTTATTATTAACCATCTACCTATCAGGGCCACTTTTAGGTGTGTTCCCATTTGATTGCTTTCAACAAAAAAGAGGTTATTATCCCTGCTTTTGTAGAATAGGAGAGCTCAGGAGTCAAGAAGTGTGTGTAAATTCGCAAAAGTAATGGATAACAAACTGAGATCCGTACTGATCCGTGAGGTCAAGGCCAGAGTCCTGGCTCTCTTCTGGCTAACTGCGTGATCTCGGTTAAACTTCCCTCAATGGCCTGAAAGTATAAAGTGAGACATCAGTATTGCCTCCCAGGAGGGTTCGCTTGGAACTGTGCCTGGCTTGGAGTCAATGCCTTGGAAGTGCTGGCTAGAACCATGACTACCATCATCGTTTCATAGCTGCCTCCTTGGCTTCCTGGGTTGTTTTTTTTTTTTGTTGTTGTTGTTGTTTTTGTTTTGTTTTGTTTTGTTTTTCGAGGCAGGGTCTTTTTCTTCCCTCAATTTTTTTTTTAAAATTTATTTGAGAGTAACAGAGAGGGAAAGAGGCAGATAGAGAGAGAGAGAAATTGGGCGCGCCAGGGCCTCCAGCCACTGCAAACGAACTCCAGACGCGTGCGCCCCCTTGTGCATCTGGCTAACGTGGGTCCTGGGGAATTGAGCCTCGAACCGGGGTCCTTAGGCTTCACAGGCAAGCGCTTAACCTCTAAGCCATCTCTCCAGCCCTCCCTCAATTTTTATTAACATCTTCCATGATTATAAAAAATATCCCATGGTAATATCCTCCCTCCCCCCACTTTCCTCTGTGAAATTCCATTCTCCATCATATCCCCTCCCCCTCTCAATCAGTCTCTCTTTTATTTTGATGTCATGATCTTTTCCTCCACTCATGATGCTCTTGTGTAGGTAGTGTCAGGCACTGTGAGGTCATGGATAAACCTGGAAGGTTTAATGTAGAGGTAGCCTTTGAGGACAGAAGAGTCTTGGGGAGCAGGGGCTGGGGGTTCTGTGTCCGGCTTGGGGGTTCTGCCATTGACTTCTTTTTTTTCTCATTTTTTATTAACATCTTCCATGATTATAAAAAATATCCCATGGTAATACCCTCCCTCCCCCCACTTTACCCTGTGAAATTCCATTCTCCATCATATCCCCTCCCCATCTCAATCAGTCTCTCTTTTATTTTGATGTCATGATCTTTTCCTCCTCTTATGATGGTCTTGTGTAGGTAGTGTCAGGCACTGCGAGGTCATGGATATCCAGGCCACTTTATGTCTGGAGGGAGCACGTTGTAAGGAGTCGAGGCAGGGTCTTGCTCTAGCTCAGGCTGACCTGGAATTCACTATGGAGTCTCAGGGTGGCCTCGAACTCACAGCGATCCTCCTACCTCTGCCTCCCGAGTGCTGGGATGAAAGGCGTGCGCCACCATGCCCGGCTGGGTTCCATTTTTTTGGAAACGGGGTGGGACGTAAAAAGTCTTTCATGCTGCCAAAGTAACTGGTGAACACAGGCATGTGTCTGTGTCGTGACGCTGAGGACTCAAGCACGGCGTCACCACTGTCCCCCACGGGGACTCAGTCCCACAGGACGGGCACAGCACGTCTTGAGTCTTCTGACCCCTCCAAGCCCTGTGTGTGAGTGCGCAGAAACCTACCAGCTTCCAAAACAGACCCCATCCTTTTCATTTCAACTCAGTGCCTCAGACACTGAGGGTATGGACGTAACTCAGTCGGTAAGCGTGCTTGTATAGCATGCATGAACCCCTGGGTGTCATTACAGCACCTCACAAAGTGGGGTGCAATTCCAGTCCCCGGGAGGTGGAGGCGACAGAACTGGAGGCTCAAGGTCATCTGTTGTAAGACAGCTTCGTGTTGCCGGGATGAACTCTCAAACTGACGCAGCTTACCGGAAGAAGGGGTTTTATTTCAAACTGACGGATCCAGGAGGAGGTTCCATCAAAAGCAACAAGCGCACAATCCGGCAGCAAGCAGGACCCCTGAGCTCACACGGCTGGCTTACTTACACCTTTGGGCTGGAATTCAGACCCACTCACAGTGACACCTTAGAGCTTGACTCCAGGATCTGCCCCCCAGTGACACCTCCTCCAGCCAGGCTACTGGAGATCCAAGTTACAAACTTAAAAAAAAGAACATCTGGGCTGGAGAGATGGCTTAGCGGTTAAGCGCTTGCCTGTGAAGCCTAAGGACCACGGTTTGAGGCTCAATTCCCCAGGACCCACGTTAGCCAGATGCACAAGGGGGCGCACGCATCTGGAGTTCGTTTACAGAGGCTGGAAGCTCTGGCGCGCCCATTCTCTCTCTCTCTCTCTCTCTCTTTCTCTCTCTTTCCCTCCTTCTGTCTGTCGCTCTCAAATAAATAAACAAAAAATAAAATAAAATAAAATAAAATAAAAGAACATCTGATCCCTCCAGACACAAAATGGCTTGGATATCCATGACCTCACAGCGCCTGACACTACCTACACAAGACCATCATAAGAGGAGGAAAAGATCATGACATCAAAATAAAAGAGAGACTGATTGAGAGGGGGAGGGGATATGATGGAGAATGGAGTTTCAAAGGGGAAAGTGGGGAGAGGGAGGGTATTACCATGGGATATTTTTTATAATCATGGAAAATGTTAATAAAATTAAGAAAAATAAAAAAAATAAAAAAATAACTGAGTCTAGCATCAAGAAAACAAATTAGTCGGGCATGGTGGCGTATGCCTTTTATCCCAGCACTGGGGAGGCAGAGGTAGGAGGATTGCCAAGTTCGAGGCCACCCTGAGACTCCATAGTGAATTCCAGGTCAGCCTGGGCTAGAGTGAGATCCTACCTCGAAAAACCAAAAGGAAAAAAAAAAAGAGAGAGAGAGAGAGAAAAGAAAAAAGAAAACAAATGAGTGCTGGAGAGATGGCTTAGCGGTTAAGGCATTTGCCTGCAAAGCCAAAGGATCCTGGTTCGATTCCCCAGGACCCACATAAGCCAGATGCACAAGGGGGCGCGTGCATCTGGAGTTCTTTTGCAGTGGCTGGAGGCCCTGTCATGCCCATTCTCCCCCCACACCCGGGTCTCTGCCTCTTTCTCTCTCTCTCTCAAATAAACAAATAAAATATATATTAAAGAAAACACCAAATGACAATAAATGGTGGCAGGGATGCAAAAAGAGAGGAACCCTTCTACACTATTGGTGGGAATGTAATCTGGTACAGCCATTGAGGGAATCAGTGTGGAGGTTCCTGAGACAGCTAAAAATAGAATTACCATGTGACCCAGCTATAGCACATATATCCTAAGGACTCGTCTCACTACCTTAGAGACACTTGCTCAACCATGTTTATTGCTGCTCTATTCACAGTAGCTAGGAAATGGAACCAGCCTAGATGTCCCTCAACGAATGAGTGGATAATGAAGATGCGGTACACTTATACAATTCAGCGGTAAAAAAAAAAAAAATGAAATTATGAAATTTGCAGGGAAATGGACAGATCTGGAAAGGATTATACTAAGTGAGGTAACCCAGTCCCAGAAAGCCAAACGTCACATGTTCTCTCTCATATGTGGATTCTAGCTGCAAATGTGTGGACTTGTATGCGAGTTGCCGTCAAAGTCAGTAGCTGAGGTCAGCAAGCTAGAAAGGGGCTATAAGGACAGGAGGGGAGGGAGGGGAGGATATAAGAAGAGAGTGTTTCATATATGTAAGTAGATGAACAGATTATTGGGGGTGGAATGGCCTAAGTGAGGCCAGAGGAAGGGTAGGGAGAGGGTTAATCAAAATTTAAGATGTTGTGAATAATAAGCCATATGGAAACCTACATCTTTGGATAAACGGTACACCCAGAAGCCATGGATTATTACTAGAAAAATTTCAATGCCAGGAATGGGTTGTTGACCAGGGAGGTCCCTGATGCCCTCCCAAAATACACGTCACCTTGTGCATCTGGCTTATGTGGAATATAGGGAGTTGAACATGAGTTCTTAGGCTTCCCAAGCAAGCACCTTAACTACTAAGCCGTCTCTCCAGCCCCACTTCCTTCCTTCCTTCTTTTTTTTTTTATTTGAGGTAGGGCCTAGCTCTAGCCCAGGCTGACCTGGAATTCACTATGTAGTCTCAAGGTGACTTTGAACTCAAGGTAATCCTCTTACCTCTGCCCCCTGAGTGCTGGGATTAAAGGTGTACGCCACCACACCTGGCTTAGAGTCACTTTCCTTTCTTTCTTTCCTTTTTTTTTAAGATTTTATTTTTATTTATTAGAGACAGAGAGAGCGAGAATGGGCACACCAGGGCCTCTAGCGACTGCAAACACACTCCAGATGCATGCTCCTCCATGTGCATCTGGCTTACGTGGGGGTCCTGGGGGAATCGAACCTGGGTTCTTAGTATTCACAGCACCTTAACTGCTAAGCCATCTCTCCAGGCCCGGAGAGTCACTTTCTTAATTAAGCTACATGCTGAAGTCAAAGATTCCTATCACCCTTCATCATGGCCAGCATGACAGGCTTCAGTAAGGTGCCACCCTAACTAGGCCTAAGTTCCAGTTTCCTGGAGAGGCAGGCAGGACTTCTGAGAAAGGGCGGGCTGTTCATCAACAGTGATCCTGACATGTGGTGGGAAAAGATAACCACCCAGGGCTGAGTCAGTTCCTGGCGACATGTCCCTTTCACACCTTTTGTAATCCTTCTGCCCCAACCAATCAGAGACGTGCAACTGTAACTGCTGCTTGCCTAGCCAATCATTTTAAAGATTACCTAACCCGCCTGAAATTCCCCTGGACCTAGCCCGCCAAAACCTTAGGACCAATCAAAAGTGCAAGTACGGCTACTATTCAAATTAGCCAATCATGTTAGAAAAGACTAAGCCCGCCAAAACTCCTCTAGCTGTGCTTAAAGGGAGCTTGCGTGCTCCTCTGGTGGTCTCCATTTTGCATGAATGGTCGACCCCCACGTGCCGGCTGATTCTGCGGAATAAACGTTCTTGGCTTTTACATACTATTCGGGTCCGGGGTCTTTCCTCAGTGATTCTCGGACCCTTACAATTGCTGACTGACGGAACCAGAACTTTTCTTTGCCCAAAATATTGAAGACAATATAAATAAAAAAGCCAATACAAACGGATATAAATACTTTTAATAAAGTAGATCAAAATCAAAAACAACTTTGTGTTTAAATCATGTTTTTGAACCCACGCAAGAACGTTACAATTACTGAGAAGGACTCGAAACAGTCACACCCTCTGCAGAAACGCTGTGCACAGATACAAAGTGATCGAAGGCTGATAAAATAATGAATTTCAAGTAAGTGGCATAGCCATCACCAGATACCTGTAGGGGAAAATTAACATAGATGCTTTTAGAGATCCTTGTAAGTTGTTAACAAGCAGTTAGGAGAAGAAAAGGCTTAATGAAGAGTAATTCTTTCCCTCCTTCCTTCCTTCCTTTTTTTTTTTTTGGTTTATCAAGATAGGGTCCCTAGTCCAGGCTGACCTGGAATTCACTGTGGAGTCTCAGGCTGGCCCCGAACTCATGATCCTCCGATCTCTGCCTCCCGAGTGCTGTGATTAAAGGCTTGTGCCACCATGCCCGGCTGTCCTGAAGTATTTTTCAGTGAGAAGGGGTCTGCCTTGGCTAATCTATCCCGAAGCATGATTACACTTCTCCACTTATAGGATTCCTTTGGAAGGCAATTTGGATTATATTTAAAAAGCTATAAAAATGTTTATGTCCTTGCACCCAGTGATTACCTCCCATAAAATTTAATCCTAGGGAGTAATCAAAAAGGCAAAAGTCATGGCAGTACGAATAGTCATTGGAAATGTTACAAGATGATTCAGAATTGTCTACACATTATGACTTTATATGATACATATGGTCATGAACTTGAAGAAATGTGTGGAAAAGTGCATATATAAATCTGTTGTGACAGAGCAATACAATTATGCACGATTTCCAGCTTCCTACGATTTCCAGCCTCCTACTACTGACTACCTCCGAAATGTCCTATAACCCCCTCCCTCAGTCCCCAGTGGGTCCCTAAACAGTACTAAAGAAAGCACAAAGAGTGCCTGTTATGGTGGCTCGCACCTTTAATCCCAGCACTCGGGAGGCAGAGGTAGGAGGGCCGCCATGAGTTCGAGGCCACCCTGAGACTACACAGTGAATTCCAGGTCAGCCTGAGCTACAGCGAGACCATACCTTGTAAAACAAAACAAAACAGTCGAACATGGTGGTGCACGCCTTTAGCCCCAGCACTCAGGAGGCAGAGGTAGGAGGATCCCTGTGAGTTCAAGGACACCCTGAGTCTATCTTGTGAATTCCAGGTCAGCCTGGGCTAGAGTGAAATCGAGTGAGAAACCCTACCTTGAGAGGGAAAAAAAAAAAAGGAAGAAGAAAAAGAAAGAAAACAATGACTTACTAGCTATAAGCCACTAGCTAAATATGGAAATGACTCAGAATTCCTAGCTAGAGACAATAGCTACTTTTGGATTACAAGTATGTAGTAAGTCTGAAGTGAACAGAACAAAAAACCTGGATCCCAGCTCCTGGCATACTGAATTTAAAAAATTCATCATAACAAATCATTCTTTCTAGAATCCACTGGCCTCTCCCATCAGTAGGCAAGCTTAGAGAAAAAACTCCTGGGGTTCCAAAACTTTGTACACAATCTTTTTTTATTTCTTCTTCTTCTTCTTCTTCCTCCTCCTCCTCCTCCCCCTCCTCCTCCTCCTCCCCCTATCCCTCCCCCTCCTCCTCCCCCTCCTCCTCCTCCTCCTTCTTCTTCTTCTTCTTCTCCCCCCCCCCCTGTTTTTTGAGGTAGTGCCTCGCTCTAGACCAGGATGACCTGGAAATTACTATGTAGTCTCAGGGTGGCCTCAAACTCAAGGTGATCCTCTCACCTCTGCCTCCAAGTGCTGGGATTAAAAGTACGAGCCATTATGGATGGCTCTTTCTTTAGGGTTTTTTTTTCCCTTCTTTTTAAATATTTTATTTATTTATTTATGAGAGAGAAAGAGACAGAGAGAAAGAGAGAATAGGCACGCCAGGGCCTGTAGCCACTGTATACGAACTCCAGACACATGTGCCCCCTTGTGCATCTGGTTTACATGGGTCCTGGGGAATCGAACCTGGGTCCTTAGGCTTCGCAGGCAAATGCCGTAACTGCTAAGCCATTTCCCCAGTACACTTTCTTTTGGTTTTGTTGCGGCAGGGGTGTACACGATCTTGTGAAAAAGTGCCTTCATATAAGCTTTTGGAAAGACATAAAGAAGTCAATGGCAAGCTGGAGAGATGGCTTAGCAGTGAAGGCGCTTGCCTGCGAAGCCTAAGGACCCACCTGGGCTCGATCGCCGAGTACCCACGTGGGGCAGATGCACAGGGTGGAGTGTGAGTCTGGAGTTCCCTCGTCATGGCTGGAGGGCCTGGTGTGCCCATTCTCTCTCTCCCTCTCTCATGAATAAATACATAAATAAATAGAAGTAAACGTAACGGGTGGAGCACAACCTTAACTCTTCACTGATCGGACGCCAGCACCTAAGCTAACACGCTGGGCTGTGTGACTTCTCCTCGGGTGTCCAAAGGCAGGGGGACAGAGAACTCCTGATGAGGCAGCTGTCCTGTCAGTGACCGCTTGTTCCGCTTGACACCCAGTGGAACCATTGGTTGCTGACCCCACGAGCTTAGCTGCCTTATCTAATACCCCTGCCCCGTGTCCATTCATGCTCAAGTTAGCAACGCCGGCCTTTGCACTCCTGTCTCTGACAGGCGCGCAGAGCCAAGGGGCAGAAAGCAAAGCAGACGGGAGAACAAAATGGGGCCTGGCTCATCTCTCTGATGACTAAGGACGTCCAGACCCACTATGTGGACGGCCTCAGTGTAGTACCTGGGACACAGGCCTGAGATCCAAATACACGGGGCTTGCTGAAAGGTAATGCTGTCTGTAAAAAGTCCATCACTTACCACAATTTCTTCATTTTGAAGTTGCCCCTCCGTGTGTGCCAAGTCTACAACATAAAGTTAACAGAAATAAGGATCAAAATGTACAAGGGTGGAGCCGGGCGTGGTGGCGCACGCCTTTCATCCCAGCACTTGGGAGGCAGAGGCAGGAGGATCGCCGTGGGTTTGAGGCCACCCTGAGACTACAGAGTGAATTCCGGGTCAGCCTGGGCTAGTGACGGACCCTACCTCAAAAAACCAAACTAAATAAATAAACAAATATAAAAAATAAAATAAAATAAAAAATTTGTGTTCAGCAAAATGATTATCCGGTAAGCTGTAAGTGAAAACTAGATGTAAAGGAATTACCAATGTCTGGGAGTTTGATGTTTGATTTAAGGGTGAACAATAAAATCACAAGCTACAAAATAACTCCAATGAGTATAAGCAAGACTATAAAAAGGTATGTTATACTAAAGGAATATAAAGCAAGGAAATGATATAATGTAGAAAACTCCTTTTGTGCATCAAGCTCCTCATGCAGCCAAAGGTCTATGATTCACAGTTATATAACATGTGAAGCGATCTTCTTTCTTTCTTTCTTTCTTTCTTTCTTTCTTTCTTTCTTTCTTTCTCTCTCTCTCTCTCTCTCTCTCTTTCTTGTTTTTCGAGGTAGGGTCTCACTCTAGCCCAGGCTGGAATCCACTATGTAGTCACAGGGTGGCCTCGAACTCATGGAGATCCTCCTACCTCTGCCTCCCGAGTGCTGGGATTAAAGGTGTGCACCACCACGCCCGGCTGGTATTCTCTTTTTTTTTTAAATTTTATTTATTTGACAGGGAGAAAGAGAGAGAGAGAATGGGTGTGCCAGGGCTCCAGCCACTCCAGACGTGTGCGTCCCCTTGTGCATCTGGCTAACGTGGGTCCTGGGGAATCGAGCCTGGGTCCTTTGGCTTCACAGACAAAATGCCTTAACAGCTAAGCCATCCCTCCAGCCCTATTTATTCATTTTTAATTCAGTTCATATTTATGGTTAAGTGGAGCGTATGTTTCTTAAGCCAATTATCTCCTTCTTGCAATTTGCCCTCCTCTTTTCCTCTTATTTCTGGTGTGCTCATTCTCTCTCCCCTTGCAAAAAAATGAATAAAAATAAAATAGTGCTTTAATACCATAATACCTAGTCCTTATTAAGTTGTTCCATGTTGTAGTTAGCTTCTTTACTTTTTTTTTTAATTTATTTTTTGGTTTTTCAAGTAAGGTCTCATTCTAGCCCAGGCTGAGCTGGAATTCACTATGTAGTCTCAGGGTGGCCTCGAACTCACAGCAATCTTCCCACCTCTGCTTCTGGAGGGCTGGGATTAAAGGCCTGTGCCACCATGTCCGGCTTTATTATTTATTTATTTTTATTTATTTATTTATTTTATTTATTTTTTTTTTTGAGGTAAGGTTTCACTCTAGCTCAGGCTCTCCTGGAATTCACTACGGAGTCTCAGGGTGGCCTAGAACTCACGGTGATCCTCCTACCTCTGCCTCCTGAGTGCTGGGATGAAAGGCGTGCACCACCACGCCCGGCTATTTATTTATTTTTAATATTTTTATTTTTTTTCGAGATAGGGTCTCACTCTAGCCAAGGCTGACCTGGAATTCACTATGGAGTCTCAGGCTGGCCTCAAACTCACAGCGATCCTCCTATCACTGCCTCCCGAGTGCTGGGATTAAAGGTGTGCGCCACCACGCCCGGCTGCCTAAGATATTTTATTTAGTTGGTTTATTTGTGTATCATACCAAAATTAAGTGTCTTTTAATCTCAAACCATTTTCTTTCCCATATTCCCTGACCCCTTCTTTTTAAAATTTATTTATTTATTTATTTGAGAGAGACAGAAAGAGGCAGACACAGAGAGAGAGGGCCTCTAGCCACTGCAAACTAACTCCAGATGCACATGCATCTGGCTTACATGGGTACTGGGGAACCAAACCTTGGTCTGTAGGCTTGGCAGATAAGTGCCTTAACCAGTAAACCATCCCTGCAGCTCCCCTCTTACCCCCTTAAAAAAAAAAAAAAAAAAACTTCACTTTTATTTACTTACTTATTTTAGAGTGAGAGAGAGAAAGAGGCAGAGAGAGAGAGAGAATGGGCACGCCAGGGCCTCCAGCCACTGCAAACGAACTCCAGACGCGTGCGCCCCTTTGTGCATCTGGCTAATGTGGGTCCTGGGGAATCGAGCCTTGAACCAGGGTCCTTAGGCTTCACAGGCAAGCGCTTAACCGCTAAGCCATCTCTCCAGCGCCCCCCCCTTTTTTTGAGGTAGGGTATCACCCTAGTCCAAGCTGACCTGGAATTCACAATGTAGTCTCAGGGTGGCTCGAACTCATGGTGATCCTCCTACCTCTGCCTCCCAAGTGCTGGAGAGACAGAGAGAGACAGACAGACAGACAGAAAGGGCACGCCAGGGTCTCCAGGTACTACAAACGAACTTGTGCATCTGGGTCCTTTGGCTTTGCAGAGAAGCACTTGAACCACTAAGACATCCCTCCAGCCCAGTACTTACCTTTTTCAACCCACTGCTCAAAACCAAAGGGCTCTTTAGATGTGGTCTTCTCGATCCTCAAGGTCCGCACTGACATTGTCAATAAACAGAACAAATTAAATGTTAATTACCCAGTTCTGTACGTCTTTTCCTTTCTGCCTGAGACTGTCAGGCAGTGGTGGGATCGGGAATGTCATGTCCCGGAAGCTATTACTCTGTTCTTCAGTAAGCCCTGGGCTAACAGTGACCTGACCATGCTTATAACCACACAATACAAAGCGAGTAGTGCCTTTCTGAACGTGGTTATTATCTACGGTTTGTATATACGTGTCACAACGACGCTCTCGGTGGCCTTGGTTGTAAGCCTTTACGCAAAACCTGCTCTGAGTCATGCTGCTGTTGAGCAGAAGGGTATTATCATTACTGCTGGGTGTTTTTTTTTTTTTTTTTTTTTTTTTTTGAGGTAGGGTCTCACTCTAGCTCAGGCTGACCTGGAATTCACTCTGTAGTCTCAGGGTGGCCTCGAACTCACGGCGATCCTTGTACCTCTGCCTCCCGAGTGCGGGGATGAAAGGTGTGTGCTACCAGGCCCGGCTCCATAATAAGACTGCTTGCCAAAGGCTTTCACAGAGTAAACTGCATGGCAATTATTACATGCCTTAAAAGGGCGTCAATGTTGCTGCCTCAGAGAGGTTAATTGTGCTGAAGGCAGCTAACCCACAATCCCCACCCTACCATTCCAACAGTAAGACTGGATTCTGTGCTATAAAGAAACAAAACAAAACAAAACAAAAAAAAAAAAAAAAACACCTAGTATTTGGCCAAAAGTTTACAGGTGCCCTGTGCCTATGGCTAAATGAAGGAATATTAAAAATTCACTGTGTGGGTTGCTTACCTAAGTAACTCTGGATCACAAGCTTCTCAATCTTTACATGTTTGTGAAAACAAATAATGAACTCCTGGGGAAACATTCCAGTGGTGGTCCAAAACGTCCCTGTGTTCCTATTGTTCATTTTAAAGGAGAAGAAAAATAGCCAAATATAAAAATATAATCATTAAGATTCCATGTAAATAAAATTAATAAATTTTGATTAATTAATTTATTTATTTATTTGAGAGAGAATGGGAACATCAGGGCCTCCAGCCACTGCAAACGAACTCCCCCTTGTTCATCTGGCTAACGTGGGTGCTGGGGAATCGAGCCTCGAATAGGGATTCCCTAGGCTTCACAGGCAAGTGCCTAACTGCTAAGCCATCTCTCCAGCCCTTATCTGTTTTTTGAGACTGAGTCTCAAGCTAGCCCAGGCTGACCTGGAATTTACTATGTAGTCCCAGGCTGGCCTTGAAACTCACAGCGATCCTCCATACACCTTTAAAAATGTTGTTTTAGACAAAAAGAGAGAGTATAGGTGTGCCAGGGCCTCTTGCCACTGCAAATGAACTGTAGACACATGCGCCACTATGTGGAGAATCAAACCAGTTCGACAGGCTTTGTAAGGAAGTGCCTTTAACCTCTGAGCTATCTCGCCAGCTGTACCATGAGAGACAGAGAGAGAGAGAGAGAGAGAGAGAGAGAGAGACAGACAGACAGACAGACAGAGACAGAGAGAGAGTCTGTGTGTTTTGAGTCTGGGACTCACTCTGGCCCAGACTGACCTGGAATTTACTGGTCTTAGGCTGGCATTGAACTCACAGTGATCCTCCTACCTCCGACGCCCAAGTGCTGGGATTAAAAGCGTGCACCACCACGCCTGGCTCCATCCACCTTTATTGAGACAAGGTCTCTCGATGGCCTGGAACTCTAAATGTTAGATTGGCTGGCCAAAAAGACCTGTCTCTGCTTCCCCAGCACTGGGATAGCAAGTATGAATTTGAGTTATTCTTTTTTTTCCCCCGAGGTAGAGTCTCGCTCTAAGCCCAGGCTGACCAGCTGACCTGGAATTCACTATGTAGTCTCAGGGTGGCCTTGAATTCATGGTGATCCTCCTACCTCTGCCTCCTGAGTGCTGGGATTAAAGGAGTGTGCCACCATGCCCAGTAAGTTCTCATTCTTGCAAGGCAAACACTTTATTATTTTTTTTTAAGTTTTTGTTTATTTTTATTTATTTATTTGAGAGCAACAGACAGAGATAGAGAGAGAGAAAAAGAGAGAGAGAGAGGCAGATACAAAGAGAGAGAATGGGCACGCCAGGGCCTCCAGCCACTGTAAATGAACTCCAGATGCGTGTGCCCCTTGTGCATCTGGCTAACGTGGGTCCTGGAGAATCGAGCCTCGAACCAGGGTTCTCAGGCTTCACAGGCAAGGCGCTTAACCACTAAGCCATCTCTCGCAGCCCAAGGCAAACACTTTTAGCCCAACTGAGCATCTCCTTCTCTATCTTCTCCTCTTTTTTTCCACTAAGACATCCTCCAGCCCATACTTACCTTTTTCACCACGTGCGCTAAACCAAAGGGCTCTTTAGATGGTCTTCTCGATCCTCAAGTCCGCACTGACATTGTCAATAAACAGAACAAATTAAATGTTAATTACCCAGTTCGTACGTCTTTTCCTTTCTGCCTGAGACTGTCATGCAGTGGGGGATCGGGAATGTCATGTCCCTGAAGCTATTACTCTGTTCTTCAGTAAGCCCTGGGCTAACAGTGACCTGACCATGCTTATAACCACACAATACAAAGCGAGTATTGCCTTTCTGAACGTGGTTATTATCTACGGTTTGTATATACGTGTCACAACGACGCTCTCGGTGGCCTTGGTTGTAAGCCTTTACGCAAAACCTGCTCTGAGTCATGCTGCTGTTGAGCAGAAGGGTATTATCATTACTGCTGGGTGTTTTTTTTTTTTTTTTTTTTTTTTTTTTTTGAGGTAGGGTCTCACTCTAGCTCAGGCTGACCTGGAATTCACTCTGTAGTCTCAGGGTGGCCTCGAAACTCACGGCGATCCTTGTACCCTCTGCCTCCCGAGTGCGGGGATGAAAGGTGTGTGCTACCAGGCCCGGCTCCATAATAAGACTGCCTTGCCAAAGGCTTTCACAGAGTAAACTGCATGGCAATTATTACATGCCTTAAAAGGGCGTCAATGTTGCTGCCTCAGGAGAGGGTTAATTGTGCTGAAGGCAGCTAACCCACAATCCCACCCCCCTACCATTCCAACAGTAAGACCTGGATTCTGTGCTATAAAGAAACAAAACAAAACAAAACAAAAAAAAAAAAAAAACACCTAGTATTTGGCCAAAAGTTTACAGGTGCCCTGTGCCTATGGCTAAATGAAGGAATATTAAAAATTCACTGTGTGGGTTGCTTACCTAAGTAACTCTGGATCACAAGCTTCTCAATCTTTACATGTTTGTGAAAACAAATAATGAACTCCTGGGGAAACATTCCAGTGTGGTCCAAAACGTCCCTGTGTTCCTATTGTTCATTTTAAAGGAGAAGAAAAATAGCCAAATATAAAAATATAATCATTAAGATTCCATGTAAATAAAATTAATAAATTTTGATTAATTAATTTATTTATTTATTTGAGAGAGAATGGGAACATCAGGGCCTCCAGCCACTGCAAACGAACTCCCCCTTGTTCATCTGGCTAACGTGGGTGCTGGGGAATCGAGCCTCGAATAGGGATTCCCTAGGCTTCACAGGCAAGTGCCTAACTGCTAAGCCATCTCTCCAGCCCTTATCTGTTTTTTGAGACTGAGTCTCAAGCTAGCCCAGGCTGACCTGGAATTTACTATGTAGTCCCAGGCTGGCCTTGAAACTCACAGCGATCCTCCATACACCTTTAAAAATGTTGTTTTAGACAAAAAGAGAGAGTATAGGTGTGCCAGGGCCTCTTGCCACTGCAAATGAACTGTAGACACATGCGCCACTATGTGGAGAATCAAACCAGTTCGACAGGCTTTGTAAGGAAGTGCCTTTAACCTCTGAGCTATCTCGCCAGCTGTACCATGAGAGACAGAGAGAGAGAGAGAGAGAGAGAGAGAGAGAGACAGACAGACAGACAGACAGAGACAGAGAGAGAGTCTGTGTGTTTTGAGTCTGGGACTCACTCTGGCCCAGACTGACCTGGAATTTACTGGTCTTAGGCTGGCATTGAACTCACAGTGATCCTCCTACCTCCGACGCCCAAGTGCTGGGATTAAAAGCGTGCACCACCACGCCTGGCTCCATCCACCTTTATTGAGACAAGGTCTCTCGATGGCCTGGAACTCTAAATGTTAGATTGGCTGGCCAAAAAGACCTGTCTCTGCTTCCCCAGCACTGGGATAGCAAGTATGAATTTGAGTTATTCTTTTTTTTCCCCCGAGGTAGAGTCTCGCTCTAAGCCCAGGCTGACCAGCTGACCTGGAATTCACTATGTAGTCTCAGGGTGGCCTTGAATTCATGGTGATCCTCCTACCTCTGCCTCCTGAGTGCTGGGATTAAAGGAGTGTGCCACCATGCCCAGTAAGTTCTCATTCTTGCAAGGCAAACACTTTATTATTTTTTTTTAAGTTTTTGTTTATTTTTATTTATTTATTTGAGAGCAACAGACAGAGAGAGAGAGAGAGAAAAAGAGAGAGAGAGAGGCAGATACAAAGAGAGAGAATGGGCACGCCAGGGCCTCCAGCCACTGTAAATGAACTCCAGATGCGTGTGCCCCTTGTGCATCTGGCTAACGTGGGTCCTGGAGAATCGAGCCTCGAACCAGGGTTCTCAGGCTTCACAGGCAAGCGCTTAACCACTAAGCCATCTCTCCAGCCCAAGGCAAACACTTTAGCCCAACTTGATCATCCTCCTTCCTCTCTCTTCTCCTCTTTTTTTTTCCCCAAGGTAGGGTCTCATTCTAGCCCAGTTCTAAAATTATGATTCTGGGCTGGAGAGGTAGGTGGCTTACCAGCTAAGGTTAAGCCTAAGGACCCAGGTTGATTCTCCAGGTCCCATGTAAGCCAGAGGCACATGGTGGTGCATGCATCTGGAGTTTGTTTACAGTGGCTAGAGGCCCCGACATACCCATTCTCACTCACACACACACTCTCTCTGTCTCTAATAAATAAATACACTTTAATATATTTTTAATATTTTATTTTTATTTATTTGAGAGAGATACAGAGGCAGAGAATGTGCACACCATGGCTTCCAGCCACTGCAAACGAACTCCAGATGCATGTGCTTCCTTGTGCATCTGGCTTACGTGGGTCCTGGGGAATTGAACTGAGGTCCTTTGGCTTTGCAGGCAAGTGCCTTACCCACTAAGCCATTTCTCCAACCCCTAAATAAATTTTTAAAAAAGAATAACATTATAATTCTATGAGTCAAACTCTTGTCATTGGACATGTTCTTTTTTTGTTTGTTTTGTTTTTTGTTTTTTGAGGTGGGGTCTCACTCTAGCCCAGGCTGACCTGGAATTCACTATGTATTCTCAGGGTGGCCTTGAACTCCCTGAATGCCCGGCTGAACTCAACACACTAAGAAAGTAAAGTGGATTTTTTATTTACTTATTTATTTGACAGAGAAAGAGGGAGAGTGAGTGAGAGAATGAGCATGCCAGGGCCTCCAGCCACTGCAAACAAACTCCAGATGCATGCGCCCCCTTGTGTATCTGGCTAACGTGCGTCTTGGTAATCGAACCTGGGTCCTTTGGCTTCGTAGGCAAATGCCTTAACCGCTAAGCCATCCCTCCAGCCCTAAAGTGGATTTTTCTAGAGGAAACAGCCAATAATCTTTACTGTGCACTCCCCCACCCTTGTTCCACTCCAAAGAGCACTAATGGGTATACTTGTGTGTGTGAAAATATTGTATATTTAGAATGTCCTCGAATTACTAAAAACAAAACCCACATATCTCAACATAGGTTTTTTTTTTTTTTTTTTTTTTAACAGGGCAGGGATAGAAAAATACTGGCTTCTAGGAAAAGGACAGCAACAATACGCTGTAGTCTTCAAGGTCTACTCCATTCCCACTGATTTGCAATTTCACATCATGGCAGAGAACCACATTTCTATAATAACATTATAGGTTTAAAAAAGTGGATGTTTTGCTGGGCGTGGTGGTGCACGCCTTTAATCCCAGCACTCGGGAGGCAGAGGTAGGAGGATTGCCATGAGTTGGAGGCCACCCTGAGACCCTACCTCGAAAAACCAAAAAAAAAAAAAAAAAAAATGGATGTTTTAAAAACAGGGTTTCAGGGCCGGGCGTGGTGGTGCACGTGTCTTTAATCCCAGCACTCGGGAGGCAGAGGTAGGAGGATCGCCATGAGTTGGAGGCCACCCTGACACTACAGAGTGAATTCCAGGTCAGCCTGGGCTAGAGTGAGACCCTACCTCAAAAAAACAAAACAACACCCCATCATACCTCAAAAGGGCCCCGGCTGAAACTAAGAAAAATTGGCGAAACAAGCAAGGGTGCTGTTTTCCTGGTGAACCGGGTCCCAGCACAAGGGGGAAGGAGATCAGCACAGCGAAAAATCAACTCCTACCAAATCAGAGAGCCAGAGCCTCAGAGGCCCCCCAACACCTCATCATTGAAGCAGACCAAAAACGAACCCAACATGGCTCAGGGAAATTTTGCGGAAGAGGGGGCGGAAAGAATGTCAGAGCCACATGTTGGATCATGATATGCAGAGACATTTATCTTACACATAACTGTGGGCTAACTCCACAATGCATGACCCATATACCTCAACAAGGAGGGGCCAAGGGGAGGGGGTAGGTCACGGATGAGCCTAATAATGGTACCAATCCGACTGTATTTGCTGAATACAAAACTAATAAAAAAAAAAAACCAAAATAAATAAATAAAAACAGGGTTTCTCCACTGTCTCTTGGAGTTAGAAGTCTTAGCATACTATTCATCTCTACCCAGCACAGGCTGTGGCCCTGGAACTAACGGCCTAGAGGCAACTGAAAAGCAGCACAGAATGGGGGAGGCGGCAGAGGGGAGGCATTCAGCTCATCAAAGACGCTGCTTAGGTCAGCAAGCAACGGCAGTACGCTGGAAGTTACAGAGTCTGCATTTCTACCTCCAAGAACTATCTGGAATAAAACCAGAACCAGCCATTGGCATGCCTGCTGGCCATACAACGAAGCAGTCTCTGTTTTTTTTTTTTTTTTAATTAAGAGGATATTTTTACATATTCTAAATATATTTTACTTATTTATTTATTTGAGAGAGAGAAAGAGAGAGAGACAGAATGGGTGCGCCGGGGCCTCCAACCACTGCAAGCGAACTCCAGACGCATGTGCCACCTTGTGCATCTGGCTTAGGTGGGTCCTGGGGAATCGAACCTGGGTCCTTTGGCTTTGCAGGCAAACGCCCTAACTGCTAAGCCATCCCTCCAGCCCGTTTCCTGGGTTTTTGCATTGGTAAATCACTAAAAAAAAAAGAAAGAAAAAGAAAAAAAGAAACCTATTGGCAAGCTGAGCATGGTAAAAGATACCTATAATCCTAGGACTCCAGAAACCGAAACAGAAGGGGTTTAAGACAAGCCTGGGCTACATGGCCCGACTCTGTTTTTTAAAACTAAAAATCCACGGGCTGGAGAGATGGCTTAGCAGTTAACGCGCTTGCCTGCGAAGCCTAAGGACCCATGTTTGACTCTCCAGATCCCACGTCAACCAGACACACAAAGTGATGCGAGCGCACAAGGCCGCACATGCGCACAAGGTGGCGCATGCATCTGGAGTTTGAGTGCAGTAACTAGAGGCCCTGGCAGGCCAATTCTCTCTCTCTCTCTCTCTCTCTCTCTCTCTCTCACACACACACACACACACACACACACACACACACACACGGCAATTCTGTTGGGCCTGCGTCAAAAATTATAAATAAAACCCAAACCAAACAAAAGGAGAAACAGAAGGGGAAAAAAAGCCTTTATTGTTCAGGGGTATAGCACAGTGATAACAGTACTTGCCTACCATGTGCAAAGCCCTGGGTTCAATCTCTAGCACTAAAATAATAATAAAAATAAAAAGGCTGGGTGTGGTGGCACACGCCTTTAATCCCAACACTCCGGAGGCAGAGGTAGGAGGATCGCTGTAAAATTTGAGGCCAGCCTGGGACTACAGAGTGAGTTCCAGGTCAGCCTGCACTACAACAAGACCCTACCTTGAAAAAAAATAATAACAGGGCTGGAGAGATGGCTTAGCGGTTAAGGTGCATGCCTGAAAAGCCTAAGGACCCAGGTTCGATTCTCCAGGTCCCACGTAAGCCAGATGCACACAGTGGCGCATGGGTCTGGAGTTCATTTTCAGTGGCTGGAGGCCCTGGCACGCCCATTCTCTCTCTCTTTCTCTCTCTGTTTCTAATAAATAAATAATAATAATGGGGCTGGAAAGAAGGCTCAGCAGTTAAAAGATGCTTGCTTCCAAAGCCTGCTGGCTTGAGTTCAGTTCCTCAGTACTCAGGTAAAACCAGATGCACAAAGTGGCGCATGTGCCTAGTTTGTTTGCTGTGGCAAGAGACCCTGGCATGCCCCATACACACCCACATACACATTCAAATAAATGAATAAATAATATTTAAAATGACAATGAAAGGCCTGGAGAGATAGCTTAGTGGTTAAGGCACTTGCCTGCGAGCCTAAGGACTCACATTTGACTCTCCGGGTCCCACTTTAAACTAGACGCACAATGATGCAAGTGTGCAATGTCGTACACGTGCACAAGGGGGCGCATGCGCCTGGAGGACCTGGCGTGCCAATTCTTTCTCTCTCATTAAAAAAAAAAAGGCCAGTCTGTTGGGCTTACCTTAAAAAAAAAAAAAAATTAAAAATAAATAACAATGAAGCCAGGCAGGGTGGTGCACGCCCAGCACTTGGGAGGCAGAGGTAGGAGGACTGGTGTGAGTTCAAGGCCAGCCTGAGACTATATCATGAATTCCAAGTCAGTCTAGGCTAGAGTGAGGCCCTACCTTGAAAAACCAAACTGAAACAAAACAAAACAAAACAAACAAAAAGATTTTAACCTATTTGCATAAAAAGTTATTTAGGAATTATAGAGAAAAATATAGACAACTTTAATGCCCACATATGAATTTATATCAGAAATGACACCAAGGCTGGACCTAGTGGCACATGCCTTTAGTGTCAGCACTCAGGAGGCATAGGTGGGGAGGATCACCATGAGTTCGTGGCCACCCTGAGACTACACAGTGAATTCCAGGTCAGTATGGGTTACAGCGAGACCCTACCTCAAGAACCCCCCCAAAAAAAAAACCAGAAATGACACCAAGAGCAGATACTATGAAGTAATTTAATCCCACAAACACTTCTACCTTTGTGTGTTATTTTTGAAAATTTAAAAAACTTTTTTTTTTTTTTTAATTTTAGAGACAGTGAGAGTGACAGAGGGAGAGAGAATTGGCATGCCAGGGCCTTAGCCACGGAAACTGAACTCAGAGACTTTTGCCACCTAGTGGGTATGTACAACCTTGCGCTTGCCTCACCTTTTTGCGTCTGGCTTACGTGGCATTTGGAGAGTTGAACGCGGGTCCTTTGGCTCTGCCAGCAAGCACCCCACCCGCTAAGCCATCTCTCCAGCCCACACTTTTAACTCTGTTAAACAGTGTCAGTGGTTGTAAAACAAGGGTCCCAGCACTGAAAGGATCCACTGATTTAATCCTAAGACTTGGAGCCACGGGACTGATTGCTCTGCACTTACCCATCAATGATATTCTCAGGGGGGTTCTTTTCATCACTTGATGTAGCCAAAATCACTTCAGATCCTTCAGAGTTCAAACAGAGATCAACTTTTCTCATTTTTTAAAGCGTTCAGCCTAAAAATTAAAACAAAACATTTATATATATATATATATATATATATATATATATATAGTAATATTATGTTACATAGTATGTATTATATATATATATATATTACTGTAATAAAAAAAAAAGCAAAGCTGGGCTGGAGAGAGGGCTTAGTAGTTAAGGCATTTGCCTGCGAAGCCTAAGGACCGAGGTTCCACTCCCAGAACCCATCTTAACCAGACACAGAAGGTCACGCATGCGTACAAGGTGGCACACGGGTCTGGAGTTTGACTGCAGTGGATAGAGGTCCTGTGTGCCAATTCTCTCTCTTGTAAATCAAGCAAATCCTGGACTCCTTAAACTTTCAAAAACAAAAGAGGGGAAAAAAGCTTGTTGCCTAGCACATTATTTAACAAGCAAGTGATTCAGTAAGCGGAGGGACTTTCACATGTTTATTTAAGTAAGCTAACTTCCGACCTCTCCCAGCAATCTGTGAATTTGACTATTTCCACGTCGCTGCACTACAAAAAGTGTCTTGGATTTGAACTGACATCATTCTCCTGCATCTAAAATTAAAAGCCTCCAATAATTATGTGGCAATGGTTAATGAGCTAGGATGACACAAATTAGTAGGCAATTTTTTAAACGTTATGGATAATTCTGTTTTGGAATTTTTAAAAAATATATATTGCTTTTATTTATTTGAGAGATAGAGTTAGATAGAGAGGGAGAAAAATGGGCGTGCCAGGGCCTCCAGCCTCTGCAAATGAATTCCAGATGCATATACCATCTTGAGCACCTGGCTTACATGGGTCCTGGGAAACTGAATGTGGGTCCTTTGGCTTTTCAGGCAAACGCCTTAACTGCTAAACCATCTCTCCAGCACCCCCTTTTTTTATTTACTTTTTTGTTGTTGTTGTTGTTGTTGTTGTTTTTTCGAGGTAGGGTCTCACTCTGGTCCAGGCTGACCTGGAATTAACTATGTAGTCTCAGGGTGGCCTCGAACTCTCGGCGATCCTCCTACCTCTGCCTCCCGAGTGCTGGGATTAAAGGCGTGCACCACCACGCCTGGCTTTTTCTCCAGCCCCTTTAAAAACTTTTTTTTTGTGTGGTTTTTTGACGTAGGGTCTTGCTCTAGCCCAGATTGACTTGGAATTCACTATGTAGTCTCAGGGTGGCCTCGAACTCTCGGCGATCCTCCTACCTCTGCCTCCCGAGTGCTGGGGTTAAAGGCGTGCGCCACCACGCCCGGCTTTTTCTCCAGCCCCCTTAAAAAATTTTTTTTTGTGTGGTTTTTTGAGGTAGGGTCTTGCTCTAGCCCAGATTGACTTAGAATTTACTATGTAGTCTCAGGGTGCCCTTGAACTCATGACAGTTCTCCTACCTCTGCCTCCCAAGTGCTGGGATTAAAGGAGTGCGCCACCACTCCTAGCACATTTATGAATTAAAAAAAAAAATCCTGATGGAGGAGAGCATGGTAGATGGTAGAGTGAGAGCCTACCTTCAAAAAACACAAAAAGCGGGGCTGGAGAGATGCCTTAGCGGTTAAGGTATTTGCCTATAAAGCCAAAGGATCTAGGTTTGATTCCCTAGGATCCATGTAAACCAGATGCACAAGAGGGTACATGCGTGTGGAGTTCATTTTCAGTGGCTGGAGGCCCTGGTGTGCCCTTTCTCTCTCTTTCTCTCTCTGCCTCTTTTGCTCTCTCTCTCTCAAATAAATAAATAAAATATAAAGTAAAAAAAAAAAAAAAAAGACTTGCTCTGACAGCTCTACCGTGGGTCCTTTAAACATAAAAATCTTGGTGGGCATGGTGGCGCACACCTTAAATCCCAGCACTCAGGAGGAGGCAGAGGTAGGCTACATAGGTCAGCCTGAGCTAGAGAGAAACCCACCTCGAAGACAAAACAAACAAACAAACAACAACAACAAAAAAAAAAACAAGCAAAAATCTGAAGGATCGAAGCAGGTATTGATAAGGGTATCCATTACCCTATCAATTAAAATGAGTCAGGGTTCTCACTATAGACCAGGCTGGCCTAGAACTCACTGTGGTAGTAACCTAAGCTGACCTTGAATTTACAGAACTCCTGCTGTATCAGCCAACCGAGCGCTAAGATTCATAGGCATGAGGCACACCATGGGAATACATGCTTTTCTATCTTTGTTTCTTAATCTTTTTCTTTATTTATTTTTAGTTATTTTTATTTGAGAGCGGCAGACAGAGAGAAAGAAGCAAAGAGAGAGAGAAAGAGAGAGAGAGAGAGAGAGAATGGGCACATCAGTGCCTCCAGCAAACGAACTCCAGATGCATGTGCCACCTTGTGCATCTGGTTTACGTGGGTCCCGGGGAATCGAGCCTCGAACCGGGATCCTTAGGCTTCACAGGCAAGCGCTTAACCACTAAACCATCTCTCCAGCCCCTTCTTTATCTATTTGCAGGCACAGAGAGAGAGAGAGAATGGGTGTGCCAGGGCCCCCAAGCATTGCAAACAAACTCCAGATGCATGTGCCACTTTGTGCAGATGTGACATGGATACTGGGGAACCGAACCCACGTCTTAGGCTTTGTAGGCAAGCACCTTAACCTCTGACCCATCTCTCCAGACCTCATTTTATATATATTTTTTAATTTCTTTCGTTTTTTTTTTTTTCTCTAGGTAGGGTCTCACTCTAGTCCAGGCTGACCTGGAATTCGCTATGTAATCTAAGGGTGGCTTTGAACTCACAGCGATCCTTCTACCTCAGCTTCCCGAGTGCTGGGATTAAAGGCATGCGCCGCCACCACACCCAGTTTCATTTGATAATTTTTTAATATTTTATTTACTTATTTATTTGAGACAGAAGAGGAGCAGATAGAATAAGTGTGCCAGGGCCTCCAAGCCAGTGCAAATGAACTCCAGACGCATGTGTCACTGTGGTGGTTTGAATAGATGGCCCCCAATATGTTCAGTTTTTCATTAGTTTGTAGTTTGCATCTGCAGCCACCTGGCTGGAGGCAGTGTCACTGGGTGGATCTTAAGGTGTGGTGGTGGGTTTTGGATTTCAATCTAAAGATATGCCAAGCGTACCTAGCTGGAGTTCCTGAAGTGTGCTCTGTGGTTGTTGGCTTTTGGCTTGTCTCTCTCTCTCTCTCCCCCCCCCCCCCCCCCCCCCCCCCCCCCCCCCCCCCCCCCCCGCCTTGGTCCTGTAAAAGCAGGCCAGCTTCTTCTGCCATTATGGAACTTTCCCTGGATCTGTAAGCTTCCATAAATCCCTTCCTCCATAAGGAAGTTCATCTCAGCGACCCTGAAGCGGTATGCTACAGTCACCTTGTGCATCTGGCTTTACTTGGATCCTGGGGAATTGAACCTGGGTCCATAGGCTTTGCAGGCAAGCATCTTAAATGCTAAGTCATTTCTCTAGCCTCATTTAAAAAAAATTGTTGTTTTTCAAGGTAGAGTCTTGTTCTACCCCAGGCTGATCTGGAAGTCACTCTGTAGTCCTAGGCTGGCCTTTAACTCACAATAATCCTTCTACCTCTGCCTCCCAAGTGTTGGGTTTAAAGGCATGCTCCACCATGCCTGGTCCATTTTTAATTTTATTTTATTATTATTTTAATTATTATTATTTTAATAATAATATTATTATTGTTGTTTTTGGTTTTCTTTGCAGTAGGGTCTCGCTCCAGCTCTGGCTGACCTGGAATTCACCATGTAGTCTCAGGGTGGCCTCAAACTCACCACGATCCTCCTACCTCTGCCTCCCGAGTGCTGGGATTAAAGGCATGGGCCACTATGCCCAGCTATTTTATCTTATTATTATTATTATTGCTTTTTTTAATTAAAAAATTATTTATTTACTTGCAAGCAGACGGAGATATAGAGAGAAGAGAGACAGAGAAAGGATGAGCACGCCAGAGCCTCCAACCACTGTAAAACGAACTCCAGACGCATGTGCCCATGTGCATCTGGCTTACGTGGATCCTAGGGAATAGAACCTGTGTCCTTTGGCTTTGCAGGCAAGCACCTTAACTGCTATTTTTGGATTGTGGAGGTAGGCAGGGTCTGGCTGTAGTGCAGCCTGACCTGGACTTCACTCCGTAGTCTCAGGCTGGCCTCGAACTCACAGCCATCCTCCTACCTCTGCATCCGGAGGCCTTGTCCAGCCCGCCCCGCCCAGCTCCCCGCACGGCCGCCGCTCTCACCTGCCCCGGGGCCCGCAGCGCCGACACGCTCAGGGGCTCGCCTCCCCGTGCAGAGACCCCTCGGGGCGGAGGCTCCGCCCACCCGCTTCCCTGGCAACCGCCCGGGCTCCGCCCAGCGCCGAGGAGCATGACGACGCACGCGCCGTTCCTCTGGCGTCTCCAGCTACGAGGGCGGGCGGGTGGCGGGGGACACGCCCCCTGCGCGGGCACGCACGCGCAACGTCCTGCCCCGGCTCCTGCAGGCCGTCACTCACAGCGACAGGTCCTCCAGGCCCCGCCCTAGCCCCGCCCCCAACCCCTATGTCGTCACCAGCCACGGCCCCGCCCACCTGTATCGCCCGCCACCAGGCCCCGCCCCGCCCTCCAAGCCAGGCCACGCCCCCCAGCCCCGTCCAGTCACCAACCACAGACTCGTCCCGACCCCGTTTTCCAGGCCCCTCCCGTCCTCTCACGCCGACTTCGCACACGCGCGCTCTCTCCTATTCCACCTCCTCCAGGCTCCGCCCCGCCCACCAGGCTCCGCCCCTCCTCTCGCGCCGGCCTCGCGCACGCGCGCTTTCCTAGTCCCACTCCTGCAGGCCCCGCCCTTCTTCTCACGCCGGCCTCGCGCACGCGCGCTTTCCTAGTCCCGCTCCTTCAGGCCCCGCCCTTCTTCTCACGCCGGCCTCGCGCACGCGCGCTTTCCTAGTTCTTCTCCTTCAGGCCCCGCCCTTCTTCTCACGCCGGCCCCGCGCACGCGCACTTTTCCCGTTCTCCTCCCTCAGGCCCCGCCCCCGGCACCCTAGGCCCCGCCCTTCGCCTCGCGCACGCGCGCTTTCCCCGCGCAGCCCTGTCCCTTTTCCCCCCACGGCCCTCCCCGCCCCGCCCCGCCCCGCCCCGCCCCGCCCCGCCCGGCCGGTCCCGCGGTCCCTGGGCGCCGGGTCTCTTCCCCCCCCCCCAAGCCCCAGCCCCTCCCTCCCCCTCGCCGCCGCCGCCGCCGCCGCCGCTGCTGCGTCTCCGCGTCCCACCCTCACCAGCTGCTTGCCGGTCCCGGAGGAAGGCAGCCGTCACCGAGGTGCCGCCGGTCGCCCCGTGGCGGGCAAGGGGGGGGGGTCACAGGGGTAGGTGACTGCCGCGGGCGGGGGAGGGGCTGCTCCCCTCTATCCTCCTCCCCCCCCTCCCCGGGGAGGGAAGATGAAGATGAGGGGGTGCTGGCTGAGGGTGGGGCGCCCAGGGTATATAGTCTGGGGGGGTGTGCGTGTGAGGATGGAGGTTCTGGGCTTGGGGAAGCGGGGCCTGCGTTGGGGAAAAAGAGATGGCTTAGCTTGCCTGCGAAGCCCAAGGACCCAGGTTCGATTCCCCAGGTCCCACGTAAGCCAGGTTGCTTGCGTCTGGAGTTTTGTTTGCAGCGCCTAGAGGCCCTGGCGCGCCCATTCTGTCTCTCTCAATCTCTCTCTCTCTCTCTCTCTCTCTCTGTCTTAAATAAATTAAAAAAAGAAAAAAAAAAAAAGGAATTGGATTTGAGGAGTCCATGATACTGGAAGGGGTGGGAACCCAGGTTCGATTCCTGAAGTCCCACGTAAGCCGGATAGATGCACAAGGTGTGGAGCACGCGTCTGGAGTTTGTTGGCAGTGGCTGGAGGCCCTGACGCGCCCATTCCCTCTCTCTCTCTATCGCAAATAAATTTTTTAAAAATCGAGTTTCAGGGCGGGGGGGGGGTGCACCGATAGGAGGGGCCCTGGGGGCAGGAAGGAAACAAGTTGAGGCTGTGGATTGTGATGTGTGGGGATAGGGAGGCGTGGAGCCAGGGGAGCTGAAGGTTGAGGTTGGGGGGGGGGTCCCAGGGTTGTGAAAAGTGAGGGAGAAGGAATGGGGGCAGGTGGGGTGGGATTGGGCCTCGGGGCCTTGGAGAGTCCACTTTCTGAGTAGTGAGGGAAGAGGGACCTTGGAGGAGCTGGGAGGGGCAAGGTTAGGGTTTTGGGGGTGGGGATTGACTTTATGATTTTTGTGAATGGGTAAGATTTTTATGATTTATAGAACGGGGTAAGAGGGTCAAGACGTGGGAGTGATGCGACAGTTCCTGCAGTTTGGTGGGATTGGGGGGTGTGGGGGGGAAGGAGGCATGGAGAAGACTGCTGGTTTCCAGGAAAAAAAAAAAAAAAAGAAGGGAGGGGGGACAATTGAAAAGTGAATAATGGCGGTGACATCGGACAATGAAGATGGATTGTTCGTTGGCTATAGGTTGTTTAGAACGACTTTCTGTTCAAGTTTCTGGGTGAGGCTTTTTTTTTTTTTTTTTTTAAATACACACATTTTCAAATAAAACAAAGGTGTTTGCTGTCACGGATTGGGGTGTTTTTCTAGTATGTGGATGTGGCGGATTTCTGCTTCATCTCTAACTTTGCCCTGGCTCTCTTCCCACCAGCTCTTTCCTCAGAATGCCACTGTGTTGTTTTTTTTGTTGTTGTTGTTTTTGTTTTTATCTTTAAATGTCTTTCTAGCTTAAGCCAATGAGTACCAGACGGATCAAAGAAGTTGGTGAGGTTGGTTTTTAACTATCTGTATACATATTTAATTTATTTATTTATTTGAGAGAGAAAGAGGAAGATATATATAGAGAGAATGGGCACGCCAGGGCCTCCAGCCCCTGGAAACTAACTCCAGACACATGAGCCACCTTGTGCATCTGGCTTACATGGGTCCTGCGGAATTGAACCTGGGTCCTTTGGCCTTGCAGGCAAGTGCTTTAACCACTAAGCCATCTCTCCAGCACCCCCCCCCTTTTTTTTTTTTTTTTTTTTTGGTTTTTCGAGGTAGGATATCTCACTCAAGTCCGGGCTGACCAGGAGTTAGTTCACTATTAGTCTCAGGCTAGCCTGGAACTCACAGCAATCCTTCTGCCTCTGCCTCCTGAGTGCTATGATTAAAAGTGTGTGCCAACCACACCCAGCGGTTTTTAACTTTATTTTTTATTTATTTAGTTTTTTACAAGGTAGGGTCTCACTCTATCTCAGGCAGACCTGGAATTCACTATGTAGTCTCAGGATGGCCTTGAACTCATGGTGATCCTCTTACCTCTGCCTCCCGAGTGCTGGGATTAAAGGTGTGTGCCCCACCACACCCTGCTTAACTTTTTTTTTAGAAAAAAATCTTTAAGGCTGGTGCCGTACTTGTTTTGTTTGTTTGTGTTTGTTTTGTTTTTTTTGAGGTAGGGTCTCCCTCTAGCCCAAGCTGACCTGGCATTCACTATGTAGTCTCAGGCTGGTCTCCAACGCTCAGCAATCCTCCCACCTCTGCCTGGGATTAAAGGCGTGCGCCCACCACACCCGGCTGTACTTGTATTCTTGAGACACAGTGTCATGGCCTGGAAAGGAAAACTTGAGCTTTGTAGTGACACAGCCCTGAGACTGAATTCTGGCCCTGCTACTTGTTCACTTCATTTCTTTGAGCCTCTTCCTCTACTGAGTGGCGATGCTCACCTCATAGGATTGGTGACCATGGGAGGTCATGTCATGTATGTGGTGTGGAACACAGTGCTTTAGAAATGGTAACCATTGCATCAGCAATTACCCCATTATTCTTAGGGAGTTCTTTTTTTTTTTCTTTTTTTTCCTTAGGTAGGGTCTCACTCTAGCCCAGGCTGTCCTGGAATTTACTATGTAGTCCCAGGGTGGCCTCGAACTCCCAGCGATCCTCCTACCTCTGCCTCCCGAGTGCTAGGGTTCGGAATTCTCTCAGTGTTTCTCTCAGTCTCTCTATTTCTCTTTCCTTGCTATTTACTTATTTATTTATTTTGGTTTTTCAAGATAGGGTCTCACTCTAGTTCAGGCTGACCTGGAATTCACTATGTAGTCTCAGGGTGGCCTCGAACTCACAGTGATCCTCCTACCTCTACCTCCCAAGTGCTGGGATTAAAGGTGTGCGCCACCACACCTGGCTCTTTTATTTTGAAACAGGATCTTGCTGTGTAGCCTTGGCTGCCTTACTATTCACTGTGTAGCCCAGGCTACCTCAAATTTGGGGCAATTCTCCCACTTCACCCTCCCCCAAGTGTTTCAATTACAGACATGGGTCATAACACTTGGCTTTTTTTTTTTTTTCTTCAGATGAGTCATGAACTTAGCTCAATTTTTTTCCCTTTTTTTTTTTCTTTTTTTTCAAAGTAGATTCTCACTCTGGTCCAGGCTGACCTGGAATTAACTACGTAGTCTCAGGGTGGCCTCGAACACAAGGCGATCCTCCTACCTCTGCCTCCCCAGTGCTGGGATTAAAGGCGTGCGCCACCATGCCCGGTTTAGCTCAATTTTAACACTATTACCCTATCACCTCCTTTTCTCTCTCCCAGTTCACATGACTGATAATTAGGCTTTTTGCTTCAAGTTTTGAAAAACTGCCATGCTTAGTTATTTCATCTTGTTTCTTAGTTGTTTGTTTTCTCATCGTAGTAGGGTCTCACTCTAGCCCAGGCTAACCTGAAATGCACTGCGTAGTCTCAGGGTGGCCTCGAACTCACATCGATCCTTTTACCTCTGCCTCCCAGTGCTGGGATTAAAGGCGTGCACCACCACGCCCGGCAATTCTTAGATTATTTTATAGTGCCTCACAAACTCCCAGGCAGTGCCATGACAATTCAGGCTGTTCAAAAAGGTCACAAGATCCCCAAACCAAGGTCAGTTCCACAAAGGAAAAGACGCCTTGACCTGCTGTCTGGACAAAAGGTGGTAGATTTGCTCTTCAGGAAATACTGAATTTTTTCACCATTTTAGAAAGATGAGTAATCAAATATAGTTGTGGCTGTGTCCTTTTTTTTGAAACTGATCTCTGTAAACTAAAGCTGCCAGGATTTAGGAGAGGGTTGATTGGTCACCGGGCTGCCTATGCCCTCTGCTGGATGGAATCACAGTTTCTAATTTTGATCAGCAGGGGTGATCATCTATCTATTTCACTACAAAGGTTACTGTTGGGGATGCGGATTAGGAGCAGGCCAGGGGTGCAGAACCTGGGTTTTTTTTTTTCTGCTTGCGATGACCACCGTGTGTGGGTTCATTAAGATACGGTACTAAAAAAAAAAAAAGAAACGGTACTTTCCACAGAATCTGCCTTAGCACTGTTAAAAAACATGGAGCTGGGCGTGGTGGCGCACGCCTTTAATCACAATACTAGGGAGGCAGAGGTAGAAGGGTCGCCGTGAGTTCGAGGCTACCCTGAGACTACATAGTGAATTCCAGGGCTAGAGTGAGACCCTACCTCGAAAAACAACAAAAACAACAACAACAAAAAAATTAGCTTGCCACAACAGCTCATGCCTGTAATCCCAGCATTTGAGAAAGGGAGAAAGATGGGTCGCCTTGAGTTTGAGGCCAGCCTGGAGTACTGTGTAGTGAGTTCCGGGCAGACCTGGGCTACCATAGTGAAGCCCTGTCTCAAAAATACATACACGAGGGCTGGAGGGATAGCTTAGCGCTTAAGGTGCTTGCCTGCAAAGCCAAAGGACCTCGGTTCAATTCCCCAGGATCCACGTAAGCCAGATGCACCAGCTGGTGCACGCGTCTGGAGTTCGTCTGCAGTGGCTGGAGGCCCTGGCGCACCCATTCTCTCTCTTTCTCTCAAATAAATAAATATATGAATATATATATACATGAGCCTCCCCCCAAAAGAGAACGAAACATTTTCATTCATTCATTTACTCATTTGGGTCTTTTTTCTTTTTGAGGTAGGGTCTCACTCTAGTCCAGGCTGACCTGGAATTCACTGGTCTCAGGGTGGCCTCGAACTCACGGCTATCCTCCTACCTCTGCCTCCCAAGTGGTGGGATTAAAGGCGTGAGCCACCACACCCGGCTGCCCTGCTTGGTTTTTCAGACAGTGTCTCCCTATGAAGCCCATGCTGGCCTCAAACTCAGGATCCCCCTCCCTCAGCCTTCCAAGTGCTGGGATTATAGGCGTGAACCACGCTACCCGGCTTTCAAATGGTTTCTTTGCTGGGGCCATCCCTGGCATCTACTGTCTGATCAGGGCTGTGAATGTCCAGTTTTGGGGATGAAGGCGACAGGCGACCTCCTTTTTCTTCTGCTCAGGATTAATTAAGGTCTGTGAGATTGCAGGGTGCTTGCCAACTCCTGGAAGGATGTAGGGTAAAGAAGGCACCTCCTTAGCAACAGACAGTGAATGCTAGGAGGAAAGGAGTATGGGTTGTGAGAGCTAGCACTGTGATGGTTGGTTCCCCCTCCCGCCCTCCCCAAGCACCAGTGACAATATACCCCCCTCATCGGGTCTGCTGCCACCTGCAGAAGCGTTTTGACAAGTGAGGGAGGAGCCCGCAGCTGGTGCCTGGGAGAGGAGCTGGCTCCTAGCAACAGTTCCAGGAGCACCTCCACCCGGAGCACGAGATCCGTCCCTTTGAGGTCTCACTCAGTTGAGCAGTGCACACTCAGTACCAGGCACCATGTTGGGCCTGGGAAAGAGATAAGCAAGTGTCTTTGCAGAGCTCACCCCTGGGTGTACAGTAACGAGTGAGCGTAGCGCGTGGTGCCAAGGGCCGTGTAGGAGACACTGGGAACACCTTAGACAGGCATGCACTGGTGCGGGGCTTGGGGGAAGGGTTCCCAGGAGAGGGCTGACGGTTAATATGAGCGATAATGATGCATTGGAGACAGAAAAGATGCTGCGGCCAAAGACAACAGACCAAGCCAAGCCCGGTGGGAAACAGTGAAAGAGGCCAGTTTTCCCCAAGCAGTACGGCAGGACCTCGGATAGGGTATAGGAGAAAGGGTAGGGAAGGATGAGGCTCTAGGGTTAGGCCGGGTGTCTCTTCTTTCATTCGTTTATTTACTTATTTGAGAGAGAGGGAGAGAGAATGGGCGCGCCAGGGCCTCCAGCCACTGCAGACGAACTCCAAACACATGCGCCCCCCCCCTAGTGCGTCTGGCTTACGTGGGTCCTGGGGAATCGAACCGGGGTCCTTTGGCTTTGCAGGCAAACGCCTTAACCGCTAACTAAGCCGTTTCTCTAGCCCAGGACCTTCTTTTCTGAGGTACACAATCAGCCTTGGGAGAACCATGGTTAATACTGATTCCCATGAACGGGAATCTCACTCGCTCTCCAGACACTCAGCACTTCCAGTCACTGACTTGTTTGCTGACAAATTGGCTGAAGTGGCCTCACTGTCCCTGCACTGGTGCATAAGATGGAAGTTAGTTCGCTGGGAAAGTCCAATCGGCCTTTTTAAGATAGATTTTTAAGAAATGTGTATGTGTGTGTGTGTGTGTGTGTATTTGCGAGAGAAAAAGGCAGAGAGAGAGAGAGAAAGAGAGAGAAGGGATGCCCCAGGGCCTCCAGCCACTGCAGACAAACTCCAGACACATGCGCCCCCCTTGTGCATCTGGCTTACGTGGGTCCTGGGGAATCGAACCAGGACCCTTTGGCATTGCAGGCAAACGCCTTAACCACTAAGCCATCTCTCTAGCCCAAGATAGATTTTTTATTATAATTATTTATTTATTTAAGAGAGAGAGAGAGAGAGAGAACGGGCGCTCCAGGTCCTTCAGCCACTGAAAACAAACTCCAGACGCGTAAGCCAACTTGAGCATCTGGCTAACATGAGTCCTGGGGAATCGAACCTGGGTCATTTGGCTTTACAGTCTTTTAGGGATATTAACAGGCCTATATTATATTAAAATTCACCTCCCTTTCCCTTTAAATTGTAGAAATGATAAATACCTTTTTTTTTTTGAAGTAGGTCTCACTAGAGCCCAGGCTGACCTAGAATTCACTATGTAGTCTCAGGGTGGCCTCAAACTCACGTCGATCTTCCTACCTCTGCCTCCTGAGTGGTGGGCTTAAAGGCATGTGCCACCACGCCTGACTAGCTTTTTAAGAAATATTTATATTTACTTAGAGAGAATGTGAATGAACACACCAGGGCCTCCAGCCCCTGCAAATGAACTTCAGATTCATGCACCACCTTGTGCATCTGGCTTATGTGGGTCCTGGGGCATCAAACCTGGTTCCTTAGGCTTTGCAGGCAAATGCCTTAACTGCTGAACCATCTCTGACAGAGAGAGGCAGATAGCAAATGGGCATGCCAGGGCCTCCAGCCACTGCAAATGGACTCTAGATACGTGTGCCACCTTGTGCGTCTGGATATGTGGGTACTGGTAGGGAATTGAACCAGGGTCCTTAGGCTTCGCAGGTAAGTACCTTAACTGCTAAGCCATCTCTCCAGCCCTGTAATAGCTTTATTTAGCTTTTATGATGGAGGCCTTTATTTGTATAGAAAATATCCTGTTGCTTGTGGTTTACATAAGGTTTAGTAAATTAGTAGACTCTAGTTCCACAAGTCTCTGCTCAGGAATTGTAACATGTCAGAGTACTGTGTTAAAGAGTTTGAATTAAACATGGATCCTCCTCTAGAGCACAAGACAGTGGAACAGTGAGCCAAATAGAATAAGGAAGTGTGTAGAAGGTTCCAGATTAGCAAGGAAGTTACTTATTTAATTCTCTGTCTTTTTTCTTTTTTCTGGCTATAAACGTGAAAGCTGTACAGTCTTAATGGCTTCATAATGTGCTATGGCATAGAGTGGATAATTTATTTAGTTACACCTCAGTATTGGACATTTAGGGTGCTTCTAATTTCTTTGTTAATATAAACTCTGCTGCCATGAATTTACTTGTAATAAAAAAAAAATTGTTGCTCTAGCCTAGGCTGACCTAGAACTCACTCTGTAGTCCCAGGGTGGCCTCAAACTCAGTCATCCTTCTACCTCTGCCTTCTGAGTGTTGGGATTAAAGGTGTGTGCCATCACACCTGGCTTAGGGGGAGTTTTTAAATTTTTATTTACTTTTTTTTTTGGTTTTTCAAGGTAGGGTTTCACTCTAGCACAGGCTAACCTGGAATTCCTCCTACCTCTACCTCCCAAGGGCTAGGATTAAAGGTGTGTGCCACCATACCCAATTTAGAGTTAGGTGTGGTTTTTTTTTCTTTTTTTTTTTTTTGAGGTAGGGTCTCACTCTGGTCCTGGCTGACCTGCAATTAACTATGTAATTTCAGGGTGGCCTCGAACTCATGGTGATCCTTCTACCTTTGCCTCCCCAGTGCTGTGATTAAAAGCATGTGCCACTGAGCCCAGCCTAGGTTGAGTTTTAAAAATGAGATCTGGAGCCAGGCGTGGTAGCACACACCTTTAATCCCAGCACTGGGGTGGGGCGGGGGGGGGGGGAATGGGCAGAGGTAGGGACTCACTGTGAGTTTGAGGCCAGCCTAAGACTACATAGTGAGTTCCAGGTCAGCCTGGGCTAGAGACCCTACTTCAAAAAAAAAAAAAAGCCAAAAAACAAAACAACAACAACAAGAAAAGAGATCTGAGCTGGGTTCTGAAAGGTGAATATATCACCAAATAGACAAGAAAAGAGCTTGCAAGAAGCGCTGAGGGATGGCTCAGCAGTTAAAGATGCCTGCTTGCAAAGCCTGATGGCTGTGTTCAGTTCTCCCAGTACCCATGTAAAGCCTTGGTTTGCAGCAGCAAAAGATCCTGGCATGCCCATACACACGACACACACACACACCTGCAAATATCTGTTGGCTTCTTTTTTTTTTTTTTTTTTTGAGGTAGCGTCTCACTCTAGCCCAGGCTGACCTGGAATTCACTACGTAGTCTCAGGGTGGCCTCGAACCCACAGCGATCCTCCTACCTCTGCCTCCCGAACACTGGGATTAAAGGCGTGCGCCACCACGCCTGGCTGATTTCATTTTTTTTTTTTAAAGAAAGGAAGAGAAGGGACATTTCAGGAAGAGACCTTAGCAGCAGCCTCAGGTGCCAAGATCCTCGGCAGCTGTGAGCTGTGTCGTCCCCACGCTGGCCGCAGAGCCTGCCTGGTAGGCTCATAAAGCTCTGGGCCCAGCCAGATAAAGTTACATATTGCCGATGGCATTTTAATGGGATTTGCTTGCATGTGCCTTGCTTGTACAGCTGCAGCCCAGGGCCATGGCTTACTACCTCAACTCGGACCCCCACCTAGACCCGGGACCCATCTACGTGCGCGAGCGTGGGCAGCTGCACATGGTCGACCTGGCCTTGGAGGGCGTCCGGAGCCGCCTGCAGAGGCCGCGGCCCTTCAGACTGTTCCCCAAAGGCTTCTCCGTGGAGCTGTGCATGAACCGGGAAGACGACACGGCGCGCAAAGAGAAGACGGATCACTTCATCTTCACGTACACCCGCGAGGGGAACCTGCGGTACTCGGCCAAATCGCTCTTCAGCCTCGTGCTGGGCTTCATCTCTGACAACGTGGATCACATCGATTCCCTCATCGGCTTCCCCGAGCAGATCGCCGAGAAGCTCTTCTCCGCCGCCGAAGCCAGGCAGAAGTTCGCGGAGCCGGGCGCGGGCCTGAGGGCCTTGCGGAAATTCACCGAGGCCTACGGCAGCCTGGTGCTCTGCTCGCTGTGCTTGCGGAACAGGTGAGTGTGCCCGCGGGCACCCCGAGGCACAGGCTGGGCACGCTCCCGCCTTCAGCGGGCCAGCCTGGAAACATCACTGCCTCTCTCTCCTCCCGGGCCACAGGTAGTCTCAGCCTGAAAATGTTCTATAAGGCTCAGTTGATTGCCACAGCTCCTCCATTAGATAGAAAACACTTTGCAATCAACCGCCCTCCAACCCCGCCCTCTTCTTATTTGGGAGGAGGTCTTGCTGGAATGCCCAGGCTGGTATTGAACTCTCAGGCTCAAAGCGCCCTCCTCCTCAGCCTGTCAGGCACAGGTGTACACCACTGTGCCCCCTGGGAGCCAGCTGCTTGTTATCATGAATCAAAATAGGAAATACGGGCTGGAGGATGCCTTAGAGGTTAAGCGCTTGCCTGTGAAGCCTAAGGTCCGCGGTTCAAGGCTCGATTCCCCAGGACCCACGTTAGCCAGATGCACAAGGGGGCACACGTGTCTGGAGTTCGTTTGCAGTGGCTGGAGGCCCTGGTGCACCCATTCCCTCTCTGTCTGCCTCTTTCTCTCTCTCTCTGTCACTCTCAAATAAATAAATTAAAAATGAACAAAAAAAATAGGAAATGTGGGCTGGAGAGATGGCTTAGCGGTTATGACATTTGCCTGCAAAGCCAAAAGGATCCTGGTTCAATCTCCAGGACCCATGTAAGCCAGATGCACAAGGGGGTGCATGCATCTGGAGTTCATTTGCAGTGGCTGGAGGCCCTGGCATGCCCATTCTCTCTCTCTCTCTCTCTGCCTCTTTCCCTCTCTCAAATAAATAATAAAATATATTTTAAGAAATAGGAAACACAAGATATGACCTGCCAAATATTTCTTGGTATGCTCTTGGGAATGTAAAGATCCGTAACATAGAATGTCTTAGCCCTGTTTCAGTTTTTATGACCACTAGATAGTGAGGATCAGATTTACAAGCATCACTAAAAGAGGGCTGGAGAGATGGTATAGTGGTTAAGGCACTTGCCTAGGAAGCCTAAGGACCCATGTTCGACACTCCAGATCCTACGTAAGCCAGTCGCACAAGGTGACACATGTGCAAGGTCACGCACTGCCCAGTAGGTGGCACAAGCATCTGGAGTTCGATTGCAGTGGCTGGTGCCCTGGTGTGCCAGTTTTCTCTCTTTCTTTCACACATGTGCATGTGTTCCAATTCTCTCATTAAAAAAATTACAAAAGAAAGCCGGGCATGGTGGCACAGGCCTTTAATCCCAGCACTTGGGAAGCAGAGGTAGGAGGATCGCCTTGAGTTCGAGGCCACCCTGAGACAACATAGTGGATTCCAGGTCAGCCTGAGCTACAGTGAAATTCTACCTTGTAAAACATATATATATATATATATGTCAATAAAATAAGAAATAGGGGGCTGGAGAAATGGCTTAATGATTAAGGTGCTTGCCTATGAAGCCTAAGGATCCAGGTTCAAATCCCCAGTACTCATGTAAAGCCATATGCACATGCATCTGGTGTTCATTTGCAGTGGCTGGAGGGTCTGGCATGCCCATCCGTTTTCTCTTTGTCACTATCTGCCTCTTTCTCTCTTCCTCTCCCTCTCTCATAAATAAATATTTAAAATAAAAAAAAAATAAAGGTATCACTAAAAGAATGAATATTACAATTTCAAACATCCTAAAGTTAGGAAATTCTCAGGTAAGATCCCAAAGCAGATTTTTCTCTTGTGGCCTTATCAGAAAATACAAGCTACAACTCATAAACTCTTTTAAAAAAAAAATGACAAGAACTAGTCCTTGTTTAAGCAGCTCATAGAATTAGTGACTTCACCCTGCAGCAAATGTACTTTAAAAGGCAAGCCGTGAATAAACCCGTGCAGAACAGGGCCGAGCCTTGGACTCCAGAGCTGAGCAGCACCTTCCGAAAGCTCTGCCTGTGCTGTGGCCTTGGTCAAGCCAAGCACGGGACTGCTGCCAGTGGAAGGAACAAGTCTCTTGCTTGAATGACACGTCGTATGATCGTAGGTCATACTTTATTTTCTGAGACAGGATCTCACTGGATAGCTCAGGCTGACCTTAAGCTCCCGGTCTTCTGCCTCAGCCTCAGCTTTCTGAGTGCTGGTGTTAGAGGAATGCACCTTGCCCGCCTCCATTCTTGCAATTAAAAAAAAAAAAAAAAAAAGTTATTTGGCAGAGCATGGTGGCGCACACCTTTAATCCCAGCCCACTCAGGCGGCAGAGGTGGGTGAGTTCGAGGCCACCCTGAGACTACAGAGTGAATTCCAGGTCAGCCTGGGCTAGTGTGAAACCCTACCTCAAAAAACAACAGCAGCAAAAGATTGTATGTGTATGTACAGGTAGGCACATACGATGCCACAGGTGTGGAGGTTAGGGGGTAACCTTGGGGTGTTGATTCTCTTCCCATCCTTTTTTTTTTTTTTTTTTTTTTTTGAGAGAGGGAGAGGAAGAGGCAGATAGAGAAAGAATGGGTACACCAGGGCCTCCAGCCACCGCAGACTAATTCTAGACACATGTGCCACTTTGTGTATCTGGCTTACACATTTTTTTTTGTTTTTGTTTTTCCAGGTAGAGTCTTTCTCTAGTCCAGGCTGACCTGGAATTAACTAGAAAAATTAGAACAGTTCAAAAACAACTGTGATTTCTGTCTTACTATAAAATTATTTTACAAAAACAATACATAATACTTAGGAAAAATGTAAGTCTAATAAAGTTTTATAATCTCACCATGGCAGCCATGTTCAAATACATTCTTTTGAGGGGGGTTTCTTCAAGGTAGGGTCTCGCTGTAGCCCAGGCTGACATGGAATTCACAATGTAGTCTCAGGGTGGCCTCGAACTCACAGCAGTCCTCCTACTTTGGCCTCCTGTGCTGGGATTAAAGGCGTGCACCACCACGCCAGGCTCAAATATGTTTTTGTTTTGTTTTGTTTTACTTATTTATTTTGGTTTTTCAAGGTAGTGTTTCACTCTAGCCCAGGCTGACCTGGAATTCACTATGTCATCTCAGGGTGGCCTCGAATGTTTCACTTTTTATTTATTCATTTTAAATTTTTTGTTTATTTTTATTTATTTATTTGAGAGTGACAGAGAGAGAGAGAGAGAGAATGGGCGTGCCAGGGCCTCCAGCCACTGCAAATGAACTCCAGACGCGTGCGACCCCTTGTGCATCTGGCTAACGTGGGTCCTGGGGAATTGAGCCTCGAACTACGGTGCTTAGGCTTCACAGGCAAGCGCTTAACCACTAAGCTATCTCTCCAGCCCTATTTATTTATTTATTTATTCTCAATTTTTATTAACATTTTCCATGATTATAAAAAATATCCCATGGTAATACCCTCCCTCCCCCCACTTTCCCCTTTGAAATTCCATTCTCCATCATATCCCCTCCCCATCTCAATCAGTCTCTTTTATTTTGATGTCATCATCTTTTCCTTCTCTTATGATGGTCTTGTGTAGGTAGCGTCAGGCACTGTGAGGTCATGGATATCCAGGCCATTTTATGTCTGGAGGGAGCACGTTGTAAGGAGTCCTACCCTTCCTTTGGCTCTTACATTCTTTCCGCCACCTCTTCCACAATGGACCCTGAGCCTTGGAAGGTGTGATAGAGATGTTTCAGTACTCCAGTCACTTCTTTCCAGCACTATGATACCTTCTGAATCCTCCCAAGGTCACTGCCATCTGAAAAGAGAAGATTCTCTACCCAAAGTGAGAGTAGCGTTAATATAAGGGTATAAATATTAAGAGAAGTGCTTACTGGGCAGTTTGATAAGCATGGTATATACATTTTTCCAGACATCAGCAGATGTTACACCCCTAGGGCTCTTGACTACCCCTGTTTTAAGTTTTCAGTATTAGGGATGTATTCCCCCCCATGGAGCGGCCCTCCAGTCCAATTGGAGGGCAGTTGGTTTCCACCATGTCAGACGTGCCAAGCCCTATTTATTTTTATTCTAGAGAGAGAGACAGAGAATTGGCACACCAGAGAGCCTCAGCCACTGAAATTGAACTCTAGACACTTGTGCCACCTAGTGGGCATGTGTTGTGAACTTGGGCTTGCCTCACCTTTGTGCATCTGGCTTGCATAGAATCTGGAGCATTCAAACATAGGAGACCCAGGCAGGAGGTTTGCCATGAGTTCAAGGCCAGTCTTGGCTACCTAGTAAGTTCTGGGTCTGGGTTACAGAGTGAAACAGTCTCATAAACAACAATGGAAAATAAATAAAAATGTTCTAAAAGGGGGAAAAAAGAAGCAGTTGAAATTTTGAGGATATTGATGTTTGGAAGTTCTCTAATCCCAATACTGAGGCCAAGGTCTGCTTGTGTAACAGCAAAGCAAATGTCTTTTCTCGTGACTTGTCTTTGCTCGTATACTTTATTTAAAATGCTTGTTCTGAGCCGGGCGTGGTGGCGCACGCCTTTAATCCCAGCACTTGGGAGGCAGATGTAGGAGGATCACAGTGAGTTCGAGGCCACCCTGAGACTACATAGTGAATTCCAGGTTAGCCTGGACGAGAGTGAGACCCTGTCTCGTAAAACCAAAAAAAAAAAAAATTAATTCAATTTTAAAAAATAAGCCGGGTGTGGTGGTGCACACCTTTAATCCCAGTGCTCTGGAGGCAGAGGTGGGAGGATCACCATGAGTTCAAGGCCAGCCTGGGACTACATGGTGAAGTCCAAGTCAGCCTAGGCTAGAGCTAGACCCTACCTCAAACAAACAAACAAACAAACAAACAAAACCATAAATTAATTAAAAAAATAAAATGCTTATTCCGGCCAGGGCATGGTAGCACACACCTTTAATCCCAGCCTTTAAGAGGCTGGGGTTAAGAGGGTCATCATGAGTTTGAGGCCATTCTGGGCTTCAGAGTGAGTTCCAGGTCAGTCTAAGCTACTTCAGGGTGAAAAAAAAAAAAAAAAGATGCTCATTCCATGATCGTGCAGTCTTTCAGGGGATTCTGTAATGGGTCCAGCCTCCTCCTCCTACGTGCAGACTGTCACCAGTGAGGCATGCGCGTTCATGGTATCCTGGGATATGCTGACCGTAGTTCAAGGTCACTGACAGAAAGTTTCAGAGGAGCTGTCCGCTGTCCTTCACACACCGCAGGTATCTGGTGGTTTCCGAAAAGCTAGAGGAGATTAAGTCTTTCCGGGAGCTCACCTGCCTGGACCTGTCCTGTTGCAAGCTTGGAGATGACCACGAACTTCTGGAACACCTCACCAATGAAGCGCTGTCCAGGTACTGTCCTGCCATGACCCACGCATGATTGTGCTCCGCCATTTTGGTGTGTGTGCAAGTGCCCATGCCTATGAGAGCCGTCCTCCTCATCTTTCACCTTGTGTGAGGCAAGGCCGCCTGTTTCCAGGAGGTTCTGGCGGCTTCCCTTCCCTTCCCTTCCCGCCCTGGGTGCCCTGGGATTTCAGGCAGTAGTGCCACGGTGTCTGGAGTCACGTGAGTCCTGGGGCCTCCTAACTCAGAGGCTCAGCTTGCCTGGCAAGTGCATTTTTTTTGTTGTTGTTATTGTTTTTTTTTAATATTTTTTATTTACTTGCAAGCAGAGAGAGGGAGAGGGAAAAGAGGAGAATGGGTGCATAAGGGTCTCTAGCCACTGCAGATGAACTCCAGAAGCATGCGTCCCTTTGAGCATCTGGTTTTCCGTGGGTCCTAGGGGATTGAACTGGAGTCATTAGGTTTGCAGACAAGCGCCTCGACCACTGAGCCATCTCTCCAGCCCGCGCATTGTAATTTTTTGTTTTGTTTTGTTTTCCAAGGTAGGGTCTTACTCTAGCTCAGGCTGACCTGGAATTCACTCTGTAGTCTCAGGGTGGCCTGGAACTCACAGCGATCCTCCTACCTCTGCCTCCTGAGCGCTGGATTAAAGGCATGCGCCACCACACCCGGCAATAAAAATATTTTTATTTTATTGATTTATTTGGTTTTTCAAGATAGGTTCTCACTCCCGTCCAGGCTGACCTGAATGAAAGTCACTATGTAATGTCAGAGTGTCCTTGAAATCAAGGCAACCCTCCTACCTCTGCCTCCTGAGTGCTGAGATTAAAGGTGTGCACCGCCACATCCGACTAGGGAATTGGCCCTCCAGGGCTTCCAGACACTGTAATAGAATTCCATTCCATACATGCGTGCCACCTTGGGCATTGGGCTTGTAGGACCTGGAGTGTTGAACATGGGTCCTTAGGCTTCACAGGCAAGCACCTTAACCACTAAGCCATCTCTCCAGCCTTGATACACTCATTTCAAAAAATATTTTACTTTTATTTATTTATTTGACAGAGAAAGAGAGAGAATGGGCGCACCAGGGCCTCCAGCCAGTGCAAACGAACTCTAGACACGTGTGCCCCCTTGCGCATCTGGCTCCTGTGGGTCCTGGGGAGTCGAACCTGCGTCCTTCAGGTTTGCAGGCAAACGCCTTAACCACTAAGCCTCCTCTCCAGCCCTCATTTTTAAAATTCAACAGCAGCAGCAGCAGTAAAGGGCAGTTCAAATCAGAACAACCACTTGTTAGGGTTTAGATGGATTTTTACAGTCTTTAGACAGTCTGAGATGTTTCTTACTTGTTTTAAACATTTTTATTTACTTATTTGAGGAGGGGAGAGACAGGGCGAAAGAGAATGGGCACACCAGGGCCTCCAGCCACTGCAAACGAACTCCAGACACGTGCGCCCCCTTGTGCATCTGGCTTATGTGGGTCCTGGGGGATCGAACCTGGGTCCTTGGCTTTTGCAGGCAAGTGCCTTAACCTCTAAACCATCCTTCCAGCCTGAGATAAGTGTTTTTTTTTTTTTTCCCCCGGAGGTAGGGTCTCACTTTAGCCCAGGCTGACCTGGAATTCACTCTGGATTCTCAGGGTGCCTCGAACTCACGGCGATCCTTCTACCTCTGCCTCCCAAGTGCTGGGATTAAAGGCGTGCGCCACCACGCCCTGCTCTGAGATAAGTTGTTAAATGAACTGTGTGAAAGCATCTTCTGGAAGTATGTTTTAAGGGACGTACTTATGGGCTTTGTTTCCCTAGTGTGACTCAGCTCCACCTCAAGGATAATTGCTTATCTGATGCTGGTGTGCGGAAGATGACAGCCCCCGTCCGCGTGATGAAGAGAGGCCTCGAGAGCCTGACCCTGTTAGACTTATCGTGTAAGTCTCCTTAGAAATTATCAGTGCTAATGGTGAGCAAACAGCTGCGGGACGCATCACCTCCTTCCTCTTAGAGGTGAGAAAAGGGACAGCTGACCTTGCTGGGTGTCACTGCAGGCTGGTGACAGAGGGACTGACTCCTGACCCAGTGCCGTGCCGCTCACTGTGCAGACAGGGCGGCCTTCTGTCATGCTGAGAGCACACATGGGGGACACGGGCTCTGCTTTCTTGGATCCATGCTATCTGTCAGCTAAGATTTCTTCATCAATATTGACCTGATAAAAAGCTGGGTGAGGGCAGGGGAGATGGTTTAGCGGTTAAGCGCTTGCCTGAGGAGCCTGAGGACCCAGGTTCGAGGCTCGATTCCCCAGGACCTACGTTAGCCAGATGCACAAGGGGGCGCACGCGGTTCGAGTTCCTTTGCAGTGGCTGGAGGCCCTGGTGCGTCCATTCTCTCTCTTTCTATCTATCTATCTGCCTCTTTCTCTCTCTGTCTGGTGCTCTCAAATAAATAAATAAAAATAAAAAAAAATTTTAAAAAAAGCTGGGTAAATACACAGCTTTGATACCATATTCAAGATGAATCAGATGCTAACTCCCAGGTAGGAAGTCAGTGACTGACTCTTGGGCAGGTTGGTACAGTTCCAAATGAGTGGAAGCAGCAGGAGTGAGGTCAGGGGCCCTACTCACGCTGCTACTTAATTTTTAAAAATAATTTATTTATTTATTTACTTGAGAGAGACAGAGAGAGGGAGAATGGGTGCACCAGGGCCTCCAGCCACTGCAGACGAACTCCAGACGCATGCGCCTCCCTTGTGCATCTGGCTTACGTGGGTCCTGGGGAATCGAACCTGGATCCTTTGGCTTTGCAGGTGAGCGCCTTAACCGCTGAGCCATCTCACCAGCCACTTGTTTATTTTTCTACTCAGCCTCAGCTCCTGAGCTAAAAAAAAAAAAAATCATGTAGTAGGGCTGGTTCCTGCTGCAAATAGGGAAGACAAGGCGTCTATATTGAATTTGTTCTGAAATGTTTGTTTCCTGTTTTATAGCCTATTGTTGTGTTGGTTTATTGTGTTTCCTTCTGAACTAATAGTTGGCATTTTCTCCCAGCTGTATCATGACAGAATGTTGCCTTGTTTTTGACATCTAGGTAACCCTGCCATCACTGATGCTGGAATTGGATACCTGTTTTCTTTCAGAAAACTAAACTGCTTAGATATCTCTGGGACAGGGCTGAAGGTAAGGCTTTTAGTTTCTTTTCTCATTTTTCCAGACTTGATAGCGTTGTTTCTGTTAAACAGTTAAAAAGGGCTGGTGTGAAGCCAGGCGTGGTGGTGCACGCCTTTAATCCCAGCACTCCAGAAGCAGAGGTAGGAGTGAGTTCGAGACCACCCTGAGACTACAGAGTGAATTCCAGGTCAGCCTGGGCTAGTGTGAGACCCTACCTGAGAAAACCAAAAAAAAGTGGTGGGGGGGCTAGTGTGATATTTTCTTTTTTTCTATAGATTTTTTGAGATAAGAGTCTTGGTCTGGAGAGATGGCTTAGTGGTTAAGTCACTCGACTACAAAGCCATCCCGCCAGCCCATAAAATGCTTTATTTAAAAAACAAAAAGTCTTGCTGTGTCATCTTGACTAGCCTGGAACTCAGTGTTGCTCAGGTTGGCCTTGAACTTGTGGTGGTCCTTCTGCTGTAGTCTCCCAGACACTGGAATTAAAGGCATGGGCTGCCATGCCCAGCTGGTGCTTTTTTTTTTAATGTATTTATTTATTTATTTGCAAGCATAGAGAAGACAGAGAGAATGGTCACACCAGGGCTTCCAGCTGCTGCAGACGAACTCCAGATAGCACCACCTTGTACCTCTGGCTTTACCTGGGCACTAAGGATTGAGCTCGGGTCATTAGGCTTTGTAGGCTAGTTAGTGCCTTAGCCAGTAAGCCATCTCTTTAACCTTGGTAAGTTTTTTTTTTTTTTTTTTTCCCTTGGTTTTTCAAGGTAGAGTCTCACTCTAGCTCAGGCTGACCTGGAATTCACTATGTAGCCTCAGGCTGGCCTCGAACTCATGGCAGTCCTCCTACCTCTGCCTCCAAAGTACTGGGATTAAAGTCGTGTGCCACCACGCCCAGCTAAGAATTAATTTTATCTTATTTATTTATTAGAGACACGGAGAGAGGGAGGGAGAGGGAAAGAATGGGCGTACCAGGGCCTCTAGCCACTGCAAACGAACTCCAGATGCATGCGACCCCCCCCCTTGTGCATCTGGCTGACGTGGGATCTGGAGAATCGAACCTGGATCCTTAGGCTTCGCAGGCAAACGTCTTAACCACTAAACCACCTCTCCTGCCCTGTTTTTATTTGTTTGTTTTTGAGATGTGGTCTCGCTCTGTAGCCTAGGTGGCCAGAAACTCGTGATCCTCCTACCTCAGCCTCCCGAGTCTCGGAACTGTAGTTGTGCCCCAGCATGCCTGACGTACGACTGACGGTCTCCTCTGCTGGAAGCAGGTAAGGACGGGCCCGACGTGCTCACGGTTCCGGTGTCTCTTTCTCACTAGGACATTAGAGCCGTGAAGCACAAGCTGCAGACGTACATAGGCCTTGTCCACTCCAAAGTGCCTTTGAAGGAATTTGACCATAGTAACTGCAAGACAGAGGGCTGGGCTGACCAGGTATTCTCATTTGTCTCTACAGTTAATGTATATGCCTTTTCATTTCCACTCGGGGGGGGGGGCGGTTACGTGTGTGTGTGTGTGTGTATGTGTGTGCATATACGTGCACGTCACAGCACAGGTGTGGAGGTCAGAGGACAACTCCAGGTATCAGTCTTCACCTTCCACCTTCTTTTTTTTTTTTTTTGAGGTAGGGTCTCACTCTAGCCCAGGCTGACCTGGAATTCACTATGGAGTCTCAGGGTGGCCTCGAACTCATGGGGATCCTCCTACCTCTGCCTCCCGAGTGCTGGGGTCAAAGGCGTGCGCCACCTCGCCCGGCACCCTCCACCTTCTTGAAGACAGGCTCTCTTACTGTTCACCAGACGAATGTCAGGCTAGCCGGCCTGCAAACTTCCGGGCATTTCTTCTGTGTCCACGGCCGTCCTCACCCGAGGCTCCCCGAGGTTACAGATGCCATCGCTACAGCGTCTGGCTTTATGTGGGCTCTTGGGATCCAAATTCAAGCTTCTCTTGGTATGTGTGTGCGGCCTGTGCAAATGTGTGTGCGTACGCCTGCCCCTCGTGCACACGCGTGCGGAGGCGAGAGGTCAGTGTCGCGTGTCCCCTTCTGTTGCTCCTCTGCCTCACTCCCCTGGCAGTCTCTCTCAGTTACACTGGCTGACCAGCAGTTCTCCTGTCTCCACCCCCCTCCATGGTACTGCTGTTACGAGCGTGGGTGTCCCCGCCTGGCTTTCTACATAGGTGCTGGGGCTCCAACTCAGGTCCTCATGCACAACAGGCACTCTTACCCACTGCGTCACATCCCCAGCCCCTCCTCCTTCCTTTTATCTTCTCTGCCTACGCTGACTCTACTTTTTCTCAGGGTGCTAACTGTCCATGTAAGAATGACTCTAGGCCTGGAGAGATGGCTTAGCAGTTAAGGTGCTTGCTTGCAAAGCCAAAGGACCTCAGTTCAATTCCCCAGGACCCACGTAATCCAGATGCACAAGGTGGCGCATGCATCTGTAGTTCATTTCCAGTGGCTGGAAACCCTGGCACACCCATTCTGTCTCCCCCTCTCTCTCTCTCCCCTCCCATCCCTCTCTCAAATGAATAATTAAATAAATTTTAAAATATATAATTTTAGAAAAGAATGATTCTACCTCATCAGACACTAGACCTGCGCCGCCAGGTACTGTCTGTATTCTCTGTCTAGCATCACAAATCCAGCTTGTCTAGAACAAGCTCATTTTCCTCCTCCACATTCCAGCGAGCCCTTTCCGCGGGCATGCTTACTGCTCTTCGTGGAAGAATGCTTTTCTTTTTCCCACTCAGTCACCAGGCTCATTTGGTCTCTCTTGGCATCCTCTTAAATCTGTTCCCATTTTCGTTTTACTTTATTTTTATTTATTTTTTTGACAGAGGGAGAGAGAGAGAGGATGGGCGTGCCAGGGCCTCCAGCCACTGTAAACGTACTCCAGACACATGCGCCCTGGTCCTTTGGCTTTGCAGACAAATGCCTTAACCACTAAGCCCCGTTCTCTTTTTCTATAACCAGGAAAGCGTCGCTGGAGGGTCCACACTGTAATGTCGGTACAGCAGATAAACCCCGGGGGAGGGCTAGACACTGTGCTGTGAAACCATTCATGTGATCCCCATACCTGCCCTGTGCAATACGTACTGGTTCTGCTTGACAGATGAAGAAATTGAGACTCAAAAATTAAATCACTAGGGCTGGAGAGATGGTGTAGTGGTTAAGGCACTTGCCTGCAAAGTCAAAGGACCTCGGTTCAATTCCCCAGGACCCACGTAAGCCAGATGCATAAAGTGGCACATGCGTCTGGAGTTCATTTGCAGTGGCTGGAGGCCCTGGCATGCCATCTCTCTCTCTTTCCCTCTCTTCTGTCTCTGCCTTTCTCTCTCTCAATTAAAATAAATAAAAATAAAATATTTTTTTAAAAATTAAATCACTTGGGCTGGAGAGATAGCTTAGCGGTTAAGCGCTTGCCTGTGATGCCTAAGGACCGTGGTTCAAGGCTCAAATTCCCCAGGACCCACGTTAGCCAGATGCACAAGGGGGCGCACACATCTGGAGTTCATTTGCAGTGGCTTTAAGCCCTGGCGCACCCATTCTCTCTCCCTCTCTCTCTGTCGCTTTCAAAGAAATAAATAAAAATAAGCAAAAAATTCTTTAAAAAAATTAAATCACTAACCAAGGATCCCCTAGCTGATGAATGGTGCATTTAACTAAACTGCTCTCATGGTTCACGGTTTTTTTAATTTTTATTTCATTATTATTATTTTTTTACTTTTTCAAATTTTTATTAACAACTTCCATGATTATAAAAAATATCCCATAGTAATACTGTCCCTCCCCCACTTTCCCCTTTGAAACTCCATTCTCCATCAGCACTTGGAAGGCAGAGGTAGGAGGATCGCCATGAGTTCAAGGCCAACCTGAGACTACATAGTGAATTCCAGGTCAGCCTGGAGTAGAGTGAGACCCTACCTCGAAAAAAAACCCAAAAAAAGAAAAAAAAAAAAAACCTGAGTCTTTCACTATGTCCTAGCCTGGGCTCAAATTTGCAGTCTTCCTGTCTTAGCCTGGTGTTTCTCTCTCACTGGGATATTAGAAATACTAGGATTACAGGTGTGCTCCACCACCTGAATAGAACTGGTTTTTCAAGGTAGGGTCTCACTCTAGCTCAGGCTGACCTGGAATTCACTGTGTAGTCTCAGGGTGGCCTCGAACTCATTGCGATCCTCCTACCTCTGCCTCCTGTGTGCTGGGATTAAAGGCATGCGCCACCACACCTGGCAGAACTGACCTTTTACACTATTGTACTGACACTGTTTTTTTTTTTTTTTTTTTTGGTTTTTTGAGGTAGGGTCTCACTCTAGCCCAGGCTGACCTGGAATTCACTATGGAGTCTCAGGGTGGCCTCGAACTCACGGCGATCCTCCTACCTCTGCCTCCCAAGTGCTGGGATTAAAGGCGTGCGCCACCACGCCCGGCTTCTGACACTGTTTTTGAAGCAGGGTCTCTCACTCTAGCCCAGACTCATCTGGTACTCACTCCATAGGTTGATCTGGAACTCAAAGCCATCCTCCTGCCTCATCCCTGAGTGCCGGAATTAAAGGTGTGTGCCACTACACCTGGCTCTGAAATTGTTTTTCTTGATGCTCTGGTCGTGCCATTGTACCATATTGGCAAATATTAAATATACAATGCTCTTGCTACTCATGCTGTCTTGAACTGATTGTTTACTTTTCTTTTATGTGGAGCTTATACTTCACCAGGCTCCTGAAAGAAATTTAAATCTGTAGCAGTTATGACACAGAAACTGTCAAGTGCTATTAGAATGTGGAAATGTGGGCATTTCATACATATGCAAAAGTTAAGTGATTGTAGATATATTTTAAGGCATGAGAGGGCCTAAGAATGTGTAGGCAAAGTATTTCAACTAATGCTTTAAAATTTAGTATGTAGACGCTGGAGAGATGGTTTAGCCATTAAGCGCTTGGCTATGTAGCCTAAGGACTTCGGTTCGAGGCTCGATTCCCCAGGACCCACGTTAGCCAGATGCACAAGGGGGCGCACACATCTGGAGTTTGTTTGCAGTGGCTGGAGGCCCTGGACGTGCCCATTTCTCTTCTCTCTCTCTCTTTCTCTCTCTCTGACTCTTTCTCTCTCTGTCTGTCGTTCTCAAATAAATAAAAATGAACAAAAAAAATTAGTATTTAGTGTAAGATTATGCTGCTTATTTCTGCCATGGAATAAGGATGGAATTAGGGAGTCAGACTAACAGACTTGCCTGAGTCATCCAGATAACACTGATCCAGTCACCTTGGTTCTCACCCTCCTCACCAGTCATCTGCAGTAAATGGATTTGTGGTTAGAGAAAGGGAACCAGGGGCCGAGGGACGAAGCTCAGAGCGCTTGCTTGGCAGGTGGGAAGCACTGTGTTTGACCCTTAGCACCTCAAGAAAGGGAAAAGAAAACAGAAAGAATGGGAGCAAGGAGGAGCAATAAAGGCTTGGGCTGAAACCCCTGCGTTTGGTTGGGAGTCAGCCCTCTCTGCATTCCTTTCAGATTGTTCTGCAGTGGGAGCGCGCGACTGTAGAAGCTATGCAGCCACGGAAAGACACGGGGCCTCGAAAGGCAGCTCAGTACTTCTGTAAGAGTTTCTTTCTCTCCTCCGAAGTTTGTGCGCCCCTAAAACCATTCGCCTGTCTTCTCCCTGTGGGAAAACTAATTATGATAGCATTAAACTTATTTATGCTCGCTAACCCTTGTTTCCCCTGGATATGCACTGTAAGTTCTGAGCCTTTCAGTACTGCCCCCAGGAACATTGTTTTTATACTCACTTATTTGTGTCCTATCTCATTCCAGAAAAATGTATGGGACAAAGTCGATGGAGTAATGGAAATGAAAAAAAAAGAATTAAGCAAGTGGGAGTGGAGCTAGGGTGGTTAAAAGTGGTACAAAGACTCTGGATTCAATCTCTGGCACTAAAAAAAAAAAAAAAAGTAACCCAAGTGCCCTTCAACAAATGAAACAAAATGTAGTATTGAGAACATTGTGTACAGTGGTTCTTCCATGGAGGGTCAGGTAGTCAGATTCATGGAGAACATTGTGTACGGTAGTTTTTCCATGGAGGGTTGGGTTGTCACATTCAGGGAGAACATTGTGTACGGTGGTTCTTCCATGGAGGGTCGGGTAGTCACATTCGTGGAGAACATTGTGTACGTTGGTTCTTCCATGGAGGGTCAGGTAGTCACATTCAGGGAGAACATTGTGTACAGTGGTTCTTCCGTGGAAGGTCGGGTTGTCACATTTATGGAGAACATTGTACGGTGGTTCTTCCATGGAGGGTCGGGTAGTCACATTCACGGAGAACATTGTGTACGGTGGTTCTTCCATGGAGGGTCGGGTAGTCACATTCACGGAGAACATTGTGTACCATGGTTCTTCCATGGAGGGTCAGGTAGTCACATTCGAGGAGAACATTGTGTATGGTGGTTCTTCCATGGAGGGTCAGGTAGTCACATTCATGGAGAACATTGTGTACGTTGGTTTTTCCATGGAGGGTTGGGTAGTCACATTCGTGGAGAACATTGTGTATGGTGGTTCTTCCATGGAGGGTCAGGTAGTCACATTCGAGGAGAACATTGTGTACGGTGGTTTTTCCATGGAGGGTCAGGTAGTCACATTCATGGAGAACATTGTGTACGGTGGTTCTTCCATGGAGGGTCGGGTAGTCACATTCGTGGAGAACATTGTGTACGGTGGTTCTTCCATGGAGGGTCAGGTAGTCACATTCATGGAGAACATTGTGTACGGTGGTTCTTCCATGGAGGGTCAGGTAGTCACATTCATGGAGAACATTGTGTACCGTGGTTCTTCCATGGAGGGTCGGGTAGTCACATTCGAGGAGAACATTGTGTACGGTGGTTCTTCCATGGAGGGTCAGGGTAGTCACATTCATGGAGAACATTGTGTACGGTGGTTCTTCCATGGAGGGTCAGGGTAGTCACATTCGAGGAGAACATTGTGTACCGTGGTTCTTCCATGGAGGGTCGGGTAGTCACATTCATGGAGAACATTGTGTACGGTGGTTCTTCCATGGAGGGTCAGGTAGTCACATTCATGGAGAACATTGTGTACGGTGGTTCTTCCATGGAGGGTCGGGTAGTCACATTCATGGAGAACATTGTGTACGGTGGTTCTTCCATGGAGGGTCGGGTAGTCACATTCGAGGAGAACATTGTGTACGGTGGTTCTTCCATGGAGGGTCGGGTAGTCACATTCGTGGAGAACATTGTGTACGGTGGTTCTTCCATGGAGGGTCGGGTTGTCACATTCGAGGAGAACATTGGGTACCGTGGTTTTTCCATGGAGGGTCAGGTAGTCACATTCATGGAGAACATTGTGTACGGTGGTTCTTCCATGGAGGGTCAGGTAGTCACATTTGTGGAGAACATTGTGTATGGTGGTTCTTCCATGGAGGGTCGGGTAGTCACATTCATGGAGAACATTGTGTACGGTGGTTCTTCCATGGAGGGTTGGGGTTGTCACATTCATGGAGATCATTGTGTACGGTGGTTCTTCCATGGAGGGTCAGGTAGTCACATTCATGGAGAACATTGTGTATGGTGGTTCTTCCATGGAGGGTCGGGTAGTCACATTCATGGAGAACATTGTGTACCGTGGTTCTTCCATGGAGGGTCAGGTAGTCACATTCACGGAGAACATTGTGTACCGTGGTTCTTCCATGGAGGGTCAGGTAGTCACATTCACGGAGAACATTGTGTACGGTGGTTCTTCATGGAGGTTCGGGTAGTCACATTTATGGAGAACATTGTGTACGGTGGTTCTTCCATGGAGGGTCGGGTAGTCACATTCACGGAGAACATTGTGTACCGTGGTTCTTCCATGGAGGGTCGGGTAGTCACATTCACGGAGAACATTGTGTACGGTGGTTCTTCATGGAGGGTCGGGTAGTCACATTTACGGAGAACATTGTGTACGGTGGTTCTTCCATGGAGGGTCGGGTAGTCACATTCACGGAGAACATTGTGTACCGTGGTTCTTCCATGGAGGGTCAGGTAGTCACATTCACGGAGAACATTGTGTACGGTGGTTCTTCATGGAGGGTCGGGTAGTCACATTTATGGAGAACATTGTGTACGGTGGTTCTTCCATGGAGGGTCGGGTAGTCACATTCATGGAGAACATTGTGTATGGTGGTTCTTCCATGGAGGGTCGGGTAGTCACATTCACGGAGAACATTGTGTACCGTGGTTCTTCCATGGAGGGTTGGGTAGTCACATTCAGGGAGAACATTGTCTATGGTGGTTCTTCCATGGAGGGTCGGGTAGTCACATTCGAGGAGAACATTGTGTACGGTGGTTCTTCCATGGAGGGTTGGGTAGTCACATTCAGGGAGAACATTGTCTATGGTGGTTCTTCCATGGAGGGTCGGGTAGTCACATTCGAGGAGAACATTGTGTACGGTGGTTCTTCCATGGAGGGTTGGGGTTGTCACATTCATGGAGAACGTTGTGTACGGTGGTTCTTCCATGGAGGGTCGGGTAGTCACATTCGAGGAGAATATTGTGTACTGTGGTTATTCCATGGAGGGTCGGGTAGTCACATTCGAGGAGAATATTGTGTACCGTGGTTATTCCATGGAGGGTCGGGTATTCACATTCACGGAGAACATTGTGTACCGTGGTTCTTCCATGGAGGGTCGGGTAGTCACATTCATGGAGGACATTGTGTACAGTGGTTCTTCCATGGAGGGTCAGGGGGTCAGATTCATGGAGAACCTTTTCATACTTGTAATCCATGGATTTGGGAGGCTGAGATAGCCGGACCCCCTTAAGTTAGGTCAGCCTGGTGTAGAGTGAGACGTTGCCTCAAAAGAAAAAAAAAGAAGATAAAAAGAATTCTAGAGGACTCAGGATGTAGTTAAGCCATAGAGTGCTCTCCTACCGCACGCAAGGCCCTGGGTTGGATTCCTAGCCCTTCACTGTTTGTTCTAGAGATAGATTGTGATGCTTGCACAGTGTGAATGTGCTCATCTTCACTGCATTGTACCTTTATAGTTGGTTAAAATGCTACATCTTGTGATTTGTTGATCATTGTAGACAAGAGGAATAGGTGGTGAACTCAAACATGAAGGCATCCAAATCCAAACCCCATAGTACACCAGGAAGTAAACGCCGCTAGAGGTCAGAATGCTTGCTCGCCGAGTGCCACACAGCTTGGGCTCTTGGAAGGAAGAGTCCAGTCCAGATTTTGAATGCATACACCTGAAAAGTTTTTGAGCTTTAAGTGTGTTCCTGACAGCTGCTGAGTGCGTTGTGTGCATTACTTCATTTACCTCCATAGTACTTCAGGTTTTATATTCTTAGAAAGTCAAGAAAGGGAGTCGGGCATGGTGGCGCATGGCTGTAATCCCAGCGCTTGGGAGGCAGAGGTAGGAGGATCACCATGAGTTCCAGGCCACCCTGAGACTCCATAGTGAATTCCAGGTCAACCTGGGCTAGAGTGAGACCCTACCTCGAAAAACTAAAAAGAAAAAAAATTTTTTAAAGTCAAAAAAGGGCTGGAGAGATGGCTCAGCAGTTAAAGTGCTTGGCCCACAAAGCCTAAGGACCCAGGTTCAATTCCCCAGGATCCACATAAGCCAGATGCACAAGGTGGTGCATGCGTCTGGAGTTCCTTTGCAGCAGCTGAAGGCCCTGGTGTGCCCATTCTCTATCTGCCTCTCTCTCTCTCTCAAATAATTAAGTTAAATTTAAAAAAGAAAAGAAAAGAAAGTCGAGAAAACTGAATCTCAGACCTGTAACTTATCCATAGTCACGCACCAGAACCCAGTGAGCGCCCATGCCTTCAACCGTGATAGATCACCTGCCATGTCCCTTCCCCCCGGCTCAACCCAGACATCTCCCTGGTGGGCCCTGGTCAGGTTCCTTAGGTCATCCCCCAGACCCACAGACTGACACCGGCATTCGCACACCCACCCACCGAGGTAGACACCTCATCACATCACCCACTCTTCTGATCCTCTTCCAGATCAGAAGGCAGCTCTGACGGAAGCCTCGAGGAAGTGTCCCCTGGCCGACGCCCACATGAACTCTTCCGGAAGACTCCAGTTCTACCGAGAGCGAGCTCCAGACCACCTCGGGCCCTTGGCGAGACATGAAGCCGCCTTGAGCCAGGAGTCGAAGAAGAGCAAGAAGAGAGCCTCGGAGGAGGAGGCGCAGCAGGAGCCGAAGTTCGCGCGCCTGGCCATGGAGGACTGGGACTTGCTGAATTCCTACTGAGTGACCCGAGCGAGCTGGCCTGTCTCACCTGCAGGACTGCTGACGACTGGCTTCTGGTTTGAATCTACCCACGGCGTGTTAGCATAGCGGGCAGACATTTCTACTTTTGTGGTGGGGGAGGGGAACGCTCTGGAAGTATGTAATAATTTCTAATGTATATTTTCAATACATAGTAATTTTTTCAAATAAACCTTTTTTGCTGTCCTTAGGCTCTGTTCGTGAATAGCAGGCCGGAGCCGTAGGAAGTAACACTAAGACCGTGCAACTGAGCATGATTGGTTAGAGTTACAATTGGACACAGTTAACAGCACAGAGATATAAATGAAGTGGCCATTTTTGCTCCATCTGGGTCATACCTTGTCCCTCACAATAGCTTTAGAAGATAGGACCTAACCCCAGTTTAGAGCCAAGAAAACTCAACCTCACCATAAAGTGACTTTCTTTTTTCTTTCTCTTTTCCTTTTTTTTTTTTGTTTTATTTTGTTTTGTTTTGTTTTTCAAGGTAGAGTGGCATGGTAGTCTCTCTCTCCAGCTCCACATCTTTTTTTTTTTTTAATTGTGTGTGTGTGTATATCTTTTTTTTTTTTTTTTTTTTTTTTTTTTTTTTTTTGGTTTTTCAAGATAGGGTCTCACTCTAGTCCAGGCTAACCTGGAATTCACTCTGTATTCTCAGAGTGGTCCCGAACTCACAGCCATCCTCCTAACTCTGCCTCCCAAGTGCTGGGATTAGAGGTGTGCACCACCAAACGGGGCATAATTTTTTTTTTTTTAAGACAGAGTCTCACATAGCTAAACTGTCCTCAGACTTGCGATGTAGCCAGAGATGACTGGGACTTCTGACCCTCCTTGAGTCCACCTGGTCTTACAGACATGCTCTCTCGTACCAAGTATGTGTGATGCTGGGGATCAAACCCAGGCCTTCATGAATACTAGCCAAGCGTTCTGCCAGTTGAGCTTTACCTGCAGCCCAATAGTACCTTCTTTTTGGTTTTTCGTTTTCTAGGCAGGGTCTCGCTCCAGCCCAGGCTGACCTGGAATTCACTATGTAGTCTCAGGGTGGCCTCGAACTCACAGCGATCCTCCTACCTCTGCCTCCCGAGTGCTGGATTAAAGGCGTGTGCCACCACGCCGGTCTCTCTTTTATTTTGATGTCATGATCTTTTCCTCCTATTATGAGGGTCTTGTGTAGGTAGTGTCAGGCGCTGTGAGGTCATAGGCCATGAGATCTCTGTTGCAACTACTCAGCTCTGCCCTTGTAGCAAAAACACAAGCATAGGTAAGAGGATCTCTGTGAGTTCTAGGCCACCCTGAGATTACAGAGTGAATTCCAGGTCATCCAGGGCTCTAGAGAGGGAGACCCTACCTCGAAAAATAAGCAAACAAACAAAAAAGCTAACAAAGGATTCTCAGGCATTGCTTCTACGTGGATCTGGAGTTGCTGGGTGGCTCTGGGAACCTCGGGGACCAGTAGAGGCCGGGAGTGAGCTAGGGTGTTCTCTGGGAGGCAGTGTCCTCTGGTCTAAAAGCTGACGGGGTTCTGAGCGCCTTGCCCACTCCAGCAGCCGTGGGTCTGTGAGCCTAAGGATAAAAGGAGGGCTCCCTGGCAAATAGCAGCAGATTAAGCTGGAGCAGATTTCTTATCCCATCCCTGGGGCCCTCACTGGAGTGTGTTTACACTGCAAAGAATCTGCTGTGCAGGCCAGGGCAAATATTCATGGAGGCTGTGGGCTATCTCTCTGGCTAGTGAGCCATGTCCCAGGGATGGGCCTGCCCGGCCCTGTGATTTTCCTGATGGCCGTTTTGGGAGGTGGCTGTGGCACCCACTTTCTCCTTTCTGAAAGGACAGACTGATAAATACAAAAGAATGTTAGGGCCCGGAGAGATGGCTTAGCGGTTAAGGGTGCTTGCCTGCAAAGCCTAGCGACCCAAGTTCGCGTCCCCAGGACCCACATAAAAAAAGTGGCGCATGCATCTGGAATTCATTGGCAGTGTCTGGAAGCCCTGGCATGCTCATTCTCTCTGAACTCTCTTCTATCTCTCTCTGCCTGCAAATAAATAAATAAAAATACTTAAAAAAAAAAAAAAAGATGACAGGGCTGGAGAGATGCCTTAGTGGTTAAGGCGTTTACCTGCAAAGCCAAAGGACCCAGGTTCGATTCCCCAGGAGTCACGTAAGCCAGATGCACAAGGGGCCTCATGCGTCTGGAGTTCGTTTGCAGTGGCTGGAGGCCCTGACGCGCCCATTCTCTCTCTCTCTCTCCGATTATTTCTGTATTTCTCTCTCTCTCAAATAAATTAAAAAAAAAAAGATGCCAGCCAGGCATGGTGGCACACGCCTTTAACCCCAGCACTCGGCAGAGGTAGAAGGATTGCCATGAGTTCGAGGCCACCCTGAGACTACATAGTGAATTCCAGGTCAGCCTGGGCTAGAGCAAGACCCAACCTTGAAAAACCAAAAAAAAAAAAAAGATGCCAACCCACCATGGGGCTGAGAAGTGACAGAGGAGTGCTCAGCACTGAGACATGTCTATCACACCTTCCAAGGCTCAGGGTCTATTGCGGAAGAGGTGGCGGAGAGAATGTAAGAGCCAAAGGAAGGGTAGGACTCCTTACAACGCGCTCCTCCAGACATAAAATGGCCTGGATATCCATGCCCTCAGTGCCTGACACTACCTACACAAGAGCATCCTAATAGGCGGAAAAGATCCTGACATCAAAATAAAAGAGAGACTGATTGAGAGGGGCAGGGGTTATGATGGGAGAGTGGACTTTCAAAGGGGAAAGTGTAGGAGGGAGGGCATTACCATGGAATATTGTTTACAATCATGGAAGTTGTCAAAAATAAATAAATAGGGCTGGAGAGATGGCTGAGCGGTTAAGCGCTTGCCTGAGAAGCCTAAGGACCCCGGTTGGAGACTTGATTCCCCAGGACCCACGTTAGCCAGATGTACAAGGGGCCGCACGCGTCTGGAGTTCGTTTGCAGTGGCTGGAGGCCCTGGAGCGCCCATTCTCTCTCTCTCTCTCTATCTGCCTCTTTCTCTCTCTGTTGCTCTCAAATAAATAAAAATAAACAAAAAAATTACAAAAAATAAATAAGATGCCAGCCATCCCCTGTGCACCTTTGCGGCACCTGCCTGGAGAGGACTGGAGTAGGTTCTAGATTTAGCCTGTCAACATTGACCTCTCCTGGCTCTGCATCTTAAAAGTTGTGTGTTATTTAAAGCTGGGTGTGGTGACACACGCCTTTAATCCCAGCACTCGGGAGGCAGAGGTAGGAGGATCGCCGTGAGTTCGAGGCCACCCTGAGACTACATAGTGAATTGCAGGTCAGCCTGGGCTAGAGTGAGACCCTACCTCAAAATAAATAAATAAATAAATAAATAAAACATCAACAAGGGTCTGAGCCATCTCTGACAAGGGTAAGTTGGCTGTAACACTCCGAAGCCCACCCTCCAACAAGTTCTCCAGCAAGGCTCCACCTCCCAAATTGCCACCAACTGGAGACCCAGCATTGGGAACACATAAGTTTGTGGAGGACAAAGGATTCCAGCCAGCACACCGTGATCTCAGGAGGCAAGCAATTTCAGCTCTCTGTGCCTCTGGAAAATGCAAATAACAGTACCCACTTCTGGGAGTGGTGGGGAGAACTAAAGAAGATGAGACGGAGCCAGGCGTGGTGGCGCACGCCTTTAATCCCAGCACCCGGGAGGCAGAGGTAGGAGGATCGCCGTGAGTTCGAGGCCACCCTGAGACTCCATAGTGAATTCCAGGTCAGCCTGGGCTAGAGTGAAACCCTACCTCGAAAAATCAAAAAAAAAAAAGAAGATGAGACGGCACGTAGACCCTATGGGGGGAGCTGCTACTGGTGTTTGGTTAAATGGATATAATGCGCCTGTCAAATTGCCTTGTTAAGGGCTGAGAAATGGCTTAGCGGCTAAGGCATTTGCCTGTGAAGCCTAAACTGGGGACAAAGCATTCAGAACACCCAAGTTTATGGGGGACACCTGAATCCAACCACCACAGCCACCCTGAGACTATGTAGTGAGGCCACAGCATAGCCTCGCCTAGATCTTTATTCTTTGCAGTTTTTTTTTTTTTTTTTTTTTTTTTTTTGAGGTAAGGTCTCACTCTAGCTCAGGCTGACCTGGAATTAGTAGTCTCATGGTGCCCTCAAACTCATTACCATCCTCCTACCTCTGCCCCCTGAGTGCTGAGATTAAAGGCATGCGCCACCATGCCCTGCGGTTATTGATTGAATGATTGAGCGATGGACAGAGAAACAGGCTGCTAGAGAGAATAGGTGCGCCAGAGCCTTCCGCCACTGCAAATGAACTCCAGACACATGTACCACCTTGTGCATCTGGCTTACATGGGGCCTGGGGAATTGAACCGGGGTCCTTTGACTTTGCAGGTGAGCGCCTTAACCGCGAAGCCATCTCCTCCAGCCCTGTTTTTTTTTGTTTGTTTGTTTGTTTTTGTTTTTTTTGTTTTTTGAGTTAGGGTCTCACTCTGTCCCAGGCTGACCTGGAATTCACTACGTCGTCTCAGGGTGGCCTCGAACTCACAGCGATCCTCCTAACCTCTGCCTCCGGAGTGCTGGGATGAAAGGCGTGCGCCACCACGCCCGGCTTTTCTTTGACGTTCTTTACGAGGGAGAGTCCGATGTGTTCCCCCTGCTGTAAGCGCTGCCAGTAGCCTGTGCCCTCTCTGCAGACAGCCTCCAGGACTCTTCTTCTAGCAGCCTTCTGCGACCCCCCCCCCCCATCTGAGGCCCCTCTGCAGCCTCGGGGGCTCTCCTGCCCACTCCAGGCACTAGGAGAACTGTGTTTTCTTCAGCACCCGGCAGGCATCCCATTCCTGCCCCACACCCCACTTGTGAACCTCTCACTGCCTCCCTCTGGCTTGGTCTTCTTCCAAGGCCCTGCTCAGGCCTCGCCTTGTTTAGCAAGGCTTTCGGGGACCTCAGTGACAGCCGAGAACAGTGGAAGTGTTGGCCATACCATACTTGGGTGAAGTGTGATACTCCCACCGTGATTCGTCCCTCCTCCTCCTCTCCCTCTTCCCATCTCTCTCTTCCTCTCTCTCTCCCCCTCTCTCTCCCTCCCCTCTCTCGCTCCCTTCTCTATCTTCCTCCCCCCTCTCCCCATCCCTCTTCTTCTCCCTCTCTTCTTTCTCTCCTCTCCTGTCCCCATGCCTTGGCCACTCTGGCCCGCTGGCTGAGCAGAACTGTCACATGAAATAGTCATGGGATGCCCCTCATCAAGCCATCCCACAGAGACACTCCCAAAGGGGCCAGAGCCAAGGCTGGCCAACCCTTGGGCGGGATCCCACGTGTGCCTCTTCCGGAAACTGGTCCACCACTGCTCAAGGTCCAAAATGGCCCCCATCCTGGTTCACAGGGGAGCCTTCCTGGGGCCTAGCCTTTCCCAATGTCCCATCTGTCCTTCCGTGGTGTGACATAGGCCCTCTACCAGACCCCATACTTACTGTGTGCCAAGATTTAGGCCTCTTCTCTGAGGGCCTGGCTCATAGCTCTCACCTTGGCACAAAGAGGAGTGAATGAAAGAATGAATGAATGGGGCTGAAGAGATGGCTTAGCGGTTATCAGGAGTTTGCCTGCAAAGCTTAAGGAGCCCGGTTCAACTCTCCAGGACCCACGTTAGCCAGATGCACAAGGGGGCACACGCGTCTGGAGTTCATTTGCAGTGGCTGCAATCCTGTGTCCATTCTCTCTTTCTCTCTCTGCCTATTTCTCTCTCAAATAAATAAATAATATATATTTTGTAAAAAAAAAAGAATGAATGAATGAATGAGCGAGCTAGGTTTAGCAGTCTCTCAGGTGCCAATCTTCTTTTCCTTTCTTTCTTTCCTTTATTGGGGCGGGGGATGGTTTGAGGTAGGCTCTCACACTGGTCCAGGCTGATCTGGAATTCACTATGTAGTCTCAGGGTGGCCTTGAACTCAAGGCGATCCTCCTACCTCTGCCTCCTAAGTGCCGAGATTAAAGGCATGTGCCACCATGCCCTGCTTCTTTTTCTTTATTTTTATTTATTTGAGAGAGACAGAGACAGAGACAGAGAGACCTAGAGAGAATGGGTGCACCAGGACCTCCAGCCCCTGCAAAGAACTCCAGACGCATGCGCCCCCTTGGGCATCTGGCTTACATTGGTACTATGGAATCGAACCTGGGTCTTCAGACTTTGCAGGTGCTTCAAGTGCTCAGCCATCTCTCCAGCCCTCAGGTGCCCACATTATTTTCAAACCTCACAAGAGACTAATATATAAAGCCAATTTATTTGTTTCCAACAGGGCCTCTGTGGTGATTTGAATTAGGTGTCTCCCATAAACTCATGTGTTCTGAATGCTAGGTCCCCAGCTATTGGAATCTCTGGAGAAGGTGTGTTGTTGGGGGTGGGCTTATAGATGTTTTGACCAGCTTTCCCCCTGGCCAGTGTTGGGCACACTCTCCTGTTGCTATTGTCCACCTGATGTTGGCCAGGTGGTGACGTCCACCCTCTGCTCATGCCATCGTTTTCCCTGCCATTGTGGAGCTTCCCCTTGAGTCTGTAAACCAGAATAAACCCTTTCCTCCAACAAGCTGCTCTTGGTTGGGTGTTTTCTGCTAATAACGTGACGCTGACTGCAACAGTCTCCTGCAACAAGGAACCTCCCATTGGCCAGATTCCACATTTCTTTCTCATAATCAGGGTGGGACACACTTGATTCCTCAAACTACCTCATTTTTAAAAAAAATATTTATTTGACAGAGAAAGAGGGAGAGAGAGAGAGAATGAGCACGCAAGGGCCTCAGCCACTGCAAACGAACTCCAGACACGTGCGCCCCCTTGTGCATCTGGCTAACGTGGGTCCTGGGGAATCGAACCTAGGTCCTTTGGCCTTGCAGGCAAACGCCTTAACCGCTAAGCCATCCCTCCAGCCCAAGTTACCTCTTTAATACCCTCCTGAGACTCTCTCCCAGACAAAGTGGGGTCACACTAGTTAGTAGCTACTGAGGCCTTGGAAGTAGGGTGCTGTAGGCCACATTTGAGTCCCAGTTCCAGCCCACACTTGGCTGAATATTTTTGGTAAGTCATCCCCAGGGCCTCAGTTTGGTCATCTGTCTAATGGGAATATCCACCCTTACCTGCCCAGATGTTGTGAAGTTAGAAGGTATACGGAGGAATGGTTTGTTCTCTAGGACCAAAAATATATAATCCCCCCACCCCTTGTCAAGGATTAAGGGCCATTCAGATGGTGCGTGGGCAAGGGGTGAAGCTGGGTGTGGTGGCGCACACCTTTAATCCCAGCACTCGGGAGGCAGAGGTAGGAGTATCGCCATGAGTTAGAGGCCACCCTGAGACTGTATAGTGAATTCCAGGTCAGCTTGGGCTAGAGTGAGACCGTATCTCGAAAAACCAAAAAAAAAAAAAAAGAAAAAGAAAAAAAAAAAAGAGAGAGAGAGAGATGGCTTAGTTGTTAGGCATTTGCCTAAAAAGCCAAAGGACCCTGGTTCGATTCCTCAGGACCCATATAAGCCAGATGTACAAGGTAGCGCATGTGTTTGGAATTTGTTTGCAGTGGCTGGAGGCCCTGGAGCACCCATTTTCTCTCTCTCTCTGGCTCTTGCTCATCTTCCTCTTTCTGTCTCTCAAGTAAATAAATAAAAATAAAATATTTTAAAATACTTTAAAGAAAAAACAAAACAAAAATAGAGAGAGAGAGAGAGAGAGAGAGAGATCACCAGTGAAGATACTTAACAGTGGACACTGCAAGACTTATATTTTGTCAGCCAGGCCAAATGAGCCAACAGGTGCAATAGTGGCACATCTGTCATGATGGAAACCAATTGCCCTCCACTTGGACTGGAGGCCCACTCCATGGGGGGGAATACATCCCTGATACTGAAAACTTAAAACAGGGGTAGTCATGAGCCCTAGGGGTGTAATGTCTGCTGCTGTCTGGCTAAAAGTATATACTATGCTCACCAAACTGCCCAGTAAGCACTTCTCTTAATGTTCGTACCCTTATATGAATGCTACTCTCACTTTTTCATTAGAGAAGCTTCTCTTTTCAGTTGGCAGTGACCTTGGGATGACTCAGAAGGCACCATGGTGCTGGGAAGAAACGACAGAGGAGTGCTCAGCACTGAGACATCTCTATCACACCTTCCAAGGCTCAGGGTCCATTGCAGAAGAGGTGGCGGAAAGAATGTAAGAGCCAAAGGAAGGGTAGGACTCCTTACAATGTGGTCCCCCCAGACACAAAATGGCCTGGCTATCCATGACCTCATAGTGCCTGACACTGTCTACACAAGACTATCATAATAGGATGAAAAGATGATGACATCAAAATAAAAGAGAGACTGATTGAGATGGGGAAGGGATATGATGGAGAATGGAGTTTCAAAGGGAAAGTGTGGGGGGTGGGGGCGGAGAGGGCATTACCATGGGATATTGTTTACAATCATGGAAGTTCTTAATTAAAAAAATTTAAAAATAAATAAAAAGTGAATATTTTCCTTTATTTTAGAAGCTGTCTAATATGGTAGTGAGCTCCTTGTCACTACAGACGTTCAAAGAGAAGTGAGGCAACTTGGACGTTGGACAGGCGATTCCTATTCAGGGACAATGTATATGCGGCACTGGATGGGGTCTAGGATTTGACGTTGTTGTGAAGGGCGCCGTCCCCACCAGCCTCTCGCACGGTCCCACTCAGGGTCCAGGACATGAGTACTCATCCGACCAGTCAGAACAGTGCTGGACGCGGTCCCTGCACAGAGTCCTTGGAACGCAGCCGCAGTACCTAAGGACAGTCGGAAGGCACGGGCCACCAGCCGGGGCCACAGGGTGGGCACGCGGTCACTGGAGAGACAAGAGCCCGCCGAAGCACAGCTGTCAGCTACTATTCCTGGGCTTCCCGGACTCCCCAGCTCTGAAGCCCACCATAGCTGTCCCTAGGGCCCCACGCTGTCTGGTGTGGCAGGGTGGACTACATCCCTGGTTTGCCCATAGCAGAGAGAACCGAGACCCCCCCCGGCCACGGCTCACAGGCTGTGGGACCCGCTCACTCTTACAGAGCCCCCTCACCTGCTCAAAGTGGGTATTGAGTAAAAGAAAGTAGGCAGTGGGTAAGGCTTGTTTGGCCAGCCAGGCCAAATGAGCCATCTGGTGCAATAGTGGCATATCTGTTATGGGGGAAACCAACCACTCTCTAATTGGACTGGAGGCCCATTCCACTCAGGAAGCATGTGCCTGGTACTGAACATCTATGATGGGGGAGGTCATGAGCCCTAGGGGTGTAACGTCTGTTGGTGTCTGGCTAAATGCATATATTATACCCATCAAACTGCCCAGTAAGCACTTCTCTTAATATTCATAACCATAGTTTTTTGTTGTTGCTGTTGTTTTGTTTGTTTTTCAAGGTAGGGTTTCACTCTAGCCTAAGCTGACCTGGAATTCACTATGTCGTCTCAGGGTGGCCTCGAACTCATAGCGATCCTCCTACCTCTGCCTCCCGAGTGCTGGGATTAAAGGCGTGCACCACCATGCTCGACCATACCCATGTATTAATGCTACTCTCACTTTTGGTTAGAGAAGCTTCTCTTTTCAGATGGCAGTGACCTTGGGATGACTCAGAAGGCACCATGGTGCTGAGAAGTGACAGAGGAGTACTCAGCACTGAAACATCTCTATCACACCTTCCAAGGCTCAGGGTCCATTGCGGAAGAGGTGTTGGAAAGAATGTAAGAGCCAAAGGAAGAGTAGGACTCCTTACAACGTGCTCTTCCAGACACAAAATGGCCTGGATATCCATGACCTCACAGTGCCAGACACTACCTACACAAGGCCATCATAATAGGAGGAAAAGACCATGACATCAAAATAAAAGAGAGGGGCTGGAGAGATGGCTTAGTGGTTGAGGTGCTTGCCTGCAAAGCCTAAGGACCCAGGTTTGATTTCCCAGAACCCATGTAAGCCAAGTGCATATAGTGGCACATGTATCTGGAATTTGTTTACAGTGGCTAGAGGCCCTAATATGCCCATTCTCTCCCTCCCCATCTCGCTAGTAAATAAATAAAAAATAAAATAAAAGAGAGACAAATTGAGAGGGGGAGGGGATATGATGGAGAGTGGAGTTTCAAAGGGGAAAGTGGGGGAAGGGAGGGAATAACCATGGGTTATTGTCTACAATGATTTAAGTTGTCAATAAAAAAAAAAAAGAATTAGGGCTGGAGGCTGGCTTAGCAGTTAAGGCATTTGCCTGCAAAGCCAAAGGACCCAGGTTTGATTCTCCAAGACCCACGTTAGCCAGATGCACAAGGGGTCACATATGCTTGGAGTTAGTTTGCAGTGGCTGGAGGCCCTGGCTTGCCCATTCTCTCTCTCTCTCTCCCTGTTTCTCTGTCATATAAGTAAATAAGAATAAAATATTTAAAAAAATAAATTAAAAAATTTTTAAGTAGAAAAAAAAAATTTAAGAGCCAAAGGAAGGGTAGGACTCCTTACAATGCAATCTTCCAGACACAAAATGGCCTAGATATCCATGATCTCACAGTGCCTGGCACTACCTACACAAGACCATCATAGTAGGAGGAAAAGATGACATCAAAATAAAAGAGACTATTTAAGAGCGGGAGGGGATGTGATGGAGAGTGGAGTCATGATGGGGAAAGTGAGGGAGGGGAGGGAATTATTATGGTTTATCGTCTATAATTATACAAGTTGTCAATAAAATAGTTAATAAAAAAGAAAGCAGGCAGTGGGAATAAATAAATTGGCATGTGGGCTGGAGAGATGTCTCAGCAGTTAAGGCGCTTGCCTACAAAGCCAAAGGACCCAGGTTTGATTCTCCAGGACCCACGTAAGCCAGATGCACAAGGGGGCGCACACGTCTGGAGTTTGTCTGCAGTGGCTGGAGGCCCTGGCGCGCCCATTCTCTCCCTCTCTCTCAAATAAATAAATACATCATGTATTCCCTGTTTCACCCTCACTGCAGCCACAGCACCTAGGATGTCCTGAGGGCGCCTCACACTTCAGCACTTTCCTTAAGAAGAACTGGGGGCCGTGTCTGGCTCTTGACTGTCCCCCCTGCAGAATCTAATAAGGGCCTCACCCCACCCAACCGTGCTCAGAGCACGTTTGCTGATTGAACACCCCGGGAAAGAATTTAAAGGAAAGCCTGGGGCTGGAGAGATGGCTTAGCAGTTAAGCGCTTGCCTGTGAAGCCTAAGGACGCCAGTTCGAGGCTTGATTCCCCAGGACCCACGTTAGCCAGATGCACAAGGGGGCGCACGCGTCTGGAGTTCGTTTGCAGTGGCTGGAGGCCCTGGCGCGCCCATTCTATCTCTCTCTATCTGCCTCTTTCTCTCTCTGTCTATGGCTCTCAAATAAATAAATAAAATAAACAAAAAAAAAAATAAAAAAAAAAGGAAAGCCTAGAGCAGGGTTCTGATCTTATGAAAGTTCCCTTCCTGGAGATGTCCGATTGTCTGTCTGCATATGAGTTGGGATAGCGACTCCTCCACACAGGGTTACTGGGAGGTGCCCAGAGCAGAGGCAAACCCAGACTCAGACTCCCAGATGAGCAGACATGCCGTCTTTGACCCATGGGGTCCGGTGTCCACATCAGTGACCTGAAGGTCCCCACCAAGGGGGGAACCTCCGGTGTTGAGCACCTGCACCCTGGAGGCCTTCAAATGGGAGGGTCTTCTGACCAGGATGCAGGGAAGAGTATGGGGGGGGTGCATGGGAACCTCTAGATTCCTGCCCACCCTCTTCCCTCTGGCCAGTCTGACTGGCTTTTCCAGCCCACTCACTGGTGGTCAGATCCCCACCTGGGCTCAGCTCATCCGAGCAGTCCCCACAATTATTGGTGCCGTCACACTTCTGATCTGAGTAGATCCAGGACTTCGGGTCGCCACAGCGGGACACAAGGAAGCTAGGTAGGCTCCTGGGCACATCTCCTGCAGAGGGAAAAATCCACGGCTGTTCCCACTGCCACCTGCAGGTGGGTGACCCTGGCATCTGGCAGTTGGCACACTCAAGTCTCTTCTCAACCATCCTGGGAAGGGCATGGAAAGTCTCTCAGAGAGGCTGGCTCCAAGGGATCAGAACATTCTTACCTACTCAGCTCTGGCATATTCCTGCCCCACTGTTCACAAGTTACTGCTTTATTTATTTATTTATTATTTTATTATTATTATTATTATTGAGGTAGGGTCTTACTCTAGTCCAGGCTGACCTGGAATTCACTATGTAATCTCAGGGTGGTCTTGAACTCACGGCGATCCTCCTACCTCTGCCTCCCGAGTGCTGGGATTAAAGGCGTGCGCCTCCATGCCTGGCTAAATTACTGCTTTATTCCTCCCTCTAGAAGGTCTCCTTGGCCCCTCTACAAACCTCTTCTATCTTCAATCCAGGGTTAACGTCCTTTCTTCCAGGAAACTTTCCCCAACCAAACACAGCTGGGGGCTGGAGAGATGGTTTAGCAGTTAAGGCACTGACCAGTAAAGCCAAAGGACTCAGGTTTGATTCCCCAGTACCCATGTAAAGTCAGATGCACAAGGTAGTGCATGTATCCGGAGTTCATCTGAAGTGGCTAGAGACCCTGGCATGCCTGTTCATTCTTTCAAATAAATACATTTTAGACCGGGCATGGTGGCACACTCCTTTAATCCCAGCACTCGGAAGGCAGAGGTAGGATGATCATTGCGAATTAAAGGCCACCCTTGATACTACATGGTGAATTCCAGGTCATCCTAGGCTACAAAGGGACTCTACCTCAAAAAACAAAAAACAAAACAAAACAAAAAACAAAACAAAACAAAACAAAAAACAAAAAACCAGCCAGGCATGGTGGCACACACCTTTAATCCCAGCATTTAGGAGGCAGAGGTAGGAGGATTGCCATGAGTTCAAGGCCACCCTGAGACTCCATAGTGAATTCCAGGTCAGCCTGGGCTAGAGCAATACCATACCTTGATAAACCAAAAAAAAAAACAAAAAAAAGGGGGGGGGGGGGAACTGGAGAGAAAAAAACCTGGAATATAAATCCCAGACTAGGGGAAGGAATGAGCCTTTGCTTTTGGAGCCAGCCAGATCCAACCAGATGCATCATGGACGCTTCGGAGGCCTGTCCAAAGACAGGGACATTGGAGTGCAGAGAGCCAGGAACTGGGTCACCTCAAGAATGAATGTCGGGGTTCAGGGTGTGGCCGGAGGAAATGATACTTACAGGACAAGAGGGCAGTCTCCAGATTCCTGTAGAGCCATACTATGGGGACAAGGACGGGATTGAAATCAGGAAGGGGTTGGGGCAGGGCGTGGCGACTCACGCCTTTCATCCCAGCACTCGGGAGGTAGAGGTAGGAGGATCGCCATGAGTTCGAGGCCACCCTGAGACTACATAGTGAATTCCAGGTCAGCCTGGGCTAGAGTGAGACCCTACCTCGAAAAACAAAACAAAACAACAACAACAAAAATAAATCAGAAAGAGGTTGAGAAGAGACTCCTCTGGAACAAGCTGGGATAGGCAGCTCTAAACTGAGACAAGAGAACCTTCCCCGTGGTTCCAAACTGGAAGAATAGTGAACTCCCCATCCCAGGAGAATGTAAGGCATGGAGCCAAATCTCCCCATCCATCCATCCGTCCATCCATCCATCCATCCATCCAATCATTCAGCAAGTCATTCTGATATACCTTGTGCCAGATACTGGAGTCCCAAGATCAGAGGAGTTTATAGTCTGATGGGGTTAGCAGACGTGACCCAGCAACGGCACCTGGGCTGTCACCGAAGGCGCGGGGACATGGTGGCGGTGTCTGAAATGCTCCACAGAGAAGGTGGGGGGGAGGAGGGTTCAGGGAGGACCCAGGGCCAAAGGGAACTCACGGCACAAGCTTTCGTCTTCGTCCTCGCCGTGGGGACAGGTGCGTATGTTGTCACACACCCCATGGGCAGGGATGCAGCTCTTCCGGTCATGGCACAAGAAACCCGTCCTGTTGGTCCACGTCACACAGGCCTGGGACCCTGCAGGAGCCCAGGAGATCCCCGAGTGAAAGTGATATTCATTCACAAGGTCAGCCCTGGGTGGTAGGCAGGGTGGACACTGTCCTGGGGTCTCCCAGAGGGCAGGAGGCCAAGGAAGGGGCCTGGGCTTCATGGCATCCTGCAAGCGTGACCTGAGCGGCTGACTTGACCTCTCTGAGCCTCAGGTTCTGTGTCTAAAAGCGAGGCTCAGGCGGGCGTGGTGGCGCACGCCTTTCATCCCAGCCCTGCGGAGGCAGAGGTAGGAGGATCGCCATGAGTTCCAGGCCACCCTGAGACTACATAGTGAATTCCATGTCAGCCTGGGCTAGAGTGAGACCCTACCTCAAAAAAATAAAATAAATTAAGGGCTGGAGAGATGGCTTAGTGGTTAAGGCGTTTGCCTGCAAAGCCAAAGGACCCAGGTTCGATTCCCTAGGACCCGCGTTAGCCAGATGCACAAGGGGCACATGTGTCTGGAGTTCATTTGTGGTGGCTGGAGGTCCTAGCACGCCCATTCTCTCTCTCTCTTTCTCTGCCTCTTTCTCTGTCACTTTCAAATGAATAAATAAAAATGAACAAAAAATTAAAAAAAACTTAAACTATAATAATAAAAGTGGGGGTCATAGCCCAGCCCTGGGGGTAGGGGTGGACTATCAGGGACAACACAGTGGCTTCTCCTGAGCACTTTGGAGGACACAGTGGGTCACAGTATGGTCTCACAGGAAACATGGAGGACAGCCTCCCCATCCAATGAGGTGACTTCAATAGCGGGTCTCCTGGCAGCAGCTTAACTTCTGAGGAGCAATGGAATTTGGATTGTCTGGAGACTGTATGCCAAGTCCCTTACATGTAAGCAGAAAGAGAGGGGAGTGGAAAAGTTAATGGATGGGTGTGCCAAGGCCTCCTGCCACTGTACCTAGTTTCCAGTCACATACACCACTCTGCGCACCAGGCTTTCCTTGAGTCATGGGGGAATTGAACCCCGGGCCATCAAGCCTTGCAAGCAAGTGTCCTTAACCGCTGAGCCGTCTCTTCAGCCCTGTGTCTACGTCTTAAGGAACAGTCCAAGTCACTTCAGGGAGAAGCCAGGCAGGGTTGGGACTTGCATCTCCCTGGACCACCCCCCCCCCTCAATACCTCCCAGCAGGTCTGACCTTAACCCCTTCTTGCCATTCTGACCTGGCACGCGGGATCGAAGTCCGAGGATGGTGGCCAGGGCGAGCAGGGCAGCTAGCATGACCAGTAGGAGTAGCAGGAAGGCCGAGAGCCAGGCCCCTCGACGTGAGCAGCAGAGGGGGCTGCAGCCTGCGGGGGGCATGGGACGCAGAACGAGGGGGAGGGGTTGAGGGGTTTCTTCCTGTCCCCAGCCTGCCCTGCCAGAGAGGTCTGGGACAGGAAGAGGGGGCTCCTAAGCCCTGCGTGATGACACTGGGGTCCTACCTATCTCTCCCACCACCAAGTGCTACCCCTGGCTGGCCCTCCCCGTCCTGTGTACCCTTGCCTATCCTCAGGTCCTAGAAGAGGGTAACAGTAGACACCTGTAAATCAGAGCCTACTTTGGAAGAAATGACCTCAGGACCATAAGTCTGTCTTTCTTTCTTTCTTTCTTTCTTTCTTTCTTTCTTTCTTTCTTTCTTTCTTTCCTCTTTTTGAGGTAGGCTCTTGCTCTAGCCTAGGCTGACCTGGAAGTCACTATGTAGTCTCAGGGTGGCCTCGAACTCATGGCAATCCTCCTACCTCTGCCTCCCGAGTGCTGGGATTAAAGGTGTGTGCCACTACTGGCTTTCTTTCTTTCTTTCTTTCTCTTCCTTTTTTTTTTTTAAATTTTTTTGTTTATTTTTATTTATTTATTTGAAAGAGACAGACAAGGAAAGAGAGAGAGAATGGTCGCTCCAGGGCCTCCAGCCACTGCAAGTGAACTCCAGACGCGTGCGCCCCCTTGTGCATCTGGCTAACGTGGGTCCTGGGGAATTGAGCCTCGAACTGGGGTCCTTAGGCTTCACAGGCAAGTGCTTAACCGCTAAGCCATCTCTCTAGCCCTCTCTCTTTCTTTCTTAGAACTGGATGTGGTGGGGCATGGTAGTGCACACCTTTTTAAAAAAATATTTTATTTTCATTTATTGATTTGGGAGAGACAGGGAGAATGGGTGCATCCAGGCCTCCAGCTGCTGCAAATGAACTCCAGAAGCATATGTCACCTTGTGCATCTGGCTTACGTGGGTCCTGGGTAGTTGAACCTGGGTCTTTTGGCTTTGCAGGAAGTAACTTAACCACTAAGCAATCTCTCCAGACCTTTTTTTTTTTTAAAAAAAAATATTAGTTTATTTATTTCAGAGAGAGAGAGAGAGAAAGAGAGAGAGAGAGAGAGAGAATGGGTGCACCAGGGCCTCCAGGCACTGCAAACAAACTCCAGATGCGTGTGCCACCTTGTGCATCTGGCTTATGTGGGTCCTGGGAACTGAACTTGGGTCCTTTGTCTTTGCAGGCAAGCGCCTTAACCACTAAGCCATCCCTCCAACCTAGTAGTCATTATTTCTATTTTTCACAATAGTGCTTTATTTCTGTCACTAAAAAAAAAAAAAAAAAAAAAAAAAACAGACTCAGAGAAGCAAATGCCGGTCATTCCATGCAGGCTGGGGTGTGAGCGTACTTGCTTGATGCCCAAACCCAGACCCTGTCAGTCATTTTTAAATTTAATTTTATTATTATTATATTTATTTATTTATTTATTTATTTTAGAGAGAGTGAGATAGAGAGGGAGAGAATGGGCACGCCAGGGCCTCAGCCACTGCAATCAAACTCCAGATGCTTGCGCCACCTAGTGGGCATGTGCGGCCTTGCGCTTGCCTCACCTTTGTGTGTCTGGCTTACGTGGGATCTGGAGAGTGGAACATGGGTCCATAGGCTTTGCAGGCAAGCGCCTTAACCGCTAATCCATCTCTCCAGTCCCCTGTCCATCATTTCTACCTATCATTTGGTCCAGTGCCCACCAGACGGCTGTTTGGAATTCTCGCTCCCCCACTTCTTATCTGGGCCACGTGGAGTGAGCCGTTTTGCTGCTCCGTGCCTCAGTTTCCACGGGTGGAGTAGAGCCTGCTGAAATGGCAGGTTGGTTGAGTGAGTATACAAAAATAAAACTTGGGCTGCAGAGATTGCTCAGTGGTTAAAGGCGCTTGCTTGCAAAGCCTGACAGCCTGGGTTCAATTCCCTAGTAACCACGTAAAGCCAGATCCACAAAGTGGCGCATGTACCCGGAGTTTATTTGCAGCGGCGGGAAGCCCTGGCATGCCTATACTCTCCCTCTCTCTTTCAAATAAAAGATGAAAACTATTTTTTAAAGTAGAGCATGGTGGCACACACCTTTATTCCCAGTATTGGGGAGGCAGAGGTAGGAGGATCGCTGTGAGTTGGAGGTCAGCCTGGGACTACAGAATGAGTTCCACATCAGCCTGGGCTAGAGTGAGACCCTACCTCGAAAAACAGGCTGACCTGGAATTCACTATGGGGTCTCAGGGTGGCCTCGAACTCACGGCGATCCTCCTACCTCTGCCTCCCGAGTGCTGGGATGAAAGGCGTGCACCACCACCACGCCCGGCTTTGCTCATTTAATCCTCGCTCACTTGCCTGGCTGCGTGCATGGAGGGCACAAGAGTCGTTGTGGCCCCGTCTTTGCCGTGTGAAAGCCGGCGGCCGCACTTGGAGGACCGGGCATGGTCGTGCAAGAAGGAGAGCAGTGACTCGTCCCCTGCGCCGGGCCGCGGTTACCTCGGAGAAAGGGGGCAGGGACAGGTGGCCCAGGTCCAGCTCAGAGGCAGACACAGCTCTGACCTGTGTTGTGTGTGATTGTCCCCCAGAGAAGTCCTCCCCCGCCACCCCAACTTGGGCCACTTCCAGTGATTTCCACTCAAGCCACTCACGTTGCCAGAGCTGCGTGCCAGTGAGACCTGGGCCTGTGGTATGGGGGGGAAGAGTGTCTGGGAAAGAAAACCTAGGCATAGTGGTGAGGAAGGGTAACAAAAAAAAAAAAAAAAAAAACGGTCTCAGGACTCCAGAGTGCATTCCAGGTCAGCCTGGACTAGAGTGAGATCCTACCTGGAAAAACAAAAACAAGACAAAACAAAATAAAAAACAGGCAGGGCGTGGTGGCGCATGCCTTTCATCCCAGCACTCGGGAGGCAGAGGTGGGAGGATCTCCGTGAGTTCGAGGCCACCCTGAGACTCCATAGTGAATTCCAGGTCAGCCTGGGCTAGAGTGAAACTCTACCTTGAGAAAAAAAAAACAACAGCAGCAGCAAACAAAACAAAACAAATGGTCTCAGGAGCCCAGGTGATTTCTGAGGCAGGGCGCCAAGAGCAGACGTTTCCAGGCACAGGGCACGACGGGACAAATGGCAGGCGAGCACAGGGGCATGTGGGCAGGTGTGTGTTGGGAGAGGAGACAGTGGTAGGGTCAGTAGGAGGCAGAGCTTACGTCTAAGACCGGTAATCCCTTACCGTGGCCCCCTCGGGGTTAGCAAACACAGGGTCACCGGGGCGACGGTGGGAAGTTGGACGGGAGAGAGAGAGGCATCCTGGAGAGCCAAGGGTGCGATCCGCAAATATTTGTGCAGCGGAGGCCGTGTGCAAGATGGGGTTACGGTGGTGGTGGTGGTGGTGAGGGGGAAGCAGAGAGCCAGGGCTGTCATCCAGGTGGACATACCCACTCTGAAGCCAGAAACCCCTTAGCTGCTGCCCCTCCATCCCCCGAAAAGGAAGCTACACTGGAAAAAGCAAGGGTGTGTGGGGGGGGGGGGCTCAGTTTCCTCTCTCTCCTACCTCCCAGCTAGACGGTACTGATGATGGTTTTACCCAACTTTTTCAGACTCACTTGCCGCTTCTGCTACTGCCAGTATATATGCCTCACTGCTCAGAGCATATGAGTGAGGGAAATCCTTTACAGCCATTTTTTTCTTTTCTTTCTTTCTTGCTTTCCTTTTGTTCATTTTTATTTATTATTTGAGAGCAACAGACAGAGAGAGAAAGAGGCAAATGAGAGAGCGAGAGACAGCGAGAGGGAGAGAGAATGGGCACACTAGGGCCTCCAGCCACTGCAAACGAACTCCATACGCGTGCACCCCCTTGTGCATCTGGCTAACGTGGGTCCTGGGGAATCGAGCCTCAAACCGGGGTCCTTAGGCTTCACAGGCAAGCGCTTAACCGCTAAACCGTCTCTCTAGCCCCTCTTTAGATATTTATTTATTTATTTTCGAGGTAGGGTTTCACTCTAGCTCAGGCTGACCTGGAATTCACACTATGGAGTCTCAGGGTGTCCTCAAACTCATGGCGATCCTCCTACCTCTACCTCCCGAGTGCTGGGATTAAAGGCGTGAGCCACCATGCCGGGCTCTTTTTCCTTCTTTTTTTTTTTTGTAGACGGAGAGGGAGAGAGAGAGAGAGAAAGAGAATTGGCATGCCAGGGCCTCAGCCTCTGCAATGGAACTCCAGGTGCTTGCACCACCTAGTGGGCACATGTGACCTTGCGCTGGCCTCAACTTTGTGCGTCTGGCTCACGTGGGATCTGGAGAGCCGCACATGGGCCTTTAGGCTTCTCAGGCAAGCGTCTTAACCACTGAGCCATCTCTCCAGCCCCTTGACAGCCATTCTTGTCATCTACCTCTCTGTGTCCTCCTTGGTCAACTGTGGACGGAGACCAGTCACGTGGGCAGTGCATTCTCCCATCCTACATCTCATGACGGTGAAGAGAAGGGCCCTAGTCACACCGGGCATAGGTGGCACATAATGGGTGCTGATACGTGATGCCGACACACACTTCATCCTTTTGAGATGAAGAGAATTTCCCAAGTCCATCCGTGTCACAGGCTTGACGCTCCAAGAGTCAAGAGACTTGACTTGGTGGTCCTCTTCTCGCGGTCACAAATAGGCACTGTCTGTTAACAGCGTGGTGCCCGGCGGGGAGCGGGCTGGAGAGATGGCTAAGTGGTTAAGGCGCTTGCCCGCGGAGCCTAAGGGCCCACGTTCGACTCTCCAGGTCCCACGAAAGCCAGACACACAAGGTTGAGGCAAGCACGAGGTCACATAGGAGATCGATTACAGTGGCTGGAGGCCCTGGCACGCCCATTCTCTCTCTCTCTCTCTCTCTCGCATCAAAAGAGTTTGGCGCACACCTTTAATCCCAGCACTCAGGAGGCAGAGGTAGGAGGATCGCCGTGAGTTCGAGGCCACCCTGAGACTCCATAGTGAATTCCAGGTCAGCCTGGGCTAGAGTGAGACCCTACCTCGAAAAACAACAACAAAAAAGAGCTTGGGAGGGAGGCAGAGAAGTCATGGGGACCTTGGTCTCTCTCTCTGTCTCCCCTTTGTAGCCAACTTTCAGGTTCAAGGCAGCTCCCCAGAAAAGGGTGCTCAGGACCCAGCCCGACCTCAGCCTCTGTCCTTACCTTGCCTTCCTGTGCAAGCTTGCTTCCCAGGGGCGGTGTTGTCCTCAACATCTTCCTGCCCAAGAGACCAGAGGGCAAGGTGGGCAGCCCATGAAATTTCCGGAACGGGTCACCCAGAGCCTCATGCGGGACCTCACGTGCCCGAACGCATCCTGCCTGTCTTAATGTCTTTCGCCTGTGTGGTGGTGGGCGACCTCTGTCCGGGGCCTTCTCTGTTCATTGGGCTGATGTATGTCCTTCAAGCCAGCCCCTTCTGGTGACCTTCCCCCATGTCCCTCTTGTCTCCCTCTCACAGCCCTGGCTCTGACGCAGAGAGCAGATTAATAGTGGAATGGGGTGTGTTGGGGGGGGTCGTTCTTAACACATCCAGTCCTCTCCACCCAAGGTTTGCCCTCCAGGTCAGCAGGCTCAGACTCCTTACCTGGGGGAAGATCTTGTTCGAGGCTCCAGCTCCCATTTCCAGGAACTGGTTTGGAGTGGAGAGACCTCAGTTACCAGGGGCACCCTGAGGGAGGGAGGGAGGGAGAGCAAGAGGCTCACCCAGGCCACACCCTCCCCAGCTGCAGTTACCTCCCAGGCTGCATCCCTGGCAGAGGAACGGGCAGGGGGTGTGGGGAGATGTGACCCCAGGGCCTCAGACAGAAGGACCACAGGGCCCTGGTTCCAGGAAGACACAACTGGAAGTGCTTCTGGTCTCTGCTCAGTGGCTAGAAAGCACCCAGCCACTCACTGATGATCTGTCCCCTGAGTAGGTAATCTTGGTTGAAAGACTGTGCATTTCCACTAAAACTGGAAAGCCAATGCCATTTTGAATTGTCAAAAAAAAAAAAAAAAAAGAAAGAAAAAGTGCAGAAAGCCAGGCGTGGTGGCACATACCTTTAATCCCAGCGCTTGAGGAGGCAGAGGTAGGAGAGGAGGATCGCCGTGAGTTCGAGGCCACCCTGAGAGAACAAAGTGAATTCCAGGCCAGCCTGGGCTAGAGCGAGACCCTACCTCAAAGAAAATAAAAAAACCCAAAAAGAAATGTAGACACATGCTTTTTAAAAAATTTATTTATTTATTTATTATGGATTTCTGAGGTAGGGTCTTACTCTAGCCCAGGCTGACCTGGAATTCACTATGGAGTCTCAGAGTGGCCTCGAACTCATGGCGATCCTTGTACCTCTGCCTCCCAAGTGCTGGGATTAAAGGCGTGCGCCACCACGTCTGGCTTTTTTTTTTTTTTAGTTTTCCGAGGTAGTGTCTCACTGTAGCCCAGGCTGACCTGGAATTCACTATGTGGTCTCAGGGTGGCACTGAACTCCTACCGCTGCCACCCTACAAGGCTTTTTGTTTTTAAAACATTTGCTGAAACCATGTAAAAGCCAGATGTAGCAGGACATGCAGTAAACAGTGCTGGGATTAAAGGCATGTACCACCACACCCAGCTCTCTTTGTTAAATAAAGAAAAGCCAAAGCCGGGCATGGTGGTGCACCCCTTTAATCCCAGCACTCGGGAGGCAGAGGCAGGAGGATCGCCATGAGTTTTGAGGCCACCCTGAGACTACATAGTTAATTCTACTTGCAAATAAATAAAAACATGAAGCACCTTAACTGTTAAGCCTTCTCTTCAGCCCTATTTTTTTCTTTTTAAATATATTTTATTTCTTTATTTGAGAGAAAGAGGCAGAGATATATAGAGAGAGGCACACCAGGGCATTCAGCCACTGCAAACAAACTCTAGATGCATGCGCCCCCTTGTGCATCTGGCTTATGTGGGTCCTGGAGAGTCGAACTGAGATCCTTTGGCTTTGCAGGCAAGCGCCTTAATCACTAAGCCATCTCACCAGCCCCCTCATTAGTATTTCAAATCTGTATCATTGTTGGTAAAGGAAGGGCACAATTTTTCTTTTTTGCCAAGTCAAACCTAGACTTAATTTTATATCACAAGACCAAAATAAAGTTTTCTCTGAAAATATCTTTTTTTATTTCTTTTGAGACAGGGTTTCATTCTAGGCCAGGGTGACTTGGAATTCACTATGTAGTCTCAGGGTGGCCTGGAACTCAGGGCAGTCCTCCTACCTCTGCCTCCCTCAACCCTGGCCACCGTGTTAGAGACCAAAAGCTGAGAACACCTTGTAATTCTCTGGGTTTGGGAAGGAAGACCAGGAAAATCAGACACTCACATTTCAGTACATAATTACTCAAATAGAATTTTAATCATTTTGATTCAATACAACTGGGCACGTAGTGTCATTTAAACAGCCTTTGCTGCTGAGTTTCGGAGTCCAGCTTGGAGGCCATTTCGGAGCGGGAGCGAGTCCACTACTAAGTGACATGTCCTGGCCGGGGGTGGGCGACAACAGTGATCAGCTGGTAGAATTTGGCTAAAGGGAGAAAAGATGCAACTAACAAAGTAGCCACAGATATTAGTAAAAGGAAAAATACGACCCCAATGTCCAACGTGTCTTAAATTACTAGGAAAAAAAAAAATACAGGTGAAGTTGTAGCAAATACAATCTTCACAGATTCAGGTAACTTTATTTGCATTTTACAATGATTTCTCAAGGCCTATATCCAACAAAATCACCTTAAAAAGCTCTATGAAGAATGGAAGTTTAAGTACAGATGACTCTTGGGGGAGGGGGAAAAAAAAAAAAAAGCAAGCAGCTTAGATCTCTGAGTGAGCGAGATCCACTTTAGCGGGCAGAGGCCCCGCTTCTTCGTGCTCTGCGGGTTCCGAGCTGAGGAGCACCAGGGAGGAAGCCGGGCACCTGCCGAGCTTCTGCTCATTCACGAATTCCAAGTCGCCATAGATGCTCAGCTTCTGCAAGACAAAGAGCAGCGCACGCCATCAACGCAGGCACTTAGGGAAGCTCTCCCTGTTAGCTTCCCGACAGACAGCAACGCAACCTGTGCCGACTGCCAGAGGGTGAGGCGGGGCGCGCCTGTGATGCCGCGCTCAGAGGGCAGAGGCACGGCGATTGTCATGAGCTCCAGGCCAGCCAGCAGAACATGGTGAGACCCTGTCTCTAAAATCAAACCACCAGGGCTGGGGTGATTGCTCAGTGGTTAAGGCGCTTGCCTGCGAAGCTTAGGACCCATGTTCGACTCCCCAGGTCCCACATAAACCAGATGCACCAGTTGACGCAGGTGCAAGGTTGCACATGTGCACAAGGCGTTGCACGTGTCTGGAGGCCCTGGCGTGCCAATTCTCTCTCATTAAAAAAAAAAAAGGCCAGTCTGTTTTTTGCTACTATACGGTTTAACCTACCATCTATGGAAAGTGATACACAATATTTTTCAAGTGTGTGAGTACAAAGACTGTGTAAATAAAGCATTATTGACAAACAGAAAGGTCTTCATAGACATACTTTTATAACCAACAAGATACTAAAAAGAATGAGTGGATGAGAGAATCACTGCGTCTCAAAATCCATTGGAAAATAGTGACCATGTAAATATTCTTAAAAAAAATTTTTTTTTGTTTTATTTTTATTTGAGAGTGACAAAGAAAGATGCAGATAGAGAGAGAGAGAGAGAGAATGGGCGTGCCAGGGTCTCCAGCCACTGCAAACGAACGAACTCCAGAGGCGTACGGCCCCTATGCATTTGGCTAACGTGGGTCCTGGGGAATTGAGCCTTGAACCGAGGTCCTTAGGCTTCACAGGCAAGCGCTTAACCGCTAAGCCATCTCTCCAGCCCTAAACATTCTTTTGAAAGTAGGTCTACTAGATATATGCTGAGCTCCTAAAGATATAAATGCAAAATCAAAGTTCTTTACTAAAATATGGGAGTGGTCTGGAGAGATGACTTAACAGTTAAGGTGCTGCCTGTGAATCCCAAGGAAGAACCCAGGTTCGATTCCCCAGGACCCACGTAAGCCAGATGCACAAGGTAGCGTATGTGTCTGGAGTTCATTTGCAATGGCTAGAGTCCCTGGTGTGCCCATTCTCTCTCTCTCTCAACTAAATAAATAAAAATAAAAATGTTAAACAAAAATAGGGGAAATGGGGTTGCACAGGTGGCTCGGCAGTTAAGGTGCTTGCCTGCAAAGCCTAAGGACCTGAGTTTGATTCCCCAGTACCCATGTAAAGCCAGATGCACATAGTGGCACATTCATCTGGAGTTCATTTGCAGCGGCTGGAGGCCCTGATGTGCTCACTCTCTCTCTTTATCTGCCTCTTTTTCTCTCTCAAATAAATTAATAAAAAAATTTAAAATAGGGGGAAAAATAGGGGCAAGCCAAGCTGGGCACGGCAGCACATACCTTTCATCCCAGTACTGGGGAGGCTGCAGGTAGGGGAATGGCTGTAGTTCAAAGATGGCGTGGGACACAGAGTGAGCTGCAGGTCAGCCTGGACGAGAGTGAGACCCTGCACAAAGAACAAGCCCAAACTCTCCCCCCAAAGTGGGCAGCTGAAAATCTGTATTGGAGACAGCACAATTTCCACAGAGAAGTGGACGGTACCATATGGGAGGTCTAGTTGTACAATGCTTCTGTGGCTTATTGTGTGTGTTTAAATTACTGGACAAAAGGCAAAATAAAACTGAGATATCTTCTGAACTATTAACCTAAGCAGTTTACCACTCAGATTCCCCTTATGAAAACAACTTGCTTCAGGTAGTTTTATGGTGACAGGGATCTTTGGGGTATGTGTGGGAACAGTGAGGCAGGTGTTCCCTGAAAGAACTCGGAAACAAGGGGAGAATTTTTCCCAGAACGAAAGTCACACACTCAAAACAAACTGGCCAGGGCAGTGACGTCACGTCAAGGAGAAAGTTCAAGGGACATCTGAAAGAGAGTGTGTACAAACTAACTAGCAGCACAACGAGGCACTGCTACACGAGGAGAGGGCACGCGGTCCACGGGAACTGCGCAAGGTAAGAACCGGGCTTCGCGGCTCCAACACGAACTGTACGGCCCCAGTGACCAGGCGCACCTGCCGTATCTGTCAAAGCGGGCGCACAGGGCGGCGCCTCCCGGTAGGTGGCGCTCAGCCATCTCGTCTGCCTTACCTACGATCCAGGCAGGCCACAGAGAACAATGGCTTTGGACTCAGACTGAGTGCGCGCTCTGGATCGACCGCTTATGATACGTGGGTTAACTAATTTACAAACTCCTACAGAGTTCCCACCTGGGAAGCTGGGTAAGAGCAGCCGCCGCCTCACAGGACACGAGGAGGACTTACGAAGGAGCTCACACAGTACCTAGAACGGTGCCTGGGAGAACAGGCTCAAGGTTTGTCAGCTAAGTCTGGAAGCAGTATCTAGGATGTGGTAAATTTATTTATTTAAAAATACTGAGGGGCTGAGGAGATGGCTTAGCTGTTTAGGTGTTTGCCTGTGAAGCCCAAGGACCCTGGTTCGATTCCCCGGGACCCACGTAAGCCAGATGGTGTTTCGAGATAGGATCTCACTCTGGCCCAGGCTGACCTGGAATTCACTATGTAGTCTCAGGGTGGCCTCAAACTCATGGCGATCCTCCTACCTCTGCCTCCCGAGTGCTGGGATTAAAGGCATGCGCTGCCACGCCCAGCTTATAACTTTCTTGAATGCTAAGTTAAATCAGAAAATTGCAGCCTTTCCCCAAAACAAAATCCTTTACCTTAACAATTATGTTTTTTGGACCAGTTCCCCCCCCCCCCCCCCCAAGGTAGGGTCTCACTCTAGCCCAGGCTGACCTGGAATTCACTATGGAGTCTCAGGGTGGCCTCGAACTCATGGCGATCCTCCTACTTCTGCCTCCCTGAGTGCTGCGATTAAAGGTGTAAGCCACCACACCCGGGCTAAATTTTTTTTATTTATGTATTTGAGAGAGGGAAAAAGAGGCAGAAAGAAAGAACAGGCACATCAGGGTATCCAGCCACTGCAAATGAACCCTAGAGGCATGTGCCACTTTGTGCATCTAGCTTATGCAGGTACTGGGGAATTGAACCTGATGGTTAGGCTTTGTAGACAAGCGCCTTAACTACTAAGTAAGCCATCTCCCCAGCCCAAGGACCAGTTAATTTTTTTTAAATTTATTTTTATTTATTTGATAGTGACAGAGAGAAAAAGAGGCAGATAGATAATGGGTGCGCCAGGGCCTCCAGCCACGGCAAACCAATTCCAGAACTTTGCGCATCTGGTTTACGTGGGTCCTGGGGAATCGAGCCTCGAACTGAGTGAGGTCCTTAGGCTTCACAGGCAAGCGCTTAACCACTAAGCCATCTCTCCAGGCCCTCGTTCAGTTTTAATGGTCAGTAAGTCACAAGCTCTGTGGTTATCCACAGAACAAAGCAAGTTAGAATTACAAAGACGGGTCTCACAGCTTGCAATACAAGCGTCACTTCTTACTACGTACAGCAACTAGCTCACGTTAAGTGGCTCTATGAAGACTTCTCTCTCATACACCACTTTAGAAAAAGTCTCGGAACCAAGGACAGACACCGTGCTCAAGTCGGTGAACGTACGTGTCAGTGCAGGAAGCTGGGAATGTGACTTTCGTGCTTGCCAACTTGTAATTTTCATGTGAACCGGCTGCACCCAGAGCAAACCCAGCAAGCCCTCTCTCCGTCTAGTCAACAGAGGCCTGGCATTCCCGGCTAAACAGACAGGTGGCTTCAGGGGGTTTCCCGTGAGTGGGTCTCCCGCGGCCCTGGGGTTACGTTACTCACCTCGGAGGGCGCATACTGCTCCACAGCGGTGGCAACGGCCGCACAACAGATCCAGAGCAGCACCATCACAGACAGGACCAGGGTCATGGTCAAAATCCAGCCCGAGTTACTAGAACGAAATTTAACCATCAGTCGTGCTGGGATTTCCCAACTCAAAGTGCAAAAGCATAACTACGCCAAAAATCAGCCTTATGGGGCTGGAGAGATGGCTTAGCGGTTAAGGCGCATGCCTGTGAAGCCCAAGGACCCATGTTCGATTCTCCAGGTCCCATGTAAGCCAGACGCACATGGCGACGCATGCGTCTGGAGTTCGTTTGCAAAGCTAGAGGCCCTGGCATGCCCATTTTCGATCTCTCCAGTAAATAAATAAAAATAAATCTTTAATAATACAACCAAAACGTTCTTTACTATCTTTAAAATTATCTAACAAGGGCAGGAGAGATGGCTTAGCAGTTATGGTGCATGCCTGTGAAGCCTAAGGACTCAGGTTCGATTCTCCAGGTCCCATGTAAGCCAGATGCACATCATGGCACATACATCTGGAGTTTGTATGCAGTGGCTAGAGTCCCTGGCACACCTATTTTCTATCTCTCTCCCTCTCTAATAAATAAATAAATAAATAAAAATGTAATAACTATTTCTTAAATAAAAAATTATCTCAGCTGGATGTGGTGGTGCACGCCTTTAATCCCAGCACTTGGGAGGCAGAGGCAGGAGGATGGCCGTGAGTTTGAGGCCACCCTGAGACTACACAGTGAATTCCAGGTCAGCCTGGACTAGTGAGAGACATACCTTGAAAAATCAAAAAAAAAAATTGTCTAACGAACATACTAATAAAAGTATTTTAGCCGGGGTGTGGTGGCGCATGCCTTTATTCTCAGCACTTGGGAGGCAGAGGTAGGTGGACTGCCATGAGTTTGAGGCCACCCTGAGACTACATAGTGAGTTCCAGGTTAGCCTGGACTAGAGTGAGACCCTACCTTGAAAAACAAAAAAAACAAAACAAACAAATAAACAAAAAAAAGTATTTTAGGGCTGGAGAGATGGCTTAGCGGTTAAGCGCTTGCCTGTGAAGCCTAAGGACCCTGGTTCGAGGCTCGATTCCCCAGGACCCACGTTAGCCAGATGCACAAGGGGGTGCACGCGTCTGGAGTTCATTTGCAGTGGCTGGAGGCCCTGGTGTGCCCATTCTCTCTCTGTCTCTAACTGCCTCTTCCTCTCTCTGTCTGTCACTCTCAAATAAATAAATAAAAACAAAAAAAAAATTTAAAAAAAAAGTATTTTATCACTCAGTACATATTTTAAAAGAGAGAGACAGAGAGACACAGGGCCTCAGCCACTACGATCGAACTCTAGATGCACGCGTCACCATGTGCATCTGGCTTACGTGGGACCTGGAGAATCGAACCTGGCTTCTTAGGCTTCACAGGCAAGTGCCTTAGCTGCTAAGCCATCTCTCCAGCCGTGGCTATAAATATTTTTAATTGAAGTACATTCATTCTCCACTAGGACTAAGGAATTTGCTTCCACAAGAAGGATATATGCAACATCTGGCTCACAACTGTCACCCATCACCTCGTCTGGTATCTGACACAGAAGGTAACAGGTGAGCATGGCCTGCAGTCTTTCCCCCTTGCCTTTTCTTTTGTGGAGAGAAGAGACAGGAAGGAAGGGCTCCATGAGAACTCCTGGGAGGGAGCAGCATGGGAAACCTGATAAAACCCTCCTCACACTCTCACGAGGCTTGACCGTCTTTTCTGGGAGGGCATAAGGCACCCGTTACTCCCAGTTCTCTCTTGTCCTGCTCTCTTTAAGAATCCCTGGCACAGGGGCTGGCTCAGCAGTTGAGGCGTTTGCCTGCAAAGCCAAAGGATCCAGGTTTGATTCCCCAGGACCCACGTTAGCCAGAAGTACAAGGGGGCCACGCTTCTGGACTTCCTTTGCAGTGGCTGGAGAGAGACAGAGAGAAGAATGGGTGCGCCAGGGCCTCCAGCCACTGCAAACAAACTCCAGACGCGTGCGCCCCCTTGTGCATCTGGCTAACGTGGGTCCTGGGGTTGAGCCTCGAACCGGGGTCCTTAGGCTTCACAGGCAAGCGCTTAACTGCTAAACCATCTCTCCAGCACAAGGAGCACATTTTTAACATAAATCAAGGAACTGCACTGTGAGAAAAGCTATTTTGTTTTACTAAAGTGACAGAGGAAGAGGATGGCAAAGAAGGCCAGTTACCATGAGAGAAGTTCAAGGGTCACAACAGGGTGACTACAGTTAACAATAATGTGCATACATCACTTTGTGCATCTGGCTTTACATGGGTACTAGGGAACTGAACTTGGGTCATTAGGCTTTGGCAGGCCAGCACCTTAACTGCTGAGCCATCTCTCCAGCCCCCAAAAGAGATTTTGAAAGTTTCACCAAAGAAATGGTATAAATATTTGAAGTGATGGGTATGCTAACTATTCTGTCTGATCACTACACAACGTATACATGTATTAAAACATCACACTGTTACCCTACACATTTGTACAATTATGTTTCAATTTAAAAGGGAGAACGCTTATTCTTATTACCTTCCAAACTAAAATAGTCAAAAGTACAAGTTAAAAAAAAAAAGACAAAAAGGTGTTTTTTTTAAAGTTTTGAACTGCCAATTTAAAAATAACAAAAATGGGCTGGAGGGATGGCTTAGTGGTTAAAGCGTTTCCTTTAAAACCAAAGTACCCAGGTTCGATTCCCCAGGACCCATGTAAGCCAGATGCACAAGGTGGGGGGGAGGGGGCGCATACGTCTGGAGTTTGTCTGCAGTGGCTGGAGGCCCTGGCACACCCATTTTCTCCCTCCCTCTCCTCCTTTCTCTGTCAAATAAATAAATAAAAATAACGAAAATGATTTTATCTTTTATATGCATATTAAAGAGAACTACGTACAGGGAGAGGCATCTTAAAAAGCCATCACTTTCTTCATCTTGAAGATAGCTCCTGTGTGCTTGTGAACTTCTCATTTGAAGATCTGTTGAGATGATAAGGCACAAGTTATGACATCTTATATCCTAGATTCTAGTTACATACATTTGATTCTGGATATAGATGCATCCTACAGATATTTTTTCTTGTAAGTATAATCTGACATATTTTATAACCTGTAAAAATTCCTTTGGCACATGAAAAAAAAAAAAAAAACCAGCCTGTGACTACAGAGTGAGTGCCAGATCAGCCACAGCTACAGGGAGACTGTACCTCAAAAAAACAAAACAAACTAACACCACTACCACAAACATACACACCTAAACTTCTGAGTTTCCAGTCTTCTTTTCTTTTTTTTTTTGGTTTTTTGAGGTAGAGTCTCACTCTAGCCCAGGCTGACCTGGAATTCACTATGTAGTCCCAGAGTGGCCTCGAACTCAGTGATCCTCCTACCTCTGCCTCCTGAGTGCTGGGATTAAAGGTGTGAGCCACCACGCCCACCTTCTAGTCTTATTTTTCAAATGCTGTTGATGTTGATGTTTTCTGTTTAATTAGATGTGGGCTCGAATGATAGAAGTTGGTATGTTTTATCTAATTAAAACAGCTTCACATATGTTATCATTACCAGTCATTCTCATTCAACACTAAAGTCAGAAGGTTAGTAAGATCAGTATATACAGGAACGTAGTTACAGAGGCTGGGAAGGTGGCTCAGTGGTTAAAGGCACTTGTTGCAAAGCCTGCTGTTCCGGGGTCAATTCCTAAGCTGCTGGATGCGAAGCGGTTCAGGCGTCTGGTGGTGGTTTGCAGCAGCAAGAGTCCCTGGCACACGCGTGAGGGACTAGCGTGCACACGCCCACAAATACATAAATCAAATTTCTTTTCTTCATTTTCTTGTTTATTTTTATTTATTTATTTGAGAGTGACAGACAGAAAGAGAAAGAGGCAGAGAGAGAGAGAAAGAGAATGGGCACGCCAGGGCTCCCAGCCGCTGCAAATGAACTCGTATGCGCCCCCTTGTGCATCTGGCTAACGTGGGTCCTGGGGAATTGAGCCTCGAACCGGGGGTCCTCAGGCTTCACAGGCAAGTGCTGAAACGCTAAGCTATCTCTCCAGCCCAAATAAATCAAATTAAAAAATAAAATAAGAGTTGGAGAGATGGCTTAGCGGTTAAGGTGCTAGCCTCTGAAGCCTAAGGACCCACGTTCGATTCTCCAGGTCCCATGTAAGCCAGATGCACAAGGTGGCGTGTGCATCTTGAATTCGTTTCGCAGTGGTTACAAGCCATGGTGTGCTCTTTCTCTTGAAATACCAGAAAAAAAAAAAAAGAAAAAAAAGAAGGAGAAGAAGAAAGAAATGTTTTCTATTTGTTTGAGAGAGAAAGAAAAGTATATGTGTGTGTGTGTGTGTATGGGTATGCCAGGGCCTCTTGTTACTGTAATGAAGTCCACACACAGGTACCACATTTGTGTGCCTGCTGTGTGGGGGTACTAAGAAACTGAACCCCGGCTGCAGGCTCTGCAAGCAAGGGTCTTTAACCACTGCACGTATCTCCGCAGCCTGTCACTCTCCACCTTCTTCTTTGAGGAAGGGTCTCTTGCTGAGCCCAGAGCTCACTAAGCGGGCTGCAGACTAGCTAGCCAGCACGCCCAGGCACCCTCCCGGCTCTGCTTCCTCACGGCTAGGGTCAAAGGCAGGCACTACACTTCTGCCATTTTCACCTGGGTGCTGGGAGCATAGCTTAGGTCCTCGTGCTTGAGCGGCAGCATTTTGCTAGTCTACTGAGCCTTCTATCTCCTCAGCACGGGCTTGATGGTTTATGCTCTGGGAGCTAAAATTCACATGCAGTGTAGAAGTAAAATCAGAACAGGGGCTGGAGGGATGGCTTAGCGGTTAAGGCGTTTGCCTGCAAAGCCAAAGGACCCAAGTTCGACTCCCCAGGACCTACGTTAGCCAGATGCACAAGGGGGCACATGCGTCTGGAGTTCATTTGCAGTGGCTGGAGGCCCTGGCGCGCCCATTCTCTCTCTCTACCTGCCTATGTCTGTATCTCTGTCTCTCTCTCTCAAATAAATAAACAAAAATAAAATATTTGAAAAAGAAATAAAAATAAACAGAGAACTTGCGCTTTTGGGGTAGTTTCACTATTCAGTTAGTTAGGAAAGAACATTATCTTACTAGCTTAGATTTACAACATGCTTTGAGACTGTTTTCAGAACAGTGCAATATGGAACTTGTTAGAAATGCAAATTCACTTCGAAGACCTTGTCAATTAGAAATCTGGGAGGGAGGCAACCAACTCCATCCACTACAAGCAGATTTGACTGTTGACGCTTTTATCCAAGTATCTGACAGAAGACTTACAGGACATTTTGCTTAAAGATGATTCTCTCAAGTTTGTAGGCTCCTGTTCCAACTGAGGTGCATCCTGCATTTCTGGCTTAGACTGAAATGGTATGAAAGCGGTTAAATCATTTACACTTCTTATACTGTTTTCCCCCCCCTGGTAAAAAGCTCTACTTCTCTATAAACACTTAAATTAAGAAAAAAATAGAATCATATAAAAATAAAACACATGAACCACAATATTTTAAAACTGCATTTCCTACATATCTTGTAAATGGAGAGATTTTTTGGTGCTATCAACTATTGAGTGAGTTTAATTTCCTGACAACATTATAAAAGGGGAAAGATGCCAGGCGTGGTGGCGCAAACGCCTTTAATCCCAGCACTCGGGAGGCAGAGGTAGGAGGATCGCCGTGATTTCGAGGCCACCCTGAGACTACATAGTGAATTCCAGGTCAGCCTGAGCTACAGTGAGACCCTACCTTGAAAAAACAAAAACAAAAACAAAAACAACAAAAAAAAAAAACAAGAGATGGTTTGAAACGTAATCATGTACATTTCAGCCAACAACATAGTAGGTGATGTAGTACTCTGATAGGCACATAAGGAATTTGCCTACTGAGGTTTATTTTAGACTGTGTCCCAATATAAAGTAAAATGAAGTAAAAAATAAATTAATATACAAAGTGTATTATCTCTCTACCTCAACTTTCAGTTTAATCAGGTTAGATACTTTATAACAGAACTGACTGGCTTTAGATAACACAGGGGATGGAAGGAAAGGAAATTACATTGTCCCAATGCTGAATGTTTTCATAAATGCCTAATAAGTAATTACGATTTGACCAAAATATTTTTAAATGGGGGCTGGAGAGATGGCTTAGCGGTTAAGGCGTTTGCCTGCAAAGCCAAAGGGCCCCTGTTCGATTCCCCAGGACCCACGTAAGCCAGATGCACAAGGGGGCGCACGCGTCTGGAGTTCGCTTGCAGTGGCTGGAGGCCCTGGCGAGCCCACTCTCTCTCTCAAATGAATAAATAAATATGAAAAATTATTTTTAAATGGTTGAAGACATGTTCTATTCCAAGACACTCATTTAAGACATGTACATTTACTGTCGCTGGTTTTTAGGTGAATCTATGAGGCACAGTTGTCACCTGGAATATCACTATTTTCCCATCATCAGCTTGAAGATAAAAGGTCCAGGAAGAGGTTATGAAGCTCTGGGCGGAGTCCATCATGTCACTCCAGAATGACCTCACCAGAGTAAGAGGGAAGAGCAGATGCATTTTTGGCATCAGGGACATGAGCTAAACAAAGAAAAAATTTAAATCATAAACAAATACATTGCTTTGTTATTTATATACATGCTTATTTAAGAGAACATAATCAAGATTACTCAGATCTTAAGGGATGGGCTGGGTGTGCAGGCGCACGCCTTTGATCCCAGCACTCGGGAGGCAGAGGTAAGAGGATCACTGTGTGTTCGAGGCCACCCTGAGACTACACAGTGAATTCCAGGTCAGCCTGGGCTACAGCGAGACCCAATCTCGAAAAACCACACAAGGCCAAAAACGAACAAAAATCTTACAGGGATGGGATATAAGTAATTTAAATGAATCCAGCATAATCATTAGTGTTACACTCCGTGGTCAATGCAAGTTAATTCAGTAAAGCTTAAAATCCCAAGACACTTAAGTTTAGGACTAAATACCTTTAAAAGTAACCTGTGAGCACTCACAAAAATGGCAAGCTTTTGAGTCATGTCCCAAAACATGAACAATCTTGAGATCTGATGAAGTGAGGATTGGCAAAGTATACAGGTAGAATGTCCTCTCATGTGGGGCAAATCACACCTTACGGAATGTCAATGGAAGAGGAGGAGGAAAAAAAAAAAAAAAAAAACAAACAGATGCAGAGAATGTGAGCCACGGCATTGCTGCAGGGAGCGGGAAGTATTTTCTAGGATGCATAGTAGATGTAACTGCTGAAAATTAAAAAAAAAATTATTTATTTGAAAGAGACAGAAATAGGCAGAGAGAGAGAGAATGGGCGCGCCAGGGCCTCCAAGCTACTGCAAATGAACTCCAGATGGGTGCACCCCCTTGCGCATCTGGCTTACGTGGGTCCTGGGGAATCGAACCAGGGTCCTTAGGCTTCACAGGCAAGCGCTTAACCGCTAAGCCATCTCTCCAGCCTGACGGTGAGCTTTTTATAGTGTTTCTATACCAGAATTTAAAAATTTGGTACAACTTCCATGGAAGGCAGTTTTGCTCCATTTCTCACAATTAAAAATGCATAAAGGACTGGAGAGATGGCTTAGCAGTTAAGGCACTTGCCTGCAAAGCCAAAGGACCCACGTTAGCCAGATGTACAAGGGGGCGCATGCGTCTGGAGTTCATTTTCAGTGGCGGCCCTGGCACACCCGTTCTGTTTCTATCTGCCATTCTCTCTCTAATAAATAAATAAATTTTAAAAATGCAGAAACCTATTAACTATGGAGCTCTACTCCCATGTTTCATTTCTTCAGATTTCTTTGCATCTCTGTGTGTCAGGGTCTCCGGCTGCTTCAACTGAATGCCCACCTAGCTTTACGTGGGTGTGTGGGGAATTGAAACCAGGCTGGCAGGCTTTGCTAGTAAGTACCTTTAAACACTGGGTTAAAGAGTTAAAATGAAAAAGCAGTTTGGAAATTGAGTAACATAGATAGTAAATGAGGGCTGGAGGGATGGCTTAGCAGTTAAGGTGTTTGCCTGCGAAGCCTAAGGACCCAGGTTTGATTCCCCAGAACCCATATAAGCCAGATGAACATGGTGGCAAATGCGTTTGGAGTTCGCTTGCAGTGGCTGGAGGTCCTGACATGCCCAGTCTCTCTCTCTCTCTAATAAAATTAAAAAAGAAAAAAAATACAAACAACAAATGATAATCTGATTCAAGGCAATGGCATGGGGATGGAGAAAAGGCCCTCACTGAGCCTCAGTTCTTCTCACGTAAAGTGGGGATATCTTTCTGGACTGTGAGAACAAGATGCAATTAGGAATATAAATACAACTTCAGCAGAAAGACATTCCTAATTCCAGCTGACTTCCACTTGCAGACATAATTTTGACGGGTGAAAACTAAGTACAAGACATTAACACACGAGATCACGGGGGCGCTAAATGCTTCATGTGACACAAGTCCGAGCCATCTGCACAGGCGACACTGTCTCGTACCTGCTCTTGTCTCAGCTCGGCAAAGGGCAGCTGATCCTGGCAGCCAAGATGGCAAGCGTACTGCTCATCGGCTCGGGAGTATGCTTCCGAACAAGCTGAAAGAGAAAACGGGCCGGGTTTTAAAGAGGGGAGGGGTGGGGGAAGGAAAGGAGGCATCTACGAAAGAGTGCTCCTAGCATATTATATATGTACAAAAAAAACAATTTATTTGGGCTGGAGACATGGCTTAAAGTGGTTCAAGGCACTTGCTGTGACATCTGATGGCCCCAAGCCAATTCCCCAGTACCCGCTTAAGGCCAGACACGCAACGCGGGGCAGGTGTCTGGTGCTCATCTGCAGATGCAGGAGGCTCTAATGCACCCATACTTACTTTCTCTGTCTCTCTCAAATTAACAAATAAATAAGTATTTTTTAAACAAAAAGAAATTTTGGGAGCTGGGCATGGTGGCGCACGCCTTTAATCCCAGCACTTGGGAGGCAGAGGTAGGAGGAGCGCCATAAGTTTGAGGCCACACCGAGACTACAGAGTGGGTTCCAGGTCAGCTTGGGCTAAAGAGACCTTACCTCAAAAAAACAAAACAACAACAAAAAAAAATTAAAAAAGGAAGAAATCATTTTGGGCCAGAGAGATGACTCAGTGGTTAAGAGCCCAATGGCCTGTGTTTGATTCCCCAGTACCCATGTAAAGCCAGATGCACACAGTGATGCGTACATCTGGAGTTTCTTTGCAGTGGCCAGAGGCCCTGGCATACCCATTCTCTTTCTCTGTCCCTCCTTGCTGTCTCTAAGTGCACATAAATAAAGAAAATATTTTTAAAAAGAAATTTCTTATACTTAAGAAAAAAGCATTTCATCACTATGAATTTCCATATTTGGTAATAGTAGACAATACCTTTTTTTTTTTTTTTTTGGAGGTAGGGACTTGCTCTAGCCTAGGCTGACCTGGAATTCACTATGTAGTCTCAGGCTGGTCTTGAACTCATAGCAACTGTCCTACCTCTGCCTCTCAAGTGCTGGGATTAAAAGGGTGTGCGCCACCATGCCCAGCACGATACATTATTTTAACAGAACTTTCTTCTCTCCTTCCTGCAAGTCAAATGTCTCGTGTGTACCTGTTGATTAGAGACCCTGGCTCAGGCTTCCTGACGACATTCACATTAGGGACCCCATGGCTAAGGTCTGGGTAGTGGAAAGCTCGGCACTGGTGTCCGGCAAATGCCGCTGACGGTTTTAAGTCCGTACATGACCTGAGCCGAAGCATTTACCCTTTGACCGTTAACTCCCACGGGCAATTCTCCACCTCTGCACTACACCCTCAGCCCTGCTCATGCTTCGTATTTTGAGACAGGGGCTCACCAAGTTACCTAGGTTGGCTTGGAACTGAAATCTGTAGCCCACGCAAGTCTTGGACTTGCAATCCTCCTGCCTCAGCTTCCCGAACAGGGAGAAATACAGGCCAGTGCCGTGAGGTCCAGCTTAATTTCTAAAGGTCAGAAATAGGAGAACCACTGCCAACTGCATGGGGTTGGATGTGATGTGTGTTTTGAGATTATCATTAAGAAATGGGTCCCTCAGTTGTGAAACAAAAGGCATCAACGTGGCAAGGGAAAAACACAATGAAACAATCACTCTAAGCAAAGTGAACTGGAATGTTCCATGGTATGAGTCTCTAAGGCTGAGGTGAGGCTAGGCCTGAAGCCCATGCTAGGCAAGCACATGCCTCACATACACTGAGGCTCCGGATTCAAACGCCAGCCCCGAAAAACAACATGAAGTTAAAACTGGCCTCTACCAGATAGACTTGCTTCACTAGTCTTTTATTTTTGTGTGATAAAAAACACTCTACCCGCCGGGCATGGTGGCACAGGCCTTTAACCCCAGCACTTGGGAGGCAGAGGTAGGAGGATCACTGTGAGTTCAAGGCCAGCTGAGACTATCTAGTGAATTTCAGGTCAACCTGGGCTAGAGTGAGACCCTACCTCTAAAAACCAAACAAACAAACAAAAAAACCCACTCTACCACTGCAACAATTTTATTTTTCTTCCCAACTGGGTCACGCGTCTGTAAGACACTTCTCCGAGGTGCTAGAAAATGAAGTGAGCAGCGGCGTTATGCGCATAAACACGGTCACTTAGCGGGGAGGGAGCCACGGAAATCAAGTGCCGCCGTCATGGCGCGGTGACGGGGGAAATTGCTAGCCTGACTAATTACGGGTTTATTTTATTAAACACCTCTCTTTCAGCAGAAAGCAGGGCCAGTGATGTGATGTGACAAAGCCTCTAGTTACATTCACTGGCACAATTGACAGAGAATACCCTGATATTAAACACTTCGGAGTGTAAACGTGATTCAGTAAAAACCCTGGCGCTAAGTCAACTCTCTATCTGTGAAGAGACAGCCAGCGCTGGATTAAGAGTAGGGTAATTGCTACTCTGCTTGTCTAAACAAACACTCAGTTGAACAAAGGTGTGTTACCCACAGCCCAAAATAAACACTGTCTCAACAGCACATGAATTAAAACGACCGGGAAATTTTTAGCAGCATCTGTTAAAACTCTCAATGGAGAATTACAATACGCTGGGTGACTAGTCTGCGCGCTGCCTGTCGGTTTTCTAGGAGACCTAAGCATCAGTCAACTCGAGGGAGCGCCGGAGCGGACGTCTTTTAGCAGAGCGGCTTACCAGATTCACATTCCAATTTGGTCCGATTTAAGTCACTTCCATCATCCACAAACTGACAAATTGAAAACAGCCTGCAACCTCTCTGACATGCGTACAACTCCTCTTCCTGGGAAGTTCAAGAATAAGAAGATTACCAAAAAAACAAGTCTTTTCTCTTAGCCAAAAAAAAAAAAAAAAGTTAAAAAGAAAGCGAAGTTAGTAGGGTTTATTTTAAAATATTTTATTTTATTTATTTGAGAGAGAGAGAGAGAATGGGTGCGCCAGGGCCCCCAGCCACTGCAAACGAACTCCAGACGCATGCACCCCCTTGTGCATTTGGCTTACGTGGGTCCCGGGGAGTTGAACCTGAGTCCTTTGGCTTCTCAGGCAAGTGCCTTAACCGCTAAGCCATCTCTCCAGCCCAGTAGGGTTTATTTTAAACTATCTGGTAGATTTTTTTTTATAAGTGAAAGGGGAGGGGGGAAAAAAGAAAAAGCTAGCAGCCAGGTAAGATCCATGATCTTTGCCACATAAAGAGATCTGAGTGTGTTATTTTAAAGAAGTGATGTCAAGGGGAGAAAAAACCTAGTGGCTAAAAACCCCACCCTCTTCCTGTACTGGGGGTCATTAACTTGTGAGGAGAAAAGCTGAAAATAAAGTAACACAGATGGCCAGAGTCCTGAGCAAGGGAGGGAGGGAGGAGTGTGGCTACTGCTTTGCCTCTGCTGGACCAGCTTTGCACAATCCATCAGCCCAGCCTAGTGCAACTTGGCCATGGCAAATGGTCCAAGACCCTGATGACGTGAGGTATTCTTTTATAAAAACATTTGTAGGAAAAGATTTTTTTTTTTTTCTTTCGAGGTAGGGTCTCACTCTAGCCCAGGCTGACCTGAAATTCACTATGAAATCTCAGGATGGCCTCGAACTCATGGCGATCCTCCTACCTCTGCCTCCCGAGTGCTGGGATTAAAGGCGTGCGCCACCGCGCCTGGCTTGGGAAAGGATTTTTTAAGATGGTCTCAATTTATCTGAAAACACAAGTAAAGAGCAACTTGACTGCGTGATAAAATGGGAAAGGCTACCACAGTCGGACCTGAATCAAACATTTTAGGTGAAGAACTGCAGAGACACTTTACCTGTGGAAATATCAGTTTTATCATCATAAAGAGGCAAAAGCATTGGGGCTGGTGGCACCTTTAACCCCAGCACTGGGGAGGCAGAGGTAGGAGGACCGCAGTGAGTCCGTGGCCACCCTGAGACTTGAGTGAATTCCAGGTCAGCCTGAGCTACTGTGAGACCCTACTTCAAAAAACAAAACAAAACAAACAATAGATCCATACATATATACACACATACAAACAAGAGAGCTGCAAGGGTACTACTAAATAAGCATTTATTATAAACACTGAAGTGTGACACATTTTAAACCCCAGCTATAGCTGCATTTATAGTTAAGGTAGAAATGTATTTTGTATCTTAGCAGCTTTTATAAGACAGTGAAAGCATTTTTTTTGTTTTTGGAACAACACGTTTTTGTTTTGTATTTTTTTTAATATTGCAAACAGGAGCTCATGATCAAGAGCTATTTTATATGACATTTTATTTACAGATATGCGTTTTTATTTTTTTGGAGAGGGTATCTTGATTCTCTTGCCTTCTGAATACTGACTGGGATTACAGGCATGTGCCAACACACCCAGATCATATCTGCTTTCTTTTGTGAAATCAACCCCAAAAGGCATCCAGAACCAATTTCAGAAAACCGTATGGTATGCTGAAGAGATTGGGTTCAGTTGTGGTTGGAGCTCAGCTCACGTACTCTGTCCACACTTGGGAAAATTGCTTCATCTCTCTGGGCATCAACTTCCTTGGTTGTAAAGGAGAACATTACTCTCATGTCAATCTTGCATATATGAATTACACTAGCTAGCAGACAGGACATCAATAATATAGGTAATAGGGGCTGGAGAGATGGCTTAGCGGTTAAGTGCTTGCCTGTGAAGCCAAAGGACCCCAGTTCGAGGCTCGATTCCCCAGGACCCACGTTAGCCAGATGCACAAGGGGGCGCACGCGTCTGGAGTTTGTTTGCAATAGCTGGAGGCCCTGGCGCGCCTATTCTCTCTCTCTCTCTCTCTACCTGTCTCTTTCTCTCTCTGTGTCTGTCGCTCTCAAATAAATAAATACAAATAAACAAAAATTTAAAATAATAATAATATAGGTAATAAACACCCACGGTATGCCAGGCACCATGTTGACACTTAATGTATTTTATAACACCTGTACAGGGGTTGGAGAGATGGCTCAGCAGTTAAAGGCACTTCCTTGCAAAGCCTGATGGTCCATGTTCGATTCCCCAGGACCTACGTAGAGCCAGATACACAAAGTGGCGCATGTGTCTGGCGCTCATTTGCAAGAGGCCCTGGTGCACCCATTTCCTCCTTCCTCTGCTCTCTCTCTGCTTACAAATAAACAAAACATTAAAAAAAAATTGGAAATAGCATGGTGACGATGACTATGTAAGCCCAGTACGTGGGAGGTTGACATACCCTAGTGAAGAATCTACAGAGAAAAACAAAAACAAAGACCAGATTATTAGCATAATACCAGCACAGAGTAGGCACACAAATAGTAGCTACTAAGAAACACATCCTTGGGGGCTGGGTGGATGGCTTCGCGGTTAAGGCGCTTGCCCATAAAGCCTGAGGACCCAGGTTCAATTCCCCAATACCCACGTAAGCAGGATGCACAAGGTAGCACACGCACCTGGAGTTTGTTTGCAACGGATAGAAAGGATGCCTTTTCTATATCTGTCTATTTCTCTCTCTCTCTTTCAAATAAATAAATAAAGTATTTTTAGGAAATCACATCCTTATTCCAAGCATTTCGTGTCCTATGTGGTTATAATTCCAAATATAGTAGACATTTCATGCTCTGTGTATCCCAAATGACAGGCAAGGCTACATAGAATATCTCAGGGCTGGAGAGATGGCAGAGGTTAAGAGTGCTTGCTGAAGAAGCAGGAGGCATGAGTTTGATCCCTAGCACACAAATAAAAAAAGTTAAGACATGGGCTGGAGAAATGGCTTAGTGGTTAAGGCGCTTAACCTAAGGACCCATGTTTGACTCTCCAGGTCCCATGTAAGCCAGACACACACACAAAGATGAGGCAGATGCAAGGTCGCACGTTCCCACTAGGTGGCGAAAGCGCCTGGAGTTCAACTGCAGGGGCTGAGGCCCTGGCCTGCCAATTCTCTCTCTCTAAAATTAAAAAGAAAAGAAGGTTAAAAAAAAAAAAGAGTTAGGCATGGTCAGGCATGTCTGCACCCCAGTCCTGAGGGGTTCAGAGACTAAAGAATTGCTTTTTGGTCTGAATAAAAAATAAGAAATAAATAAAAAAACAAAAGGCAATTCTGAGTTTAGTGAGAAATTCCAAGCATTCTACTCTGGCCTCCAGATGCATGGCACACACAAAAAACTACCACCTCTAACACAGGGCACAAGGAAAGGGTGTTGGCCACCGTACCGACTATCAGGGAAGTAATTCAAAGGTCCCTCAATGCCAATACTGTCCAGATTGCTTTCATAGTCATTTTTTTTTTTTTTATCCTTAGCTAACTTAGCTAAGTCAAGCTCACTATACTTGTTTGTTCTCTTTTTATTTTTTGGGACAGTGGACCTCACTCAGTAGCAACACGCTAGCCTCAAACTCCTGGCGAGTCTCCTTCCTCAGCCTCCTCCTGAGTGCTAGGATTTTAGGTGTGAGCCCCATGCCAGGTTAACTATTCTCTTCTTACTCGGTACTCATACAATACATGTTAAACTGAGGCTGTAACGCAGAACAGAAATAGCTGTGCTACCTTAGACAGCGTACTAAGTGTCAAATATACTATCCTTAGGGCGGGAGAGATGGCTTTGTGGTTAAGCACTTGCCTGTGAAGCCTAAGGAGCCCGGTTCGAGGCTCAATTCCCCAGGACCCACGTTAGCCAGATGCACAAGGGGGCGCACGCATCTGGAGTTCGTTTACAGAGGCTGGAAGCTCTGGTGCGCCCATTCTCTCTCTCTCTCTACCTCCTTCTCTCTGTCGCTCTCAAATAAAAAAAATAGACAAACAAACAAAATATACTATCTTTAAGCCGGGGGTGGTGGCGCACGCCTTTCATCCCAGCACTCGGGAGCCAGAGGTAGGAGGATCACCGTGAGTTTGAGGCCACCCTGACACTCCATAGTGAATTCCAGGTCAGCCTGAGCTAGAGTGAGACCCTACCTCAACACCCCCCCCAAAATTATATATATATATATAAAATATTTAATCTTCACACTAGCTCTGCAAGGAAGAAGATCTTCCTGCAGTTGACAAAACAACGCTACCAGAAAGTGAACAGCAAGGATACAAATGCTAACAGTGGAACTGGGAATGGACCATAGGCTTGCACGGCCCAAAGCCATATACAAAATGACCACACTGGCATTAATTAGCTTTGTTATTAATATGACTTCTATTGCGTATCTGAGTGAGCCATGACAAGTTATGCAAATGTATTTTTGAGAAGAAAGGGTAAAATATAGTAATTTTATATCTACCTACAAAAAAGATATTCTATTATCTTACAAATTATAAAAAAATTAGAGAGATATATGCCAGTTACCGCGTCAGATTAATACAGGCTATGTGAGTGATTTTCTTCTTTTTTTTTTCATTTTGTTTTTCGATGTAGGGTCTCACTCTAGCCCAGGCTGACCTGGAAATCACTCTGTAGTCTCAGGGTAGCCTCGAACTCATCGCGATCCTCCTACCTCTGCCTCCAAAGTGCTGGGATTAAAGGTGTGTGCCACCACGCCCTGGCTAAATTTTTTTTTTTTAAAGAAAAATACTGGAAGTGATAGCATTTACAACTTTTCGTATCAAAAATCCGAAAGCATGTGCCAAAATAGAACTCCCTGCCCGTCATGGGAACTTTCCTTCCTGGTCTCTCTGTGACTAAGGGCTGGCCACGCTGAGGCAAATTGCACAGGGAGACCAAAAGAAAACCCCAGGAAGACACCAGCGCCATCAGGGAAGTGCTTAAAAAGCAAGGTGGCGGTGAGGGGGTGGGGTTGTACCCAAATTATATGTGGGGAAGGTTTGGGGAGAGTCACCAAGCAATTTAGGGTGTGGAGTAAACAGAATTCACAAGAAGATGGGGAAAACAAAACAAAACACAAAACAAAACAAAACCTTGACAAGAGAGACAGAAGGGCTGGCTGCAGGCCACTAACCTTGTGAACACTCTGGGCACGTTAGTCCACTTCATCACCCACTCCACGGATCCCGGGGTGCTATGCACCTAGTGCTAAGTTTTTATATTTTATTTTATTTATTTTGGCTTTCTGAGGTAGGATCTTGCTCTAGCCCAGGCTGACCTGGAATTCACTATGTAGTCTCAGGGTGGCCTGGAGATCTCTGTGATCCTCCTACCTCTGCCTCCCCAGTGCTGGGATTGAAGGCTTGCTGTGCCAATACACCCGGCTATTCTGAATTTAAGTTTTACTTATTTTTGAGGGAGAGCATGGGCATGCCAAGGTCTCCAACCTATGCAAACAAACTCCAGACGCACATGACAGCTTGTGCACCTGGCTTGCGTGGGTACCGGGGAATCGAACAGAGGTCCTTTGGCTTTGCAGGCAAGCGCCTTATTGGCTAAGCCATCTCTCCAGGCCCTCTTTTTTTTTTTAACTATTTTATTAATTTGAGAGAGAGAGAGAAAGAGAGAGAGAGGGAATGAGCGCTCCAGGGCCCTCCAACCGCTGCAAAGAAACTCCAGACGCATGCACCACCTTGTGCCATATTCTGGCTTGACGTGGCTCCTGGGGAATCGAACCTGTGTCCTTAAGCTTGCCTTCATCAGCTAAGCCATTTCTACAAACCACACCCCCCAACCCCACCCCCCCCGCCCCGATCCTCTTTCTTCCATCTTTGTTTGCCCCGGCCTATCATCACCGAGTCAGCGTAGGGCAAACTTCCGGTAAATTACAGCAGGATGCAAAAAATAAATAAACAAACAAAAATTTAAAAAGCAGGAGCAAGGAGGAAATCAAGGGGTACACGGGGGGGGGTGTGGTGGTGCTGGGGGGGGGGTTACCCGCGGATTGCCGCACCCGAGTCAGCGCTTAGGGTCACAGGGGGATACGGGGGGAGGGAAGGCGAGAGATGCACGCACGCACGCACGCACGGACGCACGGACGGACGGACAGACAAGGGGGTTCACGGACGGGGGCGCCCTTCCTTACCTTGGGGTAGGTGTGCAACGGGTACGTGAGCTGACAGGCGCGGTGACAGGACGCCGTGTCCCCCAAGACCGAGTCAAACGCTTCGGCCGAGGCGGTCCCGGGACGTGCCGCCAAGGCCACGGTGCAGAGCAGCAGCAGGGGCGGCGGGAGGCCGAGGACCCAGAGCTTCCCTCTCGGCGCAGCCATCTTGCTCCCCGCTTCCGCTCGCAGCAGCTCGGCTTGTTGTTGCTGTTTTTCCTCGAGGCTGGCGGGAGGAGGTGGGGGAGGTCTTGGCCGCTTCCGCCTCCACGGGCCCGCCCATCCAAACTACTTCCGCCCCAACTCTGGGGGCGGGGGGGGGGAGCTTTTCCGGAAGAGTTGCCGCGTTTCCGCTCGCAAGGTCTGCTGGGAGTTGTAGTTCGCATCCGGACCGGGCTTGTGTTGGAGGCTTCCTCCTTCCCACTTGCCCTTCGTCGGACACACACACGCACACCCCGGAGGCGCGCGGTGCGTTCTGGGCGCTGTAGTTCTCCCGCGGTGCATTCTGGGCGCTGTAGTTCTCCCGCGGTGTGTTCTGGGCGTTGTAGTTCGCTGGGTGGCTGAGCGCCGGTGGCTCGTGGCAGGGAGGCACCTCCTCTTCCACCGAGTCCTAGGGCTGGGGGGCGAACCTGTGAGGAAGAGTTGAAAATAGTTTCTTCCTCCCCGCCCCTGGAAGACGTGACCCAGCTTGAAGAGTCCTGGAGGACGTAGGGACGAATCTGTTTGCAGACTGCCTTTCTTGGTGGGTCTCAGTTCAAGCTGTGGTTTGGGGGTGTCTCTTCCCGAGGGTGGGGTTTCTTCTTGCAGTGGGGATCCGAACCTCTCAGCCATGCGTCAGTAAAGGTCCTCTGACCACAGAGCAATCATTGGTGGACACGGTTGCTAAATATTGTGAGGACCCTGCCACAGGCCATGGTGGGGGGTGGGAGGGTGCTGGTTGGGGTCCTAGGTAAACCTTTGGAATGGAAGCTGCAGGTGGGGTGTGTCGTTGTTTTTAAAAAAAAGGTTTCATTGAGGGCTGGGGAGATGGCTTAGCCTTTAAGGTACTTAACTGCAAAGCCAAAGGACCCAGGTCTGATTCTCCAGGACCCACATAAGCCAGATGCACACGGTGGAGCATGCATCTGGAGTTTGCAGTCGCTGGAGGACCTGGTGTGCCCATTCTCTCTCTCTCAAATAAATAAATAAATAAAGATAAGACGATCCTGCTCTAGCTCTCTCTCTTTCCCTCTCTCTAAAATGAAAAAGAAAGAAAGAAAGGGCTGGAGAGATAGCAGATAAGGCACTTGCCTGCAAAGTCAAAGGACTCAGGTTGGATTCCCCAGGACCCACATAAGCCATATGCACAAGGTAGCGTTTGCAGTGGCTGAAGGCCCTGGTGCACCTATTCTTTTGCTCTATCTGCCTTTTAATCTCTCTTAAATTACTAATAACATTAAAAAAAAGAAGGTTCCATTGAACTTCTTGGAAGCCTAACCCTTTCCCAACCCAGCCTAAGTTGGAAGAGGGTTTTGAAGTCAACAGGGCTCAACTCTCAGTTGGGTAGTTGGAGTCCTCTACGTAGCATGATCTTCTGGAAGTTAGGAACTTCTTAATTTAGGAAGTATTATTTATTTATTTATTTATTTTTTTTTTTGAGGTAGGGTCTTGCTCTAGTTGAAGCTGATCTGGAATTCACTATGTACTCTCAAGGTGGCTTTGAACTCATGGTGATCCTCCTACCTCTGTCTCCCAAGTGCTGGGATTAAAGGCATGGGCCATCATGCCAGGCTCTAGGAAGTAAGTCTATAGCATAATTTCAGTTAAGATCTCTTCCACCAGAGGGAGTTTTACTTCCTGTAAATGCCACTCAAGAGTCCTCATAATTCAGAAATGTTTCCAGAAAACCTAACCGTGTTACCTGGGGATACACATCTCTGCTGTCTTGATGAAGTTTCAGAATCTGCTCTCTTTATTTTTAGACTAGAGAACAGAGCTTTGCGCACCAGGGCCTCAGCCACTGTCATTGAACTCCAGACGCTTGCGCCACCTAGTGGGCATGTGTGACCTTGTGCTTGCCTCGCCTTGGTGCGTCTGGCTTACATGGGATCTGGAGAGTCGAACATGGGTCCTTAGGTCTTGCAGGCAAGCGCCTTAACCGCTAAGCCATCTCTCCTGCCCTGTTTCTTGAACAGTGTACACCTCAAGCACCAGAACGTGGTTGGAGCCCCATCACAATGGATAAATTTGTCGTTCGAACACCTAGAATCCAGAATAGCCCGCTGAAGAAAGAGTCTGGTGGAAAGGTTTACAAACAAGCCACGATTGAATCTTTGAAGGTGAGAAGGGATCGGGGACTAGAGAAAAATGTGCAAGGGACTGTGATAGCAAGATGCAGTCAAGACACTCTTCTTGGGAGATGGTGAATTATCCCTGGCTGTGCTGCCGCCATGCCATTCAGGGCTTCTTTTTTTTTTTTTTTTTAATGTTTTTTGTTACTTTTTAATTTATTTATTTATTTGAGAGCAACAGAGATAGAAAGAAGCAGAGAGAGAGAGAGAGAGAGAAATTGGGCACGCCAGGGCCTCCAGCCACTGCTAACGAACTCCAGACGCATGCGCCCCCTTGTGCATCTGGCTAACATGGGTCCTGGGGAATCAAGCCTCGAACCGGGGTCCTTAGGCTTCACAGGCAAGCGCTTAACCGCTAAGCCATCTCTCCAGCCCATTCAGGGTTTCTTAATTCCTTCACTTTCCCACATACCTTGTACAGGACTCATTAATTCCTTCACCCCTGCTACACTGTACTAATTACTCTGGCTTTAGGAACTATAGAAATGATCCCTGAAAGTATAGTCTTTACTCTTGGCTTTAGGATATGTTTGCTAGCTAATAGGATAACCCCTCCTCAGCTTTGGTTAAAAGTTTTACCTGTTAGAAATGTTAAAGTACCAAATATGATTCTTTTTTATTTTTAATTTTTTTTGATTTATTAGAGACAGAGAGAGGGGGAGAGAGAGAGAGAGAATTGGGTGTGCCAGGGCTTGTAGCCACTGGAAATGAACTCCAGATGCATGTGCCACTTTGTGCATCTGGTTCATGTGGGACCTGGAGAATCGAACCTGGGTCCTTAGGCTTTGCAGGCAAGTGCCTTAATTGCTACACCATCTCTCATGTCCTCTTTTTCTTTTTTTCTGAAATAGGGTCTCACTCTAGCTCAGGCTTACTTGGAATTCACTATGTAGTCTCAGGGTGGCCCCCAACTCTCTGCGATCCTCCTACCTCTGCTTCCAGAGTGCTGGGATTAAAGGTGTGCAACACCACACCCAGCTCCAAATAGGATTCTGAATGCTTTGTAAAACCCTAGTAAGGAATAAGTGATGACGTTATCCAGTATTTTCAAAGTTTGGATTCCTGCCATCCATGTAAATGCTAGGTGTGTGTGGCAGCCTCCCTATAATCCCAGTGCTCAGGAGGCAGAGACAAGGTCCCTAGGGCCCTAGGTTAGCAGAGTTATCAAGCCATGGGGTCAGGTGAGAGAAATTTGCCTTAGTAAAATGCTGGGGCTGGGGAGATGGCTTAGCGGTTAAGGCAGTTGCCTGTGAAGCCTAAGGACCCAGGTTCGATTCTCCAGGTCCCACCTAAGCCAGATGCACAAGGTGGCTGGAGGTCCTGGCGTGCCCATTCTCCCTCTCTCTCTTTCCTCTCTGTCTCTAATAAATAAATAAATAAATAATAAATAAATCAGAAAAAAAAAAGAAGTATGCTGGAAGAAGATACCGAACATCAACCGCAGGCTGCGTCATGTATGCTCACTTGTACCAGCATAACATTACACATGAGGGCCCACACATACACAAACATAGACGGAAAAAAAAAAATCAGTGACCGTAGGTTCATAATATACCAAAGTAATTATTGTTTTACTAAAAACAAACTTCAGTTAGTCCTTTTTTTTTTTTTTTGTTAGTCCCTTTTAGCATCTTTTTAAATTTTTATTTTAGAGAGAGAGAGAGAGATGGCACACCAGGGCCTCAGCCACTGCAATCGAACTCCAGACGCTTGCGCCACCTAGTGGGCGTGTGACTTTGCGCTCGCCTCACCTTTGTGCGTCTGGCTCATGTGGGATCTGGAGAGTCGAACGTGGGTCCTTAGAGTTCGCCTGCCATCGCTCCAGCCCCCTTTTTAGTATCTTGAACCTGTCTCCTCCTGCATGTCTCACTTATTTTCAGTCTGTTTATGTTTTCTATCCCTTCTACTGAATTCCTAATGTTTGTATTCCGCAGAGCTTTGTCTCATATTGTCTACTTGGCCAGGCTGAGTTACTCATCTCAAGGCTTCCAATGTGTGTGACTTACAAATACGTGCCTCCTGTCTAGATCCCTCAGGGTGAGAGGGGTTCTGGGGCTAGAAACATTGTCCTGGAAAATAGTGTATGTAGCATTAAAAATGTAGAGCTAAACTTGTGTTGAAGTCCCAGTTGTGTCTTTATGACCTTGGGTGATTTATTTAATCTCTTTGTAACTTTGTCTCTAAAATGGGGATTAATGATACCAATTTTTAAAATATTTTTTTGTTTATTTTTATTTATTTATTTGAAAGTGACAGAGAAAGAGAGAGAGAGGGAGAGAGAGAATGGGCACACCAGGGTCTCCAGCCACTGGAAACGAACTCGAGACGTGTGCGCCCCCTTGTGCATCTGGCTAACGTGGGTCCTGGGGAATCAAGCCTCTGACCAGTGTCCTTAGGCTTCACAGGCAAGTGTTTAACCACTAAGCCATCTCGCCAGCCCAATGATACCAATTTTTAAAAGGTACTATGAGGTTTGAGCAATTCAATATATATTTTGGTTTTTTGAGGTAGGGTCTCGCTTACTTGGCTTACTTGGAATTCACTATGTAGTCTCAGTCTGGCCTTGAACTCACGGCGATCCTCCTACCTCTGCCTCCTCCCGAGTGCTGGGATTAAAGGCGTGCGCCGCCATGCCCTGCGCAATTCAGTATTTTTAAGGACTCTGGCATATACTAAGAATTATGCAAGTGTTGGCTGTTACTGTTATTATGCTATGAAATGCTTGTCATCTTCCGTGACCCTAGTTCAAGAGTCTCCTCTACTGTATAGAAGGCCGTCCTCTCCCTTCCCTAGGTACAGAGCCATTCTAATAAAAAAAAGTGTGGTCCTTCATTGAGTCATCCGTATAACTTAAGCCTGTTCTCATCTTCGGACCTATGTAATGTTTTATTAAAATTGTTTCTTTAGGGCTGGAGAGATGGCTTAGCGGTTAAGGCGCATGCCTGCGAAGCCTAAGGACCCAGGTTCCATTCTCCAGGTCCTACATAAGCCAGGTGCACATGGTGGCGCACGTGTCTGGAGTTCATTCGCAGTGACTGGAAGCCCTGGCGTGCCAATTCACTCTCTCTCTCTCTCTCTCTTTCTCTCTGTCCCTCTCCCTCTGTCTCTGACTCTACTAAGTAAATAAAAAAAATCTTTAAAAAAAAATTGTTTCTTTAACTGCTCATACCCTGCTATAGTCTGAGTTTCTCAAAAGACTCTGTCTTAATGATTTTCTATCCCCAGCGATGGCATAGGGCTTAGAAAATAGTAGTCCATAACGCATTGTCATAGCAACCTAATGAACTGAAGGAAACATAGCTCTTAAGTGCTCTGGCATGCCCGGTAAAGTCTTTCTTCTGTCCCAGCATGCCTTATCCTACCTGGTGGCTCTCCATTTGTGTGCAGACATTACAGCCACACCCCACTTTTTTTTTTTTTTTTTTGAGGTAGGCTTTCACTCTAGTTCAGGCTGACCTAGAATTCACTATGTAGTCTCAGACACCCCACTTTTAAACTTTTTTTCTTTTTCTTTTTCAAAGTAGGGTCTTGCTCTAGCCCAGGCTGACCTGGAATTCACTATGGAGTCTCAGGGTGGCCTCGAACTCACAGCCATCCTCCTACCTCTGCTTCCTGAGTACTGGGATTAAAGGCGTGCACCACCACGCCCGGCTTTAAACTTTTCTTTATATAAGTTGGTCTCTAGGTCTTCTTCCTTCTTTCCTTCCTGTAATTAATATATATGTATATATATATATTTTTTTTTTTATTGACAAATTCTATACTTACAGTCAACAAACCATGGTATTTCCCTCCCCTCCCCCTTTCATTCTTATTTTTAATTTTTTTTTTTTTGAGGTAGGGTCTCATTCTAGCCCGGGCTGACCTGGAACTCACTCTGTAGCCCAGGCTGTCCTTGAACTCATGGCGATCCTCCCACTTCAGCCTCCTGAGTGCTGGGCTTGTAAATGTGAGCCACTATGCCTGGCTAGGGCTTTTTGCTTTGTTTTTGGAAGTGGGGTCTCCCTCTAGCTCAGGCTGACCTGGAATTCACTGTGTAGTCTCAGGGTGGCCTTGAACTCACCGGTTATCCTCCTACCTCTACTTCCCGGGTGCTGGGATTAAAGGTGTGCACCACCACGCCCGGTTCCAATGTACTCTTAAGGTTTGGCGCCTCAGTTTCTTTCTTTCTTTCTTTCTTTCTTTCTTTCTTTCTTTCTTTTTTTTTTTTTTTTTTTTTGTTGTTGTTTGTTTTTTCAGGTAGGGCCTTACTGTAGCCCAGGCTGACTTGGAACTCACTATGTAGTCTCAGGGTGGCCTCAAACTCGTGGTGATCCTCCTACCTCTGCCTCCCAAGTACTGGGATTAAAGGCATGAGCCCTCATGTCCGGCTTCAATGTACTCTTATGGCTTGTCACCTCAGAAAGGCCAACCCTAGGAAAATGGTGTGAAAAACCGATTCCTTTAGGCAGCTGCTGGTACCGTGAAGCAAATGAGACTGAAGAGGGTATCACAGCCAAGTCATGGGAGTCCTTTTATATCATGCTTAAGAGTTTGGACCATGGGATATTGTTTACAATCATGGAAGTTGTAAATAAAAAAAAAATTGAAAATAAAAAAAAAAAGAGTTTGGGCTTCTGGGCTGGAGGGATGGCTTAGTTAGGTTAAGGCGCTTGCCTGCAAGGCCAAAGGACCAAGGTTCGATTCCCCAGGACCCACGTTAGCCAGATGCACAAGGGGGCGCACGTGTCTGGAGTTCACATCTGCAGGGCTAGAGGCTCCGGCATGCACATTCTCTCATTCTCTATCTGCTTCTTTCTCCACATAAGCCAGATGCACGAGGTGGCTCATGTGTCTGGAGTTGCAGTAGCTAGAGACCGTGGTGTGCCCATTCTCTCTCTATGTCTCTATCTTCTATTTGCCTCTCTCTCTAATAAATAAATAAATAAATATAAAAATATTTTTTAAAAAAGAAAGAAATGGGCTGGGGAAATGGCTTAGTGGTTAAGGCATTTGCCTATGAAGCCAAAGGATCCCGGTTCAATTCCCCAGGACCCACATAAACCAGATGCACAAGGTGGCGCATGCGTCTGGAGTTCCTTTGCAGTGGCTGGAGACCCTGGTGTGCCCATTCTCTCCTCTCTGCCTCGTCCTCTCAAATAAATAAATAAAAATATTTTTTTTTAAGAAATGCCTTCAATACAGGTGAGCTTGCAAGCAATAAGGGAACTCCTAAGGGCCAAAGAGAGAGAGAGAGGAAATTGAACCATAGAGGTAAAGGAGGAAGTTGAGTTCAGTAGTTCAGGGAATAGTGAAACCCGATGGAATGCTTAGGGGCTGCGGCTTTAAGGTCAGCGTGCGGACGGGTCTCAGGCTGAACACCATAGGAGCTGGAACCGGACCTCCCCCTTACCGTGACGCTGGGAACCAAAATAGGGCTACATTGCTTGTGAAAAAATGGTGGCGTGCGCCTTTAATCTCAGCACTCGGGAGGCAGAGGTAGAAGGATCGCCGTGAGTTCGAGGCCAGCCTGAGACTTACATAGTGAATTCCAGGTCAGCCTGGGCTAAAGTGAGACCCTACCTCGAAAAACCAAAAAAAAAAAAAAAAAAAAAAAAAAAAAAAGAGCCAAAAAATTCCCCTGGCTAGTCCAAGAAAACAGCATTAAGATTGCAGTCTTGGCTGGGGAGATAACTCAGTTAAGGGCGCTTGCCATGCAAGCTAGAGGGCCTGATTTACCCTGAACCCACGTATGCAGCTAGGCATGGCCATGCTCGCTAGTAACTCCAGTCTCCTGAGGGGAGCAGAGATGGTTGATTCTGGGGCTTCCTGGTCAGCCAGTCTTAACTGCAAAAACCAGCAGCTCCAGGTTTATGAGAAAGTGTAACGGGGCCGGGCATGGTGGCGCACACGCCTTTAATCCCAGCACCCTGGGAGGCAGAGGTAGGAGGATCGCCGTGAGTTCGAGGCCACCCTGAGACTCCATAGTGAATTCCAGGTCAGCCTGGGCTACAGCAAAACCCTGCCTTGAAAAACCCAAAAGAAAGAGAAGAAAAGAAAGACTGTAACTGGGAAACACGTGAATGAGTGATAGAGAGAGAGACATACCATATTCTCCTTTGGCCTCTAAGTGTGCCTGGAGTGTGCACACATACTTGTGCACATCTGCACACGCACACACACACACACACACACACGATTGCAACCTTCTAAGGGTCTTAGATGGAAAATGAGTCGGTTCTACTACAGTAGACCACACACTACCATGCGTGAATATGTATAACTTAAACTATATGCAATATGAAAATTCATATAAAATCTAGTTAGAGCCAGGAATATCCCCAAAAACCTTGACAGTGGCAAATGTGAGATGCTGAAGTATTGGACCTTCTAGAATAAATAGGATTCCCATGGAAAATAATCTTTAAAAATGAGTCCACAGCCAGGTTTGGTGGCGCATGCCTTTAAATCCCAGCACTCGGGAGGCAGAGGTAGGAGGATCCCTTTGAGGCCATCCTGGGACTATATAGTGAATTCCAGGTCAGCCTGGGCTAGAGCGGGACCCTACCTCAAAAAACCAAAAGAAAAAAAAAGAAAAGAAAGAAAAAAAAATAATAAATCCACGGGAGCTACAGAGATGTTAAGGTACTTGCCTGCAAAACCTAATGACCTGGGTTTGATTCCCCAGTACCCACGTAAAGCCAGATACACAAAGTGGCACATGCATTTGGACTTCATTTACAGTGGCTAGAGGCCCTGGTGACCCCATTCTTTCTCTCCCTCTCCTTGCTCCTTCTCTGGGCCTTGGGCTCCTCACCTGAAAAGAAAGGGCAGACAGGGCTGGAGAGATGGCTTAGTGGTTAAGCGCTTGCCTGTGAAGCCTAAGGACCCTGGTTCGAGGCTTGATTCCCCAGGACCCACGTTAGCCAGATGCACAAAGGGGTGCACGTGTCTGAAGTTCGTTTGCAGTGGCTGCAGGCCCTGGTGTGCCCATTCTTTCTCTCTATCTGCCTCTTTCTGTCTCTGTCTGTCGCTCTCAAATAAATAAATAAAAATAACAAAAAAAATTAAAAAAAAAAGAAAGGGCAGACAGGGCTGGAGAGATGGCATAGTGGTTAAGGCGCTTGCCTGCGAAGCCTAAGGATCCGTGTTCGACTCTCCAGGTCCCACGTAAACCAGACATGCAAGATGACACAAGCACACGAGGTCGCACATGCATGTAAGATAGTGCACGCATCTGGAGTTTGATTGCAGTGGCTAGAGGCTCTGGCATGCCAATTCTCTCTCTCATAAAAAAAAAAAAAATTACAAAAAAAAAATCTGGGTGCCCCCTCCAAAAAAAAAAAAAAAAAAAAACACCGAAATACAAGAAAGTACCCATGGTTTTTATTGTAACTCAAACGGTTCTTGAGTGTGGACTTTGTAAATGATGATGTGTTGTCACAGTATCAAAAGGTTGGACATGCCTGTTAGAACTATCGAAGGTCATGCACAAAGCACCAGTTTTAAAAACTTTATATGTATTCATTTATTTGAGAGAGAGAAAGAGGCAGAGAGTGAGCAAGAGAGAGAATGGGCGCGCCAGGGCCTCCAGCCGCTGCAAACGAACTCCAGACGTGTGTGCCCCCTTGTGCATCTGGCTGACGTGGGTCCTGGGGAATCGAACCAGGGTCCTTTGGCTCTTCAGGCAAGCGCTTAACCGCTAAGCCATCTCTCCAGCCCTGAATGCCAGGTTTAGAATCCCGAACCTACCGTGCTCCAAAGAAGGTTGGAGTTCACCGGAGAGAGGAGAGGGGAGTCCTTCGTAGACAAACGCTAGCGGTGGTGATTTCACTTGGAGAACTTGGCTCGGCTTCCGAGAACTAATCAACAAAGAGGCCAGATCTGTGCCCGGATGAAAGACCGAAGAGAGCACTGGGTGATGCTAGAGGAAAAGGTGGCTCCCCTGGAAACACTATTGTGCTTGGGAATTTTTTTTTTTTTTTTTATAGCACAAAGATGTAGGTAATCATAGGAGAAAACAGTGGCTGGGTGGGAGTTGAATCCTAGTAGCTGAGTTAACATTCTTAGAAGGACCATGATATCCCTGCAGAGTCTGTGTGAAGGGGGTTGTCCCAAACTGGAGACTAAATTTATCATTAATATATATATTTAAAAAATTTTTTATGTTTATTTTTATTTATTTATTTGAGAGTGACAGACAGAGAGAAAGAGAGAGTGAGAGAGAGAGAGAGGGAGGGAGAGAATGGGCGCGCCAGGGTCTCCAGCCACTGCAAACGAACTCCAGACGCGTGCGCCCCCTTGTGCATCTGGCTAACGCGGGTCCTTGGGAATCGAGCCTCGAACCAGGGTCCTTAGGCTTCACAGGCAAGCGCTTAACCGCTAAGCCATCTCTCCAGCCCTATCATTAATATTTTTGAGTCAGCATTCAGCATAACGAGTTTCATTATATGTCTTCATACGTAAATGTCGCAGTCAGGTTCGCATTGCTGGCAGAAATCACCCCACCAATAGCTTCTTGTGGGGAAAGCAAAGGTTTATTTTGGCTTACAGACTCGAGAGGAAGCTCCATGATGGCAGGGGAAAACGGTGGCATGAGCAGAGGGTGGACATCACTCCCTGGCCAACCTCAGGTGGACAACAGGGATCAGAGAGTGTGCCAAACACTGGCATGGGGAAACTGGCTATAACACCCATAAGCCCGCCCCCGACAATCACCACCTCCAGGAGGTATTACAGCTGGAGAGCCTAGCATTCAGAACACCTAAGTTTATTGGGGACACCTGAATCAAAACACCACACTATATCATGATACTTCTCTTTTTACAAAAAGCTTTTATTTATTTATTTCCAAGCAGAGAGATAGAGTGAATGGGTGCATCGGGGGCCTCTGCTGCTGCAAATGAATTCCAGATGCATATCCCACTTTGGGCATTTGGCTTTACATGGATACTGGGGAATTGAACCTGGGTTGTTAGGCTTTGCAGGCAAGCGCCTTAAACTCTGAGCCATCTCTCCAGCCCACGATACTTCTTACTCACCACCCTCCTCCATCGTCCCTCCGCCAAATTGTTTTTGCTTTCATGTCATATATATTCCATTACACCCCCCGTTCCAACTCCTTTTTCCTTTATACCTCTGCTACCCCTCTCATAGTCTACTTTCCACCCCTCCTCTTTTCTCTCTCCACACACAAATCTAGAGAAAATGTGATACTTGACCATCTTTCTTTCTTTGTTTTGTTTTGAGGTAGGGTGTCCCTCCACCACAGGCTGTCCTGGAACTCTCTCTGCAGTTCCAGGCTGGCCTCGAACTCACAGGCATCCACCTACATCTGCCTCTCCTAAGTGCTGGGATTAAAGGCATGAGTTTGATTATTGCACCTAACGTAATCTCCAGTTCTGTCCATTTTCTTTCATGGCAGTGTTTCATTCGTAGATGGGGGACTTAAGGGAGGCCTGAAAGGGCCCACATCGTAGGCGCTACAGGTGAATTGTCAGGAGCAGTGTGATCACTGCAAGGAGCTAAAAAGTCAGCCTGTGTGGAAGAGATAGCTTTCAATACCTGCAGGTTGAGAGAGCACCAGAGCATCAAGAGGAGAAGGAGGAGGATCACAGTAGAGATCACCAGAGTCTGAGGAGCAGGGGAGGATCACAGTAGAGAACCCCAGAGTCTGACGAGGAGGAGGAGGAGCACAGTAGAGATCACCAGAGTCTGAGGAGGAGGAGGATCACAGTAGAGATCACCAGAGTCTGAGGAGCAGGGGGAGGATCACAGTAGAGAACCCCAGAGTCTGAGGAGGAGGAGGAGGAGCACAGTAGAGATCACCAGAGTCTGAGAAGGAGGAGGAAGAGGATCACAGTAAAGATCACCAGAGTCTGAGGAGGAGGAGGAGGATCACAGTAGAGATCATCAGAGTCTGAGGAGCAGGGGGAGAATCACAGTAGAGAACACCAGAGTCTGAGGAGGAGGAGGAGGAGCACAGTAGAGATCACCAGAGTCTGAGGAGGAGGAGGATCACAGTAGAGATCACCAGAGTCTGAGGAGGAGGAGGATCACAGTAGAGAACACCAGAGTCTGAGGAGGAGGAGGATCACAGTAGAGATCACTAGAGTCTGAGGAGGAGGAGGAGGAGCACAGTAGAGAACCCCAGAGTCTGAGGAGGAGGAGGAGGATCACAGTAGAGATCACCAGAGTCTGAGGAGGAGGAGGAGGATCACAGTAGAGAACACCAGAGTCTGAGGAGGAGGAGGAGGATCACAGTAGAGATCACCAGAGTCTGAGGAGGAGGATCACAGTAGAGATCACCAGAGTCTGAGGAGGAGGAGGATCACAGTAGAGAACACCAGAGTCTGAGGAGGAGGAGGAGGATCACAGTAGAGAACCCCAGAGTCTGAGGAGGAGGAGGATCACAGTAGAGATCACCAGAGTCTGAGGAGGGGGATCACAGTAGATATCACCAGAGTCTGAGGAGGAGGATCACAGTAGAGATCACCAGAGTCTGAGGAGGAGGAGGAGGAGGATCACAGTAGAGATCACCAGAGTCTGAGGAGCAGGAGGAGGATCACAGTAGAGATCACCAGAGTCTGAGGAGGAGGAGGAGGATCACAGTAGAGATCACCAGAGTCTGAGGAGGAGGAGGAGGATCACAGTAGAGAACACCAGAGTCTGAGGAGGAGGATCACAGTAGAGATCACCAGAGTCTGAGGAGGAGGATCACAGTAGAGATCACCAGAGTCTGAGGAGGAGGAGGATCACAGTAGAGAACCCCAGAGTCTGAGGAGGAGGAGGATCACAGTAGAGATCACCAGAGTCTGAGGAGGGGGATCACAGTAGATATCACCAGAGTCTGAGGAGGAGGATCACAGTAGAGATCACCAGAGTCTGAGGAGGAGGAGGAGGAGGATCACAGTAGAGATCACCAGAGTCTGAGGAGCAGGAGGAGGATCACAGTAGAGATCACCAGAGTCTGAGGAGGAGGAGGATCACAGTAGAGAACACCAGAGTCTGAGGAGGAGGATCACAGTAGAGAACACCAGAGTCTGAGGAGGAGGATCACAGTAGAGATCACCAGAGTCTGAGGAGCAGGAGGAGGATCACAGTAGAGAACACCAGAGTCTGAGGAGGAGCCTCGTTTTTGTGTCCTTCCTGTCCCGGCTGCAGTTCCAGAGGCTGAGCAGGAGAGGCCTAGCAGGTGGTGGTGGGGTCATGCCAGCTCTGGGAAATAGGGGAGGAGCATATATAGACACCCTTCTTTCCCTCAGACTTTTAGGCTGGAGTCCAAGGGAGGGAGAAGGCTTTGAGGAGTTCCTTTCTATCACAAGGCCATATTGAAATGGCCGATAAGAAGTACACAGGCCCCGTGGACTCACCTTGGGAAGCTCACATCCGCCTCCACATGAAGGAACAAACGCCACCGCCTAGAAGCGTCTGTCTGCTTTCTCGTCCTGACTGCCCCTCCCAGGGAATAGCGATCTAAGAAAAGATTTCTCTTCTAATTTTGGAACTATAAAATCAACTTTACTTTTTTGCCTGCCACTCTAACCTTTTTATTTATTTATTTTGCAAGCACAGAGAGAGAGAGAAATACAGAGAAAGAGAGAGAATGGAGGCACCGATGCCTCCAGCCCCTGGAAACGAACTCCAGACACGTGCGCCTCCTTGTGCATGTGACTTTTGTGGGTACTGGGGAATCGAACCTGGGACCTTTGGCTTCACAGGCAAGCGCCTTAACCACTAAGACATCTCTCCAGCCCACTTTTACCTTTTTTAAACTTTTCTTTTTTTTTGGTTTTCCGAGATAGCGGCTTACTCTGGCCCAGGCTGACCTGGAATTCACTATGTATTCTCAGGGTGGTCTTGAACTCACAGTGATCCACCTACCTTTGCCTCCCGAGTGCTGGGATTAAAGGTGTGCACCACCATGCCCGGCACTTTTACCTTTTTTAATTAAAAAGTTCTTTGCCAGGCATGGTGGCACACACCTTTAATCCCAGCACTGGGGAGGCAGAGGTAGGATGATCAATATGAGTTCAAGGCCAGCCTTAGACTACATAGTGAATTTCAGGTCAGCATGGGCTAGAGTGAGACCCTACCTCAAAAAATAAACAAAAGAAAGAGTTCTTAGAGGGTGCAGGAAGAATGTAAAAGCCAAAGGAAGGGTAGGACTCCTTACAACGTGCTCCTCCAGACACAAAATGGCCTGGATATCCATGACCTCACAGCACCTGACACTACCTACTCAAGACCATCATAATAGGAGGAAAAGATCATGACATCAGAATAAAAGAGAGACTGATTGAGAGGGGGAGGGGGTATGATGGAGAATGGAGTTTCAACAGGGGAAAGTGGGGAGGGAGGGAATTACCATGGGATATTGTTTATAATCATGGAAGTTGTCAATAAAAAAATAAAGAAAAAAGCCAGAGTTCTTTGTTGAAATGATTTCAAAACTAGAAAAATTTCATTATAGTACAAAGAATTTGTCTATGACCTTCACCCATATTCCTTAATTTCTGGCATTTTATACTTGATGGAAAAAATGTTTATCAACTTGAAATGATGGTTTCTTCTTGGAAGAGAAGAAGGGAATGAGTTTGGTGAAAGATGAAAAGGGACTTAAATTTTATAATTATTTCTTGTGGGCAATGGCAAACTATTAACCTTCATTGCAAGTAATGGATTTCTCTTTGTACGTATGCGTTCGAACTTAAAAAAAAAAAGTTCTTTCAAAAAGAAAATCGGAGTTTTCTCTGAGAAGTGAGGAACTGTTAGAGAGAGGTTTTTCTTTTCGAGGTAGGGTCTCACTCTAGCTCAGGCTGACCTGGGATTCACTATGGAGTCTCAGGGTGGCCTCGAACTCAGGGCGATCCTCCTACCCCTGCCTCCCGAGTGCTGGGATGAAAGGCGTGCGCCACCACGCTGGGCTGAGTGTGTTTATCTTGTGAAATACACATGTTTTTATGGCCGCTCTGTTCTGGATTGTTGCCTGAGAATTAAGACATTTTGACGTGAGCTATCAGTTCGATTCACCTCAGCAGCATCTTCCTCTCTCCTCACCACCTCCACTGCTGAGCGCCCAGCGGGTCCGGCATGGTAAGATTAAAAGTTGCACTTTTCCTAATAGATGCAACTCTCTTCCTTATTTGCAGTCAGTAGGGCCTGCTTTTAAGCAATTACCCATCATTTGGGGCCATCAGATACACTGCGCTTTGGTTCAGGTCATAATCAATAATTCATACGTCAATAGGAGAGCCATTAGCTCAGGTGAAGGCAGATGTCTTTCTAATGAAAATGTTCCATTTTCCAAATGACTTTTTCTTTTCTTTTTTTTTTTTTTTCCTCTCTCAGAGAGTTGTGGTTATCGAAGACATAAAAAGGTGGAAAACTACTCTGGAGGTTCCCGATCAAACCACAGAGAATCTAGTCGAAGCCTTGCAAGAATTGAAGAAGAAAATCCCCTCCAGAGAAGTGTTAAGATCCACGCGGATAGGTATGACCATGACCTTGGTGGAAAGCACCTCTCTTTTGTCTCCTGCCTTTCTTCCTTCAAGGAGTGAGTTCTCTGATCTCTCGGTGCCTTGCACACCGGGTCGGGGAAGGAGCCACGGTTTGGGAGACTCTCCAGTGGCTACAGGTCTGTGCTTTTGTAATGTGTGGTTAAACATTCCAGAAAAATGAGGTGAAAATAGACAAAACACAAGTCCCAGTCTTCTTACTCGATTTAACCGATACAGAATTATTCTCTCAAATTGCTATAAAGGTTTTAGTTTTTATTTATTTATTTTTTTTTTTTTTTTTGAGGTAGAGTCTCACTCCAGCCCAGGCTGACTGGGACTCACCATGGAGTCTCAGGGTGGCCTCGAACTCACGGTGATCCTCCTACCTCTGCCCCCCCCCGAGTGCTGGGATTAAAGGCGTGCGCCACCACGCCCGGCAAAGTTTTTATTTTTATGAAATTTATTTATTTGAGAGAGAGACAAGGAGAAAGAGGTAGATAGAGAATGGGCACACCAGGGCCCCCAGCCACTACAAACGAACTCCAGACACATGTGCCCCCTTGTGCTTCTGGTTTACGTGGGTCTTGGGGAGTTGAACCTGGGTTCTTTGGCTTTGCAGGCAAACACCTTAACCACTAAGCCATCTCTCCAACCCAAAAGTTTATTTTTTATTTTTTATTTGAGAGAGAAAGATGCAGATACAGAGAGTAAATGGGCACTCCAGGGTCTCCAGCCACTGCGAACAAAGTCCAGATCCATGCCCCACCTTGTGCATCTGGCTTATGTGGGTACTGGGGAATCGAACCTGGGTCTTTAGGCCTTGCAGGCAAACAACTTAACCACTAAGCCATCTCTCCAGCACCCCCTTGTTTTAAAATATATTTTATTTATTTGCAAGAGAGAGAGAGAAAGATGGGGAGGGGTGGGGAGAGAGAATGGGCACCCCAGAGCCTCCAGCCACTGCAAGCGAACTCCAGATGCGTGCGCCACTTTGCGTGTCTGGCTTCATGTGGGTCCTCGGAAATTGAACTCTGGTCATTAGGCTTTGCAGGCGAGCACCTTAGCCGCGGAGCCATCTCTCCAGCCCTATAAAAGTTTTATGTTCCGTTTCCATAGTTACCCCATAGCGTAGATTGGTAAGTGATGAAATGATCTATAGCTTGATGCTGAATGTGAACCAAGTGTTCAGATATGGTTGCTTCGTGACCTTAAGGAGCTGGGGTTTGTTGGGAGAGGTGGTGGCAGCGGATAGATCAGGGCAATACGGTGGGTTATAACTAAGCACGTGCGATAAGGCACTGCACACTGCTCTGACCTGGAGAACGTCTATGCTGTGACAAAGGACAGAGCAGTCACTTACATCTAGACAGTCCCAAAAAGGATTCACAGAAGTGGCATTTCAGTAATTTTTTTTTTTTTTTTTTTTGGTTTTCTGAGGTAGGGTTTCACTCTGGTCCAGGCTGACCTGGAATTCACTATGTAATCTCACAGTGGCCTCGGACTCATGGCGATCCGCCTACTTCTGCCTCATGAGTGCTAGGATTAAAGGTGTGTGCCATCATGCCCGGCTCTCAGTTAATTTAAAAAATATATATATATTTGTTATTTATTTATTTGGGAGACAGAATGGGGGGGGGGCGATGGGTGTGCGAGGGCCTCCAGCCATTGCAAACGAACTCCAGATACATGTGCCACCTTGTGCATCCGGCTTTCGTGGATCCTGGAAAACTGAACCTGGATCCTTTGGCTTTGCAGGCAGATCCCTTAACCGCTAAGCCATCCCTCCAAACCCCCTTTTTTTAAATTGACAACCTCTACGATTGTAAGCAATACCGCATGGTAATGCCCTCCCTCCCCCCACTTTCCTCTTAGCAGTACCCCATGGTAATGCCCTTCCTCCCCCACTTTCCCCTTTGAAACTCCACTCTCCATCATATCCCCTCCCCCTCTCAATCAGTCTCTCTTTTATTTTGATGTCATGATCTTTTCCTCCTATTATGACGGTCTTGTGTAGGTAGTGTCAGGTGCTGTGAGGTCATGGATATCCAGGCCATTTCGTGTCTGGAGGAGCACGTTGTAAGGAGTCCTACCCTTCCTTTGGCTCTTACATTCTTTCCGCCACCTCTTCCGCAGTGGACCCTGAGCCTTGGAAGGTGTGATAGAGATATTACAGTACTGAGTACTCCTCTGTCACTTCTTCTCAGCACCATGATGCCTTCTGAGTCATCCCAAGGTCACTGCCATCTGAAGAGAGAAGGTTCTCTAACCAAAAGTGAGAGTAGCATTCATATATGGGTATGAACATTAAGAGAAGTGCTCACTGGGCAGCTTGGTGAACATTTAGCCCGACAGCAATGGACGTTACACCCCTAGGGCGCATGACTACCCCTGTTGTGGGTTTTCAGTATCCAGCCCATTTGTTTTTCGAGGTAGGGTCTCACTCTAGCCCAGGCTGATATGGAATGCACTATGTAGTCTCAGGGTGGCCTCGAACTCACGACGATCCTCCTACCTCTGCCTCCCGATGAGCCACCGCGCCCGGCTTCTCAGTTCAGTATTGAAAGAAACTTCGCCTTGCTGTCTTCTCCAGTGGCAAGTCAGGCTGGAGACAGCGACATCCGCACGCGCATCTTAGGGTAGCTTTGGAGCCATTGCACAGGTAAGTGAGGGGCTGGGGTTGAACTGCCGTTTTGCACGGCGCACAGCTGTGGGTGCCGATCGGGAGAGCGAGAGCAGCACCATGTGTCACTCAAGCTGCTCCCGGTTCCCCAGGGAGCCCCGGGGGCCGCCTGTCGCAGCTGCTGCTCTTGCCCTCGCCAGTGCCGCCGCCGTCGTCGCCTCCCCTGCCTCCCCTTGACCTCCCGTTTTGCAGAAGCAGGAGAGAGCGGCCCCGCGCTGGCACGAACAGCTGGGAAGGGCTGCGCGGGGTCCCCGGGGAGCCCTCAAAGAGTTTTAGAGGCGAACCCCTGTAATCTAAACCAGAATCTGAGAAAATCAGATGCTTAAAGAACATTAAAAAAAAAAACAACTAAACAACCCTGCCATTAGAGCCAAGGAGAGACTCCCCATCTGCTGCCGGATCTTCTGTCTGAATAGGTCGCGGCCACTAGAGGGCAGTAGGTCCATTCACACGAGCGTGTGAGATCTTTTCCCCCAGTAGAGGGTACTAGTGATTAATAGTTTATGACCCGTGTGTGTGTGTGTGTGTGTGTGTGTGTGTGTGTGTGTGTGTGTGTGAATGCATGCCTGTGCTCCTATTTAGGCACATATCACAAATACCACGTATGATCTGATCTTAAATTTCAAGACAATAAGCTAGAATTGTCCTACAAATGCAGAACAGGTGATAGCTTTTAAAATCATTTCTGCCCGACCTTCGAACACACTTGGGAGTGCTTTTAAGCACGGGTGTGTCCGATGTTCAGAAACCGCAGCTCAGCAATCATAATAAAATTCCAGCGGGGTAAATAAACTCAGGAGGAGCTGGAGACCATTCAGCATTTGCACCTTGACTTTATACCCTCCCTGAGCTGGAGGGTATATGAACTGATAGGGGGTTTCTTGCTTTTGGTCCAGGTATGAGGCGAAGGTTTCATTTGGGTCATCGCCTGGGAATGTTCATATTCTCCAATCTTAAAAAATATTTTTTTAGCCGGGCGTGGGGGCGCACGCCTTTAATCCCAGCACTCGGGAGGCAGAGGTAGGAGGATCGCCGTGAGTTCGAGGCCGCCCTGAGATTGCATAGTGAATTCCAGTTCAGCCTAGGCCAGAGTGAGACCCTATCTCAAAAAAAAAAAACCCCAAAAATTAAAATAAAAAAATACATACGTATAAAATTTACTTGAGAGAGAGGGAGGGGGGAGAGAGAGAGAGAGAGAGATAAAGAATGAGAATAGGCACGCCAGGGCCTCTGGCCACATTGCAACCAAACTCTAGATGCATGGGCCACCTTGTGCATCTGGTTTATGTGGGTCCTGGGGAATCTACCTGAGTCCTTAGGCTTCGCAGGCAAGCTCTTTAACCACGAAGTCATCTCTCCAGCCCTCTCTAATTTTTCAGTTTGTTTGTTTTTTGTCTTTTGGTTTTTGAACGTAGGGTCTCCCTCTAGCCCAGGCTGACCTGGAATTCACTATGTAGTCTCAGGGTGGCCTCAAACTCACAGTGATCCTCCTACCTCTGCCTCCCAAGTGCTGGGATTAAAGGCGTGCGCCACCATGCCTGACTAAAAAATATATATATTTTTTTTGTTTGTTTTGTTTTTTGAGGTAGGGTCTCACTCTAGCCCAGGCTGACCTGGAATTCACTATGGAGTCTCAGGGTGGCCTCGAACTCACGGCAGTCCTCCTATCTCTGCCTCCCAAGTGCTGGGATTAAAGGCGTGCGCCACCATGCCCTGGCTAAAAAAAATATTTTATATTTATTTATTATTAGAGGGAGAGGGAGGGGGAAGAGAACGGGCACATCAGGCCTTCAGTCCCTGCAAACGAACTCCAGGCGCATGCACCACCGTGTGCATCTGGCTTACGTGGGTCCTGGGGAGTTGAACCTGGGTCCTTTGGCTTTGCCGGCAACTGCCGTAACCACTGAGCCATCTCTCCAGCCCCCGCATAATCAGTCTTTAGCATTCCTCCTTGTCCCCTGTCTCGTAGGTTGTTCGGGGCAGATATTTATTGACGTCTTCTTTGCGCCGGCCTAATAATGAAGTAGGCAGGCGTACTTTCTCTTGGGCCACCGAAGTCTGGTAGAGAAACAGTTTAGCAGGACTTAAAGTCGTACAGGGCGACGCAGCGCTCCAGGGATGGGGAGAAGTTGGGCGGGCGTACGTAAGAGTCGGGGGTGGAGAAGGTTTGGAAGAATGCGCAAGGCCGGAGGCACGTCCTCGTAAGCTGCAGAGGGTGGAGGTAGGAGAGAACCGGGTGGTGGTTCAGGAGCTCGAAGTTGTTAGGTGTGTGTGGAATGTCATGTGCTGGAGGGAGAGTGGCAGGAACAGGGGCTGCAGAGACCGTCTAGGCCAGATGGAGAAGGCTCTTCGGAAGCCATTCAGAGCTGCTTGGTTTTGGCAATGTGTTATTTGCCTGTCACTGTGTAAAAAAAAAAAAAAATCTTCCTACGATTTAGCTGTTTAATAGAACATTCTAGGGTTGGAGAGATGGCGTCGTGGTTACAGGTGCTTGCCTCGGACGCCAAAGGACCCAGGTTCGATTCCCCAGGACTCACGTAAGCCAGATGCACAAGGAGGCGCATGCGTCTGGAGTTCGTCTGCACTGTCTGGAGGCCCCGGCAGCCCATTCTTTCTTTTCCTCTGCCTTGTTCTCTCTCTCTAAATAAATCAATAAAAATAAAATCTATATTTTTTAAGAAAGATAACATTTTATGTAGTTTCTCTGAGGGCCAGCTTATTGATTTTTTTTTTTTTTTTTTTTTGGTTTTTCGAGGTAGGGTCTCACTCTAGCACAGGCTGACCTGGAATCCACTACGTAGTCTCAGGGTGGCCTCGAACTCATGGCGATTCTCCTACCTCTGCCTCCCAAGTGCTGGGATTAAAGGCCACACCACACCTGGCTCTTCCTTTTCTGTTTTTTTATTTCTTTTATATATATGTATTTTTTAATTTTTAATTATCTGAGAGAGTGAGAGAGGGAATGAGGCAGACAGAGAGAGAGAGAGAATGGGAAAGAGGCAGATACATATAGAGAGAATGGGCGCACCAGTTCCTCCAGCCACTGCAAAGGAACACCAGACACATGCGCCACCTTGTGCGTCTGGCTTACGTGCGTCCTGGGGAATCGAACCTCGGTCCTTTGGCTTTCCAGGCAAGCATCTTTTTTTTTTTTTAATTTTTTTGTTGTTATTTTTATTTATTTATTTGAGTGCGACAGACAGAGAAACTGGCAGAGAGAGAGAGAGAGAGACAGAGAGAGAGAGAGAGAATGGGCGCGCCAGGTACTCCAGCGACTGCAAACGAACTCCAGACATGTGCGCCCCCTTGTGCATCTGACTAACGTGGGTCCTGGGGAATCGAGCCTCGAACCGGGATCCTTAGGCTTCACAGGCAAGCACTTAACCTGCTAAGCCATCTCTCCAGCCCCAGGCAAGCGTCTTAAGATCTCTCCAGCCCTTGTTTTGGTTTCTTGAGACAGAATCTCACTATGTAGCCTAGTCTGGCCTCAAATTTGTGATTCTCCAGCCTCAGGCTCCCAAGTACTGATGTTACAGGCGTGTGCCACCGTGCCTGGCTTCCACATTTTTGTAGCTTCATCTCAGACGTGACACATCATCACTTCCCTTCCACTCAGTTGATGTCTGCATCAGACCGGCTTTGGTACACTTTGAAAGGCAATTGTACAAGGTGTGAATAACAGCACAGGAGACTCACCAGCAGGGGACTCACCTGCATTCTGGCTACCACACTATGTATTTCTTTTTATTATCTTAAATATATTTTATAGACCTACAGATTCATATTCATTTGTTGAACATTTACAGCCATTATCTCTTTAAAAAAAATTTTTTTTTTTGGTATTTTTGTTTATTTGAGAGCAACAGACAGACAAAGAGACAGAGAGAGAATGGGCGCGCCAGGGCCTCCAGCCACTGTAAATGAACTCCAGACACGTGCGCCCCCTTGTGCATCTGGCTAACGTGGGTCCTGGGAATCAAGCCTCGAACCGGGGTCCTTAGGCTTCACAGGCAAGCGCTTAACCGCTAAGCCCTCTCTCCAGCCTCAGTCATTATCTCTTTAAAAATGCCTCTCATCCCTCCCCCCCCCCATTCCTTCCTGAGATTCTACTGTTGGAATTCTGGTGAATCTTGTTTTCCATGTTCTTCCGCTTGTTGTCAAATTCTTTTTCTTTAATATTTTGTTTATCATGTGTTTATTTGAGAAAGAGAGAGACAGAATTGGCACACCAGGGCCTTAGCCACTGCAGAGGAACTCCAGACGCGTGTGTCACCTTGGGCATCTGGCTTAAGTGGGTTCTGGGAAGTCAAACTCGGTCCTTAGGCTTCGCGGGCAAGCGCCTTAGCCATTACGCCATCTCTCCAGCCCCTGTTCTTCATTTTTAAAAGTTTTCATTTCTCTTTCCTCTAGGTCTGACTCTGGCCTGGGGTTTGCAAATTCCCAAGACAGTGCCTTTTATTGCTTGGAACACTTTCTGTGTTGTTCTTCTGTAGCCTGTAGGTGACTGTTGATATTCGTGGTGCTTGAAGACTTATTTTTTTTTTAATTTATTTATTTGCACGTATGGGGGGACATGCCATAGTCTCGTGCCTCTGCAAATGAATGCCTGTCTGGTTTTATGTGGGTGCTGAGGAATTACCCAGGCCTATAGGCTTTGCAAGGAAACACCTTTAACCACTGAGCCATCTCCCCAGCCTCTGCTTAGATGTACAGGCCTATCGTTTCTGCTGACTCTTGTGGTACTTGTTGATTTTTAGCCATGAGCTCACTGGTTTTGGTATAGGAATTAAAATATATATATATATATATATATATAGAGAGAGAGAGAGAGAGAGAGAGGGGGGGGGGGAGGGAGAGAGAGAGATATAGATATATATAATTTTGATTTTTTGAGGTAGGGTTTTACTCTAGCTCAGGCTGACCTGGAATTCACTATGTAGTCTCAGGGGTGCGTCACCATGCCTGGCTCTGAGAAAACTCCTTTGAAAAGTTTGGTATTCGTAAAAGGAATGGTAGGCCAGGCGTGGTGGCACACGCCTTTAATCCCAGCACTCGGGACGCAGAGGTAGGAGGATCGCCGTGAGTTCGAGGCTACTGTGAAACTACATGGTGAATTCCAGGTCAGCCTGGGCTAGAGTGAGAACCTACCTCAAAAAAACAAAAACAAATAAACAAACAAACAAAAAAATACTCCACCCCAAGAGATGGCTTAGCAGCTAAGGCATTTTCCTTGTGAAGACTAAGGACCCCGGTTCAATTCCCCAGAACCCACGTAAGCCAGATGTACACGCATGGTGGGCACGCATCTGGAGTTTATTTGCAGTGGCTAGAGGCCCTGGGCTGCCCATTCTCTCTCTCTCTCTAATAAATAAATAAAAATGAAAGCCAGGCATGGTGGCACACGCCTTTAATCCCAGCACTCGGGAGGCAGAGGTAGGAGGATCATGATGAGTTTGAGGCCACCCTGAGACTCCATAGTGAATTCCAGGTCAGCTCTGAGCTCGAGCGAGGCCCTACCTCGGAAAATGAATAAATAATTAAAAATGAAATATATTTTTAAAAAAATCTCCATTCCTGGGTTTGGTAAAGGCTCAGTGGTTAATCCACATAAACCCGATGCAGAGGGACTCATACATCTGTCTAATCCCAGGGCACCTAAAGATACTATGGAAGGCAGAGCAAGGTGAACCCAAAGCTTGCAGGCCAGCAAGTTTGGTGTTCCTGTGCAGCCTGGTAGTTTGTTTGCAGTGGTAAGAGAGCCCGTGTCAGAACAGGTGGTGCAGAACACCTGGATGTTATCCTCTGACCTTCACAAGTGCGTGTACCACATGAATACACACGCATGCACACACACGTGCGCACATACACACAAATTTCTTTTTTCTTTTTTTTTTCTTTTTTCGAGGTAGGGTCTCGCTCTAGCCCAGGCTGACCTGGAACTCACTATGTTAGTCTCAGGGTGGCCTCGAACTCACAGCGATCCTCCTACCTCTGCCTCCCGAGTGCTGGGATTAAAGGCGTGCGCCACCACGGCCGGCTTTTAAAAAAATTGTTTACATTCGTTGCTTATTGACTGGTAAAAGCTGTATTTTTTTTTCCTCTTGATTTCTGTGAGATTCATAAATCTGTTTTTCTGCCTCAGTTTGAAGTGACCTATCCAGGGCCACAGAGCGGGGCTAGAGCTAGAGAAGCAGGGAGACCCCAGAATTCCTTCCCGGCTGGCCGACGGCATTGTGCCCTGGATCGCAGCCATATGTGCCTTTTATTTTACTGGCCCTTCTCCGTGGCCTCTGCCATCTGCTCAAACTTAACCTCTTTTAAAATCAGAATCCAGTGCTTTCTTTTTATACCCTAAGTGGACTTTCTCCCGCTCTTTCTATTTTTGTCAGTTTCCTTAGCATTTCGCTCTCACGTAAAACTCTTTTGTCCAGCAGGAAATTGAAGATGTGGGAACTGAGGCTCAGATGACAACTCTAGATTACAAATACATATTTGGGGCTGGAGGGATGGCTTAGCCATTAAGGCGCTTGCCTGCAAAGCCAAAGAACCCAGGTTCGATTCTCCAGGACCCACGTAAGCCAGATGCACAAGGGGGCGCACGCGTCTGGAGTTTGCTTGCAGTGGCTGGAGGCCCTGGCGCACCCATTCTCTCTCTCTCTCCCTCTTTCTCTCTGTCAAATAAAATAAATAAAAGTAAAAAGTTAGTTTAAGAAATAAAATTATGGGCTGAAGAGAGGACTTGGCGGTTAAGGCGCTTGCCTGCAAAGCTAAAGGAGCCAGTTTCAATTCCCCAGGACCCACGTTAGCCAGATTCACAAGGGGGCGCACGCGTCTGAAATTCCTTTGCAGTGGCTAGGGGTCCTGGCACACCCATTCTCCCTCTCTCTCTCTCTCTTTCTCTCTGTCAAATAAAATAAATAAAAATAAATAAATAGTTTAAAAATTACTTAAGTGAAGCCGGGCGAGGATTGCCGTGAGTTCGGGGTAACCCTGAGACTCCATAGTGAATTCCAGGTCAGCCTGGACTAGAGTGAGACCCTACCTCGAAAAACCAAAAAAAAAAAAAAAAAAAAAAAAAAAATTACTTAAGTGAATGAATTCTCCCAGTAAAAGGAAAGAATAAGGGGTCTGCAAGGTCAAGGCAGGGCGGTGCAGCGGTTAGGGTTGAGAGAGGCAGGGCGGTGCAGCGGTTAGGGTTGAGAGAGGCTGGGCTGTGCAGCGGTTAGGGTTGAGAGAGGCAGGGCCGTGCAGTGGTTAGGGTTGAGAGAGGCAGGGCCGTGCAGCGGTTAGGGTTGAGAGAGGCAGGGTGGTACAGCGGTTAGGGTTGAGAGAGGCTGGGCGGTGCAGCGGTTAGGACTGAGAGAGGCAGGGCTGTGTAGCGGTTAGGGTTGAGAGTGGCAAGGCGGTGCAGCCGTTAGGGTTGAGAGAGGCAGGGCGGTACAGCGGTTAGGGTTGAGAGCGGCAGGACGGTGCAGCGGTTAGGGTTGAGAGAGGCAGGGCGGTGCAGCGGTTAGGGTTGAGAGAGGCTGGGCTGTGCAGCGGTTAGGGTTGAGAGGCTGGGCGGTGCAGGGAGCCGGGGGCCTGGGAGGAGAGGTCTTCAGAGTCAAGGCAGTTAGTGGCCCAAGGCTCTCAGGTGCCCAGGGAAGCTGAGAGCCAGTTGTGTGTGGGGGGAAGCCTTTGGACTGGGCAATCGTGGAGCCTCTGTGAGTAGATCCTTTATCATAGAGAAGGCCAGAGAGCAGGGGACACTCGAGCAGACAGCTGAGGTGGCAGGGTTAGGCCCGGCGAGCGGGCCTGCGCCTCTGAGCAGCGCTGCCCACGGGGAAAGGCTTGTGCCAGTCATACTGACCGGGTGGGCAGGGATGCCTTCCTTTGACACGGGCGTGGTTGGCAAAGTGAACCGCTGCTCACCTTGTTGATAAAGCGCCCTGAACGTGTGTGCCACCCAGCCGACCCGTCTGCGACCGTTCCGTGGAGCCGCGGTAATTACCGTCTCCGTTTTGCAAATGGGAAAATCGGAGCTTGAAGAGGCCTGAAGAGTTCAAAGTAACTTAGCGCGAGCCAGACGACCAGACGATGAGTGACAGTATGCATGTGGTTTATGAAGTGTCCCGCCACCTCTTGAGACCTGAGACACATGGAGAGCGAAACTGCGGGTGTTGCCGGGGCCACATTCAGTCTCCCCTTTTTATTTTTTGTTCTGCTTTCATAGACTGATGTGATTAGATTGGAACCACTTGGAAAACTGAAGCCAATCTCATCTCATCCTTAAACCTTTTCTTTTTTTTTTTTTTAATTTTATTTATTTGAAAGAGAAGGAGGGGGAGAAAGAGAGAGAGAGAGAGAATGGGCGCACCAGGGCCTTCAGCCGCTGCGAACAAACTGCAGACGCACACACCTCCCTGTGCGCCTGGCTTACGTGGGTCCTGAGGAATCGAACCTAGGTCCTTTGACTTTGCAGGCAAGTGCCTTAGCTGCTAAGCCATCTCTCCGGCCCTCTTTCTTTTTTGTTTATTTTTGTTTTTGTTTTAGTTTTGAGGTAGAGTTTCACTCTAGCCCAGGCTGACCTGAAATTCACTATGTAGTCTCAGGGTGAACTCAAACTCATGGTGATCCTCCTGCCTCTGCCTCCTGAGTGCTGGCATTAAAGGTGTGTGCCACCACGCCTGACCTCTTGTGCTAGCCCTGTCTCCTTGAGTAATTACCAGGGCACCTCTTCTGAGGTGTTCCCTGGCCACTGAATTGTTTTTTGTTTTGTCCTTTTGGGGCCTCCCTGAACTCCTGCTTCAATAATGTCTTCAGTAATAGAGGTATCTTGGTGCACTTATGTGTTTAGTTATTGTGGTGGTTTGAATGCAAATAAATGGGGGCTGGAGGGATGGCTTAGCGGTTAAGGTGTTTGCTTGCAAAGCCAAAGGATCCCAGTTCGATTCTCCAGGACCCACATAAGCCAGATGCACAAGGGGGTGCATGCATCTGGAGTTCGTTTGCAGTGGCTGGAGGCCCTGCCATGCTCTCGCTCTCATAAATAAATAAAATATTTTTTAAAAAATGAACACAATTAGGGCTGGAGAGATGGCTTAGCAGTTAAGTGCTTGCCTGTGAATACTAAGGACCCCAGTTCGAGGCTTGATTCCTCAGGACCCACATTAGCCATATTCACAAGGAGGCGAACGCATCTGCAGTTCGTTTGCAGTGGCTGGAAGCCCTGGTGTGTCCATTCTTTCTCTCTCTCTCCCTCTGCCTCTTTCTCTCTGTCGCTCTCAAATAAATAAATAAAAATAAAAATATTTTAAAAAACGAATACAATTATATGTCGTGCCCCCACCCGTAACCTCAGGAATTAAGCGTCCTAAAGTCTCCAGCAGGCTTCTCTGCCTGCTGAGGTTCCCCCCCGCCCCCAGGGGTGGATCTTGAGTCAATGCCCACTAGGTGTTCAGAGAGCTGGTTTGAGCTCTGGCTGCTCCCACTTGCTGTTGTTAGTTTCTCTCTCTCTCTCTCTCTCTCTCTCTCTCTCTCTGTTGTGGATATGGGAAGCGAGCCAGCTTCCTCTTGGAACCTGTAAGCCAAAAATGAAGCCCTCCCCTCCCATAAACCGCTTGTGGTAAAGATGCTTGTCCAGCAACCAGGAGGCAACTCCAACAGTGGTCTCCCTTGTGCTTAGCCCTGCCTGCGGCTCCCTAGTGCGGGGCTGGGCCCTGTGTGGTGATCCCTCTCTCTCTCTCTGTGTTTCTCTCCTCCCCACCCCCTCTATCCCCAGCACAGGGCCCGAGACACCTAGTACCTATTTCGTAATGCCTGCTACATGAGCGAAAGACTGCTTCCCGCAGGGAATTTGTCTTAACAGTGCACTGGGATATAGAAACCCCTTAACCATAAGCCCGGGGGACCCGGCCCAGGCCGTAAGACTAGCCAGTGAGTACACCGCTTACGTCCAAACGTAAACCTCATGGAGCAAATAATGACTTCTTTGCAGATCATTAACTTCCTTGATGTAGCTACTGACCAACTTGTAACCTTGGGGAAAACCTTGGGGAGCCTGGAATGGGAAGGAGGTAGGGCTGTTTGATCACCAGAGGCCATTATTTATTTATCTACTTATTAGAGAGGGAGAGAGAGAGAGAGAGAGAATGGGCGCGCCAGGGCCTCCAGCCACTGCAAACGAACTCCAGACGCATGCGCCACCATGTACAGCGGCTTACATGAAACCTGGAGAATCGAACCTGGGTCCTTAGGCTTCGCAGGTAAGTGCCTTAACTGCTAAGACATCTCTCCAGCCCTTTCATTTTCAATTTAAAAAAATATATAGTTTCTTTTTATTTATTTATTTTTGTTCATTTTTATTTATTTATTTGAGAGCGGCAGACAGAGAGAGAGAGAGAAAGATAGAATGGGTGCGCCAGGGCCTCCAGCCACTGCAAACGATCTCCAGACGCGTGCATCCCCTTGTGCATCTGGCTAACGTGGGTCCTGGGGAATCAAGCCTTGAACCAGGGTCCTTAGGCTTCACAGGCAAGTGCTTAACCACTAAGCCATCTCTCCAGCCCTTATTTATTTATTTGAAAGAAGCAGAGAGAGGGAGGGAGAACAGGCACATCATGGTCTCGCTGCGGGAAATGCATGCTAGATACACATACCACCCTGTACATCTGGCCTACGTGGGACTTAGAGAATCGAACCTGGGTCCACAGGCTTCGCAGGCAAACGCCTTCACCGCCAAGCCATCTCTCCAGCCCACCCTGCCTCTTAAGTTACTTAGTCCTCGGTACCACTGGCTCCACTTTTTACCTGTGAGACGGAATTTAGCGTCTTGCAGGTAACACGGGGTTGTCCTAAGGTCGCAGCTTCTCCATCGCTGTGCCATTACCTGAGAAGAACCACCTCAAACGAGGCAAGGTTGACTTTGGCGGCCTCAGGAGTTTTAGTCCAGGTCGCTTGGCTTCTTTGTCCCTGGGCCGTGGCCAAGCAGAGCGAGGGAACTTGGTGAAGCCACTCACCTTGTGTGCCCAGGGAACAGAGAGGCAAAGAGGAACAAATGAGGGTATCCCCGGGGTCTCCGTTTCCCACCTAAGCCCCACCTTCTAAAGTTCGCACCGCTCCCCAGCCGTGTCACGAGCTGGGACTCGAGTCTTTAGCCCATGAGCCATGGGGGACATCGAAGGGCGCAGCACAGTAAGCTAACTTAGTAATGGTACCATAAAGTCCCTTTGTGATCTCGCATTCAGGTTCCTGCCTTGGTTTTACTAGAAAAGGTCCTTCAGCGCTCTCTCTCTCTCTCTCTCTCTCTCTCTCTCCCTGCTCCACACCTGGCTTCCCTTCTCACTCTCACTCCCTTGGAGAGTCTTCCCTCTTGCTAATAAGAACTGCACCCCAGGCTGGAGAGATAGCTATAGCGGTTAAGGCGTCTGCTTGCAAAGCCAAAGGACCCAGGTTCGATTCCCCAGGACCCACGTGAAGCCAGCTGCACAAGGGGGCGCACGCGTCTGGAGTTCGTTTGCAGTGTCTGGAGGCCCTGGTGTGCCCGTTCTCTCTCTCCCTCTCTTTGCCTCTCTCTCTCTCTCTCTCTCTCAAATGACATTACCTCGAAAAACAAAACAGTGAATCTGTGGTTGGGGAGATGGCTGAGCAATTAAAGGTACATGCTTACAAAGCCTTCTGGTCCAGTTTCAGTGTCTGTAGCACCATGCAAAAAATGCATGTATCTGGCATTTGTTTGTAGGGGTGAGAGACATTGGTGCATGTGTATACGCACACACACACATACACACACAAATATAGAAAAAAAAATGTTTAAAAGAAGTGAGGGCTGGAGAGATGGCTCAGAGGTTTAGGCAGTTGCCTGCAAAGCCTAATGACCCGGATTTGATTCCCCAGGACTCACGTAAAGCCAGATGCACAGAGTGTTGCAACGCATCTGAAGTTCATTCACAATGGCTGGAGGCCCTAGTATGCCCATTCTCTCCTCTCTCTCTCTCTCTCTCTCTCTCTCTCTCTCTCTGCTTGCAAATAAATACATTTAAAAAGAAGAAGAAAAAGTGAGTCTGGGGCTGGCGAGATGGCTCAGCGGTAAATACACTTGCTCGTAAAGCCCTGCCCACCTGGGTTCGATTCCCCAGAGCCCACGTAAAGCCAGATGCACAAAGTGGGGCATGCCACTATAGCTTGTTTGCAGCGGCAGGAGGCCCTGGCATGGCCGTCCAGACGCGAGCACTACAACGTCCTGCTTCCTGTGGGAGAAAAGAGGACGTAAGGAACAATGCCCAGGCTGGAGTTCGCAAGTAATTAAAGGTTAGGCAACTGCTCAGCAGTCCAAGAAGAGGCACAGAAGGAAGAGAAAACCCAGTAGGTAACAAGTGGTGTTTCAAGAAAGAGTGGAGGCCGGGCGTGGTGGTGCACGCCTTTAATCCCAGCACTAGGGAGGCAGAGGTAGGAGGATCGCTGTGAGTTCGAGGCCACCCTGAGACTCCATAGTGAATTCCAGGGCAGCCTGGGCTAGAGAGAGACCCTACCTTGAATAAAAATAAAAAAAAAAGAGTGGAAAAGAATATATCAGAAGGTCCCTAGTGTCGGCTGCCACAGAGGCCATCCATCCTCAGTACAGGGATGGTCCACTGAATTTGGGGTTTCTCCATCTTTATTTCTCATACACAAAACTGATCATCGGTAGGGCTGGAGGGAGATGGCTTAGTGGTTAAGGCGCTTGCCGGCGAAGCTTAAGGACTTAACGTTCAACTGTCCAGGTTGAGCCACATGCACAAGGTGACACAAGCGCATAAGGTCACAATGTGCACAAGATGGCACACACCTCTGGAGTTCCACAGTGGCTTGGATGCCCTGGTGTACCAGTTCTCTCTCTCTCTGATAAAACCTTTTATTTAATAAATTTTCTGTTTTATTTTTATTTATTTATTTGAAAGCAACAGACAGAGAGGGAGAGAGGCAGAGAGAGAGAGAATGGGCGCGCCAGGGCCTCCAGCCACTGCAAACGAACTACAGACGCGTGCGCCCCCTTGTGCATCTGGCTAGCGTGGGTCCTGGGGAATCGAGCCTCAGACCAGGGTCCTTAGGCTTCACAGGCAAGCGCTTAACCACTAAGCCATCTCTCCAGCCCTGATAAAATATTTTTTAAAAGGAAGAAAAAAAGAAAGAAAAAAGCCGGGCATGGTAGCACATGCCCTTAATCCCAGCACTTGGGAGGCAGAGGTAGGAGGATCGCCGTGAGTTCGAGGCCACCCTGAGACCACATGGTGAATTCCAGGTCAGCCTGGGTTAGAGTGAGACCCTACCTCGAAAAAAGAAAGAGAGACAGACAGACAGACAGAAAGGGAAGGAAGAAAGAAAGGGGAGGGAGGGAGGAATAAGGAAAAATTCTGGTCATTGGTGCCTTTCTGAGAGAGCAAAAAGAGATAAGGTACGAGCCAGGCGTGGTGGCGCACACCTTTAATCCCAGCACTCGGGAGGCAGAGGTAGGAGGATCGCCGTGAGTTCGAGGCCACCCTGAGACTACATAGTGAATTCCAGGTCAGCCTGAGCTAGAGTGAGACCCTATGTCGGGGTGGAGAGGGGGAAGGTAAGGTGCGGATCAGATTATGGGAAAGACCACTATTCCTAGGAACCTGAATGTGCTGATATAGCCCAGCCCAGCCAGTAGGGTTATTTACATGTTGAGCCAACAACTAGCTTGTGGGCCGAGCAGCAGAGATGTGATGTGTGCGTGCAGGCGTACATGTGTATTTATGTACGTACATACATGCATACAGTTGTAGTGGTTCCATATTCAGAGACTTCTGTTAATAATTTTTTTTGGTCTTCTTTTTTCTCTTTTCAAAATTTTCTTTTTTGTTAACAACTTCCATGATTATAAAAATATCCCATGGTAATACCCTGTCTCCCCCACTTTCCCCTTTGAAACTCCACTCTCCATCATATCCCCTCCCCCTCTCAATCAGTCTCTCTTTTATTTTGATGTCATGATCTTTTCCTTCTATTATGAGGGTCCTGTGTAGGTAGTGTCAGGCACTGCGAGGTCATGGATATCCAGGCCATTTTGTGTCTGGAGGAGCACGTTGTAAGGAGTCCTACCCTTCCTATGGCTCTTACATTCTTTCCGCCACCTCTTCTACAGTGGACCCCGAGCCTTGGAAGGTGTGATAGAGATGTTTCAGTGCTGAGCACTCCTCTGTCACTTCTTCTCAGCACCATGGTGCCTTCTGAGTCATCCCAAGGTCACTGCCATCTGAAAAGAGAAGCTTCTCTACCAAAAGTGAGAGTAGCATTAATATAAGGGTATGAACATTAAGAGAAGTGCTTACTGGGCAGTTTGATGAGCATAGTATATACATTTAGCCAGACATCAGCAGACGTTACACCCCTAGGGCTCATGACTACCCCTGTTGTAGGTTTTCAGTATCAGGGATGTATTCCCTCACATAGAGTGGGCCTCCAGTCAAATTAGAGAGCAGTTGGTTCCCCCACAACAGACGTGTCACTATTGCACCTGTTGGCTCATTTGGCCTGGCTGGCCAAATATAAGGCTTGCAGTGTCCGCTGTTGAGTATCTTCACTAGTGATTTCTCTCTCATTGAACTGCATGCAGAATGGCTTCTTCCAGCTTTCTGTCAGCTGGTCTGCATGGAGGAGGTTATCAGCTCAGTTCCAGCAGGATTTCTCAGTGGCCTTGCAGCCCAAGTATGTGGAGTCTTCAGTGATAGGGTCTTACCATCTATTCCTGGTGGGAAACCAAGTTGTTAATAATTTTACTGGAGCTGGAGAGATGGCTTAGTGGTTAAGGCGCTTGCCTACAAAGTCAAAGGACCTTGGTTCGATTCCCTAGGACCCACGTAAGGCAGATGCACAAGGGGTGCATGCATCTGGAGTTTGTTTGCAGTGGCTTAGGCCCTGGTGTACCCATTTTCTTTCTCTCTCTCAGCCTCTTCCCTCTCTCAAATAAATAAATAAAAATAAAAATATTTTTAAAAATTAAAAATAAAGGGCTGGAGAGATGCCTTAGCTGTTAAGGCGCTTGCCAGTGAAGCCTAAGAACGCATGTCCCCGTCTCCAGGTCCCATATAGCTGGACTCATTTACGCAAGTGCATAATGTTGCACATGCACCACAAGGGGGCGCATGTGTCTGGAGTTTGCCCATTCTATCTCTCTCTCACTGCCTATTTCTCTCTTTCCTTTTTTTTTTGGTTTTTCGAGATAGGGTCTCACCCTAGTCCAGACTAACCTGGAACTCACTATATAGACTCAGGGTGGCCTCTAACTCACAGGCGATCCACCTACCTCTGCCTCCCGAGTGCTGGGATTGAAGGCGTGTGCCACCACACCTGGTCCTCTTTCTCTCTTTCTGTCTCTCACTCAAAATAAGATAATAAAATTTTTTTAAATTGTAAATTAAGATGTTCTTCTCAGCATATAAACAAATGTGGTGCTTATATGTACACACACATGTCATTTTAAAAATAAATATTGGCTCACACTGAGCATACTCTGTTCCCACCTGCTTTTCTCACTCACCTGAATGCAGTGATCGTTGTTTTTTTCTGTTGTTGTTTTTTGGTTTTTTTTTTGCATGTTTTGGTAAGTAGAAACCATTCCAGAATCAACAGACTCTGTGTGCTCATGTGTCCCAGACTGGTTGAACTTGCCGTGTAGCCAAAGATGACTTTGAACTTCTGATCTTCCTGCCTCTACCATATGAGTGCTAGAATTATAGGGCAGAGTGAGGAAGAGAGACAGAGAGAGAGAGAATGGGCGCGCCACTGCAAACAAACTCCAGATACATGTGCATCTGGCTTACATGGGTTCTGGGGAGTCGAACCTGCCTTGTTAGGCTTTGCAGGCAAGGGCTTTAACTTGTAAGCCATCACTCCAGCCCAGTGCTTCCCATGGGATTTGAACCCATGCTTCTGACAACAGAGTCACATCCCCGTCCTAGTGGCTGCTGTTTAAATGGACAATAAATTGAACCCTTAACAATGAGTTCATAGTTCCTAGCTTTGCACTGCCTCAAACAATACTAAGATGAATACTTTTCGTTGTGGTTTTTCGAGGTAGGATCTCACTCTAGCCCAGGCTGACCTGGAATTCACTATGTAGTCTCAGGGTGGCCTCAAACTCACGGCGATCCTCCTACCTCTGCCTCCCGAGTGCTGGGATCAAAGGCGTGCGCCACCACGCCTGGCCTAAGGTGAATACTTTTATTCGTAGTGTAAATTTAGACTAAATTCCAAGGATTGTGAACTGTTCATTTCCATGCCCTTAGCACCAGGCATAAGTATGTGTGCTCAGTAACAGTGGCACAACACCTTGAAGTCCTGCCATGTCTGGTTTATCTCCGTATTCTTATCTGTTCTGTTGGTGCCAGGGCTTTAAGCTGCGGTCTTGATTATGTTCAGCACACACTCTCTGCCGCCCAGTTATACCCTCAGCCTCCGTCTCTGGGGCCAACAGCACAAGACGACAGTAGTCTGCAGGGTGAATAATCTCAAGGCTGTGGAGGATTCTACCCAGAGAGGGAAAGAATCTAGTGGTGACTCTGCTTTTAAGCAGTAGTGCTTTCCCATCCCTTACCACCCTCTGCTCAGATTCTGAGAACTGAGCTCAGGTTCTCCTATATACAGGACAAGCACTTTCCCAACTGCGCTCTCTCTCCAGCCCTTCTCTTTGTTTTGCTTTATTGTTATTTTTATTTTTCTTCATTCATTTGAGAGAGAAATAGGTAGGGGGAGAGAGAGAGAGAGGGAGGGAGCCACTGCAAACGAACTCAAGACACGATGCCACCACCACATGCGTCTGGTTATGTGGGTCCTGCGGAGTCGAACCTGGGTCCTTAGGTTTTCCAGGCAAGCGCCTTAACCACTAAGCCATCTCCCCAGCCCCCAAATAAACCTTTTTTTTTTTTTAATTCCCCACACGCTGCTCTAGGTCAGGGGTTTTCTGCCAGCAATGCGAGCCTGGCTCGCAGGGACGTTGTTGAGTCTTCAAGGCTGAATGGGAGCCAGCCAGATGGAGAGGAAATCCTGGGAGAGACGGTGTTCGTTGGGATGTGTATCAAAAGGACAGGGGAGAAAACAACAACAAAAAAAGATTCAAGCGTTTTAGGAACTTCAACAAGCTGGGGAATAGGAAATAGGATGCCTGTGGGATAGTACGGAAATGGAGCTCAGGAGTGAGTAGGAGGGTAGCACATGGTGAGAAATGGACTGAAAGACTTTGGCCGTAGCATTGAAGGATTTAAGTGGAGGAGTGAAATGGTCGAATTTATGTTAAAAGGGAAAAAAGCTTTTTTTAAAAAAAAAAGCATTAAATTTTTTTGTTTATTTTTATTTATTTATTTGAGAGCAACAGACAGGCACAGAGAGAAAGAGGCAGATAGAGAATGGGCACACCAGGGCCTCCAGCCATTGCAAATGAACTCCAGACGTGTGCGCCCCCTTGTGCATCTGGCTTACACGGGTCCTGGGGAATCGAGCCTTGAACAGGGGTCCTTAGGCCTCACAGGCAAGTGCTTAACCACTAAGATATCTCTCCAACCCCCCCTTTTTTTTCTTTTTCCATTTCTTTTTTTCTTTCTTTTTTTTTTCAAAGTAGGGTCTCACTCTAGCCCAGGCTAAACCTGGAATTCACTATGTAGTCTCAGGGTGGCCTTGAACTCACGGCAATCCTCCTACCTCTGCCTCCCAAGTGCTGGGATTAAAGGCATGCGCCACCATGCCCGGCGGGAAAATATCTTTGAAAGTAAAACTTATAAGAAGTGTGGAGGAGAGATGGGGTCTCACAGCCGTGGAGGGGTAACACACACAGTGGTTGTGTGTAGTCACTCTCAGTCTATATATTACCTACTTATTTTGACTTTTTTTAAAGAAGGAAAGGCTTTTTAAATTGTTTGTTTGTTTGAGAAAGGGGGGGGGGAGAATGGGCATGCCAAAACCTCCAGCCATTACAAACGAACTCCAGACGCCATGTGCCACCTTGTGCATCTGGCTTACATGTGTCCTGAGGAATCAAACCTCGGTCATTTGGTGTGGTGGTTTGATTCAGGTGTCCCCCATAAACTCAGGTGTTCTGAACGCTAGGTTCCCAGCTGATGAAGATTTGGGAAGTAGCGCCCCCTGGAGGCGGTGTATTGTTGGGGGCGGGCTTATGGGTGTTATAGCCAGTGTCCCCTTGCCAGTGTTTGGCACACTCTCCTGTTGCTGTTGTCCATCTTGTGTTGGCCAGGGGGGTGATGTCCACCCTCTGCTCATGCCATCGTTTTCCCCTGCCAACATGGAAGCTGCCTCTGGAGTCTATAAACCAAAATAAACCCTTTTTTCCCCCACAAGCTGCTCTTGTTCGGGTGATTTCTGCTGACAGTGCGAACCTGACTGCGACATTTGGTTCTGCAGGCAAACACCTTAACCACTAATCCATATACCCAGACATCAATTTTCTCTTTTATTTTTTGTTTTTTGAGGTAGGGTCTCACTCTGGCTCAGGCTGACCTGGAATTAACTATGTAGTCTTAGGCTGGCCTCGAACTCACGGCAATCCTCCCACCTCTGGCTCCCGAGTGCTGGGATTAAAGGTGTGCGCCACCACGCCCAGGTTCGATTTTTGTTTTCGTTTTTTTGAGACTTATCATTCTAGTCCAGGCTGGCCTTGGACTTGCTGTGTAGTCAAAAATGGCTTGGACTGCTCAGTAGTCCTGCTCTAGTCCCAAGAGCTGGGACGACAGGCGTGGGTCACCATGCCTGATGCTTATTTGTCTAGATAATAAGCTTATGTAAATACTTTGTCTCCTTTTATGAAAAAGCTCAAATTTACCTATAAACTATAACAAACTCTTTTAAATATATATATTAATCCCAGCACTCAGGAGGCAGAGGTAGGAGGATCACCATGAGTTTGAGGCCAGACTGAAAATACATAGTCAATTCTAGGCCAGCTTGGGCTAGAGAGTGAGACCCTACCTCGAAAAGCAAAAACAAAAAAAATATTATTATTTTAGCTGGGCGTGGTGGTATACGCCTTTAATCCCAGCACTCGGGAGGCAGAGGTAGGAGGATCGCCGTGAGTTCGAGGCCACCCTGAGACTCCATAGTGAATTCCAGGTCAGCCTGGGCTAGAGTGAGACCCTACCTTTAAAAAAGAAAAATTATTTATGAGAAAGATTGGGCACGCCAGGGCTTTCAGCCACTGCAAATGAACTCCAGATGCATGCGCCATCATGTGCTTCTGGCTTACGTGGGTTCTGGGGAATCGAACTTGGGTCCTTAGGCCTCGTAGGCGAGTACCTTAGCCGCTGAGCCATCTCGCCAGCCCCCTGTTGTATTTTTCAAGTAGATTGGTGCGCTCGTAGGTTTGGCTTCCTGCACTGGCCTGTCCTGGTTCTCCCCCAGAGTTTGTCTTCGCGTGCCTTTGTGAGACAGGTCCCACTTGCAGAGAAGTCTCTGCCTCCTCAGGTATGGGAGTGACCGTCGGAGCCGCCCAGCAGTCCACCTCACTCTGTGCTTCTCAGAAGACGCAACAGCCTTCCATGTGGCTTCTCTCCTGTCGCAGGTCACGCGGTGAACAAGCTGCGCAAACACCCGGATTCAGGGGTGGCTGGTCTTGCCGACCAGGTTTACACCGAGTGGAAAACTTTCATCGAGAAACATCTGGATAGACCTTGCATCGAAGTCCGAAGTGATCCAAAAACTGAGTCATTCCGAAAAAATGCCCAGAAGTTACTGTCAGAAGCCTTGGAGTTAAAGGTAAGGGCTCTACTTGCAATGTGATTATTCTCTTATTTAAAAATGAGCCGGGGGCGTGGGGGGGGGGGGCTGGAGAGATGGCTTAGCCGTTAAGGCGCTTGCCGGCAAAGCCAAAGGATCCCGGTTCGACTCTCCAGGACCCACGTTAGCCAGATGCACAAGGGGGTGCATGCGTCTGGAGTTCATTTGCAGTGGCTGGAGGCCCTGGCGTGTCCATTCTCTCTCTCTCTCTTTCTCTCAAATAAGTAAATAATATATATTAAAAATGAGCCTTGGGCTGGAGAGATGGCTTAGCGGTTAAGGCGCTTGCCTGCTAGCCTAAGGATCCAGGTTCGATTCTCCAGGTCCCACGTAAGCGAGATGCACAAGGTGGCACATGCATCTGGAGTCTGTTTGCAGTGGCTGGAGGCCCTGGTGTGCCCATTCTCTCTCTCTGTCTTCATCTCTCTGCATCCCTCTCTGCCCCCCTTCAATAAATAAATAAAAATATTTTCTAAAAAAGAATAACAATAGAAAAAGGAACTTGAAACTCTGACTTAGTGCTAGAGTTTTGCCTGTGTTCTCAGAAAGTGTAGGTTAATCTTTCTCAATTACTTACCCACGAAAGATGGCAAATGGATTGGTGATATATCAGCTACACTTTTAGAAGGAAAAAAAAAACTGGTTTTAATTGTAAACTCTGAAATAAAAAGAGAAAGATACAGAAGGAACCTGTTACCCAAACATAATCTTTTGAACACTTTGGTGCATTTCCTATTTTGGTAAATTACTGTGGCATTTTAAGGAATGTTGGGTAAGTTATGATTACCCAAGATTTATTTAGAGCAAATTATATGCCAAATGTTCGATAAGATATTTTTATTGATTATTTAAATGACTGCAGGAAGCTGACATAATTACATACATTTGTGTTACCTCTTGAGTCTTGATCAATTTCAATTAGTGCCTTTGTATATCTTATTCTATATGTCTTTATTTCTCACGTTTATTATTTTTTAATGCCTGTTTGATAACATTGCCATGCAGTAAGTTTGCTTAACTTTTCCTAAAGGAAGCTTCAATATGAATATTGAAGAGAGAAAAAAATCGGAGTGTTGTGAGCAATTTTTCAGAGTATCGATTAGCTAACAGACTTGCTATTATAAGTAAAGTTTTTTTTTTTAAATAAACCAAAATTACTGCTGAAACATACAGTGTGGTATATAATATGTAGTTAATGTGGTGGTAAATATCAGCTCCCTGTGGTATCTTTTTAAGTAAATGATAACAACGAAGCTATGCTTGTAAGGATTAATGAGCAGTTTGCCTGCTATATTAAACTCCATAATAATTATCCTTTTAGTTTATCCATTAATTATCCTTTCAATGGCACATCAAGTGGTTAGCACTCAAGTGTTACAGGGTGAAGTTAAAAAAGTGATACATTCGTTAGTGGTTTCCAGTGTAACTGGGGGGAAAAAAAATCAGATTAAGCGTAGCTGAATGGTTTTGTTCCCAAAGAGTAAATTTGAAAAATTAAAAGTATGCATCTTGGGCTGGAGAGATAGATGGCTTAGCGGTTAAGCGCTTGCCTGTGAAGCCTAAGGACCCCGGTTTGAGGCTCGACTCCCCAGGACCCACGTTAGCCAGATGCACAAGGGGGCGCACGCGTCTGGAGTTTGTTTGCAGTGGCTGGAGGCCCTGGCGCACCCATTCTCTCCCTCTCTCTCTCTCTCTCCACATATATATATATATATATATATATATATATATATATATATATATATCTGCCTCTTTCTCTCTTTGTGTGTCACTCTCAAATAAATAAATGAAAACAATAAATAAACAAATAAAAGTATGCATCTTACTTTCTTGGCCAAGAAAGAAAAGAAAAACAATCCATCATTTTTGCATGAACAGACTTTGTTGGTATTTTTTTTTTTATCACTTTGGTACGTCAAAAAAGATAAATACAGACACTTTTACATAAGGTTAACCATAGCACCTATTCTTATGAGACATTTCCATATTAGGGCAAATCAGTGACCATCTAATAATTCCAGTATCTGGTCCTTGATTTTTTTTGGGGGGGGGAGTTCGAGGTAGAGTCTCACTCTAGCCCAGGCTGACCTGGAATTCACTATGGAGTCTCAGGGTGGCCTCGAACTCACGGCGATCCTCCTACCTCTGCCTCCCGAGTGCTGGGATTAAAAGCGTGCGCCACCACGCCCCGCTCAGTATCTGGTCCTCGATAGTAACCCATGTTGAGTGCGTTCAGATCAGACATCAGAGCTCCGTTGACGTATGTCACGGTGCAGCAGTCAAACTGTTGGGCAAGTTATTCGTCCAATGCCTGAGAAGCTTTTAACAACAGCTTTTAATCCTAGCATGTGTTTTTACAAATACCAAGTGTGCTCATTCCATTCATTTTGTAGGGGAAAAAAAAAATGTTTCTGTGTTGTTTTAGTCCTATCTCCTAATAGTGAAAAACATGTGTGAAGAATATATACACAGCCAAAGGTTATCTCTTTATCACCCTCGAACTTTTGCTCTCTCAAGTTCGTGGACCATTTCCTTGTGATTGGAATAATGGGATCGGTGAATCAAAGCCCCGTCGCTGAGAGGCCCAGGCTCCATTCCCCTTACTTTCTCTCTCTTCCAGCCGTCATCTGTTCCTCCCTGCCCGTTAGATCTTTCCTCATACGAACCTCTCCTGCAGAGTCATTCTCTTACGTCCCCTTCCTCATTATCCACTCTCCTTTCCTACCTCATGGCCTGTGATCCTATTATGTCATTTAAAAAAAAAAAGAAAGAAAGAAAGAAAGAAAGAAAATGAACCTGATTCTAAAGTGAGCCCCGTATCATTAAGAGTTAGGAAACACTGGCTGGTTGGCTTAGTCAGTTGTCAGACAGCGCTAATGAGGTCCAGGTCGGGGCGGGGGGGGGCACGTTGTGATACGGGACCGTTAGCATTTTTTTTTCCTTTGTTTAAATGGATTCTGAGCCCCCACCCCTGACGTTGGCCAGTTCTCTTATAAATGTATCGGGTGGTCAAAAAGAAATGTGGGAGCCGGGCATGGTGGCGCACGCCTTTCATCCCAGCACTCGGGAGGCGGAGGTGGGAGGATCGCCATGAGTTCGAGGCCACCCTGAGACTACATAGCGAATTCCAGGTCAGCCCGGGCTAGAGTGAGACCCTACCTCGAAAAACCAAAAAAAAAAAGAAGTGTGGGTGGCTATGTATAGATCCAGTCAGACTGTTAAAACAAGCCACGCAAAGTGTGCTTGCAGCAGATGTTCAGTTCGACCTGTGTATGGGAAAGATCCACGTAGCGCCCGGGGGAAGAAAGAACTCAAACATGCATGAGTTGTCTTCCTGGTCCTAAGAAAGCTTGCCATCTCCTAGCAGTCCGAAATAGTGACGCTAGACACGTGAGAGCAGGGAGGTGTGGGAACTTGCGTTTTCACGGAAGAGACGGCAGGTGAACTTGCCTTTGTAAGAAGAGCAGGGCCTCGCGAACTAGACTCTACACATGAAATAGAAGCATAATTCACACTTACGTACTATGTAAATGTTACTAAAAGATGCAGGAGGGCTGGAGAGATGGCTTAGCGGTTAAGGTGTTTGCCTGCAAAGCCAAAGGATCCCAGTTTGATTCCCCAGGACCCATGTTAAGACAGATGTACAAGGGGGCGCTTGCATCTGGAATTTGTTTGCAGTGGCTGGAGGCCCTGGCGCTGTCTATTTATCTCTCTCTCTCTCTCTCTCTCCCTCCCTCTCTCTGTCTCTAATAAAGAAATAAAAATTAAAAAAAATAAGAATGCTGATTAGAGCAGTGGAGTGGGACACCCCAACATTTTGCTTTGGTCACTGTGGGCTAGCGCCCCGTAGTGCCGGTGAGCCCGTGGGGCCCTGCAAGGGAACATACACATGCACACACCATTCCACACACAGACACGTGGAAAGGAAGGAAGGAGGGAGGAATCAGGCTGAGGAGATAGCTCAGTGGTTAAAGGTGCTTGCTTGCTTGCAAAGCCCGATGGGCAGGATTCAATTTCTCGGGACCCACAGAAAGCCAGATGCACATCCATACTTATTCTCTCTCTCAAATAAATTTAAAAGAAAGAAAGAAAGAAAGGAAGGAAGGAAGCCAGCCAGCCAGCTGGGGGCTGGAGAAATGGCTTAGCGGTTAAGCGCTTGCCTGTGAAGCCTAAGGAGCCCGGTTCGAGGCTCGATTCCCCAGGACCCACGTTAGCCAGATGCACAAGGGGGACACGCGTGTGGAGTTAGTTTGCAGTGGCTGGAAGCCCTGGCACGCCCATTCTTTCTCTGCCTCTTTCTCTGTGTGTCACTCTCAAATAAATAAAAATAGACAAAAAAAAATTTTTTTTTTAAAGAAAGAAAGAAAGCCGGGTGTGGTGGTGCACGCCTTTAATCCCAGCACTCGGGAGGCAGAGGCAGGAGGATCACCGTGAGTTCAAGGCCACCCTGAGACTCCATAGTGAATTCCTAGGTTAGCCTGGGCTAGAGTGAGACCCTACCTTGAAAAAAACAAAAAGAAGAAGAAAAGAAATCAGGGCTGGAGAGATGGCTTAGCGGTTAAGCGCTTGCCTGTGAAGCCTAAGGACCCCGGTTTGAGGCTCGACTTCCCAGGACCCACGTTAGCCAGATGCACAAGGGGACGCACGCGTCTGGTGTTCGTTTGCAGTGGCTGGAGACCCTGGCGCGCCCATTCTCTCTCCCTCTCTCTATCTGCCTCTTTCTCTCTCTGTCTGTCGCTCACAAATAAATAAATAAATAAAATAACAAAAAAGAGTTAATTAAAAAAAAAGAAAAGAAAAGAAAAGAAATCAGTAGCATGCAGATGTCTGTCTCCAAAGTCAGTTACCTGGGAATGACCATGTGTGTGAAAGGCACTCTGGAGTCAGGGCCTGGATCAGAGTCCCAAACCTCTGCCTCGCGCACCTTTGAACCTGTTCCTTATCTGTACGTAAAACGTGCTAATGAGGGTTCTGAGCGCTAAACGTGAGCGGTGATCCACAGACTACTTTGTGCACGTCGTCGGGAGGGTGTTTCTGAAACGTTACAAAGGGTTAAAGGCACTTGGAAAACAAAGAGGAATCGGAGCTGTTTGTCACACTGATTTATTACCCTTGGACTCCCCGTTTCCTGGTGGGTAAAATACGGGGGCCTGGTGCCCAGGCTGCTTAGCTCGGGCCAGCTTCCTGTTATAATGGCAAATATTACCACCCGGCAGGGGTTGTGAGTGAGGTCCCTGTCACAAAAGCACATGGCCTTGTTCCTTAATTGCCAGGGTGGAATTAATTTCCTCTTCCTGTTTCTCTTGCGACAGGAAGTAGGTGTCCTTAACGTTCCAGTTGATTAATGGAGGCCCTCCGAGCAGGAGTTGCTCCGGCCTCTCTTCTCGCTTTTAACCCTTATGCGAGGGCCAGGCCCTAATTTGATAATTTTTTTTTTTTTTTTGCCGTTATTCCAGATGGATCACCTGCTGGTTGAAAACATTGAGCGGGAAACGTTTCATCTCTGCTCCCGCCTCGTTAACGGGCCGTACCGGCGAACGGTGCGAGCTCTGGTCTTCACATTAAAGCACCGAGCGGAGATCCGGGAGCAGGTGAAGAGCGGGACGCTGCAGGTCGGCACGTTTGTGCAGAACCACAAAAAGTGACCCCGGCCATGCTTCTTCCCCCCCCATCCCCCACACCCCAAAATCCACACACACACACACACACACACACACAGCCCAGCTGGGCCTGGGCCTGGAGGAAAATGGGCCTCGCTTGGACATTCAAAAAAAAAAAACAAAACTGCTTTTGAAGCCGGGCGTGGTTGGCACAACGCCTTTAATCCGAGCACTCCGGAGGAGGGCCGAGGTAGGTAGGAGGATCTCCGTGAGTTCGAGGCCACCCTGAGACTGCGCAGTGAATTCCAGGTCAGAGCCTGGGCTAGAGCGAGACCCTACCTCGAAAAACTTTCTTAAAAAAAAAAAAAGAGAGAGAGAGAGAGAGAGAGGTTTTGAGTTTGGGGGTGTCATTCCTCCAGACAGGGAGCCCCCGGGAGACAGGCCTGCAGGAGCATGCCTCATTAGCCCCTGTGCACCGGCGCTGCCTTAACAAGATGCGCACCGGCTGTCACTAGGAAGCGCCATACGGTTGCCATCCCCCCGGCACAGAGGAAGGGTGACGGATTTCACTGTGCCTACGCCAAGGACACCTGCAAGCTCCCCCTCCCAAGCCGGGCGGATGAAGCGACTACTCTTATTTCTCCACCCTGCAGGTAACTGAAACTCAATTACCTGCTGCTCACTCGGTTCCATCCCCCCGAGTTTAGACAGCTCCAGCCCCTCTCAGAACTCCCGGGTGTCTCTGTCTCTTTGCTGTCCCCCAGGGGTGAGCCTGCCGGAGCCCTGCTTTGCCAGCCACTCCCTTATCTGAGCCTTTTCAGCTCTCCCCCCGGCAGACCCCGCCGCGGTCTCTGGAGCCCCATGCTGAGGCTTCTAATGAGGAGCTGACCCCAAGCTTCCCCACGCGCACCCCGGGCTTTATTTGAATCCTGCCTCTGCATAATGGAATCGCTCTTGCAGAGGCCTGGTAAAAGCTCGCAGAGATTTTCAAGTGAAATACCTACGGACCAGCCTGCTCAAACGATTATGGAAATGATACTTGCTTCTTTTTTAAAAAGTTATAATAAACGGAGACGTGAGACGTGTACTCTAAATCAGGAAGGTGTGGTTTTCTTTCCGCACACTGTCTAGCTGAGCAGAAGAGAGCTGTGGGTTTGAGGCCAGCCTGAGCTATCTAGTGCGCACCAGCCCAGCCCAAGACTTGTGGCAAGCAAGACGGTCGCAACAGAAAAGAAAAAAGGAAAGAGGGCTGGAGAGATGGCTTTGCAGTTAAGGCATTTGCCTGCAAAGCCAAAGGACCCCGGTTCGATTCCCCAGGACTCAACGTAGGCCAGATGCACAAGGAAACAAGATAGCGCACGTGTCTGGAGTTAATTTTCAGTGGCTGGAGGCCCTGGTGCACCCATTCTCTCTCTCTCCCTCTATCTGCCTCTTTCTTTCTCTCTCTCAAATAAATAAATGAATAAAAATTTAGCTGAGCATGGTGGCATACACCTTTAATCCCAGCACATGGGAGGCAGAGAGGTAGGAGGATCACCGTGAGTTCAGGGCCACCCTGAGAATACAGAGTGAATTCCAGGTGAGACCCTACCTCGAAAAACCAAAAAAAAAAAAAAAAGAGGGCTGGAGAGATGGCTTAGTGGTTAAGGTGCTTGCCTGCAAGGCCAAAGGACGCAGGTTTGATTCCCCAGGACCCACGTAAGCCAGATGCACAAGGGGGCACATGCATCTGGAGCTCATTTGCAGCAGCTGGAGACCCTAGCCCGCTCTCGCTCTCTAAGAAAAATAGAATATTTTTTAAAGTTTTATTTTATTTGAGACAGAGAGAGAGAGAGAGAGAGAATGGCTGTGCCAGGGCCTCTAGCCATTGCAGACAAACTCCAGACATATGTGCCACCATGTGCATCTGACTTACGTGGGACCTAGAGAATTGAACCTGGGTTCTTTTGCTTTGCAGCAAGCGTCTGAACCGCTAAGCCATCTCTCCAGCCCCCTGCATGCAATGTTAAAGCCAGGAGTCGGGGCTGAAGAGATGGCTTAGCGGTTCAGCGCTTGTCTGCAAAGCAAAAGGACCTCAGTTTGACTCCTCAGGACCCACGTAAGCCAGATGCACAAGGGGAAGCACGCGTCTGGAGTTCGTTTGCAGTGGCTGGAGGCCCTGGCGCGCCCATTCTCTCTCTACCTGCCTATTTCTGTATCTCTCTCTCTTTCTCTCAAATGAATAAATGAAAAAAAAAAAAAGCCAGGAGTCGTGGGTGGTTGAGATCTTATAGATAAAGCAGAGGATGCAAAAAACCAGAAGCAAAGGTTTTTGACAGATGACTGGTGTGGCTGGATGTGTGTGTATGGGGGGGGGGTGTCACATGTTGCAGATGAAACAAGAAGGGGATACAAGGATCGGCAACAAATTGGAGCGTCTTGAGCAGCAGGCTGGTCAGTTTTGGGGGGATGACTCTGTGGAGGAGACTCCGGTCGAGGAGAGACTGTAAGAAGGACGCCTCTTTTATAAACAACCAGAGATGTGCTAACTTAGCAACCCGAGTAAGTTGAGAACAAATTGCTTTCTGGCTGAAAGGCTTCAGCGGTGATAGTCGGAGAGGAAAATGATTGCAGAGATGAGCTTTGAAGATTGGGGAAACAGCTATGTTATTTGTAGCGCTTTTCTCCTTGACGCATGAGCAGAATTTCCATGGACGCTAATGGAGCCCCCTTGGAGCCCTAGTGGAGGAGAAGGAGGCCGAGGCCTGCTCAACCCACTAGGACGCTTGCTGGCTCCAGCCTGTTCAAAACGAAAGGGTTGAGCTGGAGAGATGGCTTAGCGGTTAAGGCGCTTGCCTGCAAAGTCAAAAGGACCCAGGTTCAATTCCCCAGGACCCACGTGAGCCAGATGCACAAGGGAGAGAAAAAGTGGCTGGAGGCCCTGCCGCGCCCGTTCTCTCTCTCTCCCTCTCAAATAAATAAATTAATTAAATATATTTTTAAAAAATGGTCCTTGGGAGCTGGGCATAGTGACGCACGCCTTTAATCCTGGCACTTGGGAGGCAGAGGTGGGGGATCGCCATGAGTTTGAGGCCACCCTGATACACATAGTGAATTCCAGGTCAGTCTGAGCTAGAGTGAGACCCTACCTCGAACTCCCCGCCCAAAAAATAAATAAATAAAGATCCTTGGGCTGGAGAGATGGCTCAGTAGTTAAGGGTGCTTGCTTGCAAAGCTGATGGCCTGGGTTTGATTCCCCAGTACCCACATAAAGCCAGATGCACAAAGTGGCACATGCGTCTGGTGTTCCTTTGCAGTGGCAGGAGGCTGTGGTGCATCCATACTCAACTCCATCTCTCTCTGCCTCTCTCTCAAATAAATAATATAAAAATGTTGGGCTAAGCCGGGCGTGGTGGCGCACGCCTTTAATCCCAGCACTCGGGAGGCAGAGGTAGGAGGATCGCCGTGAGTTCGAGGCCACCCTGAGACTCCATAGTGAATTCCAGGTCAGCCTGGGCTAGGGCGAGACCCTACCTCAGAAAACCAAAAAAAAAAAAAAAAAAATGTTGGGCCATTAAAAAAAATACATTAGGGCTGGAGGGATAGCTTAGCAGTTAAGGCATTTGCCTGCAAAGCCTAAGGACCCAGGTTCGATTCCCCAGGACCCACGTAAGCCAGATGCACAAGGTGGTGTATGTGTCTGGAGTTCATTTGCATGGCTGGAGGCCCTGGCGCGCCCATTCTCTCTCTCTAACTGCCTCTTTCTCAAAACGGATAAATATTTTTTTTTTTAAAAAAGAGACATTAATAGTGGAATCATGTAGGCTCATTGGAGGGGGAAACGGGATGGGGGATAAAGAAGGGTGATGGGAAAGGAAAATGCACATTTTAATAAAGTTTTTAATAAAAAGGAGAAAAACATAGATTGAATCTTATAGTAATAGTTTTCTATGTGTTAAAAAAAAAAACTAGCTGGGGGTGGTGGCACACACCTTTAATCCCAGCACTCGTGACGCAGAGGTAGGAGGATCACTGTGAGTTCGAGGCCAGCCTGACACTACATAGTGAATTCCAGGTCAGCCTGGGCTAGAGTGAGACCCTAGCTCGAAAACAAAAAATAAAAAATAAAAATAAAAATAATAAAAAAATAAAAAGAACACACTCCTTGCAAGGCCCTGCAGAGACTTCTGCCGTCACTCCTAGAGCAAGCCCAAGGCCTCTGGTGCTAACACAGTGACTTCAGGCATCCTCTCTGTCTTGTTCCCTGCTCTGTGTATCAGCAGCTCTAGCCTTAACCTGTCCCACCTATTTAAGACTGTGCCTCTCGGGCTGGAGAGATGGCTTAGTGGTTAAGACGCTCACCTGCAAAGCCAAAGGACCCAGGTTCGAATCCCTAGGACCCACGTAAGCCAGATGCACAAGGGGGCGCATGTGTCTGGAGTTCTGTTTGCAGTGGGTGGAGGCCCTGGTGTACCGAATCTCCCTCAAATAAATAAATAAAAATTATATACATATATATGTGTGTGTGTATATATATATATAGTTTTTTTTTTAATTTTTTGTTTTTTCTTTATTTATTTGAGAGCAACAGACAGAGAGAGAAAGAGGCAGATAGATAGATAGAGAATGGGCACACCAGGGCTTCTAGCCACTGCAAAGGACCTCCAGACGCGTGCGCCCCCTTGTGCATCTGGCTAACGTGGGTCCTGGGGAATTGAGCCTCGAACCGGGGTCCTTAGGCTTCACAGGCAAGCGCTTCACCGCTAAGCCATCTCTCCAGCCCCATGTTTTGTATTTTGTTTTTTAAAGGCCGTACCTCTCTTGTAGCATGCAAGGCCGCTCTTCCCTCCGCCCGGCCCACACACTACTGAATGAACTTGGGACACCCAAGGGTCTGTGGCTCAGCCCACCTCTAGGGGGCCCACGTGATTGCAGCTGTGCAGTGGACAGAGAGATCAGAGCAAAGGGCCCCAACAGATGGTGTGCGGCCTGGAGTGGACACAGCTTCATTAGTGTGAGTGGCTTTGGTGGGAATGGGATTAGCGTAAGCACCGTGGGGCAAGTGGATAAGGCAAAGGGCTCTTAGTTACACTGGGATTTCGCTCTCGGTCACAGCCCGAGCCTCCAAGGGCTGGGTTGGCCCAGCTCAGTGACAGGAACAACTCATGGCCCAGAGAGACAGAGCGGCTGGCCCAAAATGACACTGCGGTAGGTGATATTATTATTATTTTTTTTTTTTTCGAGGTAAGGTCTCACTCTAGCCCAAGGCTGGCCTGGAATCCACTGTTTTTTTGAGGTAGGGTCTCACTCTAGCCCAGGCTGACCTGGAATTCACTATGGAGTCTCAGGGTGGCCTTGAACTCACAGCGATCCTCCTACCTCTGCCTCCCGAGTGCTTGGATTAAAGGCGTTGTGCGCCACCACGCCTGGTTTTATTATAACTATTTTTAAATGATTTATTTATTTATTTTGTTTATCTGAGAGAGAGAGAAGGAGGCAGATAGAAAGGGCGTGCCAGGACCTTCAGCCACTGTGAACGATTTCCAGATGCATGCGCCACCTAGTACATCTGACTATATATGGTTATTGGGGAATTGAACCTGGGTCCTTCGGCTTTGTAGGCAAATGTTTTAACTACTACGCCATCTCTCCAGTCCTATCATTATTTTGAATTAATTTTTATTTTATTTTATTATTATTATTATTTTGGTTTTTCGAGGTTAGGGTCTCACTCTGGCTCAGGCTGACCTGGAATTCACTAGGTAGTCTCAGAGTGGCCTTGAACTCACAGCGATCCTCCTACCTCTGCCTCCCGAGTGCTGGGATTAAAGGCGTGTGCCACCTTGCCCGGCTTTTTAAAAAATTATTTATTTATTTATTTGAGAGCAATGGACAGAGAGAGAAAGAGGCAAATAAAGAATGGGCGCGCCAGGGCCTCCAGCCACTGCAAACGAACTCCACACACATGCGCCCCTCTGTGCATCTGGCTCACGTGGGTCCTGGGGAATCAAGCCTCAAACTGGGGTCCTTAGGCTTCACGGGCAAGCACTTAACCTCTAAGAAATCTCTCCAGCCCTAATTTATTTATTTATTTTTATTTTTTGTTATTTTGAGGTAGAGTCTCACTCTAGCTCAGGCTGACCTGGAATTCACTCTGTAGTCTCAGGGTGGCCTTGAACTCATGGCGATCCTCCTGCCTCTGCCTCCCGAGTGCTGGGATTAAAGGTGTGCGCCACCGCGCCTGGAAAGTTTATTTATTTTTAAGAGAAAGAGAGAGAGAGAGAGAGAGAGAGAGAGAGAGAATGGGTGTGCCAGGGTGCTGGCCTCTAAAGGCCCAGGTGTGAGGCCTAGTGGAACTTCCTGAGCCTAGCTAAAGTTTGGTGATCTGCCTCTGGCCAGACGTGACTCAGCAAGACGCCTAATGGCTTCTTACCTGTTACCTCCACATGGGTGTTAGAATTATCATTTTAATAGTCACAGTTTATTATTGGCCCTTACCTTTTCCCACCATCCTACAATCCCCGCCTTTACCCCCAACATTATATAGGCAACTGTTCATAGCAATAAATTGAGTTCCTGCTTCGACAAGACTCCCGACTCAGTGTGGTTTTTCTCCGGTGGCCAGGAGAGGTCTGAGTCGTCGGACGCTCATCTCCTCCTCAGCCCCTCGGGAGGAACCAGCGGGCCTGGTCCTTCCCTCGGCACTACCTGCCCCCGCCGGCGGAGCCCGGCATCTGGCGCCCAACGTGGGGCTCTTGGAATCCGGCAGACTAGTGCCCCCTGAGAGACATTCGTTGAGGAGCTCAATCGGTGTACATATGCGGGTGAGCGTACCCCCATAAGTAGTCTTTATATTTAATGTGCTAAACTTTGCTTCTATAACCTGTACTTGTTGATCAACATCTCTTTGTTCTCTTTCTCTTTCCTTTCACTTTTAGTTTACAGACAAGCTACATCTGTGGCTTTTGTACAGCATGTTTACCTATCTTTTGGATCCTTGTGGTTGTATTGTACTCATGTGTATGTGGGTTGCTATTGCCCTAATTTTATGGACATTTTTCTCTCAACTTTATAATGTGGGACAGTCTAACTGTAAATCCAATCCTGCCTTAAAATCTCTCAGGGCACTCCTAAAGAGTAGAGGGCTTAATTTGACTGATAATCAGGCTCAACAGACCTGGGATTGCCTTCTCAAACTGGCGCCATGGCTGCCGGAAGGAAATCTCTTTGGTTGGGACACGTGGGATAGGGTAGAGGCCCTTGTTTGTCAGACACATGTGGAAAAGGGTCAAATACCCCCCTCAGGGGTCCTCCCTATGATCTCAGCCCTCAAGGCCTGCTTCCCTCCAAGGCCAACCAAACATAAACAAAAAACAAAAAAAAAAGATAATATACAGCCTAATCCAGCTACTCCTCCTGGAGATACAGCTTTAAAAAAAACCCAAAAGGATACATCTTTATACTCCTCACTCGATCCCTTTGAGAGTGCTCCCTGGCCTTCCGGGGGACCTCCTCCATCAACTAACCCTTTCTGGACCCCCTCGGCCCCTCCTTCATATTCGGCCGCCGAGACCCCCTCAGCCCCTCCATATTCGGCAGCCAAGCCGTCAGAAAATAAAGCTACTTTTTTATTTCCCGTCAATCTAAATCCTGGGGGCAATCGCCCTGCTGCCTGGTATCCGTGGGAAGCTCAGGACCTTAAGAAACTTAAAAAAGCGGTCTCGGAGGATGGACCCAACTCTCCTTGGGCTGAGACCCTGTTACAGGGCCTTGCCCATCAACCTTGTACAACCCAAGATTGAAAAAATCTAGTCAGGGCTGTCTTGTCAGGTCCCCTATACATTAAGTGGTGTGCCTTTTTTAGAGATAAATGCCATACACAGACAGAACAAAACCAAAATCAACAGCCCCCTGTGCCGATAACTTTTAAGATGCTCTCTGGTACCTCTGATCAATATGCTACAGACACTCAACAGGCGGCTATACCTGACCCGTATAGGGACCAGGTCAGGGCACTGGGCTTGGCGACATGGAAAAAGCTTGATGAGGGACCCTCTGAAACTCCCCTTATGAGTATTACTCAAAAACCATCTGAGGATTTGGCTACATTTATAGATAGGGTAAAAAAAAGTCTCCAAAAAAAATTTCCCCCAGGGACATTACGGGATCAGTTTACTAAAATGTTGGTCTGGGATGGGATGACGGCCGATCACCGCCTCGCCTGTGCGGGTCTCAAGGACAACTCCATGAGTAAATGGATTGTAGCCACCAAGGACGTTGACACTATCTCCCATCAGGCTAGGGCCATGGCTGCCGCCCTTCAAAAAAATAAACAGAGAGATTTGGCCAATACGATCTGTACATTACAGTTAAATTCTAAAAACTTGACATGTTTTAGATGCGGGGACGAGGGCCACTTTAAAAAAGAGTGCCCCAACAGGACAAAGCCTCCTCCGCGCTCTGGGGGGATGACCAACGCCCCTCACACCCTTTGCCCTAAATGCAATAAAGGGTTTCATTGGGCTAAGGAATGTAAATGGAAGTTTAACATACAGGGAAAGCCTTTAAACTCCTCCAGGGGCTTCCCCCAGCCCCGTTAAATAAGGGGAAAGAGACCATCAAAGCCTATTGGACCGTCCCCCTGGTCTCCGGCCTTAGACCCAAAATTATTTTAAATATTGACAAAAAAAAAATTCAAACTTCTCATCGACACTGGAGCGGACCGAACGGTCCTGAGAAAGGAGGAAGTGCCCCCCTCCTGGCAGCTTGTGCCCGGCCCTCCCCTACTGGGAATTGGCGGGCAATCCACCTCCTGGGAGACTGCCACGTGGCTCCCTTGGACTGACCCAGGTGGGGACAGGGGAAAAGTCCGCCCTCTCGTGGTGACTGGGCTCACTGCTAACTTACTGGGGCAAGACATCCTTGGAGATGCTGAGGCTTTCATCACTACTGACCATAAGGCCTTTTATAATGATTTACTAGATAAAAAAAAATATCAACAACAGTCTGAGAAAGGGAGGGAATATCATCCCAATTATAGAGATGACCCTTACTTTGAGCAACTCAGACAAAAGTACTCCAATAAACACCCCCAATTCTAAGGGCCACTGCCCAGCCCCCCCCATTTAAAATCCAGTGGAGACCGGGGGATCCTGTATGGGTTGAGCAGTGGCCTCTCCCTTCTTCTAAGTTACACCAACTCCACATACTTATTGATCAACAGTTGGAGGCCGGACATATTCGTCCCTCCACTAGTCCCTGGAACTCTCCTGTCTTTGTCATAAAAAAGCCTAATGGGTCCTGGAGATTTTTACATGATTTAAGAAAGATCAATAAACACATGATCCCCTTCGGAACTCCCCAGAGGGGACTCCCATGGATCCCAGCTATTCCCAATATATACCATATTACTATCATTGACATTAAAGATTGCTTCTTCTCTATCCCTCTCCATCCAGGAGACATGGAAAAATTTACATTCTCTGTACCTGCTGTTAATTTTTGTGGCCCAGATAGGAGATTTGAATGAACTGTCTTACCTCAGGACATGGCAAATAGCCCACCCATTTGTCAATATTACCTGTCATCCATTTTCTCTTCTCTTATCAATCTCCCTGATACCCTGTTTTATATTTACATGGATGATATTATTCTTGGGTGCCTAGATTCCTCCACACTCCAGGACCTTACCCACCAATGTCTAACTATCCTACATACTCACGGCTTTAAAGTAGCTCCAGAAAAAGTTCAAACTGTGCCTCCCTTTAAGATCTTGGGCTCGATCCTTACCCTAGATACAGTTTCACCTGTTAAACCACAACTTTATATTCAGGATTCTTACACCTTGCCTCAACTCCAGAAGCTTTTGGGAGAAATTAATTAGATGAGGCCTTGGATACCCATAACTACTGAAGAGCTGTCCCCTTTATTTGACCTCCTAAAGGACCTTAACTTCTCCTCTCAGGTAATTTTGTCCCCTTGTCATCAACAAATTTTTCATAAGGTACAACAGGCTATAAATACTGTGACCCTAAAGAGGTTCAATCCTGATTTGCCCATCTCCCTCTACATTTTCTCTGGGGAAACATTATGCACTGCACTGTTGGCCCAGGAAGGTGAACCCATCCAATGGGTCCACCTCTCAATTGGTGGGGTCCCCAGAGTTTATTCTATAACCAACCAGGTTGCTGATTGCATTATCAAGGGCAGAGACACCTCTGTCCGGTTGTTTGGCACAGAACCTCACCTTATTGTCACCCCCTTTAAGATAACAGATTTCACCTGGCTTCAGAGAAATAATAATAGAGTTGCTACGGCTCTCGAGGGGTTTCTAGGTAAAATTGATTGCCATTATGGCCCCCACAAATGGATGAGTTCTTTCTCCAGATTAGAATGGAAGCCCCCCCAGGCTTTTTCTGTCTCAACCTAACCCTGACTTTCTTACCGTGTTTACTGATGGAGGGCACCTGGGGGCTTCCCTAGTCGTTTACCCTCCCTTAAAACAGGAAAAAGAGCCTATGCCCATAAAGTCAGTCTCTCATGAGGTTGAGGGGTCAGCACAATTCAAAGAACTATTTGCTGTCGTTCTAGCTTTGGACACTATTCAAGAGCCATTTAACTTATTTTCTGACAGCCTTTATGTTGTTAATTTATTACCCAACCTGGTTGAGGCCCATATTAGACTGGACTCCAACCCTATATCTCCTCTGATGATTCAAGCTCGTTCCCTACTCAAACAAAGAATTAACCCCATTTTTCTTCAACATCTCAGGGGTCATCAAAACTTACCGGGATTTCTTTCTCGAGGAAACAATTTGGCTGATAAAATGGCTTCTATGCCTCAGTGTAATACTATTACAGAAGCTACACGCTTCCACTTATTGACCCATGTCAACTGGAGAGGTCTCAAGCACAGGTTTCCACAGGTACCAGTCAAGGACCTTAAAAAAATTGTCCGGACTTGTAAGTCCTGTCAGCCCTTCCTCCAAGTACCCCCCCTTCAAACTACAAAAAGCAATCCTAGAGGGCTACGCCCTAATCATCTGTGGCAAATTGATGTCACACACTATTCTCCATTTGGGAAACTTAAATATATTTTTCTTTCAGTTGATACCTTTTCCCGTGCCTGCTGGGCATCAGCACATGCTGGGGAAAAATCTAAACATGCCATTAGTCATATGCTTCAATGTTTTGCCACTCTTGGGCTGCCTGATCAAATTAAAACAGATAATGGCCCCTGCTTCGTAAGCAAGGCCTTTGTAGATTTTCTCCAGAACTGAAAAATCTCACATTCTACAGGCATCCCATACAACCCCCGGGGCCAAGCTATCGTTAAAAGATATAATCAGACTCTCAAGTCTCAATTACAAAAACAAAAGGGGGAATCCTTACCCCCACACGACCAACTAAAAAAGACATTATTTACCCTAAATATTTTAAACTTTTCTAAAGAAGATAAACAACTCTCCCCTTTTCAAAAACATTGGTCTTCATCCATTACCTACAGTTCTATCTGGGTAAGATGGAGGGACCCATTGACTGGGGCCTGGAGAGGGCCTGATCCGCTCCTCACAGCAGGGAGAGGGTTTGGATGTGTCTTCCCTCAAGATGAAAAAAGACCCATTTGGGTACCAGCGAGAGACCTAAAATATTTGTCCCAACAAGAGGACACTGACAGTCACTTCTCTAGGGAGTGTCCCACCCCTGAGGACTGTTCCTAAAATGGTCCTTCACCCTACTAAACTAAACAATTCCCTCCCTTGTGGAGGATTGCTGGCTTTGCCTCCAATCTGGGCCTCTCTGGCTGCTTGCAGTACAGTTGCCTGTACGACCTTAAAACATTACTCAGCCACCTTCCCCATCCCCGTCCAGCTTTTCCCAATGTTTCCCCTGGAACTTGCATTTGGGCCCCGCCTTCCCCTAATAATTCCAGTATAGATGTGGGATACATTCATCCTTCCTTCTGTACTTTTAACACAGCTGATCCCAATGCTCAATGCTGCCCACCTTCTGGAATGGTTTATGTTTGTGGAGGCGGGATGGCCTATGACTTTCTGCCCACCAATTGGACGGGCCTTTGTGCCCCAGCCACCTTAATCCCAGATGTAAATATCATCCCTGGAAATGAGGCCCTCCCTGTATCAGAGGGAGACCTATCTTCAACAACAGCTAGATTCCCTGGCTGAGGTAGTCCCACAAAACAGGAGAGGACTAAACCTACTAACGGCCGAAAAAGGAGGCGTATGTTTGTTTTTACAGGAAAAATGCTGCTTTTACGCCAATAAATCAGGAATCATCCAGGACAAGATTAAGAGGCTCCAGGAAGACTTGGAGAGGTGGCAGCAGGATCTCCAGGACAACCTGCTGTGGACGGGCTTATATGAATTCTTACCCTACCTTCTCCCTCTACTTGGGCCCCTCCCCCTCCTTCTCCTTCTCCTTATCCTCACTGTCGGGGCTTGTGTAATTAATAAGATTACACAATTTATTCACCAATGGCTAGAGGCAATAAAACCTCATCAGGTCAAAATACAGGCTGGAAACTCAGGAATTAAGTTCCTCAGATGACCCACTGCCACCTCCTCTGCCCTCCATGTGACCAATGACGGGTAAGATCCCCAGAGGGGGACAACCTAAGACAGGCCATGGGGTGGGTTCTCACCGAGCTAAACACATGGTACCCAGTGACGGGTAAGATCCCCAGAGGGGGACAACCTAAGACAGGGGCCATGATGAATGCTCTGAGCTAAACACCTGGTACCCAATGACGGTTAAGACCCCCAGAGGGGGACAACCTAAAACAGGGGCCATGGTGACTAATGCTCTTACAAAAACAAAAGGGGGAGATGCTGGCCTCTAAAGGCCCAGGTGTGAGGCCTAGTGGAACTTCCTGAGCCTAGCTAAAGTTTGGTGATCTGCCTCTGGCCAGACGTGACTCAGCAAGACGCCTAATGGCTTCTTACCTGCTACCTCCACATGGGTGTTAGAATTATCATTTCAATAGTCACAGTTTACTATTGGCCCTTACCTTTCCCCACCATCCTACAATCCCCGCCTTCACCCCCAACATTATATAGGCAACTGTTCATAGCAATAAATCGAGTTCCTGCTTCGACAAGACTCCCGACTCAGTGTGGTTTTTCTCCGGTGGCCAGGAGAGGTCTGAGTCGTCGGACGCTCATCTCCTCCTCAGCCCCTCGGGAGGAACCAGCGGGCCTGGTCCTTCCCTCGGCACTACCTGCCCCCGCCGGCGGAGCCCGGCATCTGGCGCCCAACGTGGGGCTCTTGGAATCCGGCAGACTAGTGCCCCCTGAGAGACATTCGTTGAGGAGCTCAATCGGTGTACATATGCGGGTGAGCGTACCCCCATAAGTAGTCTTTATATTTAATGTGCTAAACTTTGCTTCTATAACCTGTACTTGTTGATCAACATCTCTTTGTTCTCTTTCTCTTTCCTTTCACTTTTAGTTTACAGACAAGCTACATCTGTGGCTTTTGTACAGCATGTTTACCTATCTTTTGGATCCTTGTGGTTGTATTGTACTCATGTGTATGTGGGTTGCTATTGCCCTAATTTTATGGTGACAGGAACAACTCATGGCCCAGAGAGACAGAGCGGCTGGCCCAAAATGACACTGCGGTAGGTGATATTATTATTATTTTTTTTTTTTTCGAGGTAAGGTCTCACTCTAGCCCAAGGCTGGCCTGGAATCCACTGTTTTTTTGAGGTAGGGTCTCACTCTAGCCCAGGCTGACCTGGAATTCACTATGGAGTCTCAGGGTGGCCTTGAACTCACAGCGATCCTCCTACCTCTGCCTCCCGAGTGCTTGGATTAAAGGCGTTGTGCGCCACCACGCCTGGTTTTATTATAACTATTTTTAAATGATTTATTTATTTATTTTGTTTATCTGAGAGAGAGAGAAGGAGGCAGATAGAAAGGGCGTGCCAGGACCTTCAGCCACTGTGAACGATTTCCAGATGCATGCGCCACCTAGTACATCTGACTATATATGGTTATTGGGGAATTGAACCTGGGTCCTTCGGCTTTGTAGGCAAATGTTTTAACTACTACGCCATCTCTCCAGTCCTATCATTATTTTGAATTAATTTTTATTTTATTTTATTATTATTATTATTTTGGTTTTTCGAGGTTAGGGTCTCACTCTGGCTCAGGCTGACCTGGAATTCACTAGGTAGTCTCAGAGTGGCCTTGAACTCACAGCGATCCTCCTACCTCTGCCTCCCGAGTGCTGGGATTAAAGGCGTGTGCCACCTTGCCCGGCTTTTTAAAAAATTATTTATTTATTTATTTGAGAGCAATGGACAGAGAGAGAAAGAGGCAAATAAAGAATGGGCGCGCCAGGGCCTCCAGCCACTGCAAACGAACTCCACACACATGCGCCCCTCTGTGCATCTGGCTCACGTGGGTCCTGGGGAATCAAGCCTCAAACTGGGGTCCTTAGGCTTCACGGGCAAGCACTTAACCTCTAAGAAATCTCTCCAGCCCTAATTTATTTATTTATTTTTATTTTTTGTTATTTTGAGGTAGAGTCTCACTCTAGCTCAGGCTGACCTGGAATTCACTCTGTAGTCTCAGGGTGGCCTTGAACTCATGGCGATCCTCCTGCCTCTGCCTCCCGAGTGCTGGGATTAAAGGTGTGCGCCACCGCGCCTGGAAAGTTTATTTATTTTTAAGAGAAAGAGAGAGAGAGAGAGAGAGAGAGAGAGAGAGAATGGGTGTGCCAGGGCTCTAGCCACTGTAAACAAATTCCAGACGCATGCACCACCTAGTACATCTGGCTTTATGTGGTTATTGAAGAATTGAACCTGGGTCCTTTGGCTTTGCAGGCAAGCTCCTTAACCAGTAAGCCATCTCTCCAGCCCTTATTTAGTTATTTTTAAGAGAGAGAATAGTGTGATATTATTTTTAACATCAATAAATCAGGGACCACCCCCCTTAGTAAAGTAGCTGGCCTAATTCTCACCTCCCATCTCTTCCCTCCTGTTTCCCACCCCCACCCCCGTCCCTCAACTTGCGAGCCCACAGTCGTAACCCTTTAACGTTCCCAGAATCCTCCTTTTCCACTGTCTCCTTGGGGCTTGCTCGAGCTCTGTGAGATAGCAACAATCTCTCCCTGTTGACACACTGGGAACTGAGGATTCAAGAGAGGAGGAAGGGACTTCTCTGAGACTGCAGAGCTGGTGAGCTCAGTGTGGCTTCATGCCACCAAGTGACTGGCATGCTGTAAACCTTCAGCTCTCCCCCACGTGCCCAGGCCCGGGCCAGAGCCTGTGCACTTTACCTTGAGGTCTGCCCAAACTGGGCCTCTGGAACCTTCTTTGCCTGCTTCATCTGCCCTCCCCCTTGCCCACAAGTCTTTCCAAATATGTCACCGATCCTCAAATAGGAGAGACTATTCCTCAGTCCCCTGCCTTTGAACCCAACGGTTCCCTGTGCCAGGCCGCCAGGAGCCCTTCCGCGCATCCTTTGTTAATTTCTCTATGGTTCCTGTGACCGGGGACCCGACAATTGTTGTGATCGTGTCACTTCACGGAGTGGCTTCCTGTCCAGGATCCACGGCCGCACCGTTTGAGCTTAAAGAGCCTCCCATCAGTCAGCCGCTTCCTGGCTCAGTGTTCCCGGAGACAGATCTTGCCATTTTCTGGCTTCTCTCCCCAGCCCCAGCCTCCAACTCGTCATCCTCCTGTCTCTGCCTCCGGAGTGGCGGGGTTAAGGGCACACCACCACGTCTAAAGGCTTTTCCGTGCCTGGTCTTCCACGAGAGCGTCACCTGGGAGGGTCGTGAGGTCGCTAGTGTCAGAGAGGACACTATGCCAGGGCCTGTTACACAGGATTTGTAATCAGTTATTTATTTTTATTATTTATTTATTTGAGAGAGGGAAAGAGGCAGAGAGAGAGAGAGAATGGGCACACCAGCCACTGCAAACGAACTCCAGATGCGTGCGCCACCTTGTACATCTGGCTGACGTGGATCCTGGGGAATTGAGTCGAGGTCCTTTGGCTTTGCAGGCAAGCGCCTTAACCGCTAAGCCATCTCTCCAGCCTAGTTTATTATTATTATTATTATTATTATTATTATTATTATTTTGTAACCCACTTCCTAGCCAACACCTGTGCTGAGCCTGGCAAACCGATCTCATGCAGTTTGCCATGACAAATGTGCATTCTGACCAGGAGGCTGTTTTGTCTAGATCTCACGGTGCCAGGCTTCATGGGCAACAACCATTTGGCACCTCCCTGTCACGGGGCCCAATGTCTTACCTGTTGAGTGTTTCGCACCCGCCTCCACCCCACCGGGAATGCCCTGGTCAGCTGCCCCGTGTTCTCCACATGAGCTCCAGAGACGGGCTGTCCCTGAGCTCAAAGATGAGCCCTCCTCATTAGAATCTACCTCCCTGGCTGCTTCCCTTGGTGGGATTTGCAGCCAAGCCAGCCACTGTGGTTCTGCAGGCTCAGTCACCAATGCCATTGAGGCTCTGGTAAGGAGGAGCCTGGATTTGCCGAGGGACCCTCCAGGAGAGCCCCAGGCCCGTGGGCAAATCCAGGTCTGGATCCCAGGGAGCGCGGGGCCCATGTATAGCTGCCTCACTGGTCACACATGAGAAAGCTGAGGGCATTACACAGGAGGACACTCTCAGGGCTCCCACCAGGGAAAGTGGGTGCAGTGAGAGGTCTATTTTGGGTCCTCGTGACACCAAAGAGGTTACTGTACTTGACCTTGAGTTATGACTTCATTATTACTAAATCGCTTTTTTTTCTTTTGGTAGAGTGAAAAGGTTTACAATGGAACAAGGTTTGAATTTTATTATTTTTTAAATAATTTTTTAAAAGTTTTATCTATCGGGCTGGAGAGATGGCTTAGCGGTTATGCGCTTGCCTGTGAAGAAGCTTAAGGACCCCGGTTCAAGGCTCGATTCTCCAGGACCCATGTTAGCCAGATGCACAAGGGGGTGCATGCGTCTGGAGTTCGTTTGCAGTGGCTGGAAGCCCTGGCGTGCCCATTCTCTTTCTCTCTCTTTGCCTCTTTCTCTCTCTGTCACTCTCAAATAAATAAATAAAAATGAACAAATTTTTTAAATTATTTATTTATTATATTTATTTATTTATTTTTGAGGTAGGGTTTCACTCTAGCTCAGGCTGACCTGGAATTCACTATGGAGTCTCAGGGTGGCCTCGGACTCATGGCGATCCTCCTACCTCTGCCTCCCGAGTGCTGGGATTAAAGGCATGCGCCACCACACCCGGCTTAAAAATTTATTTATTACATACACTGGGACACAGGGAGAGAGAGAGAGAGAGAATGGATGCGCCAGGGCCTCTAGCCACTGCAAACTCCAGATGCATGCGCCACAATGTGCATCTGGCTAACGTGGGAACTGGGGAATTGAACCTGGGTCCTCAGGCTTCGCAGGCAAGTGCCTTAACTGCTAAGCCATCTCTTCAGCCAACTCCCCCGTCAGTATTTTTTAAAATATTTTTATTTATTTGAGAGAGAGAGAGAGAATGGGCACGCCAGGGCCTCCCTCCACTGCAAACAAACTCCAGATGAGTGTGCCACGGGGTGCATCTGGCTAACAGGGGTCCTGGGGAATCGAACCTGGGTCCTTTGGCTTTGTAGGCAAGCCCCTTAACCAGTAAGCCATTTCTCCAGCCTTCCCATCACTTTTTAAATACAGTCACAGCCTTCAGTCCAAACGGACACAATTCACAGCTTAAAACCCTGACCACCCCATCTTCAAAATAAAACTCCTCCCTCGAGCGAAGACAAGCCCTCTCCACTTTCCCAGCCAAGCTTTTCCCCGTGTGTGTGTGTGTGTGTGTGTGTGTGTGTGTGTGTGTGTGTGTGTGTTGGGGGCGGGAGGGCTAGGACTCAGACTCCAGTTCCTTACCCCTGTCCCTCCAGAACCCAGCGTCACTTGCCCAAGGTCACGGTGCTCTCCCTACTTCCCAAGTACAAATCATGACTGAAGGCAAAAGTCCCCCCAGTAGATTCAGGAGTTTTATTAAAACTTCTTGGATTTCCAGCCAACTGGGTTCACTGGGCACATCTTAGGGTCCAGCCCTAAATTGTGGCGGTGGATTTGGAATTCCAGTCTAAATATACTCAAGGTTGGGGGCTGGAGAGATGGCTTAGAGGTTAAGGCGTTTGCCTGCAAAGCCAAAGGATCCCCGTTCGACTCTCCAGGACCCACGTTAGACAGATACACAAGGGGGCGCACTAGTCTGGAGTTTGTTTGCAGTGGCTGGAGGCCCTGGCATGCCCATTCCCTCTCTTTCTGCCTCTTTCTCTTAAATAAATAAATAAAAAATATTTAAAAAAAAAAGATATGCAGCCAGGCTGGAGAGATGGCTTAGCGGTTAAGCACTTGCCTGTGATGCCTAAGGACCCCGGTTCAAGGCTTGATTCCCAGGACCCACGTTAGCCAGATGCACAAGGGGGCGCATGTGTCTGGAGTTCCTTTGCAGTGGCTGGAGGCCCTGGCGCGCCCACTCTCCTCTCTCTCTCTCTCTGCCTCTTTCTCTCTCTGTCTGTCACTCTCAAATAAATAAATAGAAATAAACAAAAAAAAAAGATATGCAGGCAGGCATGGTGGCGCACGCCTTTAATCCCAGCACTCGGGAGGCAGAGGTAGGAGGATCGCCGTGAGTTCGAGGCCACCCTGAGACTCCATAGTGAATTCCAGGTTGGCCTGAACTAGAGTGAGACCCTACCTCGAGAAAAACCAAAACCAAAACAAACAAACAAACAAAAGATATGCAAAGTGCCTGGAGTTCTGCCTGGAATTCCTAAGTGTGCTGTGTGGTGTGGCTTCTTCTTTTTGGTTTTTGTCTCATGGCCTCTTGTCTCTGGGACCTGTGAAAGCTGCCCAGCTCCTTCTGCCATTATGGAAGGTCCCCTGGATCTGTAAACTTCAATCAACATCCCTTCCTCCAATCCCTGGTTTGGAAGTTCATCTGGGAGACTGCAAAGCTATCTGCTACAGGGACTGACCCAGACCAGTGGCTGTCACGTTTCTGCTGTCATTTCAGCTTGAGACCCGTTCCGACAACGCGCCGTCCCAGGTCTCGGCTTTTTTGGAGGGGGGGGGGCTTATCCTTACGCATCCGAGCAGGACCCAAGCCCCCCCCCCGACTTCCAGGAGTCAGGCGCTGTATGCGGGGTTAGCATCAGCGTGTGCTCTCAAGCCCCCTTTCCTCTCCAGGTCTTTCTGTCAAGCTCCACCCACCCGCACCTCTAGCTGCTTGGAGGGCAATGCCACTTGGGTGGTCTATAGGCACTCAAAAAGGCCTGCTTGGGTGCAAACCGAATTTCTCTTCTGCTCCCGAATTTTCTCCTCTCCTCCACGATTGAGAAGGATCGGGCCACCATCTGTATGACTTCCACGCCATACATTTGGCAAATTTGTTTTGTTTTGTTTTGTTTCAAGGTACGGTCTCACTCTAGCCCAGGCTGACCTGGAAATCGCCATGGAGTCTCAGGGTGGCCTCGAACTCGCGGCGATCCTCCTACCCCTGCCTCCCGAGTGCTGGGATTTTTAAGGCGTTCGCGAGTGTTTATCACTCCTCCCTTCAGCCCCACTTCCAGCCTCCTGAGTGGGTGATGCACAGTTTTGTCTCTTCCGTGCACAGTCAGCTGGGCCCTGCCGCTAATGCAGGCCCACAGCCGCTCCCGCCCTTGTTTGTCCCTTCAAAACAGTGCAGGGTCACAGCTGCTGCAGGGCTCAAAAGCGAGCCCGTGATGGAGAGATGGCTCAGCAGGTGAGCGTGCTTCCCGCGAAAGCACGAGAACCCAAGGAGGCCCGAAACTGCCCGTGTTCGATTCTCTAAAACCCGCGCAAACCGCTGGGCATGGCCACGTGCGCCTGTAACCCCTGATGTGCAAAAGTGGTCAGAGAGCAGAGAAGCTCTTGAGAAACAGAAACTCTGATATCAACAGACTCTGGCTCAGCGGTTAAGGCGCTTGCCCGCGAAGCCTAAGGACCCGTGTTCGACTCTCCAGATCCCACGTAAGCCAGACGCACGAAGGTGAGGCAAGCGCGAGGTCGCACGTGCCCACTAGGTGGCGCAAGCGTCTGGAGTTTGATTGCAGGGGCTGAGGCCCTGGTGTGCCAATTCTCTCTTTGTCTCTCTCTCTCTCTCTCTCTCTCTCTAATAAAAAATATATATGTGTGTTTTTGAAAAAGCCACAGGACAGTTGCTATTAAATAAATTTCTCTTTCCTATCACCATGACATTGAAAACTCGAAAGTCTGGGTCATTCAGTTTTAAGTACAGTGTGGAGTGTGTGTGTACGTGTGTTTCTAAGACCTTGTTCATATCGGGCACACATTCTCCCACTGAGTCCGTGCTTTTTACTTTGACTTGAGTTAGATTTTTATTTATTTTTGGTGTTCCGAGGTAGGGTCTCACTCTAGCTCAGGCTGACCTGGAATTCGCTATGGAGTCTCAGGGTGGCCTCGAACTCACAGCGATCCTCCTACCTCTGCCTGGACAGTATGGACAGGAGACGGAGCGCTGACCAATTCTCAGAGCCCAGCTCTGCCCCATCCGGCCCCAGGATGCAGGGATGCAGCCGCCGTACCTACTCTTCTCCTCTGTCCAGCGCGTGACTCAGACCTAGTCTTTCAGCCACCCAGACCCCAGGTACACGGACGTTCCCAGCCCCACAGGAACATGCAGAGTAGAGCCAAGGGGGTCTGGGAACCCTGAGCTGCAAACCCTCTACAGAGAGCATTTTTTCTCCATCTATTTATTTATTGATTTAGAGAGAGAGAGAGAGAGAGAATGGGTGCATGTAAAGAGAGCATTTTTCCATCTATTTATTTACTGATTTATAGAGAAGAGAGAGAGAATGGGATGCACCAGAGCCTCCAGGCACTGCAAACAAACTCCAGACACGTGCGTCACCTTGTGCATCTTGGCTTACGCGGGTTCTGGGGAGTCGAACTTGGATCCCTGGGCTTTGCAGGCAAACGCCTTACCCTGCTGAGCCATCTCTCCAGCCCTAAAGAGAGCACCTTCATGTTCTTGCACACACGTGCAGACACACATGCGTGCACACACTCAAGAACGCCCTGTGTGCTCACACACACACACACAAACACCCTGCGTGTGACTCACACACGCGCACACACACCTGCCCTCCAGTTTTCCTCTGTCACCACCCTGTCAGTCTTCCACATTTGGCCTCAGATGAGACAGTGGGGGGTTTCCCACATGGAAGCAGGCCAGGCCCACACCAGGGTGCTGTGGGAATAACATCAGACACGTTTACACATGTAAACCTAACACACACAGCTCCTTGCACCCATGGCCCCATGTAAAGGAAGCTAAAGTCCACCATGCCTGTGAGTCCTGACAGAGGGACACATGGTCACTTGGCTGTCCAGGATCATAGGTCTGCTCTGGGCCACCAGTCACCGAACAGACCTCCTTCCCAGCGTCCCTTCTGCCGTAAAGCTGAGCTGGGGAGGAGAGCCAGGGTCTCTCTAAACTAACTGCCACACTGGTACTCGGTAGCCCCAAGCTCAGGTTGGCCCCGGAGTGAGTGCTTGCACCCCGTTTCCAGCGCCCTATCTACTGGCTGCGTGACCGAGGGCACGCCCTCTCCCTCTCCTGTACCCCTGAGGTTCGCTTATCCTCTCCCACTGAATGGTGACTTGGGGGAGAAAGGCTTGGGTGGCGAGGAACGTCGGGGGGTGGGGGAGTCCAGCGCATTAACCCTTCCCACCTATGTCTTCTGGGTGAGCTGGGTGACGACCTGGGTACCCCGTGAATCTCTGATCTCTTGAGTGCTGCTTTGTGTACCCAGCTTGTAAGGAAAGTGTAAGAGAAAAACGAAAGAGAAACACCGGACTCGATCTCTACAGACAGACTGTTTATTGAGGGGCACGGAGAGGGGCAGCAGCCTTCCCGCGGGATGAAGGCTGAAGCGCTGAGCTGGGCTGGGGTGCAAGTTTATAAGGAGGACCCTAAGATAAACAGACTGGACCAGGTGCGGTAGATAAGGAACTTGTAGCTCTGTGTAGGCTTCTTCAGCCAGGACTGTCTAAGGGAGGGTACCCGGATGGTCCCTGGTCCTTCAAGGCCATCTAGGCTAAGGGGAGGGCATCCATCAGGGGAGGTGCCAGGCTTATCTGGGGCCCGAATGCCTCTGCTGTTTCTTTAAGACCTTCTAGTCTTAGAGACAGTTATTAACTCTTTAGTTCCCTCTGGTTTTCAGGGAAGGCTATTAACCCTTCACCACGAGCACCATACCTCATTCATTCATTCATTCATTCATTTGCTGCCTCTGTCTCCCAGTCCAGAGGGCCGCTGGAAAGTGGGGGGAGGGGCACTCCTGGTAACTCACTCCTACAGCTCCCTCCCCCCACTGCCCACCTGCTCACTGCCTCCAGGTCTGTGCTAACACTGCCTCTAAAGGCCTGTTGCGCTCAGCTCACACCCCTTGGTTTTTGACCACCTCACTGGTCGGATGGCACCGTCTAACTGATGGGTGGGCCATTGCGTGCACCTCCTAAAAGCCAATTTTTTCTTTTTTGTGTGTGTGTTTTTTGTTTTTGTGAGGTAGGGTTTCACTCTAGCCCAGGCTGACCTGGAATTCACTATATAGTCTCAGGGCGGCCTCGAACCCACGGCGATCCTCCTACCTCTGCCTCCCGAGTGCTGGGATTAAAGGCGTGCGCCACCACACCTGGCTTAAAAGCCACTTTTTTTTTCTTCCTGACCCTAGATGAACCTCCAACTTCCGTGTGACCTTGAGCCTGTGAGGTCACTTCCCAGGTGTCAGTGGACCCCTCTCTGTAAACCGGGATGGTGGGGGGGTGTCCGCTCCCACCTGGAGAAGAAGCCCTTTGGCAACTTGCAGGCTGGTGAGCCACACGGGGAAGTTTTTTTTGGTTTTTGTTTTTTATTTATTTATTTGAGAGCGACAGACAGAACGAGAAAGAGGCAGAGAGAGAGAGAGAGACACAGAGAGAATGGGCGCGCCAGGGCCTCCAGCCACTGCAAACAAACTCCAGATGCCTGCGCTCCCTTGTGCATCTGGCTAACGTGGGTCCTGGGGAGTTGAGCCTCAAACCGGAGTCCTTAGGCTTCATAGGCAAGCGCTTAACCACTAAGCCATCCCTCCAGCCTGGGGCAGTTTTATTCCACAGCCTCCTTTCTCTCCTGGAGGCAAGCCAGTAAGTGTGCAAGCCCCTCCCCACTCCCCGATTTACCTGGCACTCAGGTGTGGGGGCCAGTTTCTGTTTGGGGTTTGTTTGTAATTGATTTCACAGAGGTGGGGTCAGGGATGTGGGGTGGGGGGGAGCACTCCCTGGGCCAGGTGATATGGGTGAAATCTTGTCAACAGAGTCACCACCTCCCACAGTGATCAGGTGCAAACTTACCCCCTAGGAAGGAGAAGGACCCGGGGCAGCCAAAGGGAGCAAAAGGGTGAGCCTGGCAGTCAGGTGAGCCTGGGTAGGAGTCCAGTGGCCCCAAGGCATCCTATCTACCACCCGCTTCCACTGTGAGGCAGTGCTGGGCTTAAGATTTGGGGAGCCTCTCAAGGAGTGGGGGGCGTGGGCTGCCATGACCGGCTAGGCTCTGTCCCCACCTGTGTTCTGACCTCATTGTTTGAGCTCCTACCTGGAGCTCCGGAGCCTTCCAGGGTACAAGGTGCTTGGCCTGAAGCCCTTGGCCTCCTCCCCTACCATCTACTCAGTGACACGCACTCGGGACCCCATGCAGCACCCCCACTTCACGGGGACCTGCGTCTGGTTTGTGCCATGGCTCCCCTTCCAGCCACAGTCCTTAGTTGCTTTATGTCGCTGTTGGCTTACGGGTAGGTCTCCCCCAAAGCACTTAAATCTGCTACTAGATGCCCACGGGTTCAGGGCCGGGGATCCCACGCGTGAGTAAATATTCCTGAAGTAGCCTTCAGTTCACGGTGGGTAATTGAGGCGAGAACATAGGTTTTTGTTTTTGTTTGTTTGTTTGTTTGTTTTTAATTTTTTTATTCATTTTTATTTATTTGAGAGTGACAGAGAGAGAAAGAGGCAGATGGAGAGACAGAGAGAGAATGGGCGCGCCAGGGCCTCCAGCCACAGCAAACGAACTCCAGACGCGTGCGCCCCCTTGTGCATCTGGCTAACGTGGGACCTGGAGAATCAAGCCTCGAACTGGGGTCCTTAGGCTTCGCAGGCAAGCGCTTAACCACTAAGCCATCTCTCCAGCCCTTGTTTTTGTTTTTTAAGGTGAAGCTAGGCGTGATGGCTCATGCCTTTACAAAGGAACTTTATTTGTTTATTTTTTATTTATTTGAGAGAGACAGAGAAGCAGATATATATATACAGAGAGAAAGAATGGGTGCGCCAGGGCCTCTAGCCACTGCAATTCTAGACGCATGCGCCCCCTTGTGCATCTGGCTCACGTGGGTCCTGGAGAATCGAACCTGGGTCCTTTGGCTTTGCGGGCAAATGCTTTAATGGCTAAGCTATCTCTCTAGCCCGTATGTCGGATTTTATACATATATATGGCTCCCAGAAGGAATTGGATCCATCCTTTCTTCCACCCCAAGACAAGTTGGGTTGTCTTCAGTAAGTCTTATAAACCTCAACTTGCCTACCTGTAAAGTGGGGTGGCCTCAAGGACTAGTGGGGGGCAAACCGCCTGCATGTCCTTGCGTGGAGCCACCGGAACTATGTCTTTGTGTCTGCCAGCAGTTCCAAAGGTGGGGTGGTATCTATGGTTCCTTGTGGAGGAGGAATCTACGGACAGCCACAAATATGAGTCATGACTGAAGTCTATCTTTCCCATCGATTCTCTCATGTCGCTGTAACAGCTGAGGCCTAACAGCTCTGTGCCCATCTGGTGCCTGGATTTTTTTTTATTTTCAAGGTAGGGTCTCACTGTAGCCCAGGCTGACCTGGAATTCACTATGGAGTCTCAGGGTGGTCTCGAACTCACGGCGATCCTCCTACCTCTGCCTCCCGAGTGCTGGGATTAAAGGCGTGCGCCACCACGGCCAGCTCTTTTTTTTTTTTTTTTAAGTATATTTTATTTATTTATTTATTTGAGAGAGAGAGAAAGAGGCAAAAAGAGAGAAAGAAAGAGGGAGAGAATGGAGCGGCAGGGCCTCCAGCGACCGCAAATGAACTCCAGCTGCATGTCCCCCACCACCCCGCCTTGTGCATCTGGCCTATGTGGGTCCTGGAGAATCAAACCAGGATCCTTTGGCTTTGCAGGCAAATGCCTTAACTGCCAAGCCCTATTCTTGTGTGTGTGTTTGAGGTAGGGTCTCACTATAGCCCAGACTGACCTGGAATTCACTATGTCGTCTCAGGGTGGCCTCGAACTCAGCGATCCTCCTACCTCTGCCTCCCAAGTGCTGGGATGAAAGGCGTGCGCCACCACGCCCGGCTTGTGTTCACATATTCTGTTCTTTGTGCCTCGGATGTCATTGCCTGTCCTGTCCTGATGAGTTTACTGGCAGCTGGGCTGGAGTTTTCTTTCCTTCTGACATCTCTAGCATTTACACACGCTGAGCCATTTACGTGAACCCTGTCCTTATCCTTAAAATGCTTGACAGAGGGCTGGAGAGATGGCTTAGAGGTTAAGGCTCTCGCCTGTGAAGCCTAAAGCCCCATGTTCGACCCTCCAGATCCCACGTGAGCCAGACGCACGAAGGTGAGGCAAGCCCAAGTTCGCACATGCCCACTAGGTGGCGCAAGCGTCTGGAGTTGGATTGCAGTGGCTGAGGCCCTGGTGTGCCAATTCTCTCTTTCTCTCACTCTCGCTCATAAAAAAAAGGCCAATCTGTTGGGTTTACCTCAAAAAAAAAAAAAAAAAGCTTGGGGCTGGATAGATGGCTTAGTGGTTAAGGCATTTGCCTGCAAATGCATCTGTGCTCGCAAACACCTCGAACACTCCTTCAGATGCTGCAGAGAAGATAAAGCAAGCCGGGCGTGGTGGCGCACGCCTCTAATCCCAGCACTCGGTAGGCAAGAGGTAGGCGGATCACCGAGAGTTCGAGACCGCCCTGAGACTCCATAGTGAATTCCAGGTCAGCCTGGGCTAGAGTGAGACCCTACCTCAATAAATAAATAAATACATAAATAATAAAATAAAATAACTGGAAAGGAAAACCACTGTCTGACCAAGAGTCCAAAGGTTGTTTTCCCCAAAAACCAGCACATCCGCTTGCCACGGTCCCTCCTTCTCAGTGACATCAGCCCTGCAGAAACGGACTGACAGCAGCACCCCAATACTCCTGTACCAGCGGCGTGGGGCCCACGTTGCCCTGTTATTCCGGACGCAGTCCTGGTGGCTGGTGGATCATTTTTGTTTTTTATTTATCATTTTTAGCCCTTTCAATTCTAATAGTCACCGTCCCCTCCCAATGACTGTCATTTCCCGCGGCTCACGCAGATTATCACCGCGTTGGCTGCTGAGAGGGTGAGAACGGCCGGTTCTGGGCGCCTGGGCAAAGACGGAGTTGTCCCTCTCGTTCTCCTGTTCCGAGCAGATGCCACCCTTGCGGCTGAGGGCTTTGCTCTGGGATCTAGGAGCCCCCCCCGCCACCCTCCACCCCTTGGCTGATCGAGTCCCCCGGCTCAGTCAACTGCAGCATTTCATAGCCACAATCATAGTGCACGGCCTCAGTTTCCTCATCTGTGAAATGGGGCCAATTACGTGCAGCTGGCATGGTAACCTGAGCAAGATGACACATTTTAATTGTTTTAGGTTTTAGGTTTTTGTTTGTTTGTTTGTTTGTTTTTGTTTTTCGAGGTAGGGTCTCACTCTCTAGCCCAGGCTGACCTGGAATCCACTATGGAGTCTCAGGCTGGCCTCGAACTCACGGCGATCCTCCTACCTCTGCCTCCGAGTGCCGGGATTAAAGGCCTGCGCTGCCACGCCGGGCTAGGAGCATTCTTTTTTTTTTTTTTTTTTTTGTAGCAGAATTATCTTTAAAATGCTAACAGCAATCACATTCACATTTGTGGCCTCCTACGGTCTGTAGAGCCTTTATGCACGGACGCTCCCCTCTGAGCCTCGCACTGGTGCTGTGAGGGATCAGGACAGAGCTGCTGTCCCTAGGAAACAGAGATTCAGTGAGGGACCGGGCGTGGTGGCGCACGCCTTTAATCCCAGCACCCGGGGGGAGGCAGAGGTAGGAGGATCGCCGTGAGTTCGAGGCCACCCTGAGACTCCAAATTCCAGGTCAGCCCGGGTCCGAGTGAGACTCTATCTCGAAAACTAAAAAAGAGAGAGAGAGAGAGAGAGGTTCACATGACTTTCCCATGGTCACAAACAAGTGGTCACAAGACCCCCCCATTTTTGCCCCTCGTGTGAGTCCCCAAGCTGCCTCCCAGGGAACACCGCCTCCCCGCCCCGCCTGCTCACAGAAGCATGAGGACCACAATGGCTATGACCATGAGAACTCCAGCTAGGACGCAGAGAGCCAAGAAGACGATGTCGCTGACGTCCTGAGCCACCATGGGACCCGGGCCCTCCGGAATCTCCGCCTCGTCCCCGGGTGGCGCCTCCTGGAGGTGCTCGGCGGTGGCGGCATAGGCTCCGAGCCAGTCGGGGCCCGATAGCAAGTAGGACTGACGCCTCCTTGCGCCGTGGCTCACAGCGCACTTCGTACTGGTGGACATCCTCCTGCTCAGCCGCCGAGAAGTCGATGTACAGCACGCTCACGATCACCGAGGTGTTGTTTCTTCTCTGTGGGGGCACAGATACTCACTCACCCCTGAGGGCTCCCCCACCCCCAACACACACACACACACACAAGGGCTCTCCCTACTCCCCTAGAACAGGTAGGCCTGATTCCACTGCTCAGTCACCGACTCCTTTCCAAACTCAAAAGCCTCCGTGCCCCATTTGATAGGCTAATGTTTACTCAGCCTTCATGTAAGTGAGGGGGATATGAATGTAACAGTGGCCTAGACGTAAAGGCGCTGGCCTGCAAAGCCGAAGGAGCCCAGGTTCGATTCCCCTGGACCCACACAAAGCCAGATGCACGAGGTGGTGCGTGGGTCTGGAGTTCGTTTGCAGAGGCTGGAGGCCCTGGTGCACCCATTCTCTCTCTCTTTCTCTCTCTGTCTTTCAAATAAATAAAAATTAAAAAAAAAAAACACATAAAATAAACAGGCATTATGGTGCACGCCTTTAATCCCAGCGCTTGGGAAGCAGAGGTAGGAAGATCGCCATGAGTTTCGGGGCCACCCTGAGACTACATAGTGAGTTCCACGGGCAGCCTGAGCTAGAGTGAGACCCTATCTCGAGAAACCAAAAATAAAATAATAATAATAAAATAATAGCCAGGTGTGGTGGCGCACACCTTTAATCCCAGCACTACGGAGACAGAGGTAGGAGGATCACCATGAGTTTGGGGCCACCCTGAGACTACAGAGTAAATTCCAAGTCAGCCTGAGCTAGAGAGCAAGACCCTACCTTGAAAAACCAAAAAAAGAAAAAAGAAAAGAAAAAGCTGGAAAGATGGCTTAGCAGTTAAGGCCTTTGCCTGTAAAGCCAAGGGATTCCCATTCAATTCTCCAGGACCCATGTAACCCAAATGCACAAAGGGGCACATGCATCTGGAGTTTGTTTGCAGAGGCTAGAGGCCCTGGAGCGCCCATTTTCTCTCTCTCTCTTTCTCTCTCTCTAATAAGTAAATAATGTTTTTTTTAAAAAAAAGATACCAGGCTGGGGAAATGGCTTAGCAGTAAAGATGTTTGCATGCAAAGCCTAAGGGCCCAGGTTCAATTCCCCAGGACCTACATAAGCCAGATGCATAGGGGCACATGTGTCTGGAGCTCATTTGCAGTGGCTGGAGGCCCTGGCATGCTCATTCTCTCTATCTGCCTCTTCCTCTCTCTCTCTCAAATAAATAAATATTTAAAAATAAATAAATAAATAAAAGATAACTATTTTAGGGCCTGGGGAGATGGTTCAGTGGTTAAAGGCACTTACTTGCAAAACCTACTGGCCCAGGTTCAATTCCCGAGCACACACATAAAGCTGAATAGATATTTGTTTGTAACAGCAAGAGACCCTGACACATACACACATACAGACACACATACACACGAGCTAAAAATAAAGAAGATACCACGCTGGAGAGATGGCGCATGTGTCTGGAGTTCGTTTGCAGTAGCTGGAGGCCCTGGTGCACCTATTCTCCCCCCTCTCCCTCTCTCTCGCTCTGCCTCTTTCCCTCTCTAAAATAATAATAAAATTAAAGGATGCCCATTTTACTGTTAAAGAAACTGATGCCCAGACGTTAGCTCCTTTGATAAGGTCAAGACCATAGCTAAGCCAGACCCACCCAATTCTTTTTTGTTTTTTTGAGGTAGGGTCTCGCTCTAGCCCAGGCTGACCTGGAATTCACTATGTAGTCTCAGGGTGGCTTCAAAGTCATGGTGATCCTCCTACCTCTGCCTCCCTGAGTGCTGGGATTAAAGGCATGCGCCACCATGCCCAGGCTCTCAAAATTCTTGAATTAGTCTGCAGTGATGTGGGGCTATTCTCCACACCCACGCCAATTCACCAGGCTTCCTTTTTTATTTTTATTTATTAGAGAGAGAGAGAAAGAAGGAGAGAGAGAAAGAGGCAGATAGAGAATGAGCGCTCAGGGTCTCCAGCCACTGCAAACGAACTCCAGACGCATGCGCCCCCTTGTGCATCTGGCTAACGTGGGTCCTGGGGACTTGAACCTGTGTCCTTTGGCTTTGCAGGTAAACGCCTTAAAGGCTAAGCCATCTCTCCAGCCCCATCCCTAGGCCTTTTGAGAGAGAGAGAGAGGGGGGGTGCCCAGCAGGAGCCCCCTTATGCCATCCCATCCTCCCCTTAGGTTCCAGGCAGGTCTGTAGGGATCACGGTTGAGAGCTACACAAAGCCAGGAAGGCCTGGGCTCTGCACGCAAGCCGGCGGAGAAGCTGGGGTGACCCGTACCTTTGCCGCAGGGCTCAGCACCCTCCCTCGTGTCTCCCACCTCCCCTGCCCGGGCCTCTAACCTGAGACTCAGTGCCGCAGGTGTCAAAGCGGGCCTGGATCCGGAAGTTGCCACTGACTTCCTGGGCGGCACAGCTCCGGCTGCCCAGGTAGACCCTGGTGCGCTCCAGTGGGGCCAGTGCCTGGGCAGAGATTAGGATCTGGAAGTCCGTGCGGGTGCAGCTCACGTTCATGGGTACCACTGGAAAGCGGGAGGGAGAAGATGCAGGCCTTAGGGCCACAGTCTGACCCCATATCCTTAAGTACCCTGAAGGGGGAGGGAGGGAGAGGGACCCAAAGCACTTATGCCATCCTATAGTGCTCAATGTGAAATATTTATGTTTTTAAGATTTTATTTTTTATTTATTTATTTGGTTTTTCGAGGTAGGGTCTCGCTCTAGCTCAGGCTGACCTAGAATTCACTAGGTAGTCTCAGGGTGGCCTCGGACTCACAGAGATCCTCCTACCTCTGCCTCCTGAACGCAGGGATTTAAAGGTCTGTGCCACCATGCCCGTTAGTTTTATTTATTTATTAGAGACAGAGAGGGTGAGAAAGTGAGAATGGGGTACAGCAGGGCCTCTAGCCACTGCAAACAAACTCCAGATACATGCACGACCGTGGAGAATCAAACCTGGGTCCTTAGGCTTCCCAGGCATGTGCCTTAACTGCTAAGCCATCTCTCCAGCCCTATTTTTTTTTTTTTTTATTTTTTGGTTTTTCGAGGTAGGGTCTCACTCCAGTTCAGGCTGACCTGGAATTCACTATATAGTCTCAGGGTGGCCTTGAACTCTCGGCGATCCTCCTACCTCTGCCTCCCGAGTGCTGGGATTAAAGGCATGTGCCACCATGCCTGGCTTCTATTTTTATTCTTTAAGATATTTTTTAAAAATTTAGAGAGAGTAGCTGGGCAAATAAATTTTTTAAATTTATTTTTGAGACAGAGAGAGCGGGAGAGAGAAAGAGAGACAGAGAGAATGGGCACACCCGTGTGGAATATTTTACTTGCATTACTCCATTAGCCCCTTGGGACTCTGAGCTCCTGGGCAGGTAGTGTTGGAATCTCTGTGTCCCTTGAGCCTAAGGCCCAGAGGAGGACAAATGAATGAGTGAGCCGGGCGTGGTGACACACGCCTTTAATCCCAGCACTCGGGAGGCAGAGACAGGAGAATGGCCACAAGTTTGAGGCCACCCTGAGACTGCATAGTGAATTCTAGGTTAGCCTGGGCTAGAAGGAGACCTTAACTCAAGAAAAAAAAAAAAGGAAAGAAACAATACAAAACAAAGGAATGAGTTTTCTCATCAGATCATCCAATCATTCAGACACTCGACAAACAGTTCCTGATGGCCTACTATGTGCAGAATACTCACTCTAAGCCTTATAGGCGCAGATATGAAAAACCCGTCCATGCTCTTGGCCGGGTGGAACATGCATTCTAGGCAGCCAAGGGACAATGGACGTGTGGAATACATGGAAACGCACGGTACTGTGATGAACCATCTCTCGAAGATAGAGGGCTGGAGAGATGGCTTAGTGGTTAAGGCACTCGCCTGTGAAGCCTAGGGACCCAGGTTCGATTCCCCAGAACGCATGTAGGCCAGGTGCACAAGGGGGCACATGCGTCTGGAGTTCGTTTGCAGTGGCTGGAGGCCCTGGCGCGCCCATTCTCTCTCTCTCTCTCAAATAAATTTAAAAATAAAAAGATTTTTAAAACTTCTTTAAAAGAAAGAAAACAGAGCGGAGTGGGGAGGGGAGCCCCAACCGTCCTTCCCTGCACAGCAGACTCGGGCCCAGGGAGGTGTCACAACCGAAGCTCTGAGTGGTAATGTCGCATGCGGTGGGAGTTCAGCTTCTGGCCCTCAGGGTGCCCATGATGCTGGCAGCCCCCTCCCTGCCCAGCCTGCACCAAGCTTAGTGCCTGGGGCTGTGGGACCAATCGTGTGTGCACGTGTGCACACAGGGGCAGAGATGCCCATGCAAAGAAATGGGGGGGGGGGAAGGAAAATGAGAGACACCCCCCCGACAGGCATGGCCCTGGATCCCTCAAGCTGTCTCCGGGAAGTGCCTCAGACATACTTCAGCCTGGGGTGTCTGGACAGGGGCGGGATTTATGATCTTGGTGGCGCTGGACCCGGGGCGTGTTAACCCTGATTGATGTTTGAGGCTGCCCTGCCTGTGGGAAGGCTGGCAGCCGTCCAGTCCCCATCTGGAACTAGCTCAGTATGTGAGCACCCTGTGTGTGACCCTGAGGGACCTCAGGCAGGGGGGAGGGGGAGTCCTGAAACAGAAGCCAGGCCTTTAGAATGAGGGCCACCCCCCCACCACCACCACCATCACCGCTAGAAGCTGTCAAGATCACTGGCAGGCTGGGGCCTAAGAGTCAGCGGAAGCGAGCGAGACCCCTGGACATTCTCTTAGTTCAGTGGCGGAAGAAGAGTCAGGAACCAAAACGAGATGTGCCAACTCAGGTGCAGAGGCTGGATGTCAAGTCAGAGGAGGGGCCTGTGTCGACAGAGCCATTCTTCCCAAGGGAGGGCTGCTAAGGTTTGTGGGTGGTCTGCTCAGGGTTCCTCCCCTCCGGCACCCCCCCCCCAACTTCATTACCAAGGGCCCCAGCTCCTCTGCCACCTGGGAGAAAGGAAAAATAAAATGATCTCTTGAATGTTGAACAGGCCTGGGCATGTGAGTGAAAGAGTTCTCCAAAGCCAGAGCCAGGCACTGAGATGTGAGCAACCTCACTGTTCGTGACACTGGCTAGGGGCGCTCACCAGAGGAACCTCACTTTTTTTTTTTTTAATTTAAAAAGTATGGAACGCTTCACAAATTGGCGTGTCATCCTTGTGCAGGGGCCATGCTAATCTTCTCTGTGTCGTTCCAATTTTAGTATATGTGCTGCGGAAAGCGAGCACTCCCCCCCCCCTTTTTTTAAGAGAAAGAGAGAGAGAGAGAGAATGGGCACGCCAGGGCCTCAGCCACTGCAATCGAACTCCAGACGCTTGCGCCACCTAGTGGGCACGTGCGACCTCGCGCTTGCCTCGCCTTTGTGTGTCTGGCCTACGTGGGATCTGGAGAGTGGAACGTGGGTCCTTAGGCTTCGCTGGCAAGCGCCTTGACCGCTGAGCCGCCTCTCCAGCCCTGAACCTCACTCTCTATGACATGGCTTGTGCACTCACATGAGGAGCCTCAGTCCTCTTGACACTGGCTCGTACACTCACCAGCTCGGTCCAGCTGAGCCCACCTGCACATTGGCAATGACAAGCTGGCCTGCTGGACCTTAGCCCAGGCCTCCTCCCCACATCCTGCTCAGACACCGTGTGCCCTTCCACGCCCACAACAAGGAACCTTGCCTGGCCAGAAGACACACACACACACAGCAGGGGCAAGTACAGGTATTTTTGGCTTGGGTGTCCGGGAAGGGTGGAAAGAGAGCAGAATTCTGTTCTTCACTGACAAGTCAAGAGAGGGAGGGGGAGGTAGAGAGAGAATGGGCGCCCCAGGGTGGCTCCAGCCACCGCAAACGAACTCCAGACGCGTGCGCCCCCTTGTCCTGGAGAATTGAACCTTGGTCCTTTGGCTTCGCAGGCAAGCACCTTAACTGCTAAGACATCTCTCCAACCATTATTATTATTATTATTATTATTATTATTATTATTTTAATGTATTTGCAAGCAGAGAGATACAGACACACACACAGAGAGAGAGAGAGAGAGAGAGAACGAGTATGGGCACGCCAGGGCCTCCAGCCACTTCAAACAAACCCCAGACACACGCGCCACCTTGTGCACCTGGCTCTACGTGGGTCCTGCGGAATTGAACCTGGGTCCTTTGGCTTTGCTGGCAAGCGACTTAACCGCTGAGCCATCCCTCCAGCCCCTTTGCTGACAGACCTAACCGACATGACAGAAGTTGAAAATGCTCCATCCCAGCTTCCCCACACTCCCCTGCAGCAGGGCGTGGCCTGGTGACCGTTTAGTGAGACGGTAAGTGGAGACAAAATCCCCAGAAGCTCACAGCCCGGCTAGCCTGGTCTATGTGATGGTGAGCAACAAAGACAGCCTCATGCAGGCTGGAAGGCGAGGACTGACACCCCAGTGTCATCCTCTGACCTCCATATATGCACGATGGCACACACACTCTCTCATACACACACACACACCAACAAATAAACAAAATGCCATTGTGGTGTGTGATTCAGGCGTCTCCCATAAACTCAGGTGTTCTGAACGCTAGGTCCCCAGCTGATGGAGATGTGGGAATTAGCGCCCCCTGGAGGCGGTGTATTGTTGGGGGCGGGCTTATGGGTGTCATAGCCAGTGTCCCCTTGCCAGTGTTTGGCACACTCTCCTGTTGCTATTGTCCACCTTATGTTGGCCAGGGGGTGATGTCCAACCTCTGCTCATGCCATTGTTTCCCCCTGTCATCGTGGAGCTTCCCCTCGAGTCTGTAAGCCAAAATAAACCCTTTTTGTCCCCCTATAAGCTGCTCTTGGTTGGGTGATTTCTGCCAGCAATGCGAACCTGGCTGCAACAGACATCCAAGAAAAAGTCTTCCGTGGGCTTTGGAAGCGCTTTTGCTTTTCCGATAAAGGGACATTTTTGGCTGGCCCTTCTCCTACCGTCTTCCAGCCTTGGCCATGGACATGATGCCTGAAGTTTGTGGCTGCCATGTTGTAATCATGAGGCTCAGTATCCCAGAGTTAAGAAGTTAAGAAGTGCTGAGTTGGGCTGGAGAGATGGCTTAGTGGTTTAGGCGTTTGCCTGCGAAGCCTAAGGGCCCAGGTTCGATTCCCCAGGACCCACATAAACCAGCTTCACAAGGTGGTGCATGTGTCTAGAGTTCCTTTGCACTGGCTGGAGGCCCTGGTGTGCCCATTCTCTCTCTCTCTCTGTCTCTCTCTGTGCCTCTTTGTTTCTCTCTGGCTCTCTCTCTCAAATAAACAAATAAATAAAATATTCTTAAAAAAGAACTGTGCTGGGCGTGGTGGCGCATGTCTTTAATCCCAGCACTCAGGAGGCAGAGGTAGAAGGATCACCATGAATTCGAGGCCACCCTGAGACTACATAGTGAGTTCCAGGTCAGCCTGGGCTAAAGCAAGACTCTACCTCAAAAATAAATAAATAAGTAAGTAAGTAAGTAAGTAAATAAATAAATAAATAAATAAAAGTGCTGGGCTGGAGGGATGGCTTAGCGGTTAAGGCGTTTGCCTGCAAAGCCAAAGGACCCAGGTTCGATTGCCCCAGGACCCACGTTAGCCAGATGCACAAGGGCACGCACGTGTCTGGAGTTCGTTTGCAGTGGCTGGAGGCCCTGGCGCGCCCATTCTCTCTCTCTCTTCCCCTCTTTCTCTGTCAAATAAATAAATAAATAGAAATAAAAATATTTAAAAGAAGAAGTGTTGAGTCCCTGAACCAATACAGTTAGCTGTCTGTCTACCATATTGTAGGACGGAAAAAATAAGTGTATCTGTTCAGTTAGTGCAATAGTTGCTCACCACAATGCTGGGAACGGGGGGGGGGGGGATCCACCGCAAGTGGACCCACCATGGAGACCAAAGCTCCAGAAGGAGGGTCAAGCGGCTGCGGAGATGAGTGAGTGAAGGGCCGCGCTGGAGTAGTCTCAAAAGACCCCAAAGGAGCCGGGCGTGGTGGCGCACGCCTTTAATCCCAGCACTCGGGAGGCAGAGGTAGGAGGATCGCCGTGAGTTCGAGGCCACCCTGAGACTCCATAGTGAATTCCAGGTCAGCCTGGGCTAGAGTGAGACCCTACCTCGAAAAACCAAAAAAAAAAAAAAAAAGACCCCAAAGCGGGCAGCCGAGAAGGAGCTAGAAGTAGATCGTTTAGGGAGTCGGGACACGGCGGTGGGATACAGAAAGGAGACTGGCGAGCCCCCTCCTCCCCCGCCGCCAGTGCCCACACCCTCATGCCCGGCTGACCTCCGATGTAGGCCACGGAGAAGCCCCTGCCGGAGGTGCTGCGGTCTGTGTGCAGCACAAGCAGCAGCTGGTTGCGGCTCGAGGTGACCGGAGGCGGCAGGTGGTCACCGCACCACTTCCCCAGCAGCGGTGCCTCCTCGCTGGCCCCGTCAAAGGCCGCCAGGTGGTCGAAGTCACAGGTCCTGGTCAGGCTGTTGGGCTCTTCCAGGCCCAGGTCGAGGACAAACACCTTGACCTGGTAGCCAGGGGGCAGGTGGATGGTCCAGTGGCACCGGATGTTGTTGGGGTAAGATCCGGGGTACTGTGGACTGGAGAAGTTGCCACGCACGGCCGTATACACCTCCTGGCATTCTCCTGGGAGGAAGCAGGGCGGGAAGAGGGGGGGGGGCAGTGTAAGGAGGAAGGGTGAGGACACTCTGCAGTGACAGCCGAGTCCTGCAGCTACGTGACCACTGTGGGCACCATGGCCAGAAAGCCAGACAACTGGCCTCTAAGCGTGATTAGCTGATCTGCGCAGAGAGCTGAGACTTGCATAAGTGATGGCCTGATAGGAACTCAACATTAATTCCTAATCCTGTCCCCAAAGTCCGAACTCTCTGTTGGATACACTGGGTACCCCAAGACCTAGTCTTGCGCCTTTTTCTCACTGCCCCATGGCTATGGTTTGAAAAAAAGAATGTCTCCCAAAGGCCAATCTATTAAAGGCTGAGTCCCCAGCCTGGGGTGCTATAGGGACATGCTGTGACCTAACTGCTCTTGGAGAGACTATTGGAACCCAGGCTCTTCCTGTTGTTCTCTGTTTCCTGGCTACTGTAAGAGGAGCACCTGGGCGGGGGGGGGGGGGGGGGCTGGAGAGATGGCTTAGTGGTTAAGGCATTTGCTTGCGAAGCCAAAGGACCCAGGTTCAATTCCCAGGATCCACATAAGCCAGATGCACAAGGTGGCGTATGCATCAGGAGTTCGTTTGCAGTGGCTGGAGGCCCTGACGTGCCCATTCTCTCTCTGTCTGTCTCTCTTCTATATCTCTGCTTGCAAATAAATAAAATTATAAAAAAGAAAAAAAGGGGAGTGCCTGGCTCTGCCACGTGCTGCCCACCATGACGCTGTGTTTTACCAATACCAAGAGATGGCTGACCAGGGCTGGAGAGATGGCTTAGCAGTTAAGGTGCTTGCCTGCAAAGCCTAAAGGACCCAGGTTCAATCGCCCAGGACCCACGTAAGCCTGAAGCATAAGGTGGTGCATGCATCTGGAGTTTGTTTGCAATGGCTGAAGAACACGGTGTGCCTATTCCCTCTCTATATATTTGCCTCTTTCTCTCTCAGAAATAAATATAAATATAAATATAAATATAAGTACATACATATATATGTATATATTGTATGGAGTTCGTTTACAGTGCTGCAAATATGTTATATATAATATATATTATATATATTATATACATATGTATGTATATGTATATTATGTATGTTTATTTATTTATTTATTTATTTATTTATTTATTTATTTAAAGATGGTTGACCAGGGCTAGAGAGATGGTTTAGCAGTTAAGGCACTTGCCTACGAAGCCTAAGGACCCATGTTCAACTCTCCAGATCCCTCGTAAGCCAGACGCACAAAGGCTGAGGCAAGCGCAAGGTCGCACATGCCCACTAGGTGGCACAAGCGTCTGGAGTTCGAGTACAGTGGCTGAGGCCCTGGTGTGCCAATTCTCTCTCTCTCTCTCTCAAAACAAAAATAAAAATATAAATTAATAAAAAAGACGGCTGACCATGAATGACCTCCAAAACCGTGACTCAGTTTCCTCCCGTTTATCTCAAGTGCTTTGTCACAGACAGCCGACCCATCGTCCACACCCACATTCCCATCTTGCCAGACACGTGCCCAAGTCCCCCCAATCCTCGTCTGTGCTGTGTCTGCGGCTTAGGGAACTCCTTCCGGGCCCTGCTCTGTTCTCCCTTCTCCTATGACAGGCGTCACAATGGCTCCTTGTTCTGCGCCTGTGAGCCGCCGAGGCTCATTCATTCCCCTTCGCAAACACTGCCTTGAACACGCGGCATATGCGGGGTGTAAAGATCGAAAGATCGCTAACAGGCAGGGGAGAGGGATGTGCTGACAGATCGATCGACGGCAGTGAGAAGTGGCAGATGAGCATGGGGGAAAACTTCCTGACACACCCGGTTCTGAGTGAGGCAGGCAGTTTCACATAGGAAGCCACCACCTTTTTATATTTTTTCTTTCTTTTTTTTGGTGTTTTGAGGTAGGGTCTCACTCTAGCCCAAGCTGACCTGGAATTCACTATGGAGTCTCAGGGTGGCCTTGAACTCACGGTGATCCTCCTACCTCTGCCTCCCGACTGCTGGGATTAAAGGCGTGCGCCACCATGCCCAGCCACGCTTCATTTATTTAAAAAATATATATATTTTTTTATTTACTTGAGAGAGAGAAAGAGGTGGAGAGAGAGAATGGGCACGCCAGGGCCTCCAGCCACTGCAAATGAACTCCAGATGCATGTGTCCCCTTGTGCATCTGGCTTACATGGGTCCTGGAGAATCGAACCAGAATCCTTTGCTTTGCAGGCAAATGCCCTAACCGCTAAGCCATCTCTCCAGCTCCCCCCTTTTTAAGTTTTATTTATTTATTTGAGAGAGAGAGAGGAGAGAATGGGTGCGCCAGGGTCTCCAACCACTGCAAATAAACTCCAGATGCATGCACCACCTTGTGCATCTGGCTAACGTGGTTCCTAGGGGAATCGAACCTGGGTCCTTCGGCTTTGCAGGCAAGCACCTTAACTGCTAAGCTAAGAAATCTCCAGCCCAGAAGGCACCATCTTAATCAGGCCTTGGCATTGCCCAGGAAGGGTTTATACTTAAACTCTTTTTTTCCTTTTTGTTCTTTTTTTTTTTTTTTTTTTTTTTTTCGTTTTATGGACTTTTTTGTTTGTTTGTTTTGTTTTTCGAGGTAGGGTTTTACTCTAGCTCAGGCTGACCTGGAATTTACTCTGTATTCTCAGGGTGTCCTAGAACTCATAGTGATCCTCCTACCTCTGCCTCCCAAATGCTGGGAATAACGGCATGCGCCACCACTCCTGGCTTTTTTTTTTTTTTTTTTTTTTTTTGGTTTTTGGACATAGGGTCTTGCTCTAGCCCAGGCTGCCCTGAACGTTTTATACAGAGTACAGAAAGCCCAAGACCCCAAGGAAGCAGGCAAGCTTGACCCTCCCCACTCTGAGCATAGCATGCATGGGCATCCATGGAGGCTCCTCCTACCTGAGAAGTAGTGGGCCTTGAACCCTCGGCCTCCTATGTTGAAGTCAGACTTGAAGACTACTTGCAGCTCATGGCCCAGTGACACAAGGGTGGGGGGCCTGGTGCGGCCACAATAGTAGTGCCCGCGGGCCGGGCCAGATGCCCCCAGCACCGCCACATAGTCATAAGAGCACTCCTCACTGCCCTCCACCTGGAAGTCCACAAACACCAGCTTGATGGCAGCGGGTCCCATGGCCCGGATCAGCCAACGGCACTCCACATTGTTGGGGTAGTTGTTGGGGTATTCGGGGCTGCTGAGGACCCCCGACAGGCCAGTCAGAACGCCACCACACATATCTGCAAGAAAGTCCACTTCAGCTGACCACCTCCAGGGAAACAAGACACACCCAAGCACTGTTCCCACCGGACATCATCTGTGATTTTTGGGGATGGACCTGTGGACGGGGGTCTCTGTGGGTGTTGGGGATGGACCTGTGGACGGGAGTCTCTGTGGGTGTTGGGGGTGGACCTGTGGACGGGAGTCTCTGTGGTGTTGGGGATGGACCTGTGGATGGAGTCTCTGTGGTGTTGGGGATGGACCTGTGGACGGGAGTCTCTGTGGTGTTGGGGATGGACCTGTGGACGGGAGTCTCTGTGGGTGTTGGGGATGGACCTGTGGACGGGAGTCTCTGTGGGTGTTGGGGATGGACCTGTGGATGGCGTCTCTGTGGTGTTGGGGATGGACCTGTGTACGGGAGTCTCTGTGGGTGTTGGGGATGGACCTGTGGATGGAGTCTCTGTGGGTGTTGGGGATGGACCTGTGGACGGGAGTCTCTGTGGTGTTGGGGATGGACCTGTGGATGGAGTCTCTGTGGATGTTGGTGATGGATCTGTGAATGGAGTCTCTGGGTTGTTGGGAGGGACCTGTGATGAGTCCTCTGTGGGTGTTGGGATGGACCTGTGGATGGAGTCTCTGTGGGTGTTGGTGATGGATCTGTGGATGGAGTCTCTGTGGGTGTTGGGGATGGCTCTGTGGACGGGAGTCTCTGTGGGTGTTGGGGATGGCTCTGTGGACGGGAGTCTCTGTGGGTGTTGGGGATGGACCTGTGTACGGGAGTCTCTGTGGTGTTGGGCATGGATCTATGGATGGGAGTGTCTGTGGGTGTTGGGGATGGACCTGTGGATGGAGTCTCTGTGGGTGTTGGGGATGGACCTGTGTACGGAGTCTCTGTGGGTGTTGGGGATGGACCTGTGTATCGGGAAGTCTCTGTGGTGTTGGGCATGCTCTAGGGATGGGAGTCTCTGTGGGTGTTGGGCTGGACCTGTGGATGGAGTCTCTGTGGGTGTTGGGGATGGATCTGTGGATGGAGTCTCTGTGGGTGTTGGGGATGGACCTGTGGATGGAGTCTCTGTGGGTGTTGGGGATGGACCTGTGTACGGGAGTCTCTGTGGTGTTGGGCATGGATCTATGGATGGGAGTCTCTGTGGGTGTTGGGGATGGACCTGTGGATGGAGTCTCTGTGGGTGTTGGGGATGGATCTATGGATGGGAGTCTCTGTGGGTGTTGGGGATGGACCTGTGGATGGAGTCTCTGTGGGTGTTGGGATGGATCTATGGATGGGAGTCTCTGTGGGTGTTGGGGATGGACCTGTGGATGGAGTCTCTGTGGTGTTGGGATGGATCTATGGATGGGAGTCTCTGTGGGTGTTGGGGATGGACCTGTGTACGGGAGTCTCTGTGGTGTTGGGGATGGACCTGTGGACGGGAGTCTCTGTGGGTGTTGGGGATGGACCTGTGGACGGGAGTCTCTGTGGTGTTGGGGATGGATCTGTGACGGGAGTCTCTGTGGTTGTTGGGGATGGACCTGTGGATGGAGTCTCTGTGGGTGTTGGGGATGGACCTGTGGATGGAGTCTCTGTGGGTGTTGGGGATGGATCTGTGGATGGGAGTCTCTGTGGGTGTTGGGGATGGATCTGTGGATGGAGTCTCTGTGGGTGTTGGGGATGGATCTGTGGATGGAGTCTCTGTGGGTGTTGGGGATGGATCTGTGGATGGGAGTCTCTGTGGGTGTTGGGGATGGATCTGTGGATGGAGTCTCTGTGGGTGTTGGGGATGGATCTGTGGACGGGAGTCTCTGTGGGTGTTGGGGATGGACCTGTGGATGGACTCTCTGTGGGTGTTGGGGATGGACCTGTGGACGGGAGTCTCTGTGGGTGTTGGGGATGGACCTGTGGACGGGAGTCTCTGTGGGTGTTGGGGATGGACCTGTGGATGGACTCTCTGTGGTGTTGGGGATGGACCTGTGGATGGACTCTCTGTGGGTGTTGGGGATGGACCTGTGGACGGGAGTCTCTGTGGGTGTTGGGGATGGACCTGTGGACGGGAGTCTCTGTGGGTGTTGGGGATGGACCTGTGGATGGACTCTCTGTGGGTGTTGGGGATGGACCTGTGGACGGGAGTCTCTGTGGGTGTTGGGGATGGACCTGTGGATGGAGTCTCTGTGGTGTTGGGGATGGACCTGTGGACGGGAGTCTCTGCGTGTGTTGGGGATGGAGTTGTGGACCAGGGCTGTCTCTACTTATCTCCTGTTGTTTGTGCTGACATACCGGAGGCCTTTGGTCTTGGCCTCAGGAGGAAGGAGGACAGTTAGTGTGCACAAAAGCCTGAGGAGAGGAGATAGGAGGCAACAACTGAGGCGCGTGTCAGGCCCAGCCACACTGTATGAAGCAGGTGGCAGGTGACAGGCCTGCTTGGGTATCTCGGGCTTAAATACCCTATGTCAGGGCACATGTCGTGAAAGGCCCCAAGAGGGAGGGAGTGTCTTGCTGCACATACTCTTGGCTCTGCCACCCTGGGGTCTGGGCAGTGATCCTGGCCAAGAAATGAGGGTGAAACCCTAGGGTATCAGCAGCTGGAAGAGTAGTGGGGGGTTCTCCTACGGCCTGATGACATGTCACCGGCTAAGAAGGACAAGGGTTGAGGAGCACCACGGGCCTCTTTTCTGAAGATAGTGAGTTAGGGACATCAGAAGACATGGAGGGCCAGGCGTGGTAGCACACAGCTCTAATCCCAGCACTTGGGAGATAGAGGTAGGAGGATCGCTGTGAGTTCAAGGCTTGCCTAGGACTACAGAGTGAGGTCCAGGTCAGCTTGGGCTGGAGTGACACCCTACCTCAAACAAATAAACAAACAGACAAAGAAAGAAAAGTTCTGGAGAGATGGCTCAGCAGGCCCTTGCCTGTGAAGCCTAAGGACCCACGTTGGATTCTCTAGATCCCACGTAAGCCAGATACACATGGTGGTGCATACATCTGGAGTTCGCTTGCAGTGGCTGGAGGCCCTGGTATGCCTATTCTCTGACTGCCTCTCTCTCTGTCTCAAATAATAAATAAATAAGGTAATGGAGGGAGGCGTGGGAGCATCGTGACCCTACGATTCCGTAGAGATGGTAGATGGTCCCTTTGTCCCCACAGGCTGTGCTTGGGAACAAGGCCATCAGGCCGCGATGTGGCCAGCACGGAGATGCAGCCTGATCACCTCACCGTGGGTCCCACCGGGCCCACCCGACCCAAGAACATTGGGGAGTGCTTGGGGGAGGGGGGGGAGCTCCTGACCTTTCTGGTAGGCGGCGGAAAAGCCACGGCTGGCCACGTGCTTGTCGGAGTGGAAGACAACAGCCATGACGTGCCAGGAGGATGTGAAGGGGGGTGGGGGCACCTGACCGCAGAACCTCCCCAGAAGGTTGCCCTTGTCCCCCGAGGCGCCGTTGTAGATCTCCAGGAAGTCGAAGCCGCAGGTCTCATGGTACTCGAGGTCAAAGGCGTGGAAGGCCAGGAGCACGGAGGAGCCCTCGGCCACCACGATCAGCCAGCTGCACTCCGTGTTGTAGGGGTACAGTCTCGGGAAGTTGGGGCTCGAGAAGTTTCCAGAAGGCGCTGAGAGCACACCCCCACATTTGACGCCTAAGGACAAGTGCAAAGGACAGCTCAGAGTCCTTGGAAGGGGAGGAGAATGAATGTAGTCCCCCTTCCCCACAGCAATCCACAAGTGTGGGGCTGTCCTTTTTTTCTCTGGTTTTTAATTTTTATTTATTTATTTTTAAAATATATTTGATTTATTTATCTGAGAGAGAAAAAGAAGCAGAGAGAGAGAGAGAGACAGAGAGACAGAGAGAGAATGGGTGCGCCAGGGCCTCCAGCCACTGCAAACGAACTCCAGACGCGTGCTCCCCCTTGTGCATCTGGTTTATGTGGGTCCTAGGGGAATCGAGCCTGGGTCCTTTGGCTTTGCAGGCAAGCGCCTTGACCGCTAAGCCATCTCTCCAGCTTTTTTTTTTTTTCTGGTTTTTCGAGGTAGGTTCTCACTCTAGCTCAGGCTGACCTGGAATTCACTGTGTAGTGTCAGGGTGATGGCAATCCTCCTACCTCTGCCTCCCTTGGGGTAGGTTTAAAGGCATGTGCCACCACGCTCAGCCTTCTCCCTTTTTTTTAAAAAAAAAAATGTAATTAATTAATTAATTTGTTTGTTTGAGGGGGAAAGAGAGAGAGAGAGAGAGAGACAAAGAGAGAGAGAGAGAGAGAGAGAGAGAATGGGCCTCCAGCCACTGCAAACGAACCACACCTGGCTTCCAACCCCAATTTTTATTTTATTTTGTTTATTTATTTGAGAGAGAGAGAGAATGTGAAGTAACATTTTGGTGACATCATGAAGACATACTTGGTCAAGTCCAGAATGAAGAAAATCAATCCTTCAGGATAAATAAACCCAGCACTTCAGTAATTGACAACGGGAACCATACTTATTGTATTAAAAGTCAAATATCCAAAAAGCCGGGAGGTAGGAGGATCGCCATGAGTTCAAGGCCACCCTGAGACTACATAGAGAATTCCAGGTCAGCCTGGGCTAGAGCGAGACCCTACCTTGAAAAAACAACAACAACAACAACAACAACAACAAAAAAGTAAAATATTAGCTAAATACAATGCACGGACCTTTCTTGGATTTTGATTTGTGCATGGATTCCATTTTACACATAAGAAAAGTAAGCCTCGGGCTGGAGAGATGGCTTAGCGGTTCAGGCATTTGCCTGCAAAGCCAAAGGACCCCGGTTCCGTTCTCCAGGATCCACTTTAGCCAGATGTACAAGGGGCGCATGCATCTGGAGTTCGTTTGCAGTGGCTGGAGGCCCTGGCGCGCCCATTCTCTCTCTATTTATCTGCCTCTTTCTCTGTCTGTCTGTCGCTCTGAACTAAATAAATAAAAATAAACAACAAAAAAAAAAAGAAAGAAAGAAAGAAAAGTGAGCCTCAAATGAAGCTGACGTCCATTATTTTTGTCTATCTAACACACCTTCTCTAACTGCCTGGATCACAGGCCCCCTATTTCAGACACTGCTTCCCTCTTTAAAAAAATATATATAATTAAAAAATGTTTTTACTTATTTAATAAAACATTTTAATTTTTTTTAAATTTATTTATTAGAGAGCGAGAGAGAGAGAAAGAGAATGGGCACACCAGGGCCTCCAGCCACTGCAAACAAACTCCAGACACCTGTGGCACCTTGTGCATCTGACTTACATGGGTCCTGGGGAATTGAACCTGGGTCCTTAGGCTTCACAGGCAAGTGCCATAACCCTTAAGCCATCTCTCCAGCCCCACACTGCTTCCTTCTTTTGCCACCACGTAGTAACTACTTCCCTTGTCTGGGGATGGAAGCAAGATCCCTGACTCTAGTGGGGCAATCCCAGGCCTCCCCCCCCCACCCGCCCACTACCAAGTGACTGGCCTGCATAGTGGGCACTGTACTCAAGGCCAGGCCCAAGATCTGCTCAGAGTACTCTCTGGAGGGGAGTCCCTTCCTTCCCAGTCCCTAGGCTGGGAGTGGGAGCCCTGGGGTAACCAGGCTGAGGATTTAAAATATATTTTATTTACTTATTTATTTGAGAGAGAGAGAGAATGGGTGCACCAGGGCCTCCAGCCACTGCAAACAAACTCCAGATGCGTGCGTCCCCTTGTGCATCTGGCTAACGTGGGTCCTGGGGAATCGAGGCTCGAACTGGGGTCCTTAGGCTTCACAGGCAAGTGCTTAACCGCCAAGCCATCTCTCCAGCCCTTAATTTTTTATTTTATTTATGAGAGAGAGAGAGAGAGAATGGGCGCACCAGGGCCTCCAGTCACTGCAAACAAACTCCAGATGCATGTGCCCCCTTGTGCATCTGGCTTACGTAGGTCCTGGAGAGTCGAACCGGGATCCTTTGGCTCAGGATTTATGAAGCATCCTGTCCACAGATGGCAAGACATATAAAGAGAGGAAATGGTTCTGGGCCAAGAGGCCCTGGCAGCCGGCAAGAGTGCCAGCTCAGGTGTAGCCCTGCTAACCCGTTAAGGATCACACGAACCCTTCCTGCCTGAGTCTACCGTAGCCTGGGTTCTGTTTGCTTGCTGCCAAAGGGAAGTCCCCGAGAAGGGGACACGTTAGACACAGATGGGCTCTGCGAGCTGCAGGTGACATTTGCAGAATGAGGAAGTTGTGTGAGCTGGGGATGATCAGGATGGGGGTTGGGGGAGGAAGGCGCACCCCGTCACCGGGTCTCCACGGGTCTCACTCATGCGCCTGTGAAGTTTACTTTACTGGGTTGTGTGAGCGCTGGTGAGAGAAGGCACATTCCTTCCAGCACCCACCTTTGTCTTTCCTGGGCCAGAAAACCCCAAGAGAGAGAGAGAGAGTGTGTCCGAGAAGAATACCTGTGGCCCAGGGTACCAGTACTTGCTCATCAGGACCCAGCCAAGCACATTGCCCCCCCCCCCTTAAAGTCAATGCGAGACCACTGGAGTCGTGTTTGCTGGAAAAGAAGAGCTGCTATCCTATAGGCTGATGCCCTTGGGTGCCCATCCGTCTCTGCCAGCAACCAGGTGACCTGGCAAGCTACCTTTCCTTCCTTAAGCCCCAGCTGAGCCTGAGGGAAAAACCAGGGTGCAGGGAGTTGCTTACTAAAGCGGGTGAAATGAAATGATATGGCCAGTTTCACCAACAACACTGGGAGGGTCAGAGAGACACAAAGCCACGGGGGGTGGGGGTGGGGTGGACACAGGCCAGGTGGGGGGTTCTGGAGAGAGCACATCAGACGCTTACAGAGGGATGTGGAAGGCTTTTTGGAGGTGGCCTCTTCCTAACCTTGGAGCATGAGAGAGAGAGAGAGAGAGAGAGAGAACTCTGTTTGAAGGGACCCCTGGGAAGAAAGCGCCTTTTCCAGCCAAAGGGACAGGAGGGCAGGAATTCAGGTTCCTTGAGGGTAAAACAATGGCCTCCTGTACTCAGAAAGGGCTGTGGCTTCTGGCCAGAGTCTCAGGACACAGGAATCAGGACTCGCAAGCAGACAGATGTTGGATCCAACGTGCCAGGGGCCACCGTATGCCACAGTGAGGAATTTGGTGCCCTTGCTGTGTCCTTCTCAAGGCAAGCTGGTCACACTTCTTGGGGGGGGGGCGTTCCCCTTTTCCCAGAGCAGGTTACCTAACCTCTCTAGCTCTCCGTTTCTCCATCTGTGAAAGGGAAGCTAATGATCACTGGGAATTTTGCTGTGGAGGGTAACACCACCACATATGGGGAAACCTCAAGCAGATAGCAGGAATGAATAAATAAATGCCCTCTCTCCTCATTTCAGAAGCAAGTTCATCCTTAGCTCAGCCTCCTCCATCGCACCTACTGCTTTCTTTTTTCTTTTTTAAAAATATTTTAAAATTTTTATTTATTTATTTACTTATTTGAGAGAGAGAAACAGGCAGAGAGAGAGAGAGAGAGAATGGGTGCACCAGGGCCTTCAGCCACTGTAAACGAACTCCAGACACAAGCACCACACCCCACCTTTTGCATCTGGCTTACGTGCGCCCTGGGGAATCGAACCGGGACCCTTTGGCTTTGCAGGCAAACGCCTTAACCACTAAGCCACCCCTCCAGCCAGGCCTACTGCTTTCTGGTTTGAGCTTCCCAAGCCGCTGACTCTACCGATCTCTCCTCCCATGCTTCCAGTTGCCAGAGCACCTACCTTCCATGGCCTGGGTCCTGGGTCCCGGGCCCAGAAGTACCCCCGCCAGAAGCAGGCAGATCCTCAGTTCTGCCACCATCTCCTCACCAGGGGTACCCTTGGGGCTGTGGCGCTCAGAGGCTGGGATCTAAGGGTTTGTGTGGGAGGGGTGGGGGGGTAAGAGAGGTGAGGCTGGAAAGGCCTTCAAGTTAATGGTAATATGAATAATTCACTGGCCCTTGAATTAGTAAGCTGATCCCCAAGGTGCTTCCTTCGCTCCACGCTAAGGTGACGGATCTAGTGTCACCACGTTGACACGTTCTGAGATCTGCAATGGCCGCCTGTACCGGAAAGGGGAGTAGCCTGGACCTCGCGTTGGTTTGAACTTACGTGCTCTGAATGCTTGATGGAGGTGGAGCCTTGCTGGAGGAGGTGTGTCTGGGGGGTGAACTTTGAAGTTTTTTGTTTGTTTGTTTTGTTTTGTTTTCGAGGTAGGGTCTCGATCTAACCCAGGCTGACCTGGAATTCACTCTGTAGTCTCAGGGTGGCCTCGAACTCACGGTGATCCTCCTACCTCTGCCTCCCGTGTGCTGGGATTAAAGGCATGCGCCACCGTGCCCGGCAACTTTGAAGTTTATTAGCTCCTAGCTTGTCAGTGTTAGTCCAGCTCACTCTCCCGCCGCTGTTGTCCACCTGCTGTGGCAGAGGGGACGTCCAGCCTCTGCTCCTGCCGTGCTTTCCCCTGACGTCATGAAGCTTCCCCTCAAGCCTGTAAGCCAAAATGTAAACTTTCCTCCCAGGCTGGAGGGATGGCTTAGCAGTTAAGGCACTTGCCTGCAAAGCCAAAGGATCCTGGTTCAGTTCCCCACGAACCACGTATGCCAGATGCACAAGGGCGCGCACGCGTCTGGAGTTCATTTGCAGTAGGTGGAGGCCCTGGTGTGCCCATTCTCTCTCTCTCAAATAAATAATTTAAAATAGGGCTGGAGAGATGGCTTAGCAGTTAAGGCGCTTGCCTGCAAAGCCAAAGGACCCCGGTTCGATTTCCTAGGACCCACGTAAGTCAGATGCACAAGGGGGGCACATGCATCTGGAGCTTGTTTGCAGTGGCTAGAGGCCCTGGTGTGCCCATTCTCTCTCTCTCCCTCCCTTTTTCTCAAATAAATAAAAATAAAATATTAAAATAAATAAACAATTAATTAAAAATTAAAAAAAAAACAGGGCTGGAGAGATGGCTTAGCGGTCAAGGGGCTTGCCTGCAAAGCCTAAGGACCCACGTTCAACTCTCTAGATCCCACACAAGCCAGACGCACAAAGGTGAGGCAAGTGCAAGGTCGCACATGCCCACTAGGTGGCGCAAGCGTCTGGAGTTTGATTGCAGTGGCTGAGGTCCTGGTGTGCCAGTTCTCTCTCTCTCTCTCTCTAAAATAAAATAAAGTAATTTAGCTGAGAGGGAGGCTGTGGATGGCTTGCAAGGGGAAGTCTTTCTCATGAACGAATGCAGCCAGAACAGCATAATGAACTTCAGAAGCATGCTGCACAACTCCTAATGCAATAGTGGCCCTGGGCCACTTGTGCATTTCCGGCCAGAACCGGAAACCCTTGTGCTTTCACTGACCCAGCCCAACGGACCCTGCCAGGAACGAGGCTGTAGGGCTGCCCACTGGGGCCACACGTCCAGCAGGAAATAGAACCTGCCTTTTCCCTTCTCTTCTCTTCCATGTCCTTCTCCTCTAAGGATTTTTTTTATTTTGTTTTTAAAATTTTTTAAATTAATTATTTGTTTAGTTATTTATTTAAGAGAGAGAGAGAGAATGGGCGCAGCAGGTCCTCCAGCCACTGCAAACGAACTCCAGACACATGCTCCACCTTGTGCATGGGTCCTGGCGAATCGAACCTGGGTCTTTTGTATTCTTTTTGTTGTTGTTGTTGTTCACTTTTATTTATTTATTTGAGAGCGACAGACAGAGAAAGAGGCAGATAGAGAGAGATTGGGCGCGCCAGGGCCTCCAGCCACTGCAAACGAACTCCAGACGCGTGCGCCCCCTTGTGCATCTGGCTAACGTGGGTCCTGGGGAATCAAGCCTCGAACCGGGGTCCTTACGCTTCACAGGCAAGCGCTTAACCGCTAAGCCATCTCTCCAGCCTCAAACCTGGGTCTTTTGGACTTGTGGTGTGTGTGCGTGTAGCATGAGGTCTCTGTGTGTGTAGTGTGTATATTATGCGGTTGGTGTATGCATGCAGCATGTGTGGTGCGTGTGTAGTCTGTGTGGCGTGTGTGCGTGGTGTTTGCAGATGTACAAACTGGTGTGTGGAGGTCAGAGGACCTCGAGTGCACTTCTCAAATACTCTGCCTTATTCCTTAGACCCTGCTGGGTTTTTTTATTTATTTTTTTGTTTGTTTATTTATTTATTTGAGAGCAACGGAGAGAAGGAGGCAGAGAGAGAGAGAGAGAGAGAATGGGCGCACCAGAGCTTCCAGCCTCTGCAAACGAACTCCAGATGCGTGTGCCCCCTTGTGCATCTGGCTAATGTGGGTCCTGGGGAACTGAGCCTCGAACCGGGCTCCTTAGGCTTCACAGGCAAGCGCTTAACCGCTAAGCCATCTCTCCAGCCCTTTTTTTTTTTTTTTTTTTTTAGTAGGCTGCAACGATGCTTCTGTCTCCACTCCTATCAGTACTGCAGTGGCAAACATGCATGTCATGCCCGGTTTCTTACATGCATGCCAGGGTGCCCACCCCCCATGGTTGCGCTGCGAACACTCTTGCCCACTGAGCCACCTCCCCAAACCCAAGGACCTCATCTTTTCCTCCGGGAGTCGTTTCCATTGGTCCCACCCGCAGACAGCACATGCTGTGCCAGGTGTGTGGGGGGCATTAGAGGGAAATGTGGCATGTGCCAACCTTCCCAGCGAGGATAGAGTCTGGGCTCCGGTTTCCAGACAGCCCAGGGTCTGAGCTGTGGCTGCCTTGTTACCTAGCTGTGCCACACTCTTGGGGTGGTGGGGGGGTGCCCAGCTTCCTCCACAGAGAAGAGGTGGTGGCAGCCTGCTATGCCTGGGTAGGAGTCAATAAAGAACATAGGTGGGACATTTTAGCCAGCCTGGCTCGGTACACAGAAACAAGTCTGCCTCTTTTTTTTTTTTTTCCCCTAGAGGAACCCATCTGTCCAATTGCCAGAGCACATGTCGCCTCTGGCCTGTTCCTTTTGTCAGGCGGGTCCCCAGGGAGCCCGCGGGGCTGTCAGCAGAGGACGGCCACCAGGGGAAGGTGTTTGACAAAGGCCCAGGGAGAGGCCCGGCTCGACCTGCGGGGCTGGATGGCCAAGAAAGGAGTCCAGGCAGGCTGAGGGACGGAGGAGCTCGCGTTATTTTTTTTTTTTTAATTACGTCCAGCAGGAGCGGGCTCTGCGTTTGCCAGGGCAGTGAGCCTGCAATATCTCTATCACGCCTTCCAAGGCTCAGGGTCTAATGTGGAAGAGGTGGCAGAAAAAATGTAAGAGCCAAAGGAAGGGTAGGACTCCTTACAACGTGCTCCTCCAGACACAAAATGTCCTGGATATCCATGACCTCACAGTGCCTGACACTACCTACACAAGACCATCATAAGAGGAGGAAAAGATCATGACATCAAAATAAAAGAGAGGGCTGGAGAAATGGCTTAGCGGTTAAGCCCTTGCCTGTGAAGCCTAAGGACCCTGGTTCAAGGCTCCATTCCCCAGGACCCACGTTAGCCAGATGCACAAGCCTGTGCACGCATCTGGAGTTCGTTTGCAGTGGCTGGAGGCCCTGGTGCACCCATTCTCTCTCTCTCTCTCCCTCTTTCTCTCTCTGTCTGTCGTTCTCAAATAAATAAATAAAAATAAAAAAATAAATAAAAGAGAGACTGATTGAGAAGGGGAGGGGATATGATGGAGAGTGGACTTTCAAAGGGGAAAGTGAGGGGGGGAAGGAGGGTATTACCATGGGATATTTTTTTATAATCATGGAAGTTGTTAATAAAAATTTGAAGAAAAGGGCTGGAGAGATGGCTTAGCAGCTAAGTGCTTGCCTGTGAAGCCTAAGGACCCCAGTTCGAGGCTCGACTCCCCAGGACCCACGTTAGCCAGATGCACAAGGGGGCGCACGTGTCTGGAGTTCGTTTGCAGTGGCTGGAGGCCCTGGTGCGCCCATTCTCTCTCTCTCTCTCTATCTGCCTCTTTCTCTCTCTGTCTGTCACTCTCAAATAAATAAATAAAAATAAAAAAAAAATTGAAGAAAAACTAAAGTGCGCCAACTCCTGAAAGGGTTAATCACCTTCCCAAAGCCCCACTTCCTAGCGCCATTGTCTAAGGGTCTAGGGTTTCAGCGTGCGTGTGAACGTCAGGGGACACAACCGATCTGGCTCATGGCACTTGCTCCCGGGGTGTGGCAGAATGATCTGGTAGAGTGACTGAACACAGAGAACCGAGACTACGCTGGAGTTACTAGCTGTGTGGTAATGACCTTACCCCTTCAGACCTGTGAATGGAGGAGAGCGGTGAGTCCCCTCTGGGCACTGTGTGGGGCACTGAAACACGTGAAGGGGTACCTGTAGGGATTACTTGGCGCATGGTCTGCCTTCTGCGTTCCGCTGTGTGAACTCCCGATGCCAGGCAGACCTTGGGCCTTCCTGTACCCCCCTTCTCTCCTTGAAGTCACCTCTGGGTGGGGCCTCCTGCTGCCTGGCTGCCCCTGCCTTCAACCGGAGGGTGGTGGCCAGGGCCTCTTGCCCGGTGCACAGGGGAGGCAGCGGATGAGAAACAAAGGCTGTCACCTGCCTGGTCATTAGGGTGTGCCTAAGCTGTCTACAAGACTGTCAGTCCTTGGCACCTGTCAGGGCTCCAGGCTGAGTCCCGAGGGCCGTCCCTCACACTTTGTCGTGTGGGCCAGGGTGTCTTGGGGTAAGGTGGTCCCCCCCCCTGTCTCCCGTGAGTCTGCGGCACACGGATCTCTGTGCGGTCGTGAGTATGCCAATGGGCTGGTGGGCACTGGAGACCTACGCAGCTGCTTCTGTTACTGTGCCTGTGTGGTCATGCTAGTTTCTCTCTGTACGGGGGCCCTTCTCGGTGTCTGGGTACCTGACGCTAAGGGCTGTCCTTTACTGAGTGCGAATGTGGCCTCCCCCCCCGGGGGTTATTACGCCCACTGCTGTGCACTTACGTCTGCTTCTGTGTGCATGTATCATCCCTGTGTGTACACATGGATAACACGGTGTCATTACTGCGCGTACACTGGCCCCCTGCATGCTTAGCAGTACTGATCTAGCCGGGCGTGATGGCGCACGCTTTAATCCAAGCACTCGGGGGAGGCAGAGGTAGGAGGATCGCCGTGAGTTCGAGGCCACCCTGAGACTGCATGGTGAATTCCAGATCAGCCTGAGCTAGAGTGAGACCCTACCTTGAAAAACCAAAATAAATAAATAAATAAATTTTAAAAAAGAGCATTGATCTACATCTGCATGTAAGCCAGCTGTCACGTCTTGGTGCGAATGTCACGGCTATCCCAGGGATGGTGTGCCTGTCTGTGTACACTCGTTTATGTCCACGGACATAGCACCGTGCGTGCACATCTGTTGCCTGGTGTGCAGCGCTATAAGAACAGATGTTGCCATTGCTTAGGGCTATGACCTTATGCACCTGTGTGTGTGTGTCTGTCTGTCTGTCTGTACATCTGTGGGGGTGCACACCTAGAACTGGGGTGTTTCTCTAAGCTATTTTTATCTCCCTGTCATTGATTGCTGGGCACAGGGGTAGAGTTCAGGGGTCATCAAGGATGTTGCCGAGCGTCTGTCCCAAAGAGGCCAATGGAAGGGCTGTGGCAGAGGGTGATGTGGGAGGGAGGCAGGCCTACCCGTGGGAGCTCGTGTTGGGGTCTCAGGAGCCATGTCACAGCTCCCCCGGAATAGGAACACGAGTGGTCAGGAGACGGAGGGGGGAGGGGACTGCCCCAACCCTCTGCATTCTGCATTCCGCATTCTGGGAGGAGGGGTCCATGCGATTCCAGACCTCCGTTGGAGCCTGATAGGAACTTGGGGTCTGCACAGTGGGAGTTTGGGGTGCTCGTGGACGACACAGGAAGGGAAGGGGGAAAGGAACAGAACACAGATGCGAAAGACAGAAAGCTAAGAGCAGGGGAGGCAGGCACATGGGTTCCGTGGAAGGTGACCCATGGGGTCTCGATGCCCCACACTCCTGAGAATCATTCACCCCCTGCCCCGGGCCCAGGTCTCCCTGTGAATCTCTGCTTTTTCTTTCACAGTGGCCCTGCCCTGTTCCTACTCCCAAACGCTGGTGTGATGGCCACACACACTGAATGACATCCCAGAAGTCCGTGCAGGCCAAGGACAAGGTTTCCCAAGAGTCCTCCAGACAAAGGCGTGACCTTCTCAGCCCCCAGCTCCTGGGCTAGGAAGAAAGTGAGGAGGGGGTGAAGCGGCCGTCACGTGTGGACCCTTCCTCCAGCCTGGTGCCCACACACCACCTTTCTTTCTTTCTTTCTTTCCTTCCTTCCTTCCTTCCTTCCTTCCTTCCTTCCTTCCTTCCTTTCTTTCTTTCTTTCTTTTGAGGTAGGGTCTCACTCTAGCCCAGGCTGACCTGGAATTCACTATGTAGCCTCAGGGTGGCCTCGAACTCATGGCGATCCTCCTACCTCTGCCTCCCAAGGGCTGGGATTAAAGGCATGCGCCACCACGCCTGGCACCACACACACCACTTTTCAATGAGTCTCCTCACCCTGGGTCCTTTGGCTTTGCCAACAAGCACCTTAACCACTAAGCCATCTCTCCAGCCCATCTCTAATGTATATATAAATATAGGGGGTTTTTTTTTTGTTGTTTTTTGTTTTTTGTTTTCTGAGGTAGGGTCTCACTCTGGTCCAGGCTGACCTGGAATTAACTATGGAGTCTCAGGGTGCCCTCAAACTCACCGTGATCCTTCTACCTCTGCCTTCTGAGTACCTGGATTAAAGGTGTGTGCTACCACATCCTGCTTCCCCCCTCTTTCTTCTTTTTCTTTATTTGAGAGAGAGAGGCAGAGAGAGGGAGAATGGGATGTACCAGGGCCTTTAGCTGCTGCAAATGAACTCCAGATGTGTGCGCCCCCCCCCCCCGTGCGCATGTGCGACATTGCACACTTGCGTCACTGTGTGTCTGGCTTATGTGGGACCTGGAGATTTGAACATGGGTCCTCAGGCTTCACAGGCAAGTGCCTTAATCGCTAAGCCATCTCTCCAGCCCTGGACTCTGTACTCTTTACGGTTTTGCAACAAGACAATGGTTGGCTTTGAAACTCCCAGGGTTTGGATCCTAGTTCGATATCTGATTTGCTGTGTAATCGTGGGTAAGTCAATCCCACATCCAGCCTCAGTTTGCACATGTATAAAGTGAGATTCCTAATATTTTTTAAAATTTATTTATTTATTTATTTACTTATTTGAGAGAGAAAAAGAGGCAGAGAGAGACAGAGAGTGAGAGAGAGAGAGAATGAGCACGTCAGGGCCTCCAGCCACTGCAAACGAACTCCAGATGCATGCGCCCCCTTGTGCATCTGGCTTACGTGGGTCCTGGAGAGTCAACTTGGGATCCTTTGGCTTTGCACACAAGAGCTGTCTTATACTGAGCTGGTTGTCGTGCCCACAGTATGTAAACTTCTATACACTCTCGTGCCAGCCCCCCCCCCGCCCCCTTGAGGAGCCATCGCTGGCCAAGTGAGAGATGGGAAGCCGGGGTGGTATCCAAGTTTCCCATCGCCCGTGAGTAGCAGATTCAGGATTCAAGGCCGGGGTGCAAGGCTGGAACTCGGGGCCTCCAGGTAAGGTTGACAGGGAGACCTCGCAGAAGGGGGTCCTGGCAACCGATGGGCCAAGCCAGGAGGCAGGGGGTGAGGAGACACAAAGGAAGCCTCCCGCTGACCCAGCCTCTCTCCTCGTCTTTTGATGACCAATTAGTCCTGCTTCTTTTGCCAAGCTCGGTCAAGCCAAAATAGGTTAGAAGTTCATGGTTACATAAAGGGAGGCTACCTGGTACCTTTCCCTGCCTTAGGAGAGGCTGCTGCCTCTGGGGCCTCCAGGGAACTTTCTGGAGAGTTTTGCAGCCTCCCCTTTACAAAGGCTCTGAGTACTCCTGTCCTCACCCATTCTCCTTCATCTCCAGACGTCAGGGACTAAAGCACAGCGTAGCCTCCCACCTACGAGGAGCCCTCCGCAAGCTTGCCTTGGCTCAGACCACCCCCCCCCCAGCCTAAACCTCCCTGCCCCGTGGAAAGCACAGCTACGGGATATCTCTCCTGAGGCCTTGGGCAAATCCCTTCACCTGGCCCCCCGTGCCTCAGTTTCCCCACCTGTACAATGGAAATAACGAGTTGAGATTTGTGAAGGGTATAGAAGACTAGTGCATGGCACGTGGTAAGCTGTATTTCAACATTCATTTATTTTCTCTCTCTCTCTCTCTCTCTCTCTCTTTTGGTATGTTTTTTTGAGGTCGGGTTTCACTCTAGCCCAGGCTGACCTGGAATTCACTATGTGGTTTCACGCTAGCCTTGAACTCATGGCGATCCTCCTAGCTCTGTCTCCCCAGTGCTGGGATTAAGGGCGTGCGCCACCACGCCCGACCCTCAACACTCATTTATTCAAACAGACTGCGAAATTCGGCCAGGTGTGGTGGTGCGTGCCTGTAATCTCAACTACTCTGGAGACTAGGGCAGGAGGATCACGAGTTTGAGGCCAGTATGGCAATTTAGCAAGACTTTGTCTCAGAATGAAATGAAATAAAATGAAGGGATCAGGCGTGGCAAGAATATAACTCGAGTAGTGGACTGTTCCTATTATGTGCAAGACCCTGAGTTCAATAGCCAATACTGAAAAAAAAAAATTTTTTTTTTTGAGGTAGGGTCTCACTCTGGCCCAAACTGACCTGGAATTCACTATGTAGTCTCAGGGTGCGATCATCCTACCTCTGCCTTCCGAGTGCTGGGATTAAAGGCATGCACCACCACGCCCGGCTGAAAAAAAAAAAAAAAACTTTTTAAATTTTATTTATTTGCAATGGGAAGGGATTCACGGGGGTCTCCTGAGGCTGTGAACAAAGCTGGCTTTATGCTGGCTTTCTGTGGGGGGGGACTGGGGAGTTGAACCTGGGCCGCAGGCTTTACAAGCAAACACCTTTAGCCACTGAGCCACCTTCCCAGCCCCACGGGGGAAAATTATTTATACCAAAGTTGAAGGATGAGAATTATCAGTTCCATTTCATTGCTTGGTGATTGGGGTTCAGAAAGAATGATTTTTATTTATTTATTTTTTACCAATTTTATTTCTTCAACAAATATTTATTGAGTATCTAAAATATGCCAGATGGCCAGGCATGTGGTTGCACACCTTTAATCCCAGCACTCAGGAGGCAGAGGTAGGAGGATCGCAGTGAGTTCGAGGCCACCCTGAGACTACATAGTGAATTTCAGGTCAGCCTGGGCCAGAGTGACACCCTACCCTGAAAAACAAAAACAAAAAAGGGCTGGAGAGATTGCTTAGCAGTTAAGCACTTGCCTGTGAAGCCTAGGGAGCCCGGTTCAAGGCTCAATTCCCCAGGACCCAGGTAAGCCAGATGCACAAGGTGGCGCACGCGTCTGGAGTTCTTTTGCAGTGGCTGGAGGCCCTGATGCGCCCACATCTCTCTCTCTCTCTCTGTGCCTCTTTCTCTCTGTCTGTTGCTCTCAAATAAATGAATGACAAAAAACCCAAAATAAATAAACAAAATTTAAAAATAAAATAAATAAAATGTGCTAGACCTATGGTTTAATATGTCCATTTAACCCTCCAGTTCCCCCAATATTTCCAAATACCCCTTGGGGGTAGTACTGCCCTGACTTACATGCTTGTCTGCCAGAGCAAAGATCTGTATCACAGGGGTCAGGGAGACGGATCAAGGGTGACAGTGCACGCTGTGGATGTGTTTTTGGCCTGAGAGGGCCCGAGTGTCATTCCCGGCACTGGCAGAAAAAGCTGGGTGCGGCCATGCATGTCTGTAACCTTAGTCCTGTGAGGGGTGGAGATAGGAGAGTCCCTGGGGCTTGCTTCCGGTTTGGAAACATCAAGCACTTTTGGGTTCAGTGAGAGACCGCTCGAGGACATGATGTGGAAGGGCGATAGAGGCCACCTGACGTGCTCCTCTGGCCTCTGGGGTGCATGCACACTGGCCGTGGGGCTGGAGAGATGGTTCAGTGGTTAAAGCATCCGTCTGCAAAGACCAAGGACCGGAGTTCAATTCCCCAGGACCCACTTAAAGCCAGATGCACAAAGTTGGCGCATTCACCTGGAGTTCGTTTGCAGCGGCTAGAGGCCCTGGACCACCCATTCTCTCTGTCTCTCTTCTCACTCTACTTGCAAATAAATAAATAAAAATGCTTTTTAAAAGCCGGGAGTGGTGGCGCACGCCTTTAATCCCAGCACTCGGGAGGCAGAGGTAGGAGGATCGCTGTGAGTTCGAGGCCAGCCTGAGACTACAGAGTGAATTCCAGGTCAGCCTGGGCTAGAGTGAGACCCTACCTCAAAAAAACAAAAAAAAAAAAAAAGAAGCTTTTTTAAAAATCTGCATTACCATCACTGCCATATTTCAGCATATGGTACAGATTAGGTGTTCAACAAACAGCTTGTTGGGAGAAGGAAGAAAAATATCCCGTTTGTCAGCTAAGGGAACTGATGTTCAGACAAGTGAAGTGACTCGCTTCTCCACGGTGGCTGGTAGCCCGCAGAGCCGAAGACCAAATATACCATGGGACTGGCAGGTGTGGTGGCGCACGCCTTTAATCCCAGCCCTCGGGAGGCAGAGGTAGGAGGATCGCCGTGAGTTCGAGTCCACCCTGAGACTCCATAGTGAATTCCAGGTCAGCCTGGGCTACAGTGAGACCCTACCTTGAAAAAAACAAAACAAACAAATAAATAAATAGAAATAAAACTATTAAAAAATTTAAGTAAAAAAAAAAAATGGAGGGAGGGAGGAAGCCTTTGTTTCACAAACGTGGAGCTAATTCTGCCCTTATGGAGCCCCCATGTGTGGACAGGAAGATGTCTGGGCTGAGCTGCCAATTAAGGGTGGTGGGCTGTCGTGTGCTTAGAGTACAGGTAGCTGGGGGTTGAGACCCCCACATACCCACTCCATCCATCTGCCTGTGTCTTCTCAGGTCACTGGTTCCGTGGGTCCGAGCTACAGCCCGGCCTTGTCAAGTGCTGCGTCCCGAAGGGGGGTCAGCCAGACGCCCCCAAACCCAGAAGCAGCGGCAGCTCCGCTCAGCCTCCGGGGCCTTGTGGCCGCACGGAGGCTCACAAGAGAGCTCAAGGTGAGCGGCCGGGGCTTCCAGTGGACAGAGGCACTGGGTCAGTGCCAGGGACTGGCCAGAGCAAATCCAACTTTTCCCCCACTGCCCACTTTCTGCCTGTGGAAACTGAGTCCCAACAAGGAAAGCCAGAGGGCTGGAGAGGTGGCTTAGCGGTTAAGCGCTTGCCTGTGAAGCCTGACGACCCCAGTTCGAGGCTCGATTCCCCATGACCCACGTTAGCCAGAGGCACAAGGGGGCGCACGTGTCTGGAGTTCGTTTGCAGTGGCTGGAGGCCCTGGTGAACCCATTCTCTATCTGCCGCTTTCTCTCTCTGTCTGTCTGTTGCTCTCAAATAAAGAAATGAAAATAAAAATAAATTTTAAAAAGAAAGGAAAGCCAGATGCCACATCCTGTGGCCTTTTGGCAATGACCCTAGTAAGGTGAGATCTGGATGGCCATTGTGTGCTGTCCACACAATATCCTCATCTGTCTTCAACTGCTTAGGTTTCCCTGAATCGCCTCCCACGGAAACTTCCTGCACCCAAGACCTCAGGTCAGCTTTGAGGCCTATTCCCAGCCCCCAAATTATGCCATTTTAAAACCCAGCACTCGGGCCGGACAGTTGGCTTAGCAGTTAAGCGCTTGCCTGTGAAGCCTAAGGACTGAGGTTCGATTCCCCAGGACCCACGTAAATAAAGCCAGATGCACAAGGGGGCGCACGCGTCTGGAGCTCTTTTGCAGTGGCTGGAGGCCCTGGCGTGCCCATTCTCTCTCTCTCTCTCTCTCAAATAAATAAATGAAATAAATCTTAAGGGCTGGAGAGATGACTTATCAGTTAAACGCTTGCCTGTGAAGCCTAAGGACCCCGGTTCGAGGCTCGATTCCCCAGGACCCACATGAGTCAGATGCACAAGTGGGCGCACGCGTCTGGAGTTCATTTGCAGTGGCTGGAGGCCCTGGTGTGCCCATTCTGTCTCTCTCTCTCCTCTCTCTCTCTCTCCCTCTTTCTCTCTCTGTCTGTTGCTGTCAAATAAATAAATAAAAATAAACAAAAAATTTAAAAAGTAATACTAAAATAAATCTTAAAACCCAGCACTCCATAGATATCCACCAACGTCATCCACATCAAAGGCTGTTTTTCTTTGTCAGAATCGGGCATCTTTGAGAACCCCGTCACGTCCCCAAGGGAGCCATGGCCAGCCTCTCAGACTCATCCAAGATCAGGTATGGGCCTGGGGGGCCGGTGCTATGGTGAGGGGAAGGGGTCAGAGACACGACCAGGTGGGAACTGATTGACCTCTGCCATACGTACCCCATCAGTGTTTCCAGAACTTTCCTACATTCCAGGTTCTGATTTCAGTTTCATCCAAACAGATGCTCTTGCTCAGGGGCCTATGGCCCAGCATACTCAAATTCAAGTTCCAACTGTGTTTGCTGCAAATATCCCTCCCTCCCCCATCCAGGTCCCCCTGTGGTCAGCCAGGCCAGAAGTGAAGTTCCCTTGCGCCCGAGCGGAGGAGCTGATACGGGCCCACCTGCCCTCCAGGCTGGCTGGTGTGGTCTACCACCCCGCCCAGTGTGCCCAGCTGGCCACCGTGTTGAGCGCTGAGATCCGGGAGCTGGTCAAGACTGTCACCCCACCCCGCTACAAGCTAGTGTGCTCTGTCAGCATTGGGAGCAAGGGGCAGGACGACATCGTGGTCTCCAGCCAGAGCCTGTGGGACCCCCATGCAGACAGTTTTGCCGCTTCCCACTATGTGAACCCCACACTCTTCTGCATTACGCTGGTGCACGCCATCTATGTGGAGTGAGCCCTGAGTGGTGGGGCGTGGCTGGGGAGGGGTTGGTGGGGTCCTAACACTAAGTGATGATTCCGAAACGCAGTCAGGGGCCTTTAATCCCAGCACTTGGGAGGCAGAGGTAGGAGGATCGCCATGAGTTCAAGGCCAGCCTGAGACTACAGAGTGAATTCCTGGTCAGCCTGGGCTAGAGTGAGACCCTACCTTGAAAAACCAAAAAGGGCTGGAGGGATGGCTTAGCCGTTAAGGCGTTTGCCTGCAAAGCCAAAGGCTCCAGGTTCGATTCCCCAGGACCCACATTAGCCAGATGCACATGTGTCCGGAGTTCATTTGCAGTGGCTGAAGGCCCTGGCGTGCCCATTCTCTCTCTCTCTCTCTCTGCCAAATAAATAAATAAATAAGTAAATAAAAATATTTTTAAAAAGAAAGAAACAGTCAGTTGAAAACAGTGTCAGAAAGCCAGGCGTGGTGGCGCACAACTTTAATCCCAGCACTCGGGAGGCAGAGGTAGGAGGATCACCGTGAGTTCAAGGCCACCCTGAGACTACATAGTGAATTCCAGGTTAGCCTGAGCTACAGTGAGACCCTACCTCAAAAAACTAAAAAAAAAAAAAAAAAGAAAAAAAAAAAAAAGAAAAAAGAAAACAGCGTCAGCCTGGGTAAGGCCAGCAGCTTCCACAACTCATGCCAACTGAAGAAAAGAGTAAGACGCAGGCCACTGACCCCTCCATAGCCCACACACATTGTGGAGGTCGCCTGCCTCTGGCCAGGATCATGTCAGCCACGTGCCGTGCCCAGCTGGATGTAGACCGCTCAGAAAGCTCTGAGCGGTAGCCATCTATGCCTTTGATGAATAAAAAAAAAAGGGGGGGGGAGTTAAGGGACTGGAGAGATGGCATAGTGGTTAAGCGCTTGCCTGTGAAGCCTAAGGAACTGGGCTCAAGGCTCGATTCCCCAGGACCCACGTAAGCCAGATGCACAAGGTGGTGCATGCATCTGTAATTCCTTTGCAGAGGCTGGAGGCCCTGGTGCGCCCATTCTCTCTCTCTGTCTGTTTCTCTCAAATAAAAATAAACAAACAAGATAGCTGTTTAAAAACGGGGAGTTAAATGAATCGTGACTTAATACTTGCAATTTGGGATCAAAATCCTCCAAAGCATGGGAAAAATAGTGAAAGAGGAAGCTTTGTTTCTTCTTCTTCTTCTTCTCTTTCTTTGAGATAGGGTCATGGCATGATCACGTCGTTCACGCTGGTCTTGAACTCCTAGGCTTAAGTGATCCTACCACCGTCAGCCTCCCGGATAGCTGAGAACACGGGGGGGGGGGGGCGGGGGGAATCAATGCTGTCCTCAGAGGTCAGCCAGGAGCTGACACTGGTTGGAATGGCCACCAGGGAGAAGAATATAGAGGTTTGAACTGGAATGTCCCATCCATAGGCTTGTGAGTTGAAAGCAGGCTTGTGAGTTGAAAGCAGGTCTCTAGACGGTGGGGCTGTTTTGGGAAGTCCTGGACAGTTTAGTTGGTGGGGCCCTGGTTGAAGGAAACAGGTGATTGGGGGGGGGATGTCTTTGGGGACGATATCTGGTCCAAGCCCCTTCCTGTGTCTGCTCAGCTCTTCCTAGCTGTTTTGTTCATTTTTATTTTTTATTTATTTATTTGAGGGTGACAGAGAGAGAGAGAGAAAGAGGCAGATAGAGAGAGAGAGAGACAGAATGGGTGCGCCAGGGCCTCCAGCCACTGCAAACGAACTCCAGACGCGTGTGCCCCCTTGTGCATCTGGCTAACGTGGGTCCTGGGGAATCGAGCCTCGAACCGGGGTCCTTAGGCTTCACAGGCAAGCGCTTAACCGCTACGCCATCTCTCCAGCCCTCTTCCCATGCGCAGCTCCACACCATCTCACTCCCACTGCTTTGTTCTAACTTACCTCGGGGGCCCCAAGCAATCAAGTCAGCTGACCATGGCTGAAACCTCTCAAATTAAGAGCCAAATTAGGGCTGGAGAGATGGCTTAGTGATTAAGGCATTTGACTGAAAAGCCAAAGGACCTCCGTTCGATTCTCCACGTAAGCCAGATGCTCAGGAGACCTTTGGCATCTCAGCACTTAGGACACGGCTGGGTCCTCACCAATATCCCAACGAGAAGCGATCCCAACCAGCAGTACTATCCCACGTGGGGTTAGGGGGAGAGAAAGATGACCTTTGGTTATTTACTTATTGGATAAAGAGAGAGAAAGAGAGAGAGGGAGAGAGTGGGCGTGCCAGGGTCTCCAGCCACCGCAAGCGAACTCCAGACGCGTGCGCCCCCTTGCGCATCTGGCTTACGTGGGTCCTGGAGAATCGAACCTGTGTCCTTTGGTTTTTGTAGGCAAGTGCCTTAACCACTAAGTCATCTCTCCAGCACCCCCCGGCACAGGATTTTCAACTGTCTCTGAGTGGCCTTGTCTATGGCCTAAGGATCAAATATCTAAAATAGTACAAAGAGAGATATATTAGAACTACCCCAGGGCTGGAGAGATGGCTTAGCGGTTAAGGCGCTTGCCTGCAAGGCCAAAGGACCCAGGTTCGATTCCCCAGTACCTACGTAAGCCAGATTAGCAAAAGCATTTCTCTTGTAGCCTCTGTTCTCAGGGAAAGGCCATGACCCTGCCTGCCTCCCTCCACACCCCAATCAGACTAAAGCAGTATCCTCCTCTCCTAGCACCACTCACCCCATTTGTATGACACTCCCCCCCTTTTCAGAACTACCTTTTTTAAAAAAAAAATTTATTTATGAGCCGGGTGTGGTGGCGCATGCCTTTAATCCCAGCACACGGGAGGCAGAGGTAGGAGGATCGCCGTGAGTTCGAAGCCAGCCTGAGACTACACAGTGAATTCCAGGTCAGCCTGGGCTAGAGGGAGACCCTACCTCAAGAAAAAAATTACTTATTAGAGACAAATGAACTCCAGATGCACGCGCCCCCTCGTGCAGCTGGCTTAGGTGGGACCTGGAGAATTGAGCCTGGGTCCTTAGGCTTCGCAGGCAAGTACCTTAACCACTAATCCATCTCTCCAGCCCAGAGCTACACATTTAGATGTTACTTTGGCTGGGGGATCAACGTGCAGGCTGCGCCTGTCGCATTCTCTGCTGTTTCCCGGGGTGTCTGAAGTAGCTGGGCTCATCACAGCCCCTGGGAGCCTATGAGCGGAATCAGGAGGATGTGCTAAGGGCGGACAGCGCAGAGTTGAGTCCCCAACAGAGGACAAGTGTCCTGCCCAGATCACAGGCCAAACAAACAGGAGGCCACCGCGGTCCTTGCCCGGGAGCACTTGGCTCTGTGAGGGCCTTTCAGACTCAGAGCATGACACCCACGGAAAAGCGGTCTATAGGAAGGTTGAGAAAGTAGGTCAAACAAAATGAAGTTTCTTGGCAGTTTTCAGAGCTTTCAGTGTGTACGGATAGGTATTTGTTTCTCAGAGGTCGCGTCCAATGGCCCCCATGCTCCACACTGCCTGGTAGACGTGGTTTGAAACCTTTTGAACGTCGCTGCTCCTTATCACGATCACTTGGACAACATGACTCAGCACAGGGATTCATGGTTTTTTAAAAAGTATATTTTATTACAACGTGCTCCCCCCAGACACAAAATGGCCTGGATATCCATGACCTCACAGTGCCTGACACTACCTACACAAGACCCTCATAATAAATAAGAGGAAAAGATCATGACATCAAAATAAAAGAGAGACTGATTGAGAGGGGGAGAATGGAGTTTCGAAGGGGAAAGTGGGGGAAGGGAGAGTATTACCATGGGATATTTTTATATAATCATGGAAGTTGTTAATAAAAAAATTTTTTGAAAAAAAAATATATATATACACACACACACATATATAAAAAGCCAGGCGTGGTGGCACATGCCTTTAATCCCAGCACTCGGGAGGCAGAGGTAGGAGGATTGCTATGACATGTTTGAGGCCACCCTGACACTACATAGCGAATTCCAGGTCAGCCTGGGCTACAGTGAGACCCTACCTCAAAAAACAAAACAAAACAAAAAGATACAAAAATAAAAGCCAGGCGTGGTGGCCCATGCCGTTAATCCCAGCACTCAGGAGGCAGAAGTAGGAGGACCGCCATGAGTTTGAGGCCACCCTGAGACCCCATAGTGAATTCCAGATCAGCCTGGGCTAGAGTGAGACCCTACCTCGAAAAACAAAAACAGGGCTGGAGAGATGGCTTAGCGGTTAAGCGCTTGCCTGTGAAGCCTAAGGACCCCGGTTAGAGGCTCGATTCCCCAGGACCCATGTTAGCCAGATGCACAAGGGGGCGCACGCATCTGGAGTTCGTTTGCAGTGGCTGGAAGCCCTGACATGCCCATTCTCTCTCTCTCTCTTTCTCTCTCTCTCTGCCTCTTTCTCTCTCTGTTACTCTCAAATAAATAACTAAAAATGAACAAAAAAAACATTAAAAAAAAGAAAAACAAAACAAACAAACAAATATTTAATCTATTTATTTGAGAGAAAGATAGAAAGAATGGGTGCGCCGGGGCCTCCAGCCACTGCAAACTATCTCCAGACGCGTGCGCCCCCTTTGTGCATCTGGTTTATGTGGGTCCTGGGGAATCAAACCTGAGTCCCTTTGGCTTTGCAGGCAAGTGCCTTAACCGCTAAGCCATCCGGCCAGCCCTCATGATTTTTGTTTGCTTGGTTGGTTGGAACAGAAAAGTTCTGACAAACAAAAATTATTCCAAGTCCCAATAAACGGACAGGATGAAAACAGGCCTGATACACTTGAAACAGAACGGGGATTGTCTCCCTTGGGTCACCTTGTCACTGTTGCCACCCAGGCCAGGAACCCAGTAGCCCCTGGAGCCTCAGTGAAAACCGTGGCATAGAACCACGCGCAGAGAGGGAAATAAGAGACTCCTAGTGCTGGCTCTGCCAAGAAATATGTATTTATTTGTTTGTTTTTCTTTTTGAGGTAGGGTCTCACTCTAGCCCAGGCTGATCTGGAATTCACTATGTAGTCTCAGGGTGGCCTCGAACCCCCCGGCGATCCCCCTACCTCTGCCTCCCGAGCACTGGGATTAAAGGCGTGCGCCGGCCGCGCCGGGCTCCAAGAAATATTTCACCTTGAGCGAGTCACTGAGTCTCAAGGGGCCCTTGGTCTCCCCACTTGTGAGTCAGTCTGCTGGTCTGTCTGGTTGTTGGTGAGAGAGAAAGAGAGAGAGAGAGAGAGATCTTTTTGCTTTGCTGGAGGGACTGCAATTCTATGACTATAAATGCTGAGGTCGGAAGATTCCCCGGCTCTCCCTTCTAACACATTCCACTGCTGAGCATTCCAAGTGTGGGGACTTGCCTGTAACCAGCCCTAGTGCTGGCAAGGCACACAGGGGCCCAGACTGCCAAAAAAAGAAAGAGAAAAAAAAAAAAAAAAGCAGAATTCATCAAGGCAACACACTGCCCAGGAGTACCAGGTTCCCTGGAGAGAGCATGCCCCACGCAGGCTTGGAGAAGGGAGCTGGGGTGTGTGTGTGTGGGGGGGGGTGAAGTACAGTCTCTGGCAGGACTGACATCAGCAGCTATTCAGTGGGCAGAGCTGGGAGAGGGACCCAGGTCTCCTGACTCCCTGCTCTATCTTTAGATCTCCATAGCAACCGTCGCCAGGGCACCGAGCTGAAGGCACGGGGGGGGCCCCGGTGGCTGCCTGCGGAAGGGAGGGGGCGTCTGCTCTCCGTGCCTCATCTTTTGTGGGGAAAGGACCCTGGGGCATGAGGCTGGGGCGGCAGGGTTAGGCTTGGCACGGGTACAGAAGTCACAGACCCACCCACCCACCCCCTAAGGTCAAGTTCACAGCGCTGAGGTTACAGTCCACCTCCAAAGAGCTCGGAGTCTCTCCTGGGATTGCCTCCTGAACACTTAGGGGCAAGCAATCCTGACAGGTACTGAGGCCACGGCTGGAGCCCCTGGCGGGCTCTCAAGAAGGCACGAAGGAGGACCCTGCCTCCCTCCCTCCTGTTCAATGCCTACCCATCCTGGGCTCAGCAGAACGACTTGACTTCCTTCTCCTTCCTCAGAGGAGTACTCTTTGGTCCCAGGGCTTGCTGGTGGCCTCCTGCAGCCTCCCACGGACCTCCTCCCTCCCTCCCTTCCTAAGGCACGGTGCCAGGAAACAATGGCAAACTTCATGGGGCACATAAGAAATGCAAGTTACAACAATGAAGACGCTTGCCCAAGGTCTGCTGGCAAGTCAGCACAGAAGGACCAGGCTTCAAATCTTTTTTATTTTATTTTATTTATTTGAGAGAGAGAGAAAGAGTGAGGCAGACAGAGAGAATGGGCATGCCACGGTCTTCAGCAAATGAACTCTAGAACCATGCACCACCTTGTGCATCTGGCTTACGTGGGTCCTGGGGAATTGAACCTGGGTCCTTAGGTTTTACAATCAAGTGCTTTAACAGCTAAGCCATCTCTCCAGCCCTTTTTTGTTGTTGTTGTTTTTGAGGTAGCCCAGGCTGACCTGGAATTCACGAAGTAGTCTCAGGGTGGCTTTGAACTCGTGGTAATCCTCCAACCACTGCCTCCTGAGCGCTGGGGATTAAAGGTGTGCGCCACCATGCCCAGCTTGTGTTTTTTGTTTGTTTTGTTTTTTGAGGTAGGTTCTCATTCTAGCCCAGGCTGACCTGGAATTCACCATGTAGCCTCAGGGTGGCCTCGAACTCACGGCGATCCTGCCACCTCTGCCTCCCGGGTGCTGGGATGAAAGGCATGGGGCACCACAGTTTGGACTCTTCTGTGGCCCTGTAGCAGGACCTTGGCTAGGGTTAGAAGAGGAAATAGGAATCCTCAGTCAGGCCGGCATTCAGCAAGCACTTGGCCATGTCCTTAGTAAACTCCAGCGAGCCCGACCATGCAACCTGGCCCTTGGAACCCCCCCGTCTTAAAAGGTCCGGGCCCAGGCGGAAAAAGTATTTTTCCTGGGGGAGCTAAGAACGGGTCTGAAGCCTCCTGGAGAATAAAGGCCGGCCCCGCCCCGTTATTTCCGGGGGGCTTACCACTGGGGGCCCCCGGGGGGGTGGGGGGGAAGGGAGGGCACGGGGGCCCCCCCCCAAAGCCGCCCCCACCCCAGCTACCAAAGTTTTTTTTTTTTAAATTTAAAAAATTAAAAGGGGCCGGGTGGGGTTCCTCCCAGCAGGGTGTGGTGGTTTGATTCAAGGCGTCCCCCCTAAACTCAGGGTTTCTGAACCTAGGTTCCGGCTGAGGGAGATTTGGGGAATTGCGCCCCCTGGAGGCGGTTATTTTTTGGGGGCGGGCTTTGGGTGTTATAGCCAGTTCCCCTTGCCAGTGTTTGGCACATCTCCTGCGGTTGTCCCCCCTTATGGGTTGGGCCCGGGGGGGGGATGTCCACCCTCTGCTCATGCCATCGTTTTCCCCTGCCATCGTGGAGCTTCCCCTCAAGTCTGTAAGACAAAATAAGGTTGTTGTTTTTTTTTTTTTCCCCCACAAGCTGCTGTTGGTCGGGGGATGTCTGCCAGCAATGCGAACCTGACCGCGACAATCTGGTTACCGCATAGCTGGGCCAGAGGCCCGCAACGATGGCACAGTGAGCGGATGCGGTGAAGGGTCCGGGCTTTGACAACAGGAGAACAGCACCACACCAAGCTCTGATAGAAACCCCCCCCCCCCACAAGCCGGCTGATGACACTAAGACGCAGTATCCGGGAGGGCAGGCCAGGAGATAAGAGATAGCAGGCGCTGGCCTGAGAGCCAGGGAAGGGCTGGCAGCGGGCTGGTGGTGTGGTTAGATCGGCCCTGTCAGCTGCCAGATTAAGGACAAATTGGTAGGGAGCGTGGCGGGAATCGTGAGACCCCCCCCAGAGGATGCTACTGTCGGGCAGGCAACCAGAGTCAGGGCATATGGGCAGGCAGGGACCAACGGTCACTCCCTGCTCCTGTCATCCATGGGAGTCCAACTGCATACCTGACTTCTGGTGTCATCAAAAGCCTGGCCCAAAGCCGGGTGCGGTGGCGCACACCTTTAATCCCAGCACTTGGGAGGCAGAGGTAGGAGGACAGCCGTGAGTTCGAGGCCACCCTGAGACTCCATAGTGAATTCCAGGTCAGTCTGGGCTAGTGCAAGATCCGACATCAAAATAAATACACAAGGGCTGGAGGGATGGCTTAGCGGTTAAGGCGTTTAGCCTGCAAAGCCTAAGGAACCGGGTTTGATTCCCCAGGGATCCATGTAAACCAGATGCACAAGGGGGCGCATGTGTCTGGAGTACATTTGCAGTGGCTGGAGGCCCTGGTGAGCCCATTCTCTCTCTCTCTCTCTCTCTCTCTCTCTCTCTATCTCTTTCTCATGAATAAATAAATAAAATATATTTAAAAATTTTTTTGTTTACTTTTATTTATTTATTTGAGAGTGACAGAGAGAGAAAGAGGGAGAGAGAGAGAGAGAGAGAGGGAGAGAATGGGCGTGCCAGGGCCTCCAACCACTGCAAACAAACTCCAGATGCATGTGCCCCCTTGTGCATCTGGCTAACGTGGGTCCTGGGGAATCAAGCCTCGAACCGGGGTCCTTAGGCTTCACAGGCAAGTGCTTAACCACTAAGCCATCTCTCCAGCCCAGTAAAATATATTTTAGAAAATGTGCAGCTTCAAGGTCACTGAGAAATCCTGCTGGAGTTGAGCTGAAAAAGCCACGCTGCATAGAGTACAATGGGAGAGAGAAAAATCACCAGTGAAGATACTCAACAGTGGACTCTGCAAGCCTTACGTTTGGCAAGCCAGGCCGAATGAGCCAACAGGTGCAATAGTGGCACATCTGTTGTGGGGGAAACCAACTGCTCTCTAATTTGACTGGAGGCCCGCTCTATGGGAGGGAATAGATCCCTGATACTGAAAACCTACAACAGGGTTAGTCATGAGACCTAGGGGTGTAACGTCTGATGATGTCTGGCTAAATGTATATACTATGCTCATCATACTGCCCAGTAAGCACTTCTCTTAATGTTCATACCCTTATATTAATGCTACTCTCGCTTTTGGTAGAGAATCTTTTCTTTTCAGATGGCGGTGACCTTGGGATGACTCAGAAGGCACCATGGTGCTGAGAAGAAGTGACAGAGGAGTGCTCAGCACTGAAATATCTCTATCACACCTTCCAAGGCTCAGGGTCCATTGCGGAAGAGGTGGCAGAAAGAATGTAAGAGCCAAAGGAAGGGTAGGACTCCTTACAACGTCCTCCCTCCAGACATAAAATGGCCTGTATATCCATGACCTCACAGTGCCTGACACTACCTACACAAGACCATCTTAACAGGAAGAAAAGATCATGACATCAAAATAAAAGAGAGACTGATTGAGAGGGGGGAGGGGATATGATGGAGAGTGGAGTTTCAAAGGGGAAAGTGGGGGGAGGGAGGGCATTACCATGGGATATTGTTTATAATCATGGAAGTTGTCAATTAAAAAAAATTAAAATTAAAAAAAAAACATGTTAACTTCTAAAAGAAAGAAAATGTGCAGCTTGCTTAGTCTGATGGTAGTCGTTCCTCAGCTGTTTGCAGTGACGGCTGGGCACTTGGTGGTCACCCACAGAGGCCACAGGACCCTGCTAAACGTGCTGCTCTGGCCCCATGTTAGGCACTGAGAGAAGGGTTCAAGGCTACGGGCCTAGTCCCACTGCCCACCCTGACTCCACAGCCGGGCCCCAGCCCACATGGGTGATGCCGGGGGTTGGGGGGGGGGACACGGCAGAGGACAGAGCTGGCCCATGGCTCCGACACCGTCAGCCCGCTTCCCTCTTCGCACGATGGGCCATGGTAATGTGTGTCTTCCATGCTGGGCACTTGGTGGTCACCCACAGAGGCCACTGCCCACCCTGAGGACGACAGAGGAAGTCGCCCCAGACGCCCCCGCTCCGGGGCTCACCTGGCTGAGGACAAAGAAGATGCGGACGTTCCAGAACCGGGCTTGCTCCTGGAGGAAGGTCTTCAGGTAGATGCCCTCGAAGGTCTTGAAGCAGCAGACGAGGGTGACAAAGGTCTCGTCCTCTGCGTTGTCTGTGATGCCGCGCAAGATGGACACCATGGGGGCCAGGCCTGTGCCCGCGGCCAGCATGAGCAGCTCACCATACTGGAGAAGGGAGGTGCAGGTGGGGTGAGGTGAGGTGTGTGTGTGGGGGGGGGGGTCCTCACCCCACCAGCTTTGTTTTAGGCTTAGCTTGGGCTGTGTAGCCGTCTCAGCCACGTCTGGCAGGTTCTACGTACTTCAGGAAGCCACCTGGCTTGTGAGAGGAGAGTGACCCCTACAGAACAGAGGCTGCGGGACCCCGAGTCTCCGACAGAGCAAAACGCTATACAGAGCCCCAACCGTGAGTGCATCCCTGCAAAGATTCCCCATTTCCACGCTTCTGCTCTCAGGGAACACACTACTTCGCAAGGCTGCGGGCTCTCCCTCTCCCGCCAAAGCCTTGCTTCTCCCAACTCCATCTCAGCCCTGCAAGGATGCCAGCCTGAACCTCTCTCCTCTGAACTAAATGAGGTAATATAGCCATGTGCCTACCACAGCACTCTAGGTTCCTGCCCAAAAGGTCCATACCGGGGCTGGAGAGATGGCTTAGCGATTAAGCGCTTGCCTGTGAAGCCTAAGGACCCTGGTTCGAGGCTCGATTACCCAGGACCCACGTTAGCCAGATGCACAAGGGGGCGCACACGTCTGGAGTTTGTTTGCAGTGGCTGGAGGCCCTGGCGCGCCCATTCTCTCTCTCTGTCTCTATCTGCCTCTTCCTCTCTCTGTCTGTCACTCTCAAATAAATAAATAAATTTTTTAAAAAAGGCCTATACCATCAACTCCTCCTTAGTGAACCTGGCTCTAGGCTTTTTCTTTCTTTCTTTCTTTTTTAAAGTATATTTTATTTTTATTTATTTGACAGAGAGAAAGAGGCAGAGGGAGAGAGAGAATGGGCATGCCAGGGCCTCCAGCCACTGCAAACAAACTAGAGACGAATGCACCATCTTGTGCATCGGGCTTACATGGGTCCTGGGGAATCGAACCTAGGTCCTTTGGCTTTGCAAGCAAGTGCCTTAACCGCCAAGCCATCCCTCCAGTCCACCCCCTACACTTTTTTTTCAAGGTAGGAAAACCTTTTTTTTTTTTTTTGGTGGGGGGGAATGGCAGATAAGATCTTACTCTAGCCCAGGCTGACCTGGAATTCACTATGGAGTCTCAGGGTGGCCTCAAACTCAACGGCGATCCTCCTACCTCTGCCTCCCGAGTGCTGGGACTAAAGGCGTGCGCCACCACGCCCGGCTTTAGGCTTCTTAAAAAAGAGAGACAAGCCTTTTCAAAGTTAGTTCCTTGAAGGTTAGTGCTTGATCCATGCACAGAAGTATCCACCTTCCTCATTCTAGGGAATAGGCCTCTGCGTATAAATCCACCCATATGATCTGGGCAAGTTCCTTCTCTAATCTAAGCCTTGATTTTACTTATTAATTTTTTTAAAATTTTATTTTAGAGAGAATTGGCACGCCAGGGCCTCAGCCACTGCAATCAAACTCCAGACACTTGCGCCACCTAGTGGGCATGTGTGACCTTGCGCCTGCCTCACCTTTGTGCGTCTGGCTTACGTGGGATCTGGAGAGCAGACCATGGGTCCTTAGGCTTCGCAGGCAAGCGCCTTAACCTCTGAGCCATCTCTCCAGCCCAGTATTTTTTTTAATGCAGGGAGGGGCTATTATAAGAGCTGAGAGTGGCCCACGTCACGGGCTGAGGTCAGAGTCTACAGAGAGAAGGCGCTATACGCTTTGGGCAGTGTTGTTTGTTCGTTGTGATGTTGGGGATGGAGTCCGGGGTCTCGCAAGAGCCACCCAAGGACACTGCCACTGAGGTACACCACAGCCCTGTGCGTGCATGCGTGTATGCGTGTATGCGTGCACGCGTGCGTCTGTGCATAGACCCGTGTGCAGACAAGGGTTAGAACGAGGTAGTGAGATGGTGAGTCTGAGGAGATGGGCTGCAGTTGTGTTTCATTTTCTTCATTCTACTTCTAGCTTTTGGGCTTCTGTTGTTGTTAGCGAACATGTTATGCATTTATAATAAGGGGGCAAAAGCTATTTTTAAGTTAAACAAAAAGAATGGAGATGCAAGAACGATTCATTCCTTTCCATTTGTTATCCTAATTATAAAGGTAATAGGTGTTCATTCCAGATAATTTGGAAAGTATAATGAAGAAAATAAAAATTGTCTACAATTTTTTCCTACTCAAAGCTGCTAATATTTCACACATTTTCCTTTTACATTTTTTTTTCTGTGTATTTTAACTTAAGTTTGCCAACTGGGTATATATTAACTTTTGTACCTATTGCTTGTGACTTGATCTTCTTATAGCATAGGCACATAATGTCGTTCACAAACATAATTGCAAAATCTAGGATAATTCTTTCAGGCACCTGTAACTATTCCTCGTCTGTTGGAAATTGAGTTGCCAGGCTGGGGAGATGGTTTAGCAGTTAAAGCACTTGCCTGCAAAGCCAAACGACCTAAGTTTGATTCCCCAGGACCCACGTAAGTCAGATGTATAAGGTGGCGCATGCGTCTGGAGTTCGTGCCCATTCTCTCTCTCTCAAATAAATAAACAAATAAATATTAAAATATATATAAAAAATAAAATTGAGTTGCCCCCAATCCTGCTATAAGAAATAAAGAAGCTGGGCATGGTGGCGCACGCCTTTAATCCTAGCACTGGGGAGGCAGAGGTAGGAGGATCGCTGTGAGTTTGAGGCCACCCTGAGACTACATAGTGAATTCCAGGTTAGCCTGAGCTAGAGTGAGACCCTACCTCAAAAAACTAAAAATATAAAAATAAAATAAAGATGTAATCAACATATGAAAGCGAGTCAATATTTTGGGTTCTCTCTGAATGTTTTTTTCGGAAATGGAGTTACTGGCTTGAAGGATTTAAGGATTCTTTATATATATAATTTTTTGTTTATTTTTATTTATTCATTTGAGAGCAAAAGAGAGAGAGAGAGAGAGAGAGAGAGAGAATGGGCGCGCCAGGGCCTCCAGCCACTGCAAACAAACTCCAGATGTGTGCGCCCCCTTGTGCATCTAGCTAATGTGGGTCCTGGGGAATCGAGCCTCGAACCGGGGTCCTTAGGCTTCGCAGGCAAGCGCTTAACCGCTAAGCCATCTCTCCAGCCCGATTTAAGGATTCTTAAGACATGCTGCTGAACTGCTTTTAGGCAGGCGGCCACAGATGAGAAATGACCAGTTCTTTCTGGGAGAGCTAGAGATCCCCCTGAGCGTGTGTCAGCAGGCTTCCAAGCTGTGTTGTGGACGGCTCCCAGCTACCGAGCTTGGGCTCTATGGAGCCTCATGAGCCAATGTGCAACCGGAACAGTAGTTGAACAGGATTTATTGGAAGGCATCGGGGGTCCTAAACTCCATGTACTCAAGTCAGATTTTCTGAGCCATAAGGTGCCATCAACAGCCTTGGAGTGTGACAGACAGCTTTGTTTATTGGAGCCTGACCCATCTCCTCCCATGCTGTGAGCTTCTGTGGCCTGGAAACCAGAGAAACATATAGCTTGGGGTTCAACTGGGGGGGGGGGGAGTTCCCTGAGAACTTGTGGGTGCTCATAACTAACCTTGTTTGGTTCATACAGAAAGCCTCCAAAGGGCCCTCGCCAGAAAGCAGTGTCTCCAGTTCTCCAGGACTCCACGTACTGGGACATCAGCCCATTTTGATAGCACTGAAACAAACACAAGGACGACGTAGTGGGCATGCGCGTATTGCCACACAAGCCACCCCAGACAGTGAGGGGAGGTCCCCCCTCCATGCTTAGGGCCTTCCACGGGGGGGGGGGGTTGGGGGCCGGGGGAGTCTCGCCTCGTCTTTGCCACTGGAATAATCACCCGCGGTCGTTCCACGCAAGGCAGATGGTGAGGCCGGGAGGGGAATCTACAAAAGACCCACAGCTTCCAGACGGTCTCAAACCCAAATCCCTCCCGGGATCACGCAGGGAACAGGGCCCAGTAAAGAAGTGGGTGGTGACAAATGGCAATTAACAGTCCGTGGCAGGAAGACAGAAGTCAGGGATCCACTGTCGTAGACTGGCAAGGTGACACGCCAAAGGGGGGGAAGCCACTCTGTAGGTCCCAGTCCATGGTCTGTGGAGAACATGCCGCCAGATCATCTGACTTTCCCACAAGGGGATGGAGACTATCTATCTATCTATAATTTTTTTAACGTGTGTACCACCACACCTGGCTTCTTCATATTTCTTTCTTTTTCTCATTTATTTATTAGAGAGAGAGGGAGAAAGAGGCAGAGAGAGAGAGAGAGAGAAAGAGAGAGAGAATGGGTGCACAAGGATCTCTAAAGGAACTCCAGATGCATGTGCTACCTTGTGCATCTGTGGGGTCCTGGGGAATGGAACCTTGGTCCTCAAGCTTCCCAGGCAAACGCCTTAACTGCTTAGCCATCTCTCCAACCTGAGGTCGTTCGGTCGGTCTGTCTGTCTGTCTATCTATCTATCTATCTATCTATCTATCTATCTATCTATCTAAGATTTATTTATTAGAGACAGGGAGAGAGAGAGAGAGAGAGAGAATGGGCGCGCCAGGGCCTCCAGCCACTGCAAACGAACTCCAGACATATGCCCCTCCATGTGCATCTGGCTTACGTGGGACCTGGAGAATTGAACCTGGGTCCTTAGGCTTCGCAGGCATGCGCCTTAACCGCTAAGCCATCCCTCCAGCCCGAGATCTATATTTTTATTTAAAGTTTCCCATTTCTGCCAGCTGTGGTGTTGCCTGCCTCTAATCCCAGCACTTGGGAGGCAGAGGTAGGAGGATCGCCGTGAGTTCGAGGCCACCCTGAGACTCCATAGTGAATTCCAGGTCAGCCTGGGCCAGAGTGAGATCCTATCTGCCATTCCCCCCACACCAAAAAAAAAGAAGTTTCCCATTTCTGAGATGTCAGCAGTAAAGTCAAAACTGTGCATGGTGAACCGAAGTACATCTGCACATGGCTTCAACTTTGCAAGTCTTCCATCTCGCTCGTCCTAAGCCACCTCTTGGCAGGAGGAAAAACGAAGACTGTGAAAGGGGCTTCTCTACATGGGTGGGCAGTCTACACTGCCTGGGTGAGGGCACCATGATGGTGTTGCAGGATACACAGACGACCGTGAGCTCCGTGGAGACTGCCAGTAGACATCAGCAACATGGGAACCAGCCCATCAGTTCAAGTCAGGCCCTCTCCTTACAGAGCTGTAGGAGGGAACTGTGTTGTATGCCAGACACACAAAAACCACCTAGGAGGGCAGAGTACCAGGAGAGCCCTAAGGAAGTGAGGTCACTGAGTGACCTGAGCTAGACCTTGGAGAATGAGCAAGAGGGCTGGAGAGGTGGCTTAGCGGTTAAGGCGCTTGCCTGCGAAGCCTAAGGACCCGTGTTTGACTCTCCAGGTCCCACGTAAGCCAGGCGCACAAAGGTGAGGCAAGTGCAAGGCCACACATGCCCACCAGGTGGCGCAAGTAGTGTCTGGAGTTTGCAGTTTCAGGAAGTCCTAGCACGCCAATTCTCTCTCTCTCTCTTTCTCTCTCTCTCTCTCTCACACACACACGCACAAATAATAAAGAATGGGGACTGTAGAGATGGCTTAGCGGTTAAGGCATTTGCCTGCAAAGCCAAAGGACCCAGGGCTGGAGAAATGGCTTGGCGGTTAAGCGCTTGCCTGTGAAGCCTAGGGACCCTAGTTCGAGGCTCAATTCCCCAGGGCCCATGTAAGCCAGATGCACAAGGGGGCGCACACATCTGGAGTTCATTTGCAGTGGCTGGAGGCACTGGTGCGACCATTCTCTCTCTCTCTCTCTCTGCATCTTTCTCTCTCTGTCACTCCCAAATAAATAATAAAAATAAACAAAAAAAAATTAAAAAGGACCCCAGTTTGATTCCCCAGGACCCATGTAAGCCAGATGCACAAGGGGGCGCGTGTATCTGGAGTTCGTTTGCAGTGGCTGGAGGCCCTGACATGGCCATTCTCTCTCTCTCTCTCTTAAATACATAAATAATATATTTTAAAATATTTATGAAGCCGGGCGTGGTGGCACACACCTTTAATCCCAGCACTCGGGAGGCAGAGGTAGGAGGATCGCCGTGAGTTCTAGGCCACCCTGAGACTCCATAGTGAATTCCAGGTCAGCCTGAGCTACAGTGAGACCCTACCTTGAAAAAGAAAACAAAACAAAACAAAAGGACTCTGGGCCTTGGCAGGGTCTTGTTTTGGGAGGGGCAGGGTGAGAGAAGGCACTGGGAGAAGACACAACGGGAAAGATGTTTGGAGTGAGCTCCCAGTCTAGAAGAGAGACTAGACCCTGGTGCGTCCACACGCCATCTGGGGGTGCCATCTTCCCGGTTCACGGGACAGGTCTGGAGGGGTTTGCTCCTGCCTCGCTGGAGGCTGTGTTGGAGCATACTTTGGTTTCCGACCCCAGTTGTGAGAGAGGCACAACCCCAGCTAGGGCCCCCCAAAGTCCCTCTCACACAGACAGCATCAAGGCAAGAAGGATTCCTTGGTCTCCCCAGTAGCCACGCAGCCTGGCACGGATTAAATGCTCGACACGTGCTTGTGGAACAAAACTGACACTGAAATTTTTTGTTTGTTTTCTTTTGTTTTTCTGAGGCTGACCTGGAATTTTCTGTTTTTATTTTTATTTATTTATTTAGTAGAGACAGAGAGAGGAAGAGAGAGAGAGAGAGAGAGAATGGGCGCGCCGGGGCCTCTAGCCACTGCAAACAAACTCCAGACGTATGAGCCACCTTGTGCATCTGGCTTACGTGGGTACCTGGAGAATCAAACCAGGTACCTTAGGCTTCGCAGGCACATACCTTAACCGCTAAGGCATCTCTCCACCCCTGACTTGGACTTTTCTTCTTCTTTTTTTTTTTTTAATACGTTTTATTTTTATTTATTTATTTGACACAGAGAAAGAGGGAGAGAGCGAGAATGGGCATTCCAGGGCCTCTAGCCACTGCAAATGAACTCCAGACCAGGCATCTTGCTTACATGGGACCTGGAGAATCAAACCAGGGGTCCTCAGGCTTCGCAGGCAAGCGCCTCAACCGCTAAGCCATCTATCCAGCCCTGACTTGGACTTTTCTACGTAATCTCAGGATGGCCTCGAACTCATGACGACCCTCCCACCTCTGTGGGCCTCCCAAGTGCTGGGATTCAGGGCGTTGTGCCACCACGCCCGGCTGACGCTGAACTTCCGTGCTACTGCAGGACGGGGCTTTCGCCTTCGGTGTCATCTGTAAAATGGGGACAAGGTGCTCTACCCATGGCCGTGGGGTGAAATGAGACAATGAGAGGAGAGCCAGAAGTGGTGCCTGGTGCCCGGTGCCCGGCAGGTGCCCAAGACAGGAACCCTCCCTTCTTTCCGCAGGGGAAAAGGGAGCTCAGGAAGCCTCACTGCCGTCCCGATTTGCGGAGACATTTCCAGCTCTGCCCCGGCAGCGGCTTAGGGGATAATAAAGGTACATCGCTACAGGGAGGCTTTTCCGGCAAACGCAGGAGGAAATCGGCCTTGCAGCTGGGAGGGATCCCGCTGCCCCGGAGGACTGCGTTCCGGCCTTATGTTCTTTGCAGAAACAGCCCCAGACAAGCGGTGCGGGGGAGACAGGCCATTTGGAAAGGATTTGTGAAATCTCCCAGACAAACAGTAGTGTGCAGAGGGGAGCCCGCGCGGGCTTAGATGGGAGGGAGTAAACGGCGAGGCTCTGCAGGCAGGCGGGGAGTAAATGGCAAGGCTCTGCAGGCAGGCAGGCAGGGAGTAAGCGGTGAGGCTCTGCAGGCAGGCAGACAGGGAGGCCGAGACGGCAGCAGGGGTCTCAGAGTCAGGGGCCGGGCCTCATCCAACCGCAGCGCCTTTTTTTCCTGTGGTGGACAAGGTCCTCCTGGGCCCCAGCCCCGCTCATTGGTGAACTAGCATAATAAGGCAGTCTTACACGGGAAGCTTGGATGTGAACGATATTGGTGGCCTCCCGGGGTTCCACTCGGGGGAGGATCTAACAAGAGCCACACAGCACATTGGCCCACGTGAAGCTGTCTGTGCGTGATCCAAGGGTCAGCAGGTTTGTGCAGCTCAAACTGCCTTGTGCTCGCTGCACACGGGTCCTCTGTGACTGCTGCCTGCCTGCTCCATGGGTCTCCGGGGCTTTTTGCATCCAACTCACTTCACTCACCTCTCTGCCAGCTTCAGCTTCCCAGCTGCCCCACGGGCATCTTCTCCTTCCACCATTTGAGCTGGGTACAGTTTCCAGAAGACCTGCTCTATGCTCACGGGGCCTGACTTTCTCTACTGGCATCCCATCCCCTTGACATGCCCCTTCTGTGCCAGGATGAACAACTTACTTCCCAGTTCGTGTCTCCTGTACTGCTCCCAGAACTCAGAGCTTCCAGCCTACATGTCTCTCCTCCTCTAGTCCTTAAACACAGCATTTAGCAGGGCGGGTGTGGTGGCGCACGCCTTTAATCCCAGCACTCAGGAGGCAGAGGTAGGAGGATCGCTGTGAGTTCAAGGCCACCCTGAGACTACAGAGTGAATTCCAGGTCAGCCTGGGCTAGAGTGAAACCCTACTTTGAAAAACCAAAAACAAAAACATAAAAAAAACAGATCCCAGCTCAGATCTGACTCGCCACCATTGGATAAAAGGTGAGAAGCGGGCTGGGGAGATGACCCAGCCGTCAAAGGCACTTGCTTGCAAAGCCTGCCAGTCCTTGTTCAATTCCCCCAGTACCCACAAAAAGCCAGATGCACAAAGTGGCACGCGCATCTGGAGTTCATTTGCAGTAGCAAGAGGCTCTGGCATATGCACTGTCTTTCGCTAAATAAATAAAAAAAAGGTGAAAGCCGGGTGTGGTGGCGCACGCCTTTAATCCCAGCACTCGGAAGGCAGAGGTAAGAGGATCGCCCTAAGTTCGAGGCCACCCTGAGACTACGTAGTGAATTCCAGGTCAGCATGGGCTAGAGTGAGACCCTACCTCGAAAAAACAAAAACAAACAAACAAGCAAAAAAAGCAAAGCTTTTCCTTAAATCCTCTGTGTTGCAGTTCCCTCCTCAGGAAAGGAAATGAGAGGAGGTCTCCTTCCCTGGCTCCCACCGCTCCCATAAATCACCCTTCGCACATGTCAACATGGGTGGAAATCACCCCGCACCAACCAAGCTGGTGAGGGAGACACAAGTCCGTGACATCGCCTGGTCAGCTCACCTTGATTAACACGTCGAAGTGCCCCTCTGCCCTGGCAGGGCTGATGGGCGTGTAGGCTCTCTGAATCTCCAAGCCGTCCACCATCCCTCTGCAAAGAAGCACACAGCCGGGCAGTCAGAGTCGTTGGGCAAACTCCTGTAAGGCACCTTCTCTGCCAAGCTGATGAGAATGAAGGTGGGCCCCAGTCATGACTGGAGGGGTAGGCAAGATGTGGCAGAAGGAAGAACGTTGGGATCACCACTGCCACATGCTGCTCGTGAGACCCAAGCAGGTCACTGAATGCCTCAGTAGCACTTCCTGAAAAATGGGTACAGCCAGCCGGGCGTGGTGACATGCCTTTAATCCCAGCACTCGGGAGGCGGAGGTAGGAGGATCGCTATAAGTTCGAGGACCCTGAGACTACATAGTGAATTCCAGGTTAGCCTGGGCTAGGGTGAGACCCTACCTTGAAAAAAAAAAAAAAAAAACACAAAAAAATTGGTACAGCCATCTAGGTTTTAGTTGCATGGCTTTACCAGAATTAGGAGAATGCTTTAAAAAAAAAAAGTGCACTGAGCTGGAGGGATGGCTTAGCAGTTAAGGCATTTGCCTGAAAAGCCAAAGGACCCAGGTTCAATTCCCCAGGACCCACGTTAGCCAGATGCACAAGGGGCGCATACGTCTGGAGTTCGTTTGCAGTGGCTGGAGGCCCTGGCACATCCATTCTCTTTCTCTGCCTCTTTAAAAAACAAAAAAGTGGAAAGTGAAAATGTCTAAAAGGCCTTGTCCTAATGCATCATCAATTGCAGGGAAGCAAGATAGGAATATTCACAAAATGACCTGGAATTCACTCTGTATTCTCAGGGAAAAATATGTTTAAAAAAGAGTTCATGGGCTGGAGAAATGGCTTAGCAGTTAAGGCATTTGTCTGCAAAGCCTAAGGGCCCAGGTTCAATTCCCCAGGTCCCATGTAAGCCAGATGCACAAGGGGGTGCATGTGTCTGGAATCTGTTTGCAGTGGCTGGAGGCCCTGGTGAGCCCATTCTCCCCCCACCCCCATCTCTCTCTCTCTCTCTCTCTGTCTCTGCCTCTTTCTTGCCCTGAAATAAATAAAATATATTTTAAAAAAAGAGTTCATGCCAGGCATGGTGGCTCATGCCTTTAATCCCATCACTTAGGAGGCCGAGGTAGGAGGATCACTGTGAGTTTGAGGCTACATAGAGAATTCCAGGTCAGCATGGGCTAGAGCAAGTCCCTACCTTGAAAAAAAAAAAAAAAGAATTTGTGCATAAAATTATTCTGTGGATACCAAGTGCTATTATTATTATTATTATGAAAATGCATCACCTAGTTCCATGCCAAGGACCCTGATTCATGCATTGTTGTGTCTATTTTTATTATTTATTTACTTAAGAGAGGGAGAGAGGAACTGCCAGGGCCTCCTGCCCCTGTAAATGAACTGTAAATGCATGTACCACTGTGTGCATCTGGCTTCACGCGGGTACTGGGGAATCAAACTTGGACCATCAGGATGTGCAAGCAAGCACCCTTAACTGCTAAGCCGGCTCTCCAGCCCACACATTATTATTATCATTTAGCCCAGACTGGCCTGGAATTCACTATGTAGTCACAGGGTGGCCTCAAACTCATGGCAACCCTCCTACCTCTGCTTCTCGAGTGCTGGGATGAAAGGTGTGCGCCACTACGCTCAGCCCGTTATTACTTTTTAAAAATATCTAACTTATTTGCAGGCAGACAGAGAACAGAGAGAGAGAAAGAATATACGAATGGGGTGCACCACCGCAGAGTAACTCCAGATGCACGCGCCACTTTGTGCATCTGGCTTTACGTATGTACTGGGGAACTGAACCTGGGTCCTTTGGCTTTGCAAGCAAGCACCTTAACTGCTAAGCCAGATCTCCAGCCCCAATTTTAATTTTTTTTCTTTAAAAAATCTTATTTGAGCCGGGCATGGTGGCGCATGCCTTCAATCCCAGCACTTGGGAGGCAGAGGTAGGAGGATCACCGTGAGTTCGAGGCCACCCTGAGACTCCATAGTGAATTCCAGGTTAGCCTGGGCTAGAGTGAAACCCTACCTCAAAAAAACAAAACAAAACAAAAATCTTATTTGAGGGCTGGAGAGATGGCTTAGCGGTTAAGCGCTTGCCTGTGAAGCTTAAGGACCCCGGTTTGAGGCTTGAGTTACCAGGACCCACGTTAGCCAGATGCACAAGGGGGCGCATGCGTCTGGAGTTCGTTTGCAGTGGCTGGAGGCCCTGGTGCGCCCATTCTCTCTCTCTCTCTCTGCCTCTTTCTCTCTGTCTGTCTGTCGCTCTCAAATAAATAAATAAAAATAAGCAAAAAATTTTTTTTTAAAATCTTATTTGAGAGAGAGAGAGAATGAGGCAGATGAGACAGAGAGGGAAACAGAGACAGAGAAAGAGAACAGGCGTACCAGGGCCTTTAGCCATTGTAAACACACTCCAGACGCTCACACCCCCTTGTGCATCTGACTTACATGGGTCCTGGGGAACTGAACCTGGATCCTTTGGCTTCGTAGGCAAACACCTTAACTGCTAACCCATCTCTCCAGCCCCCCCCCTTATTTTTTTCTTTTATGGTGTTTCAAGGTCGGGTCTCACTCTAGCCAAGGCTGAGTTGGAACTCATTTAGAACCCAGGCTGGCTTCAAACTCCCAAGGATCCTCCTGCCTCAGCCTCCACACCTGGCTATCTTTTTGTTTTTTGTTTTTTGAGGTAGGGTCTCACTCTAGCCCAAGCTGACCTGGAATTCACTCTGTAGTCTCAGGGTGGCCTCGAACTCATGGCGATCCACCTACCTCTGCCTCCCGAGTGCTGGGATTAAAGGCGTGCACCACCATGCCCGGCTAAACACCTGGCTGTCTTGAAGATAGCTAACAGAACTTGGGGCGCGGGGGCGGGGGGGGAGTCTAGCCAGTTGTCGCCGACCACCTATCTGGCAACAGCAAACGCTGCTCCTGCTGCTGCCTGAGCGTACCGTAGAACAAGGTGCTGCCCGGGCTGCAGGCCAAGCTGGCTGTTTCCAGGCAGCGCAAAGCGGACGTGGTAGGTGTCCTTGGTGAGCTGCTCCAGGGCGGCGATGTGGAAGGCCGAGAAGGTCTCTGGGCTCAGCTCGAGGGAGCCGCCCTGCAACGGGAAAAGATCCGACAGCTAGAGGCCGGCCCCAGACTCACGAGCATCCTTCCCGCTTCCCCCGATGGCAGCTGTCTCAGTTGAGTTGCCTTTTCCTTTTGCCAATTTTATTTTTATTTATTTATTTGACAGAGAGAGAGAGAGAGAGAGAGAGAGAGAGAGAGAGAGAGAATGGGCGCACCAGGGCCTTCAGCCACTGCAAGCGAACTCCATGCGCATGCGCCCCCTTGTGCATCTGGCTAACGTGGGTCCTGGGGGAATCAATCTAGGGTCCTTTGGCTTTGCAGGCAAACGCCTTAACCACTAAGCCATCTTTTCAGCCCCACCTCTCTATATATAAGTAATTTATTTATTTATTTGAAGGAAAGAGACAAAGAGAAAGAGAGAGAATGGGAACACCAGGGCCTTCAGCCACTGCAAGTGAACTCCAGATGCATGTGCCCCCTTGTGCATCTGGCTTATGTGGGTCCTGGAGAATTGAACCAGGATTCTTTGGCTTTGCAAATGCCTTGACCGCTAAGCCATCTCTCCAGTCCCAGCCCTCCCCCTTTAAAAGTATTTTATTATTTATTTATCTATTTATTTGAGAGAAAGAAAGACAGGGAAAGAGAGAATGGAGGTTTTTTCTTTGTTTTTAATTTTTTTGTTTTATTTATTTTTATTTATTATTTGAGAGTGACAGACAGAGAGAAAGAGGCAGAGAGGGTGGGGGGAGAGAATGGGTGCACCAGGGCCTCCAGCCTCTGCAAATGAACTCCAGATGCATGCACCCCCTTGTGCATCTGGCTTATGTGAGTCCCGAGGAATTGAGCCTTGAACCAGGGTCCTCAGGCTTCACAGGCAAGCGCTTAACCACTAAGCCATCCCTCCAGCCTCTTTTTTTTTTTTTTTTTGGAGACAGGTTTGCATGTAGCCCAGGCTGGCCTTAAATTCACTAAAGCTAGAGAAAAACCTTAGCTCAAAAAACCAAACCAAAAAAATAAGCAAATAAATAAAAAGCTGTTCTGTGAGGCCAATGACCTATGTTTTTGCTTGCTCGCTCTCTCTCTCAAATCCTCAATGGCTCCACAGGATGTGGTGTAGAAACAGGTACTCAGCAGACATTTGTTTGTTGGTTTTTGTTTTTTGTTTTTCGAGGTAGGGTCTCACTCTGGCTCAGGCTGAGCTGGAATTCACTCTGTAGTCTCAGGGTGGTCTTGAACGCTCGGCAATCCTCCTACCTCTGCCTCCCGAGTGCTGGGATTAAAGGCGTGTGCCACCACACCCAGCAACTATTTTTTTTTCTTAATTTTTTTTTTTTAAATGAGAGATAGAGAATTGGTGCGCCAGGGCCTCAGCCACTGCCACACAACACCAGACGCGGGCGCCACCTAGTGGTCATGCGCGACCTTGCGCTTGCCTCACCTTTGTGCGTCTGGCTTACGTGGGACCTGGAGAGGCCAACGTGGGTCCTTCCCGCTCAGCCACCTCTCCAGCCCCCATCGTGTCCACTCTTTTCTCAAGCTGTCCGGTCGGGGGAGGCTACCCATTGCAGATGTAGATCCTGCCAACTCCTGGGCCGCTAGGCTGAGGAGCCGTTCCTCACCTGTGACTGCTTCCCCCCGAGCAGGCTCTTGTCGTTGCGGGCTCGAGCAGCCTCCCATCTGGCCAGGTTTCGTTGGTAGAGGTCGAACACACAGGGAGAGCAGCCGCTCCCACAGCACTGGGAGGGCAGGGGCTCCACAGGCCGCAGCTGCAGCCAGGCGTCCTCAGAACCGTCCTCCGCCCTTTCACCCATTGTCAGCGGGACTTGGGGTACCATGCAAGCAACGGCTGCAGAGCGCACTGGGCTCTGTGAGACCGCAGGCCCAGGCTCTCTTCCCTCGCTAGCCTAGGAGAAAGAACACATGTATTCCTCACGTTCTCTGTATAAGCCAGCACTGGGGACAGGGATGGATCAACCTCAGGTGGGTGTACTTACCGATTACTACCACTGGTTCAGGACAGTCCCTCTGTGTGAAACAAATCTATTCTTAGCACAGGAAAGGGTTTACCTCCAGAAAACAATGTTCTTTGTTTACTTGAAAGAGAGAGGGAAGCATCGAGAATGGGCACGCCGGGGCCTCCAGCCGCTGCAAAGGAACTCCAGGCGCATGGGCCACCTTGCGCATCTGGCTCACGTGGGTCCTGGGGAATTGAACCTTAGTCCTTAGGCTTTGCAGGCAAACGCCTTAACTGCTGAGCCATCCCTCCAGCCCCACAAAACATGTCCTTTAAAAGTATTTTCAAGCCGGGCGTGGTGGCGCACGCCTTTAATCCCAGCACTCGGGAGGCAGAGGTAGGAGGATCGCCGTGAGTTCAAGGCCACCCTGAGACTCCGTAGTGAATCCCAGTCAGCCTGGGCTAGAGTGAGACCCTACCTCAAAAAGCCAAAAAAAAAAAAAAAAAAAAAAAAAAGTATTTTCAGCCGGGCCAGGGTGCATGCCTTTAATCCTAGCACTCAGGAGGCAGAGGTAGGAGGATTGCCACAAGTTCGAGGCCACCCTGAGACTACAGAGTGAATTCCGGGTCAGCCTGGGCTAGAGAGAGATCCTACTTTGGAAAAATAAAACAAACAAACAAACTATATATATATATATAATTATTTATTTGTGAGGAGAGAGAGTGCGTGTGTGTTACAGAGTGAGTATGGGTACGCCAGGGTCTCCTGCCTCTGAAAAGGAACTACAGATGTATGCACTACTTTGTGCATATGGTTTTACGTGGGTGCTGGGGTATTGAACCCAGGCTGGCAGGCTTTGCTAGCAAGTGCCTTTAACCACTGAGCCATTCCCCCAGCCCCAGAAAACATGTTTATTTATTTGAGAGAGAGTGAGAGGGAATGGGCACACCAGGGTCTCCAGACACAGCAAATGAACTCCAGATGTACACGCTACCTTGTGCACCTGGCTTATGTGGGTCCTGGGGTACTGACCCTGGGTCCTTACGCTTCCCAGGCAAGCGCCTTAACCACTCAAGACATCATTACTGCAGCGCCAGAAAACATGCTTTTTTGTTGTTATTTTCGTTTTTTGAGGTGGGGTCTCACTCTAGCTCAGGCTGACCTGGAATTCACTCTAGTCAGGGTGGCCTGGAACTCACGGTGATCCTCCTACCTCTGCCTCCTGAGTGCTGGGATTAAAGGTGTGCGCCACCATGTTTTTTTTCTTTTCTTTTTAAACAGGCTTTCTAACTTCTGAAAAGCTCAGAGGCTGAAACCTCTGTGTGTCAGTGAATCACGTCTTTTTTTCTGTATTGTCCCACCAAAGCCAGCCTGGCATATGGGAGGCTCCCAGTGACCGATGAGTGCTGTGTTCACTTTACAAACGTGGTCTGGATGGAATGTTCACTTTACAAATGTGGTCTGGGCACAGCATGAGACGCTGGAATACAATGGAGGCTTTAAACAGGTCTCTGTTCTTTTTAATATTTTAATTTTCATTTATTTATTTGGGAGAGGGAAAGAGAGAGAGAGAGAGAGAGAATGGGCACACCAGGGCTTCCAGCCACTGCAAACAAACTCCAGATGCATGCGCCACCTTGTACATCTGGCTTACGTGGGTCCTGGGGAATCGAACTGAGGTCCTTTGGCTTTGCAAGCAAGCACCTTAACTGCTAAGCCATCTCTCTGGCCCCTCTGTTCTTTTTTTTTTTTTTTTAATATATTTTATTTATTTGAAAGAGAAAGGGAGAGAGAGAGAGAGAGAGAGAGAGAGAGAAATGGGTATGCCAGGCCCTCCAGCCACTGCAAACGCACTCCAGATGCATGCAGCACCTTGTGCATCAGGTCCTGGAGAATCGAACCGGGATCCTTTGGCTTTGCCAGCAAAGGCCTTAACTGCTAAGCCATCTCTCCAGCCCAGGTCTCTGTTCTTAAAGTACCTAGCAAGGGGCACATCAATCCCCCCAAATCCATCCCTTTGCATGCTGTGTATCAAATAAGAATTCTGAGAATGAGGTCCCCGCCTTACCGCCCTCCACTTCCTGAGGTTTGGGGAAGCTAAATAAAAGTGCCCTGTTACGAACGTGTAAGGGTTATTGACATTGGCCTCTGCCTTGAAACCGCCCTTTCCAAGTTACAACAGTCCTAATTTGTCTGCCATGTTGGGAAACAGACAAAGAAGTAGGCCATGTCCACAATGATTTTAAAGACATGCTTCGTGCTTTCACAGTCTAAGAGGGAACCACGGTCCATGTCGCTTCTGCCTGGATGCCTTTCCGGCCCTTTAGGCCTTGGTGAAAGGTCATTACCATACACCCTATTATCAAAAATATTTTTTTTTAATTATTTTGTTTATTTATTTATTTGACAGAGAAAGAGGGAGAGAGAGAGAGAGGGGAGGGAGGGAGAGAATGGGGGCACCAGGGCCTCCAGCCACTGCAAACGAACTCCAGACGCATGAGTCACCTTGTGCATCTGGCTCATCTGGGTACTGGGGAATCGAACCTGGGTCCTTTGGCTTTGCAGGCAAACGCCTTAACCGCAAAGTCATCCCTCCCACCCCCTATTTGTTTTGTATTATATATATATATATATATATTTTTTTTTAATTAAACATGCACTTAAGTGCAGGGGCCACAGCTCTGAACCAGAAACCCCTGCACTCATAGGAGATGGTCACTAAGCAACACCAAAATGAATCATACACAGGAGGACAGCGGTTAAGTGCCACAGAACAAGAACACGGGAAAATGGACAAAAGTCTTACATATGTGTTACCATTTATTTATTTGAGATAGAGTAGGAGAGAGACCGGCAGATGGAGAGGGTATGGAAGCGTCAGGGGCCTCTAACTAGCCCACTGCAAAGGAACTCCAGACACATGCGACACCACTTGCATCTGGCTTAAGTGGGTGCCGGGGGATGGAACCCAGGTCCTTTAGGCTTCGCAGGCAAGTGAAGCCATGTCTCCAACCCGCGATAGTTGTTTGCTGCTCTTGCAAAACTGTCTGCAAGCTCCCAATTTCTGCTCTAAAGATGCTTTTAAAAAATTTTTAAATTTTAACATTTTATTTATCTGCTTTATTTATCTGAAACAGAGAGAGAGAGAGAGAGAGAGAGAGAGAGAATGGGGGCCCACTGCAAACGAACTCCAGATGCGTGCTCCACCTTGTGCATCTGGCTCACTTGGGTACCGGGGAATCGAACCGAGGTCCTTAGGCTTCGCAGGCAAGTGCCTTAACCACTAAGCCATCTCTCCAGCCCAACATTTTTAATTTTAATATTTTCTTTTATTTATTTGACAGAAAAAAATAGGGAGAAAGGAAGAGAGAGAATGGGCGCGCCAGGGCCTCCAGCCACTGCAAATGAACTCCAGACGCGTGTGTCCCCCTTGTGCATCTGGCTTACGTGGGTCCTGGGGAATCGAACCTGGGTCCCTGGGCTTTGCAGACAAACGCCTTAACCGCTAAGCCACTCTTCCCCCAGCACTAAAAAAAAGAAGCTTTTTATCAGTCCTTCACTTTTGCTTTCCCAGCCACAGCCCTGACCACCGCCACTCACCTTAAAACTACGTTCCTGCGCTTCAGCCTCCCTCCTGGGCGGAGCCTCCAGGTTTCCCCTCCTCCCGGCGGCGGGGGGGCGGTGCTTAGTGGATTCTGACCTATGAGAAGATGAGAACGGCGCGAGGGGCCGGGTCGAGGCAACGATGTCGTGCTGTGATTGGCTGAGATGGCTGTCAGTCTCGGAGGCTCCCCGCCCCTTCCGCTCCCGGCAGGCTCCGCGCCGCGCGCCGACATGGCGGCGCCCAGGTGAGAGTTTCGGAGGAGGAGATCCGTTCGGCTTACATGGCGTTGTCTTCGCGGCCCGCAAAGCGGGCTCTAGTTAGCACCGGGAGACTCTGCGGGGTCCCGAGACGCGGGGCGTACGAATGGGGCGTACGCTCCACGCGGAAGCCCGAGCCTCCGCCCCTGGACCGGGTGTATGAGATCCCGGGACTCGAACCCATCACCTACGAGGGGAAGATGCACTTCCTGCCGGGCCTGGCGCGGCCTGTCTTCCCGCCGTGGGACCGAGGCTGGAAGAACCCGAGGTTCCATCGTTCCGCCCCGGTCCACGAGCAGCCGCTGTACAAGGACCGGCCTTGCTACATCTTCCACCAGCGTTGCCGACTTCTGGAGGGTGAGTTGAGGGTCCAGCGACGGGCGGGACTGTGTAAGGAAAGGGTAAGAGAAGGGCTGGAGGGACGGCTTAGCGGTTAAGGCGTTTGCCTGCAAAGCCAGAAGGACCCGGGTTCGATTCCCCAGGACCCATGGAAGCCAGCTGCACAAGGGGGCGCACGTATCTGGAATTCGTTTGCAGTGGCTGGAGGTCCTGGTGCACCCAATCTCTCTCTCTCTCTCAATCTCTCTGTAATAACTAAATAAAAATAAAAATAAATTTTTAAAAACTGCTAACCCAAGGCTTGGAGTTCAAGGACTTTCCTGCACCCCCTGACACCCCATTTCATTTTCACTTAGGGCCTTGCAAGTCACATGTCAGCTGGGCCTCAGGTTTATCTAAACTTGACCTGTCGAGAGGATTTTACTCCAGGGTCAGCCCCAGAACTTTAAAAAAAAAGTCATGGGTGGGCTGGAGAAATGGCTTAGCAGTTAAGCGCTTGCCTGCAAAGCCCAAGGACCTAGGTTCGATTTCCCCGGGACCCACGTTAGCCAGATGCACAAGGTGGCGCATGCGTCCGGAGTTCGTTTGCAGTGGCTGAAGGTCCTGGTGAGCCCATTCTCTCTCTCTCCCTCTTTCTCTCTATCAAATAAATAAATAAAGGCACAACGGGATGAAGGCTGAAGCACTGGGCCAGGCTGGGGTGCAAGCTTATAAGGAGGATCCTAAGGAAAAACAGACTGGACCCGCTACAGTTGATAATAACATTGTGTGTGTCCTTATTCAGAATAGGCGTCTTCAGCCAGGATTGTCTAAGGGAGGACGCTCACATGGTCCCTGGTCCTTCAAGGCCATCTAGGCTAAGGGGAGGGACATCAGTCAGGAGAGGTGTCAAACCTAATGAGGCCAAACACCTCTGTTGCAGCCAGGCTGTGGCGGCGCACACCTTTAATCCCAGCACTTGGGAGGAGGATCGCCGTGAGTTCAGGACCAGCCTGAGACTACATAGTGAATTCCAGGTCAGCCTGGGCTAGAGTGAGACTCTACCTCGAAAAACCAAAAAAAAAAAAAAAAAAAAAAAAAAAAGAAGAAGACGACGACGAAAGTTATCCAGGATTCAGTAGCATGTTAAAAAAAAATTGCGGGGGAGAGGGGCAGAGAGATGGATCAGCCAGTTAAGGCGCTTGCCTGCAAAGCCTAAGGATCCAGGTTGGATTCCCCAGGACCCACGGAAGCCCAATGCACAAGTGGGTGCATGCATCTGGAGTTCGTCTGCAGTGGCTGGAGGCCCTGGCGCGCCCATGTGTGACAGTTATAGGGAATTTGGATGTAAGGTTAAAAAGACTGGGTTTCGAGGCTTGGAGAGATGGCTGAGAGATTAAGGCACTTGCCTGCAAAACCAAGAAGGACCCAGGTTCGATTTCCCCAGGACCCGCATGAGCCAGATGCACAAGGTAGTGCCTGCATCTGGAGTTTACAGAGGCTCTCATTCTCTCTCTCTCTCTCTCTCTCTATTTCTGTCTGTCTGCTTCTCTATCAAATAAATGAAAATAAAATATTAAAAGACTAGGGCTGAAGAGATTTCTTAGCGGTTAAGGCGCTTGCCTGCAAAGCCTAAGAACTCATTCAGATCTCCAGGTCCCACATAGCCAGACGCACAGTAACGCAAGCATGCAACATGGCACGTGCGCATAAGGGAGCACACACATCTGGAGTTCGTTCACAGTGGCTGAAAGGCCCTGGTGTGCCCATTCTCTCTCTCAAAAATAATAATAAAAATTAAAAAGACTAGGAGCCGGTCGTGGTGGTGCACACCTTTAATCCCACCACTCAGGAGGCAGAGGTAGGAGGATCTCCATGAGTTCAAGACCACCCTGAGACGACATAGTGAATTCCACGTCAGCCTGGGCTAGAGTGAGACCCTACCTCAAAAAAAGAACTGGTTTCTAGTCCTAGTCCCTGCTTCTCATAGCGGCTTTGGCAAGTCGTTCTTTTTCTGAGCCTGCAGTTCGTGTGAAATGAACAGTTGTGAACTGACAGTAAGCAGTGACTTCCCCGCCTCTGACTACAATGAAGTAGAGGGAGGTACATTGTAGTGGGTAGGTAGAGCAGGGTGTTTCCTCTCCAGGACTCCGCTTCATCTCCCAGGCCTGTAATTTCATCAGACAGGGTAGTGATTTGTTCATACACATGCGCCCAAGAATGATAGGCCTACAAGTTTGGTATCTAGCTCAATGTCTTGTGTCAAGTATCTGAGCTGAGATGTTTCCAGGGAAGGGAACTGAACCCAAAAGACTCCTATCTACTTCTGCACTTCCCTCTCCTTTGTTACTCTTTTATTTATTATTATTTTTTAAATCTTTTTATTTTTTTATTAACAACTTCCATGATTGTAAAAAATACCCCATGGTAATACCGTCCCTCCCCCCATTATTTATTTATTTAATTGATTTATTTTTTGTTTTTTGGTTTTCGAGGTAGGGTCTCACTCTGGCCCAGGCTGACCTGGAATTAACTACATAGTCTCAGGGCAGCCTTGAACTCACGGCGATCCTCCTGCCTCCGCCTCCCGAGTGCTGGGATGAAAGGCGTGCGCCACCATGCCCAGCTTATATTTATTTATTTTTTGAGGTAGGGTCTAGCCCAGGCTGACCTGGAATTTACTATATAGTCTCAGGGTGGCCTCGAACTCATGGCGATCCTCCTACCTCCGCCTCCCGAGTGCTGGGATTAAAGGCGTGCACCACCACGCTTGGCTGGCTCTCCTTTGTTACTCTTGAGAGCAGATCAAAACCAGTGGGTCTCTCTTGAGTAGTATGGGGAGTTATCTTCCAGAGTTCATTATTTGGGTGGGGGAGGGTTGTTCATTTAGAATACATTTCCTCCTCCTTCAGATTTTCTTCGGTGCCCGGGGTCAGAATGAGGATGGGACTTGTCCTAAGAACAGAAGTGGTTAAGGTAAATGGGAGCAATATATATTCAAGGGTTATAAATCCCGATTTTGAAAACAGCTGAAGGACCACCTTTTCCTGCTGGTTTTATAGCCATTAACCACTTCCAGTGTCCTTCCAGGCCGCTGTGAAGGTTCGCACAAGACTTGACCATCTGAGTGTATCTAGTAATGACATACCATGTGGATAAAAATAAGGTGCCGGGCTGGAGAGATGGCTTAGTGGTTAGGTGCTTGCCTGTGAAGCCTAAGAACCCTGGTTCAAGGCTCGATTCCCTAGGACCCATGTTAGCCAGATGCACAAGGGGGCACACGTGTCTGGAGTTCGTTTGTAGTGGCCGGAAGCCCTGGCACGCCCATTCTCTCTCTCTCTCTCTCTCTCTCTCTCTACCTCTTTCTCTGTCACTCTTAAATAAATAAGAATAAACAAACTCTTACTATGAAATAAATTTTTAAAAAATAATAGAGGTGTCTGCAGTATTAAATATTTTTAAAAATTATTCATTAATTTATTTGCAAGCAGAGAGATAGAGAAAGAAGGGGCGCACGAGGGCCTCCTGCTGCCGGAAATGAACTCCAAATGCATGCGTCACTCTGTGCGGCTGACTGTGTGTGGGTTCTGGAGAACTGAATGTGGGCCTTCAGGCTTTGCAAGCAAGTGCCTAAACTACTGAGCCATCTCCAGGCCTGCCTGCAGTATTTTAGAAGTTAAGATTCCACTCATTGAGCTAGGCTAAAAATGTGTGGTATAGCCTACATTTCCTGGGGTTTGGGGGGCCACTTTTTTATGAGAGAGAGAGAATTGGAGTGCCAGGGCCTCTGGCCACTGTAATCAAACTCCAGAGTGTGTGCCATCTAGTCCACAGGTGCAACCTTGCGCACTTGAGTCACCTTGCATCTGGCACACGGGGGACCTGGAGAGTCGAACACGGGTCCTTAGATTTCACAGGCAAGTGCCTTAAACAGTAAGCCATCTCTCCAGCCCACTGATAAGTTTGTTTTTTTTTTAAATATTTTTATTGGGGCTGGAGGAGATAGCTTAGCAGTTAAAGTGCTTGCCTGCAAAGCCTAAGGACCCATGTTCAACTCGCCAGGTCCCACGTAAGCCAGATGCACAAGGTGACACGTGCACAAGCTACCGCATGCATCTGCAGTTGAATTGCAGGGCTGAAGGCTCTGATGTGCCCATTCTCTCTCTCCTGTCTCTCATAAAAGTATTTTTATTTATTTATTTGAGAGAAAGAGGGAGAGAGAGAACGGGTGCACCAGGGCCTCCAGCCCATACAAATGAACTCCACACACATGCGCCACCTTGTGTATCATCTGGCTTACGGTCCTGGGGAATCAAACCTGGGTCCTTAGCCTTTACAGACAAGTGCCTTAGCCACTCATTCATCTCTCCAGCCCCCCCCCCCCCCATTTCCAGAGAGGCTGATTGGAGTACTAGAGAGATTACGGACTTTGCGTAGACACGCTCAGGTTCAAGGCAGTTGATGTGAAGCATATTCATATTCCTTAGTCCGGTTTTTCTTCACTTTGTAAAATCCTGTCTCACTTGTTCATAGGCTTGTGGCACAGATGGTGACATTCAGCAAATGGCAGCTCTAGTTATCACATACTGCATAGGTATTAGTGAACAGTATGCTGTGTCATGTTCAAGCTTAAAGAACCGGGGTGCTGCCAGGCCCAAAGCTCGGTTTGCTTGACTCCAGCATTCTTGCTGCGGCACCGCCAAGCCTGGAAATTAAATTTCTTTTTTGTTTTTGGTTTTTTCGAGGTAGTGTCTCACTCTAGCCCTGGCTGACCTGGAATTCACTATGGAGGCTCAGGGTGGCCTCGAACTCACGGCGATCCTCCTACCTCTGCCTCCTGAGTGCTGGGATTAAAGGCGTGCGCCACCACGCCCGGCTACATTTCTTTTTTTTTTTAATTTATTTTTATTTGTATTTTTTTTATTAGAGAAAGGGAAAGAGGCTAAGAGAGAGAGAGAGAGAGAATGGGTGCACCAGGGCCTCCAGCCACTGCAAACGGAACTCAAACGCGTACGCCACCTTGTGCATCTGCTAACGTGGGTCCTGGGGAATCGAACCTGGGTACTTTGGCTTTGCAGGCAAGCACCTTAACCATGAAGCCATCGCTCCATGAAAGGGAAAAGGCTCGCTGTCCTCCTTGCCATTCACTCACCAACACAGAGCAGTCGCCTGAAGTGTCTCCCCCAGAGTACCCTAGCCTCTTGTTCCTCCCACAGAGAGACTGTCAAACGAACACGTGGCCTAGAGTCAGAATGTTGTTTTTCTGGCCGGGATCCAGGTACTCTGCCACCCAAATCAGTCACCAGCCCTCTGGGGCGCAGTCTCTGAAAAGGACATAATGGTGCTTTCATACGATACAGCGGCCCGGTCTGTTTGCTTGATCCAGAACTTAATATCTCGGGCTGTGCCTGTCCCTCCCGTACAGAGGAGCCAGCCAGGTCTGTGAATAGCGTGGATGGAGATTCTGCCCTGCACCCCGGCCTATCCCCCTGTTCAAAGACCCAGTCTAAATTTCCTAAAGGGTACCTTTTGGGTAACTGACAATAATCTCATGTATGTATGTGTGTGTGTGTGTATATGTATATATATATATATATATATATATATATATATATATATATATATAGATTAGATAGATAGATAGATAGATACACACACACGCGCGCGTGTGTGTGTGTGTGTGTGTGTTGCAGTCCGGTTCCCATTGCTGGTAGAAATCACCCAACCAAGAGCAGCTTCTGGGAAAAAGACGTTTATTTTGGCTTACAGGCTCGAGGGGGAAGCTCCACAATGGCAGGGGAAATGATGACATGAGCAGAGGGTGGACATCACCTCCTGGCCAACATAAGGTGGACAATAGCAGCAGGAGAGTGTGCCAAACACTGGCAAGGGGAAACTGGCTATAACACCCATAAGCCTGCCCCCCACAATACACTCCCTCCAGGAGGCATTAATTCCCAAATCTCCATCAGTTGGGAACCTAGCATTCAGAACACCTGAGCTTATGGGGGACACCTGAATCAAACCACCACATTCTGCCTCTGGCCCCCATATACTGATATTGATACATGATGTAAAAATACAATGCATTCAGTAAAACTTTTAAAAGTCCCCATAGTTTTTATTAATTCCAATGATATTCATACATCCCCATAGTCCAAGTTCTTTTAACTGAGCCATAATACCAAAAAAAAACCCATAATGGCACAGAATAAGTATTCACACTGCAAAAGATGGCATCGGGCATAGGAAAGAATATTCAATAAATACAAGATTTTAAACAACCAGAGCAAACATCAAACTCTGTAGCTTCAAGTCCAGCAACTCTAGCCAGTGACAAATCTCCAAGTCTAACCAGCAACAAATCTCTGGCATTCCAATTCCTCCCCTCCAGCTAGGCTACTCACAGTCCTGGAAAACTTCATCAGGGCCGGCAGCTTTCCTTAGCAGCCATTTTGTGGTCCCGGCATCTCCACTGGGTCTCCACTGCAATCCACGGTTCATTCTCATGGCCCCATGGGGTCTCCATGCAGGCATCCAGCAAACCTGCTTCACACTGCCCATGGCCGTTTCCAAAACACACGACCGTGTTGCAAACTCAATGACCCTCTCTTTCCTGCATTTCTTGTACTCCACAATACCAGGTAGGGTGCCAATTTGTTAATCCAGGGGGGAATAAAGCAGACTTTGAAGAACAGGACACTCCTTGAACATTCATGCCTCTTCAAAAGAGTCGACATTCTTCCTGTTGCCCCAGCGCAGGTCATCTGGCCCAACCTCAAAGGTTGTAATCTCTCAAGTGCAGCTGAACGGGGAACAGTTCACCCAAAGATTTTTCTTTCTGTGCCATATCCCTCTGCTCACACCCATTCATTTCTACTCAGAGCAACCCTGCATAACTTCTCAGGACACGGGCATAAGAGCAAACCTCACACAAACTGCTAGCCCAGTCCAACAAAGCTCTTTCTCACCCTCATAAGCCAAACCTCACAGTCCACAGTTCTTACTGCATTCAGGACTTTCAACTCTGACCAGAATAGTCCATCAAGCTGTACTTACAGCACTGCAAGGCGTCTCTTAGGCCAAGGTTTCAAATCCTTCCACATTCCTCTTGAAAATCAGCTCCAAAAGGCCAAAGCCACACAATCAGGTGTCTAGCAGCAATCCCACTCCTCGGTATCACTTTACTGTTGCAGTCCGGTTCACATTGCTGGTAGAAATCACCCAACCAAGAGCAGCTTCTGGGAAAAAGAGGTTTATTTTGGCTTACAGGCTTGAGGGGAAGCTCCACAATGGCAGGGGAAAACGATGGCATGAGCAGAGGGTGGACATCACCCCCTGGCCAACATAAGGTGGACAATAGCAACAGGAGAGTGTGCCAAACGGTGGCCTGGGGAAACTGGCTATAACACCCATAAGCCCACCCCCACCAATACACTCCCTTCCAGGAGGCATTAATTCCCAAATCTCCATCAGCTGAGAACCTATCATTCAGAACACCTAAGTTTATGGGGGGGACACCTGAATCAAACCACCTCTGTGTGTGTGTGTGTATATATATATATATTTTTTTTTTGTTTGTTGTTGTTGTTGTTGTTTGTTTGTTTTTCGAGGTAGGGTCTCACTCTACCTGGAATTCAGTTCACTATGCAGTCTCAGGGTGGCCTCGAACTCCTTTTCATTGTTCTGTGCCGATTGCCCAAAGGTGTGAAGCAGGCTCTGTGGCTTACCAAGACCAAGCTAATAGAAGGCCTGCCCGAGCAAGTGCTCCGACTCGTCGACGATCCCGGGAGCCACATAGCGAATCAAGATGAGCGTGTTCTGAATGTCATCTCCCACGCCCGCCTCTGGCACTCCACGGAGGACATCCCAAAGAGGGAGAGCTACTGGTAAGTTACCCACGTACATGAGATTCCCGGTGGGAGGGATTGTGGAGCCGTCCTGTTACGTTAAATCCTCCAAGGTGTTATCTTTTCTCCAAGCCCAGTCATTGTGGACAGCCTCATACAACTCTGTAAGTCCCAAATTCCTAAGTTCCCTGCTCTGGCCCAGCGGATGTGTGCCCAGAACTACTCGTTGTCCACCGCCTGGAATCGAGGTCAGTCATCTTGTACCCCACAAGGCCTTGCTCTGTTTCTTTTATCTTTCTGCTCGTAACCCTGCCACCAGCTTCCGTCCCTTCCATCCCACCCTGCCGCATAACTATCCTCACTCCTTGGCCCCGCTGTGTAGGCTCAGAGGCACCCATGACCGGCCCGTATCACAGGCTGGCCTCAAACTTGTGAACCTCTTGCCTCAGCCTCCCAAGTACTGGGATTAAAGGCGTGTGCCACCACTGAGTGGTTTTTTTTTGTTGTTTTTTTTTTCTGTTTTTGTTTTTTTTTCCCCGAGGTAGGGTCTCACTCTAGCCCAGACTGACCTGGAATTCACTATGTAGTCTTAGGCTGCCCTCGAACTCACAGCGATCCTCCTACCTCTGCCTCCCAAGTGCTGGGATTAAAGGCGTGTGCCACCACGCCCGGCTACCATTGAGTAGAAAGATCAGACCCCCAGAAACCAGAACCCTCAGTGCTGATTACGAAGGGCACCGGGAGATGTGTTGACTCCTCTCCCTCTCCGGGGCCCGGGGGTCCTTCCATCCCAGGGCTGCATTTTCTGAGATTAGGCTCATTGTCTGGAAAAGTTGTAACAGACTTGGACTTAAGGTTCATGGGGCAAAAGGGCTTTGCTGAAAACAAAAAAGCTTTAGACCAGGTTCGACTAATTGTCTTCTTCCCCTTTCAGAGTCTGTTCTCCTTCAGGTCCGTGGTACTAGTGGTGCCAGACTGAGTGCCAAGGATCCTCTGCCCCCCATTGCCTCCCGAGAGGAGGTTGAAGCGACCAAGAGTCATGCTCTCGAGACCTTCTACCCCATATCTCCCACTATTAATCTTCAGGAATGCAATGTTTATGACGTGAAAGATGACGCGGGTAAGGAGCAGAGCCTGGCTTTTAGCCGGTGAAGAGAGTGGACATGCTTTTGTCAGAGGGAAAGGATGTACTGAGAAGTTCCTAGGGGCTGGAACGATGGCAGAGTGGTTAAGCCGCTTGCCTGCGAAGCCTAGGGACCCAGGTTCTACTCCCCAGGACCCATGTAAGCCAGATGCCCATGATGGTACATGTATCTGGAGGCCCTGGTGTGCCTACTTTCTCCCCCCTTCTTTCTCCCTCCCTCTGTCTATCTCTCATAAATAAGTAAATTAAATTAAAATATTTAGCCTGACATGGTGGTGCACACATTTAATCTCAGCAGTTGTAGGAGGATCATCATAAGTTCAAGGCCACCCTAAGACTACATAGTGGATTCCAGGTCAGCCTGAGCTCGAGTGAGACACTACTTTGAAACACACACACACACACACACACACACACACACACACACACACACGGGGTGAGAGGGAGAGAGAGAAGTTCTGGGTCCTGCTGCCTCACATGCAGCACCTCTTGGGAATCTGTGTGGCAGCTGCCTTTAGCTCATTTTATAGATTGGGAAATTGCAGCTCAGGGAGATTAAAAGATTGGTGCTCAAAGGCTAGCTTGGCTTTCCATCCCTGAGGAGTAGCTGTGACCTCAGAGTTTCAGTTTCATTCTTGTTTTTTACTTGCGTGTATGCAGTGTGGTGGGGTGCATGTGTATGGGCCCCGTGTGGCGCGGGGCACTTGCTGAGCGGCCGGAGCAGGATGTCAGGAGTCCCGCTCCATCGGCCTCATGCCTGCGGCTGTTTGAGCCGGAGTCTCTTCTGATGCAGGGGCTCGCTGCTTTTTGCCCGTCCAGGGGATCCTCTGGTCTCTAGAGGCTTCAGATCTCCTCATCTCATGCTTGCACGTGAAGTGTGCTTAACCACTGAGCTCTCTCTCCAGCCCAGGCATCAGAGTGTGTGTGTGTGTGTTTGAGAGAGACAGACAGACAGAGGCAGAGAATATGGGCATGTCAGGGTCTCCTGCCACTGCTGATGAATTCCAGGCACGTGCACCACTTTGTGCATGAGGTTTTACATGGGTACTGGGAAATTGAACCCAGGCTGTCAGGCTTTTGTAGGCGAGCACTTTTAAGTGCTGACCCATCTCTCCAGCCCTAGACATAAGGTTTTTTGTTGTTTTTTTTTAATATATTTTATTTATTTATTTAATTTATTTATTTGAGAGTGAGAAAGAGGCAGAGAGAGAGAGAATGGGCACACCAGGGCCTCCAGCCACTGCAGATGAACTCCAGATGCATGCGCCGCCCTGTGCATCTGGCTTATGTGGGTCCTGGGGAATCGAACCTGGGTCCTTTGGCTTTTCAGGCAAACACCTTAACCACTGAGCCATCTCTCCAGCCCTTGAGGAGCTTTGAACCAAGCCTTTCCCTGTATTCATGGTCCCCTTGAAAGGCATTCTGTTTGTGTGCCCTATCGGCACTGGCATTTTTAATGGGGCACTGAACCCAGACCACCCCACAAGAACTACCATCCGCTCCATCAGCCAGGACAGTAAGCAGGCAGGCAGAGCCGGCTGGCTCCAGTCCCGCCATCATGAGCTGCAGGTCTTCCAGCGAAGCCTTTCACCACCGCAGCCTAGGTCAGTCCCTCCTGTCCTTCCCTGGTCTGCCGCTGTAGCCCCTGACCAGTTTCTGTCGAGCTTTCAGAGGATTGTTTCTGAAGTGCCAAGTTTAATCCCACCTCCCTGCTTGATACCGCCCCCTGCAAGGCTGCTTCTGCGTACCTCATCATGTGGCAGCCTTGAAGTCTCCACTCACCCTGACCGCTCCCCCCCCAACCCCCAACTCCAGTGCTCTTAGCACTTCATGTCGTTTCTCACCGCTGTGCCCTGTGCTCCTCTGCCTGGGCTCATGCGTCCGTCCTGTTTTGTCTACGCCTTGCTGACTCCCCCTCCTGCACAGCTCATCTTGGGAATCACCCAGAAAGTCTTGCCAGGGGCCTTTCAGCTTTCCTCCCACAGTCCCTCAGTCACCTCGGGCCCTGACATGTTTCTGTATCTGGATATGATTGGTCTTCCTGTGGGTCTCCCCTCTAGCCTGGGCGCTCCCCATAGGCAGCCGCAGGCTTTGCTGCTCTCTGCCCCTGCGCCCTGTCTCAGAGCTTGGCACCCCATGTGTGCTGAGAGCCTGTACTGAGTAGTGGGATAGCCCAAAGGTCTGGGTTTTTCAGAGCCTGTCTCTCAGCCTCTTTCTCCTTCCTCTCCACCCACCTTCACTGATCTGGGTAACTTATTGTAGAAATCCCCAGCCTACCAAAGGTTGTTCCTAGCCATGACGGTCACATGCCAGTGATCAGTTGTGAGATAGGAGGCAAGTCATTTGCTACTGATGTTAAAATTCTGGATTCTGCAAATGACTTACTTTATTTATTGATTGATTGATTGATTTGAGATCGGCAGAAAGTGAGAGAAAGAATGGGTGCGCCATGGTCTCTAGCCGCTACAAACTCCAGATGTATGTGGCCACCTTGTGTATCTGTCTTACATGGGTACTGGGGAATTGAACTTGAGTCCTTAGGCTTTGCAGGCAAGCGCCTTAACCACTAAGCTATCCATCATTCTCTCTCTCTCTCTCTCTCTCTCTCCAGCCCTGATTTACTTTTTTTTCTTTCGTTTTGTTTTTTTTGAGGTAGGGTTTCACTCTAGTCCAGGCTGACCTGGAATTCACTCTGTAGTCTCAGGGTGACCTCGAACTCTCGGAGATCCTTCTGCTTCTTCCTCCTGAGTGCTGGGATTAAAGGCGTGCGCCACCACGCCCGGCTTTTTACTTACTTTCTTTTTTTTTTTTTTGATTTTTTGAGGTAGGGTCTCACTCTAGCCCAGGCTGACCTGGAATTCACTGTGGAGTCTCAGAGTGGCCTCGAACTCACGGCGATCCTCCTACCTCTGCCTCCCGAGTGCTGGGATTAAAGGTGTGCGCCACCACGCCCGGCTTTTTACTTACTTTCTTAATAACTACCACTGTGTGTGCACTTGAATGAGAGAGACAGGGTGAGTTAGAACTGGCGATCAGGAAGAGCCCGCAGCAGGCCGGCGCACCTTTGCCTTTGCCGTGAGGAGCCAGACCGTGACGTAAGGCAGTGTAGGTTTCGCACAGGCCACACGTGGCCTCTGCACTCGTAGCCGTCCGCAGACTGATGAGCGCAGCTGCGCTCCAGCAGGGCCAGTGCTTGAGAGAGCAAGCTGTGCTGGCGGGCTGGGGTCCGCCGTGTGGTAGAGAGCCTGTGTGGTGCTTGCCCCCCCCCGAAGGTGAGGCTGGTTAATCTGTACCCCCCTTGCTCTTGCAGGGTTCCAGGAGGGGTGTGCGTACCCCCACCCCCACACCCTGTATTTCCTGGAAAGGGCTAATGTGCGGTCTTACCGCTTCCAGCCAGACCAGCTGCGCGCCAAGATGATCTTGTTCGCGTTCGGAAACGCCCTGGCCCGGGCCCGGCGCCTCTACGGGGTACGTCCGCTGTGAAGACACTGGGGCTGCTCTCCGAGCCTGGGCAGTTGGGAGGGACCGGCTCAGGTGGCACCGACCTGACTGCTAGGGACCAGCTGTCCGTCAGGAAGAGCCGTTCTCCAGGTCACCCGGCAGGACCAGGGAACGCCCGTCAGGCCATCCGTCATTCTGCAGCGGGAAGCGGTGGGAAGGGGCGCCCTTGGGTGTCTGGGCTCCACCGCCCTGTGGAGTCACAACTGGAGCCCAGGGTACCGGCAGGAGGCTCGGCACGTGAGGCCAAGCGCGCGGCCAGACTCCTCCCGCTCAGGGCAGGTGCTGGCTTGGGGGCCACAAGTGTTAGGCCTGCCGGGAGTCCCGGGACCTAGGTGGTGTAGAAGAGTCCCCGGCATGGGGGAAGCCTGTGGGGAGGGGCTTCGGCATACTGCTGTCCCGGGCCTGCGCTGGAACTGAGGCCCTCCTGGGAGTGGCTTGTTCCCGTTCTGCCTGGTCTGGGCACCCACAGGCTTGGGAGATGTCGTTGGCTACCTGGCTGGGAGTAGAGCAGACCCTGCCTGTGTTGGGCACCCGATCCATCGTAGGCACTAAATAAATAACTCATTTGCAAGCAGTGGCGCAGGCATAGAGAGAATGGCCACGCCAGGCCTCTTGCCACCGCAGATGAGCTCCAAACGTACATGCCGCTTTGGGCGTCTGCCTCTATGTGGGTTCAGGGGAGTCGAACCTGGGCAAGGGGTGCCTCTAGCTGCTGCACCTCTGCAGCCCTCATGGGCTCTTGGTACTAGTGATGCTCAAAATCTGCCCTGTTGGAGCTTGTTGCAATCCCTGGGTTGGAGCCCAGCAGTGTTTAAAAAGTGCCCCGAATGGGGATGTAGACACAAGCTCAAGTTTGGAAATCCTACACCGGGCGTGGTGGCGCACACCTTTAATCCCAGCACTCAGGAGGCAGAGGGCAGGAGGATCGCCGTGAGTTCGAGGCCACCCTGAGACTACACAGTGAATTCCAGGTTAGCCTGGGCTAGAGTGAGACGCTACCTCGAAAAACCAAACAGAAACAGAAACAAAAAACCCCCACATTCGAAGACCCTACACTGGGATTTGTGGGCTCTCCTCATCTTCCTGTGCTGCGTGAAACAGCCCTGCCTGGCAGGCTGTTAGCTTCCCTTAATGGATGAACGCTGGGCTTCGAGAGGCCAGTTGGCTTGCCCAGGATCACAGAGCTAAGAGATGGTAGGTGGGCCGGCCAGGGTGTAGCTCAGTGGTAGAGTGGGTACAAGCCCCTGGGTTCCAGCCCTAGAATGACAGAAGTTGAGAGAGAGATTAGCAGCTGTCACGTGTTCGTGCGTCCTCGTGTCTTCCTGACCCTTGGAAGCCTTTATTCCCATGCTCTGTGTACTTCCCGAAGGCTCTGGAACATCGGGTAACTTGTCGAAGATCCCACAGCTAGTGAGTGGGGAAGCAAGGCTTGGCTTCACGATCCCTGCCAGCCTTTGAGCAGCTGGAGCAGTGAAGGGCGGCAGCCACATGCCACGTCCCTGGCCTGCGGGCTCAGTGTGGCCCGTGTGCCAGCCACTGCCCGGAGAGCCTGGGTAGAAATGCTGCCACTAATTGCCGCCCAGTTGGGTAGGAGAGGAAACCTCTCCCACCCCCTCCAGGTACAAATTATTCCTGGGGACGTGAAGTTGCACAATTACGGGAAGAGCCTCCATGTAAAAGGTAAAATTGCTGAGAAATTTATGTACTACCTGCAGCTTTATTGATCTGTAGAGGGAGATAAGAGTCAATACAGAATTCTCAGCTAACACTTAACAGGTACTTTCCTTTTTATTTATTTCTCGTGCAGCTAAGATCAGGTTTCTAAAGCCAGCAAGCCCCGGTGTGGCCCACACTGAGGCCTACCATTAGCTAGTCCTAATGTCAGGCCAAGTGCGGCGCGGAGAGTGGGCATTTTCGCCTCAGGGATGCCCTGCTTTGACGGGGCCCGCCTATTGGATCTCTGGCCAACAGACATCAACTAGATTGGCTGGTGCAAAGTCTGTGTAGGTGGGTCCTATGATTCATCATCCAAACGGGGACACATGAGAACAGATACGCTTGCACTCCACGTGTAGAACCGGTGGGGTTAAAGTGGATTCATGGCCTGGGATTTGATCCTGCCTCCTACCCTCATGACCTTGAGCAAATTGACCTTGAGTAAATCCAGATGTCTGGTGTTTCTTCTCATCCCCCTCCCTCCCCATGTAGGGTCTCACTCTAGCCCAGGCTGACCTGGAACTCATGCTGCACTCTCAGACTGGCCTCACACTCATAGCAGTGCCTCTCTGCCTCTCTGCCTCTGCCCCTCTGGCCCTCTGGCCCTCTGCCTCTGCCTCTGCCGGGGATAAAGGTGAGTTCTGGGATTACAGGCATGCAGCATTAGCCCAGCCCTTTGTTTCTTTACTAAACGGGAATATACTTCTGGGGGCTGGAAAGATGGCTCAGCGGTTAAGGCGCTTGCCTGCAAAGCTAAAAGGACCCAGGTTCAGTTCCCCGGGACCCAGGTAAGCCAGATGCACAAGGGGGTGCACGCATCTGGAGTTCGTTTGCAGTGGCTGGAAGCCCTGGTGTGCCTAATTCTCTCTCTCTGTCCCTCTTTCCCTCTCTCAAATAAATAAATAAAAATAAACTATTTAGAAAAGGAGTATACTGCCAGATTAGTGAGAGTAGAGGCAAGTTGATGAAGAGCTCGCAAGGTGCCCGGCACTTACCTAGGCAGGCTTCTGTAACTGGCTTTACTATTATTCTTGCCATGTGGCACCAACTGAAAAGGTGTGAGCAAAAGCATGTGTGACAGTGAGGAATGTGACCTTGCTGAGTTGCAGTGTAGACAGTGCAGCCTTGGGCAGTACCCAGTGACGCCGGGTCCTCAGGGCGGGTGTGCACCATCTACCCCTGACCTCAGACAAGGCGTGTTACCGCCACGGGTCCGTTTGCTCATGTAGCCAATGGTGGAGAACTGAATGCCATTTACTCACTAACCTTGCAGGCCAGCAGTTGATAGGTGACATCACAGTTTTCAACAACATGCAGCGTAGGGGTTTGAGATTCCTGTCACTAACCTGCAGCTCGGCTGCCCGATCTGCGAGGCTTGCCCAGTCGTTACCTCTCAGTGGTGGGAACTATTGCCCGTGTTGGAGAGTGGGCTCCCCGGGCCCTCGAGGACGAGGGAAGGCCTGGCCTCTGGTGCGCAGAACTCTCCATCCCACCAGAGCCGCCCAAGACAAGGCCGTTAAATGGGCGCCGGCAGAGGCTCGAAAGGGCTGAGCTGCCCCTCACCCACGGTCTTTCCTCCCAGAGCGCCGCCACGGTCTTGGAGCGGCCCGTGGTCGTGCAGAGCGTGGGCACGGATGGGCGAGTCTTCCAGTTCCTGGTACTACAGCTGAACACCACCGACCTGTCCTCCAGCGAGGGCGTCAAGAACTTGGTGTGGATGGACGCTGATCAGCTACTTTACCAGCACTTCTGGTGCCTCCCAGTGACCAAAAAAGGGGTGCTGGTGGTAAGTCCAGCCACCCCCAGCCTAGTGTGTGCAGCAGTGGGAGTTGAGGTGGTCTAGGAGAAGAGCCCCAGCCGTGGGGGTGCGGGGTTCACCCCCAGGACGTGTGCCCGTCCTTCCCTGTTCCCCCACTCAGTGCCTCGGGCTTCATCCCGACAGTCACACTCTGGTCCTCTGGTCATCGAAACATTCCCCCTTCACTGACCACCCGGCTGGAGGCCGGCCTGCACGCAGCGCGTTGGCTGCTCACCAGCAGTGTCCCTCGGCACTCGGCCCTGCTGGCCAGCCCCGTGCAGTGGGCAGCCACCACGTGCAGTGGGCAGCCACCACGGCTCCGCTCGCGCAGGCCGCCTCAGACCTCCTCCCTGCTTTCCTTTCTGGCTCACTCTGCTTGCCCTTCATGGATGCAAGTTGGTGACTTAGTCATCCTGTCCCCTCCTGCTTCCTTCCCTAGCCTCTTGTCCTGCTTCTGTACCGAGGCCTGACTCCTTTTATTTTTAAATATATATTTTTCTATTGACAACTTTTTTTTTTTTTTTTTTTTTTTGTTTTTGTTTTTGTTTTTCGAGGTAGGGTCTCACTCTAGCCCAGGCTGACCTGAAATTCACTCTGTAGTCTCAGGGTGGCCTCAAACTCACGGCGATCCTCCTACCTCTGCCTCCCAAGTGCTGGGATTAAAGGTGTGCACCACCATGCCCGGCTGACAACTTCTATCCTTACAACAAACCATGGTATTTCCCTCCCCTCCCCCGCTTTCCCCTTCACAACTCTGCTCTGTGTCATATGCCCTCCCTCTCTCCATTAGTCTCTCTTAATTTGATGTCATCATCTTTTCTCTATTATATGGGTCTTGTGTGGGTATTGCTAGGCACTGCGAGGTCATGGATATTGAGGCCAACTTCTGTCTGGACACTTGTATGTAAGGAGTGGTGCCCTTCCTTTTGGCTCTTACATTCTTTCCGCCACCTCTTCCGCAATGGACCCTGAGCCTTGGTGGATGTGAGATGTTTCAGTGCTGGACACTACTCCATCCCTTCTTCTCAGCACTATATTGCCTTTTGGGCCATCCCAGTGGTCACCGCCACTGACTCCTTTTCATATCACTGAACACGTGCCTGGAAGCTGCTCAAGGATGGCAGCCCAGGCCCAGCCCAGCAAGATAAAGAGGTGCTGGTCACCACTGCAGGAGGGCAAGTCCCCGTTTGGTCCTGGTGGGGCTAGGGGAAGGAGGGAGCAGAGCAGCGTGGACACACGTCCTGGCTGACAGGCCTGGGCCTCAGCACCCCTTGTGCTCCACGAGAGGCGACTGGAGAGGACACCGGAGCGCCGCAGAGAGCGGCCGTTGCTCCCGTTGCTGCCATTGAGCCTCGTAGCTGGGTCCTAACGGGCTGTGTTCTTTCCAGGAACCTGTTGGGCCGATTGGCTTCCAGCCAGAGACATTCAGGAAGTTTCTAGCTCTGTATTTGCATGGCGCCCTGTGAGCCCCGGATCTTGTGCGGCCTGATGCCCGTGGCCCCTCACCCTGTGAAGACGAGAGCTGCCTCCGGGGGGACAGTGCCGTGCCAGGGGGAGGGGCGCCTCCCCACTCACGTGGCCTGGTGGCCTTTGTGGAAATAAAAGGTTCTCGTGTTGTCCCGGGCCCTGTGTGTGTGTGTCGCGTGTGCCCCCTTGCCCCAGCACAACCCCAGCTCTGCCCAGAGTCTCTGGGGTCTTAGGTCTGTCAGAACCTGAGTTACTTTAGTGTCTGTGAACCTTGAAGCCAGTGTGACCTCCCTTGAGGATTAAGACAGGGCCTTGCTAAGTAGCCTAGGCTGGCCTTGAACTTGCAATCCTCCGGCCTGAGCTTCTGCAGTAGTGGGGTCACAGGCGGCCATTACCACATCCTAGCCCATCATCCTTGGTGGTTTTTGTCCTGTCTTAAGTGCTGGGGATGGAGCCCACGACAAGTTGTATCATGCACTACATCCCTGTCCCAGCCCACCCCTACCCATACCCCTACCCTGTAGATGCTTTCAACGTGCCAAGTTTTTATGGAATTTTTTTGGTTGTTTTTGTTTTGTTTTAGTCTCAGGGTGGCCTCGAACTCACGGCGATCCTCCTACCTCTGCCTCCTGAGTGCTGGGATTAAAGGCATGCGCCACCACGCCCGGCTAACACCTGGCAAAATTTTAAAATATTTATTTATTTGAGAGAGAGGATGGGCACTCCAGGGCCTCCAGCCACTACAAACAAGCTCCAGGCGCATGCACCACCTCGTGCATCTGGCTTACATGGGTCCTGGGGAATTGAACCTGGGTCCTTTGCAGGCAAGCACCTTAGTCGATACGCCATCCCTCCAGCTCATAATGGAATTTTCAAATGGTTCCTGCATTTCACAGTGACCGCAGAGGCGCCGAATAGAATATTGTGGGTCTCTCGTTTCCTGTTTGATAGCCTGGTTGACAAGTCTCCGGGGTCAGCTGGCCTGTATGTCCCCATAACATCAAGTCCTGCTTAACGTTGTCACCGTGCTAAGTGCCTGTGCACAACATCTTGTCAGATAGTCCCTCCAGAGCAGTGGCATGGTAAATACTGCGTGACTAGTATGTGGAAGGCACAGTTCTTTCCCTTACATGACAAGACATAAGGAGTGTCCCCCAAGTTCCCACACCTGTGGGGAGTACAGGTGGCAGCAGTGTGGGAAAAGGACTGAGCTCAACATGTCCCCCCGAGGCCCTGGCCAGGTCCAGGATTTCCTGGAGCTGATTCTGTATGGCTCACACAGAAGGGTTGAGCCCGGGCTGGAGAGGTGGTTTAGCAGTGAAGGCACTTGCCTGCGAAGCCTAAGGAGCCAGGCTCGATCCTCCAGGTCCCACGTGAGCCAGATGCACAAGGGGGCGCATGCATCTGGAGTTCGTCTGCAGTGGCTGGAGGCCCCGATGTGCCCATTCTCTCTCTCTCTCTATCTAATAAATAAAACGATTAAAAAAAATTTTTTTTTAAGGTTGAGCCCGTCTTTGACGTGGGTGACTGCCGCTGTCCCCCAACTGGGGAGGCCTTGGAGGGAGAGGTGACTGTGGGCCTTGAACTGTCCCTGTCCTGGCTTCCCACGGCCCTAGGAGCGTGGAGAGACCCTGAGGTACCATGGAGTTGCCAGCAAGCGATGGCAGTACGGTTCCCAACAGTCCCGCTCCCAAGCTGTGCTCTTCTACTTCACAAGCCTGATGGGCTGTGTGACAGAGGGAGGGGGGGATCCCCAGGAAGGAGTGAGAGAGGAAGGAACCTGGTGTGCTGGGTGTCAGGGGCCCTTGACCACCTTTCCCACGAGAGGCGGCGGGAGGGTCCGGTGAGCCTTGTCTATCTTGCTTTAAAGTTAAAATTAACATAGGTGGGCTGGAGAGATGGCTTAGCGGTTAAGCACTTGCCTGTGAAGCCTGAGGACCCCGGTTCGAGGCTCGATTCCCCAGGACCCACGTTAGCCAGATGCACAAGGGGGGGTGCACACATCTGGAGTTCGTTTGCAGTGGCTGGAGGCCTGGCGCGCCCATTCTCTCTCACTATCTGCCTCTTTCTCTCTGTCGCTCTCAAATAAGTAAATAATAGAGGTGGCTGGGGTTATGGCTCACACTTACGAGGTGCTTGCTTCCAAAAGCTTGCCAGCTCAAGTTCAGTCCCCAGCACCTATATAAAACCAGATGCAAAAAGGGGTACAGGGCTGGAGAGATGGCTTAGCAGTTAGGCGCTTGCCTATGAAGCCTAAGGGACCCAGTTCAAGGCTCGACTCCCCAGTTAGCCAGATGCACAAGGTGGCGCATGTATCTGGAGTTCATTTGCAGTAGCTGGAGGCTCTGGTGCACCCATTCTCTCTTTCTCCCTCACTTTCTTTTTTTTTTTTTTTTTTTTTTTGGTTTTTCCGAGGTAGGGTCTCACTCTAGCCCAGGCTGACCTGGGATTCACTATGTCGTCTCAGGGTGGCCTGGAACTCACGGTGATCCTCCTACCTCTGCCTCCCGAGTGCTGGGATTAAAGGCGTGCGCCACCACGCCCGGCTTCTCTCCCTCACTTTCAAATAAATAAATAAAAAATATTTTTTTTAAGTGGTATAAGCAGCCGGGCATGGTGGCACACACCTTTAATCCCAGCACTCGGGAGGTAGAGGTAGGAGGATCGCCGTGAGTTCGAGGCCACCCTGAGACTCCATATTGAATTCCAGGTCAGCCTGGGCTAGAGTGAGACCCTACTTCAAAAAACCAACAACAAAAAAAGTGGTATAAGCACTTGGCACTCATTTACAGCAGCAGGAGACCCTGACGTGCCCACACACACCATTGCAAATAAAATACGGTTTTTGCTTTTTTGAGGTAGGGTTTCACACTAGCCTAGGCTGACCTGGAACTCCCTCTGTAGTCTCAGGATGGCCTAGAAGTTACGGTAATCCTCCTACCTCTGCCCCCCCAGAGTGCTGGGATTAAAGGTGTGTGCTACCATGTCCGGCTAAAAGCATGTTTTTAAAGATGAAAATATGGGACTGGACAAATGGCTTTGCAATGAAGGTTCGATTCCCCCATACCCACGTAAGGCTAGATGCGCAAGATGGCACATACGTATGGAATTTGTTTACAGTGGCTAGAGGCCCTGGAGCATCCATTCTTCTTCTCGGCCTCTTCCAGTCTCAAATATTTTTTAAGTTTTTTTTTTTTTTGTTTATTTGAGAGTGACAGAGAGAGAAAGAGGCAGATATCGAGAGAGAATGGGCGCGAGAGGGCTTCCAGCCACTGCAAACGAACTCCAGACGCGTGCGCCCCCTTGTGCATCTGGCTAACATGGGTCCTGGGGAGTCGAGCCTTGAACCGGGGTCCTCAGGCTTCACAGGCAAGCGCTTCACCGCTGAGCCACCTCTCCAGCCGTCAACGGGGTATTTTGAAGAGCGCTGGTGAAGTGCACAAGACCTGCTGGCAGTGAACAATCCAGCTGGATTTCTGCGGCGTGACCTCAGAGCTGGCAGGGATGGCAGGAAGCTTCCGCTGGGAGCACCAGGTGAAGTCAGCCCCGCGTGAGGGGCGTCAGATCGCGGGGTGGGGGGTTGGGGGAATAATCCCATTACAGGGCGGCTTTGGCCTGCGCGGGGGAATCAGGACCATTGGCCGCATCTCTGTCCTGGAGCTCCCTGCACTTAAACTGTGCCTGACACTACCTATGAGAGACCATCATAACAGGAGGAAAAGATCATGACATCAAAATAAGAGACTGACTGAGAGAGGGGGAGGGGATATGGTGGAGAGTGGAGTTTCAAAGGGGAAAGTGGGGTAGGGAGGGAATTACCATGGGATATTGTTTACAATCATGGACGTTGTTAATAAAAAAATTATTTAAAAAAAAAAGAGTTCAGTTCACGCTGAAAGTTGCAAATACCTCCAATTCCAACACCCCGGAGGCTGGGGCAGGAGGATCATCAGTTGGAGACCAGCTACGTAGCAAGACCTTGTCACAGAAAGAAAGAAGAGGGAGAGGAGGGGAGAGAAAAGAAGGGAAGAGGAAAATGGGATGAAGAGAGGAAAGGGAAGGAGGGAGGAGAGGGAAGCAGAGACAGGAAGGGAAAGCACAACTTCTTCCCACTCACTCCCGTCTCAGGAATGAAGTGTGGCCCGGCAGGCAGTGACAACATCCCTCCCCAGCTGCCCTCAGTCCCTCAGCAAAGTGGGGACAAGGTCCCCCTTCAGGACTGGGCACCCCTGGGTCGAGTGGGAGATCTCGCACCACTGCGTTGGCAGTTCCTGCGGGAGAGGACCGTGGAGCCGTCTATTTGGTTAAAGCTCTGTGGCCCAAGTTCGATTCCCCAGTACCCGCGTAAAGCCAGATGCACAAAGTTGTGCGTGCGTTTGGGACTAGTTTGCAGTGGTACATGCTCTGTCTCTCTTACGAATAAATAAATATTTTTTTTTTTTTTTTTTTTAATGGGGAGGCTGATGGGGACTTGCTTTCAGTTGCTCGGTTCTCTTCAAAGCTGGCCCAAGAAGCTTTACAAAAGGCTTTTGTCACTCCCTATGGAAGGAGTCATGCAGGGTCGGCTCAGGCAGAGGTTCCTCGGGCTGAAGAGTGAGTTCTAGGGCTTCAGTGTCTCCATCTGTGACTTTTTGTTTTGTTTTGTTTTGTTTTTTTTCGAGGTAGGGTCTCACTTTAGCTCAGGCTGACCTGGAATTCACTATGTAGTCTCAGGGTGGCCTCAAACTCACGGTGATCCTCCTACCTCTGCCTCCCGAGTGCTGGGATTAAAGGCGTGCGCCACCATGCCTGGCTTGTGACCTTTTTTTTAAAAAAAAAGAAAGAAAGAAAAATTAAGGGCTGGAGAGATGAGTTAGGGGTTAAGGCGTTTGCCTGCAAAGCTAAAGGACCCAGGTCCAATTCCCCAGGACCCACGTAAGCCAGATGCACAAGGTGCCGCGTGCATCTGGAGCTCTTTTGAAGCGTTTCTTCCTCTCTTGTACTCTTAAATAAATAAATAAATAAAATATTTAATTAAAAATAAAAGAAAAACCTAGCCGGGTGTAGTGGCGCTCTCCTTTAATCCCAGCACTCGCAAGGCAGAAGTAGTAGCCCTCCCTCCCCCCAACTTTCCCCTTTGAAACTCCACTCTCCATCATATCCCCTCCTCCTCTCAATCAGCCTCTCTTTTGTTTTGATGTCATGATCTTTTCCTCCTGTTATGATGGTCTTGTGTAGGTAGTGTGAGGCACTGTGAGGTTATGGATATCCAGGCCATTTTGTGTCTGGAGGAGCACGTTGTAAGGAGTCCTACCCTTCCTTTGGCTCTTACATTCTTTCCACCACCTCTTCCGCAATGGACCCTGAGTCTTGGAAGATGTGATAGAGATGTTTCAGTGCCAAGCACTCCTCTGTCATTTCTTCTCAGCACCATGGTGCCTTCTGAGTTATCCCAAGGTCACTGCCATCTGAAAAGAGAAGCTTCTCTAACCAAAAGAGAGAGTAGCATTAATATAAGGGTATGAACATTAAGAGAAGTGCTTACTGGGCAGTTTGGTTTTTCGAGGTAGGGTCTCACTCTAGCTCAGGCTGACCTGGAATTCACTATGGAGCCTCAGGGCGGCCTCAAACTCACGGAGATCCTCCTACCTCTGCCTCCCGAGTGCTGGGACTAAGGGCATGCGCCACCACATCGTCTTCCCTTTAAAAAAAAATGTATATATATATATATATATATATATATATATATATAATTTTGGTTTTTTGAGGTAGGGTCTCACTCTAGCTCAGGCTGACCTGAAATTCATTATGTAGTCTCAGGGTGGCCTCGAACTCACGGCGATCCTCCTGTCTCTGCCTCCCGAGTGCTGGGATTAAAAGCATGTGCCATCACGCCGGGCTTCCCCTCACCTCCACCCCTCTTGTCTCTCCTCTTTTCCAGGTTTCTGACCAATGTGAGCATTGGGGCGGGGGGGGGGGAGGGAGCTCCATTCATTCTGCGGGTGACTTCTTTCTATCTGGGACCATCAATGCCATCTAAATGCCAATGACTCTGTTGGTCTCCAGCCCAGGCCTTGCCTACCTGACGTCTTTGCTGCATTATCAACTTATTTTTTTTTAATTTTTTTTTTTTTTTTTTTTTTTTTTGGTCAGGCTGGAGAGATGGTTTAGCGGGTTAAGGCGCTTGCCTGTGAAGTCTAAGGATCCAGGTTCGATTCCCCAGGACCCAAGTAAGCCAGGTGCACAAGGTGGCGCACACGTCTGGAGTTCCTTTGCAGTGGCTGGAGGCCCTGGCGTGCCTATTCTCTCTATCTGCCTCTCTCTCTCTCAAATAAATAAATAATAAATATTAAAAAAAAAAAGTTGTCTATGACAGGGAGAGAGAGAATTGAGCCTGGGTCCTTTGGCTTTGTAGGCAAGCGCCTTAACCGCTAAACCATCCCTCCATCCCCTTTTATCAACTTAATTTAACCCACACAAACACCTCTCGCTGCTACCTGCCTGGCCACGTGAGGGGCAGTGCCATCTTTCCAGGCCTGCTTTGCTCGGCAGGTAGCGTCCATCACCAAACACGAGTGGGTGAAGGAAGAGTGAGGAGGTGCCAGGTCGTGGCATTGGCAGGGTTGAAAAGGAGGCAGGAAACACAGGTGGCTGAACAAACAGATGCCAGATGTCAGGGGCTGGGCCTTCAAAGGGTCGTGGGAATTAGCCGGGCGTGGTGGCGCACGCCTTTAATCCCAGCACTCGGGAGGCAGACATAGGGGGATTGCAGAGTTCGAGGCCACCCTGAGACTCCATAGTGAGTTCCAGGTCAGCTTGAGCCAGAGTGAGACCCTACCTCGAAAAAAAAAAGGGGGGCCGTGGAAATGGACGGGAGGCCCAGCATAGAGCAGGCTAGACCTCTCTACCTTTCGGTGTCCTGCCCCATGTCTTATCCGTCACGTTCAGCCTTCAGCCATGATGCCAGGTACCCAGTGAGCTGAGGGCCAGGCAGAGTGGAGTCCAGCCTCCCAGCTCTATTAGGGTCAGGGAGACAAGGGGCAGGGCTCACCCTCCTTGGGGGCTGAGGAATGCTTTTTTTTTAAAATGAAGTTTTAATTTTGTTTTATTTTTATTTGTTTATTTGAGAGCCACAGATAGAGAGAGAGAAAGAGACAGAGAATGGGTGTGCCAGGGCCTCCAGCCACTGCAAACAAATTCCAGACGCGTGCGCCCCCTTGTGCATCTGGCTAACGTGGGTCCTGGGGCATCGAGCCTCGAACCGGGGTCCTTAGGCTTCACAGGCAAGCGCTTAACTGCTAAGCCATCTCTCCAACCCTTAAATCGCTTTTAAACAATATATTTTATTTATTTATTTGAGAAAGAGGCAGAGGGGGAGGGAGGAGAGAGAGAATGGACGCACCAGGGCCTCCAGCCACTGCAAAGGAACTCCAGACTCATGCGCCCCCTTGTGCATCTGGCTTACGTGGGTCCTGGGGAATCGAACCGGGATCCTTTGGCCTTGCAGCAAATGCCCTGACTGGTAAGCCACGTCTCCAGCCCACCAAGGGATGCCTTGAGCAGCACTGCCCTGAGCCTATTCCGGGAGCGAGAGCTCAGGAAGTCCACGAACTGCTGTAGCTCTGGACACTGCAAGCCTCTCCTTGGGTTGCAGCTCTCGGGGAAGCGTGTGGCCCAAGGAGAAGAGATGACACTGTCTCCAGCCAGTCCAACACTTCCTCCTCCTGGACCCAGGCCGTCAGGAGCCCCACTGAGGACCAGCAGGGAAGCCGTCTGTGCTGGGCTGCGCTTTGGGAGCCCTCGGGCCTGGCATCTCCACTGATGCTTGAACTAAAGTTCTCCGCGGAAGGACCTGTATGACACTGTGTCTTCTCCCTCCTTCGGGAACAGCTCAGGGCAGTGCTGGGCCAACACTGGCCCTGGGGTGGGGTCGGGGGACTTGAACCAACCTTTGTGTGGCTATCTGTGCAGGAAAGGCAAATGCGGTGGCTGCTCAAGAGCCCAGGCAGTGGGCTGGTTGAAGACCACTATGGTAGCAACTGCACACCCCCCCCCCCCAAACGCAGCTCCCACTCCAAGGAACACAGGCTGTCTCCCCAGCACGGTGCACGTGGCGGGTGTGCAAGACTTGGGTGTCACAGGAGCCTCGAGGCGGACAGTTTGAGCCCGCCATCATCCAACTGTCCAATAGGCAGGAAGCGTCTGTGCTGGGAAAAAAAAAAAAAAAAATCCTGGGACCAAATCTTCTAGAACTTTCCAGCTACTCCACACCCCACCATTTTGAACCCTTCCAAGCATGAGCAACACCAGCTGTCACGTCACATTGTACCTACTGCGCTCAAGGCACTGTGGTAGGTAAGCACATCATTGCTAGCCTGCACTTCCTGATTCCATGCCACAGGGAAGCCATTATTCCCATTTCAGACCAGAAAAAGGAGGACAGAGGCACAGGCTCACGTACTGGTGGACACGCAGCAAGTAGCGACGGAGGCAAGATTCAAGCCTGGTGAATCGCAATCTGATCTCACGACACTTTTTGTTTTAAATTTATTTATTTATTTGAGAGTGACAGACAAGAGGGAGAAAGAGGCAGAGAAAGAGAATGGGCTCACCAGGGCCTCCAGCCGCTGCAAACGAACTCCAGACGCGTGCGCCCCCTTGTGCATCTGGCTAACGTGGGTCCTGGGGAATCGAGCCTCGAACCGGGGTCCTTAGGCTTCACAGGCAAGCGCTTAACCGCTAGGCCATCTCTCCAGCCCCACTTTTTGTTTTAATTGCGTGAAACAGGATCATTGAGCATTTAAATTTGTCTTTATTTATTTATTAGAGACAGAGAAGAGGGATAGAGAATGGGTGCGCCGGGGCCTCCAGCCACTGCAAACAAATTCCAGACACATGCGCCGCCTTGTGCTCCTGGCTTACGCGGGACCTGGAAAACCGAACCTGGTCTTTAGGCTTTGCAGGCAAGTATCTTAATCACTTAGGCTTTGCAGGCAAGCACTCTAATTGCTAGGTCATCTCTCCAGCCCTCAAAACACTTATAGACTGAGTCCATACTTGACTCTGGCGCTCACTGCTGCCCCATGGGATTTCACCTGTCCTCTGTACACACTGACCTTGTCTCCTCACTCCAGCCCTCAGCAAATTTTTTTAAAATTTATTTTTATTATTTATTTATTTATCTGAGAGCGAGCGAGACAGAAAGAGGTAGAGAGAGAGAGAGAGAATGGGCGCGCCAGGGTTTCCAGCCACTGCAAACGAACTCCAGACACGTGCGCCCCCTTATGCATCTGGCTAACGTGGGTCCTGGGGAATCGAGCCTCAAACCAGGGTCCTTAGGCTCCACAGGCAAGCGCTTAACCGCTAAGCCATCTCTCCAGGCCCCTCAGCAGATTTTGCTAAGGTAACCAGCAAGGAGTGGGTACACCTCACCTCCTCACCAGCCACTCAGTAAGCTGTTTAAAATCCAGTCAACCTGGCCCACTCCTCCTTTGAGGGCTCCTCCCTTACCTTGTTTAAACGAACTCCATGCCAGCTGGAGAGACGGTTTGGCTGTTAAGGCACTTGCCTGTGAAGTCTAATGACTGAGGTTTGAGTCCCCAGTACCCAAGCGAAGACAGATGCACGCAATGGAGTTTGTGTGCAGTGGCTAGAGGCCCTGGCATACCTGTTCTCTTTCTCTGCTTGCAAGTAAAAATAAAAATTTAAAAAGCTGGGTGTGGTGGCACACGCCTTTAATCCCAGCACTTGGGAGGCAGAGGTAGGAGGATCACTGTGAGTTCAAGGCCAACCTGAGACTACATGGTGAATTCCAGGTCATCCTGGCTAGAGCAAGACCCTACTAAGGGGGGGGGGGGAGGGAAAAAAAGGGAGGGCTTGGAGAGATGGCTTAGCGGTTAAGGCATTTGCCTATAAAACCTATGGACCCAGGTTTAATTCCCCAGAACCCACATAGGCCAGATGCACAAGGGGGCGCACACGTCTGGAGTTCGTTTGCAGTGGCTGGAGGCCCTGGCGCGCCCATTCTCTCTAATACATAAATAAAATATTAAAAATAAAATAGCCAGGCATGGTGGCGCACACCTTTAATCCCAGCACTCGGAAGGCAGAGGTAGGAGGATCTCCAAGAGTTCGAGGTCACCCTGAAACTACAGTGAATTCCAGGTCAACCTGAGCTACAGCGAGACCCTACCTCGAAAAACAAAACAAAACACAAACACACACAAAAAAAACAAAAACTCCAACTCTCACCAGGATCATCTGTGCCGGGAAGGCGACTTGGGGGCTGCTCAGGGATCCAGTACCTATGGGTGCTCACGTCATTGATGCAGTTTCTGACAACTTGGGCCATGGCGGGGGAGGGGGCTGTTATCACAGGAAATTCTGCCACCCGAGGGAGAAGGCAGTGTGTGGGTACAGTGAGCCACCCGGGCCATGTCACCCTTTAGAAAACACGGGCTTCAGGAAGCAGTTTATTTTAAATATTTTATTATTTATTTGTATTTGTTTGACAGAGAGAAAGAGGGAGATAAGAGAGGGAGAGAATGGGCGCGCCAGGGCCTCCAGCCACTGCAAACGAACTCCAGACGTGTGCGCCCCCTTGTGCATCTGGCTGACGTGGGTCCTGGGGAATCGAACTTTGCAGGCAGACGTCTTAACTACTAAGCCATCCCTCCAGCCCTGTTTCTTTTCTTTTCTTTTCTTTTTTTTTTTTTTTTGAGGTAGGGTCTTGCTCTAGCCCAGGCTGACCTGAAATTTACCATGTAGTCTGACGCTGGCCTCGAACTCACAACGATCCTTCTACCTCTGCCTCCCGAGTGCTGGGATTAAAGGCGTGTGCCCAGCTCTTAATTTTTATGTGTTTGAGAGAAAGATGCAGGAAGAGAGACAGAGAGAGAGAGAATGGGCACACCAGGGCCTCCAGCCACCTCAAAGGAACTCCAGACACATGCTCCGCCTTGTGCATCTGGCTTACGTGGGTCCTGGGGAATCGAACCTGGGTCCTTTGGCTTTGCAGGCAAGCACCTTAACCGCTAAGCCATCTCTCCGGCCCTGAAGCTGGGCCCCCCCCGCGCCACCCCTCCAAGGCCCCTGCTGCTCTCTGTCTGCACTGAGGCCCAGGAGAAGGCAGGCGCCTTAACCACCGGCCGTCTTGCCAGGCACCAGGGTCAGACACTGTGCGCAAGGAGTCACCTTGCATTTGCCATCAATGTCAACACCTCCAACCCACAACCCCCCCCCCACTTCTCCAAACATGTCAGGAAGGGCTGCGGAAAAAAGATGTCCCTTTAATAAAACGTTATCAACATATATCGTACACAAACTACAATGTATCATAATTACTTTTTTTTTTTTTCCTCTCAATTCAGAACCAGACTACAAGGTAAGAAAAAACACAGAAACAACTACAATGTTCCCAATAATCCGCACAAGGTCTTTTTTCAGGCAGATGGTATCTCACATAATATGATATACATGGGTCAGAAGGGGGAAGGCAAAAACAAGGACCAGCTATGGGGGGGGGGGGAGGCTAGGGGTGGTGAGGAGGGGTATAAATGTACAAAGAATTCGGGGTGTCTTCCAGGGCAAGACACAAAAGGTTTCCGTGGGGGGGGGCACGAGTCACCCCCTCCTGAGAGGCCAGGCTCCGTCGGGTTTGTAAATAAAAAACAGAACCGGAAAAAAAAAACAGCGTCGTGTGGAGCTTTGCTGGTGCCACCCCCTCCCACCCCATCCATCGTGATGCCAGTCTGTCCATCAGGTCCAAGTGAAATACAGAACAATTCTGGCCAACAGCCCATCTTTGAAGAAGGATGAACAAAGGGGGTTGGGGAGAGAGAAAGAGAGAGAGAGAGACAGAGGAAAAAAAAAAAAAAAAAAACAAAAAACACAACTTCAGGCCACCCTGCCCATGCACAGAAGGCAAGGGAGGGGGGACCAGAAGGCGGAGGTCAGTTTCCATGTCCCAAGTCACAGCCATCCTGTGGGTGGCCGTGGGAGGGGTGGGGAGGGGGGGAGCCTCTCCTACCAGGCCCGGGCCACCAGCCAAGCAAGCAGGATTCTCGCTGGGGAGACGGGCTGGAGGTTGGGGGTGGCCAGGAGAGGCGCGGAGAGGAGAGGAGGCAGACGTCTTGAGACAGTGTGCGCCCCAGGTCACAGTGATGGCTTCGACTGGGCTGCAGTGGTGCTGGGTACTCTGGCCACATGATGATGATGATGAGGATGACGATGATGATGGGGACGGGGGGGGGGAAAGAAAGGGGGGGGCAGCTGGGGGTCCAAGTGTGTTGCTGTGTCAACCAAGACAGAACAAAGCAGGCTCCTTGCCCACTGTACAGACCCAAATCTCTATGTGGGGGAAAAAATAAAATAAAATAAAAGGGCTGACTTTTTCCTCTTTCCCAAACAGCATTTGAAAGAAACCACCGGTTATATAAACTGTCCAGTTTATTATTTTCAGACGGCTAACAGAGTCAGTGCAAATTCTCACACCTAGCCTAGCTTTCCTGGTGGTAGGGGTTTGGGAAGAGGCAGCGGGACTTGTGGAGTTTTCTTCTTTCCTTTTCTTTTTTTTTTTTTGCCTTTTTTTTCCTCCCCCTCCCTTTTAAAATTTAGTTATTTTAAAAAAGAAAGCAAAGAGATTAATTGGGGGTGAGGTGTAGGGCTTGCTAGAAGCTTCCATTATATATATATATAAAAAAAAATTTCCCCAAGATGCCCCCTTGGAAACAAATTTTAAAAATCCTAGTAAAGGAAAAAAAAAAAAAAAAACCCAAACAAACAAACAAAAACAACCAAAAAGTGTCATTTACAGAAAAAGTCCTTTTGGGAAAAGCAAGGGGGAAGTGGTGGTGGTACTTTTTTTTTTTTTTTCTGGTCATTGACTTGAAATATATCTTTATTTGAGTTCTGTCCTTCATGTTTTATGGAATAAGAAGTTTGGCCTTTTTATTGCATGAAACTAAAATTGGGAAAAGGTTGTGGGGGGGGGAGTGGGTGGGAGGGTGGAGGGGGAGAGGGAGACGCCCTCCCCCCGGCTCCTGGTAGCGACGCCTCACTTCTTCTTGCATAATTTCTGGCATCTTCTGCCTGCAACGCCGGCTTCTCAGCGCCGTGGAGAGGGATTCACACACTCATCGTCATGCTGGGAGAATACTGCAGGGGGAAAGAGAGGCGGGGGTCGTGACTCGGTGGGGCCGGAGAGCCCGTGGCCTGGCTAAGGCGCTCACAGCCACGCGGGCCGCACAGGGCCACGCTCGGGGTGTGGCTGGATTAGGGAGGCACAATGGTCACGGGTGGACAGAGCTAAGGCGAGGATGAGGAGGCAGGGAGGGGGCAGTCGTCAAGGGCCACCTCTGGGAGAAGACTGTCCCCTCTCTCTCATTAGGAACTCTCTGGCAACCACAGGGCCTCCAGTTTCTTTGCCGTTGGAGTCAGCCCTTTTGGGAAACCCAGAGAAGGGACTGGGGGGGCTTTAGTGAGCCAGGGCTCTGGGCAAGTGGCCAGTCTGGCTTCTCAAAAGCAGCTTTCTTCAAGACAGATTATCTGGTCCACAACCCCCCCCCCCGTGACCCAAGAAATCCCTGACGTCAGAACCCCCTTCGTCCCCTCCCCAGGTAGTGCTGCACCTGACTCAGCCAATGACGTGGCCAAGCCAGTTCAGCCTGCACGTGGCCCATCCCAGAGACTGGCTAGCAGGAGACCAGCACACAGTTGCAGGGGTCCTGCACTAGTGTGAGAAATAACTTAAGTAATAAGCGGCACAGGGGCCCGGAAGGATGGCTTAGCGGTTAAGGCGCTTGCCTGCGAAGCCAATGGACCAAGGTTCGATTCCCCAGGGTGCCCAAGGGAGCGCATGCATCTGGAGTTCGTTTGCAGTGGCTGGCGGCACTGGTGGGCCCATTCTCTCTCAAACAAATTGTGTGTGTATGTGTGTGTGTGTGTAATATATATATGCAGCATAGTGGTCCATAAGGCTTGCCCAGGCCCTGGATACCACTGCATTCCAAGATCGGAGCCCGCGAGGAAGGCGCAGACGTGGGACACAGGGGCTGAGGGGTGCCAGGGGGTGGGAGCTTACATTGTCATTCTGGAAGGAGTGAAGGAAGTTCCCTCCTAGCTCGCCATCGTCTCGAGGGGTGCCTGGAGGATTGCTAATGCCACTTATGTTGTTAGGAGAATTCTGTGGAGAGAGGACAGGGGGAAGACGGTGAGCTCACGCCCAACAACCTGACCTGGAGGACGGGGTGATTTGGGGGCGGGGGGAGGTGGGCACCGGACACCACTCACTTTTGGAAGTCCGTCTATGTCACCTGATCCTGTAAGGAAAGAAGAGTTCGATTCAGGTTTGCTGGTGCTTTTCTGAGAAAGCATCCTTCTACCGTAGCATTCTGATGGCCGGGATTACAAGGCAGGCGTATCATTACGGCCCCCACCCCGCTTTTTATTTTAAAAATATATTTTATTTATTTGAGAGCAAGAAAGAGGCAGAAAGAGAGAGAGAGAGAGAGAGAGAGAGAGAGATATGGGTGCACCAGGGCCTCCAACCATTGCAGACGAGCTCCAGATGGATGCGACCCCTTGTGCATATGGCTTACGTGGGTCCTGGGGAATCGAACCTGGGTCCTCTGGCTTTGCCTTAACCACTAAGCCATCTCTCCAGCCCTCTTTTTTGTTTTTGTTTTTTCGAGGTAGGGTCTCTCACTCTAGCCCAAGCTGACCTGGAATTCACTCTGTAGTCTCAGGACGGCCTCAAACTCACGGCGATCCTCCTACCTCTGCCTCCCAAGTGTTCGAATTAAAGAATTAAACAGAACTAACTTTTGGTGGTACTAGGGATGAACAGCCAGCCAGGTTCTCATAACACTGAATTTCATGCCAGGCGTTTTTTTTTTTTTAATTTTATTTTTTGCTTTGTGACCAGGCTAGCCTTGGGTTCACTATTCTCTCCCCTTCAGCTTCCTGAACTATGCTAGGATTACGGGTCTATGCCCAATTTCCACTTCCTGCCCGCTCTTCCCTGGAGGGGTGGAGGGCTCGCTGGCGTCTGAGGAGGACACCCTCCTCCCCGGCTCCCTGAGCCCAAGCCTTTCTAGCCCCAGACAACAGTTTCTGTGTGCAGAGAGCAGTTTTCTTTGGGGACCCCCTTATGTGTCCAGCCTACGCCAGGCTGTGTCCCGGGCCCGACGTCAGCAGGAAGCGCTGGCTTACCTAATGATCCGTTCATGTGGTGAGGTTCCATGCCACCCATGCCCCCCATTGGGCCGTCCGAGCCAGGCCCCATCGGGAACTGCGGAAGGAAGAAACGGGGAGGAGGGGGGGGGTGAGTCAGCAGACCTGGCCTCTCTGAGCTGTTGTTTTGGCTCCCATGCTCCGGCCAGGCCATCTCAACACCTCTGAGGGGGTTCAACCCCCGGCCACGGCTATCTAGGTAGGAACACCCCGCTCAGCTCCACGTGCACATGTGAGTCCTCGTACACACTCAGGCACTGGAAGCCTGGGTGGTTGGAGAAGGTTTTTCTCGCTTGAGCACTACAGTTGGGGCGAGGAGGCTCAGGCCTATGTTAGGTCAGGACAGAATGGAGTCACCCAGGGCAGCAGGAGGGCAACAGAGACATGAGGAAGAGGGTCATCCACATTCCTCAGGGAACCTCCCAGCCATGATCCCTTCCTTGCCTAACAATCCCCCAGGTCTAGGTTTCCTGTCCCCTTATCTTGTCTGGTGTCACACCCTGGCTATCTTAGATCTCCCCTAAAGAAACCCCCCCCCCATTCAACTTTTCCCTTCCTCACCTCCCCCCAACTGAAGAGCCCTATAAAGCCCACTATCTGGAATCTCAGGCTGGCTGGGCTCCACTCTTGAGAGTCAGTCCTGGCAGTTGGTCCTTTTTCCCTGAATAAAAGCTTCCATCTTTGGCCTCCCAAGTGCTGGGATTAAAGGCGTGAGCCATGACACCCAGCACAAAACTCATTTTAATATCGGTTGTACTTATGTTAAAATGATGGCATTTGGCAGGAGAGGTGGCGGAAAGAATGTAAGAGCCAAAGGAAGGGTAGGACTCCTTACAATGTGCTCCCCCCAGACATAAAATAGCCTGGATATCCATGAACTCACAGTGCCTGATACTACCTACACAAGACCATCATAATAGGAGGAAAAGATGATGACATCAAAATAAAAGAGAGACTGATTGAGAGGGGGAGGGGATATGATGGAGAGTGGAGTTTCAAAGGGGAAAGTGGGGGGAGGGAGGGTATTACCATGGGATATTTTTTATAATCATGTTAGTTGTTAATGAAAAATTAAAAAAAAAAAAGAATGCCATTTGGGGCTGGAGAGGTAGTTTAGGGGATTAAGGCACTTGCTTGTGAAGTCTTAAGGAAACCAAGTTCGATTCCCCAGGACCCATGTAAGCCAGCTGCGCAAGGTGGCACAGGCGTCTGGAATTTGTTTGCAGCAGCTGGAGTCCCTGGTGCGCCCATTCTGTCCACCTCGGAGCGGTCTCTGTGCTCCTGGTCACTCCCGAACCTTACACTGTATACCAGACAAAGGACCAAATCCAGACAAGGAAAGGGACTAGCCTGGGGCCACTAGCTTCACACAGAGCCATCTCTCCTGCTCAGCCTCTTGGGTCTCCATCCACGCGGGGATAAAACAGCACAGCTACACACAGACAGGTGTGCGACCATCCAGGCCACAGACGAACGTGACTCAAGTCTGTCACCTGCATGTCACAGATGAGGAGCCTGGCAGGCGCCACGCACGAAGGGTGCTTTGTGCCTCCTCCTGGGACCGAGGTGGAGGCGGCCCCCGGGTATCCCCGGTGGCCTCTACACAAGAAAAGCCAGGGAGCAGCGGCGAAGCAACCGGGTCGTGGAGGACTTACTCCCAAGGCCTTCAGGGCCCGTCCTCTGACTGCCAAGCCCATCTCAGGAAGGAAGCGACAGGCGGCCACAACCCCACAGCTCCGAGTCACAAGGCTGGGAGGTCCCCTGGGAATGCAGAATGGGGAAGGGGGCAGACCTGGTGGGACATGGCACGGCACGGCCGGGAGCCTCACAGGACCAGGGGGCTGAGTTCCAAACACAAGGCTGTGGTTTCGGACGGAGGCAGGGGAATCAGAATAGGCTGCCAGGAGGGCTGTGTGGGCAAAAGGGTACACGGCAGGTGGCAGCGAGCGAGGGTCGTGTGGAGAGTACTGCACAGGGACTGACGGGAGGAGCAGCACCTTTGGCTCTTTTCCAGGCACATTTGCCACCCGGCAATAAATTTCACGTTAATTAACCCAAATGGTGAGGGTGGGCAACTTTCTTGGAACCCAGGACAAAGCCATACAAGACCGTAAGTGTATGCTAACGTACACTTACACACGTGCTACGCTGAACAAGTAAATGCTATCATTTAAAACAAAATTTATTTATTTGAGAGAGAGCGAGGGGGGGGGAACAGATAGAGAGAATAGGTGCACCAGGGACCGGGACCCCAGTCACTGCAAACGAACTCTAGACGCATGCACCACTTTGTGTAGCTGGCTTACATGGGTACCGGGGAATCAAACTTGTGTCCCCCTTAAGGCTTCATAAGCCAGTGTCTTAACCCCTAAGCCATCTCTCCAGCCCAAATGCCATTATTTTAACATAAGTACAACAGATATTGAAATTAGTTTTGTGCTGGGCGTGGTGGCTCACGACTTTAATCTCAGCACTTGGGGGGCAGAGGTCAGATTGTGGTGAATTCAAGGCTACCTGAGACTACAGAGTGAATTCCAGGTCAGCCTGGGACTAGAGTGAGACCCTACCTTGAAAAAAAACAAAACAAAACAATTTTTTTTTTCCCCGAGCTCCACCTGGAATTCACTCTGTAATCTCAGGGTGGCTTCGAACTCCAGCATTATGATTATCTTAATAGTGTGAGATATAATTCACACAGTATACAACTAACCCATCTAACGTGTGGTTTTTGTTCGCTTTTTTTTTTTTTTCCAAGGTACAGTCTCACTAGCTCAGGCTGACCTGGAATCCACTCTGTAGTCTCAGGGTGGCCTCGAACTCACGGCGATCCTCCTACCTCTGCCTCCCAAGTGCTGGGATTAAAGGCGTGAGCCACCACGCCCGGCTAGCGTGTGGTTTTTATGTGTTTATGGTTGCATAACCATCACCACAATCAATTTTAGAACATTTCTACCACCCCCAACTGAAGCCGTCTCTCCTCAGTCTCCCTGAACCCCAGCCTCCAGCGACAAGTAATCTACCATTTCCATGCCTTGCTCATTCTGGGCATGAAACCATGTGACTTTGGGAAACGTCATAGCTCTGTCTCCCCAGCGTGGTTCCAAGGTTCATCCTGTGGTCGCACTCTATGCCTCTCTCTGGACACAAGTCCCATGCGGCCCCACACCACACTCTACTCATAGGGCTCTTTCCCCTCCCCACCACATCCTCCTCAACACTGGTCATTGTCTGAGCCACCCTCGTGGCTGTGAAGTGGAGCCTCGCTGTGTTTTAATCTGCATTTCCTAATAACACCTCTTCACGGGCCTATAGACTGAGTCTTCGCGCAGTTCTGGAGAAACATCTATTAAGATCTTTCTTCTTCCACTTTTTAATTAGGTTGTCTTTCTGTTAAGTTATAAGTGTCCTTTATTAAAGTTCCTTATCAAATGCATGATTTGCAAATATTTTCTGCATCTTATGTATTTATTTTTGAGAGAGAGAGAGACAGAATGGGCACGGCACGGCACTGCAAGCTCCACACGCATCGATCCAGCTGTTTCGTTCTTTTTTTGGTTTTTCGAGGTAGGGTCTCACTCTAGCCCAGGCTGACCTGGAATCACTATGTAGTCTCAGGGTGGCCTTGAACTCACAGTGATCCTTCTGCCTCTGTCTCCCCAGTGCTGGGATTAAAGGCGTGCGCCACCACGTCTGGCTCTAAACTCTTTTTTTTTTTTTTTAATTTATTCATTTATTTGCAAGCAGAGAGATAAGAGAGAAGAGATTCAGACAGACAGAATGGGTGCGCCAGGACCTCCAGCCACTGCAAACAAAGTCTAGATGAGATGCACGCGCCACTTTGTGCATCTGGCTTTACATGGGGTACTGGGGAAATGAACCCGGGTCCTTAGGCTTCATAGGCAAATGCCTTAACTGCTGAGCCATCTCTTTAGGCGTGTTTTATTCCTTCCTTTTGTTTTCCTTTGAGAGTCTTGTTTGGTCATGACCTCCCGGGCTGAAGAGACCCCTCTTGCCTCAGCCCGTGTAGCAGCTGGGGTTATAAACACACACAGTACACTTTGTGCCATTTTCTTGATGGTGTCCTTCGAAGCTCAAAAGGTCCTGTTACTTTTGTGCTGGTGCCTGTGCTCCTGGTGTTGTCTCTAAGGACCCAGGTTTGATTCCCCAGGACCCACGTAAGCCAGACACACAAGGTAGCGCATGCATCTGGAGTTTGTTTGCAGTGGCTGGAGGCCCTGGTATGCTCATTCTATCTGCATCTTCCTCTCTCTCCTCTCCCTCTCACAAATAAATAAATATTAAAAAGAAAGAAAGAAAGAAAGAAAGAAAGAAAGAAAGAAAGAAAGAAAGAAAGAGCGAGCGAGCCAGGGGTGGTGGTGCACACCTTTAATCCCAGCACTTGGGAGGCAGAGGTAGGAGGATTGCCATGAGTTCAAGGCCACCCTGAGACTACATAGTGAATTCCAGGTCAGCCTGGGCTAGAGTGAGACCCTACCTCAAAAGAAAAAAAAAAAAAAAAAAAAAGGACTAGATGGCTTAATGGTTAAGGTTCTTGCGAAGACTAATGAATGACTCAGGTTCGATTCTCCAGGACCCACGTAAGCCAGATGCACAAGGTGGCGCATGAGTCTGAAGTTCGTTTGCAGAAGCTGGAGGCCCTGGCGCGCCCAACTTCTCTCTCTCTCTTAAAAAAATAAATATTTTAAAAATGTGCACATGTAGGACTGAATGTAGTGAAGTTGGCGTTCACTTGAGTCGTCTCTCTGCCCTTCCTATGCCCACATTGGCACACAGCACCAGGTGACTCTACCCAAAAGCACACACACATGTAGATGCTTAAGAGCGTTCCCTTGCTGGCCCAGGCCTGTGGACGTGGAATGACTCCCAGCAGCCCGTCAGTGAGGGCCGTGTGCAGCACATTCAGACGGGCCACTGCTGCCCACGACGGCCAGCATTCGTAAGACCAGCAAGTACACACAAGACAGACACCACACTTAACTGAACTGTTTCTTCCAAGGGAAAAAAAATGGTGTTTAAGCTCAGAGGTAATGTGAACTTGTGACATCCGAGTTGCAGCCCACATCTCTCCTTTTTATTGTAATTCCTTTTCTCACTTTCCTATAAATTTTCAAATTAGAGATGGACACCTTTTCTTACATTCTTTTGTATGTTTTTTTTTGGGGGGGAGGAGTTTGAGGTAGGGTCTCACTTTAGCCCAAGCTAACTTGGAACTTAACTCTGTAGTCTCAGGCTGGCCTCGAACTCACGGCGATCCTCCTACCTCTGCCTCCCGAGTGCTGGGATTAAAGGCGTGCGCCACCACGCCCGGCTACAATGTGCAGCTCAGGCTGGCCTTGAACCCTTGATCCTCCTGCCTCCGCCTCTTCATCAATTTCCTACTAGAGTGTGCCACCACAGCCAGCTCATCTGTTGTTGTTTGTTTTTTTCAAGGTAGGGTCTCACCCTAGCCCAGGCTAACCTGGGATTCACTCTGTAGACTCAGGGTGGCCTCGAACCCACGGCGATTGAAGGTGTGCACCGCCATGCCCGGCTTCTAACAACTTTTGTAACAGTCGCTGGCAACAATAATCATCTTGCAGACCTGAGTCTGCCGGTACACTCTGTTTCTATGAAGTCCAAATTTCCATTGAGTTCTTCTGCACGCTTTGAAGAAGCCAAAAAGCGACCTCAACTTTCACCACAAGAGCTGCTGTCACAGGAAAGCAGATCACAGCCTTCGCGGCAACGCTGATGCAAGGCAGGAAAGGTGCTTTCACTTCACCGACAAGAAGTCTGGGACGAAATGCTCCAAGAAAGACACACCTGCTTGCTAAAAAGTACACACAAGCAGAGCCTAGCTTGGATTTGGGTAAGAGAACAATCTTCCGTGTATTCTACAGTTTCATTAAAACCTTCGTGAAAAATCAAGATGACGTAAAACACCAGTCTTCAAATCACCATTCTTACGACCTAGCCGGAGCGTTTGCTGCTTTGTTTCCTTGCGTGGTGTTGAGGCTCAAACCCAGAGCAACTGCAAGCAGGCGGAAGTTTATTTATTTATTTATTTATTTTTGGTGGGGTGGGGCAGGTAGGGTCTCGCTCTAACTCAGGCTGACCTGGAGTTCACTCTGTAGTCTCAGGGTGGCCTCGAACTCACGGCGATCCTCCTGCCTCTGCCTCTCCCGAGCGCTGGGATTAAAGGCGTGCGCCACAGCGCCCGGCTTCTAAAGCTCTACTCTAGAGAGTAGACCAAACCTGTCTGTGTGGTCATGACTCGAGGCGGCATCTCCGGTAGGACAGACAGACTGCACAGCTGTCGGCAAGACCAGCCAGATCCCGCTGTGCTTAAGGGGATGACACAGCTGTCATCAGAACATCGCCACCCTCTCAGTCAGCTGTAACCTGTGGATCAGGAACTGGGACCTTTTTTTTTTGTTTGTTTGTTTGTTTTGCTGTAGCCCAGGCTGACCTGGAATTAGTCTCGGGCTGGCCTCGAACTCACAGCCACCCTCCCACCTCAGCCTCCCAAGTGCTGGGATTAAAGGCACGGGACACCAAGCGTAGCATGAAATGTAACCTTTTCTTTTCTTTTTGCAGTTTTTCGAGGTAGGGTCTCACTCTAGTCCAGGCTGACCTAGAATTCACTATGGAGTCTCAGGGCGGCCTTGAACTCACGGCGATCCTCTTACCTCCGCCTCCCAAAGTGCTGGGATTAAAGGCTCGTGCGCCACCACGCCGGGCTTGATTCCAAGGTAACTGGGGAATCAGATGACGATGGTGCCCATTTTAGGGCACCCATCTAATTCCACGGTCACGGTTGTCGACCCAGCACTGGTGTCTCTTTGGAAAACAAAAAGCCTTTTGGTTCAGAAGGGTGTGCCTGTTACACCCTGGAGACTGGGTTTCCATGGTGCTACCACACCCCCCCGTATACCACGTATCCCCCCAAGTTCCTGTCTCCGCACAGCGAAGAGCGTCCTTTACTGTCCTCACACAGCCATGCGTTTTCTTCCACTAGCCATTAAAGTGACAGCCACTGAGATTTTTTATTCGCCTATCCCTGGGGTCACGCTGGTGCGGACACGACCCTCGTTCTAGGGTCATGATCGGAACACAGAGACACGCTCGCCCACAATACTTGTAATGTCCAGTACAAAGCCGGCGTCCTCTGAGGTAAGTGCAAGAGGAACTCCAGGGCAGCACACCTCAACCCTAACCCTGACCGCGCCGTCGCAGCCCTTGGGGCAGCGCGGCCCGAGGCAGGACCGCCAGCACCCGCGGTCTGGGGAAATACAACAGCAGTGGACTTTGGGAGGCTGGTGACGCACCCATGTCCATCTGACTCGGCCATATCCTCTCCCTGTCCAGTGAGGCCCTGGTGTGTTCTTCCTAGTTTTCGGTCTGACTCTGGGCACCTGTTGTCACAAGCTCGCTCGCGCTTGGCTTTAGGGAATCCCAGCCTGCACAGGGTTCAGTGCTGCTCATCGTGAGGTGGTGGGGCTTGCAGGGAGCCAGAGAGATTCTCACACTTATTCATCACACGGCCCTGGCAAAGGAGGAAGGCCAAAGAAGCTGTTGGGGGGGGGGGATTAAACGTGTGAACTAGCCGGGCGCGGTGCCGCACGCCTTTAATCCCAGCACTCGGGAGGCAGAGGTAGGAGGATCGCCGTGAGTTCGAGGCCACCCTGAGACTCCATAGTGAATTCCAGGTCAGCCTGGGCTAGAGTGAGACCCTGCCTCGGAAAACCAAAAAAACAAAACAACACGTGTGAACTATGTGAGGCTGGGGGTGGAGCGCTGAGGCAGAGGATGTGCTTGGCACACACAAGGCCCTAGATTTAGTCCTTAACACAAACATACGTGTGCGGTTTCCGGCACAGGGCAGCCCACATGTGGGGTTTAACATCTGGAGACTTGGTCAACAAAACCAACAGAGGGGGCCAGGCATGGTGGCGCACGCCTTTAATCCCAGCACTCGGGAGGCAGAGGTTGGAGGATCTCCATGAGTTCGAGGCCACCCCGAGACTACATAATCAATTCAAAGTCAGTCTGGGCTGGAGCAAGACCTGGAAAAACATCAAACACACACACAAAAAATACCAACAGAGGGGACTGGAAAGGCCTCATCTCTCTCAACTAGGGCAAAGACAAGCTTTGGGGGCCCCAAGGTCACCTCCTCTCCAGACCTGGGACTCCCAAGGAGGAGGCTGAGCCAGCTCCTCTCCAGCCTCCACAGAGGAGGGCAGGATGAATCGGCTACACAGGTGTCCTTGGGGGCCAGTCAGACCAGGCCGGGTCCTCAGAGAGCTCCTGTTGGCGGAGGGAGACCCTGTGCAGTGAGCAGTGGGAACTGGGCTGGAGAGATGGCTTGGCGGTTAAGGCACTTGCCTACGAAGCCAAAGGACCCAGGTTCGATTCCCCAGAATACACATAAGCCAGATCAAGGTGGCGCATGTGTCTGGAATTTGTTTGCAGTGGCTGGAGGCCCTGGCACAGCCGTTCTCTCTCTCCCCCACCTCTCTCTGCCTCTTTCTCTCAAATATATAAGTAAAAATATTTTTAAAAAAGAAGAAGCAGAAAGGAGTGGAGGCGATCACAGAGCTCAGGGCAGAAACATGAGCCAGTTTCCGCACCCCTGATTTCCACAGGCCCAGAGGCAGACTGCAGGGGACTGCCTGGCTGGTGGCATGGCTGGCGAGTTGAATACATAGACCACACTAGAGCAGCCTGGTACTTTACTTTACCAGCCACATCCCCCCCCCCCCCGCCCCACAAAGTAACAGATAACCAAGATGGGCCGGCACTCACACTTGACCAGAGAGGTGGGGAGGGTGTCCTGCCGTGCCCTGCCCAGCCCCCCTCCAGCTGGGATGGGGAACTGACTTGCCCAAGAGGCAAATCTTTTTTTTTTTTTTTTTTCCTGATCGTTTATTTTATTCAAGCTTTGGTAACAAATGGCTGAAATCAATTAGACTCGCTTTCCCCTCAGCTGATGAAGTTAATTATGATTTGTTATGGTATCTGGTATGTAAATGAGGAGAAAAAGCAGACTTACGTTGGACCGGCTGCCTCCGGGCGGCACGGGATTAATCATTGTGTAGATGTTGTCACTGGAATTTGTTGAATCTGTAGAACAGTGGAAACCCACAAAGTCGAGGTGATTAATTCATTTCTTAATTAAAACAAACTCGTGGCACTTGAACTCGTTCCTTTGTATTTTATCACCTAAAATTTCTGCTAAGTACCACCATTTTCTGGCTAATTTGTATTTAATGAAGACTCACAAAAAAAAAAGTTTTTAATCACAGAAAATTCAACTGTGAAAACCACTCAGCCACGAAAGCGAGAGTTTGAGGGCGCCTGGACAGCAAGAGAGGATGTGGCGATTGGGGGGGGGGCCTCTGGAGATCCATTCTCATCACCCTGACGACAGGGACAAGGTGACGTGAGGGGGGTGTGTGTGTGCAGGGAGGACAACTGGCTCCCCCCCCCCCGGCCCCACCACCAAGAAAGGGCGACACTGAACTCATCTAGGTCTACCCCTTCCAGGCTGAGGGTCCAGAGGGAGACAGGGCCGGGCCGGGGACACATTAACATACAGAGTGGGTTAACGTGACCTAGTCTGAATGTAGGTCATGCTTCTCATCAAGGCTGCGGCAAGTGAGACGGAGCCCGGGCTGGAGCCAGCGCCGGCGGCCCCGCCCGCCCCTGCAGCTGAGCAGTGTCCCTGGACATTGAGCTGGGGTGTGTGTGTGTGTGTGGGGGGGCTCTATCTATCCAGCTCCTTACAACACCTAGCCAGGAAGGTCTCCTTAAGACAAATCTGCTAACGGGCTCCTCGGAGGAGGAGAAATCACGAACAACCCCCACCCGCCCCCCCACTCCGCTCTATTTTGGGCCGGGTAGGGAGTGCACGCCGCATCCCTTCCAGCTGACTGCTGTGCTATTCTTAGCTGAGAGAAAGACATAATTGTGACGTGGCGTATGCATGTGTGCACAGGTTCCCCCCCACACACCCCGTGTGCTCACATGTCCTCTTCTGATAAAAGGATAAAGGGAGATTGCGCACCCCAAGGATCAGACGCCTACGGGCGCCGGAAACTCACAGGGATGGTGCCTTAGAAATGATGTTCACGCAGATCGGGGGTTCCTCCTGACGTGAGGAGCCATGGCTACATGACCCCTTGTGCCAGATCTCTGCTTAGCCTTGTTCTTGGTTTTTCAAGGTAGAGGGTCTCGCTCTAGCCCAGGCTGACTCGGAATTCATTATGAAATCAATCTCAGGGTGGCCTCGAACTCACGGAGAGCCCCCCTACCTCTGCCTCCCCGAGTGCTGGGATTAAAGATGTGTACCACCACGCCGGGCTAAGCCTTGTTCTTTTTTTTTTTTAAATTTTTTTATTTTTTTGGTTTTTCAAGGTAGGGTTTCATTCTAGCCCAGGCTGACCTGGAATTCACTATGTAGTCTCAGGGTGGCCTCGAACTCACGGCGATCCCCCCTACCTCTGCCTCCTGAGTGCTGGGATTAAAGATGTGTACCACCACGCCCGGCTCAAGCCTTGTTCTTTATAAAGCAGTGCCCAAGAACCAAAAGAGGGGTCACCCATCTGAGGCCACACAATGATGGGTTGGTGGCATCGAGGGTTCCTAGCCTTAAATCTCTGAACATCATGGGACCCAGTGGCGGGAAGACTGGGCTCTCCAACTAAGCCCTTGGGGACCTGGTACCCCTGCTCCCCAACAAAACTCCTTCCCCTCAAGCCCTCTTACCCGCAGGACTGGGCATGATGGGGGTTCCTGGAGGGCCGCCACCACCGGGGGGTCCCTGAGATGAGACAAAAGCTGGTATCAGTCACCCACAGAAGTAAGAGGCTTTGGGGAAGCTGGCCGCGCTACCTCCCAGTGCCCAGGCTGTCCGGCCCCTGTGTCCTGACAATTATCTGTTTCCTTCCTCTCTTCAGGCCGAGGGAGCTGGAGGCCTTGAGTGGGAACCCCACAGCCTGCTGGGCAGCCACCCACCCAACAAGGAGCCCGGTCCCAGGTCAGATCTGGGGAATGCCTGGGCCACCTCAGGCCCGCACAGACGCGTGAACGCAGACGCTACGCCGTGACCCATTTGGATCGTGAGCTCAGAATGGGTCGTTAACACAGAAAGGAGCCGGGACCCCGAAGTGGCCCTCCGCCAGGTGGTTCAGTCATAAAACACGCCAAGACAGGCAGAGCCCACGGCCGTACTTACCACATAGGTACCGGGTGATGAGGAGGAGTACGGGATCTGGAAAGGAGATGCAGGAGTCGCGTGTTGGGACTCTCCTCCCCCAGGAGGCAGTGTCCTTCTGTTTGCAAACCCACTTGGGGGCTCACCCACTCTTCGGAGAAGCTTGGGGACACAAGTCAGCTAGCAACTTGGTCAGTGTCCCTAGGAGGCTGGGGACGTGAGTTAAGCCACACAGACAGGTCTCCTCTCCCCAGGGACATGGCCCAAGAGGCCTCCCCCACTGGCAGGCAGGAGAGAGCTCTTCACTCACAGACCTCTGTGCACTCCTCCTCTCTGATCTGTGTGCACCAAGCCCCTTCCCCTTCAGTACTAGTGTTCAAACCCAAGCCCACGTTCTCGGCCCACACCAGGGAGCTTAGGCAGAGGGCCACCCTGGAGGACCCTGGTACACTACCTGAGGGCCTCTTATCAACGTGTGTCTCCTTGGGGGACATCGGGTGGAATTCTGCCACACCTCCCTCTCACCGACACCTCCACTGGGGGGGAATGGAAGCCTTCCCTCACCCCCGGACCTCTTCCTTGGCAAAACAGCCCCCCCAACTTGACGTGGATACTCACTGAGTTAGCACTGTTGGGATTGGGCCAGGGTCTGGCAGCTCCTGGGCCCCTGGGAGAGGGAGAGACGGAGACAATGAAGGCAGTGCTAGGGGGGTGCTCTAAGGGGCGGAGCCGGCAACAGCACAAGAGCTGGCTGACATCACACAGTCCTAGGGTCCTACAGGTCATCTGATTCTGGGGTAGTGACGAAGGTGGAGGAGATCTATGAACCCGTTTACATTTTATGTAAAATTTGTAAAAAAAAAAAAAAAAAATGTTTTCTATTTGTTCGAGGTAGGGTCTCAGTCTAGTCCAAGGTGACCTGGAATTCACTATGTAGTCTCAAGGTGGCCTCGAACTCACGGCGATCCTCCTGCCTCTGCCTCCCGAGTGCTGGGATGAAAGGCGTGCGCCACCAAGCCTGGGTTGTAAAACTATTTTTTTTAAAGGAACTTTGTTTATTTATTTGAGTGGGGCAGATAGAGGGAGAGAGAGAATGGGCACACCAGGGCCTTCAGCCGCCACAAACCAACTCCAGACGCGTGCGCCACCTTGTGCATCTGGCTTACGTGGGTCCTGGGGAATTGAACCTGGGTCCTTTGGCTTTGCAGGCCGGCGCTTTAACCGCGAAGCCATCTCTCCAGCCCCCTAAAATTTGTTTATCTCTCCATGTGCACTCTGCTGGGAAGGCAGTCCACACATTCTCCCATAAAGGTTAAGCATCACTTAAGCACTAGACAACGGGAACTCTTTGCACCAGGATTCAAATTTTGGCTCAGTTGAAAGACCTCACCACATCACAAGTGGGGAATTAAAAATAAGCGCCCTGGGCTGGAGAAATGCCTTAGCGGTTAAGGCACTTGCCTGCGAAGCCTAAGGACCCAGGTTCGATTCTCCAGGTGCCACGTGAAGCCAGATGCACAAGATGGCGCATGCATCTGGAGTTTGTTTGCAGTGGCTACAGGACCTGGCGCACCTATTCCCTCTTCCTCTCCCTGTCTCTAATAAATAAATAAAAATTAAAAAAAAATAATTAAGCCTGGCGTGGTGGCGCACGCCTTTAATCCCAGCACCCGGGAGGCAGAGGTAGGAGGATTGCCCATGAGTTCGAGGCCACCCTGAGACTACATAGTGAATTCCCAGGTCAGCCTGGACCGGAGCAGATCCTATCTCGGAAAACCAAAATAAATAAATAAATGAATAAAACAAACAAACAAACAAACAAAAAAAAAAAAACAAGCGCCTCATTCAAGAAAACAGCCCGAGGCTCACGTCCTTACAGCTCTCATCCCCCGGACTGCCAACAACCCTCATTCTACGGATGGGGAAACTGAGGTCCAGAGAGGTACCAGTGACTGCTAATGTATAAACCTTCTAGAACGCCAGCAGAGGGTGGATCTGAGCTGCTGGCTAGAACCTCTTAGCCTTACATGTTAATCCCAGGCATGGCGGGGCCGAGGGAGTTGGGTGGTGGTCTCATGCCGCTGCCGTAATTCTGCAACGATAACCAAGGGTCAGTCTATGAGAAGGAGAAGGGGAATCGGGGAGGGAAAGGAGGGACGGGCGGGGTGGGGTGGGGGGGGGAGACAAACACAGAATATAAGTGAGAGGGTTAGTCTGTGAAGACGACCTGATGAGAGAGAAAAAAAAAAATCATACATTCTTTCTGAAAGATGGGGCAGGGTGAAGACCAAGTGACAAGTGACCACAATGACAAGCCAGCACAGAGGGACAGTCACAACGGTCAATGCGGTTTTTTATTCAGGGGCTCCAGGTGATAAGAGTCTCTGAAAGGCGTGGCTGTCAAGTGAGCCGCGAGCCCGTCCCTTCCCTGCAGGCCTCAGTAAGGTGGAAAGGGACAGTTGGGTCCCACAGCTGACTGGTGACAAGAGCCACTTGGGCTCTTGAGGACGAAGACAGCTCAGGTCTTCAGAGGCAACTGTGGTGGTTTGGTTCAGGCGTCCCCAGTAAACCTAGGTGTTCTGAATGCCAGGTTCCCAGCTGATGGAGATTTGGGAATTAGCGCCCCCTGGAGGCGGTGCATTGTTGGGGGGTGAGCTTATGGGTGTCATAGCCAGTGTCCCCTTGCCAGTGTTGGGCACACTCTCCTGTTGCTGTGGTCCACCTGATGTTGGCCAGGGGGTGATGTCCACCCTCTGCTCATGTCATCCTTTCCCTGCCATCATGGAGCGTTTCCCCCCCCCTTGAGCCTGTTAAGCCAAAATAAACCTCTTTTTCCCCCCCACAAGCTGCTCTTGGTTGGGCGATTTCTGCCAGCAATGCGAACCTGACCGCAATAGCAACCCTGCTGGGATACCATCCTGGCCCCCCATCCCACTTAACCCCAGAATGCCTGGCAGTCCCCATCTCTCATGGCCCTACGTCTATCCCTCCTCCCCTGCTGGACTCTGGCTCCCTGGCAGGGAAACTCCACCCCCCTCACTTTGGGGCACGGAAGAGCAGCTGGGGATAGGGGAGCTGATGGCGGGGAGAAGGGAGGGAGGAGAGGCAGACAGCGCCTGGCTATAGCCGGGCTGCGGGTGGTGAGAGAGCGCTCAGAACACCCTGGCTGGCTGGGGGGGGGGGCTACCTGTCCTGGGAACAGACCCCCGAAGTTCGTCCGACTCTACACAAGAGGAGACTGGAAGGTCTCGGGGGAAGAATGAGCTGCCTCGAGTCTTGTCAGCACACGTGGCAGATCAGGCTGTCACCCTGTTGTCAACCCTGTGCACCAGGGTCTCAACTCCTACCTACACCTCTAACCAGGCAGCGTTATGCTGAAGTGGGGACTTCCAGCAGATCTGGAATTATCTGTCTCCCCATTGTCAATGTCTTGGAGCCACCTGCTCTGTCACCCCCCCCCCCCGGAAGCCTGGGGTCTGTCTAGAGGTAGAAGGGTGGGCTGCAGGCAGCTCTCACAGGACCTCACTCCCCTCGTCCGCTTGTAAGCAGCGCACACGGGACGGCTGGCCTCAGCTTGGCCGCTTGCTGGCCACCGGCAAACCACACGAACCTTGATAAACCCCTACTGGGGACGAGAAAGACGTGCCAGGCGCGCCATGGCCAGTCCCCTTGGAGATTAAGAACCCTACGTGCCAGACTCCGCCTGCAGGGCCACAACCCCACCGTGCTGTCTTGTTTGACAAACAGGTTCAAAAAGTTCTCAGCCGGCTGGAGAGACGGCTTAGGCGGTTAAGCGCTTGCCTGTGAAGCCTAAGGAACCCCCGGTTTGAGGCTCCATTCCCCAGGATCCACGTTAGCCAGATGCACAAGGGGGCGCACGCATCTGGAGTTCGTTTGCAGTGGCTGGAGGCCCTGACGTGACCATTCTCTCTCTCTCTCTCTCAAATAAATAAATGAAAAAATATTTTTTTAAAAAGCAAAAAAAGAGAAAGTTCTCATCTCCAAATGCACAGGGCCCCATAAGGACTGTGACATGACAGTTCTGAAGTGACCTTGAGAGCGGATGGGGTACAGGCCAACTTGGGAAGGCAGCAGCAGACCTGCCAGACAGAGCCTTTAATACTGGGGTGGCATTGCACAGTGCAGGCCTCAAGGCCTCGTCTAACTCCCCTCCACCCCTTGGCAGGACGCTCACCACACGCTCAGCCAGGAAACCCACTGTCCACTGTGTGAGACTTCCCTCCCTGCAGGGACCACAACTACAGCTACTCTTCTCCCGGCCAGGGGCAAGACATGGACACCAGGACAAGCAGAGACCAGCGGGCACACTCCGTGGATATGTGGCAAGCAGAGCCTCTGGCTGGGAACTCTGAAGGCGGTAGGTTCCAACCCTAGCCGGCCAGTAGGAAGTGTCCCACATGGCTAGCAAGGCCAGTGCGCTGTCACAGAACTGCCCTGAGTATCCCTGATACCTACACACAGATGACAACCTGGCCCGGAGAGGACAGGCACTTGCTTTTGGCCACCTGGGAAGTCAGGAGTTAAATATAGGCTGAAGCCGGGCGTGGTGGACACACGCCTTTAATCCCAGCACTCGGGATGCAGAGGTAGGAGGATCGCCGTGAGTTCGAGGCCAGCCTGAGACTACATAGTGAATTCCAGGTCAGCCTGGGCCAGAGTGAAACCCTACCTCGAAAAACCAAAAAAATTAATAAATAATAATAGGGGGAGGGAGGGCATTACCATGGGGTATTTTTTTTTACAACTATGGAAGTTAAAAATTTTGAAAAGAAAAAAAAAATAATAAAATAAAATATAGTCTGAAACCAGATATGGAGGCAAAGCTTTCCGATCACATATAAGCTTGCCGGGCGGGGTGGCGCACGCCTTTCATCCCAGCGCTCGGGAGGCAGAGGTAGGAGGATCGCCGTGAGTTCAAGGCCACCCTGAGACTACCTAGTGAATCCCAGGTCAGCCTGAGCTACAGTGAGACCCTACCTCAAAAAACAAAAAAGAAAAAGAAACGTAAGCTTTCTATATGGGGCTAGAAGCTTAACAGTCAGGTTTCAGAGGCTCTGGAGATGTGGATTCTCTTCTGGCAATCTGTCTGCTGTAGAACTGGGCTGCCTGAGGTGAGGAAGTCACTTGACAGGACCTGTCTCTCCCTCCCTCTTATCAGCACTGTAGGGAAGGGAAGGACACAGTATCAAGGCAGGCTGTGTATTGATGGGGTGGGTGGTGGGTGGAGGCTTTTTCTCCAGCTTCCTTTTTTTTTTTTCGAGGTAGGGTCTCACTGTAGCCCAGGCTGACCTGGAATTCACTATGTAGTCTCAGGGTGGCCTCGAACTCACGGCGCTCCTCCTACGTCTGCCCCCCGAGTGCTGGGATTCAAGGCGCGCGCCTCCACGCCCGGCATCTGCCGCTTCTTAAAAAGCGGGGAAGAACCGTTGGCATCAGCCTCTTCGTTCGGGCGGGTTTGAGGCTCTGCAGGAGGTTTTCTGGACCGCAAGCCTGCCTTTAACTTTAGGTGTCCAGACCGAGCCACGGGGGATTTCTCAGGCTCTCATTCAGCTCACCAGGGTGTACGGGTTTTTGTCCACCTCTTTCTGTGGCCTCCGATTTAGAGGCCCTGAGCTTGGCCCCAGCGTTGGGCTGTCGCATGGGCTGCAGGTGACTGGGATTCTCGGGGTGGCACAGGGTCATCCCTGAGGAGTATGGACTCCTCTTCCATCTGAACTTTCTTTTTTTTTTTTTTTTTTTTGGTTTTTCGAGGTAGGGTCTCACTCTAGCCCAGGCTGACCTCGAATTCACTATGGAGTCTCAGGGTGGCCTCGAACTCACGGCGATCCTCCTACCTCTGCCTCCCAAGAGCTGGGATTAAAACCCAGAAGCCCTGTCGCTTGAGCCTCATCTAAGACAATTCTTCCTCCAGACGCTTGGACCGAAGGTCACACTGCCTCACACTGACACACATGCTTTTTGGAGGGAACTGAATTAAGTGGAAGTCCCGTGGCCTTTCACACCAGGCGTCTCACTAAACAGAGTGGACTGTCAGAGGCACGAGGCCCAACGGCGTAGGGTGTTGTCTGGCTTTGGGCCGAACTCACACACGACAGCCGTGTGAGTTCAAATCTCCCTGGTGTCCCCCGACCCAATGGAGACATCCCATTTTGCTCAAAAATGGAAACATCACCCCACTTGGCTTTGGGATTTGTAACGTAGCCCCAAGACCACATTGCACCTGTTTGCTTTTTTTTTTTTTTTTTTTTTCCCTAAGAAGGTTCTAAAGGGGCCAGTGGCTAATTACAATCTAATTCCCCACTGGAATTCACACGGGTGGTTGTGTCTAGTATCTGATGCTTTAAGATAAGGTTGCCAGAGAAATGTTCCCACACCCTAAGGCCCTTGCCCCTTTGCAGTGTGTTGATCGCAAGGTGCTGGACTCCACGAGACGGGACACCGCAAGCAGGGGAAAGTCCTAAGCTCCTGGGATACTCGGCTCTCAGACACACTGATGGTATCCCACTTCCAGCTTCTAGAACCTCAATCTTACTATGCAGCTCCACAAGCCTATTTTACTTTCTGTGGTGGAAGGGGATGAAAACCTGGACCTTGTGCAAACTAGTACCACTGAGCCACATCCCTAGCCCAGCCCTCAATTTTACTAGCAGTCTTTTTGTTTTTGTTTTTGTTTATTGTTTTTCAAGGCAGAGTCTCACTCTAGCTCAGGCTGACCTGGAATTCACTGTGTCGTCTCAGGGCGGCCCCAAACTCACGGCGATCCTCCTACCTCTGCCTCCCGAGCGCTGGGATTAAAGGCGTGCGCCACCGCGCCCGGCATGCTAGCAGTCTTAGCTAACTGTAGAAAGCAACCTGGTGCAGAAGCGTGGTGCATGTCACTAGCTGACCTACTGCTGGGGCCCGGGGGGCAAAAGTAGGTGCTGGACATCATGCCCACCACTGACCCCTGAAAACATGAACACGAGAATTGTCACACAAGGTGGACCTCGAGCCCCCAAGTCGCGACCGTCACCAGGCGCGGGAGGCGGGTTTGGATTCTTGGAGTGGCCCCCCCTCCCAACATCACAGTTCACAACAACAGACCCTCGGGCCCTCTGAATTCCTTAAGCCACAAGCTGGGATACCCACCCCAGGAGCTCTGTCACCCATGTGTCTTCCCACCACCTGTGCCCCTCGCCCAGGTTCCCTGGGTGCCTCAACTCTACCTACTGTTTGTCCGGGGGGGAAGACGGGGAGACGGCGCTATGCCCAGGGCCAGCCCACTTCAGGCAGGGGGGCGAATGTTGGGACATGCAACGTGCCCTTCCTCTCACCCAAGAACCAGAAAAGCGGGAGATCGACAAGACTGTGTCAAGAGGAGAGGAGGCGGGTGCGCACACATGGCAGGGGCAGACGGACAGGCAGATGACGGGCGGCTGGTTACCTGTGGGCCAGGACCCATGGGCCCCATGCCTCGGGGAGGGTTCATCCTCTGCATGGATCCTCCCATGTTGGGGTGACCTGCAGGAGACAGTGGGTGAGAGCCTGGGCCGAAAGGAGTTTAAGAGAGGTCTCCCAACAGTCCCGGGCCACCCGGCCCACCCTCTACCATCTGTCTACCTACCTTGTTGTCGCGTGGGATCCATAGAGTTGGGTAACAATGGCTGTGTTCCAGGAACGCCCCCTGGAGGCTGAAAGAGACGTGAAGAGCTAAGTGCCTGGCCCTGCAAGCATAGGGTGGGAGAGAGGTGTGGGGGGGGGGGGCGGGGAGACGTTCAAGGCTGGAGGGGAACATCCGTCCCTCTTCTCTGGACCTCAAGGCTCGCACAGCCGCGACCTGGGCTTCACTGCTGACACTCTGCTGTAGGGGCAGAGGTGTCCCTCCTTCCTACCTACCTGAACCCCAGGGGCTGCAATTTAAGCCCACAGCCCCAGCTTTTTCTTTTTAATTTTATTTTTTATATTTGAGAGAGAGAGAGAATGGGCACACACCGGGGACTTCAGCCGCCGCAAACAAACTCCAGGAGCATGCGCCACCATGAGCATCTGGCTTACGTGGGTCCTGGGGAATCGAACCTTAGTCCTCTGGCTTTGCAGCCTGGCGCCTTTAACCGCTAAGCCATTCCTCCAGCGGCACCCCCCCCCCCACAGAAATGTTAACTCATTTCAACTACGGCTCCATATATAAGGAGGACCAAGAGACCCACTAGGTCTGTCTGTCACCACGGGGAGCCCCTTTAAAAGGAGGTCTTCAAGGCTCAGAGGGGCAACGTCCAGGGCGCCAAGGGCCTGAGTCCTTGCCAGCAGAGCCACCCAGGCCTCCCAGCTTCCTCCGTGTTCCCACTCTTGGAGGTGACAAGGCAGACACCAATACGGAAGCGGAAGGCAGAAAGGACAGCTTGCTCGCTAAGTGGTCAAGGTGGGACAATGAGGCGGGGTCATGATAAAAAAAAAAACCAAAAACAAAACAAACAAACAAACAAACAAAAAAAAACCCCGATTACAAGTCATTCACTAAGGGCTGAGGCCATTGCTGCTAAAATTTGGAAAAGAGATCAGAAAAGCTGGCATAAGTTCCCTGCTTCTAAGACTTCATCTTTCAGACCAAAACAGGAGCGCTTAACCTACGGGAGAGTTTGAAAAAAGCCTGGGAGACCAGAGGGCCACGGGAGCTAAGCTAAAGCCTGCAGAGGATCAGGCCACAAGAAAGGTGGTTAAGCGCTTGCCTGTGAAGCCTAAGGACGCCGGTTCGAGGCTCCATTCTCCAGGACCCACGTTAGCCTGATGCACAAGGGGGCACACGCGTCTGGGGTTCGTTTGCAGTGGCTGGAGGCCCTGGAGCGCCCATTCTCTCCCTCTTTCTCTCTCTCTGCCTCTTTCTCTGTCTGTCGCTCTCACTATCTATGGGATGGCTGAGTGGGGCGCTCTTATCTGTCTCTGGCCACCAGAGAACTCCAAGCAGGGTTCCAAACAAGGAGGTGGGGAATGAATGAAGGGACAGACCTTCAAGAGGGCCGCCCACGTCCTTTGGCTGGGCAGCACGAAGTGGCGCTTGCTGTCTGAGAGCTGATGAGGCGGGGTCCAAGGCCTGGGGTCACTTTCTCCTACTTTCTCTCCCGGGTTCCTGGGAATTACTACCCTCGCTGAGTTCCTGCGCTGAAAAGTCTCTCTTGCCACCCAGGGCTGGTTTATTATTTATTATTATTTTGTTTTTTTCAAGGTATGGTCTCACTGTAGCCCAGGCTATCCTGGAATTCACTGTGTAGTCTCACGGTGGCCTCAAACTCACGGCGATCCTCCTACCTCTGCCTCCCGAGTGTTGGGATTAAAGGCGTGAGCCACCACTATTGTATTATTATTTTAAATATTATTTATTTATTTATTTGACAGTGACAGAGAGAAAAAGAGAGAGAATGGGCACGCCAGGGCCTACAGCCACTGCAAACGAACTCCAGATGCGTGCGCCCCCTTGTGCATCTGGCTGACGTGGGTCCTGGGGAATCAAGCCTTGAACCGGGATCCTTAGGCTTCACAGGCAAATGCTTAACTGCTAAGCCATCTCTCCAGCCCCGTTATTATTATTTTTAAATGGAGCGTGGAGGCTCAGGCACAGAGAACCTGGGAAGGCCTGCCTCTCTCTGACTGCCCAGAAGGCAGAGGTGGGGGGGACGTGGGGCTCAGGAGTCCCTAGTGCAGACGAGTACCCTATCCACCCCGACGGGGAAGCTGTGGGGTCAGCAAGCGCTCCCTGTCCAGGCAGCCCCACCACGATGGCTGCTTCTCGTAGCAGGGTTCTAAGCCTGCTGGTGTCACGACTCCAGGGCAGAGCTGGAGGAGCAGAGGCTGAGGGCGGCCCTGGGAGTTGCTATGCTCGCCGGGGGTGACCCTGAGACGGGAATAACACAGTCTGGGCTCTTCTGTAAGGGCGGGGGGGGGGGGAGTGTGCAAGGCCAAAGAAATCAGTCTCACACCCTTAAGTCCGAAGTCCTCACACCTGAGGACAGACGCGGCCATCACCTTGTACATATCCCTCAGGGTCCACAGGGGATGGGACGCTCTAGGGCTACTGCACAGGGCTACTGTAGGGACACCTCTCCCACAGCCCTGGTCGAGGTTCAAGAAATGGACTAATGCCAACTCCCCCATAGCTCACACTAGCTCTTTGCCAGGACAACCAGACCTCCTCGGGGAGGTATGTGGGTATCTGACAGCTGGAGGTTCTAGACCCCTGTGGTGGCTTGATTCAGGCGTCCCCCATAAACATAGGTGCTCTGAATGCTAGGTTCTCAGCTGATGGAAATTTGGGAATTAGCGCCCCCTGGAGGTGGTGTATTGTTGGGGGTGGGCTTATGGGTGTCATAGCCAGTTTCCCCTTGCCAGTGTTTGGCACACTCTCCTGTGGCTATTGTCCACTCGATGTGGGCCAGGGGGTGATGTCCACCCTCTGCTCATGCCATCATCTTCCCTGCCATCATGGAGCTTCCCCTCGAGTCTGTACGCCAAAATAAACCTTTTTTCCCACACAAGCTGCTCTTGGTTGGGTGATTTCTACCAGCAATGCGAACCTGACTGCAACAGTAAAGTGGTACCGAGGAGTGGGGTTGCTGCTGGACACCTGACTGTGTGGCTTTGGCCTTTTGGAGCTGATTTTCAAGAGGAATGTGGAAGGATTTGAAACCTTGGCCTAAGAGATGCCTTGCAGTGCTGTAAGTACAGCTTGATGGACTATTCTGGTCAGAGTTGAAAGACCTGAATGCAGTAAGAACTATGGACTGTGAGGTTTGGCTTGTGAGGGTGAGAAGGAGCTTTGTTTGGACTGGGCTAGAGGCAGTTGTGTGAGGTTTGCTGTTATGCCCGTGTCCTGAGAAGTTGTGCAGGGTTGCTTTGCGTAGAAATGAGCTGGTGTGAGCAGAGGGATACGGCACGGAAAAGAAAAACCTTTGGGTGAACTGTTGCCCGTTCAGCTGCAATTGAGAGGTTACAACCTTTGAGACTGGGCCAGCTGACCTGCACTGGGGCAACGGGAAGAATGTCGACACTTTTGAAGGGGCCTGAGTGCTCAAGGAGTGTCCTGTTCTTCAAAGTCTGCTTTATTCCCCCCTAGATTAACAAATTGGCACCCTACCTGGTATTGTGGAGTACAAGAAATGCAGGAAAGAGAGGGTCATTGAGTTTGCAACACGGTCTTGTGTTTTGGAAATGGCCATGGGCAGTGTGAAGCAGGTTTGTTGGATGCCTGCATGGAGACCCCATGGGGCCATGAGGATGAACCGTGGGTTGCAGTGGAGACCCAGTGGAGGTGCCGGGACCACGAGATGGCTGCCAAGGAAAGCTGCCGGCCCTGATGAAGTTTTCCAGGACTGTGAGTAGCCTAGCTGGAGGGGCGGGATTGGAACTCCAGAGACTTGCTACTGGTTAGTTATCGGACTGGGAGATTTGTAACTAACTAGAGTTGTTGGGCTTGGAGCTATAGAGTTTGGTATTTGCCCTGGTTGTTTTAAATCATGTATTGCTTGAGTATTTCTTTGCTATGCCCAATGTCATCTTTTGTAGTGTGAATGTTTATTCTGTGCCATTATGGTTTTGGGGGGATTTTCTTTGGTATTATGGCTCAGTTAAACGACCATGGACTATGGGGATGTATGAATATCATTGGAATTAATAAAAACTATGGGGACTTTAAAAAGTTTTACTGAATACATTGTATTTTTACATCATGTATCAATATCAGTATATGGGGGCCAGAGGCAGAATGTGGTGGTTTGATTCAGGTATTCCCCCATAAACTAAGGTATTCTGAATGCTAGGTTCCCAGCTGATGGAGATTTGGGAATTAGCGCCCCCTGGAGGCGGTGTATTGTTGGGGGCGGGCTTATGGGTGTTATAGCCAGTGTCCCCTTGCCAGTGTTTGGCACACTGTCCTGTTGCTATTGACCACCTTATGTTGGCCAGGGGGTGATGTCCACCCTCTGCTCATGTCATCATTTCCCGCTGCCATCGTGGAGCTTCCCCCTCGAGCCTGTCAGCCAAAATAAACCTCTTTTTCCCACAAGTTGCTCCTGGCTGGGTGATTTCTACCAGCAATGCGGACCTGACTGCAGCAGCCTCCTTTCCTGTGCTCACCATCCTCCGCGCTGAAAACAGCAGCCCCAGGAGGCACATCTCACAAGGCTTTCGAGGCCCAGCCAGGGAACACAGGCTTTCTGCTCTCCTCAGCGCCCCGACTATGAACCTCCTCAGTAGGTGCACGTGCTGGCTATGTGAGTTCAAATCTATTTATTCCTTTGCCACTGTGGCAGGAGCTAACCCTGGTGGCCCCAGTGGAGACACCTCACAAACAGCCCAGGGGCAAATACCATTGGATTCCTGGTGGAGGGTAGTAGAGGGAAGACTGGAGAGGATGATGAATCTACTGTCTGTCTTTCTGTTGTTTGTTTTTTTGAGGTAGGGTCTCACTGTAGCTCAGGCTGACCTGGAATTCGCTCTGTAGTCTCAGGGTGGCCTCGAACTCACGGCGATCCTCCTACCTCTGCCTCCCGAGTGATGGGGTGAAAGGCGTGCGCCTAGTTCTATCCACCTGCTGCGGTCGGTCGGTCGGGTCCCTGCTGCTCAGTCTGGCTGGCTGAACAGAAATACCTACAACTCCCTCTCCGTGGCCTTCAGCTGCCAGAGGAAAAGCCCCGTCACTGCCAGAAGCCACTCTGGTGACGTGAGTGTTGCAGTAAAGGAGCCCGCTGGGTGAGGCGTCAAAAGCCGGGGGAAGGCAGCGATGTTCCACAAAGGCAGGCTAAGTTAGCAGACTGGGGGGCGGCCCAGCTTACTGGGAGGTTTTGAGCAGTCACTCCTCTACTTAGATAGCCTCCGCTTCCTGATCTGTGACATCCCTAAAATTCCTTCTTGCTCAAAAAGATGAAGTCTCGCTGGGCGTGGTGGTGCACGCCTTTAATCCCAGCACTCGGGAGGCAGAGGTAGGAGGATCACCTTGAGTTCAAGGCCGCCCTGAGACTCCATAGTGAATTCCAGGTCAGCCTGGGCTAGAGTGAGACCCTACCTCGGAAAACAAACACACAAACAAAAAATGAAAAAAGGGGCTGGAGAGATTGCTTAGTGGTTAAGCGCTTGCCTGTGAAGCCTAAGGACCCCAGTTCAAGGCTCAATTCCCAGGTCACACGTAAGCCAGATGCACAAGGGGGCGCACGCGTCTGGAGTCCAGCGCGCCCGTTCTCTATCTGTCTGCCTCTTTCTCTCTCTGCCCTTGATGGCCGGACCAGGAAGGCACCACGGGGGACCCGTTTCTTCAGATCACCTAGAACTTCCAATCCCCGCGGGCCAGAAGAGGTGTCAGAACCCAAGGCTGAAAAGCCCAGGCTGGAGAGATGGCTTAGCGGTTAAGACCTTTGCCTGCAAAGCCAAAGGATCCCGGTTCTACTCTCCAGGACCCACGTAAGCCAGATGCACAAGGGGGCGCACACGTCTGGAATTCATTTACAGTGGCTAAAGGCCCTGGTGCGCCCATTCTCTCTCCCTCTCCCTCCCTCTTTCTCACTCTCAAATAAATAAATAAAATACACTAAAAATAAAGTTTTTTTTTTTTAAGCCCCCTAATCACACGAACAAATCCTTCCTGGTTGCTCGTCAGGTCCAGGAAGCATACAAGATTCTGCTGAAAAAAAACCTCACGGACACTTTACTGTGCGGCAACCAGGCTCCTGATCTATGCATTCCTACGGGCCATTTCTCCCCCTAATAGCAGGATTATATTTACCAACCTTGTGGCGATTCTCAAAAAGCTTCAGGGGGGGGGGGAAGCCCCTACAATCCCACCCAGCTGCTGTCCTTTGAAACCCAGGATGGGCTGTGCCAGGAGCCCCCCCCCCCCATACGACACACACACTCCCGCCCCTGACAGGCAGATCAAATGGTGTGCAGCATAGGCTCAGGGCAGACCTATTGGCAAGCTAACCCCACCTTAAAAATCTGGCTTCCCACCCTTCATTCCTATCCCGTCCCTTCTCCCACCCCAATTTTGACTTGAACCAAAGATGGCTGAGTGAGAAGATAGAGAGAGAGAGAGAGAGAGAGTTAAAATGGTACAGTACCTGGTTTCCCATTCTGATCGGGGGCCTGGGGCCGCCTGCGTATCGTGGTGACATAAAAGGCTGCAATTACAGGGAATTAGTTCAATGACAGCCTGAGCTGCTCCCGTACACCGACAAACACAAACGTTCTACACTCTGCAAAGTCCACTTTGTTTTAAAAGTAATAATACTTATAAACAAATAAAAATAAAAGAAAAATAAATAAATAAAAAACAACTAGCGATGTTTCAACGCGCTCTCTTCCAGAAGCTTCTTCTTCCCTCCGGGTAAAAACTTCCCCCTGGGCAGAGAACAGACTGCTGACCTGCACCGGCTGACTTGAGACCTACTCTGGGCGGAGGAGCGGGCCGCCGGCCGGGGCTTTTGCGCAGGACACAGAACAGTTAAATCAATGCAGGGCAGAGGAGGCCGCGGAAGAGAACCAGAAAAAGGACCCGGATGTAACGTCTTCGGGTGTGCAGCGTGCGCGCACACACATACACACGCTTGAGTGCGCACGCACACACAGAAACCACTGACGAGGAGGAACAGGAAGGGGAGTGAGGATTTTTTTTTTTGGGGGGGGGGTGGGCAAACGCAATGGAGAAACAGTAAAAGGAGACAGTGGGCTCCCTAACTTAATGCAGGAGAATGGGCGAGAAAGCGGGAGTGCGCAAAGGAAAAAAAAGGCCAGGAAATGCAGCCTCGGTTACAAATGAATGGTTAACCAAACTCAAAAAAAAAAATTAAATTAAATTAAAAGTGAGAGAGAGAGAAAAAAAACAACAAAAACGCAAAGGCCACAGACAAGGTCACAGAAAATTTCTCTGCTTCTCTCTTGGTTTCGTATTCGAGCAGGGGTGTGATGTCCAAGAAGTGAAGCCTACCTTTAGACAAATATATATATATATATTTTGTTTTTTTCGAGGTAGGGTCTCGCTCGAGCTCAGGCTGACCCAGAATTCACTATGGAGTCTCAGGGTGGCCTCGAACTCACGGCGATCCTCCTACCTCTGCCTCCCCAGTTGCTGGGATGAAAGGCGTGCGCCACCACGCCCGGCTTTGTTGTGTTATTTTTTTTATTTTTATTTTTTTTTAAATTAAGCTTGTCAATCGAGACTGGCAGGCAATGCTAGAGCACACTTTGATTTTTTTTTTTTTTCCTCTGCGGGGGCTCTCTCCTCTTCCTCCGGCCCCGTGGGGCCCCCCCTGGCCGGAGGGCGGGCGAGCGAGCCAGTGCGTTTACCTGACTGTGGGGTCCCATCATGCTGCTGGGATTGTGAGGTGGAGGCTGTGCGTGAGGCGAGGGCTGTGACCCCGGAGGACCCTGTGAGGCCAGACAGTAGAGGCAGGTTATAGATCACAGCACATGGAGAAGCGCAGAAGCTTAAAAGAACAAAAAAAAATTAAACCAAAAAACGCAGAGTGGCGGGCGGGCGGGCGTGCGGGCGGTGGGCTCTGGCTGGCAGGAGGAGGTGGTGGTGGTGGTGGTGGTTGGTGGTTGGTGGAGCTGCTTGTATCCGGGTTCAATGGCGCACAACGACGGGCAGGCGGGGGGGGGGGGGAGGGGAGCTATCGGTACGCTCACAGGGGATTCGAGAGGACAAGAATAAAAAAATATAAAATAAAATAAAATGAAATAAAAATGAAGCACCTTGGTCGAAACACACAAGAGGCGAGGGCTGGACACGGGCTACCAGGGAGCGGTTTGCCATGTTAAAATACGCTGCTTGAGACACACTCTGAGGACAAAAAAGGGCACCCAAGACTCAGGTGCAAAACCTGCAGGGGAGGTGAGGAGGAATCCTGTGCAGTCCCACGCACCCCCCCCCCCCAGCTCACAGTCTGGGGCCAGAGAATCTGGGGCCAGAGACCCGACGACCTGAATCAGTCAGAACAGTATACATCCAGGGCTAATCGTGACGGGCAAGGGTGTGCGGGTGCCAGGGTTTCCACGCTTCTTGACTTGGACATTTCAAAACGGACCCGGTAAGGTGACCGGGGCTCTCGTTTCAACGTTTACCCATAAGGAAAGCGGGTCTTGTGAGGCCCCTGCGACTGTCGTGGTGGAGGGACTGGGGTCCACACCAGGGGATGGGGTGAGCCACGTGCACCTCCAAGCTGACCTGAGCACCTCTGGGCTATGGTGACCTCAACTCCACACGGAACAGAAAGGGCAATGAGTTCATTTAACCCACGGGGCTGGCCGGGCTGCAGGCTGCAACCCATTCGTGGGTGGTGTTGAAATCAATTTCGTAAGTTGCAACCATTACTATTACTATTATTATTATTATTTTAAATCCTGAAACATTAAAAAAAAATACATATACAATCAGAGCCTTCTGGCTGGATTCAGGCTAGGGACACGAGGCATGCCCCAATGCGATCTTTTCCCACAGTGATTACCCATCAGTCTTGGGAGTCTGAGGAAAATTCCGAACAAGTGTGGGTGTGCTTAACATTTTTTTTTTTTTAAGTTTTCCGAGGTAGGGTCTCACTCTAGCCCAGGGTGACCTGGAACTCACTACGTGGTCTCAGGGTGGCCTCGAACTCATGATGATCCTCCTCTCTGCCTCCAGAGCACTGGGATTAAAAAGGCGTGCGCCACCATGCCTGGAGACGGTTAACTTTTTAAAGTATTTTATTTATTTATTAATTTATTTGAGAGAAGGAGAATGGGCGCACCAGGGCCTCCAGTCATGCGCACGCAGGCACCTTGTGCGTCTGGCTTACGTGGGTCCCTGGGGAATCGAACCTGGCTCCTCAGGCTATGCAGACAAGCGCCTTAACCTCTGAGCAATCTCTCCAACACCACCCCACCCCCGTCCCCTCCCATTTCGGCGGTTAACGTTTTTTTTTTCTTTTTTCGTTTTTTTTTGGTTTTTCGAGGTAGGGTCTCACTCTAGCCCAGGCTGACCTGGAATTCACTATGTAGTCTCAGGCTGGCCTCGAACTCACGGCGATCCTCCTACCTCTGCCTCCCGAGTGCTGGGATTAAAGGCGTGCGCCACCATACCCTGGCGGTTAACTTTTAAAAAGGAGAGAAAGTTACAGTGATCGCGTTTCCACCCTCAGTCTAGGGGACCAGGCTCTGCTCACTGGGAGACCCATCCTTGCACCAGGGAGGTGGCGGGGGTTGGGGGTGGGGGGTGGGGAGGCACCGCGACAGCTACGAGGTGTGCGCAGCAGGAGGCCAGGGCCGTCCCCGCCGTCAGCAGCCCGGGATACCGCTAGGGGACAGGCCTGGGGAGTTTCTTGGCTCAGCCAGGGGCTGCTCACTTCCGGAGAGCTCGGGAGGAGCAGATGTTCTCCCCCTACCTGCCACGCTACCGATTCCAACAAGTGTGTGTCTTTCTAGCGGCTGCCAGCCAACGGCATGGTTTGTTACCGTGAGCAATTTTCTTAATTAACAGACATTAATTAGCCATTTAGCAATTTTGCAAGCATTTGTTTAGCGGCTTTCCTAAACACGAGTGCCACTGTGATAATGGCGCTGATTAGAGGGTCCCCTAATTAACAGTACAGGGAAGGAAAATTGAAATCACATAAATTAAAAAAGGGAGGGGGGAAGTTAATGAAGGCGGGACATATTTGCACCTGCAAGCCTTTTGTACCACGAAAACTTGGGTGTAATGTAAACAAAACAAGATAATTTGAAGCCAACCCCCTCAAAATAAGAAAGAAAGAAAGAAAGAAAGAAAGAAAGAAAGAAAGAAAGAAAGAAAGAAAATTAAAAAGAATAGAGAACGAGAGTTCAAGGGTGAGGTCCAGTTGCCAAGAGGGGGCAAAAGGCCGCTTCGTCAGTTCCCCCAGCTCTTGGCCACAGAGGTGCTTGCCTCCTCCTCCCCTGTGGTCCTCGCCTTACCCGCTGGTCACATGAGTGACTTCGCAGTGGCAAGCATGTCTTGGGCAAGGCCCTCACACCTATGCTCCCCACCAGGCTGGTGTGTGTGTGTGGGGGGGGGGGGGCTTAGTGGCTACTGCACTTGCTGGGTATGTTACGCACGCACGGGACACCCCCGGGTGCTTACCGTGGGGGCATCAACAGATGCTGCGGTTTCAGTGGGTCAGGCTTCAGACCCAGGCCTGATACTCAGCCCTATGGTGGCAGAGGTCTTAGGTCTTCCCAAGAGACGACAACCCCCCCACACACCGCCCCAGGGCTCAGAGCGCAGCGTAAGTGGCAAGTCTGTCAGTGAGGCCCTGGCCCACTGTCTTGTGGGAGCAGTTGATAGAATGCGCTGCTGAACCCAATTATTGGGGGGGCGACAGCAGCTCAGATATGCCCTCATAGACTTGAGGCTGTGGGGGACGGGACACTGAGAACCACAGAATCCTGACCCAAGCCAGTAGTCCCCAGAGGGACATCCGCCACAACCTCGGCCCATTTGAGATAAAGCTTAATCCTACCCACCTCATCAAGGTGGGAAGGGCCCCTCTTGCCCATGAGATGCTGACCAACTTCTGTAAGAACCTCACAGGTCTGCCCCTTCTGGGATCTGCTATATGGGTCAGGAGCCAGTGGGCCACCTACTTCCTCTCTATTTCTTTTTCCTTTATAATACTTTTTAGGCGTGTGTCCCTCTGCCCACCACGGGCTTTCTCGGGATCCAGTTGTTGAATGTTTTTGAGGAATCCCAAGTTGGGTCTGTCTGGAAGCCTGCTTGGCCAAGACAAGCACCTGGGGCACAGTCACCCTTGTGGACTCTAGAGGGTTTCTGTCATGGGTCTACATAATACTAGGAGCCGAGGGGAATGACAGCTACAGCTGCCCAGCTACAGGTGGTTTTTAATTTATTTTTAATTTTAATTTTTTTGTTTTGTCTTGTTTTGGTTTTTCAAGGTAAGGTTTCACTCTAGCTCAGGCTGACCTGGAATTCACGATGCAGTCTCAGGGTGGCCTCGAACTCACGGCGATCCTCCTACCTCTGGCTTCCAAGTGCAGGGGTTAGAGGCGTGCGCCACCACGCCCGGCTTCGGTTACAGATCTTTATGGCTGCCATTTCTCCCCACAACGGCCTACATGTACAGGGAAAAGGGGAGCCCCGGACAGAGGTAGGATTTGTTCCAGGTCAGAGGAGTAGGTGTACGCGTTCGCTGAGCCAAGCTTTCTAACACAGCCAGGCCTCTCTCTGCACCCTTGTGTCCCCATCCACTTAAAAGGCATGGGGGCTTGGAAAGAGCTGGGTTCGAATCCAGCACCTCCGGCGACTGTGCTGATTCGAGTAACGGGGAAGGAGCGTGGCCTCTCCCTGCACTTAACCGCGGACTCCGTGCAGGAGGGGACACCCATCGCTCCACCTTACCACAGCCAAGGAACTGCACTCCAAAGCACTGAGTCCCCTGCTAGTAGCACCGTAGTTAAATGAGTGGTAGAGGCAGGCTTCAAAGTCTGATTTGGGCGGGGGGGGGGGGGGCAGGCTCAGGGGAGCCTGCTATCCTACAAGTCTGCAAACAGCACCTACATATCCAAGAAGGCTCCCGGGCCAATTACGGTTAAGACGGAGTATCGGCGTAAGTTACCCAGGATTCCAATACAGGGTGACACCTTGCCCCCTGTCACTTCCCAGACAGGTAAACTGAGGCCCAGGGTGGCTACACAATGTAGGCCTGCTCCCTCCATGAGTCACCAAGGAGGCAGGAGGAGAACTGTGGCCCCCTAATTGAGCAGAACTCTTTTTTTTTAAAAAAATTATTTATTTATTTGAGAGAGGGAAAGAGGCACAGTGAGAGAGAGAGAGAGAGAGAGAGAGAATGGGTGTGCCAGGGCTTCTAGCCACTGCAAATGAACTCCAGATGCATGTGCCACCTTGTGCATCTGGCTTACGTGGGATCTGGAGAATTGAACCAAGGTCCTTATGGCTTTGCAGGCAAGCGCCTTAACTGCTAAGCCATCTCTCCAGCCCCAGAACTATTTTTTTTAAAGATGTATTTATTTATTTATCTGAGACCTAGAGAGAGAGAGAGAGAGAGAGAGAATGGGCACACCAGGGTCTCCAGCCACTGCAAACGAACTCCAGACGCCTGTGCCCCCTTGTGCATCTGGCTAACGTGGGACCTTGGAGAATCGAACCTGGGTCCTTAGGCTTTGCAGGCAAGCGCCTTAACCGCTAAGCCATCCCCCCACCCCAAGTAGAACTCGTTCTTCTGCACCACACTGTCCGTGGAATGATGACATGGGACCTGAGGCGCGGCGGGGGGGGGGGGAGAGATGTATAATGACAGGGAACCCCTGCTCCTGAATCTTGGAAAAGGTAGCAAACATACCCACATCCAATGTGGCCTTCACACTACCCCCTGGACGCTGTTAATGAACTCGCCGTTCTCTCACAGCCCGGCTCTAGATCTCCTCCCCCAGACACCCAACCCCCCCCGTCCTTCGTTTTCCATTCTTTTCTCCCCCCCTCCCCTGTAATTTCAGCACCGAGCACTGGTATATCTCCAGCAGCTTTGGAGAGCCACTTAGGCAGCGCCCAGGAGGCTCTGGTATGGGTGTGATCCAGGCAAGCGCTTGGCTCGTTCACAAAACCTCGCAGTCTGCGCGCGGATGGCTTCAGTGAAGAGGCAGGTCTGAGGGGTCTCAGGAAAAGCATTTCGCAAGTGTTGGTAGGAGCCCCCTGCCCCCCCACCCCACACCATGTCCCTGTGCTCAGCCTGAAGTTGTCCTTGAGAGAGGCGCTGTGGCATGATGGGAAAATCTTCGCCGTCCACGTGCTGAGCCCCGAGCATCAGGCTCCGTAAGCGAGAAAGGACCGTTTACAGACGCGGCAGGAGGGGGGTCCGGGTCACGGAGCGCCTCCAAGTGTCCCGTGCAGCCGCCCCTGGCTCGAGCTTGATTTCTTCGGTTCTGAAGTAGGTCGGGCTGCCCTGTTAGGAACGCTCATGGCCTGTGGAAAGCCACAGGGCAGCCTCCTCCTCCACGTCTCTGACACCCTGCCTGTCCTCAGGGTGCTGTGTGGGGAGCGTGAAGATAACATCTCCTGACACACCCCCCCCGGAACACGCGGGGAGGGCCTGGCCAGCCAGGCTCTGGCATGTGGCCAACACAACTCCATCAAGGGGTGTCTCAAGAACTGTGGGTACACCTTAAACACAGGTGGGGCTCGGAGAACTAGGAACATGTGTGAGCACCACAAGATTGGCCAGGTTAGCGCTCTAACCTATGGACTCTGGGGTGAGGTATGCTACCTCCTGAAGACTAAAAAAAAATCATAAATAAATAAAAATCAGGTTAAAGAAAAACAAACCTATGCTGATGTTTTTAAAGAAATATTTTATTTATTTTATTTGAGTGAGGGAGAGAGAGAGAGAATGGAAGACAGAGGGAGGGAGTGAAGGAGAGAGAAAGAGATAGAGAATGGGCACTCCAGGGCCTCTAGCCACTGCAAACGAACTCCAGACACATGAGCCACCCTTGTGCATCTGGCTTATGTGGGTCCTGGGAAAGTGAACTAGGGTCCTTAGTGGCTTCGCAGGCAAGTGCCTTAACCGCTAAGCCATCTCTCCAGCCCTATGCTGAATTTTTTTTTTTTTTTAAAGGAGAAGAAAGATAAGCCATAAATAGTCCCCCAAATTCTCTGCTCCTTCCTCACAGGGCACATGCATTCCTCATGACCATCTGCACACACACAGAAAGTCCACAGTCGCAGATAAATGATCTGGGACTTACTCCCAGGCTCCTGGGTTTGGCGGGGGGGGGGGGGGGGGGGAAGGGTAGTCTGACAGAAGCAGGCACGAGGTCAGGCTGTGGCACTGTGGTCCGAGTTCTGCAGGGCCCTGGGGTCCCAGAGTGGCTCACTGCCCAGGCTATGCGCCTTTTGTCCTCACACAAGACCACTGGGAAAAGGGACTTCAAGCTATAGCTACACACCCCACTCCTGCAGAAGCCGGGTTTGATCAACCACTGACCGGACGTGGTGGCCTTGCAATACCGGTGGTCAATGTCATCTGCCCGCTGGGTGTGTGTCACTTTGGTTGAATGAATATAAAATTTTAATAATTTTAGGGCACGAGAGGTGGCTTAGTGGTTAAGGCACATGCCTGCGAAACCTAAGGACCCAGGTTCGATTCTCCAGGTCCCGTGTAAGCCAGATGCACATGGCACATGCGATGTTGGGCTTGTCTCAAAAAAAAAAAAAATCTACTTGGGGCTGGAGAGATGGCATAGTGGTTAAGGTGCTTGCCTGCAAAGCAAAATGACCCAGGTTTGAATTCCCCAGGACCCATGTAAGCCAGATACAGAAAGTGGCACATGGTTCTGGAGTTCATTTTTGCAGCAGCTGGAGGCCCTGGCATGCCCATTCTCTGGCCCCTGCCTCTTTTTCTTATAAATAAATAAACAAACAAATAAAACTCAACATGGCCTAGAGTGCTCTCCACACCCTGCTTCAGTGCATCTGTGAAGTACAACTTTTTTTTTTTAAACATCTGGGGACTGCAGAAGCTGGGGTGGGAACCCTAATTCCCAGAGAAAAGTCTGAATATTGGTATGTGTGGCCAATATGGGCTCTGCTGCCCCCATAGTTCACTATCAGGTAGGCTCCCTGGGTACCCAGTAGATAGCCCAACACTACCACGATGCCCTGTGGGCACCAGTCCGGGGCATGGAGTATAGAGATGTGGCGTGGCGTGGCAGGCCATCTACCTAGTAGACAAGAAAGGCACCAGGTTAAGGGTGTGAAGAAATACACAGTAACAAGTCTTCCTCCTGGGAAGCTTCGCAGGAGGCCGGGCCAGCACTAGGCAAATGGCGAGGACACGGTGTGAGACTGAGTTTCCAAAACGGGCTACGACGCACGGGGAGCACGCGGTGGAGGTGCCATTCAACAGATCTGAGGCACACCTGTCAGTCCCACAAGAGTCAGTCAGCAAGCAACGGTTTCCAAATCGCGAAGAGCAAACTGGGGCCAGAGGGATGGCTTAGCGGTTAAGGTGCTTGCCTGCAAAGCCAAAGGACCCAGGTTCGATTCCCCAGGACACACGTTCGCCAGATGCACAAGGGGGCGCACGCGTCTGGAGTTCGTTTGCAGCGGCTGGAGGCCCTGGTGCGCCCATTCTCTCTCTCTCTCTCTCTCTCTCTCTCTCTCTCCCCTCTGCCTCTCTCAAATAAATATTTTCGTTTTTAAAAGAGGGAATCGAAAACGTAGGCATTCCACAGCCTAACTAGGAGTCCTCACTTCTTCCTCAGCCTTTGGACCATGACGGTTGCCATTGCACAGATGGGAAGTGACTTTGGGGGACTGTGCTCAGAGACTGCGGGCACAAAGAACGGTGAGACCTGCTCTAGCACGGAGTCAGGGTCAAGGGCAGCACAAAACCTCATAAGCATGGTCCTAGACTAGGCTATATATAGTAAGCTCAGGGCTAAATGTGGCCTGCAGGCTGTTTTTATAAATAAAGTTTTATTTGGACACAAGGGTAAACAGCTACATTCACTTACGCACTGTCCAGAGATGCCTTTGTATTTGAAGAAACCCCTCTCCCCCATCTTACAAAGCCCCTGATATTTGCTAGCTAGCCCTCCGCAGGAAATCTACAGACCCCTGAAAAGAGTTGGGCGGCTCGACTGAAGACGGAACTCTGGGGTCTTTTATTAACTCTCAAAGAAGAATGACAATACTACGCACCTACTTTCCGATTTTAAACTCACAGCCGAGATAGAAATTAACACCATTTTGGGCTGGAAGCATGGCTTAGCTGTTAAGGCATTTGCCTGCAAAGCCAAACAACCTAGGTTCGATTCCCCCATCCCATGTTAGCCAGATGCACAAGGGGGCGCATGCGTCTGGAGTTCGTTTGCAGTGTGGCTGGAGGCCCTGTTGCGCCCATTCTCTCCCTCTCACCCTCCCTCTTTCTCTGTCAGATAAATAAATAAATAAAAAATTAGCCCCATTTTACATAGGAGAAAGTATGTGACTTAGCACAGTGGTGCATGCCAGTAATCCCAGCATTTGAGAGGTGGAGGCAGGAGGATCCGTTGTTCAAGGCCAGCTTCAGCTATACGGTGAGTTTGAGGTGCAGGCAGCCTGGGCCATAGGACTTGTCTCAAAAACAAAGCAAACAGAGCCAGGCGTGGTGGCACAGGGCACGGTGAGACTACACAGTGAATTTCAGGTCAGCCTGAGCTAGAGTGAGACCCTACCTCTACCCTACCTCGGAAAACAAAAACAAAACAAAACAAAAAAAAAAGGACTATGAGAGCCAAGGTTTCCCCAAGTGAGGACAGTCAAAATGAACCGGGGCCTAGGGATATGCAAAGGTGCTCTATGGCTCTCCTACTAGCATGCCACATCAAAACACACACACACACACATACACACACACACACACACACTTGCTTGGCCCTCAGTCCTGAATAAACCATAGTTCATCACTATTAGTATAAAAGCCAGCATAGGGCTAGAGAGATGGCTTAGCGGTTAAGGTGCTTGCCTGCAAAGCCAACGGACCCAGGTTCGATTCCCCAGGACCCACGGAAGCCAGATGCTTCTCTCTCTCTCTCAAATATTTAAGAAGGCAGCATAGAAGCCCAAGCCCCCTGCCCCAGCGGCCCTCTTAGCTGATGGTCTGCCCTATTATTTCACCCATGCCACGATGCTGGGGGAAAGCCCTTTCCTGGCCCTGCGACGCCACAAGCATTCGTAGGCTCCGACACCCCTTTCCCCAGGAGCATGTTCAGGGAGGGTTCTTGGGAGCTATCGGCCAGAAAAGGACTCCCCACCTTGAATGGCATGGGTTGGGACGGAGTCGAGGAGAAAAGAGAGATCACTTTAGGGGACCTCCCTGTTGGGACACTGTGTTTGTCTCTGTGTGTTTGTGTAACTGGGTGCCCTTTCCAGGGACGAAGGAAGAGACAGCAGTATCCGACGAGGGTGTGCTTACACACACACGGGCTGGGTCCACCAGGGAGTATTAACCTGCGGGAGCCGGTCGAAGGAAGCGACTATCAGATCTGAGTCTCCAGAACCACATCTATCCATACCTGACCCCCGGAAGCTGTTTCTCTGCTTCTCCCCAAGTCAGAAATCGGGACTTGTGGTCACCAGAAAACTAACAGGTAACCTGGGATAGTAATTCCCATCTCCTGCTGACTGTATGCCGGAATTCACTCTGTCGTCTCAGGGTGGCCTCGAACTCACGGCGATCCTCCTACCTCTGCCTCCCCCGCGTGCGCCACCACGCCCTGCCCCTCTGAGGGTTCCTGGCAGGGTGCAGACGGCAGACAGAAATCCTTCCTGACTTCTATTTGTTGGACAGACATGCTTTGATGCTAAGTAGGGCAAGTAGAGATGGATCATTCATCTTGCCCCATACGAGTCCCTTGGAACCCAGGAAACATGGCTACTTTGTGAAGGCAATCAAACCAAAAGAAAAACCAAAAAAACAAAACCCGCCTTTTGCTCTGAAAATGGCCAGCACTGTAGGAACTGCCCACCGGCTTCCACCCCGCCTGCCCGTACTCAGGCTCCGCTGTTAATTACCCTGGCACCCTGAAGGTGGGGTGCACGTTAAAAGAGGCATGGCCCCGTCTACCCAGAGAATCCTGCTCGACTCGAAGCCCCCCAGTCTCACTTGGGCACAAAGCTCTTCCCCCTACCGCCCCACACCTCGAGAGATGATGCCCAGGTAACGATTCCTGGCTGACAACCAAGAAGGGTCCTGGAAGCCACAAACCTACAACCACCTAGAATTCAGCCCCCATCACCTACTGAGCGACAAGAGGCAGAGGGCAGACCGGGGAGGCCAGACGGCTAGGTGATTTCTTGTCTCGTTCCCTGAGATGCTTGAGAGTGGCCTGGGATCTCTCCTCCCCTCAGTGAAAATGAAGCAACAGGCTTATTAAGCAGGGCGTGGTGGTGGCGCACGCCTTTCATCCCAGCACTCGGGAGGCAGAGGGTAGGAGGATCGCCGTGAGTTCGAGGCCAGCCTGAGACTACAGAGTGAATTCCAGGTCGGCCTGGGCTAGAGTTGAGACCCTACGTCAAAAAAAACAAAACCAAACAAACAAACGAGCAACAGGCTTGAGCAAGGTGAAGGTCCAGGGCCCTGGGAATGCAAGGGTGTGGGACACCTGGTCCAGTGGGCAACCATGGATGACCCCTGGTGAACCCTGGCAGAAAACAACACCAGGAGCGGCCGGGCCGTGCTGGTGAAGAGCTTGGGCTCATGGAGCTTGGACTGTGAGCCCTCCGAGGCGGTAATTCCACCTGCGGGAGAACCAGCAGTCCTAGAGTTCCTAGAGTCAGGGTCCAGTGCTGGAAGGCAGCCCTCACTGAAGGAACCTTCTGGAAGCCCCTTATTACCAACGCCCTAGGGAGCCAGCCCCAGCTACCCGGGAGCCCCCACCTGATACAAAGGGCTGTTTGGCGGCGGGAGCTAGCTGGTCTTGGAAGTGATCTTTTCTTAGTTTTGGCCTCGAAGCTCTGAAATGCCCTAGATCTTCTGCTTTCCATTGCACCTCCCACATCCACTCATTCTAACGCTGCTGGGGACCAGGTCCTAGAGAGCAACGCCACTTTTTCTAGAGCACAAGTCTCCAGACTCCAGAACATTCCTTCCTTCCCTTCCTTTCTTTTCTTTGTCGAGGTAGGGTCTCACTCTAGCTCAGGCTGACCTCGAACTCACGACAGTCTTCCTACCTCTGCCTCCCGAGCACTGGGATCAAAGGCGTGCGCCACCATGCCCAGCTCTTAGAACATTTCTTTCATTCCTTTTTGTTGAGGTAGGCTCTCACTCTAGTCCAGGCTGACCTGGAGTTCACTATGTAGTCTCATGGTGGCCTCGAACTCGCGGCCATCCTCCTACCTCTAGCTTCCCGAGCGCTGGGATTAAAGGCGTGCGCCCACCACGCCCGGCTCTCTTAGAACACTTCTGTCACTCTAAGAATCAGCTACTAAAATTCATTTCACGAAAAGCAACTTTTGATCAGATCCTCACATTGGGCTCTTTTTATTTTTTTTGGCTCAGGGACAAGACTTCAAAATCTTCTTGACAGAGGTAGGAGGATCGCCGAGAGTTTGATGCCACCCTGAGACTACATAGTGAATTCCAGGGCAGCCTGGGCTACAGTGAGATCCTACCTCAGGAAAAAATAAAAATAAAAAAAACCAACTTCTAGAACAGCACTGTGACCTGAGAGGGAAAAGCCTTCTAAAGCAGGGAGAAGTAAGACTCCACACCAATGGAGGGAGAGGCAGAGGCTAGTTCTGAGAACAACAAGGGCAGGCCCTTGATCTGAGGAGCCCCAAGCTGGTCTGACAAATGGTATAAGGAGTGGCAGAGGCAGCAGGCAAGGCACACGGCCCCCCAAAGAGAACTGGAGACTGGTAAAGAAGGGCCCCTGTGGGGCTGGAGAGATGGCTTAGCGGTTGCCTGTGATGCCTAAGGACCCCGGTTCGAGGCTCGATTCCCCAGGACCCACGTTAGCCAGATGCACAAGGGGGCGCACGCGTCTGGAGCTCGTTTGCAGTGGCTGGAGGCCCATTCTCTCTAACTGTCTCTTTCTCTCTGTCCGTCACTTTCAAATAAATAAATAAAAATAAACAAACAAAAAAGGCACCCTGTGGGCAGCAGAAGTACTTGGTGGAGAACACTTATGTGGGGGGGGGGGTGGTCAAATGCACTATAAACACATGAGGGCCAGGCCGGTCGCTTGTGACCTTGTGCGGAGTTGACTGCACGCTGCCCTCTGGGAAGGAGTCCTGTAGATTCTCAACCATCCCCCAACTCTTCCGTACAACCCACAGCCCTATTATATATGCTCCTATTGTACACGTGGAAGGCGACGGAATTCAAAGGATACTCAGGTGAGATTCACTGGTGACAGAACTCAGTGAATAGACAATGACTGGGGCCCTGCGGTCATACGCTACGTCTCCGTCAGGCACATGTGAAAGAAAAAGAAAGGCCTGTTGGGGCTGGACGGAAGGCTCAGCGGTTAAGGCGCTTGCCTGCGAAGCCTAAGCACCCATAGGTTCGACTCTCCAGAACCCACACATAAGCCAGAGGCACAAGGATGAGGCAAGTGCAAGGTCTCACACGCCCACTAGGTGGCGCAAGCGTCTGGAGTTCGATTTTAGTGGCTGAGGCCCTAGTGTGCCAATTCTCTGTCTCTCTCTAAGATAAAATAACAGCAGGGCATGGTGGCGCACGCCTTTAATCCCAGCACTCAGGAAGCTGAGGTAGGAGGATGGCCACAAGTTATTAACTGGAGCAGAGAACTAGGATTCAGGGTGGTTTGGGCCAAGGGAGTTGCCCTGTTAAAGGGCCGCATGGGGCAGGCTGGAGAGAGATGGCTTAGCGGTGAAAGCGCTTGCCTGCAAAGCCAAAGGACCTCGGTTCGATCCCCCAGGACCCCCGTAAGCCAGATGCACAAGGTGGCACATGCGTCTGGAGTTTGTCTGCAGTGGTTGGAAGCCCTGGCGTGCCCATTCTCTCTCTCTCCCTCTCTCAAAATAAATAAACAAAAATAAAATATTTTTTTAAAGGGCAGCATGGGGCCTGGTGTTTCACAGGTGCCAACTCTTTCTTTGTCAGTGGCACTGAAGGGTTAAGTACCCAAAAGGCCAGTCCATTTGGAGAAACCCTAAACATTTCCCATAGCAACGCCATGAAGGCAGTGCTGAGCCCCAAGACTCCCTTCTGGCAAGAGAAGAAAAGTCAAGGGGTGGGGGGGACCTTGCTCTCAGGTGAGTCTTGACGTAGGTTCACTTGAGCCGGTGGCTAACAGGTGTGTCATGCTTGTCAGGCACCTGACGGAAGGCGGGCTTTGCTGCGTATCAACGACTTCGCAACACCCTCACGTACCATAACGTCTGAGCCCTGGATTCAATCTCCAGCACCAACTCAAATCAAAACAGCTCCCCTAAAAGCCGGGCGTGGGGACCCACGCCTTTAGGAGGATCAAGACCACCCTGAGACTACATAGTGAATTCCAGGTCAGCCTGAGCGAGAGTGAGACTCCACCTCAAAAACCAAACCAAACCAAACCAACCCAAACCAAACCAAAACATTCCCTAAAGATGCGCTATCGGGCTATCGTCACTCCCAGTTACAAGAAGAAGTTGCTGAGGTTCGGGGAGACTCGTTAACTTTCTTAGGGTAACCCCCATCTGCAGGGAGAGTTGAGAGCTCTTTCACAGACTGGAGGGAAGAGATTGAGGCCCCAACACAGAAGCAGACAAACAAACGGACAGGCGTGCTCCCTAGGCCCCTGCCAGCATCTGGAGGCCACACCTCATCATCTTCAAGCAGTAATAAGAAACATTACCCAACATGAACATGGGTTTCTGGACCCCCCCCCCCCAATCCCCTGCCACCAGAAGCAACAGGATCCTCACAGCACTTCCACACCACATTGGCCCACCAGGAAGAGGCACAGCACCCCTCCCCACCAGGTCCCATTCATGCCCACTCGCCGAGTGACCCTTAGCCAGGAGTCACCCACACCCTTCCTGGTCCTGCGCGCACGGCTGATGTCGTGTCCCCTAGGTGGGCAGCCCTCGTCTCCTCCAGTCTCATTCTCCACCGCTCCGGCCTCGGCAAGAGACACACTTTGCCGGGAGAAAGCTCACCGGAGTGCAGTGTGCAGGGCCCAGGGCATGGCTCCCAGCAAGCCCTTCTCGTCTTGTGGAGGAGCCACTTCGTGGGAGAAGTTGCCAGAAGAAAAAGACTTAGGCAGAAACAGAGCGTGAATCCGACGCTCGCTGGGAGGGCTCCCGTCACGTACCCAGCCATCGGAAGGGCCCTCGCACTGCGTTAGGTGCTCGAGTCGCCTCTGACCTGTGCCCTGGGACCCTCGCCCAGATCTGTGTGTGGACTGCCAAGACGCAGGCATGTTAGGGCAGGACTGGAATTCCCTTCCCCAAACATCGTTACACTACAAGAGCTAAGAAATTTAACTTAAAAAAAATCTGTTTATTTTTTTATTTGAGAGAGAGAGAGAGAGAGAGAGAAGAGAGAATGGGAGCGCCAGGGCCTCCAGCCACTGTAAACAAACTCCAGACGCGTGCGCCCCCTTGTGCATCTTGGCTAACGTGGGGTCCTGGGGAATTGAGCCTCGAACCGGGGTCCTTAGGCTTCAGAGGCAAGCGCGCTTAACTGCTGAGCCACCTCTCCAGCTCAAATTTAACTTTCTTTTTGTTGGGGGAAAAAAAAAAAATCCTCAGACTTGCAGGAGCCTCTAGAAGGCCTACACTACCCCTTGTAGTAAGCTGTGGAGAAACCAAACAAAACAGCCCCTACCCCAAAGGAGGGCTCTTGAGGTAGAGGAAACAAGACAGCGTGGAGGTGGGCGGCTGGCAGCGCAAGCCAGCGGCCCCCAAGGAGCGGGGAGAGGGCTCGATTGTGGAAGAAAACCAAGGGCACGCCGGGCGTGGTGGCGCACGCCTCTGATGCCAGCGCTCAGGGAGGCAGAGGCAGGAGGATCGCCGTGAGTTCGAGGCCAGCCTGAGACTACAGAGTGAATTCCGGGTCAGCGTGGGCTAGAGTGAGACCCTACCTCGGGGGGGGGGGAAGAAAAAAGAAAACCAAGCGCAAATACACGCAGGTCGAAAGGCGAGAGGCTAAACCAGCTCAGGCTTCGCCTGAACTGGGTTGACAGCTTGGAGGGAGTGAGGCTAGCAAAGGGGTAGGGGGGGGGGGAGCAGCAGGCTCTCTGCCCAGGCCCCCTAGTTGGCCCTGGGGGAAGGGGGGAGTCCTGCCAGAGACATCCACTCTGCACACATGCATAAAGAGAGACAGAGAGAGGGAAAGCAAGCTTGGGGAGGAGGGCACGGCAGGCCTCCGCGGCACGGGGACCGAGCTGTCCCTGCGTTAGGGGGCAGTCGCGGCCCGCGCAGCCGCCGGGGGGGGGGGGGGGGGGGCTTTGTTAGGGAGCCGAGCTCCGGGGCGCTGACTGCTGATGCATAGCTAACCGGGCGGCAGACATTGATTTATGTCCAACTTTCCATTTCATCAGTGAGAGTTACAGCACTCCATGTGGAGCGCACGTCTTTTTTTTTTTATTTTTTTTATTTTTAGGGAGGGGGAGGGAGGCGAGAGCGTGCAGCAGAGACAGGAGACACACAAACACGTCCACACGTGTGCACGCCGGCACGCGTATCTGCCAAGGCTGCAACTTCCTGTTTGAAGGAGGAGAGCGAGGGGGGGGGGGCGCCCAGGCCAGCCTCCGAGGCCGCCTGGCACGTCAGGAGTAACCTTTTGTCCGCCGTTGCTAGGAGCTCTGGTGCCGGTCATCTGCTGTCGGGCAGACGCTGGGCACCAGGCTGGCTGCGGGGTGGGGAACAGCCTGACCTTTGTGGAGGTGGGTGCTGGCCAGCAAAGGTGACTGTGGCTGGCGGGCCGGGTGGTGGTGGTGGTGGTGGTGGGGGTTGGGGACACCCCTTCCCTGAACAGAAGGACAGAGTCAGGCCCAGAGAGGGCAGGGTGGCTCCTCACAGACACTTGACAACAGGCCCGGACTCATGCCAGTGTGTCTGGCTCCCATGCTACAGGGTAGAGGGCCTTAGGGTTCTGGCCTCCAGCTGGTTTGGGTCTCACTGACCAGAGGACTGGGGGTGGCTGCTTCCAGAGCAAACAGGGGTGAACAGGTGTGGGGGTGGAGGAGGGAGGGGGACCAGCAGTCTCTCCCCTCCACCGGTGGCCTGGTGACCAGCAGTTGGGGCACACCACCTCCTCTCTAATCCCTCTCAGCAGGGGGTGACCCTGCCTTCTGCCAGTCTCCAGGCAGATGGGCTGGGTCGAGAGAGGCTGAGGGGGTTGGGGGTGGGGGGTGCCTCTGTGCCCTGAAGGGGACTCACACAGCCACTCCAGGCCTTCAACCCAGTATGTGCTGGGCACGGGCTGGCAAGAAGGCAGGCCGTGGGGGGGGGGAGGGGGGGTTGAGAGAATGGGGTGGAACACTTGCAAAGAAAGACTGGCGTTTTTCTCCTGAGAGGCCGCGGGTCTCCTGTCCACCTTCCAGAACGGGACACGTCCTGTCTGACAGCACTTCACCCCAATGCTAAGAGGGTCAAGACAGTTCCACCTGGCCCCCCCCCCGATCCCCACAACACAAACACGGCACAGGCAGGGAGGGGTCGAAATGCAAAGCTCTCTGTCACCTGCCCGGCATTGTCTAACTGGCCGGAGGAGCCTGGGTCTCCTCCCAGCTGGCCTCCTGCCCTGCTGCAGTGTCCACCGAGGGGCCACCGGTCACGGGCAAAGGGAAGCCACAGGCCACAGCTCCCAGCCTCAGCCCCGGCTCAGGCTCCCACACCGGGTTGCTTCTCAGAAGCAGCCTCAGGTTCCTGGGGTCGCGTCATCCACGGAACTCTGTCTTTAAATTCAAGTCCTGTGCGGGCAACACCTCTGGCTGGCTCTGGTCACCTTCTAGCCCCCTTTCTGTGGTTGGCCCCCCTGAAGCCAAGTTTTGCAGCTCCTTTGCCTGGTCTCCATGGCTCTCTGCCTAGCCCCACCCACCCCACAGTGTGCTTTCTGCTTTTTTGTTTTTTTTTTTGGTGTTTCCCTCTGGCCCAGGTTGACCTGGAATTCACCATGGAGTCTCAGGGTGGCCTCGAACTCACGACGATCCTCCTACCTCTTGCCTCCCCCGAGTGCTGGGATGAAAGGTGTGCGCCATCACGCCCGTCCGTGTGCTTCTTGTATTAAGTCCCTCCTGTGGCCTCTACAGGACCCTGAATCCCTGGAGGGGCCCTGGCTACAGCCCACGTCCGTCCAACTTTCCCGGTTTTCAGTTCCAGCCCACTCACTCGCTCGTCTTTGACCCACCATCTCTCCAGTGGGGAATCCCAGCCCTGCCAAGCTGGACTCAGGGAACAGGGAGGTTTGATCCCCGCCCCCCCCCCCACACACACACTTGTTCTAGCATCAGCCTAGCTTCCAAACACTTGTCCGGCAGTAGCACCTTTCTGGAAGGTGAAATGGTTCATTTAACAATTGCTCCTGTCTTCTTCCTGGCGAGGAAGGCAGCAGATATAGCACCCGGCCTGGCTCTCCCCAGCCCCCATCCCTTGACCCCCCCATCCATTGCTGTAGTGAGTGGCAAGTTCTCATTTTACAGGGCACTGACTTCCCTAGAAGGCGCATGCCTTTACTCCCAGCACTCGGGAGGCAGAGCTGGTGGGAGGAATCGCCTTGAGTTCAAGGCCACCCCGACACTACACAGTGAATTATTCCAGGTCAGCCTGGTGCTAGAGTGAAACCCTACTTTGAAAAAAAAAAAATTTTTTTTTTTAATTATTTACTTAACTGAGAGAGAGGGAGGATAGAAATGTATACGTGTGCCAGGGCCTCCTGCTGCTGCAAACAAAATTCCAGGGCGTGTGTGCCACTTTGGGCATCTGGTTGGACGTGGGTCCTGGGGAATTGAACCCGGGCCAGCGGGCTTTGCAAGTAATCGCCTCTAACAGCAGAGCCCTCGTCTCCCTAGCCCTGAAATGTCTTCTTTAACAGAGAACTCAAACTGGTCCTTCCTCTTTCCTCTTGAGAACCTCAGATTTCTGAGGGTGGAGTCTCAATGAGGCAGAGCGGTCTCTACCACTGGGAAGGATGTCAGACACTTCAGACAGCCAGCAGAATCCTTCTGAGGCTACATCTCTCTGGGGGGGGGGGGGGGAGCCCCGGGCCGAGTTTGTGAGAGAGACAGGCAAGAGTCGTCATTTGGGTCGCTGGAGGGAAGGGTTAGGGCCTGATGTCTCTCTCCCTTCTATTTGCAGAAGGCGTCCTGAAATCCTCTAGGGGCAGAACCCTAGAGTCTCTTTCTAGGGTTAGGTAGGAATGCCTTCAGTGGAATAAAGGGATATGTCAGTGACTCTTTCCCCACTGCAGGGAGGCTCACGTAAGGACCAGCTTAGCTTTTGCCAAAGAGATCTGAGCCAGGCGTGGTGGTGGCACACGCCTTTAATGCCAGCACTCGGGAGGCAGAGGTAGGAGGATCGCCGTGAGTTTGAGGCTACCCTGAGACTACATAGTGAATTCCAGCTCAGCCTGGGCTACAGTGAGACCCTACCTTGAAAAACCAAAGACAGACAGACAGAGAGAGAGAGAGAGAGAGAGAGAGATCGGGACCCTTGTGCTGCCCCAGGACTCTTCCAAAGAAGACATGGTCTTTAACCTCACACGACCTGGCACCTGCAGCATCAGGTCACTTCTGGGATTCCATGCCCGCCACCCATGAAGGACCAATATGGGGCAACAAACGCGGACACGCACCTCCTTACATGTCCTCTGCCATTTCAGACGTCACCAGTTAGTCTCTGTGGAACCTCACTCAACGTGGCTTTACTTACTTATTTGTTTGTTTGTTTTTTCTTACAAGGTAGGGTCTCACTGTAGCTCAGGCTGACCTGGAATTCACTATGTAGTCTCAGGTTGGCCTCGAACTCACGGTGGATCCTCCTACCTCTGCCTCCCCAGCGCTGGGATTAAAGGCGTGCGCCGTCATGCCCGGCTTTTAACATGGCTTTAGAATTGCCCCTACCCGTGGGCTGGAGAGATGGCTTAGCGGTTAAGGCACTTGCCTGCGAAGCCCTGAGGACCCAGGTTTGATTCTCCAGATTCCACGTAAGCCAGATGCACATAGTGGTGCATGCGTCTGGAGTTCGTTTGCAGTGGCTGGAGGGCCTTCCCTTTCCCTCTTTCTCTCCCTCTCTCTAATAAAAAAAGGAATTGCCCCTACTCAGTGCTGAGCAGCCCCTGTTAGCCAACCCCAGCTGGCCTTTGAGCACACACGCATCTGCTACTTTTGAAAGAAGAGCCACAGTGTGTCTGCCTGTCTGTCTGTCTCTCTCCTCTAGAATGATAATTAGACACATGTCTATGCCTGCACTTTCAGGGTGATGTGGGAGCTGGAAGCCTGGGACCGAACTTCACCGACAGCCTTTGGTGAAGAGTTAGAAGGAAAATCCTTGGCCCTTCTCTATCTCCCTTTCCCATTCAGCCTCGCCTCCTCTGCACAGATACCGAAAGGAAAGCAAAGCCACAAGTCTAAAAACCACACGCAACTGAAAACAATTGGAATTTGAAAACAAAACAAGACCAATAAATAAATAAATAAATAAAATAAAAACAGTCTGTACCCAAGGCTCTACTCTCTGTGACCTCTCCTGTAATCCCTCACTTCTGGACCTACAGATCCTTTACTGGACGGTCCCCCTCTGGGGGCCAAGGAAGTAGAGGACCCAGCCAGACCAGCAAGCCTGGCCAAGGTCATGCTAGATCTGCCAGATGTGCAGCCCGAGTTAAGCCCTGGGGGTGGAAAACACCACTGCCTCCCTTACAACATAAAAATCTGCCTGGAGCCGGGCGTGGTGGCGCACGCCTTTAATCCCAGCACTCCGGAGGATCGCTGTGAGTTCAAGGCCACCTGAGACTACATAGTGAATTCCAGGTCGGCCTGGGCTAGACTGAGACCCTACCTCGAAAAACAAACAAACAAACAAAATCCTCCTGGATTTGAAGCAGAAAACCGAGGTTGGAAAGACTTGGATGGTCTAGCCTGCTCCATGAACTGGCGAGGAAATGGGGGCCTAACAATGGGAGCAATTGGCCCAAGGTCAGCCAAGCCCCTAGTAGGTGCCTGGTGCTGGGAATGCCACTGCAAAACTTAAGTTAACATGCCTGGCACGGTGGCGCACGCCTTTAATCCCAGCAGCACTAGGGAGGCAGAGGTAGTAGGAGGATCACCGTGAGTTCAAGACCACCCTGAGACTACATAGTGAATTCCAGGTCAGCCTGAGCTAAGTGAAACCCTACCTTGACAAAAAAAAAAAAAAAAAAAGTAAGTTAAGGATCACAGAATTGTAATGCCTTGACGAAATTTTGCCAAGATCCCCAAGAGCCTCACACTAAACCCCCCCCCCCCCCCGGCAACCATGAAACATACCCAGATCAGTGCCCAAAACACCTCGCCTTGCCACCAGACACATCTCAACACGTTAACTCCACAGGACTGCACTGGCAGTGCCCACCTCAGAAACCCAAACGACAAGGAGTTTGAAAAAGCAAACGAGACCGGCGAGCCGTGTGCAGGACTTAATAACCCTCGGACTCCGGGAGCCTTCCCGGGGCTCGGCGGCCAGAGGCCTGGGGTTAAAAGGAAGTCTTGCGTGCTGCTGAGGGGCTGAGATGAGGCGCAGACAGACAGACGCTCCCTCCCACCCACCCTAGAGGCCCCGGTAGCTTTAAATTTAGGACCAGCTGACCTGGAAAGGGTGCCTGTCAGTGCGGGGCAGAGACTCAGGCTGGCTAACTGATGCACGCACGGCCTTCCTGCGGGCAGAGCTACCTGCCTGCCCAGGCTAATGCCAAGAGGAGAAGTAGTACAAATTGTTGGTGGCAGATAAGACCCTTGATATCGTATCTTGTTTCCCCGTCCGACATCACAGCGGACAGCCGGGAGACGAGCAAAGGGGGCAGGGGTGGCCGTCAATCACTAGTACTTCCATGGAGAGCTGCTGACCTACTCTGGAAATGGGCTGTTTTCCACCGCTTTCCAGAGAGATGCCCCTTCCTTGCAGGGTACCCAGGTCACGTTAGTGTTACAGCCCAGGAAGGACCAAGCTGAGTGCCTGGCTGCCCCACACCCCCCCTCTTCACCTCTGCCTGACAGGGAAATGATGCTGGGAGCAAGAGAAATGGGTCACATAGTGCTGCCCGAAAGGCACAAGTCCCAGGGTCCGAGAGCCCTGTCGGATGGCCCAGCTGCTCTTGACAGTGTACCCTGCCTGGGGAGGGGACGGAGATGACCTCAAGTCAGAGAGTCCCAAAGTTACGTCTGTTTGATCGTAGCTGCCGGTGGCTAAATAAGGGCAGCAACCAGGCTGGGCTTCTGACCGCATACCCCAAACATCACGGGGGGAATGTCCCAGAAATATGTATGGAATTAGGCCTATGAACCAGAGAAGACGATACCAAGGCAGGAAGCTGGGAGGCCTGTCCCTTGGTCCGATGGCCGAGTTTACAAAGCACATCTTAAGCTACCGTCCACTTCTTCCTCCCTCCACAGTGGCCTTCTGTGGCTGCCCGGAGGCCAGCAAGGCCGTTTCATAAGGAGACGCGCAGCACGGGTGGCAGGGAAATCACGCGTGCACTGGATCCGGGCACCCACGGGGCCCTGAGTGAAGATGGGAACCTGGGGACGGGCGGCCGGCGCGCAGAGCACCAGCGGGGAAAGCCGCCGCGTGGGGGGCAGGCTGACCCTACACGGTCAGCCTCTTGGACAGCAGTTCCTCCGGCTTCGCCTTCGGTGAAGGCGCTGTAGCAACACAGATTTTGCCTGTCTCGGGTCCCCCGGGCCTTCAGGAGTTCTGAGCCCTCATTTTTTCCCAGCTCCTCTTTCCTGCAGTCTGCAGTCTTTACCCTAGAGATGCCCTGGTTGGCTCTCAACTGGAGCCTCGAACTTCCAAACTGTTGACGGTGCTCCCGTCTCTATACCACGGATGGCATTCGATGCCCTCAAGTGCTACCCTTAACCGCCCCCCCTCAACTCCCACTGTCCATCTGATGAGCAACCCTAATACTTCTGTTTTAGGGGGAGCAACCAAAATTTCATTAATGCTCTTCTTTTTTTCTTCCCCCCTAAAGGTAGGGTTTCACTCAAGCCCAGGCTGACCTGGAATTCACTCCGTAGTCTCAGGGTGGCCTCGAACTCACGGCGATCCTCCCACCTCTGCCTCCCGAGTGCTGGGATTAAAAGGTGTGCGCACCACGGCCGGCTACTAATGCTCTTCTTGACTGCTGAGCCATGCCCCCTAACCCTCCTCTCCCCCAGAGTGGACATCAACCAAAATGAGAGATCTTGCACAGGAGAAGTGTCTCTCAGATCATCCCCACTGCAGGGGCGGGAGGTTAATGTCCCCAGGGGGTGTCTGTCCTACCCTTGCTCACAAGCCTCCATCCTGCTTGGGCTCACACAGTATAAAAGCCTCTTTGGGGGCTGGAGGGACGGCTTAGTGGTTAAGGCGCTTGCCTGCAAGGCCAAAGGACCCAGGTTCGAATCCCCAGGGCCCAGGTAAGCCAGATGCACAAAGGGGCGTATGTGTCTGGAGTTCGATTGCAGTGGCTGGAGGGCCCTGGTACGTCCATTCTCTTTCTTTCTCTCTCTCTCTCTCCCTTCCTCCCTGCCTCTTTCCTCTGCCAAATAAATTTTAAAAGAAAGCCCTGTCGCCCTCCTGTCCCAGCTCTGAATAACCGAGCTTCACACGACCACTTCTCGCCACGTCCTGGTCAGGTAGTAGCACCCTTCAAAGGTGTGGAGAACCAGGCACGTTCTCAAACTCGGCCGGCACTCCACGGGCAGGCTTTAAGGAATGTGCGATGTCACAATCAGGCGCTCTACCATGAAAGCTACTCACAGCCCTGCAGGCCGACAGGGCTCCAAGGTGGCTCTTCCTAGTCCCAATTTGGCTGAAGGGGAAGGAGAGGGAGGGAAGGATGCAGGAGGTGGTGTATTAAGTGTGTGTGGGGTGTGGGGGGGTGGAGGTGGAGGAGGTGGCCACGCCCAAGCCCGACTACACCCTAGAAATCCTATCACCCTAGAAAGCAAGGAGGCAGGGTTCCCGCCCTGTGTGGAATGTGTCCCTGCCCACGGCAGGCAACGTGTGGGCACAGATGCATGTGGGGTGCCGCCTGTGATCAGCGGTTAGCCAGAGGGAGAGGATGCCCAGAGAGGCCAGGACGGTGGGGTTCTGTCCTGTAGACGGCACCTTACAATGACCGTGAAAGCAGCAACAGATCGGAAACCCAACAACAGTTTACTCATTTAAAACAAGGGCCGGGCGCGGTGGCGCACGCCTTCAATCCCAGCACTCGGGAGGCAGAGGCAGGAGGATCGCCGTGAGTTCGAGGCCACCCTGACACTGCATAGTGAACTCCACGTCAGCCTGGGCTACAGCGAGACTCTACCTCATTAAACCAAAAAATAAAGATAAATAAGAAAGGGGGGGGAGAGCAAAGAATTAAAAAAAAAAACAAGCATTTTGTGAAACGAAGAACGCTCTACACTGGCCCGGAAGCGCTTGTCCACCAACCCAGGGTGGGCACCACAGGGCCTGGTGTTGGGGGGGGGGGACTGGGGATGGTGCCAGCCTTCCCATCTCTGCTTCTCACTTGGCCAGGGTGGAGGAAGAGACAGGAGGACAGAGCCTCAACCAGCACAAAGCCACTGTATTTAGACCATGGCAAACCGAACTGACCTTTTGCTGTTTTTTTTTTTTTTTTTCCTCTTCTCCTCTCCTCCCACCCACCAGGGAACACAAGAGGTACGCGGAGGACGCACTGACCCCCCCCCCGGACGTACCTGAAAGAAACCTGGCGGGATGGGGCCTCCGGGCATGCCGTCGTTGGGGGGAATGTTGCCAAGCACAGGACTTGGGGCAGCTGCTGCACTCTGTGGAGAGAGAAAGCAGAAGTCAATGGCAACGGGTGCAATAGTGGCACGTCTGTCATGGTGGAAACCAACTGCCCTCTAATTGGACTGGAGGCCCGCTCCATGGGAGGGAATACATCCCTGATACTGAAAACCTAAAACAGGGCTAGTCATGAGCCCTAGGGGTGTAACGTCTGCTGATGTCTGGCTAAATGTATATACTATGCTCATCAAACTGCCCAGTAAGCATTTCTCTTAATGTTCATACCCATATATATTAATGCTACTCTCACTTTGGGTAGAGAATCTTCTCTTTTCAGATGGCAGTGACCTTGGACGACTCAGAAGGGATCATAGTGCTGGAAATAAGTGACTGGAGTACTGAGAAACATCTTGATCACACCTTCCAAGGCTCAGGGTCTAATGCAGAAGAGGTAGGGTAAAGAACGTAAGAGCCAAAGGAAGGGTAGGACTCCTTACAACGTGCTCCTCCAGACACAAAATGGCCTGGATATCCATGACCTCACAGTGCCTGACACTACCTACACAAGACCATCATAAGAGGAGGAAAAGATCATGACATCAAAATAAAACAGAGACTGATTGAGAGGGGGAGGGGATACGATGGAGAATGGAATTTCAAAGGGGAAAGTGGGGGGAGGGAGGATATTACCATGGGATATCTTTTATAATCATGGAAGATGTTAATAAAAATTGAGGAAAAAAAGAAGTCAATGGCAAAACCCCCAAGCCGGACACAGAACCCCAAGCCCCTGCTCCCCAAGACTCTTCCGTCCTCAAAGGCTACCTCTACATTAAACATTCCAGGCATATCGATGACCTCACAGTGCCTGACACTACTTACTCAAGACCATCGTAAGAGGAGGAAAAGATGATGACATCAAAATCAAAGAGAGACTGATGGAGATGGGGAGGGGATATGATAAGAAGCTAAACAAAACAAAAAAACCTTCCAGGCCCCCAAGCCAAGCACGGCCACCGCTGGTATAGATGTTAAGCAGCCTTGCCGGGCGTGGTGGCGCACGCCTTTAATCCCAGCATTTGGGAGGCAGAGGTAGGAGGATCACTGTGAGTCCGAGGCCACCCTGAGACTACATATGAATTCCAGGTCAGCCTGAGCTAGAGTGAGACCCTGCCTTGGAAAAAAAACAAAAATCACACAAAAAAAGAAAAGACGTTCAGCAGCCGATATGACCCAGTTCCAGGAGCCTCGCTCACTGGGCTGGCCACGACCTCAGGGTTTCCCATGTCTACCTCTGTAACAGGGGACACCTGAGGTGACGTCAGCCCCCTTTAGGACACGGCAGTAGGTGGCAGGCGGCCAGCACGCAGCGGCTATTGGTAGCACACACCCTGCCTTTCCAGCAGCTGCCCTAAAGATCTTCCAGGCTGCAGGGATGGCTTAGCGGTGAAGGCGTTTTTGCCTGCAAAGCCAAAGGACCCAGGTTCGATGCCCCAGGACCCACGTTAGCCAGATGCACAAGGGGGCGCATGCGTCTGGAGTGCATTTGCAGTGGCTGGATGCCCTGGTGTGCCCATCCTCCCTCCCTCCCTCTCTCTCTCCCTCTTTTTCTGTCAAATAAATAAATAAATAATAAAATATTTAAAGAAGATCTTCCGTGGGCAGGTAGGGGGCTGATTTAACAACAGTGGCTGATTTATCCCCACACGGGGTCTTCATGTTGCACAGAGATGATCAATGAATATCCACAACTTCTGAATAAATGACCGACCGGCCAGTGAGGATTTCAAGTGCCCCAAGTGGGACTGAAGAAAGGCAGGTGTATCTTGGACCAACCCCCCCCCCCAAAACAGGGTCCTGGATACCTCAAGAAGATTGAGGTGGCACGGGACGGGACAGGGGAATATTGTTACTTTCCTCATTAAATGCTGCTACCTTGGTACATCTGCCTCAACAAATGCCTCCCGGGGGTGAGCAGACATCATACTCCCCCTGCCCGGCCTCCTTCCAACAGTCTGTGTCCAACTGTGTGGCTGTCAGGTCGACGCCGTGGCCCCCAACATGCACAGCCGGGGCCAAGGCACCCTGCACCCCGAGATGTCACAGGCGTCTTATCTGGGCCTGTCCTCTGTACATCTCAACCTCCAGGTGCAACTTCTGCAAAAGCCTGCCTCCTCCACCCGGCCTCGGTCCCCCACCTCCACCGTGGCCCAGAATATGACACAAATCACTGGTCACCGCCCGGGGCTCTGGGTTTTCTCTGGGACAGAACTACGTCCCTTGGGGTCTAGAATGCACCCTTCTGTCTCATGAATGGAGCGCCCTGCCCATCGCTCTTGAAGAAGTTGCTTCTTTTGTACCTTTTTAAATTTTTATTTATTTATTTGAGAGAGCATGAGAGAGAAAGAGGCAGATAGATAGAGAGATAGGTAGGGGGAGAGAGAGAGAGAGAGAAGAGAGAACGGGCGCACCAGGGCCTCCAGCCGCTGCAAAGGAACTCCAGACGTGCGCGCCCCCTTGTGCATCTGGCTAACGTGGGTCCTGGGGAATCGAACCAGGATGCTTTGGCTTTGCAGACAAACGCCTTAACCTCTAAGGCATCACTCCAGCCCAGAAGTTACTTCTTTTTAAAAAATATTTTATTTATTTATTTGAGAGCAACAGAGAGAGAGAGAGAGAGAGAGAATAGGCACACCAGGGCCTCCAGCTGCTGCAAACGAACTCCAGACGTGCGTGCCCCCTTGTGCATCTGGCTAACGTGGGTCCTGGGGAATTGAGCCTTGAACCGGGGGTTCTTAGGCTTCACAGGCAAGTGCTTAACAGCTAAGCCATCTCTCCAGCCCCCCCCCCCCCATAAACTTAGGTGTTCTGAATGCTAGGTTCCCAGCTGATGGAGATTTGGGAATTAGCGCCCCCTGGGGGCAGTGTATTGTTGGGGGTGGGCTTATGGGTGTCACAGCCAGTGTCCCCTTGACAGTGTTTGGCACACTCTCCTGTTGCTATTGTCTACCTTATGTTGGCAGGGGAGTGATGTCCATCCTTTGCTCATGCCATCGTTTTCCCATCATGCCATCATGGAGCTTCCCCTCGAGCCTGTAAGCCAAAATAAACCTCTTTTTTTCCCCCACAAGCTGCTCTCGGTTGGGCGATTTCTACCAGCAATGCAAACCTGACTGCGGCAGCATCTATATTTGGTATTTTGACTGACCTTTGGATCACTATACTTTGAAATGGTTCATACTGGGCATTTGTACTTTTTTAAAAAAGGTTTGTTTGTTTATTTGTTTGAGAGAGAGAGACAGAAAGAGACAGAGAGAATGAGCACACCAGGGCTTCTAGCCATTGCAAACGAACTCCAAACACACGCACCACCTTGTGCATCTGGCTTACATGGGTCCTGGGGAACAGAACCTGGGTCCTTTGGCTTTGCAGGCAAATGCCTTAACCACTAAACCATCCCTCCAGGCCTTGAACATTTCTTTGATAGCGACTTTTTTTTTAGTATATTTCATTTATTTATTTGAGTGAGTGAAAGAAGAGGCAGATACATCTATCTATCTATCTATCTATCTATCTATCTATCTATCTATCTATCTATGTATCTATCTATCTATCGAGAAGGTGTGCCAGAGCAACTAGCCACTGCAAATGAACTACAGACACATGCCTTATGCATCTGGCTTACGTGGGTACTTGAGGATTCAAACTTGGGTCCTTAGGGTTTGTAGGTAAACGCCTTAGCTACTAAGCTCCAGCCCCACATGTACTTTTTCAATGGTAAAACATTCATGTCTTCTGTTATTTGGGTATTTGACTTTTACTTCAGTTATTTGTTACAACTGGGGGGGGGGTTCCACCACCAGACATGTAAATGAAAGCTTAAACCTGCACACGCATTTCTGCTTCCACATGAAGAGGCGGCTCCCTTATGAAGTCAGGAGCCAGTTCATGGTTCTGGAGGTGGGGTGTAAGGCCCACACTTTTTTTTTCCCCCCCCTGAGGTAGGGTCTCACCCTAGCCCAGGCTGACCTGGAATTCACTCTGTAGTCTCAGGGTGGCCTCGAACTCAGGGCGATCCTCCTGCCTCTGCCTCCCGAGTGCTGGGATTAAAGGCGTGCGCCACCACACCCGGCTTTTGAGGCCCATGGTTCTGTGGGGATGGAGTCATTCTCTGAAACTTGAGTTTCAGACGTTTCACAATCCTCCACTGGACAACAAAGGCTAGAAGCAGGAGACTTTTCTCGGTTCAGTTTGTCCCCCACACTGTTTATTTATTTATTAGTAACTTTTATTTATTTATTTACTTATAGAGAGAGAATGACACAGGGGGTGAGAGAGAGAGAATGGGTGCACCAGGGCCTCCAGCCACTGCAAACGAACTCCAGACGCATGCACCACCTTTTGCCGCTGACTTACATGGAACCTGGGGAATCGAACCGGGGTCCTTTGGCTTTGCAAGCAAATGCTTTAACCGCTAAGCCATCTCTCTAGCCCTATTATTTATTTATTTTGGTTTTTCGAGGTAGGATTTTCACTCTAGCCCAGGCTGACCAAGAATTCACTATGTTGTCTCAGGGTGGCCTTGAACTCATGGTGATCCTCCTACCTCTGCCTCCCGAGTTCTGGGATTAAAGGTATGCACCACCACGCCCGGCATTATTTATTATTTATTGCTGTTCCTCTTCAATTATGGAGTGAATGCACTCACAACAGAAAACTTTTTTTTTCTTTGAAGGTGGGGGTCTCTGTAGCCCAGACTGACTTGGAACTCCTTATGTAGCCCAGGTTCACAGAGATCTCTGCTCTCTACCCTCCTGAGTCTCCACAGTAGGTCTGGTTGCCTGTCTCCGAGACACAGTACAAGCGGTGCTCAATGAATGACGACCTGCATCATTACTCCAAGACCTGCCCGAACCTGACCACGGGATTGCCGGGAATCGGCCTCTCCCTGTGCGTGGTTTCCAGCTCTGAGGTAGAGTTCCATTAGGGCAGTCAGTGTCCGTCCCAAGCGAGCGTCCTCTCCCAACCCGAAGCGCCAATCCCCCAGCATCCCCCAGGCCTGCGGCATGCTGGGCCTCCGTAGGTGCTCAGGATGGACCGACCTCCAATGAGCCAGGCCGGGAAGGACACCGTCTAGGAGACAGGCCTTGCAAATAAATGGGGACTCAGTTTCATGTCCTGTGGTGGGACCAGAGAGAAGCGTGGCGATCCTTATTCAAGCTGTTCCTCTAGCCTGGTCCACACATCCTGGGTAGAGGGGACTGGAAACAGCCGAGCCTGCAGACATAGGACAGGGACCCTCCTTCCAAAGGACCCTGAATATGAATCAGAACGGGCGCACCTGGGCCTCCAGCCACTGCAAATGAACTCTGGATGCAGGCTCCACTTTGTGCATCTGGCTTGACATGGCTACTAGGGAAGCAGGCCAGGGCTGATAAGCTTTTCAGGCAAGTGTCTTAACTGCTGAGCCATCTCTCCAGCCTTTATATATATATAATTTATTTATTTTTGGTTTTTCGAGGTAGGGTCTCACTCTGGCCCAGGCTGACCTGGAATTCACTATGGAGTCTCAGGGTGGCCTCGAACTCATAGCGATCCACGTACCTCTGCCTCCCAAGTGCTGGGATTAAAGGCATGCGCCACCACACCCGGCTTCATACACACACACACACACACACACACACATACATGTATTATATTATTGATAACTTCTATACTTACAGACAACAAACCATGGTATTTCCCTCCCCTCCCCTACTTTCCCCTTCATAACTCTGCTCTCCATCATAATATCCCCTTCCTCTCTCCATTAGTCTCTCTCTTAATTTGATGTCATCATCTTTTTTCTCCTATTATGAGGGGCCCATGACCTTTTTGTTTAAAAAATAAAAACTGATAGTTACCCAACTATATGCTCCCATTTGTCCCCCCCCCCCCCAAGGTAGGGTCTCACTCTAGCTCAGGCTGACATGGAATTCACTATGTCATCTCAGGGTGACCTCGAACTCATGGTGATCCTCCTACCTCTGCCTCCCAAGTGCTGGGATTAAAGGGGTGCACCACCACACCCGACCCCATTTGTGAGTTTTATTTTGTTTTCTTTTTTAATTTTTATTTATTTGAGAGACAGAGACAGAGAGAGAGAGACAGAGACAGAGACAGAGACAGAGAGAATGGGCACAACAAGGCCTCCAGCCACTGCAAATGAACTCTGATGCATACGCCACCTTTGTGCATCTGGCTTACACAGGTCCTGGAGAATCGAACCTGAGTTCTTAGACTTTGCAGGCAAGCGCCCAAACCGCTAAGCCATCCCTCCAGCCCCCGCCTCCGTCTACTTTTTTACTCTTTTAAAAATAGCTCTATGCAAATGGAGCGGAGGGGAATACCAAATAAAAACAAATACTCAGAGTGAAGCGTGGGGCTTCTGTCAGTCATCCGAGCCCTCCTGACTGATTTATAAGGCTGTGGAGATGGAGCTTCGTTCTTCAAGTCCTCTTCCTCCTCCCTCCCTGCCCTGCCCAGCCCAATGCTCAGGCCTCAGGATTGTAGCAATGTGGCCACATATGAAACCAGCAAGCGCCCTTTCTTGACTGAAGCTTAGCATGGGGCTAAGGGCTGAGGCACTGGGGGGGGGGGTACGATGTGTTCTGGGGGTGTGAGCCCCTCCCTGCTGAGATGACCAAGGACTCAAGGACGTCCCCCAGGTAGGGCTATGTCTCCGCAGGCCAGGCTGGGCGGGGGGGGGGGGGAGTCTATGCAGTCTCAGGGAGCCCAGTTTATCTGGGCATCAGTAAACATCACTCAATAGCAAGGCTAAAACCAGGGCAGTGGGGGGGTCTGAAAAGTTGGAAAGAAGGCATCCCCTCGTTCTTCAGCACAGACCACAGGGGAGATGCATTCCAATTCTGAAGCTCAGAGAAAACCTAAGAGCTTTTGCTACGTGAGGAGCTGGTGTTAAAAATAGGCTCCACGGGCCGGGCGTGTGGGGGCGCCTGCCTTTCATGCCAGCGCTCGGGAGGGATCGCCGTTGAGTTCGAGGCCACCCTGGGAATACAGAGTGAATTCCAGGTCAGCTGAGCTAGAGTGAAACCCTACCTCAAAAAACAAAAACAAAACAAAAAGTTCCACAGGGCTGGAGAGATGGCTTAGTGGTTAAGGCATTTGCCTGCAAAGACAAAGGATCCCAGTTCAATTCCCCAGGACCCACATAAGCCAGATGTTCAAGGAGGTGCATGTGTTTGGAATTCGTTTGCAGGGTCTAGAGACCCTGACATGACTATTCTCTCTCTCCAATAAATAAATAAAATATGTATTTAAAAATTAGGAGAGATGCCCTAGTGGTTAAAGCTAAAGGACCTAGGCTCGATTCCTCAGGACCCATGTAAGCCAGATGCACAAAGGGGGCACATGCATCTGGAGTTCATTTGCAGCATCTGAAGGCCCTGGTGCACTCTCTCTCTTTCTCTGTCTGTCTCCCTCTCCTCCCTGTCTGTTTCTCTCTCTCTCTCTGTATTTCTCTGAAATAATCAAAAATGCACATAAAACTTAAGTAAAAACAGGTTCCAGTGACACAAGGGAGGGACATAGGATCCCTGTCTTCACAAATCCAGGAGGCTGTCACGTGGAAGGAAGGTCACGTGGGAGGAAGGTCACGTGTCTGCCCAGCACTGAGGGGTGAGTCTGGGTCCAGCACTAGATGTTGTGAGCTAAAGATCTGATTTAAGTCCCAGACTGGCCACCTTGGAGGCGGCGGGGCTGTGGTAAACTGTTTGCTCTCAGGTGGCCTAACAGAGATGACTCCCCCATCACCGACCCCCACCTAGCATGTCCCGTAGACTATCATGAGAAGATCCTGTACCAAGGGTCCCAAAAAAATCGGGGCTCTGGTTGGAAAAAAAACACCCGCTCTGTGCCCAATGGCGGGTAGCTGGCACACAGGGGTACTGAGGTTCCTACCGTCGCCATGGCAGCACGACTGTCACCTGAGCTCTTCAGCCGAGCAATGTGAAGAAAGGCCACATGTGGGTGAAAGAGACCTCAACAGGGACAAGACAGCTGGCAGGTCCAAGGAGGTGGGTCCTGACATTTTGCTTTCACAAAGTCCTAAGTTGCGCTTCTGTCCCCTGGGTGAGAGGGTTAACCGTGTGGGGTTCACAGAGACGTCTCAGCAGCGGGCGACCCACACCCCCAGCACCCATCCGACCCCCTAAACCCTTACTTAGGAGCTTTCAGTTGAGGAAGGGCACTTGGTGGGTCTCACACGTGGCCAAGGCCATGTCTCCCACGCCGAAGAAAGCTGCTCATTTCCGGCTTAACCAGTAAAGGAAACGGGCGCCGGGGTGACCCTTCCGTTACGTAGCTCAATGGTGGGGCTCTTAGGTTGAGTCTCCCCCACTCTCAACCTGAGGCTCAAGAGACCCGAACACCGGGCCCGGCCAGCAAAGCTTGCAGTTTCCTAAGGAAAGCTGTGTACTTTTTGGCTATGGAAAAGAAAACCAGCAGACAGATCGATCATTAAACTGTCCGATAATCACGATTCGTTCTGTAGCTGAGGTCACCTGTGTGCTCTGGACATCCCCCCCCCCCCACCAACCTCAAGGAGGTTGACCTAACTTGGTTCCTTCTGCAAAGAACTTCAGTGATCTGGCCTTTACCAAGAAGGCCTTGGCGGGGGGGGGGGGGAGGATGAGGGGAGGAAACGAAAATATGAACTTGTGTGTCAGAGAAAGCAAATTCCCTTGGGCTGGAGAGATGGCTTAGCGGTTAAGCGCTTGCCTGTGAAGCCTAAGGGCCCCGGTTCAAGGCTCGATTCCCCAGCACCCACGTTAGCCAGATGCACAAGGGGGCGCACGCGTCTGGAGTTCGTTTGCAGTGGCTGGAGGTCCTGGCGCGCCCATTCTCTCTCTCTCTCTGTCACTCTCAAAAAAATTAATAAAAATAACAACAACAAAAAAAACCTTAAAAAGAAAAAGCGAGTTTCCTCCCACTGAAGAGTATGCAAAACCCTAAGTGACAAACGACCTGGGAGAAAAAGGAGAAAAAGAGGCAGTTGGGCACAGTTCGATGTGTCTGTGATCCCAGCTTCTCAGAGGCTGAGGCAGGAGGATTGCCTGAGCACAGAAGTTCAAGGCCAACCTGGGCATCATAGTGAAACCTTGGTTTTTTTTTTTTTTTAAACATTTTTCTTTTCTGTATATTTTATTTATTTACTTGAGAGCACATTAGATATACTCAGCAAACACTAGTTCTGGTGACAGCGGCACTGTATCTGCCGGGCCAGCGAGGTGATGGGGCCACGGGCCACGGCTCTGCCCTGAAGACCCGGAGGATGAAAGTGACTTGTGGCGACAGGGAACTGAGGGACATGAGAAAGTGCTCCCGGGAAGGCGCTGAGACGGGGATTAGAGGTGGATCAAGGAGGCTTTGCGGAAGAGGTAGCACTCAAGCCGGGGGCCTTACAGGACAGTAAGACGCGGAGATGCAGACGGAGATACGGAGCGATAAGACTGCTGCCGTATTAACTCCTGGCTGCCTTCTGGTTTTTGTTTTTTTTTTTCCAGGTAGGGTCTCACTCTGGTCCAGGCTGACCTGGAATTCACTATGGAGTCTCAGGGTGGCCTCGAACTCTCGGCGATCCTCCTACCTCTGCCTCCCGAGTGCCGGGATTAAAGGCGTGTGCGCCACGACGCCCGGCTGGCTGCCTCCTTTAGGGCACGATCCTTGCAATGTTCCGTCCACTCAGTGCCCACACTTCCAGTGGGTGGGTGGGGGGCTCCCTCTCCCAGCAATGAGGAGAGCAGCCTACCCAGTCTCAGAAAACTTCATCATAGAGCCGGGCATGGTGGCGCACGCCTTTAATCCCAGCAAGGGTAGGAGGATCGCCTTGAGTTCAAGGCCACCCTGCGACTACAAAGTGAATTTCAGGTCAGCCTGGGTTACAGTGAGACCCTACCTCAAAAAATAAAGGTCTCTCTGCTCAAGGTCACATGGCTGAGAATGGTCAGAAACCCGTGTCTACTCTAATCGGCTAAAACCACGGTTCCAGCACCCAGAGTGTCTTAGTGTGGTGGTTTGATTCAGGTGTCCCCCATACATTTCTGAATGCTAGGTTCCCAGCCGATGGAGATTTGGGAACTAATGTGTCCTGGAGGCAGTGTATTGTTGGGGGGCTGGCTTATGGGTGTCAGAGCCAGTGTCCCCTTGCCAGTGTTTGGCACAGTCTCCTGTTGTTATTGTCCACCTGATGTTGGCCAGGGGGTGATGTCCACCCTCTGCTCATACCATCATTTTCCCCTAGCATCATGGAGCTTCCCCTCGAGCCTGTAAGCCAAAAATAAACCTCTTTTCCCCACAAGCTGCTCTTGGTTGGGTGATTTCTACCAGCAATGCGAACCTGACTGCGACACTAAGATTGTATGACCCTGGTCTGGAGACAGATGCATACAGGGAGTTCTGGGTTCAAAGCCCAGCCCTTCCAGGTGCTAGAAGCTGGGGTACTCAGATACCTCACTTCACCTTTCTGAGCCCTTCACGGTCACATGTACAGGAGGGAACTTAAACACAGTAAGGCATCTTGCCAGGTGGCTAAGGAAGGTGCTCAGGGAGTGGCAGCTGAGCCTCACACACAGCCTGTCAGTGACAGGCACAACTAGCTTCCTCAGGGTTATTAAAAAAAAAAAAAAAGTTTGTAAAACAAGGTTTCTGGGCTGGAGAGATGATGGCTTAGTGGTTAAGGCACTTGCCTGCAAAGCCAAAGGACCCAGGTTCGATTCCCCAGGACCCACATAAGCCAGATGCACAAGGTGGCGCATTCTTCTGGAGTTTGTCTGCAGTGGTTGGAGGCCCTGGTGCGCCCGTTCTCTCTTTCTCTCCCCCGCTCTCAAGTAAATAAATAAAATATATAAAAAAGAAAAATGTTTTTAAAAAAAAAAAAACAAGGTTTCACTATGATGCCCAGGTTGGCCTTGAACTCCTGTGCTCAGGCAATCCTCCTGCCTCAGCCTCTGAGAAGCTGGGACCACAGACACACGGAACTGTGCCCGCTTGACACACTTTTTATGATTCCCAAGAGTGGCCAGGAGGAGGGGATTAGCATGGAGGGACGACCCGGCTTCTGTTCTGAAGAAGTCACACTTCTCTCTCCTCAGTGGCCACCTCGGGAAGTACTGCTTACAAAAATAACAAATGAACGGGCTGGAGAGATGGCCTAGTGGTTAAGGCGCTTGCCTGAAAAGCCAAAGGACCCAGGTTCGATACCCCAGGACCCACGTAAGCCAGGCACACAAGGGGGTGCATGCGTCTGGAGTTCGTTTGCAGTGGTTGGAGGCCCTGGCGCACCCATTCTCTCTCTGCTCTTCTCTCTCTCTCTCTCTCATAAATAAAAACTTAAAGAGTATGAATAATAATAAAAGGAAAGACAGGCATGGCAGCCAGAGTGTTTCCAAAAGAGGAACTGGCTGCCTCGGTCTAGGAAGAGGAGGCCACTACACCATGGGTCCAGAGCCACCCATCTCAGAAGCACCAGGCTCCTCTGGGAACTGGATCAACGGGCACCTCCCCTGGATAAGAGGTGGAGTCCAATGCCCAGTTGTGCCTTGGATCCTTGCCAGGGGTCCGTCCTCCATGAAGAGACAACTCTTCAGTTGGGCTAGACCATGTGGAGCTCGGATCCTGGGCCTGAACCTGAGAAGCCGGGGTGTGGGGGGGGGTGCCCCTCACTGGAGTGGATCCACAGCACGCTACCTGACAGTGCAGAATTTCACTGAAGCAGACCTAAAACGAACCCAATGCGGCTCAGGGAAATTCCCGGAAGAGGGGGCGGAAAGACTGTCACAGCCACAAGTTGGGACGTTACGCACAGAGACATTGCCTCTTCCCCACAACTGATGGCTAACCCCGCAGTACACGACCCACAATCCCCATGGAGATAACCGGAATCCACAACGAGGAGGGTCCCTGGGGGGGGGGGCAGGGATGAGGGTAAGGATGGGACCAGCATGGGCTACTCACATCACTAATAAAAAATTAAAAATTTTTATTTATTCATTTATTTGAGAGAGAGAGAGAGAGAGAGAGAGAGAGAGAGAGAGAGAGAATGATTGAATGAATATGGGTGTGCCCAGGCCTCCAGCCACTGTAAAAAAACTCCAGACACATGCGCCACCTTGAGGGAAGGGTATACCAGGGTCTCCAGCCACTGCAAACGAATTCCAGACACAGGAGCTCCCTTGTGCATTTGGTTTATGTAGGTACTGGAGAATATAACCAGGGTCCCTTAGACTTCTCAGGCAAGTGCCTTAACTGCTAAGACAATTCTCCAGGCCAGAAACTTTTTTAAAATATTTTTTTTATTTTTATTTATTTATTTGAGAGAGAGAATGAGAATGGGCGCAACAGGGTCTCCTGCAAATGAATTCCAGACGCATGTGCCCCTTTGTGCATCTGGCTAACTTGGGCCCTGGGGAATCAAACCTAGGTTCTTTGGCTTTGCAGGCAAACGCCATAACCACTAATACATCTCTCCAGCCCCAGAAACTTTTTTTTCTTTTAAGTTTAAAAGAAATTCAAGCTGGGCGTGGTGGTGCACGCCTTTAATCCCAGGCAGAGGTAGGAGAATCACCATGAGTTCAAGGCCACCCTGAGACTACCTTGAAAACAAAAACAAACAACAACAAAAGAGAAATCATTCAAGGCAAAGTCTTCTGAGAGATCTTTCAAGGATGAGAAGCTCGCACCTCCTCAGCGGGCATCCAGTTTAGTGGGACAGAGTCACTTTCCCTCACCACGCCCTCTGCTGTGACAGGAGGCATGTGCACAGGCCAGGAAGATCACCGGGGCTCCCCTTGACGTCCAAGCCAGGGAAGCAGACACTTTAGCAGGGAAGGAGCACCAAACCACCCTGGCTGAGGAACGGCCGGCCGGGCAGGCCTGAAGCTCTCTTGCCAGGCCAGGGGAGGGGGAGCAGGCGAGGTACCACCCAGGAGCTTCACGCAGTCCTCCCTAGTGTGCCCAGCTTCCTGGCTCGGAGCTGAGCAGATGCCTCCTAAACCTTTAAAGCGCTCCTAATTGCGCTCATTTAGCTAACGGGCCTCTGTTTCGTCCCCCCCACCCACCCACCCGGAGTCAACCAGCGTCCTTCGGTACTGGCTGGAGATGCAAGCTGTTGGCTTTGGTGTTATTTTGTCAGCCATTAAACGATTCGTCGGAGTCATTAATTGATTTATTACCGCTGCCTGCTCACAGGGTTTAGCAAATAAAGAATGATGTAGGTCACAATGCGAAGGAAATTGGACCAAACGACACCACGAAGAGCTGGGCACTTGCGGGGCGCTTGCCCACCGTCCAGTGCCCGCAGCGTGCGCCCCGGCCGGACTGCCAGGTGTGTGCGTGGGTGGGTGGGTGGGTGGGTGTCAGGTGAAATGACCTTCTTGCCTGAAATCCAGGTGCCAGCCTGCCTCTTGCATAGGCACCGGAAATGCCAAAGATGTGGAGACCTTTTCTGGACACTCATGAAAGGCTAACCCCCCTCTGGCACCCCCTCCAGACGCTGTCACCCACAAAGTAGGAGGGCAGAGAAACCTATACTGCCCCCCCACCCTCTGGGTAGGCACTATGCATGCTACGGATGGGCTAAGGCTCTACTCCCTGGAGGTGCTCTCTCCTCTCTCTCTCCTCTCTCTCCCCCTCCCCGTGCTCTGCTTATAGGATCCGCAGGATACGCTGAACAGGTGCCTGGTAATGCTTGGCCTTTTATGTGCTTATCTGTGATCCTCTTAACAGTCCTGGAGGTAGTGACATTATCTTCCCCACGTTACAGAGGAAGCGTCCATGCTCGGGGCGCTGACCTGCCCCAGGCTGCGCGGCAGGCCAGGGCGTTTTAACAGTCTGAGACTCAAACCTGGCGTGCCCGACTTCAAAGTCCCACGTTGCCTCCTCTCTCCCAAATTCTTCGGACTGACATGAAAGGGCCTTGCAACCTGTAGCTCAGCTCCACGGGAACACTGACAGACTCAGGCAGGGGACCAAGAATAAGGCACTCTGGCCTGTTCAGAGCCCCGAGTGGCTCATTGATAAAATGAAGAGAGTGTTAAGGGGCGGGCTCCAGAGCTCCATCCCTTCCACCTCGCACCACCACGGCCATGCCACCAACATGCATGACGCTACCGGTGTCCCTGTGAGCACGTCTCGTGTTGGAAAGGGGCTTTCCGTGGCCCTGCCCTGGGGCCGACCAGATTCCTTGATGCCCAGCCTGCTCTGAGTCCAGCTCCACGGTAGCAGGTCCGGAGAGGCCAGCTGCGCCGGGCTTGACTAAGGTTGCCCAGTCACACCTACTCCCAAATCCTCAGGATGCCAAGAAAATGGTATTAGGGGAGAGCAGCGCCAACACCTCTGATGATGGGATTCACGAGGTGAATGTGTGTGCGCGTACCCCAGGCCTGTCTGTCTCTGATTTTGTTAGGCTTCAAATTCTGTTATGGTGGTGATCACCTGTGCCACACACACACACCCCCACCCGGCCAGTGACCTCTTAGGGCAGAACCCACCTCCTGACCACCTTTCAAAACAGGGTACTAGGGCTGGAGAGAGATGGCTTGGCGGTTAAGGTGCTTGCCTGCAAAGCCAAAGGACCCAGGTTCGATTCCCCAGGACCCATGTAAGCCAGATGCACAAGGTGGCGCACACATCTGGAGCTCGTTTGCAGTGACTGGAAGCCCTGGTGGGCCCATCCTCTCTCTCTCTCTGCCTCCCTTTCTGAAGTAAATAAAAAATAATAATTGGGGGAAAAAAAAGAGGGTGCTGAGCCAGGCATGGTGGCACACGCCTTTAATCCCAGCATTCAGGAAGCAGAGGTAGGAGGATTATTGTGAGTTCGAGGCCAGCGGGAGATTACATAGTGATTTCCAGGTCAGCCAGGGCTAGAGTGAAACCCTACCTCAAAAAAACAAAGAGACAAACAATAACAACAACAACAAAAAAGAGGGCACTGAGCCAGGTGTGGTGGCGCACGTCTTTAATCTCAGCACTCAGGAGGCAGAGGTAGGAGGATCGCCGTGAGTTCGAGGCCACCCTGAGAATCCATAGTGAATTCCAGGTCAGCCTGGGCTAGAGTGAGACCCTACCTCGGGGCCAGGGGGAGTCTGCTGAGCAGTCTGCTCCCATAGCGATGCAGAGGGAATGAGGAGGTCTGCTACTTGCTTCTGTCTCTGCAAACAGGTCCACGGATATCTGTTAAGGTCTGCCAGGTGCACAGAACAGGGTTCCCTTGTTCACAGCGCCGATGGGTCCCCGGCATAGCCAGATACACACACTGCTGGGGTTTTACAGTGAGAAGAGTCTGGCCGGAAAGGACCAGAGACCCTGCAGGGACCTGAGAGTTCCCTCTGACTGACAAGTCTGACCCACCCTGGGTTTCTGAAACAGACCCTGACTTCCCCCAGAAGGAGGGCCACCGTGCGGGCTCTTTCCCTGACCGCTAAGGTACTGGGGCAGCAGGATGAAGGAAGGTCTCAGGAGACATTCACCTTGGCCCAACACAATCAGGTTTAGTATCATTTGGGAGGGGGTGGGAGGGACAGGAATAAGTCTGTTACCACTTACACACTTTAAAAACATTTTATTTTGGGCTGGGGAAGTGGCTTAGCTGTTAAGGTGTTTGCCCGCGAAGCCTAAGGACCCCGGTTCGATTCCCCGGGACCCATGTAAGCCAGACGCACAAGGGGGTGCACGCGTCAGGAGACCCTGGTGTGCCCATTCCCCCCCCTCTCTCTATATATATATATCAGATAAAATTGTTTTAATCCATTTTGAGAGAGCAAGTAAGAGACAGAGGCAGAGAGAGAGAGAGAGAGAGAGAGAGAGAGAGAGAGAGAATGGGCGCACCAGGGCCTCCAGCCGCTGCAAACAAACTCTAGACACGTGCGCCCCCTTGTGCGTCTGGCTTACGTGGGTCTCGGAGAATGCAGCCGGGATCCTTTGGCCTCACAGGCATACGCCTTAACCGCTAAGCCATCTCTCCAGCCCCTCTCCATCAGATAAATAAATATTAAAGAGTATATTTTATGTATTATTTACTTATCTGACAGAGCCCTGAGAGCACGTGGGAGGACTGCCATCGTCATCGCGCCCCCGCCCTTCACGCGGGAAGTCAGTGGAGCTTAGAGGGGAAAAAGACGGAAGCCAAGAGACCAGGCTCTCTGGCTGCAGCTGAATCTGCCCGGTGCTAGCCGTGGCCTGGGCACGGTGCCAGCTCTGCGCTCATCAGGTCTCAGGCTCTCTCCCCAGGAAACTGCGCGGGCTGCTATTACCCTGTCCGCTCAGCAACTCCCCTATCCCGTTCCCTTCCACTGATCTACCCCAAACTCCTACTAGTGCATCAGTGCCCAGCTCAGACAACCTTGTTGTACAGGCTAGATCAGGCACAGAAGTCCTTGGGTAGGGTCAGGAACTAGAACGCAACCCTAGAACACGCCGGTTCTCACCTGTGCCCCTTCTGTGAGGCGCTGAAGGCATCTGCTGGCTGTGGTGGGTGGTCAGTAAGAATAACCACTAGAGCTGGAGAGACGGCTCCCGAGCGGTTAAGGCGCTTGCCTGCGAAGCCTAAGGACCCAGGTTCGATTCCCCAGGTCCCACGTAAGCCAGATGCACATGGTGGCGCATGCTGTCTGGAGTTCGTTTGCAGTGGCTGGAGGCCCTGGTGTGCCTATTCTCTCTCTCTCAAATAAATAATTTTTTTTTTAAAAGAGGTAGAGCTGGAGAGATGGCTTAGCAATTAAGTGCTTGCCTGTGAAGCCTAAGGACCCCGGTTCAAGGCTTGATTCTCCAGGACCCACGTTAGCCAGATGCACAAGTTCGTTTGCACTGGCTGGAGGCCCTGGCGTACCCATTCTCTCCCTCTCTCTATCTGCCTTTCTCTATCTCTATCGTTCTCAAATAAATAAGTAAAAATTAAAAAAAAAAAAGAGGTAGATGGGCCGTTAAGGCGCTTGCCCGTGAAGCCTAAGGACTCATGTCCGACTCTCCAGATCCCACGTAAACCAGACACATAGGGTGACACACGTATCTGGAGTTCGACTACAGTGGCCTGAGGCCCTGGCACACCTGTTCTCTCTCTCTCTCTCTCTCTCTCTTTCAGTAAAAATAAAAAATACAAAAAGAGGTAGATGGTGTTTCCTGAGGATGACACCTCTGCTCCCCCACACACACACGTGCACACACATGTACACACGCACACACCACAAACACAAGCAAAAGGAGAGGGGGGAGAGAATCTGAAACTACGAGATAACGAAAGGCTGTGAACTGGACCTTTTTTTTTTTTTTCTTTTTCTTTTTCCCCATGTTCCCCAAGCTGTAGGCACAGGGAAATCTTGCTGGTCCTAACTGCACGTGCCATGCCCTCCACCCAGAATGTCCACGCCCCTCACGGCTCTGCCATCCCAGCGCGGTCCCTTGGGCCACCTGGGCACCAGTCTGGATTTGTCCCAACTCTACAGATGACACTACCTGTAAGGCTCCAGGATTTTACAGTTGCCTCACAGCGAGGACAAAGACTGCTTCCCTGTAGGAATGCTGGCTCCAAGGAGGCACCACACAAAAATCCTTGTTACAACAACAACAAACATCAAATGACTAGGGAGATATCTTGGCCAGACCCTTCTGGGAAATGTCTCCCTTTTCTCTTACTCTTTCCCATAAAAGATTAAAAAACAAACAAACAAAACAAAAAAAAAACTTCAGGGCTGGAGAGACGGCTTAGCGGTTAAGGCGCATGCCTGTGAAGCCTAAGGACCCAGGTTCCATTCTCCAGGTCCCACGTAAGCCAGGTGCACATGGTGATGCATGCGTCTGGAATTCATCTGCAGTGGCTACAGGCCCTGGCACGCCCATTCTCTCTCTCTCTCTAATAAATAAATAAAAATAGATCTTTGTGTTTTTTTTTTATTATTATTAAAGCAGGGCTGGAGAGATGGCTTAGCGGTTAAGCGCTTGCCTGTGAAGCCTAAGAACCCCGGTTTGAGGCTCGATTCCCCAGGACCCACGTTAGCCAGATGCACAAGGGGGCGCACGCATCTGGAGTTCGTTTACAGTGGCTGGAGGGCCTGGTGCGCCCATTCTCTCTCTCTCTCTCTCTCTCTCTCTCTCTCTCTGCCTCTTTCTCTGTCACTTTAAAATAAATTTAAAAAAATTAAAAAAAAAAAAAGCCAGGTGTGGTGCACAATGCCTTTAATCCCAGCACTCGGGAGGCAGAGGTAGGAGGATCGCCATGAGTTCGAGGCCACCCTGAGACTACAGAATGAATTCCAGGTCAGCCTGAGCTAGAGTGAGACCCTGCCTCGAAAAACCAAAACCAAAACAACAACAACAACAACAAAAAACCTTCAAAGAACCAAAAAGACTTGCATAAGCCCAAATGCCAAGTGGTACAAAACACAGCATCATTCCCCACGGGCTCCTTGTACTGTGGTCACCCTACTGGTCGCAGGAGGACAGAAACACGGCGGCCACTTGTACAGCCCTGAATCTGAACCCTGGGCCTGCTCCAGGTTGAAAGCTGGAACCCAGATGGGCAGAGAAGGCGAGCCAGGCCTAGGCCTGGACAATGACCACACCTGCTCTGGATCAGATCTACCCTCAGGTATAGGTGGGTTTTTTGGGTTTTTTTTTGGTCTAAATCTGTTTGGGGCCATGGCCTACACCCAAGGCAGGAATTTTTAATTAAATCCGGGCGACGCATGGGCCTTCAGAAGCCGACTCCAGAGCTGCCCAGCCTCGGCCCACAACGCCAAGGGAAGGGCAAGGAAAGGTCTGAAACAGGGTTTTGCCCAGCACGTCTGTGGCTGGCTCGGCGAGAAAACCCAGGTTTGCGAGGACACAGCTTCAGCTGCCCTGAGAGGATGTCTGCGATCAGTCACATGTTGTTCCAGGCTGGCTCGGTGTCTTGCACATGGTCCCAGTTACCTGGTACTGGGGGTTTTCTTCCTGGCTGGGTTGAGATTTCTCAAATCTACTGGACCCCCGCGGCCCCCGCCTCCCCCTCTCCCCGGTTAAAACGGAAAATAAGACCTCAACGTGGAAACTCAACCTGCCCGTGGGGCCCTCCCTTCCACGCCTCTTCCAACAGGAGGTGGGCACCCGATCCCCGGCTTCTAAACCCTCGCTAGGCATCCATACCACTGGGGGATGGGGGAGGGGGTCTTTGCCACTGCAAGGTTGTCTGTGTTCTTGGGCTGGGCAGAGCGGTGAGGGGCCCAGCTTGGGGAACTGTGGGACCCAAAGGTTCCATCACAGCATCCCCTGGTGGGTTCCACCTCTGCTGTGACCCAAACCCAGCAAAGAGACACCGCCACCCCCAGGTTCGCTGAGCCAAATGGGAAGGCCTCTTCTGTCCTTGCCCACTCCTCAAGCCAGGCTCCAGAGAACCTTCGGGATGCCTCTGGGTGCAGGTCAGAGCTTTAAGGCAGCTGCCCAAACAGGTACAGGCCCGGGATTTAATTGGCTTCTTGGTTCAGCTTTCGAATCTCATTAAAAAGCTCCTTCTGTTGTGCAGACAGAGGTCCGGAATTTGAATGTAATGCCGGACAGCACTCCCTGCACTGCCTGGCCCTGTCATAAACTGACCAGGTCCCGGGAGGCCCAAGTAGGGTAAGGAAGGACCCCTCTGCCCTAGCGTTCCATACCACCACATGGACAGTATGCAATCTGGACACGGGGGGGGGGGGGATGGTGAAGAAATGGCTTAGTGGTTAAGGGAATTGCCTGCAAAGCGAAAGGACCCAGGTTCGATCCCCCAGGACCCACATAAAGCCAGATAGACGCACAAGGTGGCGCATGTGGTCTGGAGTTCCTTTGCAGCGGATGGAGGGTCCTGGTGCGCCCATTCTCTCTTTCTCTCTCAAATAAATAAATGAAAATAAAAATAAATGTTTTAGAAACAAAACGAAGTACAAACCAGAGTGAGTTTATGCACTGTCTTCCCGGGTGCAGTTCTGGAGAGCTCCCCATCCCAGGAGCGGCCTGTACTTTTCTGACTGGCTGACTCAAGACTCTCAGAGCAACCTGCCCTCCCCACCCATTCTCTGGGCAGCCTCAGAGCACCCTGGATGGGAAGGAGGTCGAGGCGGGTGCGCCGGGTGAAGGGGCCATGTCTGCACTCCCGTGTCCAAGAGAAGGCTGCCCCCCACCGCTCGCTCCATCCATCAACCTCCTCTCCGGGTCCCCTTCCCCGAGGTGTACTTGCCAAGGCCGAGGAAGGCCCCGGCTCCTGGTCATCAGCTCCGAAAAAACACCACGGATGACGTGTGCGCAAACATCCCTGTGCAAATACACGTGGCCTACTTCTCGATTATCTCAGTTATCTAAATATATCCCTAAGAAAGTAACTTGGCAGCGGTGAGAAATTCTGCAGCGGGTCCAAAATAACAAAACCAACACCACACACACACACACACACACACACACACACACACACACCTCTCTCTACCTCTGCTCAAGGTACCACGCTGGGCGTGACTACACATGCTCATAGCTCATAGGCAGTACCCAAGGATGTGTTCAGGGTTCAGTGCTGCTGGGTGGGCGTGGGGAGACTCAAGCTTGCTAACATGGAATAGAGAAGACAGAATCTTATAAGGAAGGGGCTTTCTGCAGGTTCCCGGCCAGACCAGTACACATGTCCCGTCCAAGGGAGACGGTGGGGACACGCCCAACTGAATACACACATACACACACACACACACACCCATCCCCACACCCTCTGGGATTCATTGCAAGACACTGGCATTTTCCACTCTACTTGCCAAGAAAGGAGTACACCCTGCCCTGCGTGCCTAAGCTGCCAACCCCTGTAAACAAAGGTGGCAGTCACAGGGGTGTGAAAGCACACCTTGGCACGGGTCTGATCAGCCTTTGTCCCGGGGCCACCGCCGCCCCCTGCCAACACTATAGCGGGGAGATAAATCGTGCCCGCATCCCCGCCGGGATGACCCTAATCCAGTATAGCATCTTCCTTCTCACTGTGTCCCCCTGGAGGATTGCACAGCGGTGCCTTCTCCCCTGTTTTCAATGAACTCAGCCAATCTGGGCTGCTTACAACCACTCCTAAGCCCATCCTCTCGAGGGCAAGGACGTTCACATTAATTTACCAAGAAGGAATGGTGGGCTGCAGAGATGGCTTAGCGGGTTAAGGCGCTTGCCTGCAGAGCCAAAGGACCCAGGTTCCATTACCTAGGACCCACATAAGCCAGACGCGCAAGGGGTACGCGTATCTGGAGTTCACTTGCAGTGGCTGGAAGCCTTGGCATGCCCATTCTCTCTCCCCCCACCATTGCATATTTCTGCATCTCTCAAATAAATAAATAAATAATAATTTTTTTTAAAAAAAAAGAATGAATGGGGCTGGAGAGATGGCTTAGCGGTTAAGCGCTTGCCTGTGAAGCCTGAGGACCCTGGTTGGAGGCTCGATTCCCCAGGACCCACGTTAGCCAGATGTACAAGGGGGCACACGCGTCTGGAGTTCGTCTGCAGTGGCTGGAGGCCCTGGCGCGCCCATTCTCTCTCTCTCTCTCTCTTGCTCTCAAATAAATAAATAAAAATAGAAAACAAAAAAATTTAAAAATTAAAAAAATGAATGAATGAATGAGGGGTCAAGGAAGCCATAGGCACTCTTCCCTACCACCATCAAGCTGGGGGGGGGGTCATCTCCCCATGCTAGACAAAGCCCAACCCATTCGGCCAGCCTCGGTTCTTGTCTTGCTCCTGGCTCCTTTCCCCAGACACAGCACACTCAGATGGCTACCAGCCCGCTCACAGCCTTGGAGGACTGACCGCTCCTCGCTGTACCACTTCAGCTCTCCACGACCTCGCCTGAACCAAGCCACAACGCCCGCCACCCACAGGAGACCTCTCTCCCTAGCCTGACGCGGCCATCTCAAGTCCCCAGGCTTAGTACAGACTCTTCCACAGCCTCGCTCTTGGCCAGTATCAGGCACCTATGTAGAGATCCTTTTGTTTTTTTTTTCAATTGCATAGAAAATCTGAAATCATTTTTTGCATGGTGTTTTTTTTTTTAAATTTGTTTGTTTGTTTTTCAGGCCCACAAAGAATGCCACCTCACCAGAAAGCCCTCTAAACCCAGGCAAGCCTGCTCTCAGAGCCCACAGCAACTAGGTCCCTTGTGGATCATCACCATCTGTTTGGGGCTGTCTCTCCAACTACAAGCAAGCAACATGTTCTTCATCTCCTGGCCAATGTCACTTAAAAAACAAAGCCAGAATGGGTGTGGTGGCACACGCCTTTAATTCCCCAGCACTGGGCAGGCAGAGGTAGGAGGATCGGCGTGAGTTCGAGGCCACACTGAGACTACATAGTGATTTCCAGGTCAGTATGGGCTACAGCGAGACCCTACCTCAGGAAAAAAAAAAAAAAAAAAAAAAAAAAGCCAGAGGACTGGAGAGATGGCTTAGTTGTTAAGTGCTTGCCTGTGAAGCCTAAGGACCCTGGTCTGAGCCTCGATTCCCCAGGACCCAAGTAAGCCAGATAGAAAAGGTGGTGCATGCATCTGGAGTTCCTTTGCGGCGGCTGGAAGCCCTGGTGCGCCCATTTCTCTCTCTCAAATAAATAAATTAAAATTACAAAAAAAAAAAAAGTCAGAGCCGGGCGTGGTGGTGCACACGTCTTTAATCCCAGCACTTGGGAGGCAGAAGGTAGGAGGATCGCCGTGAGTTCGAGGCCAGACTGAGACTACATAGTGAATTCCTAGGTTAGCCTGGGCTAGAGTGAGACCCTACCTCCTACCTCGAAAAATACAACAAAAAAGTTTAAAACAATAGATATGTTTAGCCGAGTGTAGTGGCGCATGCCTTTAATCCCATCACTTGGGAGGCCACCTTGAGACCACATAGTGAGTTCCAGGTCAGCCTGGGCTAGAGCGAGACCCTAGCCAGGTTCAATTCTCCAGGACCCACGTTAGCCAGGTGCACAAGGGGGCGCATGCGTCTGGAGTTCGTGTGCAGTGGCTGGAGGCCCTGGCGCGCCCATTCTCTCTCCCTCTCCCTCTCCCTCCTTACACTGCCTCTTTAGGCAGACTACAGGCAGCCTGAGACAGTCTGTTTGGGGGCTCCCCATACAAGCTGCAAGCATCACCAGCCCCGAGAGTGGAAAGTTTCACAAGTCAACTTGGGGGAGGGGGAGGGGGCAAGGGTGCAGCACAAGAGCCCGCAAGGACATGAGTACCTGGCACACGGAGGCACATGGTAAACATCTGCTGGTTGCACAAATGCCCCAATTACGAAGGGACGCGATGCGCAGGCCTGTCCCGGGCACCGGGACACGAGAGCGACTACCCTGTGCCGGAGGGTGGGGCTGTCTGGGACACTTCACAGAGCTAGCGGTGACATCCGATCAGATACCATCTGTTATTTTTCTGTCACTGTTCCACACGTGTGAAATTTTGATTCCCTAGCTGGGAAACGGACTCTCTGGAACAGGGCCGCGCCATGGCCTCCCCGCCTTGCCCAACGTGCTTGCGGGATCTGCTCCGCCCACGAGATGCCAGCGAGCTCTGGTAAGAGGCGCTGGACCACACACTTCTCTATTTCAAACTAGAAGAGCTTTCATCCCGGTCCTTGGACTCAGGAAACCGAATGGCATCTACCACCTAGCACTTCCAACGTCCCAAACGCCCTGTGTTTGTGGCACTGCCCTCCACGGATGGGCCCTCTTGACGCCTCCCTTGAAGCACTTCCAGCGCCCAGGCTAAGTGACACGAAGTTACTTAACCGTATTCACTTGTCCCTCTCAACAACCCTGCGGGACAGGAACGCGCGGGCCTCCCGCTTGACAGATTGGAAAAACCTGAGACCCAGAGGTCACTGTGTTAAGGGTGAATAGATGGGGGTGGGGGGTCAGGTCCTATCTAATCTTGTACCCCATCACATAATCCATGGTAGTAATTTCTCTGCCAACAGTTTTTTGCGACAGGAGCTCCTCCAGGACCCCGTGGCCATCAGAATCAGAAGACATTCACGTCCAGTTACAAATCCCACCAGCGGGGCAGTCGCTGGAAACAACCACAAGGAAGGCAGCTTGTGTGATTCAGGTGTGCCAGCCAGGGTTCGCCATACAGACCACCACGCCACGCGGTTTCCCCAGCTTCTAGAATGTCCCCACCTTTTCTCACTGCCACACCGGGGTCTTGACACCTCCCCTTGGCCCAAGTTTCCAGAGGATCCCCCACCCCCCGGCAAAGAGGAATGCAGATTGCTTTGCGAAGTTTGCCTAGTGGTCACTTCTAATCCATTCAGAACCAAGCAGGACTGAGAGGATGGGAAGGGAAGCCAGGCACACCCCCCCACCCATCCACCACCAGCCCGGACTCTGTAATTATAAGGGGTGACGCAGCCACATGCTACCAAACATCTGTACCACTACCTACAGCTGGTTCGAGTTTAGACTCTTGCTCAAATCTCCCCCAGATCCTATCTTCAAAGGCAGGGGTGAATACAAACACCCCGGCCTTATGCTACTACCCTGAGATAGGGGTAGTGAGTAGGGCAAACTTTGTGCACTCTCTTCTGGAGTCTAAGGACCCCTCCCCCCCCCCGTGTGTGTGAGGAGACTCCTCAGATGAGGATAGGGCAGGGGAACCTCTGCTGTGCTCACACGTGGAGCTGCGCAAAATATACTTACAATGCCTGGTGGACTTTAGAGTGCAATACTAGGAGGTTTATTCCTCAAATATTTGTTTCTTCTTCTAACCCTTAAGGACCCTGAGGGAAAGGATACGCGTGCGGCTCGTTCATAGTTACCTCCCAATAACCAGCCTTAATGGCCACTCAACAAACACTTGGGGCTGGAGGAGATGGCTTAGTGGTTAAGGCGCCTGCCTACAAAGCCTAAGGACCCAGGTTCAATTCCCCAGGCCCCACGTAAGCCAGATGCACAAGGCGGCACATGTGTGTGGAGTTCGTTTGCAGCGGCTGGAGGCCCTGGTGCACCTGTTCTCTATCTGCCCCTCCTCTAAATAAAAGTAAAATATTAAAAATATGTGTGTGTGTGTGTGTGTGTGTGGCGAAATGAAGTGATGACTGGCCACTCCATTAGAGAATGGCAGGGCTGAATGGCTCCAAGGCCACAGATCAAGTCCAATTGGTCACCTGGACCTCAGGCAGTGGCTACTGCTCAGAAACAATGGGTAATCCAGCAGAGCAAAGGAGACAGGCTTGTGAAACAATCAGGGCACAGGGTGACTGGCCTGCTAGCGGTATTATATCGTGACATGATAAGGCACATGCCGGGGCTGGAGAGATGGCTCAGCGGTTAAGCGCTTGCCTGTGAAGCCTGAAGAACCCAGGTTCGAGGCTCTATTCCCCAGGACCCACGTTAGCCAGATGCACAAGGGGGCACACGTGTCTGGAGTTTGTTTGCAGTGGCTGGAGGTGCCTGCTTTGCCCATTCTCTCTTTCTCTCTGCCTCTCTCTCTTTTAAATAAAAAATAAAAATAAAAATAAAACACAGCAGATTTCTGGTTCCAGATGTCACAGCCCGGGAGATAAAAAACGTACATCCCTCTCTGGCTGGAGATGGAGCTCAGGAGAGCAGAAAGTTACCTTGCTAGGTAGTCTTAGGATCGATCAGCACACACACACTGAAACAGAAGCAAGCTCTGAGCTGGAGGCCACTGGCTCCTCTTGCTAGGAAAGGAAATAACTGGGAGCTGAGGAAACCAAAGCAGGTAGGTTCAAAACTGAACACTCGGTCTGGAGGGAGATGGCTCAGTGGTTACGGCGCTTGCCTGCGAAGGCTGAGGACACACGCTCGACTCTCCACATCCCACGTAAGCCGGACGCACAAAGGTGAGGCAAGCACAAGGTTGCACATGCCCACTAGGGGGCGTAAGTGTTTGGAATTCAATTGCAGTGGCTGAGGCCTTGGCTCACCATAACTCTCAAATAATAATAATAATAAAAACTAAGGCTGGAGAGATGGCTTAGTGGTTAAGGCGCTTGGCTGCAAAGCCAAAGGACCCAGGTTCGATTCCCCGGGACCCACGTAAGCCAGATGCGCAAGGTGGCGCATGCCATCTGGAGCTCGTTTGCAGTGGTTGGAAGCCCTGGTGCGTCCATTCTCTCTCTCTCCCCCCCCCCCGCCCCACCTATTTCTGTATCTCTCAAGTAAATAAAGAAAAATAAAATATTAAAAAAAAAAACTGAACACGCCTATGACACACACACTAACACCACAGGTGGAAAGACACCCTCACTGGATCTGGGGACCCACAAGACTGCCTCTAGCAAAATTCTCTCCTCTACTGCCACTTTTACCCCAGAGCCCAGTCACTCCTACCAGGAACTGTATGACTTTTTGTCTTCTCCCATAACATCCTGCTCCCCCCTGCCACCTATGTGCCAACGCGGCTCAACCTCGGTGTCTCAGGGGAACGCCACATTCTGCGAAAGCTTTCCCAGGCTCGGCTCTCCTCAGTGAGCTCCCCCCCCCCCCCATTTCACCTGCCCGCAGACCTGCAAGCCTGGGTCAGTTCACACTTCCCTCCTGGGCCAGAAGACCCAGTTCCCGGTTTCCTCAGAACCAAGTCATGCCTACACAGAATACTTCCCAAAACAAGAATGGCTATGACACAGTGGCTGAGTAAGAAGCCGGGGGGGGGGGGGTGGATATGATGACACACACCTTGGTGTGATAAGCGCCAGGCTATTGTCGGCCATGTGTCAAAAAGCGCATCTGCTGTTGGACAAGGAAGGCTACATGTCCAAATAGGCGTAGGGTTTCAGGCCAGGACACCAGGCTCGTTATTGGCAAATGCTGGGTTATTTGAAACCAGCCTCCCTCTGTTACAGAGGTTTGAAAGAAAGAGAGAGAGAGAGAGCAAATTCCCAGCCCAGCCTCATTTGAGGCCAACTCGGGGTGCTTAATAAGGACCATTTCACAGAGCAGTAAACTGAGGATTCCATCGAGGTAGCTGGCACCACCTGACCCCGGGGGGGTTCTGTGAACTACAACTTTTCTGGTGGGATCACAAAGCATTTCATACCTGGACATTCAACCTTGTGTCTCTCTCTACATATATCTTTTTTTTAAACTTTATTATTATTATTTTTTCAATTTGAGAGAAAGAGGAAGAGAGAGAGAATGGGTGCACCAGGGCCTCTAGCCGCTGCAACCGAACTCCAGACGCGTGCGCCGTCCCCTTGTGCATGTGGCTAAGGTGGGTCCTGGGGAATCGAACGGCGGGGGGGGGTTGGTGGTCCTTTGGCTTTGCAGGCAAACGCCTTCACCACTAATCCATCTCTCTCCAGTCCCCAACCTTGTGTCTCTGAAGGGCAAACATGGGGCTAGGGAGATAGCTCAGTTGGTGAAGTGCTTGCCTCGTGGACCCAAACTCCCCCAGGACCCACACACAATGCGGGCTGTGGCGGCATGTGCCAGTAATCCAGCCACTGGGGAAGCAGGGGAGCTTACAGGGCGGTCAGCTCCAAGCCAGGGAGAGAGCCTATGTCAAAAACAAGTGGACTTGAGGAACTTGAACACTTACGCATATGCACATGCACGCAGGCAGACCAACAGACAAGAAAGACTTAAACACGGCCCTGAACGGCCCCGGGTCTCACTGCGTGAACCAGGCTTGGCCTCAGATTCGCTTGCTCTGCCTGCTACGTGCCATTCTGTGCTTCCAAAAGCAATCCCAAGATCGCCTGCCCCTACCAACTCCCACGCCCACGGCTTCCTCCTCCTCCTTAGTCGCGGGGAAACCCAACCTGTCTGTCTCTCTCCTCTGCGTCCAATCTACGGGTCCGACCCTGCAGGGAGCCCTCACTTCTGAACACTTGAGTTTCTTGCTCTGGCCAGCTCTGTTGAAAACAAAGCTTGCTGAGGGCAAGGCCATCTTCGTCTGTTTACCTTTGTGTACCTGGACCACATTAGGTTGAAGTCTGAAGCGCTTCTCCACCCCAAACAACTTGTGAAAGGCTCACCAGAGACGCTCATTAATAATTGAAATAGTGCCCGGCGTGCTGGCACACGCCTTTAATCCCAGCGCTCGGGAGGCAGAGGTAGGAGGATCGCCGTGAGTTTCGAGGCCATCCTGAGACTCCATAGTGAATTCCAGGTCAGCCTGGGCTAGAGTGAGACCCTACCTCAAAAAACCAGAAAAAAAAAAAACCAAATAATAATAATAAAATAAAATAAAAAGAGGGGCTGGGCGCGGTGGCGCAGGGGTGTAGGAGGAATGTCGTGAGTTCAAGGCCACCCTGAGACTCCATAGTGAATTCCAGGTCAGCCTGGGCTAGAGTGAGACTCTACCTTGAAAAACCAAAATAAATAGATAAATAAAATAAAATAAATAGTAATAATAAATTAAATTAAAAGAGGAGGGGCTGGAGAAATGGCTCAGCTACAAAGCCTGACAGCCCAGGTTCGATTCCCCAGTATCCATGTAAAAAGGCGGGTGCACTAAGCGGCGTGGGAGTCTCGAGTTCATCTGCAGCAACAGGAGGGCCTGGGTGCCTATTTTCTCTCGGGAGTGGGGGGTGTGTTTTGCAACCACTGGGAAGTCAAAGATTCCTTATAGGACAGTTCTGAAAACTTACGAATCCCTAAGAGGTCAGAGGACTGGGGGTGAAGCTCAGTGAGTAGAGTGCCTGCTTAGCATGCATACACCCCCACCCACCCCCCAAAAAAAAGGCGTGGTGGCTGGATTGAGCTATCCCTGTAACTAATTGTAATGCTTTTCTGACAAGCCCTAAGGGACAGACAGATGGACACACACAGACACAGCTTTAGTGACTCAACGACTGGAAGATGATGAAGCTGCTTTTGTATTTTATGAACACCATTCTACTGGGCTGGCGTACTGGTCCTGGCCTGAGGAGTGAGAACAGACATCATCATTCCTTTTATTTTCTTAAAAGTGGGGTGAGGAAGCCGGGCATGGTGGCGCAGACGCCTTGAACCCCAGCACTTGGGGGGCAGAGGTAGGAGGATCGTCGTGAGTTTCGAGGCCACCCTGAGACTCCATAGTGAATTCCAGGTCAGCCTGGGCTAGAGTGAGACCCTACCTCGAAAAACCAAATAAATAAATAAATAAATAAATAAAAAAGACTTATTTATTTGAGAGAGAGAGAGAAAAAAAAAAAAATGAGTGTGTCAGGGCCTCCTAAGGACTCTACAAATGAAGTCCAGATTCATGCATCACTTTGTGTGTCTGTCTTTTTGTTTTGTTTATTTATTTATTTGAGAGCAAGAGAGAGGGAGGGAGAGAGAGAGATAGAGAAAGAGAGAGAGAGAGAATGGGCGCGCCAGGGCCTCCAGCCACTGCAAACAAACTCCAGATGCATGCGCCCCCTTGTGCATCTGGCTAACGTGGGTCCTGGGGAATGGAGCCTCGAACCCGGGTCCTTAGGCTTCACAGGCAAGCGCTTAACCTAAGCCATCTCTCCAGCCCTGTGCATCTATGGGTACTAGTGAATCGAACCAGGTGCTACAATATGTCCACATGTGCCTTTAACCTAACCGCTCAGCTATCTCTTCTCAGCCGCGTCTCTCTCTCTCTCTCTCTCTTTCTTTCCCAAGGCAGGCTCTCGCTCTAGCTTAGGCTGACCCTGAGCCCCAGGCTGGTCTCAAGCTCTCAGGGATTTTGAGTGTGCCGGGACTAGAGGCAAGTGTGGCCACGCTGGGCTTAAGACCACGTAACTGAGCCCGCTCCAAACAGTACCCAGGTTTTCCAAGTCCCCTAATCTGCGCTATCCCGAATGACCCTGGCCAGTGCGAACCTTAGCGGGGATGCCGGAGGAGGACAACAGGACACCTCCGGACCCCGCGCCCAGCACAGCTGGCGCTGGGCCACCAACAGCCAGCCTTGCTTTCCAGCGGCATCTGCGCAAACGTTCTTCCGGCTGAACTCGAGGCTGTGAGAAAACTTACTTGTCCCCTCACATTTGTATATGATGAGGCGAGAAAACCTCCAAGCGGTCACTGAAAGTTGGCTTTTCTTCGCCACTCGCCACTGCCGACACCCCTAGGTATCCCTTTACTGCCCAGTTGCACTGGCCTCAGAAATAACCATAACCCTCAGCTGCTGCCAAAAAGAAAGAAAGAAAGAAAGAAAGAAAGAAAGAAAGAAAGAAAGAAAGAGAGAGAGAGAGAGAGAGAGAAAGAAAGAGAAAGAAAGGAAGGAAAGGAAAGGAAAGGAAAGGAAAGGAAAGGAAAGGAAAGGAAAGGAAAGGGAAAAAAAAAACAGACAGACAGACAGACAGAAAGAAAGAAAACCCCAGGAACATACCAAATCCATGTCCAACTCCTTTGCCCCCTGAACAAAACCCGCTGTAGGCGCACACAAAGCGAGGAGGCAGGACAAAAGAGAGGCCAGGTCACACTCGACAAGGCGCTTTCTTGTTGGTGGTGGCTCGGGATGTTGGTGCAGGGGGGGGGTGGGGGTGGCTGTGGGTGTGGGGAGGGGGCCACAAATCTCAAAACAAAAGACAAGACTTGGCGGGTGGGGAAGAGGCCCCCCCCCCCCGGGCAGCCCCTTCTCCCCTTGCACACTCCCCCGCCTTTGAATGGAGGCAGATCTGGGACCAGAGCTGGCAGCTGTCTGGTTATTATCCAGGCGCAAACTCCAAGGGCCCCAGCACCAGGGAGCCATGTCCTGAGCAGGTGAACGCCATCTGCCTGGCTCGAAAAGAAGATGCCCGTTCTCATGCCTGCTGCTACCAGCAGGCTGTTCTGGACCCGGGGAGGCAGGCCCAGCTAACCACCACACATCCCTCCCTGGATGGGATCCTCAACTCTCGGGGCCAGGCTTTCTCCAGTCTGGGGGGCGCGGGGGGGGGGGGGGGCGGCGAAGGCTTTAGTCACACTACCTGGCATTTGCCACAGAGGGAGTGCTGCTCTTCTAAAAATACTTGCTCAACTCTCACAGAAATGTCTCCCAAGTAGGGAGAGCCTGAGTTTTCTGTTGGGGTTTGGGGAGGTGGAGAGAGAGAGAGAGAGAGTCAGTCCACTGATCTACCTTCGCAGGGGTTAATTTTAAGAGAGTATTTAATTGATCTATAATTTTAAAAAGAGAGAGAGAGAGTTTTCTACCTGCCTTTTAAAAAGCACTCCCTGCATTAGCTAAAACATTCCCAACACACCCCAGCCCATTTCCTCCTCCTTCCCGGGCCCTCCCAGTTTTAATGGGGGTTAGTGGCCCTGATGCAATCTGCAAAGAAAGGGTGGGTCCAGGCGGGGGGGGGGGGGGGGGGTTTGAAAAGCAGGCTGGGTAGGCAGAACTCCTGGTCAGACTCACTCCATGACTGGAGTAGACCCCCCCCCCCACCAACACTACCCTTCACCCTGCAATTTCAGACTCCAGTATTTTCACTTTGCTGGTAAGCTAAACAACTGAGATGCTGACGCTCTGTGAAGGGGCGAGGGGGGCCCCCACCCTTTTTTCTAAGAGACAGAATGCTAGGCCTCACCTAGAGGTTGAAAAGGAGCCTGCTAGCCCATAGGTCTTGGTGGTGGTGGAAGGGCCAGGCGGGGGTGGGTGGGGGGATGTATTAATGACACTTGAATCTCTCTGGGGGCCCAGGCAGTCAGTAAGAGCTCTGGCTTGATGTCTTCCCAGCCACACTTGCTTGGGTCTGAGTTCACTAACACACAGAGTTCTTCCTGAGGCGAAGGCCAGGTAGGGATTGGGTTTGGGGAGGGAACTGGCCATCCCAGAAAGGGGACAGCACAGCCACAGGTCTGACACTCTGGCCAACCTTTAAGGCTCAGCATCCTGGAGAGACACAGGACTGACAAGGACCCCCGGCTGGCTTAGGGCGGCGGCAGCTCAAAGCATCCAGTGAGAAGGGATCTAGGCTTCCCAACAAAAGCCAGGGAAGGCCAAGTGTGTACAGAGCCAGCCAGCCCCTCTAAAGGCCCCCCCAGGCCCCGGGAAGCTCCTTGGGCCTGCCCAAGTCACAGGACCGGCTTGGAGGCTCGTAAAAAGGGCTTGGAAACCAACTAAAAAGATGTCAGATGAGCCGGGCGTGGTGGCGCACGCCTTTAATCCCAGCACTCCGGAGGCAGAGGTAGGAGGATCGCCGTGAGTTCGAGGCCACCTTGAGACTACATAGTGAATTCCAGGTCAGTCTGAGCTAGAGTGAGACCCTACCTTGAAAAACCGAAAAAAGAAAGAAAGAAAAAAAAAAAAAAAGATCTCAGATGAGGCCAACCTCGCCTGTGGCAGGGGGTTTACTCCCGAGAAGGCCACAAATGGAGGCTGGGGACCCAGTGCACCGGTACACCCCCCCCCCACATTGTGGCCCGCCCCAGTGCCCAGGCCACCACCGGATGATAAACCAAGTTACTGTCGGTACAAAACCCAAGAAAGTGCACAGAAAAGTCCTTGCAACCTACAGATGCCACCAGTCCCCCGGGCTAGTGCACACCCCCAGCCCCAGCTGCTGGAGGCTGTGGGACGCTCATCTCTTGACTCTCTCTCTCTCTCTCTCTCTCTCTCTCTCTCTCTCTCTCTCTCTCTCTCTCTCTCGATCCACCTGTGCAGCACCCCATCAGAAAAGCACCTGCTCTGAGCTGTGCAGCAGTTCAAAGAAAGGCAGTTTGCGCAGGCCAGAGGGCTTCCTCTGGGAAGGGGGGGGGGTCGTCACTGTAAAAAGGGGGCCAATGGAGAGTAAGGCACAATGTTCCTTCGCAGACCCTGCCTCTGGGCCCAAAGGGAAAGATAAGCGCCTTTCTGTGCCCTTTAAAAAGTTGCCTCATCCTGGGCCCGGTTAGTCCATCAGACTTCCTAGGACCCATGTGTCTCTGAACTCCAGGCCCCACCTGGGAGGCAGAGGCCCCCCCATACACTGCACAGTTCCTTGTAGGCACCTCCTGGTCTGTCTGTCTGTCTGTCTTGTCTGTCTGTCTGTCCCCAGCAAGCTCCCTTCTCCAGTAGTGGGTGATGGGTCCAGCAGCTTCCTGGAAATGTGACCTCCACTTGGAATCCACTTCAGAAAAGGCAGGCCCAGGCAGGCGGCCAGGGAGGGGCTGGGATAGGAAGAAACATCCTGCCTAAAGCAGGGGAGGTGGCTCTAGAGCCCTACTTTGGGCTCTCCCCCCCCCCCCCGCTTCTTCTCCCCCCCTCTTCAATAAGCAGGAAGCGCTCATTGGACCGACAAACAAGGCCCGTGGGGTCGTGGCAGGGTTAGGGCCATGGAGCCAGCAGCTCTTGATTTGTGGGTGTGAGCCGCCCAGGACAATAGGTGTACAAGACACAGAAATAAACTACAGACGCAGGCCACAGGGACCGGCCGGGCAATCAATCCTGCTCGTTATGTTTATTCTTCAGAGGGGGACCTTGGAGAGGGCTGAGGTGAGACTTTCCCGGACAATGGTAGGCAGCTGGGAGCAAAACCCTAGGAGGCTCTGAGTGGGTTCCTTGTTGTCACATTAACCCCCCACCCCCCGCCGCCGGGGGCCCGGAACCTGGGGGCCTGGAGGGGACACACGCCAAAGCCAGCAGTGGTAACCCATGCCGTGTGACATCACCAGGAATGGACCCTAAGGGTCAATGTCCAAGCTCTTACATGAAAGGGTGAAGGGCCTCAAGTGGCCCTCTTGCTGCGCCACCCATCCCCCAACACACAGTAGTCTTTTTTTGTTTGTTCTTATTTATTCGAGAGTGAGAGAGAGAGAGAGAGAGAGACAGAGAATGGGCACGCCAGGGCTTCCAGCCACTGCAAACGAACTCCAGACGCATGCGCCCCCTTGTGCATCTGGCTAACGTGGGTCCTGGGGACCCGAGCCTCAAACCGGGGTCCTTAGGCTTCATGGGGCAAGCCCCACACAGTAGTCTTTAATGACTGTTACTTTGGGTCTGTCCTCATGTCCCAAGCTTTCCCAAACCTCAGAGCAGCTGGTGGTAGGGTACCTAGGAGGCACCCAAGTGCCTGAGATGGATGAGACAGGAGCCCGGCCACACAGACAGTAAGAAACGGAGAAGGAGCCAGCACCCAGGTTTTCCCTGCCCAGCCCTCACGTGTAACCCTAGACCGGCTCTCTAGGAGATGGAGCATGGCTTGTTGTCTAGCAGGGGTGGGGGAGGGTAGACAGTGACAAGCCAAACCAACCAAGAGAGGGACACACACCCAGTCAAATTTAGATAAACTTGATTGACTTTTATTATGAACTGTTAAAATGCACACTGATTGTATATAAAACCTTATATATGACAAATTAAATATAAGAAAAAGGAAAAAAAAAAAAGCAGTTTTGAGGGGCGGGGAGGGAGATGGCTCAGTAAAAAGCGCTTTCGCAAAGTCTGCCTGCCTGGTTTCAAGTCCCTGGTACCCACATAAAGTCAGATGCACAGTGTGGCGCATGCATCTGGAATACGTTTGCAGTGGCAAAAGGCCCTGGCTACCCATTCCATTCCTCTCCTCTCCTTTCTCTCTTTCTCTTTCTCTCTGCTTGGGGGAAAAAAAAAAAAACATATTTGGGGGGTTAGCGGTTAAGGCATTTGCCTGCAAAGCCAAAGGACCTTGGTTCAATTCCCCAGAACCCACATAAGCCAGATGCACAAGGGGGCACATACATCTTGGAGTTCAATTGCAGGGGCTGGAAGGCCCTGGTGTGCCTATTCTCTCTGTCTAACAAATATAAAAATAAAGAGTGTGTGTGTGTGTGTGTGTGTGTGTGTGTGTGTGTATGGGGGACAGGAGAGATGGCTCAGTGGTTACGGTGCTTGCCTGCAAAGTCTAATGACAAGGGTTTGATTCCCCAATACCCGTGTAAAGCCAGATGCACAGGTGTGCATGCATCTGGAAGTTCGTCTGCGGGGGCTAGAGGCTCTGGCACATCCACTCATATTTATTCATTCTCCTTTTCTCTCCCCCCCCCTTCTTCAGCTTGCAAATAGATAAAAATATTTAGCCAGGTGTGGTGGCTCACCCCATTAATCCCAGCACTTGGGAGGTTGAGGTAGATGGATGGATGCGCATTGGAAGCCAGCCTACATCTAATTCCAGGTCAGCCCAGTGTGTGTGTGTGTGTGTGTGTGTGTGTGTGTGTGTGTTTCAAAAGCAGTTTTGAGGACCTATGTAGCAAATGAAAAAGAGAAGCAGAAAAAACAAAAGCCTCCCACAGTCTCCCAGGTCCACTCGGAAAGGTCTCCTTCTAGATCACAACGTGGAGCTAACATCTGTGGGTGGGAAGCTGGCCCCTCCCCACCCCGCCCCACCCCACGCCGCACCTGGCACACACAATTAAACTATCGTAACATTTAAAAAGATTGTAACTGGATGGGAAGCGGGGCTTGATAGCTCAACACTGCTTCCCAAGACAAGAATCTGTGAACTTAAAATTCGGGGTGAAAAGGACTTCAAAGGGTATTTCAAACAGAAAGGCCATGGAGTTGGTCTCACAAGTTGAGAGAGGGAGCTATCCTTAACGGCTACGGAAAGCTTGTAGAGTCAAAAGCCATCTAGGAACCAGTGTGGCTAGACAAGCAGGGAATGCTGGCTGACTTCACTCACCCTTCCTGGGTGAGCACACAGGAGTGAGAAGACGGGGTTAAAACTCCCAAGAATAGGGCTGGAAAGATGGCTTAGCGGTTCAGGCCCATACCTGGGGAAGCCTAAGGACCCTGGTTCGATTCTCCAGGTCCCACGTTACCCGGATACACATGGTGGCACACGTGTCTGGAGTTCGTTTGCAGTGGCTAGAGACCCTGGCGCACCCATTTTTTTTCTCTCTCTCTAATAAGTAAATAAATACATAAATCTTTCAAAACATCCCAAGAACAAAAGAAGAGCACAACTTGTCACTCTGGCCCTGATCTTCCATGGCAACCTATCTAGCCATCTGTCACGTCATATAGAAATTTGCTGTGTGCAGTTCTGTCTGCCTAGAGAGACTCCTGGCTCTGATCCATCCCCCCACCCCCAAGTCCCCGCTGAGCTTGGGACCCAAGGAAACCCCATCAACACTGCTGGGCAGAACGATTGTATCAGGATTAGCATTAGAGCTCTTCCCTGTAGACAGTCGAGCCCTGGGGCACCCACTCCTCAAGACTTAAGGCTCTCCAGGCCACACAGCTTCTTTCCATCTTCTAGAGCACATGCGGTCGTACCCGGCCTACCAGTGTTCCTCCAGGCTGGCTCTCTGGCCGCCTCACGCCGGCGACAGTTCCCACGGGCAGCGCAACGCACTCACCTGCCACTACGGAAGCACAGAGTAGCTGAGCTTGGTGGTTAGTACAAAAAGCAGCCAGGACTGTAACTTTTGTCATCTAGATCCAAAAGAAACTCTTCCTCAAAACTGTGTTTAATATGGCCTGAGAGATGGGCTTGGCGGTCAAGGAGCTTGCCCGTGAAACCCATGGACCCAGGTTCGATTCCCCAGGACCCACGTAAGCCAGATGCACACGGTGGCGCATGCGTCTGGAGTTCGTTTGCAGTGGCCGGAGGCCCTGGCGTGTCCATTCTCCCTCCTTCCTTCCCCCTCTTTCTCTCTCAAAATAAATAAAATATTTTTCAAATATGTTTAGTATAGTGTGTGTGGGGGGGGGTGCACACCTTTAATTCCAGTACTTGGAAGGCAGAGGTAGGTGGATCACCATGTGTTCGAGAACACCCTGAGACTACATAGAGATGAGGAAGGAACTGGAGAGATGGCTTAGCGGTTAAGCGCTTGCCTGTGAAGCCTAAGGACCCCGGTTCGAGGCTCGATTCCCCAGGACCCACGTTAGCCAGATGCACAAGGGGGCGCACGCGTCTGGAGTTCGTTTGCAGTGGCTGGAGGCCCTGGCGTGCCCATTCTCTCTCTCTCTCTCTGCCTCTTTCTGTCACTTTCAAATAAATAAATAAATAAAGATAAACAAAAAAAATTTTAAATAATATGTGTGTGTGTGTCTGTTTACTAATTCCTAGTACAAGTAAAAGTATAGTTGGAATACACATTTACGTACGGCTAGCATTGTACAAATCAAAATAACCTTTTCGAAAATAATTTGGCAAAGTAATTCAAGGGTGTTGAAAGGATCCCATAGTTTCTCGCCCAGTTATTTCACTTCTGGGAATTCATTCTAAGGAAATCATCGAAGACGAAGTGCGAAGGCCTTCGCAGCAGTGTTGTACATAATGGTGGGGTGGGAGGTAGGGACAGGAAGGAATAGCCAATAAGGAAATGGATCAATAAAACCCCCCACGTAGGCACCGGGGCATAATTACGTCGAGCTGGAAGCGTGCTTATCAGAAGCAAACGCGCCCCAACAAACACGTGGGTGACCTGGGCAGCACTTGTCAAGCCTAGCGCTTCCAACGGGACAAGGACAGAAGCGATGTTTTGCCCTCAGCTCCCCAAACCTTCCCCAGACCTCTCTGAGAGAGACAGGCTCAGATTTCAGGTAGGAAGAGATCTTAAGCCTGTGTCTCCGTCTGCCTTACGAGCCACCCACCTATTTCAGAACGAGGCAGTGACCAAGGAGAGGTGAGGGGTGGCCCAAACCAGGGAAGTGTTAACATGATAGATACCTCAAGGAATGACATTTAACCAAGAGGAACCTTCCGGGAATATTTAAATACCCTCCAAAAAAAAAAAAAAAAAAAAAAGTCAAACCAGGCAGGCAGGAGGAAAAAAAAAAATTATATATATATATATATATTGCATGCATGTACCGACAGCCATAATTTCCAACATATAGAGCGAGAGATACACCATTCTATTCCCTAACAGTGGCAGCAGCCAACTTTCTACCCCAACCAGCCATCTGGGGCTCAAAGGGAAGGTGTCAGATTGATCACCAGGGTAGGATTAATTTTCTTTTTCTTCTTCTTCTTAAATCCCCTTAACTGAGAACACAGCTTGAGCCAATTCTGCTTTTCTCGCAGACACCAAAACACCAAGCTATATAGTCATACCAGTTCATCTTCACACCCCAGAGTTTGGGGGTGGGGGGGGTGGCTGGGGAGGAGAGAGCTTTCCAAGCAGTTCACACACGCATGCACGACGCCAAGGAAGGAGCTAGAAGCACGGGCTTCGGGGAGCGGGGCGCTGCCAGGAGAGGAGTCACCCCAGCCTTCGAAGTCTCCGGGCTTCCTGCAGCTGAAAGTGGTGGTGGCTTCTCTGGGGACCTCGGCATCTCATCTCGAGCCAGAGACTGTTCCCTGCTGCACAGATTCTGTACACTGGTGTGGGCTCCTTGTGCCGAGCTGGCCAGTGTAGACAGACTATCTTTTTTTTTTTTTTTTAATGTATTTATTTTGGGCTGGAGAGATGGCTTAGCGGTTAAGCGCTTGCCTGTGAAGCCTGAGGACCCCGGTTCGAGGCTCGATTCCCCAGGACCCACGTTAGCCAGACACGCAAGGGGGCGCATGCGTCTTGAGTTCGTTTGCAGTGGCTGGAGGCCCCGGTGTGCCCATTCTCTCTCTCTCTATCTGCCTCTTTCTCTCTCTGTCTGTCACTCTCAAATAAACAAAGATAAATTTAAATGTATTTATTTTATTTGAGACAGAGAAAGAGGCAGATGGGGGGGGGGAGAGACAGAGAGAAGGGGGGGAAGGAGGTAGAGAGAGAGAGAGAAAATGGGTGCACCAGGGCCTCCAGCCACTGCTAATGAACTCCAGACGCATGAACCACCTTGTGCATCTGGCTTACGTGTGGTCCTGGGGAATCGAACCTGGGTCCTTTGGCTTTGCAGGCAAACGCCTTAAGTGCTTAGACATCCCTCCAGTCTTGGACAGACTATCCTTTAAACTAACTATCCTGACAGAGGGCAGAGAGGGAGGCTATGCCAGCCGCCGGCACCCCCCCCCCATTAGTCATTCTCCTCCGTGCCACACAGTGATTGGGCACTCCTATGAGCAAGCTGGGGCTGCTGCAGTGGGGGAAGGGCCGGGAACCAACTGGTCAGGGGCCCCACAAGGCGCAGTCATTTTTCTCCTTGTGAGAACCCCCCCCCCAAAAAAAGCAGGGCCTGCTTGCTTCCTTGCTCACAACCTGCAGCTGAGGAAACTGAGGCTCAGAGAGGAGCTCGTTTTCTTCTTACTCCCATACAAGCGACGGGCCTCTCTCTCCAAGGTAGGCTCCATATCCTGTCTCTGTCTTTTCCTTTAAATAAATTTAATAAATTTATTTAAAGGAAACAGAGAGAGAGAGAGAACGGGTGCGCCAGGGCCTCCAGCCACCACAAATGTAAACTCCAGATGCGTGCGCCACCTTGTACATCTGGCTTACGTGGGGTCCTGGGGAGATCGAACCTGGGTGCTTTCGGGCTTCCCGGGCAAGCACCATTAACCGCAAAGCCATCTCTCCAGCCCTCTGTTGCTCCGGCCAGGTCTCCCTCCCTGCTGACGCTGCGTACGTACCTGGGACATTTTACTTTTGTACAGTGTCTGGAGAGATGGCTTAGCGGTCAAGGCGTTTGCCTGCGAAGCCAAAGGACCCAGGTTCGATTCCCCAGGACCCACGTTAGCCAGATGCACAAGGGGGCGCACGCGTCTGGAGTTTATTTGCAGTGGCTGGAGGCCTTGGCGCGCCCATTCTCTCTCTCTCTCTCTCTCTGTGCCTCTTTCACTCTCAAGTAAATAAATAAATTAAATTGAAATTGAAAAATAAAAAAACTTGCACACAATACGCAGCAGCCACAATTAAGAGGATAAGCCAGCTCCCGCCTCACCTCCTTGCCAGGCTCGGTGAGCCCTCCCCCGCAGCCCCAATGATGCCTACCTGGGCTACCTAGTTCCCTGGACCTTCCCCTAATCTGTTAATGATCAACCCTCTAGGCTGGTGCAAGTTTCCGCCAAGACAATGGCCATCTCCGCACACACGTTTATTAGGTCGTAAAAGAAGGGGCAGCTGAGGCAAGGCATTTCCGGCATATATATAACATTTTTTTTTTTACCATTGACCCCCTTCTCTTTGAAGGAGGCAGGTGGTCTGGGAGGGGTCTAAGGAGGGAGCCGGGCCACGGGAGCAGCACTGGAGACGGTGGGTTTCAAGACTCATGATCCACGCGCGTTCAGCCCTCCCCAGGCGGGCAGCCCCCTCCTCCTCCCCGATTCACGGCGGGCACCCCGTGGCAGCTTGAGGCTTTCACGCGGAGACCACCTGCTTCACACAACGAGGCCCTGTCCTGTGTGTATGTGTGTATGTGTGTATGTGTGTGTGGGGGGGGCTGCCAGTCTAGGAGTAAGTCTAACACAAATGCCACTGGAAAGGATTGAGCTATATAGGAAAGAAAAGCCAATTTCTGAGATGAGAAATGCTGGCTGGCATCGCCAGAAATAAAAAGAGAAGGGGAGGGGAGGGGAGGGGAGGGGAGGGGAGGGGAGGGGAGGGGAGGGGAGGGGAGGGGGGAGGGAAGGGAAAGAAGGCTGGTAAGAGGAGAGGCCTAGTTTCAAGGAAGCCAAACACAGAGGTGAGCCCCAGCAGGCTTTAACAGCATGAAGTGGGGGACGGGGGTGTAGAGTTAGGGTGCATGGACCCCTGGAAGGTGAAAAGGGCAGGAAAAGGTTGCACTTGCTAGAACTCCAGGATCATTTGATTTCTTGGCTCTTGCCTAGCTCCACATAACTGTCTTCACACAGTCAGGACCCCTTCCCGGGAGGGAGGTCTTTCTTTTTCATAGGATTTAAACACGGTGGTGGGTCAAGTTCAGCCCACGGGAATCTTAGTGCCAGGGATGGCCTCTTCCTGAGACAGCCCCTGGCCCTAACCAACCGGCTGGCCCTCTGGTTCACCTGGAAGACAGCCCACCACTGTAAGGTCATAAATACCTTTGCAAGGGGAGGGCAGCTCCCTCTCTGACCACTTGGGAGCTTCCAGCTGTGGGTGAGTTTTTCCCCTCTGCTGGGCCTGGGCTGGCTGGGCTGGCAGAGGCCCAGCCGGGAGGGTCCCCCCCCCTAGTCCTGACTCTCCGCATGGGTCCTGTATCTCCTCCAGCTCCGTACATGTCAGGAGCTCCTTGAACTTTCTCTTTTCTTTCCACGCTTCCCCCCCCCCCCCCGAGATCAATATCTGGTCACATGGACTCCTGAGCTACACGTGGCCCACGTGGGCTTTTGGGCTCCACTTGGTGAACTTCCCTTCTCCCCGCTTTATCTCCCCCTCACCTCCCAGCCTTCCGATTTTCGCACTCCTTTGTAAGATCTGAATAAAATGTGCTATTTAAAAGAAAAAATCATTCTCTTGAATCTGGAATTGCCAATTCTTTGGTTAGTTTGCAGATATGAACTCGGGGGGGGGGGATTGGAGGGGAGTTCCAGGAAGCACCCCAGAACCCTAATTTCCCCATTACAAGCAGGGTCCTGAACTGGAGGCAGTTAGTCAGGAAGCTCATGTTCAGCATCCTTCTGGCCCTGACGCCAGGGACACTGGGAAGGGAAGGAGTCCACAAGAGGCAAGCCCCAAAGAATCCAATCGAAGGACAAACAGGAGAGCCAGAGAGCCGGTCCGTCTATTCTATCCGAGAAGGCAGCAAGGACTAGGCAGCTGTGAAGGGATGCGTTCTCCAAGTGAGGGAGCAAGGGCCCCAGCCAGGCAGAAGAACTGTGTGTGCAATGGTTGGGGGGTGGGGGAACACGCCAAGGAACCACCTTGTTCATACTGGAGGCAAGAGGTACTGTGGGGCTGGAGAGATGGCTTAGCGGTTAAGGCGTTTGCCTGCAGAGCCAAAGGACCCAGGTTCAACTCCCCAGGACCCGCGTTAGCCAGATGCACAAGGTGGCACACGCGTCTGGAGTTAGTTTGCAGCGGCTGGAGGCCCCTGGTGTGCCCATTCTCTATCTGCCTCTTTCTCTTTCCTTCTCTATCTGCCTCTTTCTCTTTCCTTCTCTCTCTCTCTCTCAAATAAGTAAACAAAAAAAAATAAATTATAATAATAATTTTTAAAAAGGCATCATGGGTCGGGCGCGGTGGCACACGCCTTTCATCCTGGGAGGCAGAGGTAGGAGGATCGCCGTGAGTTCGAGGCTACCCTAAGACTACATAGTAAATTCCAGGTCAACCTGAGCTAGAGTGAGGCTCTACCTTGAAAACAAAACAAAACAAAACAAAACAAAACAAAACAAAACAAAACAAAACAAAACAAAACAAGGTACTATGGGCAAACATGGCCACCCCCCCCAGGCCCTGGAGACCCGGGAAAGGAGGGGTTCATCCTGCAGGAGGACAAAGAGATCGCTCAAGATGGCAGGCATTGGTGCAGCACGTTTTAGTTTTTTTCCATCTTGGTGACCCCAGGTTCTAGATGTGGAAACATGGCCGGAACGGGGAGGGGGGGGTCCTCAGAGGGCTGTAACGTACCTCTCCCTGGGCTGTCTCAGACACCTCGCTCTGAATCCTGCGGTACCCTGAAAGCTCTCCCCGCATGGCCTAAGGAGTCGACGGGGCCCACAGAGCCTGCTGGGGATGAACTGCAGGAGCACGCAGTGTGCCTCTCCCGGCAGCCCGGCCTGCAGCTGCCTGCGTCAGCCGACCGACGGATGCGCGCTGGCTCGCACACCCTTCGAGGGCAGCAGACAAGAGAGCGTGTCCCTTGGGTGTCCACCAGGAGCTGTTCTGGGTATTTAGGGCTCTGAAATTCGCCAAGGGTCAGAATGGACAGAACACCGGCTGCGCTGAGAAACGACAGGGAGCGCTTGGCCCACAAGTTAGATGGGTAAGGAACCCTGGCACGCCGCGTGGTTCACTTGAAGAAGAAAAATGGGGGGCTGGAGAGATGGCTTAGCGGTTAGGCGCTTGCCTGTGAAGCCTAAGGACCCCGGTTCGAGGCTCGATTCCCCAGGACCCACGTTAGCCAGATGCACAAGGGGGTGCGTGAGTCTGGAGTTCGTCTACAGTGGCTGGAGGCCCTGGCATACCCATTCTCTCACACCCATTCTCTCTCTCTCTCTCTCTCTATCTGCCTCTTTCTCTCTCTGTCACTCTCAAATAAATAAATAAAAATGAACGAAGAAGAGGAAGAAGGAGGAGGAGGAGGAAGAAGAAGGAGAAGAAGGAGAAGAAGAAGTAAACAGGGCCCTGCAAAGCCGAAGGACCCAGGTTTGATCCCTCAGGACCCACATTAAGCCAGATGCACAGGGAGGGGGGGCGCAAGCGTCTGGAGTTCGTTTGCAGTGGCTACAGGCCCTGGCGCTCGGAGTGGACTAGAAGAATAGAAGGCACGAGGCTCTAGCCTGTCCTTCTAAAACTTCAAGGCTGGAAAGAAAATGAGTCAAGTCAGGAGCCGGAGGAACTGGCTGTGGCCCCTGTCTCCAACCTGATTTATGGCGATTCGGATCTGATCAGGGTAGTCTCCACTGTTCCTCTTGCCCTGACTGCTGCGGAGGGGGGGGGGGGGGGGGGGGCAGGCAGGAAAACAGCTGACACAGTTTGAGGCAGTAAACAGTATTGATGAGGGCTGAAGAATCCTGCTGATCTGAGGTATCCGAGGCCTACCACAGCGCTGCCAAGTTAAGTTCTGTGGCGTGAGGAAGCGGATGGCTTCCAAGCGCTGTGAGGTTTATGTGAGGTAAACAGCCGTGCCTAGGTGCCCACCATAGCTCATTCCTCCTGCCACACACACTCGGACCATCAAGCCGCACGAGGCAGCGGCCTGGCCCGTCTAGCGGAAGCGCGTACCCACCAACAGAGACGCAGAAGGCCAAGCAGGGAAGAGTGGAAGGGACAGAAACACCAGCCCTGCTCTTCAGACACAGATATCCCTGGCCCCAAGTCAACCAAGCCAGGCTCGGGCAAAACCAATTAACCCACTTGTGCCCCCCCCCCAAAAAAGTTAAGACCAATGGCATTACCAGGCAGCCTCTGAAAATTCAACACAGGACCCATGGCATACGGATGGCACCCATGAGATCATTGGTTCTCTTAAAACTGCGCCGGGGGGGCTGGAGGGATGGCTTGGCGGTTAAGGCGCTTGCCTACAAAGCCAAAGGACCCAGGTTCGATTCCCCAGGACCCACGTAAGTCAGATGCACAAGGGGGGCTGCATGTGTCTGGAGTGTTTGCAGAGGCCGGAGGCCCTGGCGCACTCATTTTCTCTGTGTCTATATCTCTTTCATTCTCTCTCTCTTTCTCAAATAAGTAAAAATAAAATATTTAAAAAAAAACTAAACCAGGTGTGGTGGCACACGCCTTTCATCCCAGCGCTCGGGAGGCAGAGGTAGGAGGATCGCCGTGAGTTCGAGGCCACCCTGAGACTCCATAGTGAATTCCAGGTCAGCCTGGGCTAGAGTGAGACCCTACCTCGAAAAAAGGCCCAAAAATAAAAATAAAAATAATTAAGAAAAATCACTGTGCCAGGTGGGCACAGGTGGGATTAAAAACCCAGAATCCTTTCTTGCTATCTGGGACAATACTGATAATTACTAAGTCTCCATGGGCAAGGGGTCACGGAACCCTGACCTATGCTTTCCACGGAACTCAGGGACCACCTCCAGCTTCCAGGACGAGGAGAAAGCAGGTATATATATTTTGATACACTGGGTGGGCCTGTTTGAGTGGGCAGAGGAAAGAAAGGCTCACAGGGCCCTCTGCTCCCCTGCTCCCCAGCTCAAAGAACCAATGATCACCCTTGAGGAAGTCAATTCAGGTAGTGCACACCTTAAAGCTGGGAAAGAAAGAAAAAAAATGTGGGCCCACCCCCCAAACTCTGCCGAACGGGTATAATTAGCCTTGTAAAAGGCCTGGAGGTACGCAGGTAACAGGTGGCTTTGCTGAAAGGGGGAAAACCCAGGCAGACCCATACCCTAGCTCCAGGCCTCTCCTTCCCAGGACCCCTCCAGTAGGCTGACCTGGGAGTCAGGCCCTAGAAACAAGTTTTTCCAGGAGACTGGTGTGCTCCTGTCTTCCCCAGAGACGGATGGCTGGGGCTCCAGTCTCCTGAGTCAGCTCCCATAGTCCCTCTGGGCAAGCCAAGGGCAGGGAGGAGATTGGAAGTGGGAAAGCTGGTCTTGTTTTTGTTTTTTTTAATTATTTATCTATTTGAGAGAGACAGAAAGAGGGAAAGAAGCAGACAGAAAGAGAATGGGCGCACCAGGGCCTCCAGCCACCGCAAACAAATTCCAGGCGCATGCGCCCCCCCTCGTGCGTCTGGCTTACGTGGGGTCCCGGGGAATTAAACCTGGGTCCTTTGGCTTTGCAGGCAAGCGCCTTAACTGCTGAGTCACCTCTCCAGCCCCAAAGTCTGGACTCTTAATGACAGTTGAAAATCCCGTTGCCCTGGAGGTTGAAAGGCTGAGCCTAGCCATCTAATTCTAGAAAATAGCTCAGTTTCTATCTCTAAAGTAAGATTGAAAAGCCTTGGGGGAGGAGAGGGAAGAAGGTGGGAACTAGGGGGAGAAAAAAAAAAGAAAGCCTTTTCCATTCAGGCTAGCATAGGTCCACCTTAGCATGAGGTCAAGTGGGAGGGGGAGGTACAGCAGATATTCCGAGACTTAATGAGTGTCATTTATAGAAGACAGCATTGTTGCCCTAAGCATTTTACAAACCAGCTCGTTTGATCCCCAAGTCATACAGACCGTATTTTAATAAGCCCCACTGTGTAGTGATGCAGAAGGCAGGAGGAGTGAGGGGTGAGGTCCACTGTCCGAGGTTAGTGACCAATAGAGCTGGCCCTCCCAAACCCAGGTCTGTCAGTCTCCAAAGCTTCAGCACGGATATCTTTTTTTTTTTTGTTTATTTGTTTTTATTTATTTATTTGAAAGAGACAGAGAGAGAAAGAGGCAGAGAGAGAGAGGGAGGGATAGAGAGGGAGAGAAGGAGAGAGAATAGGCGCGCCAGGGCCTGCAGCCGCTGCAAACGAACTCCAGACGCGTGCGCCCCCTTGTGCATCTGGCTAACGTGGGTCCTGGGGAGTTGAGCCTCGAACCGGGCGGGGTCCTTAGGCTTCACAGGCAAGCGCTTAACCAATAAGCCATCTCTCCAGCCCATGGACGACATCTCACTGGAAGCAGGGGAAGCCTTCAGGACACTGAAAACTTAAAAGTGGAAACTGAGTCCCATCCCTGGGGCGTCCTTCGGAAGCCTGCCAGGCCCCGCTTTTCCTGTCCACAGGGCGTCCCGTCAGAAAGCCATGGCACAGGCAAGCCCACTGGGGAGCAAGCAGAGAGGCCAGTTAAGAGGATTTACCAAATGGGAATTCCATTTCCTTACCACGTTCTAGCTCTTGTGGGAACACTCCAAGTTGTTGTTTTTTTTTTAAAGGAGTAGTAAATGAATGGCAGGGAATTCATGGGACACTGATGTATGTATCCTGCTGGAATTTTCTGGAGTGTTCTACAAGTCCAGTGGTCCCCGCTGTGATTTAGAATGCCGGGCCCCTCGAGAGGACAAGCAGGTCCGGGATGTCAGCGTACCTGCCGAACGAGGTGGTTTTCAAGAAATACGGCCTGATGCGTTGCCAAACTCTCCTGCTAGCTGAGCCCCAATCGTGAAAGACAATGAGAGAGAGAGAGAGAAGAGGGAGGGAGGGAGTTGGTCAGGCACAGGGCCAGCTGCGCTGTGCTCCCCAAGGAGGGGAAGTCAGGTCCCAAAACAGCAAGCGCTCAGAGACACAGAGCACAGAGGGGAGGTAAGGGAGAACGGGGCTCGGAAAAACCCAGACCTTTGAGAGCCAAAAGAAAACTGGTTCATCTCAGGAGGATGGAACAGCGACATTATCTGGGACCAGACCCTCCAGCCAGCCTGAGGACCATTCAGTCCTGAGCAGCCAGTGCCTAGTGGCATTTCCACCTAAATAAGGTCCTGGCCAGAGAGATCACAAAGCTCAGGGCTGCGCATCCCCTCCCCACCCCTCCCGCCCAGGCCTGGCTTGGAGGAGGCAGGACCAGGAATCGCGCTTCTCTGGTCCGTCCCTAGCACCAGGAGAGGCTCACAACTTCTCTGGGATCCACAGGCACCTACCTGCCTGAATTCAGGGGTTGGGGTTGGATTAAAACCTTTTTCTCCCACTTCCCCCTCACCCCCGCCAACAAAGATCAGACAGACCCACCACACCAAAGTTTGTCAAAGGTTGGGGGAGAGGGAGGGACTGGAGAGATGGCTCAGCGGTTAAGGCGCGTGCCTGCGAAAGCCTAAGGACCCGGGTTCGATTCCCCAGGTCCCACGTAAGCCAGACGCACATGGTGGCGCAGGTGTCTGGAGTTCGTTTTCAGTGGCTGGAGGCCCTGGTGCACCCATTCTCTCTCACTCACTCTCTCTCTCGCTCCTCTTCTCTGTCTCTAGTAAATAAATAAAAATAAATTTTCAAATTTAAATTAAATTAAATTAAATTAAATTTAAAAAAAAGGGCACAGTATAGAGGGACAGCCTAACCAGTCATAAACACTCCTTCTAAGACGAGATACTCCCCTATGCGGTAGCTCCCGCTGATGTCAAAAACCCCTATCAGATCAATTGCAACGCTATCATACCCACCATCACCTTTGCCAGGGGACTTAATTATGGGATTAATTTATAATCTGCCTTCCTAGTTTTTTTTTTTTTTTCTTCTTACTGCTCTCTTCATACAACATTCACATGAAATACAGAACTTCAAACAGTCCAAAAAGGGAACGAATTTGATCTGGTGGCTAACATCAACTCATGATAGGTGCCGGCGACCCCCCCCCCCCCACACACACACATGTTCGTCTCCACAGTTTGAAATCCCTAGGACCAAAGCTCTTATCTCTGTGTGGATTTAACCCAGCAAGGCAAAGATAATCAACGAGAGAAAAACCCTGCTTGATACTAGGGGCTTGTACTCTGGGGGTGGGGGTGGGGGGATTTCTCAGGCAGAGCCCCATCCCCTGCAACCTGTGACACCTTCTTGCAATAAATAAATGGCTTAGTGAGTGGACACTATGGCCTGGGTGCTTGGAGACCAAGATCCTTTGGGGACCGGGGACAGCGGTGGCAGCGGCGGCTCAGACTTTCCCCGTCTCCCTCTGGGAGCCAGGGTAATCTGATGATCACCGTGGATAATTAGAGTCTCTTATCAAAACAATTAGCGGATGAATGAACAACCCGTCCCCAGCTCTTCACGCTGCACAGTAAGTAACGTGGGGGAGGCCGAGGCGAGGGGAAATGACAGAGTGCAGCCCCGGTCCAGGGGACGACACGGGCATTTAGCTCAGGTCCAGAAAATACACACATTTGCCAAAAGGCCCCTTGGGAACGTAAACCCTTTTAAGAAACTCAATTCGCGAGGGTGGCAAAGAGTATGAAAGGAAAAGCCCAGAAGTTGGTCAGTCCTATCTGGTCCACGGACCTCAAAAAACATGGGGCTGAGAAGAACTGAGGATCCCCCCCCACACACAAGATGTCTCCGGGACAGGCAATCCGAGGGAAGAGCCAGACATGTCCGGTTTGTAAAGCAAGACTCCAGGAGTTTGGGATTGGAAGTATGTCCATCTTAGGCCAAGAACAGCTAGGCTCTTACTCTCCCATCGTCTAAGTGATAAATTCTGGTGTTTTTTTTTTTTTTTGGGGGGGGGTGTTTCTAATCCTCAACAGAAAAGGGAGGGAGGGGCCAGGGAAAAGAGAGAGAGAGTAAAGAAAAAAGGCAGAGAAGCCCACGCAGACTTCTCCATCTGCTGGTTTTCTCTCAAAGCCCGGGGTCTGCTAAGCCCCTGAAAGCCATCAATCGCTCATAATGTGCTGACCCTCGAGGCCCAGGGGACAGAATTTTCAAGTCAAATGTGACCGTTAACATAAATAGACCATTGCCCTAAATTCATTCATTCATTCATCATTCATTCATTCATTCATCCATCCTCTCTCTCTCTCTCTCTCTCTCTCTCTCTCTGCAGCTGCTGCTGGGGACTTGGTAGGCAGGCACCAAAAGCAGTTGCAAGCAGGCCGGAGCGGCAATTTTGCTTTCCTGAGTCATAACCATTATGACGCTGCGGTAAGAAACGTGTTCTGTGAATGTTTAAAGAGCCAGTTCTCTCGTTTTCTATCATCCCCAGAGGGGAAAAAAAAAAAAGACAGATGCAACAAGGGCTGAAGGCTATAACTCAACTGCCTGGACCCCTTCCCCACCCATCTTGAGCCCCTCTAACTGGAGTTTCCCCCCCCCTTGAAACTTGAAGGAGGTGGTTGTCCTTTTAAAAACACATTTACATGCGGACGACTTACATACGCCAAAGATAGTTCTGTTTATTTTTAAACACAAAAAGTCTCCCACGATAAGACTCATGGTAAATGTTGTTATATCCTCAAAGTGGTTTTGGGGGAAAGGGGACGGACAGCTACAAGGAGTAGGGGGGCTTTTCTCCGACTTCGTCTGCAGGAAGATACCCTACACCCCCAGAGGCACCAGGCACAGTAGGGGAATAACGGGCATCGATAAGGATAGGTGGGGGTCCAGTGTTTGTTGACCACAACCCCAAAAAGGGCCGTCCCAGAAAGAAAACCCCTGGATCCCAAATAGGGCAGGGTAACCCTGTATGACCCACTCTTGTTCACATGCTAAAATCAGGGTGCGGTGTGAGGCAGAAGGTGGAGACGATAGATAACAAATTGCTCAGGAGGTGATCTGTTGTGATGCTGGGCTCTCTAGGAGTCCATGCCTAACTGGGAATGAATGACGGACTACCTCCTCGGACCAGAAGCTCACCTGTGGCCTGTCCTCAGGTAGCACAGGTGCTCTGCCCACCAGGCAACCTATGTTCATCAGTCCGTGGAACAAAGCTCTGGCATCTGAAAGCCCCTGGGGTTTTCCCAGTTTCTTCTGGGAAAAGAAATTACGAACTGGGTTACCACAATTTTTTTTCTTTCTTTTTTTGAGACAGGGTCTCACTCTAGCCCCTGGAATTCACTATGGAGTCTCAGGCTGGCCTCGAACTGCCGGCGATCCTCCTACCCCTCCCTCCCGAGTGCTGGGATTAAAGGCGTGCGCCGCCACGCCCAGCTGCCAGGACATTTTTATAAAAGCCATGTACAATAACAACAAGACAAAGTCACCACACCCAGGCCTGGCATCTCAGCTACTTAAAGAGGCTGGGGCAGAACTGAAAAGGTTCAAGACCAACCAGGGCAACTTAGTGAGACCCTGTCTCAAAACAAAAACATTTAAAAAAGGGTTCAGAAGGGGGGTGGAGGGGTGGGAAGATGGCTCAGGTGTTAAAGGCACTTACTTGTCTGAAAAGCCTTCTGGCCTGGGTTCAGTTCCCAAGCCACCCATGTAAACCAGACATAAAAGGTGACACAAACGCACAATTTTTTGGAAAAAGGTTAGGAGCTGGAGAGATGGCCTAACAGTTAAAAGCATTTGCCTGCAAAGCCAAAAGACCCAGGTTCGATTCTCCAGGACCCACATAAGCCAGATGCACAGGTGGCGCATGTGTCTGGAGTTTGTATGCAGCAGCTGAAGACCCTGGTGTGCCCATTCTCTCTCCATCCCCGATCTGCTTCTTTCTCTCTCAATTAATGTTATATATATATATATATATATATATATATATATATATATATATATATATATTTGTATATATAAAAATATATATATAATATATTTGTATATATATATAAGAAAGCCAGGAGTGGTGGCACACGCCTTTAATCCAGGCACTCAGGAGGCAGAGGTAGGAGGATTGCGATGAGTCTGAGGCCAGCCTAAGACTACAGAGTGAATTCCAGGTCAGTCTAGGCTAGAGCGAGACCCTACCTCAAAAAAAAAAAAGAGGAAGAAAGGAGGGAGGGAGGGAGGGAAGGAAGGAAGGACGGAAGGAAGGAAGGAAGGAAAGAAGGAAGGAAGGAAAGAAGGAAGGAAGGAAAGAAGGAAGGACACTTGCAGGCTGGTGGGATGGCTTAGCGGTTAAGGCGCTTGCTTGCAAAGGGCCCAGGTTCAATTCCCCCAGGAGCCACGTAAGCCAGATGCACAAGGTGGTGCATGTGCCTGGTGTTCGTGTGCAGCAGCTGGAGGCCCTGGCACGCCCATTCTCTCTCTCTCAATCTGCCTTTCTCTCCCGCCTCCCTCCCTCAAATAAATAAATAAAATAAAATTTAAAAATTATTTCTTTAAAAATTCAGACACTTGCCCTTCAACTCAGGGACCCAGCTCCCAGGCAACTACTTTTTAAGTCCTCGCTCGCCAGGAACCTGAGCTCTGGTAGCAAGTATTCAAGATAAAGACTATGACCTAGGCTGCCTCCACCTCTGAGAACCGAGGGAGGGACAGGGATGGCCCTGGCGGCAGTTCTCCACCCACCATTCTTGTTAGGCTAGTATATCTAATGAGGCGGGAGGGAGGGCAGAGCAACACTGGATTGCTTTTTTGCCCCATGGCTGGAAAGAGAGCTTGAGAGGAAGAAAGATTCTAAAAGGAACCGTAAGACAGACACGGTGGCACATGACTGAAATCCTAGCACTTGGGAGACAGGCAAGAGGATCTTGAGTTTGTGGCCAGCCTGGGCTACAACAGCTACGTGGCTTCCAGACCAGCCAGAGCTACATAGTGAGACCCTGTTTCTAAAAAACTAAAATAATACGGCTGGAGAGATGGCTTAGCAGTTAAGGCATTTGCCTCCGAAGCCGAAAGGACCAAGGTTCGATTCCCCAGGACCCACGTAAGCCAGATGTACCAGGGGACGCATGCGTCTGGAGTTCGTTTACAGCAGCTGAATGCCCGTTCTCTTTCTCTCCCTCCCCCCTCTTCTTCTCTCTCTCAAATAAATAAAATCAAAAATTTAAACTGGGCGTGGTGGCGCACGCCTTTAATCCCAGCAAGCGGGAGGCAGAGGTGGGAGGATCGCCGTGAGTTCGAGGCCACCCTGAGACTACAGAGTGACTTCCAAGTCAGCCTGAGCTAGAGTAAGATTTTACCTTGAAAAACCAACAAGAAGAAGAAAAGAAGCTAAAATAATAATTAAAATAAGTAACTAATAAATAAAGGAACCATACATATGTCTCAGACAACCCAGGTATCTACCTGACTGTCCTGGTACAATGACCCCCCCTCCCAAAAAAAATCAATAAACATTAACTGTCACCCTCGCAGAGGGAGGACCACACACCCAAGGAGCACTGGTGCCAAGCCAATGAGGGCTGGCAGGAGCTAAAAGGTGGCACGACTACGTCCCTTAACAGAGAGCAGCCCATTGTAGAGAGGGGAACTGAGCCACCCTGCCTGCCCCTGGGTCTTTAGGTGCCTGCCTCCAAGGGCCCTCCATGCCTCCCTTTTTTTTTTTTTTTATTTTATTTATCCATTTTGACAGAGCAAGTGAGAGACAGAGAGAGAGAGGCAGATAGAGAAGAGAGAATGGGTGTGCCAGGGCCTCCAGCCACTGCAAACCAACTCCAGACGTGTGCGCCCCCTTGTGCATCTGGCTTATGTGGGTCCTTGAGAGTCGAACGGGGATCCTTCGGCTTTGCAGGCAAACGCCTTAACCACTATGCCATCTCTCCAGCCCACGCCTGCCTCTCTGATCCATCCTTGAGCTCCCAAATTCTTCCTGGCACTGGGTCTAAACTGCTCCTAGGAATGAGCTGGCCTGCTGTCATCCCTTGGGGGCACACAGAGCAAGTCAAGCCCTTCGACTACAGTGGTCCCTCTAGACTGTCAATGGCCATCTCTTATCCAGGAGTGCCCTCCACTCACACAGCCATTGTCCATGAGATCTGAACCAGGCCACTCAGCACTCCGTGTCTGTCACCCCCAAGGTGAGGACACAGACTCTATACCTGCTGACACAGCCCAAATTATGAGCAGCTCCAACCTTGAGCGGTCAACAGATTCCTCTCGGGGAGCGCTCACGGTCAAGGGCATCACCGCCCACAAATCCCCCAGGAAAGGCTCCCACCCTCGCCAAAGCCAGGCAGTGAGGAGACACCACTTAATGGATTGATCGTCAGAACAGGCAACTTTGAAAATGGAGACACACCCCCCCCCCTCTCTCAGGCAACCAACAGAGAGCGAGGGTCACCTTTTCTTAGGGGTAGGGGAATGGGGAACCTGCGATGCCCAGTGATGGTAGGGGCCTGGGAATCATGAGAAAATGGTCAATTTAAGTGTCACCGGAGGAGCTGTTAAATGAGCTTTGTAAGAGAAATATATATATATATCAACACCCCCTCACCGCAGATGCATTCTATAGCCATGAAGCCCTGGAAAATTTCCTCACTCTTAAGCAAAAAAAAAAAAATCAAAGCGTATACACACACACACACACACACACATACATGACCACCAGCCTTACGCCCTCCGTGTGTGAAAATCACAGAATGAAACACAGCTACATCCTTGGTTGGAGAGACGAGGGCCTATTATCTGGACAGGAACATGTTATATTAAGGAAGCACGCACGCACGCGCGTGCACACACACGCACACGTTCTCCTCAAACCAGATGCCCAATCACTTCCAGATGTGACATTCTAGAATGCCCTTTGTTGAAGGAAGGAGAGAGAAAAACCTTGCTCCTCACGCCCAGATACTTGGGGTTCGGGTTACACAAAACAGGAGATTAGTTCAGTGCAACTTCACAGCCAAGGCAAAAACAAAACAAAACAAGAAAAAAACAAAACAAAAAACCCACCACCACCATGTAAACAGTCAACACAATGGTGGGACTAAAAACACTGACAAGAGGCCGGAGGCTTCTGGTGTGCCAGGGCCAGCCTGCACCTGTGGTTGAACGTGCGCTGGGCTCGCCACAGCATCCGATCGGGGAGAGGCGACACAGGATCTGCCACTTGGCCTGTGGTCCAACTGTGACCCTGCCCAAGGCCATGCCAATCAGCTAGTGCAGCACGTCTTCTCACACACCCACGGGCAGCCTCACCCCGGGAAGGTGCCCGCCCAGGGATGGCAAGGCTGGTGCCCACGGCATCGAGGCAGGGAAGAGACGTGGCGGTGGAGTGATCAGAAGTAGTGGTGGGGCGCTCACGGACGAGTTGTTCCTGGCACCCGAAGCCGAGGGGGAGGGCACAGCCATGAAGGCATACCTCTTTTCTGCCTCCTGTGAGTCCACACTGCCTACCTTGCTGATAAAGCCTCCTTAGCCCCCTCCAAGGCTGACAGAGATTCTCAAAACTCACGAAGTCGAGGGGCTGGAGAGATGGCTTAGCGGTTAAGGTGCTTGCCTGCAAAGCCAAAGGATCCTGGTTCGATTCTCCAGGACCCACGTAAGCCAGATGCACAAGGGGGTGCACTGCATTTGGAGTTCGTTTGCAGTGGCTGGAGACCCTGGCGTGCCCAATTCTCTCTCCCCCCCCTCCTTCTCTCAAATTTAAAAAAAAAAATCATGAAGTTACGCTGGAGGGATGGCTTAGCAGTTAAGGTGCTCTCCTGCGAAGCCTAAGGACCCATGTCCGACTCTCCAGGTCCCACGTAAGCCAGACGCACAAAGGTGACACAAGCAGACAAGGTCACACATGCCCACAAGGTGGGCACGTGTCTGGAGTCTGACTGCAGTGGACTGAGGTTCTGGTGTACCAATTCATTCTCTCTCTCATTTAAAAAAAAAAAAATGGGGCTGGAGACATAGCTCAGCAGTTAAGGTGCTGGCCTGCAAAATCTAACAACCCGAGTTTGATTAACCAGTACCCATGTAAAGCCAGATACACAGAGTGGCACATACAACCTGGAGTTTGTTGGCAGCAGCTGGAGGCACAGGCGTGCCTGCCCCCCCCCCCGCCCCCACGCACAACTCTCTCTGCTTGCAAATAAGTAAATAAATAAATACATATTTTTAAAAAGCTGGGCGTGGTGGCGCACACCTTTAATAGCAGCACTCGGGAGTTCGAGGCCACCCTGAGACTACATAGTGAATTGTGAATTCTATCCAGGTCAGCCTGGGCTAGAGTGAGACCCTACCTTGAAAAACCAAAAACAAAAAAACAAAAAAAAAAAATAAAATAAAAAATCATGAAGTAACCAGACACAGCCTGCTAAAGGCTACTGGGGGATCACTGAGGCCAAATCACCTTACCCCAGCTCCCAGTGACAAGCCGGGGCTCAGATTTGATGGCTTTACCAAGGACACACAACTCCAAAGTGGAAGAGCTGATGCCTCTAGGGGCCCCTGGACAAGGGCCACGCAGCTGAACTCCACCAGCTCCTCGGAGGCAAAAGGGGGTGACAGCTGGTAAAAGTGGACACTAGCAGCCGTGGAGGGCGGGCAGGAGCAGCAGGTAAAAGGACACAGCTGAGTAACAGTCCCAGACACTTGCACCCCCTCCCCCCCAGCAGGAGAGGCAGTGTGGAAGGCTGTGCCCTGAGCAAGAGGCCCAAGGCGGGAGACCTGGGACACCCTAGCCAGGTGAATCTGCCCATCTGGGCCTCGTTTCCTTATCTATAAGACAACTGATTTGGGCAGGAAACCTCCAAAGTCCCTTCACTGCTGCTCAAGTCATTGGGGTTAGACTTTCTAGCCAGGCACACCGGACAGGTGGCCTCTAGTGCTATCGCTTCCCTTCCCCGTTGTTCCACGCGTGACCCGAGACAAAGAGGCGGGTCCCTGGCGGTGGCTTCAAGAAGGCCACATAAGGTCTGGAGGGATGGCTTAGAGGTTAAGGCGTTTGCCCGAGAAGCCAAAGGACCCGGGCTCGATTCCCCAGGACCCACGTAAGCCAGATACCCAAGGGGGTGCATGCATCTGGAGTTCCGTTTGCAGTGGCTGGAGGCCCCGGTGTGCCCATTCTCTCCCCCCACTTTCTATCTCTCTCAAATAAAGCAAATTGAATTAAAGTTTAAAAAGATTTAAAAAGGCAGACGTAGGAGGATCGCCATGAGTTCGAGGCTACCGTGAGACTCCATAGTGAATTCCAGGTCATCCTGGGCTAGAGTGAGACCCTACCTCGGGAAAAAAAAAAAAAAAAAAAAGATTTAAAAATCAATAAATAAGCCTGGTGTGATGGCACATGCCTTTAATTCCAGCACTCAGGAGGTAGAGGTAGGAGGATTGCCTTGAGTTCAAAGCCACCTTGAGACTACATAGTGAAAATTCCAGGTTAGCCTGGGCTAGAGTGAAACCCTACCTCAAAAAAGTTTTTTTTTTAATTAATTTTTTTTAAAGGGTTAGCAGTTAAGCGCTTGCCTGTGAAGCCTAAGGACCCCGGTTCGAGGCTCGATTCCCCAGGACCCACGTTAGCCAGATGCACAAGGGGGCGCACGCATCTGGAGTTCGTTTGCAGGGGCTGGAGGCCCTGGCGCGCCCATTCTCTCCCTCCCTCCCTCCCTCTCTCTCTCTCTCTCTGTTGCTCTCAAATAAATAAATAAAAATAATAAATAAATAAATAAAAAGGCCACGTTAAGTCCTCCTCCTCCTCTCCTGGCTGGCACTGGGAGAAAACCCAAACTGGCCCACTTGCACCCCCGCCACACAGCCAATGCTGCAGGTCCTTGAAGGGGACTCAACTACAAGCTGAGCGCGTACTAGTGACCAAAAGGGACGGTACAGTGGGCCACTGCTGGCACTCAGGTCAGGAGACAAACAGGATGCAGACAGACACACACATCTCCTCCTGTGCGGCATTTCTTTCCTCAGCTCAACCAGGGCTTCCAACAGAGCCAAGCTGGACCCAGTGACCGCCGGTCACTTCCCCTGCCACGGCCCACGGGGGGAAGGGGGGGACCATGACCGTGGAAAACACGACTGCCTGGACTGTGGAGAAGGTCCAGGAAAAGTCCAAAGGGCCAAGCGCTAGGAGGCAGCCAGCTACAACAGTGGACCCCTGGAGACCTTGCGGACCCCACAGAGAAAGGACTTGGACGTTAGGGAGTATTTGCTCTGCTGGTGAGCCCTGGGAGACCCATCAGACCCCACAGAGAAAGGACTAGGGGTGGGATGCGGGGGGGGGGGGGTGGAGGGGATGAGACTGGGTCTTCCTGCTTCCGTGGGCACGCCCAGCTCTGGGCAGTCACCTGGCAACAGGGAGCTCATGGCCGCCCACAAGGATCCTGCTCTGTGGCCATCTGGTGTCCAAGGAGGAAGGGCCAGAGCCCCTCCCATTTCACATCTGCCCTGGGGCCAAGCAAGAAAGCTGCTGTTCTGTGGATGAGTGTGGGTCAGATCCTGCTCACCCAGCCACGGTCTCTCTTTAATAACTTCCATGATTGTACACAATATCCCATGGTAATTCCCTCCCTCCCCCCACTTTCCCCCTTGAAACCTCATTCTCCATCATATCCCCTCCCCCTCTCAATGAGTCTCTCTTTTATTTTGATGTCATCATCTTTTCCTCCTATTATGATGGTCTTGTGTAGGTAGTGTCAGGCACTGTGAGGTCATGGATATCCAGGCCATTTTGTGTCTGGAGGAGCATGTTGTAAGGAGTCCTACCCTTCCTTTGGCTCTTACGTTCTTTCTGCCACCTCTTCCGCAATGGACCCTGAGCCTTGGAAGGTGTGATGGAGGACCACGTTCTCTCTCTCTCTCTCTTATTGTTTTTGTTTTTCGAGGTAGGGTCTCACTCTAGCCCAGGCTGACCTGGGATTCACTATGGAGTCTCAGGGTGGCCTCAAACTCACGGCGATCCTCCTACCTCTGCCTCCCAAGTGCTGGGATTAAAGGCGTGCGCCACCACGCCCGGCTCCGACCACGTTCTCTTTAAGGCTGCACAGCTTGGTCACTAAGAGCTGCAAACCACGTGTCCCAATCCGGGCAACTAACTTATCCCCTCCATATCTCAGCACGTAGAAACTGTTAAGAGCGGCGCCTAGCACGGCAAGGACCATGTGAAAGGCAGACGCCGCTGAAGGCTGCCTTCAGGTTAAGTAAGCCCAGGCATCCCCTCTAGCTCTTCCTCGCCTGCGGATCTCCCAACCCTCTGGGCCCACCTCACTCCAGGTGGGATGGGCTCTCCATGGTCCTGGGATCAGCTGGGGCTTGCAACCCTCTCACGCACCCTGCCTCAAAGACGATTCTAAGGATGGGGGCTGGGCTGGAGGGATGGCTTAGCGGTTAAGGCGCTTGCCTGCAAAGCCAAAGGACCCAGGTTCGATTCCCCCAGGACCCACGTAAGCCAGTTGCACAAGGGGGGGGGCGCATGCACCTGGAGTTAGTTTGCAGCGGCTGGAGGCCCTGGCGCACCCATTCTCTCTCTCTCTCTCTCTCCCCTGCCTCTTTCTTTCTCTCAAATATATAAATGAATGATTTTTTAAAAAAAGGATGGAGGCTCCATGTATGCAATATCGCTTCTTGCTAATGATAGCGTCGCCGTTCTCTCTGTGGCCAGCCTGTGCTGCCGTCCTTCAGTAATGGCCAGCTGCTGGCACGCAGGGCTGACTCTCTCCGGTGGACCTGAGGGCCAAGTTCTCACCTGCTGTTGTTAAATGAATCTGCCTTACCCTGTGCCTGCAAGATGACTTTATTATTTATTTATTTATTTCGGTGAGCACACACGTGTGACTTTACATTTAAGTCAGTTCCATCCTGTTGTTTTGGACTCGGAAATGGAAACAGGAGGGGTCACACACTGATCAGCTCTGACTCAACCGAGGCCTACCATGACCCTTAGAAATAGCAGGAGCCAACTCTCAGACCGAAGATGGCCAGCTACACAAGGGCCTCGGCCAGCTCTGCCCTCGGTTTTGAACAACCCCTGGACACAAGAGACAGCTCTTGTTGGCGAAGGCCCACTGAGAGGGGATGCGCCTTGCTTTCAAAAGGACAGGCGCAGGGGCAAGCTTCTGCCAGTAGCCAGGCCTCCACCTCCTCCTCCTCCTCACACAACAGATGGTTCGCCTCTCTGGCATTAACACAGTACACTTACTGCACCTCACCTGATGCTTCTAAATCAATTATTAATAAAATTTAAAGAAAAATTTTTTTCTGGTTTTATGAGGTAGGGTCTCACTGTAGCCCAGGCTGACCTGGGATGCACTATGCAGTCTCAGGGAGGCCTCGAACTCCCAGCGATCCTCCTACCTCTGCCTCCTGAGTGTTGGGATTAAAGGCAGTGCGCCACCATGCCAGGCTTAAAAAATATTTTTCATTTGAGAATGAGTGGGGGGAGGGGGGTGCGCCAGGGCCTCCAGCCAATGCAGACGAACTTCGAGACGCATGAACCCTCTTGTGCATCTGGCTTACGTGGGTCCTGAAGAATCGAACTGGGATCCTTTGGCTTTGCAGGCAAACGTCTTCACCGCTAAGCCATCTATCTCTCCAGCCCCTCACCGATGCTTCTAGGACGGGTACTAAGGACGCAATGCTTCTGGGGACAAAAGGCACTTGTGCCTACGTGTGTGAAAAACAGGAAAGAAGAGAAAAGGCCACCCTCCAGCCTGTGTCAGGAACCTTTTTGCAATGTGGCCCAACTGGCTGGAGATGTGGGGACCACTTGGGCCTGGGGCTGGGGACTGAGTCCTGCAGGATTTGCTGACGTCCACCGGCAGTGGAGGGCCAAGCCTTTTGAATGAAGCACATTCTTTTTTAAAAAACACTTTATTTTTACTTATTTATTCGACAGAAAGAGAGAGAGAGAGAGAGAATGGGCACGCCAGGGACTCCAGCCACTGCAAACAAACTCCAGACACACGCGCCACCACGTGCATCTGGCTTACGTGCGTCCTGGGGAATCGAACCTGGGTCCTTTGCCTTTGCGGGCAAAAGCCTTAACCGCTAAGCTATCCCTCCAGCCCTGAAGCACATTTTTTCCAGAGATTCAATTGCACAAACTCTTCCTGGGACCCAGAAAGGCCCAACAAGGCACGAGGCTGGTTTCTGCCTGAGCTCGGGAGCCTGCAGTCCCTGTCCATGGAAAAGGTGCCGCTCTGCCCTCTGGTTCTCCCAGGCTGGACGAGGCGGCATCCACCGAGGGGTTCCTGGGGAATCCAGGCAGGAAAAGGAAGTGGCTGGGGGGAGGGCGGGAGAAATGAGCCTCTGAAGAAGAGAGGACCTAGAAAGGGCAGGAGCCTGTGTGATGTCATGAGACAAGCATGAGCGCTGGGGCTAAGCCTCTCCGAGTTTTCACTACGCGTCTACAAACAGGCCCATTTCTCAGGATCACCTGGAGCTGGTCAGCCCAGATTTTCCACACCTTTCGGAGCCCTAACTTTCATCCCTCCCGCTGCATCCTCAATGCTATGAGACAGTAGGCCATCTGGTTTCCTCTGACACGCTGCCATACAAGATAGAACAAATATGAGATTAAATGGGTACTGTCAACATGGGCCCCCCCACCTTGGGGACCCACTCAAACCCCTCTGTCAGAAAATATTATTATTTATTTATTTATTTATTGGAGAGAGAGAGTGAGAGAGAACAGGCGCACCAGGGCTTCCAGCCACTGCAAACGAACTCCACAAGCATGCGCCACCTTGTGCATCTGGCTTACGTGGGGCCATGGGACTTGAACCAACGCAAGACCCTTCACCATTAAGACATCTCACCAACCCTTTAATTTATATATGTGTGTTGTTATATATATATAAAATATGCATGTATATATAGGATATATATATATTTATTTATTTATATATTGATTTATTTATTTGAGAGGGGGAAGAGGCAGAGAAAGTGAAACCCCTCTGGACAGCTCTCAAGACCCCAGCTTCTAGGCTCTGGCCCCATCCCTACTCTCAGTCTTAGATGGGTTGAGACTCCAGTGTACCCTGGCTCCCTTGCCCCTGTGCAGGGGTAGGGAAGAAAACCAGGGTGTGTGTGAGTGTGTGTGTGTGTGTCTGTGTGTGTCTGTCTATCTGTCTGTCTGTCTGTGTTTGTCTGTCTCTCTCTCTCTCCCCCCTCCCAGGGGCACAGATAGGTGCTGAACAGAGTCTTCCTCCCCTGCCACCCGCTCTGGGCAGAAGGGCCAGCTCAGAAGCTTCTTAAAGTCAACAAAATAAGGTTTTCAAATCCTAAAAGGCTTCTCAAAGCCCCTTCTAATCTGCCTGCCATTTTGTTTCGTCTGCTCAGCTCAACTCAAGGGGAACTTGACATTTGGAATACTAACTGCAAACAATCCCGTGCCAGGGACAGGCCTGGCCTACAGCATTAGCTTAGCCTCCCAAAGAGGTGCGGGACACTCCAGCTGAGGGTCCCAGCAGGCAGATCTGTGCGGAGACCACCAATCTGAACAGCCGCCACCCTGAGGCCTACCCGGGGCCTGTGCAGAGAGACATCCGCACTGGGTGTCCTTAGGAATGCGGGGGGGGGGGGGCGGATATCAACAGAAACAGAGTACCTTGGACTAGTATTTTTTATTTTATTTTTAAACAATTTTCTTTAAGCTGGGCGTGGTGGCGCACGCCTTTAATCCCAGCACTCGGGAGGCAGAGGTAGGAGGATCACCGTGAGTTCGAGGCCACCCTGAGACTACACAGTGAATTCCAGGTCAGCCTGGGCTAGAGTGAGACCCTACCTCAAAAAAACTATATATATATATATATATATATGAATTTGAGAGAGAAAGAGGTAGACAGAAAGAACAGAATGGACAAACCAGGGCCTCTAGCCACTGCAAATAAACTCCAGACGCATGCGCCACCATGTGCATCTGGCTTACATGGGTTCTGGAGAGTTGAACCTGAGTCCTTAGGCTTCACAGGAAAGTGCCTTAACGGCTAAGTCATCTCTCCAGCCCTAGTATTTTTTCCCCCAAAACATGTTTTGTCTGGGAAAGACTTTTAAGAATTTATTTATTTATTTTAAGAGAGGGAGAGAAAGATGGAGAGAGAGAGAATGGGTGCACCAGGGCCTCTATCCACTGCAAACTAACTCCAGAAGTGTGGGCCTCCTTGTGCATCTGGCTTACGTGGGTCCTGGGGATTCGAACCTGGGTCCTCTGGCTTTGCAGGCAAGCGCCTCAACCGCTAAGCCTTGGACTACTAGTATTTTGACAAGGGCAGATGCGAGGCCCTTTCCCAGACCAGCTATGGCAGGAGCTGCCTCGGGAGACATGCTCGGCTCTGAGTCCACCGATGAGCCTTGGCAGGGATCTGCCAACCAGCCTCGCACCCAGGGCCATACAGAGCCCCTGTGCCCCAGTGCTCTTGGCAGGACACGTGAGCGGGCTTCGTGACTCTCCCAGCCTCACACCCACTAGAACTCAGGAAGCAGGCTTGTTGAAGACCCCGATTTGGTAATAAGCAGCTTTGGGATGGCCTGTCACAAAGTTGAACGCGGACTCCCAGGGCCAAGGCCTCGGCTGCTCCCATCTGTGACATCTGAGGTATCCAGGGCTGGGCAGACACAAGTGCTCTGCCACTGAACTGCATCCCCAACCCTTGTGGTATTTTTGTTTGTTTGTTTGTTTGTTCAAGATGTCTTTACATGTAGCCCAGGCTCACCTAGAACTCATGGTATCCCTTCTGCCTCATTATAAAACACAACAACTGCTTAAAAAACATCCCTCCCCCCCCTCACAAACTTTTCAGATGGTGAACTTTGGTTAAAAAAAAAAAATTCCCAGCCAGGCATGGTGGCACATGCCTTTAATCCCAGCACTCGGGAGGCAGAGGTAGGAGGATCGACATGAGTTCGAGGCCACCCTGAGACTACAGAGTGAATGCCAGGTCAGCCTGAGCTAGAGTGAGACCCTACCTCAAAAAACTGAAAAATAAATAAAAATTCCCAGGCCTGGAGAGATGGCTTAGTGGTTAAGGCACTTGCCTGAGAAGCCTAAGGACCCAGGGTTCGATTCCCCAGGACCCACATAAGCCAGATACACAGGGTGGCACATGAGTCTGGAGTTTGTTTGTAGTGGCTGGAGGCCCTAGCACACCCATTCTCCCTCCCTCCTTCCCCCTCTCTCTCTCTCTCAAATAAATTTAAAAATATTAAATGTTAACAACTAAAAATAAAATAAAATAAATTCCCAGAACACAACAGAGTCATGAAATAAGATGCAAGGATTATAACTATCATAACATCTTGTAAGCATATATGTAAGTAACACCTGACAAAAAAAATAATACAAACATACATGCTCCAGACATCTTACTTTGAGTTTTATTTGTTTGTGTTTTTTGTCTGTCTGTTTGTTTGTTTTGAGGTAGGGTCTCACTCTGGCCCAGGCTCACCTGGAATTCACTCTGTAGTCTCAGGGTGGCCTCGAACTCACAGCGATCCTCCTACCTCTGCCTCGCCAGCGCTGGGATTAAAGGCGTGCCCCACCACGCCAGGCTCCTTTACCTTCAGTTCATTAAGCCAGCTATTACGGCAAGCCCTATGTGACCTGAGCCCTCTCCTGCCTTGTCAGAGCCCCATGGCCCTCCTGTGACACCCTTACCATCCGCAGCTCCCACAGGGCCAGGCTCGCATGGTCAAACTTAAGGTTTTGTTTTATTTACCCATTTCCACAACGAGACTGTAAATCCTTGAGGAAGGGTACCTTATTTGACTTCATTCCAGCAAAAACACCCGGGGAAACATCTAGCATGCGTCTCAAACCTGCAGAACTATCTATGGAATAAATAAGGCCACGGGTGAGCGCGTGGCCTCTCACACCGCCTCCCACGCCCCACCTGGGGCGGCCTTCTCATCAAGAGCCACGGAGAATCTAAATGCGTTAATGAGCCGACTCCCAAAGATCCAGGGTTACTCCGAGGCCACTTTGGGTCCCTCCGCCTTTTAAGCCAACAATTTACCCAAGGGGTCTGAGCTCCAGTTTCCAGGAGCCAAGGGAGCTCTCTTCCCGGCTGAGGCCAAACAGGGCCACAACAAACATGCAGTAATTCTAAACACGACACGAACAATGCAAAACTAGCTCCTGTCGTTCTGTGCCCTCGACCTTCTCTCCCCCCACACACACAACACGAAGGGCAGGACAAAGTGACCCCCCCGACAAGCCCCAGCTTGTTCCTGCACGGACAGCACCAGCCTCCTACATCTGGACCAGCTGCTGTGAGGCAGCTGGGGATTCCAAATTGCATAGTTAATTACCATAATTTTTCACAGGTACCTGAGAGGGATCGTCACAACAGTGCAAGGAATCCCCAAATGGGATTGTCTGGGGTCCAAGTGACAGGCTAGTCTTCTCAACGCCCATCTTTCATTTCCACGGGCTCTGGATTAGGACAACACGGTGAAGGCGCGCTCGGTCACACACACACACACACACACACACACACACCTGTAGCCCCCCGGGGAGGCGGGGTCAGGAGTATTGCTGGAGCCAAGAATTTGAGAGCCAGCTTGAGCAACGTTAAGAAGACCCTGTCCACTATTTAAAAGTAACATCAAATAAAGCTTGCCAGCGCCTCTCCAGAGACATCAGCTACCACCACTGTCTGGTGTAATTTGTTGTTGTTTTTAATTTATTTAGTTTTGAGATATGGGGTGGGGGTGGATGACACATCAGGATCTCTAGCCACTGCAAACGAATTCCAGACACATGTGTGCATATCTGGCTTATGTGGGACCCGGAGAATTGAACCTGGGTCCTTAGGCTTCGCAGGCAAGCACCTTAACCACTAAGCCATCTCTCCAGCCCTGTAACTTGTTTTTAAAAGGGAAAGGGGGGGGGATAGGAGACTCTAGCCTTTCAGGTTACTAGGAATATTAAGATGAGCTGAATGCAGAGATTTAAAAATATATATATAGGCTGGGCATAGTGGTGGCACGCCTTTAATCCCAACACTCGGGAGGCAGAGGAAGATTGCCGAGGGTTCAAGGCCACCCTGAGAATACAGAGTGAATTCCAGGTCAGCCAGAGCTAGAGCGAGACTCTACCTCGAAAAACGAAATACATGTATATGGGCTGGAGGGACAGCTTAGAGCCAAAGGACCCAGGTTCGATTCCTCAGGACCCACATTAGCCAGATGCACAAGGGGGCGCACGCATCTGGAATTCGTTTGCACTGGCTGGAGGCCCTGGGGCGCCCATTCTCTCCCTCTCTCTGTCAAATAAAAAAAAATATTTAAAATATTTATTTATTTATTTATGAATCTATCTATCTGAGAGAATGAATGGGCATGACAGGGACTCCAGCCACTGCAATGAACAAACTGCAGACACACGCACCACCTTGTGCAAATCTGGTTTTATGTGGGTCCTGGGGAATCGAACCTGGGTCCTTAGGCTTTGCAGGCAAGCACCGTTAACTGCTGAGCCGTCCCTCCAGGCCCTGAACGCAGAGATTTCTTAAGAGAAAGTACCTAGGATGATTTAGGCGGGACAGACACACACTCTCAGGGCGGATGCATCTGCACGGCCCGCGGGCAGGAGTGTGAGCTCCGAGGAATTCAGCGGCTTGTATCTGAAGTCAGACTGCAACGGAGCTGGGGGGCTGTGGGGGCTGTGGGGCAGGCTGAGTGACCGGCCTCAGTTTCACCAGCTGGACAACCGGGTTGAAGAGTGCTTGCTTCACACGTTCATGCAGAACTCACGGAATAAGTATGCAAATATAAGGATAGCCCAGCCTAGCATGTAATGGGCACTCAAAAAAAAAAAAGTACTACTGGGGGTTTAGGAACCTCAAGTGTAGTTCAGCATTGCAAGCTGCTTCTGGAAAGAAATGGAGGGAGTGGGACCCCATGCTATGCCGTCTTATCGCATCCTCCTCGACCCCCCTCGCCCACCGTTAGGGTGAGCTCCTTCGAAGGGACAGGGCTATGTAGTTTTGTTTTGTTTTTCTAATTTTTATTAACAACTTCCATGATTATAAAAAATATCCCATGGTAATGCCCTCCCTCCCTCCACTTTCCCCTTTGAAACTCCATTCTCCATCCTATCCCCTCCCCCTCTCAATCAGTCTCTCTTTTATTTTGATGTCATCATCTTTTCCTCCTCTTATGAGGGTCTTGTGTAGGTAGTGTCAGGCACTGTGAGGTCATGGATATCCAGGCCATTTTGTGTCGGGGGGGGGGGATTGTTTTGTTTTTGGTAAGCTCCTACGTCCCTATCATGTCACTTTGCATAAAGCTTCTGCTCCGTCAATATTTACAAAACTAATTGGGACAAACTAATTTCGCATATCCCCTGACTCTCTGCATTCTAGCGATTCTCTAAAGCTGGCCTGTCTCTCTTTTCGGGCTGCGGTCACATTTGCAAAAGGAGTGGACGTCGCCCCCCAGCCCCCATGCGCCAAAGCGAACTCTTGAGAACCTGGGGCGCTTCCTCAACAGGGTTCTGTTCAGGACAGCTGGACAGTATGAAGCCCACTGTGTCCCCTCACGGGGGGGGGGGCGCTCCTGCCAACACCTGCGGGGAGAGGAGGCGCCGTGGCTCCCACGAAACCCGTCCACAGTGAGGAGAAGCGAGCCCACACTTTATTTTTAGCCGCAAGTGACGGAAAGTGACGCTCAGAACCGAAAATTTTTGCTTCATCATCCTCAGTACCTTTCCCGGATGCCCGACTGGCTTTGCAGGGAAGCAAGCTGGCCAGGACAAGGGCAGGGGAGGAGGTCTGCGATGCTCCCAGAGGGACGACGATAGGGAGGGAAGAGGGGTCCCCCACGAAGCCCAGCCCACGTGGCTGGAGCCCGTGGGGGCTTGTACAAGGGGCTCGGACACCACCAGCTAATGGGAGACATAGTAAGTGCCCCTCACGGTCCATGCCACAAGCGAGGGCTGTCACCTCACCCTAACCCACTGGGAGGTGGGGCACAACCAGGCCGCGGAATGGCAAAACTTGCACCCTGGGGCAGCAACGTGAGGAGTCCCTCCTCTCCTTCCTTCCTGGACAGGTGCTGCTGCGTGGGGAATCGCAGGGATGCCCGATGCTCAGGAAGGTGGCCCTGCCGCCTGACCAATCTTCATTCCACAGTGAAATGGGGGGGGCGGGTACAGACAAAAAGTACCAAGGTTTGGGCTGGAGAGACGGCTTAGTGGTTAAGGCCCTTGCCTTCAAAGTCAAAGGACCCAGGTTCGATTCTCCAGGACCCACATAAGCCAGAGGGCACAAGGTGGCACATGCATCTGGAGATTGTTAGCAGTGACCGAAGGCCATGGGGTGCCCATTCTCATCCCTGCCTCTCTCTCTCTCTCTCTTTCCTCTCTGCTTATCAATCAATAAATAAAATTTTTTTTTAAAAAAAGTACCAAGGTTCGACTCCTCAGGTCCTCACGTAAGCCAGACGCACAAGGTGGCGCTCCGCATCTGGAGTCCGTTATTTCCCCACCTGATTATTTTCATTTATTCATTTGAGACGGAGGGAGGGAGGGAGCGAATGGGCACACCAGGGTCTCTAGCCACTGCAAATGAACTCCAGACGCATGCGCCGCCATATCATCTGGCTAAAGTGGGACCTGGACAATCCGAACCTGGGTCTTATAGGCTTGCAGGCAAGTGCCCTAACCACTAAAGCCATCTCTCCAGCCCTGGAGTTCATTTCCAGGGGGGGGGGGGGATAGGAGACTCTAGCCTTTCAGGTTACTAGGAATATTAAGATGAGCTGAATGCAGAGATTTAAAAATATATATATAGGCTGGGCATGGTGGTGGCACACCTTTAATCCCAACACTTGGGAGGCAGAGGAAGATTGCCGAGGGTTCAAGGACACCCTGAGAATACAGAGTGAATTCCAGGTCAGCTGGAGCTAGAGCGAGACTCTACCTCGAAAAACCAAGAATAATAAATATATATATATATATAGGGCTGGAGGGGCGGCTTAGAGCCAAAGGACCCAGGTTCGATTCCTCAGGACCCACATTAGCCAGATGCACAAGGGGGCGCACGCATATGGAATTCGTTTGCACTGGCTGGAGGCCCTGGGGCGCCCATTCTCTCCCTCTCTCTGTCAAATAAAAAAAAATATTTGAAAATATTTATTTATTTATCTATCTATCTATCTATCTGAGAGAAAGAATGGGCATGACTGGGACTCCAGCCACTGCAATGAACAAACTGCAGACACACGCACCACCTTGTGCAAATCTGGTTTTATGTGGGTACCGGGGAATCGAACCTGGGTCCTTAGGCTTTGCAGGCAAGCACCGTTAACTGCTGAGCCATCCCTCCAGACCCTGAACGCAGAGATTTCTTAAGAGAAAGTACCTAGGATGATTTAGGCGGGACAGACACACACCCTCAGGGCGGATGCATCTGCACGGCCCGCGGGCAGGAGTGTGAGCTCCGAGAATTCAGCGGCTTGTATCTGAAGTCAGACTGCAACACAGCTGGGGGGCTGTGGGGCAGGCTGAGTGACCGGCCTCAGTTTCACCAGCTGGACAACCGGGTTGAAGAGTGCTTGCTTCACACGTTCATGCAGAACTCACGGAATAAGTATGCAAATATAAGGATAGCCCAGCCTAGCATGTAATGGGCACTCAAAAAAAAAAAAGTACTACTGGGGGTTTAGGAACCTCAAGTGTAGTTCAGCATTGCAAGCTGCTTCTGGAAAGAAATGGAGGGAGTGGGACCCCATGCTATGCCGTCTTATCGCATCCTCCTCGACCCCCCTCGCCCACCGTTAGGGTGAGCTCCTTCGAAGGGACAGGGCTGTGTAGTTTTGTTTTGTTTTTCTAATTTTTATTAACAACTTCCATGGTTATAAAAAATATCCCATGGTAATACCCTCCCCCACTTTCCCCTTTGAAACTCCATTCTCCATCATATCCCCTCCCCCTCTCAATCAGTCTCTCTTTTATTTTGATGTCATCATCTTTTCCTCCTCTTATGGGGGTCTTGTGTAGGTAGTGTCAGGCACTGCGAGGTCATGGATATCCAGGCCATTTTGTGTCTGGGGGGGGGGGGACTGTTTTGTTTTTGGTAAGCTCATACGTCCCTATCATGTCACTGTGCATAAAGCTTCTGCTCCGTCAATATTTACAAAACTAATTGGGACAAACTAATTTCGCATCCCCTGACTCTCTGCATTCTAGCTCTCCTCTAAAGCTGGCCTGTCTCTCTTTTCGGGCTGCGGTCACATTTGCAAAAGGAGTGGACGTCGCCCCCCAGCCCCCATGCGCCAAAGCCAACTCCTGAGAACCAGGGGCGCTTCCTCAACAGGGCTCCGTTCAGGACAGCTGGGCAGTATGAAGCCCACTGTGTCCCCTCACGGGGGGGGGGGGCGCTCCTGCCAACACCTGCGGGGAGAGGAGGCGCCGTGGCTCCCACGAAACCCGTCCACAGTGAGGAGAAGCGAGCCCACACTTTATTTTTAGCCGCAAGTGACGGAAAGTGACGCTCAGAACCGAAAATTTTTTGCTTCATCATCCTCAGTACCTTTCCCGGATGCCCGACTGGCTTTGCAGGGAAGCAAGCTGGCCAGGACAAGGGCAGGGGAGGAGGTCTGCGATGCTCCCAGAGGGACGACGATAGGGAGGGAAGAGGGGTCCCCCACGAAGCCCAGCCCACGTGGCTGGAGCCCGTGGGGGCTTGTACAAGGGGCTCGGACACCACCAGCTAATGGGAGACATAGTAAGTGCCCCTCACGGTCCATGCCACAAGCGAGGGCTGTCACCTCACCCTAACCCACTGGGAGGTGGGGCACAACCAGGCCGCGGAATGGCAAAACTTGCACCCTGGGGCAGCAACGTGAGGAGTCCCTCCTCTCCTTCCTTCCTGGACAGGTGCTGCTGCGTGGGGAATCGCAGGGATGCCCGATGCTCAGGAAGGTGGCCCTGCCGCCTGACCAATCTTCATTCCACAGTGAAATGGGGGGGGCGGGTACAGACAAAAAGTACCAAGGTTTGGGCTGGAGAGACGGCTTAGTGGTTAAGGCCCTTGCCTTCAAAGTCAAAGGACCCAGGTTCGATTCTCCAGGACCCACATAAGCCAGAGGGCACAAGGTGGCACATGCATCTGGAGATTGTTAGCAGTGACCGAAGGCCATGGGGTGCCCATTCTCTCCCTGCCTCTCTCTCTCTCTCTCTTTCTCTCTGCTTATCAATCAATAAATAAAATTTTTTTTTAAAAAAAGTACCAAGGTTCGACTCCTCAGGTCTCACGTAAGCCAGACGCACAAGGTGGCGCTCGCATCTGGAGTCCGTTATTTCCCCACCTGATTTATTTTCATTTATTCATTTGAGACGGAGGGAGGGAGGGAGCGAATGGGCACACCAGGGTCTCTAGCCACTGCAAATGAACTCCAGACGCATGCGCCGCCATATGCATCTGGCTAAAGTGGGACCTGGACAATCGAACCTGGGTCTTATAGGCTTTGCAGGCAAGTGCCCTAACCACTAAAGCCATCTCTCCAGCCCTGGAGTTCATTTCCAGGGGCTGGAGACCCTGGCGTGCCCATTCCCTCTTCCTCTCTCTTTCAAATAAATTAAAAATAAAAAAAGAAAGAAAGAAAGAAAAATGTTTTTTAAAGTACCAAAGACTCTGCTCTGGGGTTCTGGCTAAGTCTTTCTGGTCCCTTGCCCTTAGAAGACGGCTGGAAGGTTAACAAACATCTCCCCTCACCACTCTGACCCCTCACCATGTAAGCACACTCAACAAACACGGGGAACTCATGAGGAATCCTGATTACAAAGTCCCTCCCCTCCCCTTTGCCCCAAACTGCACCAAGGCACAATACAAAGTGGACCCCAGCCCGACGCCCCCGCACTCCGTAGGGACTTAGCACCCCGCGCAGTCAAGGCACACACCTGCGGCGGAGGGGAGGCCACATCTTGAGTTTAGCTGTTTCCCGCTGTAAAATGCCGAGTCGTACACACTGCGAAGGTGAGAGCCAACTGGGAGCTACGGGGAAGGACAGTCACAGGAGGCCTGACCTAACCAGGGAAGGGGACAGAGGAAACGCATTCCCGGTGAGACCAGAGAGATGAGCAGGTCTTAACCTGGACAGGAGAGGGAGGTAGGGAGGGAAGGAGGGAGGGAGGGATGGAGGGAAGGAGGGATGGAGGGAAGGAGGGAGGGAAGGAGAGAGGATGGAGGGAAGGAGGAAGGGAGGGAAGGAGGAAGGGAGAGAAGGAGGGAGGGAAGAAGACATGCTGAGTTCGAGGCCACCCTGAGATGACATAGTAAATTCCAGGTCAGCCTGGGCTAGAGTGAGACTCTACCTCGGGGGGGGAAAAAAAAATCCAAAGGTCGGGCTGGAGAGACAGCTTGGTGTGGTGAAGACACTTGCCTGCGAAGCCTAAGGATGCAGGTTCAACTCTCCAGGAACCACGTAAGCCAGATGGCACAAGGGGAAACACGTGCATAATAAGGTGACGCACGCGGACAAGGTGGCACAGGTGTCTGGCGCCTGACTGCAGTGGCTGGAGGCCCTGGTGTGCCAATTCTCTCTCTCTCTCTCTCATAAAATAATAAATAATAATAAAAACATTCTATCTTCCTCTCTCAAATAAATAAAAATAAATTTTAAAAAGGGGGGCTGGAGGGATGGCTTTGCGGTTAAGGTGTTTGCTTGCAAAGCCAAAGGACCCAGGTTCAATTCCTCAGGACCCACATAAGCCAGATGCACAAGGAGGGCACATGCGTCTGGAGTTCGTTTGCAGTGGCTGGAGGCCCTGGCACGCCCATATTCATTTATTCTCTCTCTATGGATGTGTGTATGTGTGTGTGTATGCCTCTCTCACTCTCTCAAATAAATAAATAAAAATAATTAATTTTTTTTTTTAAAGAAAAGGGCTGGAGAGATGGCTTAGCGGTTAAGTACTTGCTCGTGCAGCCTGAGGACCCAGGTTCGATTCACCAAGAACCATGTAAGAAAAACACATAAGGTGGCACACACGTCTGGAGTTCGTTTCCAGTGGCTAGAGGAGGCCCTGGCGCACCCATATTCTTCTCCCCCCCCCCCCGGAATACTAATAATAAAACCAAAGCTCTATCGACTTATTGGCTTGACCTACACCGACTACACAAGCCAGAGGAAGGGTCGCAGCCCACCACCCCCTCACCGGCAGGGTTAATCACTCGGCAAGAGGCAGTGAAGTGTGCAGACGCGCCTCGCAGAAGGGGGCCCTGTGTTAAAAAAGCAGCCTCTGGACGCTCAGGTCAGCACGGTGGGCTGCCCATCCCAAGAAGGGGTGGTGACAGGGATCCAGGCGGCTGGCAACAGAGCAAGATGGCCTCTGACATGACCCCCCCCCCACCCCCCACCCCGGACTTGACCCTTGTTAAAGGCAGAGGGCATGTTTACAAAAACAGCCCATCCTGACGTCAATCAGGGCCGTGAAACAGGACTGATAATCTGAGTGGTGGACTTAGCAGAGGCTTCCCATGGGTTTATGATGTAACTTCCTTCACAACAAACACATACCCAACACACACTTTGAAAATAAGCACAAAAACCATACAAGTGGTCCATCCAGCACGGTGTCGCACGCCTTTCAGCCCAGCACCTGGGGAGGCAGAGGTGGGAGGATGGCCGTTGAGCTAGAGGTCACCCCGAGACCACGTAGCGAATTCCGGGTCAGCCTGGGCTAGAGTGAGACCCTACCTTGGAAAACCAAAAAGCACCTATGTGACACACGCATTATCACTCTTGATGTAATAAGCAAGCGTTCCTACTCAAAGTGAGGGCCCTTGTGAGAGGGGATGACGGAAGCCACTTACAGGAAAGGCATATTTTTTGGGTGACAGAGTGAGGGAAGATTAAAGATGGTCAAGAGCCCGGCGTGGTGGCGCACGCCTTTGATCCCTGCATTCCGGAGGCAGAGGTAAGGAGGATCGTTGTGAGTTCGAGGCCAGCCCAGAGACCACAGAGTGAATTCCAGGTCAGCCTGGACTAGAGTGAAAGCCTACCTTGAAAAAACAGGAAAAAAAAAGGTTCGAGATCCTCCTGCTGCCTGGGGAGATGTTTCAGTGATTAAAAGCACTTGCTTGTAAGCCTGCCAGCCCAAATGCACAAAAACAAAACAAACTGAAGATCGTCCTGTATCTTTCTCCCATCTGTGGTGGCTGTCAGAGAAGGGCGGCTACTCAAGTGGACTCCTCTGGACTCAGGATCTCCAGAGTGGGGAGGGTCTTGTAAAGAACTAGGGGACAACGCCCAATAAATGTACTTCTCTTTGTTTTGGGTGGGAGGAAGGGCAGAGAGGAAATGATGAGGAATGCAGAAACGGAACCAGGTCCCCCACAGCCTAAGTCCCTCTGCCTCCCCCTGACAGCACTCTGAAGTTCATGGGCGCGTGGGGCTCATTTCACTTGGCTGTGCGGGAGGGTTTTCAGTTGCGGTGTTTTGAGGCTATGTGTCATCCAGGTTTCCTATTTACATCACATCGGTTTCACCAACACAATAAATAGCTGCAGACCGTCTTCTACTCCGTCCCGTCATCTGTGCGGATGCCTCTCAGGCAGGCAGCCTGTAAAAAAATCCCGAAAGCCTAAGGACCCAGGTTCGATTCCCCAGGAGCCCCACGTAAGCCAGATGCACAAGGGGCCGCGCACGTCTGGAGTGCGTCTGCAGTGGCTGGAGGCCCTGGCGTGCCCATTCGCTCTCTCTCTTTCTCCCCTTATCTCTGTCTCTAATAAATAAATAAATAAATAAAATTTATAAAGTATTTTTTTAAAACTCCTGAAAAGTCTCATGAATGCTGGGGCAGGCTTGATCTCTGTTCTTTTGGCTTGGATGGGAAACTTCCACGAGGGGAAAAAAAAGGGGGGGGGCAGGCCCCAGCCACACGAGACACACTACCCCACACACTGGCTCCTTCATGTTTATCCACAGCAGAAACGCGGGAGCCTTGTAAAAACACATCCTTATTGACACGACGCAGTATTTGCCCTTCTAATAAAACAGAAACTGCCTACCAAGGCTCCCCGAAACAGGGAGCCCCATGCACCACACGTGTAAAGCCATCAGGGTACCACCGTCACTGGCAGGGAGGAGCCAGGCACTGAGGGACCCCGAAATCCAGGGGCTCCCCCCACCTCTGCCATCACCTTCTTTCAGACAGAAGGGGAACCAGGTGGCCTCAATATTGATAGGACAAAGCCGGGCGTGGTGGCGCACGCCTTTAATCCCAGCACTCGGGAGGCAGAGGTAGGAGGATCGCTGTGAGTTCGAGGCCACCCTGAGACTCCATAGTGAATTCCAGGTCAGCCTGGGGTAGAGTGAGACCCTGCCTTTAAAAAAAAAAAAAAATTAACAGGACAGGAAGGAAAACTCTGTCCAGCTTCTCTTTACAGACGGCAGTGACCTTGGGATGACTCAGAAGGCACCATGGTGCTGAGAAGAAGTGACAGAGGAGTGCTCAGCACTGAAACATCTCTATCACACCTTCCAAGGCTCAGGGTCTGTTGCGGAAGAGGTGGCGGAAAGAACGTAAGAGCCAAAGGAAGGGTAGGACTCCTCACAACGTGCTCCCCCAGACACAAAATGGCCTGGGTATCCATGACCTCGCAGCGCCTGACACTACCTACGCAAGATCATCATAATAGGAGGAAAAGATGATGACATCAGAATAAAAGAGAGACTGATAGAGAGGGGGAGGGGATATGATGGAGAGTGGAGTTTCAAACGGGAAAGTGGAGGGAGGGAGGGCATTACCATGGGATATTGTTTACAATCATGGAGGTTGTCAATTAAAAGTGTGAGAGAGAGCTCTGATCCACTGAGGAGAATCTGACACACGAGACACGTGGGGGAAAACTCGAGGCGATGCCAGAGGCAGAGAGATCAGAGGGTCACGAGCCAAGGAATGCCAAAGACTGCAGACAAGGGCAGAAAAGGGATGTACGGAATAGATTCTCTAGAAACTTCAGAGAATGCACACAGGCCCTTGGGGTTTCCAGTACTGCGAGAAGGTCCATTTCTGTTGCTTAAAGGCAACTAGGGGTTTGTGGGACTCTCTTAGTGCAGCTTGGAAGCTAATGGACCTAGACCTTGAGACCCTCACCCCCCCCCCATCAACACTCCCCCCTTCCCCTTCTCCACACTGTTCCTGCTTCAGGGCTTATACGACCCAAAATGATGTGGCTGCGCCTAGACACTGTTGCCAACCACCTTCGATCTTCCACCCCATCCCCATCCGGGTTACAACGAGAGAGGCCCCTTGACCAAGCGGTCAACTGAGCTATGGGCTGACAGCAGCCAAGGAGATTCCCTGAAGCAAAAGAGAGTGTCCAGGAAATGGTGGACATACGGGAGGAGTGAAAGACAGGGAGTAAAACGGAGAGGGTCAACAGAGACAAGGAGAAGAGTCGAAAGGAGCCTGAAGGACAGATGGGTTAGCAGTTAAGGCGTTGGCCTGTGAAGCCAAAGGACCCAGGTTTGATCCCCCCAGGACCCACGTAAGGCAGCTGCACAAGGTGGCTCATGAGCCTGGAGACCCTGGTACGCCCATTCCCTCTGCCTATTTCTCTCTCTCTCTCTCTTTCAAATAAATAAAAAAATAAAAAAAAATTGTTTTTGTTTTTCGAGGTAGGGTCTCGCTCTAGCCCAGGCTGACCTGGAATTCACTATGTAGTCTCAGGGTGGCTTCAAACTCACGGCGATCCTCCTACCTCTGCCTCCCAAGTGCTGGTATTAAAAAGGTATGTGCCACCACGCCTGACCTTTAAAAAAAATTTTTTTAAAGGAGCCTGGAGGTGAAGGTGGCAGACAGGAGACAAAGACAGTATTATCCCCACATCTCACCCCCGCCTGCAGCCCCATAGTCCCATGCATCCAACTCCAATAATCTGCCACACAGGTTAGCACCAGCTGTTACCTCAGAGCTTCCACACAGAAGCCAACCTGCTTCCATCCGGGGGCTGGGCCTGGTTTGTTAATAATACCTTAAAAACTTGGGAGCCAGGGCGTGGTAGCGCACACCTTTAATCCCAGCACTAGGGAGGGCAGTTGGTAGGAGGATCGCCGAGAGTTCGAGGACAGCCTGAGACCACACAGTTAATTCCAGGTCAGGCTGGACCAGAGTGAGACCCTACCTTGGAAAATAAAAATTAGAAATAAAACTTGGGCCGGGCGCGGTGGCGCACGCCTCTAATCCCAGCACACGGGAGGCAGAGGTAGGAGGATTGCTATGAGTTCGAGGCCACCCTGAGACTCCATAGTGAGTTCCAGGTCAGCCTGAGCTAGAGTGAGACCCTACCTCGAAAACCCAAAAAAAGGCGTGCGCCACCACGCCCGGCTAAATATATATAATTTTTTAAAAGACACATGCTAAACACATGCGAAGCAGTGGTCTTGCTTTTCTGAAATGAAGGGCTGTGATGTGATTACGAGGAAGGCCACAGCCAAGAGAGACGTCTGCGCGTTTGTCCTCCGGATGGTTTGTTAAGGCATATTCTTCATGGCTCCGGGTTTGGCTACGGATCTCAGCAGCCAGTAATTTTTCTAATTGATTCATTAGCGCTGCAATCAGCAACTCCTTGAACACAAAAAAAATGCCAACAGCGGATGAAAGAGGGGGCGCTGACCCACAGAGCCCAGATGTGGGTGCCAGTCCTCAGCCATCCTGCAAGGGGACCCCGTAACACCTCCCACTCTCCCGCCACCAGGAGAGAGGGTCTCAGAGCGCCTCGGCCAGCTTTGGAGCTGGACGCCCCGGTTTCGTTACGGCGCCTCCAACCAGGCTGGGTCCCCTGGCTGTTACGACAGGACAGAGCTTCTCTAGAAGTCAGGCCCGCTGTTGAGGAGAACAGCATGGAGCCGAAGACCAAGCTAAACGGGGACATGGGACAGTGCCCTCCACGTGAATGCCCAAGAGGGCCCAGAAACCCTTCAAGCTCAACTCGCCGCCCCGCGGTCGCTTCCACGCTCAAGACATGGATGTCCGCTGTACACCCTGCTACCTCGAAGGTCACGTCCCCCGTACCGGGAAACTGGCACCTTCCGAGCGGCCAAGTGAAGTCTCGACACGATCCTGGCCACCTCTCAGGGCTCCTTGGAAGAAGATCCCAAGGGTGCTGTCAAGGTGCGCTCTGACGGCAGCCCCACAGCGCACCTACACAGCGGCCCAGGGTGACGCAAACCCCTTTGGAGGGCTGGGGGTGGCTCCGTAAAAAAAAAGGTAAAATGCTCGCCGCCGGGCAGGCGCAAGGACCTTAAGACCGATTCCCAGCGTCCTCATGAAAATGTTGGGGGTAGTGATGTGCATTTGTCATCCCAATGTCGGGGAGACAGGAGTCAGGAGGGCTCCTAGGGCTTGGCGGCTAGCTGGTATGGCTCAATCCATGAGCTCCAGGCTTGGTGAGAAGAGACCCTGTCTCCAAGAACAGGGTGGAGAGATAGATGGCTTAGCGGTTAAGGCGCATGCCTGCGAAGCCTAAGGACCCGGGTTCAATTCTCCAGGTCCCACGTAAGCCAGATGCACATGGTGGCGCATGTGTGTGGAGTTCGTCTGCCAGTGGCTAGAGGCCCTGGTGCGTCCATTCTCTCTCTCTCTCTCTCTCTCTCTCTGTCTCTAATACATAAGTAAATATCTTCAAAAAAATATAGGGTCGACCTCTGGCCTTTACACTCATGTACACGTGTGTACACACACCTGCAGCACACACATACAAGCGTGTGTGTACCCCACCGCACACCCGTACATACACCCTTCCCCAACAAAAGCCTCCTGGGGCTGCACAAAATAACCCAAGCCAGACAGATCCTGCCGCTGCCTTTGTGCTAAGAAGCCTGGCTGAGGCCCAGCAGTGCGGGAGATATTGGGGACGACTTTGTTACCCACAGACGTGCACTTGAGGGACCCAAGAGGCATCATGGATTATCAGCCAATTCCTACCCCAATGCGGAGCGGACTGACTCTCGCAAGGCACACCCTAGAACAGGGTTACATCCCAACTACCAGGACCCACGGAAGCCAGATGTCAAGGGGGGGGGGGGTACATGCATCTGGAGTTTGTTTGCAGTGGCTGGAGGCCCTGGCGTGCCCATTCTCTTTCTCTCTCTCTCAAATAAATAAATAAATAAAATACTTAAATTCCCAGCGGGCACCATGAATCGCAGGTACCTCCTTCACAGGGCCCAGGAACACTGGCCCACCGGAGCAGCCCTCTTTGAAGCAGTCCTGAGCGCACTCAGGGAGCGTGGCTTTCAAAGCAAACACGTCGCCCAGACCTGCCGTCTTTGTACTGCCTAGGGGTTGCCAGGGCTTGATACAACAACAACAGAATTGGAACGGAGAGGAAGGCAGGATGGTAACGGGTGCCCCGTGCCTTCCCACAGCCAAAAGACTTCTGGGGGGGGGGGGTTAGGTGGCTCGCTCCTCAGCTCCCATCCTTACTCCAAGGCCCGCTATATGGCCGGGGAGGCTCTCACACACCAGGACTTTGCTGACCTGCTTCTTGTCGACTGTGTCTGCCAAGCACGCGGCTGGATGAGTGGTGGAAATCACGCACTCTACCCTGCACCTCTGCCCGTGGCACCCGGCAGACACGCCCATGGGCTCCTCTGAGCCAAACACCTGGACCAGATCCATCTAGAACTTATATAAACAAGGCCACCACCACAGGCATAGCAAATGGGGACCCCCCCCCCACAAGCCGGCTTCTTGACACTCCGAAGGAGTCCTCCTGAAAAAGCCAGTCCCTCTCAGGGCACTAGAAAAACGGGGTTCCCGTTCACTGGTAATGTTTCAAGAGGTTACTGGATGAGGGGAGCAAATCCAAGCACAACTTCTTTTTTGAATTTTTTTTAATTTTATTTTTATTTATCTATTTGAGAGTGAGAGAGAGAAAGAGGCAGAGAGAGAGAGAGAGAGAGAGAGAGAGAGAATGGGCGCGCCAGGGCCTCCAGCCACTGCAAATGAACTCCAGACACGTGCGCCCCCTTGTGCATCTGGCTAACGTGGGTCCTGGGGAATCGAGCCTCGAACCGGGGATCCTTTGACTTCACAGGCAAGCGCTTAACCGCTAAAGCCACCTCTCCAGCCCCAAGCACACCTTCTTAACCGGGGCCACCTCCCTTTGTGTGAGGGGCTGGTCCCACGGAGGGGCCCTGCGGCCCAGCTCTCTCTCCTCTGCCCACCCCGTCTGGCCAGCCTACCCGCGGCCGACCCCCCCCCCCACGCACGAAGCTGCTGCCGTGTGCCACCCGCACTGCTGTTCTGGAATGTGCCAGGGATTCTGGTGGCGGCAACGGCAAGCTCTAACTGGGCACAGAAACAAGCTGGAGAGGCAGCCTCACGAAATAATGAAATGCCAAACCGAGCCCTCCAGTCTTCTCCAAGTCTCTCAGGTCACCTACCAGATTAGAAGGCCTGTTGCTAAGGCAACCATATCTTGCAAGTGCCAAGGGGGTGGGGGTGGGGGGGCTGAACTTCCCTATGATTTTTTAACCCTTTAATGAACCGGGAGGACAAGGGGGGGAGAGGCATGTCCACGAACCCACACCCTCGGAGCTGGCCTGGCCCCGGCTGCGCGAGGGAAGGGGCAAGAGTCCACCGGAGCACGAGCAGGCAGTGAGGGGTGGGAACAGGCTGCCCACATGCCCACCTCTGCTCTCCTCTCGGCTTGCCCACCACAAAACAGCCCACAAACTTTTCACCACGCCTGACAAAGCCAAAAAGGCTGCAAGGGAGATAGGGTGAAACAAAGGCAAAAGAAAAAAAAAGAAGAAGAAGAAGAAAGGAAGAAAGAAAGAAAGAAAAAGGAATAGCACACGGCCTTGTCCTTCCTGGCCAGGCTCGGTGCCCTTGTGCTGGGGAACAGTGCCGGGCCCTTCTGTGGTAAGCAGAAGGCGGCCAGGAGCCAGGCGCAGGGGACAGATGGTCAAGCAAACACTGACGCTTTCCAGTTGTCTGATAGGTGCCTGCTGCCAAATAGGCGCCGCCGACCCCCCCCCCACACCTCCGCACAGGCACTCCCACCCCCAAACATGAAGCTTGGGGTGCAGTGCCTCCAACGGGGTGGGGGGCTTTCTTCCCGCATCCCAGCCACAGCTGCAGGTCACCCTCGGCGCCCAGCTCCTCTAGACTGCCCAGCCGCACCCTCCCCCCCCCAAAACACACACACCTGCCCCAGATACTCTGGAGACTCGGGTTCAGGGGTCTCCGGAGGACCTGCACAAGGACTTTCCTCGACCCCTCAGATCTGGCAGGAGTGACTTCCAACAAAGCAGCAAGGGGGAGAAAGGACCCCCCCCCCACACACACACACAGGCTTATCCACAACCTCTGCACGAAGGGAATGTGGCTCACCAGGGGCAGCAGGGTCTCCTCACCTACTGACTGAGTGGTCACCCAGGTCTAGGTGGTGGACCCTCTAGGTGCCTAGGAAGGGCAGAGCAAAGAAAAGTAGCCACTGAGAGGAAAAAAAAAAAACAGTCCAAAGAGAAGAAAGGGCTAGATGGCTTAGCAGTTAAGACGTTTGCCTGCAAAGCCAAAGGACCCAGGTTCAATTACCCAGGACCCACGTTAGCCAGATGCACAAGGGGGCGCATGCGTCTGGAGTTCGTTTGCAGTGGATGGAGAAGAAACAGCTGGAGGGATGCCTTAGCGGTTAAGGCACTTGCTGGCAAAGCCCAAGGACCCAGGTTCGATTCGCCAGCACCCACGTAAAGACAGATGCACAAGATGGCACACATGTCTGGAGTTTGTTTGCAGTAGCTAGAGGCCCTGGTATGCCCATTCTATCTGAATCTTTCTCTCCCTCCCTCTCTCTCTCTCTAATAAATATATAAATAAAATTTTTTTTAAGAGAGAGAAGAGGGGGCTGGAGAGATGGCTTAGCGGTTAAGCGCTTGCCTGTGAAGCCTAAGGACCCCAGTTCAAGGCTCGATTCCCCAGGACCCACGTTAGCCAGATGCATAAGGGGGCGCACGCGTCTGGAGTTCGTTTGCAGTGGCTGGAGGCCCTGGCACACCCATTCTCTCTCTATCTGCCTCTTTCTCTCTCTGTCTGTCGCTCTTGAATAAATAAATAAAAAATAAAAACAAGAAAAATAGGCACATAACTATTAAAAGAGAGAGAGAGAGAGAGAGAAGAGGGCTGGTTGGATGGCAGTTAAGGCATTTGTCTGCAAAGCCAAAGGACCCAGATTTGATTCCCCAGGACCCACGTTAGCCAGATGCACAAGGGGGCACACGCGTCTGGAGTTCGTTTGCAGCGGCTAGAGCCTGGCGCGCCCATTCTCTCTCTCTCTCTCTCTCTCTCTCTCTCTCTCAAATAAATAAACAAATAAATAGAATATTTTAAGAGAGAGAGAGAAGAAAACAAGTTAAGTGGGAGCAAGGAATGGGACTGGTAACTCTAGACTCCCAACTTCAGCTCTATAACTAGCAGGGAGAGCTGCCCATGTCTCCTCACAATGCCTGGCACAGTGGCCCACACTGGGCACCGAGTGAGGCCGTGCAGAAAGACAGCCGCGCTGGGGAAGTGAGGGGCCCACGCCCCAATGTGACCGTGGGCTGTGCTTCAGCAAGCTCCCTCTTCTCTTGGCATCATTAAGAATTCCACCAGCGCCTCACCCTCCTCTCTCTCTCTCTGGCCAGCCTCTGGACTCTGCAGGGGAGAGGGGGAGGGGGAGGGGGAGGGGAGGGGAGGAGGAGGAAGAGGAAGGGGAAGAGAAAGGACACCTGGAAGAAACTCCAGTCTTCTGCTCTTTGCTAGCAAATAACCACAGGCGTCCAGTGAAAACGTGGACATGACTTTACTAGCTGATGGACTAGCACTTAGTCCGTGTGCTTACATCGGTGTTTAAAAGCCAGGTTCAGGATGAGGCCGTGGGAAGGGGAGTGAGGGGGAAGACAGGACCTGAACCCCTACCCCCGCCACCACCCCCTCCCCCGCCCAGGAACAAGGAAGGACACCTTGAGCTGGAATCTTATGGCGTGTGGCCTGGACATCCGGACAGTGGACAGCAAGGTGCTGCAAAGCCAAAGGACCCAGGTTCGATTCCCCAGGACCCACATAAGCCAGATGCACAAGTGGCGCACGCACCTGGAGTTCGTTTGCAACTGCTGGAGGCCCTGGCGCGCCCATTCTCTATCTGCCTCTCTCTTTGCTTCTTTCTCTCTTCCTCTCTCTCTCTCAAATAAATAAAACAATATGTTTTTAAATTTAAATTCTATTTATTAGAAGGGAGAGAGAGAATAGGGGCACACCAGAGCCTCCAGCCACTGCAAACGAACACCAGACACACGCACCACCTTGTGCATCTGGCGTACACGGGTCCTGGGGAATCGAACCTGGGTCCTTAGGCTTCGCAGGCAAGCGTCTGAACGGCTAAGCCATCCCTCCAGAGGCACAGCGACACCCCCCCCCCCCGCCCCCGAGAACATTTTTGAGACAAAAAAAGAATGAACGTTTTTCCATTTTAATCCACCAGATGGGCAGGTTGCCACCCAGTTTATCCACTGTTTGGTCTCGTTTGTATCCAAATCCTTTGGCTCATTCAACAAATCCTGCCTGGGTACTTACCAAGTGCCAGGCACTGTTCATACAAGAGTTAAGAGGAACACACACCTGTCTACCCTCAGGGTAGTACCTCGTATCTGGCAAGGATGCCACGCTGCGGTTCTCTATGCCTGCCTTGAGTGTGGCGAACCTTCCGTGGCCTCTCGGCTGGTCAATCAGGGGGGGGGTTGGCCAGTCTGATCTCCAAGGAGAAGGTAATACCATACTAGGAGACTGGAAGCATCCTCGGCGGATGGGACTAAGGAACATAGGATTCGCCTTTGCCGGTTTCAGGCAAAGCAGGCGTCTCGAGGATGGGTCCCCACCTACCCTCCGCACTGAAGGGAAACGCTGCCCGCAGTAGTAATAGAAGGAACAATTTAGTAAGGTCGGGGATTAGGCTAAAACCTGGAGGCAGGGATGTTGGCATCTGGGAGCAGGAGACAGGCCTGGAAACGCAGTTAATACCCACCACAGAGCAAAGCGGGTCAGCGCCAGCCCCTGACAGAGCGCCTTCCGCCCTGCCACGTGCTGCCCTCCTGCCAACTGCACACACTTCAAGGGCACCAGGCCAGAGGCTGGGGGGTCGCTTTTGGAAGCTACATTTTCCTTTTATTTTCATTTTTAATTTTATTTATTTATTTACTTGAGAGAGGGAGAGAAATAGGCAGAGGGAGGGGGAGAGAGAGAGAATGGGCGTGCCAGGGCCTCCAGCCACTGCAAAGAAACTCCAGACGCGTGCGCCACCTTGTGCGTTGAGCTTACGTGGGTCCTGGGGACTCGAACCCGGGTCCTTCGCAGGCAAGCACCTTAACCGCTAAGCCATCTCTCCAGCCCCCGCATTTTCTTTTTTTTAATTACCTTTTATTTTATTTTTATGAGAGAGATGCTCCAGACGTGTGCACCACCTTGTACGTCTGTCTGGCTTACATGGGTTCTGGAGAGTCGCAACTGTGTCCTTAGGCTTAACCACCGGACCAGGTCTCCAGCCCAGAAGCCACATTTTCAAAGGAACATTAACAAAACGAAAGCCAGAGAGATAGCAACCCTGAACTAAGGCTAAGAGAGATGGAAACCCGTGGGTGTTCAGAGAGGAGTTCCCTGGGAAGAACAGAGACACACATGAACTGTGATGATCACCCTCCCCAAAAAAGCTATTGCACACAATGCTGAGAAGAAGTGACAGAGGAGTGCTCAGCACGGAAACATCTCGATCACACCTTCCAAGGCTCAGGGTCCATTGCGGAAGAGGTGGCGGAAAGAATGTAAGAGCCAAAGGAAGGGTAGGACTCCTTACAACGTGCTCCCCCCAGACACAAAATGGCCTGGATATCCATGACCTCACAGTGCCTGACACTACCTACACAAGACCCTCATAAGAGGAGGAAAAGATCATGACATCAAAATAAAAGAGAGACTGATTGAGATGGGGAGGGGATATGATGGAGAATGGAGTTTCAAAGGGGAAAGTGGGGGAAGGGAAGTTATTACCATGGGATGATGTTGTTTACAATTATAGAAGCTGTCAATTAAAACAAAAAGGGCTATTGCAAGAAAGCTTTCTTGCTGCAGTACCTAGTAACCCAGGCTAACCCGATCCTGAAACTGACATGGACTGTCCTCCCACATAATGAGTTCCCTGTCGCTAGAGGCAGAACAGGAGCTATGGAGAGAGCCAGGGAGACTCTTCAGACTCAGAGGAAGCTTTAAAGGTTGTCAACTGATAATATGCAGATGGGAAGGGAGGAGGGGGGAGCCCACAAAGGGAACATCTAGGCCCTTCATGTTTTAAAATAGCCTTTCCTTTAAAAAAAAAAAAAAAGTCCAGAATTCCTCAGGAGGGCATGGAAAGGATTTTGCTTGCCTCTCACTGACCTACAGAGAGCTTTTTATAAACACCAAGCGTCCCTGGAATCCTTGGTCAAACCCCACCCACCTTCTTCTCCCCCACACCCCCACCCCCGCAGAGGTCACTGTGGTTTTTTTTTTTTTTTTTTTTTTTGTGGCAAAAGCTACACATGGTGACTGAGAAGATGGGTAAAAACGAAAGCCTCAAGCCATGCGTCCAGCTCACGCCTTTAATCCCAGCACTCGGGTAGGAGGATCGCCGTAGAGTTCGAGGCCACCCTGAGACTCCATAGTGAATTCCAGGTCAGCCTGAGCTAGAGGGAGACCCTGTCCCGGAGACCGGAGCACCGCTTGAAAGTCTTGAAAAGCAGACGGCGTTGGAAAGGCAGCAGGGCAGTCTTGGCACCCTGGGAAGGCCTGCCACCATGCTGGTATTACCTGGCAGTGTCACCCAGACTGGCAGGCTGAATGAAGACAGGGCACCACGATTGTTAACACTTAACCACCTACCCTGGGGAAGCACTGGGTGGCGATCACAAGGGACTCAACCTTGACCACAACTCTACTAAGTGTATCTAAAACTCAAGTTCGCCAGAACGACCCCTTCAAGGCTTTGTGCGCTTGCTCAGTTCCCCCCAACCTGGACGTGACCAACACAGTACACGTAACTCAAAGGAACACAAAGAACGGAACAGGCAGAGCTGGAGAGATGGCTCAGAGGCTCAAGGGACCTGCTTACAAAGCCCGCTGGCCCACCCTCGATTTCTCAGTGCCCATGGAAAGCCAGGCACACGAAGTAACACCTGCATCTGGAGTGGTCAGAGAGCCTGGAGTGTATATATTCCTTCTCATTCCTTCATATTCATTCTCTCTCTCTCTCCAACAAATAAGTAGAAATATTTTTTAAGACTAGGCGTGGTGGCGCACACGCCTTTAATCCCAGCACTCGGGAGGCAGAGGTAGGAGGATCACCATGAGTTTCGAGGCCACCCTGAGACTATACATAGTGAAATCCAGGTCAGCCTGAGCTAGCGTGACACCCTATCTTGAAAAACAAAAAAAGAAAGAATGAAAGAAAAAAAAAGAAATATTTTTTAAGACCAGGAGTGGTGGCGTACGCCTTTAATTCCAGCACTTGGAAGGCAGAGGTAGAAGGATCACCTTGAGTTCGAGGCCACCCTGAGACTACATATGAATTCCAGGTCAGCCTGGGCTAGAGTGAGACCCTACCTGGAAAAACAACAAGTGTGTGTGTGTGTGTGTGTGTGTGTGTGTGTGTATGCGTATGTCTGGGGTAGGGCATGGTGACACATACCTGTAACCTCGACACTTAGAATCTAAGACTCAAGGGATGAGTCAAGGCCAGCTTCGGATACATTGTAAAAAATATAGCGGTTAAGGCGTATGCCTGCGAAGCCTAAGGACCCAGGTTTGATTCTCCAGGTCCCATGTTAGCCAGGTGCACAAGGTGGTGCATGTGTCTGGAGTTCGTTTGCAATGGCTGGAGGCCCTGGCGTGCCCATTCTCTCTCTATCTACCTCTACCTCCCTCTCTCTCTCTCCCTCTCAAATAAATAAAGAGATAAATATTTAAAAAATATTTAAGGGCTGGAGGGATGGCTTAGCGGTTAAGGCGTTTGCCTGCAAAGCCAAAGAACCCAGGTTCAATTCTCCAGGACCCATGTAAGCCAGATGCACAAGCTGGCGCATGCATCTGGAGTTCATCTGCAGTGGCTGGAAGCCCTGGCACGCTCATTCTCTCTCTCTCCTTCTCCCTCTCCCAGTCTCTCTCTCAAATGAATAAATAAATAAAAGCAAAATATAAAAATATATTAGGAGAAGGGGAGAGGAGCTGAAAGAGGAAAACTCTTCTCCGACCGATTTATCTATCTCCTTATATATAGCCAACCCAAAATATTACACTAAAATTACTCTGCATCCCCGAAATCCATGGCAAGATTAAGGAACTATCTAGAAGTTTGGTGAGGAGAAAAACAGTTACAGCATGAAAATACGGAAACCTCAATTTGTATCACACAAAAAGTAGAGACTGTTGTGTTCGTCCTATCCACCACTTTATCCCCAACATGTGGTATACAATACTAGCCGCAGCTGTGCTCAACAAATATCGAAAAAGAATACAACAAAAAAGAAAGAAAGAAAGAAAAGAAAAGAAAAGAAAAGAAAAGAAAAGAAAAGAAAAGAAAAGAAAAAGTGTTTGGGGTCTGGAGAGATGGCTTAGTGGTTAAGGTGCTTGCCTGCGAAGCCTAAGGACCCAGATTCGATTCCCCAGGACCCATGTAACCCAGATGCACAAGGTGGTGCATGCGTCTGGAGTTCATTTGCAGTGGCTGGAGGTCCTGGTGCACCCATTTTCTCTCTCTCTCTCTCACCTCCCCATCTCTCAACAAATAAATAAACAAACCCCCCCCAAAAAAGAAAAAAAATTAATTTTTATTTATTTGAGAGAGAGAGGGGAGGAAGAGGCAGGGAGAGAGAGAATGGACACACCAGAGCCTCCAGCCACTGCAAACGAACTCCAGACGCACGCGCTCCCTTGTGCATCTGCCTTACGTGGGTCCTGGGGAATCGAACCGAGGTCCTTTGGCTTTGCAGGCAAATACCTTAACCATTAAGCCATCTCTCCAGCCCAAAAAATGGAAAAAAAAATTAAAGTGTTTGTAAGTCTGTGATCCAACCTGGCCTGGGAAGGGCTTTCATCAGAGGAAGCCTGCATCTAATGAAGAGGAAGCCAGGAGGCAGTGTGGGGCATCTTTCTCCATGACCTCTGAAGAAGTCCCTGGACCGCTCTCCTCCAACCTCCACGTCCTCATCTGCAGAATGGGGAGCCAGGCCCAGCGACCTCAACCGGGTGAACCTGGACACCCACGAGATAATGCACGCGAAACTGCTTGGCGAGAGGGGCCGAGTGAGCCTCCGCAAACCCCCACTCAAGCAGGATCGGTTTTGCTGGCAGCTCTCAACCGCGCAGTCACTTCCACCTTCAGTCAGTGGGAGAACGCCAATTTCAGGACAAAAGATAATCAAGACCAGTTCACAAAATAGCATTATGCGAAAACTCAAGCTGCCAACTCGCCTATAAATATGTAAATTTTGATAAAATACAATTCACCTCAATTTTTTTTTTTTTGCTCCTTTTGCGGAGGGGGGGAGTGGGGGACGGACTGAACAGACATGAATTTCAAAGAGTGAAGGGGAAACACTGAGAAGAGCCCTACCATGGAACTTGATACTCCACAGATAGTGTGGGATAAGCAGAGAAACACTGTCCCCCAAGGGAGCACGCTCTCCCAGGCTGAGGATTTAGACACACACCTATAGGGCAGCCATGTCCTGGGCAGGTGTCAACCTTCAGGAGAGCCGCCGCCGCCGCCGCCGCCGCCTCCTCCTCCTCCTCCTCCTCCTCCTCCTCCTCCTCCTCCTCCTCCCCACAGCACAAATGACAGCCAAAATCCAAACACGGGGAGGGGGCTTTTCTGGACATTCCAAATCCATTCAGGCCCCAGCCCCACAATGGTGGTGCCGGGCAACAGTACTACCATTCAGAAATTTTTATTATTTATTTTATTTATTTGAGAGAGACAAAAAAGGAAGAGAGAGTGAGAAGAATGGGCACGCCAGGGCCTCCAGCCACTGCAAATGAGCATGCGTCTCCTTGTGCATCTGGCCAACGTGGGTCCTGGGGAAATCGAACCTGGGTCCTTTGGCTTTGCAGGCAAACGCCTTAACCACACTAAGCCATCCCGCCAGCCCCCATTCAGAAATTTAAGGGAAAAAAAAAAAAAAAAAGCTGGGCGTTGTGGCACACGCCTTTCATCCCAGCATGCGGGAGGCAGAGGTAGGAGGATTGCTATTGAGTTCGAGCCCAGCCTGGGACTCCATAGTGAATCCCAGGTCGGCATGGGCTAGAGTGAGACCTTACCTCAAAAATACCATAAATAAATAAATAATAACAACAATAATAAATTAAATTAAAAATAAATAGACCTCTTTTCTAACTTTTCCTGACTGGCAAGACCTGGTCACCCTCCTTCATGCCTAACCAAAGAAAGTTCTGCCTACGACCAGAAGGTTCTTCCACATACACTTGGGCATATCTCTTCGGAGCTATGGACAAGAGGAAGAGTGTAAACCCTGGCAGAGGTTTCCCAAGCAGCAAACAGAAAAATCCAGAAGACTCATCTCATTCCCAGTCTGGTCTCTTAACTGTCTTCACCCCTGACTACACCTCAGGGAAAGGACAAGTGTAGGAGACCCCCCCCCCCACACACACACACACAAACACCCTGAAAGAAGATGCCTTGCCTTTCTCAACAGTCATTTATTTCCCTTCTCCTGGCCTGAAGTTCCCAAAAGATGCTGTTCCAGCACTGAGTAGAGGTTGTCAATTAAGAACAAATGTGGGTGGGGGAGGGGAGACTGGAGAGACGGCTTAGAAGTTAAGGCACTTGGCTGCAAAGCCAAAGGACCTAGGTTCGACTCCCCAGAACCCACGTAAGCCAGATGCACAAGGTGGGCACATGCATCTGGAGTTCATTTGCAGTGGCTGGAGGCCCTGGTGTGCCCATTCTCTCCCTAATAAATACATAAAATAAGATATATTTAAAAAAAAAAAAAGAGGCTGGAGAGATGGCTTAGCGGTTAAGGTGTTTGCCTGCAAAGCCAAAGCATCCCAGTTGATTCCCCAGGACCCACATAAACCAGATGCACAAGGGGGCGCACACATCTGGAGTTCATTTGCAGTGGTGCGCCCATTCTCTCCCTCTGCCCACCCTTCTAATAAATAAATAAAATACATTCTTTAAAAAGAAGGAGGAGGCCGGGCGTGGTGGTGCACGCCTTTAATCCCAGCACTTGGGAGGCAGAGGTAGGAGGATTGCCATGAGTTCGAGGCCACCCTGAAGCTCCATAGTGAATTCCAGGTCAGCCTGGGATAGAGTGAGACCCTACCTTGAAGAAGAAGAAGAAGAAGAAAGAAGAAAGAAGAAGAAGAAGAAGAAGAAAGAAGAAGAAGAAGAAGAAGAAGAAGAAAAAAAAGAAGAAGAAGAAGAGAAGAAGAAGAAGAAGAAGAAGAAGAAGAAGAAAGAAGAAGAAGAAGAAAGAAGAAGAAGGAAGAAGAAAGAAGAAGAAAGAAGAAGAAGGAAGAAGAAAGAAGAAGAAAGAAGAAGAAAGAAGAAGAAAGAAGAAGAAGAAGGAAAAAAAAAAAAAAAAACCGGGCATGGTTAATCCCAGGTAGGAGGATGGTTGTGAGTTCCAGGCCAGCCTGAGACTACACAGTGAATTCTAGGTCAGCCTGGGCTAGAGTGGGACCCTACCTCGAAAAACCAAAACACATAGCAGAGGTGGGGGGAGGGGCGCACCCTAAAAGCTTCAGGAAACAGCAGGCCTGAAAAACCTGGCCTTTTCATAAGCCAGGTAGTTGGTTTTATTTACTTAAATTCTCGTTTATCTTCTTAAGCTGTCCAAACATTGGTGGGAACCTTCTCAGCCCCACGCAGGCTGCCCTGGGGGCTAATCCGGCTTCGGTAGCAGTCCTCCACCCCACCCCCACCAAGAGCCTCCCAGCTTGGTTACAGGAGCTGTCTTCCCTGGTCTTCCCAGGGCCACCACAGACTGGAGGTGGGTGACAGAGAAAATGAATGGTCTCACATGTTTGTGGGGGGCGTCCTGGACAGAGGGGCTGTCGGTAATCCTCACAACCTGGTTGGGGGCCTCAAGGTCTTGAAGACATTTATGGGAGGGCACCATGAAGCCTTTGAGAACCACTATAGCACACCCACATGAGAATTTTCCCTTCTTTAAAAAAAAAATATTTTATTTTGGGGCTGGAGAGATGGCTTAGCGGTTAAGCGCTTGCCTGTGAAGCCTAAGGACCCCGGTTCGAGGCTCAATTCCCTGAGACCCACATAAGCAAGATGCACAAGGTAGCGCTTGAGTCTGGAGTTCGTTTGCAGTGGCTGGTGGCCCTGGTGCGCCCATTCTCTCTCTCTCTCTCTCTCTCTCTCTCTCTCTCTCTCTCTTTCTATCGCTCTGAAATAAATAAAAAAAAAAAAAAAAAAAAAAAGAATTCTTACCCTGCCATGATGGCGCACACCTTTAACCCCAGCACTCGGGAGGCAGAGGTAGGAGGATCGCCGTGAGTTTTGAGGCCACCCTGAGACTACACAGTGAATTCCAGGTCAGCCTGGACTAGAGTGAGACCCTACCTTGAAAAACCAAAATGATAATAATAAATAAGTAAAAGAATTCTTCCTAGCTGGGCATTGTGGTGCATGCCTTTAATCCCAGCACTAGGGAGGCAGACAGAGGTAGGAGGATCTCCGTGAATTTGAGGCCACCCTGAGACTCCATAGTGAATTCCAGGTCAGCCTGGGCTAGAGCGAGACCCTACCTCGAAAAACCACAAAGAAGAAAAGAAAAGAAAAAGAAAAAGGAAAGAATTCTTCCTTGTAGACTAGCAGCCTGGTGTGCGAGAAGGTAAATGCAGCAGCCAAAGGGAAGCTTCCAGAGCTGGAAGAGTGTAAACTGAGGCTCTGGGACGACATTAGGCCGACCAGTGTTTATCACAATTCTCTACCATCGGAGGCTGATTCTGTGGCCGACCTGAGCTGTAAGACTGCGTGGCCTGAAACGCACCCCGTTACAAGAACCACACTGACTGGGATGTTTTCAGAGAATGAGGGCGGCCCGCTCTACAATGTCCGCTTTACAGACGGAGAAATGGAGGGCTAGGACAGGGGGCACGGTCGGCTACAGGGACAGGTCCCAGCTGTGTTTCAAACAAAGCAAAGGGATAAGGCGGCTCTCGTGGTGGTTCGATTCAGGTGTCCCCCACAAACTTAGGTGTTCTGAATGCTAGGTTCCCCAGCTGATGGAGATTTGAGAATTAACGCCTCCTGGAGGCAGTGTATTGTTGGGGGCGGGCTTATGGGTGTTAAAGCCAGTTTCCCTTTGCCAGTGTTTGGCACACTCTCCTGTGGCTATTGTCCACCTTGTGTTGGCCAGGGGGTGATGTCCACCCTCTGCTCATGGCCATTGTGGAGCTTCCCCCTCGAGCCTGTAAGCCAAAATCAATCTCTTTTTCCCAGAAGCTGCTCTTGGTTGGGTGATTTCTACCAGCAGTGTGAACCTGACTGCAACAGTAAAGTGGTACCGAGGAGTGGGATTGCTGCTGGACACCTGACTGTGTGGCTTTGGCCTTTTGGAGCTGATTTTCAAGAGGAATGTGGAAGGATTTGAAACCTTGGCCCTAAGAGACGCCTTGCAGTGCTGTAAGTACAGCTTGATGGACTATTCTGGTCTGAGATGTGAGACCTGAATGCAGTTAAGAACTATGGACTGTGAGGTTTGGCTTCTGAGGCTGAGAAAGAGCTTTGCTTGGACTGGGCCAGCAGTTTGTGTGAGGTTTGCTGTTATGCCCGTGTCCTGAGAAGTTGTCCAGGGTTGCTTTGCGTAGAAATGAACTGGTGTGAGCAGACACATATGGCACAGAAAGAAAAATCCTTGGGTGAACTGTTGCCCATTCAGCTGCAATTGAGAGATTACAACCCTTGAGACTGGGCTAGATGACCTGCGCTGGGGCAACGGGAAGAATGTAGACTCTTTTGAAGGGGCCTGAGTGCTCAAGGAGTGTCCTGTTCTTCAAAGTCTACTTCATTCCCCCCTGGATTAGCAAACTAGCACCCTACCTGGTATTGTGGAGTATAAGAAATGCAGGAAAGAGAGGGTCATTGAGTTTGCCACACGGTCTTGTGTTTTGGAAATGGCCATGGGCAGTGTGAAGCAGGTTTGCTGGATGCCTGCATGGAGACCCCATGGGGCCATGAGGATGAACCGTGGCTTGCAGTGGAGACCCAGTGGAGATGCTGGGACCACGAGATGGCTGCCAAGGAGAGCTGCTGACCCTGATGAAGTTTTCCAGGACTGTGAGTAGCCTAGCTGGAGGTGCGGAATTGGAATGCCAGAGACTTGTTGCTGGTTATCAGACTTGGAGATTTGTCACTGGCTAGATTTGTTGGACTTGGAGCTACAGAGTTTGGTGTTTGCCCTGGTTGTTTTAAATCTTGTATTGGTTGAATGTTTCTTTGCTATGCCCAATGCCATCTTTTGCAGTGTGAGTATTTATTCTCTGCCATTATGGGTTTTTTTGAGGTTATTATTTGGTATTATGGCTCAGTTAAAAGATCTTGGACTATGGGGATGTATGAACATCGTTGGAGTTGATAAAAACTATGCAACTTTTTTTTTTTTTTTTGGTTTTTCGAGGTAGGGTCTCACTCTAGCTCAGGCTGACCTGGAATTCACTATGGAGTCTCAGGGTGGCCTCAAACTCACGGCGATCCTCCTACCTCTGCCTCCCAAGTGCTGGGATTAAAGGCGTGTGCCACCACGCCTAGTCCACGGCTATGCAACTTTTAAAGTTAGATGAATGCATTGCATTTTACATCATAGTTATGTTTATGGGGGCCAGGGGCGGGATGCGGTGGTTTGGGTCAGGTGTCCCCCATAAACTTAGGTGTTCTGAATGCTAGGTTCCCAGCTGATGGAGACTTGGGAATTAACGCCTCCTGGAGGGAGTGTATTGTTGGGGCGTGGGCTTATGGGTATTATAGCCAGTTTCCCCATGCCAGCGCTTGGCACACTCTCCTGTTGCTATTTTCCACCTGATGTTGGCCAGGGGGTGATGTCCACCCTCTGCTCATGCCATCGTTTTCCCCTGCCATTGTGGAGCTTCCCCTCAAGCCTGTAAGCCAAAACAAACCTTCTTTCCCAGAAGCTGCTCTTGGTTGGGTGATTTCTACCAGCAACTGAGAACCGGACTGCAACAGCCTCCCTTCTTATCACAGGCATATGAGGACTACAGAAGCCTACCAGAACCCCAGCAGTAGGGAAGACAGATAAATAGGGCTGGAAAGATGGCTTAGCGATTAAGGTGTTTTTGCCTGCGAAGCCTAAGGACCTGGGTTCAATTCCCCACGACCCACGTTAAGCCAGATAGATGCACAAGGATGCGCATGCATCTGGAGTTCATTTGTAGTGGCTGGAGACCCTGGCGCGCCCATTCTCTCTCTCTCTCTCTCTCAACACTCAAGTAAGTAAATAAATAAATAAAATTTAAAAAGAAAATTAGATAAATGGGACTGGAGAGATGCCCTAATGCTTAAGGCACTTGCCTGCGACACCTAAGGGACCCAGGCTCGACTCCCCAGAACCCACATAAGCCAGATGCACAAGGTGACGCCACGTGCACAAGGTCATGCGTGCACACGAGGTGGCACACGTGTCTGGAGTTCTATTGCAGTGACTAGAGGCCCTGGCACTGGTGCACCAATTCATTCTTTCATTTAAAAAAAAAAAAAAAAAAACTAAAGAAGCCAGTCCCTCCCTCCCCCCCTCGTGTGTGTGTGTGTGTGTGTGTGTGTGTGTGTGTGTGTAATCTCTCTTCCTCTCAAATAAGTAAATAAATATATTTTAAAAAACAAAACAAGGGCTGGAGAGATGGCTTAGCGGTTAAGCGCTTGCCTTTGAAGGCTAAGGACCCCGGTTCAAGGCTCGATTCCCCAGGACCCACGTTAGCCAGATGCACAAGGGGGTGCACGTGTCTGGAGTTCGTTTGCAGTGGCTGGAAGCCCTGGCGCGCCCATTCTCTCTCTCTCTCTATCTGTCTCTTTCTCTCTCTGTCTGTCACTCTCAAATAAATAAACAAAAAAATTTAAAAAAAAACAAAACAATAAATAAAGAAATAAATCCCCGAGACTTAACACAAATATACAGTCTGAGTTTCACCTTAGAACTGTGAAAAATGAGGCTGGAAGGTAGAGGCCAAAAAAAAAGGATCTATGCCAGCTAATACCCAAAAGAACAGACTTTTTTTTTTTTTTTTTTTTTTTTTTTTTTTTGAGGTTGGGTCTCACTAGCTCAGGCTGACCTGGAAATTACTCTGTATTCTCAGGGTGGCCTCGAACTCATGGCGATCCTCCTACCTCTGCCTCCCGAGTGCTGGGGTTAAAGGCGTGCGCCACCACGCCCGGCTAAGAACAGACTTTTTTAAGTTCTTTACAAATCTCCTCCTCACACACCCACGACTCATGTGCGCCTTGTAAGTCTGTGCTCCCTCCATGCCCGGGGCAGGTCACTCTTCCTGCTATCAGTGAAGGTAAAATTGACAATACAGAACCAAACAGATTTTCTTTAAAAATATATTTATTTATTTATTTGAGGGGGAGGGCAGATAGAGAGAATGGGGCGCGCCAGGGCCTCTAGCCACTGCAAACAAACTCCAGATACACGCACCCCCTTGTGCATCTGGCTTACATGGGTCCTGGGGGAATCGAACCGGGGGGGTCCTTAGGCTTAGCAGGCAAACGTTCTTAACCACAAAGCCATCTCTCCAGCCCCCAAACAGATGCCTGCAACGCCAGCTTTTTGGGCCTCACACAGCTTGCCATCGAGGAGTCCAGATAAGAGAGGTTCGTGCTAAACTTTTAACACTCCGGTTAATTGAGAATTCACCAAAATGTAAGCCTAGTACTTACTTATCCTTGGAAACTGCAGCGGGAAAATCGGTTTGAGAGGGAAGGATCCAAAACTTCCCAGAAGGGGCAGGGTGGAGGGAAGTGCGGCCGAGCAAGAGGGTCAGAGAGCATTTCCTGCGGCTCCAGCAACAAGACAACGCCACCAAACAGCTTCCCTCACGGCCTCTCGCGGGGAAGACACACCAGGCGAGCTGGCACACGGTACAGAGCTGAGGCAACAGCACAAAGTTAAAAATTAGCTGGCACGGGCAGAGGTGGGAGGATCGCCTTGAGTTCGAGGCCACCCTGAGACGACATCGTGAATCCCAGGTCAGCCTGGGCCAGAGTGAGACCCTACCTCGAAAAACAAAACAAAAAATAATAATAATAATTAGCTGGCACATTGACAGAGGTTCCACTGTCCCACAAGGGCATCACATGCCATGTCGAAAGGCCCAAGGCAGCCCAGACGTGCTCTGGAAGGTGCACGTGCTATGTGTGAGACAGACCTGGGTTAGAGGTTTCTTTTTGTTTTGTTTTGTTTTGTTTTCCGAGGTAGGGTCTCACCCTAGCCAGGCTAACCTGGAATTCGCTATGTAGTCTCAGGGTGGCCTTGAACTCACAGCGATCCTCCTACCTTTGCCTCCTGAGTGCTGGGATTAAAGGCATACACCACCACGCTAGACTGAGTTTCTTTAAAAAAAAAAAAAAATTACATGTCACACACATACGTATATATTTTTTTTTCTCTCTCTCTCTCTGCTTCTTTCTCGCTTTCCAATACATAAAATATTTAAAAAAAAAAAAAAAAGAGGGACTGGACAGATGGCTTAATGCACTTGCCTGCAAAGCCTAATGACTCAGGTTCGATTCCCCAGTGCCCACACAGCCAGATGCACAGGGTTGCACATGCGTCTGGAGTTTGTTTAGAGTGGCTATATATAGACCCTGGTGCACGTGTGCTCTCTGCTTTTTCTCTCTCTAATAAATATTTTTTTTAAATATATACATTGGGCTGGAGGGATGGCTTAGCTGCTAAGGTGTTTGCCTGCAAAGCCAAAGGACCTCGGTTCGATTCCCCAGGACCCACGTAAGCCAGATGCACAAGGGGTTGCACTCGTCTGGAGTTCATTTGCAGTGGCTGGAGGCCCTGGTGCACCCATTCTCTCCCTCTCCCTCCCCTTCCCTCTCATATTTAAATAAATAAGTTTCAAAAAAGTTTTAATATATATTAATATATACATATTATTTATTAGAGAGAGAGATTGAGAAAGAGTTTGAAAGCATCTGGAGGTTCTTTTGCAGTGACTGGAGGCCCTGGCATGCCCATTCTCTCTCCCTCTCTCCCTCTCTCTCTCTCCCTCCCTCCCTCTCTCTCTCTCTCTCTCTCTCTCTCTCCCTCTCTCTCTCTCTCTCTCTCTCCCTCTCTCTCTCTCTCTCTCTCTCCCTCTCCCCCTCCCTCCCTCCCTCCCTCCCTCTACCTTCCTATTTCTGTATCTCACAGCAATCCTCCTACCTCTGCTTCCCAGGTGCTGTGATTAAAGGCGTGTGCCACCTCGCCCGGCTAAATCAACGGTATATTTGTTGTCCTGTGTTTTTAAAATGCATGTTCAATGTACGTGTGTGTAGCCACACAGGTGCCATAGCAGAGGAGTTGCCACCTGTCCTCCACCTTCTTCGAGACGGGGTCCCTTGCAGCTCCAAATCCGTCTGGCCCAAGAACAGCTTTACATGGGTGCTAGGGAAATGAACCTGGGCCAGCAGACTTTGCAAGTACTTTTATTTATTTATTTTATTTTTACATTAGAGACAGACAGAGGGGTGGGAGGGAGAGAATGAGCAATGGGCACATGCCAGGGCCTCCAGCCACTGCAAACAAACTCCAGACGTGTGCGCCTCCACGTGCACCTGGCTTACGTGGGACCTGGAGAATCGAACCTGGCTCCATAGGCTTCGCAGGCAAGCGCCTTAACTGCTAAGCCAGCTCTCCGGCCCTTTGCAAGTATCTTTAACCACTGAGTCATCTCCCCAGCCCCTGCTATTTTAAAAAAAAAAAAAAAAAAATTGGGGGGAGGAGGGGAGCTGGAGAGAGTTTTATTTTATTACTTGGGATTCCCTGTAAGACTTCATTTGAAGAAACAGTTCTGTTGCTACAAAGAAACGAGTCAGAAACCCACACCCTGTAGGGTCCCCCTCCTTGTTGTTATAGCAGACTTTCCTTAAATCTGTATTTCCAGGGCTGGCCAGGCTTCCCAAAGAAGGCAAGAGTTCACAGATTCCTTAGGTCAGGGCTAGGGATGACCAGGGTGGCCTTCCTGGGGGCAGAGGGGCAGTGAGCCAGTTGACCCATGGCTGGGGGGGTGGAGGGGCGGGAATCAAAGGGACAGGCAGGCAGGTGGGCTCATGAAAAGCACCTTGAAGTCCAAGGTCAAGAAACCCACGTGGAGGCTGACGGCAAGAAATCTGCTCATGTTTGAAGAGTTGTATGATCAAACAGAGAGAGAGCGCCAGGAGTTAGGGGAGCGCAGCAGACAGTTCCTGCGTCCCATGTGGAGGGAGGACGGGAGAAGTCCTAAATCCCTCTGTTCTCGTGTCCTGCCTACCTACAAGGGCAGGTGGCCAAATTCAAGGTCCCGTCTGAATGAGAACATCCAACCCCCAGCTCCAATCTGACACACAGAGATCATCCTCAGGACAGAATTAAGACACTCAAGACTCCCCACGGAGAAGAGAGATGGAACACACAACTCTGCCTGGGCCGTTATGAAGTGAGTTCCACGTCAGCCTGGGCTACAGCAAGACTTTGCCTCCAAAAAAAAAAAAAAAAACAAACCTGGCATGGTGGCACACGCCCTTAATCCCAGCAGAGGTAGGAGGATCGTCCTGAGTTTGAGGCCAGCCTGGGACTATATAGTGAACTCCAGATCAGCCTGGGCTAGAGTGAGACCCTACCTCGAAAACCTTGGTTGGTTTGTTTGTTTGCTGTTTTGCCAGGTGTGGTGACCCCTGCCTTGAGGTAGGAAGATTGTCGTGAGTTCGAGGCCAGCCTGGGCTAGAGGGAGACCCTACCTCGAAAAACAAAAGGAAAAAAGACTAGACAAATAGGTCCCCTTTCGGCTGCAATGGGGAAGCGGGGGGGACGTTAAGCTCAATGATTGTCCTGGGAAGTTCCCAATTTCTTCACCCCAATATCTCAGAATCCCCACATCCCACGCGGGGCTTTCGTGGTGTGAAAAGCCCTTCTTGGAGCATCTCGGGGGGAGATCAACACGTAGACTGGAACTGGCGGTGTCAAGAACGCGTGTTTCCCCCTCTCGTGCTTCTGTCAAACACATTTCCGCAATTTAGCCGAGCCCGCCTCCCGTGCCCTCCTGCCCCGCCATCTGGCACTCCGATCCGGGCGGCCCTTCCTCCCTCAAGCGCTGCACGGCCTTCTGAGACTCTCCAGGGCCTTCCTGGAAGCTGGTAAGGGGTTCAAACAGCCAGAAATCCTTCGCGGCGTGCGTCCAAAGAACCAAGGAAACACGCGTGCTGGACACCCACCCGCCCAACATCCACAGCCCGGCGCGTGTGGCAAAGGCGGCGATGAACTCGCCTCGCGTGGCCACGTTATCTGACTGATAATGAAAGATCTCCGAGAGCCCAAGGCCGGCAGCGGAGATTTGCCGCGAACAACTCGCAGTTATCTGATGCGAAGTTTGAGGGGCGAACGCTGGTGCCGTGTGCCAACCACTTACCATCTGTCATGTATACCGCGACCAGCCCCCAGAGCTTTTTTTGTTTTTTTTTTTTTTAAATCTCTCAGCTTTGTCATCGACTGGACATGGAAATGTGGCTCTGCAAAGTCACTGGAGACACCTGCCTTTTCGTCAACAAGACAGGATAATAAGCCTCGTCTGTCACTCCCCGAGGATTGCTGGAGGGTGCCAACAAACTCGTGTATAGGAGACTATTGTATAAAGTGCCCAGAGCTGAGGGGGGGGGGTTGGGGGGAGGCAGTGATTATATTTAAGGGATTACAGTCCATCTCCACAGAGTGGCCCTGAGGCACAACCCAATACAGAAGAGGCTCCCAGATCAACACGGAATCAGCACGAGCACGGGGACATGAGGGCTGGTGGCCCTCGCCACTGGTACAGAAGGGGGACAGACCCAGACTTGGTTTTTTCTGGTCCTCTGGCTTACAGAACAGAGGTGAATGTTGAAATGCCACCAAGCGAGCCACCTCCCCATAAGTGACCGTTATAAAAAGCACTGGGGTTGAGGACAGCAATGACACCACAGCCAAGAGACCACTCAATGGGCAAGGAAGGGCTGGAGGGATGGCTCGGTGGTTAAGGTGCTTGCCTGCAAAGCCAAAGGACCCAGGTTCGATTCCCAGGACCCATGTTAGGCAGCTGCACAAGGGGGTCGCACGCCTCTGGAGTTCAGTTTGCAGTGGCTGGAGGCCCTGGAGCGCCCATTCTCTCTCTCTCCCCCCCCCACCCCTTTCTCTGTCAAATAAGTATAAATATATATATAATAAAAACTGAGGTCTACTAATTAAAAAAAATTGTTTTTAAAAAAAGGGGCAAGATTCTACATGCAGTTCAATGGGAGAAAGAGATACCACCAGTGAAGATACTCAACAATGGACACTACAAGCCTTATATTTGGACAGCCAGGCCAAATGAGCCAACGGGTGCAATAGTGGCATGTCTGTCATGGTGGAAACCAACTGCCCTCCAATTGGACTGGAGGCCTGCTCCATGGGGGGGAATACATCCCTGATAATGAAAACTTAAAACAGGGGTAGTCATGAGCCCTAGTGGTGTAACATCTGCTGCTATCTGGCTAAATGTATATACTATGCTCATCAAACTGCCCAGTAAGCACTTCCCTTAATGTTCATACCCTTATACTAATGCTACTCTCACTTTGGGTAGAGAATCTTCTCTTTTCAGATGGCAGTGACCTTGGGACGACTCAAGGTATCATAATGCTGGGAAAAAGTGACTGGAGTGCTCAGCACTGAAATATCTCTATCACACCTTCCAAGGCTCAGGGTCCATTGCAGAAGAGGTGGCAGAAAGAACGTAAGAGCCAGAGGAAGGGTAGGACTCCTTACAACGTGCTCCTCCAGACACAAAATGGCCTGGGTATCCATGACCTCACAGTGCCTGACACTACCTACACAAGACCATCATAAGAGGAGGAAAAGATGATGACATCAAAATAAAAGAGAGACTGATTGAGAGGGGGAGTGGATATGATGGAGAATGGAGTTTCAAATGGGAAAGTGGGGGGAGGGAGGGTATTACCATGGGATATTTTTTATAATCATGGAAAATGTTAATAAAAATTGAGGGGGGAAAAAAGGGCAAGGAAGGGTGTGCAGGCAACCTGGGTCTCACACCCGTTGCTATAACCTTATCCGGCCATCGTCTGTATTCTCGGCAGTTCCAAGCACATGACCCCGCCAGGGCACCGGGCTAAGGTGCAGGACACTGTGGGTAGCACCAACTGCGTGGGCACCTTCCCCTGGCATGGCCCACGGGCTGGGAAGGATGGCCTGGGGCAACTTGAGCCCATTTTCTCGATGCCTCCCTGTTGACGTGGCACGGGAGTGTTAGGAATGGAGAGACATGCCCTAGGGTGGTGCTACCTACCACCAAGCTGTTTCCACCGCTATCAAGTGAGATTAAAATCACCCGCAGACACTGCCAAGAGGTCCATTATTAATAATAATAATAACTAATAACGAAAGATCAGAACACAACAATCAAAATGGCTCCTGTCCGCAGGGGCTCTGCACACACCCGTGCCATGCTGGGCAGTCTGCCCACGTTTTATCTAAGCCTGCCTAAGTCTGACAAGCTCCTGGCCTCTGAATCAAAGACAGTGAAGGCAGAGAAGTAGGGAAACGGGGGCCGAGGAGATGGCTCAGTGGTTCGATTCCCCAGGGCCCACGTTAGCCAGATGCACGAGGGGGCGCACACGTCTGGAGTTCGTTTGCAGTGCCTGGAGGCCCGGGCACGCCCATTCTCTCTCTCTGCTTCTCCCCCTCTCTCAAAATATTTTTAAAAAACAAGTAAGGAAATGTCTGCCTTAAGCCCCAACATCTCTCTTCCAGTAACCACAATCTGATTTAAAAAAAAAAAAGAACTGGAGCCAGGTGTGGTGGCATGTTTTTAACCCCAGCACTTGGGAGGCAGAGGGAGGAGGATCGCCTTGAGTTCAAGGCCACCCTGAGACTCCATAGTGAATTCCAGGTCAGCCTTGGCTGGAGCAGGACCCTACCTTGGGGGAAAAAAAAAACTGAACTGGACGTGTGGCAGTGCCCCGCCCCCGCCCCCACCGTGCATACCTCACCCAAGCAAACCACAGCCAAGAACCTCATCGTGTGTTTCACAGACACGGGTTTTGCTCGCTTCACGGATAAAGACACCTGAGGCAAGAACGGGGGACCCATCAACTCACTCAAGCCACCAGTGACAGACATCATCAACGCCCAGCACTGGGTGCCCCTCTCAGACGGGGAGTGGCTATGTGTGCCCCTGGTATCTGAAGTGGGGTACGGAAGCGGGGGACCCATCAGGCTTTGGGGGCGTGACTAGTAACCTCCTTTCTCTGTGGCTGAGTGTGGCCAAGTGCAATGGGGGATAGCACCCGCCTCATAGGAATGGTTATGAAGCCTGGACTGCTCTCTGTCTCTCTTCTCTCTCCCTCTCCCCCTCTCTCTCTCTTACACCACCTGCCCTCTGCTTTCTCTTTCCCACTTCTTTGGGGCCAGACTACACCATCCCCTTCAGAAAACCCACACCTCCCCAACGACCACCCCCCCACGGCAACTCCCTTCCCCAGGACGCCTTCCAAACTCCCATGTTCCCACCAGACGGAGAGCCGGGCGTGGTGGTTCACGCCTTTAATACCCGCAGAGGTAGGAGGATGGCTGTGAGTTCAAGGCCAGCCAGGAACTACAGAGTGAGTTCCAGGTCATCCAGGGCTGGAGTGAGACCCTAACCTTGAAAAAGAAAAGGGGCTGGAGAGATGGTTTAGTGATTAAGCCACGTGCCTGCGAAGCCTAAGGACCCTGCCTGGTTCGATTCTCCAGGTCCCCTGTAAGCCAGATGCACGTGTTGGCGCATGCGTCTGGAGTTCATTTGCAGTGGCTAGAGGCCCTAGCACACCCATTCTCTCTCTCTCTCTCTCAAACAAATGTAAACCAAAAGAAAATTAAAAAGAATGGGTAAACTGAGGCCCAGAGTGGCCTAGTAATGAATTAACCCAAGGCCACCCCACTAGAGAAAAGTATCTCAGAACAGAGCAACGTCAGACTGCCTCCCCAAAGACCTCATTGCAGAGCCAGCCTCTTCTTCACTTTTCCTGCCTGCCTATGCCCTTGCTGGGGGGGGGGGGGTTGGGGGGGGGCGTGGATGTGCACAAAGTGCAGTGACAGGGAACAGTCAATGAACCCACGGGCTCAATGTGCCCAGGGTCACCTGCACCAACCCACCTTTACCTGACTGATAAACCTGGCTTCCTCCTTTCTCTTCCCCTCCAGGGCCCCCTCCCCTGCCCCCCAACCAACAAGGGAAGTGGGTTGCTAATGGCAACGGCCTTGGGAGCAAGGTGAGACCTACCAGCCAGCTTCTGAGGCCGGAGGGAAGTTTTCAACAGCCCCTGGGGAACCCCTTCCCTGTCTGGGCCTCGGTTTCCTCGTTTATAGAAATGGGGGGGGGGCCGGCACCCTTCATGATTTCTAGTCACAGAGCTTAGGAAGGGTAAGGGAATCCAGCCCATCTGGCCTCTATGGGTGGCCCCAGGTGCTTGTTTTTTTGCTTTTTTTTTTTTTTCCTTAAAAACCAGGAAAGCCTTCTCATTGGCGCACCAGGGCCTCCAGCGCGTGCCCATGTGTGACCTTATGCACTTGTGTCAAAACTTTGTGCGCCTGGCTGACCAGGGCACCTGGGAAGTCGAAGAACGTGGGTCCCCAGGCTTCACAGACAAGCGCCTTAAAGGCTAAGCCATCCCTCCAGCCCCAACCGTGCCTATCTTATTGTCCTGCTGGACTGGAAGGGCAGGCCATTCGCATGCTGCCCACAGTGGTCACCAGGAAAGTTGAGGTGGGGGGGATCTATCCTGGAGAGTCCAACAGGGGCTCACACAGGGGAAGCCAAGCCAAGCCAAGCTGTCAGAGGTAGGCCGCGCGGATGAAACGCGACTGGGCCCTCTGCTCACTGGTTCCGAGGCCAGGCCAGGGGAGAGAGCAGCCAGGTAGATGCGACGTCTGGCTCTCTCGAAGCTACTCACGAACACAGGGGGCACCAGCTCTAAGAAGACAGCACTCCGCACAAACACCCTGGGAAGACCCATCTTTATAACGAGCCTCCCCAACAATCCATAAAAGCTCATCTGCCGGGGGCGTGGTGACGCTCGCCTTTAATCCCAGCACGCGGGGGGCAGAGGTGGGAGGATCGCCGTGAGTTCGAGGCCACCCTGAGACTACATAGTGAATTCCAGGTCAGCCTGGACTACAGCGAGACCATATCTCAACAAATAAAAATAAAAAAAAAGGAAGAGGGGGGAGTTCATCATCTGTGCCCTCCACTTCCCTCACCCGTCCAAGCTTTTATGGGATCGTTGATGTCAAACACCTAACACTGCCTACAGGGTGCACCACTTTTGACCACCCTATGATGCAAGATGATGTCATGATCCCCATTTCAAAGGTGAAGAACTGAGAGACTCAAGAGCAAGGCAATGAACAACGCCCTATATCATAATTGACCCCCCCCCTTCTTCTCCTCTTCCGACCCAGCCATAGAATGCCAAGCAAGCCCCCACACTCACTGAGTCCTGGCACCCTACAAACCTAAAGCGAATGGAGAAACCGACAAAGCCAACCTGCACAGCTTCGGTTGTCAGGGAGCTGACTGGCCAGTAAGGGTACTAACTGGATGAAGAACAATCTCTGGGCTGGAGAGACAGCTCAGCGGTGAAGGCGCTTGCCTGCGAAGCCTGAGGACCCACGTTCGACTCTCCAAGATCCCGCGTGAGCCAGACGCACAAAGGTGAGGCGAGCGCAAGGTCGCACGTGCCCACTAGGTGGCGCAGGCGTCTGGAGTTCGACTTCAGTGGCTGAGGCCCTGGTGCACCCAATCCTCTCTCTCCCCACCTCCCCACCCACCCTCAGCATGAAAAAAAAAAATTCCTTTTTCTAGTTCTCATTTTGTCAGAAAACCACAGCCTAATTACAACTCAGGGAGCCAGGGAAACTGGGAAGACGGGTGTGAGCATACCCCACGCGTGTAGCACAGGAGCCTCTGTTTACTGTTGTCCCCACCTGATGGCATGTTGGGGGTGAGATGGCGACGACATTTCGCTGAGGGTCGGACAGAAAGGCCCACAGGTGGAAAACGAAGCAAGCTTGTGGGCAGCGGTGACGCGTGTCCCACGGCACGAATGCACCTATATCCACTCACTTAGCACAGGTGGCCGGCCAGCCAGAGGACGCTGTTTAGGGTCTGCTCTTGCCTCGTGCCCGCCCACTGGCCCCTCTGCCACACTCCCGTCCTCAGCTTGGCTAATGCTGTCCCAAGACACTGCCACCCTCCGCCCGTGGCATTGGGAAGCGTCAGGTTGGAAACAGGTCCCAAGGGGAAAGAAAAAAAAAAAAATCTCAGAAGAGGCCCGCTTGCCAATCTCCCTCCAGGAGCAAGCACCCAGCAGTGCACACAAGCTGTCTGCATAAAGCATCAGCTTTGGGGCTGGAGGGATGGCTTAGCGGTTAAGGCACTTGCCTGCAAGGCCAAAGGACCTCGGACCCACGTTAGCCAAATGCACAAGGGGGCGCATGTGTCTGGAGTTCGTTCGCAGTGGCTGGAGGCCCTGGCGCGCCCATTCTTTCTCTCCCTATCTCTCTCAAATAAAGTTTAAAAAAATGGGGGGGGCTAGAGAGACTGCTTAGTGGTTAAGGCACTTGCCTGCAAAGCCAAAGGATCTCAGTTCCAATTCCCCAGGACCCACGTGAGCCAGATGCACAAGGGGGCGCATGTGTCTGGGGTTCGTTTGCAGTGGCTGGAGGACCTGGTGCACCCATTCTCTCTCTCCTTCTCTCTCCCTCTGTCTGACTCTGTCTCTCTCAAATAAATAAATGAAAATAAAATATTTTTAATTTTTTTTTTTTTCCTAAAGTACCAGCGTTGGCAAGAAGCATCTGCAGCCAGAGCCTTCCCCTCTGCAGTTTATCTCTAGACAACAGGCAGCTGCGGTACACAGCCCTGTCCTCGGGGAGGCACGGGCAAGGCCGCCCAGGGCAGTGGCTGGCTGGCCAGGGGAGGCTGGAAGGCATCACGAAGCAGGCTCAGAAACGAGGCAGAGGAAGGAAGGGAGGCAGAGAGAGGAGAGGGAAGAGGAGAGAGAGAGAGAGAGAGAGCCTTTGTGTGGCACTAGGCTCCACCTCCAGGAGCCAACAGTTAGGCAGGCCCCCCTCCCCCATCCACCTCTTCTGAACCCGCTCCATCCCCCACTGTTTCTCCCTCCCTCCCTCCCCCTCCCTCCCTCTCCCCCCCTCCCTCCTCCCTCTCCATCCCCCAGTATAGTTCTCTTCCCCTTCTATGCATCCCTCCCTCTCTCTTCCTTCCTACCTCCCTTACACACACACACACACACACTCATGCGCGCACAGGGGACCTGCAAAATGGAAACTGCCCTAACCCCAGCCCCTTCCTCAACTTTCCATAAAATCCCACTCCCACAAAGTTACTGGGTCTGGTTTCAGCACATCCACTGTGCAGACCTCACCCATTCCTCAGCCCACACTCTGTCCCAGCAAGGAGATCAAGGCAGGAGACAGACAAGCCTTAAAAAGCTTCGGACAGGGGCCGGAGAGATGGCTTAGCAGTTAAGCGCTTGCCTGTGAAGTCTAAGGACGACCCCAGTTCAAGGCTCGATTCCCCAGGACCCACGTTAGCCAGATGCACAAGTGGGCGCACGCTCTGGAGTTCGTTTGCAGTGGCTGGAGGCCCTGGGGCACCCATCATTCATTCATTCTCTCTCTCTCTCTGCCTCTGTCGCTCTCAAATAAATAAATAAAAATACGTGAAAAAAAAAGTATTAAAAAAAAAAGCTTTGGACAGCCGTGCGTGGTGGCGCACACCTTTAATCCCAGCACTCCGGAGGCAGAGGTAGGAGGATAACCGTGAGTTCAAGGCCACCCTGAGAGCTACAGAGTGAATTCCAGCTCAGCCTGGGCTATAGTGAGACCCTACCTCAGAAAACCAAAACAAACAAACAAACAAAAAAAACCAGGGGAACTAGAGAGATGGCTTAGAGGTTAAGGCACTTGCCTGTGAAGCCTAAGGAAGCCAAGTTCAACTCCCCAGGACCCACGTAAGCCAGATGCACAAGGTGGCGCATGCATCTGGAGTTCGTTTTCAGTGGCTGGAGGCCCTTGGCACACCCAACACTTACTCTCTCAAATAAGTAAGTGAATAAATAAAATATTTTTTAAAAAACTCAGCTTCTGACAGCACCTGCTCACCCTCGCAACCCTCTCCAACCACATCTGACTACGCCCTCCATGTGCAGTTCATAGTTTTGAAGGAAGAGCGGGCTTCAGGGCTACCTCTCAGCATGTGGTCAGCCTGGACACCCGGAAGCCATATGTACATCCAGGTGACAGCACCCACAGCCGGGGGCTCTTGTGCCCCTTACTCTCTTTGTCTCCTGAGGTGTATTTCGATCCTTTCAGTTTCAAGTTATGTCAAACAACTAAATCGAGCAACCCAGCTCCCCGGTAGGTATTCAAAGTAGCACTTATTTACAAACGGAAATGTAAATTCTGTCCTCCCCCCCCCCAACCCCGCAAACTGCAAACCTGGACGCCCTTTGACAAACACCTTAGCCACCGTCCATCCCAACCCAGAACCAGAGTATGAGGACCCCCTCATCCTTGATAGTGACACAACCAGGAGGCATCTATCACAACTCTAGTAAGATAGCTGCCAGTTCTGAAATTAAATCCCCCCCCCCCCCGATTTTCGAGGCAGGGTCTCACTCTAGCCCAGACTGATCTGGAATTCACTATGTCGTTTCAGGGTGGCCTCAAACTCACGGTGATCCACCTACCTCTGCCTCCCCGAGTGCTGGGATTAAAGGCGTGCGCCACTACGTCCCGGCTTAAATTCTTTTCTTATTTATGTATGCATTTATTTATGGGGGGAGGGGGGGGCCTCTAACCACTGCAAATGAACTCCAGATGCATGTGCATCTGGCTTACGTGGGTACTGGGAAATCAAACCTTGGTCCTTGGGATTTTGCAGGCAAGCACCTTAACCTCTCTTAAGCCATCTCTCCAGCCCTGAAATAAAAACGCTTAAAGGGCAAAGACTAATCATGGTTTACTGTCTATATGGGACAGAGATTGTCAATAAAAAGTTAAAAAAAAAAAAAAAAGACAAGGCCTAAATGTTCAAAGGCCTACCTATAGACTGGAAAAGTCTCTCTTTTGCCTCCTGGATACATAGTTCCCAAACCAAGGGCATTTAAAACCCTCCACTTGGAGGGGCTGCGCAATCAATGAATGGCTGGGGGCCACGAACCTCGGCTCATCCCATTACTGAGTCCCACTGGCTGAAAGCAAAGACCTCTCTCTCTGCCTGGGCTGCAGAGATGGCTTAGCGGTGAAGGCGCATGCCCGCGAAGCCTAAGGACCCGGGTTCGGTTCTCCAGGTCCCACATAAGCCAGATGCCCACGGTGGCGCATGGGTCTGGAGTTCGTTTGCAGTGGCTGGAGGCCCTGGCGCGCCCATTCTCTCTCTCTCTACCTCTTTCTCTGTCACTCTCAAATAAATAAATAAAAACAGACAAAAATTTAAAAAAAAACTGAAAATACAACTCAGCTTAGGCAGAGTGTTGGTCAAATGTGATAGAAACGGTGACGAAGCAAAGAAAAAGTGGCTGTTGTGACTGTATTTTTTTTTTGAAACTGGGCTGGAAGATGGCTCTGCCGTGTAAAGCGCTTGCTTGCAAGCCCTGAAGCACCAGGTTCGATTCCCCAGCACCCATGTAAAGCCAGACACACAAAGTACAGCAGGTGTCTGGAGTCCATGTGCAGTGGCAGGAGGCCCCTCTCGAATAAATTAATAATATCTTCATTTATTTGCAAGCAGAGAGAGAGAGAGAGAGAGAGAGAGCGAGAGAGGAGCAGCAGGCCCTCCAGCCACTGCAAATAAACTCCAGATGCATGCGCCACTTTGTGCATCGGGTTGTATGTGGGCACTGGGGAGATCAAACCTGGGTCCTTAGGCTTTGTATGCAAGCACCTTAATTGCTAAGCCATCTCTCCAGCCCAATAAAATAAAAAAGACATTGACACCAGAAAGGCTTTATGTGAGTTGAGGGTAAGTGATGGGTATTTCTAAATGTAATCTTTTTTTTTTTTTTTTTTTAATTTGAGAGAGAGAATAGATGTGCCAGGACCTCCAGCCACCGCAAACCAACTCCAGAAGCATGTGTCACCTGGGTCCTTAGGCTTAGCAGGAAAGCTCCCTAACCGCTAAGCAATCTCTCCAGCCCCGTAAATGTAATCTTTTAAACGTGTACAGTTGTATTAGTTGAGTTAAAGACGATGAACAGAGGAAAACTCTGCTGGTCACAATGAAGCCATGCCAACCATGTAACTCTATGGCTGTGCCCGGCCTGGGCACAGTTCAGATCCACATCGGGCACAAGCCCTGGGTTCTCAACTCCAACATATGCCTGTTCCCACAACACCTAGAAGCAGATAGATGTCCACAGACCTCTACAAATCTAGATCTTTGTTCGCAACAACCTACTGTCGTGACATTTTCCCCCCCAACTTTTTCTCCCACCCCTAGGGCTGCTGACCCTTGCTTAAGACAATTCAGAGACAGACGGGCGTGGTGGTGTGCTCTTTTATTTATTTTATTTTATTTTATTTTGGTGCGCTCTTTTAATCCCACGCAGAGATAGGAGGATCGCCATGAGTTCGAGGCCACCCTGAGACCACATAGTGAATTCCAGGTCAGCCTGGGGCTTAGAGTGAGACCCTACCTCGGAAAACCAAAAAAAAAAAAAAAAAAAAGAGAGAAGAACAGATAATTCAGACACTATCTTGGGACAGGTGTGGGCTGGGTTCTGTCAAGAGTTCAACATGCTCTGCTCAGATTTCCAGGAGTTGCACAAGAAACTCGAGACCAAAAAAGGCCCCCCCAAGAAACCAATTCTGGGCAGGAGAATGCGATGTCCGGGGGGGGGGGAGGCACACCAAGGAAGAGGCTTATAAGGCCAGGCCCTGGCCTCAGCAACAATCCTGGACTCCTCTCTGGTCCCGGACACAAACCTCCAACAATGCAATGCCGCTGCCGCCTTGACGGAGCTGCCAAAACCCACCGCCACCTTTCGGGAGGTTGGAGGTTCCTTTTAGTCTAGACCCGCTAGCTACTCACGAGGAGTTTCACTGGTGAGTGGCCTACAGGGCACAAAGGAAGGAACTGCTGGGGGAGGGGAGGCCACAGAGCTGGAGGGCTGGGACAAAGGGGACGGAGACAAAGGGACAGGAAGAGACAGCCTGCTTTCTCCTCTAAGGAAGGAACTCTTCATTCGGGTCTAACATTTCACTGGGGGGTGGGGGGGGGCGCCCATCATCAGGCATGAAAATCCACCATCATACAGTGTGTTAAGAGGTGGCTCCCAGGTATCTCCATGTCCCTGGAAGCCTGGGCTGGACACTGGCTCTTAAGACCTCGGGGTCCCTTCCGGGCCCCCCTTCCCAGCCTACTGGGGCTCAAAGTCAGCCAGGATGCCTTTAATTAGGCAGGCTGCCTCTCCCCGGTCCGATCTTCCGCCCCGAGGAGGGACAAAGAATTATTTATTGGAGGAAAAGAAACCCCTGGTACAAGTGTCAGCAGGTGTGGTACTGCAGCACTCAAGTCTCTTCTTACAGTGCTCCTAAAGCCCCATCCGCCGGCCCCTTTGTTTGGGGTTTCTTTTTTAATTCTTTTTTTTTTTTCCACCCCTTCCTGAGGACCACTTTTACCTCAGCCTAAGACTGTGACAAAGATGCATCTGTCCTGAAGGGGAATGTGTGTGCACAGGATGGCAAGATCTGAATGAGTCTTCGTGGAGGTCCTGGTCTGTCCTGTCTTGATTCTGCTCACATTCTCACTGAGCAAGGGAAGAGATACGACTCCCATCACATGTTACCAAAATCCTGGCATCCATCAGTGCCCAGAACCATGCCTACAAGGACCAGGAGGAAGACAACAGGTCTGATTTCTCTCTGAGACTCCCTGAACCTTTAAGCTTCCTGAAGCTTGCTGGGTTTTTGTTTTTGTTGTTGTTAAGACTGACTGATGAGGGGAAACCCAGCAATGTTACTGTCACCTCTGCAGTAAGGTTTCAGGAATGTATAGTCATGCGAACTCCAGACGCATGCGCCACCTTGTGCATCTGGCTTACAGGAGGAGGGGGGGCGGGCTGGGGAATCGAACCTGGGTCCTTTAGTTTAGCAGGCAAGCGCCTGAACTGCTAAGCCATCCGTCCGGCCCCATGCTCAACTTTTTATGTGGGTGCCAGGAATGGAACTCGGGTCCCCCCGCTTATAGAAAGTACAGCAAGTGGGCTGGAGGGATGGCAGAGTGGTTAAGACACGTGCCTGCAAAGCAGAAGGACCCAGGTTCGACTCCCCCAGGACCCACGTAAGCCAGATGCACAAGGGGGCGCACACGTCCGGAGTTCCTTTGCAGTGGCTGGAGGCCCTGGTGTGCCCATCCTCTCTCCTTCTCTCTCTCTCTCTCTCTCTCTCTCCCCCTATTTCTTTATTGCTCTCTCTATCAAATAGATAAGTAAGTAAAAATAAAATAATTTTCTTTAAAAAAGAAAGTACAGCAAACACTCTAACCCACCAAGCCACACCTCCCTGACCCCCACAAGACTTAGGGAGCACCAAATATGTCACGCACTGGGGGGACTCACTTGGGTGCTGAGGCTTGACAGAAAGGGACACTCCGCGTCCCACAGGGGGGGCAATGGGGATTGAAGAGAGTCTCTCTCTCTAGCACAAAGCCTGAAAACCCAGAAGAAGGGGTGCTCTGGGTACCCCTTCCGCTCCCTCCCCCCAGGTCTAGCTAGGTAGTCCAGCTAGGGGTTGGCCTCGGTTCCCATTCAAGTCAGGCAGCCCCTTCCCCCGGGGGGCAGAGTTGGCTGTTCCCCCCCTCCCTGCTTCCCCAGTGCCGGGGGGTCTTCCTGACACCCCTCACGGGACACCCTGCATAGAAACTGCATGCGTGCAGGCAGAGGATCTGGTCCCCCCCCCCCCCAGTGGGCTGTGCACGGGAGCCGGCCTCTCCAAGGCATGCAGTGACAGCTTCTGTCCTCGTGAATAGAGCGCCACGGTGACACATGCTCAGCATTAAAAACATTTTCAAAGAGCACGAGGGAGGGGAAGGAGCCATCTGTGTATCTGGAGTCCGCGGGGCAGCTCTGGATGGCACACTGGCTTCCTGAGGAGCTGCAGACCGCGGGGACCCAGCCTGGCCCTCACCCTCACCATGGAGGAATAAATATTCCAGGACAAGTTACTGACTCCCACAAAAGGGGAGGGTCCCCCCCCCCCCACTTTTCCACAATGCCTAAATCCCAACTAGAGTGGGAGGAGGAGTAAGGAGGATGACTTTGTGGGGTTTTTTTTTTTATTGTTTTTGGTTTGGTTTTTCTTTTGGGGGGGGCTTGTTCATTTTTATTTATTTATTTGACAGTGAGAGAATGGGTGCACCAGGGCTTCCAGCCGCTGCAAACGAACTCCAGACGCGTGCGCCCCCTTGTGCATCTGGCTAACGTGGGTCCTGGGGAAATCGAGCCTCGAACCGGGGCTCCTTAGGCTTCACAGGCAAGCGCTTAACCGCTAAGCCATCTCTCCAGACCGGCTTTGTGTTTTTAGTGAAGTCTAGAAAAATTAACTGAAGTCTAAGAGAACGTGGGCCCCTGAGAACCTCCTGCATTCTTGTCACCTGGCCTCTTGTGGATATTGTTTTCCAACAGGCCCTCTGAAAAAAAATATGTTGCTAGAGAAGCCAGACGTGGTGGCACAATTCCATATAAGCCAGATGCATAAGGCGGCACATGGATCTGGAGTTCGTCTGCAGTGGGCTAGAGGCCCTGGTGCTGTTATTCTCTCTCTCTCTCTCTCTCTCTCTCTCTGTCTCTCTCTCTCTCTCATAAATAAATAAATAAAATATTATTTTAAAGAAAGAAGAGCCAGGATGGGGAAAATGGCTCAGCAGTTAAGGCATTTTGCCTGCGAAGCCTAAGGACCCGGGTTCAATTCCCCGGAACCCGCACAAGGTGGCGCACGCGTCTGGAGTTCGTTTGCAGTGGCTGGAGGCCCTGGCGCGCCCGTTCTCTCTTTCTCTCTGCCTCTTCCTCTCTCTCAAATAAATAAAATATTAAAAAAAAAAAAAAAAAAGAGCCGGGCGAGGTGGCGCACGCCTTTAATCCCAGCACTCGGGGAAGGCAGAGGTAGGAGCATCGCCGTGAGTTCGAGGCCACCCCTGAGACTCCATAGTGAATTCCAGGTCAGCCTGGGCTAGAGCGAGACCCTACCTCGAAAAACCAAAAAGAAGAAAAAAGAAGAGGGGAGGCAATATGGGCGGCGGTCACACAGGGAGGCAGGCATCATGATAGCCGCTCCCTGCTATTCCTGGGGACAAACCATTTGCACCAGCACACGGGCACTTGCATGCAGACAGGTGTCTAGCCCCTGACAAAGGGGAGGACTATCTATGGTCTACAATACCTGTGTGACAGCAAAGGGTTGCACCTGGGTCCTTAAGTTCTGTGGCCCAAAGGCAGAGGGCATCAAATACCTGAAGGCAGACTTGGATGGTATCCAAGGACCACCGGCGCCTCTTTGGACCAAGAGCCCTCTGATACCATTAGCTAGCATGGCTTGTCATAGCCAGCGGCGGCTCCCAAGCCAGCAAGCGTTTCAGGTGCCCGCAGAGGCTGGGCATGGGAGGCTCCTCTACCGGGGTGTGGCAGGACTGTCCCCAAGAGTGGAAAGATAAGAGCCACTACACAATGTGAGGCATCCAGCTACACACAGAGGGAGAGCCTCCGGGCCCTCCACCCCCCCCCCCACTGGAATCTTGCTTATCCTCCGCTAAGCAAGCAGGAGTCTCCCAGAGATAACGCCACAAAAGGTCAACCGTAGACTTGTAAGGCCTGATAAGATCACCCACAACCCTAGAATTACAGGGGCCAAATAATACTGTATTTCCACACAGACCTGCAGGGGAATAGGTACAGGTTAGCCTGAGGGGAAGGCATGCTGGATTCCAGGCCACAGCTACCATGGCAGGATCCCCTCTGAAACCTTGAGGGGGTGGGGGGGTGGGGTGAACTGGGAGAACCTTCCACAAGCGCCTTAGGGAGTCAACACAAGGCAGGGTCAAGTGAAAAAGGAACCTTTCCCTAAGACATCTCTGAGGGCATTTCATGTGTGAAGCTGCGTTGATATGTCAAAGACCTACTTCATGGGAAAAAAAAAAGACCTTGGTATTTCAGTAGCACCAACTTGGGACTTGCTCTGGGGTATTAACACCTCCAGGGGCCTTCAAACATACAGACCTACACACAGAGGTCTGGGAAGTGGGCACCCAACCTCCTGATAATTCTGATTTTTTTTCATATATTTATATTGGGGGGGTCGGAGTGAAAGAGGCAGATAGAGAGAATGGCCATAACAGGGCCTCCTGCAGCGGCAAACGAACCCTAGATGAATGCGGCCCCTTGTGCATCTGGCTTACGAGGGTCCTGGGGAATCGAACCTAAGTGCTTAGGCTTCTCAGGCAAGCGCTTTAACTGCTCTAAGCTATCTCTCCAGCCCCTTCAGATCACTTTTTTTTTTCTTCAACATCCCAGGTCGGAGCTCCCCAGTTTATGGGCCCCACCGCAGGCCCTGACGCCACAAGTTTAAAGAAGATTATAAGAACTTTCGGAGAATTAAGAAGCCAGGCACAGAGGCTGAGGTAGGTATAAGGAGAGCAGTCAGTTTCAGGACAGCCTGGGCTATATAGTAAATTCCAGGTTAACCTGGGCTACAGTGAAACCCTGACTCAAACAAAAAACTTGGGTTCAATCCTCAGCGCTGGGGGTGAGGGGTGGCGATGTAGATTCTGATAATCAACTGACCTCTAAACTGAAACATGAGAAATGCATGGGGGAGGGGGAGGGGGAAGGAGTTTAAGTGCTCCAAGGGTGGAGAAATAGCTTAGCCGCTAAGGCATTTGCCTGCAAAGCCAAAGGACCCAGGTTCGATTCCCCAGGGCCCACGTAAGCCAGATGCACAAGGGGGCGCACGCGTCTGGAGTTCGTTTGCGGCGGCTGGAGGCCCTGGCGCGCCCATTCTTCCCCTCTCTCCCCACCTCTCTCTCTCTCAAACAAATAAATAAATAAATAGAAAATATTTTAATAATGCTCCAAATGGATTCCTGTACAAAGGCCCTTAGGCAGGGAGGCTGGGCTGTCCCTTCCGTAACATTCTGCCTCAACAATAAAAAACACACAGTCATGAATTTTACTTCAACACACAGAAACATACCGTGCGTGTGTGCGTGCATGTGTGTGTGCGTGCATGTGTGTGTGTGTGTGTTTTTCCGTCCGTCCGTCCATCCACCCACCCATCCATCCATCCGTCCTCCAGACACTCTCACCAAACACAGATGTGGCATTTTTCGGTCAGTCTGGCTGACCAGTAAACCCAGCCATTGTCCAGTCTCTGCTTCCCACGGGACTGGGGTTACAGCAGTTGATGTGGGTGCTGGGGAATCGAACTCCAGACGGTCTCGGGCTCTCATGCTTCCCAAGTGACCACCGAGACCCTCTGCCTCAGAGTAGGGCCCAACAGCTAGCTGCTCACTGGCCACTGGTCATCCCAGCTGCCTGTCCATGTCCCCAGAGAAGGTTGGGGGCAAGGGACAGGGGAGGACATGCCTCCTAACTGAAAGAAAAGAGTGAACTACATGCCAGGGAGAGTAGGTAAGTCACCTTGAGTGCAGAAATCCTGGCTCAGCCCTCAGCGGGGGCCAGAGCCCCCATTCCTCCCCAACCCCACCCCACCCCACCCCCACACAAAGAAACAGGCTTTTCCTTCCCAGGAGGGACACACGGCTGATACCAGGACACATAGGATGATTTGGGACCCTAATGAAGAAGAATACAGGCATGTGCTGACAATCTCAAACACTTGTAACCCTAAAGGGCGCTTGGTCCCCAGCCTTTCTTTCCCCACTTCCCACCAAAAAAAAAAAAAAAAAAAACAGACTTCAGCAGAAAATGAATCAAGTTTTACAAGCTTCCCTGTTTACGCATGGCTACAAATCCATCAGTGGGAAAGCCTAATTTAAAATAAACCTTCCAGGCCGGAGAGATGGCTTGGCAGTTAAGGCACTTGCCTGCACAGCCAAAGGACCCAGGTTCGAATCCCCAGGACCCACATAAGCCAGATGCACAAGGGGGGGGGTCGCACGTGCGTCTGGAGTTCGTTTGCAGTGGCTGGGGGCCCTGGCGCACCCAGTCTCTCCCTCTCTCGCAAGTAAATAAAAATATATTTATATAATAAATATAATAAATAAAACATTTTTTTAAAAAAAGCTAAAGGCCATTTGAACCAGCACTTCAACAACCATCACCAAGATCACCAAGATCACCAAGATCACCACACGCACTGGACCATACCACCTGGAGGGGAGCCAGTGTCTCTGCCACGTGGCATGGTTTGGTTTAGTGTGGCACCAGAGACACAGGTGGCCAAGAGCAGCCTTCCCACGGAGACTGACTGCCCCACGGGCATGGGGGGGGGGTCTCAGCCCCTCACTCCCATTGGAGTGGGGAGACAGAAGTAACGAGGCCTTCCTGCCAAAACCTTTCTAAGGCTCAGGCTCTCCCAGATGGGGCGACCTGTGCGTAGACATATCCACTTCTCTAGCTGCCGCAGCATGAACCCCAGGAACAGAGTTAAGAGGCGGGGGGGGAGGGGGGGCCACACTGGGGTCCAGGAGTTCAGGTTTCCTCGTCCCCATTCCTGGACGGACACGAGCTTTAGCATCCTCCAGGACGAGGTAAGGAGGTCACATTCCACTTACAAATCAGCCTGCCCCACTCGCCCTGAATACTCTGGCTTGCTTTTTTTCTTTGTTTATTTTATTTAATTTAATTTATTTATTTATTTATTTATTTATTTATTTATTTACTTGAGAGCAACAGAGAGAAAGAGGCAGAGAGACAGATAGAGAGAGAGAGAATGGGCACGCCAGGGCCTCCAGCCACTGCAAACGAACTCCAGACGCGTGCGCCACCTTGTGCATCTGGCTAAGGTGGGTCCTGGGGAATCGAGCCTCGAACCGGGGTCCTTAGGCTTCACAGGCAAGCGCTTAACCGCTAAGCCATCCCTCCAGCCCTCTGGCTTGCTTTTCGATGCCAGCTTCCTCCCATACAAGAAGCCTCTTTCCTGCCTGTCACACCGCTCTCTGGTCTCCCATCTCTCAGCCCTTACCTCACACCTCCGTTCCCCCAGCTCTCAACTACCCTCGGCTAGGAAGCAAAACCTGAATTCTATACAAAAATTTCTTTTTTTTAAAACATATTTACTTATTATTTGACAGAGGGAGAGAGAGAATGGGCGCACCAAGGCCTTCCAGCCACTGCCAACGAACTCCAGACACATGCGGCCCCCCCTTGTGCATCTGGCTAACGTGGGTCCTGGGGAATCGAACATGGGGTCCTTTGGCTTTGCAGGCAAAAACGCCTTAACCACTAAAGCCATCCCTCCAGCCCTATACAGAACTTTCTACGAAGAAAAGAACACTACAGAGCCAGAGGAGGTGGGCACACACCTTTAATCCCAGCACTTGAGAGGCAGAGGGAGGAGGATCGCCATGAGTTCGAGGCCACCTTGAGACTACATAGTAAATTCCAGGTCAGCCTGAGCTAGAGTGAGAGCCTACCTTTAAAAAGAAAAAAAAAAAAAAAAGAGCACTATGACGTCAGACTGTGACTACTCACTGGGTGCTACCCAGCACAGATGAAAATACGTTACACGGAGTCTAATGTTTTTCACACAAGCTGGCGTCTCCAGGATCCCCCCCCCCCCGGAATTCATTCACACTGCTTCTCTGCTGGATTCAGTCTGTTATTATCATTTCTGGAGTATTAGACTGCAAAAACCCTGCCAGATATGGTGGTACTCGCTTAGAATCCCAACACTTAGGAAGTTAAGGCAGCAGGATCACAAGTCTGAGGCAAGAGCCTGTCTCAAAAACAAGAAAGGGGGTGGGGGGCTGGAGAGATGGCTTAGCGGTTAAGCGCTTGCCTGTGAAGCCTAAGGACCCCGGTTCGAGGCTCGATTCCCCAGGACCCACGTTAGCCAGATGCACAAGGGGGGGCGCATGCATCTGGAGTTCGTTTTCAGTGGCTGGAGGCCCTGGCACACCCATTCTCTCTCTCTCTCTCTCTCTCTCTTGTTGCTCTTAAATAAATAAAAATAAAAACAAGAAAGGGGCTGGAGCTGGGCGTGGTGAGCACATGCCTTTAATCCCAGCACTCAGGATGCAGAGGCAGGAGGATCACTGTGAGCTCAAGGCCACCCTGAGACTACCTAGTGAACTCCAGGTCAGCCTGGACTAGAGAGTGAGACCCTAACCTCGAAAACCCCAAAAAAAAAAGAAAGGGGCTGGAGAGATGGCTTAGCAGTTAACGACACTTGCCTACAAAGCCTAAGTACTCATGTTCGACTCTTCAGATCCCACATAAGCCAGACGGCACAAAGTGACGCAAGCACGCAAGGTCGCACATGCGCACAAGGTGGATAGCATGCGTCTGGAGTTCAATTTCAGTGGCTGGAGGCCCTGGTGTGCCAATTCTCTCTCTCTCTCTCTCTCTCTCTCTCTCTCTCTCTCTCTCACACACACACACACACACACACAAACATTTAAAAAAAAAAAAAAAAAAAAAAAACAGGCCAGTCTGTTGGGCTTTCCTCAAAAAATAAAAAAGAAAGAAGCTGGGCATGGTGACGCATGCCTTTAATCCCAGCACTGGGGAGGCAAGAGGCAGGAGAATAGAACTGCTGTGAGTTCAAGGCCACCCTGAGACTACACAGTAAATTACAGGTCAGCTGGGCTAGACACCCTACCTCAAAAAAAAATAAAATAAAATAGAAACTCTAAAAGAGAATGCCACAAATAGACAGCTTCTAGCTGACATCAGCCTCACTGTAGAAAGACAGCTACCCAGCCTCCTTCAAGAAGGGAGGTGTTTAAGCCGGGCGTGGTGGCGCACGCCTCTAACCCCAGCACTGGGGAGGCAGGGGTAGGAGGATCGCCGAGAGTTGGAGGCCACCCTGAGACGACATAGTTAATTCCAGGTAAGCCTGGACCAGAGTGAGACCCTACCTTGAAAAACCAAAAAAAAAAAATAAAAATTAAAAATAAAAATTAAAAATAAGGGCAGTGTTTCCAAGCAGCCCTGTCTATAAGGACTCTCCACCCAAGTCCTTCCCGACCCCACAGAATGCCTTCCCTGGATTATTTTCCTTCAAAACACTATCATTTTACACACTGGGTGTCTTCTACTTCACACTGAGTGTCTTCTACTTTACAGACCATTCAGTATTAGGGAAAGGGGGGAGAGGAAAAAAAAAAAACCCACGTCTGTTTCTATTTGAAACTGTCAAAATTAGCATTCAGTAATTAAAAATCACACCCTTTCTCTTAATAACCTAACCAGCACGATACAATCAGGTTGTGCCAACTCTTTAATCTAATTGACTAATTACAGATTTTAATTTAGTCAGTTACTGAACAACTGTTGACAATTTGTTTTCATTAGGGACAGAACAGAATAAATATTTAGGCTTCTAGTCACAAAGGCTCCTGCAAATCAGCTCTCCACCATGACCCCCAACTTTAAGAGTGAGGCGCTCTGGCTTCCAAACGGCATCCTCAGACCCAGGTACCCACCCACTGCGGCCCTCCAACCACTTCCCACAGCGCCTGAACCTGACAAACCTTCCCACAGACCCTCTAGAAGGGGGGGGGGGGACCTCAAACACACCCAACAGCCTCCCTTCCCGAGGAACAAATTCCCAAATTCACACGCATCAGTGAGAAAGTGGCGAAAATGTAAACGTTGCGAAGAAAAATAGATCTGACGCTACGTGTCACTGGCTTTTAAACAACAAAATAAGTTAGCAGTCAAAATAGGTTTATCTACATTTATCTCGCTGGGAAGCAAACTGTCGCTGACAATTTTTTTTTTTTTTTAAAGACATTCATTTACAGGTTTCTGTAATGAAATGAACTGATTCTCTCAAAAAGACTCACTTTCCCCAAGGCCCCATCTCCCCAAAGTCATCCCAAAGTTTATCAAAACACCAAATGGCAGCCGGATGTGACGGTGCAGGCCTTTAATCCCAGCACTCCGGAGGCAGAGGTAGGAGGATCGTCGTGAGTTCAAGGCCACCCTGAGACTACATAGTGAAGTCCAGGTCAATCTGAGCTAGAGTGAGACCTTACCTGAAAACAAAACAACAACAACAAAAAAAAACACACAAAAAGGAAAAAAAAAAAATAGCGGGCTAGAGACACGGCTTTGTGGTTAAGGCACTTGCCTGCAAAGCCTAAGGAGCCAGGTTCAACTCCCTAGGACCCACATAAGCCAGATGCACATGGCGGCACATGCATCTGGAGTGTGTTTCCAGTGACTAGAGACCCTGGCATAACCACCATTCTCTCTCTCTCAAATAAATAAATAAAAATTAAAGTATTATTTAAAATAAAAAGAACAGGCAGCTGGAGCATGGTGGCCCACGACTTTAAACACAAACACTTGGGAGGCCGGGGTGGGAGGATCGCCAACACCTGGGCTACAGAGTTCCAGGTCAGCGTGGCTCCGAGTGGGGCCCCGGAGTTAGTGTTCCAACTCCTTTACCTGATAACATCACAGCCAGGAAATGGGATAATCCCTACCTTGAAGAATACTATTGGGGGGCTGGAGAGATGGCTTAGCGGTTAAGCGCTTGCCTGTGAAGCCTAAGGACCCCGGTTCGAGGCTCGATTCCCCCAGGACCCACGTTAGCCAGATGCACAAGGGGGCGCACGCGTCTGGAGTTCGTTTGCAGTGGCTGGAGGCCCTGGCGTGCCCAATTCTGTCCCTCCCCCCCCCTTCTCTCTCTGTCACTCTCAAATAAATAAAAATAAACAAAAAAAATTTTTTTTTAAAAAGAGTATTACTGGGATTCGGGATCACGCCCCAGCAGAGGCCCTGCTCGGAGCAGCTATTGCAGTAAATGCTGGTTACCGCTGCCCCAGAGATGGTTCTGCTACCACTGTGCCCTACGATGAATCAGGAACCCACTTCCCCAGAGAGAAGATCTGTCTCTATGCCAGGACTCAGACAGTACTACCGAGACTGCAAGGTCAGAGCGGACACCTGATGATTCTAGCAGGCTCTGGAACACTTCCCTGGGAATGCTTCAGGAATCGCTGCGATTTCTTCTAAGTGCAACAAGGATCAGGTCTGCCCTTATGCAAACGGGATCCAAGTTCGAGAGTTTTCTGTTCACTAGGACGGTACCGACCCGAGCGTTCGCACTGGCTGCTAAGAAGCTCCAAGTCAACAACTGCCATCCTGCTTTTTCATAATCCTTCATCAAAACTAATGGTGCCAGGGGCTTGAGGGATGGCTTAGCGGTTAAGGCGTTTGCCTGCAAAGGCAAAGGAGCCAGGTTCGATTCCCCAGGACCCATGTAAGCCGGATGTACAAGGGGGCTCATGCACCTGGAGTTTGCAGTGGCTGGAGGCCCTGGCGCACCCATTCTCTTTCTCTCTCTGCCTGCCTATTTCTCTCTCTCTCTCAAATAAAGAAAGAAAAATTACATTAAATTAAAAAAACAAAAAACAAAAAAACTAACGGTGCTGGGCGTGGTGGCACACGCCTTTAATCCCAGCACTCGGGAGGCAGAGGTAGGAGGCTCGCCTTGAGTTCCAGGCCACCCTGAGACTACAGAGTGAATTCCAGGTCAGCCTGGACTAAAGTGAGACCCTACCTGGGAAAACCAAAAATAAATAAATAAATAAAACAAAAAATAAATGCAGTGGAAAATAAATCTTCCTCCCTCAAAAAAAAAAACAAATAAATAAAAGTCTAAACAATTAACGGTGCGTGTGGCCTTGGGGTGCAGCTTCACGGCAGAGAACTTGCCTAGCTAGCACGCTGAAGGTCCTGGGCTGGATCCCCAGCAATCTCTTCACAGACAAAAGTCAGTGCAAGCACAGTCCCCAGAGGGTCGCAGGGCACTAACACTCGGGAACCCTTCTGCACGCCGTACGGATTCCAAGCTATGCGCTTTCTTCCTGCACGGCGTGGTCGGAACCCAGTCAGTTCCTCACTCCCCCAGAGAAGCCCGACACTGACTGGTCAGGGGCCCCTGGGCGGCCTTTGGCACCTAAGCACCGGTCCCACCTGGTCCTGCCAGAAGAGCAGGGCAGTGGATCACCGATTAACTAGACAGAAAAGATGTCCAATTGGGTTATTCAATTTTTATTTTATTTTTTATTTTTGAGAGAGTGGAATGAGACAAGGGTCTCTCCCTCAGTAGCACAGGCTAGAACTCATTGAGTAGCCCAAGCCTGGCCTCGACCCATGGCAATCTTCCCAAACTTCCCAAAGGCTCGTACGATAGGAGTGCACCCCACTCCTGGTTCTAGCGTTACTTGTTAGGAATTCAGCAAGTTTGGAGCAGTAAAAGGTACATGGGGCGGGGGGGGGGCACCATGTTTAAGTCCATCTTCAACATTACTGAATTGCTTTCAATACCTTCCTTCATTTCCTCATGCACAAAACAGAAATGAAAGCAGAATTGGTCACGCGTGGTGCCGCACACCTTTAATCCCAGCACTCAAAAAGGCAGAGGTTAAGAGGATGGCTGTGAGTTTGAGGCCAGCTTGGGACTACAGAGTTCCAGTCAGCCTAGGCTAGAGAGCAAGACCCTACCTTGAAAACTAATGTATAGCCGGGCGTGGTGGCGCACGCCTTTAATCCCAGCACTCGGGAGGCAGAGGTAGGAGGATCGCCAGGAGTTCAAGGCTACCCTGAGACTCCATAGTGAATTACAGGTCAGCCTGGGCTAGAATGAGACCCTACCTCGAAAAACCAAAAAAAGAAAAAAGAAAAAGAAAACTAATGTATATGGCTAGAGAAATGGCTTAGCACTTAAGGCGCTTTGTCTACAAAGCCAAATGAACCAGGTTCGATTCCCCACGACCCAAGTAAGGCAGATACACAAGGTGGCACATACATTTGTTTGCAGCGGCTGAAGGCTCCGGGGCGTCCATTCTATCTCTCTCTCTCTCTCTCAAATAAAATAAAATATTTTAAAAATAATAACGAAATAAATAAATAAGTAGAAAGGAAAGCAGAATTTAAACTTAAACCCATGTGACTTAAAAGACATGAGATAAAGCCTAAGGGCCCTGGTTCGATTCCCCAGGACCCAGATTCTCCAGGACCCACATAAGCCAGATGCACAAGGGGACGCATGTTGTCTAAGGCACTTAAAACAGTGTCTGGCATAGTTAGGTCTTCAGTAATTGCTTGTTACCGTTAATACTACATTCCACACAGGGGGAAAACACAGGGACGCAGCACTTCAAGGGCCAGCGTCCGTAGTAAGTGCTCAGTAAACACTTTAGATCCTTTAAATAGGGCTTGGCTGTTAGTGAGTCATAATGGTGCTATGCAGTAATTTCTCCCTCATCAAGAAACCACCACCTGGGATTCAGCACCCATGGACAGCTGCCTCTCTAAAAGCAGTGGGCCAGCCAGGGCTGAAGGGATGGCTTAATGGTTACAGCATTTGCCTACAAAGGCAAAGGACCCAGGTTCGATTCCCCGGGATCCACGTGAGCCAGATGAACAAGGAGGCGCATGCGTCTGGAGTTCGTTTGCGGTGCCTGGAGGCCCTGGCACGCCCACTCATTCTCTCTCTCTCTCTCTCTGTCAAATAAATAAAAATAAAATATTCGAAATATTTTTAAAAGCAGTGGGCCAGAGGCAAACATCCTGACTTTCCTGTCGTCCCCGAGTTCCCTTTGACAAAGATGCTACCAGCAAAACGATGTCAGAGAAAGTCTGTGGCGACAGCCAACTAGATTTAAGTTCATTTTCCGTAGCTTGGGGGTCAGAATCGACCGAAACACGCCGGTGATCGCGTTTCCTGCAACTCCCTATTCCGCGCATTAGCTCGCTGACAAGAAATTCACCGCGGTATTTAAAGCGGCAGCCATCACAACTAACTCAAATTGTATTGGCTTCCCCGTTGCTGAAACCATCAATTGGCCAATTCGGAGATATCGTGGTGGTTGCAATTCCCTGTCATGCTGTAAAAATGCTCACGAGCTCGTAGATCTGCAGTGAAGTCTGCGGCCCGGAGCTGTGTGGCCGGACTTGTCTCTGTAAAACCCAAGTGGCAGGGAGGCGGGGCAGCCGCTGCTGGGCAGCGCTGCCAAGGGGCAGGAAGGGCCTCCAGAGAGGAGGGCATTTTCTACTGCAAGTCCTCTAAGACCAGACGCGCACACATGCCTGACAGCGAGCGAGCGAGCAAGCAGCCGGCCCACTGGGCGTCAGGCCCCTCGGAGCAGGCAGGGTGGCCAAAGCCACAGGTGGTGCTTGGCCTCTTCCAAAGAAAGCTGCAAGATTCCTGAGGGCTGGAGAGGTGGCTTTAGCGGTTAAGGCGCTGGCCTGCAAAGCCAAAGGACCCCCCCCCCCCGTTCGATTCCCCAGGACCCACGTAAGCCAGATGGGCAAAGTGGCGCGTGAGTCTGGAGTTCGTTTGCAGTGGCTGGAGGCCCTGAAGCGCCAATTCTGTTTTCTCTCTGCCTCTTTCCTTCTCTCAAATAAATAAATAAACATTTTTTAAAAAAAAAACCCTAAAAGAAACGGCACATGCACCAAGCCTCATTTCACTGATGGATGGGTTTCTAGAGCCAGTGGCTGCCAGGGACATCGGAAACCCTCCAGTCTTGAGAGATCACCCTGTTCTATGGACCTCAATTTCCCCATCTGGAAACTTCCTAAAAGGTATTCCACGATCCGATGATTGGTTCAAATGCCAAAGAGAACTCTCAAAAGCGTTAGGGACCACGAGCCAAGCATAAGTGGGAGGATGAGGAGCCCCCCAAAGGCCAACCTTGACCATTGTAGAGTCCAATGACATCATTAAGATGCTATCTCAAAAGGAACGGGGGTGGGGGACAACAAATAAGTTTACAAGGCACATTCACCCTACCCCCAAAAACAGCTGTCAAGAAGCCTTCAATAACTGGGACAAGAGGGTCATAGGAAAACTTCAGGCAGTGGCCCCGGCGAGCAGCTTGCTTCCTAAAGTCAAAGGACTCTGAGACGCACGTGAAATGTCAAACGCTTTTTGCCCAAACAGACAAAGGGCCAGGACTCGAAGCCTGCCCTGGGAGACCTGCACACAAGCAGCTGTCACGAGGCAGGCAGGGACAGGCAGTTTGGGTTCGGGAGGCCAGGCTCCACCTGACGTCAGAAAGGGTCGCCCGAGATCTATTCTTAGGACCCTCCCTAATGGCCACAGTCCGAAACCAGTTGAGACAACCCTTTCCACAGGAGGCCAAAGGATGTCCCCGAACCTGACAGACCAGAGCCAGCCGCCAGGGTACGCTTCGTGACACCGGCCTAGAGCAACCATGCTGCAGTTACCGTCTCGGCGGCTGACACCAAAGCGCCCAGCCAAAAGCAGCTCGTGGGAGGAAACCTTGTTCTTTTATCTCGGGAAGCTCCGTGATGGCAGGGGTACAACGTGGTAAGAACGGAGGATGGACATCACTTCTGCCGCAGCAGGTGGGCAACATTAGCAGGAGAATGAGCTGAACTCGCCGGGCATGGTGGCTGGCGCACGCCTTTAATCCCGGCACTCGGGAAGCAGAGGTAGGAGGATCGCTGTGAGTTCGAAGCCACCCTGAGACTACATAGTGAATCCCAAGTCAGCCTGGGCTAGAGTGAGACACTACCTCAAAAACCAAAAAAAAAAAAAAAAGACTGAGCTGAACTCCTATAAGGAAAAACTGTCTCTAACACCCCTAAGCCTGCCCCCACCCAAACAACACACCTTCTCCAGCAAGGCTCCAAGTCACAAATTGATACTAAATACATGAATCTACTACAAACCACTATAACGGTGAACTATGCTACTCAGAACAAAGGTAGACCCTCTTCTCCCACACTGCCCCACACGGTGAACCGGCTCACGTCCCCCGTCTCTGCCCGCATGCACTGAGCACCTTCCATGCATTCAACACGCTAAAGATATGGCAGCAAGGGCTGGAGAGATGGCTTAGCGGTTAAGCGCTTGCCTGTGAAGCCTGAGGACCCCGGTTCGAGGCTCGATTCCCCAGGACCCACGTTAGCCAGATGCACACGGGGGCGCATGCATCTGGAGTTCGTTTGCAGTGGCTGGAGGCCCTGGCGCGCCCATTCTCTCTAGCTGCCTCTTTCTCTGTCTGTCGCTCTCAAATAAATAAAAAAATAAACAACAACAACAAAAAAGATACAGCAGCAACATGCAGCGACAGAGGACCCTACTGCCTAGCAGGCACCAGCTCCTGGGGAGCCCAGGCGTGGTGGGAAGAACAAGTTCCCAACAATCCTCCCAGGACAGAACTGGGAAGTGGGACACAGCCACTACCCACTAGTGGGCACAAGTCACCCAATCTATGTGAACCTAAGACAGTCAGTCTCTGGGCCAGTGGCTGCCTTATAGGCTGAGATCTACAGGAGGCAAAAAAAAAAAAAAAAAAAAAAAAAAAAAAAACTCCACAGCAAATCCGGGGTGTATTTGTGTACACACAGATAGATCACTGACTGAACTGAGGTTTCCGGAAGCACTCTCACACTTACACTGTTTCTCTTTGTTTCTAATCGCCAGTCATGACCCACTAAAAGTTAATTTCAGGGTACACTAATGGGTCACAAGCCACAGCGTGCAAAAAAAAAAAAAACACACACACAAAAAAAAACAAAAAAAAAAAACAATGCTTCGCCATTTTGGTCTACTTGTCACTCTTCATTAAAACCCTGTTTAACACACTTAACGGCTGCACAGGGATCAAATCCTTCTCAACTCTCAGGGCATCGGGGTCTCACTCCACAGACCTCGGGACTCATTCACAGGTGCGACGACTGTCCCCGGGAATAGGGTGGCGGAGGGGATGAAGACGGACTTTCAGCCCCAGATGGGAGGAGCAGAGACTCTTCTTGCTTGAACGAAAACAACTTCTCTTTCCAGGCAGGACACAAAGCAGCGAGACCCCGGCCAAGTTCCTGGGGCAACAACAGGAGGTCTTCCCTTGGAGGGGTCCGAGCAAGCCCGAAGATTGCTGCCACACACCTGGCTGGCACGGAGGGCCCGAGTACGCTTACACGTGCAATGCTACCTAACAGTACCCCGGGGGAAGGGCCAGGAGCAGCCAGGAAAGACGGTGTTTTGCAGACACGGGCCCGGGGCTGAGCGGTGGCACCCGCGTACGAGCTCACGTCATCTTCAAAAGCAGGAGGCTGGGCTGGAGAGATGGCTTTAGCGGTTAAGCGCTTGCCTGTGAAGCCTAAGGACCCCGGTTCGAGGCTCGATTCCCCAGGACCCACGTTAGCCAGATGCACAAGGGGGCGGCGCACGCGTCTGGAGTTTGTTTGCAGTGGCTGGAGGCCCTGGCGTGCCCATTCTCTCTCTCTCTATCTGTCTCTTTCTCTCTCTGTGTCTATCGCTCTCAAATAAATAAATAAAAATAAACAAAAAATTAAAAAACAAAAGCAGGAGGCTGGCACGGAAGCTGTGCGTGAGACAACTCCACCACCACTTGGGGAGGCCTTAACCCAGGGAACCCAGACAGGCAATCAACTGATGAGGAAGTTCAGGATGCTAACATTACACTTCTCACACCAAGACCAAGAGCCCTCAGCGGCTGTCTGGGGTCAGTCACTGGCTATTAGAAAGCGGGGCTTAGAGCGCAAGCCTTTAATCCCAGCACTCGGGCGGCAGAGGTAGGAGGATCGCCGAGAGTTCGAGGCCACCCTGAGACTACATAGGGAATTCCAGGTCAGCCTGGGCCAGACAAGAAAAAAAAAAAGAAAGAAAGAAAGCAAGCAAGCAAGCAAGCAAGCAAGCAAGCAGGACTTAGCCAGGTGTGGTGAGGCAAGCCTTTAATCCCAGCACTCGGGAGACAGAGGTTAAGAGGATGAGTCTGAGGTCACCCTGAGACTACAACATGAATTCCAGGCCAGCCTGGGCTACAGCAAGACCCTACCTAAAAACAAAACAACACACAAAAACAAGGGGGGGGGGACCTGGAGGCATGGCTTAGTGTTTAAGGTGCATGCCTGCAAAGCCAAGACCCAGGTTCGATTCCCCGGGACCCACGTAAGCCAGGTGCACAAGGGGGCGCATGCGTCTGGAGTTCGTTTGCAGTGGCTGGAGGCCCTGGCGCGCCTATTTTGTCTCTCTCTTTAAAATAAATAAAATATATTTAAAAGGGCGGTGGAGGGCGGAGGTGGTGACGCACGCCTCTAATCCCAGCACTCGGGAGGCAGAGGTAGGGGGATCACCATGAGTTTCAGGCCACCCTGAGACTACCTAGAGAATTCCAGATCAGCCCAGGCTACAGTGAGACTCTACCTCGAAAAAGCAAAAAAAAGAAACAAGTTGTGGCAGGACCCCGAGCTCTGCCCTTGTCAGGGTGCAGAGAGAGCGAGAGGCGGCGGCTGGGAGGAAGGGCACCGGGGCCATCACCGTGACGCATCAGAGGAGGGCATCGCTAGGAAAGTCAAGCGTCCAGTGTCCTTTGCTGAGGGTCAACTGGCTCTCCCTGAAAAAGACGCTGCTAAAGACTTTTCAGGGCTGTACGGAGAGGACAATCAAACAAACTCAGCAAACAGCAGCCAGAGGGGGAGAGACAGTCCTTTATCCTCACCGCAGACACGCTGAAGACTGACTGACTGACTGCCCTTCCAGGTCTGCACGGAAGGAACCCCAGAGGCCACCCGGCCAGGAAACGGGCAAGAGCGAGCAGGAATTCGGGGAGAAATACAAACACCAGCGAGAGCCCAAACGCTTCCAGATCCGGAGGAGTCGGGCTCTAGAAAAGAAAGGCATCCCCACAGAAACATATCCCTAAAACTCACCCACCGAGGCACGCCACAGAAAACCCCATTTCTCTAATGAATCAAAAATAATCAGGGCTGGAGAAGGTGGCTTAGCTTAAGGCTAAGACGCTTGCCTGGCAAAGCCAAAGGACCCAGGTTCGATTCCCCAGGACCCACGTAAACCGATGCGCAAGGTGGCGCATGCATCTGGAGTTCGTTTACAGCAGCTGGGGGCCCTGACGTGCCCATCCTATCCGCCCCCCATTCTCAAACAAATAAATAAAATAAATAAAAATAAAAATTTTAGCAGGCTGGAGAGATGGCTTAGAGGTGAAGGCACTTGCCTGCGAAGCCAAAGGACTCAAGTTCAATTCCCCCGGACCCATGTAAGCCAGACGCACAAGGTGGCGCATGCATTTGGAGTTTGTTTTCAGTGGCTGAAGGCCCTGGAGCGCCCATTCTCTGTGTATGAATGTGTGTGTGTGTGTGTGTGTGTGTGTGTCTGTATCTGCCTCTTTCTATCTCTTTGTCAAATAAATAAAACTAAGTATTTAAAAAAATTATTTGAAAGAAAATTTTAGAGGCTGGAGAGATGGCTTAGCAGTTAAGGCACTTGCCTGCAAAGCCAAAGGACCCAGGTTCGACTCCCCAGGACCCACGTAAAGCAGATGCACAAGGTGATGGAGCATGCATCCAAAGTTCGTTTGCAGTGGCTGGAGGCCCTGAGCGCCCATTCTCTGTCTGCCTCTTCTTTTTCCTTCCCTCTCTCTCAAATAAATAAAAACTTTTTAAAAAAAATGTTTTTTTAAATAAATAAACAATTGTGATCATCTACTTGCCGTAAGCGCCCAGCGACGTATATTGAAGAAGTTTACGTGAATCGTCTAAAACACTTCTACCGGAGTCAAAACTATGACCAAGCTGAAACAGATTAATTTTTCTAAGTACTCTAAAGCCTCATGCAACGTGACAAAGGCTATATAGAGTCAGGGTAACATTTCAAAGCACACACACTGCCGTCACTCCTCCCTTGTGAAGACTTAAAACGCTCGCGGAGCAGATGAGGGTCCATCCAAGCCTTACAGAACAGAGCTGACCTAAGGGACGTGGTAGGGAGAACTTGGGTGTCTCCCGGCGGCCTCCAAGTGTTGGCTGGCACAGAGCTAACTCTTAGTCCAAGTTTGCAAATGCTTCGCTAACAAAGATGGGCATTATGCAGAAAGGCTGCCACACACTGCTGGCCGGGGAGTTCAGATTAAGTGGCCACTGCCAAAAACTTTGTTTGGGGCTCCACTGCTCTCCCCCCTACCCCCCCTCCGTCCCACCCTCCTGCCTTAAATAAAGGGCAAGGATTTGCAATTTGGGGTCTTGCCGCCACTTGAAACCCATTAAGGTGGCCACATTGCCTGGGTACGGACAAAATGCCACTCCAGTTTAATCAGCTGCCAACGGAGGAGTCTGGCAGCTCTGGGGGTCAAGAGGAATTGCAGAAGACAGGTTGTGAGCAAAAAGAGGGGCCTCGATACAAAGTCTGAGCTCCAAGGAGAAGAGTGGGGAGGTGGCTGTGTTATGTTTTGTTTTCTTTTAATCCGCCACACAAGGGTGCCAGGGGTCAGAGCCAAAGGCAAGCCATGAACTTGCCCGGACCTCTGGGCACAGAGCTAGGCTGGCTTATCGCGGGGGAGAACACTCCCCCAACAGCTCTTTGGAGCCCAGCTGCGGGCACCCTCTGCCACTCTCTCCTCCTCCGCCTCCTCCCAGTGGGCGCTGGCAAGCCTGGACGCTCCCTGCCCCAGCAGGGACCCAGCTCAGCACATCCAAGGAGAGTCCTCTCGAATATCACTTTGCTATTTCGAACCCACTAAGGACGTTGGACCCCTGCCACAAAGCCACAAATACCTCAGCTGCTGCCCACGGCCGCAAGTCTGGGGCACTTTCCCCCTCCCCTGAACACCGTCAGTGGTTGAAGGCGCTTGCTTGCCAATATCTGACCGCCCAGGTTCGATTCCCCAGGTACGCACATAAAGCCAGATGCACAGAGTGGAGCGTGTGTCTGGAGTTTGTTCGCAGCGGCAAGAGGCCCTAACATGCCCAGTCATGTTCATTCTCTCTCTCTCTCTCTCTCTCTCTCTCTGCTTGCCAGTAAGAAATTTAAAAAAAAAAAAGTAATAATAATTTTTTGTTTGTTTGTTTTCAAGGTAGGGTATCACTGTAACCCATGCTGACCTGGAATTCATTCTATAGTCCCCAGCTGGCCCCGAACCCACAGGAATCCTCCTACCTGCTTCACAAGAGCTAGGCTTAAAGGACTGTGCCACACCATGCCCAGCAACTAAATATGTATATATATTTTTTAAATAAAATAAAAAGAAGTGGCTGGCCGTTTTGGAAACAGAAATCCATGAACCTCCTGAAATCACCAAGTTTCTTTTATAAAGGTAGCATGCATTTTCCAGAAAGGGAAGGCTATAATTTTTCTCACATTTACCTTGCTAAAGTCATAGGGTCACTACACCGTTAACAGCCTCCCTTCCTTCCAAGGGCCAGGTCTCACCTGGCCAGTGACTGAGCAGTCGGTTCACCTTGTAGGGCCTTCAGCTTAATTCTGCTCATTTCTTTGGAGGACACAGAGGGTCCCAACAGGCCAAGTACCAGGTACTGGGGAACACGCTAAACAAATGTAGATACCTCCCTAGTCTGCCAGGGAGTCTACCAGGTGAGGGTGGTCAACAGTCAGAGGTGGAGTTAGGAAGGATGGAAATTTCTACTCCCAGTTCTGCCACCTCCTAGGCTAACTTGATCAGGCTATACACACACCAAGAAAAACCCAGGCTTCCGTTTCTTCAACTGTTAAGCAGGGACAAAATGTAATTAATAAAACCCAACCGGGGCCGAAGAGATGGCTTAGCGGCTAAGGCGTTGGCCTGCAAAGCCAAAGGACCTCGGTCCGACTCCCCAGTACCCACGTAGGCCAGATGCACAAGGTGGCACATGCGTCTGGAGGTTGTTTGCAATGGCTGGAGGCCCTGGCACACCCGTTTTCTTTCTTTCTCTCAATCTCTCTCTCTCTCTCTCTCCCTCCCTCTTTCCCTCTCAAATAAATAAATAAAAATAAAAAATTTTTAAATAAATAAAATCAAATCAATAAAACCCAACAAGGCGGCAGTAAGGCCCAACCACAGTCTTGTGTGAGGGCACGTCACGTATAGACAGGTAAGACTAAAGCATTCTCCAGCAGTTGACACCCACCAAGTGGCCTATCTACTCTGATTTTCTTGCCTCTGGAAGAAAATCAACTAGCTACTGCAGGTGGAAGAGAACCACTTCTCTCCATCCACAGACGCACCCGAGGGTCCTATGTGGGGAAAGACTAGAACAGCATTAGGCCCACGGAATAAGGGACCCTGTGGGGCTGGAGAGATGGCTTAGCGGTTTAAGCGCTTGCCTGTGAAGCCTAAGGACCTCGGTTCGAGGCTCGACTCCCCAGGTCCCACGTAAGCCAGATGCACAAGGTGGCACTTGTATCTGGAGTTCATCTACAGTGGCTGGAGGCCCTGGCGTGCCTATTCTCTCTCTGCCTCATTCTCTGTCTGTTGCTCTCAAATAAGCAAATAAAAATAAACAAAAGTTTTAAGTATTTTTTTTTAAAAAAAGACACGTGTGTATGTGGAAGGAAACGCTCATCTACAAAGAATAGGACCAGATCACCTTGTCAGAGAGAACCCAGAGGAAATCTACATGGAGCCCCAGAGGCTTGTTTTGTTTTGTTTTGTTTTGTTTTCTGGAGGTAAGGTCTCACTCTAGCTCAGGCTGACCTGGAATTCACTGTAGTCTCAGGATGGCCTCGAACTCACTGTGATCCTCCTACCTCTGCCTCCCTCCCGAGTGCTGGGATTAAAGGCGTGTGCCACCATGCCCAGCTCTATTTAATGTATTTTTAATTTATTTTTTACTTGAGACAGAGAGAGAAGAGAATGGGAGCGCCAGGGCCTCCGGCCACTGCAAGCAAACTCCAGATGCCACGTGCCACCTCGTGCATCTAGCTGAGATGGGACCTCGAGAATAGAACCTGGGGCCCTTAGGCTTCGCAGGCAAGCGCCTTAGCTGCTAAGCCATCTCTCCAGCCCCCAGTGGGCTCTCTTCAAGGCAGGGAGATCGCACCTATGACCCAACGAGCCTGTGTTCTCAGAAAAGCCCACTGTGGATGCCAAATCCCCAGTTGCGCGTGGCCAACACCTGTGCTTTCCGGCTCGTAAATCACAAGCACCAGGAAACTCCAAGGGGCCAGGTGTGTGAGGCGGGAAGTGGCCGGTGACTCAAACAAAAACCCCACCGAACCAAGGCCGCTTAAACCCTCCCCCTGCTGAGTCACGCGGCTCATGCCTTGCCAGACCCCTTGGCCTTCACCTGGGAGGAGACTGAGGATCACCTGGAACCCTGGCCCTGCCGCCATCAGGGCAGGGGATGACTTGTCAAGACCACAGTATCCAGCCGGGGCGTGGTGGTGCACGCCTTTAATCCCAGCACTCACAGGGAGGAGGATCATCGCTGTGACTTTGAGGCCACCCTGAGACTACATAGTGAATTCCAGGTCAGCCTGGGCTAGAGTGAGACCCTACTTCAAAATAAATAAATAAATAAATAAATAAAACCGCTGTATCCTTTTTACTCAAGAGCCAGGACCTGGGCCTTCTGTATGAACTCCTTCCCAGTCCACATGACCCGGAGGATCTCCTCTCCTCCCTGACCCGGCAGGTCCACACCTTCAGAAATCTCTCCTTGGTAAGGCTCAGTGAACTTGGCAGAGTTCAGTGAACTTTCTTACACTCTCCCTGATGGCTAAAAAGGGACTTACAACAAGGAGTGGGCTGACACTAAAACTTGCGAAGAAAAGATCACCCGTTCTCGAGCTGGGGAGATGGCTCAGCGGTTAAGGCGCCTGCCTGCAAAGCCAAAGGACGCAGGATCAACTCCCCAGGACCCACGTTAAGGCGGATGCACAAGGTGGTGCGCGCGTCTAGAGTACGCTCACAGCGGCCGGAGACCCTGGCGCGCCCATCCTCTCCCTCTCTCTCAAATAAATAAATTATGTAGGAAAAAGAAAAGTTTACCCATATCATTGAAAGAACCTTCCGGTATTCCACGAACTAACTGTTCCTGCCTGGGTTACTCCCTCACCCCAATTCACCTGTGCTCTTCCCTTATCTTTCATTCCAACGGCTGTGTTCCTACCACGTCCAAGTACTTAGGAGACCTACAGAGATGAATATGTCCTCTGCCATGGAAAAAAAATAGTAAATTGTGGACATAAAAACAAATCTGCAGAGAAGTAAGCAGGGATCTATCTTTTTTGTTTGTTCGTTTGTTTTTGTTTTTCAAGGAAGGGTCTTACTCTAGCTCAGGCTGACCTGGAATTCACCATGTAGTCTCAGGGTGACCTCGAACTCTCGGCGATCCTCCTACCTCTGCCCCCCTCTACTGGGATTAAAGGCGTGCGCCCAGCTAAGCCAGGATCTTTACAAGCAACTGATGCGGGCTGCAGCCTCAGCCAGGCACGTTAGAAGCACGGGCTGCTGTGGAGTTAGTCATGAGCTGTGCTCACATTTGAACTCGACCTTCGTGGTGCCTCTCTGTTTTCATCTACAAAATGGAGCCAGCGACGGAACTTCCTCATACAGGGTCACAGGCAGGATGAAATGAGTGTTACATGGTTAGCACAGAGCCCAGCGAATGGAAAGCCACCGTGGTGAGACGCTTTGTACAGGCCGGGCACGGTGGCGTGCGCCTTTAATCCCCAGCACTCACTCAGGAGGCAAAGGTAGGAGGATCACCGTGAGTTCGAGGATCACCGTGAGTTCGAGGCCACCCTGAGACTACATAGTGAATTCCAGGTCAGCCTGGGCTAGAGCGAGACGAGACCCTCCCTCAAAACACCGAAAGAAAGACAGGGGAGGAAAGAAGGAAGGAAGGGTTGTTCAAGAAGGAAAACTTAGCTGGGCGTGGTGACGCACGCCTTTAATCCCAGCACTCGGGAGGCAGAGGTAAGGAGGATCACGTGAGTTCGAGGCCACCCTGAGACTCCATAGTGAATTCCAGGTCAGCCTGAGCTAGAGTGAGACCCTACCTCAAAAAAACCAAAATATAAACAAGGAGAACTTAATATCAAACAGACTGGGTTTGAGGGAACAGAGAGAATTCTAGGCAAGAGGAAGGGAGACTAGTAGTAACGTGTTGCCGTGACACTTCTAACAAGAAGTAGGCTAACTCGATTGTAGCAGGTCGGAATGGAGAGACCAGATGAAGATTTGAGGACAAGGAAAAACGAGGTTTCCTTAATTTTCCTTAGTTATTTCTTTTTTTTTTTTTTTTTTGCGCTGGACTCGAAACCTAGGGTCTTTGCACACGCTAGACAGGCGCTTTAGGAACCCCATCCCCAGAGTTTGTTTATTTTCCAGTTGCTCTCTGCTGCCACCCCTCCAGGTCAATGGCAGCACCGACTTCTTTAAAACCTCCTCCACCCATCACACCCATCCTCCCCCTCCCTTGTGACCTAACTCAGGCCACAGGACGCAGGACACCAGATGGGTGATGGGAGTCCGAGCTAAGAAAAAAAAAAAAAAAATAGAGGGCTTGATTCCCCAAACCTATGACTCATGGACCTCATCTCCTTGCATCTTCTAAACGTCACCCTGACCTCAGCAATCTGCACAGCCCTGCCAACTGCTTAGCAAGTCAATGGCAGTAAACCTGGTACAAGCTACCAGAAGTGCAGACCAGACCCCAAGTGGCCAGGAGAGTCTCATACTACTGACAAGAGCACCAAAGTCGGCTAAAAAAAATCATCAGCTTCTCTACAAGTTTTCCTGGGTTTTTTTTTTCTTAATGTTTATTTTTTTCAGCTTTACTTTTTATTTATTTAGTAGCAACAGAGAGAAGGACAGAGACAGAGAGAGAATGGGCGCGCCAGGGCCTTTAGCCACTGCAGACGAACTCCAGACGCGTGCGCCACCACGTGCATCTGGCTGACGTGGGACCTGGAGAATCAAACCTGGGTCTTTAGGCTTTGCAGGCAAGTGCCTTAACCACTAAGCCATCTCTCCAGCCCTGTTTTTTGTTTTTTGTTTTTTGTTTTTTTATTTAAAGACAGCATAGGCGTTTTCTGTCAGAGACTAGAATAAGGAGTCGGAGGATGCAGCTCAGTTAAGAGCACTTGCCTGACATGAGCGAGACCCTGAGTTTTGAGTCCCAACACCACACAAGAGAAGGCAGAGAACTACTTACTTGCTGGAGACAGACATGCCCATCCTGCTACCTACTCTAAAACAAAACCATTTCCAAAATAGTCAGAGGTTAGCAATATTGGTGTTTTTTTTTTTTTGGGGGGGGGGCAAGGTTTCTGCTTTGAGGCACAAAGGTTAGATTCAGTGACTGTTTCCACGTGACCACTGTATCACCAGCGTCCCTTCAAAGCCCCGGCTCAGGAAGACCTGATCAACAGCAGCAGTAGCCAATTTTCCCAGAAGTACCCCCATCACAAGCGGACCAGTCACCTCTCCCCCTTTTATAACAAAAACTTCACCAGACTCCTTCTGAACCCCGGAGAGGAGGGGTGGGGGCGTGAGACGGGCCAAACTCCTCAGCATTCCACCCCAGTTATTTCTCGGTCGTAACGGAATTCCCCATCACAATATGAACACGCTCAAAGCAGCGAGCCTCCAGGTGAGTTTCTAATCGCAGGAGACATCTTTCGTCACGGCAACATCCCTGGCCCGTTTCAACCTCTGCGTGGAATGATGCACATCGCCTGGCCGAGAGAACTGGCCCATCTACTTCCATGCCTAGACCAGCATGCCAACCGTTTCTACCCACCTCATGTGACCAGCAAGACAAAGCTGTAATAAAGTACCACCTACTCTGCCCGCACGGGTGCACGCGTGCGCACACACACGTACGTGTGCCACAAACGTCTGCACACACTCAACCAGCTGCAAGGCCACCAGGAAGGAAGGATTACAAATCCAGACATTTCCCTTGCCATCTTGCCCACCCGCCCCCCCCCCCAACAGATCCTAATCTGTTTCATCAGATCTGAGAGTTTGGCCAACCCAACTCAGACATGGAGTCCCCCTTTAAAAAAAAAAAATTACTAGAAAAGAACTGTCAAGGGAGATGGACACATGACAGACACCAACTTCGTAAATCATTTCTCCGTGGCCCTCAAAGTAGTTCACCCAGGTTTAAGACAATGACCAACAGGGCGGATGGCATCACAGCCTGTCGAAATTACAAACTTTCGAAGGAGTTGGCCACGGGGCCTCGCACCTAATAATCTCAGAGGCTCCAGAGGTTGAAACAGAAGGATTGCCACAAGGCTAGCCTGGGCTACATGGTGAGTTTTAGTTCTAGGCCAACTTGAGCCATGAAAGCCTTGTCTCAAAACAAAACCAAAATAAAGAAAGAAAAAAAACAAGTATGTGGTACACAGGATGAACTGAGTATAGACAGACAGGCATGCATGCCATTAACTTGAAACACAACTCCGTGCAAAGCAGAGTTTAAAAGTCCATTCTACCAAACTCAATTTCAACATCCGCTGCCTGGTACCCAACCATGGCTCAGGCCCCTCCAAGCTAACACCGACCTAGTTCCGAACCATGCCAACACCACTGGATTCTCCAGATGGGTATCCAGACTCTCTTGCATGATTGCAACACGATGAGGTACCATTCCGCCAAGTAAAAACACCAGGATAGAAAAGTATGGGAGGAGTAGGGAGCAGGGAGGGAGGCAGGAGAATGGGAAGAAAAGCAAAGAGAAAATTTAAAAAAAAAAAAATTAAAAAGGGAAAAGAAAAGAAAACCACTGCCAATTGGCCGCGTGTTTGTTTTGGGTACTGAAGAAGTTGGAGCTACCCGACCCTGCAATTATTGCCAGGATTAAAAATTTGTTACTCACGTAATCATGAAAGGCTTTTGCTTCACTTGAATGTTCACAAGTGTCTCTCCTTTCAGGAGCCGCACAGTAAAGGTCCCAAAATACACTGCAAATCAAAAAAAAAAAAAAAAGGTAAGATCAGGTTACTAATTACTACTTGTGAACACAGCAACACGGCACTAACAGCTCCAGGTCTCCCAAAAAGGCTCCATCCCACCTTACGTAGTGTTCTCTGGGCAATCTCAGTCCAGTCCATCCAACCTCCTTTCCTGGCAAACCAGACATCTGTAATTTAATAGCTCCCAACTACCACATACCTCCCCCCTCTGTGGTGGGTGCCTCACACTGATGACACGCCTATGGCTACCTGACACTAAGTGGGGGGTGGGGAGTGGGGGGAATCCTCTCCCTACTTCACACACACACACACACACACACGAAGCCATTAAAACCTGGACAAGTCGGCACAACCCACCCATGGGGTCCCAAGGCAGGAACTTGAATGAGGTCACGCCTATCTCAGATGTGTGTCCCTCTTGCCAACTCAAAACAAAAGTGGCTGAAGCATACCGTCAAAAAAAAAAAAAAAAAAAGTTAGGATGTCAGGGGCTGGAGGGATGGCTAAGCAGCTAAGGCGTTTTGCCTGCAAAGCCAAAGGACCCAGGTTCGATTCCCCCAGGACCTAACATGTTAGCCAGATGCACAAGGGGGGGCACATGCGTCTGGAGTTCGTTTGCAATGGCTGGAGGCCCTGGTGCGCCCATTCTGTCTGTCTGTCTGTCTCTCTCTGTCTCCCCCTCTTTCTCTGTCAAATAAATAAATAAATAAATATATTTTTTAAAAAAAAAAAAGGTTGTCAAAGTCAGGAAACAGCTATGATCCATAGGCACAGCCATCTGCGTGACTGGCATTAAAGGGAACCTTACAGGTTCTTTCTTTAATATTTTATTTTTATTTATTTGAGAGAGAGCAAAGAAATAGGTGGAGAGAGAGAGAGAGAGAGAGAATGGGTGCTCCAGGCCCTCCAGCCGCTGCAAACGAACTCCAGACAGACAGACAGATGCGCCACCTTGGGCACCTGGCTCACATGGGTCTTGGGGACTCAAACCCCGGGTCCTTTTGGCTTCTCAGGCAAGCGCCTTAACCACTAAGCCATCTCTCCAGCACACCCTCCCTGCCTTTTACAGGTTCTTAATCCCGCAGCATGCACCGCCACCCACCAAAGACGATCCCACAGCGAGGGAGCCAAGGGGGTGTGAGTAAACCACGCATCCTGGCCCTTCTCTTGGCGGCCGACAGCCCTCTGCAGACAGCGGCCATCCAGGGGAAGAGAGTGGCAGCAGGGAACAGCGGGCACAGGGAATGGCACTCAGGCCTCCCCGGGACACTATCCGTTCACCCCGACCCTCGACATGCACGAGAACACACACGCGAGTCCCAGGCTAAACTAAGAGTTTGCCAGGCGGACAAGGAAGAGCCACTGATATTGCGAGGGGCCTCAGAGACACTCCAGGCGAGAAACCGAGGCCTGGCCAGCCACAGCTTGAAGGGCACAGTGGGTACCAGAACTGGGGGTCTGACTGGTAGTCTAGTGTCACTGGCCCATCGGGGCTTGCTTCGGGGCACCAGGCAAGTCACAACCCCCTCCAGGTGTGTGAACAACACGGCCTGCCCCCCTAATCCCCCAAATCAGATCCACTCCACTGCCTCCACCGGCTTTCTGGTGATCATGTGCTCCAGTAGCAAGATCATTTGCTCAGCAGCAAGTCGCAGGAGATTTTTTTACTTCTAACGAACCCCGACCAGGGTGGCCACAACCTGAACCCAGCACCACCAGCCCTATATCCCTGGTACGAATATGGAGACGCCATAGGGGATGCCGGGTGCCAACAGTAAAACCCGCACTTATAGAACTGAAGAGGGCTGAGAAACATTCATTCATTCCTTCCTGCCTTCCCGGACTAGACCCAGAAGCATTCCGCTTCTGCACAGGAAAGGGTTGCTTTCAAGACTCCGAATTCCCGCGCGGCCCCTACGGTGACTTTCGCTCATAAGCAGCCCAAGTTTCTACAAGACCCAGGCTGACCAGACCTGCCAACTCCATCCACGCTCACCTCCAGTGAACAGCCGCTGCCAACCAAGCCACCCACCCACCCGCCCGCCACACACTAGACGCCTCCGACCAGGCAGTCCGGCAGGTTGGCAGAAGTAATTAAAAACTCATTTTCTCTGCGCAAGTTAGGACAGACACTCCATCCTCCCACTGTTCGAAGAGACTTGAGACGGTAACCCGAGCGGGCAGTCAGGTTAAGTGCTAAGGAAGACCCCAACACTACATGACGTGCCCCCACCACCACCCCCCCCAGATTCCACCAAAATATATCAAAAGCCCACCCTCGCATATTTTCCTTTTCAAAATGGTCCCAACCAAGCCACCAGGAGGTCACACACTCATGACAACTTTCTTAGGCTTTAACCCTAAGCTTTCCTACACCAGTCGGCCAATCCCTCCCCCTCAACCCCCACCCAGGCTGCTTTAGGCCTGGAGAGAGGGTCTCAGATAAGTAGAGAGACAGACAGACAGACAGAGAGACAGAGAGGCCCTGATAAGGGCCAGGCACCCTGCCAGGCTGCTTCTGGCCAGTTAAGGTTTTTTAGTAAAATAAAGCGTTGTGGTTTCAGGGGTGCTGGGGGGGGTGGGTGGGAGGGGGGAAGGAAGATAGAGGAAAGAAAGGTCTGGTCAGTCTGAGTCAGTGTCTCTACAGGAAGCACAGCTTCTAGTTTCTTCTCAAGGTCCCTGGAAAAGGCCCAGGAGATGTTGTCTCTTAAGGTTTGGGGCTTACAGAAGAAAACAGAAGGGACAGGCCGGCTGCAGAACGGACCTGGTGTCCCCTCCACTCTACCCTGGACCCCCCCCCACACACACACACACACTCCCTCTAATTAAAGCAGCATGCAGAACTGACCAAAAAATAAAAGTTAAAAAAAATTTTCAAAGAACCCTTGCTTAGTTCCTCCCTGGCACACAGTTAAGATTCAGCCAGCTTCCCGCAGCCAGAGAGAAACATCAGGGGGGAAGAAGAAACTTCAGGCAGCAATTCTCCCCGCTGCTAGTCTGGGACTAAGGACCCAGAGGTGCCCTCCCCGCACTGTGCAAACCAGAGGCCAAAGGCGGCGGCGGACGGCCTACTCCAGGCTTCTTGTCTTTGTTCCCCTTGGACCCAGGCCTCAAGACAAAACACACACACACGCACACACACAACTACCACACAAACTTACCACCACCATGAGTGCAGAAACCCGGGCGGTTCTCCCAGCGTGATGTTTTTTTCCCATCGAATCTGGAAAAGAGGGAGCAAGAGAGGCAGCTTGAGAGGGGCTGCGAGGAAGGGGGGCTGGCAGGGGGCTTCCAGGGGTGGGGGGGAGAAAAAAAAAAAAAGGCAGTGAAGAGCAACTAACAATAATAAATGCCAAAAGGTGATAAAAATTCAAAATGGTGGCCGTAGTGGCTGCTCCAGAAAACAAAGGCTCTAAGAATAGTGGGGAGGAGGAGGAGGAGGAGGAAGGGGGGAGTGTCAAGAAACTGGATGCTGGGGGGGGGGGGAGAAAAGAGTTCCACTCACCTCTGATAAGAAGGTCTGTGCGGATTTCTGTGCTCCTACGTGCAGTAAATATTCGTAGACGTATAAAGCTAACCTGGAAAGTAGGCAGAGACAGAGAGGAAAAAGAAAAAAGAAAAAAAAGAGGGAAGGGTCAGAGATGATCACACTGGGCTTGGACCAGACTTGCTCTGAGCCCTGACTGAGCTATCCCCATGATGACCACGATCAGGTGAGTAACTTATGGCCCCCCACCCCCTCCACACACATATACAGTTAAGGAGTGAGTACCAGGGACCAAGCTGCCCCCAAGCCCTAGAGGCTGGAAACGAAAAAAAAAAAAAAAAAAAAAAAGGAGAAAGGAGAAAGGAGCCCCTAAACTTGAACTTTCAAGTGGCATTGGAGCTAAACAAACCTACCTAAGGTTTTTGCAAACTCCCAATGCACGAGGAACCCAGAACCATCACACACACACACACACACACCTCCTTTCCCCTTAATCTGGGCTCGCCAACCACGGTCAGCTTTGGGGAGGTTTTTTTTTTTGGGGGGGGGGGGAATCCGTGCAAATTCAAGTCTTCTGGAGTCCGGGGCGCTTGGCGCGCGCGCTGGAGACAGGGCAGCTAGGAAAAGCGCCGCCCCCCCCCACCACCTCCTGTCTCCCCCACACACACACATCCCCTCCAAAAAAGAAGACTGGGGGTCCAAGCCTGGGGTGTGAGGAGCCAAGCCGGCGCTACCATCCCTAACGCAGCCCGGCTCCCCAGAGCGCACGGTGGAGAGAGGGGAGCCCCCTTCCCCCCCAAAAAAAAACTCCCCCCAACGCCTCTCCGCGCGCGCGCTTCACCCTCCGGGCCTCGGAGGCAAGGGGAAGGAAAAAAAAAAAAAAAAAAAAAGAGCTCCCGGCCCCGAACAAAGCCCCCCGGCCCACAGTCCTCACGCCGCGGGCGGACAAAAGGAAGCTTCGGGGGCCATGCACAAGCCACACGAGGTCCCCCTTTTCCATCCATCCATCCACCACCACCACCACCCCCTTTTCTTTTTTTTTTTTTTTTTGCTTGCAACCCCCGGGGTGTGCAAAGTGCGCGCCCGGCTGGGGCGAGCGCACCAAAGCGGCACGGTGGGTTAAGGAGGGACCTCGCCCACCCCAATTCCCTTCGCCTCGCAGCCCCCAGGGGTGTGGGGATGGAGGGGAGGGGGAGAAGGAGGTCGTCTCCGAAGCCACCAAGTGTCACCAGTGTCCCTCGCCGGGTGGTTACCCTCCTTGCCTCCCTACTTCCTCGCCCCCCCTACCCACAAACACACACACACACCCAATACACCCACCTACCCAACCCCAACCTCGGCCGGCTCCCAACAATGGGATTTCTCTCTCCCACGCCGCCGCAGGCTAAGGGACCTGGGGGTGTGTGGGGGGGGGTGGTGGTTACTGGAAGAAGGAGGAGGACTAGGCGCGCGCGCGCGTGGACGGAGGAGGGGGCAGACCCCCGATGGGGACCCCCGATCACTCATCCACCTGCCTCACAAACACACACACACACACCACCATCACCATCATCCCCCCAACCACCACCACCACCGGCCGCCCGTCCACGCTTACTTTTCCCGTGCCTGCCCGTCCGAGGGCACCGCCGAGCCTTTGCCTTTCGCAAACATTGTTCGCGGAGAAGAGGAGGATGCTGCAAACGCTGCTGCTGCTACTGCTGCAACTGCTGCTGCAATTGCAGCTTTTATCAGTCCGGTCTCCCCGAGCTGCCCTGCTCCCGCCGATCTCCCCCCTCCTCCTCCTCCTCCTCCTCTTCCTCCTCTCCCGGAGCTCGCCCGTTTGCTTGCTTGCACGCTCGCTCGCTTCTCTTCCTTTTCCCTCCCTTCTTTTTTTTTTTTTCTTTCTTTCTTTTTTTTTTTCTTCTTTTTCTTCTTCTTCTTTTTTTTTTTTGTTTTGTTTTGCAACCCTTCCCCGGAGCTGGCTCCGCGCTTCTTTTCCAGCTGTCAAAGCCTGGTCAGCCCCGGCCGCGGCCCCATCGCCCCTGCAACTCCTCCTTCCCCGCGCCGGCTCGGCCTGCGCCTGCTGCTGCTGCACCGCTCGCTCGCTCTCTCTCTCTCTTTCTTGCTCGCTCGCTCTCTCTCTCTCTCTAATCTCGTTCAGCCGGCTCCCTGCGCTCTCGGCCGCCCGGCTCCGCCTGCGTCTGCCGACACCGTCGTCGTCGCCGCCGCCACCGCCGCCGCCGCCGCTGCTCGTCTACTTGGAGCTCAACCGAACGTGGCTGCCCCCGGCAGGAGCGCGGAGACTGGCCACGCCCCTCGACGGACAGCCGCCTCGACCAATCGGCGCTCGCGCGCGCGCGCGCGCGGGGAGGACGAGGGAGGGGGGGAGGAAGGGGGCGGGCCTAGAGAGAGAGAGAGAGAGGGAGAGTGGAGCGAGCCCGGGCCTGGGAGGTTGGGGGGGGCCCACGGGGGGGGGTTGCGGAGGGACGGCTGTCAGCGCGGCCGCGGGCAGTCCCCGCTGCGCCTCCGCTCGCCTATGCTCGGGCGCCGGCCGGAGGTTGCAACTGTGGCGGTGGGGGTGGGGGGTGGGGGGGGGCGGAGAGCCCCGGTGCTAAGGGGTGGGGCGGCGGGGTTGGGATCCCCCGGAGAGCTGGGATGGACATGGGGGAGATCGTGGGACCGGGTGGTAAGGGGTGGAGGGAAGGAAGACTGCGGGTCCCCCCCACCACCCCCAGGCGCGGCGCCCGTCTCTTACCCCCCCACACACACACATACACACACATACATACAACATCACCTACACCCCAATCCCGTGCATCCCTCAACCCTTATCGGCCTGGCCGCTGCCCGAGCCCGCCCAGCTCTTATCTCGCTCCCCCAACCCCGACCCCTCCCCAGACTCCGCGCCCCGCCCCCCACTTCGGAGTCCAAACCACCACCACCACCACCACCTCCACCAAACCAGCCTGGCTTCCCTTGCACCGGCTCGGGCTGAGCTGGGGTGACTGTGACACCCCCACACTCATATACACACACACATACATGCACATACACCCGGGGTACAGGGGATGCCAAAGCGCACGGAGGCTCCTCTCCATCATTTTCAGATACTTTGCAAAAAAAATAAAAGAAAGAAAAATAAAAGAACCCCCAAAGTGGCAGGCGCGTGATGAATGGCCCTTCGCTTGTTTTTTTTTTTGGGGGGGGGGTGGAAGCTGGAGACTTGGGCTCAAAGAAGGGAAGAGTGATTGCTCCCACTTTTTTTTTTGCGCCCCTCCCCTCTCCTCCCCAAGGTTTGCCAGCCGGGCCAAGTTTTAAGTCCTTCGCCTGCTCCTGGAGGGGGGGGGGTTCGCTGGAAGGGGAGCCGGAGAGAAAAGGGGGTTCGGTGATGGGGCTATGGGACGTCACCTGGACGTCCCCGCCACTCTGGAATGCGCGCGCGCGCGCCGCAGAAATCCACAAACTTCAAATAAATGGAGCTAAATCGGGGAGTTGGGGAGGTGGTGGTTGTGGGGTGTGTATGTGTGTGTATGGTGGGGGAGCCGCGGGAGCAGAGTCTGGCCTGGGGGGGGAGGGGAAGCTTCCATTGTCAGTGACCCAGGTGTACAATGGGAAATGAGGAGGGAGAGGAGGAGGGGGGGGTTTGGTTTGCTGACAAGAGTGACCCAGCTAATTTGCTGGTGACTCTGCCCACGCCGAGAACCCCCTAAAAAAATATGATGCTGTGTTACCTCTCCTCACGGGAGACTTAAATTTAAAAAAAAAAAAAAAAAACCTGGAAAAAGAAGGGAAGGGTTTCCCACCACCATCACCACCACCACGCACACACCAAATTTCCAGACTTGTTTTTAAGCGCGCGGTTCTCTTTAAATGCGATAAAACACTGTCGGCGCTGTCTCTTTAAAAGAGTCCAGCAGAAAAAGCTGTGTAAGCGCTGATTGGCTGCCGGTTTGGATACATCTTTAGGGGAGCCTTGAAACTGTTAGCCTGGGTTGATTTTTTTTTTTTTTTTAAACTGCGCTGTTCCAATAAACAAGTAACGCCCCTCCCCCTAACATGCCTCGCACCAAACAATTAAAGGAGAGGTCAGCGTCCTGGGGAAAACACGTTGCAAGTAGGAAAACTCACAACTAGATTTCAACCAAATAAACAATAATTCCCTACCATTTAAAGTTTGCTTATTTTTTTCTTTGTAGAAAAGGGAAAAGAAGTAGAGGTTGTGGGGTGGGGGGTGCTTGTAAAAAGAAATGCCCCGCAGCAAACGGATCTGCACTGGTTCAGGAAGGAGACTGGGTGCATTTTTTTTTTCTGGGGGGGGGGCCGGACTGTGTTCTGCTCCGTGTTAACAGCCTCCCCTAAATCAGAACCCAGCTAGGCCCTGTGGACACTTCGGGACTCACTCAGCTCTCTGCTGGGACCTAGAACTCGCAGAGAATAAGGGACAGCAAAAGGCAAATACTTTTAAGTCCCTGATTTTGAGGTTCTGTGCCAAGCCTCCCCTACCTCCCCCCCCCCCCCCAGTTTAAAGGTTTGGTCAAAGGGAAGAAACCGTGGAGGGTAGAAGGGAGTTGAAATGCAATGATAGGGGAGTGGAAATAATTACAGCTATTTTTCCCCCCCTAGGCAGGTTAATTTAATAGGTCTAACTTAAGATACCTTAGAGCCCACACTAATTAAATTGGTCTGTTTATACCCTTCCTCTAGACTTCCTTTTTTTTTTTTTTTTTTTTTTTTTTTTTGATGGGCTAGGAATGGCTTGTCAACACACTGACTCACTCACAAGATGCCTGACTCATTGGTGTCTGCAGACTATGAGGACCAGTTGGGTCCTGGCCCACGAAAGAAAGGCGTTACCCTTCCGTGACCCACTGCAGAAGCTCTCTCCTAGCCGGCCATGCTTCTTTTTAATTAATTTATTTATCTATTTATTTATGAGGCAGAGAGGAAGAGGATGGGCATGGGCGCACCAGAACCTCGAGCCATTGCAAATGAAGTCCAGGCGCATTGTGCATCTGGATCACATGGGTCCTGGGGAATCGAACCTGGGTCCTTAGTCTTCTCAGGCAAAAGCCTTCATCGCAAAGCCATCTCTCCAGAAGATCTTTACTCTCACTTGCTCTCTCTTTCTGAGCGAGCGAGAAAGAGAGAGAGAATGGGTGTGCCTGAGCCTTCAGCCTCTGCAAATGAACATAAGTGCCCCCCTTAATCTGGCTTACGTGGGTCCTTAGGCTTCGCAGGCAAGCGCCTTCACCGCTAAGCCATCTCTCCCACCCGGCCTTTTACTCTCTCTTCCAAAGTCTGATGTTTCCTCCCATACTAAGAGTCTCCCCGCCGACCTGCAAAAGGATCTGGCTCTTCCTTCCGAAGCATATGTGGAAAAAAGAGGGGTGTCTTCATTTTGGGATCCCTATAGTCTCTGCCCTTTGCTAGGAGATTTGACACATTGAGGCTTTGTGGGGCTTGGTGGGCTCTTGATGAGACAAAAAGACAGAGGGGAAACGCAGGCAGAGAAAGAAAGTAAAGGGGGGGCCTTAGAGCCCTGCTGTTGTTGAGAAAGGGGCTAAGGGGGAGGGGGGGGTCCCTGGAATTCCTTCCACAGCCCCCAAGAAGGTGTAAGTATGCCAACAATTACCCAAAATATGTTCAAATCAGAAGTTAACCCAAACAACCTCGGGTGGCCCTCCAGGCTCAACTCCCCCCCCCACCCCCGCGCATTTCCCCCCCCCCCCCCCGCACTTAATCTTTGGGCTGACATCTTTGTCTGGAATGCCTCCCCACCCTGACTCTGGCTTCCCTCACAGGGCCATCTCCCTGCGTCTCCTTGTCACCTTGAATCTCATTGGCTTGAACCTCATTAGCCCCCCACTTCGCCCACTTGTTTACCATCCAGTCCCCCACCCCCCCAAAAAAAAAACCAGAACAGACAGGAGGACAAGACCTATCTATGCCTGAGTGACCTAGTAATTCTTCCCACAGCAAGGGTTGTACACGTGTGAACATACTACCACTTCAGGACACGCCAGGAGCCACAGGCTAAGAAAATATAAATAAATAAATAAAATACACCCCAGCCCCAAAGTAGCTTTGGGCCCAGTGTCAAGAGATAAGAGAGTGACATGGCCCGCAATAGGATTAGTTCACATAACGGGGGGCGGGGGGGGGCCTGGACTCAACATTCTCAGCCTTTTCTGGGTCTGCTTATTATTAACACTTACTATTCATTTCGCCTATCGCCGTCCTGGGCACCGTGTAATAAGCCAGACAGAGCTCCTTACCCCATGGACGTTACACTATTGTAAAATCCTCGGGCCCAGTGTCTCTTTCTGTAACACACTCCGGTTAACAGTTCCTGGCTGCAGGCGGGGTGGTAGCACCCCCTCTGAGGTCCTTCCTCAGATCCCCCCCCCCCCACCGCCACCACCAGGCTCCCAGGCTAGGGATAGGCGTGGTGTCTCTGGCCCCCTCCCCATCAGACGGTCTGGGGGGCCCCCGGGGGGGGGGGCGGGAACCACATAACATAAGCATGATTCACTATGTAATTTTCGCAATGGGAACATGACCACTCGGAGGGTCAAGAAACTGTTGTCCTTCAAGCATCTGGGGTTCCATTGTAAGGGCTGAGGCCCTGGCACACCAATTCTCTCCCTCCCTCCCTCCCTCAATGTCTCTCTCTCTCTAAAATAATAAAAATATGCTGGAGCCGGGCGTGGTGGCACACACCTTCGATCCTAGCACTCGGGGAGGCAGAGGTAGGAGGATCGCTGTGAGTTCAAGGCCACCCTGAGACTCCATAGTGAATTCCAGGTCAGCCTGGGCTAGAGTGAGACCCTACCTCACTCAGGAGGCAGAGGTAGGAGGATTTCTGTGAGCTCGAGACCACCCTGAGACTACATAGTGAATTCCAGGTCAGCCTGAGCTAGAGTGAGACCCTACTTCGAAAAACCAAAAAATGAAAATAAATAAATAAAATGAAATAGCAAAAATAGGAGCTGGAGAGATGGCTTAGCGGTTAAGGTGTTGGCCTGCAAAGCCAAAGGATCCCAGTTCGATTCTCCAGGACCCACGTAAGCCAGATGCACAAGGGGGGGGCGCATGTATCTGGAGTTCGTTTGCAGTGGCTGGAGGCCCTGGCGCAACCATTCTCTCTCAAATAAATGAATTAAATATATTTTAAAACAATAATAACATAATTTTTAAAAAAGAGAATGCAGGCTGGGGTGATGGCTTAGCAGTTAAGCACTTGCCTGCAAAGCCAAAGGACCCAGGTTCTATTCCTCCAGGACCCACGTTAGCCAGATGCACAAGGTGGCGAATGTGTCTGGAGTTCTTTTGCAGTGGCTGGAGGCCCTGGCATGTCCATCCTCCCTCTATCTGCATCTTTCTCCCTCAAATAAATAAATAAAACATGTTTAAAAAGAAAAAGTGCCAGGCCGGGCGTAGTGGCACACGCCTTTAATCCCAGCACTGGGGAGGCAGAGGTAGGAGGATCGCCGCGAGTTCGAGGCCAGCCTGAGACTACATAGTGAATTCCAGGTCAGCCTGGGCTAGAGTGAGACCCTACCTGGAAAAAAGAGAGAGAGAGAGAGAATTCCACCATCAACAGTGGTGAAAGGAACACAGGGGCAGAACCGAGTGGCTGGCTGGGGGAAGGACAGGCAGGTGAGCTGGGAACGTGAGGAAGGACTTCCATGCTGGGACTAGAAGGAATTCAGGCCTACAGGCTCAACCCAGGAGGCTGCGCATGCCAAGCACGCCGGGGTATCTTGTTTCCTTTGCCGGGGTTCCCGGCTCTATTTCGGTGTTCCTCGCAGCTGCTGGAAGCCAGGGCTCCCCTCCTCCCAAGACTCCTCTCCCCTCCCCTCCCCTCCGGGGGTTGTTTGGATGGAAGCTATGCAGTAACCCATCCCCACCCTCCCCCCACCACCGCCGCTAGCACGTTCAGTCCCCGAACTGCATGGAGTCTCTTCGGATCAGAATCTTGGGCTACTCTGTGAGAAGACACAGCCAGACAGCTGGTCAGCCTTGGTTTTAGCAGGAGTTCTGTCTAAGGCATCGGGGGGGGGGGGGGGGGGGGGCTCAATGAGAAGAATACCAACTGTAGCACCCCAAAAAAAAACAACCCTGGCCACCAGGCTTCACTGCCTCACTGGCAAAAGACCTCCCTCTCTGTGCCTCAGTGTCCTGTCTCCTCGGTGAGGGTGTGGCTGCCCAACTCAAAGGCAGACAGAGCCCAGTGTGGTGGCACCACACACCTGTAATACCAGCGCTGGGGAGGCTGAGGGAGGAGGGTCGCCTTGAGTTCATGGCCACCCCACCTTGAGTTCATGGCCACCCCACCTTGAGTTCATGGCCACCCTGGGTCTGCATTGTGAATTTCATCCAGGTCAGCCTGGGCCAGAGTGAGACCCTACCTCGAAAACACAAAAACAAATAAATAAATAAATAAAATGTAAATACTGAGCTTGAGAGATGGTTTAGTGGTTAAGGCACTTGCCTGGGAAGCCTAAGGGCCCAGGTTCAATTCCCCAGTACGCATGTAAACCAGATGCACAAGCTGTCACATACATCTAGAGTTTGTTTGTGCTCTCTCTCTCTCTCTCTCTCTCAAATAAATAAAAATAACTTTTTTAAAAAATGTAAATACTGGGGGCTGGAGAGATGGCTTAGTGGTTAAGGTATTTGCCCACAAAGCCAAAGGACTCAGGTTCCCCAGGGTCCACGTAAACCAGATGCACAAGGTGGCACAGGCATCTGGAATTCCTTTGTGGCTGGATGCCCTGATGTCCCCATTCTCGTACTCTCTCTTTCCCTCTCTCTCAAATAAATGAATAAAAATTAAAAAAAAAAAAAAAGAGTCAGGAGTGGTGGCACACACCTTTAATCCCAGCACTCGGGAGGCAGAGGAAGGAGGATAGCTGTGAGTTCCAGGCCACCCTGAGACTACATAGTGAATTCCAGATCAGCCTGGACTAGAGTGAAACCCTACCTCGAAGAAAACAAACAAAACAAAACAAAACAAGAAGAAGAAGAGGAGGAGGAGGGGAGAAGAAAAGAAAAGAAAGGAAAGGAAAGGAAAAGAAAAGAAAGGAAAGGAAGAATAAAAGAGAGAGAGAGAGTGAACAGAATGGAGGAGATGGAGAATTGTCTGCCAGTCTATCTGTTTGCACTGTCTGGCCCCAAGGTCCCCTACTGCTCTGAACAGTGAGATCAGCCCCCCTTTGGAAGCTGGTTTGGGGGACTCAGCAAAGAGAACAACAGAGAGAGAAACATTCTAGAAATTGAAAATGATGTCGACTAGCCAGGTGTGGTGGTGTACATCTGGAATTCCAGCGCTCTGGGAGTTGGAAGCAAAGCTGGACTATATAGGGAGGGACTTTCAAGCCAGCTTAGATTACATAGCAAGTTCCAGCCAGCCAGCCTGGACCCTCTTTCAAAAAGAAAGAGGGCTGGAGAGATGGCTCAGTGGTTAAAGGCACCTGCTTGCAAAGTTTAATGGCCGAGGTTTGATTCCCCAGTACCCACGTAAAGCCAGATGCACAAAGTGGCCCATGCGTTTGGAATTAGTTTGCGGTGGTAAAGAGGCCCTGGTTGCCCATTCTCTGCTGCTCTACCTCTCCCCTCCCCCCCCCCGTCCCATTGACAAACAAAAAACATTATTTATTTATTTGACAGAGAAAGAGAGGGAGGGAGGGAGAATAGGCGTATCAGGGCCTCCAGCCACTCTAGACACATGCGGCCCCCTTGTGCATCTGGCTAATGTGGGTCCTGGGGAATCGAACCTGGGTCCTTTGGCTTTGCTGGCAAATGGTTTAACCTCTAAGCCATCTTCTCCAGCCCTAAAAAATATATATATACTTTTTTTTTAAAGAAAGAGTCAACCGGGCGTGGTGGCGCACACCTTCAATCCCAGCACTCAGGAGGCAGAGGTAGGAGTATCACCAAGAGTTTGAGGCCACCCTGAGACTACATAGTGACTTCCAGGTCAGCCTGGGCTAGAGTGAGACCCTACCTGGAAAAAAAAAGAGAAAGAAAGAAAGAAAGAAAGAAAGAAAGAAAGAAAGAAAGAAAGAAAGGAGAAGGGAAGGAAGGAGAAGGGAAGGAAGGAGAAGGGAAGGAAGGAGAAGGGAAGGAAGGAGAAGGGAAGGAAGGAGAAGGGAAGGAAGGAGAAGGGAAGGAAGGAGAGGAAGGAGAAGGGAAGGAGAAGGGAAGGGAAGGGAAGGAAAGGGAAGGGAAGGGAAGAAAGGAAGGGGCTGGAGAGATGGCTTAGCAGTTCAGACACTTGCTTACAAAGCCAAAGGACAGAGGTTCGATTCCCCAGAACCCACGGAAGCCAGATACACAAGGTGGCACATGCATCTGGAGTTTGTTTGCAGTGGCTGGAAGCCCTGGCATTCCCATTCTCTCTCTCTTTCTCACCCTATTTCTCTCTGTCAAATAAATACAAATAAAGTAAATAAATAAAAGTTTAAAAAATAATAAACAAGTAAATGAAATATGTCTTAGGCAATGTATTGAATGGGTTTCCTTAAATCTAGAAAACACCTACTGTGTTTTGTGCTCATTCCAGAGCCTGGAGTTCCGGGAAGTCAGACCCTATCCTGGTAGCTATTGGAACTCTCTCTGTCTTGGCCACTCTAGCTCAGGCTGACGTGGAATTCACTATGGAGTCTCAGGGTGTCCTTGAACTCACAGGGATCCTCCTACCTCTGCCTCCCGAGTGCTGGGATTGAAGGTGTGCGCCACCATGCCCGGTTGGCTCTTTCTTTTACCACGCCAGGCTCTGTCTTGGCCTCTGAAAAGTTCACATCACCGCCTCCCCCATGGAGCTTTCTGGAGAGTCTTGGGATCAAGCAGAGGCTCCCATTTCTGCTCTTTGGTAGCTGTATCCCTCGTAGGCAAGCTCTCTCTGTGTTCTGACCCGTGTGTGTGCCCAGGCGCGTCCACTCACCGGCAGTGTCTTGGCTAGTACGGACACTTCTCCCCACCCCCCCCCAGATAAAGGTTACCCACCCTCATCACCAACCCCTCAACTCAGGAGCCTGTAAAGAAAGGGTCTTGCTGGGTACTGCCCGGCTTAGCTCCATGACAACCATCACCACCTGCCACAGTAGATGTTTATTTATTTATTTCCTGACCTACCTCCCTCATTAGGGTCTAAGCACTCCTCACCTTCTTACAACAGATACTCATGTTCTGCTTTTTTTTTTTAACATATTTAATTAATTAATTTATTTGAAAAACAGTCAGAGAGAGAGAGAGAGAGAGAGAGAGAGAGAGAGGATGGGCGCGCCAGGGCATTGAGCCACTGCAGATGAACTCCAGTCGCATGCACCCCCTTGTGCATCTGGCTCACGTGGGTTGCGGAGAATCGAACCAGGGTCCTTTGGTTTTTCAGGCAAATGCCCTTAACCGCTAAGCCATCTCTCCAGCCCCTGTTTTGTTTTTGTTTTTGTTTTTGTTTTTGTTTTTTAAGTCAAATAATTCATTTAGCCAAAGTGGTGTGAACACCTAGCGAAAGCTGGCTCTGTGGTGCATGCCCAGTGCCAGGGTGAATGAGATGTTTCCACATCCCCCTTCCACATGGAGATTATGACCGGGTTCATTAACAGATGCCATGCCTACGTCATTGCAGACCGTGCCAAGTGCTGGGAACAATTGGGGAGGGGCACAGAACTCCGCCATAGCAGCAGGCTGATCTGGTGGGGGCTGGCTGGTGGTCAGAGAGGGCTTCTCTCAGGAGGTGAGCTTTAGACCCTAAAGGAAGGAAGTGGAATGGAGAGATGGCTTAGAAGTTATGGCTCTTAGCCAGGCGTGGTGGCGCACGCCTTTAAACCCAGCACTCGGGAGGCAGAGGTAGGAGGATCACCATGAGTTCGAGGCCACCCTGAGACTACAGAGTGAATTCCAGGTCAGCCTGGGCTAGAGTGAGACCCTACCATGAAAAAAAAAAAAAAAAAAAAAAAAAAGAAGAAGAAGAAGAAGAAGCTAAGACTCTTGCCTGTGAAGGTTACGGACCCAGGTTCGATTCTCCAGATCCCACCTAAGCCACATGAGCAAGGTGGCGTGTGCATCTGGGGTTGGATTGCAGCGGCTGGGGGTCCCTGGTGTACCAATTCTCTCTCTCTCTCTCTCTCTCATTAAAAAAAAAAGTCTGGCCAGGCGTGGTGGCGCACGCCTTTAAACCCAGCACTCAGGAGGCAGAGGTAGGAGGATCGCTGAGTTCGAGGACACCCTGAGACTTCAGAGTGAATTCCAAGTCAGCCTGGACCAGAGTGAGACCCTACCTCAGAAAATCAAAAATAAAAACACACACACACAGAAAAAAAAGTCTGGGGAGGCAGAGGTAGGAGGATGGCCGTGAGTTCGAGGCCACCCTGAGACTCCATAGTGAATTCCAGGTCAGTCTGGGCTGGAGTGAGACCCTACCTGGAAAAATGAAAACATAAAAAAAAGAAAGTGTAGGTTTTATCCTGAGGCAAGCCAGGTGGCTTAGGCAGGGGAGGGGCCTCCATGCTCCTTCCCACAGCCTGAGGCGGTTAGAGAGCCCAAGCCGCTGACAGGGGGGGAGGGTGAACAATTGCTGACATCAGGGTTCGGCATTTCCTGGGTTTACCCACTAAGGAAAAGACACTGAGGGTGCCTGGGCTTCTGGTGTGTATAGCACTGGTACCTTTCAGGGGCCCAGGACAGGAATTAGGTCTGTGTACGTGTGGGTGTGGGTGGGGGGGGTGTGATATGGTTAGTCTGGGGAGGGGTGAGTCTAGAGATAGCCAAGAAAAACCAGAGGATGAACATGGAGCCCGGGAGAGAAGTTTGGGGAGTCACCAACATCTAGAATTGAGATCAAGCCCTGGAAAGCAGCTAAGAAAACGTCATCCTAGGGTGGGAGGGATGGCTTAGCAAAGCCTAAGGACCCAGGTTCGATTCCATTCCCCCAGTACTCAAGTAAAGCCAGATGCGTGCATCCAGAGTTCCTTTGCAGTGGCTGGAGGCACTGACATGCCCATTCTCTCTCTCTCTCAAATAAATACATGAATAAAAATAAAATATTTGTGCCGGACGTAGTGGCACACGCCTTTAATGCCAGCACTCGGGAGGCAGAGGTAGGAGGATCACCGTGAGTTCAAGGCCACCCTGAGACTACATAGTGAATTCCAGGTCAGCGTGAGCTAGAGTGAGACTCTACCTCAGAAAACCAAAAATAAGTAAATTAAAAAACAAATAAAATAAAATATTTGCTGGGCGCCCTGGTGCACGCCTTCAATACCAGCACTCAGGGAGGCAGAGGTAGGAGGAGGATCGCCATGAGTTCAAGGCCACCCTGAGACTACATAGTGAATTCCAGGTCAGCTTTGGCTAGAGGAAACCCTACCTTAAAAAAAAAAAAAAAGAACAGAAAATATCAGCATAACATGTAGATGAAAACCTTTTTTTATTATTATCATTGTTTTAGAGAGAGAGAGAGAGAATGGGCATGCCAGGGTCTCCAGTCACTGCAAATGAACTCCAGACACATGCGCCACCTTGTGCATCTGGCTTACGCGGTAACTGGGGAGTCGAACCTGGGTCCTTTGGCTTTACAGGCAAGCGCCCTAACCACTAAGCAATCCCTCAGGCCTGCAGCTTTCTTTCATGTCACTTTATCCTGGAGCTTGGTGCTGTGCGAGGCTGGGGAGAAGAGCCAGTTCAGCACCCGGAATGTGCTGCAAAGTCTGGTTTGGTCCTGCAGGGCTCCCATGGTGATTGAAAGGGCTCCAGAGACCACCTCTAGAGGGGGCCCAGTGAGGGGGCCGTCTTCCCCCTTGCTATCTGGGGCACCCAGAGCCTGAAGTAGCAGGCTCCTTTTCTGATTCTGATTCCCGTTTCCACGGTAACAAGCCTCAGCAACTGTCAAAAAGTCCCCAGCTTTCAAACACAGGTCTCTTCCAAAACTTACTCTCACGTGACTTGGGCAACAGGATCATGGGGGCTGCAGATTCTTAGAGCATGCCCCACACCCCACCTAGGCCAGAACATCCTGGCTCCCACTTCAAACTCCACACGCATGCGTCCCCTTGTGCAAACTGGTTTACGTGGGTCCTGGGGAATCGAACTGAGGTCCTTTGGCTTTGCAGGCAAACGCCTTAACCTCTAAGCCATCTCTCCAGCCCCAACACTACATCTTTTATCTCTGTCCCCACCACAAAAAATGCCAGGCAGCCATCCTCATCCATTAGTTTGGACCTTACTTTACCCCTGGGGCAATATACCTGAAATCAAAGGATGCTCTAGCCGGGTGCTGGTGATGGTACGCACCTTTAATCCCAGCACTCGGTTGGCAGAGGTAGGAGGATCGTTGAGAGTTCGAGGCCACCCTGAGACTACATAGTGAATTCTAGGTCAGCCTGGGCTAGAGTGAGACCCTACCTTCAAAAACAAAAACAAAACAAAACACCACCACCAAAAAAAGATACTCTACGCCGGGCGTGGAGGCACATGCCTTTAATCCCAGCACTCGAGAGGCAGAGGTAGGAGGATCGCCAAGAGTTCAAAAAAAAGAGATAATGGGAGGAGGTGCTGAGAGACGGCTTAGTGGTTAAAGGTACTTGCCTGCAAAGCCTGACAGCCTGGCTTGGATTCCCCAGTGTCCACAGAAAGCCAGATGTACAAAGTGGCTCATGTGTTTGGAGTTCACTGCAGGGTAGGATGCCCTGGTATGCCCATATACTCTCTCTTTCTCATTTAATAAGATTTTTTAAAGGATTTTTTTTTGTTGTTGTTGTTGTTTTACTTACTTGAGAGAGAAAGAGACAGAGAGAGAGAGAGAGAATGGGCACATGAGGGCCTCCAGCCACTGCAAATGAACTCCAGATGCATGTGTCACCATGTGCACGTGGCTTGCGTGGGTACTGGGGAATTGAACCTGGGTCCTTAGGCTTTGCAGGCAAACGCCTTCACCACTAAGCCCTCTCTCCAGCCAATATATGTATTTTTTAATTTTTTTTCTAATTTATTTATTACATACAGAGAGAAGGATAGAGAGAGAGAGTGTGTGAGAAAGAGAGAGAGAGAGACTGGGCGTGTCAGGGCCTCTAGCCACTGCAAATGAACTCCAGATGCATGCGCCACCATGTGCATCTGGCTTACATGGGATCTGGAGAATTGAACCTGAATCCTTAGGCTTCACAGGCAAGCACATTAACTGCTAAGCCATCTCTCTAGCCCAGTATCTATCACTCTACCTCAGGCTGACCTGGAATTCACTCTGCAGTCTCACAGAGATCCTTCTACCTCTGCCTCCCGAGCGCCAGGATTAAAGGCGTGTGCCCCCACGCTAGGTTAAACAACTGTGTTTTTATAAGAGTTGAAAACTTTGTGTTATGCACAGTAAAAATACTGCAATTCTTTAACTACAACGGTCTTGAATCTGAGCTGAGGAATTTCAGGCAGCTTTCGTTGACACATTGTGTGGTGTGAAGACCGACTGACATTTATTTGACAGAGAAAGAGGGAGGGGGTGAGAGAATGGGCGCACCAGGGCCTCCAGCCACTGCAGACGAACTCCAGATGTGTGTGTCCCCTTGTGCATCTGGCTAACGTGGGACTTGAGGAATCGAACCTAGGTCCTTTGGCTTTGCAGGCAAACGTCTTAACCACTAAGCCATTCCCTCCAGCGCCCAGAGTGCATGTCTTACGTTGAGAACCAAGGCTGCGGTGAAGTCACGCAGCACAACATGGGCTAGCCTTCCCACAACCACCTGGCCATTCACAGTTTGACATTTATTTCTTAAATATTGGTTTGTGTGGGAGAGAATGTGCTGGCCAGGACCTCTCTCTGCTGCAAATACAAAGTCCACTTTCTGTATCTGGCTTTATGTGGGTACTGGGGAATTGAACCTGGGCCATCTGGCTTTGTAAGCAAGCATCTTTAGGCACTGAGTCATCTCTCCAGCCTCTCATTGTTTGATTTCAAATTTGCTTTTGGTTGTGGGCTGGGAAATGGCTCAGCAGCTAAAGGCATTTAGTTGCAAAACCTGCTAGCTGGGTTCAACTTCTCCAGTTACTCACATAAAGCCGGATGTAAAAAATGGCACATGAAGCCAGGTATGGTGGCGCACGCCTTCAATCCCAATACTCAGGCAGAGGTAGGAGGATCGCCGTGAGTTCGAAGCCACCCTGAGACTACAGAGTGAATTTCAGGTCAGCCTGGACTAGAATGAAACCCTACCTCAAAAAAACAAAATAGGGCTGAGGAGATGGCTTAGTGGTTAAGCGCTTGCCTGTGAAGCCGAAGGACCCCGGTTCGAGGCTCAATTCCCCAGGACCCACGTTTGCCAGATGCACAAGGGGGCGCACACATCTGGAGTTCATTTGCAGTGGCTGGAGGCCCTGGCATGCCCATTCTCTCTCTCTCTTTCTCTCGATCTCAAATAAATAAATAAAAATAAGCAAAAAATATTTTAAAAAAACAAAATAAATAAACAAACAAAAGGGCACATGAGTCTGAAGTTTGTAGCAGTAAGAAACTTTGGTGTGCTCATATGTGCTCTCTCTCTCTCCCTCTCTGCTTGCAAATTAAAATAATCTGGTTTCCAGGTGTAGTGGCGCACGCCTTTAATCCCAACATTGGGGAGGCAGAGGTAGGAGGATCACTGTTTGTGGCCACCCTGAGACTACATAGTAAATTCCAGGTCAGCCTGGGCTAGAGTGAGACCTACCTCGAAAAAGAAAAAAGAAAAAATCTGGCTGGGCATGGTGGCACACAACTTTAATCCCAGCACTCAGGAGGCAGAGGTAGGAAGATTGCTGTGAGTTCAAGGCCAGTCTGTTCACTTAGAAGACAATATGTAGGGTCACATACTACAGTTTGGGAAGCTCAGGTTAGGATGGGAGGATACTTCAGTTGGTAAAGGATTTACGCTTTGGCGTTGTAACCATGACTACCTGAGTTTAACCCCCAGAACCCATGTTTATTAAAAAAAAAAAAAAAAAAGTGGGGAGGGGCTTAGTGGTTAAGGCGTTTGCCTGCAAAGCCAAAGGACCCTGGTTCGATTCCCCAGGACCCATGTTCAAGGGGGCACATGTGTCTGGAGTTCATTTGCAGTGGCTGGAGGCCCTGGTGCGCCCATTCTCTCTCCCTCTTTCTCTGTCAAATAAATAAAGCCGGGCGTGGTGGCAGCACACCTTTAATCCCGAGGACCCACTTAAACCAGATGCACAAGGGGGCGCATGTGTCTGGAGTTCACAGTGGCTAGAGGTCCTGGTGTGCCCATTCATTCTCTTTCCTACTGTCTTCCTATTTCTCTCTCTCTCTCTCTCTCTCTCTCTCTCTCTCTCTCTCAAATAAATAAATATTTAAAAGAAAACAAAAAAGAGCCAGGCATGATGGCGCATGCCTTTAATCCCAGCATTTGGGAGGCAGAGGTAGGAGGATCGCTGTGAGTTCAAGGTTACCCTGAGACTACATAGTGAATTCCAGGTCAGCCTGAGCTAGAGTGAGACCCAAAAAGATAAAAAAGCCGGGCGTTGTGGCACACGCCTTTAATCCCAGCACTCGGGAGGCAAAGGTAGGAGGATCGCCTTGAGTTCGAGGCCACCCTGAGACTACATAGTGAATTCCAGGTCAGCCTGGGCTAGAGTGAGACCCTACCTCGAAAAACCAAAACCAAAAACAAAAAAAAAAAAAAAAAAAAAAAGAAAAGAAAAGAAAAAAAGCTGGGTGTGGTGGCCCACGCCTTTAATCCTGGCACGTGGGAGGCAGAGATAGGATCTTCATAAAATCAAGGACACCCTGAGACTATGTAGTGAATTCCAGGTCAGTTTGGGCTTGAAACAACAACAATAAAAAAACATGCTATACAAAAGTTAAGGGAAGGGGCTGGAGAGACGGCTTAGCAGGTTAAACGCTTGCCTGTGAAGCCTAAGGACCCTGGTTCCCCAGGACCCACGTTAGCCAGATGCACAAGGGGGTACATGCATCTGGAGTTCGTTTGCAGTGGCTGGAGGCCCTGGCGTGCCCATTCTCTCTCTCTCTCTCTATCTGCCTGTTTCTCTCTCTCTGTGTTGCTCTCAAATAAATAAAAGTGAACAAAAAAAAAATTAAAAAAAAAAAGTTAAGGAAGTCCTAACCCTCAGGGGGTGGAGGAAGCTGATAGCAAGTTCCAGTTAGGGCTGGAAAGGACATTACTAGCCTATCTCCTTGAAGTTTCACAGGAAGTTAGCCAGGTGTAGTAGCATCTGCCTGTCATCCCAGCACCTGAGAGGCTATGGTAAGAGGATCACAAGTTCTAGGCCAGCCTGAGCTACGGAGCCTACACAGTGAGATCCGGTCTCGGAACATCCACACCACACAAGCCTCACAGGAAGCCAACTCAAGCTAGAGCAGAGGCTCTTCCTGAATGGATTAATCCACAGAAACAAATGGAGGAGGAAGGGCAGCGCGAGGTCCACTAGAGTGAGCCTTCGTCCTCTCCCTAGATTCCCGATTACCCTGAGCTGTTTGACATTCTGGCTGCAGAAGCCTCGTCATTATCTCCCCCACGTTGCAGCCTCCTCACTGGGGACTTCTACCTGTGGGGTGGCCCATGACCAGGTGACAGAGAGTCCCAACGGCCCATCATGACCTTGCTTCCACAGGGGCCACCTTTGAAGGGCTAGCCCAGCTCCAAGGCTGCCTGTGGGATCGTCTGAGACCTTAGTTACAGCCACCTCTCTCTCCACAGGCACATCAAGGAATTGCTCAAGCGCACACATCTCCCAAGCAGAGCTGGATTCCAGCAAGCCCAGTCAAAAACAGACCTGTTGCCAGGTCGTGGTGGCGCACGCCTTTAACCCCAGCACTCGGGAGGCAGAGGAAGGAGGATCGCCGTGAGTTCGAGGCCACCCTGAGACGACAGAGTGAATTCCAGGTCAGCCTGGGCTAGCTTGAGACCCTACCTCGAAAAAGAAAAAAGAAAAGAAAGAAAAAGAAGAAAAAAAGGAAAAAGAAGGAGCAGAAGAAAAAAAAAAAACAGACTTGTGCTAAGATAGATGTCTTCCCCATTATATTCCAGAAGTGATTTCTCAAAGTTGCATTAAACCATAACATTTGGGCTCGAGAGATGGCTTAGCGGTTAAGACGCTTGCCTGTGATGCCTAACAACCCGGGTTCCAGTCCCCAGGACCCATAATAGGCCTGATGAACAGGGTGGCGCATGTGTCTGGAATTCGTTTGCAGTGCCTGGAGGCCCTAGCATGCCCGTTCTGCCTATCTATTTTAATTTAATTTAATTTATTTATTTATTTATTTTGTTTTTTGCTTTTTTCCGAGGTAGGGTCTCACTGTAGTCCAGGCTGGCTTGGAATTTACTCTGTAGTCTCAGGGTAGCCTTAAACTCACAGCGATCCTCCTACCTCTGCCTCCCAAGTGCTGGGATTAAAGGCGTGTGCCTGTCATGCCCAGCTTTAATTTAATTTAATTTATTTATTTATTTTTATTTTTATTTTTTGGTTTTTCGAGGTAGGGTCTCACTCTAGCCCCGGCTGACCTGGAATTCACTCTGTCTTCTCAGGGTAGCCTCGAACTCACAGCAATCCTCCTACCTCTGCCTCCCGAGTGCTGGGAATTAAAGGCATGCACCACCATACCCGGCTAATTTTATTTTTAAATATATTTTATTTATTTACTTGAGAGAGAGAAAGGGTGGGGGAGAGAGAGAGAATGGGCACACCAGGGCATCCAGCCACTGCAAAGGAACTCCAGATGCATGCTCCCCCTTGTGTATCTGGTTTACGTGGGTCCTGGAGAATCGAACTGGGATCCTTTGGCTTTGCAGGCAACTGCCTTAATCGCTAAGATTATCTCTCCAGCCCCAACATTTTAATTTTGTATTTATTTATTTATTTTTGATATAGGGTCTCGCCCAGGCTGACCTGGAATTCAAACTCACAGCGATCCTCCTACCTTGGCCTCCTGAGTACTGGGATCAAAGGCATGTGCCATCACACACCTGGCTCTATTTATTAAATATTTTTATTTCAGCCGGGGCATGGTGGCACATGCCTTTGATCCCGGCACTCGGGAGGCAGAGACTGGAGGATCGCTATGAGTTTCAGGCCAGCCTGAGGCTGCACAGTGAATTCCAGATGAACCTGGGCCAGAGTGAGACCCTACCTTGAAATACCAAAATAAGTAAATAAGTGAAGTTTTATTGATTTATTTGCAAGCAGAGTGAGACAGAGAGAAGAGAGAAAGAGAGAGAGAATGGGTACAGCAGGTCCTCCAGCCACTGCAAAGGAACGCTAGATGCATGCGCCACTGTGCATCTGGCTATAACTAGGCATTGGGGAATCAAACCCCCCAGACATTAGGCTTTGGTGACAAACGCCTTAACAGCTGTGTCATCTCTCCAGTCCCTAAATTTACTTTTTTTTTTTTTTTTTTTGAGGTAGGGTCTCACTGTAGCCCAGGCTGACCTAGAATTCACTATGTAGTCTCAGGGTGGCCTTGAACTCTCAGCGATCCTCCTACCTCTGCCTCCCGAGTGCTGGGATTAAAGGCGTGCGCCACCACGCCCGGCTTTAAATTTACATTTGTTAAGGAGCCAAAATGTCCTATAAGAGAAATTCCCTTTATTCCAGGTACTGATGTTGCATGATCACCCATCCCAGACTCAACACAGCTTAAACAACAGCTGTGTGGTGAGGCTTAGGGACTCCGTGGACCTTGAACAAGGCACAGTGGAAAGGTTTCTCTGCTTCATGGTGCTTAGGCATGAGCCCAGAATGTTCTGAAGGGTTCAGCTGGACAGGGGCTGACTGGAGATCAGGTTCTGCCGGACTACATTTACACAGTTCATGGTATGGCAATGGGGTTCACATTCTTTTTTTTTTTTTCTTGTTTTATTGAGGTAGGGTCTCACTCTAGCCCAGGCTGACCTAGAATGCAGTATGTAGTCTCAGGGTGGCCTCGAACTCACGGCGATCCTCCTACCTCTACCTCCTGAGTGCTGGGATTAAAGGCGTGCGCCACCACGGCCGGCTAGCAGCCGAGTTTTCATTTTTATTTTTACTTTTTTAATTTATTTTTTCAAATTTTTATTAACAACTTCCATAAGTATAAAAAATATCCCATGGTAATACCCTCCCCCCAACACTTTCCCCTTTGAAACTCCACTCTCCATCATATCCCCTCCCCCTCTCAATCAGTCTCTCTTTTATTTTGATGTCATGATCTCTTCCTCCTATTATGAGAGTCTTGTTTAGGTAGTGTCAGGCACTGCGAGGTCATGGATATCCAGGCCATTTTGTGTCTGGAGGAGCACGTTGTAAGGAGTCCTACCCTTCCTTTGGCTCTTACATTCTTTCCGCCACCTCTTCCGCAATGAACCCTGAGCCTTGGAAGGTGTGATAGAGATGTCTCAGTGCTGAGCACTCCTGTCACTTCTTCCAAGCACCATGGTGCCTTCTGAGTCATCCCAAGTTCACTGCCATCTGAAAAGAGAAGCTTCTCTAACCAAAAGTGAGAGTAGCATTAATATAAGGGTATGAACATTAAGAGAAGTACTTACTGGGCAGTTTGATGAGCACAGTATATACATTTAGCCAGACAGCAGCAGACGTTACACCCCTAGGGCTCATGACTACCCCTGTTTTAAGTTTTCAGTATCACGGATGTATTCCCTCCCATAGAGGTGGTCCAACAGTCCAATTAGAGGGCAGTTGGTTTCCACCATGACAGACGTGCCACTATTGCACCTGTTGGCTCATTTGGCCTGGCTGACCAAATATAGGGCTTGCAGTGTCACTGTTGAGTATCTTCACTGGTGATTTCTCTTTCTCCCATTGAACTGCATGCAGAATGGCTTCTTCCAGCTTTCTGTCAGCTGGTCTACATAGAGGAGGTTATCAGCTCAGTTCCAGCAGGGTTTCTCAGTGGCCTTGCAGCCCAAGTATTCCATACCCCAGTTTAAAAAAAAAACAACATTTTATTTATTTATTAGACTGACGGGGAGCGAGGGGGGGGGGAATGGGTTCTCCAGAGCCTGTAGCCACTGCAAATGAACTCTAGACATAAGCACCACCTTGTGCATCTGGCTTATATGGGTACTGGGAAATCAAACCTAGGTGCTTAGGCTTTGCAAGCAAGGACATTAACCGCTAAGCCACCTCTCCAGTCCCTAGTTTTTTTTTTTTTTTTTTTTTCCGAGGTAGGGTCTCACTCTAGCTCAGGCTGATTTGGAATTCACTCTGTATTCTCAGGGTGGCCTTGAACTCACAGGGATCCTCCTACCTCTGCCTCTTGAGTGCTGGGGTCAAAGGCTTGTGTCATTGCTCCCGGCTTTTTTTTTTTTGTCCAGGAGCAAGATAATGCACTTCCTGATGGTTTCCCACGAGAGTCAGGACAGTGTGTTCCTTGCAGCTGAGAGCACACTTAAGTTTTTGTGTTTTTTTTTTTTAAGTTGTGGACTTGTTTTAAAAATCTTTTTTGTTTATGTTTATTTATTTATTTGAGAGAAACAGGCAGAGAGAGAGAGAGAGAGAGAATGGGCGCACCAGGGCCTCCAGCCTCTGCAAACAAACTCCAGACAGCGTGCACCTCCTTGTGGCATCTGGCTAATGTGGGTCCTGGGGAATCGAGCCTCGAGCCAGGGTGCTTAGGCTTCACAGGCAAGTGCTGAACTGCTAAGCCATCTATCCAGCCCCCACATTAATTTTTTTGACAGCTTTCATAATTAGGCAATAAACCATGGTAATTCCCTCTCCCCTCCCCAACTTTCCCCTTAGCAAGTCCACTCTCCATCATATCCCCTCCCCCTCTCAGTCAGTCTCTCTTTTATTTTGATGTCATCATCTTTTCCTTCTATTATGATGGTCGTGTGTAGGTAGTGTTAGGCACTGTGAGGTCATGGATATCCAGGCCATTTTGTGTCTGGAGGAGCACTTTGTAAGGAGTCCTACCCTTCCTTTGGCTGTTACATTCTTTCCGCCACCTCTTCCGCAATGGACCCTGAGCCTTGGAAGGTGTGATCGCGATGTTACTCAGTACTCCAGTCACTTCTTTCCAGCACTATGATACCTTCTGAGTCATCCCAAGGTCACTGCCACCTGAAAAGAGAAGATTCTCTACCCAAAGTGAGAGTAGTGTTAATATAAGGGTGTAAATATTAAGAGAAGTGCTTTCTGGGCAGTTTGATAAGCATAGTATATACATTTTTCCAGACATCAGCAGATGTTACACCCCTAGGGCTCATGACTTCCCCTGTTTTAAATTTTTAGTATCAGGGATGTATTCCCCCCCCCCATGGAGCGGGCCTCCAGTCCAGTTGGAGGGCAGTTGTTTAATATTCTTTTTTTTAAAGAGAGAGAGAGAGAGAGAGAGAGAGAGAGAGAGGGAATTGGCACATCAGGGCCTCAGCCACTGTAATCAAACTCCAGACACTTGCACCACCTAGTGGGCATGTGCAACCTTTGTGTGTCTGGCTTACGTGGGATCTGGAGAGTCAAATATGGGTCCTTACGCTTCACAGGTAAGTGCCTTAAATGCAAAGCCATCTCTCCAGCCCAATTTCATTCTTTTTTTTTTTTTTTTTTTTTTTGGTTTCTCAAGGTAAGGTCTCACTCTAACTCAGGCTCAGGCTGACCTGGAATTCCCTATGTAGTCTCTCAGGGTGGCCTTGAACTCACAGTGATCCTCCTACCTCTGCCTCCCCAGTTCTGGGATTAAAGGCGTGTGCCACCACGCCCGGCCCAATATCATTCTTGTAATAGCTTCATAGTATTGCAAAGTATAGGTGAAAAAATGACCTTCTAAAGCCGGGCGTGGTGGCGCACGCCTTTAATCCCAGTACTCGGGAGGCAGAGGTAGGAGGATCGCCATGAGTTCGAGGCCACCCTGAGACTACATAGTGAATTCCAGGTCAGCCTGGGCTAGAGTGAGACCCTACCTTGAAAAACAAAACAAAACAAAACAAAAATGACCTTCTAAATGGCTTAGCAGTTAAGGCACTTGCCTGCAAAGCGAAAGCATCCAGGTTTGATTCCCCGATACCCACGTAAAGCCATATGCACAAGGTGGTGCATGGGTCTGGAGTTCATTTGCAGTGGCTAGGGGCCCTGGCACACCCATTGTCTCCCTCTCTCTCCCTCTCTCTGCCTCTTTCTCAAATAAATAAATAAAAATAAAGATATTTTAATTCTCTCTAAAATAAGAACGCGTATCCATGTATCTTGCACGGACCTCACTCTCCCTTGGAGAATTTGCTTCTCTTTTTCAGATGGACTCAGAACCTGGGGAGAGAATCAGCCCATCGCACCCCTCCTGGGCACCAGCTAGAACCATAGAGTCAGTGGGGAAATGAGCAAGAGCTGCTTTCTTGGTGAACCTTGGCACCAGCACAAGGGTGAAGGAGACAGACACAGAGAACACTCAACTCCTACCAAACCAGAGATCCAGAGACACAGAGACCCCCCCAGGTCCTCCTGTCACTGAAATAGGCCTAAAATGAACGCAACATTAGCCGGGCGTGGTGGCGTACGCATTTAATCCCAGCACCCGGGAGGCAGAGGTAGGAGGAGCGCCATGAGTTCGAGGCCACCCTGAGACATAGTGGTCATTATGCACACAGACGTTGCCTCTCCCCCATAACTGAAGGACACACCCGCAATGCAACACCCACAATCCGCAGGGGGTGACGACAGGGAGAAGGCTAAGGATGGTACCATCATGGCTGCATACATGTATGTTCTAGTGAATGTTCTGTCACCATTTAGCAGGGTTATTTTAAAGACAGTGTGAGAGAGAGGGAATTGGCGCACCAGGGCTTCGAGTCACTGCAATCGAACTCCAGACACGCGCGCCACCTTGTCCACATGCACGACCTTGCGCATACGTCACCTGGTGTATCTGGCTTATGTGGGACCTAGGGAGTTGAACCTGGGTCCTTAGGCTTCACAGGCAAGCGCCTTACCTGCTGAGCCATGTCTTCATCCCGGTGTTTGTTTGTTTGTTTGTTTGTTTGTTTGTTTGTTTTGAGTCAGGATCTCATTGCATAGTCGAAGAGAACTCCTGAATGACCCGTTTTTAGCATCCCAAATGCTGGGCCATATGAGTCACTATACCCAGCCTCCGGAGGAATTTCAATCTTGAAAGTCTGATTGGTGAAATTGTTATGTTATTGTTTTAATTTGCATTAATTTAATTATAAGTGAGGCCATGCATATCTTTATTATATTTATTGGCCATTCGTATTTCTTTGGATATAAGCAACTTATTCATTTTCCTTATCAACTTTTATGCTTGTCCATTCATTTTATTAATTTGTGAACATGATTTCTACTTTAATAAGGTTAAGCTTTAGTGTATAAAATAAATCGCACAACTTCTATGTACATAGTAATTACCATTTGCCTTTATATTGTTTTTGTGCTATAGGATTGTTTATTTAAAAATTTTTTTATTTTTATTTATTTATTTATTTGAGAGCAATAGACAGAGAAAGAAATATATAGAGAGATTGAGAGAGAGAGGGAATGGGCGCACCAGGGCCTCCAGCCACTGCAAAGGAACTCCAGATGCGTGCGCCCCCTTGTGCATCTGGCTTACGTGGGTCCTGGGGAATCAAGCCTCGAACCGAGGTCCTTAGGCTTCACAGAAAAGCGCTTAACTGCTAAGCCATCTCTCCAGCCCCAGTATTGTTTATTTTTAAAGTTATTAACTATGTATTTCTTTGTGTTTGTGTGTTGCATGTGCATGGTGGGGTGTGGGGTCATAGGACAACGGCGGGTGTATCTCCTCTCGTTCAACGTTCTTTCTTTTAAGAAAAATATTTTAGCCGGGCGTGGTGGCGCACGCCTTTAATCCCAGCACTCGGGAGGCAGAGGTAGGAGGATCGCTGTGAGTTCGAGGCCACCCTGAGACTCCATAGTGAATTCCAGGTCAGCCTGGGCTAGAGTGAGACCCTACCTCGAAAAACCAAAAAAAAAAAAAAAAAAAAAAGAAAAAAAAAAAAAAAGAAAAATATTTTATTCATTTATTTGTAAGGAGAGAGAGAGAGAGGGAAAGAGAGAGAGAATGGGTGCACCAGGGCCTCTGGCCACTGCAAACATACTCCAAATGCATGTACTACTTTGTGCATCTGGCTTTACGTGGGTGTTGCGGAATCGAACTCAGGTTGTTAGACATTGCAAGCAAGCACCTTAACTGTACTGTTGAGCCATCTCTCCAACCCCTTTCTTTTCTTTCTTTCTTTCTTTTTTTTTTTTTTTTTTTTTTTTTTTTTTTTTTGAGGTAGGGACTTGTTCTAGCCCAGGCTCACAGCAATTCTCCTACTTCTGCATGCCGAGATTAAAGGTGTGCACCACGGGGTCCAGATAAAGTGTTATTTTGTTGTTGTTTGTTTTGTTGAGGCCGACTTTCACTATCACCCAGACTGACCTGGACCTTATTTTTTTTTTCTATTTATTTTTATTTATTTGAGAGCGACAGAGAGAAAGAGGCAGAGACAGAGAGAGAGAATGGGCGCGCCACTGCAAACGAACTCCAGATGCGTGCGCCCCTTGTGCATCTGGCTAACGTGGGTCCTGGGGAAACGCGCCTCGAACCGGGGTCCTTAGGCTTCACAGGCAAGCGCTTAAGCGCTAAGCCACCTCTCCAGCCCTGACCTGGACCTTATTCTATGGCCCAGGCTAGCTTTGATCCCAGTGATTCTCCTACCTCAGCCTCGTGAGTGCTGGGATTAAAGGCATGTACCACCACGCCCGGCTAAAGCATTTTTTAAGAACATTATTTATTTATTAGAGACTGAGAGAGAAGGAAAGAGAGAGAGAGAATGGGCACACCAGGGTATCTAGCCACTGCAAAGGAACTCCAAATGCATGTACTACATTGCACATCTGGCTCACGTTGGACCTGGAGGATTGAACCTGGGTCCTTAGGCTTTGCAGGCAAGGGCCTTAACTGCTAAACCATCCCCCCAGCCCTTTAAAGCTTTTTTTTTGTTTGTTTGTTTTTTGAGGTAGGCTCTCACTCTAACTCAAGCTGACCTCGAATTTACTATGTAGTCTCAGGGTGGCCTCGAATTCACAGTGATCCTCCTACCCCTGCCTCCTGCGTGCTGGGATTAAAGGCATGCACCACCACATCCCGTTCCCTTTAAAGCATTTTTATATGTTCTTCATTTTATCATTCTTTTATAGTTTATAGGTTAATGCCATGCCTGAAAAAAAAAACTTTGCCTATTCCCAGTAATAAAATAATTAAATAACTTAATTTTTTTTTCTTTTAATAAGATATGGTTTCATTCTAGCCCAAGCTGACCTGGAACTCACTCTGTAGTCCCATGTTGGCCTTGAACTCACATCTATTCTCTTACCGCTGCTGAGTACTGGGATCAAAGGTGTGCGCCACCACTCCAGGCTGTCTAGAACTTTTGATTTCTCATCATTTATGTTAAAGTCTTGATTTTTGTGTGGAATTTAATTTAGTTATGTAGGTGCCTAAGAATTCCTGTTGCTAATAATGGACTCTTTATGCTGTTGCCTTTCAGTTGCTGGGACCAAAAAAGAGGCAGAGAGAGAGAATGGGCACACCAGGGTCTCCAGCCACTGCAAACGAACTCCAGACGCATGTGCCCCCTTGTGCATCTGGCTTACATGGGTCCTGGAGAATTGAACCTGGGTCCTTTGGCTTTGCAGGCAAAAGCCTTAACCACTAAGCCACCTCTCCAGCCTGAGTCCCCATAGTTGTTATCAATCCCAATGATATTCAAACATTCCCATTTTCTGAGATTTTTTTTTTTTTTTTTTTTTGGTTTTTTGAGGCAGGGTCTCACTCTAGCCCAGGCTGAACTAGAATTCACTACAGAGTCTCAGGGTGGCCTTGAACTCACGGTGATCTTCCTACCTCTGCCTCCCGAGTGCTGGGATTAAAGGCATGCGCCACCAGGCCCGGCTTCTGAGATCTTTTAACTGAGCCATAATACCAAAAACTAAACCTAAAACAACAACAACAACAAAAAAGCAAAACAAAACAAAAGCCAGGCATGGTGATGCACACCTTTAATCCCAGCACTCCTGGGGCAGAGGTAGGAGGATCACCACAAGTTCGAGGCCACCCTGAAACTGTAGTGAATTCCAGGTCAGCCTGAGCTGGAGTGAAACCCTACCTCAGGGGAAAAAACAAAAACAAAACAAAACAAACAAACAAACAAACAAAAAACCACACAGTGGTACAGAATAAACACTCACACTGCAAAAGATGGCATTGGGCATAGCAAAGAAATAGTTAACAAATACAAGATTTAAAACTATTTATTTATTTGAGAGAGAGAGAGATACAGAAATAGGTAGGGAGAGAAAGAGAGAGAGAAAATGGGCGCACCAGGGCCTCCAGCCACTGCAAACGAACTCCAGACACATGTGCCGCCTTGTGCATATGGCTAATGTGGGTCCTGGGGGAGTCAAACTTGGGTCCTTTGGCTTTGCAGGCAAGCGTCTTAACCACTAAACCATCTCTCCAGCCCAACAAATACAAGATTTAAACAGGGTAAACATCACATTCTGTAGCTCCATGTCCAACAGCTCTAGTTGCTTACTCCACAGGGAGTGACGTGTTGGCCAAGGCTGGTGAAGCTGGTGGCTCGTGCAAACTTCTTGCTGCCTGGGCTGTACTTGGGACCAGCCCTTCCGAAGTTCATTTGGTGACATGTTTCAGAACATCTTATTCTGTGATCCAATAAGTACATCTTTGGGAAATAAACCTGAAGAAATAACCAGACATGTGAATATTCACATATTCATACTGGAACAAAGTTGATAATAATAATAATAATAATAATAATAATAATAATAATAATCTCCACCGGGTGCAATAGTAGCATGTTATGGGGAAAACCAACCACTCTCTAATTATACCGGAGGTCCGTTCCATGGGAGGAAAATACATGCCTGATACTGAAAACCTATGACAAGGGAGGTCATGAGCCCTAGGGGTGTAACGTTTGCTGGTGTCTGGCTAAATGTATATACTACATTTATAAGTAAACACTTTTCTTTTTCTTTTTCTTTTTTTTTTTTTTTCGAGGTAGGGTCTCACTCTAGCCCAGGATGACCTGGAATTCACTATGGAGTCTCAGGGTGGCCTCGAACTCATGGTGATCCTCCTACCTCTGCCTCCCGAGAGCTGGGATTAAAGGCGTGCGCCACCACGCCCTGCGTAAACACTTTTCTTGGTGTTCATATCCATATATATATATATATATATATACATATATATATATATATATATTAAGATATATTTTATTTATTTATTTATTAGAGACAGAGAGAGGGAGAGAGAGAATAAGTGAGAATGGGTGTGCCAGGGCCTCTAGCCACTGCAAATTAACTCCAGACGCATGCGCCACCATGTGTATCTGGCTTTCATGGGACCTGGAGAATTGAACCTGGGTCCTTAGGCTTCGCAGGCATGTGCCTTAACCGCTAAGATGTCTCTCCAGCCCCACACCCATATATCAACGTTATTCTCAGTTTTGATTAGGGAAGCTTCTCTTTTCAGATGGTGGTGACCTTAGATGACTCAGAAGGGACCGTAGTGCTGAAAAGTGACAGAGGAGCGCTCAGCACTGAAATCTCTCTATCACACCTTCCAAGGCTCAGGGTCCATTGCGGAAGAGGTGGCGGAAAGAATGTAAGAGCCAAAGGAAGGGTAGGACTCCTTACAACATGCTCCTCCAGACACAAAATGGCCTGGATATCCATGACCTCACAGTGCCTGACACTACCTACACAAGACCATCATAAGAGGAGGAAAAGATCATGACATCAAAATAAAAGAGAGACTGATTGAGAGCCGGGCGTGGTGGCGCATGCCTTTAATCCCAGCACTCAGGAGGCAGAGGTAGGAGGATCGCCAAGAGTTTGAGGCCACCCTGAGACTCCATAGTGAATTCCAGGTCAGCCTGAGCTAGAGTGAGACCCTATCTGGTAAAAACAAAACAAACCAAAATAAACCAAAAAGACAGGCGTGATGGTTCACACTTGTAATTTCAGGATTTGAGAGCTTAAGGCAAGTGGCCTGCCATGGGTTCAAGGCCATGTAGTCTACATAGTGAATTCTGGGCTATAGAATGAGACCCTATAGTTAAAAATACAAATAGGCTGGAGGGATGGCTTAGCAGTTAAGGTGCTTGCCTGTGAAGCCAAAGGACCCAGGTTCAATGCCCCGGGACCCACGTAAGCCAGATGTACAAGGTGGCACATGCATCTGGAGTTCGTTTGCAGCAGCTGGAGGCCCTGGCTCAGCCATTCCCTTCTTCCCTCTCTCTCTCTCTTTCTCATCTCTCTCTCTCTCTCTCCCTCTGTCTCTGTCAAATAAATAAATAAATAAATATAAAATGTTAAAAAAATAAAAATTCAAACAAAACAATTGAAAAAAGACAAAAAAAAAAAATCTAAAGCACAATCAAACTAAACTAAGCAACAACAAAACAAGACATTTTTGAAAGCGCCAGCCCTGATGAGGTTACAGATGCTTCTGATTTTCCTTACAATATTTTAGTGTTTTCCAAATTTTCTAAGATGACATAACAAATTAGGAAATAAATAAACTTATTTAGAGAGTTAGCAAATGGTTTCTATTGTTCTTTGAATAACTCATTACATAGTTTGAATGTAAATGATTATAGATTATCTTATTAAGTGGTCAAAAGTTCACAAAGTCTAAACTACATACATGTGGAGAAAGTATGTTTCCTACTAAGACCTGTTTCACTGGTACTCACAAGCTGTCCATACAGCCCACCACTCTTTTTTTTTTTTAATTTTTTTTTGTTGATTTTTATTCATTTATTTGAGAGCAACAGACAGAGAAAGAAAGAGGCAGAGAGATAGAGAGAGAGAATGGGCACACCAGGGCCTCCAGCCACTGCAAACGAACTCCAGACGCGTGTGCCCCTTGTGCATCTGGCTAACGTGGGTCCTGGGTAATGGAGCCTCGAACCGGGGTCCTTAGGCTTCACAGGCAAGCGCTTAACCGCTAAACCATCTCTCCAGCCCCAGCCCACCATTCTTATTAGTTTGTGAAATTGCTGTTTTATTTTTTTTCTTTCCTTTCCTTTTAAATTAAAACAATTTTGTGAGGCTGAAGAGATGGTTTAGAGGTTAAGACACTTGCCTTCGAAGCCTAAGGACCCAGGTTCGATTCCCCTGTACTCACATAAGCCAGATGCATATGGCGGCACATGCATCAGGAATTCATTTGCAGTGGCTACAGACCCTGGTGCGCCCATTCTCTCTCTCTCTACCTGCCTATTTCTGTATATCTCTCTCTTTCTCAAGTAAATAAAAATAAAATATTTTTTTTTAAAGAGGAAACAAATTTTGTTTGTTTGTTTTTTTGAGGTAGGGTCTCACTCTAGCCCAGGTTGACCTGGAACTTACTCTGTAGTAACAGGCTGATCTGGAAAACACAGAGATCATCCTACCTGTGCTTCCCAAGCACTGGAATTAAAGACGTGCACCACTGTACCCAGCTACAAAATTTATTTATTTTATTTTATTTTATTTTATTTATTTATTTATTTGAGGTTAGCATAGAGAGACAGAGGGAGATAGAGAGAGAGAATGGGCGTGCCAGGGTCTGCAGCCACTACAAATGAACTCAACACATGCGCCCCCTTGTGCATTTGGCTTACGTGGTTCCTGGGGAATCAAACCTGGGTTCCTTGATTTGCAGGAAGCACCTTAGCCACTAAGCCATCTCACCAGCCCTAAATTTGTTTATATTTATTTATTTATTTTGGTTTGTCAAGGTAGAGTCTCACTCACTCTAGTCCAGGCTGACCTGGAATTCACTATGTCATCTCAGGGTGGCCTCAAACTCATGGCGATCCTCCTACCTCTGCCTCCCGAGTGCTGGGATTAAAGGTGTGCACCACCATGCCCAGCACTGAAATTTATTTTTAAAAAAGTTATAAACGGTATAAATATTAAAATAAGTAAAGCCTTTCTCTTTCATGTACGGTTGCGTATATAAGTATGGCAAAAATACCAACAAACAGGATCCCTGCATAGTGGCAGAGGTTGAGGCCAGAGCACTGTCATGAGTTTGACACCATCTTGGTCTATACAGTGAGTTTGACACCAGCCTGGGCTACATAGGAAGAGCCTATCTCAAGAAGGCGAAATCCCAGGCCCAATGAGCCAAAGGGTGCAATAGTGGCACGTCTATTATGGGGGAAACCCACCACCCTCTAATTTGACTCTAGGCCGGCCTGATACTGAAAACCTACAACAGGGGTAGTCATGAGCCCTAGGGGTGTAACATCTGCTGCTGTCTGGCTAAATGTATATACTATGCTTATCAAATTGCCCAATAAGCACTTCTCTTAATGGTCATACCCATATATTAATGCTGCTCTCACATTTGGTTAGAAAACCTTCTCTTTTCAGATGACAGTGGCCTTGGGATGACTCAGAAGGCACCATGGTGCTGAGAAGAAGTGACAGAGGAGTGCTCAGCACTGAGACATCTCTATCACACCTTCCAAGGCTCAGGGTCCATTGCGGAAGAGGTGGTGGAAGAATGTAAGAGCCAAAGGAAGGGTAGGACTCCTTACAACGTGCTCCCCCAGACTCAAAATGGCCTGGATATCCATGACCTCGCAGTGCCTGACACTACCTACACACGACCATCATGAGAGGAGGAAAAGATGATGACATCAAAATAAAAGAGAGACTGATTGAGAGGGGGAGGGGATATGATGGAGAATGGAGTTTCAAAGGGGAAAGTGGGGGGATGGTGGGCATTACCATGGGATATTGTTTACAATCATGGAAGTTGTTAATAAAAAGTTTTTTTTTTTTTTTAAAAAGGCGAAATCTAGTTTGGTGGGTGGGTGGGTGTGGAGGGCTCAGGTGGGTGCTTGACTGGGCTCGGGCCATGAGTGCAGCCAGGCCGCAGCTGAGCCTCGATGACACCTCACAGTTGATCCTCTGCCTCCTGAGTTATGGGGTTACAATTGCTTGCCACACCCAGCTTATGCAGCGCTGGGGCATGCTAGCCATCCCAGCCCTTCTTTCAATTTTATTTATTTAGTTAGTTAGTTAGTTACACATACGTGGTGTGTGTGTGTGTGTGTGTGTATATGTGTGTGTGTGATACCTGGTGCATGGACATGGGTGTGCAGATGTGTGCACCCCATGTGTGATATGGAGAGACCAGAAAGGGTATTCTTTGCTTTTTTTTATTTTTATTTTTTTTACTTATTTGCAAGGAAAGAGAGAGAGAAGATAGGTGTACCAGGGCCTTCTGGCACTGCAAATGAACTCCAGATGCAGACACTAGTTTGCATCTGCCTTTACACGGGTACTGGGCAACTGAACCCAGGACGCGAGGCTTTGCCATCAAACACGTTAACCACTGAGCCATATCTCCTGCCCAGCATCATTTTCTTATCCCTCACCTGTATATTTCTTCCTTTGAGGTGGGGGTCTCTCCCTCAGGGAGCTGCTATTCACCAGCAAGCCACAGAAATTCTCCAGTCCCTTTCTCCTGTCGACTGGGGTTACAGACTGTGTGGCCACACCCACTTTTTTTTTTTTTTTCTTTTTTTTGGTTTTTCAAGGTAGGGTCTCTAGTTCAGGCTGACCTGGAATTTACTATGTCATCTTAGGGTGACCTGCAACTCAGGGCGATCCTCCTACCTCTGCCTCCTGAGTGCTGGGATTAAAGGAATGTGCCACCACGCCTGGCTCACACCCACCTTTTATATATTTATGCTTTTATTTATTTAAGAGACAGAAAGAGGCAGAGAGAGAGAGAATGAGGGAGAGAATGGGCACACCAGGGCCTCCAGCCACTGCAAACGAACTCCAGATGCATGCGCCACCTTGTGCATCTGGCTTCTGTGGGTCCTGGGGAATCGAAACGGGATCCTTTGGCTTTGCAGGCAAACGCCTTAACCGCTAAGCCATCTCTCCAGCCCCACGCCCAGCTTTTTGCATGAGTTCTGAGGAGTTGACAGTTTCCCACCCAAAAGACCCTCCTGCTTAATTGGCCAAGTGCTTTAAACTGCTTAAAGTGTTGAGCAATCTCCCCCAGTCCACCTTCTACTTGTTTTGTTTGTTTTGTTTTTTGAGGTAAGGTGTCATTCTAGCCCAGCCTAACCTGGAATTCACTACTATTCACTATGCAGTCGTAGGCTGTCCTCGAACTCACAGTGTTCCTCTGCTAGCATCAAAGGCATGTGCCACCAGGCCCAGCTATTTTTTTTTTTTTAAGTTATCTAGAGCCGGGCATGGTGGCGCACGCCTTTAATCCCAGCACTAGGGAGGCAGAGGTAGGAGGATTGCCATGAGTTTGAGGTCACCCTGAGACTCCATAGCGAATTACATATCAGCCTGGGCTAGAGTGAGACCCTACCTTGAAAACAAAACAAAACAAAAAGTTATCTAGAGATTTTTTTTTTAATTTTTTTGTTTATTTTGTTTATTTGAGAGTGACAGATAGAGAGAGAAAGAGGGAGAGAGAGGAAAGGGAGAGAGAATGGGCGCGCCAGGGCCTCCAGCCACTGCAAACGAACTCCAGACACGTGCGCCCCTTTTTGCATCTGGCTTACATGGGTCCTGGGGAATCGAGCCTCGAACCGGGGTCCTTAGGCTTCACAGGCAAGTGCTTAACCACTAAGCCGTCTCTCCAGCCCATAGCCCAGCTTTTTTTGTTTCCTTTTATTATTTTGGGGTGTGTGCGTTCGTACAGTATGTGTTATGTGGTGTGTGTGCACAGTGGACACACCGTATGACTGCACAGAATTCCAAGGAGACAGTAGGGTGGACGTCATCTTTCAGCTACGTGTTTCCTTGAGACAGAGTCTCTCATTGATTCCAAAGATTGCTGCTTTTGCAAGCTGCAAGAGCCCCAGAGAGCCCCAGTGATCCTCAGTCTCTGTTCCCCATCGGGACTGGTATCACAGATGGGGGTGGCCGCACTCAGCTGTTGGATGCTGGGAAATCAAACTCAGGGAGCCTCAGGAAGCAACTTTATCCACTGAGCCACCTCTAGCAACACGTTACATCTTCCTTTCTTTTGTCAAATTTTGTATATTTTGTTATTTATTTATTTATTTGAGAGAGCGAGAGAGGGAAAAAGGCAGACAGAGAGAAAGAGAGAGAATGGGCACGCGCCATGGCCTCCAGCCACTGCAAAGGAACTCGAGATGCGTGCGCCCCCTTGTGCTTCTGGCTAACGTGGGTCCTGGGGAATCGAACCTGGGTCCTTTGGCTTGGCAGGCAAATGCCTTAACCACTAAGCCATCCCTCCAGTCTTTGTTTGTTTGTTTGTTTGTTTTTTCGAGGAGTAAGGTCTTGCTGTAACCCGGGCTGACCTGGAATTCACTATGTACGTAAGTCTCGGGGTGGCCTCAAACCCACAACAATCCTTACCTCTGCCTCCCAAGTGCTGGAATTAAAGTCATGCATCACCAGTCTGGAGGAGCTTGCTTGTTTTGATGCGGGAGCGACAATAAACATCGTTTAACGCATGAGTGACTGAGCAGGAGTCAGGCAAGTGCTGCCGAGTTAGTTACAACATCACACACTCTTTGTAGTAAGCTGAGAAACAGTTCCAATAATCTACTTGAAGACGGCTGGGGAGATGGCTTTGCAGTTGGAGGGACTGGCTTGCAACGCCTTCTGGTCTGGGTTCAATGCACCAGCCGCTCACAGAAAGCCAGATGTTTGTTTGTTTGCAATGGCTTTTGAGCCCTTGGTGCGTGAGTGCACACAGAGACGCGCGTACACACACACACACACACACACACACACACACACACACGTCAATAAAAACTGGGGAATAAAAAAAGCAATGAAGGAAATGAGAGTACCTTGAGGTATACAAACTCCGTTGATAACTAACCAGTGGCAACTTTGCCATAAATTTTAGCAGAGCTAGGGGCTTGGAGCTTGGGGAGTCAGTTAGACATTTAGAAGCCTTTCCAGTCCCAAGAATCTTGGAATCATCTATCCAGGAGTGAGGGGGAAAAGAAAAGAAAATCTCTCGACTCGGGCTTGGAGGACTGCTCATGGGCAAGTGTGCACATGTATTCATAATATTTTGTTTCTGGACTTTTTTTTTTTGTTCAAGGTGGGGTCTCCCTCTAGCCCAGGCTGACCTGGAATTCACTGGGTAGTCTCAGGGTGTCCTCGAACTCACGGCGGTCCTCCTACCTCTGCCTCCCGGGTGCTGGGATTAACGGCGTGAGCCACCACGTCCCGGCCTGGCTCTGGATACCTTGTAGATGTCATCCAGCTGGTCAGCCTCCTTTACAGAGTAAATGAAGCCACTTAGGCTAAACCTCTGATCTTCTAACTCCCAGCCTGGCTAAACACCTATGTTAGTCAGCTTGCCGTTACTATAACAAAATACCCGAGGCAACTGCCTTATAAAGAGAAAAGGTTTCTTTTGGCTCACAATTTTGGGAGTTAGAGTCAGTGGTGAGGTGGCAGCTCATGATAGAGCAAACCTGCTTACCTCGTGGCCATGGCAAAAGAAAGAGGGTCACTACATCTTTATGAGCACAATTTCAATGACCTAATGACATCCCACAATGCCTCTCTCGTTTTTTTTAATTATTTTTATTTATTTACTGATTTTTGTTTTTTTGAGGTAGGGTCTCACTCTAGCCCAGGCTGACTTGGAATTCACTCTGTAGTCTCAGGGTGGCCTCAAACTCACAGTGATCCTCCTACCTCTGCCTCCCGAACACTGGGATTAAAGGCGTGCGCCACCACGCCCGGCTAGGACCACTCTTTTTTTGTATTTATGTGTGAATATGTGTGTGAGTGCACCAGTGTCTCTAGCTGTTACAAAGAAACAGCTATCTAGATTTCTGTGGGTAGCTGGGTAATTGAGTCCTGGCCCAGTGGGCTTTGCAAGCAAGTGCCTTTAGTTGCTGAGCCATCTCCCCCACCCCAAGCCTCTTTTTTTTTCAGGTAATATGACTCATGCCTTTTTTTATATATAATTTTTTTGTTTATTTATTTATTTGAGAGCAACAGAAGAGAGAAAGACGCAGAGCGAGAGAGAGAGAGAGAGAGAGAGAGAGAATGGGTGCGCCAGGGTCTCCAGCCACTGCAAATGAACTCCAGACGCGTGTGCCCCCTTGTGCATCTGGCTTACGTGGGTCCTGAGGAATCAGTCCTCGAACAGGGGTCCTTAGGCTTCACAGGCAAGCGCTTAACCGCTAAGCCATCTCTCCAGCCCCAGTAGGGTCTCTCTCTGGTCCAGGCAGACCAGCAATTCACTATGTAGTGTCAGGTTGGCCTTGAACTCATAACCATCCTCTTAGCTCCCTCCCAAGTGCTGAGATTAAATGCATGTGCTACCACACCCAGCTATACCTTTCTTTTTATATATGTAATTTTTAAATATTTTTTTTTTATTTGAGACGAGGGAGGAATGGGCACACCAGGGCTTCTAGCCACTACAAATGAACTCTAGATGTGTGCACCACCTTGTGCATCTGGCTTATGTGGGACCTGCCTTCACGGGCAAGCACCTTAACCATTAAGCCATCTCTCCAGCCCCCAGCTATACCTTTCTTGAAACAGATGGAGATGACAGCAAGATTGTGGAGGGCTAGCAAGGAACTACGCTCGGGACAGGGACATCATCTCAAATCCTCCCAGGATCACGTGTGGGTGGGGGGTGGGAAACAGAAATAATGTGTTCATCTTTTGGGGGGGCTGACAGACAGACAACAACCCACGTGGTCAGGGTGGCCCATAGCCGAGCAGGGACCCTAGAGGTGGCTCTAAGGAGACAGCTCTCAGAACTTTCCAGGCAGAGTGACCCCAACCGGGAGGGCTCCTCGTCCCCATGGGGCACATGAGGGCTACAATGACTGCTTATCAGCAAGTTTTAGAAAAGTGGGTTCTTGTCCAAGCTAGGAAAAAAAAAAAAAAAAAACCTAATTGCTGGGGCATGGTGGTGCACGCCTTTAATCCCAGTGTTCGGGAGGCAGAGGTTGGAGGATTGCTGTGAGTTCGAGGCCAGCCTGAGACTACAGAGTGAATTCCAGGTCAGCCTGGGCTAGAGTAAAACCCTACCTTGAAAAAAAAAAGAACTAGTTGGGCTGGAGAGATGGCTTAGTGGTTAAGGCACTTGCCTGCAAAGCCAAAGGACCCAGGTTCAATTCCCCAGCACCCGTGTAAGCCAGACGCACAAGGTGGCATATGCGTCTAGAGTTTGTTTACAGCGGCTGGAGGACCTGGCACTCTCACTACCTTTCTCTCTAACACTCTCTGCCTCTTTCTCTGTCAAATAAATAAATAAAAATAAATTACAAAAATAATACTTTTGTGTTGTGTGAGGTCCCTTCCCTAATCCACAAAATGCCAGACTCTTTTTTTTTTTTTTCTCAGTTTTTCCAGGTAGGGTCTTGCTCTCTCTGGAATTTACTACAAAGTCTCAGGGTGGCCTTGAACTCACAGCGATCCTCCTACCTCTGCTTCCCGAGTGCTGGGATTAAAGGCAGTGCACCACCACGGCCCAGCTAAAATGCCAGAATCTTAAGGTTGGGAAACGCCCTCCGGGAATGCTAGGAGCATCCTAAGCTGGGGCCGTGGCAGTTCAAAATACATCAGAGCCTCTCTCTCTCTGGCCCCAAGAGCATTCCTAGCTCTCCTGTCAGCACTCATGCTTGGAGTCCTAAGTCATGGCTGTCCCCACCCTCCCTACGCCCCCAGCGGACCCACCCGCGGGCTCCCTGCTGCCCTCCCCCACCCACTCTCCACCCAGAAGCCACCAGTCTCTCCCCATGAGGTAATCTAGCAGATCACTCTCCACTTAGCACTTAGCAGGAAGTCCAGAGGCTCAGCTGGAAAGGGCCTCTGGGCCCGAGATCACCTCTCTGGTCTCCTCCTTCCTCCCCTCCCCCCCCTTCCCAGTGTGTGTTTTTCCCTGGGCTGGTTTGCCATCCGTGCCAACGTGCCAATGAGCTAAGCACATTTCTGCATCAGGGGTTTTCTGCCTACTGTTCCCCTCTGTCTGGGGCAATCCGTCTTTTTTTTTGTTGTTTGTTGTTTGCTTTTGTTTTTCCAGGTAGGGTCTCACTCTGGTCCAGGCTGACCTGGAATTCACTATGTAGTCTCAGGGTGGCCTTGAACTCATACTTATCCTCCTACCTCTGCCTCCCCAGTGCTGGGATTAAAGGTATGTGTCACCACACCCAACTAATCCTTTTTTTTTTTTTTAAATTTTTTTTCTTTATTTATTTGAGAGCGACAGACACAGAGAAAGAGGCAGATAGAGAGAGAGAGAGAGAATGGGCGCGCCAGGGCTTCTAGCCACTGCAAACAGAACTCCAGATGCGTGCGCCCCCTTGTGCATTTGGCTAACGTGGGTCCTGGGGAATCGAGCCTCAAACCGGGGTCCTTAGGCTTCATAGGCAAGCGCTTAACTGCTAAGCCATCTCTCCAGCCCTCCTTTTTTTTTAAAAAATATTTTTATTTATTGAGAGAGAGAAAGAGGCAGAGAGAGAGAGACAGGACAGAGAATGAGTGTGCCAGGGCCTCTAGCCACTACAAACTAACTATGAACAAATGACCCACCTTGTGTACCTGGGTTTATGTTGGTACTGGGGAATTGAACTCAGGTCATTAGGCATTAGGCTTTGCAGGCAAGCGCCTTAACTGCACACCAGGACCTCCTCTGGCCACTGCAAAGGAACTCCGGATGCATGCTCCACCGTGGTCATCTGGCTTACATGGGCATTGGGTGGGTGGGGGGGGCAATCGGACCTGGGTCCTTAGGTTTTGCAGGCAAACGCCTTAACCTCTAAGCCACCTATCCAGCCCTGGGCCATCCTTACTGTATGTCTTAGCATGCCTCATGCATGCTGTTCCACTCATGTCTCCCCTGTGGGCTGAGGTCCTCATTCCTCCAGGAGCCGACTTGGCAGCAACAGGTCCCAGCAGGCACAGGGAGAATGATGGTCCACCATAGACATCTATCCCCTTCCTGGTGGTGGGCTGGTCACAGCTCAACCATGGCTGCCTCACAGTGGTAACCCAAAGGCCCAGCCTGTTCCCTTAAGCAGGGGTAAGGCACGGCCCCTCTCCTGAAAGGCTCTCCCAGCTTAGAGCCCAGCAAAAGCCTGCCCAGCCCAACTTTTCCCTTCAGCCCCCTGCCTCACTCCCTGCCTCACAGGGGTCTAGCTCAGGGATGTTCCACATAAAGACCCTGAAGGCAACTTTCCCCGACCACATCTTGGTCAATACTCTGCACCACTGTCCTTCCTGCGTGATATGCGGTGCTTTTGCGACCATCCTACTACCTTGCCCTGTTTTATTTTAGTTATTTATTAATTTAAAAAAATTGGGGGGGGTGGGCTGGGGAGATAGCTTAGCAGTTAAGGCACTTGCCTGCGAAAGCCTAAGAACGCATGTTCGAAATCTCCAGGTCCCACGTAGCCAGACGCCAAGTGACGCAAAGGTGCAGGGTCGCACATGCACACAAGGGAGTGCTAGAGCAAGACCCTGCCTTGAAAAACCAAAAATAATAATGATTTGATTTTTAAATGTTTTATTTATTTAATTAATTTATTTGACAGAGAAAGAGGGAGAGAGACAGAGAATGGGCACGCCAGGGCCTCCAGCCACTGCAAATGAACTCCAGACGCGTGCGCCCCCTTGTGCATCTGGCTTACGTGGGTTCTGGGTAATCGAACCTGGGTCCTTTGGCTTTGCAGGCAAATGCCTTAACTGCTGAGCCATCCGTCCAGCCCAATATATATATATTTTTTTTTTAGCTGGGCATGGTGGCGCACGCCTTTAATCCCAGCATTCAGGAGGCAGAGGTAGGAGGATCGCAGTGAATTCAAGGCCACCCTGAGACTACAGAGGGAATTCCAGGTCAGCTTGAGCTAGAGTGAAACCCTACCTGGAAAAAAAAAAAAAAAAAAAAAATAAAATAAAATAATAATTAAAAGTAGTAAGTTATTTTTTTTGAGACATGGTCTCACGCTAGCCCAGTCTGGCCTGAACTCATTCTGTAGCCCAGGCTGGCTTCAAACTCACAGCAATCCTCCTTTCTCTGCCTCCTGAATGCTGAATTAAAAGGAGTGAGGGGCTGGAGAGATGGCTTAGCTGTTAAGCGCTTGCCTGTCAAGCCTAAGAACCCCGGTTCAAGGCTCGATTCCCCAGGACCCACGTTAGCCAGATGCACAAGGGGCGCACGTGTCTGGAGGTCCTTTGCAGTGGCTAGAGGCCCTGGGGTGCCCATTCTCTATCTATCTGCCTCTTTCTCTTTCTGTCTGTCGCTCTCAAATAAATTTTAAAAAAAAGGAGTGAGCCACTATGTCCAGCTTATTTTTATTTTATTACTTTTTTTCAAGTTTTCTTTTTATTTGAGAGAGAGAGAGGCAGACAGAGAGAATGGGTGTGCAAAAAAGATCCAGACACATGCGCCACCCTGTGCATCTGGCTTACATGGGTCCTGGGGAGTGGAACCTTGGCCCTTTGGCTTTGCGGGCAGACGCCTCAACCGCTAAGCCATGCCTCCAGCCCTTATTTATTATTTTTTTAATTTTTAGTTAGTTTCTTGCTGTGCAGCCTAGGCTGCCTAAAACTGTGGCCATCCTATCTCAGCCTACCAAGTACTGGAGTTACAGGTATGTACCACCACGACTCTTTTTTCTTTTCTGCTTTTGGTTTTTTCGAGGTAGGGTCTCACTGTAGCCCAGGCTGACCTGGAACTCACTATGTAGTCTCAGGGTGGTCTTGAACTCAGTGATCCACCTACCTCTGCCTCCTGAGTGCTGGGATTAAAGGCATGCGCCACCATACCTGGCTTCATATATATATATGTATGTATATATGTATATGTATATATTATTGACAACTATATTTACAGACAGCAAACCATGATATTTCCCTCCCCTCCCCCACTTTCCCCTTCACAACTCTCCTCTCAGTCATATCCCCTCCCTCTCTCCATTAGTCTCTCTTTTATTTTGATGTCATCATATTTTCCTCCTATTATGAGGCTCTTGTGTGGGTATTGCTAGGCACTGCGAGGTCATGGATATCGAGGCCAATTTCTGCCCGGACAGTTGTATGGAAGGAGTCATGCCCTTCCTTTGGCTCTTACATACTTTCCTCCACCTCTTCCGCAATGGACCCTGACCCACCATTGACTTTTACCACCATTTGAAAGCTTTGTGTGTGTGGTATACGATGCCACGTCATAGACTCAAGTGTGTTCGTGTGCAGACGCGATGCGAGCTTCCTGTGTGTACGAACATGCAGGCCAGAAGACAACGTCATGGGTTCCCCGTCTCACCGTCTTTCAGCGACCCCGGGGCTGTTTTGTGCCAATCAGAGAGACTATGTAATCTCAGGGTGGCCTCGAACTCACGGCGATCCTCCTACCTATGCCTCCTGAGTGTTGGGATTAAAGGCATGCGCCACCAGGGCTGGCCCTGAACTACCTGTTACATTGTCGGTTTGCTCACATGTTGTCTCATTTCTTCTCACAACCTCTACTGTGTCGCCAACGCTGGTGGCCGGGCCTGGTGCGTAGCTGCCACTCACTGAAATATCCGTGGCCTGGGCTGGAGAGACGGCTTAGAGGTTAAGGCAGTTGCCTGAGAAGCCTCAGGACCCAGGTTTGATTCTCCAGGTCCCATGTAAGCCAGACGCACATGGTGGCACATGCTTCTTTGCAGTGGCGAGCCCATTCTCTCTCTCTCTCTCTCTCCCCCTCCCCATGTCCCACCCCTCTCCGTGTCTCTAATAAGTAAATAAATAATAAATCTTATATATATATAGTATATATATATATATAAAATTTATATATGTGTGGCCTGAACAGATGTGGGCAAAGGAATGAATGACCCTGAGTCAGGCTAGCCTCTTCTACTGCACCCCACCCCCACCCCCCCAGCCCCTGAGCCAGGCGTCGGCCTCTCCCCACTGTGACCCCAACTGAGCTGGGGGCCTCCTGGGTGGATGGAGCCTGTAGCCCATTGGCTGCCTGCCCTGTATTGATCAAAGCCAGAGGCCTGCTGGCTAAGGTCCCTCCCAGTGCGGAGGCGGGGCCCGGGCAGGGGAATTTCTGGCCCAGAGTTTGCCTGGGGCCAAGTAAGAGTGCTAAAGACCCATCTGCTATAGCAAAGCTTCTCCACACTGCCCAGGGGAGGCCCCGCCTTCTCCAGGAAGGTGGATGTCCAGAGTGTGCCTGGCCCCTACCAAAGCCTAGGCCCTACATCAGTGTCTATAGTAGTCCTATGCTCCCTTCCTGGGGAACAGATCCTTTTTAATTTAATTTAAAAAAGCCGGGCGTGGTGGCGCAGGCCTTTAATCCCAGCACTTGGGAGGCAGAGGTAGGAGGATCGCCCTGAGTTCGAGGCCATCCTGAGACTCCATAGTGAATTCCAGGTTAGCCTGAGCTTGAGTGAGACCCTACCTGGAAAAAAAGAACCAAAATAAATAAATTAAATTATTATTATTTTGTTTTTGGTTTTTTCGAGGTAGGGTCTCACTCAAGCTCAGATTGACCTGGACTTCACTATGGAGTCTCAGGGTAGCCTCGAACTCACGGCGATCCTCTTACCTCTGCCTCCCCTGGGATTAAAGGCGTGCACCACCATACCCGGCTTATTTATTCATTTTAAAATATTTTTTATTTTTATTTATTTGTTTGATAGAGAAAGAGGGAGAGAGAGAGAGAGAATGGGCACGCCAGGGCCTCCAAACACTGCAAAGGAACTTCAGACGCATGCACCTCCTTGTGCATCTCGCTAATGTAGGTAGGTCCTGGGGAATTGAACCTGGGTCCTTTGGCTTTGCAGGTAAATGTCTTAACCGCTAAGCCATCCCTCCAGCCCTTATTTATTTTTTATTTATTTGACAGCGAGCAAGAGAGAGGCAGATAGAGAGAGAATGAGTGTACCAGGGCCTCTAGCCACTGCAAACGAACTCCAGATGCATGCGTCCCCTTGTGCATCTGGTTATGTGGGTCCTGGGGAACTGAACCAAGGTCCTTTGGCTTTGCAGGCAAACGCCTTAATGGCTAAGCCATCTCTCCATCCCTCTCTCTTTTTTTTTTTTAGTTTAATTTAATTTAATTTTTGAGAGGCAGAGAGAAAAAGACAAAGAGAGAAAGAGAGGTAGAGGGAGAAAATGGGCATGCCAGGGCCTTTCAGCCACTGTGAACGAACTGCAGACACGTGCGCCCCCTTGTGTGTATGTGTGACATTGCATGCTTATGTCACTTGTGTCTGGCTACCTGGGACCTGGAGGATTTGAACATGTGTTCTTAGGCTTTGCAGGCAAGCGCCTTAACCACTAAGCCATCTCTCCAGCCCCAGACCTTTTTGGTTTTTTTTTTGAGGTAGGGTCTCACTCTAGCCCAGGCTGACCTGGAATTCACTCTGTAGTCACAGGGTGGCCTCGAACTCATGACGATCCTCCTACCTGTGCATCCCGAGTGCTGGGATTAAAGGTGTGCACCATCATACCGGGCTCCAGACCATTTTTTGTGAAACAAGGTCTCATGTGATAGTTTAGTTTGGCCTCCAATCATGTAACCCAGGCTGGCCTCCAACTTTCTGTGTACCTAAGAATAACCTTGAGGCTTTTTTGTTTGTTTTATTTTTATTTATTTATTTTTTGAGGTAGGGTCTTACTCTAGACCAGGCTGACCTGGAATTCACTGTGTAGTCTCAGGGTGGTCTTGAACTCATGACGATCCTCCTACCTCTGCCTCCCAAGTGCTGGGATTAAAGGTGTGCCCCACCATGCCTGGCTCTTGAGGTTTTTTTTGAGAGTGAGAGCGAGACAGAGAGACAGAGAGAGAGAGAGAGAGAGAGAGAGAAATTGGCTCACCAGGGCCTCTAGCCACTGTAAACTAACTCCAGACGCGTACACCACCTTGTGCATCTGGCTTATTGTGGGTCGGGTTCTGGGGAGTTGAACCTGGGTCCTTAGGCTTCACAGGCGAGCGCCTTAACTGCTCAGCCATCTCTCCAGCCCTTGATGCTTTTTCGTCGCATACATGTTTATATGCATGTTAGTATAGTAGAGGTTCACGTGTGTGTGTGTGTGTGTGTGTGTTTGTGTGTGTGACATCAAGCATCTTCTATCATTGTCCCGTTATTTATTGAGACGGGATCTCTGGTTTGAACCTAGAGATCTCCGGATTCCGTTTCTTTAACTAGCTGGCTTGTCCTGGGTCTTTCCCTATTCTGTCTCTGAGCTCTGGAATCACAGGCAAGCCATCACGCCTGCCCAGCATTTAAATGGGTATTGGGATCCAAATTGAGGTCCTCAAACTTGGTGATTCTGGTCCCATGTGGGTACTGGGGAATCGAACTCTGGTCACTAGATGGCAAGCCATCTCCCCACCTTAAAGCTTTTTGTACAACTGTGAACTGTTTTTTTTTTTTTTTTTTTTTTTTTTTTTCCCCCGGTAGGGTCTCACTCTAGCTCAGGCTGACCTGGAATTCACTATGTAGTCTCAGGGTGGCCTCGAACTCATGGCGATCCTCCTACCTCTGCCTCCCGAGTACTGTGAATTAAAGGCGTGTGCCACCACGCCTGGCTAACCTTGAACTTTTAAAATATACTTACATTTTTAAAAATTTATTTAATTTATTTGAAAGAGAGAGAAAGAGGCAGAGAGAGAGAGAAAGAGAGAGAACGGCACACCAAGGCCTTCAGATGCTGCAAACAAACTCCAGATGCATGTGCCACCTTGGGCATCTGGGTTACCTGGGTCCTGGGGAATCAAACCTGGGCCCTTTGGCTTTGCAGGTAAGCTATTTAACAGCTTAGCCATCTCTCCAGCCCTTTATTTATTTATTTATTTATTTGAGAGAAAGAGAGAGAGAAGCAGAGAGAGCACGCGTGCTGCCCACGAGAGAGAGGCAGATAGAGAACAGACACGCGAGGGCCTCCAGCCTCTGCAAACAAACTCCAGGTGCATGCGCCACCTTGTGTATCTGGCTTACATGGGTCCTGGGGAATCGAACCTAGGTCTTTTGGCTTTATAGGCAAGCGTCTTAATCCCCTAAGCCATCTCTCCTGCCCAACCTTGGGCTTTTAGTCCTTCTCCCAAGTGCTGGGAGTATAGGCACGGTGCTACCATACCCTATTTTATGCCTATGCTGGGCTTCATGCATGGTAGACAAGCTATATCCTCAGGCCCTAGGAGTCTTTTTTTAGAAATATTTTTATTATTTATTTATTTGCAAACAGAGGAAGACAGAGAGATAAGAGACAGAGAGAATGGATGCACCAGGGCCTCCAACCACTACACATGAACTTCAGACACATGCTCCACTTGGCGCATCTGGCCCCACGTGGGTACTGGGGAATCGAACTCTGGTCATTAGGCTTTGCAGGCAAGCGTCTTGACCACTAAACCGTCTCTCTAGCCCCCAAGACTCTTTTTTTTTTTTGGTATCTGGTTATGTGGGTCCTAGGGAATCAGACCTGGGTACATTGGCTTTGCTGGCAAACACCTCAACTGTTAAGCCATCTCTCCAGCCCTCCTAGGAGTGTTTTTTTTTTTTGTTGTTGTTGTTGTTTTGTTTTGTTTTGTTTTTCGAGGTAGGGTTTCACACTAGCCCAGGCTGACCTGGAATTCACTATGTAGTCTCAGGGTGGCTTCGAACTCACAGCAATCCTCCTACCTCTGCCTCTCAAGTGCTGGGGTAAAGGCGTGCGCCACCACGCCCAGTTCTTTTTTTTTTTTTTTTAATTTATTTATTTATTTGAAAGAGAGAAAGAGGCAGAGAGAGAAAAAATGGGCGCACCAGGGCTTCCAGCCACTGCAAAGGAACTCCAGATGCATGCACCACCTTGTGCAAACTGGCTTAATGTGGGTCCTGAGGAATCAAACCTGGGGTCCTTTGGCTTTGTAGGCAAGCACCGTAACTGCCAAGCCATCTCTCCAGCCCATCCATGACTTTTTTGTTTGTTTGTTTGTTTTTCAAGGTAAGGTCTCAGTCTAGCTCAGGCTGACCTGGAATTCACTTTGTAGACTCAGGGTGGCCTCCAACTCATGGCGATCCACCTACCTCTGCCTCCCGAGTGCTGGGATTAAAGGCATGTGCCACCATGCCCGGCTTTGACTTTTTTTAAAAAAATATATTTTATTTATTAGAGAGAGAGAGGCTGATAGAGAATGGGCATGCCAGAGCCTCTAGCCACTGCAAATGAACTCCAGACACATGTGCCATCTTGTGCATCTGGCTTTACATGGGTACTGGGGAATCAAACCTGGGTCCTTAGGCTTTGCAGGCAAGTGTTAAGCCACCCATCTCTCCATGACTTTTTGTGTGTGTGTGTGTTTGCGAGGTAGGGTCTCACTCTAGCTCAGGCTGACCTGGAATTCACTATGTCGTCTCAGGGTGGCCTTGAACTCACAGTGATCTACCTACCTCTGCCTCCTGAGTGCTGGGATTAAAGGTGTGCGCCACCATGCCCGGCTCTATGACTTTGCTGGCTTTACATGGGTACTGGGACCATCACTCCAGCCCCTGATTGATCCCCTTAAAATACACACCTGGGGGTAGGGGGCAGCTGGAGAGATAGCTTAGTGGTTAAGGTGCTTGCCTGCGAAGCCTAAGGACTCATGTTCCATTCCCCAGGTCCCATGTAAGTCAGGCACACAGTGACGCAAGCATGTAAGGTCACACATGCACACAAGGGGGCACATGCGTCTGGAGTTTGATTGCAGTGGCTGGAGGCCCTGGTGTGCCAATTCTCTCTCTCTCTATCTCAATATCATATTTTAAAAAAAGGGGGTGGTACTGGAGGGATGGCTTAGAGGTTAAGGCGTTTGCCTGCGAAGCCTAAGTTCGATTCTCCAGGTCCCACATAAGCCAGATGCACAAGGGGGTGCATGCGTCTGGAGTTTGTTTGCAGTGGCTGGATGCCCTGGGGTGCCCATTCTCTCTCTCTCTCTCAAACAAACAAACAAACAAACAAATAAATAAATAAAAGGCAGTCCATTGGGTTTGCCTCAAAAAAAAAAAATATATATATATATAATATACACCTTCCTGTAATCCCAGCCTTTGGGAAGCTGAGGCAGGAGAATCGCAAGTTTGATTCCAGCCTGGGCTATATAACAACAACAACAACAAAAAAAAAAATGTTCAGAAAAGACCACCACCACCAAACCTGCAAGAGCCCATTGAATGAAAAGGCCTTCAGGCAGGGAGCCAGGAGAGTCCAGTAGCCTCAGTGTAGATCCCAGCCCAATGGAGGCCTCACTTGACTGGGCTCAGACCTCTGAATGCCCTCCCCTTTTCCTTCCTGCTGATTTCGATCTTGGGTGTGGGACCCAGTTCTGAAAGAACGCTCTGCTCCTTTAAGATCCCTCCCTCTCACTGCCTTGCAAAACATCCCTGGAGGAGAGTGGGGGATCCCCCCAGCTAGTGGCTTGGTCAGTCTGAGGATTCAGAGAATGAGCCTGCCTGGGACAAAGAATGTGAACTGGGCTGGGGAGATGGCTTAGCAGTCAAGGCGCTTGCCTGCAAAGCTAAAGGACCCAGGTTCAATTTCCCAGGACCCACGTAAAGCCAGATGCACGTGGTGGACCATGCCGCTGGAGTTTGTTTGCAGTGGCTGGAGGCCCTGGCGTGCCCATTCTCTCTCTCCTTTCTCTCTTAAATAGTTTTTTTGTTTGTTTTTTTCAAGGTAGGGTCTTGCTCTAGCCCAGGCTGACCTGGAATTCACAATTCACTATGTAGTCTCAGGGTAGCTTTGAACATAAGCTACCATGCCTGGCTAAAATATACATATTGCTTTTTTGAGGTAGGGTCTCACTCTGGCCCAGGCTGACCTGGAATTCACTCTGTAGTCTCAGGGCGGCCGCGAACTGATGGCGATCCTCCTACCTCTGCCTCCCAAATGCTGGGATTAAAGGAATGCACCACCACACCCGGCCTCTGGCTAAAATATTTTTTAAAAAATAATATCAAGGGGGCTGGAGAGATGGCTTAGCAGTTAAGCGCTTGCTGTGAAGTCTAAGAACCCCGGTTCAAGGCTCAATTCCCCAGGACCCACGTAAGCCATGCATCTGGAGTTCACTTACAGTGGCAGAAGGCCCTGCAGCGTCCATTCTCTCTCTCTCTCTCTCTCTCCTTCTCTCCCTCTTTCTCTGTCTGTTGCCCTCCAATGAATAAATAAAAATAAAACAAATGCCGGGCATGGTGGCGCACGCCTTTAATGACAGCACTCTGGAGGCAGAGGTAGGAGGATCACCATGAGTTTGAGGCCACCCTGAGACTCCATAGTGAATCCCAGGTCAGCCTGGGCTAGAGTGAGACCCAAACTCGAAAAAGGAAAAAAAAAAAAAAGTCAAGGGGGCTAGAGGGATGGCTTAGCAGTTAAGGGACTTGCCTGCAAAGCCTAAGGACCCAGGTTCAATTCCCCAGGACCCACATAAGCCAGATGCACAAGGTGGCACATGAGTCTGGAGTTCGACTGCAGTGGTTAAAAGCCCTCGGGCACCCATTCTCTCTCTCTTTCTCAAATAAATAAAATAACCAAATAAATAAAATATTAAAATATTTTTATAAAATAATGCCGAGTGTCCCTTCTGGGAGAATCAGGCTGAGGTAGGGATGGGAAGAAGGACAGGTATGGGCTGCACATAACCCTTATGGAAAAGCCTGGGTGTAATGTGGACCTTCCGAGACCTCAGCATGCTGTGGCCTCCTGGGGGTGGGGGAGGGGAGCATTTGTCTGGTCCCCTCCTGAGGTGGCGAGCCCTGGTTAAGCAGGAGTCCCACAGTCTTCCCCTCCCCTGGGCTGTCCTCTCACCTCCAAAAAACTCTTAATGGAATTAGCCCACTTTACAGGGGCCGGAATGAACATTAAGAGATGGGCTTGTGTGCAGCCATTCAACGAGGGGCCAGCTCACCTTGTGGATCCAGTCCATGCACACCAGGGCCTCCAGCCACTGCAGACGAACTCCAGATGCGTGCGCCCCCTTGTGCATCTGGCTTACGTGAGACCTGGAGAATCGAAGCGGGATCCTTTGGCTTCGCAGGCAAATGCCTTAACTGCTGTGCCATCTCTCCAGCCCCTGTTTGTTTTATTTTTATTTTATTTTATTTTATTTCTATTTACTTATTTATGAGATAGAAAGAGAGGAAGAAAGAGAAAGAATGGGTGTGCCAGGGTCTCTAGCCACTGCAAACGAACTGCAGGTGCATGCGCCACCTTGTGCATCTGGCTTATGTGGGTCCTGGGGAATCGAACCTGGGTTCTTTGGCTTTTCAGGCAAGTGCCTTAACCTAGCTAAGCCATCTCTCCAGCCTTCTCTCTCTCTCTCTTTTTTTTTTTTTTTTTTTTTTTTTTATTTATTTTTTTGAGATCGTCAGACAGAGAGGGAAAAAGGCAGATAGATAGAGGGAGAGTGGGCGCGCCAGGGCCTCCAGCCACTGCAAATGAACTCCCGATGCGTGCGCCCCCTCGTGCATCTGGCTTACATGGGTCCTGGGGAATCGAGCCTGTAACCGAGGTCCTTAGGCTTCACAGGCAAGCGCTTAACTGCTAAGCCATCTCGCCAGCCCTTCTCTTTGGTTTTTGAGGTAGAGTCTCACTCTAGCCCAGACTGACCTGGAATTCACTGTGTAGTCTCAGGGTGGCCTTGAACTCATGGCGATCCTCCTACATCTGCCTCCCCAGTTCTGGGGTTAAAAGGTGTGCATTTAGCACTTTTGGACTAACATCTGGCCTGGGGCAGGGAGACTGGTTTTTCTTTTTCCTTGTAGGGTTTTACTAGGTAGACCAGACTATTCTTGAACTCAAGATCCTCCTGCTTCGGGCCTAGAAGTGCTAGGATTACAGATGTGCACACCACCATATGGAGAATCTTGTCCTCTAGTGAATTTAGTTAAGTTCCTGGATTAGCCTGGTGTCCTGGCATGAGAGGGGAAGCAGGAAGTCTGGCTCTTAGCAACTGTGGGACTTCTTTCAGAACAACCAGTCCAAGCTTCCTCTTCTGTAAGAGAGATTGCCGACTGGCCGGGTAGCTGGAGAGGCTGCTAATGAGGCAAAGGTACTCTAACCAGGTGCTTAGAGAAGTGAATCCCGTCTTCATCCAGGCTCTTCTTGGCCTTGGATTTAGGCAGACCAGCTTCCTGGGCTGAGAGGAAGCTGAATTCCCTGGGCTGGAAGGAGAGGCCATGGGAACTGGAAGAAGGAGGGGGGGGAGAGAGAGGGGGCGGAGGAAGAGGAAGAGGGAACAAGGACAAGGTAGGGAGGGAGAGGAGGATTTGTGGTTTTTTTTTTTTTAAATATTTTATTAATTATTTGAGAAAGACACATGGGGGGGGGGAGAGAGAGAGAACGGGCGCTTCAGGGCCTCAGCCAAGGCCTCAGCCACTGCAAACGAACTCCAGATTCATGCGCCTGGTTTACATAGGTCCTGGGGAATTGAACCGAGGTCCTTTGGCTTTGCAGCCAAGTGCCTTAAGCGCTAAGCCCTCTTCTCCAGCCCCAGGGTTTGTTTTCTTTTAAACGTTTTTTTAAATATTTTGATTTTTGTTTATTTATTTATTTATTTTGAGGTAGGGTATCCCTCTAGCCCAGGCCAGTCTGGAATTCATTATGTAGTCTCAGGGTGACCTCAAACTCAAGGCAATTCTCCTGCCCCTGCCTCCCAAGTGTTTGGACTAAAGGCATGCGCAACAATAACCAGCTTTATTTTTATTTTATTTATTTATTTAGTTTTTCCGAGGTAGGGTTTCACTGTAGCTCAGGCTGACCTGGAATTCACTATGTAGTCTCAGGGTGGCCTCGAACTCATGGCAATCCTCCTACCTCTGCCTCCCCAGTGCTGGGATTAAAGGCATGTGCCACCACGCCTGGCTTTATTTTATATTTATTTATTTTCTATTTGAGACAGAAAGAGAGAGAGAGAGAGAATGGGCACGTCAGCGCCTCCAGCCACCGCAAACGAACTCCAGAAGCACGTGCCACCTTGCGCTTCTGGCTTATGTGGGTCCTGGGGAATTGAACCTGGGTCCTTTAGCCTCACAGGCAAGCGCCTTACCTGTTGAGCCATCTCTGCAGCCCCGAGGCTTTGTTCTCTGATCGCTGTTCAGAGGCAAGGAGTCACTCCTAAGATCATGACCCTGGAGTTTCCTCAAGCCTGGCTCACCTTCCAGAAGCCAAGACAGTCTGTCCCGTCCCCAAATGGCTCAGGTGAGGAGGATTCAGACTAGGAGAAGACCCAGCTCAGACACTGGTAAGACAGCCATAGAGGAGGGTCTTGGGGTGTGCCAGGAGGCTCCCATCCTCCTCCCAGCTGGTCAGGCAGCCCTGCAGGAAATAGAGGGTGGGATGGAGGTAGTGAAAGACCACTTTGTCCTGAGGCCGGTGTCCCTCAAACAGCATGCTTACTTGTGATGTTGAGGAAGTCTGGGGGCCTAAAAAGTTACAAAGCCCCCCATCTCAGTGGAGGGGAGGGGGCATGTCAAACCTCCAGGGTCTCTTCTACCACTGACACCAGTATGTTCTCTGCCTTCCAACTGAGGCAATAAATAAATAAATTAAATTAAAATAAAAAAATAATAAAGCCCTGTGTGGTGGCTCATGCCTTTAAATCCCAGCACTGGGGAGGAAGAGGTAGGAGGATCACCATGAATTTGAGGCCACCCTGAGACTACATAGTGAATTCCAGGTCAGCCTGGGCAAGACCCTACCTCGAGAAACCAAAATAAATAAATAAAAATAAAAATCAGGGCTGGAGAGATGGCTGAGCGGTTAAGGCGCTTGCCTGTGAAGCCTAAGGACCCATGCTCAACTCTCCAGATCCCACGTAAGCCAGACCCACAAGGTGACACAAGCATGTAAGGTCGCACATGCCCACTAGGTGGCGCAAGCGTCTGTTGTTTGATTGCAGTGCCTGGAGGCCCTGGAACGCCCATTCTCTCTCTCTCTCTCACTTTTTGTTGTTGTTGTTTTTTAGAGAGGACACAGATTTATTTTTATTTATTTATTTGAGACAGAGAGAGAGAGAGAGAGAATGGGTGCCCCAGGGCCTGTAGCCACTGCAAACGAACTCCAGATGCATGGGCCACCTTGTACATCTGGCTTATATGGGACCTGGAGAATTAAACTTGGGTCCTTAGGCTTCACAGGCATGCACTTTAACCGCTCAACTATCTCTCCAGCCTTCGCCCTCGCCCTCTCTTATAAAAAAAAAATAGTCGTTCTTTTGGGCTTGTCTCAAAAAGAATAAAAAGACAAATTAAAATTAAACCCCTTCAGGACTGGCGACATGGCTTAGCCATTAAGGCATTTGCCTGCAAAGCCAAAGGACCCGGGTTCAACTCCCCAGGACCCACTTAAGCCAGATGCACATGCATCCGGAGTTCATTTGCAGAGGCTGGGGGCCCTGACGCATCCATTCTCTCTCTCTCCTTCTCTCTCTCAAATAAATAAATTAAAATAAAATAAAAATATTTAAAATTAAACCCCTTCAGTGAAGGTGTTTGTTTCAGTAACCTCTGTCTGTCGACTCCCAGGTCTCTCAAGGAAGAGGCTCAGGCCTCTGAAAGCAAGCTTCGCTGAAGACCAGAGTTCAAACTTTGCCTGAGAGTTCTTGGAGCCTCCAGGCCAGGCCGTGCTCTCTGAGGGCCTGAGGGCCCATGTATGCTTCTCAGAAGTGGGATCCCAGTGTTCAAGGACCTGGCAGAGAATTCAAGCTGGGAGACGGGGAGGAGGAACAGGCAGCCAGGGCTTATCTCCCAACGAAGGTCAGGGCTCTTTCCTGTGCCAACACTGCCCAGAATCTCCTCCGAAGTGAAATGGCAGGGTCACGTTGAAATGGGCAGGCGTCACAGGCTGGAAGGGGGGCCGTGCCCACCGTGACAGGTGACCTCTCCTGTGTAGGAAGGGAAGAGGCTGAGACCCAGAGAAGCTAACTAGCTCACTGGGGCTTCCACAAGAAGCCATTCTCCAGTGTCACTCCAGGTCCCAGAGGCTGACATTAAGGCGTTTGACACACACCGGGGGGCAAGATCTTATCCTGTCTACGTGGTGCATGCTTAGAAGCACAGGCAGGAGGACTGTGAGTTCAAGGCCAGCGAGGGCGGCTGTCTAGTGAGACCTTGTCTCGCTACAAAATAAAACAGAAATAAGAGCAAAACAGCAAGGGCGAGATCTTGTTCTCATGGAGCTGTTAGTGAGGGAAAGGCCAGTGCAGATCCCTCAAGGCTGCGAGAAGTGGTTACACAGAGCAGACCCCCTTCACCCAGCTTGGAGCCTGTTGTGGAAGGCTTCCTTGGGGAGGGGATCTCTGAAAACCGAGCGGAGCCAGAGATAGGCAGAGAGCCAGCGAGGAAGAATGTCTCCGCCGCCTTCTGCCTCTAGGCAGACGTTGGAGGGTTTTAAATGGCACCCGGTCTTAGGGTGGCCAGGCAAAAAAAAAAAAAAAAAAATGAGGCATTTGAACAGGGCGTGGTGGCGCACGTCTTTAATCCCAGCACTCGGGAGGCAGAGGTAGGAGGATCGCCGTGAGTTCGAGGCCACCCTGAGACTACATAGTGAATTCCAGGTCAGCCTGAGCTACAGAGAGACCCTACCTTGGAAAACCAAAAACAAGGCACTCTATACATTTAAACTTCAGATAAATAACAAATACATCTTTAGCTTAAGTATATTCCCAAACAGTATTGGGAATATGCTTATACTAAATAATTGTTCGTGGTTTATGTGAAATTCTAATTCAACTGAATGATATATATATATATTTTTTTTCCTGATATAGGGTCTCACTCGAGCCTTCAGGCCAGGCTGACCTGGAACTCACTCTGTAGTCTCAAGCTGGCCTCCAACTCACAGTAATCGTCATACCTCAACCTGGGATTAAAAATATTGCTTTAGCTGGGCACGGTGGCGCACGCCTTTGGTCCCAGCACTTGGGAGGCAGAGGTAGGAGGATCGCGAGTTCAAGTCCACCCTGAGACAACATAGTGAATTGAAGGTCAGCCGGGGCTAAAGTGAGACCCTACCTTGAAAAAAAAAAAAAAAAGAAAAACAGTTTCTTATTAAAAAAAAAATACTTTTTGTGGGCTGGGCATGGTGGCGCACGCCTTTAATCCCAGCAGCTGGGAGGTGGAGGTAGGAGGATCTCCGTGAGTTCGAGGCCACCCTGAGACTACATAGTGAATTCCAGGTCAGCCTGAGCTGGAGAGAGACCCTACCTCAAGAAATAATAATAATAATAATAATAATAAGGAAGTGGTTGGGACATAACGTTATGCAGCTGCTATATTGTGTGGGAAGAGCAGGGAAGGCGATTAATTTCAGTGGAGTAACAGTAGGGCTGGGGAATAGCCTTGCCTCCTCCCAGCCTGACCCCCACTGCGAATCCCAATTTTTTTTTTTTTTTCGAGGTAGGGTCTCACTCTAGCCCAGACTACCCTGGAACTCACTCTGTAGTCTCAGGGAGGCCTCAAACTCACAGTGATCCTCCTACCTCTGCCTCCAGAGTGCTAGGATTAAAGGTGTGCGCCACCATGCCTGGCCAAACCCCACATTAAAAAAAAATATTTTATTTTTTACATATTTTATTTATTTGAGAGCGAGAAAGAGGCAGGGAGAAAGAGAGAGAAAAAGAATGGGCACGCCAGGGCTTCCAGCCACTGCAGACGAACTCCAGACACATGCGCCCCCTTGTGCATCTGGCTAACGTGGGTACTGGAGAGTCAAACTGGGATCTTTTGACTTTGCAGGCAAGCGTCTTAACTGCTAAGCTATCTTTCCAGCTGCCCGTCTACCTCTTTTCTTTTTTTTCTTTAATTTTATTTTAGTATACTTACTTTATTTATTTGAGAGAGAGAGAAACAGAGGGAGGGCAGGAGAGACTGGGCACGCCAGGGCCTCCAGACACTGCAAATGAACTCCAGATGTATGCGTGCGTCCCCTTGTGCATCTGACTTATGTGGGTCCTAGAGAGTCGAACTGGGATCCTTTGGCTTTGAAGGCAAGCGCCTTAGCCACTAAGCCATTTCTCCAGCCCCTTAATATTTTATTTTTATTTATTTATTTGAGAGAAGGAAAAGGCAGAGAGAGAGAAAGAGAGAGAGAGAATGGGCACGCCAGGGCTTCCAGCCACTGCAAACGAACTCCAGATGCATGCACCACCTTGTGCATCTGGCTTATGTGGGTCCTGGGGAATCGAACCGAGGTCCTTTGGCTTTGCAGGCAAGCACCTTAATGGCTAAGTCATCTCTCCAGCCCCCCACATTTTATGTTGTTTGTTTGTTTTTTTTTTTTGTTTTTCCAAGGTAGGGTCTGGCTTTAGCCCAGGCTGAACTGGAATTCACTTGTGTAGTCTCACACTGGCCTCGAACTCAAGGTGATCCTCCTACCTCTGCCTCCAGAGTGCTGGGATTAGAGGCGTGTGTCACCACGCCCGGCAGGCACACTCCACTTGGCTCCTAGAGGGGTGTTGGAAGGGGGGCAGGCTCCCTCTGCAGCTGGTCAGTCCCTGGTTTCCCACCTCAGATCTGCCTCTGCTGCTCCCAGAGGGCTTACTTCTGAGTACAGGAATCTGACTTTATCTCAAAGGTCACCTTGCCCAAGCTTAGCCCTGGAGAGCAACATTCCTCACATTCCAAAGTCCTCACCAGAGATGGAATGCCCAGGTCTTCTGCCGGACTTACTGAGGGCCCACCATGGGCCCCTCAGAGATCTAGGCTAGGGTTCCAGTTAAATTCCATCTCTGAGCCACGGGGGGGTAGATGGTGGTGCATGCCCTGAAGTCCCAGCCCTGGGGAGGCAGAGGTAGAAGGATCCCCTGAGTTCAAGACCAGCCTGGGCGACAGAGTGAGTTTCAGGTCAGCCTGGGCTACAGTGAGACCCCCACCTCAAAAGAAAACACAGAAGGGAGCACACGCCTTTAATCCCAGCACTCGGGAGGCAGAGGTAGGAGGATCGCCGTGAGTTCGAGGCCACCCTGAGACTACAGAGTGAATTCCAGGTCAACCTGAGCTAGAGTGAGACCCTACCTTGAAAAATAAAGAAGGGACCGTTCTCACTTAGGGTTCCATGAGGCCACCCAGCCCCTTCTCCTCTGTGTTCTCTGAATTTTTTTTTTTTCTTCTTTTTTGGCTTTTCGAGGTAGGGTCTCACTCTAGCCCAGGCTGACATGGTATTCACTATGTAGTCTCAGGATGGCCTCGAACTCATGGTAATCCTCCTACCTCTGCCTCACAAGTGTTGGGATTAAAGGCCTGCACCACTACGCCTGGCTTTTTTTTTTTTAAACATATTTTATTTATTTATTTATTTATTTGGTTTTTCAAGATAGGATCTCACTCTAGTTTAGGCTAACCAGGAATTCACTATATAGTCTCAGGATGGCCTTGAACTCCCACCTCTGCCTCCCCAGTGCTGGGATTAGAGGTGTGTGCACTGCCAGGCCTGGCTAGTTTTACTTTTTTAGAGAGAGAGAATTGCCTAGAGCCTCAGCCACTGCAATCAAATTCCAGATGCTTGCGCCACCTAGTGGGCGTGTGAAACCTCGCGCTTGTCTCATCTTTGTGTGTCTGGTTCACATGGGATCTGGAAGGGTCGAACATGGGTCCCTAGTCTTTGCAGGCAAGCACCTGAACCGCTAAGCCATCTCTGCAGCCCCACGGGTTGGGATCATTGAATTTCTTTCCATCATTCATTGGGTACCCAGGGCAGGGATACTCAGGATTCTGTTAATACAAGATATATCTTCTCAGCCAGGCGTGGTGGCGCACGCCTTTAATCCCAGCACTCGTGAGGCAGAGGTAGGAGGATTTTCGTGAGTTCGAGTCCACCCTGAGACTCCATAGTGAATTCCAGGTCAGCCTGGGCTAGAGTGAGACCCTACCTCGAAAAACAAAACAAAACAAAAAGATATGTCTTCTCGGGCTGGAGAGATGGCTTAGGGGTTAAGCGCTTGCCTGGGAAGCCTAAGGACCCCGGTTCGAGGCTCGATTCCCCAGTACCCACGTTAGCCAGATGCACAAGGGGGCGCACGCGTCTGGAGTTCGTTTGCAGTGGCTGGAGGCCCTGGCACGCCCATTCTCTCTATCTCCCTCTTTCTCTCTCTGTCTGTTGCTCTCAAATAAATAAATAAATTAATTAATTTAAAAAAAGATATGTCTTCTCTTTGTGCCTGTGTGTGTGCGGGGGGGGAGGGGTGTGTGTACACCTGCCGACTTTGGCCTCCACACTGAAGCGTCCCCCAAGCTTGCTCACGTCACACCAACCTAACACTTGCTGCCGGAATGCAGGCACCTCCCATGCCCAGACCTCTCTGCCCTGTCCTGCCGCGTTTGCAGTGCCCAAGCTTACAGCCTGAAATCCCCTGTCTGTTGCCAGTGTGATTCATAGGTCACTGTTCTGCTGTGTCCACAGCAGGTTCTAACCTCACCTTCCCGAGACTTCACGCTGCCCTGGCCTCGCCACGCCCCGACTATTCTATGCAGGGCAGCCTGCGTGATCCCTCAGAAGGCACCCTTTCTTTCAAAAAGTCCTTGGGGGGGGGGCGTCTCTGATCCCTGGTTCCTCCAACTTCAATCCCATCTTTTCCACGTTTGTGGGCCCACCCCATCCCCGGCTCCAGTGGTCTGTCCTGAGCGGGTGTCTTTTTTCTACTAGCTTCTAACTGCTGCTGTCTCCTGATTGATGCTTATTGAGTGCTATCTTCATGTAGTTTTCTTTTTTCTTTTTTGGCTTTTTGAGGTAGGCTCCCACTCTGGCCCAGGCTGACCTGGAATTCACTATGGAGTCTCAGGGTGGCCTCGAACTCACAGCGATCCTCCTACACCTCTGCCTCCCGAGTGCTGGGATTAAAGGCGTGCGCCACCACGCCCGGCCTTTTAAATTTATTTTCAAGCAGGGAGAGACAGACACAGAGTGAATGGGCACGCCAGGGCCTCCAGCTGTTGCAAACAAACTATATTTATTTATTTATTTATTTATTTATTTATTTATTTATGGGGTGGGTGGGGGGGCTCTAGCCACTGCAAAGGAACTCAAGAGGCATGCGCCACCATGGGCATCTGGCTTATGTGGGTCCTGGGGAATCGAACCTGGGTCCTCAGGCTTCTCAGGCAAGTTCCTTCCCTTCTAAGCCATCTCTCCAGCCCCTCCCCACTTTATTTTACCTTAATAGATTCATCTGATCCATAAGTATTCCAGGAGATGGTAACAGGTTAAGTTTATACTTCTTGGGGGACTGAAACCCCAGGATGTGGGGAGGTTGCACCAGGCTGGTGTATTTTTTTTTCGGGGGGGGGGGTGATGTCCACTCCTCTAGGACTTAGGGAAGATCCTGGAAGGCAAGTGGTTTCGGACCCACATCGTGTGCCCGGCAGCCAGTCATCTCAATGGCACCGAGAGTCTCTGGACGCTGTGGGGCTGAGGCCTGGGGACAGCGCGGGGGGCAGGGGGGAGGGAGAAGGTGGGGGAAACCCCCCAGAGAATTGGCCCATCTGGGGCGGGCTGGGGGCCAGATGGACTGAGCCTCTGCGGGGAGGCCGGGTGCACTGGTTGCCATGGGGACCTGGGGCTGCAGCCCCGCCCCATCGGGCGGGGGAGCAGGTGGCAGAGGGGGGGGAACCCTGTGCAGACTGGGGGGAGGGGTCGGCAGGGGCCCCCGCGGGGGTCGGCCCGGCCACACACACACACACACACACACACACACACACACACACACACGGGGCAGCTTCTCCACAAGGCAGCCCAGTGGGACTTGGAGGGACTGGACCAGGCTTCCTGGACACTGGGTGGTGGCATACTACTTTTTTTTGTAACTCTGGGAGCATTTTCTGCCTAGATGGAGGTTATTTCCTCATCTAATTGATGCCAGCCATAACACCCACAACTGGGTAAGCTGGGGGAGCTGCTGGAGGCTCCCAGCACCCCAATGTCTGTCTCCATTGTACACAGGAGGCAACAGCAGCCTGGAGTGGGCACAGGGTCCTGTGTGGTAGATACCAGAAACAGAATTAAGAAATGGAGGTGTCTCATGGGCTGGACGGATGGCTTAGCGGTTAAGGCGTCTGCCTGCAAAGCCAAGGATCCAGGTTCGATCCTCCAGTACCCATGTAAGCCAGATGCGCAAGGGCTGGAGAGATGGCTCAGTGGTTAAGCGCTTGCCTGTGAAGCCTAAGGACCCCGGTTCGAGGCTGGATTCCCCCCAGGACCCACGTTAGCCAGATGCACAGGGGGGCGCATGCATCTGGAGTTTGTTTGCAGTGGCTGGAGGCCCTGGTGTGCCCATTCTCTCTCTCTCTTTCTGCCTCTCTCTCTCTCAAATAAATAAATAAAGTAAAATTATTTTAAAAAATTAAGTCAGGAGGCTGGGCGTGGTGGCGCACGCCTTTAATCCCAGCACTCGGAAGGCAGAGGTAGAAGGATTGCCATGAGTTTGAGGCCACCCTGAGACCACATAGTGAATTCCAGGTCAGCCTGAGCTAGAGTGAAACCCTACCTTGAAAAACCAAAAAAACAAACAAACAAACAAAAAAATGAAATCAGGTGTTCAGCACCCGGAGGCAGAGGTAGGAGGATCGCCATGAGTTTGAGGCCACCCTGAGACTACATAGTGAATTCCAGGTCAGCCTGGGCTGGAGTGAGACCTTACCTTAAAAAAAAAAAAAAAAAAAAAAAAAAAAAAAAAAAGGAAAAGAAAGAAAGAAAGAGGGCTGGAGAGATGGCTTAGCGGTTAAGCACTTGCCTGTGAAGCCTAAGGACCCCGGTTCAAGGCTCGACTCCCCAGGACCCACGTTAGCCAGATGCACAAGGGGGCGCACGCGTCTGGAGTTTCTTTGCAGTGACTGGAGGCCCTGGCACACCCATTCTCTCTCTCTATATCTGCCTCTTTTTCTTTCTGTCTGTTGCTCTCAAATAAATAATTAATTAAAAAAATAATAATAAATAAATAAATAAATAAATCAGGTGTTGGCCTCCCAGCACTCCAACCCTCACCTTCTGGTGGAGCCCAGAATGTGCACTAAGGGGAGGTTCTGGAAGAAAAATCCTTCCCTTCCCTGAGCTGCCAAGGTGGTTTGAGGGCGCAGAGCCCAGGCCTGGGCTGCCTTGTGCAACAAAGACCCTGGTGGCTCTTTTACTCCTACCTACTGCGTCCCTTCCCTCAGGGTCGCATTGACAGTGGCCCTGGGATGACAGCCTGGCTCTCCCCTCAGCCCAGGTGAGTAGAAGAGCTGGGGATCCTGCCCAACCCCTCTCCCCAGGGGGCTTCCCTGTTTTCCCCACCTTTCCCTCAGGACCCCTTTCTGAGCTCTCCCAGCAGTGGAAGCTTGGGCAGGCGCTGGATGCCTCTAGTGGAGATGCAGGCCGGCCTGGTGGTGCTGGTGTTGGCATAAGGGGCTTTGGACTGGGTGGGAGGTCTTGGGCCCAGGAGGCAAGAAGGTCTGTGCCTTTAAGGTACTGCTTGCTTGCTTGCTTCTGGAGCTAGGGTGTGGGAGCTCGCCTGCACACACACACACACACACACACACACACTCACACACACTCACGCAAGTCTCACAGTCACAGAGCCACACACATCATACACTCCCACAAGCTCTCCTCTCTCTCCCCCTCCCTCCCTCTGCACACACTCCCCCTTCTCTCTCTCTCTGTCTCTCTCCCTCCCTTCCTTCCTCTCTCCCACCACACTGACACACACTCACCCAGGCAGCCGGCTCCCTCTCTCCCCAAGGTCTAGTTTTGAACCACAGGAACAAGGGAGGAAGAGGAAGAAGGCAAGGAGCCCTGACCCAGAAATAAATGGGCTCTGCCTCCATCCATCCCTCCAAGCGCATGAGAGAGAGGGGCTTGTTTTTCAATTTGGCACGCCTGCCCTGGGTCACGGGCTGCAGAAGGGGGTGGTAGTTGAGGGGGGGGCCCTGCTGAGTGGTGGGGAGGCAGAGGGAGAGAGGGACTGTTTGGCCCAGGGCCCAGCCTGTCGGGATACAAACCCAAGAATCAGAGGGGGAACCTCCCCACTCACACACACAAAAAAAAGCAAGGTGGGGCTCACTTCTAGCACAAAGGAAGCAGGCATGGGGGCAGAAATAATTGTCATTGGGGGATTAGCCACAGAAAGATTGACCAGTGAGTGACCTTTTGACTCATGAAGCAGAGGCCCTTGAGCCCTCGAGAGTCATTTTCCCCTTTATTTTACACCTTTAGTCAAATCCTGGACCAGAATACATACATACATACATACATACATACATACATACATGTATGTATGTATAATTTTTTTTTCTTAATTTTTGGTTTTTCGAGGTAGGGTCTCACTCTGGCCCAGACTGACCTGGAATTCACTATGTAGTCTCAGGGTGGCCTTGAACTCTCGGCGATCCTCCTACCTCTGCCTCCCGAGTGCTGGGATTAAAGGCGTGTGCCACCAAGCCCTGCTATTTATTTATTTATTTGAGAGAGAGAGAGAGGGAGAGAATAAGTGTACCAGGGCCTCTAGCCACTGCAAAGGAACTCCAGATGCGTGTGCCACCATGTGCATCTGGCTTACATGGGTCCTGGGGAATCGAACCTGGGTCCTTAGGCTTCACAGGCAAGCACCTTAACCACTGAGCCATCTCTCCAGCCCCAGAATTCCCCCCACGCCCCCGTCAGTGCTGGAGATGGAACCCAGTACCTCTAGAATGCCAGGAAGACATGCTCCTTGTGAGGTACACCACTGTTTCTGGACTAGAACTCTTCCCAGAGCTCTGAGATATGACCCTCCCCCACCCCCTTCTTTCTCTTTTGTCTGGAGATAGAATCAAGGTGTTGGGAATACTAAGCAAGCGGTTCCTACCTACCACTGAGCCGCACTGCCATTCCTTCTGCATCAGCCTGGAGGCAGGCGGTACCCTAGTGAATGCCCAGCGCGCTGCCCCCTCTGCAGAGTATTCAATAGGCTGTTCTTTCTCGCCAGCCTGACTTGGTGGCACATGCCTGAATCCCCAGCACGTGGGCGGCTGAGACAGGAGGGTCACTCGATCTAGGCTAGCCTAGGCTACGCAGCGAGACCCTGTCTCAAACAAACGAATCAAAACCAGATACCCTCCCCTCCTCTCCAGCCTCTTTGACCCAAAAAACTGCTCTCAATCTCTAGTCCCAGTGCTCTGGAGGCAGAGGTAGGAGGATCCCTGTGAGTTCGAGGCCAACCTGAGACTATATAGTGAATTCCAGGTCAGCCTGGGCTAGAGTGTGATCCTACCTCGAAAAACCAAAACAGAACAAAAAACTGCCAGGCGTGGTGGCGCACGCCTTTGATCCCCAGCACTTGGGAGGCAGAGGTAGGGGGATCGCCATGAGTTCGAGGCCATCCTGAGACTACATAGTGAATTCCAGGTCAGCCTGAGCTAGAGTGAGAGAGACTCTATCTCGGAAAACCAAAGCCAAAAGAAAACGAAACAAAGCAAAGCAAAACAAAACAAAAAAAACTGTTTTAATAAGTCATCTCTCTAGGCCCCACCACTTTAAAAAGCAAGAAAGGGTGCTGGAGAGATGGCTCAGTGGTTAAGGCACTTGCATGCAAAGCCAAAGGACCTAGGTTCCATTCCCTAGGACCTTTTTTTTCTTTTTCGAGGTAAGGTCTCACTCTAGTCCAGGCTGACCTGGAATTCACTATGTAGTCTCAGGGTGGCCTTGAACTCATGGCGATCCTCTTACCTCTGCCTCCCAAGTGCTGGGATTAAAGGCATGCGCCACCACCCCCGGCTCCCCAGGACCTTCTTAAGCCAGATGCACAAGGGGGCGCATGCCTCTGGAGTTCCTTTGCTGTGGCTGAAGGTGTTAGCATGCCCATTCTCTCTCTCTCTCTGCCTCTTTTTTGTCTCAAAAAACAAAATAAAATAAAACAACATAAAATAAAATAAAATGGTCCTGGGGAGATGGCTTAGCAGTTAAGGCACTTGCCTGTAAAGCCAAAGGACGCAGGTTTGATTCCCTAGGACCCACATAAGCCAGACGCTCAAGGTGGCGCATGTGTCTGGAATTCCTTTGCAGTGGCTGGAAGCCCTGGTGCACCCATCCTCTCTGTATCTGCCTCTTCCTCTCTCTCTCTCAAATAAATAAAAATAAAATAAAAAGGCACCCTTAAAAAATATAAAATAAATTTTAAAAAGCAAGCGAGTAAGCGGGCCATGGTGGTGCAAACCTTTAATCCCAGCACTGGGGAGGCAGAGGTGGGAGGATCATTGTGAGTTCAAGGCCACCCTGAGGCTGCATAGTGAATTCCAGGTCAGCCTGGGCTAGAGTGAAACCCTACCTTGAAAAACCAAAAACCACCACCAACAAGGACAAAAACAACAAAAAAAAAACCCAAGCAAGTGTATTCCTGAGTGAGACACATTGTTGCTTTTCTTACTTTGTATCATTTGTTAGGATTACCCTAAAGCAGTTAGCCACTCTAGTTGGATCTGGAGGGTGCTAAACTCTAGCCTCCTGGTGTGAGATCTCTATCTTCCCTGCCCCTCCCATCTCCACTATAGGAACGGGGCGGGGTGGGGCACCAGGACCCAGATATTTCTCAGAGGGATCCAGACTGCTGTTGCCAGGGCCACAATCCATTCCAGTTAGACAGAGCCTTACTGAGTACTGCCAGAGTCAGGCCTTGTGCTGGGTTCTGGGCATAGATGTGAATTAGACTCTGTCTCCCAGCACTGGGGACAACAGACTTCCAATAATGGTCTTGTAATGGGGTGCTAGGGGGTCCAGGAAAGTCCTTGAACCCCAAACCCTAGGTTCATTTCTAATTTTATTTTTATTTATTTGACAGAGAAAGAGGGAGAGAATGGGTGCGCCAGGGCCTCCAGCCACTGCAAATGAAAACCAGACGCATGTGCGCCCCCTTGTGCTAATGTGGGTCCTGGGGACTCGAACCTGGGTCTTTTGGCTTTGCAGGCAAACGACTTGATCGCTAAGTCATCTCTCCAGCCCTCGTTTCTAATTTTAGTCAAAGAATAGAATAAAAAAAGAAGACTGAGGGGCTGGAGGGATGGCTTGACAGCGGTTAAGGCGCTTGCCTGCAAAGCCAAAAGACTCAGGTTCAGTTCCCCAGGACCCATGTAAGCCAGATACCCAAGGTGGCACATGTGTCTGGAGTTCATTTGCAGTGGCTGGAGGCCCTGGCTCACCCATTCCCCCCTTCCTCCCTCTCTCTGCCTCTTTCTGTCTGTAAAATATATAAATAAAAATAAAATATTAAAAAATTAAAAAGGCGGAGAAGAATTATTATTAAATGATTATATTTATTGAGGGAAGTACAGAGCCAAAGAAAGGCACCCACGTGGCTAGAGATCCCACGTGGAGGGCCTGGTAAAAAGCTTGGAAAGAAAAAAGAAAGTTTAAGGAGCTCCTGCCAGGTGCTCAATAAATATAATCATTTAATAATTATCTTTCTCAGTCTTTTTTTATTTATTTATTTTGTTTTTTCTATTATTTATTTGAGAATGACAGAGAGAAAAAGAGGCAGATAGAGAGAGATAATGGGCGCGCCAGGGCCTCTAGCCACTGCAAACGAACTCCAGACGCATGCCCCCCCACCCCCGTGCATCTGGCTAACGTGGGTCCTGGGGAGTCAAGCTTTGAACCAGGGTCCTTAGGCTTCACAGGCAAGTGCTTAACCGCTAAGCCATCTCTCCAGCCCTCAGTCTTCTTTTTCATTCAACTCTTTGGCTAAAATTACAAACCAAGGCCGCGCGCGTGGTGGCGCACGCCTTTAATCCCAGCACTTGGGAGGCAGGGGTAGGAGGATCTCCGTGAGTTCGAGGCCACCCTGAGACTACATAGCGTTACAGCACCAAAGAAGCATGAGTATGATGCAGGGTGACAAGATCCCACATGGTCTATCCGGGGGGCTTCCTGATAAGCTGCTTACTGCTGGCTCTGAGAGTGTGGGAGTCCCACAGTCTGCTCCCCAGAGCCCATCTCAGAGTCAAATAGGGGGGTGGCTCAATGTCAGAGCACTTGCTCAGCCAGCAGGAGGCGCTGGGCTCAATCCAAGCATCACCACAAAAACAAACAGGGCTGGAGAGATGGCTTAGTGGCTAAGGAGCTTGCCTGCAAAGCCAAAGGACCGGGGTTCGATTCCCCAATACCCACGTAAGACAAGTACACAAGGGGGCGCACGCGTCTGGAGTTTGTTTGCACTGGCTGGAGGCCCTGGCGCACCCATTCTCTCCCCTCTCTCTCCATCCCTCCCCCCTTCTCTCTCTCAAATAAGTACAATAAAATAAATAAATTTAAAAAGTAAAAAAAAAAAAAAAAAATCAGTCGGGCATGGTGGCACACGCCTTTAATCCCAGCAGTCGGGAGGCAGAGGTAGGAGGATCACCATGAGTTTAAAGGCCACCCTGAGACAACATAGTGAATTTCAGGTCAGCCTGGGCTAGAGCGAGACCCTACCTTGAAAAACAAAAACAAATAAACAAACAAAAAAAAAGTCTAGGCATCCGAACTGGGGGCTTCCCCTCCATCTGCACTGGCATTGCACGAGAAACTTGGGAAGTAGGGATCTCCCTCATCATTAAATGCCCCCTGGAAATGTCACTGTTCCCCTTTCTGGACACAGACAATAGCATCTGGACTCTTAGCCAGTTTCCTAGGTTATAATTATGTTAGGACCAAGGGAGTAACCATAGGGGATCCCTCTTTGGGATTTCATCAATCTGGGCAGGCTATTTGTGCCTTCTTGGTGGTGGTGTTTAGTTTATTTATTTATTTATCTTTAGAGAGAGAGAATTGGCACACCAGGGCCTCAGCCACTGTAATCGAACTCCAGACCCTTGCGCCACCTAGTGGGCACGTGTGACCTTGAGCTTGCCTCATCTGGCTTATGTGGGATCTGGAGAGTCAAACATGGGTCCTTAGGCTTCGCAGGCAAGCGCCCTAACTGCTAAGCCGTCTCTCCAGCCCTGTTTATTTTTTTCAAATAGGGTCTCATGTAGCCCAGGCTGGTTGTGAAGTAACTATGTAGCCAATCCTTTTGCCTCCATCTTTCAAGTGCTGGGATTAAAAGCTTGTGCCACATGCCTGATTTCTTCATGGAGTTTACATTTTTATTTTTGTTTTTGTTTTTCAAGGTAAGGGCTCACTCTATGTAGTCTCAGGGTGGCCTCGAACTCAAGGCGTCTGCCTCCCAAGGCTGACCTGGCACTCACTGTATAGTCCCAGGCTGGTCTTGAATTCACAGCAATCCTTCTACCTCAGCCTCACGAGTGCTGGGATTTAAATGTGTGTGCCCCACACCCTCACCATGTATTTTTTTCTTTCTTTTCTTTTTCTTTTTTCTTTTTCTTTTTCTTTTTTAAATTTATTTATTTATGATAGAGAGAGAGAGGGAGAGGACAGAAGAGAATGGGCACACCAGGGCCTCCAGCCACTGCAAATGAACTCCAGGCACAAGTGTCACCATGTGATTCTGGCTTATGTGGGTCCTGGGGAATTGAACCTGAGCCCTTAGGCTTCGCAGGCAAATACCTCTTAACTGCTAAACCATCTCTCCAGCCCCTCCATGGATTTTTTTAAAAATATATTTTATTTATTTATTTATTTAAGAGAGACAGATAGAGAGGAAGAGGCAGAGAGAAAGAGAGAATGGGCGTGCCAGGGTCTCCAACCACTGCAAACAAATTCCAGATGCATGCGCCCCCTTGTGCACCTGGCTTATGTGGGTCCTGGGGAATTGAACCTGGGTCCTTAGGCTTTCCAGGCAAGTGCCTTAATCACTAAGCCATCTCTCCAGCCCCACCAAGGGTTTTTGTCAGATCCGCTTAGTGTGCTCAGTGTCCCTCCTCTCTCTCTCCTCTTCTAGCTCGCCAAGTTGCCCTGGCTGGCCTTGAACTCCTTGGCTCAAGGGGTCCTCCTGTCTCAGGGTTTGGAATAGCTGAGATTACACTTGGCTATTTTGTTTCCTTTAAATTAACTCACTTAGCAAGGAAGCTGCACTGGTACTCTAAATGGAAACCCAGCATGACTTTCCAAAAAAACAGAGGGTAAAGATAAAAATAAATTCAACAAAAATGAACCAGTTCTAGCTTACTGTGCCATACAGATTTGCCATACAGATTTCCCTAGTGTTAGGAAGGTTTTGGAGCGCCGGCCTGGGATACATAGCAAGACCCCGTCTCACAAGAAAACAACAACAAAAAGCATTAAAGACATATCATATCAGCCCCCACATTAAGCCATTGTCCTTCTCCCAGACTTAATATCTGTTGTAGTCAGGTTCGCATTGCTGGCAGAAATCACCTGACCAAGAGCAGCTTTTGGGGGAAAAGGGGTTTATTTTGGCTTACAGACTCGAGGGGAAGCTCCACGATGGCAGGGGAAAATGATGGCATGAGCAGAGGATGGACATCACCCCCTGGCCAACATCAGGTGGACAACAGCAACAGGAGAGTGTGCCAAACACTGGCAAGGGGACACTGGCTATAACACCCATAAGCCCTCCCCCAACAATACACTGCCTCCAGGAGGCGTTAATTCCCAAATCTCCATCAGCTGGGGAGCCTAGCATTCAGATCAACTAAGCTTATGGGGGATGCCTGAATCAAACCACCACACTATCTAAAAGGAAGACCTGGGCTGGAGAGATGGCTTGGCAGTTGCAACATTTGCCTGCAAAGCCAAAGGAGCCTCAGGTTCGATTCCCCAGGACCCATGTAAGCCAGATACACAAGGTGGCGCATGCATCTGGAGTTCGTTTGCAGTGTGGCTAGAGGCCCTGGAGCACCTTTTCTCTCTCTCTCTCTTCCTCTCTGAAATAAATAAATAAAAATAAAATTTTAAAAAATTTTAGAAGGAAGAACTTACTTTTTTTTAATTTTTTTTTTTTTTTTTTTTTGTGGTGTTGGGGATTGAACCTAGGACCTTATGCAAGCTAGACAAGTACTCTACCATTTGAGCTACTTTTATTAAAATAATATCTCAGGGCTGGAGAGTTGGCTTAGCAGTTAAGGTGCTTGCCTGCGAAGCCTAACGACCCAGGTTCAACTTCCTGGAATCCACCCTTATAGGCCAGATGCACATGGTGATGCTTGTGTCTGGAGTTCATTGTGCGGACCCCTGAGCCTTCATACCCCACCCCCTATTCTACTCATGGACTGTACCAGGCTAAGGCCCTCTGATCCAAGGATCAGACATTCAGCACTAAAGTAGCAAACTTAAGACCTCGGGATTTCATATATATATATATGTATATACATTTTAAATTTATTTATTACAGAGAGCGAGAGATGGAGAGAGAAAGAGAGAATGGGCATACCAGGGCCTCTAGCCACTGCAAACAAACACCAGACGCATGCGCCACCATGTAGGGAATCGAACCTGGGTCCTTAGGCTTCGCAGGCGAGTGCCTTGACCCCTAAGCCAACTCTCCAGCCCAGAACCTCGGGATTTCTGATAGAGGCCACGCATCAGGGTACAGCTTGGGGACCTGGCAACGGAGAGGGGAACACACTGGCTGTTATATGATCCAGCTCTGTTTCCCTATCAGATGTCCTTGAGCAAGGCCTGGTGGGAGCCACAGGCCCTTGTCTGAATGACCCCATGATTTCTCCTCAGAGCTCCTGGAAGCTTAAAGAGCAGAAGGCCCTAGCCTGGCCCCTGCCTGCCCCTCCTGCCCACTCCCTCCCAGTCCCGCTCAGGGATCCACTGAGCATTACACCTGGAACACAGGCATGCTGTCGGAACAGACGAATTCATGAATTCTTTGCTGGGTGCTACTTTCTGTACCCTTTGCTTGGGGTGCCCTCCCCCCTTTACAGGGTGCAAGCTTTCATTTATCATCTCTTAAAACCCCACTTAGATGCACCTCTCCTCCCCCCCCTTTTTTTTTTCTGAGGTAGGGGGTCTCTCTCTAGCCCAGGCTGACCTGGAATTCACTAATGGCGATTCTCCTACATCTGCCTCTCAAGGATTAAAGGTTTTTTCCTTTTTTTAAAAAATTTTAAATATTTTATTTATTCATTTGAGGGAGAGAAGGCAGATAGAGAATGGGCGCATCAGGATTTCCAGCCACTGCAAACGGAACTCCAGAGGCATGTGCCGCCTTGTGCATCTGGCTTACGTGGGTCCTGGAGAATCGAACCTAGGTCCTTAGGCTTCACAGGCAAGCGCCTTAACCGCTAAGCCATCTCTCCAGATTCCCCTCCCTTTTTTTTTGTAAGAAGCTTCCTTTGAAATGTCCCAGAACAGCTAATCACTATGAATGCAGCAAGACTCTACTGAGCATAGTCGGGCGTGGTGGCGCACGCCTTTAATCCCAGCACTCGGGAGGCAGAGGTAGGAGGATCGCCGTGAGTTCCAGGCCACCCTGAGACTCCATAGTGAATTCCAGGTCAGCCTGAGCTAGAGTGAGACCCTACCTCAAAACACAAACAAAAAAAGGTGTTTGCAGTGTGCAGCTGGACACCATGCAAGGGTTTAGAGTGACCAGGGCAAAAACCACCATTGTCTTTTTTTTTTTTCCCCCTTTGGTTTTGCGAGGTAGGGTCTCACTCTAGCTCAGGCTGACCCGGAATTCACTATGCAGTCTCAGGGCGTCCTCGAACTCACAGCGATCCTCCAACCTCTGCCTCCCGAGTGCTGGGATTAAAGGCATGGGCCACCACCACGCCGGGCAAAAAAAAACCCACCATTCTCCACCAGGCTTCTTAGATCCCAGCTGTCAGGGCGTTCTGTCTCTGCTTGGCCAACTTGAGGAGAGGTTGTGGTGCCCTCTCTCTCTCTCTCTCTCTTTCTCTCTCTCTGTGTACCTGGAGCTCCAAGGCTGGCCCAAGGCACTGAGCTTAGGTCATCTTGGTATGTGGCTGGTTGTAATGTCACCCACCAGGCAGTCTCCCCACCCTGAGCTGGAATTTGGAGAACAATGTAAGGATAACGACGTTGGTCACAGCTTACTGAACCCTGGGGTGTCAGGCGCCTGGCCCCACACCTCAGCCACCTGACAATACGCACTGACCAGGCGACTCCAACCTGGCCCCGCAGACCACACATCTCCCCAGCGCTTCCCACACCCCTCCACCCCCCACCCCCAACACAGGCCCTATGGGAACTTCTTCTGGAGGCTGGATTCCAGAAGTCTCCTCCTTCTGAGCCCAGCCCCCCATCCCCCAGCACTGGCCTGGCTTCCTGGAATTTGTCCTCCTAATTGAAACCAAACACCGGGGCTCCTCACGGGCTGTGCCCCAGAGGCCCCTGTGGGTTTCTGTTTTCCTCCCTCCTCCCTTCCTCGATTGGGGCCTCTGAGGGTGGCTGGGGGGTGGGGTGCTCAGCCCAAGGCTGCATTGGGGAGGGTTGGTTTGCAGTTCTGCACAGAGAGTGTGGGGATTAGGAGCCTCCAGCTGCTGGGCAAGCGAATGTCACTGGCTGGAGAGGGTTAGAAGGACCAGGCACTGAGTGAGGGAGAGAAGATGTTGGTGGTGGTGGGGGGGGGACAGTCTAGTCAACCGGGTTAGTCTCCAGAAAACTCAGAAACAAGATAGCCCGGCGTGGTGTGGTGGCGCACGCCCTTCATCCCAGCGCTAGGGAGGCAGAGGTAGGAGGGCCGCGGTGAGTTCGAGGCCACCCTGAGACTACCCAGTGAATTCCAGGTCCGCTCTGGGCTAGAGCGAGACCCTACCTCGGAAAAACCAAAATATATAAATGAAATAAAATATTTAGCTGGATGTGGTGGCGCACGCCTTTCATCCCCAGAGGTAGGAGGAACGCCGTGAGTTCGAGGCCACCCTGAGACTACATGGTGAATTCTAGGTCAGCCCCTAGAGTGAGACCCTACCTCGAAAAACAAAACAAAAAAAAAAAATAAGGGGGGGGATATATAGGAGGACCTGCCTTGTAGGACTGTGGGTAAGTTTAAACAAGATGATCCACGTAATACACTACATTGCCCGTGGTTGGCAATTTCTCAGTGAATAAAGCCTGGCTGGCACCCTTAACAATTTTCAGCAGGTCTGTTGGCCAAGGGCAGCCTGAGAATTCGTGGAGCGGTGTAAGGATGCAGTTGGAATGGTTCGATCAATGTTTGTTGAAGGAAGGACTTCTCTCAGCTTTTAACAAACATTGACTGAACATCTCCCTGGCTCCAAGGGCAGCAAGCAAAGTGTTGCCCTCAGTAGGGACGGTCTGCAGGCTGACGACAGGGAAGTAGAAAGATCTGGTGGCTTGGAGGGACTGACCCAGGATGAGTGAGTGGGGAGTGGGTGGGGGCAGGGTGGTCTGGGAAGGCTCCTTGGAGAAAGTGACCGAGTGACCCTTGTCACACTCAACTAGTCAATACTTCTCATATCTAGGTGCTGCTGGAGGCTGGGAGCCCTCTCCTGTGAGGTAGTGTTGTTTTGTGCGCATTTTGAATTTATGGATTTATTTTTGTTTTTTCCAGGTAGGGTCTCACTCTAGCCCAGGCTGACCTGGAATTAACTCTGTAGTCTCAGGCTGGCCTCGAACTCAATCAAGGCAGATCCTTCCAACCTCTGCCTCCCTGAGTGCTGGGATCAAAGGCGTGCGCCACCATGCCAGGTCTGATTTATTTGTTTTAAATGTTTTTATTTATTTATTTATTTGAGAGGGACAGAAAGAAGCACAGAGAGAGAAAGAGAGAGAGAGAGAATGGGCACGCCAGGGCTTCCAGCCACTGTGAACAAACTCCAGACACGTGCGCCCCCTTGTGCATCTGGCTTTCTTGGAACTGGGCAATCGAACCTGGGTCCTTAGGCTTTGCAGACAAGCACCTTAACTGCTAAGCCATCTCTCCAGCCCCAATTTATTTATTTTGAGATAGGGTCTCATTCTGTGACCTAAGGCTATCCTGGAACTCATGACGTAACTGAGGCTGCCCTTGAACTCACAGTAATCCACCTGCCTCTGCCTCCCAAGTCTCCTAAGGGCTGGAGATACAAGCTTGCACCATTATGCAATAAATCATTGCAATTCTTTGTTCTTTTTTTCTTTCTTTCTGAACAGGGGACCAAAGTAGATTTTATTAGGGAAAATGTAGGAAAAGACTCTCAAGAAGGTGGGGAGGGGGTCCCGGGGGGAGGGATTACAGGATCTGGGACTTGAAGCTGAGAATACAAAGGTTCAAGAGCCCAAAAGTGTCAGAGAAAGTATGCTTAGCTTTAGACAAGCATCCAAAGAAGAGAAAGAAAGGGGAAAAAACAATAAAGAAAAGGTACAATTAAAAATATTTTTATTTAGCCGGGTTTGGTTGCGCACGCCTTTAATCCCAGCACTCGGGAGGCAGAGGTAGGAGGATCACCGTGAGTTGGAGGCCACCCTGAGACTCCATAGTGAATTCCAGGTCAGCCTGGGCTAGAGTGAGACCCTACCTCGACCCCCTCAAATGTTTATTTATTTATTTATTAGAGACAGAGAGAAGGACAGAGAGAGAGAGAGAGAGAGAGAATGGGTGCTCCAGGGCCTCCAGCCACTGCAAACAAATTCTAGATGCGTGTGCCCCCTTGTGCATCTGGCTAACGGGTTCTGGGGAATGGAACCTGGGTCCTTTGGCTCTGCAGGCAAGCACCTTAGCCACTAAGCCATCTGTCCAGCCCCATCCATCTCTTTTTGATGCAAGGTCTCCCATTGGCCTGGAACTCACAAAATAGGCTAGGCTGGCTGGCCAATGAACCCCAAGGCTTCTCCTGTCTTTGCATCCCCAGTACTGGGATTCAAGACACTTTGTGGGTTTATGGGGCTCAAACTAAGGCCCTCATGTTTTCATGCCAATCACTTTACTAACTCTGCAACACTTGCCGGAAATCTTTTTTTTTATTTTTAATTTATTTTATTTTATTTATTTATTTGAGAGAGGTAAAGAGGCAGAGAGAGAGACAGAGAGAGGCAGAGAGAGAGAGAGAGAGAATGGGCATGCCAGGGCTTCCAGCCACTGCAAATGAACTCCAGGTGCATGCACCACCTTGTGCATCTGGCTTATGTGGGTTCTGGAGAATTGAACCGAGGTCCTTTGGCTTTGCCATCTCTCCAGCCCCCCTTTTATAAAACATTTTATTTATTTAGTTATTTGAGTGAGAGAGAGTGAGAGAGGCAGAGAGAGGAAGAGAATGGGTGGACCAGGGCCACTAGCCACTGCAAACGAACTCCAGATGCAGTGCGCCACCTAGTGCATCTGGCTTTACATAGGTACTGGGGAATCAAACTTGGGTCCTTAGGCTGTACAGGCAAGTGCCTTAAACTCTGAGCCATCTCTTCAGCCCTATTTTTTTTTTTTTTTCCTGAGGTAGGGTCTCACTCTAGCCCAGGCTGACCTGGAATTCACTATGTATTCTCAGGGTGGCCTCAAACTCATGGCGATCCTCTTACCTCAGCCTCCCAAGTGCTGGGATTAAAGTCGTGCGCCACCACGCCCGGCTCACAGTGTCAGCCCGATGGCAGAGAAAGTGACTGTGCGTCTGCCTGTCCAGGACTGTGTTTAAAATGAGTCCTGCACATAGAAATGGAGTGTCAGCCGGGCGTGGTGGCCCACGCCTTAAATCCCAGCACTTGGGAGGCGGAGGCCGTGAGTTCGAGGCCACCCTGAGACTACATAGTGAATTCCAGGTTAGCCTGGGCTAGAACAAAACCCTACCTTGAACCCCCCGAAAAAAGAAAGAAATGGGGTGACAGGATAAGGGTTTACTCATAGTGGCTGTCACTGCAAAGCACCCAGCTATAACTCTGATGTCAACAACGCCTATTTCTCCCATTGAATTCCACCCCTTTTTCCTCCTGTCCTCTCCAACCGCTTCCAACCCAACAACTCCCTGACCACTTCCGGTACACTTCTTCCCCAACCCCAACTACCTCCACCTCTACCACCAAACCCACTCATCTATCTATCTATCTATCTATCTATCTATCTATCTATCTATTTATGTGAGAAAGAGGCAGAGAGAGAAAGAGAGAATGGGCACACCAGGGTCTCCAGCCACTGCAAACGAACTCCAGATACATGTGCCACCTCGTGCATCTGGCTTACATGGAATCGAGCCTCGAACCGGGGCCCTTAGGCTTCACAGGCAGCACTTAACCGCTAAGCCATCTCTCCAACCCCAAACCCACTCTTTCTTTCTTTCTTTTTTTATTTGAGAGAATGAGAGAGGGAAAGAGAGAAAGAGAGAGAGAATGGGCGCGCCAGGGCCTCCAGCCACTGCAAACAAACTCCAGACGTGTGCGCCCCCTTGTGCATCTGGCTAACGTGGGTCCTGCGGAATTGATCCGAGGTCCTTTGGCTTCGCAAGCAAACACCTTAACCGCTAAACCATCTCTCCAGCCCCCCCCCCCCCAAGCCCACTCTTAACACCAGCCAGCCACAATTGTCTCCTCCTAGAACACAAGACCTGTCCCACAGCCACCAGCAAGAGGGGTCCAAGCTGACCAGAGGTGCTGCAGGGCGTCAGGAAGGCGGCAATTTTTGGGCAGAAGGCTGCAAAAGGTGGGGTGCAGAACCCCATTAATAAAGGCTCTGCAGTTTGTGGGGCTGTGTTGGTAGCTCTTCTATGAGCTTTTCTACCTGGAAATGTCCATTTCACTTTCTTTGTCTGGTCCCAGACAACAACCCTTTCTTTAATTTTATTTATTTATTTTATATTTTATTTATTTATTTGAGAGAGAGAGAGAGAGAGGCAGATAGAGAGAAAGAGAGAATGGGCACACCAGGGTCTCCAGCCATTGCATATGAACTCCAGACACATGCGCCCCCTTGTGCATCTGGCTTACATGGGTCCTGGGGAACTAAACCTGGGTCCTTTGGCACCATCCCTCCAGCCCCAATCAGTCTCTCTTTTATTTGATGTCATCATCTTTTCCTCCTCTTATGATGGTCTTATGTAGGTAGTGTCAGGCACTGTGAGGTCATGGATATCCAGGCCATTTTTGTGTCTGGAGGGAGGACGTTGTAAGGAATCCTACCTTTCCTTTGGCTCTTACATTCTTTCTGCCACCTCTTCTGCAATGGACCCTGAGCCTTGGAAGGTGTGATAGAGAATATTTCAGTGCTGAGCACTCCTCTGTCACTTCTTCTCAGCACCATGATGCCTCCTGAATCATCCCAAGGTCACTGCCATCTGAAAAGAGAAGCTTCTCTACCAAAAGTGAGAGTAGCATTCATATAAGGGTATGAACATTAAGAGAAGTGCTCACTGGGCAGTTTGGTGAGCATAGTATATACATTTAGCCAGACAGCAGCAGACGTTACACCCCTAGGGCTCATGACTCCCCCTGTTGCCCTACACCTCCTTTTAATGCTCTCCCTTAGCCCATTGTTTTATTTGTTTATTTATTTACAAGGAGAGAGACAGACAGACAGGGAGACAGACAGACACAGAGAGGCACAGAGAATGACAGAAGGAATAGGCAGGCCAGGTCCTCTTGCTTCTGCAAAGTAACTCCAGATGCACGCGCCACTTTGTGCTTCTGGCTTTATGTGGGTACTGGGGAATCCAAACTGAGGCGTAAGGCTTTGCAAGCAAGTACCTTTACTAGCTGTTTTAAACCTTTTTATTTTTATTTATTTATTTGAGAGAGAGCGAGAGCGAGAGAGAGAGAGAGAGAGAGAGAGAGACCGCGCGAGAGGGCGCATCAGGGCCTCCAGCCTCTGCATAGGAACTACAGACGCACGCACCTCCTTGTGCATCTGGCTTACGTGGGTCCTGAGGAGTCGAACCTGGGTCCTTTGGCTTTGCAGGCAATGACAGCTAAGCCATCTCTCCAGCACCCTCCCCCATCCCCCCCCTTTTTTTTTTTAAAGGCGTGGTCCACTCCCGGCTCTATTTTTATTTATTTATTTATTTGAGAGAGGGAAAGAGGCAGAAGGGGAGCGGGGAGAATGGGCACGCCAGGGCTTCCAGCCACTGCAAACAAACTCCCGATGCATGCGCCAACTTGCGCATCTCGCGTACGTGGGTCCTGGGGAATCGAACCAAGGTCCTTTGGCTTTGCAGACAAGCGCCTTAACTGCTAAGCCATCTCTCCAGGCTCCTTCCCCCCCCCTTTTTTTTTTGAAGGCAGGGCTCACTCTAGCCCAGGCTGGCCTCGAACTCACGAACTCACAGTAGTCTACCTACCTCTGCCACCATGCCCAGCTCCCTCTGCCTTAATGTCCACTGTCACTTTGCAGGGGAGGGGGCATACAACTTGACGGTACTCCCCATTATCTGAAGAATAGAGGCTCAACTCCTGTACCTCACAGGCACGGAACCTCTGGACCTAGCCCCAGCCCTTCTATACCCCTTCCCCCCCCACCCAAGCCTTGCTTATTTAACACTGCATTCATTCAGCGTGCAAACTTTCTTCAGCTCTTCTCTTTGCGCCAAGAATTGTGCAGGCGCTCAGGGAAACGTAGATGCCCAGATGCTCAGTAACCAAGGATGTTTTGAGAGCTCAGGGTCAGGGGCTCCGAGGAGGGGCACAGACATGAGACTGGGCTCCCGCCAATTCCCTTCTCACTGGTTTCCTGTTTACTGCCCATCCCGCCAAGCGCACAGATGCCCCAGCGAGCCCTGGTGTATTTGCAGACCCCGCAGTTCACCCCGAAACCCGCCTTCAGCTGCCTTGAAAACCCGCGAAGAAGAGCCTGCAGACGCCTCCCCACCCCCAGGAACCCCCCCCCCCCAATTTCTGCCTTCCTCTCCCCTCTCCAAGGACATAGGGCCCCTGGAAGTTTTAGTTTGCTTGCAGGGGGAAGGGGGGAAAAAAACACCCAGCCACAGAGTGGACGTTTTCTCCTTTTTTTCCAAAAATTATTTTATTAAGCATCAAGAGACATAGCAATCTGCTTGCAGATACCGTAGTGCATAATTAATAAAAATCTCATTATTTATTTATAAAGAGACACGAGGAACTGGAGAATTAGGGCTATCCCCGTTATATATGGAGCGAAGGGGGGGTGGGAGAGACTGGGAGAGGTGAGATACTTTTTTATTTATTTAATTTTTTTTTTTGCACTTTGGCTCCTTTCAGAGACGTGAACCCCTAAACATGCAATGAATAATAAGCATGGCATGGCATGTGCACTTGGGGTAAAGTGGTGTTTTGGGCCCAGGAGGGATTAAAACAAATCAAAACCTGTTGGGGGGGGGTCCTTGACTGCACTTGGGGTCTGGTTCTTACAGAGCTAAGCACCGGGGGCTGTGTGGGGAGCTGCTGGGAGGGGAGGAGGGCGAGGAGTCAGCCAAAGGAAGGGGGGGGTTCTGAGGCACAGGCTCCTGGGCAGATGGTGGTGGTGGTGGTGGGGGGGGACAGACGTGGATACAGTCACCCCCCTGGGTAAGATATAAAACAACCCTTGGTTGGGCCATTATCAGGCAGGTCACTCTAACTTGATAGGGCATGAGTTTGTAAGTGGCAGTTTAATTTAATTTAATTTAATTTAACTTATTTATCTTTGGTTTTTCAAGGTTAGGGTCTCACTCTAGCCCAGGCTGACCTGGAATTCACTATGGAAGTCTCAGGGTGGCCTCGAACTCACAGCCACATCCTCCGAGTTGCTGGGATTAAAAGGCGTGAGCCACCACTGCCCGGCTTCTAGCTTTTTCTTTCTTTCTTTCTTTCTTTTTTTTTTTTTTAATTTTTATTTTGCCTTTTTGGCCTTCATCATCCCTAACGCCCGGCCCCAGGGCAAGATGTTGCTTCCCAACATCCACAGCCCAAGTTGTTACATAACTCCCAAGAGCAGGGAGGTGAGAGAGAGAGAGAGTGTGTGTGTGTGTGTGTGTGTGTGTGATGGTTAGCTCCTCCCTTGGCTTCCCGAGTTCGGGGCGGACTTTTCTCCACCGTCCTCGCTCTCTCTTTTTCCACAATCCCCCCCCCCCACCCTCTCCATCCCCATTCCAATCCCACTTCTTGAGACATGCTTTAAAATAGAAAACAGGCTTGTGCCATAGAGCAGGGGCTGGCTGGCAGGGATCTTTAATTTTTTAAATTTAATTTAATTTTCTTTTTTTTTTTGTGGATTCCTGCTCAACCCCCCCCCCAACCACCACCCCCTTACACACACACACACACACACACACACAATCACACTCCTGCTCCTGGGAAGGGTGTGTGGTGGTGGGTAAGGGCATCAACCTGGGGGGGGGGGAACCCACAGCGCTCCTATGCATCCGTGCAAAAAAAAAAAAAGAAAAAACAACAAAAAAAGGGGGTTTAACCCGCGGCGCGTGCGAGGAGGGAAACGTCTCTGCAATTCACCAGCGCCCGAGCGCAGCAGCAGCAGCAGCGCGCGGGAGGCGGCGGCGGCGGCGGCGCGGGTTTGGGGCGGGCGGGGCGGGGGGGGGGGGGGAGAGAGGAGTGGTGGTGGTGGCGGGGAGCCTTGAAACCGCCGGCGGCCGCGCGCTGATTGGTCGAGACGCCGCCTCGGCGTTCCAGCCAGGCGCCCCTCCCCCTCCCCCTCCCCCGGTCCCTCCCCCCTCCCCCTCCCTCCTCCCCCCGCTGCATCCCCGCGCCCGGGGCCCGCGCCGCGCGCCGTCCACCCCGGAAGGAATTTCCTCCTCTGGCGGCCGCTATTGTTGTCCGCCTGGGCTGTTTGGGTCGGATCGTGTAACCATAGTATCCGTGCACGGGGAGGGGGGGGGGGGTTTGATGGTGGGGATGGAGGAAGGCGAGGAGGGGGGGGGAGTCCCGGTGGAGGGGGTGGGGGTTGGCATGCCCAACCTGGTACCCCGACATCCTCCTCCCTTCCACCACCACCACCACCATGCATCCACCCCATCCAACCTAACCCACGACAGCCCACCCCTCACTTTTCTTCTTTTCCTTTTTTTCATTTTTTTTTTTTTTTTTTTTGCAGTCTAGTTATCACGACTTCGTCGGGACTCTGGGGAGCCTGGAGGGGGGGATGGGGGTTGGATGGAGGCAGGGAGCCGGCCCGCTTCTGGAGGGCTCCCCCCCCCTCACTTGGAGATGGTTTCAATTATACATTTAAAAAGAAGAAGAAGAAGAAGAAAAGTCTCCTTTGGGCTGGAGTAATGATGGCTCAGCGGTTAAGGCGCTTGTCTGTAAAAGTCCAAAGGACCCAGGTTCGATTCCCCAGCACCCACGTGAAGCCAGATGCACAAGGTGGTGCACGCGTGTGGAGTTCGTTTGCAGCGGCTGGAAGGCCCTGGCCAGCCCATTTTTTCTCTATCTGCCCCTCTCTTTCAGATAAATAAATAAAAATGTGTATATATGTGTGTGTGTTTTTAAAAAGTCTGCTTTGTGGGTTCGGGGCTCCCTTTTGCATTCTTTCTGCCCCCTTCCCCATTTAAAAACCCGTTGTCCGGCACGTGAATGGCCGCTTTCCCCTCCATCATTGACTTCTGGGCTCCCTGCCTGGTTTTGGGGGGGGGGGGAGACATTCTCTGCAGGAGTGGACCCCGTCCCGCGCGATCGCGGTAGGTGTTCGGGTCCTGGGCCTGGCTGGAACTGGGAAAGCGACGCTGGATGGGATCCTGGATCTTGGCATCTTCGCAGCGGCCCGGTTGCGAGTCCCGGCGGGGTTTTGGGGTGTAGGGGAGTGCTCCTTGGGGGCGATGGCCTGGGGGAAGTGGTGCGAGGCATGGATGCTGTCAGATGTTAGGTAGGAAGAATGGCAAATAAATAAATAAATAAATGGATAAAGGGGCGACGAGGAAGCAGATGACAGGTACTTGGGAGCAAAAGCCCCCCGCCCCTTTGGCACCTCTGATGTCCCCCAATCCCGCCACATCTCTGGGTCCCCTCCAGTATCCTTGAGCTGAATGTGTGTCCCCCACCGATGAGAGGGGGGAAAATAAAAGAAATAAAAAGACCCTTCCCCGCCAAGTGCATCCTACTGGCCGGGGTGGGCGTCAGCAGCCCGTCCAGGCGGAGCGGGATGCTCGGCGGCGCGGGAGCCCCGGTCTGGCCGGGTGGCGTGGAGAGGGGGCGATGTGTGCTGGGTGGGGGGGGGATGTTGGTGAGGTGGTGAGGGGGGGGTCCCTCGTTCCCAGAACTCCAGCGTCCTCCTGGCTGGGAGGTGGTGGGGGGGGGGGGGGATGTGGGCAGCGGCGCGGTCACCCAAGCTCGGGGCAACACTGCCCTCTAAGGGCCACTGCATTAGATCTGCGGGCCGGCTGGCCAAAGGGGGCTTGGAGGTCCCAATGGAGTCCAGGGGCCGTTTTCCCCTGGGAAAATTGGGGACCAGGCACACAGCGGAGCACAGGTATGGGGGCTGTTGCGGTGATCCAGGACCCCCCCCCCCAGGATACCCTACAAATGACAGTTCTGGGAGTCGCCGCATAGGGTGGTGGGCTTTTATAAATTTCCTCTAGAGTTTAAAACTTTGATCGGAAAGTCGCACACATCCTAGGAGATTTTTGTCATGGACTTGACCTTTTTTTTTTTTTTTTGGTAAATATTTTATTTATTTGAGAGAGAGGAAGAGAGAAAATGGGAGCACCAGGGCCTCCAGCCACTGCAAATGAACTCCAGTGCAAATGAAGGAATTTGAACCAGTGATCTTTTTTTTTTTAATTTAAATATTTACTTTCTTAGCAAGAGAGAGAGAGAATGAATGATTATGGGCACAACTCCAGACACACGGACCATGTGGTGCATCTGGCCTTAACATGGGTACTGAGGAATCGGACCCAAGGCCATTAGCCTTTGCAGGCAAGTGCCTTAACCAATGAGCCATCTCTCCTGTCCCCGGACTTGACTTTGAAGATCACTGGATCAGGGCTGGAGAGATGGCTCAGCGGTTAAAGGTGCTTGCTTGCAGCAACGCCTAACTGCTTGGGTTCGATTCCCCCCCCCCCCCCCCGCGCCCGGGTACCCACGTAAAGCCAGATGCACAAAGTGGTGCGTGCATCTGGAGTTCGTTTGCAGTGGCAGGAGGCTCTGGTGTGCCCGTACTCATTCTCTCTCTCTCTCTCTCTCTCTCTCTCTCTCTGTCTACTAAGTAAGTAAATGTTTGTTTGTTTGTTTTGTTTTTTTAAAGATCACTCGTTCAAGTCCCTTCCTTTGCAGTTTTGGAAATGGACTCCCAGAGCGGGCACTCTTCATTCAGGGACTTGAGGTTTGAATGAGCTGTCATTTTCTATTTATTTATTTGAGAGAGGGAGAGAGGGAGAGAGAGGGAGAGAGGGAGAGAGAGAGAAAGAGAGAGAGGGAGGGAGAGGGGGAGAGAATGGGCACGCCAGGGTTTCCAGCCACTGCAAATGAACTCCAGATGTATGCGTCCCCTTGTGCATCTGGCTTACGTGGGTCCTGGGGAATCGAACGGAGGTCCTTTGGCTTTGCAGACAAACACCTTAACCGCTAAGCCATCTCTCCAGCCCGGAGCTGTCATTTTCAATCATGACCTGTGTCATGTTGGGTTCACAGAGTCCTGAGTCATCCCTGAGGATGGTGTCTCAGAGGCATCAGATGAAAACTCAAGAGGAAACTCACTTGCTTAATCAGCCGGCAGCTCAAGTACCAAAGAGACTTTTCAGAGCTGAGCTAAAGGAGACAGAGGCTCTGAGCCTTGAGCTCTACATCACCCTGTGAGACTAGGGAGGGGAGAAACTCTGCTCCTGGATGGTGAGACGGGGGCCAAACCAGGGACGACGCGAGCTTGCCCAAACCCTTGAAAGTCCGGCCTCAGTGTCCACATCTCTAAAATGGGAGGGGGGGCATGGAGACGACGGTGGGGGGGGAAGGCATCTCTCCTGGTTCCTTCTCTGTCACGCCCTCTGCTGCTCTTCCAGCCCTTTGGTTTTGGGGGTGGTGGTGTCTACCAGGCTGGCTTCCTCTCTCTCTCTCCCTCTCTCTCTCTCTGCAGGGCTCCTGTGGCCTCCCCTCCCCTCCCTCTCCCTCCCTTCCTGGCAGACAGCAGAGCTGACTGCGGGAGGGAGCGGTGGGCTCAGAGCCAGCAGAGCATCAAGTCAACCCCTGGAGAAAAGATGGGGAGAGGAGGTGGGTGTGTGTGTGTGGGGGGGGGGGGCCTCTGGCTGCTGCCTTGTGCTGGCAGGGGCAAGGGTCCCTAAGGGTTATTTGTGTCCTAGGTAACTGGTGTCCGAGCTGGCTTCTGCTAGCCTCCCCCACCTCCTTTCCCAGGCGACTGGGGAGCTGCCTGGAGACATCTTGACTCCTCCCTCTCCTTACCGCCCACGAACAATCAGGCATCAAATCTGGTCATTTCCACCACCCTCTCCCCCCCCCCCCCCCAACCTTCAATATCTTCAGGTTTCCCTTCTCCTCTTCATCCCCTTAGCCTGCCCATATCAGACCCCTGGTGGTATCCTGGGAGCTCTAAACGGATGGCGCTGAGCCTCTTGTACTGTCCACTTCGCTCCTGCCCACAAGATCAACTCTCCAGCTTCTTTGGCCCTGGGACACTGAGCGTGGATTCCAGAGCCTGTCTTGCTCCTTAGGCTCTCTGGTAGCGTCCCCGTTGGTTCTTGCTACGTCTTGAGCAGCCTGAAACAACTCCAGCCCTTCCTCTGTAAAGGTTACAGACTGCTTGGGAGGAGGGTGGTAGATTTGGGTCTTAAACAGAGGACCCTTAACCCACTCTAGGAAGAGTCAGGGAAGGCTTCCTGGAGGAGGCGATGTGCTGAGTCAGTCCCAAGGGAGGAAAGAGTAGTGGCCCCATACACTCAAGGTAAAAGGGGGGGGCGGAGATGGGCTGGAGAGATGGCTTAGCAGTTAAGGCGCATGCCTGCGAAGCCTAAGGACCCAGGTTCGATTCTCCAGGTCTCCATGTAAGCCAGGTGCACATGGTGCAGGATGTGTCTGGAGGAGGGTTTGCAGTGGCTGGGAGGCCCCGATGCAGGCCTTTAATCCCTGCACTTGGGAGGCAGAGGTAGGAGGATCCCCGTGAGTGAAATTCCAGGTCAGCCTGGGCTAGAGTAGAGACCCTACCTCGACAAACCAAAACAAGAAAAAGAAAAGCACTTGAGAGGCAGAGGTAAGAGGATCACTGTGAGTTCGAGGCCAGCCTGGGACTACAGAGTGAGTTCCAGATCAGAGTGAGTTCCAGATCAGCATGGCTTACAGTGAGACCCTACCTTGAATAAACAACAACAACAATAAAAACGGGGTGGGGGGATAGGGAGGCAGGCACAGATCATAAGACAGTGACTCAAGGTCAGCTGGGTGTGGGGCCGCATGCCTTTAATCCCAGCACCCAGACCCAGACTGGTCTCAAAACAAAACAAAAACAAGTTCTGAGTGGTCTGGAGAGATGGCTTAGTGGTTAAGGTGTTTGCCTACAAAGTCAAAGGACTCAGCTTCGATTCCCCAGGACCCACGTAAACCAGATGCACAAAGGGGCGCATGCGTCGGGAGTTCATTTGTAGTGGCTGGAGGCCCTGGCGTGCCCATTCTCTCTTTGTCTCTTTCTCTCTTTTTCTCTCTCTCAAACAAAACAAAATAAAAGAAAGTTGCTTTAAAAAAAAAAAAAAGTTTTGCTAGGCATGGTGGTGCACGCCTTTAATCTCAGCACTCGAGAGGCAGAGGTAGGAGGATTGCCATGAGTTCGAGGCCACCATGAGACTCCATAGTGAATTCCAGCTCAGCCTGGGCTAGAGTGAAACCCTACTTTAAAAAAAAAAAAAGAAAAAGAAAAAGAAATAAATAAAATAAACAACAACAACAAAATTTTTTTAGCTGAAGTCAGGTGTGGTGGTGCATGCCTTTAATCCCAGCACTTGGGAGGCAGAGGTAGGAGGGTCGCTGTGAGTTCGAGGCCACCCTGAGACTACATAGTGAATTCCAGGTCAGCCTGGGCTAGAGTGAGACCCTACCTTGAAAAAACAAAAAACAAACAAACAACAACAATAACCATATATATGCCATCTTAGGATATAGTGAGACTTTACCTCAAAAAAATTATTTTTATTTATTTTAGATTTTATTTTTAGTTATTTATTAGTGACAGACAGAATGAGAGAGAGTGAGAATGGGCATGCCAGGATCTCTAGCCACTGTAAATAAACTCCAGACGCATGCGCCCCCTTGTGCATCTGGCTTACATGGGACCTGGAGAATTGAACATGGGTCCTTAGGCTTCGTAGTCATGCGCCTTAACTGCTAAGCCATCTCACCAGCCCCAATTTTTTTTTTTATTTTTTAATTTATTAGAGAGAGAGAGACAGACAGAGGGAGAGAGAGAGAGGGAAAGAATGGGTGCACCAGGGCCTCCAGTTTCTGAAAATGAACTCCAGATGCATATGCCACCTCATGCATCTGGCTTATGTGGGTCCTGGGGAATAGAACCCGGGTCCTTTGGCTTTGCAGGCAAATGTGTTAACCACTAAGCCATCTGTCCAGACCGAATCATGAGCCTTTTTTTTTTTTTGTCGTTCATGGTAGGGTCTCACTCTAGCGCAGGCTAACCTGAAATTCGCTATGTAGTCTCAGGGTGTCCTCGAACTTACGGCGATCCTCCTACCTCTGCCTCCCGAGTGCTGGGATGAAAGGTGTGCGCCACCACGCCCGGCTTCATTCAAGACCTTTTTGTTGTCCCTGGGGGAAAAGCTGCCAAGTCCTCCTGAGTTAGAATGGAGCAGAGTAAGCAGAGTTATTAGAAGATCACCAATGCTTGTCTTGCTTGGAGTGGAGTCTTCCCAAGCTGGTGCAAGTTGTCCCAAAGACTGGAGCAAGGCCTCATGAAGCAGGAATTATGGCTTCAGCAGCAGCCGTGACTAGAGCAGTTCTTTTTGAAATTTTTATTTTATAGAGAGAAAGTGAGAGACAGAGAGAGAGAGAGAGAGAGAGAGAGAATTGGTGCGCCAGGGCCTCAGCCACTGAAATCGAACTCCAGACGCTTGCGCCACCTAGTGGGCACGTCCGACCTTGAGCCTGCCTCACCTTTGTGCGTCTGGCTCTGGTGGGATCTGGGGAGTCGAACCTGGGTCCTTAGGCTTCGTTGGCAAGCGCCTTGACCGCTAGGCCATCTCTCTGGCCCTAAAGTAGTTCTTGCAGCTGGGGTATCCTCCTCCCTTCCTTCCCTCCCTTCCCTTTCCTCCTCAGAGTATTACACTGGAATTTCGACTGGCCTGCAACTCAGTGTGTAGTCCAGGACCTATAGCAATCCTTCCTGAGTCTCCCACGTGCTGGGTTACAGGTAAGTGCTGTCGTGGCCGGCTCCCAGAGAGTGCTGGCCTGAGATACTTCGGGCTCTGGTGCCGTGCTCGGGTGCTGACCACTTGCGTATGGAGAGGCACGGCTTGGGGTGGCACGGGTGAGAACGGGCAGTGCCAGTTGCCACTTGAGAGTCTCTGTGTCCGCTGGGTACCTAGGCCCCGGCATCAGATGGAAGAGAGAAAGGGCAGCAGCATTGAGCTGGCTTGGGATTTGGGGTGAACCCAGGCCGGGAAGAGGCTCACGTGGTGGCCGAGGCGTGGGGTCAGAACCTGGCATCTTCCACTTGCTTTCACAGTGTGACTGGATAATCCAGCGACTCATCCATACCTCAGTTTTCTCACTAATACCGAAGCTAGACCTTCCTCATAGAATATTCCAGAGATGAAGTGAGTGGACACAAAGTCTGACATACCCCATACAAAGTACATTGGGTGTTTTTTAAAAAATATTTTTTATTGACAACTTCCATAATTATAGACAATAAACCATGGTAATTCCCCTGCCCTCCCCCCACTTTCCCCTTTGAAACTCCACTCTCCATCATATCCCCTCCCCCTCTCAGTCAGTCTCTCTTTTATTTTGATGTCATCATCTTTTCCTCCTATTATGATGGTCTTGTGTAGGTAGTGTCAGGCACTGTGAGGTAGGTCATGGATATCCAGGCCATTTTGTGTCTGGAGGAACACGTTGTAAGGAGTCCTGCCCTTCCTTTGGCTCTTACGTTCTTTCCGCCACCTCTTCTGCAATGGACCCTGAGCCTTGGAAGGTGTGATAGAGATGTTTCAGTACTGAGCACTCCTGTCTTTTCTTTTCAGCCCCATGGTGCCTCCAGAGTCGTCTCAAGGTCACCACCATCTGAAAAGAGAAGCTTCTCTACCAAAAGTGCGAGTAGCATTAATATATGGGTATGAACATTAAGTGCTTACCGGGCAGTTCAGGTCCCTGGCAGGATGAAGTGGACCTCTCAGTGACCAAGCAGTACATTGGTTCTTGTCTCTCTTCTGATCCCTTGTTCCTGACTGTAGTCTCCTCGCCCAGGTTCCTTTTCCCATGGGCCCCTGCTCCAGTGAATTGCATGTGTAACCTTAAAGATGTGTGTGTGTCTTGGGGACTTGCGTAGTGTCCTCTGGGAACCGTAGGTCTCCTCCAAAGCGTCTCTGTACACAATGTGCTTCCTGCCACCGTAGAGGCCCAGGCTGCATGTCTGACCACATCTTCTCACCCAGCCTCCCGAGGCCTCCAACTAACTTGTGCCTCTCTCAAATGAGCCTGTTGCAAGTCTTGTGCGCATGTCCTCTTAGGGTCTGTGAGGGAGTGACCTGGAAGATCCAGGTGGCCCTTGCTGCATTGTGGGACACAAACCAGCTCAATGTTTACTAAACCTCCTCAGGTTGCTTCCCTCCCTTCCTTCCTTCCTTCCTTCCTTCCTTCCTTCCTTCCTTCCTTCCTTCTTTCCCTTCTTTCTCTCTTTCTTTCTTTCTTTTTTTTTCCTCTTCTTTTTTGTATTCCTATGGTGGAAGGCAGGTGTCATGTAAGCAACCCGACCCTCCTAAAGCCTGTAAGGAAGCCTGAGAGAGCATAAGGAAGGCAGGTGGAGGAGTCCTGGGCAAAGTCAAGAGCAGGTTCCTCAGCTGTTCCCCAACTGCCTAAGGTCCCCATGTCCATCTTCAGCTGCTGTCCGGGCTGCATTGCATGTGGGGGACTCTGAGCTCGACCTTCCCAGTGGGACCCTTTCCAAATTCCTTACCCACTGACAGGGAGGGATTAGACAATGATTGTTTTTATTTATTTATTTATTTATTTGACAGAGAAAGAGGGAGAGAGAGAGAGAGAATAGGCGCACCAGGGCCTCCAGCCACTGCAAATGAACTCCCCTTGTACATCTGGCTAACGTGGGTTCTGGGGAATCGAACCTGGGTCCTTTGGCTTTGCAGGCAAACGCCTCAACCACTAAGCCATCCCTCCAGCCCTTTTTCTTCTTCTGATTTTTTAAAAAATATTTTATTTTCAAAGCCAGGCACGGTGGCGCACGCCTTTAATCCCAACACTCAGGAGGCAGAGGTAAGGGGATCGCCTTGAGTTCGAAGTCACCGTGAGACTCCATGGTGAACTCCAGGTCAGCCTGGACCAGAGTGAGACCCTACCTCGAAAAACCAAACCTAAATAAATAAATAAACAAATAAATGCCCCCCAAAAAAACATAAACGAAAACTGGGTGTAGTGTTGGCTTTCTTGTCATCTCAGCACTTGGAAACTGAAGGAGGAGACTGCCATGAGTTAAACACCAGCTTGGACTATGTAGTGAGTTTCAAGACAGGCTGGGATACATAGTGGAAACCTGTTGAGACAGAGGAAGAGAGACAGAGAGAGAGAGAGAGAGAGAGAGAGAGAGAGAGAGAGGAGGAGGAGGAAGAACAGTGAAACAACAGATCATGTCTGCATGTCGACAGAACTAAACAGACTGTGAACCGGAGGGAGCGGCCATCCCAGCCTATGAGATGCAGGAAGGAGGGCTTCCTGGAAGAGGAGTACTTCTCTGAGTGTCTAGGGGACCACCTGTTTTATTGCCCCCACTGGAGGCCCATCCCCGCATGTGTTTCTGGGACTCTCAGAACCAGAATGTCTCCCTTTCTGATTGCCATTTCACTGTAACTCTTGTTTCCCAAAAGTGACCCGAAACCACACCTCCCAATCATCACTTCCCTGGCATGAACGACCCAGACCACTCCTCCCAATGATCACTCCTCTGGAAGGACTCAAACCACCTGTGTGATGATGACTTCTCAGGAATGGCCCCAGCCGGGAGGCAAAAAAAAAAAAAAAAAAAAAAAAAACCAACAAAAAAAACACACACACACACAAAAAAAACCCTTAGCCAAAAAATTCCAACCCCCCCATTGCCTCTTATCTACCCCCTAGTCTGATTTTATGAGGTAGAGTCTCACTCTCTAGTCCAGGCTGACCTGGAATTCAAGATGTAGTCTCAGGGTGGCCTCGAACTCACGGCGATCCTCCTACCTCCACCTCCCGAGTGCTGGCATTAAAGGCGTGCGCCACCATGCCCGGCTGGGAAGTAGCTTTTGACATATCTGGTCAGAGCCCCTTACCCAGCACTCAGGAGGCAGAGGTAGGCAGAGCGCCAACGTGAGTTCAAGGCCACCCTGAGACTACATAGTGAATTCCAGGCCAGCCTGGTCTAGAGTGAGACCTTACCTTGAGAAACCAAAAAGAAAAAGAAAAAAAAGAAAAAAAGAAAAAAGAAATCTGGGGGCTGCAGGGACGGCTTTGCGGTTAAGGCGCTTGCCTGCGAAGCCAAAGGATCCCGGTTCGATTCCCCAGGACCCACGTAAGCCAGATGCACAAGGGGGCGTGCACGCATCTGGAGTTCATTTGCAGTGGCTGGAGGCCCTGGTGTGCCCATTCTCTCTCTCTCTCTCCTTTCTCCCTCTTTCTCTTTCAAATAAATAAATAAAAATAAAAATATTCTTTTTTAAAAAAAAGGAATCTGCCTCTGCAGTTGAGTCCAGTCCCTCCCTGCTCCTCCCCCCTCCCCGCCCCCCACAGGGACGCCTTCCCTAATCTCTTCTTGCCTGTTCCTTGTTTCCTCTCAGGGCCTGCAGGCTCGCTCTTGCCTCTTAGTTGGAGAAAATTAAGTCAATGGGGAGGGACGAGTTGACAAATAGAAGGTTTGGTAATTGAATTTTTTTTTTTTTTTTTTCCCCTCTTGCAGCTCTCCCTTTACCCACCTGCAGAGCGAGCTGGCGGCTCTCCCTGCTTGCGCTCTGCCTAGGACAGTGAGAAGAGCCCGGAGACAAGCAGGAGCCTTCTAGAATCCCCCCCCGTCTCGCTCCCCACTCCCCAGGGCAAAGCTCTAAGCAGAGCCAGAAGAAGGCAAGGGCTGGGGCTAGGAAGGGGTTCATGTTTACCGGCGACCCTGGGCCCAGCCAGTTGCAGAAACCCAGCCGACCCTGGCATCCTGGGTGCTTGGCAGGAGGTGCCACAGTTGTCTCCTTTCCAGGAAAGTGGTCAGCTTGCTGGGCAAGGGTGGTGGTGGTGGTGGGGAGGTAGGCCTGTGTGGCCCTGAAGGTGCAGTCACCCCCAATTCCAACAGGTCTTTGGTTGGGGGGAGGGGACAGAGGAGAGGGGGTGTTGCAGCTCGGTGCTGAAAAGCTGGGCTGGAAATAATCCTGGGGGTCACCACCTTTCATAAATGGGGTGGCGTGCATGGCGCAGGGATGCCCTCGGGTAGGGGGGGCGCATTGGCACTGACTCGCGCCCTTTGCCACTTGGGAGGGATGAAGACGCTGGGGCTCCCAGGTTCTAGGTGATGGGCCAGTAAGTCACAAGCAGCCGGATTAAAAACTCGGTGGGCCGGAGGAGCAAAGAGAGACCCCCCCCCTTTGGGCTTGGGCAAGACTCGAAGGAAGCTGAATCCGGGGCTCCATCCCACGCCACCTGGCCCAGCACGCCTGGGCAGTAGCTGGCGGCTGCCGGAGCCTTTGATTTATTAAACTAATGTTCCAGCACATTTTTTCCATCCCGTAATGAGCTGTTTCCACCAGGGGCTGTGTGCAGAGCGGCTGAGCTTCCGGACGCTCCCCGAGGGGGCGTCTGAGACCTGGGAGGATGAGGTGATCCAGGGAGGAGGAGGTGATCCAGGGAGGAGGAGGTGATCCAGGGAGGAGGAGGTGGTCCAGGGAGGAGGAGGTGATCCAGGGAGGAGGAGGTGATCCAGGGAGGAGGAGGTGATCCAGGGAGGAGGAGGTGATCCAGGCAGGAGGAGGTGATCCAGGGAGGAGGAGGTGGTCCAGGCAGGAGGAGGTGGTCCAGGGAGGATGAGGTGGTCCAGGGAGGAGGAGGTGATCCAGGCAGGAGGAGGTGATCCAGGGAGGAGGAGGTGGTCCAGGGAGGATGAGGTGGTCCAGGGAGGATGAGGTGATCCAGGGAGGATGAGGTGGTCCAGGGAGGAGGAGGTGGTCCAGGGAGGACGAGGTGGTCCAGGGAGGAGGAGGTGGTCCAGGGAGGAGGAGGTGGTCCAGGGAGGATGACGTGGTCCAGGGAGGAGGGGGTGATCCAGGGAGGACGAGGTGGTCCAGGGAGGAGGAGGTGGTCCAGGGAGGATGACGTGGTCCAGGGAGGAGGGGGTGATCCAGGGAGGAGGAGGTGATCCAGGGAGGATGACGTGGTCCAGGGAGGAGGAGGTGGTCCAGGGAGGATGACGTGGTCCAGGGAGGAGGGGGTGATCCAGGGAGGAGGAGGTGATCCAGGGAGGAGGAGGTGGTCCAGGGAGGAGGAGGTGATCCAGGGAGGAGGAGGTGATCCAGGGAGGAGGAGGTGATCCAGGGAGGATGACGTGGTCCAGGCAGGATGAGGTGATCCAGGGAGTATGACGTGGTCCAGGGAGGACGAGGTGATCCAGGGAGGATGAGGTGGTCCAGGGAGGACGAGGTGATCCAGGGAGGACGAGGTGGTCCAGGGAGGATGAGGTGATCCAGGGAGGATGAGGTGATCCAGGGAGGAGGAGGTGGTCCAGGCAGGATGAAGTGATCCGGGGAGGATGAGGTGGTCCAGGCAGGATGAGGTGATCCAGGGAGGAGGAGGTGATCCAGGGCAGATGATGAGGTCCAGGGAGGATGACGTGGTCCAGGGAGAATGAGGTGATCCAGGGAGGATGAGGTGGTCTAGGGAGGAGGAGGTGGTCCAGGGAGGATGAGGTGATCCAGGGAGGATGACGTGGTCCAGGGAGGATGACGTGGTCCAGGGAGGAGGAGGTAATTCAGGGAGGAGGAGGTGGTCCAGGGAGGATGAGGTGATCCAGGGAGGATGAGGTGGTCCAGGGAGGATAACGTGGTCCAGGGAGGATGAGGTGATCCAGGGAGGACGAGGTGGTCCAGGGAGGAGGAGGTGATCCAGGGAGGATGAGGTGGTCCAGGGAGGACGAGGTGATCCAGGGAGGACGAGGTGGTCCAGGGAGGATGAGGTGATCCATGGAGGATGACGTGGTCCACGGAGGATGAGGTGATCCAGGCAGAATGAGGTGGTCCACGGAGGTTGGTGGTCCAGGGAGGATGAAGTGGGTAATTTGGCCGGAAGTGGGATGGGCAGGCACCAGCCTGCAGTCCCCAGGCACCACGCCTGGTGTCCTCAGCAAGTACAGGGTACCTTGGACAGTACCACAGCCCCACATTCTGGCCTGGGTGCTTCCCACTGATGCTTTGAACTGTGCCTCAAGGTTGGATCTTCACTCTGGATTTCTGTGGCTACATGGGAAGCTTATGGTTTTTACTCCCAGGCAGAGCTGAGCTCAATTTTCAGCCTACTAAGTGGAGACTCCGTGGACTCTGCAGGCCTCAGTTTCCCATTTTGAACACCTCACCTGCACTGCCTCACTCCTGAACCCCAAACGTCACCTGCAGCCGCGTTCTCATTGCTGACGTGTCAGAGCTTTGCTTTCCGCACATCGCAAAGGACTCTTACATCAGTTTCAGAAAATCTCCTTTCTGTTTCCTTTGCCATCTTCCAGCCCCCCTCCTTTTTTTTTTTTGTTCCGGAGGTAGGGTCTCACTCTAGCTCAGGCTGACCTGGAATTCACTGCTGTAGTCTCAGGGTGGCCTCGAACTCACGGTGATCCTCCTACCTCTGCCTCCTGAGTGCTGCGATTAAAGGCATGTGCCACCACGCCCAGCACAATCTTATCAATTAAAAAATTTTTTTAAAAAATATTTTGTTCAAAAGGGCTGGAGAGATGGCTTAACAGTTAAGGCACTTGCCTGCCAAGCCTAAGGACTCAGGTTCGACTCCTCAGAGCCCACATAACCCAGATGCACATGTGTCTGGAGTTTGTTTGCAATAGCTAGAGACCCTGGCAAATCCATTCTCTCTTTCAAATAAATAAATAAATAAATAAATAAATAAATAAATAATATTTTTAAGGCTATTTTATTCAGCTGAGACTCTATAGTGAATTCCAGGTCAGCCTGGGCTAGAGTGAGAGCCTACCTTGAAACCGCCCCCCCCCAAAAAAAAAAAAAGATTTAAAGCTGGGCGTGGTGGCGCACGCCTTTAATCCCAGCACTTGGGAGGCAGAGGTAGGAGGATCACTGTGAGTTCAAGGCCACCCTGAGATTACATAGTAAATTCTAGGTCAGCCTGAGCTAGAGTGAAACCCTACCTCGAAAAAAAAAAAAAAAGATTTATTCACTGAGAGAGAGATAGAGAGAGAGAGAGGCAGATAGACGGAGAATGAGCACTCCAGGGCCTCCAGCCACTGCAAATGAGCTCCAGATGTATGCGCCACCTTGTGCATCTGGTTTACATTGGTACTGGGATATCAAACGTGAGTCCTTTGGCTTTGCAGGCAAGTGCCTTAACCACTAAGCCATCTCTCCAGCCTTCTCGTTTATTTTGATGTCATCTTTTCCTCCTATTATGATGGTCTTGTGTAGGTAGTGTCAGGCACTGTGAGGTCATGGATATCCAGGCCATTTTGTGTCTGGGGAGAGCACGTTGTAAGGAGTCCTACCCTTCCTTTGGCTCTTACATTGTTTCCGCCACCTCTTCCGCAATGGACCCTGAGCCTTGGAGGGTGTGATAGAGATATTGCAGTACTGAGCACTCCAGTCACTTCTTCTCAGCACCATGATGCCTCTGAGTCATCCCAAGGTCACCGCCATCTGAAAAGAGAAGATTCTCTAACCAAAAGTGAGAGTAGTGTTAATATATGGGTATGAACATTAAGAGAAGCATTTACTGGGCAGTTTGATAAGCATAGCATATACATTTAGCCAGACAGCCGCAGACGTTACACCCCTAGGGCTCATGACTACCCCTGTTTTAAGTTTTCAGTATCAGGGATGTATTTCCTCCCATGGAGTAGGCCTCCAGTCCAATTAGAGGGCAGTTGGTTTCCCCCATAACAGACGTGCCACTATTGCACCCGTTGGCTCATTTGGCCTGGCTGGCCAAATATAAGGCTTGCAGTGTCCACTGTTGAGTATCTTCACTGGTGATTTCTCTCTCTCCCATTGAATTGCATGCAGAATGGCTTCTTCCAGCTTTCTGTCAGCTGGTCTACATGGAGGAGGTTATCAGCTCAGTTCCAGCAGGATTTCTCAGTGGCCTTGCAGCCCAAGTATGTGGAGTCTTCAGCAATAGGATTTTACCATCTATTCCTGTGGGAAACCAAGGGCCTCGGCAATGGCCTATAATGTTTTCAGGCATCAGGGACCTCCCTGGCCAACAACTCACTGGAAGATATCCCATCCCTGGCACTGAAAATTTTCTAGTAACTATCTACTGGCTCCTGAGTGGTCCATTGTCCAAAAAAAGTAGGTTTCCATATGACTCATTTATATCCTCTTAGATTTTGATTAGCCCTCCCTCCACCTTTCCTTTACTCAATCTCTTCCCCTGACCTCACTTAGTCCTTTTCACCAAACTTTCTACCACTTTTTTTTTTTTTTTTTTTGGGGGTTTTGGCTTTTGAAGGTAGGGTCTCACTCTAGCTCGGCTGACCTGGAATTCACTCTGTAGTCTCAGGGTGGCCTCGAAACTCACGGCGATCCTCCTACCTCTGCCTCCTGTGGGCTGGGATTAAAGGCATGCGCCATCATGCCCAGCTAACTTTATTTTTAATAAACATTTAAAAAATATTTTTTATTTTGTACTTATTTATTTGAGGGTGGGAGAAAGAGAGAGACAAATAGAGAGAGAGAGAAAAAAAGAGAGAATGGGCGTACCAGGGCCTCCAGCCACTGCAAATGAATTCCAGACACATGTGCCATCTTGTGCATCTGTTTTATGTGGGTCCTGGGGAATCGAACCTCGGGCCTTTAGCTTTGCAGACAAGTGCCTTAACTGCTAAGCCATCTCTCCAGCCCTCTTTTTTTTTTTTTTTTTTTTTTTCTGTTTCTCAAGGTAGGGTCTCACTCTAGCTCAGGCTGACCTGGAATTCACTATGTAGTCTCAGGGTGGCCTTGAACTCATGGTGATTCTCCTACCTCTGCCTCCCAAGTACTGGGATTAAAGGCGTGTGCCACCACGCCCGGCTCCAGCCCTCTTTTTTTTTTTTTGGTTAATTTCCCAAAACAAGGTCTTGCTATGCAGCCCAAGGTGGTCTTGAATTTATGATCCTCCTGCCTCAGCCTCTGAACACTGGGATTATAGGCCTGTGTTACCACGCTAGGCCATCCAAAGGGCTTTTCTTTCTTTATTTTATTTTATTTTATTTTATTTTATTTTTGAGGTAGTCTCACTCTAGCCCAGGCTGACCTGGAATTCACTATGTAGTCTCAGGGTGGCCTCGAACTCGTCGTGATCCTCCTACCTCTGCCTCCCGAGTGCTGGGATTAAAGGCGCGCGCCACCACGCCTGGCTCCCAAAGGGCTTTTCAAAGTATTATTATTTTTTCCATAGAGTGTTTGTTGTAAACCCAACACGTTTGGAAGAACAAAGTTCCCTTCACTGCGTCCTGCATTTGCCAGAAGGCAGTGTAAGAAGGGCTATGTTAAACGGAGCTAGAACCTTTCCTGGAGCCCAGGGTCATGGACCTGGGGAGGGGTTGAGCCCGGGCTTGCGGGTCCGTCTCTCTGTGCCTCTCTTTCTTTCCTCCTTGCTGATCCGCTCACCCTTCGGTTGTCCCCCCCTGCAGCCTCACTTTCTCCGCGTCCTCTGGGCTCCCGGCGCGCGGTAAGGCATGTGGGGCCCTTGGGCACAGCCCACGCTGGGAAGCTGTCATTCCAGATTAAAGGGCACCGTCTCTTGTGATCTGTGGATGGTGTGAGAGGTTCACTCTTGGCGCCTATGGCCTGTGTGTGAAGAGGTGGTCTTCAAAGATGCAGTGGCTGAGGCCCTGGTGCACCAATTCGCCCTCCCTCCCCCTCTCTAAAATAAAGAAAAAAAATACTAAACAAAAAATTTATTGACAACTTTCATTTATGTATAGACAATACACCATGATCATAACCCCCTCCCATCACCTCCCTTACTCTTGTTGATAATACACGATCTTGGAGAAGGAAATCTATCTAGAGCAAGCGTAAATCCCCATTCTCTAGCCATGATCACTGTCAAGAGTTTAGTTAGAGCTGGGCGTGGTAATGCATGCCTTTAATTCCAGCACTCGGGAGGCAGAGGTAGGAGGCTCGCCTTGAGTTCGAGGCCACCCTGAGACTTCACAGTGAATTTCATGTCAGCCTGGGCTAGAGTGAGACCCTACCTTCAAAAAAAAAAAAAAAAAAAAAAAGAATTTGGTTAATGTTGTGGTTCCAAAGGCCCTGGACCTATCATCTATATCCTTGCCACATTTCTTGTTCTATGGGCTTGCTCAGTAACCTCCAAAGAAATCTTTCTTTGTGCTTAAAAAAAGTGGGGGGGCTGTTGAAATGGCTCAGCAGTTAAGGCATTTGCCTTCGAAGTCTAAGGACCCCGGTTCGATTCCCCAAGGCCCCACGAAAGGCAGATGCACAAGGGGGCGCATGTGTCTGGAGTTCGTTTGCAGTGGCCAGAGGCCCTGGTGTGCCCATTTTCTCTTTCTCTCTGCCTCTTCCTTTTGTTCTCTCTCAATTAAATAAATAATTTTTTTTAAAGGAGGAGCTGGAGGCTGGAGAGGTGGCTTAGCGGTTAAGGCGTTTGCCTGCGAAGCCAAAGGATCCCTGTTCGATTCTCCAGGACCCAGGTAAGCCAGATGCACAAGGGGGTACATGCATCTGGAGTTCGTTTACAGTGGCTGGAGGCCTTGGCATGCTCATTCTCTCTCTGTCTGCCTCTCTTCTCTCTCTCTCTGCTTGCAAATATTAAAAAAATAAAATAAATAAAAAAAATAAAAAGGGAAGGCTGGAGGGATGGCTTAGTGGTTAAGGCATTTGCCTTCGAAGCCTAAGGACCCAGGTTCAATTCCCCAGGACCCACGTTAGCCAGATACACAAGGGGGCGCACTCGTCTGTAGTTCGTTTGCAGTGGCTGGAGGCCCTGGTTGGCCCGTTCTCTTTCTCTATCTCTGCCTCTTTCTCTCTCTCTCTCTCTTTCTCTCAAATAAGTAAATAAGTCAGGTGATGATTTTCCTTCCAGTGTCATCACACTCAAGGGAAAGGGGTTTGCTCTCTGTTCTAGATTGTAGCTTGCCATTTTCAGTTGCGGCCAGCCCAGGAGCAAGCCGTGATGTCTCAGTTCCTGGTGTAGACTAGAAGGCTTTGAGCTTCCTATGCTGCCAGCCTCCAAGGGTTTGGGATCCCTCCACCACTGAGTCGGGCCTGGCGTTATGTATGGCCATGAGAGGGAAGGTAAGGGTGGTCTAGGGGATGGCAAAGGGAATGGCAGCCTCTGCTGGGATTCTTGGTTTTGCTCTGGGCTGCTGTGCTGGGGGACACTCGGGAGGCCACGTGGACCCGTGCTGAGGCCCTCCGTTAGCAGCAGCCTGCGCTGGTCGGCCTGACATGGGTCTGGGTTTGTTCTAGAAGAATGACGTCAAAGCTGTGGAAACTTTGGAAATGGGGCCTAGTTGGAGTGGGGAGGCTTGTCCTCGGGGGGGGGGGGGAAGTATATTGTCCCTGGCCAAGTCCTATCTCACCCTTTGCTTCCTGGCCCACCGTGATGGACACTGAGCTTTCTGTCCATGTTGAGAAAGAATTGGAGCTCCAGGGCCTCAGCCACTGCAAGCAAACTCCAGACGCTTGCGCCACCTAGTGGGCACGTGCGACCTCGCGCTTGCCTCACCTTTGTGAGTCTGGCTTACATGGGTACTGGGAAATTGAACCTGGTCTATAGGTTTCACAGGCAAGCACCTTAACCGCTAAACCATCTCTCCAGCTCCCTCCCCACCCCCCAAAAAAATAAAAATAAAATAAATCTTTAAAACAAAAGAACAGAGAAGAAAACCATTTGGGAAATGCCTGAAATCACAGATCATGTGTCCAGTTGAATCTCCTTCAGGGTCCTCCTCATTTTTTTTTTTTTTTTTAATGGGTTTTCGAGGTAGGGTCTCACTCTAGCCCAGGCTGAGCTGGATTTCACTCTGTAGTCTCAGGGTGGCCTCGAACTCATCGTGATCCTCCTACCTCTGCCTCCCAAGTGCTGGGATTAAAGGCGTGCGCCACCATGTCCAGATTTTATTTTTTAATTTATTTTTAATTTTTTTTTTTTTTAAGATAGTGTCTCATTCTAGCCCAGGCTGATCTGGAATTCACCATGTAGTCTCAGGGTGGCCTCAAACTCAAGGCAATCCTACCCTTGCCCGCCAAGTGCTGGGATTAGAGGTGTGTGCCACCATGCCCGGCGTTAAGTCCTTTCTTAGTTCTTAGTGTGTAGATTTTATTAGGCTAGTCCCCTTTCTCAGCCTTGGTTTCCTTAGCGACAAAAGGGACTGGTAATCCCTGCGTCACTCACTTCGAAGGTTTAGATCATTGTAACGGATGTTGGCGGTTCCTCCTCCTAGTCTCTCTAGTCTTCACACCCTCAAGGAGTTTGTGAGAAATCCCATTTTTACATGCAGCCAACCTGAACACAGAGCATTCCTGTGGCCATGAGCCCAGCCAACCAGGTGAGAGACAAAGAGAGAGAGAGAGAGAGAGAGAGAGAGAGAGAATGGGCACTCCAGGTCCTCCAGCAGCTGCAAAGGAACTCCAGACACATGCGCCTCCTTGTGCACCTGGTTTCCTTTGATCCTGGGGAATCGAACCTGGGTCCTTTGGCTTCACAGGCAAGCACCTTAACCGCTAACCCATCTGGCTGGAGAGATGGCTTAGGGGTTAAAGGTACTTCCATCCAAAAGCCTGACAGCAGGGTTTGATTCTCCAGTACCCATGGAAAGACAGATGTATAAAGTGGTACATGAGTCTGGAGTTCCTTTGCCAGTGGCAAGAGGCCCTGGTACACACGCCCATTCATTCTCTCGCCCCATCTCACTCGTAAATAAATACTTACAAAAAGAAACGAACAAAAACAACAACAAAAAGTGTGAAGCCGGGCGTGGTGGCGCACGCCTTTAATCCCAGCACTCGGGAGGCAGAGGTAGGAGGATCGCCGTGAGTTCGAGGCCACCCTGAGACTACATAGTGAATTCCAGGTCAGCCTGGGCTAGAGTGAAACCCTACCCCAAAAAACAAAACAAAACAAAACAAAACAAATCTATCTATCTATCTATCTATCTATCTATCTATCTATCTATCTATCTACCTGATCTATCATCTATGAGCAGGGGCTCATATATTCCAGGCTGCCCTCAAAGTGGAGATGACCGTGAACTTCTGACCTTCCTGCCTGCACCTCCCACGTGCTGGGGCTGAGGCTATGAGCTAGTTTCCGTGGTGCCAAGGGTTGGTTGAACCCCAGCGCTTTGTGCAGGCTAGGCAAAGACTCGACCAGCTGGTCTTCCCCAGCCTGAGCCAGCGGGTTTCTTCTCTGCTACAAACTGGTTTCTGTTGCGCTTTCCGTTGCTCCCACAGGAAGATGTTTAGCCCGTAAAGTTTGAGGTTCTTCCTCCTCCTCTTCCTCCTTGTCCTCCCCTCCCCTTCCTTTTTTGCTGAGAAGAGTGCATGTGTAAGACCGTCTAGTCCTGGGTTCAGTGTGTGTAGATGAGCAAGTGGTCCCTTACTGTCCCTTCCTGGAGTGACATCAGGGGAGGCTTGGATGCCTTTGTAGAATTTTGCTCCTTTACCCTAAAGCTGGAGAAGCTATTTACTTGATTTATTTATTGGTTTTTCGACGTAGGGTCTCACTCTAGTCCAGGCTGACCTGGAATTCGCTATGTAGTCTTGGGGTGGCCTCGAACTCACAGCGATCTTCCTACCTCTGCCTCCGAAGGGCTGGGATTAAAGGCGTGTGCCGCCATGTCTGGCTTGTTTATTTATTTATTTTTAATTAAAAAAAATTTTTTTTTTGAGGTAGGGTTTCACTCTAGCCCAAGCTGACCTGGAATTCACTATGGAGTCTCAGGGTGGCCTCAAACTCATGGTGATACGCCTATCTCTGCCTCCCGAGTGCTGGGATTAAAGGTGTGTGCCACCACACCCGGCTTTATTTATTTATTATTATTTTTGTTTATTTTTATTTATTTATTTGAGAGCGACAGACACAGAGAGAAAGAGACAGAGAGAGTGAGAGGGAGAGACATAGAGAGAATGGGCATGCCAGGGCCTCCAGCCACTGCAAAACTCCAGACGCGTGTGCCCCCTTGTGCATCTGGCTAACATGGGTCCTGGGGAATCCAGCCTCGAACCGGGGTCCTTAGGCTTCACAGGCAAGCGCTTACCCGCTAAGCCATCTCTCCAGCCCTATTTATTTATTTTTATTTTTTATTTTTATACAACAGAGAGATAGAGAGAATATCGGCACGCTGGGGAATCCAGCCACTGCAATTGAGCACCAGTCACTTATGCCACCTTGTGCGCATATGCCACCTTCCAGGTGCGTCACCCGTGCGTCTGTCTCACGTGGGATCTGGGGAGTCAAATCTAGGCCCTTAGGCTTCGCAAGCAAGCAAGCGCCCGCCGTGATTAACCGCTAAGCCATCTCTCCAGCCCAGAAGCATTTATTTTTGACTTTTGGGGAAAGGTCAGACCGAGCAGACATTGTAGGAGTGTAGGGAGGTGGCGCAGGCCAGGCCGGGACCAAGGGATGGCGGGCCAGAGGGGAAGGGCTCCCTAGCAGGTCCTCAGCTTGGGTCTGACTTCACTTTCCCAGCCAGGCTTTTCCCGGCTGCAGGTGGAGTTCTGGTCAAGTGCGGCTCCAGCTTCTCTGTGAAACAACCCTTGCGAGTCTATGTCATCTGGGGCCTGATTCATCCTGGGTGCGTGGGCGGAGGCAGGGCTAGAGCTGACTCAGAGCGAGCCTATTGGCTGGAAGATTCTCTCTCCGGTATCCTGAGTCCCAGCTGCTTGTCTCTCCCTATCAATGCTCTTTCCGTTCACTGTGGAAGAAGGCTTGGGAACAATATATTCTTAAAATATTAGTTTGATTTATTTATTTATGAGAGAGAGAGAGAAAGAGGCAGATAGAGAGAGAATAGCAAGCAAACAAACTCCAGAGCCATGTGCCACCTTGTGTGCATCTGGCTTACATGGGTTCCGGGAATCGAACCTGGGTCCTTTGGCTTTGCCAGCAAGTGCCTTAACTGCTAAACCATCTCTCCAGCCCAACAGCATTTTTTCCCCCTTGAGGTAGGGTCTCGCTTTAGCCCAGGCTGACCTGGAATTCAACATGTGATCTCAGGATGGCCTTGAGTTCACGGCGATCCTCCTGCCTCTGCCCCCCCCCCCAAATGCTGGGATTAAAGGAGTGCATCACCACACCTATCTCAACAGCAATTTTTTTCCTTTCCTTTCCTTTTTTTTTTTTTAAAGTTGAATGAATGCTTTACATTTTATTTTTATTTTTTTTCAAATTCTTATTAACATCTTCCATGATTATAAACAATATCCCATGGTAATACCCTCTCTCCCCCCACTTTCCCTTTTGAAACTCCACTCTCCATCATATCCCCTCCCCATCTCAATCAGTCCCTCTTTTATTTTGATGTCATCATCTTTTCCTCCTATTATGATGGTCTTATGTAGGTAGTGTCAGGCACTGTGAGGTCATGGATATCCAGGCCATTTTGTGTCTGGAGGAGCACGTTGTAAGGAGTCCTACCCTTCCTTTGGCTCTTATATTCTTTCCTCCACCTCTTCCGCAATGGACCCTGAGCCTTGGAAGGTGTGATAGAGATATTGCAGTGCTGAGCACTCCGGTCACTTCTTCCTAGCACCATGAAGCCTTCTGAGTCATCCCAAGGTCACTGCCATCTGAAAAGAGAAGCTTCTCTAACCAACAGTGAGAGTAGCAGTAATAGAAGGTCAAAAGTAATTTTTTTTTATTTTTTTGTTTGTTTATTCATTTGAGAGCGACAGAGAGGAGGGAGAGAGACAGAGAGAGAGAGAGGGAGAGAATGGGCGCGCCAGAGCTTCCAGCCTCTGTAAACGAACTCCAGACGCATGCGCCCCCTTGTGCATCTGGCTAACGTGGGGTCCTGGGGAAAAGAGCCTCGAACCGGGGTCCTTAGGTTTCACAGGCAAGCGCTTAACCGCTAAGCCATCTCTCCAGCCCCAAAAGCAATTTTTGTTACTCCTACAGCAAGTCGTCTTTCCCAAAGCCCACCCTTACCCACTTTCTGTGACTCCAGCATCTGGTCCAGCTCTGCCTTCCCCCATGGGGTGGCCCCGGGGGGCAACTGTCTGAGTTCCTCTGGGCCTGGAGAAGCTCAGTTCACCCTTCGTGAGATACGTGCAGGGCTGAGCCCTGACCGTTGGCACCCAGCGCAATGAAAGAATGGCCACCCTGCGGCTTCTGTCCAGGGCTGGTCTAAGGACTCTCGCGTGGCCCCGGGTCCGTGTACGTATGTAGATGTGCAAGCGCACTGGGGCTTACAGTCATGTCAACACAGATACATGCACACAGAATTGCGTGTGCAGTCTTGGGTGCTTGTCTGCGCATGGTTGCCTGCGAGTGTGTGTGTGTGTGTGTGTGTGTTTTCCCAGCACTATTAGTGGAAAGCTGTAATTACGTTTCAAGGCAGCAGCTCAGCTCCGCCAGCCACTGAACCGCCTCTCTCCACTCATCTGGGAGTGTGTGTGTGTGTTGGGGGGGGGGGACCCGGGCCACCCGCACCCTCCCTTCGCCCCAGTCCTTGCGCGTTGCATGAGCACAGGGCACCCCCTCCTCTCTCACCATATGCCCGTGTTTTACAGCTCTTCGGTGCGTGGTGCTCATTGAGTGGCTAATTAGTGAAATGAATTAATTGACATCCATACGTGTAATTAGCAAATGGTTATAAGCACCTAATCTCCTTGGGACGTCTCTACAAGTTTTCTAAGGGTCGGATGCTGGGGGGCTGTTGCTGCCAGGGAGGGGGAGGTGGTGGTGGTGGTTCTATAGGAGATGGGAGTGGCCAGTGCGGGCACCAGATCCTGCCTGGAGGCTCTGAGAACGTGTGGGCTGGGAGCAAGGTAAGAGGCCAGGATCCTGGGGCGCGGTGGGTGGTGGGGGAGACAGACTACAAGACTTAACTCGAGTGTCAGGAAACCTCAAGGGAGTTTTGTCCTTGGGTAACCTTTTCCCTTTCTGGGCCAGTCTTAACTTGCAATACGGACAGATGAGACTTGCTGGTTTCTGAGGACCCTCCCTAACTTAACATCCTTCTTTAACCAAAGCCAAACTTAAAAAAAAAATTATTTGGGCTGGAGAGATGGCTTAGTGGTTAAGCGCTTGCCTGTGAAGCTTGAGGACCCCAGTTCAAGGCTCGAGTCTCCAGGACCCACGTTAGCCAGATGCACAAGGGGGCGCACGCGTCTGGAGTTCTTTTGCAGTGGCTGGAGTCCCTGGTGCGCCCAATCTCTGTCTCTCTCTATCTGCCTCTTTCTCTCTCTGTCTGTCGCTCTCAAATAAATAAACAAAAAAATTAAAAAAAAAAAAACAAAAAAAATTATTTACTTATTTGAGAGAGTGAGAGAGAAACAGGCAGAGAGAGAGAGAGACAGACAGAGAGACAGAGAGAGAGAGAGACAGAGAGAATGGGCACGCCAGGGCTTTCAGCCACTGCAAACAAACTCCAGATGCATGCACCCCTTTGTGCATCTGGCTTACATGGGTCCTGGGGAATTGAACCTGGGTCATTTGGCTTTGTAGGCAAGTGCCCCATTTTTATTTATTTATTAGAGAATGAGAGAGGGAGGGAGAAAGAGAGAGAGACAACGGGCATGCCAGGGCCTCCAGCTACTGCAAATGAATTCCAGCTGCATGCGCCACCTTGTGCATCTGGCTTATGTGGTTTTGGGGAATCAAACCAAGGTCTTTTGGCTTTGCAGGCAAATGCCTTAACTGCTAAGCCATCTCTCCATCCCCAAAGCCAAACTTTTTTTGAGGCAAGACCAACAGATTGGCCCTCTTTCTTTCTTTCTTTCTTTCTTCCTTTCTTCCTTCCTTCCTTCCTTCCTTCCTTCCTTCCTTCCTTCCTTCTTTCCTTCCTTTTTTCCTCCCTCCCTTCCTTCCTTCCTTCTTTCCTTCCTTCCTTCCTTCTTTCCTTCCTTCCTTCCTTTTTCCTTTCTCTCTCTCTCTTTCTTTCTTTCTTTTGATTTTCGAGATAGGGTCTCTGTAGCAGCTCAGGCTGACCTGGAATTCACTATGCAGTTTCAGAGTGACCTGGAACTCACAGTGATCCTCCTACCTCTGTTTCCCGAGTGCTGGGATTAAAGGCTTGTGCCACCATGCCCATCTTTTTAAATCTTTTATTTATTTGTTTTTACAAGAGAGAGCCAGAGCAAGAGAGAGAGAGAAAGAGAGAGAGATAATTGGTGCACCAGGACCTCCAGCCACTGTAATGGAATTCCAGACACGTGCGCCACCTAGTGGGCATGTACGACCTTGTGCGCTGTGTCACCTTTGTGCATCTGGCTCACGTGGGATCTGGAGAGTTGAACATGGGTCCTTAGGCTTCACAGGCAAGCGCCTTAACCTGCTATGCCATCTCTCCAGGCCCCAAAGCCAAACTTTTTGACAACAAAAAGAAAGATGATGCAAAGATGGTGTGGTGTACCCCTTTACAGATCACATCATCACATCTCACCTGTGTGTGGCCTGGTCCATACCGTGCCCCTTCTATTCCACGTGCCCTGGTCCACACCCGGCCCCTCCCACCTTTTTTTTTTTTTTTTTTTGATCCCAGTGTGACTGGAACTTGCTATGTAGACCAGGCTGGCCTTGAACTTGCAGTGATTTTCACACCTCTGCCTTCCACATGTTGGACGGAGTATGACATCACGACAAACTTGCAGTCTTTTTCAATCCCTGGTCTCCGTCACTCTCCAGCGGCTTACGTGGGTCCTGGGGAATTGAACCGAGGTCCTTTGGCTTTGCAGGCAAGCGCCTTAACTGCTGAGCCATCTCTCCAGCACCTCTGTTTTTTTTTTTTTTTTTTCCCTGAACACCCTCCTTTCTCCTTTAAGTTTATATTACAATATCGTTAATAAAATCGTCAACTCTGCTTCAGGGAAAAAAAAAAAATCAAACTGGAAGTGAATCATGTAGTTTGGTCCAGTCCAGTCACATGGCCCAGGCGGACTTCAAAGGAAGAGGCACGTGGAATTCCCCAGCCGTCTGTGAGTGGAGCAGAAGGAAGGATGGGAATCTGGGGAGTCATGTGATTCTCCGGCAGGGACAAGAGGAGGCCACCAGTGAACGCAGAACAGCCGTCTGTCTAGACCTGTGCAGAGAGGAAAGCAGACAGAAATGAACTCCAGAGAGGAAGTTCAGCGGGCCCATCAGGAAGGGAAGGGGATGATGGTAACTGACACGGAATCGCTAGGATTCCTTAGCTGGTAATAAGGTAGACGTTGCGTGACAGGAGCAATCTGTTATCAATGCTTTGAAGACTTAATTATGATTATAGGACGCATGCCCCATGTCAACTACCTGAACAACTTAAAACCCAAAGTAGGGGCTGGAAAGATGGCTTAGTGATTAAGGCGCTTGCCTGCGAAGCCTATGGACCCATGTTCGACTCTCCAGATCCCACGTAAGCCAGACGCACAAGGTGCTCAAGGTCGCACACGCCCACAAGGGGGCGCACGCGTCTGGAGTCCGTTTGCAGTGGCTGGAGGCCCTGGGGCACCATCTCTCTCTCTCTCTCTCTCTCTCTCTCTCTCTCTCTCTCTGTCTTTCACTCCCCCTGTCTCTGATTAAAATAAAATAAAATCCAGGGCTGGAGAGATGGCTCAGCAGTTAAGGAGTGTGCCTGCAAAGCCAAAGGACCCAGGTTCAATTCCCCAGGACCCAGGTAAGCCATATGCACAAGGCGGCTCATGCATCTGGAGTTCATTTGCAGTAGCTGGAGGCCCTGGAGTGCCCATTCTCTCTCTTTCTCTTTCCCTCTTTCTCTGTCAAATAATAATATTAATAAAAAAGATGCATTAAAATAAAATCCAAAGTAAGAAAGGTAGAAAGAGGAGAGGGAGAGCGCTAAGGGGAAAGTAAGGACCCTCGTGTCTTTTTTTTTTTTTGGTTTTCTCTCATAGGGTCTCACTCTAGCCCAGGCTGACCTGGAATTCACTATGGAGTCTCAGGGTGGCCTCGAACTCACGGCGATCCTCCCACCTCTGCCTCCCGAGTGCTGGGATTAAAGGCGTGTGCCGCCACCACGCCTGGTTTCGTATCTTATTTTTCAAAGTGTGTGGAGGTCAAGCATTGCTATCTAGAGTCTGGAGCAATAGAAACGCGTGTGTTTGTACAGTGTGACTCCTCACGGTTAGCCAGAGAGGAGTTGTGAACATTGGTGGAACACTGGAGGGAGAGAACAGCGACAGTGGTGGTGTGTGTCGGTCCATTACTGACCACGGGACAACACCTGGAAGGTTGAAACCGATAGAGTAAGGCACTGCCGGATGAACACCTTAGTTAGAAAAATGGAGCTGGGCCTGGTGGTGTAGGCCTGTAATCCCAGCCATGTGGGAGACCCTCAAGAGGATGTCAAGTTCAAGAGCACTCTGGACGGTTTAGTGAGACTGGTCTCAAAACAAAACAAAAACAAGTTCTTAGAGGTCTGGAGACATGGTTTAGTGTTAAGGCACTTGCCTACAAAGTCAAAGGACCCAGGTTCGATTCCCCAGGACCCACGTAAGCCAGAGGCACAAGGGGGCGCACGCATCTGGAGTTCATTTGCAATGGCTGGAAGACCTGGCGCCCCCATTCTCTCTCTTTGCCTCTTTCTCTCTCTCTCTCAAACAAAACAAAATAGAATCTTGCCTTAAAAAAAAAAAAGTTTTGCCAGGTGTGGTGGCGCACGCCTTTAATCCCAGCACTCAGGAGGCAGAGGTAGGAGGATCACTGTGAATTCAAGGCCACCCTGAGACCACATAGTGAATTCCAGGTCAGCCTTGGCTAGAGTGAGACCCTGCCTAAGAAAAAAAAAAAAAAAAGGGCTGAAGAGATGACTTAGTGGTTAAGTGCCAGTGAAGCCTAAGGACCCCGGTTCGAGGCTGAATTCCCAGGTCCCACATAACCAATGAAGAACAAAACGAAAGAAATTAAGGGACTTGCTTAAAGCTGCAGGGCCAGGTAGGGGCAGAGCGGGATTCGAACCCAGGTCCCCTGACTTTCAGTCCTGGCCTTACCCTTAGCTCCTTTGCTTCCAGAAGTCATTCGTAACCGTTTACTGAGCATGTATGTGGTGGATGGATGTGGTGTCGGGATCTGGGGACCGGCTGCTGTGCTGGAGGGACAGACGTTTCAGCAGATCCTTACAGCGTGGCGTGGGTTACGTGATCACGTGATCAGGCCGTTTGGAAATGTTTGCTGCTTTAGCCACAACCAGCGGAGACTTTTCAGGTTGACTTGTGCTTCGATCCGCTGGTATCAGAGAGTGTTGGGACGGCTGTGGGCTCCTGTGATGTGGCTGTTGGAACGGCTGAGCTAAGACCACATGTACTGTGGACTTAGTGGGCTGGTTCTGTCATTCCTGAGTAGAGACAGGTTACTGGCAGCTATCCCAGTACAGGAATGGAATAATAATAAAAAATGCTTCATTAATTAAAAAAAAATGCAGAGGGGCTGGAGAGATGGCTTAGAGGTTAAGGCGCTTGCCTGCGAAGCCTAAGGATCCAGGTTCGATTCTCCAGGTCCCACACAAGCCAGATGCACAAGGTGGCGTACGCATCTGGAGTTTGTGTGCAGTGGCTGGGGGCCCTGGCATGCGCCCGTTCTCCCTTTCTGTCTGTCTCTAATAAGTAAATAAATAAAAATGATTTTTTTAAATGCAGAAAAAGAGAATAAAGCCGGGCGTGGTGGCGCATGCCTTTAATCCCAGCACTTGGGAGGCAGAGGTAGGAGGATTGCTGTGAGTTCGAGGCCACCCTGAGACTCCATAGTGAATTCCAGGTCAGCCTAGGCTAGCGTGAGACCCTACCTCAAAAAACCGAAAAGAGAGAGAGAGAGAGAGAGAGAGAATAAAGAGAACAATCAACAGATGAGACAAATATGGAAGGGTTAGCCTAACCGTATCAATAACCACATTAGGGCTGGAGAGATGGCTTAGCGGTTAAGGCGCATATGTGCGAAGCCCAAGGACTCAGGTTCGATTCTCCAGGCCGCACATAAGTCAGATGCACATGTGTCTGGAATTCGTTTGCAGTAGCTAGAAGCCCTGGCGTGCCCATTCTCTCTCTCTCTCTCTCTGTCTCTGACAAATAAATAAATAACCACATCACTTGTTCATACAAGGCCTGCTATGGCTCATGGGCCATTGTGGAAGAGGTGGCAGAAAGACTGTAAGAACCAAAGGAAGGGTAGGACTGCTTACAAAGCTGTCCTCCAGGCACAAAGTGACCTCATAGAGGCTGATGCTACCTGCAGGAGACATGCATAAGAGGAGGAAACAAAAGTCATGGCATCAGAATAGAAGAGAGACAGTTGGACAGAAGGTGGATGGGGGAGGGGAGTGTTGAGTAGGGGTTATGATCATGCTATGTAGTCTGTACTTATGGAAGTTGTCAATAAGAAGTCAAACAGGGCCTGGAGAGATGGCTTAGCGGTCAAGGCGCTTATCTGCCAAAGCCAAAGGACCCAGGTTCAACTCCCCAGTACCCACATAAGCCAGATGCACAAGGGGGCGCACATGCCTGGAGTTCGTTTACAGGGCTGGAGGCCCTGCCGTGCCCATTCTCTCTCTCTCTGTACTTGCCTATTTCTGTATCTCTCTCTCTTTCTCTCAAATCAATAAATAAAAATAAAATAATAAAAAAAAGTCAAACAGAAAATGCCTAGTGTGGCACCATACCTGGCTCCCAGCATCATTTACTGAAGTGACTGTCCTTCTCTTCAGTGCTCTTTGCATCTTTGTTGAAATCATCTCTGAATGTAGATATGTGTGTCTGTGTGTGTGTGTGTGTTTCTGGGTTCTCCATTCTGTTCCATTAACCTAGGCAACTATCTTTATGCCTGCTATTTAATTAAGTAATTTATTTGTTTGAGAAAGAGAGAGAGAGAGACAGACAGATAGACACACACACACACACACACACACACACACACAGAGAGAGAGAGAGAGAGAGAGAGAGAGAGAGGGCAAGAGAGAGGGCGGGCCAGGGCCTCTAGCCACTGAAAACAAATTCCAGATGCATGCACCACCTTGTGCATCTGACTTACGTTACATGCTATTTTAATTACTATAGTTTTTTTTTTAATTTATTTATTTAAGAGTGACAGAGACAGAAAGAGGCAGATAGAGAGAGAGAGAAAGAATGGGCAAGCCAGGGCTTCCAGCCACCACAAACGAACTCTAGACACATGCGCCCCCTTGTGCATCTGGCTAACGTGGGTCCTGGAGAACCGAGCCTTGAACTGGGGTCCTTAGGCTTCACAGGCAAGCGCTTAACCGCTAAGCCATCTCTCCAGCCCTAATTACTATAGTTTTTATTTATTTATTTATTTTTTTGTTTTTCAAGGTAGGGTCTCTAGCCCAGGCTGACCTATAATTCATTATATAGTCTCAGGGTGGCCTCGAACTCGCAGCGATCCTCCTACCTCTACCTCCCAAGTGCTGGTGTGCGCCACCATGCCCAGCTAATTACTATAGTTTTTAAAAATTTAACTTATTTTTTTATTTTATATTTTATTTATTAGCGAGAGAGAGAGAGAGAGGATGGGCGCATCAGGGCCTCCAGCCACTGCAAATGAATTCCAGACGCATGTGTCACCATGTGCATCTGGCTTATGTGGGGTTCTGGAGAATACAACCTGGGTCCTTTGGCTTTGCAGGCAAGAGCCTTAACCATTAGGCAATCTCTCCAGCTCTCTCTTTTCTTCGCTTTAAAAAAAAAATTATGGACAACTTTAATATGCTAATTTTTTTTTTTTTTTTTTGAGGTAGGTTCTCACTGTAGCTCAGGCTGACCTGGAATTCACTATACAATCTCAGGGTGGCCTCGAACTCACGGCGATCCTCCTACCTGTGCCTCTCAAATTCTGGGAGTGAAGGCGTTTGCCACCATGCCTGGCTAATGTAATTAAAAAAAAATAATAATAATTTGAAACTGGGTGTGGTGGTGCCTTTAATCCTAGCACTTGGGAGACAGAGGTAGGAGGATCACCATGAGTTTGAGGCCACCTTGAATTCCAGGTTAGCCTGGGCTACAGTGAAACCCTACTTTGAAAAACTAAAATAAATAAATAAATAAATAAATAAATAAATAAATAAATAAATAAATTGTGGGCTGTGTATGTAGCTCAGTTGGTAGAAAGCTTGCTTGGCTGGCACAAAGCCCTGGGTCTGATCCTCATCGTCCTATAAACTGGGCAATCCTAGCTCTCGTCATTCGGAGCCACACAGCATGGTCAAAGGCCAGTCTGAGCAACAGGAGACCCTGTCACCACAAGCAAAGAACTATTCAATAACAGCAGCAGAGGTAACCTGAGGGCTGGGGGGGGGGGGCGCAGCTCGGTGGTAAAACACTTCTTTAGTGCAAGGGAAGCCACCACAAGAAGGTAAGAGAAGGCTGGAGAGATGGCTTAGTGGTTAAGGCGTTTGCCTGCAAAGCCAAAGGACCCAGGTTCGGTTCCCCAGGACCCTCGTAAGCCAGATGCACAAGGGGACACACGCGTCTGGAGTTCATTTGCAGTGGCTGGAGGCCCTGGCGTGCCCATTCTCTCTCTCTCTTTCTGTATTTGCCTCTTTCTCTTTTTTTTTTTTTTCTTTTTTCCGAGGTAGGGTCTCACTCTAGCCCAGGCTGACCTGGAATTCACTATGGAGTCTCAGGGTGGCCTTGAACTCATGGCAATCCTCCTACCTCTGCCTCCCGAGTGCTGGGATTAAAGGCGTGCGCCACCACGCCCGGCTTCTTTCTCTTTTTTAAATATATATATAAGCCAGATGCACAAAAGGGCACATGTGTCTGGAGTTCTTTTGCAATGGCTGGAGGCCTTGGCCTGTCCATTCTCTCCCTCCCTCTCTCTTTCTCTGCCTCTTTCTCTCTCTCAAATAAATAAATATTTTTTTTTTTTTTAAAAAGAAAAGGTAGGGCTGGAGAGATGGCTTAGCGGTTAAGCGCTTGCCTGGGAAGGCTAAGGACTCCGGTTCGAGGCTTGATTCCCCAGCACCCACGTTAGCCAGATGCACAAGGGGGCGCACGGGTCTGGAGTTCGTTTACAGTGGCTGGAGGCCCTGGAGCGCCCATTCTCTCTCTATCTGCCTCTCTCTCTCTCTGTCACTCTCAAATAAATAAAAATGAACCAAAAACAATATATATATAAAAGAAAAGGTAAAAGAGAAAAATCTGAATATCTGAGAATTCACTATTTGATTCGGAATGTTGGAACTAAGCCATGGTTCCTGCCAGTCCATCCGCATCCTGACAGTGTGGGCATTCCCTTCCCTGGCGAGATCTGGTGGTCCTATAGGGGTCTGGGTGTCCCCAGACGTGTCTAACCCGCACTTTGAAAGCCCTGTTGCGTGTCATTTGCTGTCCTTAACAGCTGTGGCCTCTGCTGAACCAATACTGGGTTTTTCTTTTCTTTCTTCCTTTTTTAAAATATTTCAGCAACAACTTTATTTTTATTTCTTTATTTGTTTGAGAGAGAGAAAAAAAGCAGGTGTGTTACCACCTTTTTTTTTTTTTTTTTTTTGGCTTTTCGAGGTAGGGTCTCACTCTAGCCCAGGCTGACCTGGAATTCACTCTGGAGTCTCAGGGTGGCCTCGAACTCACGGCGATCCACTTACCTCTGCCTCCCGAGTGCTGGGATTAAAGGCGTGGGCCTAACCTGGTATTCTTTAGTCCAACCTTAAGTACTGTGGGGTCCTGCTCAGAACCTTATCCCAACTCACACGATAGGTGCTCCCTAAAAGTGTGTATGAAAGGCCGGGTGAGGTGGCGCACGCCTTTAATCCCAGCACTCGGGAGGCAGAGGCAGGTGGATCGCCGTGAGTTCGAGGCCACCCTGAGACCACAGAGTGAATTCCAGGTGAGCTCTGGACTAGAGTGAGACCTTACCTCTAAAAACCAATACATACATACATAAAAAGAATAATAAAGTGTGCATGAATAGCAAACCACACTTGGTTTTGCAGGCACCCCAGTGCCTGCTATTCCCCCCCACCCCACCCTCCGCCCTGCAGGGACTTGCCCATGTTTGGATCTTTGCCCAGAGCCCCGATAATGGACCCAAGGGCCTGGCCAGGGCAGGCCTGGAGGCTGGCCCTTGTGATGGCCCCAGGGGCCCCTGGCCCCACCCCGCTCTGCGCAGACTCACCGGGACCTCACCTTCCTGCCCCTCGGCCCCGGGCATCCCTGGACTGTCCCAGCTCTTGGGTAAGGACCCTTCTCCTTCCCCCCGAGCCCCCACCCCCGCCACCCCTGGCCCAGAGCCCGCGCAGGCCCCCCCCCGCTGCCCTTCCTCCAAGTCCGACCAAGGGCCACGTGTTCCGGGAGGCCCCTCCCGGAAGGCAGGATTTCTCTCCAGGGAGTGGCCTCCACTCTGGCTGGCGACGTGTGCATGAGGCTGAGCTTGTCCTGGAGGACAGCCATGGGGCCCAGACCCTGTCCAGAGCAAGCAGCAGGGCCAATCTCAGAGCCAGGGCACCAGGCCCTGTGGTCCACCACCCTGGACCAAGGCCAAATCCAGGAAGCTGAGCCTGCTGCACACCCTCAGCAGGGGTGGGGATGTGTATGTGTGTGTGTGTGTTGGGGGGACCCTGCGGGAGGTCAGTGCCTCATTGGAGGAGCTGGGGGAGACAAGAAAAGGTATAGAAGAGCCCCATCAAGCGGCAGAGTTAAACATTGCTACCCCTATTAGGGTGTGTGCGTGTGGGGGGCTCTGGCCTCTAGGACTTGGGAGGTGCTTGGGAGACTGCCTGGCCCATTTGGCTGGCTTTCCCCCCTTGGTCTCCTCTCTCCCATCAAAGCTGGGGCTTGGAGAGGGGACTGGGCTGGCATTTAACCTGGCCACCAGCTAGCTCTCCTTCTGGTATGACTGACTACTCTCTTAACTTGGTCCCTTCCTTCCTGGCCCCCTGCCCCTGTCCCCCACCTTTTATCTCTGGGCTTCCTTTTAACCTGTCATGGCAGACCGAAGGGGCCAGTCCCCCTGACACCCCCAGAAGCGAGGGAGGAACCGGCTCTGGAAGGGATGGCCTGCATTCAGGTGCAGTTAATAAATACTTCCACTCACGCAGCCTTTAAGAAATCACCTCCGAGTGCGCCATTGAGCATCTACTGTGTGCCAGGTTCTGATAATCCTGTCCTTCCTCTGTTGCCAATTTGCTCAAGGTCCAAGAGGAAGAATTAGGCGAATTTGAGAGAAAAAAGAAAAAAAAAATAATAAAAAACACCGGGCTGGGGATGTAAGCTCAGTGGCATAGTGCTTGCCTAGCCGGGCAAACACGGAGCCAGGAGTTCAAGGCTCCAGCATGGAGCGGTGAAGGACTGAAAGGGCATGTGGGCACGGGTACCTGGGTGCCGCTGAGGAAAGGCCAAGAAGAGCTTCCTGGGCACGGTGTCAGCCGTGCCTTGATGGCAGGGTCTGGATGTATAATCAGAGACCCAGGTGGGGGGGAGCCCAGGAACAAAGGGAACCCCAGAGTACGCCGGGCGTGGTGGCCCACGCCTTTAATCCCAGCACTCGGGAGGCAGAGGCAGGAGCGCCTGCGAGTTCGAGGCCATCCTGAGACCACATAGCAAATTCCAGGTCAGCCTGGATTTAGAGAGAGAGACCCTACCTCGAAACCACCCCCCCCCCCGGCAACAAACAAAACGAAACAAAACAGAAACCCAGCCGGGCGGTGGTGGCGCACGCCTTTAATCCCGGCGCTCGGGAGGCAGAGGTAGGAGGATCGCCGTGAGTTCGAGACCACCCTGAGACTCCATAGTGAATTCCAGGTCAGCCTGAGCGAGTGAGACCCTACCTTGAAAAACAAACAAACAAAACAAACAAAAAAAGAAAAGAAAAGAAAACCTAGGGGTTTGAGGAAATGGTGGGGAAGGAAGGAAGAAGTAAATTCATGCCAGGAGAGGATTAGAAGAGCGAAGCCTGGGCAGGAGGTCAGAGCTGAGTGGAGGACAGGTCATGTGTATTCTTATTTCTGCCAGCTGTCCCAGCCCTGATGACTGGGTGACCCAGAGCTGGGTGACCCTGTGGTGGCTAGAGCTCATGAGTCATCCATACAGCCTTGGTGGAGTGAATGATTCAATAATGGAGATATGTAAGTGGAGACCAGGATGCTGGTGTGTGTGTGTGTGTGTGTGTGTGTGTGTGTGTGTGTGTGAAGGTTCTGTCATAACATCTTTTTTTGTTTGTTTGTTTTGTTTTGTTTTTCAAGGTAGGGTCTCACTCTAGCCCAGGCTGACCTGGAATTCACTCTGTAGTCTCAGGGTGCCCTCGAACTCTCGGCGATCCTCCTACCCCTGCCTCCCCAGTGCTGGGATTAAAGGCGTGCGCCGCCATGCCTGGCTAGAGAGGGTGCAGATCTGTGGGCCTCAGGGCCTCTGCAGAAAGACCCGACCCTCTGTTGTGTGCGCCTCACACTAGAAGTGACTCATCCTTGCTGGAAACCCTCTCGGAAGTCTTGTGGTGGGGTCAGGTGGACTTGAAGTCGGGAGCCATGGTTCCAGACAGCTTCCTCACTGTATGTCTCTGCAAACTCACTTAAAATTTTTTGTTTAAATATTTATTTTTAAATTTATTTGTTTATTTGAAAGAGAGAGAGAGAGAGAGAGAGAGAGACAGACAGACAGACAGACAGAATGGGCATGCCAGGGCCTTCAGCCACTGCAAATGAATTCCAGATGCATGAGCCACCTTGTGCATCTGGCTTATGTGGGTCCTGGGGAATTGATCCTAGGTTCTTTGGCTTTGTAGGCAAGCATCTTAACAGCTAAGCCAATTCTCTAGCCCACCCCTTTTTTAAAAAAAATTTTTGATTTTTCGAAGCAGGGTTTCGCTCTAGCCCAGGCTGACCTGGAATTCACTATGGAGTCTCAGGGTGGCCTCGAACTCACGGCCATCCTCCTACCTCTGCCTCCCGGGGTTAAAGGCGTGCGCCACCACCATGCCTGGCTGCAAGCTCACTTTCTACCCCTGGGCCTCAATCATCCATGTCTAAGATGGGGGCCGGACTGAGCCAGTGAGTGTGAGCTGTGGTGGGCCTCTGGAGAGCGGGGTGTCTGGGGCTCACGCGATGAGTTCTCTGTGTTCCATTCCTTCTGCGTAGCAAGTGCCCTGGCACTTGCCTGTCATGTGATCCTGGGGACTCAGTGAGATGACCTGTCCAGGGTGGCCTGTGACACTTGTCCCATCCACCTCACGTGGCTTCTCGTTGTGTCGAGCGTGGTCATCGGGCTCGGAGGCTCCTCAGTGCTCCAACGTGTGGCCTCGAGTGTGAGGCTCCCCAAGGTGATTCCTGCCTGGGTACAAGACAAGGCTCCTCCCAGCGCCATGGACTGCACGCTGTGTGTTTCCCCTTCTGTCTCACCCCTCCTCCCAGCCTGCCCAAGCCCACTCAGTTTTGTTGTTTGTTTGTTTTGATTTGATTTTTTGTGGTTGGATCTCACTCTAGCCCAGGCTGGCCTGGAATTCACTATGTAGTCTCAGAGTGGCCTCGAACTCATGGCGATCCTCCTACCTCTGCCTCCCAAGCCCTGGGATTAAAGGCGTGAGCCACCACGCCCAGCCAGTTTTTTAAAAAAAATATTTTTATTTATTATTATTATTATTTTCCTGAGGTAGGGTCTCTCACTCTAGCTCAGGCTGACCTGGAATTCACTATGTAGTCTCAGGGTGGCCTTGAACTCTTGGTGATTGCTCCTACCTCTGCCTCCTGAGTGCTGGGATTAAAGGCGTGCACCACCATGCCTAGTTTATTTATTATTTTTTCTGAGGTAGGGTCTCATTGTAGCCCAGGCTGACCTGGAATTCACTATGTAGGCTCAAGATGGCCTCAAACTCATGGCGATCCTCCTACCTCTGCCTTGCAAGTGGTGGGATCAAAGGCGTGCGCCGCCATGCCAGACTATTTTTTAAAATATTTTTATTTTTATTTATTTATTTAAGAGAGATAGAGGGAGACAGACAGAGAGAGAGAGAAGAGAGAATGGGCACTCTGGGGCCTCCAGCCATTGCAAATGAACTCCAGACACATGCGCCCCCTTGTGCATCTTGTTCATGTGGGTCCTGGGGAATCGAACCTGGGTCCTCCGGCTTTGCAGGCAAGCGCCTTAACCACGAAGCCGTCTCTCCGGCCCATTCAGTTTTCAGGCCAGCTCTACCGCCACCTCCTCAGGAAGCTCCTTTCTCACACGGCTCCAGTCTATGATGCCATGTGTGACCATCTTGGTCCCGACCACCCCCACACAGGGCCTAACATTGCAGTCCAAGCCGGCCTGAAACTCGCAGGCTGTCCTCAAGTTCACGGCGTTCCTCCTGTCCTCCTGTTCCTGCAAGTGCTGGGATTAGTGTAAGGTTTGCGAGTGACCGAGAGAGACCAGGAGCTTCCAGGACTGACTCTCAAGAGCGGGGGCACAGTCAACGTTTGAGGTTCCAGATGGTGGGCTTTATAGGGCTCTTCAGTTAGGGAAAGGTGAGGAAGGGAAAAGAACTCCTTCATTCTCTACATTTCAAATCCCTAGGGTGTGAGACCAGAACTGTGAGCGATTTAGGAGATGAGGGGACAGGAAATCATGACCTGAGGGATTGTTGGGCAAGGAAGGGATAATGGCTGGGCGGTTCCCTGAGGAATGTGGATGACCCACTTCCTTATGTCACCCTCCTTTGCTGTCCTCAGTGTCTCCATTTTTTTTTGTGTGTGTGTGTGCGGTTTTTTGAGGTAGGGTCTCACCCTGGAATTCACTCTGTAGTCTCAGGGTGGCCTCGAACTCATGTCGATCCTCCTACCTCCGCCTCCCCAGTGCTGGGATTAAAGGCGTGCGCCACCACGCCCGGCTTTTTCCATTTTGTCCTGACCTAACAATTATGTCCACAACCGGCTTCCATTTTTGCTGTCTCTAGGGTATTCTTGTTTGTGGACTAGAATGGCCAAGCGGATGACAGCCACGCCCGAGGGCAAGGCTTGAGCCCACAGGGATGGACAATGCCAGGGTCACAGGGCCCCTCGGTGAGCCCAGGTCTCGGGAGCTACCTGGAGGACACATTGTGGAATGTGGGGGGGGGGGGGAATGACTTGGGAGTAACAAGAAAAGGAATTTTGCGGTTTCTTTACCCACCAGCTGTGGACTCACTGGCCATCCTACCTGGGACTATAGTGTCCTCTCTGGGGGAGGGCAGGGTGGGCAGAAGTCTGGCTCATAGCAGTGCCCCTTTGTCCAGGCTCACCTGCCCACCTAGTTCCCTCCCTTCTTTGCCTGTCCCAAGTCCAACCTCAGCACCAGGGCCACCTCCTCACATCTCCTCTTGCAGAAGGGACCGAGAAAAGGGACAACCCCAGGGGATTCTCAGCAGGTCGTGGCCAAAGGGGGCAAAATCCTATGCAGTGGGCAAGGTGCAACCACCTGCCTGCTTTTTTTTTTTTAATTAAAAAAAATTTTTTTTGTTCATTTTTATTTATTTGAGAGTGACAGAGAGAGAAAGAGGCAGATAGATAGAGAGAGAATGGGCACGCCAGGGCCTCCAGCCACTGAAAACGAAGTCCAGACACTTGCGCCCCCTTGTGCATCTGGCTAATGTGGGTCCTGGGGAAATCGAGCCTCGAACCGGGGTCCTTAGTCTTCACAGGCAAGCGCTTAACCGCTAAGCCATCTCTCCAGCCCTTTTAAAATTTTTATTATTTAACTTTATTTATGTATTTGCAAACAGAGAGAGGTAGAGAGACAGAAAGAGAGAGAATAGGCACGCTAGGGCCTCTAGCCACTGCAAACGAACTCCAGACACATGTGCCCCTTTCTGGCTTAAATTGGTCCTTTGGCTTTGCAGGCACACGCCTTAACTGCTAAGCCATTTCTCCAGCCCCCCTTTTATATTTTTTTGTTTATTATTTTTATTTATTTATTTGAGAGCAGCAGACAGAGAGAGAAAGAGGCAGATAGAGAGAGAGAGAGAATGGGCATGCCAGGGCCTCCAGCCACTGCGAACGAACAAACTCCAGATGTGTGGGCCCCCTTGTGTATCTGGCTACCGTGGGTCTTGGGGAATTGAGCCTTGAACTGGGGTCCTTAGGCTTCACAGGCAAGCGCTTAACCGCTAAGCCATCTCTCCAGCCTCAACCCCCCCTTTTAAAAACATATTCTATTTGCTTATTTATTTGAGAGGAAGAGAGCTAGCGAGAGAGGGAGAGAGAGAGAATGGGCATGCCAGGGCCTCTAACCACTGCGGACGAACTCCAGATAGATACACGTGCCACCTTGTGCATGTGGCTTACGTGGGTCCTGGAGAACTGAACCGGGAATCCCTTGGCTTTGCAGGCACACGCCTTAAACACTAAGCCATCTCTGCAGCCCCATCCACCCTCCTGTCTTAAGAAAGTGGCATTGGGGGGTGGGTGTTGGTTGTACCCCCGTGCAAGGCTGAGGATGGTGAGGTCTGATGTCTCTCTGGGAGGCGGCGACAGACCACTCTCCAGCCTGCCCTCTTGTGGACAGAGGGCACACTTGGCAGAGTTCCTGTCCCCTGGGAAGCCATCCCAGAGCCTGAGAGAGCTGGTGGGTGCAGGGCTGCTGGAAGTCAGGAGACTGGAGTTGGGCTAAGTGAGAGAGGAGCTGGTGCCAGTCGGCGGGCACCAGGCCCCTGCCCGGGCTGTGGCTCAGCTGACTGATAGTGTCAGGGGAGAAATCTATGCAGGGGTTCTGGGGAGTGTGTTGGGGGTAGGGGGAGGGATGGGGTGGGCAGAGGGCGGACTGAGGAGGGGCCAGGACTCTGGCTGCCAAACAGTTGGCTGTAGAGGGCGGGAGCCCGGGAGGAGGAGCCGCGGGCTTTGCACTGGGAGTTGTGGGCTTTGCACTGGGAGCCGCGGGCTGGCTGCAGCTCAGGTGACCGGCGGCTCGGCTCTCTCTAGGAGTCCGCAGGTCCCCCCCTCACACACCGCAGCCTGACGACCCAAGCCAACCCGGCCACAATGATCCAGAATGTGGGCAGTCACCTGCGAAGGGTATGGACCGTGGGCTGGGGTGGATGAGGCCGCAGGAGCAAGTCGTGGGGGGGGGGGGCGGCTAGGACGAGGCTGATGCCGCCCTTGTAGGGGACAAGTTCTGCCATCTTCTCGCTCACTGTCCCAGGACCTCTTCCTGGCCCTGTTTGTTGGGACAACTTCCCAGGACCCTTCCTGGGTTGCTTAGTTAAAAGTTGCATTCCCCAGATGAGCCCCGGGGGCAGTAGATCCCCTGTGGACCGGCTGCGTTGTGGCCTGGTGTAGTAGAAGCCCTTGCTGAAAGTTCTGGAATTCTGTCCCGGTGTGTGTGTCCAGGCACAGGTCTGTGCACGTTCCTGTTGCCAATTGAGCTCAAGTCTCTGTGTTTCCTGAGTCTCCAAGTTTAGGGCTTCAAGCCATGGATCTGACAAAAGTTATGAGGTGACACGTGTGTGTGTATGTGTGTGTGTGTTGGGGGGGAGTAAGGACTGTGTAACAAGCACCAATTGAGCAAAAAGGCCATGTGGGAAAGCGTCCTGCGAGATGACCTTGGAGATGCTTTTTTTTTCCCCCCCAATACTCTGGAGTTGAGAGAGAGAGGCTGGGACTGAGAGGCACTTCTCAGTGTCCCTTGGCTTCCTATGGGGAGGGGAGGGGGCTTTGAACCTGGTACTTGGAGAAAGCCCTGGGGACCCACTGCAGCGTGTGCTGGGCACGGAGTGGCTGCCGGCTGGAGGGCTACGGTCAGCAAAACCCTTGTGTGTATGCGGAAGGGGGGTGGTTGGCGGCAAACAAAGATATGTTCATAAGCCGGGCGTGGTGGCGCACGCCTTTCATCCCGGCACTCGGGAGGCAGAGGTAGGAGGGTCGCCGTGAGTTCGAGGCCACCCTGAGACTACATAGCGAAGTCCAGGTCAGCCTGGGCCAGAGTGAGACCCTACCTCAAAATAAATAAATAAAGATATGTCTTTCCTGTCCCTTTCACCAGCCACCAATCTACTCAGCATCCTCGCTCGGTTTAGTGCATCTCGTCTTTCTAGGTTTCCAGGTCCCCCCCCCCGCCCCCCGTCCAGCCTCCCCCCTACAATCCCTCTGCATTCGTAGCAGCCCTGTGCTGTTTTCGTTGCGTCCGTGGGCTGGCTTCTGCCAGCGACCCCGGCCTCCCTTGTAGGGTAGCTTCTGAGCCCTCAGTCTCTGCTCAGATGCTGTCTCGCCAGGAAATCTTTTCCCAAGCTCCTTGCCACACCGTGAGCCCCCCCACCCCGGGTGAGCCCTGTGTGACCCCCGTGTACTTGGCTTGCTCCCCTCCATCTAGGACTGTACCCAGCCCTGGCCAGAGGCCAGGGGATGCCTAGACAATGAATTGGGTGGGGAGGGGGCAGGCAGCTCCTCAGTGAGGACCAGAGTGGAATCTGAGCCTCTCGCTCCTGTCCCCATCTCAGAGTAGAGTGTCCTTACTGGTTGTGCGAAGCAGCCATGCTGAGCTCTGCAATTCTTTTTTTTTTTTTTTCCTTTTCTAATTTTTAATTTTTTTTATTACCAACTTCCGTGATTGTAACCCTCTGTGATGCTTAAATATTATGTAAGTGGTTCTTAAAATATTACCAAATTATTTATTTATTTGAGAGAAAGGGAGAGGGAGAGAGAGAGAGAGAGAGAGAATGGTCATACCAGGGCTTTTGGCCCCTGCAAAGGAACTCCAGACACATGCGCCCCCTTGAGCATCTGGCTTATGTGGGTCCTGGGGAATCGAACCTGGGTCCTTTGGCTTTGCAGGCAAATGCCTTAACCACTAAGCCATCGCTCCAGCCCCTCAACTTGGCTAAGTTTAGAATGACACAGAAGACACACACCTCTGGATGTGTCTGTGAGGGTATTTTCAGAGAGATTTAACTGATGAGGGAAGACCCCATCATGAAGGTGGGTGGCACCACCCACGGGCTGTGTGTGTGTGTGTGTGTGTGTGTGTCCCAGACTGAATAGGAGAAATGAACAGGAGAAAGGAGCATTCAGATCTGTCTGTTCACTGACCTCAGACATGTTCTCCCTGCCTCTGGCTCCTACCTCGTCCCTTCCCCCACCAGGATCCCTTCAAGCTATAAACCCTTCCTTCCTTAAGCTGCATTGTCAGATACTTGGCGATTCTCCTGGTCCCAGGTGACGAATAACTCTTGGCCTCAGAGACGTTAGTGGCCTGTGCGGGGTCACAGCGGTAGGAAGTAGCAGCACCCTGTGTGGGCTCAGTGATCCTGGCTCCAGAGTGTGACCCCTTTGGGACCTGGGGGCTCAGCCAGATGGAGGCTAGAGGTAGCCTTTCAGACCCTGAATCCTGACTCCAACCCAGCTAGCATCCATCTCTGGGGAGGGAACTGCGTGTTAGGTGTGGAAATCGGGGCCCGTGAGGACACAGGGAGGTTCACATGAGCTAAAAACCCTGTGACCTTGATCACCACCTTTGAACTCTTGCCTGGTTGGCACATCATGGCTATTTCTCTGGCTTCTTGAATTCCCTTAGCTCCTCTGCAGTACAAGAGAATTGAGAATTGGGGATATATATATATATATGTATGTTTTTTTTTTTTGGCTTGAATCTTGAAAAGCAAGTGAGTGTTGGAACCCCGGGCGCTTGGCTGCTGGGTACCCATCGGGCCCTCAGCTCTTGTGAGAGAGCAGGCGGGTGGGTGGACGAATTGTGGGTTTTCTGCCTGGTTAGGAGGCAGGAGGAGTGTTGAGTGCTTTTGCCGGGGGTTCTGGAAAGTTCTGTCTCGTCCTGATCTCTTGAGTGGAGGTTGTCTCCCCTCTCCTAAAGTGTCAGCCTATACTAGGTGTCAAGACCCACTCTCCTGGGCTGACAAGAACCCCTTGGTACCGTAGCAGGAAGCTGACCAGACTCTTGGGAGTCCTGGGAACTTCTGCCTAGCCTTAGTTCTAGCCTGGTCCAGGTCAGGTCAGCTCCCAGTGGGGCCCAGGAACTATTTTATTTTAAAGAGCACTTTTAGCTTTATTTATTTACTTGAAAGAGACAGGCAGATGCAGAGAGAGGAGAGACAGAGAGAGAGAGAGAGAGAATGGGCACGCCAGGGTCTCCAGCCATTGCAAACCGCAGACGCGTGCGCCGCCCTGTGCATCCGGCCTACGTGGGTCCTGGGGAATCGAACCTGGGTCCTTCGACTTTGCAGGCCAGTGCCTTAACCGCTAAGAATCTCTCCAGCCCCCTTCGCAACTGTTTGGATGGTGATGGGATGTTTGTCCAAATTCTCCCGAGGCCTCTGCACTTGGGCTGTGCTGTTGGCACATACACAGACACAAAAAAGCAGTGGGCATCTGTGCTCGTGTTCAGAGACCTGTGCGCTATGCAGACCCCCGTGGGATAAGCTGAGGACAAGTAGAGGTCCTTCTTGCCCCCATCCCCTCCCATTAGCGCAGAGCACATGGAGGTTTAGGATACAGTCTTTGTCTTCTCTCCCTCTTCCATCCAGTCCTCCTTCCTTCCTCTTCCTTTTATTTTTAAACTGTATTTTTAAAAAATATTTATTTATTTATTTGAGAGAGAGAGAGAGAGGGAGGGAGGGAGAGAATAGGTGCACCAGGGCCTCTAGCCACTGTAAGCGAACTCCAGATGCGTGCGCCACCTTGCGCATCTGGCTGTACGTGGGCCCTGGGGACTCGAACCTGGGTCCTTAGGCTCCACAGGCAAGTGCTTAACCACTAAGCCATCTCTCCAGCTCCTCTTTTCTTCTTTTTCTTTTCTTTCCCTTTTGGTTTCAAGAAAGGGTCTCGCTGCCTAGCGCAGGCTGGCCTCCAATTCATGATCCTCCTGCCTCAGCTTCCTGAATGATGGGGATTATGGGAGTGTGCCAACATACATGCCAGGCCTGGAGTAGAATCTCGTGTTCCTGTGACCTCAGGCTGGGCGCTCCTCTGTACGGTGGGATCCTGAAAGTCCCCCTGGCCTTGACACCCAGAGGTCTGAGCGCTTGCTCGTGAGAGGGGTGCATGTCACTTCGACAGTGGCTCTGACTGCTCCAGAGGAGGGGAGGGAGGCCTTGTGGAAAGAGGGTGTGCCTGTCACACAGCAGAGGTTCCGAAATGGCTGCATGAGTGAGTGATACTAGGGGCTCAAAAGGGGGCTGCAGTGGTCACAGAAGGCTTCTGGGAGGCAGAGGTGAGACATCAGCCATTAACATCACCCTGTTCAGGGGTGGGTGTGAACCCCAGTTTCCCTATGAGCAGACACTCTTCCTGTGGTTTTTTTTTTTAATTATTTTATTTTTTTTTTTAAAGCAGGGTTTTACTGTAGCTCAGGCTGACCTGGAATTCACTATGTGGTCTCAGGGTGGCCTCGAACTCATGGCAATCCTCCTGCCTCTGCCTCCCGAGTGCTGGGATGAAAGGCGTGCACCACCACACCTGGCTTCTTCCTGTTTTTTTCTTTTTTCTTTTTTCTTTTTTTTAATTTTTAAGGTATTTGTTTATTTACAAGCAGAGAGAGAGATAGAGAGAAGAGAGGCAGAGAATGGGCACACCAGGGCCTCCAGCCACTGCAAATGACCCCTAGATGCATGTGCCTCTTTGTGCATCTGGCTTTATGTGGGTACTGAAGAATTCAACCTGGGTCATTAGGCTTTGCAGGCAAGTGCCTTAACTGTTGAGCCATCTTTCCAGCCCACTCTTTATTTTGTCTGAGAGAGAGAGAGGCAGATAGAGAGAAGAGAGGCAGAGAATGGGCACATCAGGGTCAGCCACTGCAAACAAACTCCAGATGCATGTGCCATCTTTTGCATCTGGCTTACGTGGGCCCTGGGGAATTGAACCTGGGTCCTTTGGCTTTGCAGGCAAGCACCTTAATTGCTGAGCCATCCCTCCAGCCCACTCTTTTTTTTTTTTTTTTTTACAACTTTTATTAACATTTTCCATGATTATAAAAAATATCCCATGGTAATACCCTCCCTCCCCCCACTTTCCCCTTTGAAATTCCATTCTCCATCATATCCCCTCCCCATCTCAATCAGTCTCTCTTTCATTTTGATGTCATGATCTTTTCCTTCTCTTATGATGGTCTTGTGTAGGTAGTGTCAGGCACTGTGAGGTCATGGATATCCAGGCCATTTTATGTCTGGAGGAGCACGTTGTAAGGAGTACCACCCTTCCTTTGGCTCTTACATTCTTTCCGCCACCTCTTCCGCAATGGACCCTGAGCCTTGGAAGGTGTGATCGAGATGTTACTCAGTACTCCAGACACTTCTTTCTAGCACTATGATACCTTCTGAGTCGTCCCAAGGTCACTGCCATCTGAAAAGAGAAGATTCTCTACCCGAAGTGAGAGTAGCGCTAATATAAGCGTATAAATATTAAGAGAAGTGCTTAGTGCAGCCCACTCTTTATTATGAATCTATCTGGAGGAATCGTCTTCATCTTTCAACACCCAGCCTGTTCATCTCTCCCTCTTTGACTTCCAATCTTGCCTGGCCCCAAGGTCAGTGACACCCCTCAGGACTTGGTTGCTGCATGCAGTTCATTTGTTTCCTCCTGCTTACGGAGTGATTAACGGAGCCGGTGCCAAGGAGGCTATGACCCACGGTGACCTGGGGCTGACAGCTGACAGGGGAGAGATTGTGGGAGGGCAGTCAGATATGTGGCAATGAAGATCTGCCACAGAGTGTTGTGAATGACAGTACCAGCGAGCCCCCGAGAATTCAGCCCTTTACAACAACTGTGTGACGAGGTGAAATCAGCGCGCTCACAGTAAAGATCAAACACAAGCCGGGCGCGGTGGCGCACGCCTTTCATCCCAGCACTCGGGAGGCAGAGGTGGGAGGATCGCCGTGAGTTCAAGGCCAGCCTGAGACTCCATAGTGAATTCCAGGTCAGCCTGGATCAGAGTGAGACCCTACCTCGGAAAACAAAAGACAAAAAAAAAAAAAAAAAACCAACAACAACAACAAAAAAGAGGAAACACAGACAGTGAAGTTACGTCACTTTCCCGAGGTCATACAGCTAGCAGGTGGCATGGAAGGGATTCACCTCAAGCTGACTAGACAGCCGGGAACCTTAAAAGGATGGGAAGAGGGCTGAGATGGGGGTGGACATCTGAGCTCCAAGGCGGGCGAGCTGTGGGCATTTAAGTTGCTGAATGGAGCCAGGAGGTGTGGAGGGGTGTGAGGTGGGGTACCCCAGCTGTTGGAGGTACCGTAGCTGGGACCAACCTCTTAGACTGAGTTGGGTTTGGAGCACTGTATATCTTACTGTCTATGAGCTCCCTTCCCTAGGGCTCTCTGGTCCCTTGGCTTAGTGCCTGATACGCAGTCCCGGCGCCCTCTTTTTTTTTTTTTTTTTTTTTTTTTTTTTTTGAGGTAGGGTCTCACTCTAGCCCAGACTGACCTGGAATTCACTATGTCGTCTCAGGTTGGCCTCGAACTCACGGCGATCCTCCTACCTCTGCCTCCCCGAGTGCTGGGATTAAAGGCGTGAGCCACCACGCCCGGCTTTTATTTTATTTTATTTTTTTCTTCCAGCAAAGGTTTCTGTGGAGGCCCTGATAAATGCCAGGCATATGTATATACCCTAACTGTGCCGCAAGACCGCTGGCATTCAACTGGCTTTGCGGGCGAGAAAGCAAAGACCCTAACCCTGAACCACTGTGAACGAGCTAGAGAATTCCCAAGTCCTTTCTGACCTCAGGCTCCGGCTGATCAGGACGCCGGGTGCTCCGGACTCCTTACCCGTGTCCCGGGCTGACCTGACTGAGCCGGGGCCCTGACATCTTTGTCTGTGGCTCTGGGGACAGATGGTACAGCCAAATGGGTCTCTCCTGCCAGTTCCTGTGTGGCCTGGCAGGTAGGAGATGACATCAGGAGCGGTGATGGAAAAGATCAGGACGTGGGAGCGGCTGGAGAGACGGCCCTTGCTCGCGAGGCCTGACGGCCCAGTTTCGATTCCCCGGGACCCAAGCCACCAAGCCAGATGCGCAGAGCGGCGTGTGCATCTGGAGTTTGTGGGAGTTCGTTTGTGGTGGCGAGATGCCCCGGGCACGCCCAACCCCTCTCTCTTTCACTCCCTCTGTGCATGCAAATAAATAAATAAATAAATAAATAAATAAATAAGCCAGGCGTGGTGGCGCACGCCTTTAATCCCAGCACTCGGGAGGCAGAGGTAGGAGGATCGCCGTGAGTTCGAGGCCACCCTGAGACACCATAGTGAATTCCAGGTCAGCCTGAGCTAGAGTGAGACCGTACCTTGAAAAATCAAACAAACAAACAAACAAAAACAAACAAACAAATAAATAAAATGGTCAGAATCTGGGACACAGGATGTGTTAGGCAAGACCTGTCCTTAGGTGTCCACTAGGGAGGACTGTGGGAGATATGACCTTACGCAGGCAGCATGATGTGGCTAGACAATGGCAGAGGGTCGCCCCAGGGTAACCCTCATAACCTGGGGGGGCGAGTTCAGGTGGACACCCTGGAGGAGGTGATGGTTAACTCCGCCTGTCAGCTTGTCCAGTTTAGGAGGAAGGGCCCGGGCAGAGGCACCTGTATGGACAGGTGGGGGATAGTGAGGGTATTTGACACTCACTGCACGGTGCCCCGGGCACACCCTGCCCACATCAAGCTTCTATTCCTTTCGGTCACCGGGTCCCTCACAGGGTTTGCGGACTCGAGATGGTGCCATGCGTGCAGAGCCACCGTTGTATGTGTGTAAAACAGCTGCCTAGGGGCTTACGGAATAACAGCGAGCACGGAGTCGGTCTTGTTCTTAGCGTCTCTCTTCCCTTCTTCCCTCTCCTCTCCCCTCTCCTCTCCTCCCCTCTCCTCTCCTCTTGTTCCCTCCCTTCACCTCCTCTTCTCTCCTCTCCTATCTTCTCCTCCCCTCTCCTCTTTCTCTCCCCTCTCCTCCCCTCCTCTTCTTCCTCCTTCTTCTCCTCTCCTTTCCTCCCTTCCCCTCCCCTCCCCTCTTTCCTCTCCTCCCTCTTTTTCCTTCCATCCCATCACCTCCGTTTTTTATTTTTTATTTTTTTCTGAGACAGAGTCTCATGTAGCCCAGGTGAATTGAACTCACTGTGTAGCTGAGGTTGTCCCTGAACTCCTGACATTTCTCCCTCTACTTCCCACGTGTTGTTGAGATTACAGGTGTGAGCCACCATTGATGACTTCAAAGTGCATTTTCCTTTTCTGGGACTCAGCATTGAACCCAGGGCCTCCCACACGCTGGGTAAAAATGCTGTTATCACTGAGCTACACGCCTACACCTCAGGTCATTTCTTTATTATTATTATTGTTATTTGGTTTTTCGAGGTAGGGTCTCACTCTAGCCCAGGCTGACCTGGAATTCACTATGGAGTCTCAGGGTGGCCTCGAACTCACGGCGATCCTCCTACCTCTGCCTCCTGAGTGCTGGGATCAAAGGCGTGCGCCACCACGCCTGGCCCCTTGGGTCATTTCTTGTTTCCTCACATGCACACACACGCTGGCTTTAGTCTGGAAGGTGCTATATTGCTTTCTTTGGCTGTCAGGGAGCCGGCCCCAGAGCTGAGGCCCAGACTCGACCTTTGTCCCAGATGCTTGCTGGGGGGCCAATGTACCCTATTCTCCTCTCTCCACTCCTTGATGTTGTCCTATTTTGTCACCCCGAGAACAGGCTGTGATCTACCCTGGGGTGTGGCTTGGCCCAGGTGTGGCCTGACCTGGGTCTGAGGTCTGGAAAGGGTGTGGCTCTGGGGCCTCCCCCTAAGGCAGTCCTGGATCCCCAGCCAAGCAGGGTGACTTCCTGAGATGCCTTTAGAAGGGCAGGAGACCAGCACCTCACTCTTCCTTCTCCTGGATAGGCCTGCGTGAGCTGTGTGTGTGTCTGTGTGCATGCATGGCTAGGGTTTTTGTTTTGTTTTTTTTTTGGTTTTGGTTTTGGTTTTGTTTTTTTCAAGGTAAGGTCTCTAGCCCAGGCTGACCTGGACTTCACTATGTAGTCTCAGGGTGGCCTCGAACTCACAGCGATCCTCCTACCTCTGCCTCCCGAGTGCTGGGATTAAAGGCGTGCGCCACCATGCCTGGCTCCTGGCCTTTTATTTAAAAAAAATATATTTTTATTTATTTTTTTAGAAATAGAGAGAGACTGGTGCACCAGGACCTCCAGCCACTGCAGATGCACTCCAGACGCATGCGCCACTTTGTGCATCTGGCTAACGTGGGTCCTGGGGAATCGAACCTGGGTCCTTTGGCTTTGCAGGCAAGCGCCTTAACCGCTAATACATCTCTCCAGCCCTTGTTTTTTTTTTTTTTGTGTTTTTTTTTTTTTTTTAAATTTTGAGGCAGGGTTTCGTTCTAGCCCAGGCTGACCTGGAACTCACTCAGTAGTCCCAGGCTGGCCTTGAACTCACAGTGATCCTCCTACCTCAGCCTTCAGGAGTTAAAAAGGCGTGCACCATACCTGGCTTAGTTCTCGACTTAACCATTTCGGTTTCCAGCCTCAGTTTCCTTAGTGTCACACGGGCTGTGGGGTCCTAGTGGTCCATATTACCGAGCAGGTTCACACCGCTCGGCATTTATGCTGAGAAGATTCACTTCCGGAGCGCAAGAGGCAATCCCCAAAGGCTCCCATAGCAAGGCGTCCCTGGGAAGCGATGGTACCACAGGAGCGGTCCGAAGGGGAGATCCCAGCTCCGCTTCGCCAGCTCCTTCCTCTCAGCCCCTCTCTCGGGGGCCTCCGGGCCTCGGAGCCAGCCTGGACCTACCCTCTCCTTGCCTTGAAGATGAAGGTAGGGTTTCTCGCCGGGCGTGGTGGCGCACGCCTTTAATCCCAGCACTCGGGAGGCAGAGGTAGGAGGAGCGCCGTGAGTTCGAGGCCACCCTGAGACTACATAGTGAATTCCAGGTCAGCCTGGGCTACAGTGAAACCCTACCGCGAAAAAAAAAAAAAAGTGGCATTTCTGGACAGCAGGCTGAGAGGTGTGTCTCACTTCAAAGGAACCCGTTCTCAGCAATATTGGCCCTCTGGATGGAGGGAGGTGGCTGTTGCTGCTGCTGCTGGCACCTAGAGTTACCTGGGACATCCTCAGGCCCGGTCACACCAGTTCTGCTTGTATATTTACTTATTTGACTGTGAAAGAGGGAGAGAGAGAGAGAGATTGAGAGAGGGAGAATGGGCGCGCCAGGGCCTCCAGCCACTGCAAACGAACTCCAGACGCGTGTGCCCCCCCCTTGTGCATCTGGCTAACGTGGGTCCTGGGGAATCAAACCTGGGTCCTTTGGCTTTGCAGGCAAACGCCTTAACGGCTCTTCTCCAGCCCTCTACTTGCATATTGATAAGGCAGCTAGCTGTGGAGGGTCTCAAAGTGCCCCTAACTGTGGCCACCTTTTACTAGCCTTTTTTTTTTTTCGTCTTTTACTGGTGGATACCCCTGCGGATGTGTGTGTGTGGGGGTTGGGGCATTTTTTTTGTGTGTGTGTGTGTGTGTTTGTGTCCTTGACCAGAGCCCTTTCCCTAGTCTATGACATTGCTGCGCTCAAGTGGAGGTGAGAATGAGAAAGCCTTAAAGGTTCAGCCTGGCACACAGTAGGTGCATGTCAAATAGCATCCATGATTTCTAGAAAGGGTCTTCAAGCTTCTGCACAGACACCTCTTAGGCAGCCCCTAGGAAACCTTGCCTCTCCTCCTCTCTTCTCCTCTCCTCTCCTCTCCTCTCCTCTCCTCTCCTCTCCTCTCCTCTCCTCTCCTCTCCCCTATCCCCCTCCTCCTCTCCTTCCCTCTCCTCCTCCCCTCCCCCTCCTCCCCTCCCCTCTTTCTCTCCCCTCCCCTCCCCTCCCCTCTCCCTCCTTTCCTTTCCCCTCCCCTCCACCCTCTCCTCCCCTCCTCTCCTCTCCTTTCCTCTCCCCTCTTCCCTTCCTGTCTCAGGAGGATGCCCTTCTCCGCCTATTCTGTCTTTTAGCAAGATGAATGGACTTCAGTATCTCCCAGCCTCCAGGCAAACAGCGCCCTTCCTTTCCCTCGCCAACTGCTACTCCTAGAGAGTGTGTGGGCACAGAAGACGTGGTCTCCATTTCCACCTGGCTGCCTCTCACCTCTCACCAGACTCCTCCCCCTCCTCCCCATTCCCGGCCCCCGTGGGTCCAGGACAGCTTCTCTGCCCACCTGCCTTGACTCTGCTGGACATGTCAAGGAGCCTGTGTTCCTGGGGTCCCCCCCCCCCAGCCCCTGCACCCAGATGACTGCCCCTGGTCTCTTTGCAGGCTTTCCCTGCCGGCTTCCATTGTGGGGGTGTGCATGTCTCTGTCTGCACTTTCTCTTGGGATGGTATCTCTTTTAGTTACGTCTTTTTTTTAGTCTTTTTTTTAAAAAAAGATTTTATTTTTATTTATTTATTACAGTCAGAGAGAGAAGGAGAGAGAGCGAGAGAGAGAATAAGAATGGCATGCCAGGGCTTCTAGCCACTGCAAACAAACTCCAGATGCATGTGACACCATGTGGCATCTGCTTTACGTGGGACCTGGAGAATCGAACCTGGGTCCTTAGGCTTCACATGCATGCACCTAAACTGCTAAGCCATCTCTCCAGCCTTTACTCTTTTATTATTTATTTATTTATTTATTTGAGAGAGAGGCAATGAGAGAGAGAGAGAGATTGAGAGAGGCAGAGAAAGAGAGAGAGAGAATGGGCACACCAGGGCCACCAGCTGCTGCAAATGAACTCCAGATGCATGCGCCACCTTGTGCATCTGGCTTACGTGGGTCCTGGGGAATCGAACCTGGGTCCTTTGGCTTTGCCGGTGTTGCAGTCAGATTCACATTGCTGGTAGGAATCACCCAACCAAGAGCAGTTTGTGGGAAAAGGAGAAAAAAAAAGAGGTTTATTCTGGCATACAGGCTTAAGGGGGAAGCTCCACGATGGCAGGGAAAAACGACAACTTGAGCAGAGGGTGGACATCACCCCCTGGCCAACCTAAGGTGGACAATAGCAACAGGAGAGTGTGCCAAACACTCTAAGGGGGAGCTGGCTATAACACCCATAAGCCCGCCCCCAACAATAACACTCCCTTCAGGAGGCGTTAATTCCCAAATCTCCATCAGCTGTGAATCAAACTGCCACAGCAGGCAAGAGCCTTAACCACTAAGCCATCTGTCTAGCCCTTTAGTGACTCTTCTGGTTATTAATGTTGCAACGCAGACAGTGCCAAAGTTTTGTGGCTCAGCACACTGACCGGTTTACGACGCGTTGTGAACTGTGGGTCAGGAGCTCAGGCGGGGCTTAGCGGGGCGGTTCACTTGCCCTGTGGAGCCCAGGTGGACAGTGCTCAGTAGCATTTTGCTGGGCTGGTGAGTGGGTTGAGTGGGGGGTCCGCTGTAGCTTCACTGGCATTGTGGTGGGGATGGCTGCTAAGGTCTGAGCTAGCTGAGACTCATTCAGAGCCTCCACACCTGGTCTCTTGGTTGTGACAGTCACAGGGCGTTTAGATTTCCTACCTGGAAGGTGGCTCCCCTAGAGCAAGAGTTGTAGGAGCTTACGGGATGCTGGTCTCGTAGGCCTTGGTTGAAATGTAACTGGTGGTGACTCAGATCCCAGCCACAGGATTCAACTCCTCCTCCTTCTCATGGGAGGGAGCAGCATGGTCCTGGTAACCTTTAACCTACCACAGGGGCTCCCACGCCCCTGGTGCCTCCAGGTAGTATAGCTGATTTTCAACTGTGAGCTACCATCTGGAACCTTGATGCCTTTCTCTGAGTGTTTAATAGGCCTCTCGTAAATTCTTTTTCTTTTTCTTTATTTATTTGAGATAGATAGAGGGGGGTGGGGAGAGAATGAGCACGCCAGGGCTTCCAGCCACTGCAAACAAACTCAAAACACAAGCGCCACCTTGTGCATCTGGATTATGTGGGTACTGGGGAATCTTTTTGTTTAAATTAATTTATTTTTTATTTATTTTTTATTAACAACTTCCATGATTATAAACAATACCCCATTCTCCATCATATCCCCTTCCCCTCTCAATCAGTCTCTCTTTTGTTTTGATGTCATCATCTTTTCCTCCTCTTATGAGGGTCTTGTGTAGGTAGTGTCAGGCACTGTGAGGTCATGGATATCCAGGCCATTTTGTGTCTGGAGGGAGCACGTTGTAAGGAGTCCTACCCTTCCTTTGGCTCTTACATTCTTTCTGCCACCTCTTCCGCAATGGACCCTGAGACTTGGAAGGTGTGATAGAGATATTGCAGTGCTGAGCACTCCTGTCACTTCTTTCCAGAACCATGATGCCTTCTGAGTCACCCCAAGGTCACTGCCATCTGAAAAGAGAAGGTTCTCTACCAAAAGTGGCCTCTCATAAATTCTTGATCTCTTCCTCTATTTTTCTGCTGGGCTCTCCCAACTCATTATAGCTAGCACAGCAACCAGACTCTTTTTTGTTTTTTAGAGAGAGAGAGAGAAAGAGAGAGAGAATTGGCACACCAGGGCTCAGCCACTGCAATTGAACTCCAGACGCTTGCGCCACCTAGTGGGCACGTGCTACCTTGCGCTTGCCTCACCTTCGTGCGTCTGGCTTACATGGGATCTGGAGAGCCAAACATGGGTCCTTAGGGCTTTGCAGGCAAGCACCTTAACCATTAAGCCATCTCTCCAGCCCCAGATCAGCCACTTTCTTGCTTCAAGCCTGGGCCCTCCCTATCTTTCACTCTCAGTATGGAAACCCTCAGCCCCGGGTCCATCACCTCTGATGACCTCAGCCCCAGGGGCCTCTGCTCCTTCCTGTCCCTTGCCAAGCGCCGCCCTGCGGGACTCCCCCTGTCTCTTCTCCATAGCCTGCAGGTTCCCTCCTCCTCCCAGCAGATGAGAGATCTGAAAAGCAGGTCAAGCTCCTTCCCTTCCCCCTTACAGTTTCCAGTACTCCCCTCACACTTGGAGTCAAAGCCACACTCTGGGGACCTGCCTGATCCAGCCTTCGGTCACGCGCGCCCTGACTGCCCTCCTGACTTCTCCCCAACTACGTCCTCTCCCTCTGTAAGCTGCTCCCAGACCCTCTGGAGGATTTGTATCTTATGGCCACCAATGCCTTGCGTAATTGCTCTTCCTTCATTCAACCAAACCTCAGGCCGGAAGCCTTCCCTATTACCACCTCAAATTAGGTCCTCTAGGGGACTCCACTAGCTTTTCTCTTTGTATTCCCTTTGTGTTTCGCTTTTCATCCTTTTTTCCCCTCTTTCTTTCTTTCTTTCTTTCTTCTTCTTCTTCTTCTTCTTCTTCTTCTTCTTCTTCTTCTTCTTCTTCTTCTTCTTCTTTTTTTGAAGTAGGGTCTTGCTCAAGCCCAGGCTGACCTGGAATTCCCTCTGTATTCTTCTCATGGTGGTCTCAAACTCACGGTAATCCTCCTACCTCTGTCTCCCAAGTACTGGCATTAAAGGTGTGCGCCATCACACCTGGCTTTTTAATTTATTTATATTTATATTTATTTTTTGTTTTTTTTTGAGGTAGGGTTCCACTCTAGCCCAGGCTGACCTGGAATTCACTATGTAGTCTCAGGGTGGCCTTGAACTCACGTCCATTCTCTTACCTCTGCCTCCTGAGTGCTGGGATTAGAGGTGTGTGCCACTATGCTTGGCACTTTTTCTTTTTTCTTCATTTAGTTGAGAGATACAGAGAGAGAAAAAGAGGCAGAGAGAGAGAAAGAGGCAGAGAGAGAGAGAGAGAGAGAGAATGGCCACACCAGGGCCTCCAGCCACTGCAAATGAACTCCAGATTGCATGTGCCACCTTGTGCATCTGGCTTACGTGGGTCCTGGGGAATTGAGCCTTGAACCAGGGTCCTTAGGCTTCATAGGCAAGCACTCAACAACCGCTAAGCCATCTCTCCAGCCCCTTTTGTTCTTTAAAATAATCTTGTTCCTCTCCCCGCCGCCCCCCCCCCCCCCCCCCGAGGTAGGGTTTCACTCTATCCCAGGCTGACCTGGAATTCACTCTGTAGTCTCAGGGTGGCCTCGAACTCACGGCGATCCTCCTACCTCTGCCTCCCGGAGTGCTGGGATTAGAGGCGTGTGCGCCACCACGCCAGGGGGGCTCTGCATTGGAGTTTTAGCAGCAGTGCGGATCCCCAGCCAGAGAAGGCCTCTTTCTAAAGTTGCCTACCCTGTGTGCTCTTGACTCAAACCCTACCTGGCGTCCTCGAGGCCCCCCTGTTGCTAGCCAGCCAGCCCTCAGATTGCAGAGCCAGAGGCCCACAGGCAAGCCACACACGGCGGCGACATCCTCCTCCAGCCTCTTAGTCTGTCCTGGCTGGGGGCCAGTCCCAGTTCCCTGTGTTCCTGGCTCACAGAGCCTCCCTCACGTGGCCTGCAAATCCCCAGCCCCGGGGCTGCCGCCTCCTCCGCACTGACTCAGGCCTTCCCTCACCCACCCCAGCCTGGTGGGAAGCCTCACCCACCACAGAGACATGCTTGGGTTATGTCGCGTTTGTGGAGGCTGTTTGGACACAGAACAACTGTTAAACTAAGGCCACCCTGGCACACCACCGATTTAGCAAAACCAAGGCAGCAGCGCGCAGAAATGCTTCGCTAAATGCGGGCAGATGAATGAGCCATGGCCATTCTCCTTCTCTCGGTGGTAGCCGTTGGTCCAGTACTCAAAGGAGCCAGGCACAAGCGAGGCCCAGGCGTGGCTTCGCGCACTTTCCCTTCAGTGCTCAGGCCGCTAGGGGCCTGCATGGATGCTCAGTCCTTAAGATATATCTGCTCCTGCCCCAGGAATTCCCCCCTGTGCTTGTTCCCAGTGAACTGTTTTCTAGTGATCACAGCCTTTGATTCTCAGTCTACTTCCTTCTTTTTTTTTTTTAATTTACTTTTATTTATTTATTTGAGAGCGACAGACAGAGAGAGAAAGAGGCAGATAGAGAGAGAGAGAGAGAATGGGCGCACCAGGGCCTCCAGCCGCTGCAAACGAACTCCAGACGCGTGCGCCCCCTTGTGCATCTGGCTAACGTGGGTCCTGGGGAATCGAGCCTCGAACCGGGGTCCTTAGGCTTCACAGGCAAGCGCTTCACCGCTGTAGCAGACAGCTTCAGGTTCGCTGAGATGAACTTCCAGACCAGGCACGGTTATGGAGGAAGGGATATTTATTGAAGCTTACAGATGCAGGGGAAGTTCCATAAATGGCAGAAGAAGCTGGCCTGCCTTCACAGGACCAAGCAGAGAGAGAAGCGGAAGGCTAAAATTCAAAAGCCACACAGCACACTTCAGGAACTCCAGCTAGGCACACTTTGCATATCTTTATTTATTTATTTATTTATTAAATTTTTGTTTGTTTATTTATTTATTTGAGAGCGATAGAGAGAAGGAGGCAGAGAGAGAGAGAGAGAGAGAGAGAGAGAGAGAGAATGGGTGTGCCAGAGCTTCTAGCCTCTGTAAACGAACTCCAGACGCGTGCGCCCCCTTGTGCATCTGGCTAACGTGGGTCCTGGGGAATTGAGCCTTGAACCGGGGTCCTTAGGCTTCACAGGCAAGCGCTTAACCGCTAAGCCATCTCTCCAGCCCAGTATCTTTAGATTGAAAACTGAAACCCACCACCACACCTTAAGATCCACCCAGTGACACCTGCCTCCAGCCAGGTGGCTACAGATGCAAACTACAAACAAATAAAACACTGAATATATTGGGGGCCATCTATTCAAACCACCACAACCACTAAGCCATCTCTCCAGCCCTCTACTTCCTTCTTGAATTATGAAGTCTTCCCGGGGCCGGGAAGTCCTGGCAGTTGTTGAGTGTGGTTGGATAGTGTGTGGACATCGGTGGGAGGCCTGTGGATGGACATGGACTTTGTCCTGTCCACTCTCTTTTTAAAATTTTATTATTTGAGAGAATGGACACTCCAGGGCCTCCAGCCACTGCAAACAAACTTCAGACGCGTGCGCCCCCTTGTGCATCTGGCTAACGTGGGTACTGGGGAAACGAGCCTCAGGGAAGAGAGGAGAGAGAGAATGGGTGTGCCAGAGCTTCTAGCCTCTGTAAACGAACTCCAGACGCGTGCGCCCCCCTTGTGCATCTGGCTAACGTGGGTCCTGGGGAATTGAGCCTTGAACCGGGGTCCTTAGGCTTCACAGGCAAGCGCTTAACCGCTAAGCCAATCTCTCCAGCCCAGTATCTTTAGATTGAAAACTGAAACCCACCACCACACCCTAAGATCCAACCCAGTGACACCGCCTCCAGCCAGGTGGCTACAGATGCAAACTACAAACAAAATAAAACACTGATATATTGGGGGGCCATCTATTCAAACCCACCACAACCGCTAAGCCATCTCTCCAGCCCTCTACTTCCTTCTTGAATTATGAAGTCTTCCCGGGCCGGGAAGTCCTGGCAGTTGTTGAGTGTGGTTGGATAGTGTGTGGACATCGGTGGGAGGCCTGTGGATGGACATGGACTTTGTCCTGTCCACTCTCTTTTTAAAATTTTATTATTTGAGAGAATGGACACTCCAGGGCCTCCAGCCACTGCAAACAAACTTCAGACGCCTACACCTAACCCCGTGTGGCAACTGCTGTGCCCACGGAGCTGTCTTCCCCGGCCTCCAACCTTGAATCTCAGTTGAAGTTAAGAGACTTCGTATGCCAGGAGGAAAGGTGAATGTCATTGACACTGTCTTTCCATAATGCCTTTTAAAAAATTTTTTCGAGGTAGGGTCTCACTCTAGCCCAGGCTGACCTGGACTTCACTATGGAGTCTTAGGGTGGCCTCGAACTCACAGTGCTACTCCTACCTTTGCCTCCCGAGTGCTGGGATTCAAGGCGTGCGCCACCACACCTGGGTCACAATGCCCTTTTTTTTTTTAAATGTTTATTTATTCATTTATATATTTATTAGAGACGGCGAGGGGTGGGGAGAGAGTGAGTGAGAGAGAATGGGCGCGCCAGGGCCTCCAGCCACTGCAAACGAACTCCAGACGCGTGCGCCCCCTTGTGCATCTGGCTAACGTGAGTACTGGGGAAACGAGCCTCGAACCGGGGTCCTTAGGCTTCACAGGCAAGGGCTTAACCGCTAAGCCATCTCTCCAGCCCACGATTTTATTTATTTGTTAAAGACAGATACACACAAAGAAAGAAGCAAATAGAAAGAGAGAGAGAGTGAGTGAGAGAGAGAAAGAGAAGGTAAGGGCATCTGAGGCTTCCTGCCACTACAAAGGAACTCTAGATGCATGTGCCACTTTGTGCTTCTGGCTTTACATGGGTACTTCGGAATCGAACCCAGGCCATCAGGCCCTGCAAGCGAGTGCCTTTAACTGCTGAGCTATTGCTACAGACCTTGCCCTGGCCTTTTAACAACACAAAGAACTGCTAAGTCTGGGGCACTTCCCTTAGGTCAGGTCCTGTTCTAAACAGTTTGCAGTGAGCTTTCATTGAATCTTCTCTGTCCCATCTGCAAGTCCCATCTTAGAGATATGCAAGGTGAGGTTAAGAGTGGCTTAAGCGGGGTTGAAAAGATGGCTCAGTGGTTAAAGGCCTTGCTTGCAAAGCTTGCTGACTGGGGTTCAGTTCCCCAAGTTGCCCACATAAAGCTGGATGCAAAAAGTGGTGTAAGTGTCTGGCATTTGTTTGCAGCTGGGAGAGGCCCTGGTGTGGTCCTCCCACCCTCCCACATGCAAATTAAAAAAGAGGGCAGGAGGGGCTGGAGACATGGCTTAGCGGTTAAGGCGCTTTCCTGCGAAGTCAAAAGACTCAGGTTCGACTCCCCAGGACCCATGTAAGCCAGATGCACAAGGGGGCACATGTGTCTGGAGTTCATTTGCAGTGGCTGGAGGCCCTGGCGTGTGCATTCTCTCTCTCTCTACCTGCCTATTTCTGTATCTATTTCTCTCTCAAATAAAAAATAAAAAATAAAAAATAAAAATTAAAAAAAAGAGGGCAGGCGAGATGGCTTAGTGGTTAAGGCACTTGCCTTCAAAGTCTAAGGACCCAAGTTTGAGTTTCCACTACCTAAGTAAAGTCAGATGCACAAGGTGGCACATGCATTTGGAGTTTGTTTGCAGTGGCTAGAGGCCCTGGCACGCCCATTCTCTCTATCTGCCTCTTTCTGTCTCTCAAATAAATAAATAAATTTTAAAAAATTAAGAAAAGGAAGCCGGGCATGGTGGCACATGCCTTTAATCCCAGCACTCGGGAGGCAGAGGTACAAGGATCACCATGAGTTTGAGGCCACCCTGAGACTACATAGTGAATTCCAGGTCAGCCTGGGCTAGAGTGAGTCCCTATCTGGAAAAACCAGAATAAATGAATAAATAAAATTTTACAATGGGCTGGAGAGATGTAGCATGCCTGAGAAACGTAAGGACCCGTGTTCGACTCTCCAGATCCCATGTAAGCTAGACGCACAAGGTGGCGCTAGACGCATAAGGTCGCTCAAGGTGGCGTACGCATCTGGAGTTCGATTCCAGTGGCTGAGGCCCTGGCACTCTTAATTCTCTCTCTATTGCTCTCTCACATTAAAAAAAAAAAAAAAAAAAAAGAGCCGGGCATGGTGGTGCACGCCTTTAATCCCAGCACTTGGGAAGCAGAGAGGTAGGAGGAGCATTGTGAGTTCGAGGCCACCCTGAGACTACAGAGTGAATTCCAGGTCAGCCTGGGCTAAAGTAAGACCCTACCTCAAAAAGAAAAAAGAGTTGTTTGAGTAATAATGGTTTGGGTTATCCAGTTTGTTTTTTCTTCAGTTAACCTTCCTCTGAGACAGCACAGAGCACCCAGGGGTGGGGTGGGGTCAGGACAGGCTATGGTCATTTTGCAGGCCATCAACCTCCCTGAACTAATGCACCCCCCCAACCCTCCTCTCTGTTCGTGGCCCCATTCTGTATCTTCCACCCTCAGGATCGCCGACTTAGACCACTTTTGAGGTCTGCCCTACTCTCTGGGCAAGCATGGCAGAATGCCTTCAGCGGATAAAATCACCACCCCTGCTCCTATGCCCTGCCTCTGCTTGGAAATGGCTTTCTGAATCTGGATGAGAAATAAGTTGTGTTGACTAAGACTAGGGACAGGAGGAGGTCAGGTATCCGGAGAGCTCTAGGGGCGGTGGGGGCCTTGGGGATCCGAAGAGGATGCCCTGAGTGGGGAGACGAAAGCCCAGGGCCAGAGGAAAGGCATTCCGTGGCAGGCAGCCGGGGGGCCTTGGAGGGGCCCCCCATGAGGATGCCAGCTTCCGGGAGCAGGAAGTCTCAGCTGCCCAGAATCCCAGCGGGCTTGGAGCAGCTCAGGCAGAGGAATGTGGGTGGTGGGGATCAATTGGGAGGGGGCCTCTCTCCTGCCTCCCCTACTTGTCCCTGTGCCTGGTTGTGTGTGTGTGTGTGTGTGTGTGTGTGTGTGCATGATTGTGTGTTGTGTGGTTGTCTCTCTGTGTGTACATGGTTGTGTGGGGGGGGTATGTCTGTGTGTGTTTGTGTGTGTGTGATTGCATGGTTGTGTGCAGATGTGTGTACATGGTTGTATGTGTGTGGTATGTCTGTGTATGTGTATGTGTGAGAGAGAGAGAGTACATGGTTGTGTGTTGTGTGGTTGTCTCTTTGTGTGTGTGCATGGTTGTGTGTGTGTTGTGTTTGTGTGTGTACATGGTTGTGTGCAGATGTGTGTACATGGTTGTGTGTGGGGTATGTCTGTGTATGTGTGTGTGTGTGCGCACGGTTGTCTGCATGTGGGGGCGTGTCTGTGTCTGTACATGCGTGTGTGCGTGCATGGTTGTGTGCAGATGTGTACATGCTTGTATGTGTGGGTATGTCTGGGTGGGTATGTGTGTGTGTATGTGTGTGTGAGTGCACAGTTGTCTGTGTGTGGGGGGCGTGTCTGTGTCTGTGCATGTGTGTGTACATGGTTGTGTATGTGGGGTATGTTTGTGTATGTGTGTGTATGTGTGTGTGTGTGTGTGAGAGAGAGAGAGAGTGCATGGTTGTCTGTGTGTTGTGTGGTTGTCTCTTTGTGTGTGTGCATGGTTGTGTGTGTGTGCATGGTTGTGTGCAGATGTGTACATGCTTGTGTGTGGGATGTCTGGGTGGGTATGTGTATGTATGTGTGTGTGAGTGCACGGTTGTCTGTGTGTGGGGGCGTGTCTGTGTCTGTGCACGTGTGTGTGCAGATGTGTGTACATGGTTGTGTATGTGGGGTATGTTTGTGTAAGTGTGTGTATGTGTGTGAGAGAGAGAGAGAGTGCATGGTTGTCTGTATGTTGTGTGATTGTCTCTGTATGTGTGCACGGTTGTCTGTTGTGTGGTTGTGTGTGTGCATGGTTGTGTGCAGATGTGTGTACATGGTTGTGTGTGGGGTACGTCTGTATGTGTGGGTGGGTATGTGTGTGTGTGCGTGTGTGTGAGTGCACGGTTGTCTGTCTGTGGGGGCGTGTCCGTGTCTGTGCATGCGTGTGTGCGTGCATGGTTGTGTGTGCGTCTGTCCGTGCGTGCGTGCGTACCCTCCCTTCCCCCGCTGCGTTCCCGCCACAGCCTGTTCCTTCCCCCTTTCCCCACTCTTTCTTTCCTTTCTCCGGGCTAACCGCTTTCCTTCTGCTTTCCCTCCTTCCCTCGTGGTCGGCCTCCCTTGCGCTCTGGAGGGCACCTGCGACGTCCAGAGCTTCTGGGCCAAGTGCCGAGGTGCTTCGCAGGATGGCAGCAGGGTCCCGGGGCCCCTTGCCTGGCTGCATGTTGCCATGGTGACCTGGAGGCACCAACCGGCCTGCAGCCTTGGCCTTGTGGTGGGGAGAAGAGCTCTGATGGGGGGCGGTTTGGGGGAGGGGCCGGGTCTCTTCCCCTGAACGCCCCACCTCGAAGCCATGACTCCTCCTCGCTGGGGAGCTGCTGAACGGGAACTGGATCTTCTGGGCTTCACGTTGTCAGGCTGGCTTCCCCGAGAGGCACGTGGTGGGGTAGTTCCCACTGGATGCTCAAAACCTCCCTGGCCGGGCGCGGTGGCACTCGGGAGGCAGAGGTAGGAGGATCGCCGTGAGTTCGAGGCCAGCCTGAGACTCCATAGTGAATTCCAGGTCAGCCTCGGCCAGAGTGAGACCCTGCATCGAAAACTCGAAAAACCAAAACCAACCAAACAATCAAAAAGCCCATCCTGGTCTCTTTCTGAGTCTGTTGGTGGTAGCAGGTCCTGGGCAGTGGAAGGGTCTACTTCAGAGAGCAGTGAGCTTGCTCGATCCTTGCTGCGGCCAAGTAGGAGCTGTCCAGCAGACACGAAGCATTCTCTAGCTCCTTGGGGCTAAGCAGTTTTCAGCTCTCACCGGTGGGGACCCAGTGGACCCAGAGATAGCAAGTACTGTCCTGCCAAGGTGGTACAGCGAAGTGGCCAAGCAGCCTTGACGTACACAGGCAACACGCCCACGTCCTCACTCTGCCCCTAGTGACTGTGTGACCTTCTGCATGGATGTCAAAGGTGCTGACGATCTAGCTATTAGGCTCGTGTAAAGATTTAAAAAAAAATTTTGTGTGTGTGTGTGGGGGGGGGTGGGTGGAGGAATGGCTTAGCAGTTAAACTGCTTGCCTGCAAAGCCAAAGACTATCTACCTTTTTCTCTCTCTCACTCTCTAATAAATAAATACATTTTAAAAAATTCTTTTTTTTTTTTTTTTTTTTTTGAGGTAGGGTCTTACTCTAGGCCAGCCTGACCTGGAATTCACTATGGAGTCTCAGGCTGGCCTGGAACTCACGGCGACCCTCCTACCTCTGCCTCCCGAGTGTTGGGGATTAAAGGCGTGCGTCACCACGCCCGGCTTAAATATTTAAATATTTTATTTATTTGTAAGAAGAGAGAGAGAATTGGCACACCGGGGCCTCTTACCACTGCAAACGAATTCCAGATCAGATGCATGTACTGCTTTATGCATTGGACTTTACGTGGGTACTGGGGATTCGAACCTAGGACATCAGGCTTTATAATCAATGAGCCAATATCCCCAGCCCCCCCCTTTTTTTTTGAGGTAAGGTCTCACTATAGCTCAGGCTGACCTGGAATTCACTATGGAGTCTCAGGGTGGCCTCGAACTCACGGTGATCCTCCTACCTCTGCCTCCCGAGTGCTGGGATTAAAGGCGTGTGCCACCACGCCTGGCTTCCCCAGCCCCTTTTAAGAAGATACTTTATTTGCCAGGCTACATAGTATGTATGAAGTCAGTATGGACTATAGAGACCCTGTTTCAAAAACAAAACGAAGATTGGGCTGGAGAAATGGCTCAGCGGTTAAGGCGCTAGTTTGCAAAGCCAAAGGACCCAGGTTCGATTCCCCAGGACCCACGTCAGCCAGATGCACAAGGGGGCGCATGCGTCCGGAGTTCATTTGCAGTGGCTGGAGGTCCTGGAGTGTCCATTCTCGCTTCCTCTGCCTCTTTCTCTCTCAAATAAATTAAAAGTAAACTAAAAAAAAAAAAAAAATGGCTGGGCATGGTTAATCCCAGCACTCGGGAGGCAGAGGCAGGAGGATCACTGAGTTCGAGGCCACCCTGAGACTACATAGTGAATTCCAGGTCAGTCTGGGCTAGAGTGAGACCCTACCTCGAGAAACCAAGGGGGAAAAAAAGAAAGAGAGAGAGAGAGAGACAGAGAGAGACAGAGAGAGAGAGAAGGAAGAAGGAGAGGAAGAGAGGGAGAGAAATATTCAGGACAAATGTTTAGGCTAGCATGTAGCACAAGTGAAATCCTAAAAGAACAGCGACTGTGGTCTGCGTCACCCGCACACCCACCTCCTTTAACTTTATGAACGGAGGAGACTGAGCCCCGAGAGCTTGGCACATGCGTTCTCATCTCATAGTTCTGGGCTGGTTGCAGTCGCAGCATCTAATCAGCACAGAGAAGTGGGAGTCAGGGGGCTGGCCAGGGGAATGCTGAGCTCTGCCCTTGTCCCCAGTGACGTCACAGCATCTCCTGGCCACCAACCCAGCCTCGAGGCCGGAGCACGGATGGAGGGGCAGAGCTGCTGCGATGGGCAATAGACTGGACCGGGGGGAAGCGAGCCGTCCAGGGCTCCCCACGGACGGGCGGGCTGTGTACTCCGGTGCCATCCACGGACACTGGCACCTCTTTCCTGTGTCGCCTCCCTCCCTTCTCCGCGTTCCCACTGGCACGAAGAGAGAGACCGAGACAGGCTTCTGGGCCCTGTGAGGCTTTAGTAAGATGAGCCGTCCAGCCTCCTCCAAGTAGTGCTCGCTCGCTGTGCACCGAGCCGGGGGACCTTCCGTTTCAGGGGTCTGCGGTGACCCCCCCCCCACATCACATTAGGCAGATATTTTGGGGAGGGGGAATGCCTTTCTTTTTTTCTTCTTTTTTTTTGGTTTTTCAAGGTAGGGTTTCACTCTAGCCCAGGCTGACTTGGAATTCACTATGTAGTCTCAGGGTGGCCTTGAACTCACAGTTGATCCTCCTTACCTCTGCCTCCCGAGTGCTGGGATTAAAGGCGTGCGACACCACGCCTGGCTTGGGTTCTTTCTTTCTTTTTAAAATTATTTTTATTTATTTATTTATTTTTATTTGAGACAGTGAGAGAAAGAAAGAGGCAGACACACACACACAAACACACACAGAGTGGGCATGCCAAGGCCTCCAGCCACTGCAAACAAACTCTAGACGCATGCACCACCTTGTGCTTACGTGGATCCTGGGGAACCGAACTGTGGTCCTTTGGCTTTGCAGGCAGATGCCTTAACTGCTAAGCCATCTCTCCAGCCCTAGGGTTTCACTCTAGCCCAGACTGACCTGGAATTCACTATGTAGTCTCAGGGTAGCCTCGAACTCACGGAGATCCTCCTACCTCTGCCTCCCAAGTGCTGGGATTAAAGGCGTGTGCCACCACGCCTGGCATCCTTGGGGGAACACAGACTCAGGTTACCCAAATAACATGTTCCACCACGGATGAGGTTACCTTGAATTTTCATAATTACAGAGCAAAAGGGAAGCCCTACATCGATGCACTTACTTAACATATTATCAGGGGCATCAGGCTGGCAGAGAAGAGTGGGGAGATCTCTGCTGTGGGTTTCATATGTATTACTTATCCAATTCATTTTTCTTTTTAGAGAGAGAGAGAGAATTGGCCTGCCAGGGCCTCAGCCACTGCAATTGAACTCTGGGCGCTTGCGCCACCTAGTGGGCATGTGTGACCTTGCACTTGCCTCACCTTTGTGCATCTCCCTGATCTGGAGAGTTGAACCAGGGTCCTTAGGCTTCCCAGGCAAGTGCTTTAACCGCTAAGCCATGTCTCCAGCCCGACTTATCCAATTCTTAGCTATGGGGTAGGCAAAGAATAATAACAGTATGCTAAGTTAATGGCATGTTCTGTTGGCAGAGGCTGATGGTAAGCAGCTATTAAAAGGGTTTCAGGCACACCTATAATCCTAGCCCTTGGGAGGCTGATTCAGGAGGGTGGTCATGAGTTTGAGGAGAGATCCTGTTTCAATATTACCCCTCCGCCCCTCCAACACACACACCAAGCACTGAAAGTAGTCCAAGATAATTTTGGTCAATCTGTCCCCACAATCACGACGTTCTAGCCACTCAAGGTTAAACTGTCTCCAGGATCCTCAATATAGATGCAGAATTGAGTGTGCAAAGATAAACAACTGTGTGTAAGCTTGTTTGTTACTTAAGAAAGACCCGGGAGGGCCGGGAAGATGGCTTAGCAGTTAAGGCCATTGCAGTTCATTTGCAGTGGCTTGAGTCCCTGGTGTACCCATTTTCTCTCCCTCTCTCTCCCTCTCACACAGAGAGAGGCAGATAGAGTGAGAGAGAGAGAGAGAGAGAGAGAGAGGGAGAGAGGGAGAGAATGGGCACGCCAGGGCCTCCAGCCACTGCAAACGAACTCCAGACGCGTGCGTCCCCTTGTGCATCTGGCTAACGTGGGTCCTGGGGGGAATCCAGCCTCGAACCGGGGTCCTTAGGCTTCACAGGCAAGTGCTTAACCGCTGAGCCATCTCTCCAGCCCCAAATAAAATATTTTAACGAAAGACCTGGGACGGAGAGCCCCTGTGCCTCAGTTTCTCCATCCATAAAGCTCAGCAGGTGTAATCAGTCTCAGATAAAGGTGGCAGGGTAGGTAGTGACAGGAGGCCTGGGCTGGGCAACTTGGGAAGGATTTGGGACTTCTCTGGGCTGGGGGGTCTCCCGTGTGTTATGTCCATGAGAAGTCCCCCAGTGTTTGTCTGTTGGTCAGATGGGATGTATGTTGGGTCACATTTAGGTGGTGTCCGCCTCGCTGGTTCTGGCCCCTCGCCAGTTCCTCGGTGGGTCAGGGCAGTTCTGATGGCTGAGGGTAGGCATCGGATTTCAGAAAAGATTATTTTTACTCTTGGGAGTGGAGGGAGACAAGTGGTGTTCCGCCCTGGTCTAGAATGTGGTTGGAGGAGGCAGGGCCTTATGGTCTTCATTCTTTGGCCTGTTTTTTTTGTGGGGGGAGGCGGGGTGACACTGGTGGGAGTTGGTGACTTACTGCACAGACTCTTGCATTTGGACCAATAAGCCAGAGCTGCTCCCTGGGCCTTGTGGGTACTGGGAGTAGAGAGAGAGAGAGGATTCCTGCTCTGTGGCTTTTAAAAAAATATAATTAATTAATTTATTTGAGAGAGAGAAAGAGGCAGAGAGTGAGCAAGAGAGAGAATGGGCACGCCAGGGCCTCCAGCCACTGCAAACGAACTCCAGACGCGTGCGCCCCCCTTGTGTATCTGGCTAACGTGGGTCCTGGGGAATCGAGCCGGGGTCCTTTGGCTTTGCAGGCAAACGCCTTAACCGCTAATCCATCTGTCCAGCCCCAAACCAAGCATTTTAAAGTGTACAATTCACTTGTCTTTTGCACATTTGCGGTGCTATACACCCCTCTCATTTGGCTCCAGAAGATTTCCGTCACTCCCAGGTAAAACTGCGTGCTTCCCTCAAGTCCCCAGCCACCAGCAGTCACCTTTTATCTCTGTTGATTCATCTGCTTGGGGTATTTCATATCAATGTAATCATATAACACGTGACCTTGAGGGTCTGCTTTTTGTATGAAGCACAATTATTTTATTTATTTGAGAGAGAGAAAAAGAGGGAGGGAGGGAGAGAGAGAGGAAGGGAGAGAACGGGTACGCCAGGACCTTCAGCTGCTGTAATTGAACTACAGACACGTGCACCACCTTGTGTATCTGGTTTAGATGGGTTCTGGGGAATCAAACCTGGGTCCTTTGGCAGGCAAATGCCTTAACTGCTAAGCCATCTCTCCAGCCCTTCTTTTCTTTCTTTCTTTCTTTCTTTTTTTTTTTTTTTTTTTTTTGAGACATCTTATATGTATCCCAGGCTGAACTCTAACTTCTTTTTTACTTTAATTTTCTTTTCTTTCTTTTATTAACATTTTTCATAATTATAGACAATAAACCACGATAATTCCCTCCCCCACCACATTTCCCTTCGCAACTCCACTTTCTATTATATCCCTGCCCCCTCTGAATCAGTCTCTCTTTTATTTATTTATTTGTTGTTTTTTTTTTTTTTTTTTTTTTTTTTTTTTTTGAGGTAGGGTCCCACTCTAGTCCAGGCTGACCTGTAATTCACTATGGAGTCTCAGGGTGGCCTCGAACTCACGTCCATCCTCCTACCTCTGCCTCCCGAGTGCTGGATGATTAGAGGCGTGCGCCACCACGCCCGGCAAAATATTTTATTTTTATTTTTTAATATTTTATTTATTTGAGGGGGGGTTGGAGAGGGAGAGAATGGGCGCGCCAGGGCCTCCAGCCACCGCAAACGAACTCCAGACGCGTGCGCCCCCTTGTGCATCTGGCTCACGCGGGTCCTGGGGAATCGAACCTGGGTCCTTTGGCTTTGCAGGCAGGCAAGCACCTTAACCACAGAGCCATTCTATCCCTCCAGCTCTTATTTGGCTTCTTAACTGGGTTTGTTTGCATTTTTGCTTGCAGTGCCTCGCGTCCTGCGTGGCCCGCTGCGTTAGGGGTGGGCTAACCCCGGAGCCTTTGGGAAAAGAAGGTGGGGCGTAGGGTAGGGCTGCAATCAACTTGGGAATGTTGACGGGTCGTGGTGAGTGGCTAGGAAGGCTGTAGTCTGTTGCGCTGGCCTGAGAGGCTGGAGCTAGGGATGGGGGGGGGGAGGGTGGAAGGCTCCTCTGTGGGAAAAGCGTCCAGTTTTAGGCAGTTTCTTCACACGGCTCAGTGATGGCTGGCTGGGGACAATGAGCCCTTTCATGGACCTGGCTGGTGGCTCCCAGGGTGGGCCCAAGTCTCCTCTCCCAGCCCCCTCTTGGGATGACTTTTCAGCTCCCCGTGTGCCCTTGGTTAGGGAGAAGCAAGGCAGGGGAGGGAAAAGGAGGGAAGACCCGTGGCTTTGCAATGTCTACGTCTGACCTGTAGGTGGCTGTGTGTTTACAATTCCCAGGCTGGAGAGATGGCTTAGCGGTTAAGCGCTTGCCTGTGAAGCCTAAGGACCCCGGTTCGAGGCTCAATTCCCCAGGACCCACGTTAGCCAGATGCACAAGGGGCGCATGCATCTGGAGTTCGTTTGCAGTGGCCGGAGGCCCTGGCGCGCCTATTCTCTCTCTCTCTCTCCCTCTCAGCCTCTTTCTCGCTCTGTCTGTTGCTCTCAAATAAATAAACTAACAAATTAAAAAAAAAAAAAGAATTCCCTCAGAACCACCCCCAGGGGCTGATAGGCATGGGCCCCTTCCAGACCTACCATGTAGCACCCCTGAACTCATGGGCAGAAAATCTGTGGACCAGTCCAGAATCAGTTTTATAGTGCTAACAGCAAGTGCTCAGACAGTGTTAGCCCCGGGTAGTCACTCCCCTGACGCCTCGTGGAGGCAGGCATTATTATCCTATTTTTAAAAATATATTTTATTTATTTATTTGAGAGAGAGAGAGAGGAAGATAAAGAGAATTGGTGCGCCAGGGCCTCAGCCACTGCAATCAAACGCCAGACTCTTGCGCCACCTAGTGGGCGTGTGCGACCTTACGCTTGCCTCACCTTTGTGCATCTGGCTTACTTGGGACCTGGAGAGTAGAATATGGGTCTTTAGGCTTTGCAGGCAAGCGCCTTAACTGCTAAGTCATCTCGCAAGCCCTATTATTAAATATATATATTGGTTTTTCTGAGGTAGGGTCTCACTCTAGCTCAGGCTGACCTGGAATTCACTATGTTGTCTCAGGGTGGCCTCGAACTCACAGAGATCCTCCTACCTCTGCCTCCCGAGTGCTGGGATTAAAGGCGTGCGCCACCACGCCCGGCTTGTTTTTAAATTTATTTGAGAGGGAGAGAGAGAGAGAGAGAGAAAGAGAGAATGGGTACACCAGGGCCTTCAGCCACTGCAAACGAACTCCAGACGCGTGTGCCCCCTTGTGCATCCGGCTCACGTGGGTCCTGGGGAATCGAACCTGGGTCCTTTGGCTTCGCGGGCAAGCGCCTTAACTGCTAAGCCGTCCCTCCAGCCCGAGACAGGATGTTTTAAGTGGCTGTGGTTGCACTGTTGGCTCTGCTTTTGGATAGACTCCTCTGGTGGAGTGTGGAGACCTGAGGCCAGGCTTTTGGAAATAAGCAATTGCAGCATGTGTGTGTGTGTGTGTCTGTGTGGTAGTGGTGGTGGTGGTGCTTGGTAGGTTATACGAAGCCTTTAAGGATCTGGGATTCTGGGGACTGGAGCAAGGAGGAACCGGAGGGGAAGCTGTTGTCAGGTTGCCCTCTTGGCTTCCATTCCACTCTGGGTGACACTGGATCAGCCCTTCCCCTCCATGTCTCATCCCCAGCTGCGGAGGGTTTAGTTAGGCAAAGTGATCTCTCCTGCTCTGACCCAGCAGACGTGTGACCCCAACAGATGGGGATTCTGGTCAGAAGGAAGGACCTCAAGTCCACGGTGTGGTCAGCTGGGGCCATATCTGGACAGGTTTGTGGCCTTGGGCCAGGCCCCTGGCACCGCCCATGTCTGGAAGGGCCTATCTCTGACCTCTACATGCCCTTCCTCCCTGTCAGCTGTCTTGGCCCTGCCTGCCTGGCCCAGACTCCATCCAGGGTGGTTGCTCTCCTGGGAGGAGTGGCCTTGGCCTGGGGTCCCATTGGACAAGGCTTCCCTGGCTGGGCACACACCCCCGCCTGGCCTCTGCTGGCTGCCGGCCTGCCCTGGCCCCTGCCAGCCAGCGGACTGCCCCTTGGAGCCCCGGGGAGGCGCGTGGAGTCTAAGGGACCGCGCGACAGCCGCCTGTGCTTTGACCCAGGGCTCCGTGCCCTCGCCCTTGTGGGGAACCGGGTGGACAGGGGACGGCAGCAGTGAAGATGCAGCTCTTCAGGAAGCATGGCGTTTCTGTCTTCAGAGGCTGACAGCGTCTCACCGCTTCTCACGGGAAATCTCAGCTGGCTATGCCGGACCTCAAGCTAGATCGTGGGGTGCTAGCACCCGGAGCTGGGAGTCCTCCATCTCTGGCGAAGGGGACAGATGTGGCTCAGGAAGGGAGGGGGCCTTTTTTTTTTCTTTTGTTTGTTTATTTGTTTTTTGTTTTGCGTGGTAGGGTCTCACTCTAACTCAGGCTGACCTGGAAATTCACTATGGAGTCCCAGGCTGGCCTCGAACTCACGGCGATCCTCCTCCCTCTGCCTCCCGAGTGCTGGGATTAAAGGCGTGCGCCACCATGTAACAAATCACATAAGTGTCTGTGTCTGAGAGGCTGGTTGGGGTTTGTACTTAAGTCTTGCCCCTGTGTAAACCTCTGATGAGGTCCGACTGTGTGCCAGGCCCTCGTGGATCTCATTTTGTCTTGGATCCTTGGTACTTGGCCCAGGGCCTAAGGGCAGAAGAGGTGTTTGGTGAGCGAACGATTGATTACTTAATTGATTGGATGGGCCATCAAGGCAAGGCACCTGTCTCCAGGCGTGTAGAGACAGAAGGGCAGGTCACACTCCAGGAAGCAGGCGGGCTTCTGGGCACAGGGACTGAAGTGGAGAGGCTGGCCCTACATGCTGACCGCTTGGCCGGGGCTCTGCCATCTTCACTTTCCTCATCTGTCAGATGCCTTCTGCTTTGCCAGCGAGCATGCCGTGAGGTCAAGGGTATACTTCAGGGTGCCCTGTGTGTGTCCCCCCCAACAGGAAGTTCAGCCACCTCCTCTTTTCCATTCTGCCTGCTGGCAGAACTGCATCTGGCCTCCTCCCATTTCCTCTGCCCTCCCAGGTTTGTTTTATATTTTTACTTATTTTGGTTTATCGGGCTAGGGTCTCACTCTAGCCCCAGTCTGACCTGGGATTCACTATGGAGTCTCAGGGTGGCCTCGAACTCACAGGCGATCCTCCTACCTCTGCCTCCCCAGAGTGCTGGGATTAGAGGCGTGCGCCACCACGCGTGGCTCCCAGGTTTCTTTCTTTTTTTTTTTTTTTTTTACAATGTTCTTTGTAGAACTAGAACTCCCAACGATGAGAGGGGTTTGGGAAGAGTGGGGAAAACGGGGTCTGCCCGCCCCCTCCCTCTTACCTGTTCCCACACACCCAGGAAGCCCAGCCATCCCACAGCCACATCCACATCCACGCGGTCTCCTAGCGCCCGGCCAGGCGGGAGATGCCTTGCCCAGTGGTTTCCATGGCAACAGGTCCTGCTGCTTGAATTGGAGCAGCCTGAAAGATGGGCAGCCCTGCACCCGTCGACCCCCCCCTCCCCACCCAGGCCGAGAGCCCCTAAGACGGCTGGCCGCCTTTCTCTCCTCCGTGCGTCTAGTCGTGTGCCTGGCTCCCCAGAGTGTCTCAAGAATGAGCCGTCCCAGGACGTTCTGGCTCCCACACTTGCCTGACTCTAGGAGTCACGGGCCTGGGCAGCTTTTGAATTTATCAAATGAGCTACAGGGGCATGGGGGAAGGCGGCTCAGTTGGCAGAGCGCTTGCCTCACCAGTGTGGCGACCTGGGTTCAAGACTCAGCACCCACGTGAGACGCTGGCACGGTCATGTGCTTGAACTCCTAGCACTGGGGGAGGCAGAGATAAGAGGCTCTCTGGGGGCATGCTGGTGTGCCATTCTAGGACTTGGTGAGAGACCCTGTCTCAAAAAAAAAAAAAAAAAAAAAAGAAATAAAGGTGGTCCTTGGGCGGGAGAGATGGCTTAGTGGTTAAGGCACTTGCCTGTGAAGCCTAAGGACCCAGGTTCGATTCCCCAGGACCCACGTAAGCCAGATGCACAAGGTGGCGCATGTGTCTGGAGTTCGTCTGCAGTGGCTGGAGGCCCTGGTGTGCCCATTCTATCTGCCTTCCCCCCCCCGCCTCAAATAAATAAATGAATGAATGGATAAATAAATTATGTATATATACAGGGTTCCTGAAGTTGTCCCCCACGCACCTGCCCCTGCAGACACGTGAACACATTCACACATATGCACGCACACATGAGGTTTGCCCAGCTCCTGGGTTCGCCTTTGGACTAGGGAGGCAGTCCCCAGAGGTAGCCCCGAGATAGGCCCTCAGGCCCCTCTATCCGAGGGACCGCGGGGCACAGCCCCCCCCCTTTTGCCCGGAATGCAGGCAGGGTGCTCCAAGCTTGAAGCTCCCCCTTTCCTGCCCGGGGTCCAGGGCTTCTCTGCTGGGTCTCCATCTCGCGAAGGAGGGAGCCTGTGAAAGGGGCCTATGAGGGGAACTCCGAACTGCTGTTTGACACAGCACTGGGGACAATCCTATAGGGATCAGTGCCTCAGGCTCACTGGCCTTCCTTCCTTCCCTCTCCTCCTTCCTTTCTTCCCTATTTCCCTCCCTCCCATCCTTCCTTTCTTTTTTTTTTTTTTTTTTTGATTTATCAAGGTAGGGTCTCACTCTAGCTCAGGCTGTCCTGGAACTCACTATGTAGTCTCAGGCTGGCCTCGAACTCACGGTGATCCTCCTACCTCTGCCTCCCAAGTGCTGGGATTAAAGGCATGCGCCACCACGCCCGGCCCTGTTTTTTGGTTTTTCGAGGTAGGGTCTTGCGCTAGCCCAAGCTGACCTGGAATTCACTACGTAGTCTCAGGCTGGCCTCGAACTCATTCCTACATCTTCCTCCTGAGTGCTGGGATGAAAGGCATGCGCCACCATACTCAGCTCCTTCTCTTCTTTTCCTCCCTCTCTTCCCCCCTTCCATACTATCTGCTTCTTCTCCCCTTCCTTCTTTCTCTCCTTCATGGGTCACACTTGTTTTTGGAGACGAGCCCAACAGACGGGCCTTTTTTTTTTTTTTTTTTAATGAGAGAGAGAGAATTGGTGTGTCAGGGCCTCAGCCACGTTAATCAAACTCCAGACACTTGTGCCACCTAGTGGGCACGTGCGACCTTTCGCTTGCCTCACCTTTGTGTGTCTGGCTCATGGGGGATCTGGGGAGTCGAACATGGGTCCTCGGGCTTTGCAGGCAAGCTCCTTAACCGCTAAGCTGTCTCTCCAGTCCCTGGGACGAGGTCTCTTGCTGAAGCTAGAGTTTACTAATTCAGCCAGATTAGCCAGCCAGTGAGGCTGAGGGATTTCCTGCTGCCTCCTCCTTGGAACTGGGATTTCCAGGGTGCACTGCCGGCTACACACATATTTTTTAAAAGACACACCGTCACAGCCGGGCGTGGTGGCGCACACCTTTAAATCCCAACACTGGGAGGCAGAGGTAGGAGGATCACCGTGAGTTTGAGGCTACCCTGAGACTACATAGTGAATTCCAGGTCAGCCTGGACCAGAGTGAGACCCTACCTCGAAAAACCAAAAAAAAAAAAAAAGAAAAAAAAAAAAAGAAAGAAAGAAAAGGAAAAAAGAAGTCAGACACGGTGGTGTGTCTGTAATTTTAGCACTCTCCTGGAGGCAGTAAGGATTGAGAGTTCAAAGCCAGCCTGGTGAGACTATGTCTCAAACATACACACACACACACACATACACTAAAACCAAAACCATAAGGTCAATCTAAAACAAAATTTTAAAAAGGTCTCCACCAGCCAGAGCAAGGAAAAAGATATTCTGCCAGGAGGAAGCCAGCACAGGTGGCATCTGAAGAGGTCTTTGGGTGCTGGAGAAATGACTTAGCGGGTAAAGCTCTTAAAGGACCCAGGTTCAATTCCCCAGGACCCACATAAGCCAGATGCACAAGGTGGCGCATGCGCCTGGAGTTCGTTCGCAGTGTCTGGAGGCCCTGGCGCACCCATTCTCCCTTCCCATTGCCCAGGCCTCTTTCTCTCCAATAAATTTTTTAAAAAATTAAAAAAATATATATTAGAGAGGTTTCTGGGGGCTGGAGGGATGGCTTAGTGGTTAAGACGTTTGCCTGCAAAATCAAAGGACCCAGGTTCGATTCCCCAGGACCCACGTTCACCAGATGCACAAGGGGGCACACGCGTCTGGAGTTCGTTTGCAGTGGCTGGAGGCCCTGGCGTGCCCATTCTCTCTCTCCCTCTCTCTCTCTCTCTGTGTCAAGTAAATAAATAAATAATAATAAAATATTTAAAAAAAAAAAAAGAGGTCTCTGGGCTCTGATCATAGGCTGGGAGAGGCAAGTGGCCACTCTTACCTGGGCTGGCGAGAGGTGGCCTTGTGTCCACCTGGGAGACCTGTGAGAACTGACCACTTGTCCCCAGGGCTTGGCCACTGTCTTCTCGGGCCGTATCTCCCGGAAGTCCATCCCACGTTCAGAGGACGAAGGCGCCATGGCCGATGGTGAGGGCTACCGGAACCCCACGGAGGTGCAGATGAGCCAGCTGGTGCTGCCATGCCACACCAACCATCGTGGCGAGCTGAGCATCGGGCAGCTGCTTAAATGGATCGACACCACCGCCTGCCTGTCCGGTGAGCCCGCCCGCTCCCCGGGGCCCAGAACAAAGGCTTTGGTTTACAGAGATAGTGTGTTTTCTTTTTGTCCTGTGAATGCCTCTTGGCCTCTGTCCCTGCTGGTCCCCTGCCTCAGATGCTCTGTGCCCCTGTGCTCAAGGTAGCCTGTCCCCCTTCCTCGTGCCTGGCCCTTGACGTGGGCACCTACCCTGCCCGCGCACATGGTAGCTCTCAACGTATCTGCTTCCTCGCTGTCTGCAGTAGAGACCTTGACCATGGCTGTTTATGGTCTTCCCCCCGGGTGGGGCTTTGTTTGTTTGGTTGGTTTGGTTTTTTTGGGGGGCAGGATCTTGCTTCTAGCCCAGGCTGACCTGGAATTCACTCTGCAGTCTCAGGGTGGCCTCGAACTCACAGCAATCCTTCTACCTCTGCCTCCCGAGTGCTGGGATTGAAGGCGTGCGCCACCACGCCTGACCCATCTGTTCTTGACGGTTCTCACATGACCTCCACAACCAACCCCATGGGTCTCTATTTTTTTTTTTACTTTTTTTTTTAATTCATTTTTTAGAGTGACAGAGAGAGAGAGAAAGGCAGAGAGAGAGAGAGAGAGAGAGAGAGAGAGACAATGGGCGCACCAGGGCCTCCAGCCACTGCAAACGAACTCCAGATGCGTGCGCCCCCTTGTGCATCTGGCTAACGTGGGTCCTGGGGAATCGAGCCTCGAACTGGGGTCCTTAGGCTTCACAGGCAAGCACTTAACCGCTAAGCCATCTCTCCAGCCCTCTATTTTTTAAAAATTATTTTTAATTTTTATCTGGGGTGAGGGGGGGAGAGGCAGAACGGGGCACACCAGGGCTTTCAGACACTGCAAATGAATTCCAGACAAATTTGTGCCACCTTGTGCATCTGGCTTTGTACGTGCGCTGGGGAATCAAACCTGGGTCCTTTTGGCTTTGCAGACAAGTGCCTTTACCTCTAAGCCATCTCTCCAGCAAACCCCACCCCCACCCCCGTGGGTCTCTAGTGGGCTTATACATGTGACGCAACGCCCCCGGCACAGTTGGGAGACACTCCCCCCCACCCCAAGCCCCCGAGCCAGTCCTGTGGCCAGGGAACCTTTCCTCAGGGTTCCAGAAGAAGCAAGAAAGCAGAAGTGGGTAGCGCTCAGGCGAGTGGGCCTGCGTGACCCGGGCAGGCTGCTCAATCTCTGGCTTTTTTTCCTCCCGAGCCCAGCGGAGAGGCATGCGGGCTGTCCCTGTGTCACAGCCTCTATGGATGACATCTATTTTGAACACACCATCAGGTAAGTTGACCCTCTCGGCTGCGTCACCCTCCTGGTGGGTCCCAGCCACCTGCACCCAGGGCCCACGTTCCTGTGAGATCTCACCAGCTAAGCTGCATGCCCCCCAGCTGGTTGGTGGCCTTTGGATACGAAACCAGGGAACCTCTCTGGTGGTAGGGTCTCCTGTGCAGGGTGTCTGACTGCTGTTTGGGGTCATAGGCTGGGCTTCCTTGTCAGCGTGGGCCGGGGAAGGTGCCTCAACTTTGCACTTAGATGTTACTGAGATATTGTCCTGCAGTGATCTGTAACCTTGGGGGATTCAAAACTCTCTCTCTCTCTCTCTCTCTTTTTTTCCCTGGCCTTTCTTTGTGGAAGGACTTATACCTGGTCAGGGAATGCCTCTGAGCACAGATCCTCAGTGTGGGTCACTGGACTGTAGGGAGGCTCCTAGGTAAGGTACTGGGGCATAGCCTGAGCCAGTCATCCTTGGGTTATGCCCCTCCAGCTCTTTTTTTAAAAAATTTATTTATTTGTGAACAACAGACAGAGAGAGAAAGAGGCAGATATAGAGAGAGAATGGGCGCGCCAGGGCCTCCAGCCACTGCAAACAAATTCCAGACGCGTGCGCCCCCTTGCGCATCTGGCTAACGTGGGTCCTGGAGAATCGAGCCTTGAACTGGTGTCCTTAGGCTTCACAGGCAAGCGCTTAACCGCTAAGCCATCTCTCCAGCCCTCTTTTTCTTTTTTTTTCTTTTTTCTTTTTTTTAATAGTGGACTGGAGGGATGGCTTAGCAGTTAAGGCATTTGCCTGCAAAAGCCAAAGGACCCAGGTTTGATTCCCCAGGACCCACGTTAGCCAGATGCACAAGGGGGCGCAGGCATCTAGAGTTTGTTTGCAGTGGCTGGAGGCCCTGGTACATCCATTCTCTCTCTCTTTCTCTGTCAAATAAATAAATAAATATTTTATTTTTATTTATTTATTTGAGAGAGAGAGAGAGAGAGAGGGAAAGACGCAGGTAGAGAGAAAGAGAGAATGGGTGTGCCAAGGCCTCCAGCCACTGCAAATGAACCCCAGACGCATGCGCCACCTTGTGCATCTGGCTAATGTGGGTCCTGGGGAATCGAACCTGGGTCCTTTGGCTTTGCAAGCAAGTGCCTTAATCGCTAAGCCATTCCTCTAGCCCACCAGCTCTTTTTAAAATTATTTTTTATATTTATTTATTTGCAAGCAGAGAGAGAGAGAGAGAGAGAGAAAGAAAGAAAGAGAGAGAGAGAGAGAGAGAGAGAGAATGGGTGCACTGGGGCCTCATATGTGTACTCCAGACACATATGCCACTTTGTGTATCTGGCTTATATGTGTCCTGGGGCATCGAACGGGCTGTCAGGCTTTGTAAGCATGTGTCTTCCACTGCTGAGCCACCTCTGCAGTCCTTTTTTTTTTTTTTTTTTTTAAGGTAGGGTCTCACTGTAGCCCAGGCTGACCTGGAATTCACCATGTAGTCTCAGGGTAGCCTTGAACTTATGGCAATCCTCATACCTCTGTCTCCCAAGGGCTGGGATTAAAGGCATGCACCACTAGCTGTTTTCTAACTTTAAAAAAATATATTTTATTATTATTTATTTATGTATTTGACAGAGAAAGGGAAGAGAGAGAAGAGAGAGAATGGGAGCGCCAGGGCCTTCCAACCACTGCAAACGAACTCCAGACATGTGCGTCCCCTTGTGCATCTGGCTAACGTGGGTCCTGGGGAATTGAACCTGGGTCCTTTGGCTTTGCAGGCAAACGCCTTAACCGCTAAGCCATCCCTCCAGCCCTGTTTTCTAACTTTTGATCATGAAAGCTTCCAGACACAAGGAAAACTGAGTAGTGAAGCGGTTCCCATTAACTAAGACCCAATCCTTGATGTTTTATTATATCCTGACTGCACATGGATGCATTGCATGCAAACATAATTGCTGCCCTTAGACAAGTGTGCGTAAAAGCGCACGTCCCCTCTTGTTCTGTACCACTTGAAGTGGACTACAGACCTCATGCCACTTTGTCCCTTTTCATGTCATCAAGTGTCTCCTGACAGGTGACCCTCCCCTGCCTGAGCGGCATCATCAGTACCGTGGAAAACATTAACCGGAGATCAAATGACTCCTGCCGCGAGCCCATGGGATCCACAGGGGCCCCTGTGTTGGGCCAGCCCGGTGTCTGGGCTGAGCCTAGCCTCTCACCTGACCTTTAGAGACACAGGCGGGCGTCACGCCATCCTTGGCACTTTGCGCACAAGGAAACAGACTCAGGGAATGTTGGGAGCCATAAAGCAAAAGCCTCTCCATTTTGCTTGGGCCTGTTCTTAAGTTGACTCATTCACCAGAAACCTGGTCCATCCAGCTTGCAGTGAGGAATGTGGTCTGCAGAATCTTATTGTTTGCTAAAGGCCAGTTTATGATCAGGATGTCAAGCCGTTAAGGCAAGATTAGGAAAACACCCGGATACATCTCCTCTAGGTTCCCTAAGATTAGATAAACACCCAGTTACACCTCCTCTTAGTTTCCTAACAATTCCGGCCCTAAGTCACGTCAGGCAGCTTACTCCCCCCTTTTTCTTCCCCTATATAACCACTGTGTAAAAAATAAATAAAGAGACCTTGACAACTCTTTGCTTGGTCTCGTTCCTTCTTTCTCACCCATCTTTACACAGGCCTGGTCCCCCTCGCGCTCCCCGAATAACTGAGTCCTGCTGGACGGGACAAGGGAAGGCGAAGCGACCTGCCGTGCTCACTAACCTTGGACCGGCATCCCCCCGCCCCCCCCCCCCACGTAGGAGTGGACTTGGGTGGGGCCAGCTCTGTTTGGAAGAGCTTCGCCCGTGTTCTGCGCACTCCAGCTGTTCTAGAGAGATCACATGGCCTCCTGCCCCCCCCCCATCAGCCCCACCCCACCCCACCAGCTGGGGACCCTCTGTTGCCTCCAGCCAAACATAGGGCAGGCTAAGGGGCTCCTCTGGGGGCTAGTGTGCACATGTCAGAGGGATAGGCTGGATGGAAACACGGGGTCTGAGCAGTCAACACCGTCTAGAATCCCGGCCCTGCGTGTCCTAGCTGGGTGGTCTTGCAACAATGACGGAGCCTCTCCCATGTTCCCTTGCTGAACCTTCCATCAAGCTGGTTTTGAGGTTCCAATATGGGAGTGTATAGTTGCTGGTTCCCCTCTTTCTTTCTTTCTTTCTTTCTTTCTTTCTTTCTTTCTGTCTTTTTAAAATATTTTATTATTTATTTGACAGAGAAAGAGGAAGAGAGAGAGAGAGAGAGAATGGGCGCACCAGGGCCTCCAGCCACTGCAAACAAACTCCAGATGCATACGCCCCCTTGTGCATCTGGCTAACATGAGTCCTGGGGAATCGAACCTGGGTCCTTTGGCTTTGCAGGGCAAATGCCTTAACCGCTAAGCCATCCCTCCAGCCCTCTCTGTTTTTTTTTTTTAAAACATAATTAATTAAATTAAATTTTATTTATTTATTTATTTTTGAGATAGAGAGAGAGAGGGAGAATGGGTGCACCAGGGCCTCCAGCCTCTGCAAATGAACTCCAGGTGCATGAGCCACCATGTGCATCTGGCTCACGTGGGACCTGGAGAATCGAACCTGGGTCCTTAGGCTTCACAGGCAAGCGCCTTAACCGTTAAGCCATCTCTCCGGACCTGCTGGTTCCCATCTCTGCCCACAGCCCCCATTGAGCCCCTTGTGGTTAGTAGGCATCTAGTCATGGTGAATCCAACACAGGGACCCCTAGGCCAGGCATGTGTCTTGGTGGTAGAACATGACTAGCTAGCATGCACAAGGCCCCGGGTTCCATTCCCTGCACCACAGAAAATGAAACAAAAAGGACCAAAAAAAGTATGGGGCTGGAGAGATAGCTTAGTGGTTAAGGCACTTGCCTGCGCAGCCTAAGGACCCAGGTTCTATTCTCCAGGTCCCACGTTAGCCAGATGCACATGGTGGTGCATGCGTCTGGAGTTTATTTGCAGTGGCTGGAGGCCCTGGCGCACTCATTCTCACTCTGTCTCTCTCCCTTTCCCTCTGTCTCTAATAAATAAATAAAAATAAATCTTTTTTAAAAATTTAAAAAAAGAAGTGTCTCATTTTCTGTATTTTTTAAATTTTTAAATTTAAATTTTATTTTATTGGTTTTCCGAGGTAGGGTCTCGCGCTAGCTCAGGCTGACCTGGAATTCACTATATAGTCTCAGGGTGGCCTTGTACTCACGGTGATCTTCCTACCTCTGCCTCCCGAGTGCCCAGCCTAATTTTAATTTTTTTAAAGAGAGCGAGCAAGAGAGAGGCAGAGGAAAAGGGAGAGAATTGGCGCGCCAGGGCCTCAGCCATTGAAATTGAACTCCAGCTGCTTGCGCCACCTAGTGGGCATGTGCAACCTTGAGCTCGCCTGGCCTTTGTGCATCTGGCTTACGTGGGATCTGGAGAGTAGAACATGGGTCCTTAGGCTTCACAGGCAAGCCCCTTACCGCTAAGCCATCCCTCCAGCCCTGCTTTTTTTTAAAAATATATTATTTATTTATTTGAGAGAGAAAGAAAGAGAGAGAGAGAATGGGTGCACCAGGGTCTCCAGCCACTGCAAACGAACTCCAGACACATGCGCCACCTTGTGCATCTGGCTTATGTGGGTCCTGGGGAATCGAACCTGGGTCCTTTGGCTTTGCAGGCAAGCATCTTAAGCGCTGAGCCATCCCTCCAGCCCAAGCGTGGCATTTTCCGGAGCAGGAGGAAAGGGAATGAAATCTTGTCGCCCAGAGTCCACACCTGTGGGTGGGTGGGTGCTCACGCTGTCTACTGGCTTGGTGACACTGATGTGAACATATTCTGGGACCCCCGAAGCCCCCTCAGCAGAGCACACCCCCCCCCCGCCGTTCCCTCCCTTGACCCCTCTGCAAAGCTCATTTCCTGTTTTCCTTTCCCCAGTGTGGGCCAAGTGGTGAATATCAAAGCCAAGGTGAACCGGGCCTTCAATTCCAGCATGGAGGTATGTCGGGGTGGGTCCTGGCCGGGGGTGGGCTGGTTTTCCCGCTCCTGTCTATCTTCTCAGAACCCCCCCCTTCCCCCCCCCAGCCCCTCTCACGTGGCAGGGTCCCAGCCGTAGCTCCGAAATGGCTGGCTAGGCTGGGAGGACCCCAAAACCTTCTTGGCCAGCATCCCGTAGCCCAGAAGCGAACACAGACGCCGGATAGGCGATGGAATGTTCTCGGGGTCACTACACACCACAGATGCGGGTATGGGACTTGACTTCTGTGCCCTGGCCCTGGGCAAGAAAGAGTGTAGCTGGTCTCGGGACGGCCGTGACAAGAGGTCAGGCGGTCAGCTCAGCTCCACGGCCTCTCTCTTTGCACAAGGTCGTAGGTTTAGAGGTTTCGTGAAAGCCAAGCTCCACGCGAGGGCTTTATTTCCCCCGCCCCCATGGGCTTCAGGCCCAGGCATCTTACCACCGATTCCAGAGAGCCACTGTGCTCCAAGGCACCCGACAAATGCCCAGGTACTCCCCAGGCAGCCCTCTTTAAATATTTTTATTTATTTATTTATTTATTTGTCAGAGAAAGAGGGACAGAGAGAATGAGAGAATGGGCGCGCCAGGGCCTCCAGCCACTCCAGTCACGTGCGCCCCCTTTTGCATCTGGCTAACGTGGGCCCTGGGGAATCAAACCTGGGTCCTTTGGCTTTGCAGGCAAACTGCTTCACCGCTAAGCCATCCCTTCAGCCCCAGGCCGCTATGTTTAAAATTAGTCAACAGCATGAGCCTACCGAAGCTCTTTGTGGACAGGGGCGCATTTTTACTCCTCTCAGTAACCTTCTGAGGGTAGCTGGGACCACTCTCCCATTCTACAGATGAGGAAGTTGAGGCCCAGAGCCACCCTAAGCCCCCCTGGTCTTCCACAGCGGGTAGGTGAGGCATACACTCCCGAGGCCTGGCCTGAGTGGCGTTTCAGCCTTGCCCACCGAAAGGCCTCCACTTGATGATGGGTTCTCCTCCTTAATGCCTCTCTTCTCTAGGTGGGCATCCAGGTGGTTTCGGAGGATCTGTGCTCGGAGAAGCAGTGGACGGTGTGTAAGGCGTTGGCCACCTTTGTGGCCCACCGGGAGCTCTCCAAGGTAGCAGGCCGGTCACTTGTGGTTCCCCGCGAGCACCCTCCCCTCCTTCCCCACCTCAGTCACAGAGGGGCCCTAAAGCCCATTCCTCATGCGCTATAAGGGCCCCTTCTATTTCTGGGACTTAGCCCCAAAGGATGAGGCCTGAGGACTCCCCTCTGGACTCCTCTGTCAGGCATACAACCGTGGAGGCAGGAAGGTGGGCCCAGAGGGAAGGAAGCCCAGGCCCTTGGATCGCTTTGGGAAGCTGCTCTTGGGCACGTGCCTCACGGGTTCCCTGGCCGACAGGTCAAGTTGAAGCAGGTCACGCCACTGACACAGGAGGAGAAGACTGAGCACGGAGTAGCGGCCGAGCGCAGGCGCATGCGGCTGGTCTATGCGGACACCATCAAGGACCTCCTGGCCCGCTGTGCCATTCAGGAGGGTAAGCCCGCGCGTGTTAGGAAGGCAGCCTTCACCCTTTGCCATCCCCCCCCTTGCTGAGTCCCCGGGGTGTTTTACCTTTAGGTTTCAAGGTGTCTTGTAAGAGACTTCTGGTTAGGATGATGGCGTACGAACCAAGCCAAAGCAGCCTAGGGGAGAAAAAGGCCAAAAAAAAACAAAACAAAACAAAAACCCACCAAAATATACTCTTCTACTAAAAAAGTGAAGTGTATAAGAAATTATCAACTAGGGCTGGAGAGATGGCTTAGCAGTTAAGCGCTTGCCTGTGAAGCCTAAGGACCCCTGGTTCGGGGCTCGATTCCCCAGGGCCCACGTTAGCCAGATGCACAAGGGGGTGCGCGCATCTGGAGGTCGTTTGCAGTGGCTGGAGGCCCTGGCATGCCCATTCTCTCTCTCTCACTATCTGCCTCTTTCTCTGTGTCTGTCGCTCTCAAATAAATAAATAAAAATAAAACAAAATCATAATAATAAAAAAAGAAATTATCAACTATAGCAGAGAAGTAGTATGTTATTTATGTATTTGAGAAAGATATGTATATAGAGAGAGGCAGATACAGAGAAAGAATGGATACGCCAGGGCCTCTAGCCATTGCAAACAAGCTCCAGATGCATGTGCTGTGTGTGCATCTGGCTTATGTGGGTCCTGGGGAATCGAACCTGGGTCCTTATGCTTTGTAGACAAACGCCTTATCTGCTAAGCAATCTCTCCAGCCCTTGATTTTTTGAAAAAAAAATTTAATTTTTATTTATTTGACAGAGAAAGAGGGAGAGAGAGAAAGAGAGAGAGAGAGAGAATGAACACACCAGGGCCTCCAGCCACTCATTGCAAATGAACTCCAGACGCACGTGCACCCCCTTGTGCATCTTGCTTACATGGGTCCTGGGGAATCGAACCTGGGTCCTTTGGCTTTGCAGGCAAACGCCTTCACTGCCTAGCCATCTCTCCAGCCCCCTTGATTCCCCCCCCCCATAAAAATGTGTCTTGGTGGTTGTTCTCTGTCAGATAGGAAGTATGCTTTGGACTGGGCAGGATTTTGACAGGGTGCAGAGGTGAAGGAAAGATATCCCTGCTGGTAAACTCAGAAGACAAAGGCCAGGGGGCGGGTCAGTGACCTTAGGCCTCTTTCCCCACCTCTAGAATATTCTTACGTAAAGCCTTCTTTGATACCGAAGGGAAGAAGCAATCTTAGGACAAATGAAAGATCATTCATCCGAGCAAAGAGGCACACACACACACACACCTGTAGTTCCAGCACTCAGGAGGCTGAGGCAGGAGGATCATAAGTTAGAGGCCAGCCTGGACCCAGAATTCCCCGAGCTGTGTTGTGGAAAGCCCAGATCTTCTACTCGACCCCTTGGCTCTGCCCCTCCCTCCCTCCAGGATCCCTCAACCCCAGACAGCCCCATCTCCCAGGGATCAGCCTTTTTTCCTCACATCCGGGCCTCAGGCTGATGGCTCGGTCCAGCGGTGACATCCCTTCCCTTGCTCCGGCTCAGTGTCCATCACCTGGTCCTCAGAGGCCCTATTTGCTTGCTGGTCTTTCCTGTCCTGGGTATTCTTTTATTATTATTATTACTATTTTTAAATTTATTTGAGAGCGACAGACAGAGAGAGGCAGATAGATAGAGAATGGGCGCTCCAGGGCCTCCAAGCCACTGCAAAAGAACTCCAGATGCGTGCGCTCCCCTTGTGCACCTGGCTTACGTGGGACCTGGGGAATCGAGCCTCGAACCTGGGTCCTTAGGCTTCACAGGCAAGCGCTTAACCGCTAAGCCGTCTCTCCATCCCTGTCCTGGGCATTCTAATACCACACCTGCGAGGGACAAGGCCTGCTCTGAGCAGCAGGTGGAAGAGACCGCAGCCCCTAAATATGGAGCTGAACAGCACCTTACAACCACAAGCACGTTTCACCTTCACACCGTTGTGGTGGCGGGAGGGGGAGACCGACCCCTTTGCAGATGAGCCGCTGAGGGTCCGAGGGACGGCTTGGCGTGCCTAATGTCACACAGCCCTCGTGAGGGTGTGGAAGTGGTGGCCCAGCCAGGTATGTCTCGCCTCACACCCGTGCTCCATCCACTGCCCCGTGATAGGCTCACACTCATGTCCTCCCGTTCCTCACCCAGGGCCAGCCTAGGCTTCTATGCTCCGTTGGAGATCATAAATTAATGTCTTAAGGGCTGGAGGGACGGCTTAGCAGTTGAGACGTTTGCCTGCAAAGCCAAAGGACCCAGGTTCGACTCCCCAGGACCCACGTTAGCCGGATGCACAAGGGGGCGCACGCGTCTGGAGTTCGTTTGCAGTGGCTGGAGGCCCTGGCGTGCCCATTCTCTCACTCTCTCTGTCCCCCTCTTTCTCTGTCAAACAAATAAGTAAAAATAAAATATTTTGGGACAGGAGAGATGGCTTAGCAGTTAAGGCACTTGCCTGAGAAGCCTAAGGACCCCGGTTCAATTTCCCAGTACCCATGTAAGCCAGATACACAAAATGGTGTATGTGTCTGGACTTAGTTTGCAGTGGTCGGAGGCCCTGGTATGCCCACACTGTTTCTCTATCTGCCTCTTTCTCTCTCTTTTCAAATAAATAAATAAAATATTAAAAAAAATAAAATATCTGGGCTGGGGAGATGGCTTAGTGGTTAAGCACTTGCCTGTGAAGCCGAAGGACCCCGGTTCGAGGCTCAATTCCCCAGGAGCCACGTTAGCCAGATGCACAAGGGGGCGCACGCATCTGGAGTTCGTTTACAGAGGCTGGAAGCTCTGGCGCACCCATTCTCTCTCTCTCTCTCTCTCCCTCTCTCTCTCTGCCTCCTTCTTTCTGTGGCTCTCAAATAAATAAACAAACAAATAAAAAAAATTAAAAATAAAATAAAATATCTAAGACAAATGAATGTCTTAAGATGGGGTATCCTGAGGTTACCCTTGGGGAATGTCTCACCTCACTGCCTTCCTCCCTGGTCAGATCTGGACACCAGGGATTGCAGCCACGTGGTACCGGCCGAGACGACCCGTGTGGAGAGCGTGGAGCTGGTCTTGCCTCCCCATGCCAACCACCAGGGCAACACCTTTGGGGGCCAGATCATGGCCTGGATGGAGAATGTGGCCACCATTGCGGCCAGGTGAGGCAGTCCTCTCCTCCTCTGTTTCCGGGGGAGGGGGACTGTCCCTTGGCAGGAGAAACCCCTGCCGGGCTGCTAGAATAACTCAGGGCTTTCCGACCCAGAGAACAAGAAAGGAACCATTTTTTTTGGGGGGGGAGTTGGTCATTTCTTCCTCCACACAACGCCCACCACCCACCACATGCCCTGTGGCCACTGGGAACTTCCTCACAACCTCCACCAAGCCCTAGAACCTTCCCTTGATCTGGCCTTGCTTGACTCCTCCAATAACTGCTCCTTCAGCTCTGTTTCCTGCACCCCCCCGCCCCCCAACTTTGTCCCTTACCTTTGCTGCTGGTGTGACCTCTTGCCGTGAATCCCACTGCTCACACCCTCCTCAAAACCCCCTCAGACCAAACCTTTGTCCTTGCGCTGAAAACAGTTTCCTAGTTCCTCCTTTAATCTCTGTGCCCGGCTGGAATTCGTGCTACCCAAAGTGCTAGAGAGTTAAAAAAAAAAAATTGGAGAGATTGCTCAGTGGTTAAGGCGCTTGCCTGCGAAGCCTAAGGACCCATGTTTCACTCCCCAGATCCCACATAAGCCAGATGCACAAAGGCGAGGCAAGTGCAAGGTCACACGTGCCCAGTAGGTGGCGCAAGCGTCTGGAGTTCGATTGCAGTGGCCTGAGGCCCTGGTGTGCCAATTCTCTTTCTTTCTCTCACTGTCTCTAAAAATAATAATATAAAAGTTATGCTGAGCCGGGCGTGGTGGTGCACGCCTTTAATCCCAGCACTCGGGAGGCAGAGGTAGGAGGATCGCTGTGAGTTCGAGGCCACCCTGAGACTCCATAGTGAATTCCAGGTCAGCCTGGGCTAGAGTGAGACCCTACCTCGAAAAACCAAAAAAAAAAAAAAAAAAAAAAAAAAAGTTATGCTGATAGCTAGTAGTTAACATTCTTTTTTTAAAGACATTTTAATATTTATTTATTTATTAGAGACAGAGAGAGATAGAGTGAGTGAGAATGGGCACGCCAGGGCCTCTAGCCACTGCAAACGAACTCCGGACGCACGCGCCCCCTTGTGCATCTGGCTTATGTGGGACCTGGGGAATCGAACCTGGGTCCTTTGGCTTTGCAGGCAAACGTCTTAACCACTAAGCTGTTTTTTTTTTGTTGGGGGGGGGGCTTTGATGCCGCACTGCAAAGAGAACCTTCCGCGGCTGGGCCAGAGGGCTGGAGACGGGGGGCTGGAGGAGGCTGGCTGAAGCCCTTGGCTGCAACGCTGCCCATTTCTCCTGTCTCCCCAACTCTCGCCCCACAGCCGGCTCTGCCGCGCCCACCCTACCCTCAAGGCCATCGAGATGTTTCACTTCCGAGGCCCGTCCCAGGTTGGAGACCGTCTGGTGCTCAAAGCCATTGTGAACAATGCCTTCAAGCACAGGTGAGGGGCTCGGATGAGCTGGATCCTGACCATACCTTAATGCGGACCTGCCCTGGGTCTTCCCCCCGGGCCCCCCCGCCATCCCCTCCGGCCGGTGGGGTCTGAACTGCTGGGTCCTTCTTGGCTGGGGACGAACTCCCGGGGAATGGATGCACACATCATGGGGCCACTTCTTGCCACGTCCACGTCTGGAAGTTTCTTAGAGCCTTTTCCAACCATGTCCCGAAAATAGCTATTCCCAGTACACGCCTGTGGAGTGAATTCTGAGGCCTGTTCCTACGGCAGCTGTCTTTTTATTTTATTTTTAATTATTTTATTTAGTTATTTTTATTTTTTTTCTCAATTTTTGTTAACATTTTCCATGATTATAAAAAATATCCCATGGTAGTACCCTCCCCCCCAACTTTCCCCTTTGAAATTCCATTCTCCATCATATCCCCTCCCCATCTCAATCTTTCTACTTACATATATACAATACCAACCTAATAAATGCCCTCCTCCCTTTCTTTCTCTTCCCTTTCTATCTCCTTTTTAAATTTACTGGCCTCTGCTACTGAGTTTTTTCCTTCTCGCACAGAAGCCCAATCATCTGTAGCTAAGATCCACATATGAGGGAGAACATGTGGCGCTTGGCTTTCTGGGCCTGGGTTACCTCACTTAGTATAAACAGCTGTCTTTTTAAATAAGGGCCATTTCTGGTGGGTTCAGAGAACACAGTGTACTTAGGGAAAGTGAGGGATCTCAGCCGGGTGTGGTGGTTCACGCCTTTCATCCCAGCCTATTTCTATGCTGTTTCACTGCCTGTTTATGTATCTCTCTCTTTCTCTCAAATATATAAATAAAAACAAATATATTTTTTTTAAAGACGTGAGGGAGCTGGGGCTGGCGAGGTGGCTCAGCAGTTCAAGGCACTTGCTTGCAAAGCCTGATGGCCCAGGTTTGATTCCCCAGCACTCACATAAAGCAAAGTGGTGCTTGTGTTTGGAGGTCGTTGGCAGCGGCAGAAGTCCCTGGGGTGCCGATACACTCTTTCTCTGTCTACCTCCCTGTTTTTCTCTCTCTCAAAAAAAAAAAAAAAAAAAAAAAATTTAGGCCTGGCGTGGTAGCGCACGCCTTTCCTCCCAGCACTCGGGAGGCAGAGGCAGGAGGATCACCGTGAGTTCGAGGCCACCCTGAGACTCCATAGTGAATTCCAGGTCAGCCTGGGCTAGAGTGAGACCTTCCCTTGGAAAACCAAACATAAATGAATAAATAAAATAAAACAGATGTTTTAAAAAAAACATTTTTGGTTGTATCAAGGTAGGGTCTCCACGCCCCCCTCCCCCGCCCCGGTATCTTTGCTTCTCGTTGATTTCCTGTTAGCCTAACACCGGGACTGGACAGGTGTGGTCACGTCTGTGTTGGACACACGGTACGTGCCAATGAGGAGGGCACATCTAGGTTTTGGGCCAGCGAGACCCCATCTGGGTTACTGGAAGAACTGCAGGAGACAGCGCACACACCCCGTGTTCACCTGTCTGTCTGCGCGCGCGCGGGTCATGGTCTGGGGGAGGTCCCCCCCCCCCCCCGAGCATGACCCCAGCCCCCCTCCCCTCCTCTTCCTCAGCATGGAGGTGGGCGTGTGCGTGGAGGCCTATCGCCAGGAGGTGGAGACCCAGCGCCGCCACATCAACAGCGCTTTCATGACCTTCGTCGTGCTGGGTGCGGATGACCAGCCTCAGAAGCTGCCCTGGATTCGGCCTCAGCCTGGGGTACGTGGGGGCGGGGGGCTGGCAGCACCCCACGCCACCGCTCCTTCCCTTACCACCCTGTGAGAGGCCCGGCCTCGGCCCTCTGCTGGGGCACGGCCGGCTCCGAGTGTCCTTGTTCGGGGCCCCAGGGTGCTCACTTGAAGGTGGGTGCTGCTGGGCCTGCAGAACTGAATTGTGCAGTGGGATCTTGGCTGGTGTTAGGGCTTCACTGGCCTGTGTCAGATTGACTGGCCTGCAGGACTCTGGAGGCCCCTGGATTGGGGGCCAAGGGGAGACCTCATCCCTGCCAATATATATATATATTGGTTTGTGGAGGTAGGGTCTCACTCTAGCCCAGGCTGACCTGGAATTTACTCTGTAGTCTCAGGGTGGCCTCGAACTCACAGTTCGATCCTCCTACCTCTGCCTCCTGAGTGCTGGGATTAAAGGTGTGCACCACCACGCCTGATTCACATTCTTTTTAAATTTTTTTTAAAAAATTATTTATTAGAGAGAGAGAGAGAGAGAAAGACATAGAGAGAGAGAGAGAGAATGGGTGTACCAGGATCTCCATCCACTGCAAACAAACTCCAGACGCATGTGCCACTTGGATCATCTGGCTTACGTGGGTCCTGGGGAATCAAACCAGGCTCCTTAGGCTTTGCAGGCAATAGCCTTAACCACTAAGCCATCTCTCTAGCCCCCCCCCCCAATCACATTCTTTATTTTTTTTTAATATATTTTAAATTATTTATTTGTTTTTTTTTTTTTTTTCTTCGAGGCAGGATCTTCCTCTAGCCCAGGCTGACCTGGAATTCACTATGTAGTCTCAGGGTGGCCTTGAACTCATGGCGATCCTCCTACCTCTGCCTCCCGAGTGCTCAGTGCTGGGATTAAAGGTGTGTGCCACCATGCCCAGCACCTTATCTCTCTCTTTCTTTCTTTCTTCCTTCCTTCCTTCCTTCCTTTCTTCCTTCCTTCCTTCCTTCCTTCCTTCCTTCCTTTCTTTCTATTTTTTTGAGATAGGGTTTCACTCTAGCCCAGGCTGACCTGGAATTCACTATGTAGTCTCAGGGTGGCCTTGAACTCACAGCGATACTCCTGCCTCTGCCTCCCAAGTGCTAGGATTAAAGGTGTGGGCCACCACGCCCTGCTCTTTATTTTTTATGTGTGTTTTTTCGAGGTAGGGTCTCGCTCTAGCCCAGACTGACCTGGAATCCACTATGTAGTCTCAGGATGGCCTCGAACTCGTGGCGATCCTCCTACCTCTGCCTCCCGAGTGCTGGGATTCAAGGCGTTTCTGTTCTTGAAAGGGAGCCAGGGAAGAGGCGGGACTCTGAGGCAGGACGTCTTAATTCTGCCCCTCCCTCGTACCGTGTTCCTCTGACCTTGGATGAAGCACTCTACCCTCTGAGCCCCAGGTTTCTTCCCGTGTAAACTGGGGAGCGTGGGTTCTAGGTTCAGGGGCTGATGGTACGGACCAGGTAGGGCCCTCAGGGAGAGCCCTCGGCAGACACCAGTTCATGGCAGGTGCCCAGCAAATGTGCCTGTGGGTACCATCGTGAGGCTCCCTGATGTCCCCATTCTACAGATGGAGAAACTGAGCCAGGAGGAGGGAGGTGATGGTTCCAGAGGGCTCAGAGGCTCTTCAGGGAACTGGGGCGCAGCTCAGGCCCTGGCCCTTCTGCAGCTGGGATATTTTGACCCCAGCTTCCCCAGTGAGACCTGCGCTTCCCTCCGGAGCACAGGGGCCCCCTCCTCCAGCCCCGGGGCTGAGGGAGAGAAGGGCTACCAGTTCCCCCCCCCCCCCCGCACTATGGCCCCGCTTTAATTTCCTTCCTAGGAGGGTGAGCGGCGATATCGAGAAGCCAGTGCCAGAAAGAAAATCCGCCTGGACAGGTGAGTGAGGCTGGGTGGTGGAAGGGACGTGGGCCCAGAGGTGGGCCCTGCCTCCTCGGCCCCAGGAGACTTGAGCCTCCTTAAGACTACGTCTGGGGCTGGGGGAAATGGCTTAGTGGTTAAGGCATTTGCCTGCAAAGCCAAAGGACCCAGGTTCGATTCCCCAGGGCCCACGTTAGCCGGATGCGCAAGGTGGTGCATGTGTCTGGAGTTTGTTTCCAGTGGCTGGAGGCCCTGGTGCGCCCATTTTCTCTCTCTGTCCCCCTCTTTCTCTCTGTCAAATATAAGCTCTGTCAAATACAACACGGGAGTATTGTAACTGTTACCAGTATGAAAGGCCAGCATATCTGGGGTATTTACCAATATGCCTTGGGAAGACCCTCCAAGGCAAGGGTGGCACGGGTCCATTTCACAGATGAGGACATTGAGGTACAGGGTGAAGGGAGTCTACTCTGATATGCCTAGGGTCCTGGCCAAAAAGGTTTTCTGGGTGTCAGCGTGTCCCACGCCTCTGCCAGACGGGAATCCCAACCCGCTGGGCTTAGCACTGGCCTGCCATCTGGAAGTTGGCAGTGAGGCCTGCCAAGAGTGGTGGATTCTGAGAGACCCAAGCCGTCCTCCTTCCCTTCCAGGAAATACATTGTGTCCTGTGAGCAGACGGAGGTGCCCCTGTCTGTCCCCTGGGACCCTAGCAACCAGGTAAGGCCCTCTACTCCAAGGCCCACAGGCCCCTGCTCTCTCTGTCTGGCAGGAGACTTGTATAAACCCCTACACCCTGCCTCTTAAATTGCAGCGTGCCCAGGGCTTGTCTTTGTCTCTTGTTTGGCTGGAGGGAGTGAATATCCTGAACTTGGCTGCCCAGGGCCGTGTGTGTGTGGGGGGGGGGATGTGGGCCAGCCTGAACCCCTTTCCCAAGGTCCGGTCCCATTTTTTGTTTATTTTTATTTATTTGAGAGCGACAGACAGAGAGAGAAAGAGGCAGATATATATAGAGAGAGAATGGGCGCGCCAGGGCCTCCAGCCACTGCCAACAAACTCCAGACGCGTGCGCCCCCTTGTGCATCTGGCTAACGTGGGTCCTGGGGAATCGAGCCTCGAACCTGGGTTCCCAGGCTTCACAGGCAAGCGCTTAACTGCTGAGCCATCTCTCCAGCCCCTGGTCCAGTTACTTATTTATTTGTTTATTTGAGAGTGACAGACAGAGAAAGAAAGAGGCAGAAAGAGAGAGAGAGAGAATGAGCACGCCAGGGCCTCCAGCCACTGTAAACGAACCCCAGATGCATGCGCCCCCTTGTGCATCTGGCTTATGTGGGTCCTGGGGGAATCGAGCCTCGAACTGGGGTCCTTAGGCTTCACAGGCGAATGCTTAACTGCTAAGCCATCTCTCCAGCTCCCCCAAGATCCAGTTTTGTCCCTATACCCGCATGGTCTGACCCCAGGGACACCTGAGTCAGATGTATAAAGATGGTACGCCTGTTTGTGTGCCCCTCCCAGGTGTACCTGAGCTACAACAACGTGTCCTCCCTGAAGATGCTTGTCGCCAAGAGCAACTGGGTGCTCTCCTTGGAGAACAATCAGGTACTTTACCTGCCTGCCGTCCTTCTCTTGCTTCCAATTAGCCAGGGCCGGCTGGTGGCTGGCATCGAGAGAGTCTCTTCAAGGTGGGGTGTGGTGGCGCACGCCTTTAATCCCAGCGCTTGGGAGGCAGAGGTAGGAGCATCGTCGTGAGTTCGAGGCCACCCTGAGACTACAGGTCAGCCTGGGCTGGAGCGAGAGCCTACCTAGAAAAACAAAACAAAAGAAAGAGAGAGAGAGAGAGTCTCTTCAAAGTAATTCAGAGAGATCAGGAAGCCACTCACTTCTGGAAACGTATTTGTCCCCAAAGGCTTGGAGTGAAATCCGTCCCCCCATCCTTTCCTCCTACCTATCACCATTCAGTGGCAGCTTGGCACATAGTTCCCTCTTTCTTCTCCCTCTGCTCTGTCCATAGCAGGCCACTGTAGTAGGCACCGGGCAGTTATGGGTTCTGTCCCCTTGCTTGTGCCCTTGGACAAGTGGCCTCTTCGCCTGTGACATTAGGGGTTGGATAGATCCCAGGCTCTGGAGACAGCTTCCTGCCCACCTCTACTGAGTTCTCTCAAAGGTCCGCTTCCACGGGGACATGGCTGAGGCCCAGCGAGATGTTTCGATCACTTGTGAAGTGACCCAGCGAGTCAGCGACAAGCCCTTAGCTTCTAGCCCTGGGCTGGACCCTGCATCCTAGGCAGCGGCCCCTATGCCCCCCGCCCCGCAACACCCACACCCCCAGGATAGTCTTGGGGTTACGGGGCAGGAGCGAGGCCGCTCTCTGTGCCACACAGGTCCGCCTGTACACTCTGGAGGAAGACAGGTTCCTCTCCTTCCACATGGAGATGGTGGTGCATGTGGATGCTGCCCAGGCCTTTCTGCTTCTCTCGGACCTGCGCAGGAGGCCGGAGTGGGACAAACACTACCGGTGAGGGGCTGGAGCCGGCAGGCAGCATCCGCCACCCCGCTCTGCCACGCCGGCTTTGAGCGGGGGGTGCGGGTGGGCACGGGCTGTAGCTATGTGTTAGGCGCGAGACCCTGGAGGAGGGAACTGGGCTCGGAATGGCCACGGAAACCCGGAGGTTAAGTCCTGCTTCTGTTCCAAGTCGCTGAGCGGCTTTGGAAGGGTCGTTTCTTTTCTTTTTCTTGTTTTATTGGCTTTTTTCGAGGTAGGGTCTCACTCTAGCCCAGGCTGACCCGGGATTCACTCTGTAGTCTCGGGGTGGCCTCGAACTCGCGGCGATGCCTCCCGCCTCTGCCTCCCGAGCGCTGGGGTTAAAGGCGTGCGAGCCACCGCGCCCCGGCTCCAGTCCTGCTTTCCCGATGAGTCTTGCGCCTGTCCGTCTGCCCTGCTGCGTGTGACTGCGTGGTCTGTTTGTCCCGGTGGGGCCTGGCTGAGCTGTGGATGAGGCTCGCTCAGGACGCCGTGACTCAGACGGGTCAGCACGGCATCTCTCCCACAGGGTGGGGGGGGTGAAGCTGCCACTGTGGCCCCCGGTGTCCCCTGATTTCCCGCCCTCCCCGCAGGAGCGCGGAGCTCGTGCAACAGGTAGATGACGACGACGCCATCTACCACGTCATCAGCCCAGCCCTCAGTGCCGACGCCAAGCCCCAGGACTTCGTGATCCTGGCATCACGGCGGAAGCCTTGTGATAGTGGGTGCGTGCTCGTCGTCCGGCGGGAGACCCTCATCTCCCTCCCCAGCCCCGGGGGTGGGGGGGTGGTGGGGCATCAGCCTACCCGCTGGCAGGACCCAGATCCTACCAGAGAGTTCCAGGCATGCCGGGCCTTTAGCATGCTCACAAAAGCCTAGGTTGTACTTGAAGCAGAACCGTCCATGCACAGGGCGCTTCTCACGTGCCCACCCCTTGGCCTTTGGCCCCTGGATGCCAGCAACTGGCACCCGTGGTTCTGTCCCGGGTGTGTGTGTGTGGGGGGGCACGACACCCAGAATGATCAAAGCTGTGGAATCAAAGCACATCTAGTGGCGGGGCTTTTCCACGAAGTCGATGAGGGGTCCTGGGCTCCCAGTGCATCTGTCGTTGCTAGCCACAACCCCCTCTTCCACCGGGGTGCCTTCTTGTTACCACTGGCCTTGAGCCAGGAGTCAGGAGGCTCTGTGGGACTAGGTGTCTGGGGCTGGGAGTAAACCCCCCACACACATGCCTCTGCTGGGCTGATCTGTGTCCTTCCCACCCTTCCCTGGTCCAGGGACCCCTATGTCATTGCCATGAGGTCAGTCACGCTGCCCACACACCGTGAGACGCCAGAGTACCAGCGTGGCGAGAACCTGTGCTCAGGCTTCTGTCTTTGGCGTGAGGGGGAGCAGTTGACCAAGGTAACGTGTGTGTGTGTGTGTCGGGGGGGGGGTCCCTTCTCCGCGCCCACCCTCTGCACCCCAATGCGTGTCGGTGCACTGAGCTTTGTACTGTCGGACTAGCACTCTTCCAGACCCGGGACCCCGCCTACAACTCTCCTCTCCCAGGTCTAGGGGAGCCAGGAGTGTCAGGGGCTGAGAGGGTTCATTAAGATCTTAACGGGGGTGCGTGGTGGCGCACGCCTTTAATCCCAGCATTCGGGAGGCAGAGGTAGGAAGGATCGCCGTGAGTTCAGGGCCAGCCTGAGACTACAGAGTGAATTCCAGGTCAGCCTGGGCCAGAGTGAGACCCTACCTCAAAAAAAAAAAAAAAAAAAAAATTCTAGTCAGTGTGTGGTCAGGCAAAGGCCACCACTTGGGGCTTGGAGAATGTTCTAGGCATGAACTGTTTCTCTTGTAGGCATGGCCTGTTTCTGATCTAAAATTCCATCTCATTATTTATTTACTGTATTCCTCTTCTCGTCTGGAAAGGCTTTATGTGGCTCTGAGGGCTCGTAAAGCTCAGCAAGGCAGTTGGTGTAAATTGAAAAGGTGGGGGAGGGGCCATGCACTCTAACCCTTCCCCCCACCCCACCCCCACCCCCGCCCCGTGGCCTTCAGCTCCAGGCTGACCCTGAGAGCCATGGCCCCCTGTGGGGACTTTGGTCAGCGTTGACAAGGACCTTTTTTGCAGATTGAGCCCAGGCTTTTTGTCCAGTAGTGTGTCTGGGTCCGGCAAGCCTTGGTTTAAAGGGGATTTTGGTGCCAGGCTTTCGAGACCGAGCCCCTGTCCTCTGGGTCTAACTGGTTGGTGGGGAGGATTCATGGTGACTGAATGGCATGCGATCGATCACAGGACAGCCACGGCGGAAGTACCCCGAGGGTCATGGGGAGGGGGGGCCCGGGGAGCACTTGCCACAGAAGGTCATGGTGGCCAGTTGGGTTTGCTCGCTGCCTCCAAGCCAGCCAACCAGGGGCCGGGCTTGTATCCGCCGCACTCTTAGAATGCAAATCAGGCCGAGTCCTCCGCCTGCCTGACACCCAAGGGTCCCTCTCCCACTGTGCTTCCCTGAGCTTGGCTTCCTGTCCCGTAGGTCTCCTACTACAACCAGGCCACGCCGGGCTTTCTCAACTACGTGACCACCAACGTGGCTGGCCTGTCCTCTGAACTGTCTACTACCTTCAAGGCTTGTGAGCAGTTCCTCTTGAACAACCGCAGCGACCTGGCCCCCAGCCTCCAGACCCTTTAGGTGCATCACCCCATCCTGCGCCCCCCCCACCCCGGGGACTCTCTGTACGCCCGATGCGGCGTGAAAACCAAACCGAGGCATTTATTCACCCCGTCTTCTCTAGAAGCCATGGTCATGTGACCTCCCCGTTCCCCACCGGCTGGGTGGTCAGTTCCTGCTTACATATGTGCCAGCAAGTTTCTCCAGTGCCCCTGGGGTAGCCTGTAATAGATCCGGGTCCTGTCCTGCGCCCTGGCGGCCCGCAGCCCTGCGCGCACGGCGGCCGGGTCACTGCCCCGCGCCAGGCTGTGCCTCACCGTGACAGTGGCCCGGGGAGACGCTGCCAGGAGCCTGGCCACGGTCCCTGCCGTGCTCTGGCCCAGTGGCCCAGCCTGCAGCTGGAAGGACACGGGCTGCCGGAGTCCCTGGCACAGCTCCAGCATGTCCGTGAGCAGCCGTTCCCGGTAGCCAGTGGCCAGCACCTCGTCGGGCCAGCCCGGGGCCACGGTCACGTGGGGGAAGACCTCGGCCACGGCCTTCAGCAGCTCCGTGCCCACCACACGGCCGGGGACGGCGAAGCTCCCGTGTGACACGGTGGCCCCCACCCACACAGGCCGGGGAAGGTGGCCCAGGGCAGAGAGGTTGGCCAGCACGGAAAGAGATGGCCAGAGGGCCTCTGGTTCCTCCAGGTTCACGTGGATGCCCCAGCGTCCAGGGCGCGTGGCCAGCTGCAGCAGGCAGGACTCGAGGGTCAGCGTTGGGCCGCCTCGTGCGGGCACAACGGGCACGGGGTCCCCGGCTGCGGTTTGCTCCAGGCCAACGTCCAGCAGGATCATGCCTTCTCGATCTGGAAGAGGCGACAGAGTCCGGGGCTCCAGTCATCACGGGACGCCAGGGGTTCCGTGTTCAAGTCGCGGTACGGGGGATCCTGGAGGAGCTGGCGCCTGACCACTCTGGCATCTACCTGTGCTGGGCACCGGGCGCTGTGCCTGGCTACCGTCAGGCAGATACGGTGAACTGTTGCCTCAGCCCTCGACACTGACTCTCCTTGTGACTCACGCGGGCCTGGGTCCCCCCTTAGTCACTCTGTGGCTGAAAGACTGAAGGCTTGCTAGTCTGAGGCTAGGATTCCCCTGCCCTTGACCCTCTGCCTCCTCACCAATCCCCCGCCACCCTCTGTTCCCATGCCATCCCGCCAGTTTGTAGCCATGGTGACAGACACAAGGCAACCAACCACTCAAGCCAAGGATGACCCCCCCCCACAAGGTTTAAGCCAGGGGCCCTGGAGCTTCCAAGCAGACTTACCGGGGATCGCAATGACCGCTGTGCCCACATTGCTGTGCACTTGGGGAACCAGCCACTCCACCCGCAAGCCGTCGCCCCCAGCCCGCTGGAGAAGAGGGACCAGGCTGCCGCCCGTGTAGTACGTCTTCTTCCGGCTGCCGTCCACTGTGGGCCCAGAAATTGTCAAGGTGAAGGGACCACTGTTCGCAGATCATCTCCTGTACGTCCCAGCACCCCTGTACCCCAAGTCTTAGCAGCCCATCAGGTAGCCATCTCCGTTCCCCCCCCCTTTTTTTTTCGAGGTAGGGTCTCACTCTGGTCCAGGCTGACCCGGAATTCACTATGTAGTCTCAGGGTGGCCTCGAACTCACGGCGATCCTCCCACCTCTGCCTCCCGAGTGCTGGGATTAAAGGCGTGCGCCACCACGCCCGGCTCCGTTCCCCTTTTGACTATTATTAGAAGTCACTGTGACCCAAAGGGTCCATGGCTAGTAAGCAGTTGCCGGAACTTCGGGTGAATGGAAATGAGAGCTAGCAGGGCCCCAAAAGCCGCTCTCCTCCCTCTCCCTGAGGTGCCTTCCCTCAGTAGGACCGTGGAGTTTTGATGTGACCCCCTTGGGGATGGCTTAGCTACGGGCACTCCCCAGCGTCGTCAAGTGAACACGGTAGCATCTGGATCATCGATCAGTGGGCACAGAGGAGGGCTGAGCTCTGAATAAAATACTAGTGCCAACCCAAACATGAACTGTGTGCTACCAGGGGAAAAGCCTGTGGGTTTGGAATTGGGCCGTCTTCCAAGCTGGGTCCCGTACAGGCTAGGTGACTATAAATCCCCGAACCTCCATTTCCTTCGCTATAAAACGGAATCCCCGGCTTCGTGGACAGCGCGAGGATTAAATAGGATAACATCTCGGAGCTGGCAGGCCACACAAGCACATGGCCTGGGTTCCTGTCTCCTATTTCGCTGAGGAGTTTCCCTTCCCAGAGCAGCTCCAATGCTCACCTGGGACTGCCCTGGTGCAGAGCCCAGCCCAGAAGCCCCCCCCCCCCCCCACACACACCCCAGCTTCCTCCTTACGTGCCAGGTGCTTGAACTGAGACAAGACCGGGCTCAAAGAGGTCGTAGTAGACTTGGTGGGCGGCACTGTTGTCCCGGATGTAGAGGAGATCGTCCACAGACACAGGGGTCTGAGGCGCCCTGCCACAGCGTCAGGCTGTACCTGTACCCAGGGACCCGGCTTAGTGACTGCCCGGACCCTGGCAGGAACCCTGGGCCCTACTCCTACGCTCAGAACCAAGATGCCAGTTGAGCCCGGGGGTGGTGGTGGGGTGGTGGAGAATCTGTCCAGCTTCCCTCCTGTCCCTCTTCCCCGAGCCCACCCCTTCCTTGGGGGATGCCTGGAAAGCAGGGAGGCATCCTGGAGAAGGGAGGAAGTGCCCACTTGGGGTGTCATCTTATATGAGTCACCCACCAACGGAATCCTCTCCCAGGAAGTGGAGAGCCCACAGCCAGGGGTATGTAAAGGGGTGTTGGAGAAAGAGTGAGCGGGAACGGAGCCGGGGATAGGACGATCGGAGGACCCCTCCCAACCATGTTCACCCCCAGCGGGTATCAGAGCCCCAGTGTTGGTTGAGGACCAGTGGTGGCTGATAAGGGTCTTAAGGGTCCTCACCTCTCCGACTGGCCCAGCAGCCAGCTGAAGCTTGGCCAGGCAGCCCGTGCCATGACGGCCCTCACGGGGAAGGTGACCCTCTGGGGCAATGCCCCCACCAGCCTCTGCATCGTTTCCACCATGGTCTGGGTGTACGTGCTGTTGGGCAACAGAGGCACGTAGAGAGTGGTCCAACCAGGAGACAGGGTGGCCTCGGGATACTTCTCCTGGACCAGTGCCAGGAATCTGCAGAGAACAGAGACACCCATCTTGGGGAACCGCGGTGACCCCTTTCTCCTGGGCTATTGTCGCAGAGCCAGGCGGTGGCTGGACACCCCGTGAATCTGCTCGGAAGGGGGGCGGCAGAGCCAAAAAGAGCCCATCGCATATACGCTCAACTGTATGCACGCCCTGTGCAGTCAGGGAGGCCTGGGGTCAGGTCCCCCACTCTGACCCCGGGGCTCAATTCTCAAAGACAGCAGCCCTCCACCAGGGTGGGGCTTCTGAGCACCCACGTGTGAGTCAGACTCCCAGGGGTGCAGATCTTGGCTCTACCACTGAGCTGTGAGTCTCTGAGTTTCCTATTGTTTAAAACAATTTCACCGCCGGGCGCGGCAGCGCACGCCTTTAATCCCTGCACTCCGGGAGGCAGAGGTAAGGAGGATCGCCGTGAGTTCGAGGCCACCCTGAGACTCCATAGTGAATTCCAGGTCAGCCTGGGCTAGAGTGAGACCTTACCTCGAAAAACCAAGCGAAAACAAAACAATTATTTGAAAATTGTCCTCATGTAGATTTTTCTAGTACACCCGCACACATTTTTTTGTGGGCCCCAGGAAGTGCTATTTGCAAACGTGTCTCGCAGTAAATATTGGGTGGATGTCTGGACAGAGTGGATAAGGTCTGGCAGAGCGTGGAACTTGGACCGGGAAAGGCCTGTTGGGGTCTTTGCTCTGCCACTTAGTGGACGTAGGCAGGTCATTTAACTGTTCTAAGGTAGATCGTGTGCTTACGAAATGAAGATAACTCGAAGCTGCCACAGCGTCCTTACGTGTTCTGTTTTATTCTGCAAGTATAATGTTTGAGACAATGCCTGGGGCACAATAAACACAATAAACTTGGCAAAGCGAGTGAGCCTGGGTCATCTGTACTTTCAAGTCTACAAAACGGGGAGAAAAAAAGAAAGAAAAAAAAAAAACCTCACTCCTAACCTGGCAGTTCTGGGCCGGCAGGAGAGGTGGGAGGGAGTCAGGTTTCTTAGATTTTTTTTTATTTTTTATTTTGTTTTGTTTTGCAAGGTAGGGTTTCACTCTAGCCCAGGCTGACCTGGAATTCACTCTGTAGTCTCGAACTCAAGGCGATCCTCTACCTCTGCCTCCCGGAGTGCTGGGATTAAAGGTGTGCCCCACCACACCCGGCAAATAAATATTTTAAAAAAATTGAAAAATTTAGCCGGGCGTGGTGGCGCACGCCTTTAATCCCGGCACTTGGGAGGCAGAGGTAGGAGGATCGCCGTGAGTTCGAGGCCACCCTGAGACTCCATAGTGAATTCCAGGTCAGCCTGGGCTAGAGTGAGACCCTACCTCAAAAAAAACAACAACAACAAAAAACCCAAAAAATTGGAAAAAAAAAAAACCGCAAAGGAAGGGGCATTGAAAGCATTTGCAAAAGCTCACTCGTGGCACTAGCTAATGCAGTCCCCCAAGGTCTCCTTCCATGTACCATGCTGATGGAATTAAGCTGGGCAGAGGGGCCCAACACTCACTGTGTGGCATTGACTTCAATTGAGAGGGGCACATTGGGGCCACGCAAGATGTCAGCATTGATCCACACAGGCCTCCTGACCCTGCCGGCCTCCGTCAACTGCCGCAGGAGGTCCAGGGAGGGGCCCACAGCCTTGATGCTCTTGAAGTCCAGTTTGATGCCTGTGAGGAAGCAGTGAGGGCCAGGGAGCCATGAGACATGGTTTTGGGAGCGAGGGCCAGGGACCCGTGGTTTTCTGGGCGGGAAGAGGAGGTAGGGGTGGGGCTGGGGGTTGGGAGAGAGTGGGAAGATAGGGACTAGATAGGTGGCGGGGTGTGAGGATGCGTCTCAGATGGGGAGAGTCGAGCCAGAGACAGGCTTGCCTCCTGACCACTGGAGGGAAGCAGAGGCCACCAGCCCTGGGCTGGTGTAGGGAGCCTCAAGCATTTGATTAAAAAAAAAAAAAAAAAGAAGCTGGAGAGATGGCTTAGTGGTTAGGCACTTGCCTGTGAAGCCTAACGACCCAGGTTCGAGGCTCCGATTCCCCATGACCCATTCTCTCTCTCTCTCTGTCTGTCACTCATAAATAAATAAAAATAAACAAAAAAACTTGGCTGGAGAGATGGCTTAGCAATTAAGCGCTTGCCTTTGAAGCCTAAGGACCCCTGTTCAAGGCTCGATTCCCCAGGACCCACGTTAGCCAGATGCACAAGGAGGCGCACGCATCTGGAGTTCGTTTGCAGTGGCTGGAGTCCCTGGCGCACCCATTCTCTCTTTCTCTCTGCCTGTTTCCGCTCCCCTCTCTCTCAAATAAATAAATAATATATATATATATATATACATTTTGTTTTTTCGAGGTAGGGTCTCGCTCTGGCCCAGGCTGACCTGGAATTCACTATGGAATCTGAGGCTGGCCTTGAACTCAGGGCAATCCTCCTACCTCTGCCTCCCAAGTGCTGGGATTAAAGGCGTGCACCACCACGCCCGGTTAAATAAATAATATTTTAAAAAACAGTTTAAAAAAAAAAAGCTAGCTGGGTGTGGTGGCGCACGCCTTTAATCCCAGCACTCGGGAGGCAGAGGTAGGAGGATCACTGTGAGTTCGAGGCCAGCCTGAGACTCCATAGTGAATTCCAGTTCAGCCTGGGCTAGAGTGAGACCCTACCTTGAAAAACCAAAAAAAAAAAAAAAAAAAAAAAAAAAAAAAAAAAAGCTGGTTGGTATTGTATATATGTAAGTAGAAAGATTGAGATGGGGAGGGGATATGATGGAGAATGGAATTTCAAAGGGGAAATTGGGGGGGGGGGAGGGTACTACCATGGGATATTTTTTATAATCATGGAAAATATTAATAAAAATTGAGAAAAAAAAAAAGCTATAGGTCCTGAACAGGGCACCCTTGGGGACTCTTAAATTACTAGAGCTGATAGAGAGGCCAGGGCATTTGGGTAAGGGACCAACTCACTAGAGAAGGACCCAGTGTGAACGAATGCCCTTCCGACTCTGTGTGGCAGGCAGGAAGACTGCTCAAATCCAGGTCAAGGCCACAGGGAGCAGTGGAAGAGACCTTTTTGGAGAAGATCACTGGGCTGTATGTGGCAATTAGTCAAGGCTGACTGAGGAAGGCAGTCCAAGGGAGACATGATGCGGCCGGGACAGGGGTTAGAGTTGGCAGGTGCACCCAGATGAGGAGGTTGAGGGAAGAAGGTAGCGTCAGGGCGAGGCCCGGCTCGCGACGTCAACAAGGCTTTGGCCTTGAGCACATTGTATCCAGTTCCGGGGACCCGGGGGGGGGGGACACTGTGACCCTGTTTGTACCTTTCTGTCTCCTCTCTCATGTCTCATGTCACCCGTGGGTCCCAGAGGGAACTCTTGGATTGCATTTTCTCCTTCCCACCTCACTTAGCCCTGCCTGAGCCTGGCCTGGCCTTGATCCTGGAGGGATCGCTGGCCAAGGACAGTGGGCTGGAGGGAGGGTCCTTACCTTTCTGGGAAGAGGTCAGCGCGGCCTCCAGCCACTGATGCAGAGTGTTGTCGCTGTAGATGTCTGGGGGGTGGGCCATAATGGGGACCCCTGTCTCATTGGCTGTGTTGAGCCCTTCTACAGTGACGTCGGCCTCCAGGGCTGTGGCATTGCCTATTTAAGAGGCAGAACTCAAATCAGTGCTTTATTTTTTTTTTTAAAGAAAAAAAAACAAACAATTATTCTCATCATTAAAAGGACCATACGTGGGGGCTGGAGAGATGGCTCAGTGGTTAAGGCACTTGCCTGCAAAGCCAAAGGATCTTGGTTCGATTCCCCAGGACCCACATAAGCTAGATGCACGAGGTGGCACATGCATCTGGAGGAGTTCACTTGCAGTGGCTGGAGGACCTGGTGTGCCCATTCTCTCTCTTTTTTCTCTCTGCCTCTTTCCCTTTCTCACTCTCTAAAATAAATAAATAAGCCAGATGTGGTGCCAGCACTCAGGAGGCAGAGGTAGGAGGATCACCGTGAGTTCGAGTCCACCCTGAGACTTCATAGTGAATTCCAGGTCAGCCTGGGCTGGAGGACCACCACCACCATCAACAACAACAACAAAAAACCCAAAAGGCTGAAAGAGCCTGGTTGAGGGTGATCACTACAATGTAGCTGACAGTCTCCTTGTTCCACAGACATATTGGTGGTTTCTAATTGTTTTGCAACTAATAAATAGTGATGTCATATATATATATATATATCTATTGCTTCTCTGATTTTGTTTTATTTATTTATTTTAAATGATTTTTTTTGTTCATTTTTATTTACTTATTTGAGAGTGATAGACAGAGAGAAAGAGGCAGATAGAGAGAGAGAGAGGATGGGCACGCCAGGGCCTCCAGCCACTGCAAATGAACTCCAGACGCGTGTGCCCCCTTGTGCATCTGTCTGATGTGGGTCCTGGGGAATCGAGCCTTGAACTAGGGTCCTTCGGCTTCACAGGCAAGCGCTTAACCGCTAAGCCATCTCTCCAGCCCTTGTTTTTGTTTTTCGAGGTAGGCTCTTGCTCTAGCCCAGGCTGACCTAGAACTCACTCTGTAGTCCCAGGCTGGCCTTGAACTCATGGTGATCCTCCTACCTTTGCCTCCCAAGTGCTGGGATTAAAGGCATGCGCTGCCATACCTGGCTCAAAAATTATTATTGTTGTTGGTTTTGTTTTGTTTTTCGAGGTAGGGTCTCACTCTAGCCCAGGCTGACCTGGTGTAGTCCCAGAGTGGCCTTGAACTCACAGCAATCCTCCTACCTCTGCCTCCCGAGTGCCAGGATTAAAGGCGTGCGCCACCATGCCTGGCTTCAAAAATTATGATTTTTGATCTCTACCTGTACAATGAGTCAGGACCATTTTAAAGCCACTGTTGCTAAGTAACTGCTGCTTTGTGCATCTGGCCTTATGTGAGTACTGGGGGTTGGAACCCAGGCCATCAGGCTTTGCAAGCAAGTGCCTTTAACCACTGCGCCATCTCTCCAGCCCCAGTTACTGTCCAGAACAATGTTTCTGGCTTATGTCCCCTGATAAGTCCACAGGCTGCCCGTCCTATTGTGGCCTCACTAGCACTCATCAGTGAACTCAGGTGGACAATTGATCCCTGCCATTGGGGGGTGAATAATCTAGATGGGATTCAGACGTTGGCCCCAACTTTATAAATTTTCATTTCTGTGTGTGTGTGAGCGCACACACGCGTGTGCCCACGTGTTCTCACACACCAAGACCTCTTGCTACTCTAGCCACTTTAAATAGGTGGCCCAACTTTAAGTAGGTGGCTGAGGAATTGAATCAGAGACAGCAGGCTTTCCAAGCAAGCACCTTTAACCGCTATGCCACCTTCCCAGCCCTTAACCCCAATTTTATTTATTTATTTTTTATTTTTATTTACTTATTTATCGAAGAGAGAGAGAGAGGCAGATATGTGTAGAGACAATGGGCGCACCAGGGCCTCTGGCCACTGCAAATGAGCTCCAGATGCACACGCTGCCTTGTGCATCTGGCTTATGTGGGTCCTGGGGAATTGGACCTGGGTCCTTCATCATTGCAGGCAAGCTTCTTTTTTTTTAATTTTAATTTTTTATTTTTTTATTTATTTGAGAGCGACAGACAGAGAGAAAGAAGGGGAGAGAGAGAGAGGGAGAGAATGGGTGCATCAGGGCCTCCAGCCACTGCAAACGAACTCCAGATGCGTGCACCTCCTTGTGCATCTGGCTAACGTGGGTCCTGGGGAATCCAGCCTCGAACCGGGGTCTTTAGGCTTCACAGGCAAGCGCTTAACTGCCAAGCCATCTCTCCAGAAAGGCAAGCTTCTTAAGAGCCAAGCCATTTCTCCAGCTCTAGCCCCAATTTTATTTTATATTTTATTATTATTTTTTTTCCTGATGAATTATTTTTAATTTTTTATTATTTTATTTATGAGAGAGAGAGAGAGATAGGGTATGCCAGGGCTTCCAGTCACTGCAAATGAACTCTCTACTTTATGTGGGTACTGGGAAATTGAACCTAGGTCCTTTGCCTAGCCCCAATTTTGATTGGGTGCATACATCACCCTGAAACTTTCAAATTTTAGGTCTCATTTATTTATTGGCATAAGAGAGAGCTAGAGCATGCATCAGGGCCTCTTGCTGCTGCAAACGAACTCGGGATACAAACGCCACCTTGTGCATCTGGCTTTAACATGGGCGCTGGAGAATGGAAGCAGGGCCAGCAGTTTACAAGCAAGTGCCTTTAACCACTGAGCCATCTCCCCAGCTCAGCTGACAGTTCTGATGGCAGGTTTGGTGTGGGCCTCAGATCCTGTGTCTCCGTTGTGCTCCTCAGTGGGGTCATCTTGTCCACCCCAGAAAGTTGGCTGAAAATGTCACTTCCTTCAGAGGCATACATCCCTCCTGACTGTCATCAGTTGTGACTGTGGTGTCCAGTCTGCAACAATCAGCCTGTGAATTCCCTGATGCCCGGATGGCACCAGGCTAAGAAGCACTTCAAAATGACTGGGAGCCGGGCTTGGTAGAGCATGCCTTTAATCCCAGCACTCGGGAGGCAGAGGTAGGAGGATTGCCATGAGTTCAAGGCCACGCTGAGACTACACCAGGTCAGCCTGGGCTAGAGTGAGACCCTACCTCGAAAAACCAAAAAAAAAAAAAAAAAAAAAAAAAAAAAGAACAAACGAACAAAAGAAAGAAATTGATTGTGGGGGCTGCAGGGATGGCTTAGTGGTTAAGACACTTGCCTGCAAAGCCAAAGGACCCAGGTTTGATTCCCCAGGACCCACGTAACCCAGGTGCACAAGATGGCACATGCATCTGGATTTCATTTGCAGCAGCTAGAGGCCCTGATGTGCCCATATTTTCTCTCCCTCATTGCCTTTTTCTTTCTCTCTCTCTCTCTCAAATAAATAAAAATAAAAAATAATTTTAAGGGGCTGGAGAGATGGCTTAGCGGTTAAGCGCTTGCCTGTGAAGCCTAAGGACCCCATTTTGAGGCTCGAGTCCCCAGGACCCACGTTAGCCAGATGCACAAGGGGACGCACGCGTCTGGAGTTCGTTTGCAGTGGCTGGAGGCCCTGACGCACCTGTTTTCTCTCTCTGTCTCTCTGCCTCTTTCTCTCTCGTCTGTCGTTGTCAAAAAAATACACACACACACACACACACACACACACACACACACACACACACACACATATATATATATATATTTTTTTTTTAAGAAAGCCAGCGTGGTGGCACATGCCTTTAATCCCAGCACTCAGGAGGCAGAGGTAGGAGGATCACCATGAGTTCGAGGCCACCCTGAGACTACATAGTGAATTCCAGGTCAGCCTGTGCTAGAGAGAGACCCTACCTCGAAAAACAAAAAAACAAAACAAAACAAAAAAATGGACTGGAGGAAGAAACAAAAAAATTAGAAATTGAGACTGGAGAAATGGTTCAGAGGTTAAGGCGCTTGCCTACAAAACCTAACGACCCTGGGTTTGATTCCCCAGTGCCCATGCAATGCTGGATGCCCAGGTTGGCACATGCATCTAGAGTTCATTTGCAGTGGCTAGAGGCCCTGGCACACCCATTCTCTCTCTCTCCTCTCTCTGTCTCTCTTCTATCTCTCTCTGCTTTCAAATAAATAAAAATACTTTAAAAATAGGAATTAAAAAAAAACAACAGGACTGGAGGGATGGCTTAGCGGTTAAGGCATTTGCCTGCAAAGCCAAAGGACCCAGGTTCGATTCTCCAGGACCCACGTTAGCCTGATGCACAAGGGGGCACACGCGTCTGGAGTTTGTTTGCAGTGCCCATTCTCTCTCTCTCCCTCTTTCTCTGCTAAATAAATAAATAATTAAAAAGGAAAAAGTATTAAAAACAAAACAACAACAACAACAACAACAAAACACCAGGCACCCAGGGAATGTAGCTCAGTTGTTAGCATGTTTGCCAAGTGGCATTCAGGAGGCCCTGGGTTAGATAAAAGAGGGCATGGTGGCACATGCCTGTAACCACTGCATTCTGCTGGTGGAGGCCGGAGGACCGGAAGTTCACGTCTGCCCTCCACTGCATAGCTAAGTTCAAGGCCAGCCTGGGATACATGAGACACGGTTTAAAATCAAATCAAATCTAGGCGTCTGGGTTTCTGGGAGGAAAAACTAAGTCAAATTCAAGCTTTTGCCAGAACTGGCTTTTATTTTGTTTTATTTATTTATTTATTTGTTTGTTTGTTTTTGGGTTTTTGAGGTAGGGTCTCGCTCTAGCCCAGGCTGTCCTGGAATTCAGTATGTAGTCTCGGGGTGGCCTCAAACTCACGGCGATCCTCCTATCTCTGCCTCCCGAGTGCTGGGATTAAAGGCGTGTACCACCATGCCCGGCTCTTATTTTGTTTCATTTTTTTTTAAAGAAAATATTTTTGTTTTGTGCTGGAGAGATAGCTTAGCAGTTAAGGCACTTGCCTGCGAAGCCTAAGGATCCAGGTTGAATTCCCCAGGACCCACGTGAGCCAGATTCACAAGGTGGTGCAGGTGTCTGGAGTGGATTTGCAGTGGGTAAAGACCCTGGTGTGACCATTCTCTCTCGCTCTGTCTGCCTCTTTCTCTCTCAAATAAATAAATAAATAAATAAATAAATAAATAAATAAATGTATATATATATATATATATATATATTTTTTTTTTTTTTTTTTTTTGAGGCAGTTTCTTGCTCTAGCCCAAGCTGACCTGGAATTCACTTCTCAGGGTGGCCTCGAACTCATGGCTATTCTCCTACCTCTGCCTCCCGAGTGCTGGGATTAAAGGCGTGTGCCACCATGCCCAGCTTTAGATAAATACTTTTAAATATACTTTATTTTTATTTATTTGAGAGAGAAAGAGAGAATGGGTGCACCAGGGCCTCCAGCCACTGCAAACGAACTCCAGACACATTCGCCCCTTGTCCATCTGGCTTTACGTGGGTCCTGGGGAATCGAACCTGGGTCCTTGGCTTTGCAGGTAAGCACCTTAACCGCTAAGCCATCTCTCCAGCGCTGGTTTGGTTTTATGAGACTAGGTCTTATATTAGTCCAGGCTGCCTCCAACTTTCTATGTAGGCAAGGATGGCCTTGAATTTGTAATTCTCCTGCCCCTATCCATTAAGTGCTAGAATTACAGGCAATTCCCATCACGCCTTGCATTGTGTTTCTATCTTCAAGGAGTCTTGTTATGTAGCCCAGGCTGGCCTGACACTTTCAAGCCTCATGCCTCAGTTTCCCAAGTGCTGAGATTACAGGAATATGCCATGCTGCTGGAGTACATGGCCATTTAAATCCTTTCCTTGTATCCAGCGCTATGAGCCTGGTTCTCTGTGGTCCTCATTGCTTAATGAGGGGACAAACTCCTCTCTAGGCCCCAGAATGCAAAGCGCGGACCTTAGAGCCCATTGTGAGTGTGGAGGGCTTCATGGATATTATAATATATTATTATATATTACTAGCCTTTATCTTTATAACTTTATTATTATTTATTTATTTGGGAGAGAGAGAATAGGCACACCAGGGCATCTAGCCATTGCAAACGAACTCCAGACGCATGCGCCACCTTGAGCATCTGGCTTGCATGGGTCCTGGGTCCTTTGGCTATGTAGACGAATGCCTCCTCCTGTCTTTATGACTTTTGAACACAAAGTTCTTTTTGGCTACTTGGGAATGTAGTAAGAGAAGCTCAAGGGGTTTGAACATGGAGAATCTAGACCTAGTGGGGTAGCTAACAGATACAAGGGTAGTTCAAATTGGGTGTGGCGGCATACATCTGTAATCCCGGCACCCAGAATTGACAGCAGGAGGATTGAGAGTTCAAGGCTAGTTTAAGCTACCCATGGACAACTTGTCTCAATTTTCTAAGAATCGGACTAGAAACCCCTTGGGCAGTGCTAGCACCAGACTTTAGAAGCAGTTAATAGAAGGAAAGGGTTTCGTTTGGTCTTAAAGTTGTGAGGGGAAGGGGTGGAGAGATGGCTTAGTGGTACAGGTGCTTGCCTGCAAAGCTTAAGGACCCAGGTTCGATTCCCCAGTACCCACTTAAGTCAGATACACAAGGTGGTGCATGTGTCTGGAGTTTGTAGTGGCTGGAGGCCCTGGCATGCCCATTCTTTCCCTCTCTCTTTTTCTCTCTGTATCTGCCTCTCTCTCTCTCTCTAAAATAAATCAATAAAATATCTTTTAAAAGTTGTGACGGGGGAAGGGGCTGGGGAAATGGATTAGCAGTTAAGGCTTTTCCCGTGAAGCCTAAGGACCCTGGTTCAGTTCCCCAGGACCCAGGTATGCCAGAGGCACAAGGGGGCACATGTGTCTGGAGTTCATTTGCAGTGGCTTGAGGCCGTGGCGTGCCCATTCTCTTTCTCTCTGCCTCTTCCTCTGTCTCTCTCTCTCTCTCAAATAAATAAATAAATAAATAAAATATTTTTTTTAAAGTTGTGAGGGGAAGTCTTATCATGTGGGGTTCGATTTCCCAGGTCCCACGTAAGCCAGATGCACAAGGGGGTGCACGCATCTGGAGCTTCGTTTGCAGTGGCTGGAGACCTCGTGCGCCCATTCTCTCTCTCTCTCTCTCTCTCTCCCTCTTGCTCTCTCTCTAATAAAATAAAATCTTTTAAAAAACTAAAAGGAAAAAGGAAAAAAGGAAGACCCATAGCCCATTGTGCTCCGGACCTCGCAGCGAGGCCACCCTGGATGCAGCGTCTCCCTGGAAGAGGTTGGGTTGGGGGTTTGACTTGCCTGAAGTTGGGGAGAAGGAGTATGAGGGTGAACAGCAGCCTGGATCCTTGGGGGCTTCTGTGCAGAGGCCAGGGGACACACAGAGGCCACACCACCCTCCATGGACCCAGGAGAGTGTCAGTGGTCGTTCCCAGCCCTGACCCTCAGGATCGCAAGCTCTGTGATCCGGGGCAGGTTATCTGATCTCTCCGTGGCCCCCCGTTTCCTCACGTATGTAAGAATTAAGTCATACAATATCCCCGGGTTCAGCATTCACTAAGTGTTAATTATTATTTAGATGGAGTAGCTCACTTACCCAGGGTAACCTGGGGGCCATCTGCTGTACTTGTGTCGTCCTAGCAATTACTAATCGTGACCCTTTGCAATCAAACATGCCCCAGTTTAGATGATGAATGATGTGGTCATACCATCGGCCCACATTTTATAGAGGGGAGACAAGCTGCGGACGGAAGACATCGCTTCCTCTGAATCACTGCTAGTATTTTTATTTATTTAATTTTTTAAATTTTTTGTTTATTTTTCTTTATTTATTTGAGAGTGACAGAGAAAGAGGGATAGAGAGAGAGAGAGAAAGAAAGAGAGAGAGAGAGAGAGAGAGAGAGAGAGAATGGGTGCACCAAGGACTCCAGCCACTACAATTGAACTCCAGACGCATGCACTACCTTGTGTGCATGTAAACCCTGAGTAGTTATTTTTTTAATTTTTTTTGTTCATTTTTATTTATTTATTTGAGAGTGACAGAGAGAGAGAGAGAGGCAGATAGAGAGAAAGAGAGAATGGGCACGCCAGGGCCTCCAGCCACTGCAAACGAACTCCATACGCGTGCGCCCACTTGTGCATCTGGCTAACGTGGGTCCTGGGGAATCGAGCCTTGAACCGGGGTCCTTAGGCTTCACAGGCAAGCGCTTAACTGCTAAGCCATCTCTCCAGCCCTTGAGTACTTTTTAAAAATATATATTTTATTTATTTATTTGAGAGAGAGAGAATGGGTGCGCCAGGGCCTCCAGCCACTGCAAACGTACTCCAGATGCATGCGCCACCTTGCGCATCCGGTTTACATGGGTCCTAGAGAGTTGAACCTGGGTCCTTTGGCTTTGCAGGCAAACGCCTTAACCACTAAACCAACTCTCCAGCCCTAACCTTGAGTGCTTTTGTCACCTTTTGTGTCTAGCTTATGTGGGACCTGGAGAGTCAAACGTGGATCCTTAGGCTTCGCAGGCAAGCGCCTTAACCGCTAAGCCATCTCTCCAGCCCTATTTATTAATTTTGTTGTTTTTTTTATTTTTATTTATTTATTTAGAGACAGAGAGAGGGAGAAAGAGAGAGATAGAGAGTGAGAATGGGCACGCCAGGGCCTCCAGCCTCTGCAAACGAACTCCAGACGCATTCGCCACCACGTGCATCCGGCTTACGTGGGACCTGGAGAATCGAACCTGGGTCCTCAGGCTTCGCAGGCATGCGCCTTAACCATCTCCCCAGCCTATTTATTTTGTTTTGAGGCAAGATCTCCTATAATGCAGGCTGCCCTCGAACTCAATATATGGCTTTGGATGACCTTGAAGTCCTGCTCCTCTTGCCTCCAATGCTCAAGTGCTGGGATCACAGGTATCAACGTGAATCACTGTTGGTAAGCGCCCAGGTAAAATCTGAACCCTGCTCTGTCTGCCTCTGGGTCCGTTCCTGGCTTCACCTCTCCACGTGGATATCTAGTTAGTCCTAGATAGCGCTGAGGGGGAAAAAAAAAAAAAAGTCCCTGGTTGGAGCTTTCTTCTCAGCCAAGGTCCTGGCTTGGTGTGGCCTCTTCATTGCACCAGGGTACCATGGTTGAAGCTGGGGGGCACGTCCCCATAGCATCCCCCTCAGGCCCGGTCCATTGTCAAGGCAACGGGCTTTCTGTGCACACATTCCCAGCAGTGGGCTGTCGCAGTCAGGTTCGCATTGCTGGCAGAAAACACCCGACCAAGAGCAGCTCGTGGGCGAAAAATAAAAAGGTTTATTTTGGCTTACAGACTCGATGGGGAAGCTCCACGACGGCAGTGGAAAACGATGGCATGAACAGAGGGTGGACGTCACCTGGCCAGCATCAGATGGACAATAGCAACAGGAGAGGGTGCCAGACACCGGCAAGGGGACACTGGCTATAACACCCATAAGCCTGCCCCCCAACAACACACTCCCTCCAGGAAGGTGTTAATTCCCAAATTGCCAACAGTTGGGGACCTGGCATTCAGGACACCTACGTTTATTCATGGGGGACACCTGAATCAGACCACCACAGGGGAATCACTGGAATAGCAACTGACCAGCTCCTCCCAGTCTGCTCTGGCCTTCCTGTAGACTCCTCTGTCCTGGGCTTCCGGGAAAGCCCTTCGCACCCACTACTTTCCTCTCTTCCTGCTTGGCCTGAGGTGGCAGCAGCGGGCAGGAACAAGAGCCAGAGCCTGCCCCCCAGGCCTCCTCTGCCTGGGCACCCTTCCCTCCGGTCTTTTAATGGCTGGAGCGTGCCCAGTGCTGAGGTCCTGACAGGCTGCAGGGGGAGCCTGCTTCTTTCCTGACCCACAGTGACTCAGGGCACTGACTCGAGGTCTCACCTGCGTCGCCCCTTTCTGACACTGGCACCTGTCGGTAGGTCACTTAACTTCTCGGAGCCTCTGTTTTTTGTTTTTTGTTTTCATTGAAGTTAAATTTTACTGCTCAAGAAAACAGATCATGCCGGGCGTGGTGGCGCACGCCTTTAATCCCAGCACTCGGGAGGCAGAGGTAGGAGAATCGCCGTGAGTTCGAGGCCACCCTGAGACTCCATAGTGAATTCCAGGTCAGCCTGGGCTAGAGTGAAACCCTATCTCGAAAAACCAAAAAAAAAAAAAAAAAAGAAAGAAAGAAAAGAAAACAGATCATTATGAGATGAAAAGGTCTAGTGGAGGCACATACATGTAATGCCAAACATGTTGGAACCTGGGGGCCTGGGGAAGGAAGACTGTCATGTGAGTTCCAGACTAGCCTGAGCTATTTAGCCAAAGGCCGGCTCACAAAAATATCTATATACCTATATCTACCTACCTATATATGAAAAGAAGGTGAGCCTCTGTTGTTTTTATTATTATTTATTTGAGAGTGACAGAGAGAGAGAGAGAGGGAGAGAGAGAGAATGGGCACACCAGGGCTTCCAGCCACTGCAAACGAACTCCAGATGCGTGTGCCCCCTTGTGCATCTGGCTAACGTGGGTCCTGGGGAATCAAGCCTCGAACCGGGGTCCTTAAGCTTCACAGGCAAACGCTTAACAGCCCGAGCCTCTGTTTTTGTTCCATGAACGGCACCCAGCACTGACTGGGTGCCATAATTGCTTTATATGTATTTTTTAAAAAAAAATATTGTGTTTTGGGTTTTCTTTTCTTTCTTCTTTGTTTTTGTTTGGTTTGGCTCTTTTAAACTTTGTTTTATTTATTTATTTGACAGAGAAATAGGGAGAGAGAGAGAGAATGGGTGCGCCAGGGCCTCCAGCCACTGCAAACGAACTCCAGACACGTGCGCCCCCTTGTGTATCTGGCTAATGTGGGTCCTGGGGAATTGAACCTGGGTCCTTTGGCTTTGCAGGCAAACGCCTTAATTGTTAAGCCATCCCTTCAGTCCCCCTCCCTTTTTTTAAAGTAGGGTCACACTCTAGCCCAGGCTGACCTGGAATTCACTAAGGAGTCTCAGGGTGGCCTCGAACTCACGGCGATCCTCGTACCTCTGCCTGCCGAGTGCTGGGATTAAAGGCGTGCACCACCACGCCCCGCGCCATAATCACTTCAGCACACACAGCTCATTCCAGTCATGACTAGGCCTCAAGTTCAGATCTCTGGCTGCCTTGGTCCTGGTGGGCAAAGACCTCCTTAGAAGGGACGAGCAGGCCCTGAGGTAGCTGGAGCTAATGTAATACAGAGGTCTTTAGCAAGAGGGGGGATGCCAGAGTAGGCAGTTAGATTAATCAGGCAGGACCAGAGCAACCCTTAAAGGCAGGGACTTTATGATGTCACACCCTCGCCACACCTATAACTTGCCCCTCCTGTGCATCCTGCCCAGGTATGGGTGGATTTCTCCTCTAAGCCCAGGCTGATTGGCTGGGACACCTGGTGTAGGTGTGTCCCCGTGGGATGGTGCAAATTCTATATTCCCCCCTCCCCCCGCCCTTCAGCCTCCCGGATCCACGGAGAGAGCGGGCCATTTTTCTCTTCTCTCTCTCTCCAGAACTGGCAACAATTTTTTTGGATGGGTAAGAGACACTTTTATCCTTTTATTACTGTCTTCACTTTTTTTTTTCTTTTTTGGTTTTTCGAGGTAGGGTCTCCCTCTAGCCCAGGCTGACCTGGAATTCACTATGTAATCTCAGGGTGGCCTCGAACTCACGGCGATCCTCCTACCTCTGTCTCCGGAGGGCTGGGATTAAAGGTGTGTTGTGCCACCAAGCCCCTGTCTTCACTTTTGATCTCTCTTGGAAGCACACATTTTTAAAATCCCTTCTCATGTTTTTTTTTTTTTTTTGTTGTTGTTGTTCTTAAGATCCATATTCGGTTACATGGGTTTTGGGGCTCCACGTGGTGTACTTCTTTTTCTCCCACTTTATCTCCCCTTACCTCCCAGTTTTCTCCCTTCCCCACGCCTTTGTAAGAGCCGAATAAAATGTGGTATTTTAAAAATCATTTCCAGGCTGGAGAGATGGCTTAGCAGTTAAGGCACTTGCCTGTGAAGCCAAAGGACCGAGGTTTGACTCTCTAGGACCCACATAAGCCACATGCACAGGGGACGCATGCGTCTGGAGTTTGTTTGCCATGGCTGGAGGCCCTGGCGTGCCCATTCTCTCTCTGTGTATGTCTCTTTCTCTCAAATAAATAAATAATAATAAAATAATTTAAAAATCATTTCCTTGGGACTGGAGAGATGGCTTAGCGTTTAAGGCATTTGCCTGCAAAGCCAAAGGACACAGGTTTGATTCCCCAGGACCCACATAACTCAGAGCAGAAGGGGGCGCACACCTCTGTAGTTCATTTGCAGTGGCTGGAGGACCTGGCAAGCCCATTCTCTCTGGTAAGCCCATTCTCTCTCTCTCTCCCTCCTTCTCCCTCTTTCTCTCAAATAAATAAATAAAATATATTTTTAAAAAATTAGCCAGGTGTGGTGGCACATGTGTTTAATCCCAGCACTCAGGAGGCAGAGGTAGGAGGATCACCGTGAGTTCGAGGCCACCCTGAGACTCCATAGTGAATTCCAGGTCAGCCTGGGCTAGAGTGAGACCCTACCTCGAAAAAACCAATTAAAAAAATAAATAAAGCCGGGCGTGGTGGCGCACACCTTTAATCCCAGCACTCGGGAGGCAGAGGTAGGAGGATCGCCGTGAGTTTGAGGCCACCCTGAGACTACATAGTGAATTCCAGGTCAGCCTGGGCTAGAGTGAGACCCTACCTTGAAAAATAAATAAATAAATAAAAATCATTTCCTTGAATCTGGAATTGCCAATTCTTTGGTTAGTTTGCAGATATGAACTCAGGGCTTGGCGGTTCTAGAAAGCACCCCAGAACCCCTAATTCCCACCCCCCTCTTCCCCCCGTTACCGCCTGCCAAGGCCTGGTGGCGGCTGAACTTACTCTTCAGGGCAGCCTCCATCTCCTTCTGGCTGTTGGCAGCATGAAACCAGCTCACCAGCAGGCCGTCCTTAGAGCTGATCTGGCCCGTGCTTAGCAGGTAGTCCAACATGTCAGTGTCCGGGCGGCAGAACGCTTCCTGCTCACAGCCTGGAGCCAACACCAAGGGGGCGGCGGGCATCAGTCCCCAACCCAGTCCAGAATGGTTATCCCACCGCCTTCCCTGGCCTCCTGCCATGTAGCTGGCATGAAACCCAGCAGGCAGAGACAGTGGGACCAGAGCACCGAGACAAGGAACTGGCTAGGCCTGTGGGTCACGCAATGCCCCACAGCATTTGGGAAGGCGAGGCAGGAGAATTGTCGTGAGCTTTAGGCTAGCCTGGGCTACCATAGTAAGTCGCTGTCTAAAAAAACAAAACAAAACAACAAAACCCTTCTAGCCAGGTGTGGTGATTCATGCCTTTAATCCCAGCACTCGTGAGGCAGAGGTAGGAGGATTGTCGTGAGTTCGAGGCCACCCTGAGACTACACAGTGAATTCCAGGTCAGCCTGAGCTAGAGTGAGACCATACCTCAGAAAAACAAAACAAAACAAACAACAACAACAACAACAACAACAACAAAAAACCTTATAAAAATGCTGAGCATGGTGGTGTGTGCTTTTAATCCCAGCACTCAGGAAGCTGAGGTAGGAGGATCACCGTGAATTTGAGTCCAGCCCGGGCTACAGAGTGAGTTCCAAGTTAGTCAGGGCTAGAGTAAGAGACTCTGCCTCTAGAAAAGGTGGGGGGCACTCATCATGGGGGACCCCTTTCTGTCTCAGGGAGCTTCTCCTCTTGTTTCGTTGTTCATAAAACTTTGACAGGAACTGCATGGGCTCCCAAGGCTGCAGAGACTCTGGTTGCTAGCCTGGGGCTGTCAAGAAACCGGGAGCTTCAACCATGTTTATTGCTGCTCAATTTATAATAGCTGGGAAATGGAACCGGCCTAGATGTCCCTCAACTGATGAGTGGATAATGAAGATATGGCACATTTATACAATGGAGTTTTACTCAGCGGTAAAGAAAAATGAAGTTATGAAATTTGCAGAAAAGTGGATGGATCTGGAAAGGATTATACTGAGTGAGGTAACCCAGGCCCAGAAAGCCAAGCGCCACATGTTCTCCCTCATATGTGGATCTTAGCTACAGATGATTGGGCTTCTGTGCGAGGAGGAAAAAACTCAGTAGCAGAGGCCAGTAAGTTAAAAAAGGAGATAGAAAGGGAAGAGAAAGAAAGGGAAGAGGGCATTTATTAGGTTGGTATTGTATATATGTAAGTAGAAAGATTGAGATGGGGAGGGGATATGATGGAGAATGGAATTTCAAAGGGGAAAGTTGGGGGGAGGGTAATACCATGGGATATTTTTTATAATCATGGAAAATATTAATAAAAATTGAGAAAAAAAAAGAAACCGGGAGCTTAAAGAGAAGGGGACATTTAAGGAGAACCTCAACAGATGGGTGTAGGGTTGGAGAAATGACTTAGCGGTTAAGGCGCTTGCCTGCAAAGCCAAAGGACCTCGGTTTGATTCCCCAGGACCCAACGTAAGCCAGATGGACAAGGTGGCACATGTGTCTGGAGTTCGTTTGCAGTGGCTGGAGGCCCTGGAGTGTCCATTCTCTCCCTCCCTCTCTCTCTCTCTCTCTCTCTCTCTTAGCTTAGCCCTAACAGAACAGAAAAATGGAACGGGGCAAGGCTGGAAGAAGAGAGCTGGGATGAATTCCCAAAAGACCTTGATCGCCGATTTGGGAGCTGGGTGTGTGAGTCAGTGGGGCTGTTCTTAGAAGAGGGGCTAGCCAGGCCACTAGGAGCTGAACTGTGCGGGCGCTCGGGAGAATCCAGAGACCTCTGAGGGAGGGTAGAAGGCAGAGCCGGAGGCTCAGAACAAGCGCAAGCTCCCCGGGGACGGTGGAGACTACGCAGGGTGCTTCACCCAGGAGAAGGTGTAGGACCAGCAGGTGTGCGGGGGGAAGCGGGATGTGAAGTCAGCTCAGGGTACCCACGAAGTCCCCAAGAAACGGTGCCCTTCTAGGAGGAAGGTACGGGCTGTGAGCTGGTGGCCTTGGACGCTGACCATAAGAAGCAATGGCACCGTCCCCTGTGGGCGAAGCCTCTGAGGATTCCGGTACTGAAGAGCTGAAGAGGCTGAGGGTGGGCACAGAGCTCGGTTGAGCAATATAGAGAGGCAGTCGGGATGGCACAAGGGGGTGCTCCTACCTGGCTGTGTGCCCCGGTGAAGGATAAGGCCCAGGGTCACTCCGATGGCTACTATCAGGGCCACAGTAACACTGCCAGCAAGAGCCCACTTGGTCCGGCTGGCCGAGCACCATTTCCTGCAGGTCATGATGTCCCTCTTTGGAGACTGTCCTTCCTCTTCCTTGGCTCTTCGCAATCCCCGAGGCTCCCTGCAACTGGGATCTTCTGGGAGGCAGGAGTCCCCAGCAGGAGCTAGCCCTCGGTCCAGGCCTAGTCACTCACGCAGTCCCCGGGCGGGCAGAGCTCAAAAGCCTCTCTCTTCTCCCGATGCCCTCCTGTTTCTCCTCCCTGTACCCGCCCTGCATTTTAGCAGGCCAAGCAGAAAAATTCCTGGCACCCCAAAGTGACCTTTGAGCCCCGGCAGGTGCAGTGGAAGGTGTTGGAGGAAGCCCCCCCACCCCCCACATCTGCCTAAGAGTCGAAAGCCAAGGATCTAGCTCAGACGGCCTCAGTTTCCCAGAGGCGTGGAAAAAGCGTAGGGTCTTCTTCAGGCCTTGTCTCGCCCCCACTGTGAAAGCAAACAGCCGAACCTGCCCGATGATCCCTTTGCTCTTCTAAACCTAGACCTTTTTACTCTGCCCTCGGGATTCGTCAGACCAGGGCTGGGGTGACAAGGAAAGATTAGGTCTGCCCCAGGCACGTGAATTTTTCCCTCTATCTGAGATCTTGGCAGATAACTAGGGCTGGAACGAACCTGATAGCCTTGGCACGCTGGCATGAGTAGGGGAAACCACTCCTGGGGCCAGGATGGAAGCAAGTTAAAGACTGCCCCTGCCGGGCGCGGTGGCGCGCACGCCTTTAGTCCCAGCCCTCGGGAGGCGGAGGTAGGTGGATCGCTGTGAGTTCAAGGCCACCCTGAGACTACACAGTGAATTCCAGGTCAGCCTGGGCTAGAGTGAGACCCTACCTCGGGGAAGAAACAAACAAACAAAAAAAAGATAAAGACTGCCCCTATTTCAAGAACCTCAGAGTCATCTGTAAGGAATACACGGGGGAATAGCAGTTTATGAAGGTTCCCAAACCCAGCAGGACACTGGGGACACTTGGTGACAGTCACTGCAAACAAATGCTGAGCACACTGGTTTTTTTTGTTGTTGTTTGTTTTCCGAGGTAGGGTCTCACTCTGGTCCAGGCTGACCTGGAATTCACTATCTATTCTCAGGGTGGTCTCGAACCCACGGCGATCCTCCTACCTCTGCCTCTCAAGTGCTGGGATTAAAGGCGTGCTCCACCATGCCTGGCTCGTGCACACAGTTTTCCTTTCTATGCGTTCATTTAAAAAATTATTTATTTAATCTGGGCGTGGTGGTGCACGCCTATAATCCCAGCGCTCGGGAGGCAGAGGTAGGAGAATCGAGCTCAAGGCCACTCTGAGACTACATAGTGAATTCCAGGTCAGCCTGAGCTAAAGTGAGACCCTACCTCGAAAAACCAAAAACGAAATATACATATATATATTTATTTATTTTATTTATTTGAGAGAAAGAGGCAGATAGAGAGAAAGAGAGAGAATGGGTGTGCCAGGGCCTCTAGCCACTGCAGACCAACTCCAGACCCATGCGCCCCCTTGTGCATCTGGCTTACGTGGGTCCTGGGGGCATC